>JASUAD010000028.1:20000000-24800000 GCA_037013555.1 Sextonia rubra
AGCTTAAACCCGCAACCTAAGCACAAACTATCATCCTACTGGTTGAAAAAGACATAGTGAAGCATTGAGAATTAGTAAAACAACAATTATAAATGTATAGGGCAAAAGATAATCATTCTTAAAGTGGGTTCTTATACTTTTATATAAGAATTAGAAGGTAATCAATGGTAATGACCCATAATTGAAATTCAAGCTATTTAATCTAATATAAATTATTAAAATTAAATATTAAAAAAATCCTTACCAATGGTGGTTATAATTCCAATTAATTTAAAGTTTTTGGTAGTAGTAAAATACAAATAGGAAGTAATTTGAATGAATTAGCTTTCAAGTACAAGCTGAAAAGAAAAAATGATGTATAGAGAAATAATGCATTTATAATTGCAAACTCATAAAGTGAAATAAGAGTTGTTTTCTTTAACCCTTCTTAGCATATCTGTGATGAAGCAACAATAGCTCCAGACCTTTTCACAACCTCCAAGCCCTAACAATGCAAGTGCTCCACCTCTCTCCGATTAAACTATCATGATATCAAATCAAGGCATGTGGGCGATAATAACTACTCTAAATTTGGGTAAATAGTTTATAATATATCCATAATCTCTTCTTTTCTTCTATTTTTTTCTTCTTTCCTTTCTTTTCTTCCCTCAGTTCATCCAATTTTCCTCTAAAATCAATTATTAGTTAGTTCGTTTTTTTAAAACCCAAATTATATTTGTAATATTTAATTTTTTATAATGTTGGAGGGGCCATCCATTAAAAGATTACCATTAAAAAGGAGGGTCCGGTGTATTTTTATCTATATATATATATATCTATATACATATGTATACATATGAAAGAATGTTTCAAAATAAAGTGGGGGCCATGGCCCCTGCTGGCCCCTGGGTCTGCCCATGGTGTCACAACCCTAGTTCAGGAAATTGGGGGTTAGGAAACGTCTAACCGATGACACACGTGCTCCCGTGCCTATACACCTAGACCCGGTCTAAGTACATACGCACAAGGGAAGATTCATACGTGTCATACATGTATGTGGAAGCTGTAGATATCAAAACATCACACAAGAAAATACAAGAATCAAGTATAAAGACAAGAGATGACATATATAGATAACGGTTTTACAAAATGAAGCAAAATAACATATACAAATCATGATTGGATCTAACATGACAGATCTCAAAAATGAAGAAGACCTAATATGCACATGTGTCCCTGACACTCTTCGAGGGAGTGACTACATCCACTCCTCTAGTCCGGATGGGGCATGTGGGCCTCTCCTGGAGCCTGGTTGACCGACGAGGGGTCGGCCTGGGTATCTGAGCCTGCAACACCAAGGACAACACGTGAATACAACGATTCAGCAAAGTATAAGCAATAACAAGTTAACACATGTTGTATCTAATAGAATAAGAAACATGATATAAATCATAACAGATCAAGTTCGTAGACTAAGCACTCGTGCAAGAAATATAATATGCCTTTTTAAATCAAGAGATACGTGTAGTGTACATAACTAGTTGGCTACTACACATGCCATATGCTTTCAAAATAGAGATCTTATATCCGTGCTGAGAACACCATTGACCGGGCCAGGGTACGAATGGGTCTCGGGTTCATAGGGTTCGGATTCCTCAAGACGTGTCTTTACTGCAACAAGGCCATATAACTAAACCAAATTTACTCCGTCGGGATCATAAAGCTGAGGCTGAGTAGTGCTTGACCATACAGAATCAATCATGTACTAAACCTTGAATAGATCATGCATATCGTGATGAGCATATCATGCGTGCAAAATCATGAACATATCTCATACGTGCAAATTCAATAACATACGTGTATACTCAAGGTGCTGGAAACATAATAAAGTAGTCAACCATTCGATGTTGAATTAAAGAAATCAATTATGCTAAAGAATAAAGATCAATGATCATAATACAAGATGCCATGCAAGCAATTAGTACCGAATCAAGATTATTTACTGTAACACTCCGACCCGATTTGATCCGGATTAGTGGGTAATTGCGTGCGATTTTGTCGTTAAGTGTGTTTTGATTTTGTATTTCTTTGGTTTTGAGTCTTGGAGAGATCGTTTGGGTTGAGTTGACTTGGTTTAGGTAGTTCGAGCCCTTTTTCGTAATTTTGACTTTTGATTGACTTTGTCAGTTTTGCGTCATTCTGACGTCATCACGTGTAATTCGTTGAGCTTGTCGATCTTCATAACTGTCTTGGATCCGAATGATTTCATTTGCTCTCGTTGGACCGTCGGTTGACTCAAACTGACAATTGTGTAATTTGTTTGGACTTGTTTGTAATTTGGATTCCTTTTTAACTTATAAATATCCTACCTACTACAGTCTCTCTCTCTCTCTCTCTCTCGATCGACAGCAGCTCGTCTCTCTCTCTCGTTCAGCTCTCTTTCTCTCTTTCCTTCTCTTTTCTGTTTTGTGAGGGAGGAAGAAAGGAGCCCCGATTGTGTGTGTGTTTCCAGTGGACTGAGCCAAGCAACGACCGTGTGTGTGTGATTTTCGTCTGTGAGGCAAGTATAAGCACAAGTAGTATGAACACCGATTGATATTATTTTGATTGTTTGTATCTTACTCCTTGTTGTATGCATCGGTGTTAGACAGCTCTATTGAGTCAGTTTTGCTGTTATCTTCCTGTTTTCAGTCGAAATGTTCACTGTCTGTATGTCTGTACCTGTTGCAGAAAAATGACTCCGTGCACTCACGGCTAAACCGTGAAATGTGCTACGGCTAAGCCGTGAAATGGCTTACGGCTAAGCCGAGACCCAGCCGTAACCCTAACCGTAGAACAATACAGGGTGACATCTGAAAATAACTGAGAGTTGACAAAATGCTACTCTTCTACGGCCCAGCCTGATCTAAGCCGTACATTGTCCTACGGCTAAGCCGTGAACCAGGATACGGCTGCGCCGTAGAGTAAATTACGGGTGAGCCGTAAATACTGATGAACATTTTGGGGAACCACGGCTCCGCCGCAGTGCAGATTACGGCTAAGCCGTAAGATGCCTACGGCCAAGCCGTAAGGTCACCTACGGCTACACCGTGTGACCTGAGAAAGGAATAAAAGGACTAGGCTTATGTCTTTTGGTTTATTGTGGTATGCCTTGATACGTACAGCTTCCGCGTACATTTGTTTGCACGTGTGAATGATCCCTTGTGTGTGTATGCTTGGACGGGGTCTAGGTGTACATGCACGGGAGTACGTGTGTCATTGGTTAGACTTTCTCTGACCCCCCGGTCCCTGGGCTCGGGTTGTGACATTTACTATCCAATGCTAATCTAGTTATCCAGTGTTTTCTAACCATGCATGTTGATGCAGTTTTAAGTTATCCGATGCACCGTTATTTAGTGCTGCAGTGTATGATGTGGTGCACCGAAGTCCCTTAAACAATACCCATGGAGAGGTGCTTAACAACTGGATAACGAACATGAATGAATCGCAGCCATCGAGATCATTCATGCATGTTTATCATAATTCGTTGGGCAAGTCGAGGTTGCCTACCTTCTACTACAAAGGCCTTACAAGTCTCATTCCATTCCTATCCTTTTTACTGTCCAAGTTAGCCAGCTCAGCAGTGGATAACCTTACAGCTTAGCCGTGGCTAGGCTGTAGAAGAGTTGCTGATTTGCATATCTCAGTTATTTTTCAGACACACCCTGTATTGATTTATGACTGGGTCATGGTGGGGTTTACGGCTTAGCCGTAGTGTGTTTTACGGCTCAGCCGTAGCACATTTTGTCACGCCTCGAACTCGAGAATTGGGGCTTAACTGTAGGTTCAAAGGAATGACACACGTACCCATGACAATTCGTGCCATGATTGAACATGTACGAACTGTCACAAGGGTGATTCCACAGGTACATGTGAGGAAAATCCATGAACACGTATTATCCATATAAGGAATTTAAGTGGAAACCTGGAGATTCCACCTGTAATTATATCATGAGCATTCATACACATTCATTTGTTCCATCATTAAGCAAATTAGTTTGTTAATTAAATGCACCTACATTCTTGTACCTAAATATCCATATATAATACAAGAGATATAATTGCCAAAATGAACCCTAAAACTATTCTCATGTGTCCCTGTTGCGTACTGTGGAGGGAGATCACGAGAAAATGTCACCCTCATTCCAATCATTCACGTCCCGAGGTAACGCTGGGGTTGCCTCCGGGATTGCGCTGACTACCGGGTTGGCAGCGGGTTCCGCACTTGTGACACCATAGTAACTCAGTTAATACAACGATTAAGCAAGATAAGGGTACATAAACTTAACATGATAGATCAACTAAATTAGAGTGGCACAACAATTAAAGGAAATTAATATTGTAATTTAGGAACTTATACTGTTGAATCATCCGACTCAAATGGTAACCGAACATCCTATGAGGAATAGAACTATGGGGTAACGTTCTCCTCGTCCCCCCACTGTGATATTGTCCGCTTTGGGCAGAGCCCCCGGGGAGTACCTAGGACGCGTCACTAGGGGAATGCGAGGGCACGTGATTATATTGTCCGCTTTGGGCAGAGCCCCCAGGGAGTACCCGCACGGATTTATATGGCCAGCACCGACACTCTTTTAAGCAATGCGGGACTTTGCTAGGTGTAACACTCCGACCCGAGTTGATCCGGTTTAGTGTGTAATTGCGTGTGTTTTATCGCTAAGAGTGTTTTGATTTTGTTTCTGTTTGGTTTGAGTTGTAGAGAGATCGTTTGGGTTGAGTTTGACTTGGTCTAGTTAGTTTGAGCCCTTTTTCGTAAATTTTGGCTTTTGATTGACCTTGTCAGTTTTGCGTCATTTTGACGTCAGCGCGTGTATTTCGTCGAGCTTGTCGATTGTCGTAACTGTCTTGGATCCGAATGAGTTCGTTTGTTCTCGTTGGACCGTCATTTGACTTAAACTGATATTTGTGTTAACTGTTTGGACTTAAGTGTAAATTTGACTCAAGTTAACCTTTAAATATCTCACCTACTCTCCCATTTCTCTCGATCGTTCTCTTCTCACGCTCAGCTCGTCTCTCTCTCGTCAGCTCTCTTTCTCTCCTTCTCCTTCTCTGTTCGATTGCTTGTGGGAGGAAGAAAAGAGCAGGTTGTGTGTGTTTTCCCGGTGGACTGAGCCAATTAGCGTGTGGATTTCGTCCGTGAGGCAAGTATAAGCCCAAGTTGTATGAACATCGATTGGTAGTGATTTGATTGTTGTGTTCTTGTTCTTTATTGTGTTTCTCAGTATTAGACAGCCCCATTCAGTTCATTTCACTGTTATCTTTCGGTTTCCAGCCATTTCGCACACTTTCTGTATGACTGTGACAATTCCAGGAAAATGAGTCCGTGCACTCACGGCTAAGCCGTGAAATGTGCTACGGCTAAGCCGTAAAATGGCTTACGGCTAAGCCGAGACCCAACCGTAACCCTAACCGTAGAGCAGTACAGACTGTTAGCTGAAAATAACTGGATGTTGGCAATTTGACATTCTTCTACGGTCCAGCCTGATCTACGCCGTACATTGGCTTACGGCTAAGCCGTGGACCAGGATACGGCTGAGCCGTAGAGCAAAATACGGTTGAGCCGTAAATCCGGATGGATATCTGGGGAACCTCAGCTCAGCCGCAGTGCATATTACGGCTAAGCCGTAAGATGCCACGGCTAAGCCGTAAGGTTACCTACGGCTACACCGTGAGACCCTGAGAATTGAAGGAAAAGGGACTAGGTTTAAGCAAACGACCGTATAAGACTTTCATGTTAGAATGTAGCTAACCTGGACATGCCCAATGGAATGTTTGAATGACGTGAATGATCTCATGGGCTGTGAATCATTCATGCTGGTTATCCAGATGTTTAGCACCTCCCCATGGGTGTTGGTTTAAGGGACTTCGGTGCACACTCCAGACACTGCAACACTAGACAATGGTGCATCGAACATCTTAAAACTACATCAACATGCACGGTTAGAAGCACTGGATAATTAGTGTAGGATTGGTTTGTAATTGACCTTGATTCGTATAAGCATTCTGAATTGTACAGCATATTGATTTCGGTTATGCCCTCTTATGTGTTCTGCGCTGGACCTCTCGATTCTGTGGGAAATGCAGCAACCCCAGAGCGAAGCCCGGGCGGAACCATTCTATTATTGTGTATTATGTTTACCGTTGCTCCACTGGAGTACTTGCATCAGTTATGAGTCAGTGATTGTGATTGCTACTTAGTGTCAGCACTTCTTGTACTTGTTTATGTACATTCAGTATCAGTTAGTGTCCTTATGATTTGCATTTCGTATCAGCTTCAGTATCCGTATCAGTATCCGTATTATGTGCATGCAGTATTTGCATTCAGTATCAGTTATGTGATGCACTTCCTATTGTTCGTTCAGTATGATAAGTGATAAGTGATAAGTGATAAGTGATAAGTGATAAGTAATAAGTGATCGAGGTGCATCAGCTATTTGATTGTGATTGGTATTGGCACTACTGAGCCTCAGCCTTAGGATACCCGACGGGGTTGACTTTGGTGTAGTTTATGTGTTTGCCTCTGCAGAGTGTTTCCGTCCTGGGACTCCGGACCCCGGGAACTAGAGACCCATGCGTGCCCTGGCCCGGTCGCTGGTGTTCTCATTCCGTCCGCTCTCGTAAGGGAGAAAATGGCCAATGTAGTTGCCACTTTGAGTGTTATCTGTTTGTGATTCTGATAGCATGCTTATTCATTATGCATTTGCACACTTGCTTAGTATACGATCATGGTTTCTATGGATATTGCATCATGACTATTGTTCAGTATTATTCAGTATTAGACACGATTCGTGTTATCATCTTGTTGGCTTATACTTTGCTAAGTCGTCGTACTTATGTGTTTGTCTTGTGTGTTGCAGGCTCAGATCCCTCTTCCGATCCTGCGTCGGTCGACCCGACTGCAGGAGAGGCTCGCGAGGCCCCCTCCGGCCTAGAGGAGTGGACTTGATCCATCCTCCAGAGTACGGTTTGCATCATTTTGTTTTCCCCATTCTTTGTGCTGGCGTCTATTGAGGGGATTTTCTGTACTTGTGAAGTGGGCCTTGAGTAATACCTGTATTTTGATTTTTGGATTGTTGTAAGCCCGCTCTATTGTCATACGTTCGTTCATGTATTTGTTCTTATCAGCAGTGTCTATCGTTTTGTAATCTCCTATGTCTTTTGGTATATTTGTGGTATGCCTTGATACGTACAGCTTCCGCGTTCAGTCTTTTGCACGTGTGATTGATCCCTTGTGTGTGTATACTCGGACGGGGTCCAGGTGTGCACGCACGGGAGTACGTGTGTCATTGGTTAGACTTTCTCTGACCCCCGGTCCCTGGGCTCGGGTTGTGACATACGTATTGTATGGTATCAGAGCATTGTCTCTCAGAGCTTTGTCTCTCAGGGCATTGTCTCTATCTTAGTGTGTAAGCATGTAGGCATCTAGGACGTGGTGAGATTTCGTAGTCCAGTTTTGGACTGTTGTGTTTGGTCCCCTTGTCTTGTGAGTCTGTGTGCGTTCCCTAGTGTGTTAGCAGATTGACTTTTGTGTTTTGCAGGTTATGGCATCGGGATCTGGAACACACAACAACAATGAGCAGGGAGATAACGAGAGTGGGTCAGCCGCTCCACAGCCACTTGTGAATTTCGATGAGCGCTTCTTGACTATGCTACAGGCGATCCATTCTTTGCAAGCGCAGGTCGTTTCGATCGTAGACCGACAGAGTCAAACGCCAGTTCGGCCTGCAGAGCAGCCAGTGGTTATCCAACCTAAGGAGAGCGATCCGAATGCGTTATACGACAAATTCAGGAAACGTGGAGCCACAGAATTCTACGGCAATGAAGATGCGTTGAAAGCTGATCAGTGGCTAGAGCATACTGGAGATCTCTTCTCTACTATCGTCTGTGACGACCGGCAGAAGGTTATGCTTACGGCCTCGATGTTCCGAGAGGTAGCAAAGACCTGGTGGAAGAGTGTTAGTGCAGCCTATCTGACCTTGCCTAGTGAAACAGTGTGGGAGACGTTCCAGAAGCAGTTCAGAAGAAAGTTCATTCCTGCTCATGTCCGGCGTGTGAAGGAGGTTGAGTTTCTGGCCTTACAGCAGCAGCAGCTGACCGTTTCAGAGTATATTCACCGCTTTACCCAGTTGTCTCATTTTGCTGAGGACATGATCAATACCGAGGAGAAGAAGGTGAATCGTTTTATTTCTGGTCTACATCCGAGATATGCGAATTTTGTGACTGCCTTTCAGAGACCAGCTACTTTCGATGATGCGGTCGACAGAGCACACGCTGCGGAAGCCAACCACCTAGCAGAGAGAGCCATGGACTATAAGAGGAGTGCACCCGTGAGTTCCAGGGGACAGAGTCAGAAGAAATGGAAAGGGAAGCAAGGCACTTCGAGTTTCTCTGGGAGCAGATGCGAGTTTTGTGGATTGGGACATCCGACGGAGAGATGTTGGAAGAAGTCCGGAGCTTGTTTGAGTTGCGGATCGAGGGAGCATAAGATAGCTCAGTGCCCGACAGCTAGGCCTCTCCAGTCATCTAGATCTATGGGGTCATCCAAGTCTCTCAGTTCAGCAGCTTCGAACAGCCCCCATCCGTCTCGCCAGAGTCAGAAGCCCCAGCGTCAGACTGCTCGTGTGTATGCAGCCTCTCATGATCATGCAGAAAATGCAAAAGTGGTGGAAGGTAAAGTTCTCATTGCCCGAGCTGAAGCACATACACTATTTGATTCGGGATCTACGCGTTCCTATGTTGCCCCTCGTTTTGCGGAACAGTTACCGCAACCCCCTCAGCCGCTACCCTATGTGTTAGTAGTGTCCACTCCTGTGGGCAAGAGAGTGGAGTGTAGTGTATACTACTCTCAGTGCGACGTGGTGATTGAAGGTCGCCAGCTGCCAGTTGATTTGATTTTGTTGTCCATGTTGGATTTCGATGTGATCCTTGGAATGGACTGGCTAGCGCGGTATCGTGCCTGTGTTAACTGTTACAATAGGTCGATTTACTTCGATTTTGCGAAGGGGTTTCGTTTCGAGGGCAATCAGGAGAGATGCCCGAGGCGTGTCATCTCCGCATGCAAGGCGGATCGTTTGATACGCAGAGGTGGTGCAGGATTTCTTGCTTTTGTCTCGGAGAAGAAGGAGGTGAAGCAGTTGAGTGATATTCCGGTAGTACGTGAGTTCCCGGATGTATTTCCGGAGGAAGTACCCGAGTTGCCCCCTGTCCGAGATGTAGAGTTCGCGATCGATCTAGTGCCCGGTACAGCACCCATTAGTTTAGCTCCTTACCGTATGGCCCCTGCTGAGTTACTCGAATTGAAGACGCAATTGCAAGATCTGTTGGAGAAGGGTTTCGTACGGCCGAGTGTGTCGCCGTGGGGAGCGCCAGTGCTGTTTGTGAAGAAGAAGGACGGTACCTTACGGATGTGTATAGATTACCGGCGGTTGAACAAAGTCACGATCAAGAACAAATACCCATTGCCGCGTATTGATGAGTTGTTTGATCAACTTCAAGGTGCTGCCTATTTTTCCAAGATTGATCTGAGATCGGGGTATCATCAACTCAGGGTGAAGGAAGACGATATTGCCAAGACTGCTTTCAGGACACGGTATGGACATTTTGAGTTCCTCGTGATGCCATTTGGATTAACCAATGCACCTGCTGCCTTTATGGCTTTGATGAACAGGATCTTCGCTCCTTTTCTGGATCGATTTGTGGTGGTCTTTATTGATGACATTTTGGTGTATTCGAAGACCCCAGAGGAGCATGAGGAACATCTACGTCGAGCCTTACTGTTGTTGAAAGAACATCGTTTATATGCCAAATTGTCGAAGTGTGATTTCTGGCTCGAGCAGGTAGCTTTTCTTGGTCATACCATTTCACGAGATGGGTTGGCAGTGGATCAGATGAAAGTAGAGGCAGTGATGAATTGGCCCAGCCCAAGGACTGTGACGGAGATACGGAGTTTTCTGGGATTAGCTGGATATTATCGTCGCTTTATTCAAGATTTTGCCAAGATTTCTGCACCATTGACTCGATTGACCAGGAAGAATGTTCCTTTTCTGTGGACGGACGAGTGTGAACGCCATTTCCAGATGTTGAAGGAGAAGCTTACTTCGGCTCCAGTTTTGACGTTACCAGATGGGCATGAAGGATTTATGATCTATTCAGATGCTTCTCGAGTCGGTTTGGGATGTGTTTTGATGCAACATGGCAAAGTGATTGCCTATGGCTCGAGACAACTTCGGGAGCACGAGAAGAACTATGCTACGCACGATTTAGAGTTGGCAGCCATCGTTTTTGCGTTGAAGATGTGGAGACACTATTTGTATGGCGTGACATTTGAAGTGCATTCAGATCACCATAGTCTACAGTACCTCTTCACGCAGTCCGAGTTGAATATGAGACAGCGAAGGTGGCTTGAGTTGATCAAGGATTTTGATTTCCCCATCAAATATCATCCAGGGAAAGGCAATGTTGTTGCAGATGCCTTGAGTAGGAAGTCGGAGATTCTTCAGGCTTTGGACAGCCTTTATTTTGTGAGGCACGCACAGCCAGTGGAACTGCAATCGGTAGAGAACCGTTTGACACTTGCCAGTACAGTGAGCTTTCAGCCTGATATTATTCAGCGGATTAAAGACCAGCAGTTTGAAGATGCGATGTTGAAGCGAATTCGGGATAGCATTGCAGATCGACCAGACTTTCGTTTGGAGGGTGATGTTTTGTATTTCAGGAGCAGATTATGTGTGCCAGCAGTAGATGCTTTGAAAGAGAGTTTGATGACCGAAGCACACCATGCACGTTATTCTATGCATCCTGGAAGTACGAAGATGTACCGAGCTCTCAAGGACAGATTCTGGTGGAACAACATGAAGAGAGAAATTGCTGGGTTTGTTGCCAGATGTTTGACTTGCCAGAAGGTGAAAGCTGACCATCAGAGACCTCCAGGTTCCTTACATCCATTGCATATTCCCCAGTGGAAATGGGAACACATTTCGATGGACTTTGTTTCGGGTTTACCCCTGACGAGCAAGAAGAACAGTGCCATTTGGGTAATCGTGGACAGATTGACAAAGACAGCTCATTTTCTTCCATTCAAGAAAGGCATGACATTTTCCGAGATGGCGAAGAAGTTCGTTGATGAGATCGTGAGACTACATGGTACGCCCGTGTCGATTGTGTCAGATCGAGATAGCCGCTTTGTTTCTTCATTTTGGAGAGCATTTCAGGAAGCCATGGGAACGAAGTTGAGCTTCAGTACGGCGTATCACCCGCAGACTGATGGACAGTCGGAACGAACTATTCAGACGCTCGAGGACATGTTACGGGCCAGTGTACTGAATTTTGAGAAAGAATGGGATTTGCATCTCTCGTTGTGCGAGTTTGCGTATAATAATAGTTTCCACGAGAGTATTGGAATGGCACCCTATGAAGCTCTGTATGGACGGAAATGTAGGAGTCCTGTTTGCTGGGAAGAAGTTGGAACAAGGAGTTTCCACGGACCGACAATCATTGCTGAGACTACAGAGAAAGTTCAGAAAGTGATTGACAATTTGAAGATTGCCCGATCGAGACAGAAGAGCTATACAGATACGAGAAGAAGAACCTTGACATTTCAGGTTGGAGATTGGGTATTTTTGAAGGTCTCACCGATGAAAGGTACGGTACGATTCGGTCAAAAAGGCAAGTTAGCGCCAAGATATGTGGGTCCATTTGAGATCAAGAGTCGGATTGGTGATCTAGCGTACAGATTGATTCTACCCGCGGAGTTTTCTGGAGTACACGATGTTTTTCATGTGTCTATGCTTCGCAAGTATGTTCGAGACCCGACGCACGTGATTCGATACGATGACATTCAGATGCAACCTAACGCGTCATACGTTGAGCGCCCGCTCCGTATTGTTGGGACTAGAGAACAGCTCTTGCGTACGAGGACTATTCGATGGGTTAAGGTACTTTGGGAACATCATGGACCTGATGAAGCCACGTGGGAATTAGAAGATCAGATGGCGCGTCAGTATCCTTATCTGTTTGCTCAGGTACGCTTTCATTCCGAGGACGGAATGATGTCCAAGTGGGGGAGGATGTAACACTCCGACCCGAGTTGATCCGGTTTAGTGTGTAATTGCGTGTGTTTTATCGCTAAGAGTGTTTTGATTTTGTTTCTGTTTGGTTTGAGTTGTAGAGAGATCGTTTGGGTTGAGTTTGACTTGGTCTAGTTAGTTTGAGCCCTTTTTCGTAAATTTTGGCTTTTGATTGACCTTGTCAGTTTTGCGTCATTTTGACGTCAGCGCGTGTATTTCGTCGAGCTTGTCGATTGTCGTAACTGTCTTGGATCCGAATGAGTTCGTTTGTTCTCGTTGGACCGTCATTTGACTTAAACTGATATTTGTGTTAACTGTTTGGACTTAAGTGTAAATTTGACTCAAGTTAACCTTTAAATATCTCACCTACTCTCCCATTTCTCTCGATCGTTCTCTTCTCACGCTCAGCTCGTCTCTCTCTCGTCAGCTCTCTTTCTCTCCTTCTCCTTCTCTGTTCGATTGCTTGTGGGAGGAAGAAAAGAGCAGGTTGTGTGTGTTTTCCCGGTGGACTGAGCCAATTAGCGTGTGGATTTCGTCCGTGAGGCAAGTATAAGCCCAAGTTGTATGAACATCGATTGGTAGTGATTTGATTGTTGTGTTCTTGTTCTTTATTGTGTTTCTCAGTATTAGACAGCCCCATTCAGTTCATTTCACTGTTATCTTTCGGTTTCCAGCCATTTCGCACACTTTCTGTATGACTGTGACAATTCCAGGAAAATGAGTCCGTGCACTCACGGCTAAGCCGTGAAATGTGCTACGGCTAAGCCGTAAAATGGCTTACGGCTAAGCCGAGACCCAACCGTAACCCTAACCGTAGAGCAGTACAGACTGTTAGCTGAAAATAACTGGATGTTGGCAATTTGACATTCTTCTACGGTCCAGCCTGATCTACGCCGTACATTGGCTTACGGCTAAGCCGTGGACCAGGATACGGCTGAGCCGTAGAGCAAAATACGGTTGAGCCGTAAATCCGGATGGATATCTGGGGAACCTCAGCTCAGCCGCAGTGCATATTACGGCTAAGCCGTAAGATGCCACGGCTAAGCCGTAAGGTTACCTACGGCTACACCGTGAGACCCTGAGAATTGAAGGAAAAGGGACTAGGTTTAAGCAAACGACCGTATAAGACTTTCATGTTAGAATGTAGCTAACCTGGACATGCCCAATGGAATGTTTGAATGACGTGAATGATCTCATGGGCTGTGAATCATTCATGCTGGTTATCCAGATGTTTAGCACCTCCCCATGGGTGTTGGTTTAAGGGACTTCGGTGCACACTCCAGACACTGCAACACTAGACAATGGTGCATCGAACATCTTAAAACTACATCAACATGCACGGTTAGAAACACTGGATAATTAGTGTAGGATTGGTTTGTAATTGACCTTGATTCGTATAAGCATTCTGAATTGTACAGCATATTGATTTCGGTTATGCCCTCTTATGTGTTCTGCGCTGGACCTCTCGATTCTGTGGGAAATGCAGCAACCCCAGAGCGAAGCCCGGGCGGAACCATTCTATTATTGTGTATTATGTTTACCGTTGCTCCACTGGAGTACTTGCATCAGTTATGAGTCAGTGATTGTGATTGCTACTTAGTGTCAGCACTTCTTGTACTTGTTTATGTACATTCAGTATCAGTTAGTGTCCTTATGATTTGCATTTCGTATCAGCTTCAGTATCCGTATCAGTATCCGTATTATGTGCATGCAGTATTTGCATTCAGTATCAGTTATGTGATGCACTTCCTATTGTTCGTTCAGTATGATAAGTGATAAGTGATAAGTGATAAGTGATAAGTGATAAGTAATAAGTGATCGAGGTGCATCAGCTATTTGATTGTGATTGGTATTGGCACTACTGAGCCTCAGCCTTAGGATACCCGACGGGGTTGACTTTGGTGTAGTTTATGTGTTTGCCTCTGCAGAGTGTTTCCGTCCTGGGACTCCGGACCCCGGGAACTAGAGACCCATGCGTGCCCTGGCCCGGTCGCTGGTGTTCTCATTCCGTCCGCTCTCGTAAGGGAGAAAATGGCCAATGTAGTTGCCACTTTGAGTGTTATCTGTTTGTGATTCTGATAGCATGCTTATTCATTATGCATTTGCACACTTGCTTAGTATACGATCATGGTTTCTATGGATATTGCATCATGACTATTGTTCAGTATTATTCAGTATTAGACACGATTCGTGTTATCATCTTGTTGGCTTATACTTTGCTAAGTCGTCGTACTTATGTGTTTGTCTTGTGTGTTGCAGGCTCAGATCCCTCTTCCGATCCTGCGTCGGTCGACCCGACTGCAGGAGAGGCTCGCGAGGCCCCCTCCGGCCTAGAGGAGTGGACTTGATCCATCCTCCAGAGTACGGTTTGCATCATTTTGTTTTCCCCATTCTTTGTGCTGGCGTCTATTGAGGGGATTTTCTGTACTTGTGAAGTGGGCCTTGAGTAATACCTGTATTTTGATTTTTGGATTGTTGTAAGCCCGCTCTATTGTCATACGTTCGTTCATGTATTTGTTCTTATCAGCAGTGTCTATCGTTTTGTAATCTCCTATGTCTTTTGGTATATTTGTGGTATGCCTTGATACGTACAGCTTCCGCGTTCAGTCTTTTGCACGTGTGATTGATCCCTTGTGTGTGTATACTCGGACGGGGTCCAGGTGTGCACGCACGGGAGTACGTGTGTCATTGGTTAGACTTTCTCTGACCCCCGGTCCCTGGGCTCGGGTTGTGACACTAGGCAGAGCACCCCGTGAATACCTATTCAAGAGGTCCACACCCACTGCTCACGTTGGAGATGTCTATTATAAAATCACAACTAATAAGATGCTGATTATCCAATGCATATTAATGTAAACCAATGCTATTAGATTATAGGTTATCAAGGACAATTTCTATCAATTCTATATTAGATAATCCGGGTTTCCAAGGTCATTTAACTCGGTGTATTTATAAGGCGTTCAGTGTCCCGGTGTTACTATTCTTGGTGTTACCACATGTGTATGCAGGGGCAAATCACCTTACGCCCACACCTGCAACTTGACATTGAAAACTAAGGTCTCTTTTCTATGGTTTAAGGGACTAACCCATCCCTAGGCTATCCCATAGACTATAGAAAGTCTATAGTAAAGCTAAGAATTCATTTTTAAACACCTTTCGATAAGTTATCAGTCAGGCTTACCCGACCGATCGGGTGAAGGTCCGACCGGTCGGACCCTTCCAGAAGTGGAATTCGAGCGGTAGGGCTTGGTAACCGACCAGTCGGACTACCTGATGAGGCAATTGACCGATCGAGCTTCATGACCGATCGGTCGGCCCTAAAGCATTCTGTTACGGGTGGATTTTCTTCCCAAATGCGTTTCTCTTCCAAAACCCCAATTTGCCTGCAATGAAACTGTAACACTCCGACCCGAGTTGATCCGGATTAGTGAGTAATCGCGTGTGATTTTGTCGCTAAGTGTGTTTTGATTTTGTTTTTCTTTGATTTTGAGTTTTAGAGAGATTGTTTGGGTTGAGTTTGACTTGGTTTAGGTAGATCGAGCCCTTTTTCGTAATTTTGGCTTTTGATTGACTTTGTCAGTTTTGCGTACTTTTGACGTCATCGCGTGTATTTCGTTGAGCTTGTCGATTTTCGTAACTGTCCTGGATCCGAATGATTTCGTTTGCTCTTATTGGACCGTCATTTGACTCAAACTGACATTTATGTAAGTGACTTGGACTTGTTTGTAATTTTGGACTCATTTTAGTTTCAATATCCTACCTACTCCCTTCTTTCTCTCTCGATCGCCTCTGTCTCTCTCTCCAGCTCGTCTCTCTCTCTCTTTCTGTTTAGCTCTCTTTCTCTCCTTCTCCTTTTCTGTTCCTGTTGCTTGAGGGAGGAAGAAAGGAGCAAGTTGTGTGCGTGTTTCCCGGTGGACTGAGCCAAAACCACGACGTGATTCCATTTGTGAGGCAAGTATAAGCCCAAGTAGTATGAACACCAATTGATATGGATTTGATTGTTGTGTTTCTATGCTTCATTGTATTTCTCAGTGTTAGACAGCCCTATTGAGCTTATTTTGCTGTTATCTCCTTATTTTCAGTTGTTCTGTACACTTTCTGTATGACTATATCTGTTACAGGAAAAATGACTCCGTGCACTCACGGCTACACCGTGAAATGTGCTACGGGTAAGCCGTGAAATGGCTTACGGCTAAGCCGAGACCCAGCCGTAACCCTAACCGTAGAACAGTACAGACTGTTATCTGAAAATAACTGAGAGTTGGCAAATTGCCATTCTTCTACGGCCCAGCCTGATCTAAGCCGTACATTGTCTTACGGCTAAGCCGTAGACCAGGATACGGCTGAGCCGTAGAGCAAAATACGGTTGAGCCGTAAATCCGGATGGATATTGGGGAACCTCAGCTCAGCCGCAGTGTATATTACGGCTAAGCCGTAAGATGCCTCGGCTAAGCCGTAAGGTCACCTACGGCTACACCGTGAGACCCTGAGAATTGAATGAAAAGGACTAGGTTTAAGCAAAAGACCGTATATGACTTTCATGTTAGAATGTAGCGAACCTGAACATGCCCAATGGAATGTCTGAATGACATGAATGATCTCGAGGGCTGTGAATCATTCATGCTTGCTATCCAGTTGTTTAGCACCTCCCCATGGGTGTTAGTTTAAGGGACTTCGGTGCACACTCCAGACACTGCAACACTAGACAATGGTGCATCGGACAACTTAAAACTACATCAACATGCACGGTTAGAAACACTGGATAATTAGTGTAGGATTGGCTTGTAATTGACCTTGATTCGTATAAGTACTTGACTTGTTGACTTGTACAGCATATTGATTTCGGTTATGCCCTCTTATGTGTTCTGCGCTGGACCTCTCGATTCTGTGGGAAATGCAGCAACCCCAGAGCGAAGCCCGGGCGGGACCATTCTATTATTGTGTATTGTGTATTGTGTTTTACCGTTGCTCCACTGGAGTACTTGCATCAGTGCTTATTTGGTATTGGTACTTGAGTTTGTCAGTGCCTCTTTTATGGCTTAGTTGCATTCAGTGCCTTCAGTATCAGTATCAGCTTATTGTATTCAGTATTCAGTATCAGTATGTGTGATGCACTTCCTATTGTTTGTTCAGCGTGATATGTGAGATCTGTATGTGGTATGTGATATGACATGACTGATTGATTGAAGTGCATCATCCGATTTGATTGTGATTGGTATTGGCACTACTGAGCCTCAGCCTTAGGATACCCGATGGGGTTAACTTTGGTTTAGTTTATGTGTTTGCCTCTGCAGAGTGTTCTGTCCTGGGACTCCGGACCCCGGGAACTAGAGACCCATGCGTACCCTGGCCCGGTCGCTGGTGTTCTCATTCCGACTGCTCTCGAAAGGGAGAAAATGGCCAATGTAGCAGCCACTTTGACTGTTATCTGTTTATGATTCTTACAGCATGCTTATTCATTTGCATAATTGCTTAGTATACGAACATGATTTCTATGGATCTTGCACTGTGACTATTATCCATGACTAAACACAATTTGTGTTATCTTCTTGTTGGCTTATATTTTGCTAAGTCGTTGTACTTACGAGTTGTCTTGGTGTGTTGCAGGCTCAGATCCCTCTCCCGATCCTGCGTCGGTCGACCCGACTCCAGGAGAGGCTCGCGAGGCCCCCTCCGGCCTAGAGGAGTGGACTTGATCCATCCTCCAGAGTACGGTTTGCATCATTTTGTTCTCCCCATTCATTTGAGTTCGAGTCTATTGAGGGGATTTTTCTGTACTTGTAATGTGGGCTTTGAGTGATATCTGTATTTTGATTTTGATTGTTGTAAGCCCGCTATAGTGTCATACGTTCTTGTAATTATTCTTGTCATCAGTTTACTGTTGTTTTGTGATCTCCTATGTCTCTTGGTGTGTTGCTGTATGCCTTGATATGTACAGCTTCCGCGTACAGTTGTTTGCACGTGTGAATGATCCCTTGTGTGTGTATGCTTGGACGGGGTCTAGGTGTGCATGCACGGGAGTACGTGTGTCATTGGTTAGACTTCAGCTGACCCCCGGTCCCTGGGCTCGGGTTGTGACAGAAACCACTCCAAAAGTTTCCATTCTACACCCTTGAGTTCCCTAAAGGCCAATGGCATCTTATTCAACCAAATCACCATTTAATCCATGCATTTCCACAAAGTTGTAAATTTGGTAAAATCACACGATCCATCAATAATCAAAGAAATCAAGTTATGCATGTAAGATTATGTATCCTTATACTTGCCTTAGGTACGGTGCTTCACTTAAACCGATTTGCCCTTGTCTAGATGGAGAATACGGAACCTCGTCTCTTCCACAAGCGAGAGGGTGAAAATGGGTGAAAATGGTGCTTGATCCGTCAAAAGAGAGCAAGAGGGATGGAGAGGAAGAAGAAGAGAGCTCAAGCTTGATGCATGCAACTTCAATCACCAAGAATATGGGCTGAATGAGGGAGGCGATGATTGGAGGAGAAGAAGAACCGGCTGCACGTGCGAGAGAGAGGAAGATGGAGGAGAAAAATATCGGTGGTGGTTGGTGGGTTAGGGTTTTTATATAAATGAAGTTTCCGGAAATTGCAAGCAAGCCCTCTTGGTTTCTATATATTTCCAATTAAAGTCAATGGGCTTAAAATGGGCTAAGATGGGTCCAAATGGATTTGGGCCAATCGTAAAAGATGTTCAACAAGATGAAACTTACCCAATGCAACTACTATGATGCTTTAATGATGTCAAATCATGAAAATACTAAATGAAAAGGCCTTGGACTATCTAATAAAGGTTCGAGCCCGACCCAACTACCTATCCATGACTCAACCTCTTGGGACTTAGGCTCAATTAACCCAATCACTCATCTTAATTAGAGTACAACCAACTTAATCATTATAAATTATAATTATCTAGGGTTGGGACCTTACATATTTCACGGCTTAGCCGTGAATGCGCTATGTCGATTTCTGAAATTGCTACAGAATCACTGAAACTGCACCAAAATAACAAACTATGTCTCAAAGAAGAAAACGAACTCAATTGTGTGCTGTAAACAGACTTGGCATGCAAGATCAAAAGAAACATACAATTCAAGCATATATCCACATGGGTTCATACATATTATGCTTATATTGCCTCACTTGAGTTCTAACACACCAATTGTTGTCCTTAGGCTCAATTCACGTCCAACCACCAACCTAAACCCCCATGCATGTAGAGAAAGGAAGAGAGAAAGAAAGAAAGAAAAAAACATGAGTGTAACTCAAGAAATAAGGTGGAGGAGAAGAAGACTTCAAAACCCAAAGCTCATCTTAAACTCACCAAAACAGAGAAATCAAGAGTCAAGGCATAACTTCATCTTCCTTGGCTTGATCGAGAAGGAGAAGAATCGAGAGGGAAAGAGATGGAAACTCCAACGTGAGGGAAGAAAAGAGAGTGAGAAGGAAGAGTTGGTGGAAGCTCTTTTATAAGATAAGATTAAAGGCAATTTACAAGAAAGTCCAATGCATAACACAATTTTCAGTTCGAGTCAAATCCAGGTCCAATGGAAGCATACGATATTGTTTACAAACGACGTAGTTATGAAAGTTAACGAGCTCAACGAAAGACACGTGTTGACACCAAGATGATGCGGCAATGACCATGTCTTGTAAAAGCTAAAATTACGAAAAAGGGCTTAGTCTACCTAATCCAGGTCAAACTCAACCCAACTACCTATCCACGACCTACAACAAAACCAAAACACAAACAAAACACAAGTAACAATTAAAGCAACATTAATTAGTCGCTAAATGGGGTAAGCCGGGTCGGAGTGTTACACATGAGAGTAATGTTTATAGAACATAACTGTACGAGAATTGGGATAGCAATGGTGATGTTTCAAGACAGACGATTGAAACTCTAGTGTGAAGGGGAATATGGAAGCTGGGATATATGTTGTTGCAAGAGCTATGAAATTTGTTGTAGAAATAGGCCTTAAGGAAGTTGAGTTCGCAGGTGATTCATTACTAGTTATCAAAGGTGCATAGAGTTGCGAACTTGATCTCTCAAGCATTGGGGGTGTAGTTGAGAATATAAAGGCATGACCTCAGCAATTCTGATATTGGAGCTTCTCCCATGTCTGTAGGGAGGGTAATAAGGTCGCACATAAATTAGTTAGGTTTGCAAAAAACGTTAATCATGAATGTATTTGGTTGGTAGAAGTGCCTCTCTTTTTTCAAGGGGTTGTAGGAGATGATGTTCCTTAATTATTTTAATGAAGGTTAACCTTTTGATAAAAAAAGGTTTATAATAATCTAATGTGGATATTTTACCTAACCCCTCCTTAAGGGAACCTTTCCATCCCTCTCCAACTAATAGGGAAAAAAGTTGTTCTCTCCTTCATGTTCTTCAGCTTATAAGGCCTACATACACATAGGCACACACCCCTACCATTGAAGCTAAATGCTTGTCATAGTTGGCGCACAATAACCCTGCATGGCCCAATCACAATCTGCCATGTCACCACAAAAACCTAGCAAGAGTCACGTGCAGCGATTCTCCATCAACTAATTAGGTGCAGAGATTATGATTGGTCCACTCACGAACACTATGCACCAACTATGACACAGGATTTACCTCACTAATAGAGGTGTGTGTGTGTGTGTTTGTGTCTAGATGGGCTTTATGCGCTGAAGAACATTAGGGTCGCTACCCTACCTGTAGAAGGCTCCCGAGGAAATGTTTGTGCAGTTGCATTTTCGAAGAAAAAGGCATAAAAACTTTGGTCACTTTTTTGCAGTAAAGTTTTCTTATATTTGTTGTGGCCCTTGTTTTCTAGTATAAGGCAAAAACCGATTTACCTTCCGAAAAAAAAAATCACCTTCCAAAGATTACTTTCCAAAAAAAAAAAAAAGGTGTAACTGCAAAATATGGCCTAAATTTGCACCTCTTCTTACAATGGCTTAATAATTAGCCTAGGTTGAAGCAAGAACATGGCATGAGCTTGGCCGTTCTCTTTACTCCCATGATGGCCTAGTTGGGGTTTAGAGAGTTACATGCAGGGTGGTCCATCAAAAGTATTGGCTTGGCCCAGCCCAACCAATGTCCAATCCATAACCGAACGAGTTGGCACGACTCACATTTTTTAGGTATGGACTTAAACATGGTCCTATGAATGTATAAAGCATAAAATTAAAAAAGGGCCTTGAATAAGGCTAGGGCTTATTTCTTAATGAAATTCTAAGAACACATGTCTGGAGAATTAATAAATTTCTATGGAATTTCTAAATCCTCCTTTATACTTAGCAGTCAAAAAGGCACAGAAAGTTGAAGTTAAGAGAATCTGAACAACTACTTTTGAGTTTTTAGGTAGCCTAAATTCATAAATTATGGAAAAAGAACACACCATCCAAAACTACCAAGGACAACATTACATCATCATCTTTAATTTCCAACATTCAAAATTTCACTTTAAAAATTTTGGTAAAGCAACAGGCCTTAAATGTCTAACCAATAGATGTTGGGATGGATTTTTTCCAAGCCATGCTAGGTTTAGGTTTGGCCACTCTAAGCAGATTACTTGTAATGTTGGAGATGGGGCACCAACCTTGATAGAATTTACAAGTGCTTGCAATCAGCCAATGAGTCCCAAGCTATTTCCACTATGAAGCTCACATGATGATAATTTGACCTATTCATCTTGAATCTCATCCCTTTCATGGATATATTCACAATTTTTTACTCAAAAGGAGTAGTTCCCACTTTTTATTGGGCACACGATGAAAATATAATTTGTGCCACTTCACCAGCTAGGTCAGATGAAGAGCTACTCATATTTTAAATATATGATTAATCATATGGTGTGATCTATTATTTCTAAAGTAAAATTTGAGAATGTGTTAGTGGAGGAGATAAAATTATCTTCAACCGTCCAAATTATCCTTATGTGTGGCCCACTACGATGGTGTTCATGGCATGTGTTTTACACAGCTCCATGTAATAATAACTTGCCTATGGAATGCGGACTCATAGGACCACAGGCGTAGCTGTAACTGCCTAAAAGGACAAAATAAATGATTTTACAAAAGAAACAACACCTCATAAAAAGATGGACAATATTTATGTGGGTCACCATTATTGGGTGAAGAGGAGAAAGGCTTCTTCCCTGACGGGAGGCGTTTGTGTAATGCCTCTGTTCATGGAATCAGAAGGAGACATGGCGTCTAGATTTTCAGTGCCTTCCTCACGGACATTTGGTGCAGCGGGAATTGATGAATGGAAAAGTCACGTTTCAAGGCACTCTTTCTCTGCTTGTGCTGATTCAGAGTTCCTACCTAGGGTGGTAGGAACGCCAGTTCTGCAGAAGAGCGCCTTTATACACAAATACTCCTTATCAATGAGAATCAAAAGAAAAGAAAACTCTTGAATCCAAACATAGCTCAGAAGGGCGAGCATGAGAAACTCCAATGCAGTCCCCTTTTCATAACCAATTTCTACTTTTTTTTTGGTAAGATGGTAAAAAGAAACTCATTTATTGTAGCGGACATAAAAGAAAATAAGAAATGGTCCTCATTGACAAGATAAAAAAGAAAGTCTTCATAGAACTCCTTTTATATGCGGCTTAACCAAATAATTCTTAAACATAGATGCCTCCCCCTTTTGGGGAAGAGTTCGTCTATTCCTCTGCTTCTCTTTCTTCCTTTCTTTTTCTAATAATATTTTTTTATTCTATAAATCATTGATTTGTATGAAAAATGAATATATGTCGAGCTGATGGTAGCTAGCCACAGGATTTAACCCATGTAAAAGCTCATATTTGTTTGGTGACGCCTGATATGTAATATGCCACCGATTGTACTGTAGATCAGCCACATTTTGGGCAAATTAGAGTGAGTTACATCATCAAATTAATATGTATAGAAAATACACAGCTACAATCTCCCACATGAGAAAACTTAGGGTTGTTTTGGTGGTATAGACACCCGCTCTCCTCCCACAACGTAGTAATTTCTGGTGGGAGACTTCTCTTCCTACTTCCATGGCCCCTCAGCCAATGAGCAATAAAAAAAAAACGTTTTTCACATGTATAATATTCCATGGATCGAGTTGGGTATTTTACACTAAGGAAAATATTCATTGGCGCAATCGAAACTTGAGTTCAAACTTGATCGGCTCATAAATTAGGTTGAAGGCATCAACATTGATCTAACTTATAAGTTAAAATGAGAAATTTAAATCATGTTTGGAATTTTACCAATGATCAACAGTAAGGGAGGTCAGTGGGTACCCACCTTACCAAAAATATATATATATATATATATAGGTCAAGTTTGGATTGAATTGGGGGTTGTACTTATAGTGTAACTAGTCAAGTTGGTGTTTGATTTGGCAAGTCAAATAACATTCACCTTCGCCTAACCCATTTATTAAATAGGTTAAAAATGTAAGCCCAAAAAATAAAAGGTCAATCCCTATCCTAAATTACCATTTGAACTTAGCGGGTTGGATAGAAATTGACTTCCCCAATTGCAACCTTGCCTTAGCTATGCAGAATTATCTTTTACCTAAGGTAAGATCCCAATGTGAGATCCAAATGGGAGATGGGAGGAGTTTGATCCCCCTGTCTAGCATACCTATTACTGAAAATGGGGAACACATCAACGGTTAAAGAAGTGCTATGCTTTTGCAGTGAAGATTCAGTGGTCAATATCAGAAAGAAGTGGACCTTCATCAAGAAGGAACCCAATATCTAGAATCTAGATCAATAGAACCCCAGTACAAAGACCACCATGAATGAGGGGAGGACAATGCATCTAATGGCTTCATAATATTATGAAGGTTTTTTTTTTCCCTCATGAAAATAAACACTGAATGTTAGTTAGATGAGCGCATGAGTTGTGCTGTGATCCTACCTTCCATATATATAAAAAAAAAGTGATCATTCATAGCAAAACCTAGCTATAAAAGGGGTTAAATCTATGTAACAAACAACATAGACTTGAAGTTATTAGTACACAAATTCTCAAATTTATCTAATGTGAAACCAAGAGGGAGATTAATGAGGTCGAAAATAAGCGTAGACTGCGAAGAAGGACTGAGAATTGTCAAATTGCGGCAATGCCTCCTTCAAGAAGATTGCCCGCCAAAAGTGCCTGTTCTTCCTGCGATACTCGTTCACATCCTTATACAAGCCGCTCAGGTTATTGTTCGGATTGATGGTAGCCCCACGAGTTAGCTGATTGAAGAAAGATGCAACTTCTTCCTCACTTCCAAATGTGTGTTCAATGATGCCTTTCTTCTGAAGCAGCGCGACATCACTGACAGTATTGATGATGTGATCCATGAACTTAAAATATGCCGTGAACTGGGGCATATCACTGAAGTAGTAATCATAGCAGTGCTCTAGCGCAATGAGGTTCTGAAATAGAGAAACCGCACCATCATCTATGAACAGAGGTGGAATTTCTAGGACTCCACCAATGAACTTTACATCCAAGATGCTGCGCCCCTTGTTCTTCTTGAACTTGATTCCTGCCTCGTGTAGTACTGTCGCGTTTGGAATCATGATTTCACTTTCTTCCTCTTTTAAATCCCATTTATTTGACGGTGTGTTACACCTTTTAGAAAAACATGGTACTGGACTGTCATAAGACAGCGCCTTCTTCAACGTTTTGAGGAGATTTTTACAAAAAACATGAAAACAGTTGAAGTTGATGATCCACTTTGCTAATTTGGGTTTCTCGTCAGGAAGCATCAGCGGTGATATGATAAACCCGTGATATAATTGGAGCAGATGAAGGACTGGCTCCCGAAGAATGACGGCGCACGTAGTTTTGTAAAGTTTCTTATCTCCATAAATCCTCTTGTGTGTCACACGACGGTAACAACGGTAAGCAAGTTTGATGAGGGATGATGGGCGTTTACGGGGGTAGATGATATGAAACACAGCTTGAACGAGGAAAAAAGGAAGCTGGTTTTCCAACAAGAGCAGATCATAAACCATCTAGGGGGCAATCAAAGTCAATTCACCTCGATTTAATTGTATTAAGTGCTGGATGATAAAGCAACTGTCCAGCAACATCATTTCCATAATTTCTTTCTTTCTCATGCGCTTGATCTTATCTGTATAGCATCTCCGCACTCTACCCTCCAGTGGCTTAAGCTTTTCAATAAAGTGTTCTATACGGAGGGAGGAATTTGAAGAGAGGATGTCACTAAGATTTTGGAAATTTTTTTTCTCCATGGCTTGAAGCCTGGGCTTACCGCGGTGGTATGGACCAATCGAGATGATGTTGGGTTTATAGGCATCATTCTTACCTTGGCGGAGTCTGTCGGGGACTATTGCGATAGAGAACTCGGTGTTTTCCTCATTGTTGGCATTGCTTCTGTGCGTCTGATACTCGAGCCGATGGCTAATGAATTCTACGTAGGTGTCAATCTCTGATTTCCGCAACGATATAATTGCATCTCCCCCTCCAGGAGAAGTGGCAGGAGAGAGAGAGGGGGGAGGAAGAGAAGGCTCATTTTCACTATCCGCCATTGTAGCTCTCTAATGTTCTTACTCAGGCTGTGGTTCTTTCTTCTTGATCTAGATGTAGAATAGATATCTAACGTTCTCCGCAAAACAGGGCTTCGAGCCGCAGAGGATTCCTTTGTTTGTCTGTTTGGTAGAGAAAAGTAAAGTAAAATAAAATAGTTAAAATTAATTTTTTTAATTTTAAAATTTCTTCCTCTTTTTTTTAATAAGTTAAAAAGTCCTTATTAAATTATAAAACAACTCTAAACTTTGTATACAAAAAGTCAAAAAAAAATTCGATACCAAGCAACTTAAAATAAAAAGTTATTATAACCCCATCATATATTATTTTTTTATAATTTTGGATTTACTCTATTCTACTTTACACTATTTACAAATAAACAGTGAGAAACAAGGATTCAAATATCTCATATAAGTTAGTTGTGGTCCAACTTATATATATTTTTTTACCACAACTAAAGGGGTTGGATCTCATGAGAAAACTCAGACACGCACATGTGGAAAGAAAAGCCCACACATGTGGAAAAGGAAGTCTGCACCGCAAAAAAGGTGGCTTGTATAGGATTTAAACCCTAGACACCCAAATGATGACCTAAACATCATATGCTTTAGATTCTAAAATTCTGCTCATAGGAGGCCCACAACTGATTCGACACTTGACACTTAAATTTCCTGTGCAGCAAGTGACATTAATTGACATGGACCTCACAGCCAGCCTACTTTTCATTATAACTTAATCTGGATCAACTATTCTCTCTCGCTAAATCCAGATGCCCACTTATAGGAGCCTAACTTGCTTATTGATCCGCATGCCTCCTATTAACAAACACTAATCCAAGATTCACTCAAATTAGAGTGCATAGAGTGTGACAATTCAAAACTTACCATTCGGTTGCTTTCATGTGTCCATGAAATGTGCTGAATAAGCTAGATGAACACTAAATAGTCGACCAAATAAAAATGAACATTGTAGCTGACAAATAATATTATTGAAGAGAAAGAAGACTTCTTCACCGTGCCCCATTTCTGATGAATGGAACAAAAGGGCCCACGATGAATCGCTGAACTTTCCACATGCCACAAAACTGATTTATTTGTTTCGGACTCCCTTGCCATTGTCGCTTCATGGATTAGGCAACTGCTTATCTGGCCTTATAGTTAGTTCCTAGTCAGCCACAGCATTTTTTTGGCTACCCAGCTATAGCGTCCTAGGACTCTACCCACAGGTGAGGTGATGGAGCCATCTGGTGAAGGAATTAAACCTTATGTGGATAATTTATGTTTTTGGGCTGGGACGCTCAAAAATGAGAAAAGTAGACCTTGGGTGAAGCCCCGTTTGCAAGATTCTTTTGGTATTTTTCAGATATTTGAGACTTTTTTTTGGCAAGTGTCCTAAATGCTAAAACAAAAAAGCCCTCACACAGGTTCCAAAAAGAATTCCAACAGAAAAATAGCACATGACCACTTTATGACAAAATGAGCTGCTTAAGAATTCCATATGGCCTTTCTCACTGCACTTGATGTAGCATACAATCCAATGCAAAAATAAAACACCATGCAAAACAGCTTAGAAGCTGTTATCAGTGCAGATTTTAGCATGGTTAATAAAGAAACTCCGCACCCATACACTTAAAAATAGCTGAGGCACTGTTTCTTTGTTTTTATTCTGGCGTAGAATGTTACGCAGAGAAGTTAGAGGGAGAGGGATAGAGAGAAAAGTGGTGGGTTTACTTTGTGGTTGGTCGTCCTGGATCATAAATACTGAGGAAGAGAGGACGCTGTCTTTAAAGGAGCAAGGAGAAAGAGAAGGTGGGGGCAGTACCCTGTACGTACCCTGGAGATGTAGATGCAGCAGGGAGTAGATACATGAATTGATTGGTCATTAAAGTAGTTTGTTGCGCAAGGCAAGGGTTGGTGGTGGTTCAATTCCTGGGTAAGAATTTCATGGGCGGGGCTTCACGGCAGCGCTGCTGCACCATACTAAGGGGCAGCGGCTCCCTCTCTCCAATGTCCATTTTCCACGTAAGATGAATGCAGTGAGGGTTCCGAAGCTCTCTCCTGTGTCACATGCCTCACTACGAACTTATCATATTTCCAGGATTAACCTTTTACCATTCCAATTTACGGTTGTTCTTAAAAAGTCTATATTTTCAAAAGTATCCTTTATTCTATATAAGTCAAGTTTCACTTGCTTTGAGGTGGGATCTACCATCAAATTACAATATTTAATTATTTATTTATATAATAATAGATCAAATTGTGAAGGCTAATAGAGAGAAAAAATTATTATAGATGTGGGCCTACCTTAGAAAAAAAAAATCAAGGTTGAGGCACATGAAATGATCTCCTTATGAATAAAAGGCCAACAAAAAATTAGCCATATTAAATCATCCAGCCCTTGATTTAATAACGTTAAAATTTAATAGTCTTTTAAGCATAAATTTCTTTTTGATTCTATACAATGGCGCATAAGGTTTGATGAGAGTGAAATTAGAGCAAGTACTAGATGATGGGTGATTACTGATTAGAGTGTTAAGACACTAACATTACTTTTTGGATATTTTTATATCAGGTATGAGTAGAGCTTAGATAGGATCCTATAGTTTCGAATAAGATTTTCTTTTTGTTCCTTGGATTAGAAGGATGTTATTCATGCGTTGGAAATAGCCATCCAAACCATATTGTGGGACCCACCGAAGTCACCTATATACACAGCAAATGGTTTGATAGGAATCTTTTAAGGTTAGATTCTTTGTGGCCCTAATTTAACTTTGATTTGAAGACCATAACTTGGCTGGTAAGATTATTGTGTTTGATCATTTCTCTCAATATTTGATATCTGGTTGCAATTTCAACATTTTTTTTTGGGGCAAGTTTAGTTATTTGCTATCATCGTTAGATTGTGTTCAGCATTTTTTAATTTTTTTTTATGTATTCTAGTTCAACTCATTATTTATTAAAAAGGCCACTTATGAAATGGTATGATCATTCAAATTATTTTATGACTTAATTATTCACTAGGAAAGTAACTTATTTATGCAGATATTCTTATTACCTTGGTATTTTAGTATTTTATTTGTGCAACTTATAAAGTGGTTGATTTTTAAAAAGGAGAAAAAAAATGAAAGAGCTTGAGAATTAGAAAAAATGATTTCACTATATTAGGTATAATCATCATTGCCTTTATTTAGAAGATCATTTTCTTGAGTAGAAAATCATTTAATTGAGGGGTTTTTTTTTTACTTCCTAGAATTATATTCATGTGACAGGTCATGGCCCAATGATTTTTTGTTGGCCATTTATTCACAAGGAGATTATTTCATGTATCCCGACGTTGAATTTGTTGTCTTTTTTTCTAAGGAGAGCCCACATCTATAATTTTTATTTTTCTCTCTCTATTATTAGCCTTCACAATTCGGTCTTATTATATAAATAAATAATTAAAAATGACCATTTGATGATAGGTCCTACCTCAAAACAAGTGAAATTTGACTTAAATAGAATAAAGGATACTTTGAAAATATAAACTTTTCAAGGACAACTGTGGAATGGAATTGTAAAAGGTTAATCTTGGAAGGGAATTGCTAGATAAATAGCAATTCCACCTCTTTACACATAGGAGAAAAAAAAATTTTAAATAAAATCCCCATTTTACCCCCCATCTCTCTCCCTCCCTCCTCTCTCCTCCCTTTTAACTTTGGCTGGCGACGAAGTCCGGCTGGCAGTCTGTCCCTCTCCCTTCGCCTCTCCCTGTTCCTCCTCCTCCTCCTCTTCCTTTCCTCCCTCTTCCTCTCCTCTCCTCTCCTCTCATCCCTCTTGCACTCCTCTCCTCCCTTTTCCACTCCTCTCATCTCCTCTTTGCCCCGTTAGGCCTTACGAGGCTGAACATCACACTGATGTTTGGCCTTGCAGGGCTAAACAGTGTGACCATTGTTCGGCCATGCAAGGCCGAACATCAGTGTGATCTTTGGCCTCATAGGGCAGAGTGGGGCAAAGAGGATATGAAAGGAGGAGTGGAAAAGGAAGAGGGAGGGGAGGAGAGGAGAGGAGGAGGAATAGGGAGAAGAAGAAGAGGAGAGAGAGCCCCCTCCTACCGGTTGGACTTTGTCACCGGCTGGAGAGAAAGGGGAGGAGAGAAGAGGGAGGGAAAGGGGGGTAAAATGGGGATTTTAATTAAAATTTTTTTTTTCTCTTATGTGTGGAGAGTTTCTTTTTGTGTTCAAATAGCCCCACTCATCCTTGAAATATGGTAAGTTTATAGTAAGGCATGTGATGTAAGAGAGAGCTTCGGAACTCTCACTGCCTTCATCTTATGTGGAAAATGGGCATTGGAGGGAGGGAGCTGCTGCACCTTAGTATGGTGTAGTGGCGTTGCATTGAAAACCCACCCGAATTTCATATTGAAAATTGAGACTTACATAACTTTCATCTTTTATATGGACTTCGGATGGGTAGTGAGTAAGGCTCCCAAAGGGCTGAGCTAGGGTAAGCCCTTACTCTAATACAGGCCTGGCTTAGGTCAATCCAAAGCCCTTGAATTTCTCGGTGGGCCTACAATACAAAATCCCTTACCTTAACCTTAAGGGCCAACGCCATGCTAGGGCCGAGCAAGGGCTGAATGAATGATTTTTTTCTAAGATTATTATATGTATTCATTTTTCTATACCATGATGCTAAGTTTCCTTTACTTGAGTTATAGACTGGGGTAATGAAAAGTCAATATTTTTTTGCAACTTTTAAAAAATGCACTAAATAAGTTACTTTGTCATCATATAAAACTATTATTTAAAATTAAATAAAATAAAGCTAATTTAATAGTATTGTGACATAAAATCAGGATATGGAAAATACTATTAAATACCTGTAAGGTCTAAACTTGACCTAATCTCGATTTACTATAATTAATCTTGTTTTTATCTTAATTAATGCTTATTTAGACTAACTCAACTTAAGTCCACGTCGGTTTTGGATTATAGATAGGTAGTTGGTTGGGTGCGAACCTTTTTTAGGTAGTCAAGGACTTTTATGTAAGTTAGAGCTACATGGGTTGCATCATCTTGGTATCATATTAATTGCATTATGTGTAATTCATCTTGTGGATTATCTTTCATAATTCGCCTAGCTTAATTCGGATCCATCTTGGTACAACTAAGGTCTTATTTGGCTTAAAGTGTAATTTTCTCAAAAATAGTGGACTTGCTTGTAAATTTAAGAAAATCTGGATTTAAAAACCAACTTCATCGTTCCTTCCTTGCATCTCCTTCTTCTTGTTGGTGGAGCACATCTTCTTCACACCTTCACCTTCATCAAAAGTTGGAAATCAAGTATTGGAGCTGTGCATGTGAGACTCAAGGCCTCCATCTTTTTTCTTTTGCTTCTTTGTTCATCCTCTTTCTCTTAGAACTCACAACATCGCTTCATCATCTTCCCTACAGCTCCCTAAGGTAAAGTCTCCACCTCCATTTTAATGATTTCATCTTAAATGAGTCAACGAGACTCAATTTGGTAACATGCATGCATCTTCTAATCATTTCACCCATTGCATGTCGTAGATTATTTTCTATTGAGGCTTTCTCCATCATCAAACCAAGGGAGAAGTTGATTTGGTTCAAGCACTAAGATAAGGCAAGTGTAAGAGTATATATTACTATACGCATATTTTTTATGTTGATTCTTAAATAATTCCCTATACATGCTAACTTACAGCTCTTTTACCTCTTTTAATCTAAGAATATGTGATGGATTAGGTGAAAATGAATATGATTATGAATTATGGATGAAATGTGGGCATTGAAAGATGTATGATGATAATTTGGAGAAAAGGAAATCGCGTAGGAACCTATGAAAGAAGTTCTGTTCTTACTGAACTTTGAACTTTAGAAAAAGCTTCAGAAATCTGAAGCTTACGGTTAAGCCGTAAATAAACTATGGCTTGAAATCCTGAGAGCCAAAAACCTGATTTCCTTCTGAGGCTAACCTACGGCTAAGCCATGGAATGCACTACAGCTAAGCTGTAGCCAAGCTGTAGTCGTAAGCCAATACACGGCTAAGCCGTAACCACTGGACAATTTAGTGGAAAACTTTGCGTATACGGCTAAGCCGTGACCAAAACATAGCTAAGCCGTAGGAACATAGAAACTTAGGGAAATTAGGGATTTTCAAAGACTTTGTAGTGCCTATGGGTGTTGTCATAAGAAGAGGTGTGTATTGCCAATACAATGTAACACAAAGATTTTCGGTAATACATTAATACTGAAAGTTTTATGAATATACCGTATTGAATGACCATGGAAACACGGATTATCTAGCATATGGTTGGTTAGTAAATATTCTTGTTAATCACTCAATCTAAATACATTCATATTGCCACGTAATCCTTGTCCTCAACATGATTTAATCATATATCCATTTTTCTCGGTGAACCTTGAGACAAGATTAGAGACATAGCTTCTATTGAGCATGAGCCCGTGAGCCAAAATAAGGGTAACTAGGGTTGAGAGGGTTTGAACTCCAATAGTTCATAAGTATGCATTGTTTGAAAAATAGATATTTCGTTTAATTCCAACTTTTATGATTGAATACGATCTCAAGACCGGTATATGTTTCTGTATAAGAATGAGTCGATCTCTACGTATGATTAGTAAGAAAGTATGAATTCTAATTGGTCTTGATACATTGAGTCGGCACCATTTAACTTCTACCCATAGGAGGTTTGACGGGACCGGATGCGGGTATTATATATGTTTCCTATTGCAGTGGTGATATGAAGAGTTGGTCGGCACTCTTAAGGTAGCTAGATGGTCTTGGCTCGACTGTTAGTGATTTTTCATAGTATGATATGCTCTCCTCAGAGAGAAAATAGCCATATGGATGCCAACTAGTAAGTCATTATATTTCTATTTATGATTCATTATTCATATTTATTCACATGTACAACATGCCTAACTTACGATTATTGCTCTATTTTAATCAATATGTTTCTAATTCAGTTGATACATCATGATAGTCTTATTTACTTTATATTTGCTTAACCATTGTGTTAACATTGTTATCCTTGGTATTACAAGTACAAAACCCAATGCTTGTACGGCAGTCAATGCGCCTTAGAAGGGAATCCTGACGATACTTTGGGGTGTGGAAAAGCAGAATGAGGATGATATCTTCTATTAGAAATTCTCCGAAGAGCATCATGGGGTTATGTTTTGGGAGATTTAAGGATATAGCCATACTTTGGCTTATGGTTATATTGTTAATTTAAAGCTCCTATTTGAAGGACTAGACACTCTTGGTAAGGATTATGTTTAAGTAGTTTAGTTGCATGTGTATGTGGAATGGTTTAATCTATAGACTTCGGTTAATTATTGAATGAATGTGGTTTTATTAATGCCTATGATGAATTACAGGTGAATTATTTAGGTGTTCGCTTAATTGTGCAAAATGAATAATACGTGTATATAGATCTTCTTCACTCATACTTGTGGAATCTTCCTTGTTACAGTTCATACGTTTCGAATTACTATGAGATTACGTGTGCTGTGCCTCGGGATCCACTCTAAACCCCAATTTCCGAGTTCGGGGTATGATAATACCTAACACACTAGCAGTAGTTATATTGTATAAGTAATGTATCCGGTTTTATTTGTCATTAGGTTATTAGTTGTAGCAGTTAAAGCTCTATTAGTTGTGCCCTTTTTTACTAGTTCATGTACTATATATATTTTTTATAAAACAATAATATTGACCATCAAATCAAGTTTGCCAATACTCATATGATTCATTTAGATTTATTGCAAATAGGCATTAGATTTTTTTTTTCAAATAAATCATTTAGTATGTGTGGTTCTAAAAAACATTAGACCACTCTCAAAGTAGCATTACCCTAACTTGTATTTATTTGAAGCATCACTATTGGATTTTATAACAAAACAATTAAATTTTGACTACTAAAAATGAACGACTAAGATGATTTAATGCGTGAGTCATAAATTTTAACTCTAGATGTGGGGTCCATAATATGGGTTCATTTGAATGAAATAACAATCTTAAAAGTAAAAGGGTAAAAAGAAATTGGTATTAATCAATGACTAATGGATAAAACACAACTCCACTCAATTATAATGTTGATAACTATCCATCTAAATTCTCAAACTTCAATAGATTACAGGGGTAGGAAGAAATTGGTATCAATCAATGGTTAATGTATAAAATACAACTCCACTCACTGATGATGTTGATGACTATCCATCTAAACTCTCAAACTTCAATAGATTACAAAGGAAAAATTAATCTAATAAATGATGAGTTAAATTATATTTTCATTGGAGAATATGTCCATGTTATGCAAATGTAGAATCAAGCATACCTTTCAAAATAAAATGTAGAATTAAACATAGGTACAATATAGTGATCATGTGAATATCAATTAAAAAAATCTACTAACGATTTGGTCATTATTGTTTGACAAAATATTAAGTCTTTCTTATTAATTGCTAATTAGAGGAGTTTTTAATAATTTCTTTTTATAAAAATCCACACACACACATATATATTATTTTATATTATGTGATGTTATGTTATATTATATTATATTATACATATTATTTATTTTGTATAGACAAAGGGGCAGGCCTGGCTTCCTCAAGCTGACTAAGTCAAGCCTAGCTCAACCTTCAAGATTACGGGCTTTCTAAAATCAAGCCTTACCCTACTCTCAGGCTTTAGGGAAAAATAAAAAGCCCTCATTTTGGGGGATTTTGTGGGCAGAGCTGGGCTGAGCCCCTTCTTGAAAGGGCCGGATTGATAGCTTAATAGTAAGTAGTAACAAGGTCCTTCCTCATTCAAACCCTTAATTGTGCACTTTTGTTGAAATGGGCTTAATTTTGGTATGAATGACTCTCAAAACTAATAATTAAAAGAAATGACTCTACAAAACAAACAATACGAATGATAGGAAAGACAATAATTATGTAGTTCATTACAAGGAAAAAGGCTTTCTCGTGGATGAGAATAAAAAAAGGGACAACTCTTTAAACCCAAACCGAAGGTTTTAGGGGATTTTTAGAATGTCAAACAATCAGACAATATGTAAGCGCAGTGAAAATTAAATCAAACAATCATAAACACACACCACAAGAAGGCACAAGGATTGAGTTTTTCTTGCTGTAACTCCTTCTGCTCACGGACACTCCTTTGCTATACACTGTTTTCTACTCGATCAACTCACACCTTGGTCATTCAAGATGGCCTTAATACTTTCATAAGAGATGTAGAAGCAATTGATCTCTAAAATAAAACTTAAATACTTCAACTTTCAATAAAAGCTCTAGAGAAAAGAAATTTTTAATGAATAATTTCTGTTTAGCATAAGGAGATGGATGCCTTAAGGTTGAGAAAAACCCTTTGTTAACCCACAACTCGTGCCTTAGGGTAAAGTCCAAGTAGGAACCAAAATAGCAACTCTGGCACAAAAAGGAAACAATTCCGCAAAGGTCGGTGTATTTCTGTGTGTCACCTGATGGATCGATCAAAGGTCGGATCAATTAGATTAACTGCCCAATTGATCAAATTAAACTCATCACAAATTTTTTGTAATTTTTTTGAGACCATAACTTTGTTATTTTAGCTCCGATTAATGCAATCTTGGGTTCTGCAGATATTTACTCAAAATGAGCTTCCCAACAATAGGTCGCTTACTCATATCTGACGTTCGATTTGTGAGATATAATCTTTTTAATCTATATTATTCTTAGAAAAATACTTTAAAACATTTCAGTTTGTTGCTCTTTCTTCAATTTTTTTACTTCAGTGCATCCAGCGGCTCATACCACAGTCCATATCAAAAGAAATATAAAATACAATTTAATAGACCGAGACCGTGTGTGTCATTAGGCTTTCTTTAAATGCTACAGACGTCTTCAAGAATTTTCGAATTAATGTTTATCTTTTTGAGACTAGGTTTTATAGAATCCAGCTCAGATAATATAATATTTAGTGTGCCATTCACATCTACCTGTTTGTTTAGCCTGACAAGATCTCAACTCTTTCCTAAGAGACTCCAACTCTTTTGCTTGTAGCTCAAAGACATCATATATTGAGTCATATTTTTCGTTCATTGAACTTTTTTTCTCTTCTAGGAGTTTAACATTTGCATGTACATCCACGAATTTAGTTTTGAGAGACACAATCTGATCTTCAAAAGCTTTCCACTTGTGTGCAGTCTTATTTCCAAACTTGATCAGAGTGACACACTTTTTATGCAATGTGTTGTACTTAACTTCCCAATTTGCCTCTTATCTGATGTCTCATTCTTATCACTATCAGAACCATAGTTAGAAGAACCATGTTAAGTTCTAGCCATGAAAGACACATACTTGCCATTAACCATGTTAGACTGACCAGGCTCGGGCTCTATTTCCTATTCTTTTTCTTCTTCAGAAGAATTATCATCCTATGTCAAATTGTCTTCATTTTCAGATTTCCATAGTCAAGTGCAAGATGACTATAGCCTTGGCACTCAAAACATTTAACTCCTTTTAAATATTTCTTCTTAGATTTACTCCTCTTCACAAATCTTTTGAATTTCTTCAAAAACAAAACAGTCTCTTGGAAATCAATTTCTTCGGAATCAAAATCAGAATCTCTATCAAATTTCTTTTCAACTCTCTTTCTTGATTCTTTGAAAGGCTTCAAAGCAATACCCTTCACCTTAGATTTTCCTTTATCTAAACTATTTGCTTCGAATGTCTCAAGATTTCCAACTAGTTGGTTTATCTTAATGATCGCGCTTAAAAATGTAGGCGTGGAAATGAATTACGGAATCAAGGTCCGACATTCACGCACTTTAAGCGTTAAGAAGAATGGGAAATAATTACAGTTCATCATTAATTTCCCTTTTGTTTACATGGGTTCAAGTGCCCTGACCGCGGGGATGCAGGTTGTTTACATACATTTTGAAAGTTTACAACCCCTCCCTCAAGTCTTAGATGTGATCTCAATTTGGAAAATACAAGAAGATGTACATAAGGTGGAAAAAAATGTGAAAAAGGGAAAAAAATTGGGGGTGACCGTGACCCGCGGTCACTGCCCCATTTCAGTGACCGTGACTCACCCACGGTCACTGACAGACAATGGCCGTGAAGCCACTGTTTGCCTCCGTTTTTTGTGCTGTTCGCGCTGGTTCTTTCTTGGAACTTCTTTCAAGTGTTGGAACTCCATTTTCATGACTTTGGAGCGGTGGACAACCATCAAGAAGATCACATTTAACCATGGAATCAATTGAAACCGCTGTAACTCATCATTCGTGCTTACGGACTGCGTTTTTTGTTTCAAGTTCGAAATGGGCAAATTTGAAGCCGGAGTTGTGTCATTTTGAACCTATCATTTTCAAGGAACAAAATGAGGCCTAGAGAGACTTCTTTCACAACTCTTGCAATGGCTAAGAAGCCCTACGAATAAGAGAAACAGAGGTGACAATGTCATCCTCTCAGAAATTGGCGTCGTACGAACATAGTATGGACTTTGGCCATTCCACTTCCTTCTCTCCTTCTGAATTTTCTTGCTCACCTTCAAAACTGAGAAAAGAAGGTGGGAATGGTCGTGGAAGTGCTGCTAGAGTTTGCTTCTTTGTTGCTTTAAGTGCTTCTTTCTTTGATTTCTTTATTTTTCTTCTTTGTGTATGTGTCCCCCTTTGTTCCTTCAAAATTTGCTCTTTTTATAGACTCCCAATCAGTTTTGTGCAGTTTTGGGGAGTTAATAGCAGTTGTGGGGAGTTGGATTTCGAAGAGGAGTGGAGGGAAACCACCCAAAATCATGGGAAAAATCTTTTGAAGGTCCGTGACCGCAGGCTGGGTCACGGACGAGGCCCAATTTTGGGTTTTCGCGTATGTGGCCCATTTTCATCTGTTTTGGGCTCAAACGAAGCCCGATTGCCATGAAACTTGGAGGGATGTTTCTTGACACTATTTTCTACATGCCATAAAAATTTCAGCCCGTTTCGACTTCGGGAAGTTGGTCAACTTTTTCACTAATTGGGCCCCGGTCACGGACAAGGCCCACTTTTGGAACATTGCATATGCGATCTATTTTCAATTGTTTGAGGCCCGAATGATGTCCAATCATCACGAAACTTGGAGAGATGCTGCTTGACACTATTTTAAGTGTTTCTTTGAAGTTTCAGCTCTGTTTGACCACCTGAACTTGGTCAACTCCTTTTGTTTGTGGGCCCCGTCACTCCCAAGGCCCATTCTTGGATTTTTGCATATGTGGCTTGTTTCCGCCTGTTCGGGGTCCAAACGGTGTCCAATCGCCACAAAACTTGGAGGAATGCTTCTTGACACTATTTTGAGTGTGTCACAGAAGTTTCAACTCTGTTTGACCACCTGAACTTGGTCAACTCCTTTTGTTTGTGGGCCCCAGTCACTCCTAAGGCCCATTCTTGGATTTTTGCATATGTGGCTTGTTTCTGCCTGTTCGGGGCCCAAACGGTGTTCAATCGCCACGAAACTTGGAGGGATGCTTCTTGACACTATTTTGAGTGTGTCACAGAAGTTTCAGCCATGTTTGACCACCTGAACTTGGTCAACTCCTTTTGTTTGTGGGCTCCGGTCACTCCCAAGGCCCATTCTTGGATTTTTGCATATGTGGCTTGTTTCCGCTTGTTTGGGGTCCAAACGGTGTCCAATCACCACGAAACTTGGAGGAATGCTTCTTGACACTATTTTGAGTGTGTCACAGAAGTTTCAGCTCTGTTTGACCATCTAGAGCTGGTCAACTCTCCAGTTGACTTTTCATGAAAGTGGGTCCTTGTTTCAGCTGTTTGAAGCCCAAATGACCTCAGTTTGATTTTAAACTTGGAGGGACTGACGTCAAGAACATCTTGGAGTATTCGTCCAAATTTCATGCAGTTTGGATTTGAGGAAGTAGGATTTCGAACAGTAACCCATTCATTGCATGCGTTAGGTCACTATTCACTTCACATTGAGATAGTTAGCCTGTTTTCTATCCGAACAGCCTCCCCTTGACTTGAAATTTTGGGATAATAACTTGGGGCATTCTTTGAGCATTTGTTCCAAATTTTATCTGCTTTGGCCTTCTGGAAGCAAGATCTTAGCTGGTGACCCCCAAATTCGGGATTACTGTCCTCTAAGCTGACATGTAATGAAATTTAGACCAAACGGAGTCTTTTCGACTTGAAAATTTGCAAAGTATCTTCTGAGCATGACTGAAATTTCGTGCTCAAATCTTATCAATTTTGGACATCGGGAAGCAGGACTTTGGTCAGTGACCCCCTGGCTTGGGAGGAACTGACCTCAGGCTGACATGCTTGTGGCTTTTGAGTTCGATGATGTCTGTTCGACCCGAAATTTGAACTTCCTCTGAGAGTTCCAGCTACCTTGATCTTCATGGAATGCCGGTTCTCACAGTGATTCCCTAGGATCTGCAAATAACCTCTGTAGCCTAAATTAAGCTGAGATGAGGTGTCTTCGCTGCAGTATTTGCAATTTTTTTTAGGTCAACACTTAAGGGTTTTAAGATTCTTGTTTTCTGCAATTGTATCTACATTTAAATCAAACCTAGATGGTAAACACCTCATAATCTTTTTGACAATTTTATTTTCCAGGACTTCTTCACCCAAATTAAAAATAGAATTGACACAACATTCTTCAGTTTTGTATAAAACTCATCAAAGGTCTCATCCTCTTCCATCACAAAGTTTCAAAAGATTTATTAAATCTCTACAAATTTGCTTGCTTCACAATATCTATACCCTCATATATAGTTAACTAGACACCACATGTTTCTTTTGCAGTCTTATATGTGAAAATCCTATGAAATTTTTCGACAGTCACTTCATTATAGATACCATTCATAGCTTTATTATTGTAATTGGAGAGATACTTCTCATCTTTATTCCATTGGGCTTTTGGTTTAGAAATAGTTTGCCCATTAGTAGTAAATGTGGGTTTGGCCTAATCATCCTTAACAGCATCCTAGACATCATCATTAATGAACCTAGGAAAACCAGTAATCTTCCGCTTCCAATATGCACAATTGGTATCATCAAACAAGGGAGGCTTAGTAGTTGATATGCTTTCTTGATTGAGTCTCATTCTAAAAATCACAAAGGATCAAATACACAGTATTTCGTGTGAACCGCTCTTATACCACTTGAAGGTTTTAAGTGATTTATAGAATGCCAAACAATCAGACAAAATGTAAGCGTAGCGGAAATTAAATCAAACAATCACAAGCTCAAACCACAAGAATGCATGATTTTAGCATAAAAAACCTCAACTGGGTAAAAAACCACGAATCCAATAAGGATAAACTATCAAGCAAAGTTGAACAATTACAAGATATATACATCCTTCTTTCACTCTAAGAATTGAGTTCTTATCGTTGTAACTCTTTTTGCTCATGGACACTCTTTTGCCGTGCATCATTCTCTAGTTGATCAACTCACACCTTGATCACTTATGATAGTCTTAATATTTTTATAAGAGATGTAGAAGCAACCGCTGTCTCGAACAAAGTTTTAGCACTTTAACTCTCAATGAAGGCTTTAGAGTAAAGAAATCTCCAATGAGCAATATCTACTTAGAAAAAGGAGATGTATATCTTAGGGTTGAGAACAAAACCTCCTTTTATAACCCATAACTTGTGCATTAGGGTTAGAGTCCATATAGGAACCAAATAAACAATGATAGTAAAAAAGTAAATACTTCTGCACAAGTCGGTGGATTTTTGTGCGTCACTCGATTGATCTGCCAAAGGTTGGATTAAGCTACTGCTTTTGGTCTGATCGATCGGATTAACTACCCGATTAATTGGATTAAACTTAGCACAAATTTTGACAAACTTTTTGAGACCATAACTTTGTCATTTTTGCTCCAATTGACATAATCTTAGTTCTATGGATATCTACTCGAAACAAGTTTTTCAACGGTATGTCGCTTACCAATATTTGATACTCAGTTTATGAGATATAACCATTGTAATCTATAATATCCTTAGAGAAATACTTCAAAACACTTTAATTTGTTGTTATTTCTTCGATTTCTTCACTTCAATACATTCGGCGACTTATATCATAGTCCATATTAAAAAATATATAAAATATAACTTAATGGACCCAGAGCCTTGTCCATGAATTAACTAGCATATAATAATGCTTTCACAAACATAGCTTAAAAAGGAGGACAAAAGAAACTCCATTGTGACTCCCTTTCCAAAACCAATTTCCTTTTGATGAAGGTGGCAAAAAGAAACACCATTGTGTTTTCTAGAAAGAAATAAGGAAAAAGAAAAATCACCTTTGTGTTCACATGATTAAAAAGAAAATTCCTTATACTATGTTGGTGTTCTTGTGCATTAAGTCACATTTTCTGGTAATAGAGGGTTGGTCTTGTAAATAAGGCGCCCACTCTCATAGCTCCTACTAGGTCTCAAACCTTGGTAGGAGCCTTTTTACTTCCTATCTCCTGGCCACATGACAACCAAGCAAAAAAAAAAAAGGGCGCATTTTCTCCCCTCCTTTTCTAACCACTTTGGAAGTGGTTAACTCTTAAAAGAGGCATTTATAATGTTTCCCTCTTTGGTTATGGTGTTTCTCTTGGTAATGGGCTTGGATAGTGTTTACTACATAGGTTGGGCTGCATGTGTGTGTGTGTGTGTGTGTGTGTGTGTGTTTTTTTTTTTTTTTAATCTCAAGTGGATCTGGATCCAGATCCATTATCTGTTTAGCCCATTGGACTTGACGATTGCTAAAATCCAATCTTCCTCTTGCTATTCTTATAGAGTGGTCTTTGTGATTCAGATTTTTCCACTCATTCAATTATCCAATTGTTGGGTCAAAATTTGCCTAAAGAAAGTATTTTGAGAGACGTGATTTGGCCACCAATTGTTCGGTTATATATTTATTTATTTTATTTACAAATTTTGAAAATTATTTTTTCAATAGTTTAGGCAAATTCCTTTTGTGGATTAATTGTAAGTAAATTAAAATGACTATGAAGAAATACTATCCTTAGGTATTCAACTTTGAGGGCCAACACTAAGATGTGGTGAATGAAAATAGAGTACCTCCATAAAGTTATTGAAGTCCTATATGTGTGATCTACCAAATGTCCTAAACCATTGCATATGGGCCCACCGGTACTTATTAAATGATTATTAAAAATCTGATGATTTTGATTGTAGAAATAAAATATTGAATCGTTTAGATAATTACTTATTTGACGTATTTTTAAAATATAAAATCATTGAGGAATTATAAAAAGCCTTAATTAAGGAATATGTTACTAAAGATGTAGGTATAAAAAATATGCAATAGGATATATATGTTTTTTATTTTCAAATGAAGAATGGAAAGTAGGTGATAGCACATGTTATGTTGGCAGGTGAAATAATATTCATCTCGACCCAACCAGTTTGTTAAATAGGTAAGAAATATCGACCCAAACTCAACCAGAAGGGTCAATCCAAGTCCCGAATTACCAGGTGAAGTAGGTGGGTTGGATAAGAAATTGCCACTCCTAAATTGGCAACCTCTAGCCTTAGCTATGTAGAGCTCTGTTTTGGCAAAAGGCAAGGTGCCAATGTGATAGGAGATGGGAGAAGTTAGATACTCATACCTAACATAACGCGGGCATTTATTATTGAAACTTGGGCAAACATTTCAACAGTTACAGAACTGAAACTTTTTCAATAAAAGTGCTCAATATCAGAGAGGAGTGGAACTTCATCAACCAGGAACCCCATATATAAATCACTAGAATCCAATTAAATCAACTACTATGAATCAGGGTAGGGCAATGCATCTAATGGCTTCATGTAATGACAACTTCTTTTAATTTTTTGTCATGAAAATAAACTTTGAATGTCAGATGCCCGCGAGATTAGTGCTGCTATACTACATCCCATACAGAATAGCCATAAAAAGGGGTGATCATTCATAGCAAGCCTTGCCATACAAAGTGCTCAATCAAACATAATAAACAAAACAGGCTTGAATTTATTAGCACACAGAATCTCAATTATCTCAATGGTGGAATCAAGATGGAGAATTAGATGGAGGTCGATAATAAGCGTAGATAGAGAAGTATGCCTGAAGAAATGTGAGAGCAAGTAGGGTGAGAGCACCTACCAAGGAAAGAATTGTCCATGGATTACTGCAATGCCTCCTCAGGAAGATTGCCCACCAAATGTGCCTCTTCTTTCTGCAATACTTATTGACATCCTTATACAAGCCACTCAGGTAATTGTTTGGATTAAAGGTAGCCCCACTAGTTAGGTGGTTAAAGAGGCGTGCAACATCCTTCTCACTTCCAAATGCGTGTTCAATGATGCCATTCTTCTGAAGCAGCGCGACATCACTAACAGTATTGATAATGTGATCCATAAACTTAAAAAACGCTGTGAACTGGGGCAAATCGTAGAAATAGTAGTCATAGCATTGCTCCAGAGCAATGAGGTTCTGAAATTGAGACACCGAGCCATCGTGTATGAACAGAGGTGGAATTTCTAGAACACCATCACTGAACTTCACATCCAAGATGCTACTCCCCTTCCTCCTCCTGAATTTGATTCCAACCTCATGTAATAGTGTCGCATTTGGAATCATAATTCCACCGTCTTCCAGCTCTTCTTCTGCAGTTGTTTTTATATTGCCATAATCAAGTGAAGACCGCCCCCTCTTTAACCTTCTGAGGACATGGAAGACATGGATGAAGTCGATCCACTTAGAAATGGGTTTCTGTGGAGAATGATGAACTAGTGGTGATATATTAAACCAGTGATACAGTTGGAGTAGATGATGGACTTCCTCCGGTTCAGGAAGGAATCTGGTGTCATCTTTGTAATTTTTCGTATGGTTCACAAAAAGGTAAAATTGGTAGGCAAGTTTGACTAGGGATGATGAGCATTCTCCGCTATTGGTGATATCAAATACACATTGAACAAGGAAAAATGGAAGCTGGTTTTCTAGTAGGAGCAGATCATAAAAAATCAAGGGGCCTATCCAAATCTTCTTCGCATCCTCGATTGCTTGCAGCAGGAGGCGTACAATGAAGCAACTATCGAGTAACATCATTTCCACAAACTCGTCGCTGCTGAGATTGATTTTACATGAATAGCAACTCCGCACTCGAGCCTCCAGTGGACGGAGCTTTCTGATGAAGTCTTTTAGACGAAAGTCAGAATTTCGAGAGAGGTGAGAGAGGATGCCGTTAAGATGTTGGAATTTTTTCTTCTCCATGGCCTGGAGCCTGGGTTTTCCGCGGTGGTATGGGCCAATTGAGATGATTTTGGGCTCAAACGAATCATTCTCACCTCGCCACAATCTCTCGGGAAATTTTGGGATAGAGAACATGGGTTCGTCTTCGCTCTCGTTAGCACGAGTCTCCAAGATGAGCCTCTGTGTAATGAATTCCTCGCAGGCATCAACCTCTGGTTCTACCATTATAATTGCATCACCCCGTTCGGGAGCAGTGGTAGGAGGAGGAGGAGGAGGAGGAGATTCATTTTCACTATCCGCCATTGTATCTCGCCAATGTTCAGCTGATGCTGTGCATTTTTCTGCTGGATCTGGATGTAAGACCTATTTAAGAAGAATAAACAAAACCGGATGTAAGATCTATCTAAGAAGAAACAAACAAACATGCTAGAGTTTTAACATGGACTATTTTATTTAATCATCCAAGAACCCAGAATGGACCGCAGTCCCGCATGACTAGTAATGGTAACGAGAAAATTAGGCTGACCCACTGGTAGCTACTTTATATTGTTATTAATATTTTATTTTTTGTACTACACGCGAGGGAATGGGACCAGAGTGAGAGACACACAAAACGAGACGCACACTGATTGACGTGAGCTGAAGTAGGGCCCAAAGCCACCCTAATTTTCGGCTAATAGGGCCAAAGGGGAATAATTATTGTCTTTCACTTTTTGAATTCACTGAAAAGTCCCTCAACCAGCTGTCTCCCTTGAATTGACGCGCATCCAAAGTTAATGCTCATTATACTAGTAAAGAATTCTACCCAAAAAATAAAAAAAAGAGATTACACCGTATAGAGTGTGATCATCCAATACTCACTATTGGGCTGCTCACATGTGCGGTTTTGTGATATGTGCGGCTTAGATTTATGAGTACTTAGCCCGAATTCAGTTCTAAAAGATAAAAGAAAAGGAAAGGAAAAGAGCAAGGTAGAGGAATGCTAATTTTATTGATCAAGAAAAATCAACCAGTATTACTGACTAGTAATATAATTAAAAAGAACATAGTTTTACTAAAAGAAATTATATAACGGGTCACCAAACCATAAACTTCATTCAAGTTTTAAGTGCCCTCTGGTAATTTATTTCACCTAATTAAGGAGTGGCGCTAATGATGAATTCGTTACATGTTTTTTGTATCAGCGGTGAATTCACCTCTAGCTCCCCAATTTCCTTATAATGTGAAGAAATTAGGGTTTCTTCATCATCTCCTTCTTCTTCAACCCCTCCTTCTTCCCTAAGGTATTGCTCGTCTCCAACAGTGATTAAACATGATCGTAAAAGTGATTATACCCCTCATATGTTTAGCGCTATTAGTTTCTTGTTTCCTTTATTCTCCTCACATGTCCTCATTGAACACCTCATCGATCTGAAGTAGAATCTCCATGGCTTCAACTACTTGTTACTACTAAATCAAGATCTTCTCCACCACAAAAGATTTAGCAGATCAACTCTTGTATGAATGCGGTTGCTACGCATTCATCTAAAAGATTTCAATACCCATATCAATGAATATTGAGAATCTCAGTGTGTTCAAATTTTCTACAAATACTTTTGAGAATATTTACTAACTAAAATCATCTAGGGAACTCAAGTATCATAAGAAGTTGAAAATGGCAGAGTGTAAATGATTAGAAATTATAATGAAAGAACATAAGCATTGTCGATTCTATGTTGGTGTATCAATAATATTATTTGAAAATTTGTCTATCAAATATATATATATATATTAGGAGTTAGCCCATTTCCCTAAAAGGAATTAGGAACTTAATCTAGAGCAGTGTAACTTAATTGTGTTTACCATATCTTCCTTTATAGTTTTTTTGAGTAACCAACCTTAAATTGTGTATATCCCAGGGGACTCTAATTGAGCAAAATTATTGTGTCATTAACTGACCTTTTCAAATGTTCTCTTCTACAAACTGTCACAACCCAAGCCCAGAAATCGGGGTTAGTGAAATCCCAACCAGTAACACACGTACTCCCGTGCACGCACACTTAAACCTAGTCCAAGTATACGTACACAAGGGATTATTCACGCGTGCAGACAACCGTACGCGGAAGCTGCAAGTATCATTGCATGCTACTCAAGAGTGACAAGATATACACACATAGTAGTGATTACAACAGATTAGAGAGATTTACAATGTACATTAAAAATAGGGGGATACCAGTCTCAAGGCCCAATACATGGGTAAATCAAAATCATAAATACAACACTATTGCTATGTCCTCAAGCTCAGATACAGACTAAAGGGAAAAGGACAAAATGATGCAAACCGCTCTCAGAAGAATGGATTAAGTCCACTCTTCTAGCCCGGACGGGACCCCGCGTGCCTCTCCTGAAGTCGGATTGACCGACGAAGGCGAGGGAGAGAGATTTGAGCCTGCAACACCAAGAGCAACTTATAAGTACAACAACTTAGCAAAGTATAATGATCAATAAGTTAACACGCATTGTGTCTATCAAGTAGTAGAATAGTGAACACATAAAGATTACATGAGTAATGTACGTATGCTATGCAAGTTATGCATATGAATAAGCATGCTATCAGAATCAATAATGTAGATACAATCAAGTTGGCTACTACATTTGCCATGTTCCCCCTTTCAGGAGCAAGTAAGACGAGAACACCACAGACCGGGCCAAGGTACGGATGGGTCTCTAATTCCTAGGGTCCGGAATCCCAGGATAAGAGTACTCTGCAGAGGCGGTCACAAACTAGGCCAAAGTTAACCCCGTCGGGTATCCTGAGGCTGAGGCTAAGTAGTGCCGTATATATAATCTCAATCAAATTAGATGATGCACAGCAATCAATATCACGTAGCACAGTCTATCACAACAAACAGAACAATAGTAAGTGCATCTCATCCCGAGACTCGATGCGAATAACCAAGGTGAATAAACACTGACGAATGGATACGCATAACGAACAACCACTGAAGTACTCCACATAAGCAATGATGAACACACAGTAGTGGATTGTTCTTGCCCGGGCTTCGTTCTGGGAATGTTGCTCCATTTCCCACAGATTCGAGAGGTCCAGTGCAGAACGCTTAAGAGGGCAAAATCGAAAATCAATATGTAGTGCAATTCAGATTTACCTTGAGGAATCAAGGTTGTTTACTAACTATCCCTAACCTAGTTGTCCAGTGCTTCTAGCCGTGCATGCTGATGCAGTTTTAAGGGGCTCGAGACACAATTACTCACATGGAGAGTGTTGCATTAGTTACGAGGTGTACTGAGGTCCTTTAAACCAACACCCATGGGGAAGTGCTAACAGCTGGACAACACACATGAATGAATCACATTCCGAAAGATCATTCATGCGTTATTTAGATTCCATTGGGCAAGTCAAGTTGCCTACATTCTATCTTGAAGGTCCTACAAAGTCTCACAATTATCCTATCCACTTAAGTCATTTTACACGGGGTGTACGGGTTAGCCTTGTTTTGAACTACGGTTTGGCCATGGCGAGGTGTCTGCTTAGCAGTAGGTCAATTCATAGCTTAGCCGTAGCTTAGCCGTAGAAGAGTAGCAAAATTGCCAACTCTCAGTTATTTCAGGTGTCACCCTGTATTGATCTACGGCGAGGTCACGGCTGAGTTCATGGCTTAGCCATAGTGCAAGTTACGGCTAGACCATAGCACAATTCACGGTTTAGCCATAAATGCGCTGAGTCGATTTCCTTGTTTTATTACAAAAAACTGAAGAAGCACAGAGAATATGAGAATAAGAGATAAGTTGTTAGAGGTTTATATACCAGGGCTGTAATATCTCCAGTCATGCAAGAAGAACAAGAATAAGCATAACACAAGTCATACCAATATGTGTTCAATCAAATTGAGCTTATACTTGCCTTAAGTAGGTTCACACACACGACTTTGCTTGTAGGCTCAATCCATTGTCCGGACACACCTCTACTCGTCTAACACAGAGGAAAGAAACGAGACATGAAGATAGGTATAGCAGTGGACGAGAGAAGATGGAGAAACAAGAGGAACACAGCGAAAATATACAACATATCGTAGATTTTACGTGTTGGTGACGAGTGCACAAGTCCCCTCCTTGACTGGCTCAAGGAGAAAATGGAAGAAGGAAGGAAGAACGAGAGAGAGGAGAGAACACTAGAGAAAAATCGTTGGAGAAAGGAAGCGGTGGTAGTTGAGATATTTTATAAGATAAGAATGAGTCAAATTTGCAAACAAGTCCACAAGTTGACTCTATTTACAATTCGAGTCCATTAACAATCCGACAAGAGCAAACGAAGTTATTTGCATCCAAGTCAGTTATGAAGGTTGGTAAGCTCAACGAAATACACGTGTTGATGTCAAATTGATGTAAAGCTGACACGGTTCAACAAAAGCAAAAATTACGAAAAAGGGTTCGAACTTACCAAAACTATGTCAAACTCAACCCAACTACCTATTCCTTGCTCAAAACCAACCCAAAAGCAAAACCAAAACCCACTTACTTACTAATCCACAACTAATTAGGCACTAATCTGGGTCAAGTTGGATCAGAGCGTTACACAAACTCTCTATTAATGTTACAATTGAGTAGCTTTGCATATTAAGAGCCAATTTTTTTAATTTTAAGTGCTCAAATTTCTTCAAGCTAATTGGATATTAAAGTGATGGGTGCTTTGAATGTGAACATATTGCACCATCATCAAGTTATTAGGGTTTAATCACTTTTAGAATAATGTTGATGTACCATTACGAGAAATGAAGAATGGGAGGGTTGAAGAAGAAGAGTGCCTATCCCAACCTTAGCGACAAGCTGGCACCCTAGTTTCTTAGGGTTTAATCACTTTTCAGACCATGTTTAATCATTGTTGGGGATGAGTAGTACGTTAGGGAAGAAGATGGGAGGGGGTGCAGTTAAAGAAGAAAGAGAAGATGAAGAAACCCTAGTTTCTTCATGTTATACAAGAAACTAGGGAGCCACGAATTCGCTGTTGGTGCAAAAAACTTGCATTGGATTTGTTGCTCCCCAATTAGATGAAAAAATTTACCATGTTGATTTCAGGGCAACCACAAGTTGGGTGAGATTTATGGGGGATCCCTTATTTGATTTTTTCGGTAAAACCCTCTAAAAAGAAAGGTGAAGTCTTCACAGTGGCTTACTTAGAGGGATAGAATAAATGGCGGCCAAGTAGAATCGTTGAGCATTGCACATTGTAGACTATGTTGATTATTTTTTTTAAGTAGTTAGTTTAACTAATCTTTAACGTTTAAGCATTTTGGGTGATTGGCTAGTAACTTAAGACCACTTTGGGCTCAAAGCACACACCCATATAAAACGCAGTATGGAGCCTTTTTTCCTAGCGCCAACACACAAGATGCGATAGCTCTAATACCATCTTAAGTTGCTAAGCAATACACCCAAAATTCTTATGCGTTAAAAGTGTGGGAACTAACTACTAATCATTTTTTAGGGAAAAATATTGAATTGTTGGGCATTGCTTTTGGCTTTCCTATTCTCCTGAAAAGGTACCTTACTTTTTTCTGAAAGTTAAAAAGATCTTAGGATTCTTCTACTTTCATGTAAGAGTAAATTTGCTAGATAAAAATTTGAGAGGGTGAATCCAGTCATGTGCCAACATTTTGTCTATGGATTTTTGATTGAAAATGAACCATGTCTATTATTATAAAGTAGATACATTCAATGGAACAAGGGTAGTTAAAACGTAGACATCATGGTCCTCTGACTTTTAAAAGATAAGGACATAGGCTCATCATTCTTTCTTCTTCTCCTTTTTCTTTTTTGCCTTTTTTTTAAAAGATTGTTGGTTTATCTTAAACATACCAACCACTAAACAAATCCACCAATCTTTGAAAGCAATTGGAAAAATGCTCACACATACATTAAGTGTAGGTCACCTGGATGCATGGCAATCAACAATATAGAGATCGCAACTTTGAATGTTAACAAAGAGTATATCCAATATAATTTCAATCAAATAAATCAAACCTTTGATAATTAGAATCATCGTCCATGACCTTGAGCAGATTTCTTGTGGTTAAATCCATTAGTGAATAATAGTTGGATCAATGCAAATGCATGATGGTAAGCATACGTGAATTTCATTGACCACAAGTTTGAGCTATGTTGATAGTTTTAGTCTATGATCCCCAATACTTCAAAATAGGTAACATATCGAGCCATATCCAGTCTATAAGATAGTTTAATTTTTATATATTAATCATATGGTGTGTCCATGCCATATCCATGTTATACTTAGACTTCAAAAGGTTGCAGTGCAACTGTTGAGTTGGCAGGTCAAATATTAAAAATGAGTTCAATATGAATCTAAGCCATTTATTAATCGGTCATAAATGTTATTCCTAACTGTAATTGTGTAAGGATTTTTGTATATTGGCTAATTCAAGGGTTGGATAAAACTTTGAGTCCATTAAGTTGTATTTTATATTATTTGATGATGGTTTGAGTCATCAGAAGATTAGAAACGAAGAAAATATGTGAAAATCGAAAACAGCGTGCTTGATCGATCGTATGCAAGATAGAGGCCTAATTCGATCGATCGGATGGTAACCCGATCGATGGGCCTGTGTGAAAATCTCAACCTGATCGATCAATTTTGAGAAATTTAAGCAAAAGAATATGACCTTGATGACTTTGAGTTACATGCAAAAGAGTTTGAGTCTCTTAAGAAAGACTTGAGATTTTGTCAAGCTAAAAAAGAAGATTAGGATGGTAAACTAAAAATTGCATTATCTGAGCTGGATTATACAAAAGCTTCTCTAAATAAGATGAATACTGGTTCAAAAACTCTTGAAGACATCTTATGTATTCAGAAGCTACCCAATGACAAACATGACCTTAGATTCAATAATGGTGCATCTACATCAAAGTCTCAGGGTAAATCTATTTTTGTTAGAAGTATTGTACACACTACTTCACAAGCTGCACACGTTCAATATACAGTTAGTAGTACAAAAAAGAGGTATGTATCACGTCCTGCATGCAAACCTACTTGTCATCATTATAGAGTTATAGGACACATTTGTCCTCATTGCAAGAAGCTGTATCTTTTGCCAAAATACAAGCAATGGTAGGAACAATTATCTGAGCCAAAGGTCAAGACAAGAGCTATTTAGGTTAGAAAGTCTGACTTTCCTACTATAGTTACTCACATCGCTCTGAAAGATCAAATTGCGCAAGTGTAGGTGGCTACATTAAAAAAACCCTGATCAAGTAGTTTGAGCTCCCACCCCTGTCCTGGTTTGAAGATACAATTAAGGGAGAGTTAGAATTGAAGAGGAGCTTTGCTTGAGTCTGATTGAGAAATTTGCTGCATGTTGTTTATTAGCATTGTTAATTATGGACAAAGAAGGGAGAGAATTGGATTGAATTGGGGCTTTTATTTATAGTGCAACTAGTCAACTTGGTGTTCGGTTTGGCAAGTCAAATAACATTCACCTTCGCCTAACCCATATTATTAAATAGGTTAAAAATGTAAGCCCGAAAAATAAAAGGTCAATACCCATACTAAATTACCATGTGAACTTAGCGCGTTAGATAAGAAATTGACTTCCCCAATTGCAACCTTTAGCCTTAGCTATGTAGGATTATCTTTTGCCTAAGGTAAGATCCCATTGTGAGAGCCAGATAGGAAATGGGAGGAGTTTGATCCCCCTGTCTAACATACCTATTACTGAAAATGGGGCATACATCAACGGTTAAAAAAGTGATAAGCTTTTGCAATGAAGATTCAGTGGTTAATATCAGAAAGAAGCGGACCTTCATCAAGAAGGAACCCATACTTAGAATCTAGATCAATAGAACCCCAGTAAAAAGACCACTACGAATGAGGGGAGGACAATGCATCTAATGGCTTCATAATATTATGAAGGTTTTTTTTTGTCCCCTCATGAAAATAAACACTGAATGTTAGTTAGATGAGCACAAGAGTTGTGCTGTGATACTACCTTCCATAGAGTATAACAAAAAAAAAACTTGATCATTCGTAGCAATACCTAGCTATAAAAGGGGTTAAATCTATGAAATAAACAGCATAGACTTGAAGTTATTAGTACACAAATTCTCAAATTTATCAAATGTGAAACCAAGAGGGAGATTAATTATGAGGTCGAAAATAAGCATAGACTGCGAAGAAGGACTGAATGAAGACGAGAGAAAGTAGGAAGAGAAAACCTATTGTGGAAAGAATTGTCAATGGATTGCTACAATGCCTCCTCAGGAAGATTGCCCCCCAAATGTTCCTCTTCTTCTTGCAATACTTGTTCACATCCTTATACAAGCTGCTCAGGTAATTGTTCGGATTAATGGTAGCCCCACGAGTTTGCTGATTGAAGAGAGATGCGACTTCTTTCTCGCATCCAAATGTGTGTTCAATGATGCCGTTCTTCTGAAGCAGCGCTACATCACTGACAGTATTGATGATGTGATCCATGAACTTAAAATATGCTGTGAACTGGGGTATATCTTTGAAGTAGTAATCGTAGCAATGCTCTAGCGCAATGAAGTTGTGAAATAGAGAAACCGCACCATCATCTATGAACAGAGGAGGAATTTCTAGGACTCCACCATTGAACTTTACATCCAAGATGCTGCGCCCCTTGTTCTTCTTGAACTTGATTCCTGCCTCATTTAGTATTGTCGCGTTTGGAATCATGATTTCACTTTCCTCCTCTTTTAAATCTAGTTTCTTTGATGGTGTGTCATACCTTTCAGAAACATATGGTGAACTCTCATAAGACTGCCCCTTCTTCAACCGTTTGAGGAGATTTTTACGAAAAACACGAAAACAGTTGAAGTAGATATTGATCCATTTTGATTTGGGTTTCTCGGAAGGAAGCATAATCTGTGGTGTTATGATAAACCAGTGATATAATTGGAGCAGATGATAGATTGGTTCGTCATCAGAAATGAACACGTACCTACCTTCATGAATTTTCTTTTCTCCACAAATCTTGTCGTGTTTCACAAGATCGTAAAAACCATTGGCAAGTTTATTGGGGGATGATGAGTGTTCATTGGGGTCGATAACATCAAACACAGCTGCAACAAGGAATAAAGGAAGCTGGTTTTCCAATACAATAGATCATAAAGCATCAAGGGGGCAATCCAAGTCGGATCTGAATCCTCGGATGATTGTATGACGTGTCGGATGATAAAGCAACTATCCAGTAACATCATTTCCACAAATTCTTCACTGTTGAGCTTGATCTTATCTGAATAGCGATTCCGCACTCGATCCTCCAGTGACTTGAGTTTTTTAATAAATCCTTCTAAACTCACATGGGAATTTAACTTTAGGATTTCGCTAAGATTTTGGAATTTTTTTTTCTCCATGGCTTGAAGCCTTGACTCATAGTTACCTGGTTTGCAGTTCGATGAGTTCAGATTCGAATTTACAGTTCGCAAGTCGGTATATTCTTCAATTCGAAAATTCGATGAGATAGGTTCAATTAATTCGATTTTCAATTCGCTTAATTCGTAGTTCGAGTTCGACGTCGTTAGAGTAATTTGAATATATAATTTGATGTACTTCGATATGTTAATAAGTCAATTCAATATATACATAAATATTTTCTTCGGAATTAGATATTTAATAAGTATTTAAATAATGGCATTTCAGAAAAAAAAACTATGAGGAAATAAATATTTAAATCCTATATACTAGGTGCCAGTTATTTGTCTTAGATGGAAATTCAATTAAATCCTACAAACGAGGGGCCAGTTATTTTGATGGTTAAAATTTTTCATAGGTAAGCCCCACATTGACATTCAAAATTTCAAATTTAATATCACATAAGTACAAAGGTATAGAACAAAGAGAGAGAAAGATATACATGCTTAAATTGCTATCCATAAAAGTGTTTTAATAGCTATCTACAGAGGTAAGAGGACAGTGCATACATGCCCAAATGTACTCCAGATACTAGACTTTGATCCAGTCAAATACCCGGTTTGACTTCTCTTCGTTTCCCCCTTTAACTAAGAAAGTCATGTGCTGGAATGCCAATTATGCCTTGATTCTCTCACCACCAAAGCTTTGTTCTTTAACAATGGAAGAAAGTTTCTTGCTTTTTCTAATTCAACTTCAAACCCATGCCTCCACTTTGTCTCTGTGACCAAACCGTGTCTTCTTCCTCTACGATTGGCAATAAGAACCTCAAGCTTCACCTTTGTTTTTCCTTTCTTCACCGTCACCGACAAGGCCTTGGATGACGACCGAACTGCAACCAACTTGATGGCCCACCTCAGATCTGTGTTTTGCCACGAGAGTTCAAGTTCTCTGTCTCCTTGTCCGGCGACAGCCTACACAAGATCCGGCCACAACACAAACTCTATTAGTTTGATTCCTTCTTTGTTTCCTCTTTGACATATCTTTTTATGACCTCCGTTTGAAATCTCCTACTTGCCCAAAAGAGGGGAAAATGACGTTCCTAATGTATGCCGAATTGCAACGAACTGAACATTATACAAAACCTGAAATTCGGCGAATCGAACTGCGATTTATTCGTTATGAATTGTATGGGATTCGGAGCTTTATAGACCGAACTAGGTAACTATGCCTTGATTTACCGCGGTGGTATGGGCCAATTGAGATGATGTTGGGCTCATAGGCATCTCTCTTACCTCGGCGGAGTCTGTCAGGGACTATTGGGATAGAGAACATGGTGTCTTCTTCCTTGTTGTCGCTGCTGTGCGTCTGCTCCTCGAGCCGATCACTAATGAATTTTACGTGTTTCTGCACTGATATAATTGCATCTCCCCCTCCAGGAGTAGTGGCAGGAGAGAGAGAGAGAGAGGGAGAAGGAAGAGAAGGCTCAATTCATCATCCACCATTTTAGCTCTCTAAGGTTCAACTGGGCGGCTTTCTTCTTGATCAGGATGTAAGATATACCTAATGTTAGACTCTAATGTCACAGGATTCTTTCGCAGTCCGTGACTAATGTTTAAAGGCGACGTTAAACTAACAGACACTAAATGACGGAACTTCAAGGGCCCGGGAGGGACCTCATCCCACAAGACTAATATTTGCTTTCTGGCATGGTCAGAATCTATTAATCTGCTAGAGTATTTAAAAATAAAATTTTTAAATACGACAACCTAATATTAATCATGTGGGATGTAGCCCCCCTCCCCTGCTGTTCAAGTTCCATGGTTAGTGCTGTTACATGTTGTGTATGTGGACCAGATATCAAGTGTTCATTCAGCAGAAGCTGCCCTGATGTTAACAGTAAGGAATCCAATGTGAGTGAGTATATTCACCATGGGATCTGTTAGAATATTTGAGACGGCAGATTTATGGGTTGGATCAAGGCAAGCTACTTGCCATTAAAAAACTTGCTTCGAGTAGATATCCATGGAGCCCAAAAATGCATAATTTAGAGCTAAAACGATAAAGTTATGGCCTTGGAAAGTTTACAGAATTATTTTGTCTGTAATTACGAAAATGCTACGTTTGAATGCACAAGACATAATGTATTTTCAAACTATTTTTTCTATGCAGAATTTTTAATTGCGAGTGCAAACATTCAAATGAACATGGAAACGTTTGAACGCCCATGACATTCGTAGAATAGTTTATTTAATGCGAGTTTTCTCAAAAGAAACCCAAGGCACGAACCATAGAGGCAATATACGAACCGTAGGCTTGAAAAGGAGTTCTACCACTTTAAAAATCATTTCTCCATATGCTATTTACAATAGATCAATAAGAGAGATTCATCATCTTCTTTAGGGCATCTAGAAGAGAATCTGTGCTGAAGTTGTTGTTCTAAAATTTCAGATCTACTCTCTTGCGATAGATTCATCTTGAAGAGCCTTCGAGGCAGTTTGGATCAATCGCAATTAAGATGTAGGGCGAAGTGCTGCAAGGTCATCATAGTCCATAGGTTAAGTTCTTAAGGATTTTGGGGGAGCCTCTAGAATGGATTTACGCAATCGCTCTCGCTACTATGTGTGCAAACAATTAACTATGCAGCAGAAATAATAATTAAATCAACACAAAAACACACACCAAAAGAAAACATGATTTTTACGTGGAAACAAAAAAAAAAAAAAACCACTACAAAATATCAAGTACAATGAATCATATTACAGTTATAAGAGATATACTCACAACCCTTATCTGGTTATTGAACACCCTAATGACTTGTGATTTCCATTGGACAATACCCCACTACAACGACTTCCTGCTATCCTCTGTTACAGATCCAAGCACCTAGACACCTTTTAGATGTTGTACTTGACTTCTCAAAACAATCTTCCACGCTCAAAGATATAAAAGATAGGAATCTCTAAAGCATAACTTCAGCCCTTCAACTCTTCGATGAAAGCTCCAAAGGAGATGATCTCCAAAATATATTCTTCACTTTAAATAATGAGATATATATTTTAGGGTTGAGAGAGAACCCCTTTTTATAACTCCAATTTCATGTCTCATAATGGTAATCCAACTCGAGTAGAAACTGGCACAAAATAGGAAAGTCTTATTTAAAATAGAAATAGAAATTGGCGCAAAGGCAATTTCATAATTTCGGACAATACAATTTCTGTAAACTTCCCGAGGTTATAACGTTGTCGTTTTAGCTCCGATTGATGTAATTTTGAAGCCTACGGAGATCTACTCAAAATAAACTTTTGAATGGTAGGTTGCTTACCCATATCCAACACTTGTTTTGTGAGATATGGTAGTTTTATTCCAAATACCTTCATTTCACCTTTTTTTGAGACTCTTTAACTTCTTTAAACTCTTAGTCTAAAATAAATGGAAATACAACTCTGACTAGAATTAAAGTTTTGTCCAATACATGAATTTAGCCAATATATTAAAATCCTTTCAATCTTCCCCTTTGACAATTCATGAATAAAACTCCCTAGAATAATACAAGTTGATCTATCCAAAATAAAACCCAAAATACATTGAATTTTCAACAAAAAAAATTTACCATTAACATACTTGTAGATCTGTATTGTTTCTATTTGTCTCTGTAACTTCTGAACTTTCAGCATCTTGACTCTAAATTATCTCCCCTTGAATGCAATATTCTCCCCCTTTTGGTCCATGATTGATAATGCTAATGATCATCATGCAGCAGATTTGGCAACTTGAATTCAGCAGTAGCTTACCCTCAATTTCAACTCCCCCTTAATTGTATCTTCATAGTAGCACTGGGGGTGGGAGCTTGATCTTCTTAATCAGGGTTGTTTGCATGTAACCACCTACACTTGTGTAATTTGATTATTGAGCATAGTGTGATCAACTTATTTGGGCAAATCAGACTCAGATTTGAGCATCTTTTTTTTTTTAGAGTTCTTATCCTTCAGCATAGATGCCTGTATCATAGATGTGTCTTTTTGAATGAATCTTATTCTAGACTTCTTTTAAGATTAAACACAACAAATTAGTGTAACCCTCTCTTATACCACTTGAAGGGTTTTGGGGAAGCCTATAAAATGGATTAGCGCAATCACTTTCAATATTATATGTGTAAACAATCAATTACGTAGTAGAAATAATAATCAAATCAAAACAAAAGCACACACCACAAGAAAACACAATTTTTACGTGGAAATCCAAGCTGGGAAAGACCACGACTGAAAATCAAGCACAATGAATTATACCACAGTTACAAGAGATATACTCACAGCCCTCATGCGGTTATCGCACAACCTAATGACTTATAATTCCCATTGCATAACACCACTGCAACGATTACTTGCTGTCCTCTCATACAGATCTAAGCACCTAGACACCTTCTAAATGTTATACTTGAACCAAAATAATCTTCCATGCTCAAAGATTTAGAAGATAATGATCTTTAGAGAGAACTTTAGCCCTTCAACTCTCTAATAAAAGGTCTAGAGGAGATGATCTCCAAAATATATTCTCTACTTTGAACAATGAGATCTCTATCTTAGGATTGAGAAAGAATCCTTTTTTATAGCCCCAATTTTGTGCCTCATAATAGTAATCCAATTAGAATATGAATTAGCAAAAACAGGGAAGTCCCATTTAAAATAGAAATAGAAATTCGTGCGATGGCAATTTCGTAATTTCGGATAGCACAATTTCTGCAAACTTCCCGATGGCATAGAATTGTTGTTTTAGCTCTGAGTGATGTAATCTTGGAGCCTACAAATATTTACTCTAAATGAGCTTTCCAACGATATGTTGCTTGCCCATATCCAATACTCGATTTGTGAGATATAATAGTTTTAATCTAAAGACCTTCATTCCAACTTTTATGGGACTCTTTAACCTCTTTAAACTCTTAGTCTAAAATAAATAGAAATACAGCTCTAATTAGAACTAAAGTTTTGTTCAATTCATAAATTTAGCCAACATACTAAAATCCTTACAAGTTCCAATTGGCGGATGATTCTGTGAATTCTTGTAATCTTTTATTAATAATGCTTGGTTGTTTGTGGTCTAGATGGTAAGCCCTGTGGTTTTTTTCGAGCAAGGTTTTCCACGTAAAAATTTATGTCTCTCCTTTTTGTGGTTTGCCTGCTAGGATAATTTATTTGATTGGATACATGGAAATCTAAAAGGGAAATCGTATTAAGAGAACTTAACCCATTCTTGGGGTTTAAAATTTTTTTTCAAGATCCAATCTAAAAAAAAAAAAAAAAAAAAATAGAAGGTATGATTAAATTTAAGGCTACTAAATCAGGACCTCACAGCCAGCCTACTTTTCATTGTAACTTAATCTGGATCAACTATTCTCTCTCGCTAAATCCAGATGCCCACTTATAGGAGCCTAACTTGCTTATTCCGCATGCCTCCTATTAACAAACACTAATCCAAGATTCACTCTAATTAGAGTGCATACAGTGTGACAATTCAAAACTCACCATTCGGTTGCTTTCGTGTGTGCATGAAATGTGCTGCATAAGCTAGATGAACACTAAATAGTCGACCAAATAAAAATGAACATTGTCGCTGACAAATAATATTGTTGAAGAGAAAGAAGACTTCTTCGCCGTGCCCCATTTCTGATGAATGGAGCGAAAGGGCCCATGATGAATCGCTGAACATTCCACATGCCACAAAACTGATTTATTTGTTTCGGACTCCCTTGCCATTATCGCTTCATGGATTAGGCAACTGCTTATCTCGCTTTATAGTTAGTTCCTAGTGAGCCACAGCATTTTTTTAGCTACCCAGGTATAGGGGCCTGGACTCTGCCCACGGGTGAGGTGATAGAGCCATCTGGTGAAAGAATAGACCTTAGGTGGACAATTTATATTTTTTGGGCTGGGACTCTGCTCTTGAATGACGGAAGTAGACCCTTGGTGAAGTCCAGTTTGTAGGATTCTTTTGGTGTTTTTCAGATATTTGAGGTTTTTTTTGGCAATTATCCTAAATCCTGGAACAAAGAGACCGTCACACAGGTCTCAAAAAGAATTCCAACTAAAAAATAGCACATGACGACTTTATGACAAAATGAGCTGCTTAAGAATTCCATATGGCCTTTCTCACTGCACTTGATGTAGCATACAATCCAATGCAAAAATAAAACACCATGCAAAACTGCTTAGAAGCGCTATCAGTGCAGATTTTAGCATGGTTAATAAAGAAACTCCGCACCCATATACTAAAAAATAGCTGAGGCACTGTTTCTTTGTTTTTATTCTGGCGTAGAATGTTACGCAGAGAAGTTAGAGGGAGAAGGATAGAGAGAAAAGTGGTGGGTTTACTTTGTGGTTGGTCGTCCTGGATCATAAATACTGAGGAAGAGAGGACGCTGTCTTTAAAGGCACAAGGAGAAAGAGAAGGTGGGGGCAGTACCCTGTACGTACCCTGGAGATGTAGATGCAGCAGGGAGTAGATACATGAATTGATTGGTCATTAAAGTAGTTTGTTGCGCAAGGCAAGGGTTGGTGGTGGTTCAATTCCTGGGTAAGAATTTCATGCGCGGGGCTTCACGGCCGCGCTGCTGCACCATACTAATGGGCAGCAGCTCCCTCTCTCCAATGTCCATTTTCCACGTAAGATGAATGCAGTGAGGGTTCCGAAGCTCTCTCCTGTGTCACATGCCTCACTACGAACTTATCATATTTCCAGGATTAACCTTTTACCATTCCAATTTACGGTTGTTCTTAAAAAGTCTATATTTTCAAAAGTATCCTTTATTCTATATAAGTCAAGTTTCACTTGCTTTGAGGTGGGATCTACCATCAAATTACAATATTTAATTATTTATTTATATAATAATAGATCAAATTGTGAAGGCTAATAGAGAGAAAAAATTATTGTAGATGTGGGCCTACCTTAGAAAAAAAACATCAAGGTTGAGGCACATGAAATGATCTCCTTATGAATAAAGGGCCAACAAAAAATTAGCAATATTAAATCATCCAGCCCCTGATTTAATAACGTTAAAATTTAGTAGTCTTTTAAGGATAAATTTCTTTTTGATTTTATAAAATGGCGCATAAGGTTTGATGAGAGTGAAATTAGAGCAAGTACTAGATGATGGGTGATTAATGATTAGAGTGTTAAGACACTAACATTACTTTTTGGATATTTTTATATCAGGTATGAGTAGAGCTTAGATAGGATCCTATAATTTAGAATAAGATTTTCTTTTTGTTCCTTGGATTAGAAGGATGATATTCATGCGTTGGAAATAGCCATCCAAACCATATGTGGGACCCACTGAAGTCACCTATATAAACAGCAAATGGTTTGATAGGAATCTTTTAAGGTTGGATTCTTTGTGGCCCTAATTTAACTTTGATTTGAAGACCATAACTTGGCTGGGTAAGATTATTGTGTTTGATCATTTCTCTCAATATTTGACATCTGGTTACAATTTCAACATTTTTTTTTTTTTGGGGTAAGTTGAGTTATTTGCTATCATCGTTAGATTGTGTTCAGCATTTTTTAATTTTTTTATGTATTCTAGTTCAACTCATTATTTATTAAAAAGGCCACTTATGAAATGGTATGATCATTTAAATTATTTTATGACTTAATTATTCACTAGGAAAGTAACTTATTTATGCAGATATTCTTATTACCTTGGTATTTTAGTATTTTATTTGTGCAACTTATAAAGTGGTTGATTTTTAAAAAGGAGAAAAAATGAAAGAGCTTGAGAATTAGAAAAAATGATTTCACTATATTAGGTATAATCATCATTGCCTTTATTTAGAAGATCATTTTCTTGAGTAGAAAATCATTTAATGGAGGGTTTTTTTTTTCTGTAATAACTTCCTAGAATTATATTCATGCGAAAGGTCATGGCCCAATGATTTTTTGTTGGCCATTTATTCATAAGGAGATTATTTCATGTATCCCGATGTTGAATTTATTGTCTTTTTTTTTTAAGGAGAGCCCACATCTATAATTTTTATTTTCTCTCTCTATATTAGCATTCACAATTTGGTCTTATTATATAAATAAATAATTAAAAATGAACATTTGATGGTCGGTCCTACCTCAAAACAAGTGAAACTTGACTTAAATAGAATAAAGGATACTTTGAAAATATAAACTTTTCAAGGACAACTGTGGAATGGAATTGTAAAAGGTTAATCTTGGAAGGGAATTGCTGGATAAACAGCAATTCTACCTCTTTACACACAGGAGAAAAAAAATTTTTAATTAAAACAAAGAGAAGAGGAGGGAGAGAGAGAGGGGCGAAGGTGGTGGGGAGTGGGTGGAGGGGATGGTGGGGAAAGGGAAGTTTAGAATTAAAAATTTTTTTTTTTGTGTGAAGAGTTTTTGTGTGTGTGTGTGTGCGCGCGCCATTAGTAGCTCTGCTACTTTGTCTTCTACACAATGAGAGAGTTTTAGAAGGGCTTGAAGATACTTTTGTTTTTCCCTTGGTTGAAAAAGAGTAAGTAAATTATTCTTTAGATCTTAAAGAGTGGTTGCAACTTGCAATCAATTAACCAATTGTTTTCCTCCCTCTTTTTCTCCCAAACATTTTTTGTTCCTTGCAATTTTGGATAAGTCTTTCATTACAAATATATTAGGCTATCCTATCTTCCTTTTTTGGATTAAATTTTAAACTCTTTCCTACAATTGAACCACAAAGAAATCTATGGTTAAGGGACCACTAAATTGTGTCGCTATTAAATCAAGGGCTAGCGAGATAATCTCAATAGAAACCCAAACCGTTAAAAATTCAACCACTCTTCTTGATTTTGTTGTCCCCAAATTTTATTGAAATATGAGTTGGTCTTTCATTATTGAGCATATGAATAAAAATATTATGTGCTCAACCTTATGTTAGGCCACAGCTAATTCTTATTGGAGGAAAATCTCATCTAAAAATAAAAAGTCATCATAACCTCATCATAAATTATTATTTTTTTATTTTGGATTTACTTTACTCTACTTTACTTTATCCTACAAACAAACAATGAGAAATAGGGATTCAAATATCTCATCTAGGTTAGTTGTGGTTCCACTTAGTCAATTTTTTTCCCCAGCCAAAGGGCAACTCATGAGTGAGGCCGGACACACACATGTGGAAAGAGAAGCTCACACACGTGGGAAAATAAGCCCACACCGTTGGCAAGGTGGCTTATCCAGGATTTAAACTCTGGACACTTAGATGATTTCCTAAACAATCAGATGCTTAAGATTCTAAAATTCTGCTTATATGGGGCCCACAACTGATTCAACACTAGAGACTTGAATATCCTGTGCAGCGAGTGACGTTAATTGATATGGGCCTCAAAGCCAGCCTACTTTTCATTATAACTTAATCTGGATCAACTATTCTCTCTCTCTAAATCCAGACGCCCACTTATAGGAGCCTAACTTGCTTATTCCGCATGCCCCCTATTAACAAACACTAATCCAAGATTCACTCTAATTAGAGTGCACAGAGTGTGACAATTCAAAACTCACCATTCGGTTGCTTTCATGTGTGGGTGCATGACATGTCCTGAATCAGCTAGATGAACACTAAATAGTCGACCAAATAAAAATGAACAATGTAGCCGACAAATAATATTATTAAAGAGAAAGCAGACTTCTTCGCCGTGCCCTGTTTCTGATGAATGGAACAAACGGGCCCATAAAGAATCAATGAGCTTTGCCAGAAAACTGATTTATTTGTTTCGGACTTCCTTACCATTGTCGCTTCATGGATTAGCCAACTGCTAATCTCGCCTTATAGTTAGTTCCTAGTGAACCACAGTAAGTAGCGGACTCGGAGTTTTTGTTTGAGGGGTGTAGACCTGGACATGAAATTTTGTTTTGGATACAAATATAAAATTTTCATGTGGGTTTTGGGGGCAAGCATGGGATTTTATGTAAATTTTCAAAGCAAAACCAAAATTTTCACCATAGCTTTAGAAACAAACCAAGGTTCAATGAATGCATTCGCCCCTACGTGGATATATATAAGTCCGCACATGGCCACAGCATTTTTTTTTTGTTACCCAGCGATAGAGGCCAATGATTCTGCCCTCGGGTGATGTGATTGAGCCATCTGGTCAAACAATTAGACCTTAGGTGGGCAATTTATATTTTTTGGGCTGAGAATCCGACTTTGGGTGAGGAAAGTAGACCCTGGGTGAGGCCTACTTTGAAAGATTCTTTTGGTGTTTTTCAGATATTTGAGGCTTTTTTTTTTTTTTTTTTTTTGCAGTTGTCCTCAATCCAGGAACAAAAAGGCCGTCGCACTGGTCTCAAAAAGAATTCCAACTAAAAAATAGCGCATGACGATTTTAGGACACAATGATCGCTGCTTAAGAATTCCATATTGCCATTCTCACTGCACTCGATGTAGCATAGAAACCAATGTAAAAATAAAACACCGTGCAAAACTGCTTAGAAGCTGCTATCAGTGCAGATTTTAGCATAGTTAACAAAGAAACTCCGCAACCATGTACTTAAAACTAGCTGTGGCACTGTTTCTTTGTTTTTATTCTGGCATAGAATGTTACGCAGAGAAGTTAGAGGGAGAGGGAAAGAGAGAAAAGAGGTGGGTTCACTTTGTGGTTGGTCGTCCTGGATCATAAATACTAAGCAGGAGAGGAAGTTGTCCTAAAAGGTGCAAGGAGAAACAGGAGGTAGGGGCAGTACCCTGCACCCTGGAGATGTAGAATGGCAGGGAGTAGATAAATGAATTGATTGGTCATTAAACTAGCTTGCTGGGCGGGTTGGTGGTGGTTCAATTGCTGGGTAAGAAATTCACATGAAAAATTGAGACCGACACAACTTTTATCTTTATCCGGACTTCGGACGAGCAGTAACGCGGTCCTTCCTCATGAAAACCCCTAGTTGTGCACCTTTTGTTGAAATTGGCTTAATTTTGAGATGAATGTATCTCAAAACATATGATTAAAAGAAATCACTCCACAAAACAAGCAACATGAATGATAAGAAAGGCAATATTTATGTGGTTCACTAAAAGGAAACATGCTTTCCCATTGATAAGAATCAAAAGAAGAAAAACTCTTTAAACTTTGATTGTGAGTTCCAAGTGTAAAACCACGATGTAGCAATAAAAATTAGTGAGTCCAGGTTGATCTACAGGAAAAAAATGTATTTAAGGTATTCCAACTTGTAACATACTTTAAATAAAAATCTAAAATTAGCTTAATTCAAAAACTAACAAATACAACCATTCCTACTCTGCAAAAATAAATTAATTACAATCCAATAAATCTTCCTAAATTAGAAAACTTAAATCTAAAACTTTCTAATAAATTGAAATTGTAGCAAAACTAATACACAAATTAGAACTTCTAAAAGTAGAAAGTTACTAAAAAAAAACTAACAATTAAAATTATAACTAAATTTAAAGTAAAAAAACAAAATTAAAAAAATCCTAAAGTTAGAAACTATCTAAGCTAACCAAATTAGAAATAATAATTGTATAGAAATTTAGAAAACATGACATGCCATGCAATGCTTGAGCAGATTTTTCCTTTTTAATGCATGGAACCCTATAACTAAGGTTTACTGCTGAATTTTAAACTAATCCAAGATGCATAATGACACAAGAAAAAATAAATAAATAAATAATAAATAATTTAAGTGCAAGTCTACTGTAAATCTGAAACTACACATGAAGATGTATGACGTGCAGAAATTTATAATGAATGAATTCTATGTCAGGTTGCAACACAACAGACATTGATACTTATTATGTTGAAGCACCCGTGTTTTAGAACTGAAACTTATCTAATTAATTTGCAGGAAATCATTCTTAGGTAAGTTACAAATAGTCCTTCAATTCATCCCCAATGACTATGCAGAATTTGGCCCCCGTGCACTTTCAACCTGATTTCAGCACTATTTTAAACCTTAATTTTGTTCTGAATTCAGTTGAATCTGAGACTTGATTTTTTTCATTGCTTCGATCATCAACACATGGAAACAAAAAATAAAAAACGTGCACAAAACTGGATGCACCTATGACCAACACTGATTTGATTTCAAATCTGATTTCAACTTGAATTGGTTACAAGTGGATCTTAGATTTGATTCTTGGAATTCTAAATTGCTTCAAACATCTAATTTATGAGAGAGAAGAACAAGCATGAATCTAATTGTATTATTTGACCAAAATGGTTTTAACAATTGTTTAAGTAATGTACTGTTTTTACCACAAAAATACTCGACATACAGATATGAAAATATGAGTTCTGACTCCAACATGATAAGCACCCCGTAAGCATGTCTCTAACAATTGTAACTATGCACAAAATTAATGCAACTTTCCTAAAACTATGCAGTAAACATCCCTAAAGAAAACTGTGCAGGAACATGTGTTTTAAAACTATGGAGAAAATAAAAGTAACAATGCAGTAAATTAAAGGTGGTTTGCTGAAATTGAAAGGTGGTAAACAAGAAATTAAAAGTAGTAGAACAGGAGTTTAAATGTAGTAATATGAGAAATTAAATGTAGTTGTGCAAAATTTAAATGTGGTGACTATGGTGAATTTTTTTCCTCAAGATTCTTTCTCAAACCCGGATTTAAAATTTCTTCAAACATATTCTCATGAACTTGGGTCGTCAATCCAAGCACAAAAACAAGAAATAGTTAAAACTTCAACTACAAACCCCAACAAGAAGAAGAACAATGAGAAGAAAATATCACTCTACTAGCATGTAGAATCTTTACATTAGATGAAACATTAAATCAAAGAAAAGTACATACTAGGATGGAATGAATTCCTCTTTCTAGTTAAGCACTCAAGGGTATAGTGTAGTTTTAGGGCTAAGCCTTCTTGATGACTTGAGATATAAGGACAAGAGAGTGAGAAATTGAGGGTAGGAGTTCTAGAGGTGGGAGGTGGGCAATTCATCCATCGCTTGGAAGTCTAAAGGGGTGGACTATTTATATTTTTTCAATCCCAAACTTTCCTTTATCACTTGATATGATAAAATCTTCAAAACAATTGAGATTGAGAGAAGTGCAGTCCACATAACTTGGTTGGGTGTGGATTAACAAGAAGACTTGAGTTGGTCGTCCACCATGAGGTGTAGAACTTCCTTTTTTGTTTTTCATGCAAAGCCTACTTTCTTTATTTTTTTTTAAATAATCTTCTTTTGACTTGGTCTTTGAGAGGTGCTCATGCTTGGTTGGCAAGACTTCTACTCAACTCACAAAGGAACATCCATCAACCTTGCAAAGTCTCCAGCACAAAAGATCTCTCCCATGTGGACTTTCCTTCTCTTTTGTCTTTTGTGTTGTCAACTTTTCTTTTATGGAAAATTATAACACTCCGACCCAACTTAATCTAGTTTTGGCTACTAATTAATGACGAATTAGTTGTTACTTGTGTTTTGACTTTGTTTTGGTTTCGTTTCGGGTTATGGATCGGTAGTTGGGTTGAGTTTAACTTTGATTAGGTAGATATGAGCCCTTTTTCGTAATTTTAGCTTTTGTAAGACGTCGTCATTTATGCATCATCTTGGCGTTAACAAGTGTAATTCGTTGAGCTCGTCAACTTTCGTAACTGACCCGTATGTGAATGATGTTGTTTGTTTCCATTAGACCCTCATTTGACTCTAATTATAATTAATCGCAATTCTTGGACTATCTTGCAATTTGGGCTTTATCCTTATCTTATATAAGAAGAAATGCTCCGACTTCTCCTTTTTTCAACATTTCAACATTTCTTCTTCCTTTTTCATTCTTCCTTTTCTGTTTCTTCTCTTTCTACGATTCAGCCAAGAGGAAAGGGGTCATTATCTAGGTGCACCCAATTGCAACTCGTCTCTTGTGTCTTCTACGGTAAGCCTTGGATTCTTCCACTTTTCCTTCTTCTTCTCATCATGCTACCCTACATGCACTCAACATCCCTTTCTATCTTCTTATGAATGCATGATGATAGGAAGGTGTTTAGATGTTGAATTTGAGCCCAAGGACAACCCTTTGCGTATTAGAACTTTTTTGAGGCAAGTATAAGCATAATTTGAATGAACTCATGTTGGTATACCGTGATTGTTATAAGTTTCCTTCAATCTCCCAAGTATGTAGTGAATTACAGCCCTTGTGATGTAATTTTTTTGCTTGGTTTTCATCGTGCACTGCAGGTTTGTCACAACCCAAGCCCAGGGAATCAGGGTTAGTTTGAACTTAACCAGTGACACACGTACTTCCGTGCATATACACTTAGACCCGGTCTAAATGCACACACATAAGGGAAGTTTACACATGCCAAAACATATACGCGGAAGCTGTAAGTATCATTGCATAACAAGAGACAAACATTAGAACAAAATAATATAGCTACAAAAGATTACACAAAGTTCAGAGTTATACAAACTGGATCAAAATACAAGGTATAAAGATTATGACTAAACCCAAAATTCCACTGAGATCCCAAAATGAGGAAGACCTATATGCAGATATGACATTGTCGCACTCCGACGGAGTGATCACATCCACTCCTCTAGTTTTGATGAGACATTTGGGGTCTCCCTTAGAATCTGATTGACCGATAAGGGGCTGGTCGAGGGATCTGAGCCTGCAACACCAAGGACAACACATGAATACAATGATTCAGCAAAGTATAAGCAACAAAAGTTAATGCATGTTGTATCTAGTAGAATAGGTGATAATGAATAAATCATAGAGTTTCAATTTCATATACTAGGCAGTCGTGTAATCAAATAAAACATATTATCAGAATCAATGTATACATAACGTGAACATAACTAGGTGGCTACTACATGTGTTATATGTTCCCAAGAAAGGAATCTTACATACATACTAAGAACACCATTGACCGGGCTAGGGTACGAATGGATCTCGGGTTCCTGTGGTCCAAAAGCTCTAAGACATAAACTCGCTGCGGTGGTACCATATATACTACGCCAAATTCAACCCCGTCAGGTATTTAAGGCTGAGGCTGAGTAGTGCCTGACCATATGAAGTCAATTATATACTAAAACTTGAGTAAAGGATGCATATTATATCAAACATATATCATACGTTCCAATCATATATTCAACTCGTACGTACAAAGGTCAAGATATCAGTCCGGACATATCAAATATAACAGAAACATAGTGAACATATCAAACAAATTGAATTTACGATAGCAAATAAGCAGACCAAAGCTAGACAAACTATGCAAAAGAGTGGAGGTCAAATAACGTAAATCAAGATGTCATGCAATTTATTTCTGCTTGAATCAAGGACATTTACTAGCCAACCTAATGTGAATTTAATCAATCTACTTAAAATTGCAAGTGCACAGTTGTCTTGTTGAGACAGTGGCAAATACAAGTCGATCCCACAGAGAGCACTTTTGAACTTTTTAATTAGAACTCTGAATTTTTTTTCAAAAGGAAAATAATAATAAAAGAGAAGTGTGATATGCAAATCAGAAACTAAACAAATTAATAACAATGATAAGAAATAGATCAGAGCAGCCAGAATCCACTAAATTATTTAAAATTTCAATTTATGTAATTAATTTACCCTTTTGTCTCAATTATTACTCAGATCAGAAACAAGTCAATGTTTTTGATCCGGATAATTTGACTATTACAAAAACTAACTTTAACAAAATCAATACTCAAAACCTCCTTCACCTCATAAAAGAATGAACATCCTAAGCATCACCTATCAAATTAAGCATAGACTATCAAAGATAACTATAGATCTAAGCATAATCTATCAAAGTAAGTATAAATGATCAAAATTTATTCATTAAGAACACAAATCAGAGGTTTGCCTTTGGCATGAAGACAGATCTATTATTATATTTTAAAAGCACATTAACAAGAGACAATTAAAAAAAGATTAAAATAATAAATATAAACTAAAACATTAAAATACTTAGCTTCATCTTTCGCTCTAATCAGAAACTCAGCTCACCATTACAAAGAACATGAAAAATAACTTCATTGATTCCTTCTTCTTATACAATGGTGTTTCAGAGTTCTCTCTTCTAGATCCTAATTTCTGGAATAAGGCTCCAGAATACCCTTAAAATAAAAATAGAAATTAATGGAGGGGAGAAGTGGAAAAGAGAGGGGTAGAGAGATTTGGGACTTCTAGATCTGGCTGGGAATGAAAAAGAGCCTCCCATGGCCTCCTTTTATAGTTTTTTAGCTCTTTAGGTTCATTGAATCTGGACCTTTTTTTGGTGGATTGAGAGATAAGATTAGCTGCATGTTGATTGAGTTTATCTCCTTAGATGAGAGAGATTTTAGAGATAAGATGAAGTGAAAGCTTTAAGTATTCTTATCTAATCTTCTTATGGGATCCACATAGAGATGTGCAACAGTTATACTTTAATGGTGTAGATGCAATTGCAATCCCGCCTAAAAATGTATATGAAACTTTTCAGGCCCATAACTTTCTCATGTTAGCCTCGATTTGTGCAATCTTGGGCTCCACGGATATCTACTCTGAAAGAGCTTTCAAACGGTGGGCCATTTACACCGATCTGATGTCTGGATTGAGAGTTATGGTCATTTTAAGATAGGCTATTTTGAGAAAAATGGGATTAAATTTTAATTTGCAATGGACTCTATCTCTAAGAATATTTCTTGGCACAATAAGATGAGACAAGATCTTCTGGAAGCCTTAGCTGATCTTTAGATAGGATCCACGGGCAGATGAACTATAAGTGTGCGGATCTTCAAGCAGTGGGACCCAAATCATCCCAGGGTTCTGTGGGTCCTACAAATTTCATTTTCTACACATTCTGATTAAACACATCAAATACTAAAGAGTCACATTAAAGTGGGACCCATCCGGACAGAGTTCTACTCCAACTGGGATTCTTCGAAGAAAAATTGCAAACATTCTCAATTAATGCATAAGATGTGCAAAAATTGTACAAATTCCAATTTTTAGGTGAAAATGCATGAAATGATGAAATTGAATGAATAATGATGAATTTAACCTAATTAAGTCCCTAATTCAATCTAAAATGATGCCTAAATTGTGTAAATTCATGGATGTAACACAACCCTAATCTAGTCATCCAGTGTTTTTAACTGTGCATGATGATGTAGTTTTAAGTTATCCGATACACAGTTATCTTTTATAAGTGTTGCATTGTATTCAGGAAAGTATATCGAAGTCCTTTAAATCAACACCCATGGAGAGGTGCTTAACACTGAACGACACGCATAAATGAGTTACAGTCCTCAAGACCATTCATGCGATTCTTGTATTTTAGTGGGTAAGTTGGGGGTCACCAATATTCTACTGTGAAGGCCCTACCAGGTCCAGTTCATACCTACCTTTTATTGGAGGTCTCAGAAAAGACTTCCTTACATAATTCACGAGCCACGAGGCCCGAGAATATAGCTTGAAAAGTTCCTTAGTTGGTGTGAAAGGTCGGAGAATAGAAATGGATACAAAAGTTTTTAGTGTAGAGGCTTAATCTCTTGAAACAGAACACTTCAAGGCCGATCGGTCGGTCAAGAGGCCCGACTGGTCGAATTTCAATTCTGGGAATGTCTGATCGGTTGGCTCTGAAACCCTATCGGTCGGACAATCTATTCTATTACAGTGGTTCTAGGAGTGTCTAATTGGTCGGCTCTAAAGCCCGATTGGTCAGACAATCGGTTCTGTTACAGAATAATTAGAGTGAAACTTGCAGTGCACGATGAAAACTAAGTAAGAAAATTACATGACAAAGGCTATATTTCACGACGTACTTGTGAGATTGAAGGAAACTAACAACAATCACGGTGTACCAACATGAGTTCATCCAAATCATGCCTATACTTGCCTTAATTGAGTTATACTACACAAACGGTTGTCCTTGGGCTCAAATTCAACATCCAAACACAGTTCTAATCTACCATGCACGAGAGAAAAAGAGAGAGACAGTGAGCAAATGCCATGGGTGACGAGAAGAAGAATGAGAAGGAGAAAACAAAAAACCCAAGCGTACCTTAAGCCACGCGAGAAAGAAGTAAAGACGAAGTGCACAAAATCCCCTTGCTTAGATTGATCAAGAAGAAGAAAACAAGAGAAGAAAAAGAGAGGAACCAACGTTGGAAAGAAGAGAAGGGAAAAAAATGAGAGAGTCGGTGGAGGCTGGGGCTTATCTAAGGATAAGTATGAAACAAAATTGGAGAAAAGCCCAGCGGTTTATACTAATTACAGTTCAAGTCGAATAAGGGTCTAGCAAAAGCAAACTAAGTCTATTGCATACGAGGCAGTTACAGAAGTTGACGAACTCGATGAAAGACACGTGTTGACACCAAGATGATGCATAAATGACGACATCTATCAAAATCTAAAATTACGAAAAAGGGCTCATGTCTATCTAATCAAATTTAAACTCAACCTGATTAACAACTATCAAAATCTAAAATTATGAAAAATGGCTCATGTCTATCTAATCAAATTTAAACTCAACCTGATTAACAACTATCAAAATCTAAAATTATGAAAAATGGCTCATGTCTATCTATCCGTGACCCAGAATGAAACCAAAATAAAGGCAAAACACAATTAACAACTAATGCATCATTAATTATTCACTAAACCTGATTAAGTTAGGTCGGAGTGTTACATCCTCCCCCACTTATGAATCATTCCGTCCTCGGAATGAACACGTACCTGAGTAAAGAGATGGGGTACTGATGCGCCATTTGCTCTTCCAACTCCCAAGTGGCTTCATTCGGACTATGATGCTCCCATAGCACTTTGACCCATTAAATTGTTTTGGTACGCAATATCTGCTCTCTAGTTCCCATGATACGGAGCGGTCGCTCAACGTATGTCGCATTCGGCTGGATCTGCACATCATCGTAGCGAATAACGTGGGTAGGGTCTCAAACGTATTTGCGAAGTATCGATACATGAAAAACATCATGTACTCCCGAAAACTCCACCGGAAGAGTTAATCTGTACGCCAAATCACCAATTCGGCTCTTGATCTCAAACAGACCCATGTATCTTGGCGCTAACTTACCTTTTTGGCTGAAACGGATAGCACCTTTCATCGGCGAGACTTTTAGAAAAACCCACTCTCCAACTTGAAGTTCCAAAGGTCTTATACGAGTGTCTGTATAACTCTTTTGTCTTGACCGAGCAACTTTCAAGTTCTCTATTACCTTCTGTACCTTCTCCATAGTTTCGGCGATAATCGTCGGCCCTTGAAAACTTCGAGTCCCAACTTCTTCCCAACATACCGGACTTTGGCACTTGCGCCCATGTAAAGCTTCATACAGGGCTATTCCAATACTCTCATGAAAATTGTTGTTATAAGCAAATTCGCACAGTGAGAGATGTGCATCCCATTCCTTCTCAAAACTTGACACAGTGGCCCGTAACATATCCTCCAAAGTCCGAATCATCCGTTCTGATTATCCATCCGTCTGCAGGTGATATGCTATGCTAAAACTTAACTTAGTACCCATAGCTTCTTGGAATACTTTCTAGAACGACGAAATGAAACGACTGTCATGATCGGACACAATCTACATGGGCGTACCATGGAGCCGGACAATCTCATCAACGAATTTCTTCGCCATTTTAGAAAAGGTCATACCCTTCTTCAATGGAATGAAATGGGCTAATTTCGTGAGTTGGTCAACGATCACCCAAATGGAGTTATTCTTTTTACTCATCGGAGGTAACCCTGAAACAAAATCCATGGTGATATGTTCCCACTTCCACTGTGGTATGTGCAACGGGTGCAATGAACCTGGAGGCCTTTGATGATCTGCTTTCACCTTCTGATAAGTTAAGCACCTAGCGACGAACCTTGCGATTTCTCTTTTCATATTGTTCCACCAAAATCGATCTTTAATGTTCCGGTACATCTTCGTATTTCCTGGGTACATCACATATCTAGCATAATGTGCTTCTATCATCAACTTCTCCTTTAAATCATCGATTGCTGGGACATACAATCTGTTCCGAAAGTGCAGTACACCATCCTCCAGTCGGAAGTCGGGTCAATCTCTAATGTGATCACGAATGCGCTTTAGGGTCGAATCTTCGAATTGCCGCTCGTTAATTTGCTGAATCACTTCGGGTTGCAAAACTATAGTACTAGTCAGCATCACATAGTTGTCTGCCATTCTTACCTCAATAGGTTCATCGTGCATCACCAAAAGAAAATTGTCCAACATATTTAAAGTCTCCGATTTCCTACTCAATGCATCTGCCACTACATTGCCTTTCCCTAGCTGGCACTTAATTGGAAAATCATAATCCTTAATAAATTCTAGCCATCTTCGCTTCCTCATGTTCAATTCTTGCTACATGAACAAGTATTGCAAACTGTGATGATTTGAATGGACCTCAAATTTCACGCCATACATATAATATCTCCAAAGCTTCAAGGCAAACACAATAGCTGCCAGTTCTAAGTCATAGGTGGTATAGTTTTTCATATGCTCCTGAAGTTGTCTCAATCCATACGCAATCACCTAACCATGCTGCATCAATACACAGCCTAAACCAATTCGAGAAGCGTCCAAATAGATCACAAAGCCTTCATCACCATCTGGCAAGTACAACACAGGAGCCGTAGTTAACTTCTCTTTCAGGGTCAGGAAACTAGCTTCACATTCCTTAGTCCAATAAAATGAGACATTCTTTCTGGTCAACTTGGTCAACGGAGCAGAAATCTTGGCGAAGTCCTGAACAAATCGTCGATAATATCCTGTAAGTTCAAGAAAACTCCTAATTTCTATCATAGTCTTTCGACTAAGCCAATTAACCACTGCCTCCACTTTAGCTGGATCAACTGCCAATCCTTCTCGTGAAATAATATGACCCAAAAATGCTACCTGCTCAAGCCAAAAATCGTATTTCGATAATTTGACATATAAGCGATGTTCTTTCAACAAGGTCAAAGCTTTTCTCAAATGCTCCTTATGCTCCTTTATTGTTTTAGAATACACCAAAATGTCGCCACTGAACACAACCACAAACTAATCCAAGAAAGAAGCAAAGACCCGATTCATCAAAGCCATGAAAGCTGCAGGTGCGTTGGTTAATCTAAAAGGCATTACGAGAAATTCATAATGTCCATACCGTGTTCTTAAGGCAGTTTTGGGAATGTCATCTTCTTTCACCCTTAACTGATGATACCTAGACCTCAAATCAATTTTGGTGAAATAGGCTGTACCTTGAAGTTGATCAAACTACTCATCAATCCTTGGCAGGGGATACTTGTTTTTTATTGTCACCTTATTCAATTGTCGGTAATCTATACACATCTGAAAGGTACTGTCTTTATTCTTGACAAATAACACCGGCGCTCCTCAAGGTGAAACACTCGAGCGTATAAAACTCTTATTTAAAAGGTCCTGCAATTGCTTCTTTAATTCTAACAATTCTACTGGGGCCATCCGATATGGAGCTTTACTAATCGGTGCCGTGCTTGGAACAAGATAGATGGCGAACTCAACTTCTTGCACAGGAGGTAACTCTGGCGCGTCATCGGGAAAGACATATGAAGAATCACACACTACCGGAATCTCTCCCAGCTGCTTTGAATCTTTCTTCTCTGAGATAAAGGCAATGAAGCCTTCACACCCTTTCTGTATCAATCGATCCGCCTTGCTGTGGAGATAAAACGCCTTTGGCATTTCTTCTGACTGCCCTCGAAACGGAATCCATTGCCTAGATCGAAGTACATCGTCCTGTTGTAACAATTGACATAGGCACGATATCGCGCTAGCCGATCTATTCGAAGGATCACATCGAAGTCCAGCATCGACAACAAAATGAGGTCAACTGGAGGTTGACGCCCTTCGATCCGCACATCGCATTGGGGGTAGTACACACTACATTCCACCCTCTTGCCAACAAGAGTGAATACCACCAATACATACGATAGCGGCTGAGGCAGCTGCTCGGTAAAATGAGGTGCTACGTATGAACGCGTAGACCCCAAATCAAATAATGCAATAACTTTAGCTTGCGAAATCAAGATAGTACCTTCCACAACATTCGCCTCCTCAGTACTTTCATGGGTAGCCGCATAAACGCGAGCAGTCTAGCGTTACGGTCTCGGGATTGGACGAGATTGCTGGGGTTTACTGGGAGCTGGCGAGGCATTGGATCTGCCTGAGCCCTTTAAAGCAGTTGGCTTGGACTGTTGAGATTGGGAAGACTTGGATCTGCCTGAACCCCCGATCTCCTGGGCTTGGGTTGTGACAAAAATTCTCCTTGGATTTTGCAATATTGAGAGATATATTAAAGATCATCCTCTCTAATTACTTTGCTAAAATTCAGCTCAACTCCAAGACGATGTGAACATCCAAGGTGTTGCTTTACACTTTCGAAGTTTTACATTCTTCCCACATATGTAAACTTACACATGCTCATGTGTGGGAACTGTAAAGCTAAATTTTGTAGTTTCTTCAAAAATTCTTCTTCTTTCTTTTTCTTTCTTTCTTTTCTTCCAAAATATTTTCTTTCCATTATTCCTTCACTGTGGGACCCATTTCTCCAATTACCTACAAGTAAGAAGTGAAATTTATATGAAAAGACAATTTTAACCTTAATTCACAAATGCACAACTGTGGGCCCATCTCTCATGAAATGATAGCATGTGATGACATCTGTATGTATGATTTTAATTGAATAAAAATAATGATGATGAAAAATTGATTTATTTTATGAGATATAAATTTTCACAAAACTTTTTAAAAATAGAATTCTAAAAATGGTAGATTTATGAATTCATACGTAAAGTGTGATTTTTAGGCAAATTGTGTAGTAAAATACTACAATGAATTTAAATTACATGAAACCATTAGATCATACTAAATGAAGCTCTCAATTGGCTTGATAAGTATTTAAAACTTTTGAAAACAACCTTGAAAAATTACATTTTTATGGATTTATCAAACCCAAACTGAAGGTTTTTGAAGATTTTAGAATGTTAAACAATCAGACAATATGTAAGCCCAGTAGAAATTAAATCAAATAATCATAAGCACACACCATAAGAAGGCACAAATTTAATGTGAAACACCTCAACTGGGAAAAAAACTACAAATATAACAAAAATCAACTATCAAGTAAGGTCAAATAGTTACAAGATATACGCACATCTTTTTTGCACACTAAGGACTAAGTTATTATCACTCAACTCCTTTTGCCCACGGACACTCCTTCGTCGTGCACTGTTCTTAAATTGATAAAATGGCACCTTGATCTCTCAAGATGGCCTAAGGACCTCTACAAGAGATGTAGAAGCAATTGTTCTCTTGAATAAAGCTTTAGCACTTCAACTCTCAATGAAAGCTCTAGAAAAAAAATCTTTAATGAGCAATCTCTGCTTAGAATAAGGGGATGGATGCTTAGAGTTGAGAAAAAACCCTTGTTATAACTCACAATTCGTGCCTTAGGTTTAGTTTAAGTAGGAACCATATAGGCAACTTTGGCACAAAAAGGAAACAATTCTGTATAGGTCGGTGTGTTTCTGTGCGTCGCCTGATCGATCTTTCAAACGATGGATTGATTGGATTAATTGCCCAATTGATCATATTAAATTTAGCAAAAATTTTTATAAACTTCCCGATATCATAGCTTTGTCATTTTAGCTTTGATTGACGCAATCTTGGGCTTTATGGATATCCACAAGAAACGAACTTTCTAACAGTAGATCATTTGCTTATACCCAATGCTCAGTTTATGAGATATAACATTTTAATCCATGTTATTCTTAGAAAAATACCTTAAAACACTTTAATTTGTTGCTTTTTCTTCGATTTCTTTACTTCAGTGCATCCAGCAAATTATACCATAGTCCATACTAAAAGAAATATAAAATACAACTTAATGGACATAGAGTTTTATCGAACTTGTGAATTAACCAACATATAATAATGCTTTTAATCTCCCCATTGTCACGACCCGAGCCCAGAATTCGGGGGTTAGCGAAAAGCTAAACCGGTGACACACGTACTCCCGTGCACGTGCACCCAAACCCAGTCCAGATGCACGCACACAAGGGATCTAACACGTGCGAACTAAGCGTACGCGGAAGCTGTACATATCATAGCAAGCAACAAAGGAAAATAAAATAGCGGAAGCCAAAGCAATTACGAAATGGAAAAGACAAAGACAAATACACTGAGATAAAACCGAATACACACCAAAATCAATATACACAAAATATACAGAATACAAGTCCAAAGTCCAAAGTCCAAATACAAGCTCTCAAAAACCAAAACGCAAAATAAAAGCCACTGGTATGCATGCACGCACTTGGCAGAAGTGATCAGGCCCACTCTGCCAGACCGGAGGGTGCCTCTACACTCGCCCCTGCAGCCTCCTCGACCGCCGGGGAGCTGGGCAAGGTATCTGTGCCTGCAACACCACAGACAACACAAATGAATACAACGATCCAGCAAATATAAGTAACAGGAAAGAAACACGCATAGTATCAAAGCGAAATGAAATAGGGACAGAAGATTAAATACAGAGTCCATCTTAGTATGCTAAGCAAATCGTGCATAGGAGTAAAACATGATAATGGAATCAAAACATAGAATACTGAACTAGTTGGCTACTACGTTAACCATGTTCTCTCCAAAAGAGAGCAGAGCAGAGCAGAGCAGAGCAGAGGAGAACACCGCTGTCCAGGCCAAAGGTACAACGGGTCTCGGTTCCTGGGTTCCGGGGTCCCAAGACAAAGCAACACTGCAGTTAAAACAGAGATACAGAGATCTACGCCAGAGGTAACCCCGTCGGGTATCCTAGGGCTGAGGCTGAGTAGAGCCAGACTAATACCAATCAAATCAAAGCTAAAGAAAGGAGATTATCCGCTTTGGACTCACCGATGACAAGGACCGGATCTTATCCTCACGTATTAACCTCTGGGCAGAGCCACCAGGGAATACCCAAAAATCAGAGATATACAAAGCCAGAGAATATACAAAGCATAGCATAGATCAAAACATAGTACAGAGCGAAGAATAATACAGATATACAGAACGAAAGCAAAATGACTGAGGAATGCATAACATAGATTAACAGAACAGAGGGCAAAACCATAAACAATATGCAATGCATCTCAGATTAATACGGAATCAAGGTTCATTACAAGCCAAGTCTAATCTAGTTGCATCACTGTCACTAACCGTGCATGTTGAGGTAGTTTTAAGTTATTCGATGCACCGTTGCCATCCTAGTGTTGCAATATAATCCTCATGTGCACCGAAGTCCCTTAAACCAACACCCATGGGGGGGTGCTTAACAATGAGCAACACTCACATGAATAAGTCACAGCCTAACAGACTATTCATGCGCTCCAAAGAATCCATTTGGGCCGGTTTACGGGTATGGTTAACCTGTATTTGAGCCCTACAAGGTCACACCATTAGCCTAAGTTAACTGATATTTAACAGGTCTTACGGTTTAGCCATGGGTGACCTACGGCTTAGCCGTGGCATCCTACGGCGTAGCCGCAATATGCACTACGGCTTAGCCGTGGTTCCCTTCAGAACACGGCTAAACTGTCAGCTTTTCCACCTCTGATCTGATACCTCTCACGGCTGAGCTACAGTCAGTATACGGCTTAGCCGTAGACCAATCCACGGCTTAGCCGTAGCCTCACCGTAGGAGTACTGATATCAGAAAAGTTTCGACTGATCAGAGAATTAATTCACGGCTGGGGTACGGTTGGGTCACGGCTAGCTTACGGCTCAGCCGTAGGACAATTTACGGCTTAGCCGTAGCCTAGCCGTAGAACAAAACTCAATTTTCGAGTCTCTGGAAACCAAGCCGTAGAAGTTCACGGCTTAGCCGTACAATACAGAGATGAATTCGGGCTGAGTACAGAAACTGAAATTTGATACAGAAACTGAATAAAATGAGTTACAGAGGTTCCAAATTCACAAATTGTGGCTGTAAAACATGCTAGACAAAGAATAAGAGTGAATCAAAGCCATCAAACAAACACCCATATGTGTTATCAAAGCCTGTACTTATACTTGCCTCAAATCTGACAAAATCCTCTGAAATCAAGCTCCAAGCAACTAAAATCAAAACAAATCAAAGCAATCACACATGCATGAGATGAAGACAAAGCAACAGAGAATGGGAGATGTAATTTGGAGAAGAAATACAAAGAGTTGGGAAAGAACCCACTTACCTAAGGCAAGGACAGAGATGAGAGAATGGAGAAGAACCCAAGCCAAACAGAGGATCCAAATCCTCAATCGATCAAGAGAAGGAAAGAAGAGAGAGAGAGAGAGAACGAACGTGGAGAGCTTCCCTGGAATTCCTCTTGCATGCAACGATCAAATGAAATGGAGCAAGAGAGAGACACCTGGAGAGTGACTCATTTAAATAGGTTTTGTGGTTTAGGTCAAAGTCCGGTAAGTTTATACTAATTACAGTTCAAGTCACACGAAGGTCTAACTTCTCCAATTGACTCCAAACGGATCTGACACAGTTACGGAATTTGTCGAGCTCAACGAAATACGCGTGCTGACACCAAGATGATGCAAAGATGAGATGAGCAAAGCCAAAGCAAAATTACGAAAAAGGGCTTAGAACTACCTATCTCAGGTCAAAGGTTGCTCAACTACCTATCCAAGGCCCAAAACCAAGTCCAAAAGAATAAAATAAAACAAAACACACACTAATGAGCCACTAATCCGGCTCAAAGGGGATCGGAGTGTTACACCCATTTTGGCAATTCATAGACAAAACTCCTAAAACATTCAATTTACCCAAAAATAAAATCAAAATTACATTGAGTACATTAAATTAAAAAAAATTGTACTGTCAGCACTGTACCAATTATTATTAGTGTCAGAGTAAGAGTGTGTTGTCAATTCCATGTCTCGAGTTAAGTCTAGATCAAAAAAGATCAAGTAACATCAATGAAGTTCAAGCAGATCAAGGAAGATCAAGTAACATTCATGAAGCTCAAGCAAGACAAAGGAAGATCTAGATTGATCAAGTATATCATTTAGAAGATCTTCAATGAGTGCTAAGTGTTAAGGTAATATTGAACCTTAGTATCATATTAGAAAGTCCCTAGAAATAGTTGGAAAAAGCTTTTCAATTTGATTTTGTTCATTTCTACGGCTTGGATCACGGCAAAGCCGAAAAACTCATGGCTCATAATTTAGAGAACAGATTTTTGAGTTTTGACCTACGGCTAGCCTTACGGCTATGTTGTAAATATCTTATGGCTAAGCCATAGTATGACTTACGGCTGAGCCGTAAAGTTTACGAGACACTATCCAAATAGCATTATTGTCAAATTTTAGCTTGCGGCTGACCTACGGCCAAGCCGTAAGGTCCTCACGGATAAGTTGTAGAAGGATTTATGGTTAAGCCGTAAGCTTAACCGTAAGAATGAAAAATAGTGAATCTGAGTAAAACTAATCATTGTATTTTGTCAAGGCATATGGCTAAGTCGTAGACTAACCTTGTCTTAGCCGTAGATCCGACCATTGGAATTTCTCTCTATTTAAGAGAAGCATTCTTTTCTTCCAAAATAACGAACTTCTTGAGAAAAATATTCTTACAGTATTTAAGCCCTTCCACCTTTAGTAAAATTTGTACTAAGCTCCATCTACCATCTTCTTTGTCAAATTTAAAGTGACATTATTGTTTTGAGAAGAGTAGGTAAGCAGCGAGGAAAGCCTTAAATTCAATCTAAGAAAATCCTATCTTTCCTAAAACCCAGTAAAAATCTCTTCCCTCGACTGAGCACTTATTTGAAGATCTTCATCACCAAGGATCAAGCTTAAGAAGTCAAAGCTTAGAGGTATTCTTTCAAGCTTCAAGAACACCATTCAAAGCTGAGGTATTTAGTTATTTGTCTGGTTGTTCTTTCTGAATTCATTTCTCTATTGTTTATAGTAGAAGACAAACCACCCATCAAAAAGTGTTATAGTTGGTGGAAATGATCTAAGATTAACCACTGGATACAAAAAATCCTATTGGTGGAAGACAAATCGCCGGATCAAAAAATTGTTGCAGGAGGTGTCATTGTATAGTTACCTCATTATCAGTGGAACCAAGAAAGATTGCTATTGAGAGTAGATGTAAGTCTGGGACCGCACTACTATAAAATTCTATGCTTGCCCTTATTATTGTGATGGATGCTTTTTAGTCTTATTTCCGTGTGTTGATTATCTTCTTGGAGCTATTTCATTCTTGTTCTAGTAGTTTTTCTACATACTATAAGCACACACAACTTTAAGCATCTTTCTTGACTATACTTGTGGATCTATAAACTTCATTAATCTTTAGATTGCACTATGAAGTAGCCCTATATTTGGAAAGAATTTTAAAAAGTCTTATTCACCCCCACCTCTAGGACTCGGTGAGATCTAGTTGTTGCTCTTTCAATTACCAATTAAATATCATGTATCTTTAGCTTTTGAATCTTCATATCTCCCCTTTGAGTTTAATTTTCTGCCCTTTTTTGTCCATAATTGACAAATAAAATGATGTTAGCGTGCAATATATCTATCAATCAGGACCCAGTATTAGCTCCTCTTCAAATGCAACTCCCCCTTAATTGTATTTTCGTCGCAGCATCAGGGTGGGAGCTTGATCTTCTTGACTAAGGGCTTCGAGTCTTTGGTACCCACACTTGTGAATCATTAATTTTTAACACCATATGAACCAAATCAGTGGGTAATTAAGATCTTCTCACCCAAATGGCTCTTGTCTTGACCTTTAGCTTAGACAGTTGCTTCTTCTATTGCTTGTTTTTAGGTAAAGCTCTTGCTATATTGCAATGGGGATGAATGTATCCTTTAACTCCACAATGATGATATGTGGTTGTGCGTACAGACCTTAATACATTCTTTTTCTTTGTACTACTCATAACATTATTAACATGCGCAGCCTAAGAAGTAGAGTATACATTACTTGAAATATAAACAGATTTACCTTTAGACTTTGAAGTACATGCACCTTTATCATAACCAAGATCACGTGTGTCATTAGGCCTTCTTTAAATGCTCCAGATGTCTTCAAGAATTTTTAGACCAGTGTTTATCTTTTTCAGACAGGCTTTTGTAAAATCTAACTTAGACAACACAATATTCAGTTTACCATTCACATATTCTTTTTCAGCTTGGCAAGATCTCAACTCTTTCTTAAAAGACCCCAGCTCTTTTGCATGTAGCTCAAGGACATCATGCAATGAGTCATTTTTAGATTCATTGAACTTTTCTACTCTTTTAGGAGTTTAATAATTGCATTACATCCACTAATTCAGCCTTGAGAGACACAATCTGATCTTTTGAAGCTTTCCACTTGTGTTCAATCTTTTTCCCAAACTTGGTTAAAGCAACACACTCTTCATTCAATGTGTTGTACTTCATTTCCCAATCTGCCTCTTTATTTGATGCCTCATCATTATCACTATCAGAACCATAGTCAGAAGAACCATGTGAAGTTCTAGCCATGAAAGCCACATACTTGTCATTTACCGTGTTAGACTGATCAAGTATAGGCTTTTCTTTTCTCTTTTTCAGAGGAATTATCATCCTAGGTCAAATTAAATGCCTTTTTTATCTAACTTCATCTTAAGTTTTTACAGTCACGTGTAAGATGACCATGGCCTTGGCACTCAAAGCATTTAACTCCTTTTGAATTTTTCTTCTCAAATTTTTAATTCTTCAAATCAGATTGACCCTCCTTTACAAATCTTTTGAATTTCTTTAAAAACAAAACAACCGCTTGAGAACTAATTTCCTCATAATCAGAATCATAATCTCATTCAAATTTCTTTTCAATTGTCTTTCCTAATTCTTTGAAAGGATTCAAAGCAATACCCTTTACCTTAGATCTTCCCTTATCAAATTAGATTTTCCTTTATCCAAATTGGTTTTTTTGGATGTTTGAAGATTTTCAATTAGTTGGTATACCTTAAGGGTATCAAGATTCTTATTTTCTTCAATTGTATCTACCTTTGAATCAAACCTAGATGGTAAAGACCTCAAAATCTTTTTGACAATTTTATTTTTTGGGACTTCTTCACCAAAATTGAAAATAGAATTGACAGCATCATTCAACTTTGTATAAAACTCATCAAATGTCTCATCCCTTTCTATTACAATAGTTTTGGAAGATTTATTTAATTGCTACAAGATTGCTTGCTTCACAGTATCTGTACCCTCATACGTAGTTTTCAAGACATCCTATGCTTCTTTTGTAGTTTTACATGTGGAAATCATATGAAACTCTTTAGCAGTCACTTATTATAGATACCATTCATGGCTTTATTATTGTAATTTGAGAGATACTTTTCATCTTTATTCAATTGGGCCTATGGTTTAGAAACAGTTTGCCTATTAACAGAAATTGTTGGTTTGGCATAACCATCCTCAACAACATCTGCAACATCATCATCAATGGACTTAAGAAAACCAGTCTTCCTTTGCTTCTAATATAAATAATTGGTACCATCAAATAAGGGAGGCTTAGTAGTTGATATGCCTTCTTGATTGAGTCTCATTTTAAAAAGGATTAAACACATAGTATTTCATTTGAACAGCTCTAATACCAATTGCAAGTTTTAGGTGATTTCTTGGATGCCAAAAAATTAGACAATATGCAAGTGTAGCGAAAATTAAATCAAACAATTACAGGCACACACCACAAAAAAGTACAATTTTAACGTGAAAAACCTCAACTGGGTAAAAAACTATGAATCCAGAAAGGATCAATTATCCAGCAAAGTCGAACAATTATAAAATATACTCACATCCTTTTGCACCCTAAGGACTGAGTATTTTTAGCTGCAACTCTTTCTGCTCACAAACACTCCTTCACCGTGCCCTGTTCTTTAGTTGATCAACTTAGACTTTGATCATTCAAAATAGCCTCAACACTTTTACAAGAAATATAGAAGCAACTGTCCTCCAAAATAAAGCTTTAGCAGTTCAACCTTCAATGAAAGATCTAGAGAAAAGAATTCTCCAATGAGTAATCTCTACTCAGAATAAGGAGGTGGATGCCTTAGGGTTGAGGAAAAAAAAAACTCATTTTTATAACCTATAATTCATGACTTAAGGTTAGAGTTAAAGTAGGAACCAAACAGGCAACTTTGACACAAAAAGGAAACAATTCTACGTAGGTCAAAGATTTTTTATGTATTATTAGATCAATCAGTCAAAGATTGAATTAACCTATTGGTTTTGGTCGGATCAATTAGATTAACTGCCTGATTGATCGAATTAAATTCATCACAAACTTCTTTTGATGGTGGGTACACAATCAACACCAAAAATCTTGGACCACAGCAAACATGTAAGAATTCTCTATTCATCAGATGATAAAATGAGTACAAGTTAAGTGGAGAATCAATCAAGTGGTTCCTGATATTTCGGCCATGTGTATTGAATATGGCAATGAATACTGTAGTCAAGGGAAAAAAATATCTCTGGTATACATGCCTATAATGCTTGATGTATCATTTCTCAACCATTCACATCACTTATAAGTATCACTTTTCGTATGGGGCCCACGTTCCTGATATTTCGGCCTTGTGTATTGAATATGGGCAATGAATACTGTCGTTAAGGAAAAACATATCTCTAGTATACATGCCAATAATGTTTGATGTATCATTTTTCGACTATTCACATGAATCACATCACTGATATGTATCACTTTTCATCTGGGGCCCACGTTCTTGATATTTCGGCCATGTGTATTGAATATGGGCAATGAATACTGTAGTTAAGTGAAAAAAAAATATCTCTGGTATACATGCCAATAATGCTTGATGTATCATTTCTCGACCATTCGCAACACTAATATGTATCACTTTTCGTCTTGGGCCCGCTGATGATGTTTGAACCTAACGTGGGGAGAGGGTAATCAAGGAGAATCGACAGCTTAATGGTGGTCCTTTTTATACATGTTAGTGGATGTTTTGATTGAGATGCCTAGTTGATTTGCTCGCAAACAATCTACAGTGGTCCTCAATGGGGAACGAAATTCTGGTTCCTCAAGAGGATAGCGTTTGTTAAATTATCACAATGCGAATTATGTGCGAATCCAGCCAGCTCAAACCTCAGGTTCCTAAGTAGAATCTTGTGTGAGACAACTAAAAATGATAAATGTGAGGCCCACTTCATTAGGTCCAAACTGCTCAACCTATAGATTGAACCACTTGCTCGCCTCTGTTTTTTTAATTCAATCATGTGTATACATGTTATTTAATCTATAGCACTGCTGGATTTCCAAACTCCGTTGAAGAAATAAAAACTCCTTCGATTAAGGCCATGGATCGAAAATCTTCTGCGGAGCCGTGCAGGGCTCCTTTTAAGAGAAAATACCCCTGAAAATACACACTTATTCAACATTTATTAAGGGGGCCCATGGAAAGTCCATGTCCTCTCTCATAGAAATAGTTTTTTAAATGTGGTTTATGATACATGCTTAAGAAATCTATGTCATGAAGTTTTTTAAAGCAATGTAAGTAGCTTAATTATTTTTGAATAAGAGAAGGATAGAGTCAAAGAGCAATTAACTGCAAAAAAATATAATAAAAGTAAATTATAAATTAGTACTGTATGAGGGAGTCATCGACAAAATATATAGTATATAAGTAAAGATGGCCCCAACTCGAATAGATATTGAGACTAATTGTATATGTTAGGAATTTAAGCGTGTTGGCTAATTTATGCGTTGAACAAAACTTTGGTCTACTCTTTGTTGAAAATGGACTGTGGTTTATGTTGCCGAAAAAGTTAAAAAGAAGAGAGCACAAAAATAGGAGAAATTCAGATGAGGTACTTGAGTTGCAATTGGTACTCACTCGAGCAGCTAGCGGTTTGTTATGGTCATTTTAACTTCGATTAACGCAATATTAGGCTCTAAGGAAATCTACTTGAAACGAACTTTCCAATGGTAGGTTGTTTGCCCATATCCAATGCTCAGTTTGTGAAATATGATATTTATAATCCATGTTATCCTTAGAAGAATACTTCAAAATACTTCAAGTTATTGTTATTTTTTCAATTTCTTTACTTTAGTGCATTCAGTGACTTATACCATAGTCTATACTAAAATAAATAAAGAATACAACTTAATAGACCTAGAGGTTTGTCCAACCATGAATTTTCCAATATACAATAATGCTTTCACAAACATAGCTTAAAAAGGAGGGCAAAATAAACTCCACTATGATCCCCTTTTCAAAACCAATTTCCTTTTGATTAAGAAGGCAAAAAGAAACTCTATTGTGTTTTCTAGAAATAAAAAAGGAAAAAGAAAAATCACCTTTGTGTTGACGTGATTAAAAAGAAAAGACCTTATACTTTGTTAGTGTTCTTGTGCATTAAATCACATTTTCTAGAAATAGAGCTAGGATTGGTCATGTGGATAAGGCGCCGCTCCCATAGCTCCCACCAGGTGTCGAACCCTAGTGGGAGCCCCTTTGCTTCCTATCTTTTGGCCACTGGCCAACCAAGCAAAAAAAAAAAGGGCACATTTTCTACCCTCCATTTCTAACCACTTTGGAAGTGGATAACTCTTAAAGAGGCATTTATAATGTTTTCCCTCTTTGGTTATAGTGTTTGTCTTGATAGTGGGCTTAGGTGCTGTTTACTACATGGGCTCCGCTATGCGTGTTCGCGCGTGTGTGTGTTTATATATATATATATATATCTCAAGTGGATCTGGATCCAAATCCATTATCTATTTAGCCCATTGGACTTGACCATTCTTTATTTTGCCGCAATAGAGTCCGGTACCAATCTTCCTCTTGCTTTTCTTATAGAGTGGTCTTCGGGATTCGAATTTCTCCAGTCATTCAATCATCCGATTGTGGGGGAAAATTTTGGTTACAGAAAATGTCTTAAGAGGCGTGATTCGGCTATCAATTGTTCGGTTATACATTTTTTTTTATTTAGTTTATTTACAATTTTTGCAAAGTATTTTTCCAATAGTTTAGGCAAATTCCTTTTGTGGATTAATTGTTAGTAAATTAAAATGACTATAAGGGAATACCATCCTTAGGTATTCAACTTTGAGGGCCAACACTTTTAAGATGTGGTGAATGAAAATAGATTACCTCAAAGTTATGAAAGTCCTATATGTGTTATCTACCAAATGTCCCGAACCATTGCATATGGACCCACAGGTACTTATCAAAATGATCATTAGAATTCTGATGATTTCGGTTGTAGAAATGAAGTATTGAATCATTTAGATAATTATTTATATGGTGTATTTTCAGAACATAAAACCATTGAGGAATTATAGAAAGCCTTGATTAAGGATTATGCTACTAAAGATGTGGGTATAAAAAAAATATACCATAGAACATTTTTTTTTTATTTTCAAATGGAGAAAGGAAGGTCTGTGATAGCACAGGTTACATTGGCTGCTGAAATGACTTTCATCTCGACCCAACCAATTTATTAAATAGGTAAGAAATATCAACCCAAACTCCACCAGAAAATAAGAGAGTCAATCCAAGCCCCGAATTACAAGGTGAAGTTGGTGGGTTGGATAAGAAATTGCCACTCCTAAATTTGCAACCTCTAGCCTTTTCTATGCAGAACTCTGTTTTGGCAAGGCAAGATGCCAATGTGAGATCTAGATAGAAGATGGGAGAAATTTGATCCTCATACCCAACATAACGGGTATTTATTATTGAAAATTGGGCATACATTTCAACAGTTCGCTAAACTTTTCCAATGAAAGTGGTCAATATCAGAAAGGAGTGGAACTTCATCAACCAGCAACCCCATATATAAATCAATAGAACCCAATTAAATCAACTACTATGAATCAGGGTAGGGCAATGCATCTAATGCTTCATGTAATGAAAACTTCTTTTATTTTTGTGTCATGAAAATAAACTTTGAATGTCAGATGCCCGCGAGATTAGTGCTGCTATACTACATCCCATCCAGAATAGCCATAAAAAGGGGTGATCATTCATAGCAAGCCTTGCCATACAAAGTGCCCAATCAAACATAATAAACAAAACAGGCTTGAATTTATTAGCACACAGAATCTCAATTATCTCAATGGTGGAATCTAGGTGGAGAATTAGATGGAGGTCGATAATAAGCGTAGATAGAGAAGTATGCCTGAAGAAATGTGAGAGCAAGTAGGGTGAGAGCACCTACCAAGGAAAGAATTGTCCATGGATTACTGCAATGCCTCCTCAGGAAGATTGCCCACCAAATGTGTCTCTTCTTTCTGCAATACTCATTCACATCCTTATACAAGCCACTCAGGTAATTGTTTGGATTAAAGGTAGCCCCACTGGTTAGCTGGTTAAAGAGTCGTGCAACTTCTTTCTCACTTCCATATGTGTGTTCAATGATGCCATTCTTCTGAAGCAGCGCGACATCACTGACAGTATTGATAATGTGATCCATAAACTTAAAATACGCAGTGAACTGGGGCCATTTTTGGAAATAGTAGTCATAGCATTGCTCCAGAGCAATGAGATTCTGAAATTGAGACACCGAGCCATCGTGTATGAACGGAGGTGGAATTTCTAGGACACCATCACTGAACTTCACATCCAAGATGCTACTCCCCTTCCTCCTCATGAATTTGATTCCAACCTCACGTAATAATGTTGCATTTGGAATCATAATTCCACTGTCTGCCGGTTCTTCTTCTGTAGTAGTTGTTGTAATATTATCATAATCAAGCGAAGACCAACCCCTATTTAACCTTCTGAGAACATGGAAGATATGGATGAAGTCGATCCACTTCGAAATGGGTTTCTGTGGAGAATGAGGAACTAGTGGCGATATACTAAACCAGTGATACAGTTGGAGTAGATGATGGACTTCCTCGGGTTCAGGAAGGAATCTGGTGTCATCTTTGTAATTTTTCGTATGGTTCACAAGAAGGTAAAATTGGTAGGCAAGTTCGACTAGGGATGATGAGCATTCTCCGCTCTTGGTGATATCAAATACACATTGAACAAGGAAAAAAGGAAGCTGGTTTTCTAGTAGGAGCAGATCATATAAAATCAAGGGGCCTATCCAAATCTTCTTCGCATCCTCGATTGCTTGCAGCAGGAGGCGTACAATGAAGCAACTATCGAGTAACATCATTTCCACAAACTCGTCGCTGCTGAGATTGATGTTATCTGAATAGCAACTCCGCACTCGAGCCTCCAGTGGACGGAGCTCTCTGATGAAGTCTTTTAGATGAAAGTCAGAATTTCGAGAGAGGATGTAGTGAAGATGTTGGAATTTTTCCTTCTCCATGACCTGGAGCCTGGGATTTCCGCGGTGGTATGGGCCAATTGAGATGATTTCGGGTTCATACGAATCATTCTCACCTCGCCGCAATCTGTTGGGGACTCTTGGGATAGAGAACATGGGTTCGTATTCGCTGTCGTTACCACGAGTCTGCAAGATGAGCCTCTGTCTAATGAATTCCTCACAGGTATCAACCTCTGGTTCTTCTAGTTCTACTACTATAATTGCATCTCCCCCTTCGGGAGGAGGAGGAGGAGGAGGAGGAAGAAGAGAAGATTCATTTTCATTATCCGCCATTGTATCTCGCCAATGTTCAGCTGATGCTGTGCATTTTTCTGCTGGATCTGGATGTAAGACGGTAAGACCTATCTAAGAAGAAAAAACAAAACTGGATGTCAGATCTATCTAAGAAGAACAAAAGAACATGCCAGAATTTTTACATGGACTATTTCATTTAATCATCACAGGACCCAGAATGGACCACAGTCCCACATGACTCATAATGGCAACGAGAAAATTAGGCTGACCCACAGGTAGCTACTTTCTATTGTTATTAATATTTTATTTTTTTTTACTACAGCCGAAGGAATCGGACCCAGGGTGAGAGACACACACAAAGAGACGCACACTGATTGACGTGAGCTGAAGTAGGCCCCAAAGCCACCCTAATTTTCGGCTAATAAGGCCAAAGGGGAATAATTATTGTCTTACACTTTTTAAATTCAGACCACCACCACCGTTCTTTAATTCACTGAAAAGTCACTCAACCAGCTGTCTTCCTTGAATTGACGCGCATCCAAAGTTAATACTAATTATACCGCATAGAATTCTACCCAAAAAATAGAAAAAGAGATTACACCGTATAGAGTGTGATCATCCAATACTCATTATTGGGCTGCTCACATGTGCGGTTTTGTGATATGTGCGGCTTAGATTTATGAGTACTTAGCCCGAATTCAGTTCTAAAAGATAAAAGAAAAGGAAAGGAAAAGAGCAAGGTAGAGGAATACTAATTTTATTGATCAAGAAAAATCAACCAGTATTTCTGACTAGTAATATAATTAAAAAGAACAGAGTTTTACTAAAAAAAATTATATAAAGGGTCACCAAACCATAAACTTCATTCAAGTTGTAAGTGCCCTCTGGTAAATTTTTTCACCTAATTGGGGAGTGGCGCCAGTGATGAATTCATTACAGGTTTTTTGTATCAGCAGTGAATTCGCCTCTAGTTCCTTAATTTCATTTATAATGCGAAGAAATTAGGGTTTTTTCATCATCTCCTTCTTCTTCAACCCCTCCTTCTTTCCTAAGGTATTGCTCGTTTCCAACAGTGATTAAACATGATCGTAAAAGTGATTAAACCCCTCATATGTTTAGCGCTATTAGTTTCTTGTTTCCTTTATTCTCCTCACATGTCCTCATTGAACACATCGTCGATCTGGAGTAAAATCTCCATGGCCTCAACTACTTGTTACTACTAAATCAAGATCTTCTCAACCACAGAAGATTCAGTAGATCAACTCTTGTATGAATGAGGTTGCTACGCATTCATCTAAAAGATTTCAATACCCATATCAATGAATACTGAGAATCTCAGCGTATTCAAATTTTCTACAAATACTTTGGAGACCATGTACTAAATAAAATCATTTAGGGAACTCCAGTATCATAAGAAGTTGAAAATGGCAGTGTAAATGACTAGAAATTATAATGAAAGAACATTAGCATTGTTGATTCTGTGTTGGTTTATCAATAATATTATCTGAAAATTTGTCTATAAAATATATATATATATATATTAGGAGTTAGCCCATTTCCCTAAAAGGAATGAGGAACTTAATCTAGAGTGGTGTAACTTAATTGTGTTTACCATATCTTCCTTTATAGTTTTTTTAAGTAACCAACATCCTTAAATTGTGTATATCCCAGGGGACTCTAATTGTGCAAAATTATTGTGTCATTAACTGACCTTTTCGAATATTCTCCACTGCAAACTCTCTATTAATGTTACAATTGAGTAGCTTTGCATATTAAGAGCCAATTTTTTCAATTTTAAGTGCTCAAATTTCTTCAAGCTAATTGGATATTAAAGTGATGGGTGCTTTGAATGTGAACATATTGCACCATCATCAAGTTATTGGGGTTTAATCACTTTTAGAATAATGTTGATGTACCATTGCAAAAAATGAAGAATGGGAGGGTTGAAGAAGAAGAGTGCCTAACCCAACCTCAGTGACAAGCTGGCACCCTAGTTTCTTAGGGTTTAATCACTTTTCAGACCCTTTTTAATCATTGTTAGGGATGAGTAGTACGTTAGGGACGAAGGGGGGAGGGGGCGGGGTTAAAGAAGAAGGAGAAGATGAAGAAATCCCAGTTTCTTCACGTTATACAGGAAACTAGGGAGCTACGAATTCACTGTTGGTGTAAAAAACTTGCATTGGATTTGTTGCTCCTCAATTAGATGAAAAAAATTACCATGTTGATTCCAGGGCAACCACAAGTTGGGTGAGATATGGGGGATCCCTTATTTGATTTTATTTGGTAAAATCCTCTAAAAAGAAAGGTGAAGTCTTCACAGTGGCTTACTTAGAGGGATAGAATAAATGGCGGCCAAGTAGAATCGTTAAGCATTGCACATTGTAGACTCTGTTGATTATTTTTGTTAAGTAGTTAGTTTGCCTAATCTTTAATGTTTAAGCATTTTGGGTGATTGGCTAGTAACTTGAGACCACTTCGGGCTCAAAGCGCATGCCCATATAAAATGCAGTATGGAGCCTTTTTCCCTAGCGCCAACAAACAAGGTGCGATAGCTCTAATACCATCTTAAGTTGCTAAGCAATACACCCAAAATTCTTATGCCTTAAAAGTGCAGGAACAAACTACTAATCATTTTTTAGGGCAAAATATTGAATTGTTGGGCATTGCTTTTGGCTTTCCCGTTTTCTTGAAAAGGTATCTTACTTTTTTCTGAAAGTTAAAAAGAACTTAGGGTTCTTCAACTTCCATGTAAAAGTAAATCTGCTAGATAAAAATTTGAGAGGGTGAATTCAGTCATGTGCCAACATTTTGTCCATGAATTTCTAATTAAAAATGAACCATGTCTATTATTATAAAGCAGATACATTCAATGGAACAAGGGTAGCCAAAACGTAGACATCATGGTCCTTTGACTTTTAAAACATAAGGACGTAGGCTCATCTTTCTTTCTTCTTCTCCTTTTTCCTTTTTGCCTTTTTTTTTAAAAGATTGTTGGTTTATCTTAAAGATGCCAACCACTAAACACATCCACCAATCTTTGAAAGCAATTGGAAAAATGCTCACACGTACATTAAGTGTAGGTCACCTGGATGCATGGCAATCAATAATATAGAGATCGCAACTTTGAATGTTTTCAAGGAGTATATCCAATATAATTTCAATCAAATAAATCAAACCTTTGATAATTAAAATAATCGTTCCATGACCTTGAGCAGATTTCTTGTGGTTAAATCCATTAGTGAATAATAGTTGGATCAATGCAAATGCACGCTGGTAAGCATACGTGAATTTCATTGACCACAAGTTTGAGCTGTGTTGGTAGTTTTAGTCTATGATACCTGAATACTTCAAAATAGGTAACATATCAAACCATTTCTAGTCTATAGGATAGTTTAATTTTTATATATGAATCATATGGTGTGTCCATGCCATATCCATGTTATACTTAGACTTCAAAAGGTTGCAATGCAACTGTCGAGTTGGCAGGTCAAATATTAAAAATGAGTTTAACTCGAATCTAAGCCGTTTATTAATCGGTCATAAATGTTATTGGCTAATTCAAGGGTTGGACAAAACTTTGAGTCCATTGAGTTGTATTTTATATTATTTGATGATGGTTTGAGTCGTCAGAAGAGCAGAAATGAAGAAAATCTACGAAAATTGATAATAGTGTGCTTGATCGATCGGATGCAAGATAGAGGCCTAATTCGATCGATCGGATGGTAACTCGATCGATGGGCTTACGCGAAAATCTCAACCCGATTGATTAATTTTGAGAAGTTCAAGCAAGAGAATATGACCTTGATGACTTTGAGTTACATGCAAAAGAGTTTGAGTCTCTTAAGAAAGAGTTGAGATTTTGTCAAGCTAAAAGAATATTAGGATGGTAAACTAAAAATTGCATTGCCTGAGCTGGATTGTATAAAAGCTTCTCTGAACAAGATGAATACTGGTTCGAAAATTCTTGAAGACATCTTATGTGTTCAGAAGCTACCCATTGACTCTTGGATTCAATGACGGTGCATCTACATCGAAGTCTAAAGGTAAATCTACTTTTGTTAAAAGTTTTGTACACACTACTTCACAAGCTGCACATATTCATAATACAATTAGTAGTACAAAAAAGAGGTATGTGTCACATCCTGCATGCAAACCCACTTATCATCATTATAGAGTTATAGGACACATTTGTCCCCATTGCAAGAAGCTGTATCTTTTGCCAAAATATAAGCAATGGTAGGAATAATTATCTAGGCCAAAGGTCAAGACAAGAGCTATTTAGGTTAGAAAGTCTGACTTTCCCACTATAGTTGCTCACACTGCTCTAAAAGATCAAACTGTGCAAGTATAGGTGGCTACATTAAAAAAACCCTGATCAAGTAGTTCAAGCTCCCCCCTGTCCTGGTTTGAAGATACAATTAAGGGGGAATTAGAATTGAAGAGGAGCTTTGCTTGAGTCTGATTGATAAATTTGCTGCATATTATTTATTAGCATTGTTAATTATGGACAAAGAAGGGAGAGAATAAGGTATTTTTTTAAAGATGTTCAGGATCAAGTGTGCTAAAAATTTTGAGATTCAAGGGGAGACAAAGACAATACAGATTTATAAGTGCTGATGATAAATGATGATAAATTTTTACTTTGTTGAAAATTCATTGTAACTTTGGATTTTATTTTGGGTAGATTATATGTATTGTTATAGGTTAGTTTTGTTCGTGAATTATCAAAGGGGGAGATTGTAAAGATTTTTATATGTTGGCTACTTCATAGTTTGGATAAAACTCTGAGTTTATTGAGTTGTATTTTATATTCTTTGATAATAGACTATGATTTGAGTCGTCAGAAGAGATGAAATGAAGAAAATCAATGAAAATCGACGAAGGCGTGCCTGATCGATCGAATGCGAGATAGATGCCTAATTCAATTGCTCGAATGGTTTCTTAATCGATCGGGCCTACTCAAAAATCCCACTAACCTGCAGATTTCTATTTCTATTTTAAGTGAAACTTTCCTGTTTTGTGCTAATTCTTTTTCTAAATGGATTATTATTATGAGGCAAGAAATTGGGGCCATAAAAAAGGGTTCTCTCTCAACTCCGATGGAATGGGATAAAGATCTTATCATTCTGAGTGAAGATTACATATTGAAAATCATCTTTTCTAAAGCTTTTATTGAGTTAAGGTGCGGAAGCTTTTGCTCTTAAAAGAAGTTGCTTCTACAACTCTTGTAGAAGTTTTGAGGTCATCTTCAGAGATTGAAGTGTGAGTTGATTAAGTAGCTAGAGAATAGTGTACGACAAAGAAGGGTCCGTAAGCAGAAAGAGTTGCAGCGAGAAGAATTTAGCCTTTATCCCGCGAAAAAGGTATGAGTATATCTTATAACTATTTAAATTTATTTGATAGTTGATCCTTGTTGGATTCGTGATTTTTTATTTGGTTGGGGTTTTCCACGTTAAAATATTCCTTCTTGTGGTGTGTTCTTTTGTGTTTAATTGATTATTTTTCGCTGCGTGGTTGATTATTTGCATACATATTGTTTAGTTGATTGCATTAATCCATTGTAGAGGCTCACCCAAAACCTTCAACCTGACAATAAAATGTCAATCTAAACCCTTAACTACTGGTCATGTTGGTGAGTTAAATCAGAAATTGCCATCCCTAATAACAACCATGAGCCTTTGCTGTAGAAAACCGTTGATGACTTTCTTTTGCTGAAGATGATATGGTAGCGTGAAATAATTCAAATTGTATGCGGGAAAAGTTTCTTCCTTAGATCTTAGATAATTGGTAATTTTTTACTGAAAATGGTGCACGCAATTGTTAACAGCTTGCTAATGGAGAGCCAATGGTTAATATAAAAAAAAAGAGTGATGATTCATCAACAAAAGAAGTCCCTAAGAATGCGAATAATATAATTACTTCTAATAGCAGGAACCCCATATCTAGATTGATAAACGCCAGTAAATTGAATTCAGAAAAATTAGGGGGTGGACATCTAATAGTGGCTGATCATTCATACCAATATCCAGCAAAACAAGAGCTCATGAATCTAACAAAATGACATAGATAAACATAGTATTATACAATTCTAAATTTTATCAATGGTGAAGCTAAGATTGAGACTTCGGGGAAGGTTGAAAGTAAGAGTAGACAGAGAAGTAGGTCTGAAGGAAGGTGAGAGCGAGGAGGACGAGAGCACCTATCAGGGAAAGAATAGTCCATGGATTGCTGCAATGCCTCCTTAAGAAGATTGCCCACCAAATGTGGCTTTTCTTTTTGCAATACCTATTGACCTCCCTGTACAAGCCACTCAGGTAATTGTTTGGATTAATGGTAGCCCCACCAGTCAGCTGGTTGAAGAGGCGCGCAACTTCTTCCTCACTTCCATTTGCGTATTCAATGATGCCATTCTTCTGAAGCAGCGTGACATCGCCAACAGTATTGATGATGTGATCCATGAAGTAAAAATACACTGTGAACTGAGGTAACTTGTTGTCGTAGAAACCATAGCATTGCTCTAATGCAATGAGGCTCTGAAAGCGAGAGAAAGCGCCATGGTATATTCGCAGTAGAGGAATTTCTAGGACTCCATCTTTGAACTTCACATCCAACATGCAATTTCCCTTGCTCTTCTTGAACTTGATTCCTACCTCATGTAGTGCTGTTGCATTTGGAATCATGATTCCACGCTCTTCATCATAAAGCTGCTCCTTCTTCAAGCATTTGGGCACATGAAATATATGGAGGGAGTTTCTACTTCTTGATTTGGGTTTCTGAGTAGAAACGCCAATCAGTGGTGATATATTTAACCAGTGAAATAACTGGAGTAGATGATGGACCTGCTCAGCACGAGGACGGAACAATTTCTCATTCTCGTGAATTTTCGTATTGGTCACGGCATGGTAAAAATCTAAGGCAATTTGGACGAGAGATGATGGGTCTTCTCTACAATTGGTAATTTCAAATACACATTGAACAAGGAAAAAAGGAAGCTGATTCTCTAATAAGAGCAGATCATAAAGCAACAAGGGGCTTATCCAAATCATACCATCCATCTCAGATATATCTTTTCTCACTTGCAATAAGAGGTGGAGGATGAAGCAACTGTCCAGCAACATCATTTCCACAAATTCTTCGCTCTTCAGCTTGATCTTACCCGAGTAGCATCTCCGCACTTGACCCTCCAGTGCCTGAGCTTTGCAACTAAGTCTTCTAAACTTGAGCCAGAGTTTTCAGGGAACATCTCCTCAAGATGTTGGAATTTTCTCTTCTCCATGGCCTGAAGACTGGGTTTTCCACGGTGGTATGGGCCAATTGAGATGATGTGAGGCTCATGGGCATCATTCTTACCTCGCCGGAGTCTTTCAGGGACTTTTGGGATGCAGAATATGGGGCCTTCTTTGCTGGTGTTGGAGGGCTTGTGCTCCTTGTAACACTCCGACCCGAGTTGATTCGGATTAGTGAGTAATCGCGTGCGATTTTGTCGCTAAGTGTGTTTTGATTTTGTTTTTCTTTGGCTTTGAGTCTTGGAGAGATTGTTTGGGTTGAGTTTGACTTGGTCCAGATAGTTCGAGCCCTTTTTCGTAATTTTGGCTTTTGATTGACCTTGTCAGTTTTGCGTCATTCGGACGTCATCGCGTGTATTTCGTTGAGCTTGTCGATTTTCGTAACTGTCTTGGGTCCGAATGAGTCCGTTTGCTCTTGTTGGATCATCATCTGACTCAAACTGATATTTGTGTAAACTGTTTGGACTTAAGTGCAATTTGGACTCAAATTAAGTTATAAATATCTCACCAACTCCATTTCTTTCTTTCGATCGTCTCTGTCTCTCTCCAGTTCGTCTCTCTCTCGTCAGCTCTCTTCATCTTCTCTCCATCTCTTTGTCTATTGCTCAAGGGAGGAAGAAAGGAGCCAATTCGTGTGTGTTTCCCGGTGGACTGAGCCAAGCAACGAAGTGATTTCCATTCGTAAGGCAAGTATAAGCCCAAGTTGTATGAACACCGATTGATATGGATTCGATTGTTGTGTTTTGATTCTTCATTGTGTTTCTCAGTGTTAGACAGCCCTATTGAGCTTATTTTACAGTTAGCTCCTCATTTCCAGTCGTTCTGTACACTTTCTGTATGTCTGTAACAATTCCAGAAAAATGACTCCGTGCACTCACGGCTAAGCCGTGAAATGTGCTACGGCTAAGCCGTAAAATGGCTTACGGCTAAGCGGAGACCCAGCCGTAACCCTAACCGTAGAACAATACAGACTGTTATCTGAAATTAACTGAGAGTTGGCAAATTGCCATTCTTCTACGGCCCAGCCTGATCTAAGCCGTACATTGTCCTACGGCTAAGCCGTGGACCAGGATACGGCTGAGCCGTAGAGCAAAATACGGTTGAGCCGTAAATCCGGATGGACATTTTGGGGAACCTCGGCTCAGCCGCAGTGCATATTACGGCTAAGCCGTAAGATGCTTCGGCTAAGCCGAAAGGTCACCTACGGCTACACCGTGAGCCCTAAGAATTGAATGAAAAGGACTAGGTTTAAGCAAAATATCGTATATGACTTTCATGTTAGAATGTAGCGAACCTGAACATGCCCAATGGAATGTCTGAATGACATGAATGATCTCGAGGGCTGTGAATCGTTCATGCTTGTTATCCAGTTGTTTAGCACCTCCCCATGGGTGTTGGTTTAAGGGACTTCGATGCACACTCCAGACACTGCAACACTAGACAATAATGCATTGGACAACTTAAAACTACATCAACATGCACGGTTAGAAACACTGGATAATTAGTGTAGGATTGGCTTGTAATTGACCTTGATTCGTATAAGTACTTTGAATTGTTGAGCATATTGATTTCGGTTGTGCCCTCTTATGTGTTCTGCGCTGGACCTCTCGATTCTGTGGGAAATGCAGCAACCCCAGAGCGAAGCCCGGGCGGGACCATTCTATTATTGTGTTTTACCGTTGCTCCACTGGAGTACTTGCATCAGTTATGAGTCAGTGATTGTGAGTCAGCACCTCTTGTATTGTTTATGTACTTTCAGTATCAGTATCAGTTTATGTACATTCAGTATCAGTATATGCGATGCACTTCCTATTGTTTGTTCAGCGTGATATGTAAGATCTGTATGTGGTATGTGATCTGATATGATTGATTGATCGAGGTGCATCATCTGATTTGATTGTGATTGTTATATGGCACTACTGAGCCTCAGCCTTAGGATACCCGACGGGGTTAACTTTGATTTAGTTTATGTGTTTGCCTCTGCAGAGTGTTCTGTCCTGGGACTCCGGACCCCGGGAACTAGAGACCCATGCGTACCCTGGCCCAGTCGCTGGTGTTCTCATTCCGACTGCTCTCGAAAGGGAGAAAATGGCCAATGGAGTAGCCACTTTGACTGTTATCTGTTTATGATTCTTACAGCATGCTTATTCATTTGCATATTTGCTTAGTATACGAACATGATTTCTATGGATCTTGCACTGTGACTATTACTCATGATTAGACACAATTTGTGTTATCTTCTTGTTGCTTATACTTTGCTAAGTCGTTGTACTTATTAGTTGTCTTTGTGTGTTGCAGGCTCAGATCCCTCTCCCGATCCTGCGTCGGTCGACCCGACTTCAGGAGAGGCTCGCGAGGCCCCCTCCGGCCTAGAGGAGTGGACTTGATCCACCATCCTCCAGAGTACGGTTTGCATCATTTTGTTCTCCCCATTCATTGAATTGGAGTCTATTGAGGGGATTTCTGCTGTGACTTGTATTGTGGGCTTGATAATTGTATTTGATAGTTGTAAGCCCCATTTTTGTATCATACGTTCTTGTAAATTGTTCTTGTTATCAGTTCATGATCTTTTGTAATCTTTTGTATCTTTTGGTATATTGTGGTATGCCTTGATACGTACAGCTTCCGCGTACAGTTGTTTGCACGTGTGATTGATCCCTTGTGTGTGTATGCTTGGACGGGGTTCAGGCGTGCATGCACGGGAGTACGTGTGTCATTGGTTAGACTTTCTCTGACCCCCGGTCCCTGGGCTCGGGTTGTGACACTCCTTGAGCCTATTGTTAATGTATTTTATGTAGGTATCAATCTTTGGTTCTTGCACTGATCCTGGTGCGTCTCCCCCTGTAGGAGAATTGGCGGGAGAGAGAGAGAGAGAAGGAAGAGAAGGCCCACTTCCACCATATGCCATTGTAGCTCTCAAATATTCGACGCCGGCTGTGAATTTTTGTTCTGGATCCAGAGTAAGATCTATCTACCCTTCTCCTGAGGATACCGAGTTAATGTTTTCCCTTGACCTATCCTACTAAATCAATACAGAACAGAGCTTCATATGCTGTAGAGGATTCCCTTTCTTTTGTTTGTGCTTGCTGGTTTAGGGTCAATACCGAGTTAACTAGCACTAAACAAAAGAACTTAAGCTCCTCCTTGAAGGGACCTTAGTCCCGTCTGACTAATTGTAATGGGAACAGTCAGCTGTGAAGCAGTAGCAACTTACTGTTCATCTCTGTATGGGTAAAAGAAGGATTGAAAGGTCTGATCCTAGTTAAAACAAATGGTTAAGATTCCAAGAAAGCGCTCATGTGAGACCCACAGCTGATCCAAGATGCGAAACTATAATTCCATCCACAGTGATTGACATAAGCGGATGAAAGCCTCACAGACAGCCTAATTTTTATTATAACTCAATGTATACTGATTGCATCTCCCACTGTTAGAGGTGAGTGGTCCTCGTGACCTAATGTTATTTAGATTTGAGTCCACTAATTTAAGATGCTTTTTTCTTTTGATTTTGGTTTTACTAAATATATCTTAGATTCAATTTTAGTATTTCAAAATTATATACTTCTTGAAATCTATGCATAAGAGTCACCTATGATATATTAAACTTGCTGAATCCACATGCTACTCATTAATTTACAAGCATCTAAAATTCACTCTAATTGGAGTACATATCATAATAAAGTTGCTAATAGTTAGGTGCAGTTTAGATTCATGAACAATGCACTTAGTATACAGTCTTGGAAAAAAAAAAAAGGGGGGGCAAACTAGATGATCGCAAATTTCATAGATAAAGAAACATGGATTCTGTGCCAGACTAACGGTGGAACTAGAAGGAAGGTGACTTCTTCTCCCTGGATGAATGCCGCTTTTTTTTTATTGACGGTTTATCTTTCCATTTGAATTTTCTATGTTAGATCATTGGTCAATTTTGTAAATCACCTTTAACTTAGACATTTTAAATGATGCAGTAGCCTAGCTGGCATTATATCACTGGCAAGTCACAGTCGCTGGCTGTTAGTTAACTTACAATATTAGGTGCAAGTAGGTGCTGGAATTTAGTACAGCCAGTCTAGAGAGTTGTAGTTTTGAATGTAGCAACCTTGAAAATCAAACATGTATTTAAGGAGAGAGGGTGCTATATATTATAAGAGTCAAATGGAGAAGGGGAAAGCTTTTGTTTATGTTAAACCAATATTCACAAGTGAGCTTTTGTTCTGTTTGCATCTTGAGTATTATGTTAAGCAAATCTTAGTATACAGCATTGAAACCTCGGTATTTTGGGGTCGAACAATAGTGTTTCTGGCGTTCCAACATTATTTGGGTAACAGAGCACCTGAGTTTTTTGGTGCTTTCTACATCGTTAAACCACTAAACACACCACCAATCTTTGATGCAGTGCAGGTCAGCCAGATGCTTGGCAACCAAGAGTGCAAAATAGTTACTTCGAACGTGAGAAGAAGGCTATGTCTCCAATCAAATAAACCATAGCCTCGGTTAGTAGACTAAAAAGTTACATGATTTTCAGCAAATTTCTTGTGGCTAAATCCATAATAGTTGGGTCAATGCTTAGTCACCTGGGTTAGCATGCATGAATGGATTTCATTGACCACAGCTGGGTTACCTCCATGAAAATAGAAAGTAGCTAAATATGAGTTGTGTTGGTAGGATATAGTCCATCATGTTTAACTACTTTAAAATGTAGGCAACATATCTAACCAATCTTCAAAAACAGGCCTATATTACCGCATAGTCTGCAGAGCCATCCTCTGAAGGAAATTGATTGTTACATGGGCTTCTTGGGGCGCCACGTGGACCACTAACATAATTCACATTGGGGACATTTGGGTTTAAAAAAATTCGGTAAAAGAGGGAAAAGCCTGCAGAACAGAATTTTCGCGGACCTACACAAATATATGCCATAAAATTGCACGTCTTGTTGCAATGAATTAATTATGAGCCTTTAGGATAAAGTCCAGTCAAGAAGACTTGGGCTCCAGCATGGCCTTTCTCTTTACTCCCATTAGATAGATCCCATGCAGGATGGTCCAGAAGTGTTGGTCCCGCCCACCCTAACCAATGTACAATCATACCCAAACGTTTTGGAGAACTCACATTTTTTAGGCATGGACTAAAAACATGTCCTAACAGTAAGGTGTGTTTGGAAGCATGATAAATTTTTGGTGGGATTGAATAGCTAATATCATTCAAGCCGATCCAATGGTATTATTGCATGGGATGGGATTCCATTTATTCCAAAGGTGAATCTAATCTCTTATTTGGTTGCGTCCGGATAAATGTGGGATAAGGGACAAAAAGATCTAAAAAAGATAATCCCACCCCCCACTCAAAGCCAACTAAGGTGGAATAGGGAAAAAAAACTTAAAAAATATAATCCAACCCTCCACTCAAAGCAATTCAAGTTATCCTACCTCTCAGGTGGGATAACTTAAGCCCCTATACTAAGTATTAATCCACTATGGCATCGGGACTAAGATAATATTATCATATGCACTAAAAGTGCAAATAAACAAGGAATAAGTGGGATAGAATGCAAAAAGTAACTTATCTCTCCACTTATTCCCTCTTATCCAGCATCCAAACACCCCCTAAATGTATAAAGCATAAAATTTAGGGGGAAATTACTGGGTGTCTCTGTAGATAGAGCACCTGCTCCCAAGGCTCCTCCCAGAGTTCGATCCCAACGAGGGCAGCTTTACTTATCTCTCCTTGGCCACTAGGCCAATGAACAAAAAAAATTAGGGGCCATGAAGTAGGTTAAATGATTAACCAGCAAATGCTGGGGGCAGATTTTCACAACCCATGTTAGGTTTAGGTCTGGGCCGTTTGGCCTAGGCCATATTACTTGGAGTGTTGGTGATCGGACACAAATCCTGACTTTTTTCTCTTTTTAGCGTGGACCCTGAGTTGAATCTACAAGAGCCATGTCAAAATGGGCCCAGCTGTAATTGTCCAAAACGTCACAGTTAATAAAGCTTCTACTTAGCCTATAAAAACTCACGAGGCAGTGAAAAAACATGTCACTTTCGGACAGGCATAACCTAGGGGCATCGGCAAGCCTTTTTTTTTTTTACCCCATTGTTAGAGGGCTAGGACCTAGCCCTCTCGTGAGGGTTTCCAGCCCTCTTGTGAGGAAACCCTCAAGTGAAGGGAGACACCTCGAGAGAGGTTGAGGAATCTTTTGGTGAGGGAAGAAGACTTTTTACAATGTCACTCGTCATCGTGAGAAAAGGTGCCTGGTCAGGATTGAACCGTGGTCAGGCAAGTAAGCTTGTCACCAAGTAGAAAAGAAATGAAGAAGTGAAATATTACTATAGAGCTCATGGCAGTTGAACACTGGATTTAACCCTCGTGGAGCTAACCTTTGCTTGGTGATACTGAATATGTCATATGCCGCGGATTTTATTTTAGATCAGCCACATTTTAGTCAAATTAGAGTGAATTACACCATCAGATTAATATGTATAGAAAATGCAACTACAAATTTCTCACATGATTAGTCCATGGGTAAGGTTGGATCACGAGCATTGAGGCTGATACTCATGGGCTCAAGCCAAACTTGAATTCAAACCTGATCAACTTAATAATCCAGTTGAAAGCATCAATTAAAATCCAACCTACAAGTTAAAATAGCCAACCTGAGTCCTTAATTAACATGTTGGGTACGGATTGAGTTGGGGCATATAGTGCGTCTTGTTAGGTTCAGGTTGGGCAGGTAGGTCAAATAACATTCACCTCAACCTCACTTATTAAATAGGTCAGAAAAGTCAACCCAACCTCAACCCGACAAGAAAAAGGTATATCCAATCCCTGAATTACCAGGTGAACTTGGCGGGTTCAGGGTTGGTTAAGAAATTGCCATCACTAACTGAAGCCGTTAGCCAAAGCCTTTCAACAACAGAAAAAAAAAAAGAAAAATCCTTTAGCCTTACCCTTGTAGAATTAATCCTTTAGCCTTACCCTTGTAGAAATCTCTTTTGTCTAATGGTAAGATCCCAATGTGAAATCTAGATAGGAGATGGGACAAGTTTGATCCCCATATCCAACATAACTGGTATTTATTATTGAAAATGGGGCATATATCAACAGTTAAAAGTACTAACCGTTTTTTAGAACAAAAGAAGTACCATTAAACTTCCTCAATGAAGATTCAGTGGTCAATGTTAGAAAGAAGTGAAAGTTCATCAACAAGAAATCCCATAACTAGATCAATAGAAACCCAGCATTAGACTACTATGAAAAAGGGGAGGACAATGCACCTAATGTGAGGCACTGAAAGAACATGTGACTTTCGGACAGTCACAACTAGGGGCATCAGCAAGCTTTTTTTTTTTTTTTTGGTATCCCAGTGTTAGAGGACCTGGAAATTCAAACCCTTTGCTGAAGGAAGGCACTTTGGAAAAGGTTAGAGAACCCTCTTGTGAGAAAAGAGGACCTTGGGTGAGGTAAAGTTCATGGCAAAGGTTTGAACCCTTACCAACTTGGTAAGAACCAAATCTCTTACCACTAAAGTACGAGGCAGTTTTTGAGGGAACTTAGGATTGTCCTGGTGATATAGGCACCTATTCCCATAGCTCTCACCAGGTACCGATACCACGTGGGAGACTTTCCTTCCTACTTTTATGGCCACTCAGCCATTGCGCAAAAATTTTTTTTCCAAGGATCGGGTTGAGTCCCATGCACTAAGGGAAATATTCATAGGCACAACCCAAACTTGAGTTCAAACTTAATCAGCTCACAAATCAAGTTAAAGGCATCAGCCTTGATCTAACCTATAAGTTAAAATGAGAAAACTAAATTATATTTTGAATTTTACCAGCGATCAACAGTTCTCCCTCCAAAAAAAAAAAAAAAACCGTCAAGCTTGGATTGAATTGGGGCTTTTATTTATAGTGCAACTAGTCAACTTGGTGTTTGGTTTGGCAAGTCAAATAACATTCACCTTCGCCTAACCCATATTATTAAATAGGTTAAAAATGTAAGCTCGAAAAATAAAAGGTCAATACCTATACTAAATTACCATGTGAACTTAGCGCGTCAGATAAGAAATTAACTTCCCCAATTGCAACCTTTAGCCTTAGCTATGTAGGATTATCTTTTGCCTAAGGTAAGATCCCATTGTGAGAGCCAGATAGGAAATGGGAGGAGTTTGATCCCCCTGTCTAACATACCTATTACTGAAAATGGGGCATACATCAACGGTTAAAAAAGTGATAAGCTTTTGCAATGAAGATTCAGTGGTCAATATCAGAAAGAAGCGGACCTTCATCAAGAAGGAACCCATACTTAGAATCTAGATCAATAGAACCCCAGTAAAAAGACCACTACGAATGAGGGGAGGACAATGCATCTAATGGCTTCATAATATTATGAAGGTTCTTTGTTGTCCCCTCATGAAAATAAACACTGAATGTTAGTTAGATGAGCACAAGAGTTGTGCTGTGATACTACCTTCCATAGAGTATAACAAAAAAAAAACTTGATCATTCGTAGCAATACCTAGCTATAAAAGGGGTTAAATCTATGAAATAAACAGCATAGACTTGAAGTTATTAGTATACAAATTTTCAAATTTATCAAATGTGAAACCAAGAGGGAGATTAATTATGAGGTCGAAAATAAGCATAGACTGCGAAGAAGGACTGAATGAAGGCGAGAGAAAGTAGGAAGAGAAAACCTATTGTGGAAAGAATTGTCAATGGATTGCTACAATGCCTCCTCAGGAAGATTGCCCCCCAAATGTGCCTCTTCTTCTTGCAATACTTGTTCACATCCTTATACAAGCCGCTCAGGTAATTGTTCGGATTAATGGTAGCCCCACGAGTTTGCTGATTGAAGAGAGATGCGACTTCTTTCTCGCATCCAAATGTGTGTTCAATGATGCCATTCTTCTGAAGCAGCGCTACATCACTGACAGTATTGATGATGTGATCCATGAACTTAAAATATGCTGTGAACTGGGGTATATCTTTGAAGTAGTAATCGTAGCAATGCTCTAACGCAATGAGGTTGTGAAATAGAGAAACCGCACCATCATCTATGAACAGAGGAGGAATTTCTAGGACTCCACCATTGAACTTTACATCCAAGATGCTGCGCCCCTTGTTCTTCTTGAACTTGATTCCTGCCTCATGTAGTATTGTCGCGTTTGGAATCATGATTTCACTTTCCTCCTCTTTTAAATCTAATTTCTTTGATGGTGTGTCATACCTTTCCGAAAAATATGGTGAACTCTCATAAGACTGCCCCTTCTTCAACCGTTTGAGGAGATTTTTACGAAAAACACGAAAACAGTTGAAGTAGATATTGATCCATTTTGATTTGGGTTTCTCCGAAGGAAGCATAATCTGTGGTGATATGATAAACCAGTGATATAATTGGAGCAGATGATGGATTGGTTCCTGAGGAATGAACACGTGCCTATCTTCATAAATTTTCTTGTCTCCATAAATCTTCTTGTGTGTCACAAGACGGTAAAAACCATAGGCAAGTCTGATGAGGGATGATGAGTGTTCACTGGGGTAGATGATATCAAACACAGCTTCAACAAGGAAAAAAGGAAGCTGGTTTTCCAATAACAGCAGATCATAAAGCATCAAGGGTGCAATCCAAGTCAGATCACCTAGATTCTCCGAATCCTCGGATGATTGTATTAAGTGTTGGATGATAAAGCAACTATCCAGTAACATCATTTCCACAAATTCTTTGCTGTTGAGCTTGATCTTGTCTGAATAGCATCTCCGCACTTGATCCTCCAGTGACTTGAGCTTTTCAATAAATCCTTCTAAACTCACAGAGGAATTTAAATATAGGATTCCGCTAAGATGTTGGAATTTTTTCTTCTCCATGGCCTGCAGCCTAGGATTTCCACGGTGGTATGGGCCAATTGAGATGATGTTGGGCTCATAGGCATCATTCTTACCTCGGCGGAGTCTGTGAGGGACTCTGGGGATAGCGAACATCGTGTCTTCTTCGTTGTTGTCGTTGTTGGGGTGCATCTGTTCCTTGAGCCGAAGGCTAATGAATTCTACGTAGGTGTCAACCTCTGATTTCTGTACCGATATAATTGCATCTTCCCCTCCAGTTGGAGAAGTGGTAGGAAGAGAAGGCTCATTTTCACCATCCGTCATTGTAGCTCTCTCTATTGTTCAAACTGAGGCTGCGGTTCTCTTGATCTATATCTAACGGTCTGTTTATCTAGATCCGACGTTCTCCTGAAGAAGCGGATTTTGTCACATGACCTATTTTATTAAATCGTCACAGAAGAGTGCTTCTTGCCGTTGAGGATTCCCTTCGTTTGTCTGTTCATTGCAGATTTAACGCCGGGATTAGTTGACTAACACTAAAAACGATGGAACTTGGAGAACCTAGGAGGGACCACAGTCCCATCTGACTATTAGTTGGAACTTGAGCTACCAACTAGTAGCAACCTTAGTTAATGTCAGTAACTGAGAGGGCAAGAAAGGGGGTCTTTTTTTTTTAGGTAAATGAGCAAGAAGGGTTGTAAAACTTAAAAAGGATCTCATCCTGGTCAGTTGTAGTCTCAGGTGGGCTTTTTATTTTGCCCCAACGGAAGGGGCTGGGTCTCAATGAGAGAGCCCGCACACGTGAAAACTTACTTGGAGAAATAAAACTTGCATATATGTGAATAAAAGCCACACACGTGTTTAAAAATAGCCCACACTACAAAAAGGGTGGTGTGTCCAGTGTTTAAACCTTGGACACCCAAATGATGACCCAAAGAATCATATGCTTAAGATTTTAAAATTCTTCTCATATGAGGGCCACAATTTTTTCAACACATGATTAAAAATAGCCCACACTACAAAAAGGGCGGTGTGTCCAGTGTTTAAACCTTGGACACCCAAATGATGACCCAAAGGATCAGATGCTTAAGATTTTAAAATTCTTCTCATATGAGGGCCACAATTTTTTCAACACTGACACTTGAATTTCATGTGCAGTTAGTGACAGTAATTGATACGGGCCTCAGAGCCAACCTATTTTTCATTATAACTTAATCTGGATCGGATCAACTACTTTGGCTCTCCTAAGTCCAGACGCCCACCTATAGGAGCTCATATTAACAAACACTAATCCAAGATTCCCTCTAATTAGAGTGCATAGAGTGTGACAATTCAAAACTCACCATTCGTTTGCTTTCATGTAAGGGTGCATGAAATGTCCTGAATAAGCTAAATGAACACTAAATAGTCGACCAAATAAAAATGAACATTGTAGCTGACAAATAATATTATTGAAGTGAAAGAAGACTTCCTTGCCGTGCCCTATTTCTGATGAATGGAACAAACGGGCCCATGATGAATCGCTGAGCATTCCACATGCCAGAAAACTGATTAATTTGTTTCGGACTCCCTTGTCATCGTCGCTTCATGGATTAGTTAGGCAACTACTTAGCTCGCCTTATAGTTAGTTCCTAGTGAGCCACAGCATTTTTTTGGTTAGACCAGCTATAGAGGCCTGGGACTCTGCTCTCAGTTGAGGTAATGGAGCCATCGGGTGAAGGAATTTGACCTTAGGTGGGCAATTTATATTTTTGGGCTGGGACTCTGCCCTTGGATGAGAGAACTAGACCCTGGGTGAGGCCTAGTTTGTAGGAGTCTTTTATAGTTTTTCAGATATTTGATGCCTTTTTTAGAAATTGTCCTTAATCCTGAAACAAAAAGACAGTCACACAAGTCTCAAAAAGAGTTCCAACTAAAAATAGACTCTTCCGAAATTAGGGATATCTAGAGGCCGGTTCATATAAATGATTTCATACAACAGTAGGTTCAACTAAATTTTGCTTAACTCACCAAGTTCAACTAAATTAATTTAGTATGGCATTATATCTTTTTAGTTAATATTCAGGATAAGAAGTGAAGAAAATACCCATCTTCTATTGTAATTTAATACTGACGTGAACAATTAGTGACGTCACTTGTATACTTTCTTTTTGCAAGCTTTAAAATTTTATGACTTTTATTATATTTATCCATTTGTAATAAAATTTATATATTCAGAATCCTTTTTTTGAGATTTACAAAATAAGATCCATGTTGGTTATTTAATTTTGAGAAAAACAAGAATTTATATGTTTGGTATGTTTCTATTGAAAGCAACAGATAAAATCTATTGAATTTACCATTGTGAACTCAACTTATAAAATATAACAAGTTTTTATCTTTTGATAAGATTTTATCTGTTAAAAATAAAGAAAGGCGAAGAGATAAAAAGAGAATGAACCTCATAGCCCAAGGAAATAAATAAAATTTATATATTGGAATCGAAAAAGAGGGGAGACACAAAAATAAAAAGATTTTATCTATTAGCTTTCCAAAACAGATAAAATTTATGTGTTGGCTTTCTCGAACAAATTTTGTTGACTTCCTCACAAATAAAAATTTTATAATTGTTGGTCATACTGACTTTGACGATACATTCAAAGCACCACGTCCCACTTTCATCATGATCACCGACATGATCCAAGGGGATTCGAAGGGCCACATCTCTCTATCTATCCCACTTGTCATTTCTTTTTGCAACCGACCTCCATCATATGTATGAAGTGACTCCATGTCCTGCTTCCATCGTCAAGTCCTGCTTCCATCGTCAAAGTCTCAAGCCGACCTTCATTTACATCATACAATACACCACGTCTCCATCTTGCGCTTCATTGTGTTTAATACTAATTAATAATAGGTTTACCTTAATTAATCATATTTGATTTAAAATTATGCTAAATTAATCTTAGCTTTATTATATTCAGTTGGATCGAGTTTGGGTCATGGATGAGTAGTTTCGGTGCGGTTTGACCTTATTCAGGTAGAGAGAAGCCCTTTTTTGTAATTTCTCATTTTATGGTTTTACATTATATGCATGCTATCTTGGCATCATTACATATATCTTATTGAGTAGATCATTTTCATATTGGACCCTACTTCTAGATCTCACTTGAGTTAAATGGACATTGAACTAACTCGAATTGTAAATGGTAATACAAAACAGGACTTATATGGAATTTGCCAAAACTGTTAGCTTAAAACAGCCCAAATCCATTCCTAATCGACATTTCTCTCTTAAAACTTGCTAGAGCTCTACCTTCTGTCTCCCCTATACCTCCATTCTTCCAATCAACTTTAGAGAAGGCTTGCATGTCAAGGTGCAAGGTGTCATTCTCAACTCCCCACTCTTCTCCATACTGTCTTGGTCTTGGAGACTAAAGGGAACCTCTCCTTCTACCTACATCCCATTAAGGTAAGAATTACAATTTCCATTCAGGATTTGGCTATATAAGTTGAGAAAAGACTAATTCTAAGACATGCATCTCATCTCCATTATCCTTTCTTCATCTTCATGTCTAGGGTTTCTTAATCTAGGGATTCTTCTCTATTTAACCTTGAGAGAGGGAATTGTTGGGTAAAGCATATAATCAAAGTCAAGTATAAGCAAATGTTAGATGAATGCATGTTGGTTTTATGTTGATTCTTTAGCTTGGATTTCAATGGAATTCATTTCATCCTCTTGTATATTTCTATTGATAGTTGAGAATGGATTTTGGTGCTGTAATTAGTTTGGTAGTAACAAGATGGCGATGGATGTAAATGGGAGGCAGTTATTTGACATAGAATTTTAGTGATTTGGTGGAACAGGAGGTTCTCCACATGTATAATGTGAAGAAGAAGAGAATGAACTTTGGAAATTCTGAAGTTAAATCTTGTTAGGTCCGATCGATCGGACCTGATGCCTAATCTATCAATTTAGGTCTCTAGAGTCAGGTCTAATCAATCAGATGCATACCTTGATTGAATTGACCCTTGGGTTTGGGTCCTGTTTTTTGTCCTGAAACCTGTTTGATCATTTTTCTTTATCAAAGACCTATCTATAATTAACCTAAAAGCGAATTATGGTATAACCTTTAACCAAGTACAACCATTAGGTGTCTAAGACCTTATAAGGCCTTAGTAATGGAACCATAGATGGACTTGTGACACTGACCAAAGGAATCATAGTGCATGAGCAATCTTGAGAGTTGAGATATCTCGTGTGTATTACTTGTTAGTCTAGTATTTAACCATTGGTGTGAGTTTAAGAGACTCTAATGTACAAGCTTATATACAATGTAACATCAAAGAAGGATAGCCATACATTGGATAACCTAAAATCACATTGGAATGGATGGTTAGAGACAACGATTAATTAGACTAGGGTGGGCTAGTAACACTCCTTGATGATATTATCCTCTTATGTTAACATGTTGAGAAATGTAATGTTATTGTTGTTCCATGAATTAACCTAGTGGTAGTATTTGTTTTATTATCTATTGATCACCATACTTTTATCCGTATGAAGAATTAACTGGAACCAAACTAAATGGGAGTGTAAAATAAAGGACTATGGATTGAGCTTGGCCACTGCAATGGAAGAAAGGAGTATCCAAAACTCCAACTGGATAACTAGATTGTACTTAGGCTTGGGGCACTAGTTATATCCTGCACGATTTATCTAGCTCTCATAAAGGGCACATTCAATTAAAGCATAAACACAATTCTTACCTTAGGATTAGAGTTTAAGTATGAACAAAACGGACAACTTTAGCACAAACAAGAAACGTTTTCATGCAAATCAATGGGTTTTTGCACAAAACCCGATCGATTGATCAATAGTCGGATCGATCAGATATTTGCCCGATTGCTCATATCCAAAACTCAGTTTATGAAATATGACATTTTTAATCCATGTTATCCTCAGAAAAATACTTTAAAACACTTCAATTCGTCGCTCTTTCTTTTACATTTTCACTTTAGTGCATCCGGCGACTTATACCATAAACCATACTAAAAAAAATATTAAATACAACTCAATGGAACTAGAGTTTTGTTCAAACCATGAATTAGCCAACATACAATAATGTTTCACAAACATATCTTAAAAAGGAGGGCAAATGAAACTCCATTGTGATCCCCTTTTCAAGACCAATTTCGTTTTGGTTGGTATGGCAAAAAGAAACTCCATTGTGTTTTCTAGAAAGAAAAAAGGAAAAAAGAAAATCACTTTTATGTTGACATGATCAAAAAGAAAAGTCCTTATACTTTGTTGGTGTTTTTCTGCATTACATCACATTTTCTGGAAATAGAGAGTTGGTGTTGTGGATAGGGCGCCCGACGTGGTGAGAGCCCTTTACTTCCTATATCTTAGCTAGTACTGCCCAACCAAGCAAAAAAGAAAGCACATTTTCTCCTCTCCTTTTCTATTCACATTGGAAGTGGATAACTCTTAAGAAGGCATTTATAAAATCTTTCCTCTTTGGTTATAGTGTTTGTCATGGTATTGAGCTTAGGTAGTAGTGTTTACCACATGGTTCGGCTGCAAGTGTGTGTGTGTGTGTTTATTTTTATTTTTATCATCTCAAGTGGATCTAGATCCTGATCCATTATCCGTTTAGCCCATTGGACTTAACCATTGCTGTAACATTTCGCCGCAAGAGTCCGATAAAATCCAATCTTCCTCTTACTTTTCTTATAACGTGGTCTTTAGGATTCTAATTTCTTCACTCATTTAATCATCCGATTGTGGGGGAAAACTTTTCCTAAAGAAAGTGTCTTTAGAGACGTGATTCGGCTACCAATTGTGCAGTTATCCATTTATTTATTTATTTATTTTATTTACAAATTTTGCAAATCATTTTTCCAATAGTTTAGGCAAATTCCCTTTGTGGATTAATTGCAGGTAAATTAAAATGACTATGAGGGAATATTATCCTTAAGTATTCAACTTTGAGGGCCAACACTTTAAGATGTGGCAAATGAAAATAGATTACTTCCTCAAAGTTATGAAAGTTTTATATGTGCTATCTACCGAATGTACCGAACCATTGCATATGGGCCCACTGGTACTCATTAAAATAATTAGTAGAAATCTGATGATTTTGATTGTTGAAATGAAATATTGAATCATTTAGATAATTTGTTATATGGTGTATTTTCAAAATATAAAACAATCAAGGAATTATAGAAAGCCTTGATAAGGAATATGCTACTAAAGATGTGGGTATCAAAAAATATGCAATAGAACATTTTTTTTATTATTATTTTCAAATGGAGAAAGGAAAGTCGGTGACAGCACAAGTTACGTTGGCAGGTGAAATAACAATCATCTCGACCCCAACCCGGTTATTAAATAGGAAAGAAATATCGACCTAAACTCAACTAGAAGAAAGAAGGATCAATCCAAGCCCCGAATTACCAGGTGAAGTTGGTGGGTTTTATTAGAAATTGCCACTCCTAAATTGGCAACCTCTGGCCTTATCTATGTAGAACTCTGTTTTGGCAAAAGGCAAGATGCCAATGTAAGATCTAGATAGAAGATGGGAGAAATTTGATCCTCATACCCAACATGACAGGTATTATTATTGCAAATTGGGCATACATTTCTACACTAAGCTAAACTTTTGCAATAGAAGGAGTCAATATCAGAAAGAAGTGAACTTCATCAACCAGGAAACCCATATATAAATCAATAGAACCCAATTAAATCAACCACTATGAACCAGGGTAGGGCAATGCATCTAATGGCTTCATGTAATGAAAACTTCTTTTAATTTTTTGTCATGAAAATAAACTTTGAATGTAAGATGCCCACGAGATTGGTGCTGATATACTGCATCCATACAGAATAGCCATAAAAGGGGTGATCATTGATAGCAAGCCTTGCCATACAAAGAGCTCAATCAAACTTAATAAACAAAACAGACTTGAATTTATTAGTACACGAAATCTCAATTGTCTCAATGGCGAAATCAAGAGGGAGAATTAGATGGAGGTCGATAATAAGCGTAGATAGATAAGTATGCCTGAAGAAATGTGAGAGCAAGTAGGATGAGAGCACCTACCAAGGAAAGAATTGTCCATGGATTACTGCAATGCCTCCTCAGGAAGATTGCCCACCAAATGTGCCTCTTCTTTCTGCAATGCTTATTCACATCCTTATACAAGCCACTCAGGTAATTGTTTGGATTATGGTAGCCCCACTAGTTAGCTGGTTAAAGAGGCGCGCAATTTCTTTCTCACGTCCATATGCGTGTTCAATGATGCCATTCTTCTGAAGCAGTGTGACATCACTAACATTATTGATAATGTGATCCATGAAGTTAAAATATGCTGTGAACTGGGGCAACCCGTAGAAATACTAGTCATAGCAGTGCTCCAGAGCAATGAGATTCTGAAATTGAGACACCGAGCCATCGTGTATGAACAGAGGTGGAATTTCTAGGACACCATCGCTGAACTTCACATCCAAGATGCTACTCCCCTTTCTCCTCCTGAATTTGATTTCAACCTCATGTAATAATGTCGCTTTCGGAATCATAATTCCACTGTCTTCCTGTTCTTCTTCTGCGGTAGTTGTTGTCATATTGTTGCAATCAAGCAAAGACCACTCCCTCTTTAACCTGCTGAGGACATGGAAGATATGGATGAAGTCGATCCACTTCGAAATTGGTTTCTGTGGAGAATGATGAACTAGTGGTAATAGATTAAACCAGTGATACAGTTGGAGTAGATGATGACTCGTTTGGTTGGAGGAAGGAACGTGCTGTCTTCTTTGTAAATTTTCTGATGGGTCACAAGAAGGTAAAAACTGTAGGCAAGTTCGACTAGGGATGATGAGCATTCTTCGCAATTGATGATATCAAATACACATTGAACAAGATAAAAAGGAAGCTGGTTTTCTAGTAAGAGCAGATCATAAAGCATCAAGGGGCCTATCCAAATCATACCACGCAGATTCTTCGCATCCTCGATTGCTTGCACCAAGAGGTGTACAATGAAGCAACTATCGAGCAACATCATTTCCACAAACTCGTTGCTACTGAGATTGATGTTATCTGAATAGCAACTCTGCACTCGATCCTCCAGTGGCCTCAGCTTTCTAATGAAGTCTTTTAGACGGAAGTCAGAATTTTGAGAGATGATGTCGTTAAGATGTTGGAATTTTTTCTTCTCCATGGCCTGGAGCCTGGGATTTCCGCGGTGGTATGGGCCAATTGAGATGATTTCGTGTTCATACGAATCATTCTCACCTCGCCGCAATCTGTTGGGGACTCTTGGGATAGAGAACATGGGTTCTTTGCTGTAGTTGGCGTGCGACTGCTCGGTGAGCCTCTGGCTAATGAATTCCTCGCAGGCATCATCTTCTGGTTCTTGTAGTTCTACCAATATTATTGCATCTTACCCTTCAGGAGCAGTGGCAGGAGGAGGAAGAGAAGGTTCATTTTCACTATCTGCCATTGTAGCTCACTAATGTTCAGCTGATGCTGTGCATTTTTCTGCTGGATCTGGATGTAAGATCTACCTAAGAAGAATAAACAAACATGCCAGAGTTTTCATATGGACTATTTTATTAAGGGAGCTTCTGTTCATACACCCATTTTCACTCTTCTTACACAAGCTAAAAAAAAAAATTCAAAACGTTCCAAAATACCCATTACCCCTTCTCTCCCTACACTTCTCCCTCCCTCCTCTCTCCTCCCCTTCCCCCCTCCCCCTCCAGCCAGCGATGACCACTGACCCGCGGAGGGCTCTCCCTCTCCCTCCCCTCCTCTCTCTCTCTCTCCGTTTTCCTCTCCTTCTCTCTATTCTCTCTTTCCCTCCCCCCCTTCTTTCCTTCCTTCCCCCTTTCTCTCCCTCCCCACTTTGCCCACTGCAAGAGACCGATCTCCCCGCAGTAGCAGGAAGATCGCGTCTCCCCATAGCAGGAGACCGGATCTCCTTGCAGCAGGAGATCCAATCTCTCTGCTGCTGCAAGGAGATGCCGGTCTTCTGCAGTGGGGAGTGGGGAGGGAGAGAAAGGGGGAAGAGAGGAAAGAAGGGGGGAGAGGGAAAGAGAGAATAGAGAGAAGGAGAGGAAGAGAAAGAGGGGGGGAGGGGAGGGGAGGGAGAGCCCTCCGCCGGCCGGTGCTCATTGCCAGCCGGAGGAGGTGGGGAAGGGGAGGAGAGAGGAGGGAGGGAGAAGTGTAGGGAGAGAAGGGATGTGGGATATTTTGGAAAGTTTTATTCATTTATTTTTTTTATTTTTTGGCTTGTATAAGAAGAGTAAAAGTGAATATATAAATAGAAGCTCCCTTTTATTAAATCATCACAGAACTCGGAAGGGACCACAGTCCCACATAACTAACCCTCCGGTTGCAACTTATTATTATTATTATTATTATTATTATTTCACTCCAGCCAAAGAAATGGAACCAAGACGGAGAGACACACAGAAAGGCAGCAGTGTCTCGAAACGCTCTCAGATTTATCTGGTACACTGTTGTACACTGACTTGGTAGGTGTATGAATATCGACGAGGGAGAGAAAAAAAAATACTCTTGCATGTCAATAAATGGGAAAGGAGAGAAGGTCTCATCCTCGTTAGTTGTGGGCCCACGTGGGCATTGATCTTATAATGATTTAAAACAGATCTAAGGTTGTGCTCATGTGAGGCCCACAACTGATTTAAGATGAGACACTTTAATTTCCTATAGTAATTTCCTGCACACAGATTGAGATGAGCCGAAGTAGGCCCCACAGCCATCCTAATTTTCGCTAATAAGGCCAAAGGGGAATCAATTATTGTCTTTCATCACTTTATAAATTCAGACCACCACCCTTTTTGAAAGGGCAGTCAACCACCAGCCTTGGTTGAATTGACGCACATCCAAAGTTAATACGTAGCCCTATTTGGCAGGTCTAAAATTTGCCTCTACTCTTCTATTTCTCTAAGATAAACAAAGGTTAGAAAAAATAAAGCGTTTGGTAGCTCTTTTCAGCCTCTACGTATATTAGAGAAGTAGAACATTTTCCTCTTAAATCCAGAACCTACTTTAGCATACACTTGAGAATTAGAGGATGAAAAAAGAGGTGATGCTACAGTGCATGTTTTGAGGATCACGCCCAATCCGTTTTTTTTTTTTCAATTTTTCTCGAAATCCAAGAGGGTAAGTCCAAATTCAAACCATTGAAAATGTTCACATGATTAAACATGGCTATGTATCCAAATTTCAGCCGTTGGATCATCATGAATCTCAGGATATGTTCAAGAAAACGTGAGCGATTGGATAATATTTTTTGAATTCTATGGGGCCCAAATACAAGATTCAAACCATTGGAAATGTTAGGAAGGATGAAAATGGCTATGGGGTCAATTTCCAAGGATTAATCACGTGTCGATCTAGAGAAATTTGTGAAAAATTTTTAACCATTGATGTAATATGCTCAATTTTAAACTAGTCCACAGGCAATCCCTATTTTTCTTTATTATTATTATTGCTAAGACAATAAATCACGATTGAAACCATTAAAAATGCATAGAAGGTTAATGACCACTAAGAGACCAAAGTTCAGCCATTAGATCATCACCCATCATGAGATATTTTCTAAAAATGTGAATTATTAAATATTTTAAAAAATTGTGGGCCCCAAACACAAGATCCTAACCGTTAGATATCTTTGGGAGGCCAAACATGGCTATGGAGTAAAATTTCAAAGCCTAATACCTAGTAGATCTCGAGATGTTTGTAAAAAACTTTCAACCATTGATTTAAAATGGTCTATTAAAATAAAAGCTTCCATTACCAAACACATTATTTAATTCCACCCTCTTTTTTTTATAGCTCTTTTTTTAATGGCCCTATTTTAGATGGTCTATAGGAATAAGACAAGACCTGCCAAACAAGCCCTACTATATAGAATTCTACCAAAAAACAAAGAGAGAGAGAGAGAGAGAGAGAGAGAGAGAGAGAGAGAGATTACACTGTAGAGAGTGTGATCATCCAACACTCACTATTGGGCTACTCACATGTATTGTTTTGTGATATGTGCAGCTTGGGTTTATGAGTACTTAGCCCAAATCCAGTTCGAAAAGATAAAAGAGAAGGAAAAGAAAATAGCAAGCTAGATTAATACTAATTTAATTGATCAAGAAAAACAACCAGTGTTGCTAACTAGTAATTTAATTAAAAAGAGAGGTGAAGTCTTCACGGTGGCTTATTTGGTGGGATGAACAAAAGGCGGCCACGTTGAATTGTTGAGCATTAAACATTGTAGGCTCTACTGATAATTTTTGTTAAGTAGTTAGTTTGCCTAATCTTTAACATTTAAGCATTTTGGGTGATTGGTTAGTAACTTAAGATACCGCACTTGGGGCTCAAAGCACACGTCCACAAAAAATGCAGTATGCGGCCTTTTATCTTGGCGCCGACACACAAGATGCAACAGCTCTGATATCATCTTAAATTGCTAAGTAATGCACCCAAAATGCCTATGGCAACTAACTACATAGCATTTTTTAGGCCAAAATATTCAATTGTTGGGCATTGCATTTGGCTTTCCATGTTCTCTTGAAAAGGTACCTTGCTTTTTTCTGAAAGTTAAAAAGATCTTTGGATTCTTCTACTTTCGTGTAAGAGTAAATTTGTCAGATGTCAATTTGAGAGGGTGAATCCAGTCGTCTATGAATACCTAATAAAAATTAACCATCTCTCGTATTATAAAGAAGATACATTAAATGGAACAGGGGTAGCCAAAACCTAGGTATTATGGTCCTTTGACTTTAAACATAAGGAAATAAATAGGTTCACCTTTCTTTCTTAGGAAAATTTCAAATAAGGCTCTAAGGTTTTGCTTTATGTCACAACTTGAGCCCAGAAATCGAGGGTTAGTTAAAACCTAACCAGTGACACACGTACTCTCGTGCATACACACTTAGACCATGTCTAAATGTACCCCCACAAGGGACATTCACACGTGCAAACATGGTATACGCGGAAGCTGGAAGTATCATTGCATGAGAAGAGAACACACAAATAAGAAACAACAAGTGCAAAAGATTACATTAATTTACAGAATGTACAAAACAAAATGGGGAAACAGTTTCTATGAGTCAATACTCAAAATGCAAGGAGTTGGACATTCCAAGAATCAGCACATAATGCATCCCGCCCAGAAGGAACCTATCATGCCATGACGCTCTTCGGTGGAGTGCTTACATCCACTCCTCTGGCCCTGACGGGGCTTCTAAGGTTTCCTCTGGAGTCTCGCCGACCGGCGAAGGGTCGGCAGAGGGATCTGTGCCTGTAACACTAAGAACAACTAATGAATACAATGATTCAACAAAGCATAAGCAAACAATATGGTAACACGCGTTGTGTCTAGCAGAATAATGAATAGGTGAGATTGCATTGAGTTTCAAGTTAGTCTACTAGGCAAATTGTGCATAAGAATAAATCATGCTATCAGAATCATAAACAGATGTACTTGCTAGGTGGCTACTACATTTGTCATATTCTGCCTATCGAGAGCAGGCGGTGAAAACACCATCGATCGGGTTAGGGTACGAATGGGTCTCTGGTTCCCGAGGTCCGGAAGTCCCAGGACAGGAGCACATTGCAACGGCAATAAGCAAGCTACGCCAAAGTCAACCCCGTCGGGTATCTTGAGGCTGAGGCTAAGTAGAGCTAGACCATATCAATCATGTCATATAATACACATCAATTCAAGTCAAGTCACATGTAAGCTATATAGTACGTGTATTACATCACATCACATCCAGGTCAATACCAGTATCTTTCAAGACAAATACAAACCAATACAAATACAAGTCGAAACAAGAATAATGATTGGAGGGCAATGGACCAAAATAGCATGCAATGCAAGTTAAGTTATTTCAGGGAATCACATCGTTTACTAGCTAACCCTAAGCTAGTTGTCCATTGTTTTTGACCGTGCATGATGATATAGTTTTTAGTTGTTCGATACACAGCTGTCCGTTTGGTGGGTGTTGCAATGTATTGAGAAACGTGTATCGAAGTCCCTTAAACCAATACTCATGGGGAGGTGCTTAACAATTGAACAACACACATGAATGAGTCACAACCCTCAAGACCATTCATGCTATTAGGGTAGTCCATTTGGGCAAGTTAAGAGGTTTGGAAAATCCATGTGAAGGCCTATAAGGTCTCATCATTATCTTATCTTTTCCTCCATTTTTAGTGGTCTCACGGCTTAGCCGTAGGTATCTTACGACTTAACCGTAGACATCTTACGGCTTAACTGTAATATGCACTACGGCTCAGTCGTGGTTCCCCAAACTAGTCACCCACATTTATGGCTTAGCCTTATTTTGTTCTATGGCTCGGCCACGGTTAGTGTAACAACCCGCCCCGCACCATCGAGGTATTGTCCGCTTTGGACTTCCCAGGAGGTCACCCATCCTGAAATTGCTCTAACTCGAGCACGCTTAACTTTATAGTTTTTATGGAAGTCCTCACGGTTTTGTCCTCAAAAGGCGCCTCGACAGTTTATGACGGATTATTACTTATATTCTTTCATTCAGATGTACTTTTTGGGACTGGGTCGTTACAGTTAGGATACGGCTTAGTCGTAACATCCCACACAGCTTAACTGTGGCTGGACCGTAGAAGATCTCCTCTTATTTCTGCTCGCTGGACTCTAAGCCATAACTTGACCTACGGCTGGGTCAAGGCTAGCCTATGGCTTAGTCGTAGTACATTTTACGTCTTAGCCGTAGCCTTACCGTAGTGTAAAAGCAGATTTTACAGCTATCTGGAAAGTGAGCCGTAAACATCTTAAGGCTTAGCCGTAAGCTTCAGAGAGACATGTCCCGAACCTGTTACAGAACGAGCTGAAATGGGATAATTGGGAAAACAGACAGCAAGCAGGGATACACCTGATACATGAAGGGTTGTAATTCACACAACATATACAAGATCAAGAAGAACAGTAGCAATCATTGTATACCGACATGTGTTTATCCAAATTGTGCTTATACTTGCTTCAAATGAGCTTTTTCACGTGAATTAGTTGTCCTTTGACTCAAATTGACCGATAAATGTAACTCTAACAGCCATGCATGCAAGAAGAAAGAGGAGTTGAGTGCATGTAGTGTGTAAGAAGGATGAGAAAAAGGGAAAACTCATAAGATAAGCAAGAACCCAACTCTTACCGTAGAAGAGTACACAAGAATTCCCCTCTTCTTGGCTTTGAGCATGAAGAAGAAGAAGAAGAAGAAGAAGAAAAAGGAAAGGAAGAAACGATGAGCAGAGAAGAGAGAGACGAAGAAGACATTGAGTTGAGAAGGGTTGGTGCATGCATGTACTTTATATACGATAAGGATTAAATGATTTATAAGAAAGTCCAACAGTTTACAATAATTACAGTTCGAGTCAAATAATTGTCCAACAGAAGCAAACGAAGTCATTTGCAAGTAAGTCAGTTACAGAAGTCAACGAGCTCGACGAGATACACGTGATGACACTAAAATGATCCATGAACGACGAAATCGTACAAAATCTAAAATTACGAAAAGGGCTCATGTCTACCTAAACCAAGTAAAATTCAACCCAACTATCTATCCAAGACCCGAAACGAAACTCAAAAGGACAAAACGACAAACATAAAACTAAGTCATTAGAAAATTACCCGAAAGTAAATTAATAATGCGCTAAACCGAATTAAGCCGGACCGGAATGTTACACTTTATTTCAAAAAAGGACATAAGTTTCAAAACTTTTTAAATTAGTCCCCTAAGGTTTTCAAGAAGTTTTCAATTAAGGACATCCGTTCATCTAAAGCTTTTTTTGGCAACTTTTTTCCTCATCTTTTAAATACCCAGATTACCCTTTTATTGAGATAAATTCTTCATTCAATTTCTCTATATTTTTCTCATTCTTTCTTCGACATTCTTATAATGATCAAGGACAACTAGTGTTCTCATAGAGATCGGTTGCATGTAATGGTTGCTAAAACCATATCATGGCTTTAAATGATTTGTAATTTGGTATTTTAAGAAAATTGAGAGAAAAAGTTGCTAGGAAACACTTTTAAATGGACGGCTAACCTTAATTGAAAATTTCTTTGAAAACTTAGGGACAAATTTGAAATGTTTTGAAACTTGTATCCTTTTTTGAAATAAGAAAAAACCTTAGAGCCTTATTTGAAAATTTTTCTTATTTCTTTCTTGAAGATTTTACCTGAAATTTCTCCTTTGCACCAACAATATATTGTTTCAATAGTTCTGACCACACCAGATTGGCTATATCGTGCTTTAAAAAAATTAGTGCTCTATCGTGTAAAAATAAAATATTCTGGAGAGCACCATTAGCGATTCTCATCTATACATTAGTATGTGAATGAGCAAGCACCGCTGGCGGCTCTCATTTATACATTAAAATGGAGAACCACTAGCGATGCTTCTAGTCAAGGCCCTTATGGACAATCTGATAAGAGTGTTAGCAATATGTTCAACTGTATTAATGAAATCTTCATACTTGTTGTGTATGTGTTCATGGTTTTCACTGCTTGCAAATGCAGGGGATACTGTTTTGATATTACTACTTATGAAGTTCCAAGCTCCGATTCTCCAGTCAAAATGGTAGGGAGGAATTTGTAGCCATACTTTGCTATGAATTTAATGGCGGTGACCACAAACTCCATCTCTTCCACTGGCGTATGAATTTAATGACGATGACTTGTATTGCCAAGTGGAATTTGTTCCTCAGGCCTCCTAGTGCCATGGCTTATGTTGGAGTAGACCATGCCAAATGGTTTGGATGAAACAACATATAATGATGTCGAGGAACATGACTCAACTCACCAACCCTTCCCTCGTTCATGTCTACACTATTTTTCATCTGGTAGGCACCTTGGACTTTCTCGCATTGGATTCATTTGAAGGTCAATTGCTTGGTTTTCCAACTTCCAAGGAGAGATGATGAGTATGCAGGGGCCGGATCAAAGCGGTAATCTGCCAGTGCTTTGCTTGAGCAAGTGTTATAACATGGTCGACGATCCGACAATGGACAAGACGGTGTCATGGTCGCCGTCCAGAGACACCTTTGTCGTCTAGGATCCACTGGCATTTTCCTGCGATCTACTGCTCAAGTACTTCAAGCACGACATTGGTAAGGCTTAGATTTTGTATATAGAGGTTTACTCAACAGGTTCAAAGATATGAACACAACAATATAGGAAAAAGCAGAGAACCAAACTTAATGCTAAATTAAGAAACAAATATAATCTTCAAATCATCTCCCCTTCTCCATTGGACCTTTACGATATATAATACTCTTCCCCTCAGGAATACATACTTGATTCCCAAAGCTGCTACAACTTACTAGACTGACACCTACCGTTCCCCACACACCTAGTAACACTAAATATTACAACTTACTAGGCAGCCAACATGATGCCCAAAACAAACACAACTTACAAGTATTAAGCCACATAATACCATGAGTTCTGAGACAATCCAATGTGACACAAAGAAGCCCAAAAGACACCCACATGGTAGTAATATGGCGCCAACTAAGCAGTTGAATCATTAAGAAGATGATGTACCCTATCTTTTCATACCTCACTGCATCATAGTCCCCCTCTTGAAAAAGAATTCATCTACGAATTCGAATGCCATCTTGATCATATTGAAGAACTATGTGTACTTCCACAAATCTAGTAAAAGATCTTTGTTGTTGTGGTTGTCGCTAAATGGTGTATTGGCACACTCCATGTATCACATCCATCCAATCAGCCTAATATTTTTTGATCCAATATTGCATAATCATGTCTTTGATGAATGAACCATAACATTGGAATGAAGAGGTTTCACTGATTGGATCTTCGAAATAATGCACATCCTTTGCTCTATCTTTGCAAAATGAAAAATCCAAATGCTTTATGATACCTCAAATTTTTGCTTCAAGAGCATTGTAGTGGAATATGCCATTATAGTACATGTCGAAATTCCCGTCATTGGGATACATATTGAGGTTAATGTATCTTCAACATCAACCTCTGCACATCCAGAAAAGATTTGGAGATCAATAACATCACTACCCTGATTTCCATCAATGATCATCATTTCATCAATATAAACTTCATCTAAGTAGTCATCAAATACCGGAGGCTTAAACCAATCGACTTCCATTGATGTCACTGACTGACCACCATTGCCATAAAACTTAACATCACTATTATCATCTGATTTATCACCGTATACTAATTATAGGAATTAAAAAGAGAGTCCCAAAAGAAATATCACCTTATACTAATTTGGATTGGACTCTAATAACCAAGGTAGATTAGGATTCTAATCTTCAAGGTGGAGTTTGAGAAGGGAAAACTAACTCGAGAACTCTAGCAAAAAGGGAAATTAATTCTACTTGGACTCTAATATTATCCAAATAGAGTTAAGAGCACAAGCAATTCAAGAATCCTCAACAAATTAAATCTCTTGGTTATGCCAGACTTCCTAACATCCCAAATTCTGGCAAAACATGAGACCCACAAATAATTTCGAAATTTTAAATACAACAACTTAAATGCATGTGAGGTCCATCACTGATCAAATCAAAGGTCAAGATTTATTTCGATTAAAATTAAAAATCTAGGTCATTACAATGTCCCCACCACATCCATGTTATATTTAGACATCAAAAGGTTGCAGTGCAACTGATCAGTTGTTCGTCGGGTTTGGAATTCAAATATTATTAAAAACGGGTTCAACCCATCTAACCATTTATCAAACGGGTCATAAATGCTATTTCTAACTCTACCTGAAAATAAAATGTCAATCTGAACCTTAACTATTGGGTCATGTTGGTGAGTCTGGTCAGAAATTGCCATCCCCAATTGCATGCAACCATGAGCATTAGCAGTAGAAAACCTTTGAGGTCTTTCTTTTGCTGAAGGTGATATGGCAACGTGAGATCCAAATTGAATTCCGGAAAAGTTTGATCCTCAGATCTTAGATAACTGGTATTTTTTTATTGAAAATAGTGCACGCAACTGTTAACAGCTTACTAATGGAGATCGAGTGGTTAATATCAGAAAAGAGTAAAGATTCATCAACAAAAGAAGTCCCTAAGAACATGCATAATATAATTAAAGCTAACACCAATGAAACATCATCAACAGAAGTCCCAAAGAATATGAATAATATAATTACTTCTAACACCAGGAACCCCATATCTAGATTGATAAACCCCATTAAATTGACTTCAATAAAATTAGGGGTGGACATCTAATAGTGGCATGAGTAAGCATTCATACCAATATCAAGCTATAAATAGGTGAGCTGTTATTTGAACACAAAAAATATCTTTCTTAACACAGCATTTTAATGAAAATTTTAAATCCGATATTACCATGTATCTAATGACCAAAATGCCCTTTTTCCCTCCAAAATGAAATAATTTCTTCCTCTTCACACACAACCTATCTTCCTCCCTTCTTCACTCAACTCTTCCTCCTCCATCACTCACCCATCTTCTTCACTTCTTCACTCAACTTAGTCATATCTTCTTCTTAATATCTCTTCACTCATCTCTTCTTCTTTTCTTCCTTGGCATTGTGCAACTAATCTCCTTTCTCACACTCATCTTCTTCTTTTCTTCCTTAGCATCATCTCTTCTTCATTCTCTTTCTCCCTTCATTCTCAAACACATTATTTTCTAGTGCTCTTTGATTAAATAGTGCAATGGAGAAGGAAATGAACATTCATTCTCCATTTTTGTTTTTTTGTTCTTTTCAACTTTCTTTTTTCAGAATTGTGCAGTGTTCAGCCTTGCGAGGCCGAACAATGGATTTTGAAAAAAAAAGAAAGTTGAAAAAAAAACTGAAATGAAAAAAAAATCAGAAAAAATCACTATAAGCAACATGAAATCACTATAAACAATATGAATCCTCTTTAACAATATTTGATGCAAACCCATGAGTGTTGAGAGAAAGAGAGAGTTGAGTGTAGGGATAAAGGAGGGAATTGGTAGTTTAGAGATATTAGATGTGTTAAGAAAGAAAAAAATATAAATTTTTAAATTTTGATTTTATGTGTAGAGAGTATCTATGTGAAGAGAGACCAATTTGCCACCAATAAATTGCTCATGAATCCAACATAATGACATAGATAAACATATTAGTATACAATTCTAAATTTTATCAATGGTGAAGCTGGGATTGAGACTTCGGGGAAGGTTGAAAGTAAGAGTAGACAGAGAAGCAGGTCTGAAGGAAGGTGAGAGCGAGGAGGATGAGAGCACCGATCAGGGAAAGAATAGTCCATGGATTGCTGCAATGCCTCCTTAGGAAGATTGTCCACCAAATGTGGCTCTTCTTTTTGCAATACCTATTCACCTTCTGGTACAAGCCACTCAGGTAATTGTTTGGATAAATGGTAGCCCCACCAGTCAGCTGGTTGAAGACGCAACTTCTTCCACACTTCCATGTGCTTATTCAATGATGCCATTCTTCTCAAGCTGCGCGACATCCAACAGTGTTGATGATGTAATCCATCAAGTAAAAATACACTGTGAACTGAGGTAACTTGTTTTAGTAATCATAGCATTGCTCTAAACTTAAGCCAGAGTTTTTAGAGAGCATCTCGTCAAGATGTCAGAGTTTTCTTTTCTCCATGGCCTGAAGCCTGGGCTTTCCACGGTGGTATGGGCCAACTGAGATGATGTCAGGCTCTAGGCATTATTCTCACCTCGCCGGAGTCTTTCAGGGACTTTTTGGATGCAGAATGTGGGGCCTTCTTTGCTGGTGTTGGAGGGCCTGTGCTCCTTGAGCCTATTGTTAATGTATTCTATGTAGATGTCAATCTCTGGTTCTCGCACTGATCTAACTGCATCTCCCGCTGTAGGAGAATTGGCAGGACAGAGAGAAAGAGAGGAGGAAGAGAAGGCCCACTTACACCATATGCCATTGTAGCTATCAAATATTCAACTCAGGGTCTGGATTTTTCTTCTGGATCCAGATGTAAGATCTATCTACCTTTCTCCTGAGGAAGTGAACTAGTTTTTGTTTTCACTTGGCCTATCCCATTAAATCATCACAGAACAGAGCTTCATATGATGTAGAGGATTCCCTTTCTTTTGTCTGTGCTTGATGGTTTAGGCGCAGTGATGAGTTAATTAACACTAAACAAAAGAACTTAGAGCTCCTCTTTGGAGGAACCTTAGTCCCATCTGACTAATTGTAATGGGAACAGTCAGCAGTGAAGCAGTAGCAACTTACAGTTCATCTCTGTATGGGTAAAAGAAGGATTGAAAGGTCTGATCTTAGTTAAAACAGTAAGATTCTAAGATTGTACTCATGTGAGGCCCACAGCTGATCTAAGATGAGACACTTTAATTCCATGCACAGTGATTGACATGAACTGATGAAAGCCTCATCGGCAGCCTAATTTTTACTAAAACTTTGTGTAAACTGATTAGCATCTCCCACTTCTCAAAATCTATGTGTGAGAGCCACTAGTGATAAATTCAACTTGCTGAATCCGCATGCTGCTCATTAACTCACATGCATCTAAAATTCACTCAAACTGGAGTGCATCTCATAATTAAGTAGCTAATAGTTAGGTGCAGCTTAGATTCATGAACAATGCTCTTAGTATATGGTCTTGGAAGAAAAATGGGAGCAAACTAGATGATCACAAATTGAATAGATCAAGAAAAATGGATTCTTTGCCAGACAAATGTTGTATTTAACGCAAGGTGTTGTCTTCTCCCTGGATGACTGCTTTTGCTTTTTTTTTTTTTTATTTGATTGGTGGTTTATCTTTCCATTTGAATTTTCTAAGTAACATGATTTGTCAATTTACAAAAATCGCCTTTATCTTAAACATTCTAAACCATTGAACACACCACTAATCTGAGAAAGCAAATGGAACACGACAGCACACATGTGGTGCAGCTCACCTAGATGCCTGGCAACAGGGAGCACAAAATAGTAACTTCTAATGTGAGCAGAACAGTATGTCTCCAATCAAATAAACCATATATTTTGGTTATCAGACATTTTGGCTATCAGACTCAAGTTACATGACTTTCAGCAAATTTCTTGTGGTTAAATCCATAATTGTTGGGTCAATGCTAAGTCACCAGGGTTAGCGTGCACAAATGAATTTGATTGACCACAGGTGGGCGGCCTCCATGAAGATAGAAAGTAGCGAGTTTTGAGTTGTGTTGGTAGGTTAATAGTCTATGAAATCCAATTACTTCAAAATAGACAATATATCGAACCATATCATCAAACATGGCCTATACCATAGTCTGCAGAGCCATCTCCCGAAAGAAGTTGATTGTTCCATGGGCTTCTTTGGGCACCACACAGACCACTAACATAACTCACATTGGGGACATTTGGGTTGAAAAAGAATTAGGTAAAAGAGGGAAAAGTATGCAGAACCAGTTTTTCCGAGACCTACACAAATGTGCCCTAAATTTGCATCTCTTGTTGCAATGGCATTAATTATGAGCCTTTAGGATAAAAGTCCAGTCAAGAAGGTCTGGGCTCGAGCATGGCCTTTCTCTTTACTCCCATGATGAGCTCAAGGTTGGGGTTTATATAGATCCATGCAGGATGGTCAAATAGTGTTGGTCTCGCCAAACCCAACCAATGTGCAATCATACCCAAACGTTTTGGCAGAGCTCACATTTTTGAGTCAGGGACATAAACATGTCCTAAATGTATAAAGCATAAAAAATTGGGGGAGATGGAATAGGTTAAATGATTAACCAGCAGATGCTGGGGGCAGATTTTCCCAGCCCAGGTTGGGTTCAGGTCTGGCCATTTGGCCACTCTGGCCACTTGACTTGGGAGTTTTGGTGATCGGGCACAGACCCTGATTTTTTTTTTTCCCCCTTCTTTTGGCGTAGACCCAGAGTTGAATCTACAAAAGCCATGGATGGCACAATGGGCCGAATTGTGATTGTCCAAAAGGTCACAATTAATAGAGCATGTACGGAGCCCATAAATACTCAAGCAGTAAGAGATCATGCGACTTTCGGACAGTCACAACTAGGGGTTTTGGCAAGCTTGTTACTAATCTAGAAAAGGAAAGAAGTGAAATATTACTATAGAGCTGATGGCAGTTAACCACTAGATTTGACCCATGTGGAAATCACCTTTGCTTGGTGATGCTGAATTTGTCATATGCCACCGATTTTACTTTAGATCAGCCACATTTTAGTCAAATTAGAGTGAATTACACCATCAGATTAATATGTATAGAAAATGTAACTACAAATTTCTCACATGATTTATCCATGGGTCAAGTTGGATCATCATCAAGAGGATGCTATTGATAGGCTTAAGCCAAACTTGAATTCAAACCTGATCAACTTAATAATCAAGTTATAACATCAACTAAAATTCAATTTAGAAGTTAAAATGGCCAACTTAAATCCTTAATTAATATGTCCAGATTGAGTTGGGGGTTGTCATGCAACTAGTTAGGTTTGGGTTCGGTGGGCAGGTCAAATAGCATTCACGTCAAACTAACCCATTTATTAAATAGGTCAAACAGGTCAACCCAAACTCAACCCAAAAAGAAAAAGGTAAATCCAAACCCTAAATTTGGATAAGAAATTGCCATTACTATCTGCAGACCATTTAGCCTTAGCCTCTCACAAAAACAAAAACCTATATATATATATATATATAGATATAGCCTTACCCATGTATAATTCTCTTTTGGCTAATGGTAAGACGTCAATGTGAAATCTGATCAGGAGATGGGACAGGTTTGATCCCCCATCCAACATAACTGGTATTTATTATTGCAAATGGGGCATATGTCAACAGTTAAAGAAGTACCAAACTTTTCTTTTTTTTTTATCACAGAAGAAGTACTACTAAACTTTTGCAATGAAGATTCAGTGGTCAATGTTAGAAAGAAGTGGAAGTTCATCAATCTACATAATAGACGAAACAGACTTGACTCGAAGTTATTAGTACACAAATTCTCAATCATATCCATGGTCAAACCAAGAGGGAGATTAAGCGGGAGGTCGAAAATAAGCATAGACCGAGAAGTAGGACTGAAGGAAGGTCAAAGAAAGTAGGAAGAGAAAACCTATTGCCGAAAGAATTGTCAATGGATTTCTGCAATGCCTCTTTAGGAACATTGCCCCCCAAATGTGCCTCTTCTGTTTGCAATACTTGTTCAATTCCTTATACAAGCCACTCAGGTAATTGTTTGGATTAATCGTAGCCCCACGAGTTAGCTGATTGAAAAGATGCGCGACTTCTTTCTCACTTCCATATGCATGTTCAATGATGCCATTCTTCTGAAGTAGAGCGACATCACCAACGTTATTGATGAGGTGATCCATGAACTTAAAATATGCTGTGAACTGGGGTGAATCAGAGAAGTAGAAATTATTGCATTGCTCTAGCGCGATGAGGTTATGAAACAAAGACACCCCGCCATCATGCATGAACAGAGGCGGAATTTCCAAGACTCTACCATTGAACTTTACATCCAAGATGTTGCGCCCCTTGCTCTTCCTGAACTTGATTCCTGCCTCATGTAGTACTGTTGCGGTTGGAATCATGATTCCAATCTCTTCCTGCTTTTCTTCTGATTTCCTGGTTGGTATGTTATCATAATACTGCTCCTTCTTCAACAGGTTGAGGACATTTTCACAAGTAAAACGGAAACGGTTTTTGAGGACATGCAAGATATGGATGAAGTCAATCCACTTGGATTCGGGTTTCTGCTGAGGAAGAGAAACCAATGGTAGGATATTAAAGCAGTGATATAATTGGAGTAGATGATGGACTTGTTCATTAGAAGGAATGACTTTGTTTTTTTCTTCATAATTTTTCTGACGGGTCACAAGACAGTAAAAATCGTAGGCAAGTTCGAGGAGGGATGATGAGGATTCCCCGCCACTGATGATATCATATACATGTTGAACGAGGAAAAAAGGAAGTTGGTTTTCTAATAAGAGAAGATCATAAAGCATCAAGGGGCTTATCCAAATCAGACCAGCCAGGTTTGGATCCTTGCTTGCTTGTACTAAGAGGTGAAGGATGAAGCAACTGTCCAGCAACATCATTTCCACAAATTCGTTGCTGCTGAGCTTGAACTTATCTGAATAGCATCTCCGCACTTGATCCTCCAGTGGCTTGAGCTTTTCAACGAGTTTTTGTAAGCTTAAGCTGAGATTTTGAGAGAGGATGTTGTCAAGATTGTTGAATTTCATGCTCTCCATGGCCTGAAGCCTGGGATTTCCGTGGTGGTATGGGCCAATTGAGATAATTTCGGGTTCATAGGCATCAAAATTCTTACCTCGCCGGAGCCTGTGAGGGACTCTTGGGATAGAGAACATGGGGTCTTCTTTGATGTTGCCGGGGCACTTCTTCTCCTTGAGCCTACTAATGATGAATCCTACACAGGCATCAATCTCTGATTCTTGTACCAATATAACTGCATCTCCCCCTTCAGAAGTGGCTGGAGAGGAAGAGAGGAGAGGAAGAGAAGGCTCATTTTCACCATCCACCATTGCAGCTCTCTTCTGTGTAACTGAGAGGCTGTGATTCTTTCTTCTGGATCTAGATGTAAGATACATAAATAACGTTCTCATGAGGGTGAGGATTTTTCTTTTGGATGCTCCTAAGAAGAATAGATAGAGAAGAGTTTATTCACATGGCCTATGTTTTTTTAAATCATCATGGGAGCTTCGTGCCGTAAAGGATTCCCTTTGTTTGTCTGTCATTGCTGATTTAAAGCCGGGATGAGTTGACTAACATTAAAACCGATACAACTTGAAGCGCGTAGTGGGGACTGTGATCCCATCTGACCAATAATTGTAATGGGAAACTTGAGCTGCCATAAATGGGTTAAGAAGAATTGAAAGGTCTCATCCTAGTAGGTTGTGGTGGGCATTGATCTAAAATTCTGCAACGATCAGATGGTTGAGATTCTAAAACTCTACTCTCATGTCATGTGAGGCCAGAATTTCCTGCGCAGTGAGATGCATTTACTAATATAGGCCCCATAGCCGCCAGCCTAATTTTATTATAACTTACCAACTTCTCTCTCTCTCTCTCTCTCTCTCTCTCTCTCTCTCTCTCTCTCTAAATTCAAACGCCCACCTTAAGGGGCCTAACTCGCTTATTCCACATGCCTCCTATTAACAAACACAAAAACAATTCACTCTAATTAGAGTGCATAGAGTGTGATAATTCAAGATTCACCATTTGGTTCCTTGGCTGTATGGGTGCATGTTATGTGCTGACAAATAATATAATTGAAGAGAAAGAAGACGTCTTGGGGGTGCCATAGTTCTTATAAATGGAACAATTACAGGCCCAGTTGAAATTGTTGACCATTTAACATGCTAGAAAACTGGAAGTCACGGCAATTGAATCTAACAACTGCTCCCGTTTAGTTATTTATTTTCTGCAAAATATGTGATTGGGGCCTACTTTCCTCAAATTCGGCTTACAATCTCTGACATGCTTTGAATTGGCACCTTCGGCGATTGCATTATTAATTAAGTATGAATTTGATCAATAGCTGCATTTGGGCTTCCAATATGTTTCTGAAAATGTATTTTACTTTCAGAACATAGAGAGGATCTTTGGATACTTCTACTTCTCTTAAAATATATTTTCCTCAATACCTTACGTGTGTGAATTATGTTTTATGTCTTCATATGTGTGGATCCCCATTACCTCACATGCATAAGTTGTGTTTGTGTCCTTACTTATAAGGGTTCCCATTACCTCACATGTATGAGTTGAGTTGTGTCTATATTCGGGTCCTAGCCCCTCAATTGGGTTACCAAAAAAAATTCAACACATGTAATTTTCTCCACGTTGAGGAAAAGAGTGGGGGAGGGATGGGCCCCATACCTCTTTCGCTGTTGGATGGGAAGTAGGTGAATATTGGGCCACCCAATAATACATCCGTCAGATGACAATTTGAGGAGGGTAAAATGAGTGAAATGTACCTTACATTTTGCCCATGCATTTCAGAATGAAAACGAACCTTGTTTCATCTAATATAAAGCAAACACATTCAATAGAACACGGGTGGCAAAAATGTAGAAATGATGGTCCTGACCTTTTCACACAGTGTGCAGCTCACCTAGATGCTAAAACCAAGAGTACAAAGATAGTAGCTTTGAATGCTAGTAAAGAGTGGCAGATATCAGTCCAATCAAATAATCTTGACCCTTGATTATTGGACTAAAATCCCATCACTTTTGAGTAATTTCTTGTGGGTGAAAGTGAATAATAGTTGGATAAATGCTATTTCACCAGGCAAGCATGCATGAATAGATTTGATAGGCCATAGGTGGGCTAACTTTAAGAGTATATTCTAAACAATGCTTGATATGAAAAGAGGAATCCCTCTTAGATTATGATCAATTGTCTCTGTTGGATGTCCATTCTCCATATTTGCCACCTCCAACATCTCCAACTCCTGCTCCTGCAACTACTTTCCAGCTGAAAATGCTGCTTTTCCGACTATCAGATGTCAGAACAAGTGAATTTTTACAACAAACAGAAACTTCAGGCCTTCTCCCATGAGGATTTCTCAACATGCAGATCTCGGTGCAGAAACTTCGGAACATCAGAGGAAGAAGGGTTGTTTGAAAGAGAAAAGAAGGGAAAGAGTTTTATTATTTACCACTGAGTTATTTTGGGCACAAAGTTTATTATTTACCATTGAGTTATTTTGGGCACAACGTTCTCACTATTTACAAACTGTCATTCAGAATTATTTTGGCTACAAAGTTCTCGGCATTGCCAAACTATCATTTAAAATTTTCAACGTCATCATGTCTTGAGAGTAGCAAAGGAAGTGGCAAATTCCATAGCTAAACAAGGAATCACAAAGGATAGTTTACTCATTACCTACACGTTTAAATAGTCCATTTTTTGGCTTGTTCATATTATATTGTAGCTCTCTTTTATTTTATTTTTATCATTTTTTGGGTCTCAGTCCTCAACTCATATACCAAGGCCCTCCATCCCTTGTATGTTCCTTCATGTAAATTTAGGTATAACTGTTACAGATTATTTAAAAAGAAAAAAAAATAAAAATAAAAATAAAAAGAAGGAAGAGTTCCACTCGCATTTGGTTTATCAATAAAAGAACTAACTTTAAGACTAATCGACTTAATTCCATGACAAGTAAGTTCTCACCCCATTCAAATAGTTTTGCCCTTACCTAAAAATTAAAGAAATGCATGCTTTTGCCCTTCATACCACCACTTCTAGGTTTTTGCACATGCATCACAAAAATCTTCTCGCTTGTCCAATAATTGTCAAAACTTTCAATCTTCAACATTCTCTCAGATTTATGACATCGTCATCTTCAACTCAATAATCTTTTTTTTATCATAAATGTTCATAAAAATTGAATTTACAGAGATATTTGTTTACCTTCATCAATTTGCACCAGTAAAAGACTAAACAAATAAACACTAACATCAATTTTAGTACCCCTTCCAAGTGTGTTCTACTATATTTCACATGATCTTGCTACTTTTACCTATTTCATTAGTTAGTTATTTTTTGATACGTACGTGATTCACACCACAACCTTGTAGTTGCAAAAATCACCACCTCCCAAATTTGCAATGGACTTTCATCAATATTCCCTCATTCTTTGTAAAAGAAAATGCAGTCTATGGGTTCAATGATCTAAGGCTTACAAAATAATGCAATTGAAGTGCCTCCCCTTCATGTTATTGTGTTTTGTAATCATGCCACATAATATTGATAAGAATTTGTGAACTATACAACAAGATCCTAGCTCTTAACCCTGCTTCATTGTAGTGTTCCATCTGTGCTATTGTCATTCAGCTCCACCTACTCCTCGTACAATTTTACCATGCTATCACATAATGAAAGAATATAGAAGGGATGCTACCACATAATGCAGAAAGAGTAAAGAAGGAGCACTTAATGACATCAAAGGATCTATGCATAGTGATTTGATCTCATTACATTGTGACCTTAATAGAAGAGATTGTATGTCTGATCTTTATCTTTTGAAGAAGATACTGATTTCCATCCACATTAAGAAACTATTTATTTATTTATTGGTTCATTGATCTGTCATTTGGGAGAGAAAACAACTCAACATTAGATGTAACATCTCATTTATGCACTACAAGAATGAATGCTTCGAGATTGAGCAGAGAGCTTTCAGATGAAAACATGGGGAAAAAAGTAATTCCAATCAATTTTCACTGTAATGCTACCATATATTCAGCAGTCATCTTTTCCAAAGAAGAGGAAAATAAGTGGAAGAAAATGACTTGGGTACACACATGTTATTACTTTGCCATACCTTAACTGAAGACGCATAAATTAGGGTCCATTGTGACATTTCCCCAGTTGAGGACATGAAATGTTGAAGGGACCTGAAAAGATGGGTTTGCTATTACTCCTTCATGTTCCTTGACTGCCTTTCATTTTGTGTACATTCCTTCATAAGCTCTACAATTCTGTGAAATATTTACACTGAAACGCTGTTGAATTGCACAAGGAATTCACCTTTCTATTTCCAACAAAACAGATATTTAAGTTGTTCATTGATTCTACAATTTACACAAATGATAATTAACAGGATGTAAACATATCTGCATTCACAAACAGTTCTCTCAGCGAATGCACTGGAAACCCCGACAAACTCCTAACCAAATACCAAACAAAACCAAGCATATGACTGCATCAATGGCGAGAATTATGCGTACATGCCGCCACCACTTCCTTCGAGCAAGTTGTTGGCCTCTAATCCTTGTAGAACTTGAACTCTTCTGCAGCGAAATTGCAGACATTCCTCCTTGGTTGGATTCAGGACCTATATTGATCATTATTCCCCTATCTGCATTGTGATCCTCTAAAACAATGTCTTTAGTTTCAAGTGACCTATCCTTCATCTTCTTCTTCTCATACTTGTTAAGCTTCCCCAGCAATGGTGCTTTTGTCGATGTTGCTGTATCCGAGTTGCCCATTTGATTGTTGAAATGTGAGGATTTAGGATCATGGAGAGATCCCTCAGTCATCCCATCAGCAGCCTCTGTCCGTGATACATTTTCCAATGAAGCTATCAACCGTCGAATAACAGGTACCAGCTCTTCTTGTAAGCAGATAGGACTTAAACCAGAAAAACTACCCTTTGAACCAAATCTGGCAACCTGCTTGAACTCATCTCTGACATGTTTTAGAAACCGTAGAACCCCTGAATTTCCGAGGCCTTCATCAACAATAGCAAAATAAACAAACCCATCTTCCATCAGAAACCCAAAAGTCCTACTCCCAACAGTTTCAAAATACCAAGCATGGAAAGAGGGGGCTCTTTCCAAGCATAGTGCAGCCAAGGTCTCGAGTTCACGATCTCCACCACTGTATGTATAGAGAACCCTACTACCCTTGGAAACACAGCAATAATAAACTGTGTTTTGAATGGAACCCATCAGCAATGAAAACAAAGTAAATCCCAACTGTTTCTGTGTAATAGGCAACAGGTCTCAGAATTGCAAAGAACTAACTCTCATTTCAGTTTTGTATGGTTCTAAGAACAAGCAAAATAACATTCCATGGTGACTGTAAGGTTCTCCAATCCTGATAGCCACACCAACAACCTCTTGTTCTGGGGTTTCTACGTCATCATAATCCATCTTCAATTTTCCCATTTAAAGGGTCTAAGAACTGGTCGCATGATCCATTTCTGCCGTAAGGTTTCAAAATTAGCTCTAATGAACAAAAATAATAGGCCATTTCTCATATAATGGTTTTGAATCCATACGTGTATAGAATCCAGTTGCTGTCAGAGTTTCAGAATTGGCATTAATTCTTTAAAAGAAATAATAACATAAAAAATTATACTTCCATGCTGCCAAAATCTCTCTAAAAGAAAAAGGGAAAAAAATTACTACTGTTACGGTGTCAAATCAAATAACAACTTCTGCCCCAATCCCAAATTTATAGAAAACAACAGAAATCAACAGCTAAAAAGTTTCAGGAACCTCTTTTTTTATTTTGGAAACAAGAAAACTCCCAACCACTATGGCTCTAGGTTTTAAAAAATTCTTAAGGACCTGTTTGTTTACATTAGAAGACATAGGAATTGAATACACATAGGGTGGTTACTGGTTAAAGATGAAGACTAAAGGTGAACTTCCAAAAAAAGAATATCAAATAACATTTTATGTCAAGGAAACAGAATCAAAAGAAGATCCTATTTCATGCTGATTATCCAAAAATCCACCTTTGATCTTCATTCTCAACCACCCTATGTATTCAATTCCTATGCATTTTAATGCAAACAAAGAGGGCCTAAGAGACTGAATAAATCTCACCTGCAAGGGCTTTCAGAATCCAAAGACCCCAATCATACACTCCCAAAATCTAGAGACACCAAACAAGATAAAATCAACTTCTAAGCATATCAAACGTCTCAAAACCTAAAAGAGGCCACATCATCTTTTCCAGTCAACTCAATTGAAGCCCTCACACACCTATCATCTGCTGAGATTCTACAATCCAACAAAAATCCACAACAAGAAGTTCTAGGGTTTCCTGATACACCCAAAAAACCCTAAAAAAAAACCCACTATCCCCACACAACCAACAACATGATACAACAGCAGAAATCAACAGCTAGGGTCTCTAAACATTCCCAAAAGCCAACCAAAAACACAATCTATGAAATCCGAAACTGAAACCAAACAAAATCTAAAGACAAGTTGCAGAGATTAGTTCAAGATAAAAGATGAACGATCAAGAGATTCGATTTCCAAAACCCTAAGAGAGAATCGATCACCTGAAAATCACTCTCTTCTCCGGAAGAAATCCGCCGGCAAATGTTGAGAGAGAGAGAAGGGAGCAGATTTGTTTGATGTTTCAAACAGGAACTCGAAGGTAAGCGCTGGAAAAGCTCTTGTTTTTAATATTTGCCAATGTCCTCACAAGATCTTTTGGGAATTTTCATAAAACACCCGTCTTCTTTTTCTAATTGTAATAAAAGAGCTCCTTTTGAATGTTGATTCAACACCCCTCATTTGAATGTTGATTCTACAAGAAATACCAATTCATTGGGGAGAGAGAGGCAATTATTAGAAGAAAAATGAGTGTGTTTCGACTGTATTAGAGTATTTTTTGGCTGAGATGCAAAGCATCAGTTGACCATGGCTTGATCACTACCATGGGCCCATTTATTGATAATTCAAACTATTGAAAATGATTTTCATTTCTTTTAATCATATATTATTAAATTTTACTTTAATAGAAACTGGGACTGTAAGATTGAGTACATAATTGATAGGTAAAAACTGTTTATGATTAAAAATGCATAAGATTTTGTTAACCATATTGATAGCCACGAGACCGATTCTTATTGAAGTTAGACGTTCATTAGAAACATATTAGATCAGTGTGAAGGACTCAGGGAATTGGACTGCATCCTCTTTAGAGCGAGGGGTTGTTTCCATTACCAAACTATGCAATGAGGCCAATGGGACAGTTAGACTGTAGCGTAAATACTAGTGGACATTTGCAAAAAGTAAGAGAGATGACTTGTTGGTTCATGTCCTCACATAAAAATGACAGTTAAAATAAAACAAAAAATTACCAAATGGGCTTCCAATGTTATAATTGTACATTTTTAGGCCATTGGACCACTAGCCTTCTACATGTCAAAATCTTGATTGGTGGTTTGAACTCAGGTAAAAATATGAGGCCCTCAATCAATTCATGGGTCATTAACTTTCTTTACATATATATATATATATATTTTTTTTCCAGGATTCTAAAAGTGCGGAGGAACCCAACCAGTTAGGTGGGGCACTATAACTTTAGTTGAGAGTTGAGACCCATTGGCCACAGCCCTCCAGAGAGACCTTTTGTGGTGATTTTAAGAGAAGGACCAGGTTGCTTTCGTCATTTCAAATGAAGCTTTTCAAGGTCGGCCGACTCAAAAAGAGGGTCGCTGCGGGCATGTAGCATGCCGATGGAGACTACATTACAGTGCGTATGCAGTCCAGCCACATGCGGCCTACTTGGGCCACAGTTGATCAGGAAAAATCCTTTCGTGATCTTATCCTCTCCATGATCTGAAATCATACCCAATTTTATTATCATCAAATTTTTATTCACCGTTGGATTAAGCATATAAAAGAATCATGGTTTAAAAACTATTAAACTGTTAAGCTACTAAATCAAGGCATATGATAATTCTATAGGGCTGATTCTTTACATGATCCTTATCATAAATCAACCTTTCTACCCATCCCAACCCCCTTAGAGTTTTTCATCAAGTGGGCCCCATGGGCAATGCTGCATTTACTCATTTTTTTTTAGTATGCTCTTGGGGAAAGTTAATGATATACTCTATTTACTTTTTATGGGGCGATTCAGCACTGAGCCAAACACATCGTTGAAAATACTTATAGGGGACCACTTATTTGTATAGAATAGGAATCGGTAGTCAAATGGGCTCCACATATGGATTACTATAGAGGTCATAAATACAAGATAGAGACATATAGTCCTATATAGATTGTTACTCTTTAGAATTTGAACTACAAGAATGATGGTGTGGAATTGCGAGCATTTACTTTCTTCTATTCTTGCCACAAGCATGTCCCATCTATACCACTGCCTTGTAGCCTTTTCTAATCACCACTCACCTATTTTTCATAATCCTTCGCCGGGATCAATTTTACTATGAATTCATATCTAGTAAATCCCATGCTAACCAAGATCCCTTAAAGTTCACATAAAATAATAATAATAATAATAATTACTTATTTACAGTCTAGTTCATGGGAGGGTGCGCATCAGTCACGGCATCACATGGGAACACTTTCATTATTATTTTACTCAGTCTCCATTGTACAAACTTAGAGAGCTGGGCAAGCACATGCTGTTGCATCAGACTTGCTAGAGCATACAAAAAAGGGGTGGGGTGATCACCACATCTCGAACTTTGTCTAACAGGAAGCTGAGTGGGTACATTATGGTGGGCCCTATATTGACTTTGAATGAATCTATGTGACTACCTTATCTAATTCTAGCAAGAATTGTCATGCCCATATTTTTGTACAATTGAAGGATTATTGTAGTACATTTCTGAACAGGTCAAGCTAAGGTTAGATTTTTATTTGACAAATTCATAATCTAACTGAGATTATGATAATATAATCAGTTTTTATATATTGGTTTTAGCTTAGGTGTAACTAGACAACTGTTGGATTCTTAGTGGAGGTTGTCTTATCTGGAGAACAAGCTTATCACTATCAGATAGTGGGCCCCACAGACGCCGAATGATCAAGGTAAGGTTTTTCATTGATTGTCTAAATAAAGAATTAAGTAGAAGTGCTACACCTCTTCTCTGTTTTGCTTTCTTTGATTATTTCCTAAGACAATGAAAAAGGTTGTGTTTTTAGCACCATCGGATCCATGGTTGGATTATATTCCATTACTTTTCTTCTTCCTTTAACACAGGGATGTCTAGCACATTTTGCAAATGGGTGGGACCAACCCCGTATACTACGCCAGCTCACAAATGGGCCAAGCTTGAATTGGTATCAGAGTGGCCTAACCAGGCCCATAAATACCGCACTTACTCATCACCTCCGAAGGAAAGCAATACATTGGGACCTGACTCAGAAAAATAGGATTTGGGTACTCATTTTGATCCATAAGTGCGTTCAAGTTCTATTGACTTCGCCCTATGATATTTAGGTCTGGATCTACGTGCATATGGCTTTTGACCCATGGACCCAGTCCCGAAATAGACATCCATTTCATATATGGCATACTAATATATCATGGGCTCCTCTCAACTGAGCACGTTGCTCACAAAAAGATGGGCACATTTCCTTGTGGAGCCCACCTAAATCCCCCAACCCACTAAAAAAGACTAGGATGCTCAAGTCATCAATCATCCCCACCACTTGATCAAGAAGAATCAGTTTAGTCCATTTGGATGGATGTTAAACCCCGGATGATGAGCTTTATGGTCTATTTAGATGAGTTGCCAGATGGGCACCACTAGGTATTTAGGCACGGGTGCTGACCTAAAGTGTTCCACATATAATATACATATGAATGGGCCCTCTCTCAGAGGCTTTTATTTATTATCTGAATTTTATATCTTTTGGTAGGTTGCACGTAACCCCAACCATTACCTTCCTAAACATGAATATTAAAGAATGAGGATAAAATAAAATCATGATGAAGTTTGTAGATATGCTGGTGATTGATTTGGATTTTAAATATGTTGTTGATGATGAAGATATTTTGTACGAGTCTGGATCCTCTTAGTAAAACCGTGGGGATTTTACTCATATAATCTAAATTCTATTTTATACATGGGGAAAATTTATATAAGAGCATCTTCAATAGCACCTTCAAATTTAGAGATGTCTGTTGGGAATTGAAGGCTTATGTGGTAAATTTAAAATATAGCATTTGTAATTTGGCATCTTTAACTAGGACAACTTTAGGAGAGATGTCAAATATATTATTTTATTCTTTTTAAACCTTGGATTAGAACATCTCTCATCGCTACAATTACTTCAAAACTTGAATTGCCCAGCAATAAAATATTGAAAAGAAATATTTGGCAGTTGCCTTTTTATGCCATCAAATTTGGCATGACAAGGGCTATGCCAAAATGCCATATCAGCTTTGGGAGAGCCCTTGGAGCTTCATATAGGTGCCAAATGTTACTTTTGAATGCTCATATGTCAATTTGACACTATTATTGGAGATGCTCTAATGTCGCAAAATGGAACGGAACTCATTTGCCACCTTTTGTATGCTTGTAGCATTCTAAAGTAGTCCTCCAAGTCTTTATTAAATTCCGATAAGGCCTATTTGTTTCCATTGAATGCATTATGCATGTGAATTGAATACACAGACGTTCATGTCATAAGTAGTTAAAAATAAACATCCAATGTGAGGGTTTGGAACCATCAAGATGACGTTAAGGTCCCAATTAGATTTCTAGTATGTAGTTTGGGTAAGCGAAAATAAAAAGAATTAAACTAAATCAATCAACCATACAAGAAGAAGACATTAAGATTTTTTTTTCTTGGAAAACCCAAAAAAAAAAAAAGAACAATGAGACCAATCTCCTTGATCCAAGAAAAGTACTAGAAAAACAAATAGTTGCAAGATATATTCACAATCCTTTTCTCTAGTTAAATTCAACCTCTGAACTGCAGTTCTTCTTGCCAACGATCACGCCCTTCCCCGTACTTGACGCAACCCGTCTTGAGTGTGATGCCACTCAAGACACACAATCTCTTACAAGAGAATAAAAGGAGAAACTCTAAAAGCAAAAGCTTTATTTTTTATTTATTTATTTGTTTATTTATTTTTATGACCTAAGGTATCCCTTGTTAACCCAGCCTTTATAAAGCAAAAGCTTTTTGATGCAGTAAAACCCTTCAATGGCTCTCCAGATAAAAAGAAGATCTCTAATAGGTTTCTAGGTTTCAGAATAGGAAAATCGCGTACTTAGGGTTCATAAGAAAAGGCTATAAATAGCCTAGAATTCGTGGCTCAAAGATAAAATCTAATTAGAGCTCAAATAGGTAAATTGAGTGGAAATAGAAAAGGAATTCTAGCAAATCAATTTGCAATTTACACCTCGCTTGAGCAAATAAATCTTGGGTCAAACAAGCAGAGTTTCTATAAGGGCATTTTTCAAATCTGGCCAAGCACGCTCAAGCAAGCAATAATTCTGCCTCCAGTTTTCTGACTTGTGTTTTTTCATCATTTTTTCTTCGATTTCTTCACTACAACACTTCCAATGATGAACAGTATAGTCCAGACCTAAAATATGAAAATTACAACTAATATGAGACCCGAGCTTTGTCCATAACCCAAACACTCAAAATCCTAACACAAGGTAAATATACAAAAATCTCCACCAAATAACATCCCCTCTGTATGAATCAAGGAAAGATGAGAAATATAACTCACCATTATTCTAGCAATCCAAATCCTAGGAAAGTTAAAATCCCATTATTGCTACCTTATGCCCTTGATGAGAAGTGAGTTCCTCAACAATCAACCTAGTAATCCAAATCCATCAAAAGTCAAAGTCTCATTATTGCAACTGACCATTCACACTTTACATATTTAATAAACCTTCACCGGAGCTCATTTGACCATTTGACCATGAATTTCTGTGTATTCTAATGCAAACAAACAAGTGCTCAGACATTGATTTTTCAGTCCTGCTTTCCTCTCAACCTTATTTAACATTATGTTATTGATTTTAAAAAAGTTACGTTCTCCTTTGTATCAGTGATATAGATCAAGGACTTCAGTCAGAAATGCAACCTGGCACAAGTCCTAGTTATGTTCTCAATAACTCCACGACACATTAGGCCTTTTCGTTATCACTTTCTTTTGATCTTTTCTTTGTTACTAATTTTATTTCATTCAAGCTCTTTATTTGGCCCTCCCAACCCCCAAGCCTTTGAATGAATAACCCTTCAATACAGCATGACTATATTGCTTCCAATCATTTGTATATGTGCACAAAACATCAGAGTGACAACTTTTGATTTTCTCATTGAAGCCACCAGTGAGTTCTCTCATTTTTAATTTTATTCTTTCTTGCATCTTTAAGCATCGATAGAATACAGTATCATTCCAATTCAAGCATCATTCCAATTCAAGCCATTTTGTTGTATAACTGCTCCTAAATACTGAACTCTATCTATGGCCCTAAGCTAATGGTTAACTGTTATCAACCCTCTTCCCTACTCTCAATTCCTGAAGATTTTACCACCCCATTTTAATTGAAAACCTCCTAAAAGTTCGAGATAAAAGGATGCAATATCATGATATGGCAAGCACATATAGATAGAAGCATTTAAAAGAGCATATATAGACATAAAGACACATGCATTAACAAACCCAACATAGAACAAAATCAACTTATAGGGCCCATTTGGCTCTTTGAAACTCGAAATGGAGACTCAAAGGTTTTTCTGGAACCAAGAGCATCAAGATGGATAGTGTGCTTGGTGTCTCTCAACACTTCTTGGAATTCCAAAAACTAGATCCTAAAGTGGAGAAATTCCCTTCTAAGCCCCGCAAAGGGTGGAATTTCAGCCTCTGCAACTTTGGATCATTCCAGGATCTGAAAAGAATTCGAAAAACTACTTACCACCCCCAAAACAACAGATTATAACAGGAATTCCATTCCATGATTCCACGGTTTCTGGAGTTCTGTTAAAATCAAAGAGCACCAGAGTTCCGTGGATCCAAATAGGCCCATAAAATTACAACATAAAATTAAAAGCATCCTTTCTACATAATAAAACAGCTACCTCTTATTGATTCCTCAATATTCTATGATCTTCAATGCTAATCACAACTGAACCTTCCCCATTTGATCCACATTGTTCAACTACTCTTCTGGTATCACAGAACTCCTGCCCCTCACTGCCGCTACAACTTTCCTGCTCCTTTCTACTTCCCCCCTCTTGATCTCTTAGAAGAACTCCATCTTCATTCTGCTCAGTTGATTCTCTGTGGAGTTGTTCTGTTTCATTGGCATGGGCTACTTGAGTGTCTACAGGATCAGAGGCAGCTTTGGAAGCTGGAAGGAGAGAAACCCGGCAGAGAGGACAGGTAGTGTTGTTCGTTAGCCAGTGATTGATGCAATCCATGTGAAAGGTGTGGCCACACATGGGTATCTGTTGAAGCCGATCATTTGTTTTGTAGTCCCCTAGGCAAATGGAGCATCTACACAGGTAGAGTATTAAAATGAGAGAACAAGAGAAGTAACAGGTGCAAGTAGTCAACAAGAAAAAATAAAAGGGAATAACATCTTAACCTCAGTTGAATTATGACAAGCTGTCTCAAGTGACTTAAGAATAAAAAGCTCCAAAATGTTATGCTTACAGACTCCTTTTAGATATCTCTAGCTCAAAATCACATTTGGTTGGTTTTCATGGAACTAATGGACGAGAACTTTCGAGTACTATGCACATCATTTGAAGCAGTAAATCCAATGGATGCTTTTAAGTCAGACGGTTTAAAATCAAAAAGAATATATGGAGTTCAAGTTTCGAAGAACAGCAAGGAAGACGACCCAATCTTATTAGGGAGATTATAGAGGCTGTCCAATTTATCATCACCAGAAAGAACTTTAAGGAACATAAATTGATAAAACTGACTATGCAATGTCCAAATATCCTTCATTCCTACGAAATTAACGACGCTGGTGGTATTTTCATATGCCATGTTAAGGTCAGCTCTACAGCTATTTCAGACGACGTCACATTGAACTTTAATATTATTAACACTATCAGACCACCCATTTGATGCCTATGCAAAAAAGGAATCACTGAATATCACACATCATAGCAGTTAAACCTAACACAAAGTATCCATCCCTTGAAGAATCAAGATACACACCAAAATGACCTTTATCATAGCTGAGTCTTGGTCAGACAAGTCTGCAAGAGTACAAGGTGAAAAAGACGAGTCGGATATAAAATTAAGCGCATTGTTTTGGCTCTACCAAAAATTGGAACTATGCTAATAAGAAAACATAATGTCCAGTAGAAACTATTAACCAACTATGCCTTGCACACATGATCTGATACACACCCCAGTCATTTTGAACATCCAACAGAATCAAGTGAAACTCAACCAGAACTTTATATACTTGTGTGCCTGAATGGATGTAATGTGCTACGACCACAATTGCACCAAATCTATCATTTCAGAAGAAGAAGAATCAACGTGATGATGTGAGTCTCAGGTAAAAGCTTTCCGCATAAGCCATGCTACCAGAGGCTTCATGTCTAGAATCTCTGTTTATGAGCTATGAGATGTTCCTCTTTTTTTTTATTTTCTTTTTTGTTTTGTTTTGATCCTAACTACTTCTCTCTGGTGTCCATTTGATCGCAATCTACCTTGTGAAAGTTCTTAGAATCTCCCCAACTGGAAGACCCTTTTAGCAGTAGAGAATCAGTTTGCAGAGCGACTTTTCTTTCAGGAATGACAAGCACGATGGACAAAACAAGACAATGAAGACATTAACATGATTGATAATCATTTAATCCCAAACAGGACTTGAGTTCTGCAACATTCATTTTGTATCTGTTCAAAAACAAAGTTCTGTGGCATGAGTCGAACAACCCAAACGAGTAATTGAAATAGTGGTCATTTTTTGAGAGCATCATTTGGACATTAAGATTCACTCAAGGAATCTTGTCCCTTTTATTTCCAAGACTAGGTAAATATTTTCATGGGATACAAAAATCAGCTACAACATGAACTGGACACAGGCTTTTAGATATCAGTCAAGTTCCTGGACAATGGGCATAACTCATTCCAGCCCAAAGCAATATGTATCTGAAGTACACACCTTGCTAATGTTCGGCACAGAAAAATCCAATTATGAACTGCAAGTAACCTACCCAAATTTATTGCTTAAAAGCTGGTGCCCCAGAATACAAATTAACAAGTCCTTGCAAGAAAGTAATATCCTGATTAAGATTTTTCAGATGTCACTACAGAAAATTAAAGTATGAAACAAGTTAACAAACAAAAATACACAGATTCACTCTCATCAGCAGATAGAGATCTACTATCCAAAGATAAAGGAAAAATCTGTAGGCGATTCACTTTTTAAATCTACCAGGTCACAACAGCTCAGAATTCATACATCAATTGCAATAATATAGTGTTGTATTTACATGTCACCAGTTAACAAAAACCAGTTAGAAACAAAATCAACCATGTCAGTTCAATAGCCAAAAATTCAATCACTCGTGCAAAAGACCGGCAGGTCAATTCAGAACTCTGGTTATAAGCAATTCAAGTCTGTAACTCTAAAGGTTTTATAAGTAGGCAGGATTTTACTGAGTCAACTCAGAAATTAGAGCACCCATTCCAGGCAGGTTAGACAATCCACACCATTTAAGCACACTGGCTAAATAACGTTTTCAAAGTGACCCACTTCAGATAGTAATAACTCTATGAGAACACAAACTGCATTGAGGTGACCCCATATTAACATTTCAAAAACCACACGCTGTAAAATGCAATAGAAATCACAGTAAACAAATAAATCAAGTCTATCTTGCAGAACAAACCAATAAACAACAAAGCAGAGGAACCAGCTACTCACTGTGTCTCTCTGATCAAGAAGCTCTCCCTGAATATGACAATTGGAAGCATCTCCCTCATTTCTTTCATTAAACCTGGTTCTGACGCCTAAATAGCAAGGAGAAAAAGCATAAGCAACAATGTGAATGCAGGGAAAGAAGAACCCTCACTAGAATTGAAAATACTCATATTGCAAAGAGCTTACTGCAGAACTAGAAGTGACTCCTCTGTCCTGGTATGGGGTTCTCATCCTCAGCGACGACCAATCAACCCTTCTTCGCCGCAAGTAAAACAAATAAAACAACAGCAGAAGAATAAAAGTGAAGAAAATGGGTACTGAAAAGATGAATGCCTGGTATAGTTTCAACTCAGGCGAAGCTGTTGAGCAACAATAAGGTGGGTCTGAAGAACTATAAGACATCACCACCCCCTTCAACGATTCCAAAACAAAGTCTCATAAATCAAGAAGACCCAAATCAATAAAAGCAGATTTCTGAGAAAAAACCATAAGAATTTTTTGGTACAGAGACAAAAGAGAAGAACCCAGAACAGGAAATCCTTCTAAAAAAAAAAAAGAGAACACAGAACAGGTAATCTTGTTAAATAGAAATCAAATGCTCAAATTAGAAGAACACAGGCCACCGACGGCTGGAATCCAAAGATTGTGAGGAAAAGGCATAAGAGGATAACAAGGGGGAAAAGACCCACTAAAACTGCTTAGCTATAAAAGCCTTATCAGCATGAATCCAACATAGAAACAAAGAAATCTCAGTCAGTCCTGACATGCCCCATAACTAAAGAAGAAAACAGAGGAAACCCCTCAAATTGCAATGTTACAAAACCCTTCAGACCTATGAGAAATAAAAAAAAAAAACCAGAGAAACTACAGAAAATAGCAGCTAAAAAAAAAAGAGAAAGCTTTCATGCCTGAATGTCGATTAGATGCATGAAAAGAAGTTTTCCAGCAACACCCAAATGAGCAAGTGGAAACTTAATGCCATTTGCAGAAAGAAGGATTACAGAGACAGTACAAAGTAGTGAAATGAGAGAGAGAATGAGTTGTCAGCAAATGAAGAGAAACTGTAGATTTTCTGATCTGGTAAAGCTAGATCTGACAAAAACAGTGAAACAGAACAGGGAAAAAATTGATTTTTTAGCTGTTTCACCCAAAAGTAACTGAACTGAAATGCAAATGTAATCTAAACAGGTAAGTCGAAATCAGTGGAAAGAGATACGCAAACAACCCATTGTGTACCACGTTGAAAGGAACAAAACCCAGAAAGAATATGTGATGATTTGGAATAAATAAACTAGAACTTTTAGAAGATGTGTGTGTCCTCTATTGCTTTTGCTTTTGTCTTCGTTGAGACGAGATAGATAAAAAAAGGAAGAAATATTAGCCCTAGTTAAGGTCATTAAAAAGAAACTTACCCTGAATTTCCCAACTTCAAAATGGAAGTTACAGTGGATTCAGTGTATTTTGGGGAAAATTTTACAAATCAGGCAGTTTTGAGTAGGACGGTTTTTAATTCAAGAAATCCATTCAGATGGGATCATGGGAGCATTGCAGGATAAGTGGAAATTTGTTCTTATTTTCCGTGAACTTCACTTTTTTTTTTTTGGATCATGGGAGCATTGTGAAATTTGCTCTTCACCCTTTTTTTATATAATTGATGGTGTCTAAACTTTTTTAGTTGAACTAATTTTTTTAGGGCCCAGGGGCATTAGTTAAATTCCATGTAACCCCAGTGTGGTAGCGCAGCTTAGATCCACAATCTTTGAGAGCAAACCATGGTCCTAAGCAAATTGAGATATCCCTTGGAGTTATTTTTTGTTTATTATTTACTATAATAAAGAAGATCTTGAATTTTACTCTAGGTAAGAACCTTTTTTTTAAGAAAAGATTTTAATTGCCAATAAACGGGGGTAGGAATTTATGATTCCTACTACATTAAAAACATAAATTCTTATAGAGAAAAATTCTCTAATTGCACAAACAGGTTCTTAACTAAATGCCCATCCATGGAAAATTCAAGAGAACCATTCTAAGCAAGTGATTCTAGACTGTTCATCTTATTGTATAAAAGAGACAAATTATATGAACTAAGGTTTTTAGGTTCATCTGACCAATGTGAACCCATTTTCAGAAGTGGCCCCTTGGAACATTTAATTTTGCAACTATGATATCAATTGTCCAAAATGAAAAGTAGATAGTCCTATAATCATCATGATCATCATCCTAGGAACATGAGTTTGGCAGAAAGAGTTTAGTTTAAATACCATTAAGGTCTCCCTTTGTGAAAAAACATTTTAAATCAGCATATAAGAGAATTGAATGCATCTCACGTGGCTCTATAGTTTTTTGTCCAAATAATTTACCAAAAATTCGTCATAGTTAAAAATTTACTGAGTGCCAATAAAATTTGAGATAGGGAAATTACTGAACTTTGCTTGACAATTAAAGCAATCTTAATTGGGTTAGTTGAAAAGTCCTTATGTCATTTTGAGGGGAGTTAATTAAGTTTTCAATTTAGAATTTAGGCCCATATTAGGTAGGCCATTTAATGCATAGGTTAATAGGATGAATCAATGACGCAAACCATCCATCTCATTTTGTGTTGATGATAACTTCTAGCTCTAAATCTTTATCTATATTGAGCCCACATAATTACCATTATTTTTTGTGTTCATTGCATCTTTTTTGTTGGTAGATCCAAACCTTATATGATTTGGATAAAAGCAATCTGTTGATGATGTTCACATTTTTGCACCTGAATAGGAGAAAAATAGGACAGTGAAAATTGAGGTTATTAGAGCATGGTTTGTAGATATTGCATTACTAATATTATATACAGAAGAGTGTTTTGGTAACTCACGCAATAATATTTCATGGATTTTGGTGGCCCACCACGTTATTGTGACAGGTATCTATCATCTAGGTAGGCGATAGCATGGATGGATGAAGATTGAGAAGCACACGCGCTTATGCTAGAGCAGAGGACTTCACCTTTTTCAATTTCAACAGTCATCTTTTATTATTGGTCATGTTTGAGGATTCTTCATGTCATGTTTGGTAACAGGAATATGCATATCCCAGGATTTTATATGGTCTCCCTTTCAGCCACGTCAACTGAAAATTAGATCTAAAAAATTAAGATTTTCAATGACCAAAATTCTTTTAAATTTATAATTATCAAACGTGAATCTTTTTTATGACTTTGTAGAGAGTGAGTTTCTCGAACAATGTAACAATATAACTTCTCTACTACCTTCATCCAAGATTATACATCTAAGAGCTCCAAAGCTTTGGAGAGTTTTAACCATACATTTTGTGGGATTTTTAGTGAACCATACATTTTGTGGGATTTTTAGGGAAGTAAACAGACGGTTAAATGGAAAAAATTGTGTGCTCCCACTTACAGTTTTGGGATCCGACCCAGCCATGTTAACATTAACTTGGATGGCCAACCGCACATAAACTGAACTGAGCCAAGGATCCAATTTGCTCAAATCTCTCCCTGCAAAATGCAGCAATGGTTGGCTGTAACCAGTAGCAAAAATCAAGTCATGGACCAAGAGCACCACAAATTCAACCACCCCTAGAATTGGTGAAAAGCTGAAGACCTATATATTCAGCTCACAATGGGACAGAAGAGGAATACAAACTTTACCCAACTTACTGGTGCTCCCTAGTTGGGCCATCCAATCATCCAGCAGGCTACTAATAGGCTGACTGAACACTCACAACTGCTCAAACGGCACAGGCAGAAAAGTACGGTGGGGGCATTCCTTAATTTCATAGGGGCCATACAGATTCCTAGCTTCTAAGAGGGTAATCAAGTTACCAACTGGAGAAACTTAGAGCACATTCAGTTCCTAGGAACTTGGTTGCTTTGCACTCAGGTTACCTTTTACTGGCTATTGCAAAAGAACAAAACACTATATACCACTTGTAAACCCAAAGACTGCAACTTGGGTGACTTGAGCTGGTCTCTAGTTATACAAGCTCAAAGCCAATATAGACCCAAATGAAAATCAATTGCAAGTACTCGAGTGAAAATAGACCCCGAGAAAGGATCCTTTAGGATTTTCTAACATGGCCAACTCCGGCACAGCTCAGAAGCACAATTTGCCCACCTGATGTTTCAAGGGTGGAAATTCTCAAGTAACAGAATGGCCCCCATAGTATGTGATGAATATCCATGAAATGGCAGTGATCTGATATTTATGTTGCACACTTGCACCTGTTCCCTGCTTATTTTACACTGAACAACAAAGCAGCAACCCTATGATTGAGCTATCTTGTAATGTTTATGCAGAGGAATCAAGTATATGTTAAGAGGACAAAGTACAGAATCCAAGTAGAAATGTTGCCTTGTCAAGAAGTTGATCTTTTAATCTAATGCTGAAGGTCATTGTGAAGAACAAGATATGTACATAGAGTTATACATCACTTGTTGGAGCTGAACTTATATACAGCTGTTATATCAGTATCCCCGGTTTATGGGGACAAAAAGAAGAAATTCCCGTCAGGCATCTCTTACCTTGAGCTTGACTTCAGCATTTGGATAGAGAGGCTTCTTTGGGCTTGAAGGAAGAGTAGTGAACTTCTGAATTAGGAGCTTAAAACATGGAAGGAAGACCATGAAAAGGATACCCAAAATGAAAGGCGCTGCAACGAGCCAGCCTAACAACTGCAAGATGAAAGATTCAGATGCATCAGTTTCCTTTTGGGGGTCACTAGTATTACATGATGCAGCGCATATGGGGTACACTTCAGTAATCTGTTGGTCTCTAAGTATATCCCATCCTAGAGTGGATGATGCCATGATATCCTCCCCATCAATCCTAGAACTTGATGAAACCAACAATTAAGACAGCAATGACTCTTGATAGGGGCTCAATTTAACAACTATCCACTGGAGGAGATTTCTGGGGCCCATTTCGTCCACAACAGTTCTCAACATGAAATTCTATCACAAAAGAAAGGTCCCACAATTTCTGTCTGTAGGTCCAAGCAATGATATATTTTTTTCTCAGCTAAAAATTGGTTTAATAATGCTAGGTCCAAGCAATGATTGATCTTTCCATTTATGTTTGTTTGTATTTTTAATGAATTTAGGTTTCTCATTGTCATTCTGTATACCAACTGGATCTTCAGAGTGTGCAAAGGAGCAAAGGGAGCATAAGAGTTTGTGAAGGTAACAGGGTGTCCAAGAGTTTCTTAAGGCAACAATGGCACATACCGCATGAAATATGCTAAAAAGAACTTCCCATGAAGCTTGACCCGTCACCACCTTCTTCAATGCATCAGAGGTCAACGGAAAATGAGGGCCACCAGATATTACTTCACCGAACCGCAAGAAGGGAACCACTAGACTGAGCAAAATCACTATTAGCAATAAGAACATAACTTTGCAAAAAGAAATACTGCAAGAAAGCTAACAGTTGAAGCTGACGACCATATTATTGATTACCCTTTCTTAATACTAATTCCCACTTTATGCATCAAACATCTGCAAAACACCACATAATTCCTTTCACTGGATAACCTTTGAGCTATCCAATCAGTGTAAGATTCAGAAATCAAACAAGAATCTTAGAAACTAAAAAGAAGAGGACGGTGAACAGAGGAGATGATAATGATGATGTTGTTTTTTTTTTAATGATGATGAGGATGATGATGTTGCCGTTATTTAATATAATCCGGGAAGTCCCCTGTTCATCTACATCAGTTCGAAACAAAACAGAGAAGGGCTCCATCTCTCATTTCCAGAGAGTCAAGGAGCAGGCGGGGATCCGAAGAAGGCTTTAGCAAGGCGGACTGAAGGGCTTTTGGGTACAAACTAACCAATCACCCAAGAGAAGGAATATATCTATTTTGGACATTGACTGACGGTTTTGATGGTTGGACCAGTGAAGGAGGCTCTGTTCAGTGGCAGACAATTGAACTGCGGTGGCTGATGCAGATTACCAAAAAAACGAAAAAAGCATCCACAGATATAAGACAACCCCCTGGACACTCTCAAAGGAAACCTGATGATCTTGAAGTCACTTCCAACACATCATGGCATTGGCCCGGTCCACCTATCACTGTCCAATGTTCAATACTTCTAGTCATATCCCACCATACCTTAGCATCACTTCACTTTCTAGAAATTTTCTACCTTTTCAGCATAACAAACAGTCTACAAAATAAAGATTACTATTTTCAATAGCACGTTTGGAATACTATTTTCAATAGCACATTTGGAAGGTGCTCATTGAAGCAACTATGAGTCTACAAGGCTGCAGGTTCAAGTCATCTTACGGTGGGGAAATAAAGAAGAAGAAGAAGAAGAAGAATCATTAGCTTCAGGAACATCCCCAGTGTGATGATAAGAAAACTCAAAGAAACAATTGGAAGCAATCATGGATAGGATACCAAAGAAACACAAAGATATTACATTTGTGAAATTTTTGCAATTAAAGAGAAAAAAAAACCTACCTGAAGTTCCTAAGAATTACAAAACAGTCCCAAAATATGAAAAATTACAAAAAGTCTTTGCATTCAACTCGAAGATAAAGATACTAATTTTGTTTCAGAAAATAATCACAATTTAACATCATGGATAGGATACCCACATCTGTAACCATGACCTAGATTCTGAACATAAAGCAATCCATTTGAATATCATGGAAAACAGGTAGTTCCCATTCCACTGAGCATTTTGATCAGCATAACAATTAGTAAACATCAGGGTGGGGTACATTTACCCTCCAAGTCAAAATTAGTGTGATCACACCAAGTGAGATCTATAATCTCTTTGCAACCAGACATATAGTGGAATAGTCAATAGACCACCATCCCTTCCTTTTTTTAAATTGGTAACCAAAACAATTGAATTAAAGATAGAGAGATACAACTGGAACTGTACAGATCACACAACTAAAGAAATAAAAGTGGCATAAAAGAATTATGCCACAGGAAATACAAGATACAGGATATGACTAGATACAGTTTTTAAGATAATTTTCATATGCATGAATTGAAAACAGATAGTAATCTGGAAAGTATGCCCTTCCAAAGGATGATAAGTATCACATTCCCCATTTATCACCACTTACTGGAAATATACAATAGATAGTAATCTGTTGTTAAACCCATCTTCTTTCTAACACATCCCAACAGTTATCTATTTCACATGAGTGTGCATATGTTACCAATAGAAGGAAATGATATTAAGCAGCATGCAACAATCACTGGAATTAAAGAAGCAATCAAGGAATCAAAGATTTCACAATCACAGAGTAAGTAACTTGAGTATAGAAAGAAGTAAGAACAACCCCAAATCCAACAGTTCACCCCTCTTATGCCTAATGTGTAAATGCATACGCCCAAGATAACAAAGAAAAAGTAGTAGTCTAGAGGTTACATGCAACATCATGGAAGCAATTTGAACCCAGAGGAAGATCTGCCTACCTAGTCAATCACAAAAAGAATTATAGAACTTCAACAAGAGCAAGGAAATTTTACCTTAGCTCTATCGGAGTAGCAATAAAATTAGCAAGCATTACACTTGGGGCATGACATAGAGTTCCAAGCAATGCAATTGCCATCCCACAAAGAATCACAGTTACTCCTGTTAAGAATTGCATTGACTAAATATATAAATAAATAAATTCCCAATAATGACACTCTGGTGGGTATCTCATGTCTACTGTAAACAATTCATTCAAATGCTTATAAAAAGGAAAAGGAAAACAAAAAGGATGGAAAGCTAATAAAGTTGAACCAATCAAAGGCAATTAAACCAAACAAAAAGAAAAAATGAAAAGAACAGAATAAATGCATTACAAAAGCTATGTACTCTATCTTCAAAATATGTTCACCAACTGCAAAAGATCATTCTGAACAGAAGGTCTTTTCTTGTTTTTGTTTTTCTTCTTCTTCTTCTTCAGAAGGTCTTTTCTTGTTTTTGTTCTTCTTCTTCTTCTTCTTCTTCTTCTTCTTCTTCTTCTTCTTCTTTCTTCATTTTAATCCCTTTTTTTAGCTACAGTGGGAACTCAAACACACACACTCCCACTCACACACCTATGCCCCTACAACTTGAGCTATAGCTTGCAACTCTTTTTTCCCCTTGAACATGATCTTTTTTTTTTTTTTTTAATCAGGATCTTTTATTATTCAATTCCAAATATTTTGCAATCTATATTTCCAACTTTTCTTCCTCTCCCAATGATTTTAAAGTTACATAATGAACCACAAAAGATGGTGGACAATTTGGTATGAGAAGTGCAATATGCAGACCCTAAAATTCCTTTCTAACAGCAACCAGGTCAACATCTTTCATGCAGATTGATTAATAATGAGATCAGCTAGACATCCCCCCAAATCAAAACCATTTTTAAATAATAGATGACTGACACACAATGGCCAAGTCTATTAGATGAATCAAATTATAGTACTATGCACTTGAAGCTTCTGGCCATTGTATAAGTGTTTAGGAACGGAGAGTTTGTGGTCCATTGGCATTATATTTCAGTCCTTTAGAGTGATATTATTGTGGCCACTTCCACAAATAGCATAAACTTCTGTCGCTATGTAATAAAGAATTCTTCCGTATAGAAATTCACAAGAAGAAGCTAATCAACATTGTGAGAGTGCTCCCACTTAAGTAACTAGGCTTAGGGATGTCAATGATCAGATTATCCGAATACTCAAAGTCTATGATTAGGGGAAATTTGAGTATGGAACCTGCTTCTGGATAAAGGAGAAATTCAGATCCAACCTAGATCCATGCATTTAGTATCCAAAAAGTTATTTAAGCCAGATTCTTATGTATTCTCATCCGAAGATCTGGATCTGGAATCGGCTACAGCCATGTATTGAAAAATCTATGTTGCATGAGTCTATAGGGCCTGATCATATTTCCATTTGAGAAACCACAATGCTTGAAGCATGTTGTTGTCTTAAGAGATCCACTGGTATACTTAACAGATCTATTTTGAGGCCCATTGATCCAGGCATGCTCATATGATTCCACTTCTAGTCCCAGATTAAATCCAGAACCAGGTGCAGGCAATAGACATGGATGCAGCATATGATTCACATGAACAGAATCAATAGTACTTGTTTGGATAGATGTAGGTATGCACCAAGGAGTACATCTTTTGATTCCCATATGATAAATTCCATTATCACTTCTATCATATGATTCCAATTCCCATGAACAATACCAATACATAGCTGCCAAGTTAAAAGTATTTTGTTCCTCACACCCGCCAACAGAACACACCCCCCCAACCCCAAACTTCATTTCGAAAAGAAAAAAATCTTTAAAATCTTTGAAGATGCATATCAGAAGCTCTCCAATCCTAATGCCTTTCTAGGGTGTTTAGATGAGGAGAAATAAAAACACAAACTAACATGCATATTACATACTTTCAATATCATTTATATAATGGGCCATTTTATTCACTTAACTAATGATGCTACAATGGTATATAACTGGGCTGCAAAACCATACAAAATAGACCAGTGTTTAAACCATATTAATAATATAAGGGGGAAGACATTGCAATGACCAGAGATATCATACCACAGACTGGGAATATTCCTAATGTAATGCCAAGTGCAGCAGAAAATGCCAATTGCTTTGGTTCCGCACCCCTTCACAGGTCATAAAAATTTCTCAGTATTTACATGGCAATTATGATTTAGTAATCAGATATTAGCAAAATCAAGGAAAGTCATTGACTCTGGAAAAAAAAACCAAAAAACAAAAAAGCACCATTCTAAATAAGTACTGCAATGTATGAGAAATTGATTAAAAATGGCCTCACTCTCATTTTCATTCGAGTTCATAATTCTGTTAGAAGATGTCTTCAAAAATGGCCCTGTTCTCATTTACATTCAAGTTGAAGATCCTTGAGAAACTGTCTAAAATTTTCTAGGAACATACACATTTTACAAATACAGTAACAAGATACTTGCTTACTTCCGTTGTTTTCTGGTAAGAAGTCATAGAACATGGATATTCAAGCCTCCAATTCAATCAGAAGCTACAAAATCTACCATGGATAAAACCACACCATGGAAGAAACCAAAAGATGACAGCTGGTTGAAGGCAAAAAGATACAATTATCCATTTCCATAGAAAAGTTCCATCTCAAGTAGTAAAGTTCCATTTTAAATATCCAATAGTCAATCAAAATTTCATACCCTCTAGTGGGAAGAAAACGAATTCCAAGTTCTTATAATTTTTGTGAACTCCCAGCCTTCTATAAATGACCCAAAAAAAAAAAAAAAACACAAAGATCCAACACATTGACTGCTGAACCATGAACAGTAAAAATCCAATTTTTAATATGAATGCGAAAAGATAAAACTATTAAAAATAAACCAACAGGATGAAATACAATTTTACCTTTGAAGTATTTGCAGAAGAGGTTCCACGATCTTCCGGTCAATCCATAGCATCAACTCCATCCTTGGCGTCCTCCTTAAAACCCTTCTTCTTCTTCACACAATATGTATCAACCCAGTTAAGAATGTGAACCCTTTCAAAGACAAACTTGGAAAAAATTTTCCAAGATACTGATTCTTAGGGGGAAAAAAAAAAGAGAGAACCCTTTTAATCAAAAACCCATTTTGCATCTCCTTCAATCGAATTCTCTTCTACAGGAATCTGAGAAAAAATCACCAACCCAATTTAGGAAAAGCCCTTATCTTTCCTAAGGAGAAATGTTTGGAAATAATCTCTACAGAAAATTTCTTCCTCTATAGACCTCTTCAGCTATCTGTTTTGATAAAAACACTTTTGGATTCGCATCAAAACCTCCTACATGACATTTCTGAACAAAAAGAGCAGACCCATGTATGGAAAAATCCAATCTTTAATAAATTGACGTAAAGGAAAGGCTCAGAAGAGACGTGCAAGATTAAATGAAACTTTCTTTAAGATTGATTTGGATCTAATGTTAGTGGGGGATGACATGATGCTGTCTTTTGTTCTTACAATAGCTTTGGATTGAGAGAATGACAAAATCAAAAGATTTTGAGTCTGGATCTCTTCTCTTGTCTACTCTTCTTATTTTTTTTTTTTTGGTGGAGTGGGAGAGAAGAGGTTGTGGCGTTTGTGAGGTAAGAGCTGCCAGTTATAACAGAAGCAAAATCTAAAAGACAAAAAAGCCTCTGGGGTTGAGATGTTTGGACACACGGAGGTTGGAGTGGGTGCAATTTGATGACCATGGCATTGAATATATTGATACCATGTTCTCAACCGTAATGAGAGATTAAAGATCACATAGAATAGCTTCTTTTTTTTTTAATCTTAACCTCCTTAGTGACATTCAATATCTGATACAATGATCTCCACCGTAGATGAGAGATTTATGGATTAGCAGTTTGTTTTCCACTTTTTCATTCATTGACTGATGGAAACGTGTCCCCAACAAACACCCCAAATTTGAGAATAACAGGAACGGAACGTGTGAACTGTGACTTTAGGTCCATTATGACCCATCGATTTCGTAAGGGACCAGGAAGATTTTTTAAATCGTTACTAAAGATTTTTGTAGCTGAGGATTTCATATTAATGTTAATGCATGCCGGTGCGCATACCTTTGTGTCAAACATGAATCCGTATTAAAGATTCCAAAATCCCACTGAAAATCCTTGTAAGGGAGGAATGTCAATTTTCATTAACCCAAATTCTTGAGTACTTATGATTGCCAAACATGAATTTTCCAAATCCGTAGAAATAAATAGATGAAGAGTCTTCAAAAATTTACTTGCCAAACATGTTAGACATCCTTATCCTCAAATTGCCAATTAGCATTATACGCAATTTGGTGCTGTTTTTACCAATTTCCCTGGGGAGATCAGATTTTTTAAAATTTGCAATTGAATTTCCTCTTTGAAGCTTTAAATCAAGGATTAGAATAATCTAACTGGAATGATATTGAATTATCACCTGAACAAAATATCAAAGACCTAAGTATACATCGACCAAGATGGCCCCTCAAAATATGGGCTCAAACATATAAAATACAATTAGGCATTTTTTTATGAGTCTGAATCCTCTGTTAAAACACTCCACTGGTGCCACACAGCTACAGTCACAGTCAGATTTTTTCTTACTGAATCTCAATTCTTTTTGGTAAGTACTGTTGAAACGAACTGCAAATTGTTCGTGAGAAACTGTTCAGAGTTTAGAAAACCTTATTATTAGCAAACTAGGTAGCTATGGTCCATCCTGCAGAGAATCAGGATTCTGTTAATGCAAAACTGGCTTCAGGGCTCACCCTTCCCAGCTGAAGCTATCCCATTTTGTTTTTATGGTAAGCTGAAGTAATCCCACCTAGAGCCCACACGGTTCCACGCCTTCAAATGATTCACATGTCAGGCGTCGTTCCCTTCCCTCTCAAGGAAGAGAGATGCTTGCTGTTCACTCACAACATTCCCACTTGTCCTTCTTTACCAATCAAATGTCCAAGTTGAGAAACCACTCATAGTATTCGAAGGACAACGGATTGGAACAGTCCATCCAGTGGGCTCCTCAACCCTATCTAGTGGCAGGCCAGGATTTTTCTTTGAAGGGCAGGTCCAAAGAGGTAGTTGGGCACACCTAAGCCCTGTTTCTTTATTAAAATTCATGGAACTTTTGTCTAGAGGCCTTGTTTCTTTAGAGAAAATTTTTATTAGTTTTTGGCTTGTTGAGGTTTTTGGAAAATGATGTGATGAGTTGTCAGATGGAATTTTCAAATTTAATGTTCATTTGTGGGAATTTCTGTATTCTTGCCACTTGAAAAGATTGAATTAGCTTTGACAATTTCAAATTTTCACCTCCTTCATCTTTTAGTGAAATTTCACTATGCATGAAAATTTTAGAATTTTTATACATAAATTCCAAGAATTCTAGTAAAGGAATAGGCCCTCAAAATTCTCAGTGGAATTTTTGAACACTCCATTGTACTTAAGCATTTAAAAATTCCACCAAAAAATTAAGTGGTTGGAATTCTTGATCTTGAATTTCAAAAGTCATTTAAGACCATTTAAGTTATTAGAATTTTCAAATGCTTACGAAGAAACTTAACATTTGTAAATGCTAGAAGTACAAGATGTCACATAATGTCAAAAAAAAATCCAACATTACAAATTCTTGATAAAAGTTCTAGTAAAGAAATTGATTCAGAATATGCTTTTGGGCTTTTTTCCAAGTACAAGGGGGCAACTCCCCCGAAACTATACATTTAGGTCCGCTCCTAACTTCACTAGACACATGATCCTGGACCGATTGTCATCACCACACTAACTCCACCAATCAACAGTTAGGATCAGATACATGATCAATGGGCATTTTGGCCCATGAACCGTCCGAGAGAGGACCTACTAGATGGGTTAGTGCAACCCACAAACAACCTCCTGCCACGTGTATGGTGGAAAGTGAGTTGTTAGGAGATCAATAGTGGTTACTCAATGCCTTGCCTCGGGAAAGTTTCTTCGTTTGTTCGAAATGATTACAAGAGATGGCTTAAATATCGAATGGCAATCATTCTGAGTAATAAGGCCCACCTATAACCAGTTCAACACCTCACACCAACTAGTTAATACTCTCATCAGTTATAGTGGACCCCAACTTTAGGCTTATACTGTTATCATCATCGTCTTCCTAATCTTAATCTTAATCTTAATCTTAATACTCTCCAACAATCTTAGGTTGTCTTAACAATATAACATATGAAAACTATATATGAATATAAAAACTGCATGGCTTAAAAGGGTTGGGTTTGGTAGCAGTTTTCTTTTATTTATTATTTTAAAATATCAAAAAAATTATTTTTTTAGCAAGAAAAAACAAGAAATTATGTGTATACTTCTTGCACGAAAAGGGACTAGAAATTAGAACATAATAGTTTAGATCTTTTACAAAATGTACTATACAACTTATTTATTTATTTATTTATTTTTATTTTTTATTTTTTGGTGGAAAGTACAATACAGGTAAGTCATGAATGGCTCATCCCAGTGTGGGGCAGCCAAAATCAACCCGGGTGAAATAATCTAGACCCGCACCTTAGTTTAGTCTTAACAAAACCACTATTTAAACTTAGTCTTGTCAAGGGGTTGAGTCACCCATTAAATCTAACCCATTGCCATCCCTATTTTGCACTTCATTGGCTTTTACAACCATAGTTAATATGACTTAAAACTTTAAGAGTACAGCAACCTCCAGTAAGTGAAGCCAACACCTCATATGCGCGGATTGTTAGAGCATCTCTATAAGCACCTTCAAATTTAGAATTTGTCATTTTAGAATTGAAGGCTTGGGTGGCAAATTTGGCATTTGTAATTTGACACATTCAACTTAGACAACTCTAAGAGAGATGTCAAATACATTATTTTATCATTTTTTATTTTAACCTCATGTTAAAAAATGTCTAAGTGATATAAGTACTTCAAAATTTGAATTGCTTAACAATAAAATATTGAAAAGAAATATTTGACAGTTGCCTTTTTGAGCTGCCAAATTTGGCATAGCAAGGGCTATACCTAGGGCTGTCAAAGGGCCGGGCCCGGGCCGGGCTGGGGTAAGCCCTTATCCTACCCTCACATGTGCGGACCGGGCCTAACTGAGCAAAGGCCCTCAACATTTACGGCGGGCTTATAATTCTTAGGCCCTTACCCAGCCCTCAAGGGCCAGGGCCGGGCTAGGGCCGGGCCAGGGCCAAAAGAAAGGAAAATTTTTTTTCTTTAATGAAAATAAATCTTTTCTAATGCGACAACTTAAGCCACTACCACCAACAAACCTTATACAAACCCTCCTCCTTTGTCCGGGCTGGGGACCGGCAATGCAATGCAAAAGGCAGCATGGCGGAGTTAAAAACTTTTTTTTAAGGCATTGGTGGTGGTATAAAATTATTTTTAAAATATAAAACATAAGGTAGATAATAATAATTCTATAAATGATAATAAATATATAACAAATAACAATAATTCTTTATTTAATTACTTAATCTACTTTTAGAACATCTAAAAGATCATCGAATGTATTACTATCATTGTCTTGCTGCGTACGTATCCAATCTTGTGTGCAAATTAAGGCTTCTACAGTCTCAGATTTTAAACAACTCCTATATTGATCAAGTACTCTTCCTCCCGTACTAAATGCTGATTCAGAAGCAACTGTAGAAACAGGAATTGCTAAAATGTCACAAGCCATTCTGGAGATAATTGGATATTTTGTTGAATTAACTTTCCACCAATCCAATATATTGAAATTTTCAGATTTATCCCTTGGCTCCTCCAAATAACAATCTAATTCCGATTTTTCGTCTACAACTGCCTGAGTCATTTGTTCCTCAAAAGCTAAAAAATCATCTTCAAACTCATTAGATTTTTTTACCAAATTAACTTCATCCACATTTAACAATGTTTTGGTAGGTGCATCACATATTGTAGAATACTCTTTATAGAGATTTCTAAAGAGTTTAAGAGTTTCAGCTCGACGAATACCTGCCTCTTCATTCGATCCATATAGCTTTCTTAAAGCATACTCTAAATACAACAACTTACGTTGAGGATCAAGGAGAATGGCCATTTCAAATAGTTTATTATAATGCTGCCAATATTTATCAAATTTCTCCTTCATTTTTCTAGCCATATTTCTAGAAAAAATATCTACACTATCTAACTTTTGTACCAATAAAATATGTATTTTAATCACTTCTGGTAAAAATAAATGAATAGATGGGTATTTACTTCCTGAAAACTTTAAAGTAGCTTTATAAAAATTCTTCAAAAACTCACATATTATATTAGCTCTTTCCCACTCTTCCTCTGAAGGAATGTTCTTGTAGTTTGAGTCTTCTAACCCTAGTGAATTGAAGACTTCTCTAAATATTAATGCACACTCTAACATTGAGTAGGTGGAGTTCCATCTAGTTGGAACATCAATAGGTAACCCCCTAGTGCTAATTAGCCCTAATTCATTAGCCATCTCACGGAACTTACATACACGAGTTGTTGAATTTTTAATGAATTTCAATGTGTCCCTAATATTTTGAATTGTAGAGGATATTTCTTTCAACCCATCTTGCACAATAAGGTTGAGAATATGTGCTGTACAACGCATATGAAACAAGCAACCATTCAATGGCAGACCATCCTTTTTTTTTGTAAGATGATTTTTAAGCGTCCTTACCATAACATCATTTGTAGTGCAATTATCTAAAGTTAAACAAAATATTCTATCATCAATTTTCCATTTTATTAAATTATTTTTAATAGTTTCAGCTAAGACTAACCCAGTGTGGGGCGGATCAACATTAACAAAGTTAATTATATACTTATGTAACTTCCAATGAGAATCAATAAAATGTGCAGTAATAGACATATATCCTATTGTCTGATTTGACGTCCACATATCAGATGTGAGACTAATCTTTGATGATATACCATCAATTAATTGAGAAATTTTGAGTTTCTCTTGTTTGTAAATTTCAATACAATCTGATTTCACTGTGTTACGTGACACCACTTTAAATTGAGGTTGTAAAATTTTACAAAATTCAATAAAACCTTCATGTGTCACAACATTAAATGGATATTCATGTAAAATGATCATTCTTGCAAGTGTATCTCTACATTGTTTTTGATCAAATTTATAGATACCTAAAGTATCATTGGATGTCGCAAAAGCCGATGTCAATACTGATTGGTTTGTTTCACGTCTAGGTCTTTTGGGACATGATTCCTTAAAGTGTCTAGTTATGTGGGTAATTCCATTTCTGTCACTATTATTTAGTTGTTTCTTACAATATTTACACTCAGCAACACGACATTCTTTTTGAGTTCCATCTTTTTGTTTTTTTAAAACATTTAGTTGCTTAAAATGACCCCAAATTTCTGATCTTTTTGAGTTCTTTTTCGAAGGCTCTGAAATAGATATTGTGTTAGATGAAACCGGCACAGAAGAGGGTGTGGAAGATGAGGAAGAGGGAGGTTGAAAGGGCACATCATGGGTAGTTGCATCCACCTCAATGGAGATGGGTTCATGAATGCTATCATTAACAACATTACGAGTAGACATTGTTGACAAACCAATTTTAGATAAGAACTCTAATTAAGATAAATAAACAATATTAAACTAAAAAAGAGAAGTAAAAATAGTGAGTTGGAAGATAATGCCTGATTAGTGGCACTAGTAATTTTGCTGATTGGTGGCACTATTTATTTTAATTTTGTTGCCTATGTGTATCTGCAAAAGAAAATAAAAACAAAGACACATAATTTGTAAATGAATTAATGCAGTCCATACAAATCAATTAATGTAAATCAATTTGTAAATCATAATTTGTAAATCAATTAATTTTACATCATAAGTTGTAAAATGCCTATGCCTATGCTGATCTCTCTCTTTCCCTCTCATCCCCCTTTTCTTTTTCCCTCACCTGATCTCTCTGTTTCTCTCTCACTCTTGATCGCCCATTCGCCGGCTCCCTTTTCTTTTCTCCCTCACCTGATCTCTATCTTTCCCTCTCATCCCCCTTTTCTTTTTCCCTCACCTTATCTCTCTGTTTCTCTCTCACTCTTAATCGCCCATTCGCCCGCCCCCTTTTCTTTTCTCCCTCACCTGATCTCTCTGTTTCTCTCTCATTCCCGATCCGATATCACAGCAACAATCTCTAGGGTTTCCTCGACTTTCAACTTCAGGTACTTCAAAACTCATTCACTTCTTCTACCCCCTCATTCTCTCTACCACTTCAAAATCAAAGACCCTCTTGTGATCAAAATCCATCTCCAAAGATAAATCTTTTTAGGGTTTCTACCATCCCTCACATTGATCCTGTTTGCAATTTCACAGGTTTTCCAACCCCCCTCCATTTCTTATCAGAATGAAGACCCCGAAATCTGGGCCTACGAAGAGGACTCCGCCCCCGCCCAAGAAAGAGTCTGAGAATACTCCATCGAAATCCGAACAGGAGGAATCGGCAACCCCGAAAGCTGCCCAATCCAAATCTCCCCCTTCCACGGCGGCCAAAGCCGCGAGGAAGATCGTAAAGAAATCGACGCCCAAATCGGCTCCCAGGCTCGACCCCGTTGAAGACTCTCTCACTCCCGATCTGCCCTCTCTCACTCCCGATCTGCGCTCTCTTTCTCTCAGTCGTCTTTTGCTGGTTTTCTCTCTCTCACTCCCGATCTGCTCTCTTTCACTCCCGATCTGCACCCTCTTTCTCTCGGTCGTCGCTAGCTCGGATCTGCTCTCGCCTCTCTCACTGCCGATCTGCTCTCTCACTCCCGATCTGCTCTCTCTTTCTCTCTCACACTCCCGATCTGCTCTGGGTCTGCTATTTGCTCTCTCTTTCTCTCAGTCATCGCTAGGTGGGTTCTGATCTCTCTCTCTCTCTCAGTCGATCTCTCTCTCTCTCTGCTCTCTGCTCTCTGCTCTCTCTCACAGTCGATCTCTCTCTCTGCTCTCTGCTCTCTGCTCTCTCTCTCTCGGTCTTTCTCTCAGTCATTCTTTCTTTCTCCTCTCTCTCTCAGTCCTTTCTCTCCTTTCTCTGCTTTCTGCTCTCTCTCTCTCTCTCAGTCATCTCACCTTCTCTCGGTCACTCTGCTCTCAGTCTATCCACAGCTAAACAAAACCAGAAAAAAAAAGTGGAGATGGGGAAGATAACCTTACCGACGACACTAAGCCACCATGGGAGGAAGAAACGTTTTGAAAATACTAGAGCTGAGTGTCAATAGCAGGAACGAGAATATCAGAAATTGAAAACCAGAGGAAGAAAGTGATACTGTGCGAGTGTGTGGCGTTCTTGAGAGTGGGTCGATGACGATGAGAGGGAGCTATTTATCATTAGGGTTTAGCGTTTAAAAGACTAAAATGCCCCTCAAATCTGATTGTTTTTTGACTGTTGTGTGGGCATTTTGATAATTTCTCACAAAATGCAAAGTAGAAAATATTTATATTTTATATTTTATATTAAATTTTAATAAAAAGCGGGCCGGGCCGGGCCCCCTCGGGCCTGATTTGTCAAATTTAAGCCCAGCCCTCTAGATGCGGGCTTTTAAAAAAAAAGTCCTACCCTACCCTCGGACTTTAGATAAAAAAAAAAAGCCCTCGTTTTGAGGGCTTTTGCGGGCCGGGCTGGGCCGGGCCCCCTCTCTAGAGGGCCGGATTGACAGCCCTAGCTATACCAAATGCCATGTCAGTTTTGGCATGGCCCTTGGAGCTTCACACAGCTGTCAAATGTTACTGTTGATTGCTTATGTGGCCATTTGACCGTTCCCTTGGAGATACTCTTAGTTGCCAATACAATCAAGTGAAAATTACCGCCTTTTACCATTGAGTTAAGAGGTCATTCAATCCCTATGTCATTGTGCATAAAATTCAAGATTTGACTCCAGTTGCTTTTTGTACTATAATGAAATGTCTTACAAATAATTAGTCTTACAGTGGGTCGAGCACATATTGGAGACTTGGAGCAAAATTTAGGTAAGAGCTAATGTAGGTAACATAACAAGGGATGGGATGGTGGTTGCCAATGCACCTGTGGTGGAGTGCTGTTGGGGCCTTGTATTGCACATATGCTAAGGGTCCGATCTTCAAGTCTTCAAGTCTAGACCATCACTCCTGTTTAGTGTAATTTCTTTGGAAAAATACAAAAGTAGGAATGGTGAATGTGACTGTAACAACCCACTAATAGAGGTTCTCGTACAGCTACAGACATCAACCATAGAGCTAAAGAATTGGTTAAAGAGTCTGGGTAATCTACCTGGAGTGAGTTCATAAAGTGGTCATTTTGAGTTCCAATCTGTTGGATTTTGTCTTGTATTCTGGTTAAGTTAGATCAGTCGTCTGAATTAGCTAGAGCCGGTATCAAGGTTAGGGGTATTTCAGTCATTATGTAAGAATTTTCTTGGTGGCTAAGAAAAAGAAATCTATTTATTAATGTGACGTATAACTCTAAACCCTGGTGAAGTTGTATTGAACATGGTAGGGAGAGAAAGGAATAAAGTGAGCTTTTCTCCATGGATTTAGGCATCTTGGACAAACCACTTAATTGCTTGTGTGTCATTTTCTTCCTGGTTGTTTGATTGATTGATTATGATTTTGTTAATTTGTGTGTGTCGTAGTTGATAGTAGATCCTGGGTATATTTTCCAATAAGTGGTATCAAAGCCTAGGGTTTGGTGTTTGCGTGGCTGCCAGAGAGACGATCTGGGCGTGTGGACCGTGCTTGGATTGAACCTAGACCAACAAGAAGTTGGTTCGGTATGGTGCTGGTTGGTCATCTTCGTAGAGAACAGAGTCTCTATTTGGATCTATTCGGAGAGGAGGATTAGACCTTTCTATGAAGGAGAGGCTTGGGGTTATGTTTGCAGAGGGTTCTCCAACGCTGCCATCTACAGTTGCCGGAAAAGACAATTATGAAAGGGGATTCCACAGGCTGCCGTTGCCCCCTAAAGCCGTCCGCCTCATTGTCGTCCACCGCTACCTCCCTTCTCACAGTCACTAAAGAGGAGGAGGCCGATTTGACCAGATCAACAGCTAGAATTATTCCTCGAGTTTCGGGGTCATCCGGACTCATATTTGCACCCTGTTTTGTTCTGTAAACTCATTTCAAGGAGATCTACGCATCTGTGGAATAAGATTGGTAATTTGGTTGTTAATGGGGAAGGTTGACTAATTGAAGTGCAAAAAATTATTTCTGCGATATCAAAGCCATCCGGAGTCAAATTTCAGATCCGTTTCTTCTAGTATACTCGTGGTGACGAGATCTACCAGATAAACGGAAGAGATTGACCATTTAACAGATAGAAAAAATGGGGTAATTCATGAGGAACAAATGGGGATATACAATGGGGTTAAGCAATAAGTATAAGATTGAGATATTCACCGAGTTGAACAATTTCAGTCTGGCAACAAAAGATGAATGATGTCTTGATTCATAAGAGTATGAAGAAGACCTTAGAGAGTAAGTTGAAGAAGCCAGCGAAGATGTCCAGTAATGATTAAGAGGATTTAAATGAAAAGGCTATGAGTGCAATTCGTCTTATCCTCTACAATGACATTCTCTACAATGTTATGGAGATTAAAATTGCTCCAAAATTATGTGCTGAGTTAGAAAGCCTATACATGTCTAAGTCCTTGAAAAATAAACTATTTTTGAAGAAACAATCGTATTCCTTGAAGATGGTAAAAGGATTACGGTTCTCGAAGCATCTCAATGAGTTTAATAAGCTTGTCTTATAACTTTTGAGCATTGAGGTTAAGTGATGAATCTTTAGAAATGTCTCATTTTATGGTTATTTTTGGAAATTTTAAAGACTTATTCATTAGAAATTTCTTCATTTAGTTGGAAATCATGTTTTTATAATTTTAGAATTCATTTTAGAGTTTTAATGAAAAAAATAAGTGAAATTCATTAATTTTCCATAAAATCATAGAACTTTCTATTTTTAGATTTCTATTTTTAGAAGGTTTTTCAAATTCATGATTTTACATAAAATGACAAAGGTTAATACTATCATTTTTGTTTAAAGATAAATCTTGATCAATGATATGAATTTTATTGTATCATTTTATGTGAAGTGAGCCCATACTAGTACAATTGTGACTTTAGGTTAAAATAATTATTTGTAATGAAAAATCATTTTTGTATGTAGGAAAATTGAAGAAAATGGACCCACAATCAATATTTAATGCCAAAGAATTAATTGTGAAGATATCCAAGAAGAAGAAAAAGAAAAATGAAGAAAAAAAGAAATTGAAACATAAGAGGACCCCACACACATGTTTGGGCATTAAAGGGGGAGTCCACACTCTCTTGATTCTTACAAATTTAATTCAAGCCAATTAAGCCAAAGAAGATCTCAAAGATATTTGCAACAAAAGACATGATGCTTACATGTATGGAGGGCCAAGATTGAAATTTGAGAAAGGAAGGAGCTAGAAGACAAGTTTCTAATTGTGCTCATGCAAGCCGCCTAGGTTATGCATATGGGAAGCATACAAGGATGATTTTATTTCCTATATTCTATTGCTATTGGTTGCTCAAAAGAGAAAGTTTTCTATGGAAAGGCAACCCAAGTGATGCAATGCTAAAAGGAGTACACCTTTAGCTCTATATATATATATATATTAATGAAGCCAACCCCTTCATAACCAATTCCACACCCATCTCTCTCTCTCTCTCTCTCTCTCTCTCTCTCTCTCTCTCTCTCCCCTTTTCGTACTCCATAATACCACATCAAAAGCTCTTTATCTCTCTTCCACCCCATAAGGGTCTTGGCCAACCCCTTTGGATTCATCACCATCCATCTTCCTTACCAGTGGAGCATGATTTGAAGAGAAGACCAGTTGAAGAACCAGGCAAGCAACCATTCTTTCTTAAAGTTTATGATCATTAGGTAGGTCTTGATATATTTATTTTAATTTAATAAATCTGAATTTGTTACTTATTTGGATTGAGTTTTTCATTGATAAACAAAGTTAATGATGTCATGGTTTTTACCATAGAATAAATATCGTATGTATATGCATAGTGACAGTGCGTGTTTAGTATGGTGGATCTAAGTTTACTTTGATTTTATCAAATAAGGTTTTTAATTCAGATTTAAATAATTAAAATCCATCTCTTTCTATTTCATTTTGTTGCATTCTATTTTAATTTTCAGATTTATTTTATTCATTTTAATATCAATCAATTGGTGGTTTGATGAGTTTTATGATTTTGCAGTAATTAGCGGTTTAATTTGTGAATTTTCAAGTTTGGGAATGTATTTTAAATTTAATTTTTAGAATTAGTAGTATGTATTTTTATAAATTTTACTAGGCTAGCATTAGTTTTTTCAATTATGATAGGTTTCCTGCGATAACTAGCTCTCTGCGGATACGATCCCGGACTCATCGGATAGAACTACAATTGAGACTTTGCACTTGGGGTCCACGTTGATCATTAAGTTCGAGGAAGAAGACAAAGCACTATTGTTTTTGTCATTACTGCCCTGATAGTATGAGCACTTGATGACAATGCTGATGTATGAGAAAGATACTTTGAGCATGAATGATGTCAATCAGCTCTTATATAGAGTGAGGTCATGAAGAATGACAATGAAAATTTTGTAGAGAAAGTATTAATGCAGCATCAAGTTCAAACTAGAGAAGGAGGAGAAGGTCTAGATCCAAGAATAGATGATCAAAATATCAGAATCGCTCAAAGTCGAAAGGAAAAGGCAAGGACATCACTTATTATTACTGTGATAAGGAATGCCATATGAAGACAGTGTGTCCGAAGCGGAAAAAGGACTTGGAAAAGGAAGAAGAATTTGATTTAGACGGTATGAGTGTGACGGAAAGTTCAAATGGCTGCGAGGTAGCATGTTTAGTAGAATCTGCTTCGGTCATCAAAGGTATGGATCACACTGAAGGTTCTTGGACTTTAGATTCTAGTAGTAACTGTCATATGTACTATAGTAAAGACATGTTTGACTCCTATACATCTTGTGAGAGTAAATCTATTTTCATGGCAAACAATGCGGAATCCAAGTGCATTGGAGTTGGAACAATGAAAGTTAAGATGTTTGATGAAATGGTGCAAACTTTGACGAATGTGATGTATGTACCCGATTTACGAAGAAATTTTATTTCTTTAGGGCCTTAGACTCCAAGGGTTACAAGTGCAATGAAGTGGGTGAAGTTATGAAGGTGGTTAAGAGAGCACTAGTCGTCATGAATGGTGAGTTGGTTAAAGGTATCTACAGGTTAACTGGAGGTACAGTTATAGGTGCAAGTGGAGCAACTCCAAAGAAAAAGGAAAAGTCAATTGAAGTCGAGTTAGATGGTAAGTTGAAAGATGGTGCAACAGACATTTTTAATAAAGCCATTTACAGAGGCCACAACTGTAGGCGAAACGGAAGCAAAATTCAGTTAAGGTGGAGTTAAATAGAAAATTGGAAGATAGTGCAACAGATATTTCCAAGAAGGCAATTAAAAAAGAACTGAAACTGCAGAACACAAGGTTAAAAATAAAGTATGGAAGATCATTAATGCTGCAAGCCTAGAGAAACGTGCAGTCAAAAAGAGGGTTACTTTTGTTTTACCAAATGAAGTTGAGAAGTCATCGTGTTATAAGAATGCTAGTAAGAATGGCAACAGATGGACTGGATCACTTCGAAAGACCAAGATAAAGGTGTTTTGAAAATCGATGAAGGAGAAGTTCCATCCACCCTTAGACCTAATCGTCGCAACATATTGATAAGAATATGGGTGCACCTCAAGCACAGGAGCCATGGTCGATCGTAGTGGGTGTAGAGGTGTACCTTTTCAATGAGGTACGGGAGATTTCAAGTTAGTTTGGACTTGATCAACATCGAACGATGCTGAGCTTATCAATGCAGGAGCCTTGCTTGGCTGTAACGCATGCAGATGCATACATTTCAACCAGGTACGGGAAGATGAAGACATTACTAAGTATCTTAAGGTAGCTCCGGGGATTTACGAAATCCAAGCCAAAGTGAAGATTGTTGAGTTTTATCTTGTATTTCGGTTTAATCGAATCGGTTGTTTGGGTTTGCCAAAACTGAGGTCAAGATTACGGGTATTTTAGTCATTATGTATGGGTTTTTTTTTTTTTTGGTGGCAAAAAAAGCAGGATCTATATATTAATGTGATATGTAACCCTAAACCCTGATGGAGTTGTGTTGAACATAGCAAAGAGAGAAAGAAATAGAGTGAGCTTTTTCTCCGTGGACGTAGGCATTTTGGCCGACCACGTAATTGATTGTGTGCCATCATCTTCGTGGTTGCATGATTAAGACTTGTGAGTGCCATGGTTGATCATAAATCCTAGTTATATTTCTCAATACAATCTTCAATATGTGTTCATCAAATCACTTAATCGCTTTCATTGTAAGAGATTAACTACCATTTTAAAGGCATTAGAAAATAGTTCATTTCTTAACTAAAAAGGGGATACTTCCTAGCATGGCCCTCAAAATTAGAGGGCTGCAAGATTTTGTCCTAACATAGCCCTAGGGCTTTTTGAAAAATATGGCAACCCTTAATTTAAGAGCATTTTTAAGGATCATGCCTAGCCTCCTTGTCGAAGGGCTAAATTGACAGGCCTACTCCCAACTGCTTAGGCATGGCAAGACACAACATGCGACCTTACATGGGCCAACAAGGCACAGCTAGACCAGCCACTGCACAGGCCTCCTTGCGTAGTCCCAGTTCCATCCCTAAAAAATGTGCTATAATAGAGCAGCTTGATTGAGTTGATATTTATAACTATAAAAAAAGGAAAATTAACTCTTAGTTGGACCACATGGCTCAGCTCTCATGTAATTTGAGGCAATGGTGTTCATACTTCATGAAACATAATTTTGAAATTTTCTCGATTCTTTTTCATAGATTTATCCGTTTTCTCATGCGTTTTTTGCTTTGCAATTATAATGAGCCAAACTCGTTTATATATTTTTTCATCTTTATGATATTTTATTTTATATGCTTGCCATGTTTCTTCTAGTTGATGGTCCTACCAGTGCAATATATCTCAGCCTTCAGCAACTGCCACTTTCATACGGTTATGAAATTCTGATTGGTTACTATTTGTAGGTGAAAAGGCTGTTGAATTAGCTATCAAAGATAACAAGCAATTATTGGTAAGTTCTTTTTTTTTACTCTTAAATATAATTGTATGAGAAGAGTGAACTTTTTACCTTTTGAGCTTCTTTATAATGCAGAACAATTTTTGGTTTTAGAATATAAAATTTTCAACTACCAAAATACTATGTCAGCTTACTTATTATTTATTCTCGAGAACTTCTAAATATACATAGAGTTTTACTCAATCTACACAGCCCATTTAAAAAAAATAAATAAAACTCTCCAAACTAACCCCAGCCCCTTCTCTCTCAACACACCTCACCTCTCCCTCCCTCCCTCCTCTCTCCTTTCCCGCTTCCTCTCTTACTAGCAACTAGTTTCGGCTGGCAGAGGCAAGTCTTTCTCTCTTGAGGGAGAGGAGAGGAGAGGAAGCGTGGGGAGAGGAGGAGAAAGAAGAATAGGAGGAAGAAGAGGAAAAGGAAGAGGAAGAGGGAGAGAATGGAGGGAGAGAGAGACTCCCTTCCGTCGGCTGGAGCTAGGAGCGTACACAGTTCATATTAGATTGAATTGAGCCTAATCTGTTACCAAGCCATTCCCTACAAATTAGCAATTTTGTAATGCATAACCAATCGTTTGCCTAATGAAAATCAAACCAAACTGAACTGTGGATCAATGGTTTAGTTTGGTTAAAACCGTTCAATCTATTAAATGTAATGCCAATTGTTTCCTCACTATTTTATATGCAGAGTAATTGCTAAGATTGAAAGTTGAATGATAAATGGCTAAAATGTTGTCTTTTAATATTTTGGTATGAAAATAAATAATTATATATTTTTTATTTCAACGATTCAAAGCGGTTTAAATCCGCAAATTAAAGGTAAAATCCGTCACCAAACCATTACTAACGGATTAAAATTTTTTCAATCCGTTACTAAATCATTAACCATTTTGTCAGTTAAAAAATCGTAAATCGAATCTAATCAGATCAATTTTACGGATCGATGGATTTTGTACACCCCTAATTGGAGCTCGTCGCCGGTCGAAGTAAAAGGAGTGAAGGGGGGAGACAGAGAGGTCTCTAGGGAGAGAAAACGGTTGGGGTAGTTTGAAAAGTTTTAATTTTTTTAAATATAAACCACGTTGGTTGAATAAAACTCATTGTATATTTTGAAGCTCTCTGTATTCTCTCTCAAAATTATGCATTTTTGTTTTATAAAGACTAATGCAAATTATACATCCACCACCAATCTTTTAGAAGGGATCTTGATTTATTTGGCTTACATCGTGTAGATTCTTCCCAAAGGTCGATGAAGTTGACTCTGCAGGACACTGCGCGGCCGTTCAACTTGCATGGCTCCTGTAGTTATTTTATATGATACGTGTCTTCTTCCTCCTCCGGCACACTCGCAGCAACGACAAGACTTCTTCCTCCTCCAGCCCACTAACACTCACAGCAATGACGGAAAAGCCTCTGACATCCCCCCAGCTCCCCTGGAAGACCAGGATCTTCATCACCCTCATCTCCACCGTTACCGACTCCTCACGCCGTCATAACCGCACCGTCAACCGCCGCCTCCTCAACTTCTTCAACTCCCGCGCTGCCGCCAACCCGAAGCCGCTCCAAGTCGTCAGAACCGCTGACTTCACCGTCGACCCCTCCCGCCACCTCTGGTTCCGCCCTTCTACCCCGCCGCCGACGACCTCCCGGCCGAGCTCCCCGTCATCGTCTTCTTCCACGGCGGCTGCTTCGCCTTCAACTCGCCGGACTCTAAGGCCTACGACTTCGTCTGCCGCCGCATCGCCCTCCAGCTCCCCGCCGCCGTCGTCTCTGTCAACTACCGCGTCGTCCTCCGGCCGCATACGACGACGGCCTCGACTTCGGCCTCTGGCTCGACGGCCGGCCGTCGGAGTTCAGCGACTTCGCCCCAATGCCGACTTGTCGCAGATGTTCCTGATGGGAGACAGCGCCGGCGGCAACATCGGCCACCACATGGCGGAGCCGATCTCGGCCGGTCGGGCGGCCGATCTGAAGAGAGCCCGCGTGATGGGGCTGGTGGCGGTGCAGCCGTTCTTCGGTGGAAAGGAGCGGACGCCGGCTGAGGTCTGGCTGGTGGACTCGCCGCTGGTGTCGGTGGAGCTGACGGACTGGTTGTGGAGGGCATTCCTGCCAGAGGGATCGGACCGGGACCACGAGGCCGCAAACATTTTCGGGCCGAGGATGACGGCCGTTATGACGGAGAGATTTCCCGCGTCATTAGTTTTCGTGGGTGGGTTCGACCGTTGCAGGACTGGCAGCTGAAGGCGAGATGGGGAGAGGCGTATCTGGTAGAGTATCCGGATGCTATACATGTATTTTACCTATTTCCGGAATTGCCCCAGACAGGAATGCTGATTTTAGAAACCAGGAATTTTGTGTTGAAGCAGTGTAATAAGGTAAGTGAAATGAAATAAAAATCAGAATTGGAATGGGGAACATGTAATAATAGAAGTTGTACTTTTAGTTGAAAACAAGCTTATACAATTTTTCTGATATTGTAGGATTTTTTTTTCCTAGCAGGGGTATCATTCTACATTATTGGTTTATCGTCGTGCAGTAAAACAATAATGTTTGGCAAAGCAGAAAAAAAAAAGATAAAAATATTCTTGCTTGAAGCCTATTTTCCGATATTGAAAATTGAGATCCTCTTTTTGTCTTTACAAAGTCTAAAGAGATTTTTTAAAGTTATTTTTAATATTTAAAAGATAAAAATGCATATATCCCTTGTGTAAAAGCTGACCCCCAAATTTTTACATATGGGAAATGAACCATTCGTGACGAAAGTCCCGTGTTGAGTGTTGAGTTTTTGGTTTGAAATGAAACATGTTCTTATGTCGCGCATGAGAATCAAATCTTCATGGATTTCTCATTAGTTTTTTTTAAAGTTATAAAGGCTTACGTTTAACAACTATAAATTTTCAATGATATAAGCCAATGAAAATATGTAGTGACGCAGATTTTTATTTTTAATTAGAATTAATTTTGATCCTTGGTTTATTTTGTGATGGGCCCCACATGTGATTGTTATTATTATTTTTAAGATTTTAAGTTATTAGTTACTCTGTGGGTCCCCTAAGTCATTAGAGTTTGAAAATTTTATAGATGTGCTCAAAAATTTAAGACTTTATTTAAATTAAACTTCTAGATTGTCTTGATTTATCCAAACTCCATTTAAAGATGAAATTTCTTTTGATTTGAACAAATTTGGCTAAATTTTGATAGTACTGGAACTCAATTCTTTTGAAGCTTTGCTTATCTCTTTCAATAAATAAAACCACTCTCCCCCCTAAATTTTATCTACGTAACCCAAGTTTTCTCCTGTCCTGTGAACAGTTTTTCCAGTTTCTCTTTCTACCTAAGGCATGACCCTCTCATCTCTTTTTCTCTTTCTTTTGCAAGTAACAATAATCGGTTAGTCCCATATCCTTCATATTGCATGGCTCTTCATTGGATTAGAACTCATCGTCTTCATCTGCCGTTATCATCATCATGGACCTTGCCCATACCTTAACCCAAACATGCACAACCCATCAACCACTAGCCCATCTGACCGGACCCACTTCATCATCACCCCCACGCATTACCACCTTCTCTTTTTCTCCTTTCGTCTGCATCGTTTTCTTTTTCCTCTCTTCACCGTTTCTTCATCTCCTCTCTTGTTTTCTTCACTTTCTACTCTCCCTGCACTTGGATCTATCTGAGGATGAAGCTCTGGTCTCTCTCTCTCTCTCTCTCTCTCTCTCATCTTCCCATTCTGTTTTCTTCTTCCCTCGTGCCATCTCTGCATTCTTCTTCCCTGTTCCTGGCCGAGGAACCCAGCTCAGCCGGGCCTCCTCATTTTCTTGTTCCGTCTTCTTCCCCTGGTCCTGTGTTGTTCTGCTGTCACTGCTTCTCCACTCTTTTCTTCCTCTTCTTTGCTTTCGCTTTCTTCTCTCTTTCTTCCTGTTCTATCTCCACTGCAACCAAGTCCAACTTGGGATCAACAGTCTGCCCAGCTACTTCTCCTTCTCGTGCACTTCTTTTCTATTTCTTCCTTGCTTCTTCTCTTTTTCTCCTCTCTGATTTTCTTTCTTCCCCATGTACTCGTACCCATCCTTTCCTTGTTTCTTTCTTTATTCTGCTTCCTTTCTCTTTCTTCTTCCTTCTTGTTGCTCTGCAATTCCTCCAATTTCTGTCATGACCAAGTGGCTCTCCACCCATCTCCAAATATGACTGTTACACCATCGCCATTGTGCTGCACTGCCCATTCCCCTCCCATCATCACGGTCAAACCCCCTCTCTACACAGCATCTCCTCCACCGGTGCGGACCCATCTCTTTCACCCCTGCTTCATCTCGCCAAGCTCCCCTTCTTTTCTTCTTTTTCTGTTTTCCTTTTTCCCTTCTTCTTTGTGGTTTCCTCTCATCCAAACAGATCCCATTAACCCAGGAATACAAATTTCTCATTCTTCATCTTCATCCTCTCTTCTTCTTCTTACCGCTTCTTCTTCTCCAGTCATTCCCTTCTGCTGGTTTTCTTTCTTCTTCTGTTTCTGTTTCTCTCCATGCTCTCTCCTTCCCTGCCATTTTTATTCTTGAACTTCTCCTTGCTTATCCTTCCTCTCCTTCGTTTTCTCTTCCAGTTTCCTGTTTTTCCCACTGTTCTTCTTGATCCTTCTTCTCACCAGTTTCTCATTCTATTTCTGTTTCTTCTTTCCTTGGTTCTTCTGCCTTCTTGCTTCCTTTTTCTTCTCTTCCTCGTGCCATCTCTGTTTTCCTTCTCTGCACCGTCTTCTTCTCTCTTTCTTCTTCTTCTGTTTTCCGATTTCTTCTCCCCCTTTTCTCTCTCTCCCTCTTGTTCCCTCTCTTCTTTCTGTTTTCCGTTTTCTTCCCTTCTCTCTGTTCCTGACCAAACGGAGCCTCTTCTTCCTTTTTCTCTTTTCCTTTTTTCCCTTCTTTCTTTCTGCAAGCGGACAGCCCACTTCGTTATCCTACCGTCATTTTAAGTGGATTCATCACTTCGAGCCCACCTGGCCTATGGCTTCCATTGATGATGTGGGCCAATCTCATGACCCTAGTTTTAGTCCACCTGCTAATCGACACTCCTGGTCTCACCCACCTCACTTATACTAACTTGGTTCCATCACCGAACCCAGCACAGGAAGTAGTACATCTGCGCTTAAATCCATCTGAGATTGCAACCCAGTTAGACCTTATGACCCAGTATTAACCCAGTTAATCTATTAGTCTACCTGCGTGAATGTTCGATTATGGTAACTTGGGCCGAACTCAGAAACACATTGAATCAGGTTTTATTTAAGTTAACACCCAGGCCTGAGCCCATAGAAACAATTATTTGACCCACTGTCCATGGCCCAGCTCATATGTTTCAACCCATTATACACAACTCACACCCAAATTTGGTCCATTATTTGCATATGAACCTGAATGATAGCCCATACACTCATATTCCGTGGCCCGAAGTAGAACCATCAACCCCGTGCATTGGCATGGCTCAAATCCATATAATTCCAAGAAGAATATTTAATTTGATTTAGCCATCTGAATATAAATCTATATTCTCTTAATAGGAAATCGCACCAAACTTCTAGGGCAAGATAAGCCAAATTCTCCGAGGAATGATAATCTAGGCAAGTAGTCTTACCATGGTTCCTTAGCCATAGAGTTTTAAGCCTTATCTCTTTTTTATTTAATTACGTGAGATTGTGAACTATTGAGATAATCCTAGATTTCAGGATACTTTGTTACCTTTTACATGCTGATACATGATGACTATGCCAAATTTAGTTTTGTTTCCTCGCCACCATCATGATGAAATGTATTTTTCGTGAAATTTATCGTTGATCGTTAATTTTTCATTGGAATTTAGATGCTGACAAATGTGAACAAAATCTTGAGAATCATGTTGTTTAATTGTGATCTCAACCCTTGGATATTTTGTGATTTAAAAGGCTTTGAATTTCGAATTTGATACATGTGTTCTCAAGAAGGTATTTTCTAAAGTATGGGCAATGCACCGTGGGGACATTCACACCAAATTTTAGCCCATTTTGGGTATGACATTGGGATTGGGACCCCTTTGTGTGATATTTCTAGTCTGCAGGTAGCTCACTTTGTTTTGGAGATCTCCGGAATCTCAGGCTTCGTGCTACTTTGGATATGAAATGGCTTGTACCTGGCGGATACCTTGTGCTTGGCGCAGGCTTAACTCTAACGAGCACACTTTGTTATTTTGTTTACTGTGAAGATGCCTTATCTTAATTTGGTTTTAGGATGTTGCTTCTAATTTATGATGTTTTGATTAACAGTTAGATTATCTTGCATATTTCCTCTGTCTTGTATAAATTCTGCTGAAATCCAATTTTTGTAAATTTGTATTTCATCTGATCTTGCTATCGATATTATTACTTTTGAGATTATTATATTTCACTCCTTCACAATTTGTTTGAAAACTGTGGCTCTAAATTTGATTTCTTTGATTGTTATCTGTTTTGTTAGGTTTTTATGGTTTGTATTACTTGTTGAGTTTTACTTACTCATATTTTTTCCCACAGGTCTTGAGGTTGAGCCAGAACCCGAGGAAATCTAGCTTGCTTTATAAGAATTGGGATTGTGTGAAGAGCTGCGGAACTACATATTAGAAGATTTGATTTGGGATTTATTTACCTTTAGGATGTTTATTATTATTATTAATAGTTTCATTCACTTCGAATTTATTCTATGGATTGATGTAGGATATTAATTATATGAACTCGTTTGGATGTAATTAATAAAGTTTAGAAATTATTTAATTTATTTGTTATGGACCTGTCATACCTCGAAATTTGAGGGTCCCAATAATCTTAGATTTCGGGGTGTGACAAAATCCTCATTTTTTTTTACAGATTTAAGGATGTTTTTCCAACCCACTTCATTGGATTAAAAAATTATTCTAGTAGATGTACACACCAATAATAATGTACTTAGCTATACTGATACATTGATACGCACAAAGATTCATAATCCTTGGAGATAAAGAAATTCCAATGAAAATCCTTAACTAAAATTCCCCACCTATTACCAAATGTGCCCTCAAATTAGAAATTATAGTCAAGATTGTTTTAAAATAAGGAACTACTATATTACACAGGGTTTTTCTCTCTTTACACAGGCCAAAAAATTTAAAAAAAAAACTCAAAACTTTCTAAAATGCCCTTCTCTCTATACACATCTACTTTTTCTTCTCCGGCCGGCGGAGGCCTCTCCCTCTCCCTCTCCCTCTCCCTCCCTCTATTCTCTCTCTCTTTCCTCCTTTCCCCCTTTCTCCTCCTCCCTCCAAAGGGAAATCCCGATCTCCCTACTGTGGGGAGATGGCGGGAAGGGAGAGAAAGGGGCAAGGGAGGGAGGGAGAGGGAAAGAGATAGAGAATAAATGGAGGAAGAAGAGGAGGAAGAGGGAAAGAAAGAGGGAGGGGAGGGAAAGAAAGAGCCCCCCCGCCGGCCAGAGAGGAGAGAGGAGAATGTGCATATGGAGAGAACGGCATTTTGGAAAATTTTGAAATTTTTTAAAATTTTTTAGCTTGTGTAAGGAGAGAAAAATCCTCTACATATATAAGTTTCCTTTATTATATTTTCAATGTTCGGGGGTAGTGACAAAATTTTAAATATCAGTGTGTTCGAGGTTTATAAAGAATCAATCACTTTGATATAATGTTCTAACCTGCAACAGGTGACCCATGTCAGCGATCAATGTCTATATTTTTATGACTTCTCTTCTTGGATACTGAAGGAAGAAAACTCACGTGGCTTAACAGTCAACTCTAATATAAAGTCAAACTAACTACATGGGACGGTTGGGCAGGAATGGAGATTGTGTAATCAAGGCCCATTTATTTATCAGGCCTAAAATTCAGAGCCAGATCATTCAGCCTACGGCCCAGGTGCAGCTGATTTGCAAAGTATACAGTATACACATTCCATTCGTTAAATATGTCTGGGCTGGGCCAGAAGTATACAAAGCCCCTGACCTGTTTTTTTAATACAGGTTGGGACTTCAAGTCTGTATAGGTCCGGACCTTGCCTATATATGTTATTGGGTGCAGTCGATGGCCGTAAAAGTAGATCCCAACTACAACTCAATGTAGGCCCCACTTAGGTTAAGCTTGGGCTAACCCCCCATGGACTGACCTAGTTACAACCTGAAAATTCTCATGTTTGGGGATTGAAAAATAATAATAATAAAACCTTTATTTTTTTATCGGTAAAAAAAAAACCTTTATTCCATTTGATGGATTCTTATGAGTTTTAAAACTCGTATTTATAAAAGGATTAAACTGAAGAAACAAAGATGACTATGCAAAAGCTGATCAAGTGGTGAGGGCTCTCCATATCCACTCAGATACAACCAAGGATGGATCCTTGGTTCCATTGGTTAGGGCCTAAGGTAGCATGCATCATGAGTGTGTGTGTATGTGTGTGTGTGTGAGAGAGAGAGAGAGAGAGAGAAAGAGAGAGTAAATAGATATAAAAAAAATAATATTAAAAATAACCATAAAATAATCTCTCATTTAATGGAAAACAAATCAATGGGGAGTTAAAATCCAATAATTCAAATGTTAGGAAAGTCATAATCCCATCCACATCTCATGTAAAAAAAGGTTTCTAATGCTTGCTTGTGCATGTTTAGAAAATGGGAAACATACATTTATTTATTTGTTTACTTATTCCTTTTGCCTTGCTTTGTTTAGTGCCTCATAAGAAATTAAAGAAAAACTTTTTTTTCCTAGATGGGTGAGTGGTACGCTTCTTGAGACAATTTATTTTCCTCGGGATCGAAAGCTACACAGCTCTTTGAGACGACACACTGCTATTTTCTAATAATAATGATTTAATTTTACAAAATTGAATTATTTTCTTTCCTAGGAAGGTCACAATTATGATTTCACCCTCCATAAAAAAAATAAAAAATAATATAGAAAAAAAAAATTCTAGAATGGGACATTTCAAACTCACGTTCCTCATTAAATGTAGTCAACGTCTTATGACCCAAAAGAAATTAAGAGTACGTTAAAGCATCTACAATAGACTAGTTAAAAGTTTTTTTTAACTGAGATAATTACCTTAAAGCAAAAAAAGTGGTTTCAATGGATTAGCTATCACACTAGTTATTTTATATTATTTTATTTTTATTGGCTAAATATGGTTAACCACTGTGCACTAGCTAAATAGAAAAAATTATTGAGTTGACTTTATCATGTAATACAAATATGAAAATATAATGATTGAAATATGCATTTAAAAATAAATAAAAATTAATATTTAAATGAGATAGATAAAAGATAAATAGTATTATTAGAATGTGTAGTTGAAAAGGTTATCAGCAAAAATAAAATTATAATCTTTTACTTAAAATTTAATTAAAAAATACATAGCCGTAAATGCTTTTAGGATACGGCAATAAATTAGCGTTACAGCGAAATGTGCCAATCATTGCAAACTTTAAGTTGTCTGCGCAAGTACCCATCGAAAAAGCAAAACATTTTAAGCCGCAAGAATATGGCATTGTTCAGCTACCTCGAAATTAACAAATTTTCCGAACTTTTAGAACTCTGTACGCACATCTTCGTAACAACGTTCAACTCAAACAAACGTATAGAATGCAAAATCAGCTCGAAAAGACAGGCAAAGAAGAAAGCATAGCAATTAACCAGCCCGTAAACTACAACTTCCAGGCAAATAAAGATCGATAAGGCCATCCGCCCATCCCTCAAGAACCCATCATGCAATGGACAAAATACCAACACAGAAACTCCCACTCATGCACAGCCAAGTAACTGTCTTTCTGATTCTAAAAAAGGAAAAAATTTGAAAATAGGGTTTAAATTTTGCTTAGATTTTAAAATAGGATAAAAAAAATTTTCATTTCAAATCAAGGCTTATATTTTTCATTTTCATTTCAAATCAGGACAATCAGTGAGAAAATGAATTTTTCAGTGAGTTCTTGTTTCATTTTTTTGGAATACCCAAAATGTCCTTAGTTGCCCATTTCCTCTTCCTCCTCACAACGCTCTGTCTTCCTAGTGATGTAAGAAGAAAACCAACAAGGAGCTTCCAGGAGCTTTCTAGTAGATCAATGGCATGGAAACAACCTCCTTAACAGGGAGAAAATCCGGACTAACATTAGGCATAAGAGGAGACCAATTGACCACTGAGAAGTGGAGAGAAAAGCTTGAGTGAGTAACTCCTTTCTCACTGTTATTATTACCTTTACCACCTATTAGTTGCTACTAGGAAACACCATCAGATCAGGGTAGAAAATTGGAAGAAAATAAAAAAAAACCGAGAAAAAGGTGAAAACAGTAGTTCACTATTAGGAGGAAGAAGGCTATAAACGAAGAGGAGCAGGGTGCTGGGTTCGGTTTTGCTGTTTTTGAGACAGAGGCCAGTTGTTTCCAAGCGGAGAAGTTCTACCCGTAGAAATTTGGCACTAGTGCAAAGCAGGTGCAGGGTTCGGTCACTGTTTATTGCTCTCATCCGATAGGAGGAGCACCCGAGTTGTATGCGAATTTGAAACACCCTAGATCCTGTGTTTAGATCGGTGGGCCACGGCTGCAATTCACTGATGTCTGGGTTATGCAACGACCAAACCTTGCACGGCATGCGATCCTCTTCTACTCCTCTGCAAATTCTCATCTCCTCTGATCAATGATTTTGAAATTCTTCTACTCCCTTGCAAATGTGCAATTCATTGATTCGGACTCTGCCGTGCCTCACGCTAGTAGGTTACATCACAGCGCTGCCGGAGAAGAACTGTTCGGAGCGAAGTTGCGCCTTTGTCTGTGCCGCGGAAGGTTGCAAAAACAGAATCAATGAAGAAGACAACTCTGGTTAGAGTTTCTCAGGCCAGGCCAGTTTAAGTTTGGGTCAATTAATCCCACACCAATCATCGCGCAGAGACCCACTGGCCACAACTCACCCTCACTTTCATCTTCGTTCTTCTTTCTCAGTGCGCACCCCTGCCCCTGCTACACACACCATCTCATTCGACGCTCTCTCTGCTCGGATCCTCTTCTTCCACAACCAAAGCCCGCTAAAAGGCTCGAGTCCTCACCCCCGGTATTGCCAACCACAACTTCATTCGCACCAAGCTCGTCTCCTCCTACGCTCTCTGCGGACACATGCAGGGAGGAAGAGGAAACAGCCAAAAGGGTATTTTGGACATTTAAAAAAATGAAAGCAGAACCGGCAGAAAATTAAATTTTTCAGCGGTTGTCCTGATTTGAAATGAAAATGAAAAACTTAAGCCCTAGTTTGAAATGTAAAATTTTTTTATCCTATTTTGAAATTTGGGCAAAACTTAAGCCCTGTTTTGAAATTTTCCTTTCCAACAATTCAACTTTTGAAAATAGGACTTTATTTCAGGCATTCCTATGAGCTGGTCATTTACAGAGATCATGCAAGCAACTGGAAGTCAGAAATATATAAACCCTCACACCACCCTCTCTCTACTCTCTCCCTTGTGTATGTGTCACCCAATCCCACTCCCACTCTCTGTGTACCCAGCCCCAACATGTGTATGTGTCACCCAATCCCACTCCCACTCTCTGTGTACCCAGCCCCAACATGGAAGGCGCGCAACCCCCCCCCCCCCCCCCCCCCCCCCCCCTTCCTCTGTCTTTGTTTTCTGGATTGCGCAAGATGCTGTGACTTAAAAATTGAATTGAAGTGTTGAATGTTGAAATGGGTTTGGATGTTGGAATGGGTTTGGCATGGGTTTGGATGCGGTTTAAATTAAATGATGAAAGAATGTTCTACCATCACATACTTTTAATGTTTTGATAGTTTGAGTTCTACTTTTAAAACTTTAAAAGTTTTATGTTCTAGATTTCTAAATTATAAGTCAAATAATATTCAGCGGAATAAATAAAATAAATTGACAAGCAAAAAACAGTCAACCACATAAAAAGAAGATACATAAATTTTTATACGAAAAGGTCAATGGAAAAAAAACCAAGAGTCATACCAAACTAATCAAAGCACTAATTTTTAGCAATTATTAAATATACTCCCAATTTTATATAGTCAGTCTCTTGCTCATAGGATATAGTTTTTCTTATAAAAATCTACAACACGACTCGACTCTGCATGCTCTGCTTTTTGCGCTTGATCCAAACACTTTGATTCCACAATATGAATAATCTCCTACAATGAAGTAGAAGCAGTAAAACTCTAGAACTAGAAGCTTTCAACAAACTTGTTCTAATAGAAGTTCTAGAAAGGTGTTCTTCAAAAAATATTCTCAAGTTAAAACAATGAAATCTATGTTTAGGCTTGAGAGAAAATTTATTTTTTTTTATTAATAACAATTCATGCCTTAGGGTTAAAGTTCAAGTAAGAACAAAATAGGCAACAGGCAGCTCTTGCAGAAACAGAAAAAGTTTTCATGCGTCGATGAGTTTCTACATAACACTCAATCGATCATTCAAAGGTCAGATCGATTGGATAAAGCTACTATTTTAGGTCAAATCGATTGGATGTTTACCCAATTGATCGGATGAAATTCAGCATAAATTTCCATAAACTTTCTAAAGTTATTAACTTTGTCTTTTTAACTCCGATTTACACAATCTTAGGTTCCACGAATATCTAATTGAATGAGCTTTCTAATGGTGGTAGCTTACCCATATTCAACACTCAGTTTATGAGATATGACATTTTTAATCCATGTTGTGCTCAGAAAAATATTTTAGTTTACATTCTCTTCAATACAACTTACCCGGTGCGCAACCACAATCCATCCAAATTTTATTTTGCTAGGTGTTATATTTTGAAGATGTGTGTTGGATGAAGTAATTTTTTTCTTAACAATTGCGGAATTGAAAAAGTTAGATGTTGTCTCACAAATCCAGAAATGGGGATGTTGGATGTTGTGTACATGCTGTGTATGAGATATTTGACAATTGAATGAGATTTCTGTTGGGAAAAGCGGCGTAACGTAAACTACCCACGATCTACGGATTTACCAAGATGAACACACAGCAATCACACCATCAAGCAATCACACACATGACATAGCAGTTTTACGTGGTTCGGCAATCTTGCCTACGTCCACGGGAGGAGAGAACTCATTTACTATGATCCATCTCGATCCCCTCAGGATCTAGGGGTACAGTACATCAATATATACAGTTCCCGCTTTCTTGGCCACCAAGAAAAACCCATATATAATGACTAAAATACCCTTAACCCTGAGCCTCGGTTCTGGCTAAACCAGACGACCGATCTGGCTAAACCGGAATACAAGACACAATCCAACAATCTCCACCTTGGCTTGGATTCCGCAAATCCTCATAGCCACCTTGAGATACCTGGTAATGTCTTTCATGTACCCTGCTGAAGGGTACGCCTCTGCACACGCTATGACCTAGCGTGGCCACAGTTGCCTCCTTTGACCTCAACAGCATCGTCTTGAACCTCCGAAGTGCTCTCCATTTGTTGTTACATGCATGCACCATTGCAACACAATGAACCCGACTTCCATCCGTCAAGATAAAACTGAAGACCTCCCCGAATCCGGATCTCACTGGTACCTTGCGAATCCTTCCTTCTGTCTCCATCTCGGTGTTCTTTCCGTCAAACCTGCAACTGTCATGTTCTAGCCTGTTCTGGTGGGTTGGGCACAGTACATGCGGGTTAGATATGACCCGATGCTTAAACCGGCTTACTCCGACCTAAACAAGACTACCATTTTTCCTAAGAAAATCATCTCAGTTCAGGGCTTCCTGGATTTCCGCTAGATGATATCATCGAAGACCCATCAATCCATCTTCATCCGTCGCATCTAACTCCACCTGAACTACAGATTTCCTCCCCTGTTATTTGATGTCTCCTTCACTGCTCTACCTGAAAAAGCATCCCCTATCAACCTGTAGTGACCAAAACTGATTCCTTTCAACCGAATCCGAGCTTTCTTGCACACTACCTCCTTTCGATTCTGATTCTTTTGCTTTTTCTTCCACTTTGGCATGTCACTCCTTCCTGATTCCTTTGACACGAATCTGAGTTTTCTATCAAAGTTCTGGAGCAATCTACCATTCTTGACATTAAGAAACACTTTTCAATCATTGTTGTGTCACGGAGTCTAACACTCTATCCTGCCAATCCCTGAAGTTGTTTCTCCAACAAACACTTCAATCTGGCCCGTGATGCTTGAATCCATTGCTATCATTGTGAATCTGTTAGTTTCTGCAGTCCCCCAATTTTTTGCCCATCAAATTGCTAATATCTTTTATTTTCCTCGTAGATCTCGTTACCGTGAGTACATTGGAAGAAACAGATCTGAAATCCGACTCCGGATGGCTTCGATATTGCAGAATTAATTCTCCACACTCCAATTGGTCAAACATCCATGTTGACCGTTGACCAGCCCATCTTCTTCCACATACGCGTAGATCTCCTCACAATGAGTCCGTAGGCACAAATGGATTTCCGATCGGACATCGGACGATCAAGATATCGCAGAAACAATTTCAGCCACAAATCTGGTCAAACCTGCTTGTTGACTGTGCTGACGTCACTGCTGACGTCACGGCTTGCTGGCAAACTGGGCCTCTGAAACGGATCCAGGTCGGCTTCACCTGACCCGGAACTGAACTGAACTGCTCGCTTTGCTGGGCTTCTCTGATGTACCGGGTTTGGGTCCGACCGGAACTGGAACCAGGAACTGCTCTGCTGGGCTTGCTGCATAAATAGGCTCGGGTCAGAACCTGACTCACCTAACCCGGCCCAACTAGTACGCTTGACTGGTCTACACCGCGGGTCAGGTCAAACAGACCCGACCCGAACCCGGACCTGCTGTTTCTGGGTTCTTCTCCACGATGGGTTAGGTTGAACGGACCCAACCCAAAACCCATACTGACCTGGAATCTGGGTCGTCTTCAACTTGCAACACTGTGTCTCTGTCTGCAACCCAGTTGCAGACCCTGTCGGCCTCGGCTACGGCAAAGTGGACCGGCGACAGCGGCGAGGCGCGGCGACTGCACGGCGTCGACGAACAGCTGCTGGCGGCGACTGGAAGTCCGGCGAAGGCGACGGAGACGGCGAGAATCCCGGCAAAAATCCCGGTGAGAATTTCATGTTTTTCGAACGGCTAATCGTCTTCTACGATGAAGGGTTGCTGCTGCGATCCTCTGCCTTCTCCGATCCTCTTCTTCTCTTTGCGATTCGAGCGGCCAGGACACCCTTCTCGACTTCCTCGTCATCCAATGGGCGACGATTGTTCCAGCGTCTTGCAGCGACCGGAGCAGGCAATGGCCGTGCAGCAGCAGTCCAACGATTGTGCTGCGGGTGACGGGCACATCTACGGCTGCTGCGTCTTCTTCATCCCCTGTTCTGCAACAGGAGCCATCACTGCCTTCTCTAGTCAAGTTCGGTGGCCCACCAAGAGATCACAACTGATCTCTTCTCCCTGCACAAATCTTCCGCACACAAGCAACCTTGATCTTCAACAATTTCGGAAACAAAAATCTGAGCCCTATCTTTCCCTGCAACAAAGAAGCCGTGGATCCTTTCTTCAGGCACATCCAACGCGATCCGTCAATCGCAAAACCACCAGCGATCTCAACCTCGCTCTGATACCACTTGTTGGGAAAATCGGCGCAACGTAAACTACCCGCGATCTACGGATCTGCCACGATGAACACACATCAATCACACCATCAAGCAATCACACACATGACATAGCAGTCTTACGTGGTTCGGCAATCTTGCCTACGTCCACGGGAGGAGAGAACTCATCTACTATGATCTATCTCGATCCCCTTAAGATCTAGGTTACAGTACATCAATATATACAGTTCCCGCTTTCTTGGCCACCAAGAAAAACCCATATATAATGACTAAAATATCCCTAACCCTGAGCCTCGGTTCTGGCTAAACTAGACGACCGATCCGGCTAAACCGGAATACAAAACACAACCCAACAATTTCATTGACATGTTTTCAGCATTCTAATACTAAATCTGAGTTGTTTTTTGAACTTGTTTGATTTTTGGAATGATGGATGTGTTCACTAAATTAAGCAGTCGAATGGTGGAATTGTGGATGGTGGAATGGTCTTTTTTTTTTTTTTTTTGCTTTAATATCTGAATGTATAATCTAAATGTTCTTGTAAATATGAATTTCCCATTCAAAATGACGTAGCCTTAGAGGATTCAAGGCATTTAAGGCTTCCAAGATTCTTTATAATTGATAAGGCAACAATCCTAACATTTTCTACCGATTATTTTGAAAAAAGGTGATCTGATTTTCTATTCTACTCAGATATGTTGGAAATCATAAAAAGTCCTCGGTTATTTCGAAGTCAGATCATGATCAAAGCAAGACTTTTTCACGGGCATCCTTTTCAAGATCCAGATCTCAGTAGAGATACTTAACATTCAGTGCATTCTTCTTTGTGAGATTTTTTTCAGCATCTGAGTGGTTAAGTGTCAATTATATAATTTTAATACAAATAAGCTTACTCCTACAAGGGAGAGTGATTGTGACAGATGGTGACTATTTTGCACATCTCAATTTAAGATTTTGTCCTTCTTATTCATTTCAGAATTCTAATGCTTACGGACTACCTTTAAAGGTTGCATTTTCATGACTAAATGTCACCAACTAACTAATAGGTTGCAATTAATTACATGAATCTTATGTGATTGTAGGCTCTTATGTGATTTTCACGTTAATTTTTTTGATGATTCCTATGTGGTGATTTTTCATGTGAATCTTGTGTGGTTATTTAAATAAGTCATACATCGTTCTCATTTGATATATGTGTGTTTTTTTATTATTCAAACAAAATATGGAATTTACTTGAGAACGATTCCTATGTGGATTCTTGGTAGCATGAGATCACTTCTCCTTCATGTTATTAGGTTCAATATCTAGCCTTGTAAACAAATTCAGCGCCAATGGCTCACCTCTTTTATGGCCAAAGGTTTGGCAAATGAAGTGCTACAAAATCTCAATGGCATATTGTAGAGACAAAATTTTTTCCTTTTTTCGTATAGGATCCATTTGTCCATTTGGTATTTAATTCATGAGAACTCAATCCAATGCATTCAAGAAAGGGCCTAAAATTGATGGGTTACAAGATGAAATTTACTAATATCATCAAATACTCGTATCTTTAACAGCAAATGATTGCCTAACCATTGCCTTAGATTAGACTGTAATAAAATGGATTTTTATCAAATAAAAACCAAGAGCCCGGTTCGTTTCTTGAATTGAGAGAATTATATCCCCAAAATTTGTAAATGCCCCAGCATATTAGAATTGTAGAATTCCCCTTTGGAGTTGAGCATCCAGGAATTCCACTGAAAAGCAAACATACTAAAATTTCAAAATTCACATAAGGTATTTGAGACGATAGTATTTTGAAATTCCTACAGAGAATCATGAAATTTGCAAAATTACAAGAGACAAGCCATTACATTATATCCAAAAAATCTTGAAACCTCATATTTCTATCAAAAATTCTTGAAAAGAAACCGTCTCTAGGGTTATTTTCTTCTAGTAATACATGCTAGGCCACAATGAGCCCACAGATTCGATGAGCAGATCATCGCATCATAAGTTGCAAGTCCTTTTGGAATGCAAAAATAGATTAAAATGATGAAGGTATCTGATGGTGGACCATTAAAATCGAGTAAGTAGTCCTAGGTTAAATTAGATTAAAATTACAGGCGCGAAACTAGTGAGGTTGGATCAAAACAAGTTCAGTTGACAGGTGAGATCTATGCTTCAAAGCCCAACTCATATTTCACCCATTTTTCACCCCAACAGACCACCCTTCTTACTTCCCTAAACGATTTTAATTTCAGCACGCAATGTTGATTTCTGCTGTGGTGACTTGCATTTATGTGGCTCGATTTGCATTTGTATGTTTGGTCAAGTTCCCAGGGGTTGTTTGGAATGCTCTCTTTGATTTTTTTTTTTCTAGGTATTTCCTTCTTTCCTAAATGGGGGCAATTCTCCATTTCAGCCCCACCCACTTCCAAAGGCATATCCAGGCCCAGCCCAAGCCCAACACGGGCCATAAAAATATGCCCATGTCAGCCAATTTAATCAATTGGGCCGGGCCAAATCAGGTTTTCAATCTATTTATTGCCTTTTGAGTAATTATTTGTACTAATTAAATGGAATTACATGCATTTGTTATACAGACTAGGCCAGGCCTGGCTTTTCGCCTTCTATCACTTAAACCAAGTCCGACTCAATTCTTAAATGGGCCCTAACAACAAATCCAAGTCCGGCCCAACTTTTTCTGGGCCCGGATTGGGCTCAGGCTGGATGAACCCATGACATCCCTAGCTGTAATAGAGCATCTTGATTGAGTGGACATTTTTAGCAGATAGAAAGTTCTCTCATAATTGGACAAGCTTCTCAGCTGTCCAATTATATCGATCAGCATATTTGGCAGCTCTCACCTGAGAGTCGTCGGCTTGAACCCAGAGAATTTCCAAGCATAAAGGAATGGATCCTCCCACTTGTTAAATCCACTTACAGTATCTAGGTAAACTGAGCATTCGCAAGTTTTATGTCAATCTGGGTTTATCCAAATATTTGTTTGATAGTTTGGTGAGAAACATGATAATGACCGGCATTGAAAATATCTATTGCCCAATATACCTATAGAGGGTGTTGTGATTTTCTGACATCACTCGTTGTGCACATCCATCAATCACAAGATCAACAAGAACAAGCCACACACAAGAAGGGACACGAGATTTACGTGGTTCACCCAAACAGAGCTATATCCACGGGCACAGAGCCGATCATCTTCACTATCACAAGTAAAGTACACAGAGACACACGTTCTCTCACATCATCTCACCTACGTGGTGTGGGAACACCACAAGCAAAAGAGCTCTCACCTCTCTTCAACTAAGCAAGATCTACGGTTACATACTATACATATATATAATCTCCGCTTTCTTAGCCATCAAGAAAGCCCCGGTACAATTACCAAAACACCCTTGACCTTAAACCAGTCCCTAGCTAACCCAGTGGACTCATCCGGCTAAACCGGAATACAAGACATATACCCAACAATCTCCACATTGGCTTGAATTCCGCACAACTCGAACCACCAGGAAATAAAATCGGCAATGTCTTTACGTACCTTGCTGAATGGTACGTCACTGCACCAACGATGCAGTCTTCTTCAACATGTTGACTTGTTGAACCAGCACATGAACTTTGAGCAAAGTTCATCTTCTCGTCAAACTCCACCTCGAACTTAAAGCTCGAAACTATTGATGAATCTAAGTGATATCCTAAATCACTCACCATCCTGCCCCATCTTCAACATCACTATGAAGATCCAATCACCACAAGCATGCAAGCAAAATAGATCGGGAATACAAGTCCAGATGACTTCACAATTGCAGAAACCTCTGCTTCTGAGCGGTCAAGAACTCCATTTAACCGGGCCTCCGATCAATCAAACAAATGTTTGATAACTGCTGACACATCAGCTCCTCCTTGCTGCTTTTCCGGCTTTGCTCTGGCAAGATGAATAACATCACATGCGATCCAGAACGCATGTGAACCCCAAACGAACAACTTCGTTTGAATCAGCAAACCCTTTACAACTAGGCCGGCGACTCCTATTATTGGGTTTGCAACAACAACCAAGTCGAGTAGACCCGATTCTAGCCTGAATTTACATCTGTTCAGATCTCCTCCAAATTTCTACATCAAGTTATAGATCTCGTCACCACGAGCACGATGGAAGAAGCGGATCTAAAATCCGACTCAGGATGCTCCGATATTGCAGAAACAAATTTCTACGCTCTAATCGGTCAAACCTCCTCCTTGACCATCAAACAGCCAATCGGCCTCTTCCACTGCGTAGATCTGCTCGAAACAAGTCCGTAGGCGCAAACGGATCTCCGATCATACGTCGGACGATCAAGATAATGCAGAAGCAATTTCAGCCGTTGAAACTAGTCAAATCTGCTTGTTGACTGATGCTGACGTCACTACTGTGCAAAAGCTGACTGGGCTTCTGCAACCGGTCCAAGTCCACCCCACCCAAACTGAACTGAACCTGCTTTACGACAGTGGGCTGGACTCTAGGCACGCGGGTCAGGTCGGACCCTACTCGATCTGGCTGATCTGCTGGATTAAATTGTCCTCTGGGCTGGACTCTGTGCACACGGGTCAGGTCGGACCCAACCCGAACTGGCTAATCTACTGGGCAAACTTCTGGGTTGGGCTTCTAGTACACGGACCAGGTCGACTCGACCCGACCCGACCCGGCCTGCACTCGTGTTGCTGGACTAAGCTGCACCACGTGTTGGGTCTGACCCAACCCAAAAACCGAACCTGAACCTGAGACGTCTCAGCCTGGGCTGATTCTCCATGGGTCAGGTCAAACTGACTTAACTCGAGCCCAAAACCCAGAATTTCCTGGGTCGTCTTCAACGAAGACTCTGCTTTGCAACGTCCTCTACAACCAAGTTACATGTGGGCAGTGCTGTGCTTCGGCTCCGGCGTAACGGTTCGGCAACCGACGGCGAGACACGGCGACGGCGAACAGCAGCTGGTGGAGGCGATGGCAAACGGAGACGACCGACTGCGACAGGCGAGAGGCGAGAGGTGATCGTAGTGGCAGCGATTGCTTGGCGAAAACTGCGGCGAGGCGATCATGACGGCAGCGGCGGCTTGGCGAGAATGGTGAGAATCCCGGCGATGAGTCCAGACAAAACAGAAATCGCAAACCCACGATGTTTCGAATATGCAGAAAACCCGGATCCTCTCTGTCTCGTCTTCTTCCAGTGGCACAATCAGAAATCCGGTCTTCTCCTTCTCAGACCTGGGAAACCAGATCCTCTGTTCAAATCGAACCAGCCACGATTACTCCGAGATCTGAAAACAACCTGTGAATTCTTTTTCCTCCGATCCAAACCAGACCGGAAAACCTAATCTCGTTTTTTTCTTCGATGGTGGCCTAACCAGAGATCACGAACCTGGTCTCTCTTCTTCTCTGTTTCGACAACAGAGATCCGAACCCTTTGACAAGGATTCAATCAGTCGATCTTCATGCGTACAACCTCCAAGCCACTGAGCGATCTCTACCTCACTCAAAAACCCAAGGAATACCACCTTGGATCTGATACCAATTGTTGTGATTTTCTGACACCACCCGTTGTGCACATCCATCAATCACAAGATCAACAAGAACAAGCCACACACAAGAAGAGACACGAGATTTACGTGGTTCACCCAAACAGGGCTACATCCACAGGCACAGAGACGATCATCTTCACTATCACAAGTAAAGTACACAGAGACACACGTTCTCTCACATCGTCTCACCCATGTGATATGGGAACACCACGGGCAAGAGAGCTCTCACCTATCTTCAATTGTGCAAGATCTAGGGTTACAGACTATATATATAATCTTCACTTTCTTGGCCACCAAGAAAGCTCCGGTACAATTACCAAAACACCCTTAACCTTAAACCAGTCCCTAGCTAATTCAGTGGATTTATCCGGCTAAACCGAAATACAAGACATATACCCAACAGAGGGCATGTATTTTTAGCTAGTAATACACAAGTGGGATGAGCTTATTTCTTTACTAAAATTTATGAAAAGAATTTGTCTTATTGTGGTTTTTTAAAAACATCTTGTCCTAACATTTATAATGCCATATTTTTTAAAAGTTTCAAAATTTTGACTAGTAAAAGAAATCAAATGACTTTGAGAATTTCTTCCAACCTCGTTACTCTTCTATGAATTTGTGAATGCGCTAAAGAGAAGAAAGCATTCAAGACTTTTACACCCTTGGATAATTCTAAAATTCTTAAGACAGAAAGAAATTTAGGAGATTCTAGCAAAGAAAAAGGCTATATTTTTTTAAATTTAAATTTTAATTAAGGGGGCCCTATTGTAGCATGCACACCTGTCAATGGCACAAATTTAAGATGAGCCCAGATCCACCCAGGCTTTGACACGTATTCTCAATAGATTTGAAAAAACACGTGTACGGTGGATAATGGATTTTGGAAGATGTTCCCATCAATTATTAATACCTGCACGGTCCCAACCAACGGCTGGAGTATACATTCCGCGTTCTATATATGAGTACCCTTCTTCCTCCTCCACAACACTGACAGTAAGTACAAGTGGACATTTTGGGGCGGAATGACGGAAATGCCCCTGGCATCCCCCCAGCTCCCCTGGAAGACCAGGATCCTCCTCAGCCTCCTCTCCTTCGTTAGCGACGCCACACGCCGTCGTAACGGCACCGTCAACCGCCGCCTCTTCAGCCTCTTCGACTCCCGCGCCGCCGCCAACCCCAAGCCCCTCCACGGAGTCAGAACCGCCGACATCACCGTCGACCCGTCCCGCAACCTCTGGTTCCGCCTCTTCTACCCCTCCGACGACGACCTCCCGCCCGAGATCCCCGTCATCGTCTTCTTCCACGGCGGCGGCTTCGCCTTCCTCTCGCCGGACTCCAAGGCCTACGACTTCGTCTGCCGCCGCATCGCCCTCAAGCTCCCCGCCGCCATCGTCTCCGTCAACTACCGCCTCGCGCCGGAACACAAGTGCCCTGCCGCGTACGACGACGGCCTCGACGTCGTCCGCTGGCTCGACGGACGGCCGCCGGAGTTCCGCGACTTCGCGCCCAATGCCGACGTGTCGCGGATGTTCCTGATGGGAGACAGTGCCGGCGGCAACCTCGCCCATCACGTGGCGGAGCGGATCTCGGCTGGGCCGGCGGCGGATCTGACGAGAGCCCGTGTGATCGGGCTGGTGGCGGTGCAGCCGTTCTTCGGGGGAGAGGAGCGGACGCCGGCGGAGGAGCGGCTGGTGGACGTGCCGCTGGTGTCGGTGGAGCGGACGGACTGGATGTGGAGGGCGTTCCTGCCTGAGGGGTCGGACCGGGACCACGAGGCCGTTAACGTGTTCGGTCCGAGGAGTAACGCCGTTATAACGGAGAGATATCCCGCGACGTTAGTTTTCGTGGGTGGGTTCGACCCGTTGCAGGACTGGCAGAAGAGATACTACGAGGAGCTGAAGGCGAGAGGGAGAGAGGCGTATCTGGTAGAGTATTCGGATGGCATACACGCATTTTACATATTTCCGGAATTGCCCCAGGCAAAAATGCTAATTGCAGAAACTAGGGATTTTGTGCTGAGACAGTGTAACAAGGCCAGTGAAATGAAATAAAAAAAATCACAATTGGTAATATTTAATAATAGAAGTTGTGCTTTTGGTGTAATATGTATGAAGATTATGCTTAATTTAGGGTTTGATTGGAAGAGGAACGAAGGATATATTAATTTAGTTTGAAGCAAAGCTTATACATTGTGTTTTTTTTTTTTTCCAGAGCCATTAGCTAAGGGGTAAGATTCTCTGATTTCGTCGTTTGACAAAACAATTAATGCTCTAGAAAACAAGAAAGTATTTTTTTGTCTTTATGAAATCTAAAGGGATATTTTTTTAATTATACTTTTTTTATTATATTAGAGTATGTTGACAAATTAAAGAATGATGTATTTCCAGAGGCTGGGTGATGCATCCTGTAATTTAAAATAGAATAGAGAAAGTCTATTGCAAATCACATGTGATTTAGTTAAATTTTAAAATGCTCTGACTTTATATTAGAATGATTAAATTTGAAATATTTTGAAGTTTATTTATAGGCCCGTTATATATAGGCCCCTCTTGGAAACTTGTCTCCATTTGTGTTTTTGGGGCATGTTTGTCTAGCATAACTGTGGAAAATGCATGAAAAAACTTATTATTTTTTCTTGCTGAAAAAGTTACATTTGGTATACCTAATTTTTTACATGGAAAAGCACAAAAATGTGCTAAGATTTTCATAGTTGCTCAGAAAATGTTCTCCCTTGCAACGGGTGACCCATTTCAAGTAATAATGTACTCTTTTAAAACTTTTCTTCAAAGATACTTTAAAGGAAGAAAACTCACATTACTCAAACTAACAACATGGGCCGGTTGTGGAGGAAAATATAGCCCAGAATCTGCGATTAACCACGGCACACACAAAACACAATCAAGCAATCATGAAGAAGATGACACACAAACAATTACGTAGTTTGACAACTTTGCATATATCCACGGAGAAAAGCACTTCACCTCCTTAAGGTTTAGGATTACACAACACATTAATATATAGATCACGTTTTCTATATAGATCCCGTTTTCTTAGCCACCAAGAAAACTCATACATAATGTCTAAGATACCCCTAACCCTGAACTTCGGTTCTGACTAACCCAGACGACTAATCCAGCTAAACCGAAATACAAGACAAAACCCAACAGGTTGGCCTGGACTAGAGATCCTTGGTCCCATTAGATAAGGCGGGAAGTGACAATGTGGCAAACATGCATGCGGAGTGTGAGTGAGTGGGAAAGTGTAAGTAAATAAAAGTTTTTAAATAATATTAAAAATAATCATAAAAGATTCTCTCATTTAATGAAAAACGAATAAGTGAGGAAATGAGAAATGAATATCAAGTAATTTAAATTTTAGAAAAGTCATAGTCCCATATACATCCCATGTAAAAAAAGGTTTCTCGATGCTTACTCATATATGTTATGAAAATGGAAAACATATATTTATTTATTTTTTACTTAATTTTTGGCCTTTGTTGCTTGGTGCCTTTGTAAGAAATTTAAAAGAATAAAACATTTTTTTAGCTGGATGGGTGAGTGGTACACTTGAGACAATTTACTTGCCTAGGGATCAATCTATTTTTGATGATGCACCCCTATTTTCAATTGAATTATTTTCTTTCCAGGGAAGCCCACAATGATAATTTCATCCTCCATTAAAAAAGAAGCTGGAATGACACGTCCAGATCCATGTACCTCAACAAATGTGGTCACGAACCCTTGGTGGATGGTAGTTACAGCCATGAAATTGGACGGTTCAAAGAAATAAGTTAAGGATTCAAACATACTAGAAGTGAAAGGCTGAGAGGTTGGTGGGTTATGAATACTAGTTTCTGCCTTTTTGGGTGGGCACGTGAATAGGGTTGGTGAAGAAGAAGCATATCATCATCGTTTCACAATTATATCAAACTAATTCAACCAAAACTCCCAGCTTATCTCTCTCTTCATTATTCTTTCAACACAAAATTTTTTTTAAATGACTATCTTTCAGGGAAATATAAGAGCATCTTCAAGAGAGATATACCAATTTTAAATATGTGATCGGATGAATTTTTGAAAGCTGATGTGTTATTTTGAAATTTTGAATTTTGGTAATTCCAACAAATGTGTCAAAAGTAACAATATTTTTTTAAATATCTTTACCAACTTTATTTTTTCAAACTATTAGAGAGCCCAAACATTAAAATATAAAAAAAAACAAAAGATAATTGCTTTTTTGAGCTTTCAAATTTAGCATAGCAAATAACTAGCCAAATGCCAATCATAGTTGACATAGCCCTTAGAGCACCAAACAAAAACCTTTATCACCCTATGTGGCATTTTGACCCCACCTTCGAGTTGCTCTAAGCTTTTGATAAGCACTATCGATTTGATAAGGCAGCCGTCGGATTATTAATTTTTTTTAAATCATTGTTTTCTTTTGTTGCGGTGTGTCCTTTGACCCATATCTGTCAGGAAAAGAAAATTTGAATGGACAGTTTGGATCTTGTTGACGTGAGACACATGGACTAAATTGAGGTAATATTTTATTGACTAAATTGAGGTAATATTTTATTATATTTTTAATACTAGTCCACTTCGTTCTAGTTGATTTTGGGTGGGGGAAAGAAGATCTCACCAACCAACATTTCATAAGGCTTCCATGATAATTATGATCCTTCAGTTATGTATTTTTAAATGAAAAAAATTACAATACATATGTCACTCATATTTTGATGAGGGACAATTTATTTTTTAGGCCTAATATGATCAAAATGATATCATTAAATCTTATGATTTTATCTTCTTGTATATTGATATTTTTTAAAATAGGCAGTGTTCCTCGTTATATTACGAGGGACACATGCTAGCTTTGTCCTTTTTTTAATGATAGAAAATTTATAAAATTCTCCCCTACTAAAAACATGAAAATCTTTGTGTAGGCATAATGTAGATCTTCTACAGCTCCTCCAGACGACTTATTTGCAACCTTTGAAATTCATTTACTCGTGGTCGGTTTTATACGAGTCATGAGCCTGCTCACTCAACACCGACAGTGTGCCACGTTATGATAATACCCATGTGTAGCTGCAGTCCATGTCAACAAAAGAAAATTAACAGCAAGGGGTCTGAATTGGGGATCCTCTATCTCAGTTTGGTAGATGTTCACCGTAAATGGACCATTTATGATGTGCCACATCAATAAAAAGCCGATGCGTAGCTACTGAAATTGAGATTCCGGATCCTCTCTTAAAACAAAACCCCCCCCCCCCCCCCCCCCACGACATGGGCGGTCCCCCACATCACCATGGGCATTTTCCTCCCTCAGTGTCAATTTGTAATCGGGGTTGGGACGAGGTAATGGCCACACAGAAATTTGAGAAAGCCCAGTCTCAGCTATGGAAAGCACATTGATATGATTATTTATTGTGTTACATCACTTGTGAGTTAGCCCAGTGTCAGCTATGGAAAGCACATTGATATGATTATTTATTGTGTTACATCACTTGTGAGTTAGCCCAGTGTCAGCTATGGGAAGCACATTGACATGATTATTTCTTGTGTTACATCACTTGTAAGTTGAAACATCCATTCAGTGATTACTTGTTGACTGATGAATGTGAAAGCCATGCTGTATCTACTAAAACTGGTTATCTATTCTCAGACGCTCTCAAATGTGTCAGCACTTTGCTTCCTACAGATAACTGTAGATTTCAATATTTGAATAATACTAGATATACTTTTTATTTTACAACTTATTTCACAATTATCATATGGAGCCAGTCTAATTTTATTTATTTTATTTTAATACTATAAAGATGAAGGAGAGAAAAAATAATACATAGAATAATTATGAAATGAATTGTGAAATGAGGAGTGCGGCCATGACTCATCCACATTTACTACATTCATTGGAAACTTCAATACATTTTTATTACCAGACAGGTGTTATCCAACCGTTGTCAATGGTCATAAAGTTACTTTTCTGTCTAATGGATGACTGTTTATTAAATTATTTCACCTGCGGCAGCAGCAGTACATATTTCCTTTTTAACATTAAAAAAAAACAATCTTCCTATTTGGGTAAATAAACACATTAAATAGATTAAATTTATGTGCTTCTTGACCAAACCTACTTTTACTGTACCATAGGGCTATTCGGCCCTGCAAGTTCTTTTTGAGTCCTACTAATCAAACACTATTTCAAATAAAAAAATTTTTAAAAATTTCTAAAATACCCTACCCCTCTTCTCCCCACACCCATTTCCTCTCTCTCTCTCTCTCTCTCTCTCTGTCTCTCTCCCCATCTTTCTCTCTAGCCGACAACGAGCTCTAGCGCGAACAGGGGCTATCTCCTTGTCTTCCTTTTCCACTTCCCCTTCCTCTCCCTCTGTTCTCTCTCTCTCTCCCCCTCTCCTTCCCTCTCTCCTCCCTCCCCCTTTCTATCCTTCGTCTCTACATCTTGTTGCTACAGCTCCCTGCACGCTGCTACAAGGAGATCGACAATCTCCCTGTAGCAAAGAGATGCAGTGTAGGGAGATTGATCCCTGCATCTCGCTGCTGCATGGAGATCGTCCTATAGCAACAAGATGTAGGGAGGGAGAGAAAGGGGGAGGGAGGAGAGAGGGCGGGAGAGGGGGAGAGGGAGAATGGAGGGAGGAAGAGAGACAGGGAGAGCCCCTTCCGCGCCGAAGCTCGTCACCGGCCAAAAAGGAAAATGGGGAAGGGGAGGAGAGAGGGAGAGGAGTTGTGGGAAGAGAAGGATATTTTGGAATTCTTTATTATTATTATTATTATTTTGCTGACTATATTGAGTCCAAAGTGGTGTTAGTTTAGCAGGCGAGTACTTTATACTGTTCAAAATTCAAATGGGATGATGTTGATGTATAACAATCAAAACAGGTGGTCAAAATAAATTCTTCAGTAGTGGGCCATTTCATACTATTAGACCAGAAAATGTAGCTTTTCTTGTTCAGACTATTAAGCATCCACAATAGACTAACTAAAAGAAATAACTAGCATGAAAAAAAAAAAGATTCCAACAAACTAGCTATTACACAAGCTATTTTATGTTATTCCATTTTGGCCAACTAAATTTAGCTAATCATTTTACACTAATTAAACAATAAAAAACTCTTTACTTAGTTCACTTTGTCATGTAATATGTACATTAAAATATAGTGATTGGAGTATGTGTTTAAAAATGAATAAAAAATTAATATTTAAATGTGATAGAGAAAGGATAGATAGCATTGTTGGAGTATATAATTGAAAAAGTGACTAGCTAAAATAAAATTGCGGCTATTTAGTTAAAATTTGGCTAAAGAATACACAGCTTTGTTATGAATACATTTAGATCCTTTGTGTGTCCCATTGGACAATGGCCTCCACAACTTCAAGGATGCCTAACTACAGTGAATCGAATCAGGCACTAGTAATGGCTTGAGGTCTAACATGAATTTGCGCAACTTAGGTTTCATAATTGGGGGTTGGAGGACCATGGGCCAAGACCTAAATTGTTGGATTTAGTCTTATATTTCGATTGAGCCAGATCGATCGTCTAGGTTATAAAGCGAGAAATATATATAAATATGATATGTTACTCTAAACCCTCGAGAGTTGTGTTGGACACAATAAAAAGAGAAAGAAATTGAGTGAGCTTGCTCTGTGGACGCGAGGGGTTTGGGTGAACCACGTAATTATTTGTGTGTCGTTTTATTTGTGGTTGAGTACTTTATGGCTGTGTGATTTGTACGTGCACGGTGGATCTTAAATAGTGGGAATATTTTCCAGGGGTTGTACGCGAAGATTAACAGATCGGATTTCGTGGATCTCTGCAGGTCAGTGCAGAGAAGGGAATGATCGGAACTGCTCTGATCTTCAGTGGCCCACGGTCGTTGGAGAAGAAGAAAAAGGTCTTGTTTCGTTTCTCGCGCGGTGCTGTTGCTGGTGTTGAAGAAGAAGACCACTGTCTGGTATTCAGATTCTTGTTCTCTTTCTTGATCGGAAAAGAAGACGAGCACCGAGGATTTTCCTGTTGCAGAGGATATGGTTGCTCTGACTGTCTACCGGAATAGGAGAAGATCGGAGTTGGGTTCTTGGTGTTGATCTTGTCTGGAGAGGAGGATCAAACCTCTCTGCGTAGAACAGGCCTGTCTGCTTTTAATTTGCTCTATGCAAATCGAAATCAGAGAGAGGAGATCGAAGGGACCCGTGGCCGGAGAAGACGACTGTGAAAGGGGAGTCCGTGCTGCTGCCGCCGCCGCCGCCGCGCTGCCACCACTCCACGCCGATCGTCGCCGCTTTCGCCGCCAGCAGTGCTCCTACCGCCGCTCTCCGCAGTGGCAGAGGTGCCTTCTGTTTCTCCGGTCCGCAGGTCTGGGTTGCAGGGAAACAGAAGGAGAAGACGGTGAAGTCAAGACCTGGGTTTCAGGTCAGGTCAGGTCAGAAATGACTCGTGAAGACCCAGCCCAGCCAGCACAGCAAAGCAGTTCCATGTACAGGTCACGTCAGGTCGGACCTGATCCGTTGCGCAGGGCCCAGGCTGCCTGCAAGCAGTGCTGACATCAGTGTGACCTCAGCGACGGTCAAACGAGCAGTTTGACCAGGATTCAACGACCAGATTTGTTTCTCGAATTTCGGGATCATTCAGACTTTGATTTGCCGCTTTTTTTCTAATGGACTCATTTCGAGCAAATTTATGCGTCTATAGAAGAAAATTGGCGGTTTGATGGTCAATGAGAAAGCTTGACCAAATTGAAGCGTGAAAAATTATTTCTACAGTATCGGAGCTATTCAGAATTGGATTTTAGATCCATATCTTCTAGCATTCTTTTGGTGACGAGATCTATAAGGTAGACAGAGGAGATTTTTCATTTGAAAGATAGAAAAAATATGATTCAAAAGGTATAAATTGGGAAAACACAATGGTGTCAAGCAATGAGTATAATATTAAAATGTCGACAGTAAGTCAAAAAAGCCAGCGAAGATGGCCGATAAAGATTGAGAAGATTTGAACAAGAGGGTTGTAAGTGTAATTTGTCTTATCTTCCACGATGACATACTTTACAACATCATGGGATTAATACTACTCTAAAATTATGAGATGAGTTAAAGAGCCTGTATATGTCCAAGTCCTTGACAAATAAACTATTTTTAAAGAAACATTTGTATTTTCTAAAGTGGCAGAAGGATCACGGTTGTCGAAGTATCTCAATAGATTCAAAAAGATCGTTGTGCAACTATTAAGCATTGAAGCTAAGATCGAGGAAGAAGACAAAGCATTACTATTTTTATCTTCTTTGCCCCCATAGTACAAGCGTTTGGTGACAATGCTGATGTACGAAAAATATACTTTGAGCATAAATGATGTCACTGCAACTCTTGTATTGAGTAAGATCATGAAGAACAACAGTGAAAAATCTCGTAAAGAAAGTATTAATGTAATTTCAAGTTCAAACCAAAGAAGGAAGAGATCTAAATTCAAGAAAAGAAGATAGGGAGATCGAAATCGCTCGAAGTCGAAAGGGAAAGGCAAGGTCTTCGCTTACTATTACTATGATAAGGAATGTTACATCAGGAGGGATTGTCAAAAGCAAAAAAAGGATTTGGCAAAATAAGAAGAATCTAATTCAGACAATACAAGTGCAACAGAAAGTTCAGATGGCGAGGTAGCATGTTTGATAGAATCTGCTTCAATCATTAAAAGTACAATCACACTGACGGTTTTTGGATTTTAGATTCTAGTTGTGATTGTCATATGTACTATAGTAAAGATATGTTTGATACTTATACATCTTGTGAGGGTAAATCTGTTTTCATTGAAAAAAATGCGGAATCTAAGTACATTAGAGTTGGAATAGTGAAAATTAAGATGTTTGATGGAATAATACGGACCAAACAAATGTGATGCATGTTCCGGATTTCAAAGAAATTTTTTTACTTTGGAGCCCTTAGACTACAAAGGCTGCAAATGTATTATAGCAGGTTGAGTTATAAAGGTAGTTAGGGGAGCAATGGTCGTCATAAAGGGTGAGTTGGCCAAAGGTCACTATAGGTTAATAGAAGGTACAGTTATAGGTGAATGTGGAGCAACTCCTAGGAAAAAGGAAAAGTCACTTGAGGTGGAGTTAGATGGTAAGGTGGAAGATGGTTCAATAAACATTGCCAAGAAGACCATTAACAGAGGTTCGAAACTATGGAATGAAAAATTAGTTAAGACGGAGTTAGATGTAAAATCGAAAGATGGTGCGATAAACATTTTTAAAAAGGCATCTGACAACGAACCAAAACTGCAGGAACAATAGAAGGAACACCAAGATAAAAGCAAAGTATGGAAGATCCTTGATGTTGCAAGCCTAGGAAAACGTATAGTTGAAACAAATGTTACTTTTGCCGTATTAGATGAAGGTGAAAAGTTATTGTGTTACAAGGACAAATGGACTGGTTCACTTCGGAAGACTGAGACGAAGGTGTTTAGAAAGTCGACGAAGGGGAAGTTCAAACCATGCTTAGACTTGTTTGTCACACCACATTATTGGGAATGTGGGTGCACCCAGGGGTAAGGGGGTACAGGAGCCGCACTTGGTCGTAGCGCATATAGATGCGTACCTTTCAGCAAGGTACGGGAAAACGGAGACATTTCCAAGTGTCTCAAGGTGGCTCTGGGGATTTGTGGAATCTAGGCTAAAGTGAAAATTATTGGGTTGTGTCGTGTATTTCAATTTAGCCGAGTCAGTCGTCTGGGTTACCCAAAACTGAAGCTCAAGGTTAAAAGTATTTAAGTCATTGTGTATGAGTTTTCTTATGGGTAAAGAAAGCAGGACCTATATATTAATGTGATGTGTAATCTTGGAGCCTGTGAAGTTGTTTTGAACACAACAGGAAGAAAAATGAATTGAGCTTTCTTCATGAACATAGGCGGTTTGGCCGAATCATATAATTGCTTATATGTCATCTTCTTCATGGTTGATCACTTAATGATTATGTGATTTGTGCGTGCGTAATTGATTGTAGATCTTGGGCATTTTTTCCCAACACAAATCTTGAGTCTAGATCTCTTATTTGGATGGATTTGGACCTTGGGCTCCGAGCCCATTGGTTATAGTCATAGACAAAGTTTTATGGACAAAAAATTATTTGCTAAGGAACTTCCCTCGAGATGATCCATGCACACTTCCTACGTTTGGCCCACCTATGCGTTGATCAAACCTACTTACACTCATTAACACCTACCCCACAATGAGTTGTCCTGGGTTAATTTTGATCCTAACTGAAACTATATCCAACTCTAAAACCATAATCAGGGGTTAAAGTTGTTAGATAGGCCTTTTTTGTATGTTTTTGGGCCCACCATCCACATCCATATTAGGGCTTTCCATCCCATACGCCTTGCATTAGGCTCAACCTCCCATCGAACAGCCACCAGTGAAAATTTCACACTCATCCGAATTTCATGGTCCCGTAAATCTATTAATAGAATTTGATACCCAGTTAACTTAATTAAAACCCTACAATTTGGTGCCTCCTATCATCAAATGGTTTTCACTTGCACAAGTAGGTCATAGGGGAACCTATGAACCTTTGGACTTACCATGATTTACATGTTTCTAGGTGGGCCATATAGCCTAGATTGTTTCCTCTTTGGCTTTACTATTCCCATAATGACTCTATACTATATGTAACATATATGCTCACTTATATAAAAAGTTTTTGCAACATAAGTACTTATTTGAATGGTATAAATAGAAAAAAAAAAGTTTCTTTAATGGGCTCGAGTCTTGGTTGGACTTGAGCCATAATAGGTTTTGGGCATTTGTAGGACTTGGCCCTCTTATATTTCTTATCAGGCTCACTTAGACCTAGGGTCTAGCCCCTAGGATCCATGCCCGAAGCCAGGAACCTTCAATCTTATTTGGCCCCGACTGCATCGCACCCGTCCCACGTTAGGTTTGGCCATTTGATAGTGAAAAATCAAGACAAATGACAATGGTTGTACTTTCTGGACGTGGCAAAACCTGACCCGACCCAACAACCCACAGAATTACGGTTCAAGATTTTCCAGCCCATTGATCAACAAGTCGGATTAGAGTTGACTTGGCTTACCAGCATCACCCGTTTAAATTTTCCGTTAAATTTTAACTATTAGTCTAAGTTTTAAAGAGGCAAAGAACCAAATGATACTCACTGTCTATTGCAGCCTCTATTATTGGACTAAAATTTATCATTCGATTCTATAATATCTTTTTATTTTGATATGTTTTTTAAATGAAAGCTTATTTTTATTTCTATTAGTTTTACTATTATATATATAGTAGTTTTTTAAAAAAATGTGCACCATAATCAAGGTTTAAATAATTGTTTTCTCTTTTTTTCCCCTAAAGTATGCCCTTCATTAGCTTACTCAAGAACATTTTTATATGTTTTTTTCTTTTTAAGATATGAATTATTGATATAGAAAAAATATGGACTATCTCTAGTGGCACCTACTCCTATTGAATTGAAATGCGAAAAATGAACTATAAAAGGGAATGATGGAGAATAACCTTTCAAAGGGAGTAAAATGATAGTGCTTTATATGTTATAAATGAATGGTCACTGAATCAATACAAGAGTTCTTAATTTTAAGTGATTTTCTTTCAAAAAAAATTCAAGTGGTTTAAATTTTATAAATGGGCCCTGTTAATAGATTTCTATACATGAAAATAGGGAACCAAATGATGCATCTCATTTTTCTTCAAGATAATGATAGTTGGATGCCATAAATGGGCGCCTTCTGAACATATGGTTTTATGTGAGTTCATTTTTTTTAACTATAAGGGTGTATATATAATGGAGTTATTCTTATTATAAAAGTTTTAATTAGTTATTATATGTTATGAGATGCTTCTATTTTTAGGGATTCTCGCTAAAAAGTTATAAAGAGTTCCACTAATCACTCATTATTGATTAAGAGTCAATTTTTGTTTTGCCTGAAAGAACAACTAAACCTTTATGATTTTTTTGACAAAATTGCCCATAAAGTTCCCTTTTCTTACTTCTTATAGTGCCACTGCTTGTATATAGAAAATTTCTATCTACACAATAAAAAAAAATTATAAATTATAAATTTCTAAATTACCCCCACCTCCTTCCCCACTCCTCTCCTCGTTCCTCCCCTTCCCCACCATCCCCTCTGCCCACTACCTGCCACCTCCGCCCCTCTATTTTCCACAAGCTCCCTCTTCCTAATGTTCTCTCTCTCCCCCTCTCCCTTCCTCTGTTTTCTCTTTCTCCCTCCACCTTCACCTCCGCCCACTCACCACCCCCTCTCTGTCCCTCACCCTCTTTGTTCTTTCTCCCCCACTCCCTCCCTTCCCTTCCCCATAACCTCCACCTCTATCGCTCCCTTTCTCTGCTCTCCCTCCCTCTATGTTCTCTCTCCCTCTCTGTTCTCTTTCTCCCTCTCCTCTTTGTCTCCCTCTGAGGGGTGACGGGATGGGTGGAGGGGCTGGGGAAGGGGCAGAGGAAGTAGTGGGGAACGGGCAGGGGAGAGAGAGAACAAAGAGGAGGAGAGAGAGGGAGGGAGAGGAAGAGAGAAAACAAAGAGGAGAAGGGAGAGTGAGGGGTGGGGAGGGTGGGGAGAGAGAGAGAGAGAGAGAGAGAGAGAGAGAGGAAGTGAGAGGAAGTTAGTGGGAGAGATAGGGGCAGAGGTGGTGAAGAGTGGGTGGAGGGGAGTAAGGAAGGATAAGGGGGTAGTTTAGGAATTTAAAAAAAATCATCTGTGTGTGGATAGAATCTTTTTGTGTGCACGCAGCAACACTCTTCTTCTTATTTGCCTTTACTAATATTTCTCAAACTAATCTTGGACCCCTCTTCTTTTACTCAACGGTAATAATCTCTCATAGCACATCCCATGTGGTATGGATAATCTCAACATTCAATGTGTCTTTCAACTACTTATTCCTTTGAATGCTAGTAAAGTGTTTTCTTTTTTCTTTTTTTTTTCTCTTTTTCCCAACTTAGGATTCTGGAAAGTAGACCTCTGGTGAGGTAAAAAACGTTTTAGTGAAAAAAGTAGACCTCCGGTGAGGTAGAATAGTTATCCCTCGAGCCACCATGTATGTTTGTGGTAGAGAGTAAAGGTGAAATAATTAAAATTCAAAAAAATTTCTTTTTTTAAAAAAATTATATTTCTCCCTAATTTTTTTCAAAAAAGGTAAAACAAACCACTAAATTACAAAAAAAAACCCTACTTTTTATATAAGAAGTCAAAACATTTTCTTATCAAGTAACTAAAAATAAAAAGTTATTATAACCCCATCATATTCATTCTCTCTTTATTTAGAGTTTATTCTACTCTACTTTATTTTACTCCACAAACAATTTGGACTGCATTCAATTTTACCAAAAAAAAAAAACACTAATTGCATTCAAAGAGGAGGATTTAGAGCCACCTACAAGGCTTAGATTTCTCCCGAAGTTTGGTGGCAATAAAGACAGTCTTGGTAGGACAGTTCGAAGGGATTCAATAGTTCCGTCCAGAGATAAAAACCCTTGGAAGAATGAGGCATCCTATTCTTCTGACCTTGATTCATTTTCATATTATAGTGAGACAGAGATGTTCATTATTTTATACAAATTATCTACAAGGGAGATAGTAATCCTATGGGCAATTTGGTCAAAAAAATCCTAAAGGTTTGGTTACCCTTTTTTAGGGATAAATTGAATCTCTATCACTCATTAGTATTTTTTTTAAGCAAACACAATTCACATTAAGTTATTAACCAAACAATATTTTCTTGTACTTCTTAAAAGCTACGTTTAAAAAAATACACTTTCTATCTTCAAACACTTTTGCTGGCCAATCCACTTGGAGCCCAGCTGGTGAGGCATTTCCCTATCCACAAATACAATCAAGGATTGAATCCGGTTAGATCGTGACTTGTAAGCATGCGCCAAAGGAAAAAAAAAACCAACTAAACACACCCCAAGTTAGAGATAAATAAAATTAAAGTACATCACCCCACCCGAAGCAGCTCACTTGCATCTCGGTCCAAGGTAGAATATTACCTTTGGCGTCCCAAGAATATATCCTAAGATAGATGGATATCCCTTCTTTTCATGCTCACTATCTCTATCATGAATTTCAAGTGCAAATGTTCTGTCGATCCATATATATGCGCTCCTCTCTCTCTCTCTCTCTCTCTCTCTTAATCACTGCCATTCTTGAAGAAAGAAAATTTTCAAGAGCTATCTTTCTCAGTCTCTCCTCCTGTGAGCTTCCCATACCTCTACATCTCTCTCATATTTTACAATTTTTTCATGATATCTAAAGGATGATAATAATCTACAAATCACAAGAATGGCATCAGGTATCATTTGATTCCATAGTGACAGTTATCGTATTTCTTTCTATTATTGCAAGCACATTTATTGTTAAGAACAGTTTGACAGTGGTATAAGGAGCGGCAGTTCTCATTTCAAGTACAAAAGTTCTTATTGTTAAGAATGGTTATTTACCCTAGTGATATGTTAGAAACCATCAGCATACTGTTTTATACATGAAAAAATGCCATTGTTTTGCTTGATAAAAACCTACAAATGCATTCATCTTCTGATGAAAGACAGTACGTGTTATAAAAGCTTACACAAAACAATCCCTCCCGCCGACTCTTACACAATGCCACCCTCCATTCATACAGAAGCTTACACAGAAGTGTATGTGGCAATAAAGAAGGCACAGAGAGAATTTAACATGGACAAATGCATGACATCTTCTGACCTTCTAACCATGGATGGAGATAGATTGAGAGTCAAGGGAGAATGCTAATGTTTACACAACTTCGTATATTAGAGAGATCACGAGGTGCGAATATGGGAAGATGGAAGAGAAGATCGAATATCCCCCAGGTTCTAACTTTTTTTGTTTGTTTGTTTTTATGTTTATTTTGCTCTCTTTTCTTTTATTGCAACTTTCAACAGATTCTAATCCGTCTCAATATCTTTTTACCATCTTTGGTATTTCTGGATTTAGTGCTTTGTTTGATTCTCAGATCATTTATCATTTCTGATACGAATACGAAAGCATTCTGCCAATGATTTCTAAAATTTCTTTACTGGTTTCTAAGTTGTAATATGCCAGTTTAAGTTTTATATTTTTTTCCATAAAATCCCTTTTTTGTTTTTGTTTCTTGTCCTGTAAATGGTCTGGATCATAGTGTTCTGGGATCCAACTGGGAAAATAAAACTATGCTACCACTAATGACCATGGGTGGAATAGGTTGGTCAGGTGAGGTTGAGCCCTCTAGATAACATGTCTAGGCTCAACCCAAAAATGACCCCTTTATTATTTTTCCTCAAAATGTCAACTCGTATTAACCCAGAAATTAAAAGGGTCAATCGAACCCATCCATTTGCAGGTTGGGTCCAGTTTGGATTGGAGGTAATAGTCCAATTAATGGGGTTTGTGGGTTGAATAACAAAAATTGACTTGATCCAAATCCAACCAATTTATGTAACAGAACACAAATCCAACCTGAAAATAAAGGGGTCAGCCCAAACCTGTCTGATTGGGTTTCAGTTCTATTGGCAGTACGGGTTAAGAATTACCACCCCGATAGTAGCTGGCTTTCAATGGTCCTATCCTTCTCATTCTGTACGATTTGGTACATATAGTTCACTGATCTAGATCATTGATGTCATCTATATCATGCTTAGATGGTGTTAGAAAGCTCTATCTATAGGCAATTGATATGTCCATTAATGTACCATACAACTATACAAGGTTATATACTCAATTACTCATTATGTATAGGAATTATGTTGTGCAACATTCCTTACACTGGATATCAGTTTTTTTTTTTATATTGGCTCAACTTTTTACAATTTAGAAATCTTGATATGACATTCTCTTATAGCTCCATGTATATATAATTTTGTTATGCTTTTAATTTATATTTGTTTATGTTTTTAACTACTTTCTAAGTAAATTTAAGAAGATTTTCTTTAGTTTTCTTTACTAGAAGTTCATAAATAAATTATCATGTTTTTCTGATGTACTTTAGATTGTGAATGTCTTAAAGGTCTCTGTTTTAAGAAACTTTTTTTCTGGTCTGAGAATTTGAAGAAGGTAAGATCATCATACTACTGGTTAACATTCTACATTTAGTCAAAAAGAAAATGGAAGCTGTTGCATCTAGCTTTCTTTGGTAAATTCTTCTCTATTGCTTTTACAATTAATCACAAAATTCTCACTTCGGTGAAAGGCCATGCTTTTTTTTTCCCTGAGTGCTTAGGATACGTGATTATCAACTATGTTCTTTTCTTTTCTTTACTTCTCTTGATTTTTTCCTTTTCCATTTTTTATGGTTGTTGGATATTCTATTTTGCTAGTTACTACCAGAAGGAGGAAAAGGTGGTGATAGGCCAAAATCAAAGGAAAGATGAAGCCCACTTCAATCTGTAAGCATCAAAATCTCTTAACCAGTTACATCTATTTCTTTTTGTGATTTCAATATTTTGAATAGGTTAGAACTTTTCTTGACTTGGTTTTTCATGTGATTGGTAAACTTCTTGTTTAAGTTCTTCCAATGGTCGATCCTGAAACAGATTCAAGTATCTGGAATTTCTTAATGGTGGAATTTCTTAGAAACTGTAATGGTATGTTGTTTAGTTGTACAAACAACTGATTCATGGACAAGACACAATAACTGCACAAGTGTACATAACTAAGTACGGCATTTTTCAATTAGGGAATTGCAATTTTCTTGTCTTTCAGCCCATCATATAATGTGATTTAGAAGTTGAATTGGTCAAATTTGCACTAACACCTTACATTTAGCATGAAGAGGATTAATTTATTCATTTGATCGTAACAAGGTTCACTTTCCTCTTTCTGTTACTTACTAGACATTGTCTTGGGAGGCCTCTCTATCCACTTCCAAGTAAAACAAATGAGTAGAAAAGACAACCCCTCCAAACATTTCGCCCTTATAATATTGCGCACCGAGGTTCAAATGAGGAGTTTCTAGAAGCTGCTCCTGCACATATGGTGAGTTAAGCATGCTTCAAGTTAGATGTATTATTTCAAAGTTCGGCTTGCTTGTTGAGTTCTTCATATGTCCTGTCAGTCCCAAGATTTCAAAAGCTTGAGAAGTGAGGTAAAAGTGAACTGACAAAACCAACCCCAGATACGTGGAAGTAGTTCTCCATATAAGTTGATCAGTCACAATGTAATAATTTGAGCTTTTACTGTGTCAAACTAACTTTATTTGCCAAGAAGTTTTCAAATTCACTACTATTAGTAGTGAGGTGATTAAATATTTAATGTGTAAAGCATCTCCTTTATTCCTTTTCTTTTTCTTTTTAAAAGCTTGATATTTTATTTCAGGAAGATTTAGAGAACCCCTACAAGGAATTTTGATTAATCTATTATTGTGATAAATGATTTTCTGCAATGAATGTTTTCCCTCTTCTTTGTCATGACTACACTATTACCCATGTAAGGATTATATTGTCTTGCATCTGTGAATATCTCTTCAGATGCCTCGGTACCATATAAGTTCCCATGTTCTGTACACCCTCCTATGAAGCACAATATAACATGGTTTAATTTCAATCTTTATTGTACTTGCAGATGGCTCATTTAGCTAATGTAAATAAATTTAATGTGCTACTCTTGACAGGTCAAATGGAATGATGGAAAAAAGGTTGAAGACAGGATTATAGGGACACTAAAGAAGTATGGGTTTAAGGGTGAATATCTGTCAAAAGATTGGCTTAAGCAGCCTATTTTCATCCAGTCATTTGCTCCGACTTCTCTTGTCTACATTTCTAGATTGATAAACTCGCCCAAAGTCTACCTCACTAATGATTTCAATGTGCGAACTGAAGACACAAATCAGGTTTGTCCTCTTCATGCATTGTGGTTTGTTTCCTATCACGCATATCTGTCAACCCACTATCACCTCAATATTGGATTATGCAAGCATTCATGGCTTTTTATGTGTATTATCATTTTACATCACCAAGTTATCACAGATTTATGCCATTGATTTTGTATGTCTATGATTTTTGTTTCTCCTACAGTTAAAACTAAAATATTCATTTAGTACTTAATATAATGAGATTCTCATTCAATGTGCAGACGTACAACAAAATTACTTCAGATTAATACTTCAATTTTATTAAAAATTATGTAGTTGGCATTGGACCATGGAAAGATACAGTAGTGATTCTATAAAACGATCACCTGACCCCACCTACTGATCTTGTTGCTAGAGCACATCCTCACAATCTACAGGTGTGTTTTTGAAGGTCTACATGAGTTCTTCCCTTTATGCTCTTTTTGTCATATTTTTTTCCTTTCTGAATCTGTTATATTAAACATCTTGTATTCTATGAATGATGGTATGGGATGGGTAGGAATCTTTATAACCCTATTTTTCTCAAAAGATGGTGGAACATCAATCTCACCTATGGGCTATTCATACCACCAAACTATGGAAATCCTTGTGTGTTGAGTTTCTGAGTCCTTTTCTTTGTTCCATAAAACCCTACTACATTTTTTTTTTCACTACAAAATCCATGTCACTTTGCTGCTAAAGAGCTCAATCAAGTTTGGTTTCTTACCATCTGTGAACACCAACCGTTGTCAGGTGCATCCATATACCTACGGGAATGAGGACTAGTTCTTACACTTTGACTTCTATCAAGATCCATATAAAGAATACAATCACTGGATTTACACCATTAGAGTTGATGCGCTTTTCACAGATTTTCCTGGAAGCCTCCATAATTTCCAGAAGTGGACAGAATCTCTAAAGCATGGTAAAGATGCGTCAAGTCTATTGCACAAGATAGCTTCAATGATCTCGTCCTACAAAAAGACATAATGGTTTTTTTTTTTCATATTTGATGTGAATAATGTGTGTACAGAGAATGATGTCTAATGTTTTTTTCCTGTACATGCAATTGATTTATATTGAGATCAGTAGTAAGATATAGCAACATTAGAGAGTTCATGAATATTTCTTTTTCTTTAAGCCATCAAATGGCAAAAGATATTATATATCGAAAATATGTAGTCCTGGAGGAAAACTGTTGCAAATGGAATCACATGATTGTTCCAAAATTTTATTTTGAAGCTGGAGCCGTTCATTTTCTCTATTGAAGGAAGTCGATATCCACTGCCTCACATGAGGCAGACCAAGCTATATAAAAATCACAAGCCAACGTGGACTTTTCCCTACCTACCTGTCAGGTCCTAGATTTTTAATTTTTGGGTCGAGTCGGTTTGTCAGGTTTGAGCTTGGTTGATAAGGGTTAGATGGACTATTTAAACACTCTTGGGCCTTGGGTCTGAGTTATTTGACCCTTTTTAAGCCAAAAGACCTTTTTTGAAATTTTGTAAAACTCATTAGAAAGCAGGGAGCTCTTTTTTATAATTTAGAAAAACCTTTACATAATATAAATCCTAAGGTCTTCCCCACTCTTTCATTTTCTTCCTTTTCTCTACAACCAAGCCCTAGAAATTCTTCGCATTTTCAGATCTGCTATTGGCATCGAACCCAGGCAAGTGGATAACTGTAAACAATGTATTCTTGGTTGCTTTGTTGAATTACATGCTCTATTTATGATTTATTTGATTTGGTTTAATGTTTTGGTTAGAGATTAATAATAAAGATCTGATTTTGATTTAAATAAAGAAATTACATATGATTGGGTTTAATGTCTTGATAATCAAGATTTGGTTTTCTTATTTGAAATAAACAAATTTATATAAAAGAAAAAAAAATGGCAACAACAGCGCTGCTTGGCCAGCCGGGCGGCATGTGCTACCTGGGTAGCCAGGCCAGGCTTGGCAGTGTCGGACCCAGGTTGCTGCTGGGCCCAGCTGCGGTTGGGCTGAGTTGCTGGAGGGTCTGGGCCGGTTTGATGGGCTGTGCCCACTTTAAATAAAAATATATATATATAATATAATTAGAATTTTGAAATATTAATTATAATACTTAAAGTGTTATGATTTGGTTAATGGTCTAGTAGATTAATGGAGAGGTGGTTATATTAATTAATTATTAAATTAAGTGTGATTAGAATTTTGGTTAGGATTGTTATAAAAGTAATTGGGAATTATGTACTTGTGATTAATATTTTATTTAGATTGATTAGAAATTAACTAAGATGTACTTGGGGTGATTAGATGTTAATTAAAATATATTTATAATTCTACTCTGAATTTTTAATTTGAGTTTACATTTCAAAACCGGGATTCGGAATTTGTACCTTTTGTTTTATATAAAATAATAGGGTGTAACTATACACAACAATGATAATTAAAGACTTAATTATGCCCTTTTCCTTTTTGATCATAATTTGATTTAAGTTTTGATTTGGAATTTGAATATCTTTTACCCAATTTATAACACACACTAATTATACATAATTGGATTAGATGGATTCCTATCTTTTTAAAAAATTGGTTAAATGTTCACATGATAAATGGATTGAGTTCAGGATGGGAATGTGAGGTTCAGGACGCACCACATGATAGACACTGAAAATAGGATATTGGCATCGTGGACTCACATTTCTATTGTGAAAGAGTGTTGGTTCTCATGTGTATGTTTAACTAACTGTGACCATTAGGTGGATTAGTACTTACCCTCAGAGAACTTGAATTGACACAGGATCATAATACACTTTCAAATTAAGAAGTCTAAGTATTTAAATTGATATTGGGTTGAATATTGGGATTAAGGGTTTCATATCATGGTTCATTGTGCATCGATTGATGTATGTATTTGTATATATATTTATATATATGTATATCTAACCGACTGCAGTTTGGAGGTGGACGTACGCCATCGGGTCAGCGTGTACTGTAAATTATAATACACAGCTGTGCCATTTGTTATATTTGGCGGAAATACTCGTCTTTGTATATCTGACTGTGAGAATACCCGTTTTTGTATATCTGTCTGCGGAGATACCTGTTTTTGTACATTATATTTGTGAGAGTACTCGTTTTGGTATATTGTATTTGTGTGGATACTCGTTTTTGAGCATTCATGTCATGGGGTTTACATTCGGTATGTTTTGCTCAGAATGAAAAGTATGTTTTAATTTAATTGATTAACACATTTGCTTGCAGTTTACCCTCTTGCTAGATTACGTCAATCTAATCCACTATTTTTGGTGTCTAGGTTCCATTATTGGTGCTGAACCGGAGGGTCAGGCGAAGCAAGAGATTCTCCCAGATGGCGGAGTTGTTGAGTGGAGCACCGATGACATCGTCTAAGGTGTCTTAGTATTGGTGTAGAGATCGAAACTTTAGATTATGTAATAAGGCCATGTTTGAGGCCATTAGTTATTCATTTAAATTATTTGTCTTGGAATTACAACTTTAACTATTATGCTTCGAAGCACTTGACCTTAATTTGATTATTATTGAGATTTGTTATTTGATTGATGTATGATATTCATCTGCGATGTTTATAGATTTCAGCTCCGCGTGTGATTATGGTTGCTTGATTACCAAGCATAGCCTCACGAAGGACTTCGATCCACCCAGAATTGAGGCTCGTATCGTTTATATAAGAAAAATTTTAATTGGGCCCAATTCTCACACCCTTAGAACCGAGTTTGGATCCGGCCCAGTTTTGGGGGCGTGATTGTGACAACCTGAGTAGCCACTGACCCAATAACTTGGTGGGCCTGTTATGTAGCTCAAAATGCTTAAACCCAAGTTATTAGTAGTAACCTACATGGTTCATTATATACTAGACTTATATTTTACTTATAAGCGATGTAGGATGCGGTATTACAACCTACCCACTTTAAGGCCATACGTCCCCATGTGGATCCATCTAACTTCACCAGGCGATGTAGGACCAAAACATTCCACACCTGTGTCCCATGTGGATTCCTCTATCTTGACTCATAGGCTCGCGCACTCTAGCTCTGTCCTGATCTTGCCTCAAAGGCTTTCCCAGCAGGATTGGGGGTCCCACATTTCTGGTTGGTGATAGGCTCTGATATCATTTGTAACGACCCGAGTAGCCACTGGCCCAATAATTTGGTGAGTTTGTCACACGGCCCAAAATGCTTAAGGCCAAGTAAATAGTAGTAACCTACATGATTCATTATATACTAGACTTATATTTTACTCATAAGCAATGTGGGATGGGGTGTTATACTACCTAATTTATATATACTTATCAGATGCATTATGGTCATGATTGTTAGGTTTATGTCTTGTATTCTGGTTTAGCCGAATTGGTTCATTGGTCTAGCCAATGACTAGGTTAGGGTCAAGGGTAATTTGGTCTTTGTTCTGTGGCTTTCTTGGTGGCCAAGAAGGCATATATTATATATTCATATAATGTGATCCTAAACTTTGTGTAGGATATGTGGCAGATCTCTTTCCCATGGTGTAAACCACGTAGGGCCATGTAAGGTGTAGAGAAGTGTGAGTTTTTTTCCCCGTGGTGTTGACACACGACATATGGCAGGGTGCTGTGAGAGCAAGATCAACACCTATGGAGATTGAGGAGCTAAGTGTTAGACGAGAGGGAGTCCTTGTAATGAATTGCCAGTACCTTTCATAGTGAAATCGAGCAAGATGCTCATAGCTCGTGAATGTAACCTTTATTGTGAACCGCGTAAAATCTGTGTGTCATGATTGTATGATTTTCTTCTTTTTTATGTGTGTGATGATGTTGATTACTTCCGCATGTGCACTACAATTAGTATCAAAGCAAGGTGGAGATTGCTTGGGATTCGCGATTGACGGATCGAGACTTGGATTTGTTTGAAAGAAGAGGATCGTTAGATATGTCTTGGATCCATCTTCCGGTACACAGATCAGCGGTGCTGGTTTGGAGATTTGTGGTGGACCATGTTGATGATCACAAATCGGAGGGAGGCAGCCTTGGGTTCTTCAGTTGCAGCATGTTAGACCTCCTCCACTGCAATCCTAGTCTCGAGATGAATCAGATCTGAAGTTTTCGTAAAGAGATCGAGCATGGATCTCCTGCTGCTGCTGTTTCCAAGTTGAGAGATCTAGTGGGGATCACAAGGTGGCTCGATTTCTATTTGTAGTAAGAGCAGAGAAGAACTCAGTTATAGATTGGTTTAGTTGTCTGTTATGGATTGTAGAGTCAAAACGGAGAAGAGAATATCTAGAAAGGGTTGGTTTTGCTTGGGTTCTTGGTGTTCTTATAAAAGTCACAAACGAGGTTGATGGGTATGGAAAAGTACAAGATCGTGCAGAGAAGTTGGAGATCGGAGTTTTCTGATCTCGGTGGGGCACATGACTTCATAGGAGAATAAGCAAAGGATTGTAGAGAGGGTTTTGCAATCAGTGCTTTCTTGGTTGTTGGAGATCTTCGTCGGAGAAGATCGCCGCTTCTGTTCTAAGTTTTTGGCTGCCGGATTTCTGAGGAGAAGATCAGATAAAAAAGGACCTTGCTTTTCTCTCGCTGCACTGCTAGTCTTTGTCATGCCGCCGTCCGCAGCATCACCGTTGCTGGTCACTAGCCCCTCGCCAATCGTTGTCTGCGGCCGGTTGTCGTCTTTCTCATCAGAGCCGAAGTGGATCGGTGGTGGATTGATGATAGCGGCTACAAACAATAGCAGCGATTTCAGGTCAGGTTGGGTCAGTTCGACCTGACCCGTGGAAAAGCAGACCAATTCAAGGGAAGGTCGGGTCGAGTCAGACCTGACCTGTTAGTAGGAAGCTCAGCCCAGAAGAAAGATAGAGCAGTCTAGGCCAGGTTTAACAACAGCCCAGACAGGTCACAGAGAAGGTCAGTTTCTGGTTGGGTCAGACCTGACCCTTGTGCTCAATGCAGCAGGTGCAGAGTGACATCATCATAAGTCAGCAGAGGAGGTCAAAGGCAGTTTGACTAGTTTTAATGGCTGAAATTTTTTCTGCGATATCTTGATTGTTTGATGTCCGATCGAAGATCCGTTTGTGCCTGCAAACTCGTTTCGAGTAGATCTACGCAGTGGAAGATGGAGATTGGTTGTTGGATGGTCAACAAGGAGGTTTGACCAATTGGAGAGCGGAAAATTATTTCTACGATATCGAAGCCATTCGGAGTCAGATTTCAGATCCGTTTCTTTCAGTGTACTCGCAATTATGAGATCTATAAGGCAAACAGAAGATTTTAGCAATTTGATGTGCTGAAATTGGGGCAGTCTATAAGCGATTTAGATATCAACATCACATTGATTCATTAATGGATTCGAACGTTTGGTTTGAGGCGGAGTTTGACAAGAAGAAGTTTGCAACATCGATGCAAGGATGTACCTTTAGCAACGTATGGAAAGACATAGACAGTTATTTCCAATGTAGCTCAAAGATTTGCAGAATCCAAGCTAAGGTGGAGATTGTTAGGTTTATGTCTTGTATTCCGGTTTAGCCGGATTGGTTCATTGGTCTAGCTAATGAACATGTTAGGGTTAGGGTAATTTGGTCTTTGTATCGGGGCTTTTTTGGTGGCTAAGAAGGCATACATTATATATTCATGTAATATGATCTTAGACTCCGTGTAGAAAATGTGGCAGATCTCTTCCCCGTGGTGTAAACCACATAAGACCATGTAGGGTGTAGAGAGGTGTGAGCTCTCTTCCCCATGGCGTCGACACACTACGTATGGCAGGGTGTTGTAAGAGCAAGATTAAGACCTATAGAGATTAAGGAGATAAGTGTTAGAAGAGAGGGAGTCCTTGTAACGAATTGCCCGGTATTTTTCATAATGAAATCGAGCAAGATGCTCATAGCTCGTGGAGGTAGCATTTGTAGTGAACTATATAAAATCTGTGTGTCATGATTGCATAGTTTTCTTTTTCTTTATGTATGTGATGATGTTGATTGCTTCCGCATGTGCACTACGATGTAGTCAATGAACATACTCGTTAGAAAACTTCCCCTTATACAAGGAAGCATACTCCAATGCTCCTTAGAAAATAAATCACCTTTAAATAATATCTTAAATAGGGAGAAGAGATGATCTCCTGAAGAGATGATCTCCTTCTCTAAGTCTGTTGGAGTGGGAGATTCAAATAAGGCAGAGGTTACCATCATTGAGGCATTGAGAACTTCATGAAAGGTTGATTGTTGAAAGTGATTCATCCAAGGAATGGAGGTGCCCTTTGGAAATTTCAATACCTTCTTAAAGAGATTAGAGCTTCCTCTTCTTCCATTCAGGTGGGTTCAAGTATATTGGTCGTTCTGCTTATGATCGCAGAACGATCTAGTAGACTCTTTAGCTGCACAAGGAGTTGATCGGGTTGACCCTCTGCTTGATGCTTGATGTTTTCTTTTTCTCTTCCTTTTATGGTGAGTGGGGTTGGCCCTCTGCTTGATGCTTGATGTTTTCTTTTTGTCTTCCTTTTATGGTGAGGGTGTATTTGGTATAAGGCTTTTAGGGGCCGTTACTTGGTTCCTTTTGTTTTGCTCCTTCGTTTTTAATATAAGTTCCGACACCGATACTTATAAAATTGTCATAATTTTTAGTTGAAGCCAAAATGCAAATGAATATGCTCGTCTCAAGATAAAGGGGAAAAATATTGATCTCATGCAAGAACGCCCATGTCCAAAACCATCTCTCTTTAACTTTAAAGAGGATTTCACTTCACTTGCCTATTATCATATTGAAATATACCCCGTAAGCCGATAGTTCTCTATCACAACACTGTCCTGAGTTTCATATGACCAAATCTCCAAGAATAGCTTTGAGTTTCATCTCTAACCAAATCTCCAAGAATAGCTTTGCGTTCCACACACATCTCTAACCAATAAGAATCAAATCTCCACAAAACTTCACTAGTCATAAAATGATTATTTTAGCTGCATATCCTCAATCTAACCACCCTGTACTTCAAAGAATCACCTCAACTTCCCGGTTGACCTCTGTTAAAGCCATTTGCAACCAAACCCATCCGAACTCATTACACAGACTCGCCGAAAAAACATAACAACCCGACTGACCGTTTCCAGTCTGGCAAATGGCAATTGATTTAGGCTCAAAGATGTTCCTAGTAATAGTGGCCAATCTCACACAATCCATTGCCATCGTCATGGCAGGCCCTAAACCTGGAGCGACCCACAAAAAATTTTGAGGATAAATGTGTGTCTCATTGCCCATTTCAAAATATAAAATAAATAATAATGATAATAAAATAAAAAAATCTAGGGACAATTAATAAAATAACCCTGAGCTCTATTTAGCCATTGCAGTGCATCCCACTTCCAGCCGACCTGAAGGCTGAAACACATTTAGGCACACCAGAACTTAAAAAAGACAACAATGATAACAATTGAACAACCCCAAGCATCATCTTACAAATGACCCTCTTTAGAAGATTTTTTTAACAAAAAGAAAAAAAATTGCTATTCCAGAGTTGGGAGATAGGACCAATTGCTTCATTTATTGCCAACAAACATACAACTTTGGATGAAACAAAAAAAAAAAAAAGCAGTTTCCCTTCCTCCCCCATATCCTCACATTTACCTGTTAACTGTTCCCAGCTCAAAGACTAGAGCAAACCACTCTCATATTTCATTAAAAATGAAATTCTTTCAGATTTCCTCCACCAAACTCCTTTTTTCTGTTATTTTCATGGATTTCTTCTTGACCACATAAGGAGCCGAATATCGCGGATTAGCTCCTTTCCTTCCCTGGTTAATGTATCTCTTTGGGATTCCATACTGTTCCACAAGGATTTTGCCCAGGTTGTCAATCAGCCCACCTTGAACTAGCACCTCATGATGCCCCTTCTTTTTTCCTGAAAGTGACACAACAGTTAAAAAGAAGAATTAGAACATGGATTCTTAGAAGAGGTCAATGGAGTGTGGAAGCGGATAGAAATTCATACAAATTATTATGAAATTATTTTTCTTCATAATCAATGGATGTTTGTAATTATTTCTCCATAATCAGCTGCATATCAAAATAGGAAAGGCACATTGAAATCTAAAAATGAGACAGGTTTGAGGAAAGAGTGACATCCATGCAGTCAATAGTTATCATTCAACGTTCAAATATATCGCTGCATATGCATTTAATTTAACAAAATAAAACAAAAGATATTATCGGTTGAGATCTATTAAACAAACCTGTTCTAACCATACATTTTTCCTATACCACTTAGTGCCAGACTTTCTTTGGTCCCCCAGTCTCTAACTTTATCACTGTAATTTAGAAAAATAAATCAGTAAATAACTTCATAGACTTATTTTAGTTTGAGTTGACGTTAAAACTTCAAAAGTAAATTCAACACAGAAATCCTTTGAAGCATGCTGCAAAAATATAATCTACCAACCGGCCTGGTTTAGACCGAAATCAGTGTTCATAGGATCAAAACATCATCTGAGTATCAGTTGATACCACATTGATAATATACTAACAGATCGCCATGGCCTATATTAAACTGTGATGACAGAAAAATTCAAGACTGTACAAACCATGAAAACACAGAAGAAAGCAGATCTGTGAAAAAGAGGGGAAGAGAGAGAAGCAGTAGATCTACTGACTTCTGCAAAACAATAAAAGAAAAGAGAAGAAAAAAAGAGAAATAGAGAAGATGATAGCAGCAGCAGATCTGAAAAAATCAAAATGAACAAAGAGCAAGCAGCAGCAGATGCATAGGAGAAGAAGAAGAAGAAGAGCGAGAGAGGGGAAAGTCCATGAGTCATAGATAGCAGCAGCAGATGGAGCCTCTTCCATCATGATCCTTCTGCTTATTCCCACTACTTGTCCTCCAAATCTCATCCTCCCTCTTTATCTTTATTCTCCTCTTGAGTTTATAGAAGTTAGAGGCGTGCCCCAGCCGCACACAAAGTCCATGACTCATACACAGCCCATCAAATGGGATACCTACTGAAATGTCCCTTTTTTTTCAAGATAGGGGACCTGCTAATTTCACCCTCATATCTTGAGAAAAAAAGGGTCAATTCCCAGAAAAAAAAAAAGGACCCAAAATATTTAGAAAGACCAAAAGAGTCCTCCAAACTATGAAATTCCTCAACAAAAAAGACATGGAATAGTGCTTGCACAGTTTTTCGGTACAAATTTTTTCGCCTGCTGTCGCTTTTCATATATTTTTACAGCCGGTGCACTGCTTTTAAGCACAATTTTCCTTTTCGGAACTCATGCGAGCACTTCTATCTCCTACACCCGTTGTGCTGCATGTGTGCCATGATCACATGTACAAATTATTCATTCAACTGCACATGAGATATCTGTGCATGCGCGAGTATCACATTTGATATATAATATATGCATTCCTATCACATTTGATATATAAATATATGCATTCCTACTTCTCTTGAAATATCCATTATATAATTTCTTCAATTAATAGAATAATTGACTCATTATCAATTTAAAAATGTTACAACCTATACATCTTTAGAGTACATGTTACATGCAACATGAAATGAAGAGGATGATGCTGCTAAAAGGATTGAAATTCATCCCATCAAGGGTGTCAGTCAGCCTAGAGCCAAACCAAAGTGTGAAGCAGTCATTTATATTGAGTTTGAGTAGAATATTAGATATAAAACAAGATGTCCACGACATCACATAATTAGATCTTTAATCATACATCGCAAGCGAATAAAAAAATAAAGAAATAACAATATTTTGTCACACCAACAAATTACTTTATAACATGATTTTTTTTTATGAGGCTATCTGGTCTCTTCGAGAACCGACCATCCCCCACGCACATGAAGATCCTACCTCCCCTATGCACCCCAAAATTCAAACTTTTACCTGGGCAAGTGGCCCTAGGGAGAGAATGTAAGTTTGAAGCTTCTTCTATGATTCAAATATAAAATGGTCTAACATATATAATCTAGTCCATGCTATTTGATGATGTCATGATTACAAATGGGCTACCTGTGTTTCTGATCTTTTATCAGCTTTTATATGAACTATAGTTACCCAGGTGCTATAACCAAGTCTATGAACTTCCATAGCTGCCGTGGCCATACGGAGGCCACGCACATGATTGGCGGGATCAGGCCTTACCAAAATTGCATGTCGTGGCAAACACATGGCTCACTAGTGGGCTCATCTCAAATCATCAACAAGAATAACGTCACTACCCAACATCATAAACATCAGATATAAGAAAGTACGAACATGTCTAAACATGACGGATATGTGAACCACTGTGCACATGGCAGCTGCGACTGTGTTTCAATATAAAAGAACCACATTGCTCTGATAATGTTGGAGAGAAGTCCCACGCTGCCTGCTACCTGTAAAGAATCATTAGAAATGATTAGTTATAGCTTATTTAAAATTACAAACAGAAAATAAGGAAAGCTTCGTTGATGTTTGTTTACAACTCACAATGCTAGGCGTGTCATTCTGGGAATCGGCATACAAGACCCATCCTAGTAATCCTATGCTTGCAAGTGCACAAACCAGACACATCTTTGGTTGCTTTTCAGGTTTAACTGTGAACAACCCCTGTAAAATATTTAATATTAAATAATGTATGTTTAAATAATAATTTAAATTAAAATAAAAACTCTTCCTCACCATAAAAAATAATGGTACTATGAATGTTAGGATGTTAAAACCACTTGATGCCCATCCATATGTATGTTGTTTTGTCTTTTCAGCTACACGACGCTCTATGTTGACCACGCCAATACAGAGCAAAATTAAAGGAGTCACCACATAAAAAAGGATGGTCTTCGTCGAGAAAGCTATGCAGGAGAATTGCCACAACAGTACACCCGCCTCCCCGACCCCTCGCACTACGGTCATCCAAAATAATGGAGCATTGTGTTTTTTGGAATGAGCGTATCTACAAAAATAAGAGTACAAAGTGAGAAAAAAAAATTGTCATCCAACGTCAAAATTTTAAGAATTTATAAAAAAATTTCAAAAAAGTACAAGTACTTACATAGCAAGCAGTATGACTGAAAGAACGTTTCCAATTTGTAAAATTGGAATACGATCCTCAAATCCTGTCATATAGTTAGATGAGATATAGCTGCAAAATAATTTAAAAATTAGTTATTTAATGAAATTCTCAAGTAGTAAAAAAATACCAATACCAATAATACTCACGGTGTCGGGAACCATAGGAACGCAAACCCTGTAAATTAAAAATACTTATTACTGAACTTATTTACAGTAATTTGAAAACAAGACAAGTCTAATTTTGCCCACTCCTGCAACTACTGAACTTATTTACTGTGATTTGAAAACAAACTAATCTTACCTATTCCAGCAATTACTGCCGCACTTATACTCTTTATCGTTATCTCAACATCTGTAAATGCAAATTTAAAATTGTTAAATAAATAAAACTTACATTCTAATTAAACTAGATTGTAATGACCCTATTTTTTATTTTAAATTGATTTAATCTGAACCCTTAATTTATTTATTTATTTATTTATCTTTATCTCCTCCTTCCTGTTTCATTCATGCCAAACAGAACCAAACTGTTACCATATTCTTCTTTCTTTGTTTAAGGGCCCAACCTCTAATCTTTGTTAATTTTAATTTTTGACCATGCGTTGTATCTTGTGGACCCCACCTATTTAACCAGGTATTTTTTTAATTTTGAGATTAATGGAATTTGGAGGGTTTTATGTAATTGGAAATTCAATTTTAGAAAGTTTTTCTATTCTTAAAGGGTTGTGTAGTTTCAAATCCTCTTCTAAGTTAGAAGCCAATTGACATTAATAGTAATTATAGTTATTGAACCTTGACAGCCTTTTGGACTCTCCCTCTCCCTCTCCCTCTCCCTCTCCCTTATATAAATAGACATACACTCTCTCTACCTCACCACGCCTTTCTCTTATATGAATATTCCTTCTCACAAACCACTCCCTCATGCAAAACTCTCTCCTCTCATAACGCCTCTCTCCTTTCCTTGAAAGTTATCTCCATTGCAGGTATACTTCCCCTCACCTTCTCCACTACCTTTTAGGTTTACTAGAACGGTGATGTTTTTCTTTCTTTTTTATTATTATTTTTCGTATAATTTTCTCTCCACACGAGAGTATGGTGCTTGTTTTCTCAATCATGTGTTACTGCACCCATGCAGTCTTCCATTCACAACCTGCCCAAAGTCTTCCATTCCGTGGCCCCACCTAGCCAAACCCAGTACATGTACCCCAAGTCCCAACATTCTCTGCAAGCTTTAAAGTGGACCCATCACCTGCATCTATCTTCACAACGAAACTCTATATGATGTTCGCTATTATCCCTCTTTACTTCTTTTATGGTCTGGATTACCAAAATAGAGCCAAGAGATCACCGCATATCCATTTAATTTATCAAAATAAAATAAAAGATATTCTGAGATTTATTAAGCAAACCTGTTCTAAATATACTTTTTTCCTGTACCACTTAGTGCATGACTTTCTTTAGTCCCCACTGTAATTTAAAACAATAAATTAGTAAATAACTTCATACACTTATTTTAGATTGAGTTGATGTTAAAACTTCAAAAGTAAATTCAAAATCCTTTGAAGTATGCTGCAAAAATATAATCCACCAACCGGCCTGGTTCAGACCGATGAACCGAATCAGTGTCATCTGAGTATCTATTGATACATCCGTTGATACTGATAATTTACTAACAGACCGCCACGGCCTTATTAAACTGTGATGACAGAAAAATTCAAAACACAAAGAGAAGAGAGCAGATCTGTGAAAAAGAGGGGAAGAGAGAGAAGCAGCAGATCTACTGACTTGTGCAAAACAGTAAAAGAAAAAGAAGAAAAAAGGGGACATAGAGAAGACGATAGCAGCAGCAGCAGGTCTGAAAAAATCACGATCTAGTACATATCCCGCACAATATTCTCTTCGATTCCAACTCATTCGTCAAACAGGTGAGATTTTTACAACAAAGACACATCCAAAAAACGCAACAGGAACTAATTATTCACAGAGAAGAAATAGAATACCAGATCAGGAAAAACAAAAATAAAAAATTTAGAAAGAGAGAAAAAAAAAATGAAAACACACACAGCGTCGGCAGCACGCACCAGAAACACAACCAATAAAAGAGGCAACACAATCTCTCAAACACAGCCACCAAACTCTAAGCTTTTCGGACAAAATGGAGAAATCGAGATCAGTAAATGGAATTTCCGAGAGAATCAACACAATCAGACGCCATCCAACCATCGATCGGGAAAAAAAAAACCAGAAAACAACATATGAACGGTGGATCGAGATGCAGAAACGTACCGAGCAAAGACTGAGACCATCGATCTCGCAGAGAAAGAAGAGATGAGAAAAAATAATCTCAAGAGGAGGAAATAAAGAGAAGGCTTTCTTCCCTCCTCTTGGCAGACGCCCGCTCTCACTACGCGGACGCGGATAGATGAAGACGGCAACAAGGACGAGAAAACGAGAGAGAGAGGGGAAGGCGAGAAGAAGAAACGGGGTTTCTTCTTTCTTTCAAATGAGAAGAAGAAACCTACGCGCTGAGCGGCCGACCGAGGGCGAGATGGAGATGAGCCGACTTAGGAAACGAGCCATGGAGCCCTAAATTCTTTGAGGACATTTTATATGGAGATTGAAATAGAGGGAGAGAAGAGTGAATGGCTCATATTAAAAGCTGGACGATGAATGGTTATAATTTTGTCTTTCAATATTTTTTTAAATAAAAATATACATACATATATATATATATTCTTTTTATTTCAACTGTTCTAATAAATTTAAATCCACATATTAAGGACAAAATATATCATTAAATCATTACTAATAGATTAGAAATTTTATAATCCATCACCAAACTATTAACCATCGAATTAATTGAAAAGCGATAGATCGATTCAACGGATCAACTGATATTTTAAATACTCTTAATTTCAACCTAAATTTAGTGAATCAAGTCTAAGTCGGGTCCATGTCCATCAATATTGTGTTCAAAATTGAAACATAAGATATGCTGTGGAGCTTTTCTTCCAAGATAGAATGGTAGCCCATTGTTTCATGAGGAAAAAAGAATTCTTAAGTAACAAAACAAATCCACCATGTTTGTTTGTAAGGTAGAGTAAAATAGAATAGAGTAAATGCAAAATTAAGAAAGAATAATATTTGATGGGGGTTATGACTACTTTTTCTTTTTAGTTGTTTGATATTGAATTTTTTTTACATTTTATATAATAAGTAGAGATTTTTTTTGTAATTTAGTGATAACTTTTTAACTTTTATTTTTATTTTGCTCTAATTTCTTTTATTGCAGCTTTCAACATATTCTAATCCGTCTCAATATCTTTTTACCATCTTTGATATTTTTGGATATACTACTTTGTTTTATTCTAAGATCATTTACCATTTATGTTGCGAATACGAAAGCATTCTGCCAATGATTTTTAAAATTTCGTTACTGCTTTGTAAGTTGTATTTTACCGGTTTAAGTTTTATTATTTTCCATAAAATCCCTTTTTAATTTTTGTTTCTTATCCTGTAAATGGTCTGGATCATAGTGTTCTGGGATCCAACTGGGAAAATAAAACTATGTTACCACTAATGACCATGGGTGGAATGGATTGGTGAGGTGGGCTGAGCCCTTTAGATAACATGTATAGGCTTGACCCAAAAACGACCCCTTTATTATTTTTCCTCAAAATGTCAAACTTGTATTAACCCAGAAATTAAAAGGGTCAATCGAACCCATCCATTTGCAGGTTGGGTCCAGTTTGGATTGGACGTAATAGTCCAATTAATGGGGTTTGTGGGTTCAATGGCAAAAATAGATTTGATCCAATTCCAACCAATTTATTTAACACAACCCAATTCCAACCTGAAAATAAAGGGGTCAGACCAAACCTGTCTGATTGGGTTTCAGTTCTTTTGGCGGTACGGGCCAAGAATTATAACCCCAATAGTGGCTGGCTCTCAATGATCCAATCCCACTCATTCTGTACGATTTGGGACACATAGTTCACTAATCTAGATCATTGATGTCAACAATACTATGCTTCTATGTGTTGTGATTTTCTGACAATCACCCGTTGTGCGCATCCACGGATCACAAGATCAACAATCAACTACACACAAGAAGAGACACGGAGATTTACGTGGTTCACCCAAATAGGGCTACATCCACGGGCACAGGAGGACGAACATCTTCACTATGACAAGTAAAGCATACAAGAGATTCCCACACTCTCACCTCATCTCTCCTATGTGGTGTGGGAGCACCACGGGCAACTACTGCCGCCGCAAGATCTAGGGTTACAGACTATACATATATATAATCTCCGCTTTCTTGGCCACCAAAAAAGCCCCGGTACAATTACCAAAATACCCTTGACCTTAAACCAGTCTCTGGCTAACCCAGTGACTCATCCGGCTAAACCGGAATACAAGACATAAACCTAACAATCTCCACCTTGACTTGAATTCCATACAACTCCGTACAACTCGAGCTACTAGGAGATAAAACCGGTAATGTCTTCACGTACCCTGCTGAATGGCACGTCACTGCACCAGGGATGCAGTCTTCTTCAACACTTTGACATGTTGAACCAGCACATGAACTTTGAGCAAAGTTCATACCCTCGTCAAACTCCACCTCGAACTAGAAGCTCAAAACCATTGACGAATCTGAGTGATATCTGAATCACTCACCATCCTGCCCCATCTTCAACATCACCATGAAGATCCAATCACCACAAGCATGCAAGCAAAACAGATCAGGAATACAAGTCCAGATGACTTCACAATTGCAGAAAACCTCTGCCTCCGAGAGGTCAAAAAACACCATTTGACCGGGCCTCCGATCAATCAATCAAACAAATGTTTGACAACTGCTGACACATCAGCTCCTCCTTGCTGCTTTTCCGGCTTGGCTCTGGCAAGATGAATAACAACACATGCGATCATGTGAACCCCAAACGAACAACTTCGTTTGAATCAGCAAACCCTTTGCAATTAGGCCGGCGACTCCTATTATTGGGTTTGCAACAACAACCAGGTCGAGTAGACCCGATTCTAGCCTCAATCCACGTCTGTTCAGATCTTCTCCCAATTTCTGCATCAAGCCATAGATCTCGTCACCACGAGCATGTTGGAAGAAACGGATCTAAAATCCGACTCAGGATGGCTCCGATAACGTAGAAACAAGTTTCTACGCTCCAATCAGTCAAACCTCCTCCTTGACTGTCAAACAGCTAATCAACCTCTTCCACTGCGTAAATCTGCTCGAAACGAGTCTGTAGGCGCAAACGGATCTCCGATCGGACATCGGACGATCAAGATATCGCTGAAACAATTTCAGCCACAAATCTGGTCAAACCTGCCTGTTGACCGATGCTGACATCACTGCTGACGTCACTCTGCGCTGTCTGCTGGGCTTCTGGAGCGGACCCGGGTCGGGTTCACCTGACCCGAACTGATCTGAACTCTTCTCGCTGGGCTCTGCGCACATGGGTCAGGTCGAACCCGACCCGAACTGGTTCGGAACTGCTGGATGCACTGCTGGGTTGGGCTTCTAGTACACAGACCAGGTCGACCCGACCTGACCCGGCCTGCACTCGTTCTGCTGGACTAGGCTGTCACCTCGGGTTGGGTCTGACCCAACCTGAAACCCGAAACGATCTGAACTCTTCTCGCTGGGCTCATCTTCTCCGCGGGTCAGGCAACCTGACCCGACCCGACCCAAGACCCAGAAGACTGGGTCGTCTCTCCAAACGACCCCTGTCTGCAACCCGGTGTCTGCAACCCGGTTGCGGACGGTCGCGATCTGCTTTGGCTCCGGCTTCAGCGCCGGCTGGCAGCGGCGACGGGAACGGCGACGACTGCGACGGCGACGGCGGCGGGCAGCGAGTCCGGCGAAGGCGACGGAGAGGGCGAGATTCCCGGCGAACGTTCCGGTGATTTTATTTTTTCTTTTTTTTGTGTTCTTCCGTTCTGCGCAGCAATGAGCAGGACTGCACAGCGATTTTTTTTGTTCTTCCGTTCTTCGCAGCAATGAGTAGGACTGCACAGCGATCAAATCTCTGATCTCGTCGTCCCCAGTTCTCTTCTCCTTGGATCCATGGCCCACCGAAAATCAGAGACGATCTCTGATCTCTTTTTCTCGAAATCAAAGACTTCCCAGAATCGAAACTTCTCTTCTCTTGCGATCTTCTTCAAGTTTCGATTTCTCTGTCTGTAACAAAGAAAACGAGTTGCTTCGGTGGCCCATCAGAGATCAGCGTGATCCGGTCTTCTCCCTCACAGATCTGGAAAACCAAGAAATCTGACTCACCCTCTTTAGGGCCCATCTTTTCTTTTGGATAGCTACCATGACTCGAGGCTGCATCTATGTGGTTGCAATAGTGCACACCTTTCAAATTCAAGCCCACTTTTGTTTCAATTTGTCACTAGAATCAAAAGCATTTCTATGTCTAACTATATTCTCTATTGTATCAATCTAACTCTGCATACCACTCTAACTACAACAAGATTTACACCAATGCCCAATATAAGAAGGGCATGTGATTTAAGCATTTTGAATCAAACATTTGTAGGTTGCACAGAGATTGACTCAGATTCATTGCCATCTGCACCAGTGACAACAGCACGGGATCATTTAATTTCTCATAAATTGCTACTTCAACAAAGAAATATCATAATATAAGATTAAAAATGTTTCATCATATGCAGCTTCGAGTTGGATTTCATTCTCCCTTTCAAAGATCAAGACTATATTTAGAATATTTCCGTCTTCACAAAAGATATTCCAATTTAGAAACATGTAGAGAAAAATCTATCCTAATGCTAGCAAGGACTTAACACAAACCACAAACAAATATGCTAAAATCTGATCCAATGTAGCAGTCCATATTAACATGATAACCAATATATTCCTAAGAAGGAAAAAAACCACCACCAGAAATGGTGCCAAGAAACTTAAAAATAATAAGCATAGTGTTAGAAGATGTTAAAAAGTCTCAGAAGATCTAAGTTGAAGTGTTTTGACTATTTTTCTAGGAAAAACAAAGATAAAAAAGGGTCTTATCTCACAAACTGAGCGTCGAATGTGGGCAAGCGACCTACCGTTGAAAACCTCATTCGAGTAAATATCTGTAATTTCTATTATTATATCAATTAGAGTTAAAACAAAAAAGTTATGGCCTCAGAAAGTTCACAAAAATTGTTCTAACCAAAATTACAAAATTGCCATTATACGAAAATAACAAAACTACCATTTTGCGCAAATCTTTTTTTTTAAGCAAAATTTTCTATTTTAAGCTCGTTTCTATTTTAGTTTAATTATCATTATGAGGCATGAAATTGAGGCTATAAAAAGATATTTTCTCTCAACCCTAAGATAAAGATCCCATTGGTTTAAATGGAAATTACATATTGGAAATCATTATTAGAGTGCAGAAGGCTAAAGTTTTGCTCTAGAGATCCTTAACCTGTACATCTCTTTGTGAAATATCAGCTTCTTTCGTAGAGAATTTGAGGAGTCAAGCTAATAACTAGAAAGCATTTAGTTGATTGGATTTATAGTAGGCAACAACAGACAGATATTATAGAGTGATTCGTTATAAGAAGTTAAAGCTACAGAGCCATGTAGATATCTGTAAGTGGCTTGTAACTACTTAATAATTCACAATGCTTGATTATTAGTCCAATTCGGCCTCGTGGTTTTTTCCCAAGTTGGGTTTCTAAGTAAAAATCGTATTTTCTTGTGATGTGTGTTTTTATTTGATTTATTTCCACTGCATAGTTTATTATTTGTACACATATTGTTGAGTTTGATTATGTTGATCCATTCTAGAAGACCCCCCATACTTTCAGACGTATATTCATTATTTTAATCATTATCATCAAAGGCATATCCCAATAATAAATGTTGGAGCGAACTACATTAATTTTGTTATATAGTTCTATTCTATCCTTTGTCAAACTCTCAATAAGTTGCATGTTCATCATTTTGATAAATAAGTTAAAGTAACTCATAATTCTTCCAAATCCAGGAAAAGAATATTTGCATTGGAATATGCTAGGTCCAATTCTGGTGTTTGTTAGTCTGGATTCAGATGAGTCCTTTCTAGGTACAACTAATTTCATTGAATGTTAGTTTATTTAGTTTTTCTGTCTGTTGGCCCTTGAACCACTACCTCGGAAGCTAGCATACATTTGAACTTTTAACCTATAAACATGAAGTGAACACCGGACCAATATTCAGAACTAAAGGGTGAAGGGCAACCCCAGATCCACAAGGTCTAAGGTACTGTAGCTGTTCCCAAACCTGAGTTGTGGGCCTAGCTCTGGACCTAACTCCTGAGTTCAAGCCTGAATTTAAAACAATCATAGTCTTCCTTGTATCTAAATTACCTTGTTCATCCTACATTGTCTGCTTTCTCTAAATTTCCATACAGTGACACAAATATCATTTTGGGAAGTTAGCTTCTAAAAGTGGGCAATGGCAAAGAGGTGTTGCACTTGGGATTGTTCTAAAACTATTTGCATCTTTTGGTCCCTGACCCGATTTTTTTGTACTCACTGGTAGTATAGCCACGATGTCCAATAGTCGAAGTAAACCCTCCCATGTGTCACACCACATTCCTTTCCCATGTCAGCTCGTTCTCTCTCTTGGAGCCTATCCTTTCAAAACAAAGTCCATTTGAAAGTCAAGTCGCGCTTCAGCAATTCAGCAGTTTACTCTGTGATACCACGGCAATGTGTATCCTCAGGCCGTACCACATAATCGGGGTGGAAATGAGATCCTGCACCTCTACCCCTTGTTAAGGAAAGTTTTGGACTTTTATCAGAAGAGAACAACAGAGACCCTTTGTTTTGACCTTCACAAACCAAGACCAACGTACTTGGTTTTCATCTTTTTGGCTATAATCAATTACCAGGGTTTAGAGATGTAGATAGGCCTTAGCTAGACTTTTCTAGGTTTGAAAGTTTGAAATACTGGGTAACCGCCGGCTATGTATTTTTCATCTTGCATTGATTGCATAGATATGATGGAGATTATTTTTTATTCCCTTGCTAAAACAAGTTACAACGGCCAATCCCTTTCTTTCGATAATCTTTCTAAATCTTGTTAGTAACCATAATTTCAAGAAACTTCTCTTTGAGAAGATTAGAGCATAAGGGATGAATTTATTTAATATGTCTTGGGATTATAAAAACAATAAACGCATATTTGTGTAAACATATTTCTACGAAAAAGGAGATAGTGTTCTAAGGATAAATCTTTTTTAATGCCTTTGGTGCAACATAAGTTTTAGGAACTACTTTTTTGCTACATTATTGCTATGTCAAAGTTTTCCTTTGAGAAAGTTGGAAATAGAATTTCTATGAGGGACCATCAAACTTCCGTTTTTGTCAAAATATTCACCATTTTCACCCCATGGGTTACAACCTCATATTTAGGCTCACTTCTCTTTGTCTACTACGATCCTTTTCCCCTCTCTTCCTATTTCTATTCTCGCTACCCCTCTTTGTATCAGTCACCCACCCTTTCACCCCCTCTTTTTATGTTTTTCACCAAATATTCTGCAACCTCACCAAACAATATTATCTCTAATTCACTAAGGAAAAATATTTTACACCAAACGCTAACTTTTATAGTTGTGCATAACTCTTTTTCCACATAATTCGGTTCCATGGACTTTGCTGCTGTGGCAATTTCCTCTTTCCATGAAAAGGTTGTGTACACAAACATGCCCTAAAAGCACCCACTTTGAAAAACATAAAGGGCTTTTTTATATGGCTAGATTTTGTGTCTGAGACTACTAGAAGAAAACCGAATTTCAAAAACAGAAAATGACGATCTATGTTTGACACTTGACTTGTGGGCCCAATTGGTCATTTCCCATGTGGTATAAGTAATCAAATCATACTACACATGAATTATTCTAAATTATGATGTGATTACTACTTCTATGCAGCGAAAAAATAAAAGCAATTAATCACACAAATAAGATGACACACAATTTAACATGAAAATCCTAATGAGAAAAAATCATAAGTCCAAAGTGAACAAAATCAATCACTAACTTTTGCAGTACAAGATATACTCACAACCCGATAGTTAATCTCTCAACACAAGGCGTTGTAGTTGTTCTTGATGGATTTACACAATACGCAGTCCCTCGGTGTTCCGCTATTAGTGCCTTGATCTCCACAACGAACGAGTCTTTTTAATAAGAAAACAATCTTCTATAAGGAAGTAGAAACAACAAATCTCTTAGAAGGAAGTAGAAATATGAACTCTAGAATTTAAAGCCTTCAGCCTAATCTCTCATCTCTAAACAATATCTCCAATGACAATCTCAATTTAGAACTTGGACATCTCTATGTGTTGTGTTGTGCTTATGATTGAGAAGAACACTATTTTTATAGCTCATAATTCGTGCCTTAAAGTTAAAGAACAAATCTAAACAAAACAGACATTGCTGGCACAAATAAAAAACAAATTAGTGCAAGTCAGTGAGAGTTCGCTCAAGCGCGATCATCACGCATCCATTTATTTTGTATCCAGCTTGTCAAGCTTGTGCGTGGTCTTCGTGGGCTTAAGCGCAGTCGTCTCTAACCGGTTTAAGCACATGGGGAAGCCCGCTCGAGCACGAGCAATTTTTCTTTTTTTTTTCAATTCAGCACTTCTTGAGATGCGATCAACAATCTGTACTTAAGAATATGAAATACAAATTAATGGACTCACGTTTTATCCAAGACATAAATTTAGCCAATTACAAAATTCCTAACAATATTAATATTCTTCAGAAAATAAGCTTCAAAAGACTCACTGATTGACAAAATCATATTTAACATGCTCAGTTTAAAAGCTAATATCTAAATGAATAATATTTAAAAAAAGATAAAAATAATATTTTTTTAAAAAAAGATAACAAACACTTTAGCATATATATGTCTAATTTTCTGTAATGAACTTCTCCTGTACTCATAAAAGGGTCATGTATAGAGATATACCGGAGGGATTATGAAAATGGCCTCTAAAAGCATCTCCAACGGAATGGTCAAATGACCACATAAGCAATCAACGGTCACATTTGATAGTTGTATAAAGCTCCAAGGGCTATGCTAAAGCTAACATGGCAGTTGGCATAGCCCGTGTTATGTCAAATTTGGCTATCAAAATGGCAACTGCCAAATATTTCTTTTCAAAATTTTATTGTTAAGTAATTCAAATTTTGAAGTACTTGTATCACTTAGAAGTGTTTTAACATTATGTTAAAAGAAAAAAATAAAAAATAATAATGTATTTGACATATCTTTTAAAGTTGTCCAAGTTGAAGGTTCTAAATTATAAATGCCAAATTTGCCACTTAAGAGCATCTCCAAGAGAGATGTCATTTTAGAAATGTCAAGTTTCATTTGATGGCTTATGTGGCATTTTGAAGGTTTGAGATTTGGCATATTTGGAAAGTGGGGACTCCAACCAATACTTCAAATTATTATTTTATTGTAATTTTAAATTCTTGCGGGAACCACGTCATAAAAAATTTTATAAAATCTTTGTATTATTGTCGGGCCTATGTAATAAATAATTCAAAAGTAAAATTGACATGTAACTTTTTGGTATGTCAAATTTGAAATCTTAAACTCATATGTCAAAAGTCACATCATATCTAATATTTTTTTAACTACGTGGAGATGCCATATCACATTTGATATATGGATTGAAGATGCTTTAACCCTTCAAATCTAAAATGACATCTGAAGGTGCTTATTGGAGTTGCTCTAACACTCAAGGCGCATCACTTGTGACCTACTGTCCTGCAGAGAGTTTGATATTCTAGATTATTATGGGTTTTGAAAATGACCTCACAAGGTATATCCAAATCCAACCGTTGACCGACTGACTGCAGAGAGGGAGGGTGTATACAGAGAGGGAGGGAGAGATTATTGAGCGTGAAAGTGTTTGATATTCTGGATTATCACTGGCTTTTGAGAATGACCTTTCATGGTTTATCCACCTGGTGACCTGCTGACCTGCAGTTGTACAAAGAGACTTTGAGTTAATTCTTTAATTATAAAGGGCATTGGAATAGGATGACTATGAGGCTGAGGGGTGATGCTAGGATTTAGAAATTGGGATAGATTTTAGAATAAAAAGGGAAGTTCTTGCTTAAAGAGAGATGGGGCTTTTCCAATTGAGTCTTTTTCGAGGGAGCGATGGAAATTCTAGTCACCAAAATGTCTTTTCAGTCTTTTGCCCCCTATTGCCCATGGCCTACAAAAATGATTACAGTAAAAAGAAACCGGCTTTTTCAGTCTTTTGTCCCCTATTGCCCAAGGCCTACAAAAGTGATTACAGTAAAAAGGAACCGGCTTGTTACAGTTTCTACAAAAGATCACATGCAAATGAAAAAGGCGATGTATCAGCTTCTCTAGAAGCAAATGCAAGATGCGGACAACATGAAAGAGAAGATTAACAACGGGTATGTTTTGAAAATTTGGAGTGGCTCTAGGTACGGACAACAGCTTTCTTTTGAATGTGTACTGTGTACAGCTACAAAATGTATGCGCTCGTTCTGCCCAATTTGTAAATATTGCTATAAATATTTATGAAGTAATTGTTTGGAACCTACATAGCCACTTTTTTGGAGTTATTGGTAACCACTTTTTTGGTGTTATTGGCTATATAGGTCCTCTTTGTTCTTTATGTTTTGAGTAATATAGAGCCTCTTATCCAGAGAAAAAAATTTCTAAGTGTAAAAATGGGTTAAGTTTTTTAAACTATATACATTCAAAGGTTAATTAGCCCAAATAAAGTAAAATCATGATTAAAATTAAAAAAATAAAAAAAAATAAAGGAAAGCCATGCAATGCATCATGTATATGTGCAATCAATTTAATAGTGCGCCAATTTCCAATAAGAGTAGAAGTTTTTTTTTTTTTTTTAGTAGGATTAATTTTAAGTGGGACCCAGATGGGTTTGCAAGGCAGTTCCCAAATGGTTAGTATATTGCTCAAGAGACAAATGTTCCACATGGAATACAATGTAATTTACTTAGAAGATTGGCACAGTGTGCCTATTTGATGGATGATGCAATTGACTTTATCCGAATACCTCAGGTGTTTTCATTCACAAGGAATACAATGTGATTTACTTAGAAGATGGGCCCTACGCCTATCTGATAGATGATGCAATTGACTATCTCCGAGCACCTCAGGTGTTTTCAAACCAATGCTTGTCATTTGACAATATTAACATCATCATCATCGAAGCCTTGTTGTAACTTTTTTAGAGTCGATTATATGAATTCTATTTCTCTGTTCCAATATATCTTAAGTCAAATTTTTGGATAAGTTAAATTCTTTAAATTCAATTTTATTATCGTTATTCACATCTTTTTCGACCTATTCCTTTCCCTTGAAGGGCCATAACGCGCATATCCAAACTTATTGATTTATAATATAATATTAGCTCATTTATATGATAATTGAACATAGAATCAACTTATAGATAAATAAACTTTCACGGAAAGCATCTCAATTTTATAATAACAGATTCATAGTATTTGTTCACAACATTGGTCCAACCCATTTTTCAACAACTCCAAAAGTTGAACTGCCGCAGGCTTTCTTTCTTTCCTTGTTTTTCTTTCTTCTTCTTTTTTTATTTCATTTTATTTTTTTGTTTTTCTTTTCCTCGAATCAAGGCCACCTAGTGTTGATGAGGTAAAACTATTAAAACTTGGTCTCAATAACGAAAAAAAAAATTTAGCCCCACATGATCTTGGGACCCAAGGGAACCCACATCCAAGGATAGAGAGTGACAAACCCTGGGTAAATTCATAGAAAAACCTAACAAAAATCAGGATTGCCAACCGATCAACCTTTAGTTATGGCTGAAAGAGGGGCGGATATTTTGCACTGAGTAAGAAAACTCTTGGGGCCCTCTTGGACCCGTCTGATCCATCTAATCTAAATGTCATAGGCTCCAATGTTCTTACAAAAATCGGAATTGACTCCCAGGTAGATTGAAATCCAAATATATCTATGCCTTGTAAAGTGGTTAAATTCAAGGGCCAAAAATCAAAATGTTAAAAAAAGTGAATAGACTAAAAATTTAGTAAATATGTAGTTACCTGTCCAGACCTTTTGACTTCCACTTGGTGGGGCCTCATAGAAAGGTTCATACAAAGCTTTGTGAAAGACATCCGACCATGAGCATAAGCATGAGCATACCCCATCAGCACTTTTTTGTATTTATTAGTAGCAAATAATAATTTCTGATAGTAAAAACAAACTTTAGTAGCAAACATTATTTTGTGCTGCGGTAGAGAAATAATTTTTTAACATATAGACATTTGGCTGCGGAATCTGAAAACTGCCACTATAAAAGTGTCGTTAATTATCATATTTCTTGTGGTGAGCTAAGTGCCTAACTCAAGTTGAATATTGCTCTAACACTACTAATATATTTTTCTGTCCCCCATTGGAGGTCCCTAGGTTAACACTTTCTTCTTTACTTTTAGAATAAGAATCTTTTTAATAGAGATTTACCCTGTCATATGTCCATTGAAGAGTGAATTTTTTGAAATATTGAGCACGTCAATTTGAAGAAGTATTGTCTAGTGGTTCATGGATTTGACTAAGTACATATTAAAAAAGAGTTTATAGCCCTTTTCGGTACATGTAGAATACAATATTTTTAGGTTTAAAATAATAATAGAATCAAATATTGTAGAATGTAATAGTGCAATATTATAATATGATGTTTGTCATTTTTTAAAGAATGCTATAAATCTGGCCTATTTGGATGCACAAAAATGTAAAAGATTCTTATATTTTTAAGAGAGTTGTATTAGCCTTCACCTTTGGGCTATTTGGATAACTTAAGAAATTAAAAGAATTTCTCATTTTTTATTGAAATATTTAAAGATTTCTCCCTGCACTCCTGTGTTGCAAGAAAGAATCTTGTCAGGAGATTTTATTAGTTTTCAAAGGCTGGGACGTTGTATACTTGACAGGGAAGTTACGGCAATCCCTCTTGCAATGAGGTGATTTTTTCCGCCGCAAAAAATCATTGTTGTGACGGTGGGCTGGTAGTGGGACGGCTGTAGAGCTGGCAAAATCCAACCGACCCGACCCATTTTGACCTGCCTAATCCGATTCGTTTAAAATACGGCTCAAGTTAGGATTAGGATTTACCAACAATATAAAAACGGGTCCAATTAGAGTTGATCTGCCTAACCCGTTTGACCCTTTTAAATTTTACTAATTTACAATGATTTTAAAATTTTTATATGATTTTTCTTATTTATATGAGCCATAAACTATGTACTCTTAATCTTATGTTAAGAAGTTATACAAAATTTTGACCCTTAGAATATAAAAATTATATTTTTATTTGAAAATATGATGTTTTTGTAGTTGAAATATTGATGTGTTTTATTTTTATGTTGGCATAGAAATTTAGCTCTAAAATATAGATATGAATAAAATACAATAGTGTTGATAAGCTTTATACTCATACTCAAATATAGAATTATAAAATTAAACAAAAATTAAAAAGAGATTATCTTAATAAATAGGGTAGAAAATATTTATGAATTTTAGCCTCATTTTTGACACCTTGAAAATTGATAAATTATAAATTCATGCTCAATACAAGATTTTAAATGAATTTAGATGGAAGGAGTGCTTTAAAAATAAAATTAGGCTACATAAAATGAGTTAAATTATATACAAAATGAAAATTAAATAGGTTAGGTAGAGTCAACCCGACCCAACCAACATCAAATTCAGATTAGGCAGGTTGGGTCAGTTGACCCACCACAGGTGTTGGTTAAAATGTTTCAGCTTATTTTAAAAACGAGTCAAGTTAGAATTGAAACCAATAATTCAAATTCTGATTGACCCAATACGAATTTAGTCAACAGAACCCATTGCCGAGTCTAGGTGTGTGTCAGTATGCGTAGTGTAGCATTACATGGCAGATCAAATTAGTAGAGTGCAAAATAACATCCCGCCCCAAATTAGTTGCCTTCTAGATAAAAATTTAAATTATATATTGCCCCCTGGCAACCTGAGAGAGAGGGAGAGGGAAAAACCTGAGGGGCTCCCAATAGGAGGCAAAGTAGATGGAGGCAAGGATCCAAAACCTATTCGAACAATAATTAAGGAACAATTAATTTACTAACTTTATAGAGAAGAAAAAATGATGAGAGAGAACCTGTTGGGAAGGAGAGTGAAAGAGAAAGAGCAACCTGCTGTGGGGCTCTGAATTGGCGGCAATTTAGGACTTCCATCCTCTGGAGGTAGACTTTGGAAACCTGTTCGAACAAAAGTGAAGGAAAATATTAATCCCAATAGGAAAATTGAACTGACCCAAGTTTAATAATTGCAGAAAAATGTGAGAGAGCAAACTTGCAGGGTTCCCCTGAGGAGGCAAACTTAGAGGTGTTCATGGCCCGGGCTGAGGCATATCTAGTCCCAACCCGACTTCAGAAATGCTGACCCTCAATCAGCCCGACTTTAGAAACATTAACCCAGGCCCAGCCCAAGCTCAACACAAGCCCTATAAGTCAAGCCCGATTCCACCCATTTAATCAATTGGGCCAGGCCGAATTGAGCTTTTTATCAATTTTGTGGCCATTTGAGTAATTGTTAGTACTAATCAAATTAAATTTATTGCATTCCTTACACAGGCCAGGCTGGGCTGGTCCTTGGGCTTTCCATCACTTAATCCAAGCTTAGCCCAATTATTAAACAGGCCGTAATTACATATCCAAGCCTGGCCTAAGGCAGACCAGATTGGGGTTGAGCTAGCCCAGCCCATGACCACCCCTAAGGCAAACTAACTTCCATTACCATCTGAAGAACCTGTTCAATTTGAAAGAATAATGGAAAAGTCAACTTTGACAATTTTTCTTTAGAAAAACAGTAAGTTTAAAATAAGAAATTCACCTAATCTTGCAGCAATTAGAGTTTGGGCAACCATCAAAATTTTGAACTTTAAAAAAAATTTATTCAAATGCTAATTAATTTGACAATCCTATTCAGAGAAATTTGGCTACAATCCATAGTTCACACAGCGGCAAATGGGGCCCTTTCCTAACAGAGGGGAAAAAAGTTTTGGCTCGGTTAAGATTTAGCCACTCTTGCAGCTTATCCGAATGATCCATCGCACGACTACTTCACCAGGGAGACATCTATCGGTAGTATTTAAGGAGAAAAAAACACACCTTCATGAAGCTGGACAACTCCAAAACTTAAATAAAGCATCTGAAAAAAATTGCGAAGGCCATTTTTTTTGGAAGAAGATCATGTTACATTCATCTACACACATCCTTTAATTACAGCATTCAACAACAGCACTCTTCACTTCTATAGGTAATCTCCAGCCCGATTACCCTGACACTCAGTTCTCCAATCCCAAAACATCATCATTCAACAATTCCACCACTGCAAGCAAGCCCTCTCTCGCTGTTCATCATGATCATTTCCTTCCACCCCCATAGATGCAGAAGTCCCCTGAAACAACCCATTAATCTTACCCTCCACATCCTCCAAACTATACCTGATGTACTTAGCCGACTGTTTGCACCGGGTGGGTGGATGAGTATTCACTACCAGAGAAGAAGGAAGGAATGTTTCCACTTTCGGAAAAAACCAACAAAAGAAATAGGAGAAGAAATAAATACTACTTCAAAATAATATTTAATAACAATCTATAATCTGTATTAAACATTTTGCATTAAATAATGATTTTTCAAAATAACCATTTAATTAAAGGAATGTAAATGAAAGAGAAAAGTAAAATGGAGAAGGCAATATCCTGGCCTCATCTAGATTTTTACTAACATAAATATCAACCATCAGTTCTTGTGTTCTCATAGCAACAAAACTTTTTTCTTTTCATGCAACAGTCCTTCAAATCAAATTATTAAAATCGGTGATTGAAGACACAATCTTAAAAATAAAAAATAAACGGAAGTTTTTTTTTTCAGAATCTATTAAATAGTTTGACTTCAAATGGGCAGTTTCTCGTTTTCTCAAGAAACCCCACCAGAGACCAACCCATGAACATTTTCTAGTCAAAGAAATTCACCCAAATGGCAATCTTACACGTATTTAAAGATTTTTAACAAAGAATAGAGAAATGCTCATCCCAACTACAAAGAACAAAGAAGCTGGTCATAAACGGTGCATGTTAGCAAAAACCCTAAAGTGACTGCAAACCGTGAAGAACTCACACAATCTGGCCTGCGATGCTCAAATCAAATCGTATTATGAACAGCACACTTTAAGGAAGGCCCTGAATAATAAACATGATCTACTACATTACAAGGAAAAAGAAAAAGAAGATTTCAACAACGAACAGAAAAAAAAATGCTTATTCTAATAAAAACACAATAGTAGCCAAAACCAACAATCAGACGAACAAACAGAAAATCCACAAAAAACGAGTTGAAACACTTTGATAAACAGGCATGACACAGATCCAGACGACCGATGATCCAAACAATGCGATCCGAGTAGTTTACACACACTATCATACAAGAAAAGATGTTGACAGAGAAAGAACAGAGGAAAATGCTAATACGACGACCACATACAAGATCGGAAGTCAAGAACGATGCATTCTAGCTCAAAACAAAACTCATTTGCATTTGCATCATCATCGGACATATCATCATGGGACATTGATAGCTCGAATCAAATCCAGATCTGAACGGCGCACGACAACCAACTCGCTACAACATCAAAGCTCAGTAAACAGCCAAAAACTACAAAGCACAAAAGAAGAAAGAAAAAGAAGAGCGATTAAAAGTATACCTCTGCAGAGAGAGCGCAGATAGGGATCAGGCGTCCTCCTCTTCTTCAGATGGCAGATCGAAACGAGCGACGTGATCCGCTCGGCGTGGACTGGCAGTCCGAAGAGGAGCGGATTCCGGAGCAGATGGCATAGGCAGATCTCGCTTCGGTGGCCGGAGACGTGGCTGGAAGCGGAAGCTCGGAACGGCCGGCAGCAGGAAAGAGACGGCGAGGAGGAGCGGTTGCTGGGTGCAGAAGCCATGTAGGGAATGCAGGGAGAAAGCGAGACAAACACCTTCTTGCAGTTTCCTATCTCGACGACGGAATCCGCCTCCAGCGGCTTAACAGCCACCAGCAGCAACGTCATAGCCACCAGCAGCAACGCCATGGAAGTCGATGAGGAGCGTTTCCGCTTTCTCAAAGTAGAAAGATAGGGAGAGGAACGGACAGTACGGGAGAATGAGAGAAAGAGGAAATAGAGGCAGTGGGAGTGGGAGTGGGAGTGGAAGTCTGTTGTTTGCATGAGATTGCAGTGGAGTGAGGACCGGTGGTTTTTATAGAGCGCGGAACGTTCTCTGTCCTAAAAGGTGGTCCCAGGAACAACCGCCTCATTTCACCATCCTAAAAGGTGGCCCCACAAACAACCGCCTCAGCTCGCCATCGCAGACCAAATCAGGTGCAATCAGCTGGCACATGGGGGAACCTGATTTCAAAAACAAAAAACATACTCTAGGTGGGACGAAGGATAAAAGGTTTAAGGTCTATCAATGATGTGATAGGATTTAAGAAGTGGGGCCCTTCGGGCCAGTTTCCTAAGGAATGTTGTTACGGATTGGGCACCTACGACCAGCCAGACCAAACCCACGGCCACAGAGTTCCTCAAACCCAGTCTTGTCATTATAATTCTCCGTAGACGAGAGAAAAAAATGTCAGGCCTTCCATTTGCAATTTTATTTGAGTATATGAGGAGATTTTGTAAAAACAAATTTATGTTTAAGTAACTAAAAATAATAAGTATAAAATAGTGACGAACGTTAAAAACTTTCCTTATTTCCAACTGAATTTTTTATCAGTATTTACTAGGTAGTTGTTACTCATTTTTAAGCACGATGTGAGCCCAGTTAAGATGGATCTTTTTATATACCCCATCGTCAGTTCTTACTAAGGTGTGGTACCAATGCACCAAGGGTCCAAGTTTGATATCATCAGCTAAAAGAGCATGAGAATACGCTGACATAAATATGTGAGCACAATCATAATATGCTAGGCACAATGTGAGCAATGAGATTATCAATGTAGTGAACAATAAAGACGACGCCCTAGCACAATACCTTACTAAGATATACATCCTACGTATGCTAATATATGACAGGATAGTCAGTCGCTGCCCTCCTTTGTCCTACGGACTATGGTAAAGACTTTACACTGAGTGAAGCCCCACTAATGAATGGGGCGGCACCCAAGGAAGCAAACAATGGAACATCCGCTTTTGTGAGTGCCCAACAGTGCGTGTGTGCATCCATTCAATAACGACATGCAATCACAATCAATCAATCATTGGTCCTCTCCACAAACCCCCCCCCCCTCCCCCTCTGATTAAACGTTAACACATGTGGAATTGATTGATTCATTGATCGAAAAATTAAATGAGAAGCAGCTAAGTAGCTCCTCCGTAGATCTATCCATTCCAATTTCACATGAGTAGTCCTTTCAAGCTTCACAATCAAAGCCCCCTAGCCTTTCACATTAATCAATACCAATCCAAATGATATCAACAATGAGCATGGGTGGCTTGACTATTGGAGAAGAAAAGCCTTTGCTTTATGCCCCTCAAAATAAATAAATAAATAAGGCCTAAAAAAAAAGCAATTCCTATCTCTCTTTTTTCTCAATCCCAAAAAATAAGACCTTATAAAAATAATAGAAGCAACTTAAATCTTTTTAAATATCAAAAAAAGCAATTGTCATCATTTTGTTTCTTGTAAAGAATAAGACCTCATAAAAGTAAGTATAGCAACTACTTTCTTTTTACATTTTAAAAAAAAACAACTACTATATTTTCATATTTCAAAAAAAAAAAATCTCATTTTCACCATTGAGAAAATGTTGCCATTAAAAGAAAAATAGAAAACCCTAAAATCACAATAAGTAAGAAATCATTTTCTATTCTAAAAGAATTCATAAAAGATAACTTCAAATATAATCTTTTTTTATATTGAAGAAGTTACATCAATTCAAATGTAATCCATATCTATAAATCACAAAATTAGATCCTATGGTTCTATGCTTTTAAAGTTATTTTTAATTCAATATTATATGTTAATTACAGTTTGTGTTCGTTTCATTTGTAAATATTATTAGTTATAATTTATAAATATTTAATATGTTTACTAGAAAATATTGACAATACTTATAATTGTTGCTTCTACATAAAGAAGTTTTTCAAAATTAAAATTGATAAAATCCTAATTTAAATCAACAAAGTCACATGAAAGATTAAGTGGATTAGCCATACTATCAATTGAAAAAGATATATTAGCAACATTTGAATATAAAAACTTAATTAGTAATATTGGATTAAAAAATAATAATAAATTTTAAATAAAATATTTATAATAATATTAAAAATATAAAAAATGCCTCCTTTAAAATTCTGGCTTTAGGCCTTAACTTCTTTCGAGCTGGCCCTGACAATGAGGATCCTAAGTTCGTCAAGGTGGTGGTTCAGTTAGTTTAAGCTTTAAGTTTATTCTCCAAAGTCTCAAGTTTAACTTTCGCCCCTTGCATTATTCGAGTAATATGTGTACGGCCATGTATGTACCTTCCAATGATTAACCCTTACTCATCAGAATCAAATCACTCCCAAACCAGAGGCCAACAGTTTGAAGGTTGTGCTATCGAAGAATACCTTAGGTCATAAAAAAAAAGCGCGCACACACACACACAACGGCCACTACACAAATTAATAATAAAAATTAGCCAATGCATTTCTTCTATTGGTTTCATAAAATTTATCATTCTCAAAAAAAAAAAAAGAAAAAAAACCAATGCATACAACCGGATTTAAAATAGATTCCGGTCCCCTATCATCCTGTAACATCGAAAGAGACACTAAACTCTCTCTCTCTCCCTCTCCAAACCAAGTTTGTGAAGAAAAATATTCCTCCCAGAACATGCAGGTTTCAAATTCCATGCTTTCCATTGTTGAGGACCCTTAATTGGCATTGGTTTTTTCTCTCAGTCATGTGGCCACCTCATTTGCACAAGATAAATTAGAGTATTCCCCAAAACTAGAGGTGTTCATGGGCCGGGTTAAGGCATATCCAAGCCCGGCCCGCCTTTAAAACACATTGGCCCAGGCCCGGCCTAAGCTGATTACAGGCCGTAAAAGTCAGGCCTAAGCCTACCCATTTAATCAATAGGGCATGGCCAAATCAGGCTTTTAATCAATTTTATGTCCTCTTAAGTAATTGTTTGTCCTAATTTGATTGAATTACATGCATTTGTTATACGGGCCGGGCTTTGGGCTTTCTATTACTAAATCTAAGTCCAGCTCAATTATTAAACAAGCCCTAATAATATATCCAAGCCTGGCCCAAAGTGGCCTGGGCCCAGATGAAGCTCGTGCTAGGCAAGCCAATGAACACTCCTACTGAAAACTACCTTATCTTATTCTCACCAATTAAGACGGGTCCATCCCAAACCCACAACACGGTCGCCATTCACTTCCAATCTCTATATTAGAAGTCATAAAATGTTTATTTTAAGTGCATATCCTCAATCTTAACAACCCTGGACTTCAAAAGATCAACTTCCCGGTTGACCTCTGTCTATGACATTTACAGCCAAACTCATTACACGGACTTGCCAGACAAACTCAATAAGCTGACTGACCCTTTGCAGTCTCGCAATTGATTTTCGGGCGTTTGTTAGACTTATTATAAGAGCTTATTGGGCTTTTGACTTGTTAAAAGCGTAAAAGCTTTTAAAGGGGTGTTTTGGTCCCGATAAGCAAAAGTGAGAAATGGGATTTGTGAATGAGAAACTCCCCGCCCAGCAAGCCTCCTTCTCTCCCTCTATTCTATCACTCTGTTTGAGGAAAAATGTAAATCAGATCTCGAAACAAAGCTCCATATTTCATAACTCAAGGTGGGTGAGATTTCAGTTTAAATCCAGGCAAAGACGAGACTCCAAGACATCCCAACTGAAGTCTCCATGAAAGCATTGTGTTATCTATTTTAAGTATTTTAGATTAATGGTAAATTTGGATGTGTCACAAATCAAAATTGATCCAAGATTTCTTAACAAAGTAGTTGTTATATATTTTGAGATTTTTCCTCGTTGCAACAAATTCCATAAAAAAAGGTGTATGTCATATAAGAACTGAAAACTGTGTAAACTTTTTTTTCTTTTTTATGGCTACGGCTTGTTGAATTCGGAGATTGTTACATGTCATATTTAATATTTGGTCTCATTTCCTGCAATTCATAAAGGTGCAGTTTATGCAATTTTGTTACGTCTCCAAAATCAAAACAAAATGTATTTTTCCTCAGCTGTAAAAAGAAATCAAGCTATTGAGCTTCTGCTGGAAACAATTCTTGTCTTGCATGTTACTGTCAAAACCAAAATGAAAGGAATATCAAAATCGTCAATTTGTCACCATTTCTCATACGAATACTCATCTTGTTTTTTTCATGTAAGTTTTAATCTAGTTTGCTGGATTTTTGTAGGTTCTGACTTATGCTATGATCTGGAGAACTAGAATTTATGTAGCCGACTCCAACATGGTTGGAATAAGGCTTTGATGATGATGATGATGATGACGACGACTTATGCTATGATCATGGGCAAAGATAATTGGGTTCTATTCTCATGTAATTTTGATTTTAATTAAGTAATAATACAATAACACATGCTAGGCACAGGCATGACCTCCCTAGCTAGAGTCCACGCTCCATTTACGTAGTTTTAAATTTTTTAATACATATATATATTTGGGTATTTAGGTGTTAGAGTGGTTGTGTTACTTATGTAACATGTTGAGAGGGTAAGAGATCATGATTTCAAGTCCCTGACCTATACATTTTTTAATTTTTTTAAAAACACTCAATTAAAAGTCAAAATTGAAAAGAATCTAATCAAAATTGAATCCAACACTCTTCTCTTTAATATATTATAAGTGTTAACTACACGGACTATAGTTTAGCGGAGGCAAATGCATATTCTTTATGTGCACCTTCTTTATTTCTCTACAACATGGTGATCATTTTTATATAAGATTTTATTTATTATTAAGTTACAGTATATGCTAAAAGTTGTTTTTTATTTTCTAACCAAACAGGTTTGGCTGCTTTTGCTGTTAAAAAGTAGGAACAAAGGTTGAGTTAACCAAATAATATTTTTTTTGCTAAAAAGCAGCTATAGTGAAGTAGATTATTAAAAGCTATTTTTTGAAAAGCATTCTTAGTTTATTAAGCCGAACTAACCTGATTACTAAACGGGCGGTTCGAAAACGGCTCATAGATGTTCCTAGTAATAGTGACCAATCTCTCACACAATCCATTGCCATCCTTATGGCAGGCCCTAAACCTAAACCTTAAGAGACCCAGAAAAGGATAAATGTGGTGGCTGTCACTGCCCATTTCACACACACACACACACACAAAATCCAAGGCCAATAAGTCAAGATAACCCTGAGTTCCATTTAGTTCAAACCATCATTGCCGTGCATCCCACTTCCAGCTGACCTGAAGGTTATAACACATTTGGGGACACCAGAACTTAAAGACGACAATGATAACAATTGAACAACCCCAAGCATCATCTTACAAATGATCTTCTTTAGAAGATTTTTTTAGCCAAAAAAAAAAAAAAGCAATGCTCTTCCACAGTTAGGGGATAGAACAAGCAGACCAACAGAAACTCTAATTGTTCGGTATAAAGAAAAATATAACATATAATAATGATGAACAATTGCTTCATTTATTGCCAACAAACATACAACTCCTTCGGATGAAACAGAAAAAGGCAGGTTCACATCCTCCTCTATATCCTCACATTTAGCTGTTAACTGTTCCCAGCTCAAAGACTAGAGCAAACCAATCTCCTATTTCATTAAAAAGGAAATTCTTTCAGATTTCCTCAACCAAACTCCTTTTTCTATTATTTTCATAGATTTCTTCTTGACCACATAAGGAGCCAAATATCACGGCTTAGTTCCTTTCATTTCCTGGTTTTGTCAAGCACCTCGATGTATCTCTTTGGGATTCCATACTGTTCCACAAGGATTTTGCCCAGGTTGTCAATCACCCCACCTTGAACTAGCACCTCGTGCTGCCCCTTCTTTCCTGAAAATTATCCATCAGTTAGAAGAAGAATTAGAACACAGATTCTTAGAAGAGGTCAATGGAGTGTGAAAGCACACAAATTATTTTGAAATTAGTTTTTAGGCAAGTGACATTTTAAATGGAACTGTTGATCGAATACACAATTCAGTTTGAAATTTGAACTTGAAAGCTAAAACCAAACAAAACTCATGGAAGAATACTCCCAGCTGCACCATTGTCATTGTGCAGCATTAACTGAAATTTTCCAGTTCAGTTTCTCTCTGATATGTTGAAATTATACTGAGCACATGTATTTCCAAACTGTAAATTTATTTTTGTGGTAAGAACTCATTCTAAATTTAAACAAAGAACCAAATACTCAAGGTTGACAAGACTCACCCATCTGATTTGAGTGCAATTGTAAGATTGTTGATTGAACTTCAAGGTTCCACCCGCATGTTTTTGACATAAATTACAAGAAAGTGTCCCACGCTGCAGTCAATATGGTGAGAGGCCCACCTTTGTTTTGACTCGAAGCTACGAACTCATGGTTAAAATAGTAAAAACATTCCAAATGTTCGACCCACCGTTGTTTTGAATCAAATCACTAGAATCAAACACCTCTTTATGTATTCACCAGCAAAAACTCACTCCAGTAAAAGGGATATACACAATTAGATTGACCAAATAACCTGACTCACCCTCTATAGGGCCCATCTTTTCTTTTGGATAGCTACCATGACTCGAGGCTGCATCTATGTGGTTGCAATAGTGCACACCTTTCAAATTCAAGCCCACTTTTGTTTCAATTTGTCACTAGAATCAAAAGCATTTCTATGTCTAACTATATTCTCTATTGTATCAATCTAACTCTGCATACCACTCTAACTACAACAAGATTTACACCAATGCCCAATATAAGAAGGGCATGTGATTTAAGCATTTTGAATCAAACATTTGTAGGTTGCACAGAGATTGACTTAGATTCATTGCCATCTGCACCAGTGACAACAGCACGGGATCATTTAATTTCTCATAAATTGCTACTTCAACAAAGAAATATCATAATATAAGATTAAAAATGTTTCATCATATGCAGCTTCGGGTTGGATTTCATTCTCCCTTTCAAAGATCAAGACTATATTTAGAATATTTCCGTCTTCACAAAAGATATTCCAATTTAGAAACATGTAGAGAAAAATCTATCCTAATGCTAGCAAGGACTTAACACAAACCACAAACAAATATGCTAAAATCTGATCCAATGTAGCAGTCCATATTAACATGATAACCAATATATTCCTAAGAAGGAAAAAAACCACCACCAGAAATGGTGCCAAGAAACTTAAAAATAATAAGCAGAGTGTTAGAAGATGTTAAAAAGTCTCAGAAGATCTAAGTTGAAGTGTTTTGACTATTTTTCTCGGAAAAACAAAGATAAAAAAGGGTCTTATCTCACAAACTGAGCGTCGAATGTGGGCAAGCGACCTACCGTTGAAAACCTCATTCGAGTAAATATCTGTAATTTTTATTATTATATCAATTAGAGTTAAAACAAAAAAGTTATGGCCTCAGAAAGTTCACAAAAATTGTTCTATCCAAAATTACAAAATTGCCATTTCACGAAAATAACAAAACTACCATTTTGCGCAAATCTTTTTTTTAAGCAAAATTTTCTATTTTATGCCAGTTTTTATTTTAGTTTAATTATCATTATGAGGCATGAAATTGAGGCTATAAAAAGATATTTTCTCTCAACCCTAAGATAAAGATCCCATTGGTTTAAATGAAAATTACATATTGGAGATCATTATTAGAGTGCTGAAGGCTAAAGTTTTGCTCTAGAGATCCTTAACCTGTACATCTCTTTGTGGAATATCAGCTTCTGTCGTAGAGAATTTGAGGAGTCAAGCTAATAACTAGAAAGCATTTAGTTCATTGGATTTAAAGTAGGCAACAACAGACAATTATTATAGAGTGATTCGTTATAAGAAGTTAAAGATACAAAGTCATGTAGATATCTGTAAGTGGCTTGTAACTACTTAATAATTCACAATGCTTAATTATTAGTCCAATTCGGCCTCGTGGTTTTTTCCCAAGTTGGGTTTCCAAGTAAAAATCGTATCTTCTTGTGATGTGTGTTTTTATTTGATTTATTTCCCCTGCATAGTTTATTATTTGTACACATATTGTTGAGTTTGATTATGTTGATCCATTCTAGAAGACCCCCCATACTTTCAGACGTATATTCATTATTTTAATCATTATCATCAAAGGCATATCCCAATAATAAATGTTGGAGCGAACTACATTAATTTTGTTATACAGTTCTATTCTATCCTTTGTCAAACTCTCAATAAGTTGCATGTTCATCATTTTGATAAATAAGTTAAAGTAACTCATAATTCTTCCAAATCCAGGAAAAGAATATTTGCATTGGAATATGCTAGGTCCAATTCTGGTGTTTGTTAGTCTGGATTCAGATGAGTCCTTTCTAGGTACAACTAATTTCATTGAATGTTAGTTTATTTAGTTTTTCTGTCTGTTGGCCCTTGAACCACTACCTCGGAAGCTAGCATACATTTGAACTTTTAACCTATAAACATGAAGTGAACACCGGACCAATATTCAGAACTAAAGGGTGAAGGGCAACCCCAGATCCACAAGGTCTAAGGAACTGTAGCTGTGCCCAAACCTGAGTTGTGGGCCTAGCTCTGGACCTAACTCCTGAGTTCAAGCCTGAATTTAAAACAATCATAGTCTTCCTTGTATCTAAATTACCTTGTTCATCCTACATTGTCTGCTTTCTCTAAATTTCCATACAGTGACACAAATATCATTTTGGGAAGTTAGCTTCTAAAAGTGGGCAATGGCAAAGAGGTGTTGCACTTGGGATTGTTCTAAAACTATTTGCATCTTTTGGTCCCTGACCCGATTTTTTTGTACTCACTGGTAGTATAGCCACGATGTCCAACAGTCGAAGTAAACCCTCCCATGTGTCACACCACATTCCTTTCCCATGTCAGCTCGTTCTCTGTCTTGGAGCCTATCCTTTCAAAACAAAGTCCATTTGAAGGTGAAGTCGCGCTTCAGCAATTCAGCAGTTTACTCTGTGATACCACGGCAATGTGTATCCTCAGGCCGTACCACATAATCGGGGTGGAAATGAGATCCTGCACCTCTACCCCTTGTTAAGGAAAGTTTTGGACTTTTATCAGAAGAGAACAACAGAGACCCTTTGTTTTGACCTTCACAAACCAAGACCAACGTACTTGGTTTTCATCTTTTTGGCTATAATCAATTACCAGGGTTTAGAGATGTAGATAGGCCTTAGCTAGACTTTTCTAGGTTTGAAAGTTTGAAATACTGGGTAACCGCCGGCTATGTATTTTTCATCTTGCATTGATTGCATAGATATGATGGAGATTATTTTTTATTCCCTTGCTAAAACAAGTTACAACGGCCAATCCCTTTCTTTCGATAATCTTTCTAAATCTTGTTAGTAACCATAATTTCAAGAAACTTCTCTTTGAGAAGATTAGAGCATAAGGGATGAATTTATTTAATATGTCTTGGGATTATAAAAACAATAAACGCATATTTGTGTAAACATATTTCTACGAAAAAGGAGATAGTGTTCTAAGGATAAATCTTTTTTAATGCCTTTGGTGCAACATAATTTTTAGGAACTACTTTTTTGCTACATTATTGCTATGTCAAAGTTTTCCTTTGAGAAAGTTGGAAACAGAATTTCTATGAGGGACCATCAAACTTCCGTTTTTGTCAAAATATTCACCATTTTCACCCCATGGGTTACAACCTCATATTTAGGCTCACTTCTCTTTATCTACTACGATGCTTTTCCCCTCTCTTCCTATTTCTATTCTCGCTACCCCTCTTTGTATCAGTCACCCACCCTTTCGCCCCCTCTTTTTATGTTTTTCACCAAATATTCTGCAACCTCACCAAACAACATTATCTCTAATTCACTAAGGAAAAATATTTTACACCAAACGCTAACTTTTATAGTTGTGCATAACTCTTTTTCCACATAATTCGGTTCCATGGACTTTGCTGCTGTGGCAATTTCCTCTTTCCATGAAAAGGTTGTGTACACAAACATGCCCTAAAAGCACCCACTTTGAAAAACATAAAGGGCTTTTTTATATGGCTAGATTTTGTGTTTGAGACTACTAGAAGAAAACCGAATTTCAAAAACAGAAAATGACGATCTATGTTTGACACTTGACCCTTGTGGGCCCAATTGGTCATTTCCCATGTGGTATAAGTAATCAAATCATCCTACACATGAATTATTCTAAATTATGATGTGATTACTACTTCTATGCAGCGAAAAAATAAAAGCAATTAATCACACAAATAAGATAACACACAATTTAACATGAAAATCCTAATGAGAAAAAATCATAAGTCCAAAGTGAACAAAATCAATCACTAACTTTTGCAGTACAAGATATACTCACAACCCGATAGTTAATCTCTCAACACAAGGCGTTGTAGTTGTTCTTGATGGATTTACACAATACGCAGTCCCTCGGTGTTCCGCTATTAGTGCCTTGATCTCCACAACGAACGAGTCTTTTTAATAAGAAAACAATCTTCTATAAGGAAGTAGAAACAACAAATCTCTTAGAAGGAAGTAGAAATATGAACTCTAGAATTTAAAGCATTCAGCCTAATCTCTCATCTCTAAACAATATCTCCAATGACAATCTCAATTCAGAACTTGGACATCTCTATGTGTTGTGTTGTGCTTATGGTTGAGAAGAACACTATTTTTATAGCTCATAATTCGTGCCTTAAAGTTAAAGAACAAATCTAAACAAAACAGAGATTGCTGGCACAAATAAAAAACAAATTAGTGCAAGTCAGTGAGAGTTCGCTCAAGCGCGATCATCACGCATCCAGTTATTTTGTATCCAGCTTGTCAAGCTTGAGCGTGGTCTTCGTGGGCTTAAGCGCAGTCGTCTCTAACCGGTTTAAGCACATGAGGAAGCCCGCTCGAGCACGAGCAATTTTTCCTTTTTTTTTTCAATTCAGCACTTCTTGAGATGCGATCAACAATCTGTACTTAAGAATATGAAATACAAATTAATGGACTCAAGTTTTATCCAAGACATAAATTTAGCCAATTACAAAATTCCTAACAATATTAATATTCTGTAGAAAATAAGCTTCAAAAGACTCACTGATTGACAAAATCATATTTAACATGCTCAGTTTAAAAGCTAATATCTAAATGAATAATATTGAAAAAAAGATAACAAACACTTTAGCATATATATGCCTAATTTTCTGTAATGAACTTCTCAAAGAAACCTGTACTCATAAAAGGGTCATGTATAGAGATATACCGGAGGGATTATGAAAATGGCCTCTAAAAGCATCTCCAACGGAATGGTCAAATGACCACATAAGCAATCAACAGTCACATTTGATAGTTGTATAAAGCTCCAAGGGCTATGCTAAAGCTAACATGGCAGTTGGCATAGCCCGTGTTATGTCAAATTTGGCTATCAAAACGGCAACTGCCAAATATTTCTTTTCAAAATTTTATTGTTAAATAATTCAAATTTTGAAGTACTTGTATCACTTAGAAGTGTTTTAACATGATGTTAAAAGAAAAAAAATAAAAAAAAATAATGTATTTGACATCTCTTTTAAAGTTGTCCAAGTTGAAGGTTCTAAATTATAAATGCCAAATTTGCCACTTAAGAGCATCTCCAAGAGAGATGTCATTTTAGAAATGTCAAGTTTCATTTGATGGCTTATGTGGCATTTTGAAGGTTTGAGATTTGGCATATTTGGAAAGTGGGGACTCCAACCAATACTTCAAATTATTATTTTATTGTAATTTTAAATTCTTGCGGGACCCACGTCATAAAAAATTTTATAAAATCTTTGTATTATTGTCGGGCCTATGTAATAAATAATTCAAAAGTAAAATTGACATGTAACTTTTTGGTATGTCAAATTTGAAATCTTAAACTCATATGTCAAATGTCACATCATATCTGATATTTTTTTAACTACGTGGAGATGCCATATCACATTTGATATATGGATTGAAGATGCTTTAACCCTTCAAATCTAAAATGACATCTGAAGGTGCTTATTGGAGTTGCTCTAACACTCAAGGCACATCACTTGTGACCTACTGTCCTGCAGAGAGTTTGACATTCTAGATTATTATGGGTTTTGAAAATGACCTCACAAGGTATATCCAAATCCAACCGTTGACCGACTGACCGCAGAGAGGGAGGGTGTATACAGAGAGGGAGGGAGAGATTATTGAGCGTGAAAGAGTTTGATATTCTGGATTATCACTGGCTTTTGAGAATGACCTTTCATGGTTTATCCACCTGGTGACCTGCTGACCTGCAGTTGTACAAAGAGACTTTGAGTTAATTCTTTAATTATAAAGGGCATTGGAATAGGATGACTATAGAGGCTGAGGGGTGATGCTAGGATTTAGAAATTGGGATAGATTTTAGAATAAAAAGAGAAGTTCTTGCTTAAAGAGAGATGGGGCTTTTCCGATTGAGTCTTTTTCGAGGGAGCGATGGAAATTCTAGTCACCAAAATGTCTTTTCAGTCTTTTGCCCCCTATTGCCCATGGCCTACAAAAATGATTACAGTAAAAAGAAACCGGCTTTTTCAGTCTTTTGTCCCCTATTGCCCAAGGCCTACAAAAGTGATTACAGTAAAAAGGAACCGGCTTGTTACAGTTTCTACAAAAGATCACATGCAAATGAAAAAGGCGATGTATCAGCTTCTCTAGAAGCAAATGCAAGATGCGGACAACATGAAAGAGAAGATTAACAACGGGTATGTTTTGAAAATTTGGAGTGGCTCTACGTACGGACAACAGCTTTCTTTTGAATGTGTACTGTGTACAGCTACAAAATGTATGCACTCGTTCTGCCCAATTTGTAAATATTGCTATAAATATTTATGAAGTAATTGTTTGGAACCTACATAGCCACTTTTTTGGTGTTATTGGTAACCACTTTTTTGGTGTTATTGGCTATATAGGTCCTCTTTGTTCTTTATGTTTTGAGTAATATAGAGCCTCTTATCCAGAGAAAAAAATTTCTAAGTGTAAAAATGGGTTAAGTTTTTTAAACTATATACATTCAAAGGTTAATTAGCCCAAATAAAGTAAAATCATGATTAAAATTAAAAAAATAAAAAAAATAAAGGAAAGCCATGCAATGCATCATGTATATGTGCAATCAATTTAATAGTGCGCCAATTTCCAATAAGAGTAGAAGTTTTTTTTTTATTTTTTTTTTGAGTAGGATTAATTTTAAGTGGGACCCAGATGGGTTTGCAAGGCAGTTCCCAAATGGTTAGTATATTGCTCAAGAGACAAATGTTCCACATGGAATACAATGTAATTTACTTAGAAGATTGGCACAGTGTGCCTATTTGATGGATGATGCAATTGACTTTATCCGAATACCTCAGGTGTTTTCATTCACAAGGAATACAATGTGATTTACTTAGAAGATGGGCCCTACGCCTATCTGATAGATGATGCAATTGACTATCTCCGAGCACCTCAGGTGTTTTCAAACCAATGCTTGTCATTTGACAATATTAACATCATCATCATCGAAGCCTTGTTGTAACTTTTTTAGAGTCGATTATATGAATTCTATTTCTCTGTTCCAATATATCTTAAGTCAAATTTTTGGATAAGTTAAATTCTTTAAATTCAATTTTATTATCGTTATTCACATCTTTTTCGACCTATTCCTTTCCCTTGAAGGGCCATAACGCGCATATCCAAACTTATTGATTTATAATATAATATTAGCTCATTTATATGATAATTGAACATAGAATCAACTTATAGATAAATAAACTTTCACGGAAAGCATCTCAATTTTATAATAACAGATTCATAGTATTTGTTCACAACATTGGTCCAACCCATTTTTCAACAACTCCAAAAGTTGAACTGCCATAGGCTTTCTTTCTTTCCTTGTTTTTCTTTCTTCTTCTTTTTTTATTTCATTTTATTTTTTTGTTTTTCTTTTCCTCGAATCAAGGCCACCTTGTCTTGATGAGGTAAAACTATTAAAACTTGGTCTCAATAACGAAAAATAAAATTTAGCCCCACGTGATCTTGGGACCCATGGGAACCCACATCCAAGGATAGAGAGTGACAAACCCTGGGTAAATTCATAGAAAAACCTAACAAAAATCAGGATTGTCAACCGATCAACCTTTAGTTATGGCTGAAAGAGGGGCGGATATTTTGCACTGAGTAAGAAAACTCTTGGGGCCCTCTTGGACCCGTCTGATCCATCTAATCTAAATGTCATAGGCTCCAATGTTCTTACAAAAATCGGAATTGACTCCCAGGTAGATTGAAATCCAAATATATCTATGCCTTGTAAAGTGGTTAAATTCAAGGGCCAAAAATCAAAATGTTAAAAAAAGTGAATAGACTAAAAATTTAGTAAATATGTAGTTACCTGTCCAGACCTTTTGACTTCCACTTGGTGGGGCCTCATAGAAAGGTTCATACAAAGCTTTGTGAAAGACATCCGACCATGAGCATAAGCATGAGCATACCCCATCAGCACTTTTTTGTATTTATTAGTAGCAAATAATAATTTCTGATAGTAAAAACAAACTTTAGTAGCAAACATTATTTTGTGCTGCGGTAGAGAAATAATTTTTTAACATATAGACATTTGGCTGCGGAATCTGAAAACTGCCACTATAAAAGTGTCGTTAATTATCATATTTCTTGTGGTGAGCTAAGTGCCTAACTCAAGTTGAATATTGCTCTAACACTGCTAATATATTTTTCTGTCCCCCATTGGAGGTCCCTAGGTTAACACTTTCTTCTTTACTTTTAGAATAAGAATCTTTTTAATAGAGATTTACCCTGTCATATGTCCATTGAAGAGTGAATTTTTTGAAATATTGAGCACGTCAATTTGAAGAAGTATTGTCTAGTGGTTCATGGATTTGACTAAGAACATATTAAAAAAGAGTTTATAGCCCTTTTCGGTACATGTAGAATACAATATTTTTAGGTTTAAAATAATAATAGAATCAAATATTGTAGAATGTAATAGTGCAATATTATAATATGATGTTTGTCATTTTTTAAAGAATGCTATAAATCTGGCCTATTTGGATGCACAAAAATGTAAAAGATTCTTATATTTTTAAGAGAGTTGTATTAGCCTTCACCTTTGGGCTATTTGGATAACTTAAGAACTTAAAAGAATTTCTCATTTTTTATTGAAATATTTAAAGATTTCTCCCTGCACTCCTGTGTTGCAAGAAAGAATCTTGTCAGGAGATTTTATTAGTTTTCAAAGGCTGGGACGTTGTATACTTGACAGGGAAGTTACGGCAATCCCTCTTGCAATGAGGTGATTTTTTCCGCCGCAAAAAATCATTGTTGTGACGGTGGGCTGGTAGTGGGACGGCTGTAGAGCTGGCAAAATCCAACCGACCCGACCCATTTTGACCTGCCTAATCCGATTTGTTTAAAATACGGCTCAAGTTAGGATTAGGATTTACCAACAATATAAAAACGGGTCCAATTAGAGTTGATCTGCCTAACCCGTTTGACCCTTTTAAATTTTACTAATTTACAATGATTTTAAAATTTTTATATGATTTTTCTTATTTATATGAGCCATAAACTATGTACTCTTAATCTTATGTTAAGAAGTTATACAAAATTTTGACCCTTAGAATATAAAAATTATATTTTTATTTGAAAATATGATGTTTTTGTAGTTGAAATATTGATGTGTTTTATTTTTATGTTGGCATAGAAATTTAGCTCTAAAATATAGATATGAATAAAATACAATAGTGTTGATAAGCTTTATACTCATACTCAAATATAGAATTATAAAATTAAACAAAAATTAAAAAGAGATTATCTTAATAAATAGGGTAGAAAATATTTATGAATTTTAGCCTCATTTTTGACACCTTGAAAATTGATAAATTATAAATTCATGCTCAATACAAGATTTTAAATGAATTTAGATGTAAGGAGTGCTTTAAAAATAAAATTAGGCTACATAAAATGAGTTAAATTATATACAAAATGAAAATTAAATAGGTTAGGTAGAGTCAACCTGACCCAACCAACATCAAATTCAGATTAGGCAGGTTGGGTCGAGTTGACCCACCACAGGTGTTGGTTAAAATGTTTCAACTTATTTTAAAAACGAGTCAAGTTAGAATTGAAACCAATAATTCAAATTCTGATTGACCCAATACGAATTTAGTCAACAGAACCCATTGCCGAGTCTAGGTGTGTGTCAGTATGCGTAGTGTAGCATTACATGGCAGATCAAATTAGTAGAGTGCAAAATAACATCCCGCCCCAAATTAGTTGCCTTCTAGATAAAAATTTAAATTATATATTGCCCCCTAGCAACCTGAGAGAGAGGGAGAGGGAAAAACCTGAGGGGCTCCCAATAGGAGGCAAAGTAGATGGAGGCAAGGATCCAAAACCTATTCGAACAATAATTAAGGAACAATTAATTTACTAACTTTATAGAGAAGAAAAAATGATGAGAGAGAACCTGTTGGGAAGGAGAGTGAAAGAGAAAGAGCAACCTGCTGTGGGGCTCTGAATTGGCGGCAATTTAGGACTTCCATCCTCTGGAGGTAGACTTTGGAAACCTGTTCGAACAAAAGTGAAGGAAAATATTAATCCCAATAGGAAAATTGAACTGACCCAAGTTTAATAATTGCAGAAAAATGTGAGAGAGCAAACTTGCAGGGTTCCCCTGAGGAGGCAAACTTAGAGGTGTTCATGGCCCGGGCTGAGGCATATCCAGGCCCAACCCGACTTCAGAAATGCTGACCCTCAATCAGCCCGACTTTAGAAACATTAACCCAGGCCCAGCCCAAGCTCAACACAAGCCCTATAAGTCAAGCCCGATTCCACCCATTTAATCAATTGGGCCGGGCCGAATTGAGCTTTTTATCAATTTTGTGGCCATTTGAGTAATTGTTAGTACTAATCAAATTAAATTTATTGCATTCCTTACACAGGCTAGGCTGGGCTGGTCCTTGGGCTTTCCATCACTTAATCCAAGCTTAACCCAATTATTAAACAGGCCGTAATTACATATCCAAGCATGGCCTAAGGCAGACCAGATTGGGGTTGAGCTAGCCCAGCCCATGACCACCCCTAAGGCAAACTAACACTTCCATTACCATCTGAAGAACCTGTTCAATTTGAAAGAATAATGGAAAAGTCAACTTTGACAATTTTTCTTTAGAAAAACAGTAAGTTTAAAATAAGAAATTCACCTAATCTTGCAGCAATTAGAGTTTGGGCAACCATCAAAATTTTGAACTTTAAAAAAAAATTTATTCAAATGCTAATTAATTTGACAATCCTATTCAGAGAAATTTGGCTACAATCCATAGTTCACACAACGGCAAATGGGGCCCTTTCCTAACAGAGGGGAAAAAAGTTTTGGCTCGGTTAAGATTTAGCCACTCTTGCAGCTTATCCGAAAGATCCGTCGCACGACTACTTCACCAGGGAGACATCTATCGGTAGTATTTAAGGAGAAAAAAACACACCTTCATGAAGCTGGAAAACTCCAAAACTTAAATAAAGCATCTGAAAAAAATTGCGAAGGCCATTTTTTTTGGAAGAAGATCATATAACATTCATCTACACACATCCTTTAATTACAGCATTCAACAACAGCACTCTTCACTTCTATAGGTAATCTCCAGCCCGATTACCCTGACACTCAGTTCTCCAATCCCAAAACATCATCATTCAACAATTCCACCACTGCAAGCAAGCCCTCTCTCGCTGTTCATCATGATCATTTCCTTCCACCCCCATAGAAGCAGAAGTCCCCTGAAACAACCCATTAATCTTACCCTCCACATCCTCCAAACTATACCTGATGTACTTATCCGACTGTTTGCACCGGGTGGGTGGATGAGTATTCACTACTAGAGAAGAAGGAAGGAATGTTTCCACTTTCGGAAAAAACCAACAAAAGAAATAGGAGAAGAAATAAATACTACTTCAAAATAATATTTAATAACAATCTATAATCTGTATTAAACATTTTGCATTAAATAATGATTTTTCAAAATAACCATTTAATTAAAGGAATGTAAATGAAAGAGAAAAGTAAAATGGAGAAGGCAATATCCAGGCCTCATCTAGATTTTTACTAACATAAATATCAACCATCAGTTCTTGTGTTCTCATAGCAACAAAACTTTTTTCTTTTTATGCAACAGTCCTTCAAATCAAATTATTAAAATCGGTGATTGAAGACACAATCTTAAAAATAAAAAATAAACGGAAGTTTTTTTTTTTCAGAATCTATTAAATAGTTTGACTTCAAATGGGCAGTTTCTCGTTTTCTCAAGAAACCCCACCAGAGACCAACCCATGAACATTTTCTAGTCAAAGAAATTCACCCAAATGGCAATCTTACACGTATTTAAAGATTTTTAACAAAGAATAGAGAAATGCTCATCCCAACTACAAAGAACAAAGAAGCTGGTCATAAACGGTGCATGTTAGCAAAAACCCTAAAGTGACTGCAAACCATGAAGAACTCACACAATCTGGCCTGCGATGCTCTAATCAAATCGTATTATGAACAGCACACTTTAAGGAAGGCCCTGAATAATAAACATGATCTACTACATTACAAGGAAAAAGAAAAAGAAGATTTCAACAACGAACAGAAAAAAAAATGCTTATTCTAATAAAAACACAATAGTAGCCAAAACCAACAATCGGACGAACAAACAGAAAATCCACAAAAAACGAGCTGAAACACTTTGATAAACAGGCATGACACAGATCCAGACGACCGATGATCCAAACAATGCGATCCGAGTAGTTTACACTCACTATCATACAAGAAAAGATGTTGACAGAGAAAGAACAGAGGAAAATGCTAATACGACGACCACATACAAGAACGGAAGTCAAGAACGATGCATTCTAGCTCAAAACAAAACTCATTTGCATTTGCATCATCATCGGACATATCATCATGGGACATTGATAGCTCGAATCAAATCCAGATCTGAACGGCGCACGACAACCAACTCGCTACAACATCAAAGCTCAGTAAACAGCCAAAAACTACAAAGCACAAAAGAAGAAAGAAAAAGAAGAGCGATTAAAAGTATACCTCTGCAGAGAGAGCGCAGATAGGGATCAGGCGTCCTCCTCTTCTTCAGATGGCAGATCGAAACGAGCGACGTGATCCGCTCGGCGTGGACTGGCAGTCCGAAGAGGAGCGGATTCCGGAGCAGATGGCATAGGCAGATCTCGCTTCGGTGGCCGGAGACGTGGCTGGAAGCGGAAGCTCGGAACGGCCGGCAGCAGGAAAGAGACGGCGAGGAGGAGCGGTTGCTGGGTGCAGAAGCCATGTAGGGAATGCAGGGAGAAAGCGAGACAAACACCTTCTTGCAGTTTCCTATCTCGACGGCGGAATCCGCCTCCAGCGGCTTAACAGCCACCAGCAGCAACGTCATAGCCACCAGCAGCAACGCCATGGAAGTCGATGAGGAGCGTTTCCGCTTTCTCAAAGTAGAAAGATAGGGAGAGGAACGGACGGTACGGGAGAATGAGAGAAAGAGGAAATAGAGGCAGTGGGAGTGGGAGTGGGAGTGGAAGTCTGTTGTTTGCATGAGATTGCAGTGGAGTGAGGACCGGTGGTTTTTATAGAGCGCGGAACGTTCTCTGTCCTAAAAGGTGGTCCCAGGAACAACCGCCTCATTTCACCATCCTAAAAGGTGGCCCCACAAACAACCGCCTCAGCTCGCCATCGCAGACCAAATCAGGTGCAATCAGCTGGCACATGGGGGAACCTGATTTCAAAAACAAAAAACATACTCTAGGTGGGACGAAGGATAAAAGGTTTAAGGTCTATCAATGATGTGATAGGATTTAAGAAGTGGGGCCCTTCGGGCCAGTTTCCTAAGGAATGTTGTTACGGATTGGGCACCTACGACCAGCCAGACCAAACCCACGGCCACAGAGTTCCTCAAACCCAGTCTTGTCATTATAATTCTCCGTAGACGAGAGAAAAAAATGTCAGGCCTTCCATTTGCAATTTTATTTGAGTATATGAGGAGATTTTGTAAAAACAAATTTATGTTTAAGTAACTAAAAATAATAAGTATAAAATAGTGACGAACGTTAAAAACTTTCCTTATTTCCAACTGAATTTTTTATCAGTATTTACTAGGTAGTTGTTACTCATTTTTAAGCACGATGTGAGCCCAGTTAAGATGGATCTTTTTATATACCCCATCGTCAGTTCTTACTAAGGTGTGGTACCAATGCACCAAGGGTCCAAGTTTGATATCATCAGCTAAAAGAGCATGAGAATACGCTGACATAAATATGTGAGCACAATCATAATATGCTAGGCACAATGTGAGCAATGAGATTATCAATGTAGTGAACAATAAAGACGACGCCCTAGCACAATACCTTACTAAGATATACATCCTACGTATGCTAATATATGACAGGATAGTCAGTCGCTGCCCTCCTTTGTCCTACGGACTATGGTAAAGACTTTACACTGAGTGAAGCCCCACTAATGAATGGGGCGGCACCCAAGGAAGCAAACAATGGAACATCCGCTTTTGTGAGTGCCCAACAGTGCGTGTGTGCATCCATTCAATAACGACATGCAATCACAATCAATCAATCATTGGTCCTCTCCACAAACCCCCCCCCCTCCCCCTCTGATTAAACGTTAACACATGTGGAATTGATTGATTCATTGATCGAAAAATTAAATGAGAAGCAGCTAAGTAGCTCCTCCGTAGATCTATCCATTCCAATTTCACATGAGTAGTCCTTTCAAGCTTCACAAACAAAGCCCCCTAGCCTTTCACATTAATCAATACCAATCCAAATGATATCAACAATGAGCATGGGTGGCTTGACTATTGGAGAAGAAAAGCCTTTGCTTTATGCCCCTCAAAATAAATAAATAAATAAGGCCTAAAAAAAAAGCAATTCCTATCTCTCTTTTTTCTCAATCCCAAAAAATAAGACCTTATAAAAATAATAGAAGCAACTTAAATCTTTTTAAATATCAAAAAAAGCAATTGTCATCATTTTGTTTCTTGTAAAGAATAAGACCTCATAAAAGTAAGTATAGCAACTACTTTCTTTTTACATTTTAAAAAAAAACAACTACTATATTTTCATATTTCAAAAAAAAAAATCTCATTTTCACCATTGAGAAAATGTTGCCATTAAAAGAAAAATAGAAAACCCTAAAATCACAATACGTAAGAAATCATTTTCTATTCTAAAAGAATTCATAAAAGATAACTTCAAATATAATCTTTTTTTATATTGAAGAAGTTACATCAATTCAAATGTAATCCATATCTATAAATCACAAAATTAGATCCTATGGTTCTATGCTTTTAAAGTTATTTTTAATTCAATATTATATGTTAATTACAGTTTGTGTTCGTTTCATTTGTAAATATTATTAGTTATAATTTATAAATATTTAATATGTTTACTAGAAAATATTGACAATACTTATAATTGTTGCTTCTACATAAAGAAGTTTTTCAAAATTAAAATTGATAAAATCCTAATTTAAATCAACAAAGTCACATGAAAGATTAAGTGGATTAGCCATACTATCAATTGAAAAAGATATATTAGCAACATTTGAATATAAAAACTTAATTAGTAATATTGGATTAAAAAATAATAATAAATTTTAAATAAAATATTTATAATAATATTAAAAATATAAAAAATGCCTCCTTTAAAATTCTGGCTTTAGGCCTTAACTTCTTTCGAGCTGGCCCTGACAATGAGGATCCTAAGTTCGTCAAGGTGGTGGTTCAGTTAGTTTAAGCTTTAAGTTTATTCTCCAAAGTCTCAAGTTTAACTTTCGCCCCTTGCATTATTCGAGTAATATGTGTACGGCCATGTATGTACCTTCCAATGATTAACCCTTACTCATCAGAATCAAATCACTCCCAAACCAGAGGCCAACAGTTTGAAGGTTGTGCTATCGAAGAATACCTTAGGTCATAAAAAAAAAGCGCGCACACACACACACAACGGCCACTACACAAATTAATAATAAAAATCAGCCAATGCATTTCTTCTATTGGTTTCATAAAATTTATCATTCTCAAAAAAAAAAAAAAAAGAAAAAAAACCAATGCATACAACCGGATTTAAAATAGATTCCGGTCCCCTATCATCCTGTAACATCGAAAGAGACACTAAACTCTCTCTCTCTCCCTCTCCAAACCAAGTTTGTGAAGAAAAATATTCCTCCCAGAACATGCAGGTTTCAAATTCCATGCTTTCCATTGTTGAGGACCCTTAATTGGCATTGGTTTTTTCTCTCAGTCATGTGGCCACCTCATTTGCACAAGATAAATTAGAGTATTCCCCAAAACTAGAGGTGTTCATGGGCCGGGTTAAGGCATATCCAAGCCCGGCCCGCCTTTAAAACACATTGGCCCAGGCCCGGCCTAAGCTGATTACAGGCCGTAAAAGTCAGGCCTAAGCCTACCCATTTAATCAATAGGGCATGGCCAAATCAGGCTTTTAATCAATTTTATGTCCTCTTAAGTAATTGTTTGTCCTAATTTGATTGAATTACATGCATTTGTTATACGGGCCGGGCTTTGGGCTTTCTATTACTAAATCTAAGTCCAGCTCAATTATTAAACAAGCCCTAATAATATATCCAAGCCTGGCCCAAAGTGGCCTGGGCCCAGATGAAGCTCGTGCTAGGCAAGCCAATGAACACTCCTACTGAAAACTACCTTATCTTATTCTCACCAATTAAGACGGGTCCATCCCAAACCCACAACACGGTCGCCATTCACTTCCAATCTCTATATTAGAAGTCATAAAATGTTTATTTTAAGTGCATATCCTCAATCTTAACAACCCTGGACTTCAAAAGATCAACTTCCCGGTTGACCTCTGTCTATGACATTTACAGCCAAACTCATTACACGGACTTGCCAGACAAACTCAATAAGCTGACTGACCCTTTGCAGTCTCGCAATTGATTTTCGGGCGTTTGTTAGACTTATTATAAGAGCTTATTGGGCTTTTGACTTGTTAAAAGCGTAAAAGCTTTTAAAGGGGTGTTTTGGTCCGGATAAGCAAAAGTGAGAAATGGGATTTGTGAATGAGAAACTCCCCGCCCAGCAAGCCTCCTTCTCTCCCTCTATTCTATCACTCTGTTTGAGGAAAAATGTAAATCAGATCTCGAAACAAAGCTCCATATTTCATAACTCAAGGTGGGTGAGATTTCAGTTTAAATCCAGGCAAAGACGAGACTCCAAGACATCCCAACTGAAGTCTCCATGAAAGCATTGTGTTATCTATTTTAAGTATTTTAGATTAACGGTAAATTTGGATGTGTCACAAATCAAAATTGATCCAAGATTTCTTAACAAAGTAGTTGTTATATATTTTGAGATTTTTCCTCGTTGCAACAAATTCCATAAAAAAAGGTGTATGTCATATAAGAACTGAAAACTGTGTAAACTTTTTTTTCTTTTTTATGGCTACGGCTTGTTGAATTCGGAGATTGTTACATGTCATATTTAATATTTGGTCTCATTTCCTGCAATTCATAAAGGTGCAGTTTATGCAATTTTGTTACGTCTCCAAAATCAAAACAAAATGTATTTTTCCTCAGCTGTAAAAAGAAATCAAGCTATTGAGCTTCTGCTGGAAACAATTCTTGTCTTGCATGTTACTGTCAAAACCAAAATGAAAGGAATATCAAAATCGTCAATTTGTCACCATTTCTCATACGAATACTCATCTTGTTTTTTTCATGTAAGTTTTAATCTAGTTTGCTGGATTTTTGTAGGTTCTGACTTATGCTATGATCTGGAGAACTAGAATTTATGTAGCCGACTCCAACATGGTTGGAATAAGGCTTTGATGATGATGATGATGATGACGACGACTTATGCTATGATCATGGGCAAAGATAATTGGGTTCTATTCTCATGTAATTTTGATTTTAATTAAGTAATAATACAATAACACATGCTAGGCACAGGCATGACCTCCCTAGCTAGAGTCCACGCTCCATTTACGTAGTTTTAAATTTTTTAATACATATATATATTTGGTTATTTAGGTGTTAGAGTGGTTGTGTTACTTATCTAACATGTTGAGAGGGTAAGAGATCATGATTTCAAGTCCCTGACCTATACATTTTTTAATTTTTTTAAAAATACTCAATTAAAAGTCAAAATTGAAAAGAATCTAATCAAAATTGAATCCAACACTCTTCTCTTTAATATATTATAAGTGTTAACTACACGGACTATAGTTTAGCGGAGGCAAATGCATTTTCTTTATGTGCACCTTCTTTATTTCTCTACAACATGGTGATCATTTTTATATAAGATTTTATTTATTATTAAGTTACAGTATATGCTAAAAGTTGTTTTTTATTTTCTAACCAAACAGGTTTGGCTGCTTTTGCTGTTAAAAAGTAGGAACAAAGGTTGAGTTAACCAAATAATATTTTTTTTGCTAAAAAGCAGCTATAGTGAAGTAGATTATTAAAAGCTATTTTTTGAAAAGCATTCTTAGTTTATTAAGCCGAACTAACCTGATTACTAAACGGGCGGTTCGAAAACGGCTCATAGATGTTCCTAGTAATAGTGACCAATCTCTCACACAATCCATTGCCATCCTTATGGCAGGCCCTAAACCTAAACCTTAAGAGACCCAGAAAAGGATAAATGTGGTGGCTGTCACTGCCCATTTCACACACACACACACACAAAATCCAAGGCCAATAAGTCAAGATAACCCTGAGTTCCATTTAGTTCAAACCATCATTGCCGTGCATCCCACTTCCAGCTGACCTGAAGGTTATAACACATTTGGGGACACCAGAACTTAAAGACGACAATGATAACAATTGAACAACCCCAAGCATCATCTTACAAATGATCTTCTTTAGAAGATTTTTTTAGCCAAAAAAAAAAAAAAGCAATGCTCTTCCACAGTTAGGGGATAGAACAAGCAGACCAACAGAAACTCTAATTGTTCGGTATAAAGAAAAATATAACATATAATAATGATGAACAATTGCTTCATTTATTGCCAACAAACATACAACTCCTTCGGATGAAACAGAAAAAGGCAGGTTCACATCCTCCTCCATATCCTCACATTTAGCTGTTAACTGTTCCCAGCTCAAAGACTAGAGCAAACCAATCTCCTATTTCATTAAAAAGGAAATTCTTTCAGATTTCCTCAACCAAACTCCTTTTTCTATTATTTTCATAGATTTCTTCTTGACCACATAAGGAGCCAAATATCACGGCTTAGTTCCTTTCATTTCCTGGTTTTGTCAAGCACCTCGATGTATCTCTTTGGGATTCCATACTGTTCCACAAGGATTTTGCCCAGGTTGTCAATCACCCCACCTTGAACTAGCACCTCGTGCTGCCCCTTCTTTCCTGAAAATTATCCATCAGTTAGAAGAAGAATTAGAACACAGATTCTTAGAAGAGGTCAATGGAGTGTGAAAGCACACAAATTATTTTGAAATTAGTTTTTAGGCAAGTGACATTTTAAATGGAACTGTTGATCGAATACACAATTCAGTTTGAAATTTGAACTTGAAAGCTAAAACCAAACAAAACTCATGGAAGAATACTCCCAGCTGCACCATTGTCATTGTGCAGCATTAACTGAAATTTTCCAGTTCAGTTTCTCTCTGATATGTTGAAATTATACTGAGCACATGTATTTCCAAACTGTAAATTTATTTTTGTGGTAAGAACTCATTCTAAATTTAAACAAAGAACCAAATACTCAAGGTTGACAAGACTCACCCATCTGATTTGAGTGCAATTGTAAGATTGTTGATTGAACTTCAAGGTTCCACCCGCATGTTTTTGACATAAATTACAAGAAAGTGTCCCACGCTGCAGTCAATATGGTGAGAGGCCCACCTTTGTTTTGACTCGCAGCTACGAACTCATGGTTAAAATAGTAAAAACATTCCAAATGTTCGACCCACCGTTGTTTTGAATCAAATCACTAGAATCAAACACCTCTTTATGTATTCACCAGCAAAAACTCACTCCAGTAAAAGGGATATACACAATTAGATTGACCAAATAACCTGACTCACCCTCTATAGGGCCCATCTTTTCTTTTGGATAGCTACCATGACTCGAGGCTGCATCTATGTGGTTGCAATAGTGCACACCTTTCAAATTCAAGCCCACTTTTGTTTCAATTTGTCACTAGAATCAAAAGCATTTCTATGTCTAACTATACTCTCTATTGTATCAATCTAACTCTGCATACCACTCTAACTACAACAAGATTTACACCAATGCCCAATATAAGAAGGGCATGTGATTTAAGCATTTTGAATCAAACATTTGTAGGTTGCACAGAGATTGACTCAGATTCATTGCCATCTGCACCAGTGATAACAGCACGGGATCATTTAATTTCTCATAAATTGCTACTTCAACAAAGAAATATCATAATATAAGATTAAAAATGTTTCGTCATATGCAGCTTCGGGTTGGATTTCATTCTCCCTTTCAAAGATCGAGACTATATTTAGAATATTTCCGTCTTCACAAAAGATATTCCAATTTAGAAACATGTAGAGAAAAATCTATCCTAATGCTAGCAAGGACTTAACACAAACCACAAACAAATATGCTAAAATCTGATCCAATGTAGCAGTCCATATTAACATGATAACCAATATATTCCTAAGAAGGAAAAAAACCACCACCAAAAATGGTGCCAAGAAACTTGAAAATAATAAGCACAGTGTTAGAAGATGTTAAAAAGTCTCAGAAGATCTAAGTTGAAGTGTTTTGACTATTTTGCTAGGAAAAACAAAGATAAAAAAGGGTCTTATCTCACAAACTGAGCGTCGAATGTGGGCAAGCGACTTACCGTTGAAAACCTCATTCGAGTAAATATTTGTAATTTCTATTATTATATCAATTAGAGTTAAAACAAAAAAGTTATGGCCTTAGAAAGTTCACAAAAATTGTTCTATCCAAAATTACAAAATTGCCATTATACGAAAATAACAAAACTACCATTTTGCGCAAATCTTTTTTTTAAGCAAAATTTTCTATTTTATGCCCGTTTCTATTTTAGTTTAATTATCATAATGATACATGAAATTGAGGCTATAAAAAGATATTTTCTCTCAACCCTAAGATAAAGATCCCATTGGTTTAAATGGAAATTACATATTGGAGATCATTATTAGAGTGCTGAAGGCTAAAGTTTTGCTCTAGAGATCCTTAACCTGTACATCTCTTTGTGGAATATCAGCTTCTGTAGTAGAGAATTTGAGGAGTCAAGCTAATAACTAGAAAGCATTTAGTTGATTGGATTTATAGTAGGCAACAACAGACAATTATTATAGAGTGATTCGTTATAAGAAGTTAAAGCTACAGAGTCATGTAGATATCTGTAAGTGGCTTGTAACTACTTAATAATTCACAATGCTTGATTATTAGTCCAATTCGGCCTCGTGGTTTTTTCCCAAGTTGGGTTTCCAAGTAAAAATCGTATCTTCTTGTGATGTGTGTTTTTATTTGATTTATTTCCACTGCATAGTTTATTATTTGTACACATATTGTTGAGTTTGATTATGTTGATCCATTCTAGAAGATCCCCCATGCTTTCAGACGTATATTCATTATTTTAATCATTATCATCAAAGGCATATCCCAATAATAAATGTTGGAGCGAACTACATTAATTTTGTTATATAGTTCTATTCTATCCTTTGTCAAACTCTCAATAAGTCGCATGTTCATCATTTTGATAAATAAGTTAAAGTAACTCATAATTCTTCCAAATCCAGGAAAAGAATATTTGCATTGGAATATGCTAGGTCCAATTCTGGTGTTTGTTAGTCTGGATTCAGATGAGTCCTTTCTAGGTACAACTAATTTCATTGAATGTTAGTTTATTTAGTTTTTCTGTCTGTTGGCCCTTGAACCACTACCTCGGAAGCTAGCATACATTTGAACTTTTAACCTATAAACATGAAGTGAACACCGGACCAATATTCAGAACTAAAGGGTGAAGGGCAACCCCAGATCCACAAGGTCTAAGGTACTGTAGCTGTGCCCAAACCTGAGTTGTGGGCCTAGCTCTGGACCTAACTCCTGAGTTCAAGCCTGAATTTAAAACAATCATAGTCTTCCTTGTATCTAAATTACCTTGTTCATCCTACATTGTCTGCTTTCTCTAAATTTCCATACAGTGACACAAATATCATTTTGGGAAGTTAGCTTCTAAAAGTGGGCAATGGCAAAGAGGTGTTGCACTTGGGATTGTTCAAAAACTATTTGCATCTTTTGGTCCCTGACCCGATTTTTTTGTACTCACTGGTAGTATAGCCACGATGTCCAACAGTCCAAGTAAACCCTCCGATGTGTCACACCACATTCCTTTCCCATGTCAGCTCGTTCTCTCTCTTGGAGCCTATCCTTTCAAAACAAAGTCCATTTGAAAGTAAAGTCGCGCTTCAGCAATTGAGCAGTTTTCTCTGTGATACCACGGCAATGTGTATCCTCAGGCCGTACCACATAATCAGGGTGGAAATGAGATCCTGCACCTCTACCCCTTGTTAAGGAAAGTTTTGGACTTTTATCAGAAGAGAACAACAGAGACCCTTTGTTTTGACCTTCACAAACCAAGACCAACGTACTTGGTTTTCATCTTTTTGGCTGTAATCAATTACCAGGGTTTAGAGATGTAGATAGGCCTTAGCTAGACTTTTCTAGGATTTGAAAGTTTGAAATACTGGGTAACCGCCGGCTATGTATTTTTCATCTTGCATTGATTGCATAGATATGATGGAGATTATTTTTTATTCCCTTGCTAAAACAAGTTACAACGGCCAATCCCTTTCTTTCGATAATCTTTCTAAATCTTGTTAGTAACCATAATTTCAAGAAACTTCTCTTTGAGAAGATTAGAGCATAAGGGATGAATTTATTTAATATGTCTTGGGATTATAAAAACAATAAACGCATATTTGTGTAAACATATTTCTACGAAAAAGGAGATAGTGTTCTAAGGATAAATCTTTTTTAATGCCTTTGGTGCAACATAATTTTTAGGAACTACTTTTTTGCTACATTATTGCTATGTCAAAGTTTTCCTTTGAGAAAGTTGGAAACAGAATTTCTATGAGGGACCATCAAACTTCCGTTTTTGTCAAAATATTCACCATTTTCACCCCATGGGTTACAACCTCATATTTAGGCTCACTTCTCTTTATCTACTACGATGCTTTTCCCCTCTCTTCCTATTTCTATTCTCGCTACCCCTCTTTGTATCAGTCACCCACCCTTTCGCCCCCTCTTTTTATGTTTTTCACCAAATATTCTGCAACCTCACCAAACAACATTATCTCTAATTCACTAAGGAAAAATATTTTACACCAAACGCTAACTTTTATAGTTGTGCATAACTCTTTTTCCACATAATTCGGTTCCATGGACTTTGCTGCTGTGGCAATTTCCTCTTTCCATGAAAAGGTTGTGTACACAAACATGCCCTAAAGGCACCCACTTTGAAAAACATAAAGGGCTTTTTTATATGGCTAGATTTTGTGTTTGAGACTACTAGAAGAAAACCGAATTTCAAAAACAGAAAATGACGATCTATGTTTGACACTTGACCCTTGTGGGCCCAATTGGTCATTTCCCATGTGGTATAAGTAATCAAATCATACTACACATGAATTATTCTAAATTATGATGTGATTACTACTTCTATGCAGCGAAAAAATAAAAGCAATTAATCACACAAATAAGATAACACACAATTTAACATGAAAATCCTAATGAGAAAATATCATAAGTCTAAAGTGAACAAAATCAATCACTAATTTTTGCAGTACAAGATATACTCATAACCCGATAGTTAATCCCTCAACACAAAGCGTTGTAGTTGTTTTTGATAGATTTACACAACACGCAGTCCCTCGGTGTTCCGCTATTAGTGCCTTGATCTCCACAACGAATGAGTCTTTTCAATAAGAAAACAATCTTCTATAAGGAAGTAGAAACAACAAATCTCTTAGAAGGAAGTAGAAATATAAACTCTAGAATTTAAAGCGTTCAGCCTAATCTCTCATCTCTAAACAATATCTCCAATGACAATCTCAATTCAGAACTTGGACATCTCTATGTGTTGTGTTGTGCTTATGGTTGAGAGGAACACTATTTTTATAGCTCATAATTCGTGCCTTAAAGTTAGAGAACAAATCTAAACAAAACAGACATTGCTGGCACAAATAAAAAACAAATTAGTGCAAGTCAGTGAGAGTTCACTCAAGCGCGATCATCACGCATCCAGTTATTTTGTATCTAGCTTGTCAAGCTTGAGCGTGGTCTTCGTGGGCTTAAGCGTAGTCGTCTCTAACCGCTTTAAGCACATGAGGAAGCCCGTTCGAGCACGAGCAATTTCTCTTTTTTTTTTTCAATTCAGCACTTCTTGAGATGCGATCAACAATCTGTACTTAAGAATATGAAATACAAATTAATGGACTCAAGTTTTATCCAAGACATAAATTTAGCCAATTACAAAATTCCTAACAATATTAATATTCTTCAGAAAATAAGCTTCAAAAGATTCACTGATTGACAAAATCATATTTAACATGCTCAGTTTAAAAGCTAATATCTAAATGAATAATATTTAAAAAAGATAAAAATAATATTTTTTTAAAAAAAGATAACAAACACTTTAGCATATATATGCCTAATTTTCTGTAATGAACTTCTCAAAGAAACCTGTACTCATAAAAGGGTCATGTATAGAGATATACCGGAGGGATTATGAAAATGGCCTCTAAAAGCATCTCCAACGGAATGGTCAAATGACCACATAAGCAATCAACAGTCACATTTGATAGTTGTATAAAGCTCCAAGGGCTATGCTAAAGCTAACATGAAAGTTGGCATAGCCCGTGTTATGTCAAATTTGGCTATCAAAATGGCAACTGCCAAATATTTCTTTTCAAAATTTTATTGTTAAGTAATTCAAATTTTGAAGTACTTGTATCACTTAGAAGTGTTTTAACATGATGTTAAAAGAAAAAAAAATAAAAAATAATGTATTTGACATCTCTTTTAAAGTTGTCCAAGTTGAAGGTTCTAAATTATAAATGCCAAATTTGCCACTTAAGAGCATCTCCAAGAGAGATGTCATTTTAGAAATGTCAAGTTTCATTTGATGGCTTATGTGGCATTTTGAAGGTTTGAGATTTGGCATATTTGGAAAGTGGGGACTCCAACCAATACTTCAAATTATTATTTTATTGTAATTTTAAATTCTTGCGGGACCCACGTCATAAAAAATTTTATAAAATCTTTGTATTATTGTCGGGCCTATGTAATAAACAATTCAAAAGTAAAATGGACATGTAACTTTTTGGTATGTCAAATTTGAAATCTTAAACTCATATGTCAAATGTCACATCATATCTGATATTTTTTTAACTACGTGGAGATGCCATATCACATTTGATATATGGATTGAAGATGCTTTAACCCTTCAAATCTAAAATGACATCTGAAGGTGCTTATTGGAGTTGCTCTAACACTCAAGGCGCATCACTTGTGACCGACTGTCCTGCAGAGAATTTGATATTCTAGATTATTATGGGTTTTGAAAATGACCTCACAAGGTATATCCAAATCCAACCGTTGACCGACTGACCGCAGAGAGGGAGGGTGTATACAGAGAGGGAGGGAGAGATTATTGAGCGTGAAAGAGTTTGATATTCTGGATTATCATTGGCTTTTGAGAATGACCTTTCATGGTTTATCCACCTGGTGACCTGCTGACCTGCAGTTGTACAAAGAGACTTTGAGTTAATTCTTTAATTATAAAGGGCATTGGAATAGGATGACTATAGAGGCTGAGGGGTGATGCTAGGATTTAGAAATTGGGATAGATTTTAGAATAAAAAGGGAAGTTCTCGCTTAAAGAGAGATGGGGCTTTTCCAATTGAGTCTTTTTCGAGGGAGCGATGGAAATTCTAGTCACCAAAATGTCTTTTTAGTCTTTTGCCCCCTATTGCCCAAGGCCTACAAAAATGATTACATTAAAAAGAAACCGGCTTTTTCAGTCTTTTGTCCCCTATTGCCCAAGGCCTACAAAAGTGATTACAGTAAAAAGGAACCGGCTTGTTACAGTCTCTACAAAAGATCACATGCAAATGAAAAAGGCGATGTATCAGCTTCTCTAGAAGCAAATGCAAGATGCGGACAACATGAAAGAGAAGACTAACAACGGGTATGTTTTGAAAATTTGGAGTGGCTCTACGTACGGACAACAGCTTTCTTTTGAATGTGTACTGTGTACAGCTACAAAATGTATGCACTCGTTCTGCCCAATTTGTAAATATTGCTCTAAATATTTATGAAGTAATTGTTTGGAACCTACATAGCCACTTTTTTGGTGTTATTGGTAACCACTTTTTTGGCGTTATTGGCTATATAGGTCCTCTTTGTTCTTTATGTTTTGAGTAATATAGAGCCTCTTATCCAGAGAAAAAAATTTCTAAGTGTAAAAATGGGTTAAGTTTTTTAAACTATATACATTCAAAGGTTAATTAGCCCAAATAAAGTAAAATCATGATTAAAATTAAAAAAATAAAAAAATAATAAAGGAAAGCCATGCAATGCATCATGTATATGTGCAATCAATTTAATAGTGCGCCAATTTCCAATAAGAGTAGAAGTTTTTTTTTTTATTTTTTTTTAGTAGGATTAATTTTAAGTGGGACCCAGATGGGTTTGCAAGGCAGTTCCCAAATGGTTAGTATATTGCTCAAGAGACAAATGTTCCACATGGAATACAATGTAATTTACTTAGAAGATTGGCACAGTGTGCCTATTTGATGGATGATGCAATTGACTTTATCCGAATACCTCAGGTGTTTTCATCCACAGGGAATACAATGTGATTTACTTAGAAGATGGGCCCTACGCCTATCTGATCGATGATGCAATTGACTATCTCCGAGCACCTCAGGTGTTTTCAAACCAATGCTTGTCATTTGACAATATTAACATCATCATCATCAAAGCCTTGTTGTAACTTTTTTAGAGTCGATTATATGAATTCTATTTCTCTGTTCCAATATATCTTAAGTCAAATTTTTGGATAAGTTAAATTCTTTAAATTCAATTTTATTATCGTTATTCACATCTTTTTCGACCTATTCCTTTCCCTTGAAGGGCCATAACGCGCATATCCAAACTTATTGATTTATAATATAATATTAGCTCATTTATATGATAATTGAACATAGAATCAACTTATAGATAAATAAACTTTCACGGAAAGCATCTCAATTTTATAATAACAGATTCATAGTATTTGTTCACAACATTGGTCCAACCCATTTTTCAACAACTCCAAAAGTTGAACTGCCGCAGGCTTTCTTTCTTTCCTTGTTTTTCTTTCTTCTTCTTTTTTTATTTCATTTTATTTTTTTGTTTTTCTTTTCCTCAAATCAAGGCCACCTAGTTTTGATGAGGTAAAACTATTAAAACTTGGTCTCAATAACGAAAAAAAAAAATTTAGCCCCACGTGATCTTGGGACCGAAGGGAACCCACATCCAAGGATAGAGAGTGACAAACCCTGGGTAAATTCATAGAAAAACCTAACAAAAATCAGGATTGCCAACCAATCAACCTTTAGTTATGGCTGAAAGAGGGGCGGATATTTTGCACTGAGTAAGAAAACTCTTGGGGCCCTCTTGGACCCGTCTGATCCATCTAATCTAAATGTCATAGGCTCCAATGTTCTTACAAAAATCGGAATTGACTCCCAGGTAGATTGAAATCCAAATATATCTGTGCCTTGTAAAGTGGTTAAATTCAAGGGCCAAAAATCAAAATGTTAAAAAAAGTGAATAGACTAAAAATTTAGTAAATATGTAGTTACCTGTCCAGACCTTTTGACTTCCACTTGGTGGGGCCTCATAGAAAGGTTCATACAAAGCTTTGTGAAAGACATCCGACCATGAGCATAAGCATGAGCATACCCCATCAGCACTCTTTTGTATTTATTTGTAGCAAATAATAATTTCTGATAGTAAAAACAAACTTTAGTAGCAAACATTATTTTGTGCTGCGGTAGAGAAATAATTTTTTAACATATAGACATTTGGCTGCGGAATCTGAAAACTGCCACTATAAAAGTGTCGTTAATTATCATATTTCTTGTGGTGAGCTAAGTGCCTAACTCAAGTTGAATATTGCTCTAACACTGCTAATATATTTTTCTGTCCCCCATTGGAGGTCCCTAGGTTAACACTTTCTTCTTTACTTTTAGAATAAGAATCTTTTTAATAGAGATTTACCCTGTCATATGTCCATTGAAGAGTGAATTTTTTGAAATATTGAGCACGTCAATTTGAAGAAGTATTGTCTAGTGGTTCATGGATTTGACTAAGTACATATTAAAAAAGAGTTTATAGCCCTTTTCGGTACATGTAGAATACAATATTTTTAGGTTTAAAATAATAATAGAATCAAATATTGTAGAATGTAATAGTGCAATATTATAATATGATGTTTGTCATTTTTTAAAGAATGCTATAAATCTGGCCTATTTGGATGCACAAAAATGTAAAAGATTCTTATATTTTTAAGAGAGTTGTATTAGCCTTCACCTTTGGGCTATTTGGATAACTTAAGAAATTAAAAGAATTTCTCATTTTTTATTGAAATATTTAAAGATTTCTCCCTGCACTCCAGTGTTGTAGGAAAGAATCTTGTCAGGAGATTTTATTAGTTTTCAAAGGCTGGGACGTTGTATACTTGACAGGGAAGTTACGGCAATCCCTCTTGCAATGAGGTGATTTTTTCCGCCGCAAAAAATCATTGTTGTGACGGTGGGCTGGTAGTGGGACGGCTGTAGAGCTGGCAAAATCCAATCGACCCGACCCATTTTGACCTGCCTAATCCGATTCGTTTAAAATACGGCTCAAGTTAGGATTAGGATTTACCAACAATATAAAAACAGGTCCAATTAGAGTTGATCTGCCTAACCCGTTTGACCCTTTTAAATTTTACTAATTTACAATGATTTTAAAATTTTTATATGATTTTTCTTATTTATATGAGCCATAAACTATGTACTCTTAATCTTATGTTAAGAAGTTATACAAAATTTTGACCCTTAGAATATAAAATTTATATTTTTATTTGAAAATATGATGTTTTTGTAGTTGAAATATTGATGTGTTTTATTTTTATGTTGGCATAGAAATTTAGCTCTAAAATATAGATATGAATAAAATACAATAGTGTTGATAAGCTTTATACTCATACTCAAATATAGAATTATAAAATTAAACAAAAATAAAAAAGAGATTATCTTAATAAATAGGGTAGAAAATATTTATGAATTTTAGCCTCATTTTTGACACCTTGAAAATTGATAAATTATAAATTCATGCTCAATACAAGATTTTAAATGAATTTAGATGTAAGGAGTGCTTTAAAAATAAAATTAGGCTACATAAAATGAGTTAAATTATATACAAAATGAAAATTAAATAGGTTAGGTAGAGTCAACCCGACCCAACCAACATCAAATTCAGATTAGACAGGTTGGGTCGAGTTGACCCACCACAGGTGTTGGTTAAAATGTTTCAACTTATTTTAAAAACGAGTCAAGTTAGAATTGAAACCAATAATTCAAATTCTGATTGACCCAATACGAATTTAGTCAACACAACCCATTGCCGAGTCTAGGTGTGTGTCAGTATGCGTAGTGTAAAATTACATGCCAGATCAAATTAGTAGAGTGCAAAATAACAACCCGCCCCAAATTAATTGCCTTCTAGATAAAAATTTAAATTATATATTGCCCCCTAGCAACCTGAGAGAGAGGGAGAGGGAAAAACCTGAGGGGCTCCCAATAGGAGGCAAAGTAGATGGAGGCAAGGATCCAAAACCTATTCGAACAATAATTAAGGAACAATTAATTTACTAACTTTATAGAGAAGAAAAAATGATAAGAGAGAACCTGTTGGGAAGGAGAGTGAAAGAGAAAGAGCAACCTGCTGTGGGGTTCTGAATTGGCGGCAATTTAGGACTTCCATCCTCTGGAGGTAGACTTTGGAAACCTGTTCGAACAAAAGTGAAGGAAAATATTAATCCCAATAGGAAAATTGAACTGACCCAAGTTTAATAATTGCAGAAAAATGTGAGAGAGCAAACTTGCAGGGTTCCCCTGAGGAGGCAAACTTAGAGGTGTTCATGGCCAGGGCTGAGGCATATCTAGGCCCAGCCCGACTTCAGAAATGCTGACCCTCAATCAGCCCGACTTTAGAAACATTAACCCAGGCCCAGCCCAAGCTCAACACAAGCCCTATAAGTCAAGCCCGATTCCACCCATTTAATCAATTGGGCCAGGCCGAATTGAGCTTTTTATCAATTTTGTGGCCATTTGAGTAATTGTTAGTACTAATCAAATTAAATTTATTGCATTCCTTACACAGGCCAGGCTGGGCTGGTCCTTGGGCTTTCCATCACTTAATCCAAGCTTAGCCCAATTATTAAATAGGCCGTAATTACATATCCAAGCCTGGCCTAAGGCAGACCAGATTGGGGTTGAGCTGGCCCAGCCCATGACCACCCCTAAGGCAAACTAACACTTCCATTACCATCTGAAGAACCTGTTCAATTTGAAAGAATAATGGAAAAGTCAACTTTGACAATTTTTCTTTAGAAAAACAGTAAGTTTAAAATAAGAAATTCACCTAATCTTGCAGCAATTAGAGTTTGGGCAACCATCAAAATTTTGAACTTTAAAAAAAATTCATTCAAATGCTAATTAATTTGACAATCCTATTCAGAGAAATTTGGCTACAATCCATAGTTCACACAGCGGCAAATGGGGCCCTTTCCTAACAGAGGGGAAAAAAGTTTTGGCTCGGTTAAGATTTAGCCACTCTTGCAGCTTATCCGAAAGATCCGTCGCACTACTACTTCACCAGGGAGACATCTATCGGTAGTATTTAAGGAGAAAAAAACACACCTTCATGAAGCTGGAAAACTCCAAAACTTAAATAAAGCATCTGAAAAAAATTGCGAAGGCCATTTTTTTTGGAAGAAGATCATATAACATTCATCTACACACATCCTTTAATTACAGCATTCAACAACAGCACTCTTCACTTCTATAGGTAATCTCCAGCCCGATTACCCTGACACTCAGTTCTCCAATCCCAAAACATCATCATTCAACAATTCCACCACTGCAAGCAAGCCCTCTCTCGCTGTTCATCATGATCATTTCCTTCCACCCCCATAGAAGCAGAAGTCCCCTGAAACAACCCATTAATCTTACCCTCCACATCCTCCAAACTATACCTGATGTACTTATCCGACTGTTTGCACCGGGTGGGTGGATGAGTATTCACTACCAGAGAAGAAGGAAGGAATGTTTCCACTTTCAGAAAAAACCAACAAAAGAAATAGGAGAAGAAATAAATACTACTTCAAAATAATATTTAATAACAATCTATAATCTGTATTAAACATTTTGCATTAAATAATGATTTTTCAAAATAACCATTTAATTAAAGGAATGTAAATGAAAGAGAAAAGTAAAATGGAGAAGGCAATATCCAGAACTCATCTAGATTTTTACTAACATAAATATCAACCATCAGTTCTTGTGTTCTCATAGCAACAAAACTTTTTTCTTTTCATGCAACAGTCCTTCAAATCAAATTATTAAAATCGGTGATTGAAGACACAATCTTAAAAATAAAAAATAAACGGAAATTTTTTTTTTCAGAATCTATTAAATAGTTTGACTTCAAATAGGCAGTTTCTCGTTTTCTCAAGAAACCCCACCAGAGACCGACCCATGAACATTTTCTAGTCAAAGAAATTCACCCAAATGGCAATCTTACACGTATTTAAAGATTTTTAACAAAGAATAGAGAAATGCTCATCCCAACTACAAAGAACAAAGAAGCTGGTCATAAACGGTGCATGTTAGCAAAAACCCTAAAGTGACTGCAAACAGTGAAGAACTCACACAATCTGGCCTGCGATGCTCAAATCAAATCGTATTATGAACAGCACACTTTAAGGAAGGCCCTGAATAATAAACATGATCTACTACATTACAAGGAAAAAGAAAAAGAAGATTTCAACAACGAACAGAAAAAAAAAATGCTTATTCTAATAAAAACACAATAGTAGCCAAAACCAACAATCGGACGAACAAACAGAAAATCCACAAAAAACGAGCTGAAACACTTTGATAAACAGGCATGACACAGATCCGAACGACCGATGATCCAAACAATGCGATCCGAGTAGTTTACACACACTATCATACAAGAAAAGATGTTGACCGAGAAAGAACAGAGGAAAATGCTAATACGACGACCGCATACAAGATCGGAAGTCAAGAACGATGCATTCTAGCTCAAAACAAAACTCATTTGCATTTGCATCATCATCGGACATATCATCATGGGACATTGATAGCTCGAATCAAATCCATATCTGAACGGCGCACGACAACGAACTCGCTACAACATCAAAGCTCAGTAAACAACCAAAAACTACAAAGCACAAAAGAAGAAAGAAAAAGAAGAGCGATTCGAAGTATACCTCTGCAGAGAGAGCGCAGATAGGCATCAGGCATCCTCCTCTTCTTCAGATGGCAGATCGAAACGAGCGACGTGATCCGCTCGGCGTGGACTGGCAGTCCGAAGAGGAGCGGATTCCGGAGCGGATGGCATAGGCAGATCTCGCTTCGGTGGCCGGAGACGTGGCTGGAAGCAGAAGCTCGGAACGGCCGGCAGCAGGAAAGAGACGGCGAGGAGGAGCGGTTGCTGGGTGCAGAAGCCATGTAGGGAATGCAGGGAGAAAGCGAGACAAACACCTTCTTGCAGTTTCCTATCTCGACGACGGAATCCGCCTCCAGCGGCTTAACAGCCACCAGCAGTAACGCCATAGCCACCAGCAGCAACGCCATGGAAGTCGATGAGGAGCGTTTCCGATTTCTCAAAGTAGAAAGATAGGGAGAGGAACGGACAGTACGGGAGAATGAGAGAAAGAGGAAATAGAGGCAGTGGGAGTGGGAGTGGGAGTGGGAGTGGGAGTGGAAGCCTGTTGTTTGCATGAGATTGCAGTGTGGTGTGAGGACTGGTGGTTTTTATAGAGCGCGGAACGTTCTCTGTCCTAAAAGGTGGTCCCAGGAACAACCGCCTCATTTCACCATCCTAAAAGGTGGTCCCACAAACAACCGCCTCAGCTCGCCATCGCAGACCAAATCAGGTGCAATCAGCTGGGACATGGGGGAACCTGATTTCAAAAACAAAAAACATACTCTAGGTGGGACGAAGGATAAAAGGTTTAAGGTCTATCAATGATGTGATAGGATTTAAGAAGTGGGGCCCTTCGGGCCAGTTTCCTAAGGAATGTTGTTACGGATTGGGCACCTACGACCAGCCAGACCAAACCCACGGCCACAGAGTTCCTCAAACCCGGTCTTGTCGTTATAATTCTCCGTAGACGAGAGAAGAAAATGTCAGGCCTTCCACTTGCAATTTTATTTGAGTATATGAGGAGATTTTGTAAAAACAAATTTATTTTTAAGTAACTAAAAATAATAAGTATAAAATAGTGAAGAACGTTAAAAACTTTCCTTATTTCCAACTGAATTTTTTATCAGTATTTACTAGGTAGTTGTTACTCATTTTTAAGCACGATGTGAGCCCAGTTAAGATGGATCTTTTTATATACCCCATCGTCAGTTCTTACTAAGGTGTGGTACCAATGCACCAGGGGTCCAAGTTTGATATCATCAGCTAAAAGAGCATGAGAATACGCTGACATAAATATGTGAGCACAATCATAATATGCTGGGCACAATGTGAGCAATGAGATTATCAATGTAGTAAACAATAAAGACGACGCCCTAGCATAATACCTTACTAAGATATACATCCTACGTATGCTAATATATGACAGGATAGTCGGTCGCTGCCCTCCTTTGTCCTACGGACGGTGGTAAAGACTTTACACTGAGTGAAGCCCCACCTATGAATGGGGTCACTCCCAAGGAAGCAAACAATCGAACATCTGCTTTTGTGAGTGCCCAACAGTGCGTGTGTGCATCCATTCAATAATGATATGCAATCACAATCAATCAATCATTGTTCCTCTCCACAAAACACCCCCCCCCCCCCCCCCCCCCCCGGTTAAACGTTAACACATGTGGAATTGATAGATGGATTGATCGATAAATTGAATGAGAAGCAGCTAAGTAGCTCCTCCATAGATCTATCCATTCCAATTTCACATGAGTAGTCCTTTCAAGCTTCACAATCAAAGCCGCCTAGCCTTTCACATTAATCAATACCAATCCAAATGATATCAACAATGAGCATGGGTGGCTTGACTATTGGACAAGAAAAGCCTTTGCTTTAGGCCGCTCAAAATAAATAAATAAATAAGGCTTAAAAAAAAAGCAATTCCTATCTCTCTTTTTTTTCAATCCCAAAATATAAGGTCTTATAAAAATAATAGAAGCAACTTAAATCTTTTTAAATATCAAAAAAAGCAATTGTCATCATTTTATTTCTCGTAAAGAATAAGACCTCATAAAAGTAAGTATAGCAACTACTTTCTTTTTACATTTTAAAAAAAACAACTACTATCTTTTCATATTTAAAAAAAAAAGCTTATTTTCACCATTGAGAAAATGTTGCCATTAAAAGAAAAATAGAAAACCCTAAAATCACAATAAGTAAGAAATCATTTTCTATTCTGAAGAAATTCATAAAAGATAACTTCAAATATAATCTTCTTTTTATATTGAAGAAGTTACATCAAATTCAAATGTAATCCATATCTATAAATCACAAAATTAGATCCTATGGTTCTATGCTTTTAAAGTTATTTTTAATTCAATATTATATGTTAATTACAATTTGTGTTCGTTTCATTTGTAAATATTATTAGTTATAATTTATAAATATTTAATATGTCTACTAGAAAATATTGACAATACTTATAATTGTTGCTTCTACATAAAAAAGTTTTTTAAAATTAAAATTGATAAAATCCTAATTTAAATCAACAAAGTTATATGAAAGATTAAGTGGATTAGCCATACTATCAATTGAAAAAGATATATTAGCAATATTTGAATATAAAGACTTAATTAGTAATATTGGATTAAAAAATAATAATAAATTTTAAATAAAATATTTATAATAATATTAAAAATATAAAAAATGCCTCCTTTAAAATTCTGGCTTTAGGCCTTAACTTCTTTCGAGCCGGCCCTGACAATGAGGATCCTAAGTTCGTCAAGGTGGTGGTTCAGTTAGTTTAAGATTTAGGTTTATTCTCCAAAGTCTCAAGTTTAACTTTCGCCCCTTGCATTATCTGAGTAATATGTGTGTGCGGCCATGTATGTACCTTCCAATGATTAACCCTTACTCATCAGAATCAAATCACTCCCAAACCAAAGGCCAACAGTTTGAAAGTTGTGCTATCGAAGAATACCTTAGGTCATAAAAAAAAAAAGCGCGCACACATACACAAAGGCCACTACACAAATTAATAATAAAAATCAGCCAATGCATTTCTTCTATTGGTTTCATAAAATTTATCATTCTCAAAAAAAAAAAAAAAGAAAAAAAAACCAATGCATACAACTGGATTTAAAATAGATTCCGGTCCCCTATCATCCTGTAACATCGAAAGAGACACTAAACTCTCTCTCTCTCCCTCTCCAAACCAAGTTTGTGAAGAAAAATATTCCTCCCAGAACATGCAGGTTTCAAATTCCATGCTTTCCATTGTTGAGGACCCTTAATTGGCATTGGTTTTTTCTCTCAGTCATGTGGCCACCTCATTTGCACAAGATAAATTACAGTATTCCCCAAAACTAGGGGTGTTCATGGGCCGGGTTAAGGCATATCCAAGCCCGGCCAGCCTTTAAAACACATTGGCCCAGGCCCAGCCTAAGCTGATTACAGGCCGTAAAAGTCAGGCCTAAGCCTACCCATTTAATCAATAGGGCATGGCCAAATCAGGCTTTTAATCAATTTTATGTCCTTTTAAGTAATTGTTTGTCCTAATTTGATTGAATTACATGCATTTGTTATACGGGCTGGGCTTTGGGCTTTCTATTACTAAATCTAAGTCCAACTCAATTATTAAACAAGCCCTAATAATATATCCAAGCCTGGCCCAAAGTGGCCTGGGCCCAGATGAAGCTCGTGCTAGGCGAGCCAATGAACACTCCTACTGAAAACTACCTTATCTTATTCTCACCAATTAAGACGGGTCCATCCCAAATCCAAAACATGGTCGCCATTCACTTCCAATCTCTATATTAGAAGTCATAAAATGTTTATTTTAGGTGCATATCCTCAATCTTAACAACCCTGGACTTCAAAAGATCAACTTCCCGGTTGACCTCTGTCTATGACATTTACAGCCAAGCTCATTACACAGACTTGCCAGACAAACTCAATAAGCTGACTGACCCTTTGCAGTCTCGCAATTGATTTTCGGGCGTTTGTTAGACTTATTATAAGAGCTTATTGGGCTTTTGACTTGTTAAAAGCGTAAAAGCTTTTAAAGGGGTGTTTTGGTCCCGATAAGCAAAAGTGAGAAATGGGATTTGTGAATGAGAAACTCCCCGCCCAGCAAGCCTCCTTCTCTCCCTCTATTCTATCACTCTGTTTGAGGAAAAATGTAAATCAGATCTCGAAACAAAGCTTCATATTTCATAACTCAAGGTGGGTGAGATTTCAGTTTAAATCCAGGCAAAGACGAGACTCCAAGACATCCCAACTGAAGTCTCCATGAAAGCATTGTGTTATCTATTTTAAGTATTTTAGATTAACCGTAAATTTGGATGTGTCACAAATCAAAATTGATCCAAGATTTCTTAACAAAGTAGGTGTTATATATTTTGAGATTTTTCCTCGTTGCAACAAATTCCATAAAAAAAGGTGTATGTCATATAAGAACTGAAAACTGTGTTAAACTTTTTTTTCTTTTTTATGGCTACGGCTTGTTGAATTCGGAGATTGTTACATGTCATATTTAATATTTGGTCTCATTTCCTGCAGTTCATAAAGGTGCAGTTTATGCAATTTTGTTACGTCTCCAAAATCAAAACAAAACGTATTTCTCCTCAGCTGTAAAAAGAAATCAAGCTATTGAGCTTCTGCTGGAAACAATTCTTGTCTTGCATGTTACTGTCAAAACCAAAATGAAAGGAATATCAAAATCGTCAATTTGTCACCATTTCTCATACGAATACTCATCTTGTTTTTTTCATGTAAGTTTTAATCTAGTTTGCTGGATTTTTGTAGGTTCTGACTTATGCTATGATCTGGAGAAATAGAATTCATGTAGCCGACTCCAACATGGTTGGAATAAGGCTTTGATGATGATGATGATGATGATGACAACTTATGCCATGATCATGGGCAAAGATAATTGGGTTCCATTCTCATGTAATTTTGATTTTAATTAAGTAATAATACAATAACACATGCTAGGCACAGGCATGACCTCCCTAGCTAGAGTCCACGCTCCATTTACATAGTTTTAAATTTTTTAATACATATATATATTTGGTTATTTAGGTGTTAGAGTGGTTGTGTTACTTATCTAACATGTTGAGAGGGCAAGAGATCATGATTTCAAGTCCCTGACCTATACATTTTTGAATTTTTTTAAAAATACTCAATTAAAAGTCAAAATTGAAAAGAACCTAATCAAAATTGAATCCAACACTCTTCTCTTTAATATATTATAAGTGTTAACTACACGGACTATAGTTTAGCGGAGGCAAATGCATATTCTTTATGTGCACCTTCTTTATTTCTCTACAACATGGTGATCATTTTTATATAAGATTTTATTTATTATTAAGTTACAGTATATGCTAAAAGTTGTTTTTTATTTTCTAACCAAACAGGTTTGGCTGCTTTTGCTGTTAAAAAGTAGGAACAAAGGTTGAGTTAACCAAATAATATTTTTTTCGCTAAAAAGCAGCTATAGTGAAGTAGATTATTAAAAGCTATTTTTTGAAAAGCATTCTTAGTTTATTAAGCCGAACTAACCTGATTACTAAACGGGCGGTTCGAAAACGGCTCATAGATGTTCCTAGTAATAGTGACCAATCTCTCACACAATCCATTGCCATCCTTATGGCAGGCCCTAAACCTAAACCTTAAGAGACCCAGAAAAGGATAAATGTGGTGGCTGTCACTGCCCATTTCACACACACACACACACAAAATCCAAGGCCAATAAGTCAAGATAACCCTGAGTTCCATTTAGTTCAAACCATCATTGCCGTGCATCCCACTTCCAGCTGACCTGAAGGTTATAACACATTTGGGGACACCAGAACTTAAAGACGACAATGATAACAATTGAACAACCCCAAGCATCATCTTACAAATGATCTTCTTTAGAAGATTTTTTTAGCCAAAAAAAACAAAGCAATGCTCTTCCACAGTTAGGGGATAGAACAAGCAGACCAACAGAAACTCTATTTGTTCGGTATAAAGAAAAATATAACATATAATAATGATGAACAATTGCTTCATTTATTGCCAACAAACATACAACTCCTTCGGATGAAACAGAAAAAGGCAGGTTCACATCCTCCTCTATATCCTCACATTTAGCTGTTAACTGTTCCCAGCTCAAAGACTAGAGCAAACCAATCTCCTATTTCATTAAAAAGGAAATTCTTTTAGATTTCCTCAACCAAACTCCTTTTTCTATTATTTTCATAGATTTCTTCTTGACCACATAAGGAGCCAAATATCACGGCTTAGTTCCTTTCATTTCCTGGTTTTGTCAAGCAACTCGATGTATCTCTTTGGGATTCCATACTGTTCCACAAGGATTTTGCCCAGGTTGTCAATCACCCCACCTTGAACTAGCACCTCGTGCTGCCCCTTCTTTCCTGAAAATTATCCATCATTTAGAAGAAGAATTAGAACACAGATTCTTAGAAGAGGTCAATGGAGTGTGAAAGCACACAAATTATTTTGAAATTAGTTTTTAGGCAAGTGACATTTTAAATGGAACTGTTGATCGAATACACAATTCAGTTTGAAATTTGAACTTGAAAGCTAAAACCAAACAAAACTCATGGAAGAATACTCCCAGCTGCACCATTGTCATTGTGCAGCATTAACTGAAATTTTCCAGTTCGGTTTCTCTCTGATATGTTGAAATTATACTGAGCACATGTATTTCCAAACTGTAAATTTATTTTTGTGGTAAGAACTCATTCTAAATTTAAACAAAGAACCAAATACTCAAGGTTGACAAGACTCACTCATCTGATTTGAGTGCAATTGTAAGATTGTTGATTGAACTTCAAGGTTCCACCCGCATGTTTTTGACATAAATTACAAGAAAGTGTCCCACGCTGCAGTCAATATGGTGAGAGGCCCACCTTTGTTTTGACTCGAAGCTACGAACTCATGGTTAAAATAGTGAATACATTCCAAATGTTCGACCCACCGTTGTTTTGAATCAAATCACTAGAATCAAACACCTCTTTATGTATTCACCAGCAAAAACTCACTCCAATAAAAGGGATATACACAATTAGATTGACCAAATAACCTGACTCACCCTCTTTAGGGCCCATCTTTTCTTTTGGATAGCTACCATGACTCGAGGCTGCATCTATGTGGTTGTAATAGTGCACACCTTTCAAATTCAAGCCCACTTTTGTTTCAATTTGTCACTAGAATCAAAAGCATTTCTATGTCTAACTATATTCTCTATTGTATCAATCTAACTCTGCATGCCACTCTAACTACAACAAGATTTACACCAATGCCCAATATAAGAAGGGCATGTGATTTAAGCATTTTGAATCAAACATTTGTAGGTTGCACAGAGATTGACTCAGATTCATTGCCATCTGCACCAGTGACAACAGCACGGGATCATTTAATTTCTCATAAATTGCTACTTCAACAAAGAAATATCATAATATAAGATTAAAAATGTTTCATCATATGCAGCTTCGGGTTGGATTTCATTCTCCCCTTCAAAGATCGAGACTATATGTAGAATATTTCCGTCTTCACAAAAGATATTCCAATTTAGAAACATGTAGAGAAAAATCTATCCTAATGCTAGCAAGGACTTAACACAAACCACAAACAAATATGCTAAAATCTGATCCAATGTAGCAGTCCATATTAACATGATAACCAATATATTCCTAAGAAGGAAAAAAACCACCACCAAAAATGGTGCCAAGAAACTTGAAAATAATAAGCACAGTGTTAGAAGATGTTAAAAAGTCTCAGAAGATCTAAGTTGAAGTGTTTTGACTATTTTGCTAGGAAAAACAAAGATAAAAAAGGGTCTTATCTCACAAACTGAGCGTCGAATGTGGGCAAGCGACCTACCGTTGAAAACCTCATTCCAGTAAATATCTGTAAGTTCTATTATTACGTCAATCAGAGTTAAAACAAAAAAGTTATAGCCACAGAAAGTTCACAAAAATTGTTCTATCCAAAATTACAAAATTGCCATTACACGAAAATAACAAAACTACCATTTTGCGCAAATCTTTTTTTTAAGCAAAATTTTCTATTTTATGCCAGTTTTTATTTTAGTTTAATTATCATTATGAGGCATGAAATTGAGGCTATAAAAAGATATTTTCTCTCAACCCTAAGATAAAGATCCCATTGGTTTAAATGAAAATTACATATTGGACATCATTATTAGAGTGCTGAAGGCTAAAGTTTTGCTCTAGAGATCCTTAACCTGTACATCTCTTTGTGGAATATCAGCTTCTTTCGTAGAGAATTTGAGGAGTCAAGCTAATAACTAGAAAGCATTTAATTGATTGGATTTATAGTAGGCAACAACAGACAATTATTATAGAGTGATTCGTTATAAGAAGTTAAAGCTACAGAGTCATGTAGATATCTGTAAGTGGCTTGTAACTACTTAATAATTCACAATGCTTAATTATTAGTCCAATTCGGCCTCGTGGTTTTTTCCCAAGTTGGGTTTCCAAGTAAAAATCGTGTTTTCTTGTGATGTGTGTTTTTATTTGATTTATTTCCACTGCATAGTTTATTATTTGTACACATATTGTTGAGTTTGATTATGTTGATCCATTCTAGAAGACCCCCCATACTTTCAGACGTATATTCATTATTTTAATCATTATCATCAAAGGCATATCCCAATAATAAATGTTGGAGCGAACTACATTAATTTTGTTATACAGTTCTATTCTATCCTTTGTCAAACTCTCAATAAGTTGCATGTTCATCATTTTGATAAATAAGTTAAAGTAACTCATAATTCTTCCAAATCCAGGAAAAGAATATTTGCATTGGAATATGCTAGGTCCAATTCTGGTGTTTGTTAGTCTGGATTCAGATGAGTCCTTTCTAGGTACAACTAATTTCATCGAATGTTAGTTTATTTAGTTTTTCTGTCTGTTGGCCCTTGAACCACTACCTCGGAAGCTAGCATACATTTGAACTTTTAACCTATAAACATGAAGTGAACACCGGACCAATATTCAGAACTAAAGGGTGAAGGGCAACCCCAGATCCACAAGGTCTAAGGTACTGTAGCTGTGCCCAAACCTGAGTTGTGGGCCTAGCTCTGGACCTAACTCCTGAGTTCAAGCCTGAATTTAAAACAATCATAGTCTTCCTTGTATCTAAATTACCTTGTTCATCCTACATTGTCTGCTTTCTCTAAATTTCCATACAGTGACACAAATATCATTTTGGGAAGTTAGCTTCTAAAAGTGGGCAATGGCAAAGAGGTGTTGCACTTGGGATTGTTCTAAAACTATTTGCATCTTTTGGTCCCTGACCCGATTTTTTTGTACTCACTGGTAGTATAGCCACGATGTCCAACAGTCCAAGTAAACCCTCCGATGTGTCACACCACATTCCTTTCCCATGTCAGCTCGTTCTCTCTCTTGGAGCCTATCCTTTCAAAACAAAGTCCATTTGAAAGTAAAGTCGCGCTTCAGCAATTGAGCAGTTTTCTCTGTGATACCACGGCAATGTGTATCCTCAGGCCGTACCACATAATCAGGGTGGAAATGAGATCCTGCACCTCTACCCCTTGTTAAGGAAAGTTTTGGACTTTTATCAGAAGAGAACAACAGAGACCCTTTGTTTTGACCTTCACAAACCAAGACCAACGTACTTGGTTTTCATCTTTTTGGCTGTAATCAATTACCAGGGTTTAGAGATGTAGATAGGCCTTAGCTAGACTTTTCTAGGATTTGAAAGTTTGAAATACTGGGTAACCGCCGGCTATGTATTTTTCATCTTGCATTGATTGCATAGATATGATGGAGATTATTTTTTATTCCCTCGCTAAAACAAGTTACAACGGCCAATCCCTTTCTTTCGATAATCTTTCTAAATCTTGTTAGTAACCATAATTTCAAGAAACTTCTCTTTGAGAAGATTAGAGCATAAGGGATGAATTTATTTAATATGTCTTGGGATTATAAAAACAATAAACGCATATTTGTGTAAACATATTTCTACGAAAAAGGAGATAGTGTTCTAAGGATAAATCTTTTTTAATGCCTTTGGTGCAACATAAGTTTTAGGAACTACTTTTTTGCTACATTGTTGCTATGTCAAAGTTTTCCTTTGAGAAAGTTGGAAACAGAATTTCTATGAGGGACCATCAAACTTCCGTTTTTGTCAAAATATTCACCATTTTCACCCCATGGGTTACAACCTCATATTTAGGCTCACTTCTCTTTATCTACTACGATGCTTTTCCCCTCTCTTCCTATTTCTATTCTCGCTACCCCTCTTTGTATCAGTCACCCACCCTTTCGCCCCCTCTTTTTATGTTTTTCACCAAATATTCTGCAACCTCACCAAACAACATTATCTCTAATTCACTAAGGAAAAATATTTTACACCAAACGCTAACTTTTATAGTTGTGCATAACTCTTTTTCCACATAATTCGGTTCCATGGACTTTGCTGCTGTGGCAATTTCCTCTTTCCATGAAAAGGTTGTGTACACAAACATGCCCTAAAAGCACCCACTTTGAAAAACATAAAGGGCTTTTTTATATGGCTAGATTTTGTGTTTGAGACTACTAGAAGAAAACCGAATTTCAAAAACAGAAAATGACGATCTATGTTTGACACTTGACCCTTGTGGGCCCAATTGGTCATTTCCCATGTGGTATAAGTAACCAAATCATACTACACATGAATTATTCTAAATTATGATGTGATTACAACTTCTATGCAGCGAAAAAATAAAAGCAATTAATCACACAAATAAGATAACACACAATTTAACATGAAAATCCTAATGAGAAAAAATCATAAGTCCAAAGTGAACAAAATCAATCACTAACTTTTGCAGTATAAGATATACTCACAACCCGATAGTTAATCTCTCAACACAAGGCGTTGTAGTTGTTCTTGATGGATTTACACAATACGCAGCCCCTCGGTGTTCCGCTATTAGTGCCTTGATCTCCACAACGAACGAGTCTTTTCAATAAGAAAACAATCTTCTATAAGGAAGTAGAAACAACAAATCTCTTAGAAGGAAGTAGAAATATGAACTCTAGAATTTAAAGCCTTCAGCCTAATCTCTCATCTCTAAACAATATCTCCAATGACAATCTCAATTCAGAACTTGGACATCTCTATGTGTTGTGTTGTGCTTATGGTTGAGAAGAACACTATTTTTATAGCTCATAATTCGTGCCTTAAAGTTAAAGAACAAATCTAAACAAAACAGACATTGCTGGCACAAATAAAAAACAAATTAGTGCAAGTCAGTGAGAGTTCGCTCAAGCGCGATCATCACGCATCCGGTTATTTTGTATCTAGCTTGTCAAGCTTGAGCGTGGTCTTCGTGGGCTTAAGCGCAGTCGTCTCTAACCGCTTTAAGCACATGAGGAAGCCCGTTCGAGCACGAGCAATTTCTCTTTTTTTTTTTCAATTCAGCACTTCTTGAGATGCGATCAACAATCTGTACTTAAGAATATGAAATACAAATTAATGGACTCAAGTTTTATCCAAGACATAAATTTAGCCAATTACAAAATTCCTAACAATATTAATATTCTTCAGAAAATAAGCTTCAAAAGATTCACTGATTGACAAAATCATATTTAACATGCTCAGTTTAAAAGCTAATATCTAAATGAATAATATTTAAAAAAAGATAAAAATAATATTTTTTTAAAAAAAGATAACAAACACTTTAGCATATATATGCCTAATTTTCTATAATGAACTTCTCAAAGAAACCTGTACTCATAAAAGGGTCATGTATAGAGATATACCGGAGGGATTATGAAAATGGCCTCTAAAAGCATCTCCAACGGAATGGTCAAATGACCACATAAGCAATCAACAGTCACATTTGATAGTTGTATAAAGCTCCAAGGGCTATGCTAAAGCTAACATGAAAGTTGGCATAGCCCGTGTTATGTCAAATTTGGCTATCAAAATGGCAACTGCCAAATATTTCTTTTCAAAATTTTATTGTTAAGTAATTCAAATTTTGAAGTACTTGTATCACTTAGAAGTGTTTTAACATGATGTTAAAAGAAAAAAAAATAAAAAATAATGTATTTGACATCTCTTTTAAAGTTGTCCAAGTTGAAGGTTCTAAATTATAAATGCCAAATTTGCCACTTAAGAGCATCTCCAAGAGAGATGTCATTTTAGAAATGTCAAGTTTCATTTGATGGCTTATGTGGCATTTTGAAGGTTTGAGATTTGGCATATTTGGAAAGTGGGGACTCCAACCAATACTTCAAATTATTATTTTATTGTAATTTTAAATTCTTGCGGGACCCACGTCATAAAAAATTTTATAAAATCTTTGTATTATTGTCGGGCCTATGTAATAAATAATTCAAAAGTAAAATTGACATGTAACTTTTTGGTATGTCAAATTTGAAATCTTAAACTCATATGTCAAATGTCACATCATATCTGATATTTTTTTAACTACGTGGAGAAGCCATATCACATTTGATATATGGATTGAAGATGCTTTAACCCTTCAAATCTAAAATGACATCTGAAGGTGCTTATTGGAGTTGCTCTAACACTCAAGGCACATCACTTGTGACCTACTGTCCTGCAGAGAGTTTGACATTCTAGATTATTATGGGTTTTGAAAATGACCTCACAAGGTATATCCAAATCCAACCGTTGACCGACTGACCGCAGAGAGGGAGGGTGTATACAGAGAGGGAGGGAGAGATTATTGAGCGTGAAAGAGTTTGATATTCTGGATTATCACTGGCTTTTGAGAATGACCTTTCATGGTTTATCCACCTGGTGACCTGCTGACCTGCAGTTGTACAAAGAGACTTTGAGTTAATTCTTTAATTATAAAGGGCATTGGAATAGGATGACTATAGAGGCTGAGGGGTGATGCTAGGATTTAGAAATTGGGATAGATTTTAGAATAAAAAGGGAAGTTCTCGCTTAAAGAGAGATGGGGCTTTTCCGATTGAGTCTTTTTCGAGGGAGCGATGGAAATTCTAGTCACCAAAATGTCTTTTCAGTCTTTTGCCCCCTATTGCCCATGGCCTACAAAAATGATTACAGTAAAAAGAAACCGGCTTTTTCAGTCTTTTGTCCCCTATTGCCCAAGGCCTACAAAAGTGATTACAGTAAAAAGGAACCGGCTTGTTACAGTTTCTACAAAAGATCACATGCAAATGAAAAAGGCGATGTATCAGCTTCTCTAGAAGCAAATGCAAGATGCGGGCAACATGAAAGAGAAGATTAACAACGGGTATGTTTTGAAAATTTGGAGTGGCTCTACGTACGGACAACAGCTTTCTTTTGAATGTGTACTGTGTACAGCTACAAAATGTATGCGCTCGTTCTGCCCAATTTGTAAATATTGCTATAAATATTTATGAAGTAATTGTTTGGAACCTACATAGCCACTTTTTTGGTGTTATTGGTAACCACTTTTTTTGGTGTTATTGGCTATATAGGTCCTCTTTGTTCTTTATGTTTTGAGTAATATAGAGCCTCTTATCCAGAGAAAAAAATTTCTAAGTGTAAAAATGGGTTAAGTTTTTTAAACTATATACATTCAAAGGTTAATTAGCCCAAATAAAGTAAAATCATGATTAAAATTAAAAAAATAAAAAAAATAAAGGAAAGCCATGCAATGCATCATGTATATGTGCAATCAATTTAATAGTGCGCCAATTTCCAATAAGAGTAGAAGTTTTTTTTTTTTTTTTTTTTGAGTAGGATTAATTTTAAGTGGGACCCAGATGGGTTTGCAAGGCAGTTCCCAAATGGTTAGTATATTGCTCAAGAGACAAATGTTCCACATGGAATACAATGTAATTTACTTAGAAGATTGGCACAGTGTGCCTATTTGATGGATGATGCAATTGACTTTATCCGAATACCTCAGGTGTTTTCATTCACAAGGAATACAATGTGATTTACTTAGAAGATGGGCCCTACGCCTATCTGATAGATGATGCAATTGACTATCTCCGAGCACCTCAGGTGTTTTCAAACCAATGCTTGTCATTTGACAATATTAACATCATCATCATCGAAGCCTTGTTGTAACTTTTTTAGAGTCGATTATATGAATTCTATTTCTCTGTTCCAATATATCTTAAGTCAAATTATTGGATAAGTTAAATTCTTTAAATTCAATTTTATTATCATTATTCACATCTTTTTCGACCTATTCCTTTCCCTTGAAGGGCCATAACGCGCATATCCAAACTTATTGATTTATAATATAATATTAGCTCATTTATATGATAATTGAACATAGAATCAACTTATAGATAAATAAACTTTCACGGAAAGCATCTCAATTTTATAATAACAGATTCATAGTATTTGTTCACAACATTGGTCCAACCCATTTTTCAACAACTCCAAAAGTTGAACTGCCGCAGGCTTTCTTTCTTTCCTTGTTTTTCTTTCTTCTTCTTTTTTTATTTCATTTTATTTTTTTGTTTTTCTTTTCCTCAAATCAAGGCCACCTTGTCTTGATGAGGTAAAACTATTAAAACTTGGTCTCAATAACGAAAAAAAAAATTTAGCCCCACGTGATCTTGGGACCCAAGGGAACCCACATCCAAGGATAGAGAGTGACAAACCCTGGGTAAATTCATAGAAAAACCTAACAAAAATCAGGATTGCCAACCAATCAACCTTTAGTTATGGCTGAAAGAGGGGCGGATATTTTGCACTGAGTAAGAAAACTCTTGGGGCCCTCTTGGACCCGTCTGATCCATCTAATCTAAATTTCATAGGCTCCAATGTTCTTACAAAAATCGGAATTGACTCCCAGGTAGATTGAAATCCAAATATATCTATGCCTTGTAAAGTGGTTAAATTCAAGGGCCAAAAATCAAAATGTTAAAAAAAGTGAATAGACTAAAAATTTAGTAAATATGTAGTTACCTGTCCAGACCTTTTGACTTCCACTTGGTGGGGCCTCATAGAAAGGTTCATACAAAGCTTTGTGAAAGACATCCGACCATGAGCATAAGCATGAGCATACCCCATCAGCACTTTTTTGTATTTACTAGTAGCAAATAATAATTTCTGATAGTAAAAACAAACTTTAGTAGCAAACATTATTTTGTGCTGCGGTAGAGAAATAATTTTTTAACATATAGACATTTGGCTGCGGAATCTGAAAACTGCCACTATAAAAGTGTCGTTAATTGTCATATTTCTTGTGGTGAGCTAAGTGCCTAACTCAAGTTGAATATTGCTCTAACACTGCTAATATATTTTTCTGTCCCCCATTGGAGGTCCCTAGGTTAACACTTTCTTCTTTACTTTTAGAATAAGAATCTTTTTAATAGAGATTTACCCTGTCATATGTCCATTGAAGAGTGAATTTTTTGAAATATTGAGCACGTCAATTTGAAGAAGTATTGTCTAGTGGTTCATGGATTTGACTAAGTACATATTAAAAAAGAGTTTATAGCCCTTTTCGGTACATGTAGAATACAATATTTTTAGGTTTAAAATAATAATAGAATCAAATATTGTAGAATGTAATAGTGCAATATTATAATATGATGTTTGTCATTTTTTAAAGAATGCTATAAATCTGGCCTATTTGGATGCACAAAAATGTAAAAGATTCTTATATTTTTAAGAGAGTTGTATTAGCCTTCACCTTTGGGCTATTTGGATAACTTAAGAAATTAAAAGAATTTCTCATTTTTTATTGAGATATTTAAAGATTTCTCCCTGCACTCCTGTGTTGCAAGAAAGAATCTTGTCAGGAGATTTTATTAGTTTTCAAAGGCTGGGACGCTGTATACTTGACTGGGAAGTTACGGCAATCCCTCTTGCAATGAGGTGATTTTTTCCGCCGCAAAAAATCATTGTTGTGACGGTGGGCTGGTAGTGGGACGGCTGTAGAGCTGGCAAAATCCAACCGACCCGACCCATTTTGACCTGCCTAATCCGATTCGTTTAAAATACGGCTCAAGTTAGGATTAGGATTTACCAACAATATAAAAACAGGTCCAATTAGAGTTGATCTGCCTAACCCGTTTGACCCTTTTAAATTTTACTAATTTACAATGATTTTAAAATTTTTATATGATTTTTCTTATTTATATGAGCCATAAACTATGTACTCTTAATCTTATGTTAAGAAGTTATACAAAATTTTGACCCTTAGAATATAAAATTTATATTTTTATTTGAAAATATGATGTTTTTGTAGTTGAAATATTGATGTGTTTTATTTTTATGTTGGCATAGAAATTTAGCTCTAAAATATAGATATGAATAAAATACAATAGTGTTGATAAGCTTTATACTCATACTCAAATATAGAATTATAAAATTAAACAAAAATAAAAAAGAGATTATCTTAATAAATAGGGTAGAAAATATTTATGAATTTTAGCCTCATTTTTGACACCTTGAAAATTGATAAATTATAAATTCATGCTCAATACAAGATTTTAAATGAATTTAGATGTAAGGAGTGCTTTAAAAATAAAATTAGGCTACATAAAATGAGTTAAATTATATACAAAATGAAAATTAAATAGGTTAGGTAGAGTCAACCCGACCCAACCAACATCAAATTCAGATTAGGCAGGTTGGGTCGAGTTGACCCACCGCAGGTGTTGGTTAAAATGTTTCAACTTATTTTAAAAACGAGTCAAGTTAGAATTGAAACCAATAATTCAAATTCTGATTGACCCAATACGAATTTAGTCAACAGAACCCATTGCCGAGTCTAGGTGTGTGTCAGTATGCGTAGTGTAACATTACATGCCAGATCAAATTAGTAGAGTGCAAAATAACATCCCGCCCCAAATTAGTTGCCTTCTAGATAAAAATTTAAATTATATATTGCCCCCTAGCAACCTAAGAGAGAGGGAGAGGGAAAAACCTGAGGGGCTCCCAATAGGAGGCAAAGTAGATGGAGGCAAGGATCCAAAACCTATTCGAACAATAATTAAGGAACAATTAATTTACTAACTTTATAGAGAAGAAAAAATGATGAGAGAGAACCTGTTGGGAAGGAGAGTGAAAGAGAAAGAGCAACCTGCTGTGGGGCTCTGAATTGGCGGCAATTTAGGACTTCCATCCTCTGGAGGTAGACTTTGGAAACTTGTTCGAATAAAAGTGAAGGAAAATATTAATCCCAATAGGAAAATTGAACTGACCCAAGTTTAATAATTGCAGAAAAATGTGAGAGAGCAAACTTGCAGGGTTCCCCTGAGGAGGCAAACTTAGAGGTGTTCATGGCCCGGGCTGAGGCATATCTAGGCCCAGCCCGACTTCAGAAATGCTGACCCTCAATCAGCCCGACTTTAGAAACATTAACCCAGGCCCAGCCCAAGCTCAACACAAGCCCTATAAGTCAAGCCCGATTCCACCCATTTAATCAATTGGGCCAGGCCGAATTGAGCTTTTTATCAATTTTGTGGCCATTTGAGTAATTGTTAGTACTAATCAAATTAAATTTATTGCATTCCTTACACAGGCCAGGCTGGGCTGGTCCTTGGGCTTTCCATCACTTAATCCAAGCTTAGCCCAATTATTAAACAGGCCGTAATTACATATCCAAGCCTGGCCTAAGGCAGACCAGATTGGGGTTGAGCTAGCCCAGCCCATGACCACCCCTAAGGCAAACTAACACTTCCATTACCATCTGAAGAACCTGTTCAATTTGAAAGAATAATGGAAAAGTCAACTTTGACAATTTTTCTTTAGAAAAACAGTAAGTTTAAAATAAGAAATTCACCTAATCTTGCTGCAATTAGAGTTTGGGCAACCATCAAAATTTTGAACTTTAAAAAAAAATTTATTCAAATGCTAATTAATTTGACAATCCTATTCAGAGAAATTTGGCTACAATCCATAGTTCACACAGCGGCAAATGGGGCCCTTTCCTAACAGAGGGGAAAAAAGTTTTGGCTCGGTTAAGATTTAGCCACTCTTGCAGCTTATCCGAAAGATCCGTCGCACGACTACTTCACCAGGGAGACATCTATCGGTAGTATTTAAGGAGAAAAAAACACACCTTCATGAAGCTGGACAACTCCAAAACTTAAATAAAGCATCTGAAAAAAATTGCGAAGGCCATTTTTTTTGGAAGAAGATCATATAACATTCATCTACACACATCCTTTAATTACAGCATTCAACAACAGCACTCTTCACTTCTATAGGTAATCTCCAGCCCGATTACCCTGACACTCAGTTCTCCAATCCCAAAACATCATCATTCAACAATTCCACCACTGCAAGCAAGCCCTCTCTCGCTGTTCATCATGATCATTTCCTTCCACCCCCATAGAAGCAGAAGTCCCCTGAAACAACCCATTAATCTTACCCTCCACATCCTCCAAACTATACCTGATGTACTTATCCGACTGTTTGCACCGGGTGAGTGGATGAGTATTCACTACCAGAGAAGAAGGAAGGAATGTTTCCACTTTCAGAAAAAACCAACAAAAGAAATAGGAGAAGAAATAAATACTACTTCAAAATAATATTTAATAACAATCTATAATCTGTATTAAACATTTTGCATTAAATAATGATTTTTCAAAATAACCATTTAATTAAAGGAATGTAAATGAAAGAGAAAAGTAAAATGGAGAAGGCAATATCCAGGCCTCATCTAGATTTTTACTAACATAAATATCAACCATCAGTTCTTGTGTTCTCATAGCAACAAAACTTTTTTCTTTTCATGCAACAGTCCTTCAAATCAAATTATTAAAATCGGTGATTAAAGACACAATCTTAAAAATAAAAAATAAACGGAAGTTTTTTTTTTCAGAATCTATTAAATAGTTTGACTTCAAATGGGCAGTTTCTCGTTTTCTCAAGAAACCCCACCAGAGACCAACCCATGAACATTTTCTAGTCAAAGAAATTCACCCAAATGGCAATCTTACACGTATTTAAAGATTTTTAACAAAGAATAGAGAAATGCTCATCCCAACTACAAAGAACAAAGAAGCTGGTCATAAACGGTGCATGTTAGCAAAAACCCTAAAGTGACTGCAAACCGTGAAGAACTCACACAATCTGGCCTGCGATGCTCAAATCAAATCGTATTATGAACAGCACACTTTAAGGAAGGCCCTGAATAATAAACATGATCTACTACATTACAAGGAAAAAGAAAAAGAAGATTTCAACAACGAACAGAAAAAAAAATGCTTATTCTAATAAAAACACAATAGTAGCCAAAACCAACAATCGGACGAACAAACAGAAAATCCACAAAAAACGAGCTAAAACACTTTGATAAACAGGCATGACGCAGATCCAGACGACCGATGATCCAAACAATGCGATCCGAGTAGTTTACACACACTATCATACAAGAAAAGATGTTGACAGAGAAAGAACAGAGGAAAATGCTAATACGACGACCGCATACAAGATCGGAAGTCAAGAACGATGCATTCTAGCTCAAAACAAAACTCATTTGCATTTGCATCATCATCGGACATATCATCATGGGACATTGATAGCTCAAATCAAATCCAGATCTGAACGGCGCACGACAACCAACTCGCTACAACATCAAAGCTCAGTAAACAGCCAAAAACTACAAAGCACAAAAGAAGAAAGAAAAAGAAGAGCGATTAAAAGTATACCTCTACAGAGAGAGCGCAGATAGGCATCAGGCGTCCTCCTCTTCTTCAGATGGCAGATCGAAACGAGCGACGTGATCCGCTCGGCGTGGACTGGCAGTCCGAAGAGGAGCGGATTCCGGAGCAGATGGCATAGGCAGATCTCGCTTCGGTGGCCGGAGACGTGGCTGGAAGCGGAAGCTCGGAACGGCCGGCAGCAGGAAAGAGACGGCGAGGAGGAGCGGTTGCTGGGTGCAGAAGCCATGTAGGGAATGCAGGGAGAAAGCGAGACAAACACCTTCTTGCAGTTTCCTATCTCGACGACGGAATCCGCCTCCAGCGGCTTAACAGCCACCAGCAGCAATGTCATAGCCACCAGCAACAACGCCATGGAAGTCGATGAGGAGCGTTTCCGATTTCTCAAAGTAGAAAGATAGGGAGAGGAACGGACAGTACGGGAGAATGAGAGAAAGAGGAAATAGAGGCAGTGGGAGTGGGAGTGGGAGTGGGAGTGGAAGTCTGTTGTTTGCATGAGATTGCAGTGGAGTGAGGACCGGTGGTTTTTATAGAGCGCGGGACGTTCTCTGTCCTAAAAGGTGGTCCCAGGAACAACCGCCTCATTTCACCATCCTAAAAGGTGGTCCCACAAACAACCGCCTCAGCTCTCCATCGCAGACCAAATCAGGTGCAATCAGCTGGCACATGGGGGAACCTGATTTCAAAAACAAAAAACATACTCTAGGTGGGACGAAGGATAAAAGGTTTAAGGTCTATCAATGATGTGATAGGATTTAAGAAGTGGGGCCCTTCGGGCCAGTTTCCTAAGGAATGTTGTTACGGATTGGGCACCTACGACCAGCCAGACCAAACCCACGGCCACAGAGTTCCTCAAACCCAGTCTTGTCGTTATAATTCTCCGTAGACGAGAGAAAAAAATGTCAAGCCTTCCATTTGCAATTTTATTTGAGTATATGAGGAGATTTTGTAAAAACAAATTTATGTTTAAGTAACTAAAAATAATAAGTATAAAATAGTGACGAACGTTAAAAACTTTCCTTATTTCCAACTGAATTTTTTTATCAGTATTTACTAGGTAGTTGTTACTCATTTTTAAGCACGATGTGAGCCCAGTTAAGATGGATCTTTTTATATACCCCATCGTCAGTTCTCACTAAGGTGTGGTACCAATGCACCAAGGGTCCAAGTTTGATATCATCAGCTAAAAGAGCATGAGAATACGCTGACATAAATATGTGAGCACAATCATAATATGCTAGGCACAATGTGAGCAATGAGATTATCAATGTAGTAAACAATAAAGACGACGCCCTAGCACAATACCTTACTAAGATATACATCCTACGTATGCTAATATATGACAGGATAGTCGGTCGCTGCCCTCCTTTGTCCTACGGACTGAGTGAAGCCCCACCTATGAATGGGGTGGCACCCAAGGAAGCAAACAATCGAACAACTGCTTTTGTGAGTGCCCAACTGTGCATGTGTGCATCCATTCAATAATGATATGCAATCACAATCAATCAATCATTGTTCCTCTCCACAAAACCCACCCCTTTAACGTTAACACATGTGGAATTGATTGATGGATTGATCGATAAATTGAATGAGAAGCAGCTAAGTAGCTCCTCCATAGATCTATCCATTCCAATTTCACATGAGTAGTCCTTTCAAGCTTTACAATCAAAGCCGCCTAGCCTTTCACATTAATCAATTCCAATTCAAATGATATCAACAATGAGCATGGGTGGCTTGACTATTGGACAAGAAAAGTCTTTGCTTTAGGCCCCTCAAAATAAATAAATAAATAAGACCTAAAAAAAAGCAATTTCTATCTCTCTTTTTTTTCAATCCCAAAAGATAAGGCCTTACAAAAATAATAGAAGCAACTTAAATCTTTTTAAATATCAAAAAAATTAATTGTCATCATTTTATTTCTCTTAAAGAATAAGACCTCATAAAAGTAAGTATAGCAACTACTTTCTTTTTACATTTTAAAAAAAACAACTACTATCTTTTCATATTTCAAAAAAAAAAGCTTATTTTCACCATTGAGAAAATGTTGCCATTAAAAGAAAAATAGAAAACCCTAAAATCACAATAAGTAAGAAATCATTTTTTATTCTAAAAAAATTCATAAAAGATAACTTCAAATATAATCTTTTTTTTATATTGAACAAGTTACATCAAATTCAAATGTAATCCATATCTATAAATCACAAAATTAGATCCTATGGTTCTATGCTTTTAAAGTTATTTTTAATTCAATATTATATGTTAATTACAGTTTGTGTTCGTTTTATTTGTAAATATTATTAGTTATAATTTATAAATTTAATATGTCTACTAGAAAATATTGACAATACTTATAATTGTTGCTTCTACATAAAAAAGTTTTTTAAAATTAAAATTGATAAAATCCTAATTTAAATCAACAAAGTTATATGAAAGATTAAGTGGATTAGCCATACTATCAATTGAAAAAGATATATTAGCAATATTTGAATATAAAGACTTAATTAGTAATATTGGATTAAAAAATAATAATAAATTTTAAATAAAATATTTATAATAATATTAAAAATATAAAAAATGCCTCCTTTAAAATTCTGGCTTTAGGCCTTAACTTCTTTCGAGCCGGCCCTGACAATGAGGATCCTAAGTTCGTCAAGGTGGTGGTTCAGTTAGTTTAAGATTTAGGTTTATTCTCCAAAGTCTCAAGTTTAACTTTCGCCCCTTGCATTATCTGAGTAATATGTGTGTGCGGCCATGTATGTACCTTCCAATGATTAACCCTTACTCATCAGAATCAAATCACTCCCAAACCAAAGGCCAACAGTTTGAAAGTTGTGCTATCGAAGAATACCTTAGGTCATAAAAAAAAAAAAGCGCGCACACATACACAAAGGCCACTACACAAATTAATAATAAAAATCAGCCAATGCATTTCTTCTATTGGTTTCATAAAATTTATCATTCTCAAAAAAAAAAAAAAGAAAAAAAAACCAATGCATACAACCGGATTTAAAATAGATTCCGGTCCCCTATCATCCTGTAACATCGAAAGAGACACTAAACTCTCTCTCTCTCCCTCTCCAAACCAAGTTTGTGAAGAAAAATATTCCTCCCAGAACATGCAGGTTTCAAATTCCATGCTTTCCACTGTTAAGGACTCTTACTTGGCATTGGTTTTTTCTCTCAGTCATGTGGCCACCTCATTTGCACAAGATAAATTACAGTATTCCCCAAAACTAGGGGTGTTCATGGGCCGGGTTAAGGCATATCCAAGCCCGGCCCGCCTTTAAAACACATTGGCCCAGGCCCGTCCTAAGCCGATTACAGGCCGTAAAAGTCAGGCCTAAGCCTACCCATTTAATCAGTAGGGCATGGCCAAATCAGGCTTTTAATCAATTTTATGTCCTTTTAAGTAATTGTTTGTCCTAATTTGATTGAATTACATGCATTTGTTGTACGGGCCGGGCTTTGGGCTTTCTATTACTAAATCTAAGTCCAGCTCAATTATTAAATAAGCCCTAATAATATATCCAAGCCTGGCCCAAAGTGGCCTGGGCCCAGATGAAGCTCGTGCTAGGCGAGCCAATGAACACTCCTACTGAAAACTACCTTATCTTATTCTCACCAATTTAAGACGGGTCCATCCCAAATCCAAAACATGGTCGCCATTCACTTCCAATCTCTATATTAGAAGTCATAAAATGTTTATTTTAGGTGCATATCCTCAATCTTAACAACCCTGGACTTCAAAAGATCAACTTTCCGGTTGACCTCTGTCTATGACATTTACAGCCAAACTCATTACACGGACTTGCCAGACAAATGCAATAAGCTGACTGACCCTTTGCAGTCTCGCAATTGATTTTCGGGCGTTTGTTAGACTTATTATAAGAGCTTATTGGGCTTTTGACTTGTTAAAAGCGTAAAAGCTTTTAAAGGGGTGTTTTGGTCCCGATAAGCAAAAGTGAGAAATGGGATTTGTGAATGAGAAACACCCTGCCCAACAAGCCTCCTTCTCTCCCTCTATTCTATCACTCTGTTTGAGGAAAAATGTAAATCAGATCTCGAAACAAAGCTTCATATTTCATAACTAAGGTGGGTGAGATTTCAGTTTAAATCCAGGCAAAGACGAGACTCCAAGACATCCCAACTGAAGTCTCCATGAAAGCATTGTGTTATCTATTTTAAGTATTTTAGATTAACGGTAAATTTGGATGTGTCACAAATCAAAATTGATCCAAGATTTCTTAACAAAGTAGGTGTTATATATTTTGAGATTTTTCCTCGTTGCAACAAATTCCATAAAAAAAGGTGTATGTCATATAAGAACTGAAAACTGTGTAAACTTTTTTTTCTTTTTTATGGCTACGGCTTGTTGAATTCGGAGATTGTTACATGTCATATCTAATATTTGGTCTTATTTCCTGCAGTTCATAAAGGTGCAGTTTATGCAATTTTGTTACGTCTCCAAAATCAAAACAAAACGTATTTTTCCTCAGCTGTAAAAAGAAATCAAGCTATTGAGCTTCTGCTGGAAACAATTCTTGTCTTGCATGTTACTGTCAAAACCAAAATGAAAGGAATATCAAAATCGTCAATTTGTCACCATTTCTCATACGAATACTCATCTTGTTTTTTTCATGTAAGTTTTAATCTAGTTTGCTAGATTTTTGTAAGTTCTGACTTATGCTATGATCTGGAGAAATAGAATTCATGTAGCCGACTCCAACATGGTTGAAATAAGGCTTTGATGATGATGATGATGATGATGACGACTTATGCTATGATCATGGGCAAAGATAATTGGGTTCTATTCTCATGTAATTTTGATTTTAATTAAGTAATAATACAATAACACATGCTAGGCACAGGCATGACCTCCCTAGCTAGAGTCCACGCTCCATTTACATAGTTTTAAATTTTTTAATACATATATATATTTGGGTATTTAGGTGTTAGAGTGGTTGTGTTACTTATCTAACATGTTGAGAGGGTAAGAGATCATGATTTCAAGTCCCTGACCTATACATTTTTTATTTTTTTTAAAAATACTCAATTAAAAGTCAAAATTGAAAAGAATCTAATCAAAATTGAATCCAACACTCTTCTCTTTAATATATTATAAGTGTTAACTACACGGACTATAGTTTAGCGGAGGCAAATGCATATCTTTATGTGCACCTTCTTTATTTCTCTACAACATGGTGATCATTTTTATATAAGATTTTATTTATTATTAAGTTACAGTATATGCTAAAAGTTGTTTTTTATTTTCTAACCAAACAGGTTTGGCTGCTTTTGCTGTTAAAAAGTAGGAACAAAGGTTGAGTTAACCAAATAATATTTTTTTTGCTAAAAAGCAGCTATAGTGAAGTAGATTATTAAAAGCTATTTTTTGAAAAGCATTCTTAGTTTATTAAGCCGAACTAACCTGATTACTAAACGGGCGGTTCGAAAACGGCTCATAGATGTTCCTAGTAATAGTGACCAATCTCTCACACAATCCATTGCCATCCTTATGGCAGGCCCTAAACCTAAACCTTAAGAGACCCAGAAAAGGATAAATGTGGTGGCTGTCACTGCCCATTTCACACACACACAAACAAAATCCAAGGCCAATAAGTCAAGATAACCCTGAGTTCCATTTAGTTCAAACCATCATTGCCGTGCATCCCACTTCCAGCTGACCTGAAGGTTATAACACATTTGGGGACACCAGAACTTAAAGACGACAATGATAACAATTGAACAACCCCAAGCATCATCTTACAAATGATCTTCTTTAGAAGATTTTTTTAGCCAAAAAAAAAAAAAGCAATGCTCTTCCACAGTTAGGGGATAGAACAAGCAGACCAACAGAAACTCTATTTGTTCGGTATAAAGAAAAATATAACATATAATAATGATGAACAATTGCTTCATTTATTGCCAACAAACATACAACTCCTTCGGATGAAACAGAAAAAGGCAGGTTCACATCCTCCTCTATATCCTCACATTTAGCTGTCAACTGTTCCCAGCTCAAAGACTAGAGCAAACCAATCTCCTATTTCATTAAAAAGGAAATTCTTTTAGATTTCCTCAACCAAACTCCTTTTTCTATTATTTTCATAGATTTCTTCTTGACCACATAAGGAGCCAAATATCACGGCTTAGTTCCTTTCATTTCCTGGTTTTGTCAAGCACCTCGATGTATCTCTTTGGGATTCCATACTGTTCCACAAGGATTTTGCCCAGGTTGTCAATCACCCCACCTTGAACTAGCACCTCGTGCTGCCCCTTCTTTCCTGAAAATTATCCATCAGTTAGAAGAAGAATTAGAACACAGATTCTTAGAAGAGGTCAATGGAGTGTGAAAGCACACAAATTATTTTGAAATTAGTTTTTAGGCAAGTGACATTTTAAATGGAACTGTTGATCGAATACACAATTCAGTTTGAAATTTGAACTTGAAAGCTAAAACCAAACAAAACCCATGGAAGAATACTCCCAGCTGCACCATTGTCATTGTGCAGCATTAACTGAAATTTTCCAGTTCGGTTTCTCTCTGATATGTTGAAATTATACTGAGCACATGTATTTCCAAACTGTAAATTTATTTTTGTGGTAAGAACTCATTCTAAATTTAAACAAAGAACCAAATACTCAAGATTGACAAGACTCACTCATCTGATTTGAGTGCAATTGTAAGATTGTTGATTGAACTTCAAGGTTCCACCCGCATGTTTTTGACATAAATTACAAGAAAGTGTCCCACGCTGCAGTCAATATGGTGAGGGGCCCACCTTTGTTTTGACTCGAAGCTACGAACTCATGGTTAAAATAGTGAATACATTCCAAATGTTCGACCCACCGTTGTTTTGAATCAAATCACTAGAATCAAACACCTCTTTATGTATTCACCAGCAAAAACTCACTCCAATAAAAGGGATATACACAATTAGATTGACCAAATAACCTGACTCACCCTCTTTAGGGCCCATCTTTTCTTTTGGATAGCTACCATGACTCGAGGCCGCATCTATGTGGTTGCAATAGTGCACACCTTTCAAATTCAAGCCCACTTTTGTTTCAATTTGTCACTAGAATCAAAAGCATTTCTATGTCTAACTATATTCTCTATTGTATCAATCTAACTCTGCATACCACTCTAACTACAACAAGATTTACACCAATGCCCAATATAAGAAGGGCATGTGATTTAAGCATTTTGAATCAAACATTTGTAGGTTGCACAGAGATTGACTCAGATTCATTGCCATCTGCACCAGTGACAACAGCACGGGATCATTTAATTTCTCATAAATTGCTACTTCAACAAAGAAATATCATAATATAAGATTAAAAATGTTTCATCATATGCAGCTTCGGGTTGGATTTCATTCTCCCTTTCAAAGATCGAGACTATATGTAGAATATTTCCGTCTTCACAAAAGATATTCCAATTTAGAAACATGTAGAGAAAAATCTATCCTAATGCTAGCAAGGACTTAACACAAACCACAAACAAATATGCTAAAATCTGATCCAATGTAGCAGTCCATATTAACATGATAACCAATATATTCCTAAGAAGGAAAAAAACCACCACCAGAAATGGTGCCAAGAAACTTAAAAATAATAAGCATAGTGTTAGAAGATGTTAAAAAGTCTCAGAAGATCTAAGTTGAAGTGTTTTGACTATTTTTTTAGGAAAAACAAAGATAAAAAAGGGTCTTATCTCACAAACTGAGCGTCGAATGTGGGCAAGCGACCTACCGTTGAAAACCTCATTCGAGTAAATATCTGTAATTTCTATTATTATATCAATTAGAGTTAAAACAAAAAAGTTATGGCCTCAGAAAGTTCACAAAAATTGTTCTATCCAAAATTACAAAATTGCCATTACACGAAAATAACAAAACTACCATTTTGCGCAAATCTTTTTTTTAAGCAAAATTTTCTATTTCATGCCCGTTTCTATTTTAGTTTAATTATCATTATGATACATGAAATTGAGGCTATAAAAAGATATTTTCTCTCAACCCTAAGATAAAGATCCCATTGGTTTAAATGAAAATTACATATTGGAGATCATTATTAGAGTGCTGAAGGCTAAAGTTTTGCTCTAGAGATCCTTAACCTGTACATCTCTTTGTGGAATATCAGCTTCTTTCGTAGAGAATTTGAGGAGTCAAGCTAATAACTAGAAAGCATTTAGTTGATTGGATTTATAGTAGGCAACAACAGACAATTATTATAGAGTGATTCGTTATAAGAAGTTAAAGCTACAGAGTCATGTAGATATCTGTAAGTGGCTTGTAACAACTTAATAATTCACAATGCTTGATTATTAGTCCAATTCGGCCTCGTGGTTTTTTCCCAAATTGGGTTTCCAAGTAAAAATCGTGTCTTCTTATGTGTGTTTTTATTTGATTTATTTCCACTGCATAGTTTATTATTTGTACACATATTGTTGAGTTTGATTATGTTGATCCATTCTAGAAGATCCCCCATGCTTTCAGACGTATATTCATTATTTTAATCATTATCATCAAAGGCATATCCCAATAATAAATGTTGGAGCGAACTACATTAATTTTGTTATATAGTTCTATTCTATCCTTTGTCAAACTCTCAATAAGTCGCATGTTCATCATTTTGATAAATAAGTTAAAGTAACTCATAATTCTTCCAAACCCAGGAAAAGAATATTTGCATTGGAATATGCTAGGTCCAATTCTGGTGTTTGTTAGTCTGGATTCAGATGAGTCCTTTCTAGGTACAACTAATTTCATTGAATGTTAGTTTATTTAGTTTTTCTGTCTGTTGGCCCTTGAACCACTACCTCGGAAGCTAGCATACATTTGAACTTTTAACCTATAAACATGAGTTGAACACCGGACCAATATTCAGAACTAAAGGGTGAAGGGCAACCCCAGATCCACAAGGTCTAAGGTACTGTAGCTGTGCCCAAACCTGAGTTGTGGGCCTAGCTCTGGACCTAACTCCTGAGTTCAAGCCTGAATTTAAAACAATCATAGTCTTCCTTGTATCTAAATTACCTTGTTCATCCTACATTGTCTGCTTTCTCTAAATTTCCATACAGTGACACAAATATCATTTTGGGAAGTTAGCTTCTAAAAGTGGGCAATGGCAAAGAGGTGTTGCACTTGGGATTGTTCTAAAACTATTTGCATCTTTTGGTCCCTGACCCGATTTTTTTGTACTCACTGGTAGTATAGCCACGATGTCCAACGGTCCAAGTAAACCCTCCCATGTGTCACACCACATTCCTTTCCCATGTCAGCTCGTTCTCTCTCTTGGAGCCTATCCTTTCAAAACAAAGTCCATTTGAAAGTCAAGTCGCGCTTCAGCAATTCAGCAGTTTACTCTGTGATACCACGGCAATGTGTATCCTCAGGCCGTACCACATAATCAGGGTGGAAATGAGATCCTGCACCTCTACCCCTTGTTAAGGAAAGTTTTGGACTTTTATCATAAGAGAACAACAGAGACCCTTTGTTTTGACCTTCACAAACCAAGACCAACGTACTTGGTTTTCATCTCTTTGGCTATAATCAATTACCAGGGTTTAGAGATGTAGATAGGCCTTAGCTAGACTTTTCTAGGCTTGAAAGTTTGAAATACTGGGTAACCGCCGGCTATGTATTTTTCATCTTGCATTGATTGCATAGATATGATGGAGATTACTTTTTATTCCCTTGCTAAAACAAGTTACAATGGCCAATCCCTTTCTTTCGATAATCTTTCTAAATCTTGTTAGTAACCATAATTTCAAGAAACTTCTCTTTGAGAAGATTAGAGCATAAGGGATGAATTTATTTAATATGTCTTGGGATTATAAAAACAATAAACGCATATTTGTGTAAACATATTTCTACGAAAAAGGAGATAGTGTTCTAAGGATAAATCTTTTTTAATGCCTTTGGTGCAACATAATTTTTAGGAACTACTTTTTTGCTACATTATTACTATGTCAAAGTTTTCCTTTGAGAAAGTTGGAAACAGAATTTTTATGAGGGACCATCAAACTTCCGTTTTTGTCAAAATATTCACCATTTTCACCCCATGGGTTACAACCTCATATTTAGGCTCACTTCTCTTTATCTACTACGATGCTTTTCCCCTCTCTTCCTATTTCTATTCTCGCTACCCCTCTTTGTATCAGTCACCCACCCTTTCGCCCCCTCTTTTTATGTTTTTCACCAAATATTCTGCAACCTCACCAAACAACATTATCTCTAATTCACTAAGGAAAAATATTTTACACCAAACGCTAACTTTTATAGTTGTGCATAACTCTTTTTCCACATAATTCGATTCCATGGACTTTGCTGCTGTGGCAATTTCCTCTTTCCATGAAAAGGTTGTGTACACAAACATGCCCTAAAAGCACCCACTTTGAAAAACATAAAGGGCTTTTTTATATGGCTAGATTTTGTGTTTGAGACTACTAGAAGAAAACCGAATTTCAAAAACAGAAAATGACGATCTATGTTTGACACTTGACCCTTGTGGGCCCAATTGGTCATTTCCCATGTGGTATAAGTAATCAAATCATACTACACATGAATTATTCTAAATTATGATGTGATTACAACTTCTATGCAGCGAAAAAATAAAAGCAATTAATCACACAAATAAGATAACACACAATTTAACATGAAAATCCTAATGAGAAAAAATCATAAGTCCAAAGTGAACAAAATCAATCACTAACTTTTGCAGTACAAGATATACTCACAACCCGATAGTTAATCTCTCAACACAAGGCGTTGTAGTTGTTCTTGATGGATTTACACAATACGCAGCCCCTCGGTGTTCCGCTATTAGTGCCTTGATCTCCACAACGAACGAGTCTTTTCAATAAGAAAACAATCTTCTATAAGGAAGTAGAAACAACAAATCTCTTAGAAGGAAGTAGAAATATGAACTCTAGAATTTAAAGCCTTCAGCCTAATCTCTCATCTCTAAACAATATCTCCAATGACAATCTCAATTCAAAACTTGGACATCTCTATGTGTTGTGTTGTGCTTATGGTTGAGAAGAACACTATTTTTATAGCTCATAATTCGTGCCTTAAAGTTAAAGAACAAATCTAAACAAAACAGACATTGCTGGCACAAATAAAAAACAAATTAGTGCAAGTCAGTGAGAGTTCGCTCAAGCGCGATCATCACGCATCCAATTATTTTGTATCCAGCTTGTCAAGCTTGAGCGTGGTCTTCGTGGGCTTAAGCGCAGTCGTCTCTAACCGGTTTAAGCACATGAGGAAGCCCGCTCGAGCACGAGCAATTTTTCCTTTTTTTTTCAATTCAGCACTTCTTGAGATGCGATCAACAATCTGTACTTAAGAATATGAAATACAAATTAATGGACTCAAGTTTTATCCAAGACATAAATTTAGCCAATTACAAAATTCCTAACAATATTAATATTCTTCAAAAAATAAGCTTCAAAAGACTCACTGATTGACAAAATCATATTTAACATGCTCAGTTTAAAAGCTAATATCTAAATGAATAATATTTAAAAAAAGATAAAAATAATATTTTTTAAAAAAAAAGATAAAAAACACTTTAGCATATATATGCCTAATTTTCTGTAATGAACTTCTCAAAGAAACCTGTACTCATAAAAGGGTCATGTATAGAGATATACCGGAGGGATTATGAAAATGGCCTCTAAAAGCATCTCCAACGGAATGGTCAAATGACCACATAAGCAATCAACAGTCACATTTGATAGTTGTATAAAGCTCCAAGGGCTATGCTAAAGCTAACATGGCAGTTGGCATAGCCCGTGTTATGTCAAATTTGGCTATCAAAATGGCAACTACCAAATATTTCTTTTCAAAATTTTATTGTTAAGTAATTCAAATTTTGAAGTACTTGTATCACTTAGAAGTGTTTTAACATTATGTTAAAAGAAAAAAATAAAAAAAATAATGTATTTGACATCTCTTTTAAAGTTGTCCAAGTTGAAGGTTCTAAATTATAAATGCCAAATTTGCCACTTAAGAGCATCTCCAAGAGAGATGTCATTTTAGAAATGTCAAGTTTCATTTGATGGCTTATGTGGCATTTTGAAGGTTTGAGATTTGGCATATTTGGAAAGTGGGGACTCCAACCAATACTTCAAATTATTATTTTATTGTAATTTTAAATTCTTGCGGGACCCACGTCATAAAAAATTTTATAAAATCTTTGTATTATTGTCGGGCCTATGTAATAAATAATTCAAAAGTAAAATTGACACGTAACTTTTTGGTATGTCAAATTTGAAATCTTAAACTCATATGTCAAATGTCACATCATATCTGATATTTTTTTAACTACGTGGAGATGCCATATCACATTTGATATATGGATTGAAGATGCTTTAACCCTTCAAATCTAAAATGACATCTGAAGGTGCTTATTGGAGTTGCTCTAACACTCAAGCCGCATCACTTGTGACCTACTGTCCTGCAGAGAGTTTGACATTCTAGATTATTATGGGTTTTGAAAATGACCTCACAAGGTATATCCAAATCCAACCGTTGACCGACTGACCACAGAGAGGGAGGGTGTATACAGAGAGGGAGGGGGAGATTATTGAGTGTGAAAGAGTTTGATATTCTGGATTATCACTGGCTTTTGAGAATGACCTTTCATGGTTTATCCACCTGGTGACCTGCTGACCTGCAGTTGTACAAAGAGACTTTGAGTTAATTCTTTAATTATAAAGGGCTTTGGAATAGGATGACTATAGAGGCTGAGGGGTGATGCTAGGATTTAGAAATTGGGATAGATTTTAGAATAAAAAGGGAAGTTCTCGCTTAAAGAGAGATGGGGCTTTTCCAATTGAGTCTTTTTCGAGGGAGCGATGGAAATTCTAGTCACCAAAATGTCTTTTCAGTCTTTTGCCCCCTATTGCCCATGGCCTACAAAAATGATTACAGTAAAAAGAAACCGGCTTTTTCAGTCTTTTGTCCCCTATTGCCCAAGGCCTACAAAAGTGATTACAGTAAAAAGGAACCGGCTTGTTACAGTTTCTACAAAAGATCACATGCAAATGAAAAAGGCGATGTATCAGCTTCTCTAGAAGCAAATGCAAGATGCGGACAACATGAAAGAGAAGATTAACAACGGGTATGTTTCGAATATTTGGAGTGGCTCTACGTACGGACAACAGCTTTCTTTTGAATGTGTACTGTGTACAGCTACAAAATGTATGCGCTCATTCTGCCCAATTTGTAAATATTGCTATAAATATTTATGAAGTAATTGTTTGGAACCTACATAGCCACTTTTTTGGTGTTATTGGTAACCACTTTTTTTGGTGTTATTGGCTATATAGGTCCTCTTTGTTCTTTATGTTTTGAGTAATATAGAGCCTCTTATCCAGAGAAAAAAATTTCTAAGTGTAAAAATGGGTTAAGTTTTTTAAACTATATACATTCAAAGGTTAATTAGCCCAAATAAAGTAAAATCATGATTAAAATTAAAAAAATAAAAAAAATAAAGGAAAGCCATGCAATGCATCATGTATATGTGCAATCAATTTAATAGTGCGCCAATTTCCAATAAGAGTAGAAGTTTTTTTTTTTTTTTTTTTTTGAGTAGGATTAATTTTAAGTGGGACCCAGATGGGTTTGCAAGGCAGTTCCCAAATGGTTAGTATATTGCTCAAGAGACAAATGTTCCACATGGAATACAATGTAATTTACTTAGAAGATTGGCACAGTGTGCCTATTTGATGGATGATGCAATTGACTTTATCCGAATACCTCAGGTGTTTTCATTCACAAGGAATACAATGTGATTTACTTAGAAGATGGGCCCTACGCCTATCTGATAGATGATGCAATTGACTATCTCCGAGCACCTCAGGTGTTTTCAAACCAATGCTTGTCATTTGACAATATTAACATCATCATCATCGAAGCCTTGTTGTAACTTTTTTAGAGTCGATTATATGAATTCTATTTCTCTGTTCCAATATATCTTAAGTCAAATTATTGGATAAGTTAAATTCTTTAAATTCAATTTTATTATCATTATTCACATCTTTTTCGACCTATTCCTTTCCCTTGAAGGGCCATAACGCGCATATCCAAACTTATTGATTTATAATATAATATTAGCTCATTTATATGATAATTGAACATAGAATCAACTTATAGATAAATAAACTTTCACGGAAAGCATCTCCATTTTATAATAACAGATTCATAGTATTTGTTCACAACATTGGTCCAACCCATTTTTCAACAACTCCAAAAGTTGAACTGCCGCAGGCTTTCTTTCTTTCCTTGTTTTTCTTTCTTCTTCTTTTTTTATTTCATTTTATTTTTTTGTTTTTCTTTTCCTCAAATCAAGGCCACCTAGTTTTGATGAGGTAAAACTATTAAAACTTGGTCTCAATAACGAAAAAAAAAAAAATTAACCCCACGTGATCTTGGGACCCAAGGGAACCCACATCCAAGGATAGAGAGTGACAAACCCTGGGTAAATTCATAGAAAAACCTAACAAAAATCAGGATTGCCAACCGATCAACCTTTAGTTATGGCTGAAAGAGGGGCGGATATTTTGCACTGAGTAAGAAAACTCTTGGGGCCCTCTTGGACCCGTCTGATCCATCTAATCTAAATGTCATAGGCTCCAATGTTCTTACAAAAATCGGAATTGACTCCCAGGTATATTGAAATCCAAATATATCTATGCCTTGTAAAGTGGTTAAATTCAAGGGCCAAAAATCAAAATGTTAAAAAAAGTGAATAGACTAAAAATTTAGTAAATATGTAGTTACCTGTCCAGACCTTTTGACTTCCACTCGGTGGGGCCTCATAGAAAGGTTCAAACAAAGCTTTGTGAAAGACATCCGACCATGAGCATAAGCATGAGCATACCCCCATCAGCACTTTTTTGTATTTATTAGTAGCAAATAATAATTTCTGATAGTAAAAACAAACTTTAGTAGCAAACATTATTTTGTGCTGCGGTAGAGAAATAATTTTTTAACATATAGACATTTGGCTGCGGAATCTGAAAACTGCCACTATAAAAGTGTCGTTAATTATCATATTTCTTGTGGTGAGCTAAGTGCCTAACTCAAGTTGAATATTGCTCTAACATTGCTAATATATTTTTCTGTCCCCCATTGGAGGTCCCTAGGTTAACACTTTCTTCTTTACTTTTAGAATAAGAATCTTTTTAATAGAGATTTACCCTGTCATATGTCCATTGAAGAGTGAATTTTTTGAAATATTGAGCACGTCAATTTGAAGAAGTATTGTCTAGTGGTTCATGGATTTGACTAAGTACATATTAAAAAAGAGTTTATAGCCCTTTTCGGTACATGTAGAATGCAATATTTTTAGGTTTAAAATAATAATAGAATCAAATATTGTAGAATGTAATAGTGCAATATTATAATATGATGTTTGTCATTTTTTAAAGAATGCTATAAATCTGGCCTATTTGGATGCACAAAAATGTAAAAGATTCTTATATTTTTAAGAGAGTTGTATTAGCCTTCACCTTTGGGCTATTTGGATAACTTAAGAAATTAAAAGAATTTCTCATTTTTTATTGAGATATTTAAAGATTTCTCCCTGCACTCCTGTGTTGCAAGAGAGAATCTTGTCAGGAGATTTTATTAGTTTTCAAAGGCTGGGACGCTGTATACTTGACTGGGAAGTTACGGCAATCCCTCTTGCAATGAGGTGATTTTTTCCGCTGCAAAAAATCATTGTTGTGACGGTGGGCTGGTAGTGGGACGGCTGTAGAGCTGGCAAAATCCAACCGACCCGACCCATTTTGACCTGCCTAATCCGATTCGTTTAAAATACGGCTCAAGTTAGGATTAAGATTTACCAACAATATAAAAACAGGTCCAATTAGAGTTGATTTGCCTAACCCGTTTGACCCTTTTAAATTTTACTAATTTACAATGATTTTAAAATTTTTATATGATTTTTCTTATTTATATGAGCCATAAACTATGTACTCTTAATCTTATGTTAAGAAGTTATACAAAATTTTGACCCTTAGAATATAAAATTTATATTTTTATTTGAAAATATGATGTTTTTGTAGTTGAAATATTGATGTTTTTTATTTTTATGTTGGCATAGAAATTTAGCTCTAAAATATAGATATGAATAAAATACAATAGTGTTGATAAGCTTTATACTCATACTCAAATATAGAATTATAAAATTAAACAAAAATAAAAAAGAGATTATCTTAATAAATAGGGTAGAAAATATTTATGAATTTTAGCCTCATTTTTGACACCTTGAAAATTGATAAATTATAAATTCATGCTCAATACAAGATTTTAAATGAATTTTGATGTAAGGAGTGCTTTAAAAATAAAATTAGGCTACATAAAATGAGTTAAATTATATACAAAATGAAAATTAAATAGGTTAGGTAGAGTCAACCCGACCCAACCAACATCAAATTCAGATTAGGTAGGTTGGGTCGAGTTGACCCACCACAGGTGTTGGTTAAAATGTTTCAACTTATTTTAAAAACGAGTCAAGTTAGAATTGAAACCAATAATTCAAATTCTGATCGACCCAATACGAATTTAGTCAACACAACCCATTGCCGAGTCTAGGTGTGTGTCAGTATGCGTAGTGTAAAATTACATGCCAGATCAAATTAGTAGAGTGCAAAATAACAACCCGCCCCAAATTAGTTGCCTTCTAGATAAAAATTTAAATTATATATTGCCCCCTAGCAACCTGAGAGAGAGGGAGAGGGAAAAACCTGAGGGGCTCCCAATAGGAGGCAAAGTAGATCGAGGCAAGGATCCAAAACCTATTCGAACAATAATTAAGGAACAATTAATTTACTAACTTTATAGAGAAGAAAAAATGATGAGAGAGAACCTGTTGGGAAGGAGAGTGAAAGAGAAGGAGCAACCTGCTGTGGGGCTCTGAATTGGCGGCAATTTAGGACTTCCATCCTCTGGAGGTAGACTTTGGAAACCTGTTCGAACAAAAGTGAAGGAAAATATTAATCCCAATAGGAAAATTGAACTGACCCAAGTTTAATAATTGTAGAAAAATGTGAGAGAGCAAACTTGCAGGGTTCCCCTGAGGAGGCAAACTTAGAGGTGTTCATGGCCCGGGCTGAGGCATATCTAGGCCCAGCCCGACTTCAGAAATGCTGACCCTCAATCAGCCCGACTTTAGAAACATTAACCCAGGCCCAGCCCAAGCTCAACACAAGCCCTATAAGTCAAGCCCGATTCCACCCATTTAATCAATTGGGCCAGGCCGAATTGAGCTTTTTATCAATTTTGTGGCCATTTGAGTAATTGTTAGTACTAATCAAATTAAATTTATTGCATTCCTTACACAGGCCAGGCTGGGCTGGTCCTTGGGCTTTCCATCACTTAATCCAAGCTTAGCCCAATTATTAAACAGGCCGTAATTACATATCCAAGCCTGGCCTAAGGCAGACCAAATTGGGGTTGAGCTAGCCCAGCCCATGACCACCCCTAAGGCAAACTAACACTTCCATTACCATCTGAAGAACCTGTTCAATTTGAAAGAATAATGGAAAAGTCAACTTTGACAATTTTTCTTTAGAAAAACAGTAAGTTTAAAATAAGAAATTCACCTAATCTTGCTGCAATTAGAGTTTGGGCAACCATCAAAATTTTGAACTTTAAAAAAAAATTTATTCAAATGCTAATTAATTTGACAATCCTATTCAGAGAAATTTGGCTACAATCCATAGTTTACACAGCGGCAAATGGGGCCCTTTCCTAACAGAGGGGAAAAAAGTTTTGGCTCGGTTAAGATTTAGCCACTCTTGCAGCTTATCCGAAAGATCCGTCGCACTACTACTTCACCAGGGAGACATCTATCGGTAGTATTTAAGGAGAAAAAAACACACCTTCATGAAGCTGGAAAACTCCAAAACTTAAATAAAGCATCTGAAAAAAATTGCGAAGGCCATTTTTTTTGGAAGAAGATCATATAACATTCATCTACACACATCCTTTAATTACAGCATTCAACAACAGCACTCTTCACTTCTATAGGTAATCTCCAGCCCGATTACCCTGACACTCAGTTCTCCAATCCCAAAACATCATCATTCAACAATTCCACCACTGCAAGCAAGCCCTCTCTCGCTATTCATCATGATCATTTCCTTCCACCCCCATAGAAGCAGAAGTCCCCTGAAACAACCAATTAATCTTACCCTCCACATCCTCCAAACTATACCTGATGTACTTATCCGACTGTTTGCACCGGGTGGGTGGATGAGTATTCACTACCAGAGAAGAAGGAAGGAATGTTTCCACTTTCAGAAAAAACCAACAAAAGAAATAGGAGAAGAAATAAATACTACTTCAAAATAATATTTAATAACAATCTATAATCTGTATTAAACATTTTGCATTAAATAATGATTTTTCAAAATAACCATTTAATTAAAGGAATGTAAATGAAAGAGAAAAGTACAATGGAGAAGGCAATATCAAGGCCTCATCTAGATTTTTACTAACATAAATATCAACCATCAGTTCTTGTGTTCTCATAGCAACAAAACTTTTTTCTTTTCACGCAACAGTCCTTCAAATCAAATTATTAAAATCGGTGATTGAAGACACAATCTTAAAAATAAAAAATTAACGGAAATTTTTTTTTTCAGAATCTATTAAATAGTTTGACTTCAAATGGGCAGTTTCTCGTTTTCTCAAGAAACCCCACCAGAGACCAACCCCTGAACATTTTCTAGTCAAAGAAATTCACCCAAATGGCAATCTTACACGTATTTAAAGATTTTTAACAAAGAATAGAGAAATGCTCATCCCAACTACAAAGAACAAAGAAGCTGTTCATAAACGGTGCATGTTAGCAAAAACCCTAAAGTGACTGCAAACAGTGAAGAACTCACACAATCTGGCCTGCGATGCTCAAATCAAATCGTATTATGAACAGCACACTTTAAGGAAGGCCCTGAATAATAAACATGATCTACTACATTACAAGGAAAAAGAAAAAGAAGATTTCAACAACGAACAGAAAAAAAAATGCTTATTCTAATAAAAACACAATAGTAGCCAAAACCAACAATCGGACGAACAAACAGAAAATCCACAAAAAACGAGCTAAAACACTTTGATAAACAGGCATGACACAGATCCAGACGACCGATGATCCGAACAATGCGATCCGAGTAGTTTACACGCACTATCATACAAGAAAAGATGTTGACAGAGAAAGAACAGAGGAAAATGCTAATACGACGACCACATACAAGATCGGAAGTCAAGAACGATGCATTCTAGCTCAAAACAAAACTCATTTGCATTTGCATCATCATCGGACATATCATCATGGGACATTGATAGCTCGAATCAAATCCAGATCTGAACGGCGCACGACAACCAACTCGCTACAACATCAAAGCTCAGTAAACAACCAAAAACTACAAAGCACAAAAGAAGAAAGAAAAAGAAGAGCGATTAAAAGTATACCTCTACAGAGAGAGCGCAGATAGGCATCAGGCGTCCTCCTCTTCTTCAGATGGCAGATCGAAACGAGCGACGTGATCCGCTCGGCGTGGATTGGCAGTCCGAAGAGGAGCGGATTCCGGAGCAGATGGCATAGGCAGATCTCGCTTCGGTGGCCGGAGACGTGGCTGGAAGCGGAAGCTCGGAACGGCCGGCAGCAGGAAAGAGACGGCGAGGAGGAGCGGTTGCTGGGTGCAGAAGCCATGTAGGGAATGCAGGGAGAAAGCGAGACAAACACCTTCTTGCAGTTTCCTATCTCGACGACGGAATCCGCCTCCAGCGGCTTAACAGCCACCAGCAGCAACGCCATAGCCACCAGCAACAACGCCATGGAAGTCGATGAGGAGCGTTTCCGATTTCTCAAAGTAGAAAGATAGGGAGAGGAACGGACAGTACGGGAGAATGAGAGAAAGAGGAAATAGAGGCAGTGGGAGTGGGAGTGGGAGTGGGAGTGGGAGTGGGAGTGGGAGTGGAAGCCAGTTGTTTGCATGAGATTGCAGTGTGGAGTGAGGACCGGTGGTTTTTATAGAGCACGGAACGTTCTCTGTCCTAAAAGGTGGTCCCAGGAACAACCGCCTCATTTCACCATCCTAAAAGGTGATCCCACAAACAACCGCCTCAACTCGCCATCGCAGACCAAATCAGGTGCAATCAGCTGGCACATGGGGGAACCTGATTTCAAAAACAAAAAACATACTCTAGGTGGGACGAAGGATAAAAGGTTTAAGGTCTATCAATGATGTGATAGGATTTAAGAAGTGGGGCCCTTCGTGCCAGTTTCCTAAGGAATGTTGTTACGGATTGGGCACCTACGACTAGCCAGACCAAACCCACGGCCACAGAGTTCCTCAAACCCAGTCTTGTCGTTATAATTCTCCGTAGACGAGAGAAAAAAATGTCAGGCCTTCCTTTTGCAATTTTATTTGAGTATATGAGGAGATTTTGTAAAAACAAATTTATTTTTAAGTAACTAAAAATAATAAGTATAAAATAGTGACGAACGTTAAAAACTTTCCTTATTTCCAACTGAATTTTTTATCAGTATTTACTAGGTAGTTGTTACTCATTTTTAAGCACGATGTGAGCCCAGTTAAGATGGATCTTTTTATATACCCCATCGTCAGTTCTCACTAAGGTGTGGTACCAATGCACCAAGGGTCCAAGTTTGATATCATCAGCTAAAAGAGCATGAGAATACGCTGACATAAATATGTGAGCACAATCATAATATGCTAGGCACAATGTGAGCAATGAGATTATCAATGTAGTAAACAATAAAGACGACGCCCTAGCACAATACCTTACTAAGATATACATCCTACGTATGCTAATATATGACAGGATAGTCGGTCGCTGCCCTCCTTTGTCCTACGGACTGAGTGAAGCCCCACCTATGAATGGGGTGGCACCCAAGGACGCAAACAATCGAACATCTGCTTTTGTGAGTGCCCAACGGTGCGTGTGTGCATCCATTCAATAATGATATGCAATCACAATCAATCAATCATTGTTCCTCTCCACAAAACCCACCCCTTTAACGTTAACACATGTGGAATTGATTGATGGATTGATCGATAAATTGAATGAGAAGCAGCGAAGTAGCTCCTCCATAGATTTATCCATTCCAATTTCACATGAGTAGTCCTTTCAAGCTTCACAATCAAAGCCGCCTAGCCTTTCACATTAATCAATACCAATTCAAATGATATCAACAATGAGCATAGGTGGCTTGACTATTGGACAAGAAAAGCCTTTGCTTTAGGCCCCTCAAAATAAATAAATAAATATGGCCTAAAAAAAGCAATTTCTATCTCTCTTTTTTTTCAATCCCAAAAAATAAGGCCTTATAAAAATAATAGAAGCAATTTAAATCTTTTTAAATATCAAAAAAAGCAATTGTCATCATTTTATTTCTCGTAAAGAATAAGACCTCATAAAAGTAAGTATAGCAACTACTTTCTTCTTACATTTTAAAAAAAACAACTACTATATTTTCATATTTCAAAAAAAAAGCTTATTTTCACCATTGAGAAAATGTTGCCATTAAAAGAAAAATAGAAAACCCTAAAATCACAATAAGTAAGAAATCATTTTCTATTCTAAAAAAATTCATAAAAGATAACTTCAAATATAATCTTTTTTTATATTGAAGAAGTTACATCAAATTCAAATGTAATCCATATCTATAAATCTCAAAATTAGATCCTATGATTCTATGCTTTTAAAGTTATTTTTAATTCAATATTAGATGTTAATTAGAGTTTGTGTTCGTTTCATTTGTAAATATTATTAGTTATAATTTATAAATATTTAATATGTTTACTAGAAAATATTGACAATACTTATAATTGTTGCTTCTACATAAAGAAGTTTTTCAAAATTAAAATTGATAAAATCCTAATTTAAATCAACAAAGTCACATGAAAGATTAAGTGGATTAGTCATACTATCAATTGAAAAAGATATATTAGCAATATTTGAATTTAAAGACTTAATTAGTAATATTGGATTAAAAAATAATAATAAATTTTAAATAAAATATTTATAATAATATTAAAAATATAAAAAATGCCCCCTTTAAAATTCTGGCTTTAGGCCTTAACTTCTTTCGAGCCGGCCCTGACAATGAGGATCCTAAGTTCGTCAAGGTGGTGGTTCAGTTAGTTTAAGCTTTAAGTTTATTCTCCAAAGTCTCAAGTTTAACTTTCGCCCCTTGCATTATTTGAGTAATATGTGTGCGGCCATGTATGTACCTTCCAATGATTAACCCTTACTCATCAGAATCAAATCACTCCCAAACCAGAGGCCAATAGTTTGAAGGTTGTGCTATCGAAGAATAACTTAGGTCATAAAAAAAAAAGTGCGCACACACACACAACGGCCACTACACAAATTAATAATAAAAATCAGCCAATGCATTTCTTCTATTGGTTTCATAAAATTTATCATTCTCAAAAAAAAAAAAAAAGGAAAAAAAACCAATGCATACAACCGGATTTAAAATAGATTCCGGTCCCCTATCATCCTGTAACATCGAAAGAGACACTAAACTCTCTCTCTCTCTCCCTCTCCAAACCAAGTTTGTGAAGAAAAATATTCCTCCCAGAACATGCAGGTTTCAAATTCCATGCTTTCCATTGTTGAGGACCCTTAATTGGCATTGGTTTTTTCTCTCAGTCATGTGGCCACCTCATTTGCACAAGATAAATTACAGTATTCCCCAAAACTAGGGGTGTTCATGGGCCGGGTTAAGGCATATCCAAGCCCAGCCCGCCTTTAAAACACATTGGCCCAGGCCCGGCCTAAGCTGATTACAGGCCGTAAAAGTCAGGCCTAAGCCTACCGATTTAATCGATAGGGCATGGCCAAATCAGGCTTTTAATCAATTTTATGTCCTTTTAAGTAATTGTTTGTCCTAATTTGATTGAATTACATGCATTTGTTATACGGGCCGGGCTTTGGGCTCTCTATTACTAAATCTAAGTCCAACTCAATTATTAAACAAGCCCTAATAATATATCCAAGCCTGGCCCAAAGTGGCCTGGGCCCAGATGAAGCTCGTGCTAGGCAAGCCAATGAACACTCCTACTGAAAACTACCTTATCTTATTCTCACCAATTAAGACGGGTCCATCCCAAATCCAAAACATGGTCGCCATTCACTTCCAATCTCTATATTAGAAGTCATAAAATGTTTATTTTAGGTGCATATCCTCAATCTTAACAACCCTGGACTTCAAAAGATCAACTTCCCGGTTGACCTCTGTCTATGACATTTACAGCCAAACTCATTACACAGACTTGCCAGACAAACTCAATAAGCTGACTGACCCTTTGCAGTCTCGCAATTGATTTTCGGGCGTGTTTGTTTGACTTAGCTTTTGACTTGTTAAAAGCGTAAAAGCTTTTAAAGGGGTGTTTTGGTCCCGATAAGCAAAAGTGAGAAATGGGATTTGTGAATGAGAAACTCCCCGCCCAGCAAGCCTCCTTCTCTCCCTCTATTCTATCACTCTGTTTGAGGAAAAATGTAAATCAGATCTCGAAACAAAGCTTCATATTTCATAACTCAAGGTGGGTGAGATTTCAGTTTAAATCCAGGCAAAGACGAGGCTCCAAGACATCCCAACTGAAGTCTCCATGAAAGCATTGTGTTATCTATTTTAAGTATTTTAGATTAACGGTAAATTTGGATGTGTCACAAATCAAAATTGATCCAAGATTTCTTAACAAAGTAGGTGTTATATATTTTGAGATTTTTCCTCGTTGCAACAAATTCCATAAAAAAAAGGTGTATGTCATATAAGAACTGAAAACTGTGTAAACTTTTTTTTCTTTTTTATGGCTACGGCTTGTTGAATTCGGAGATTGTTACATGTCATATTTAATATTTGGTCTTATTTCCTGCAGTTCATAAAGGTGCAGTTTATGCAATTTTGTTACGTCTCCAAAATCAAAACAAAACGTATTTTTCCTCAGCTGTAAAAAGAAATCAAGCTATTGAGCTTCTGCTGGAAACAATTCTTGTCTTGCATGTTACTGTCAAAACCAAAATGAAAGGAATATCAAAATCGTCAATTTGTCACCATTTCTCATACGAATACTCATCTTGCTTTTTTCATGTAAGTTTTAATCTAGTTTGCTAGATTTTTGTAGGTTCTGACTTATGCTATGATCTGGAGAAATAGAATTCATGTAGCCGACTCCAACATGGTTGAAATAAGGCTTTGATGATGATGATGATGATGATGACGACTTATGCTATGATCATGGGCAAAGATAATTGGGTTCTATTCTCATGTAATTTTGATTTTAATTAAGTAATAATACAATAACACATGCTAGGCACAGGCATGACCTCCCTAGCTAGAGTCCACGCTCCATTTACGTAGTTTTAAATTTTTTAATACATATATATATTTGGGTATTTAGGTGTTAAAGTGGTTGTGTTACTTATCTAACATGTTGAGAGGGTAAGAGATCATGATTTCAAGTCCCTGACCTATACATTTTTTATTTTTTTTAAAAATACTCAATTAAAAGTCAAAATTGAAAAGAATCTAATCAAAATTGAATCCAACACTCTTCTCTTTAATATATTATAAGTGTTAACTACACGGACTATAGTTTAGCGGAGGCAAATGCATATTCTTTATGTGCACCTTCTTTATTTCTCTACAACATGGTGATCATTTTTATATAAGATTTTATTTATTATTAAGTTACAGTATATGCTAAAAGTTGTTTTTTATTTTCTAACCAAACAGGTTTGGCTGCTTTTGCTGTTAAAAAGTAGGAACAAAGGTTGAGTTAACCAAATAATATTTTTTTTGCTAAAAAGCAGCTATAGTGAAGTAGATTATTAAAAGCTATTTTTTGAAAAGCATTCTTAGTTTATTAAGCCGAACTAACCTGATTACTAAACGGGCGGTTCGAAAACGGCTCATAGATGTTCCTAGTAATAGTGACCAATCTCTCACACAATCCATTGCCATCCTTATGGCAGGCCCTAAACCTAAACCTTAAGAGACCCAGAAAAGGATAAATGTGGTGGCTGTCACTGCCCATTTCACACACACACAAACAAAATCCAAGGCCAATAAGTCAAGATAACCCTGAGTTCCATTTAGTTCAAACCATCATTGTCGTGCATCCCACTTCCAGCTGACCTGAAGGTTATAACACATTTGGGGACACCAGAACTTAAAGACGACAATGATAACAATTGAACAACCCCAAGCATCATCTTACAAATGATCTTCTTTAGAAGATTTTTTTAGCCAAAAAAAAAAAAGCAATGCTCTTCCACAGTTAGGGGATAGAACAAGCAGACCAACAGAAACTCTATTTGTTCGGTATAAAGAAAAATATAACATATAATAATGATGAACAATTGCTTCATTTATTGCCAACAAACATACAACTCCTTCGGATGAAACAGAAAAAGGCAGGTTCACATCCTCCTCTATATCCTCACATTTAGCTGTTAACTGTTCCCAGCTCAAAGACTAGAGCAAACCAATCTCCTATTTCATTAAAAAGGAAATTCTTTCAGATTTCCTCAACCAAACTCCTTTTTCTATTATTTTCATAGATTTCTTCTTGACCACATAAGGAGCCAAATATCACGGCTTAGTTCCTTTCATTTCCTGGTTTTGTCAAGCACCTCGATGTATCTCTTTGGGATTCCATACTGTTCCACAAGGATTTTGCCCAGGTTGTCAATCACCCCACCTTGAACTAGCACCTCGTGCTGCCCCTTCTTTCCTGAAAATTATCCATCAGTTAGAAGAAGAATTAGAACACAGATTCTTAGAAGAGGTCAATGGAGTGTGAAAGCACACAAATTATTTTGAAATTAGTTTTTAGGCAAGTGACATTTTAAATGGAACTGTTGATCGAATACACAATTCAGTTTGAAATTTGAACTTGAAAGCTAAAACCAAACAAAACTCATGGAAGAATACTCCCAGCTGCACCATTGTCATTGTGCAGCATTAACTGAAATTTTCCAGTTCGGTTTCTCTCTGATATGTTGAAATTATACTGAGCACATGTATTTCCAAACTGTAAATTTATTTTTGTGGTAAGAACTCATTCTAAATTTAAACAAAGAACCAAATACTCAAGGTTGACAAGACTCACTCATCTGATTTGAGTGCAATTGTAAGATTGTTGATTGAACTTCAAGGTTCCACCCGCATGTTTTTGACATAAATTACAAGAAAGTGTCCCACGCTGCAGTCAATTTGGTGAGAGGCCCACCTTTGTTTTGACTCACCCTCTTTAGGGCCCATCTTTTCTTTTGGATAGCTACCATGACTCGAGGCTGCATCTATGTGGTTGCAATAGTGCACACCTTTCAAATTCAAGCCCACTTTTGTTTCAATTTGTCACTAGAATCAAAAGCATTTCTATGTCTAACTATATTCTCTATTGTATCAATCTAACTCTGCATACCACTCTAACTACAACAAGATTTACACCAATGCCCAATATAAGAAGGGCATGTGATTTAAGCATTTTGAATCAAACATTTGTAGGTTGCACAGAGATTGACTCAGATTCATTGCCATCTGCACCAGTGACAACAGCACGGGATCATTTAATTTCTCATAAATTGCTACTTCAACAAAGAAATATCATAATATAAGATTAAAAATGTTTCATCATATGCAGCTTCGGGTTGGATTTCATTCTCCCTTTCAAAGATCGAGACTATATGTAGAATATTTCCGTCTTCACAAAAGATATTCCAATTTAGAAACATGTAGAGAAAAATCTATCCTAATGCTAGCAAGGACTTAACACAAACCACAAACAAATATGCTAAAATCTAATCCAATGTAGCAGTCCATATTAACATGATAACCAATATATTCCTAAGAAGGAAGAAAACCACCACCAGAAATGGTGCCAAGAAACTTAAAAATAATAAGCATAGTGTTAGAAGATGTTAAAAAGTCTCAGAAGATCTAAGTTGAAGTGTTTTGACTATTTTTCTAGGAAAAACAAAGATAAAAAAGGGTCTTATCTCACAAACTGAGCGTCGAATGTGGGCAAGCGACCTACCGTTGAAAACCTCATTCGAGTAAATATCTGTAATTTCTATTATTATATCAATTAGAGTTAAAACAAAAAAGTTATGGCCTCAGAAAGTTCACAAAAATTGTTCTATCCAAAATTACAAAATTTCCATTACACGAAAATAACAAAACTACCATTTTGCGTAAATCTTTTTTTTAAGCAAAATTTTCTATTTTATGCCCGTTTCTATTTTAGTTTAATTATCATTATGAGGCATGAAATTGAGGCTATAAAAAGATATTTTCTCTCAACCCTAAGATAAAGATCCCATTGATATAAATGGAAATTACATATTGGAGATCATTATTAGAGTGCTGAAGGCTAAAGTTTTGCTCTAGAGATCCTTAACCTGTACATCTCTTTGTGGAATATTAGCTTCTTTCGTAGAGAATTTGAGGAGTCAAGCTAATAACTAGAAAGTATTTAGTTGATTGGATTTATAAGAGGCAACAACAGACAATTATTATAGAGTGATTCGTTATAAGAAGTTAAAGCTACAGAGTCATGTAGATATCTGTAAGTGGCTTGTAACTACTTAATAATTCACAATGCTTAATTATTAGTCCAATTCGGCCTCGTGGTTTTTTCCCAAGTTGGGTTTCCAAGTAAAAATCGTGCCTTCTTATGTGTGTTTTTATTTAATTTATTTCCGCTGCATAGTTTATTATTTGTACACATATTGTTGAGTTTGATTATGTTGATCCATTCTAGAAGACCCCCCCATACTTTCAGACGTATATTCATTATTTTAATCATTATCATCAAAGGCATATCCCAATAATAAATGTTGGAGCGAACTACATTAATTTTGTTATATAGTTCTATTCTATCCTTTGTCAAACTCTCAATAAGTCGCATGTTCATCATTTTGATAAATAAGTTAAAGTAACTCATAATTCTTCCAAATCCAGGAAAAGAATATTTGCATTGGAATATGCTAGGTCCAATTCTGGTGTTTGTTAGTCTGGATTCAGATGAGTCCTTTCTAGGTACAACTAATTTCATTGAATGTTAGTTTATTTAGTTTTTCTGTCTGTTGGCCCTTGAACCACTACCTCGGAAGCTAGCATACATTTGAACTTTTAACCTATAAACATGAAGTGAACACCGGACCAATATTCAGAACTAAAGGGTGAAGGGCAACCCCAGATCCACAAGGTCTAAGGTACTGTAGCTGTACCCAAACCTGAGTTGTGGGCCTAGCTCTGGACCTAACTCCTGAGTTCAAGCCTGAATTTAAAACAATCATAGTCTTCCTTGTATCTAAATTACCTTGTTCATCCTACATTGTCTGCTTTCTCTAAATTTCCATACAGTGACACAAATATCATTTTGGGAAGTTAGCTTCTAAAAGTGGGCAATGGCAAAGAGGTGTTGCACTTGGGATTGTTCTAAAACTATTTGCATCTTTTGGTCCCTGACCCGATTTTTTTGTACTCACTGGTAGTATAGCCACGATGTCCAACAGTCGAAGTAAACCCTCCCATGTGTCACACCACATTCCTTTCCCATGTCAGCTCGTTCTCTGTCTTGGAGCCTATCCTTTCAAAACAAAGTCCATTTGAAAGTCAAGTCGCGCTTCAGCAATTCAGCAGTTTACTCTGTGATACCACGGCAATGTGTATCCTCAGGCCGTACCACATAATCAGGGTGGAAATGAGATCCTGCACCTCTACCCCTTGTTAAGGAAAGTTTTGGACTTTTATCATAACAGAACAACAGAGACCCTTTGTTTTGACGTTCACAAACCAAGACCAACGTACTTGGTTTTCATCTTTTTGGCTATAATCAATTACCAGGGTTTAGAGATGTAGATAGGCCTTAGCTAGACTTTTCTAGGTTTGAAAGTTTGAAATACTGGGTAACCGCCGGCTATGTATTTTTCATCTTGCATTGATTGCATAGATATGATGGAGATTATTTTTTATTCCCTTGCTAAAACAAGTTACAACGGCCAATCCCTTTCTTTCGATAATTTTTCTAAATCTTGTTAGTAACCATAATTTCAAGAAACTTCTCTTTGAGAAGATTAGAGCATAAGGGATGAATTTATTTAATATGTCTTGGGATTATAAAAACAATAAACGCATATTTGTGTAAACATATTTCTACGAAAAAGGAGATAGTGTTCTAAGGATAAATCTTTTTTAATGCCTTTGGTGCAACATAAGTTTTAGGAACTACTTTTTTGCTACATTGTTGCTATGTCAAAGTTTTCCTTTGAGAAAGTTGGAAACAGAATTTCTATGAGGGACCATCAAACTTCCGTTTTTGTCAAAATATTCACCATTTTCACCCCATGGGTTACAACCTCATATTTAGGCTCACTTGTCTTTATCTACTACGATGCTTTTCCCCTCTCTTCCTATTTCTATTCTCGCTACCCCTCTTTGTATCAGTCACCCACCCTTTCGCCCCCTCTTTTTATGTTTTTCACCAAATATTCTGCAACCTCACCAAACAACATTATCTCTAACTCACTAAGGAAAAATATTTTACACCAAACGCTAACTTTTATAGTTGTGCATAACTCTTTTTCCACATAATTCGGTTCCATGGACTTTGCTGCTGTGGCAATTTCCTCTTTCCATGAAAAGGTTGTGTACACAAACATGCCCTAAAAGCACCCACTTTGAAAAACATAAAGGGCTTTTTTATATGGCTAGATTTTGTGTTTGAGACTACTAGAAGAAAACCGAATTTCAAAAACAGAAAATGACGATCTATGTTTGACACTTGACCCTTGTGGGCCCAATTGGTCATTTCCCATGTGGTATAAGTAATCAAATCATACTACACATGAATTATTCTAAATTATGATGTGATTACTACTTCTATGCAGCGAAAAAATAAAAGCAATTAATCACACAAATAAGATAACACACAATTTAACATGAAAATCCTAATGAGAAAAAATCATAAGTCCAAAGTGAACAAAATCAATCACTAACTTTTGCAGTACAAGATATACTCACAACCCGATAGTTAATCTCTCAACACAAGGCGTTGTAGTTGTTCTTGATGGATTTACACAATACGCAGCCCCTCGGTGTTCCGCTATTAGTGCCTTGATCTCCACAACGAACGAGTCTTTTCAATAAGAAAACAATCTTCTATAAGGAAGTAGAAACAACAAATCTCTTAGAAGGAAGTAGAAATATGAACTCTAGAATTTAAAGCCTTCAGCCTAATCTCTCATCTCTAAACAATATCTCCAATGACAATCTCAATTCAGAACTTGGACATCTCTATGTGTTGTGTTGTGCTTATGGTTGAGAAGAACACTATTTTTATAGCTCATAATTCGTGCCTTAAAGTTAAAGAACAAATCTAAACAAAACAGACATTGCTGGCACAAATAAAAAACAAATTAGTGCAATTCAGTGAGAGTTCGCTCAAGCGCGATCATCACGCATCCGGTTATTTTGTATCCAGCTTGTCAAGCTTGAGCGTGGTCTTCGTGGGCTTAAGCGCAGTCGTCTCTAACCGGTTTAAGCACATGAGGAAGCCCGCTCGAGCACGAGCAATTTTTCCTTTTTTTTTCAATTCAGCACTTCTTGAGATGCGATCAACAATCTGTACTTAAGAATATGAAATACAAATTAATGGACTCAAGTTTTATCCAAGACATAAATTTAGCCAATTACAAAATTCCTAACAATATTAATATTCTTTAGAAAATAAGCTTCAAAAGACTCACTGATTGACAAAATCATATTTAACATGCTCAGTTTAAAAGCTAATATCTAAATGAATAATATTTAAAAAAAGATAAAAATAATATTTTTTAAAAAAAAGATAACAAACACTTTAGCATATATATGCCTAATTTTCTGTAATGAACTTCTCAAAGAAACCTGTACTCATAAAAGGGTCATGTATAGAGATATACCGGAGGGATTATGAAAATGGCCTCTAAAAGCATCTCCAACGGAATGGTCAAATGACCACATAAGCAATCAACAGTCACATTTGATAGTTGTATAAAGCTCCAAGGGCTATGCTAAAGCTAACATGGCAGTTGGCATAGCCCGTGTTATGTCAAATTTGGCTATCAAAACGGCAACTGCCAAATATTTCTTTTCAAAATTTTATTGTTAAATAATTCAAATTTTGAAGTACTTGTATCACTTAGAAGTGTTTTAACATGATGTTAAAAGAAAAAAAATAAAAAAAAATAATGTATTTGACATCTCTTTTAAAGTTGTCCAAGTTGAAGGTTCTAAATTATAAATGCCAAATTTGCCACTTAAGAGCATCTCCAAGAGAGATGTCATTTTAGAAATGTCAAGTTTCATTTGATGGCTTATGTGGCATTTTGAAGGTTTGAGATTTGGCATATTTGGAAAGTGGGGACTCCAACCAATACTTCAAATTATTATTTTATTGTAATTTTAAATTCTTGCGGGACCCACGTCATAAAAAATTTTATAAAATCTTTGTATTATTGTCGGGCCTATGTAATAAATAATTCAAAAGTAAAATTGACATGTAACTTTTTGGTATGTCAAATTTGAAATCTTAAACTCATATGTCAAATGTCACATCATATCTGATATTTTTTTAACTACGTGGAGATGCCATATCACATTTGATATATGGATTGAAGATGCTTTAACCCTTCAAATCTAAAATGACATCTGAAGGTGCTTATTGGAGTTGCTCTAACACTCAAGGCACATCACTTGTGACCTACTGTCCTGCAGAGAGTTTGACATTCTAGATTATTATGGGTTTTGAAAATGACCTCACAAGGTATATCCAAATCCAACCGTTGACCGACTGACCGCAGAGAGGGAGGGTGTATACAGAGAGGGAGGGAGAGATTATTGAGCGTGAAAGAGTTTGATATTCTGGATTATCACTGGCTTTTGAGAATGACCTTTCATGGTTTATCCACCTGGTGACCTGCTGACCTGCAGTTGTACAAAGAGACTTTGAGTTAATTCTTTAATTATAAAGGGCATTGGAATAGGATGACTATAGAGGCTGAGGGGTGATGCTAGGATTTAGAAATTGGGATAGATTTTAGAATAAAAAGGGAAGTTCTCGCTTAAAGAGAGATGGGGCTTTTCCGATTGAGTCTTTTTCGAGGGAGCGATGAAAATTCTAGTCACCAAAATGTCTTTTCAGTCTTTTGCCCCCTATTGCCCATGGCCTACAAAAATGATTACAGTAAAAAGAAACCGGCTTTTTCAGTCTTTTGTCCCCTATTGCCCAAGGCCTACAAAAGTGATTACAGTAAAAAGGAACCGGCTTGTTACAGTTTCTACAAAAGATCACATGCAAATGAAAAAGGCGATGTATCAGCTTCTCTAGAAGCAAATGCAAGATGCGGACAACATGAAAGAGAAGATTAACAACGGGTATGTTTTGAAAATTTGGAGTGGCTCTACGTACGGACAACAGCTTTCTTTTGAATGTGTACTGTGTACAGCTACAAAATGTATGCGCTCCATCTGCCCAATTTGTAAATATTGCTATAAATATTTATGAAGTAATTGTTTGGAACCTACATAGCCACTTTTTTGGTGTTATTGGTAACCACTTTTTTGGTGTTATTGGCTATATAGGTCCTCTTTGTTCTTTATGTTTTGAGTAATATAGAGCCTCTTATCCAGAGAAAAAAATTTCTAAGTGTAAAAATGGGTTAAGTTTTTTAAACTATATACATTCAAAGGTTAATTAGCCCAAATAAAGTAAAATCATGATTAAAATTAAAAAAATAAAAAAAATAAAGGAAAGCCATGCAATGCATCATGTATATGTGCAATCAATTTAATAGTGCGCCAATTTCCAATAAGAGTAGAAGTTTTTTTTTTTTTTTTTTTAAGCGGATTAATTTTAAGTGGGACCCAGATGGGTTTGCAAGGCAGTTCCCAAATGGTTAGTATATTGCTCAAGAGACAAATGTTCCACATGGAATACAATGTAATCTACTTAGAAGATTGGCACAGTGTGCCTATTTGATGGATGATGCAATTGACTTTATCCGAATACCTCAGGTGTTTTCATTCACAAGGAATACAATGTGATTTACTTAGAAGATGGGCCCTACGCCTATCTGATAGATGATGCAATTGACTATCTCCGAGCACCTCAGGTGTTTTCAAACCAATGCTTGTCATTTGACAATATTAACATCATCATCGTCGAAGCCTTGTTGTAACTTTTTTAGAGTCGATTATATGAATTCTATTTCTCTGTTCCAATATATCTTAAGTCAAATTATTGGATAAGTTAAATTCTTTAAATTCAATTTTATTATCATTATTCACATCTTTTTCGACCTATTCCTTTCCCTTGAAGGGCCATAACGCGCATATCCAAACTTATTGATTTATAATATAATATTAGCTCATTTATATGATAATTGAACATAGAATCAACTTATAGATAAATAAACTTTCACGGAAAGCATCTCAATTTTATAATAACAGATTCATAGTATTTGTTCACAACATTGGTCCAACCCATTTTTCAACAACTCCAAAAGTTGAACTGCCGCAGGCTTTCTTTCTTTCCTTGTTTTTCTTTCTTCTTCTTTTTTTATTTCATTTTATTTTTTTGTTTTTCTTTTCCTCAAATCAAGGCCACCTTGTCTTGATGAGGTAAAACTATTAAAACTTGGTCTCAATAACGAAAAAAAAAATTTAGCCCCACGTGATCTTGGGACCCAAGGGAACCCACATCCAAGGATAGAGAGTGACAAACCCTGGGTAAATTCATAGAAAAACCTAACAAAAATCAGGATTGCCAACCGATCAACCTTTAGTTATGGCTGAAAGAGGGGCGGATATTTTGCACTGAGTAAGAAAACTCTTGGGGCCCTCTTGGACCCGTCTGATCCATCTAATCTAAATGTCATAGGCTCCAATGTTCTTACAAAAATCGGAATTGACTCCCAGGTAGATTGAAATCCAAATATATCTATGCCTTGTAAAGTGGTTAAATTCAAGGGCCAAAAATCAAAATGTTAAAAAAAGTGAATAGACTAAAAATTTAGTAAATATGTAGTTACCTGTCCAGACCTTTTGACTTCCACTTGGTGGGGCCTCATAGAAAGGTTCATACAAAGCTTTGTGAAAGACATCCGACCATGAGCATAAGCATGAGCATACCCCATCAGCACTTTTTTGTATTTATTAGTAGCAAATAATAATTTCTGATAGTAAAAACAAACTTTAGTAGCAAACATTATTTTGTGCTGCGGTAGAGAAATAATTTTTTAACATATAGACATTTGGCTGCGGAATCTGAAAACTGCCACTATAAAAGTGTCGTTAATTGTCATATTTCTTGTGGTGAGCTAAGTGCCTAACTCAAGTTGAATATTGCTCTAACACTGCTAATATATTTTTCTGTCCCCCATTGGAGGTCCCTAGGTTAACACTTTCTTCTTTACTTTTAGAATAAGAATCTTTTTAATAGAGATTTACCCTGTCATATGTCCATTGAAGAGTGAATTTTTTGAAATATTGAGCACGTCAATTTGAAGAAGTATTGTCTAGTGGTTCATGGATTTGACTAAGTACATATTAAAAAAGAGTTTATAGCCCTTTTCGGTACATGTAGAATGCAATATTTTTAGGTTTAAAATAATAATAGAATCAAATATTGTAGAATGTAATAGTGCAATATTATAATATGATGTTTGTCATTTTTTAAAGAATGCTATAAATCTGGCCTATTTGGATGCACAAAAATGTAAAAGATTCTTATATTTTTAAGAGAGTTGTATTAGCCTTCACCTTTGGGCTATTTGGATAACTTAAGAAATTAAAAGAATTTCTCATTTTTTATTGAGATATTTAAAGATTTCTCCCTGCACTCCTGTGTTGCAAGAAAGAATCTTGTCAGGAGATTTTATTAGTTTTCAAAGGCTGGGACGCTGTATACTTGACTGGGAAGTTACGGCAATCCCTCTTGCAATGAGGTGATTTTTTCCGCCGCAAAAAATCATTGTTGTGACGGTGGGCTGGTAGTGGGACGGCTGTAGAGCTGGCAAAATCCAACCGACCCGACCCATTTTGACCTGCCTAATCCGATTCGTTTAAAATACGGCTCAAGTTAGGATTAGGATTTACCAACAATATAAAAACAGGTCCAATTAGAGTTGATCTGCCTAACCCGTTTGACCCTTTTAAATTTTACTAATTTACAATGATTTTAAAATTTTTATATGATTTTTCTTATTTATATGAGCCATAAACTATGTACTCTTAATCTTATGTTAAGAAGTTATACAAAATTTTGACCCTTAGAATATAAAATTTATATTTTTATTTGAAAATATGATGTTTTTGTAGTTGAAATATTGATGTGTTTTATTTTTATGTTGGCATAGAAATTTAGCTCTAAAATATAGATATGAATAAAATACAATAGTGTTGATAAGCTTTATACTCATACTCAAATATAGAATTATAAAATTAAACAAAAATAAAAAAGAGATTATCTTAATAAATAGGGTAGAAAATATTTATGAATTTTAGCCTCATTTTTGACACCTTGAAAATTGATAAATTATAAATTCATGCTCAATACAAGATTTTAAATGAATTTTGATGTAAGGAGTGCTTTAAAAATAAAATTAGGCTACATAAAATGAGTTAAATTATATACAAAATGAAAATTAAATAGGTTAGGTAGAGTCAACCCGACCCAACCAACATCAAATTCAGATTAGGCAGGTTGGGTCGAGTTGACCCACCGCAGGTGTTGGTTAAAATGTTTCAACTTATTTTAAAAACGAGTCAAGTTAGAATTGAAACCAATAATTCAAATTCTGATTGACCCAATACGAATTTAGTCAACAGAACCCCTTGCCGAGTCTAGGTGTGTGTCAGTATGCGTAGTGTAACATTACATGCCAGATCAAATTAGTAGAGTGCAAAATAACATCCCGCCCCAAATTAGTTGCCTTCTAGATAAAAATTTAAATTATATATTGCCCCCTAGCAACCTGAGAGAGAGGGAGAGGGAAAAACCTGAGGGGCTCCCAATAGGAGGCAAAGTAGATGGAGGCAAGGATCCAAAACCTATTCGAACAATAATTAAGGAACAATTAATTTACTAACTTTATAGAGAAGAAAAAATGATGAGAGAGAACCTGTTGGGAAGGAGAGTGAAAGAGAAAGAGCAACCTGCTGTGGGGCCCTGAATTGGCGGCAATTTAGGACTTCCATCCTCTGGAGGTAGACTTTGGAAACCTGTTCGAACAAAAGTGAAGGAAAATATTAATCCCAATAGGAAAATTGAACTGACCCAAGTTTAATAATTGCAGAAAAATGTGAGAGAGCAAACTTGCAGGGTTCCCCTGAGGAGGCAAACTTAGAGGTGTTCATGGCCCGGGCTGAGGCATATCTAGGCCCAGCCCGACTTCAGAAATGCTGACCCTCAATCAGCCCGACTTTAGAAACATTAACCCAGGCCCAGCCCAAGCTCAACACAAGCCCTATAAGTCAAGCCCGATTCCACCCATTTAATCAATTGGGCCAGGCCGAATTGAGCTTTTTATCAATTTTGTGGCCATTTGAGTAATTGTTAGTACTAATCAAATTAAATTTATTGCATTCCTTACACAGGCCAGGCTGGGCTGGTCCTTGGGCTTTCCATCACTTAATCCAAGCTTAGCCCAATTATTAAACAGGCCGTAATTACATATCCAAGCCTGGCCTAAGGCAGACCAGATTGGGGTTGAGCTAGCCCAGCCCATGACCACCCCTAAGGCAAACTAACACTTCCATTACCATCTGAAGAACCTGTTCAATTTGAAAGAATAATGGAAAAGTCAACTTTGACAATTTTTCTTTAGAAAAACAGTAAGTTTAAAATAAGAAATTCACCTAATCTTGCAGCAATTAGAGTTTGGGCAACCATCAAAATTTTGAACTTTAAAAAAAAATTTATTCAAATGCTAATTAATTTGACAATCCTATTCAGAGAAATTTGGCTACAATCCATAGTTCACACAGCGGCAAATGGGGCCCTTTCCTAACAGAGGGGAAAAAAGTTTTGGCTCGCTTAAGATTTAGCCACTCTTGCAGCTTATCCGAAAGATCCGTCGCACGACTACTTCACCAGGGAGACATCTATCGGTAGTATTTAAGGAGAAAAAAACACACCTTCATGAAGCTGGACAACTCCAAAACTTAAATAAAGCATCTGAAAAAAATTGCGAAGGCCATTTTTTTTGGAAGAAGATCATATAACATTCATCTACACACATCCTTTAATTACAGCATTCAACAACAGCACTCTTCACTTCTATAGGTAATCTCCAGCCCGATTACCCTGACACTCAGTTCTCCAATCCCAAAACATCATCATTCAACAATTCCACCACTGCAAGCAAGCCCTCTCTCGCTGTTCATCATGATCATTTCCTTCCACCCCCATAGAAGCAGAAGTCCCCTGAAACAACCCATTAATCTTACCCTCCACATCCTCCAAACTATACCTGATGTACTTATCCGACTGTTTGCACCGGGTGAGTGGATGAGTATTCACTACCAGAGAAGAAGGAAGGAATGTTTCCACTTTCAGAAAAAACCAACAAAAGAAATAGGAGAAGAAATAAATACTACTTCAAAATAATATTTAATAACAATCTATAATCTGTATTAAACATTTTGCATTAAATAATGATTTTTCAAAATAACCATTTAATTAAAGGAATGTAAATGAAAGAGAAAAGTAAAATGGAGAAGGCAATATCCAGGCCTCATCTAGATTTTTACTAACATAAATATCAACCATCAGTTCTTGTGTTCTCATAGCAACAAAACTTTTTTCTTTTCATGCAACAGTCCTTCAAATCAAATTATTAAAATCGGTGATTAAAGACACAATCTTAAAAATAAAAAATAAACGGAAGTTTTTTTTTTCAGAATCTATTAAATAGTTTGACTTCAAATGGGCAGTTTCTCGTTTTCTCAAGAAACCCCACCAGAGACCAACCCATGAACATTTTCTAGTCAAAGAAATTCACCCAAATGGCAATCTTACACGTATTTAAAGATTTTTAACAAAGAATAGAGAAATGCTCATCCCAACTACAAAGAACAAAGAAGCTGGTCATAAACGGTGCATGTTAGCAAAAACCCTAAAGTGACTGCAAACCGTGAAGAACTCACACAATCTGGCCTGCGATGCTCAAATCAAATCGTATTATGAACAGCACACTTTAAGGAAGGCCCTGAATAATAAACATGATCTACTACATTACAAGGAAAAAGAAAAAGAAGATTTCAACAACGAACAGAAAAAAAAATGCTTATTCTAATAAAAACACAATAGTAGCCAAAACCAACAATCGGACGAACAAACAGAAAATCCACAAAAAACGAGCTAAAACACTTTGATAAACAGGCATGACGCAGATCCAGACGACCGATGATCCAAACAATGCGATCCGAGTAGTTTACACACACTATCATACAAGAAAAGATGTTGACAGAGAAAGAACAGAGGAAAATGCTAATACGACGACCACATACAAGATCGGAAGTCAAGAACGATGCATTCTAGCTCAAAACAAAACTCATTTGCATTTGCATCATCATCGGACATATCATCATGGGACATTGATAGCTCGAATCAAATCCAGATCTGAACGGCGCACGACAACCAACTCGCTACAACATCAAAGCTCAGTAAACAGCCAAAAACTACAAAGCACAAAAGAAGAAAGAAAAAGAAGAGCGATTAAAAGTATACCTCTACAGAGAGAGCGCAGATAGGCATCAGGCATCCTCCTCTTCTTCAGATGGCAGATCGAAACGAGCGACGTGATCCGCTCGGCGTGGACTGGCAGTCCGAAGAGGAGCGGATTCCGGAGCAGATGGCATAGGCAGATCTCGCTTCGGTGGCCGGAGACGTGGCTGGAAGCGGAAGCTCGGAACGGCCGGCAGCAGGAAAGAGACGGCGAGGAGGAGCGGTTGCTGGGTGCAGAAGCCATGTAGGGAATGCAGGGAGAAAGCGAGACAAACACCTTCTTGCAGTTTCCTATCTCGACGACGGAATCCGCCTCCAGCGGCTTAACAGCCACCAGCAGCAATGTCATAGCCACCAGCAGCAACGCCATGGAAGTCGATGAGGAGCGTTTCCGATTTCTCAAAGTAGAAAGATAGGGAGAGGAACGGACAGTACGGGAGAATGAGAGAAAGAGGAAATAGAGGCAGTGGGAGTGGGAGTGGGAGTGGGAGTGGAAGTCTGTTGTTTGCATGAGATTGCAGTGGAGTGAGGACCGGTGGTTTTTATAGAGCGCGGGACGTTCTCTGTCCTAAAAGGTGGTCCCAGGAACAACCGCCTCATTTCACCATCCTAAAAGGTGGTCCCACAAACAACCGCCTCAGCTCGCCATCGCAGACCAAATCAGGTGCAATCAGCTGGCACATGGGGGAACCTGATTTCAAAAACAAAAAACATACTCTAGGTGGGACGAAGGATAAAAGGTTTAAGGTCTATCAATGATGTGATAGGATTTAAGAAGTGGGGCCCTTCGGGCCAGTTTCCTAAGGAATGTTGTTACGGATTGGGCACCTACGACCAGCCAGACCAAACCCACGGCCACAGAGTTCCTCAAACCCAGTCTTGTCGTTATAATTCTCCGTAGACGAGAGAAAAAAATGTCAGGCCTTCCATTTGCAATTTTATTTGAGTATATGAGGAGATTTTGTAAAAACAAATTTATGTTTAAGTAACTAAAAATAATAAGTATAAAATAGTGACGAACGTTAAAAACTTTCCTTATTTCCAACTGAATTTTTTTATCAGTATTTACTAGGTAGTTGTTACTCATTTTTAAGCACGATGTGAGCCCAGTTAAGATGGATCTTTTTATATACCCCATCGTCAGTTCTCACTAAGGTGTGGTACCAATGCACCAAGGGTCCAAGTTTGATATCATCAGCTAAAAGAGCATGAGAATACGCTGACATAAATATGTGAGCACAATCATAATATGCTAGGCACAATGTGAGCAATGAGATTATCAATGTAGTAAACAATAAAGACGACGCCCTAGCACAATACCTTACTAAGATATACATCCTACGTATGCTAATATATGACAGGATAGTCGGTCGCTGCCCTCCTTTGTCCTACGGACTGAGTGAAGCCCCACCTATGAATGGGGTGGCACCCAAGGAAGCAAACAATCGAACATCTGCTTTTGTGAGTGCCCAACGGTGCGTGTGTGCATCCATTCAATAATGATATGCAATCACAATCAATCAATCATTGTTCCTCTCCACAAAACCCACCCCTTTAACGTTAACACATGTGGAATTGATTGATGGATTGATCGATAAATTGAATGAGAAGCAGCTAAGTAGCTCCTCCATAGATCTATCCATTCCAATTTCACATGAGTAGTCCTTTCAAGCTTCACAATCAAAGCCGCCTAGCCTTTCACATTAATCAATTCCAATTCAAATGATATCAACAATGAGCATGGGTGGCTTGACTATTGGACAAGAAAAGTCTTTGCTTTAGGCCCCTCAAAATAAATAAATAAATAAGACCTAAAAAAAAGCAATTTCTATCTCTCATTTTTTTCAATCCCAAAAGATAAGGCCTTACAAAAATAATAGAAGCAACTTAAATCTTTTTAAATATCAAAAAAATTAATTGTCATCATTTTATTTCTCTTAAAGAATAAGACCTCATAAAAGTAAGTATAGCAACTACTTTCTTTTTACATTTTAAAAAAAACAACTACTATCTTTTCATATTTCAAAAAAAAAAGCTTATTTTCACCATTGAGAAAATGTTGCCATTAAAAGAAAAATAGAAAACCCTAAAATCACAATAAGTAAGAAATCATTTTTTATTCTAAAAAAATTCATAAAAGATAACTTCAAATATAATCTTTTTTTTATATTGAACAAGTTACATCAAATTCAAATGTAATCCATATCTATAAATCACAAAATTAGATCCTATGGTTCTATGCTTTTAAAGTTATTTTTAATTCAATATTATATGTTAATTACAGTTTGTGTTCGTTTTATTTGTAAATATTATTAGTTATAATTTATAAATATTTAATATGTCTACTAGAAAATATTGACAATACTTATAATTGTTGCTTCTACATAAAAAAGTTTTTTAAAATTAAAATTGATAAAATCCTAATTTAAATCAACAAAGTTATATGAAAGATTAAGTGGATTAGCCATACTATCAATTGAAAAAGATATATTAGCAATATTTGAATATAAAGACTTAATTAGTAATATTGGATTAAAAAATAATAATAAATTTTAAATAAAATATTTATAATAATATTAAAAATATAAAAAATGCCTCCTTTAAAATTCTGGCTTTAGGCCTTAACTTCTTTCGAGCCGGCCCTGACAATGAGGATCCTAAGTTCGTCAAGGTGGTGGTTCAGTTAGTTTAAGATTTAGGTTTATTCTCCAAAGTCTCAAGTTTAACTTTCGCCCCTTGCATTATCTGAGTAATATGTGTGTGCGGCCATGTATGTACCTTCCAATGATTAACCCTTACTCATCAGAATCAAATCACTCCCAAACCAAAGGCCAACAGTTTGAAAGTTGTGCTATCGAAGAATACCTTAGGTCATAAAAAAAAAAAAGCGCGCACACATACACAAAGGCCACTACACAAATTAATAATAAAAATCAGCCAATGCATTTCTTCTATTGGTTTCATAAAATTTATCATTCTCAAAAAAAAAAAAAAAGAAAAAAAAACCAATGCATACAACCGGATTTAAAATAGATTCCGGTCCCCTATCATCCTGTAACATCGAAAGAGACACTAAACTCTCTCTCTCTCCCTCTCCAAACCAAGTTTGTGAAGAAAAATATTCCTCCCAGAACATGCAGGTTTCAAATTCCATGCTTTCCACTGTTAAGGACTCTTAATTGGCATTGGTTTTTTCTCTCAGTCATGTGGCCACCTCATTTGCACAAGATAAATTACAGTATTCCCCAAAACTAGGGGTGTTCATGGGCCGGGTTAAGGCATATCCAAGCCCGGCCCGCCTTTAAAACACATTGGCCCAGGCCCGGCCTAAGCCGATTACAGGCCGTAAAAGTCAGGCCTAAGCCTACCCATTTAATCAGTAGGGCATGGCCAAATCAGGCTTTTAATCAATTTTATGTCCTTTTAAGTAATTGTTTGTCCTAATTTGATTGAATTACATGCATTTGTTGTACGGGCCGGGCTTTGGGCTTTCTATTACTAAATCTAAGTCCAGCTCAATTATTAAACAAGCCCTAATAATATATCCAAGCCTGGCCCAAAGTGGCCTGGGCCCAGATGAAGCTCGTGCTAGGCGAGCCAATGAACACTCCTACTGAAAACTACCTTATCTTATTCTCACCAATTAAGACGGGTCCATCCCAAATCCAAAACATGGTCGCCATTCACTTCCAATCTCTATATTAGAAGTCATAAAATGTTTATTTTAGGTGCATATCCTCAATCTTAACAACCCTGGACTTCAAAAGATCAACTTTCCGGTTGACCTCTGTCTATGACATTTACAGCCAAACTCATTACACGGACTTGCCAGACAAACGCAATAAGCTGACTGACCCTTTGCAGTCTCGCAATTGATTTTCGGGCGTTTGTTAGACTTATTATAAGAGCTTATTGGGCTTTTGACTTGTTAAAAGCGTAAAAGCTTTTAAAGGGGTGTTTTGGTCCCGATAAGCAAAAGTGAGAAATGGGATTTGTGAATGAGAAACAACCTGCCCAACAAGCCTCCTTCTCTCCCTCTATTCTATCACTCTGTTTGAGGAAAAATGTAAATCAGATCTCGAAACAAAGCTTCATATTTCATAACTAAGGTGGGTGAGATTTCAGTTTAAATCCAGGCAAAGACGAGACTCCAAGACATCCCAACTGAAGTCTCCATGAAAGCATTGTGTTATCTATTTTAAGTATTTTAGATTAACGGTAAATTTGGATGTGTCACAAATCAAAATTGATCCAAGATTTCTTAACAAAGTAGGTGTTATATATTTTGAGATTTTTCCTCGTTGCAACAAATTCCATAAAAAAAGGTGTATGTCATATAAGAACTGAAAACTGTGTAAACTTTTTTTTCTTTTTTATGGCTACGGCTTGTTGAATTCGGAGATTGTTACATGTCATATCTAATATTTGGTCTTATTTCCTGCAGTTCATAAAGGTGCAGTTTATGCAATTTTGTTACGTCTCCAAAATCAAAACAAAACGTATTTTTCCTCAGCTGTAAAAAGAAATCAAGCTATTGAGCTTCTGCTGGAAACAATTCTTGTCTTGCATGTTACTGTCAAAACCAAAATGAAAGGAATATCAAAATCGTCAATTTGTCACCATTTCTCATACGAATACTCATCTTGTTTTTTTCATGTAAGTTTTAATCTAGTTTGCTAGATTTTTGTAAGTTCTGACTTATGCTATGATCTGGAGAAATAGAATTCATGTAGCCGACTCCAACATGGTTGAAATAAGGCTTTGATGATGATGATGATGATGATGACGACTTATGCTATGATCATGGGCAAAGATAATTGGGTTCTATTCTCATGTAATTTTGATTTTAATTAAGTAATAATACAATAACACATGCTAGGCACAGGCATGACCTCCCTAGCTAGAGTCCACGCTCCATTTACATAGTTTTAAATTTTTTAATACATATATATATATTTGGGTATTTAGGTGTTAGAGTGGTTGTGTTACTTATCTAACATGTTGAGAGGGTAAGAGATCATGATTTCAAGTCCCTGACCTATACATTTTTTATTTTTTTTAAAAATACTCAATTAAAAGTCAAAATTGAAAAGAATCTAATCAAAATTGAATCCAACACTCTTCTCTTTAATATATTATAAGTGTTAACTACACGGACTATAGTTTAGCGGAGGCAAATGCATATTCTTTATGTGCACCTTCTTTATTTCTCTACAACATGGTGATCATTTTTATATAAGATTTTATTTATTATTAAGTTACAGTATATGCTAAAAGTTGTTTTTTATTTTCTAACCAAACAGGTTTGGCTGCTTTTGCTGTTAAAAAGTAGGAACAAAGGTTGAGTTAACCAAATAATATTTTTTTTGCTAAAAAGCAGCTATAGTGAAGTAGATTATTAAAAGCTATTTTTTGAAAAGCATTCTTAGTTTATTAAGCCGAACTAACCTGATTACTAAACGGGCGGTTCGAAAACGGCTCATAGATGTTCCTAGTAATAGTGACCAATCTCTCACACAATCCATTGCCATCCTTATGGCAGGCCCTAAACCTAAACCTTAAGAGACCCAGAAAAGGATAAATGTGGTGGCTGTCACTGCCCATTTCACACACACACAAACAAAATCCAAGGCCAATAAGTCAAGATAACCCTGAGTTCCATTTAGTTCAAACCATCATTGCCGTGCATCCCACTTCCAGCTGACCTGAAGGTTATAACACATTTGGGGACACCAGAACTTAAAGACGACAATGATAACAATTGAACAACCCCAAGCATCATCTTACAAATGATCTTCTTTAGAAGATTTTTTTAGCCAAAAAAAAAAAAAGCAATGCTCTTCCACAGTTAGGGGATAGAACAAGCAGACCAACAGAAACTCTATTTGTTCGGTATAAAGAAAAATATAACATATAATAATGATGAACAATTGCTTCATTTATTGCCAACAAACATACAACTCCTTCGGATGAAACAGAAAAAGGCAGGTTCACATCCTCCTCTATATCCTCACATTTAGCTGTCAACTGTTCCCAGCTCAAAGACTAGAGCAAACCAATCTCCTATTTCATTAAAAAGGAAATTCTTTTAGATTTCCTCAACCAAACTCCTTTTTCTATTATTTTCATAGATTTCTTCTTGACCACATAAGGAGCCAAATATCACGGCCTAGTTCCTTTCATTTCCTGGTTTTGTCAAGCACCTCGATGTATCTCTTTGGGATTCCATACTGTTCCACAAGGATTTTGCCCAGGTTGTCAATCACCCCACCTTGAACTAGCACCTCGTGCTGCCCCCTCTTTCCTGAAAATTATCCATCAGTTAGAAGAAGAATTAGAACACAGATTCTTAGAAGAGGTCAATGGAGTGTGAAAGCACACAAATTATTTTGAAATTAGTTTTTTGGCAAGTGACATTTTAAATGGAACTGTTGATCGAATACACAATTCAGTTTGAAATTTGAACTTGAAAGCTAAAACCAAACAAAACTCATGGAAGAATACTCCCAGCTGCACCATTGTCATTGTGCAGCATTAACTGAAATTTTCCAGTTCGGTTTCTCTCTGATATGTTGAAATTATACTGAGCACATGTATTTCCAAACTGTAAATTTATTTTTGTGGTAAGAACTCATTCTAAATTTAAACAAAGAACCAAATACTCAAGGTTGACAAGACTCACTCATCTGATTTGAGTGCAATTGTAAGATTGTTGATTGAACTTCAAGGTTCCACCCGCATGTTTTTGACATAAATTACAAGAAAGTGTCCCACGCTGCAGTCAATATGGTGAGGGGCCCACCTTTGTTTTGACTCGAAGCTACGAACTCATGGTTAAAATAGTGAATACATTCCAAATGTTCGACCCACCGTTGTTTTGAATCAAATCACTAGAATCAAACACCTCTTTATGTATTCACCAGCAAAAACTCACTCCAATAAAAGGGATATACACAATTAGATTGACCAAATAACCTGACTCACCCTCTTTAGGGCCCATCTTTTCTTTTGGATAGCTACCATGACTCGAGGCCGCATCTATGTGGTTGCAATAGTGCACACCTTTCAAATTCAAGCCCACTTTTGTTTCAATTTGTCACTAGAATCAAAAGCATTTCTATGTCTAACTATATTCTCTATTGTATCAATCTAACTCTGCATACCACTCTAACTACAACAAGATTTACACCAATGCCCAATATAAGAAGGGCATGTGATTTAAGCATTTTGAATCAAACATTTGTAGGTTGCACAGAGATTGACTCAGATTCATTGCCATCTGCACCAGTGACAACAGCACGGGATCATTTAATTTCTCATAAATTGCTACTTCAACAAAGAAATATCATAATATAAGATTAAAAATGTTTCATCATATGCAGCTTCGGGTTGGATTTCATTCTCCCTTTCAAAGATCGAGACTATATGTAGAATATTTCCGTCTTCACAAAAGATATTCCAATTTAGAAACATGTAGAGAAAAATCTATCCTAATGCTAGCAAGGACTTAACACAAACCACAAACAAATATGCTAAAATCTGATCCAATGTAGCAGTCCATATTAACATGATAACCAATATATTCCTAAGAAGGAAAAAAACCACCACCAGAAATGGTGCCAAGAAACTTAAAAATAATAAGCATAGTGTTAGAAGATGTTAAAAAGTCTCAGAAGATCTAAGTTGAAGTGTTTTGACTATTTTTTTAGGAAAAACAAAGATAAAAAAGGGTCTTATCTCACAAACTGAGCGTCGAATGTGGGCAAGCGACCTACCGTTGAAAACCTCATTCGAGTAAATATCTGTAATTTCTATTATTATATCAATTAGAGTTAAAACAAAAAAGTTATGGCCTCAGAAAGTTCACAAAAATTGTTCTATCCAAAATTACAAAATTGCCATTACACGAAAATAACAAAACTACCATTTTGCGCAAATCTTTTTTTTAAGCAAAATTTTCTATTTCATGCCCGTTTCTATTTTAGTTTAATTATCATTATGATACATGAAATTGAGGCTATAAAAAGATATTTTCTCTCAACCCTAAGATAAAGATCCCATTGGTTTAAATGAAAATTACATATTGGAGATCATTATTAGAGTGCTGAAGGCTAAAGTTTTGCTCTAGAGATCCTTAACCTGTACATCTCTTTGTGGAATATCAGCTTCTTTCGTAGAGAATTTGAGGAGTCAAGCTAATAACTAGAAAGCATTTAGTTGATTGGATTTATAGTAGGCAACAACAGACAATTATTATAGAGTGATTCGTTATAAGAAGTTAAAGCTACAGAGTCATGTAGATATCTGTAAGTGGCTTGTAACAACTTAATAATTCACAATGCTTGATTATTAGTCCAATTCGGCCTCGTGGTTTTTTCCCAAATTGGGTTTCCAAGTAAAAATCGTGTCTTCTTATGTGTGTTTTTATTTGATTTATTTCCACTGCATAGTTTATTATTTGTACACATATTGTTGAGTTTGATTATGTTGATCCATTCTAGAAGATCCCCCATGCTTTCAGACGTATATTCATTATTTTAATCATTATCATCAAAGGCATATCCCAATAATAAATGTTGGAGCGAACTACATTAATTTTGTTATATAGTTCTATTCTATCCTTTGTCAAACTCTCAATAAGTCGCATGTTCATCATTTTGATAAATAAGTTAAAGTAACTCATAATTCTTCCAAACCCAGGAAAAGAATATTTGCATTGGAATATGCTAGGTCCAATTCTGGTGTTTGTTAGTCTGGATTCAGATGAGTCCTTTCTAGGTACAACTAATTTCATTGAATGTTAGTTTATTTAGTTTTTCTGTCTGTTGGCCCTTGAACCACTACCTCGGAAGCTAGCATACATTTGAACTTTTAACCTATAAACATGAGTTGAACACCGGACCAATATTCAGAACTAAAGGGTGAAGGGCAACCCCAGATCCACAAGGTCTAAGGTACTGTAGCTGTGCCCAAACCTGAGTTGTGGGCCTAGCTCTGGACCTAACTCCTGAGTTCAAGCCTGAATTTAAAACAATCATAGTCTTCCTTGTATCTAAATTACCTTGTTCATCCTACATTGTCTGCTTTCTCTAAATTTCCATACAGTGACACAAATATCATTTTGGGAAGTTAGCTTCTAAAAGTGGGCAATGGCAAAGAGGTGTTGCACTTGGGATTGTTCTAAAACTATTTGCATCTTTTGGTCCCTGACCCGATTTTTTTGTACTCACTGGTAGTATAGCCACGATGTCCAACGGTCCAAGTAAACCCTCCCATGTGTCACACCACATTCCTTTCCCATGTCAGCTCGTTCTCTCTCTTGGAGCCTATCCTTTCAAAACAAAGTCCATTTGAAAGTCAAGTCGCGCTTCAGCAATTCAGCAGTTTACTCTGTGATACCACGGCAATGTGTATCCTCAGGCCGTACCACATAATCAGGGTGGAAATGAGATCCTGCACCTCTACCCCTTGTTAAGGAAAGTTTTGGACTTTTATCATAAGAGAACAACAGAGACCCTTTGTTTTGACCTTCACAAACCAAGACCAACGTACTTGGTTTTCATCTCTTTGGCTATAATCAATTACCAGGGTTTAGAGATGTAGATAGGCCTTAGCTAGACTTTTCTAGGCTTGAAAGTTTGAAATACTGGGTAACCGCCGGCTATGTATTTTTCATCTTGCATTGATTGCATAGATATGATGGAGATTACTTTTTATTCCCTTGCTAAAACAAGTTACAATGGCCAATCCCTTTCTTTCGATAATCTTTCTAAATCTTGTTAGTAACCATAATTTCAAGAAACTTCTCTTTGAGAAGATTAGAGCATAAGGGATGAATTTATTTAATATGTCTTGGGATTATAAAAACAATAAACGCATATTTGTGTAAACATATTTCTACGAAAAAGGAGATAGTGTTCTAAGGATAAATCTTTTTTAATGCCTTTGGTGCAACATAATTTTTAGGAACTACTTTTTTGCTACATTATTACTATGTCAAAGTTTTCCTTTGAGAAAGTTGGAAACAGAATTTTTATGAGGGACCATCAAACTTCCGTTTTTGTCAAAATATTCACCATTTTCACCCCATGGGTTACAACCTCATATTTAGGCTCACTTCTCTTTATCTACTACGATGCTTTTCCCCTCTCTTCCTATTTCTATTCTCGCTACCCCTCTTTGTATCAGTCACCCACCCTTTCGCCCCCTCTTTTTATGTTTTTCACCAAATATTCTGCAACCTCACCAAACAACATTATCTCTAATTCACTAAGGAAAAATATTTTACACCAAACGCTAACTTTTATAGTTGTGCATAACTCTTTTTCCACATAATTCGATTCCATGGACTTTGCTGCTGTGGCAATTTCCTCTTTCCATGAAAAGGTTGTGTACACAAACATGCCCTAAAAGCACCCACTTTGAAAAACATAAAGGGCTTTTTTATATGGCTAGATTTTGTGTTTGAGACTACTAGAAGAAAACCGAATTTCAAAAACAGAAAATGACGATCTATGTTTGACACTTGACCCTTGTGGGCCCAATTGGTCATTTCCCATGTGGTATAAGTAATCAAATCATACTACACATGAATTATTCTAAATTATGATGTTATTATTACTTCTATGCAGCGAAAAAATAAAAGCAATTAATCACACAAATAAGATAACACACAATTTAACATGAAAATCCTAATGAGAAAAAATCATAAGTCCAAAGTGAACAAAATCAATCACTAACTTTTGCAGTACAAGATATACTCACAACCCGATAGTTAATCTCTCAACACAAGGCGTTGTAGTTGTTCTTAATGGATTTACACAATACGCAGCCCCTCGGTGTTCCGCTATTAGTGCCTTGATCTCCACAACGAACGAATCTTTTCAATAAGAAAACAATCTTCTATAAGGAAGTAGAAACAACAAATCTCTTAGAAGGAAGTAGAAATATGAACTCTAGAATTTAAAGCCTTCAGCCTAATCTCTCATCTCTAAACAATATCTCCAATGACAATCTCAATTCAGAACTTGGACATCTCTATGTGTTGTGTTGTGCTTATGGTTGAGAAGAACACTATTTTTATAGCTCATAATTCGTGCCTTAAAGTTAAAGAACAAATCTAAACAAAACAGACATTGCTGGCACAAATAAAAAACAAATTAGTGCAAGTCAGTGAGAGTTCGCTCAAGCGCGATCATCACGCATCCGGTTATTTTGTATCCAGCTTGTCAAGCTTGAGCGTGGTCTTCGTGGGCTTAAGCGCAGTCGTCTCTAACCGGTTTAAGCACATGAGGAAGCCCGCTCGAGCACGAGCAATTTTTCCTTTTTTTTTCAATTCAGCACTTCTTGAGATGCGATCAACAATCTGTACTTAAGAATATGAAATACAAATTAATGGACTCAAGTTTTATCCAAGACATAAATTTAGCCAATTATAAAATTCCTAACAATATTAATATTCTTCAAAAAATAAGCTTCAAAAGACTCACTGATTGACAAAATCATATTTAACATGCTCAGTTTAAAAGCTAATATCTAAATGAATAATATTTAAAAAAAGATAAAAATAATATTTTTTAAAAAAAAGATAACAAACACTTTAGCATATATATGCCTAATTTTCTGTAATGAACTTCACAAAGAAACCTGTACTCATAAAAGGGTCATGTATAGAGATATACCGGAGGGATTATGAAAATGGCCTCTAAAAGCATCTCCAACGGAATGGTCAAATGACCACATAAGCAATCAACAGTCACATTTGATAGTTGTATAAAGCTCCAAGGGCTATGCTAAAGCTAACATGGCAGTTGGCATAGCCCGTGTTATGTCAAATTTGGCTATCAAAACGGCAACTGCCAAATATTTCTTTTCAAAATTTTATTGTTAAATAATTCAAATTTTGAAGTACTTGTATCACTTAGAAGTGTTTTAACATGATGTTAAAAGAAAAAAAATAAAAAAAAATAATGTATTTGACATCTCTTTTAAAGTTGTCCAAGTTGAAGGTTCTAAATTATAAATGCCAAATTTGCCACTTAAGAGCATCTCCAAGAGAGATGTCATTTTAGAAATGTCAAGTTTCATTTGATGGCTTATGTGGCATTTTGAAGGTTTGAGATTTGGCATATTTGGAAAGTGGGGACTCCAACCAATACTTCAAATTATTATTTTATTGTAATTTTAAATTCTTGCAGGACCCACGTCATAAAAAATTTTATAAAATCTTTGTATTATTGTCGGGCCTATGTAATAAATAATTCAAAAGTAAAATTGACATGTAACTTTTTGGTATGTCAAATTTGAAATCTTAAACTCATATGTCAAATGTCACATCATATCTGATATTTTTTTAACTACGTGGAGATGCCATATCACATTTGATATATGGATTGAAGATGCTTTAACCCTTCAAATCTAAAATGACATCTGAAGGTGCTTATTGGAGTTGCTCTAACACTCAAGGCACATCACTTGTGACCTATTGTCCTGCAGAGAGTTTGACATTCTAGATTATTATGGGTTTTGAAAATGACCTCACAAGGTATATCCAAATCCAACCGTTGACCGACTGACCGCAGAGAGGGAGGGTGTATACAGAGAGGGAGGGAGAGATTATTGAGCGTGAAAGAGTTTGATATTCTGGATTATCACTGGCTTTTGAGAATGACCTTTCATGGTTTATCCACCTGGTGACCTGCTGACCTGCAGTTGTACAAAGAGACTTTGAGTTAATTCTTTAATTATAAAGGGCATTGGAATAGGATGACTATAGAGGCTGAGGGGTGATGCTAGGATTTAGAAATTGGGATAGATTTTAGAATAAAAAGGGAAGTTCTCGCTTAAAGAGAGATGGGGCTTTTCCGATTGAGTTTTTTTCGAGGGAGCGATGGAAATTCTAGTCACCAAAATGTCTTTTCAGTCTTTTGCCCCCTATTGCCCATGGCCTACAAAAATGATTACAGTAAAAAGAAACCGGCTTTTTCAGTCTTTTGTCCCCTATTGCCCAAGGCCTACAAAAGTGATTACAGTAAAAAGGAACCGGCTTGTTACAGTTTCTACAAAAGATCACATGCAAATGAAAAAGGCGATGTATCAGCTTCTCTAGAAGCAAATGCAAGATGCGGACAACATGAAAGAGAAGATTAACAACGGGTATGTTTTGAAAATTTGGAGTGGCTCTACGTACGGACAACAGCTTTCTTTTGAATGTGTACTGTGTACAGCTACAAAATGTATGCGCTCCTTCTGCCCAATTTGTAAATATTGCTATAAATATTTATGAAGTAATTGTTTGGAACCTACATAGCCACTTTTTTGGTGTTATTGGTAACCACTTTTTTGGTGTTATTGGCTATATAGGTCCTCTTTGTTCTTTATGTTTTGAGTAATATAGAGCCTCTTATCCAGAGAAAAAAATTTCTAAGTGTAAAAATGGGTTAAGTTTTTTAAACTATATACATTCAAAGGTTAATTAGCCCAAATAAAGTAAAATCATGATTAAAATTAAAAAAATAAAAAAAATAAAGGAAAGCCATGCAATGCATCATGTATATGTGCAATCAATTTAATAGTGCGCCAATTTCCAATAAGAGTAGAAGTTTTTTTTTTTTTTTTTTTTTTGAGTAGGATTAATTTTAAGTGGGACCCAGATGGGTTTGCAAGGCAGTTCCCAAATGGTTAGTATATTGCTCAAGAGACAAATGTTCCACATGGAATACAATGTAATTTACTTAGAAGATTGGCACAGTGTGCCTATTTGATGGATGATGCAATTGACTTTATCCGAATACCTCAGGTGTTTTCATTCACAAGGAATACAATGTGATTTACTTAGAAGATGGGCCCTACGCCTATCTGATAGATGATGCAATTGACTATCTCCGAGCACCTCAGGTGTTTTCAAACCAATGCTTGTCATTTGACAATATTAACATCATCATCGTCGAAGCCTTGTTGTAACTTTTTTAGAGTCGATTATATGAATTCTATTTCTCTGTTCCAATATATCTTAAGTCAAATTATTGGATAAGTTAAATTCTTTAAATTCAATTTTATTATCATTATTCACATCTTTTTCGACCTATTCCTTTCCCTTGAAGGGCCATAACGCGCATATCCAAACTTATTGATTTATAATATAATATTAGCTCATTTATATGATAATTGAACATAGAATCAACTTATAGATAAATAAACTTTCACGGAAAGCATCTCAATTTTATAATAACAGATTCATAGTATTTGTTCACAACATTGGTCCAACCCATTTTTCAACAACTCCAAAAGTTGAACTGCCGCAGGCTTTCTTTCTTTCCTTGTTTTTCTTTCTTCTTCTTTTTTTATTTCATTTTATTTTTTTGTTTTTCTTTTCCTCAAATCAAGGCCACCTTGTCTTGATGAGGTAAAACTATTAAAACTTGGTCTCAATAACGAAAAAAAAAATTTAGCCCCACGTGATCTTGGGACCCAAGGGAACCCACATCCAAGGATAGAGAGTGACAAACCCTGGGTAAATTCATAGAAAAACCTAACAAAAATCAGGATTGCCAACCGATCAACCTTTAGTTATGGCTGAAAGAGGGGCGGATATTTTGCACTGAGTAAGAAAACTCTTGGGGCCCTCTTGGACCCGTCTGATCCATCTAATCTAAATGTCATAGGCTCCAATGTTCTTACAAAAATCGGAATTGACTCCCAGGTAGATTGAAATCCAAATATATCTGTGCCTTGTAAAGTGGTTAAATTCAAGGGCCAAAAATCAAAATGTTAAAAAAAGTGAATAGACTAAAAATTTAGTAAATATGTAGTTACCTGTCCAGACCTTTTGACTTCCACTTGGTGGGGCCTCATAGAAAGGTTCATACAAAGCTTTGTGAAAGACATCCGACCATGAGCATAAGCATGAGCATACCCCATCAGCACTTTTTTGTATTTATTAGTAGCAAATAATAATTTCTGATAGTAAAAACAAACTTTAGTAGCAAACATTATTTTGTGCTGCGGTAGAGAAATAATTTTTTAACATATAGACATTTGGCTGCGGAATCTGAAAACTGCCACTATAAAAGTGTCGTTAATTGTCATATTTCTTGTGGTGAGCTAAGTGCCTAACTCAAGTTGAATATTGCTCTAACACTGCTAATATATTTTTCTGTCCCCCATTGGAGGTCCCTAGGTTAACACTTTCTTCTTTACTTTTAGAATAAGAATCTTTTTAATAGAGATTTACCCTGCCATATGTCCATTGAAGAGTGAATTTTTTGAAATATTGAGCACCTCAATTTGAAGAAGTATTGTCTAGTGGTTCATGGATTTGACTAAGTACATATTAAAAAAGAGTTTATAGCCCTTTTCGGTACATGTAGAATACAATATTTTTAGGTTTAAAATAATAATAGAATCAAATATTGTAGAATGTAATAGTGCAATATTATAATATGATGTTTGTCATTTTTTAAAGAATGCTATAAATCTGGCCTATTTGGATGCACAAAAATGTAAAAGATTCTTATATTTTTAAGAGAGTTGTATTAGCCTTCACCTTTGGGCTATTTGGATAACTTAAGAAATTAAAAGAATTTCTCATTTTTTATTGAGATATTTAAAGATTTCTCCCTGCACTCCTGTGTTGCAAGAAAGAATCTTGTCAGGAGATTTTATTAGTTTTCAAAGGCTGGGACGCTGTATACTTGACTGGGAAGTTACGGCAATCCCTCTTGCAATGAGGTGATTTTTTCCGCCGCAAAAAATCATTGTTGTGACGGTGGGCTGGTAGTGGGACGGCTGTAGAGCTGGCAAAATCCAACCGACCCGACCCATTTTGACCTGCCTAATCCGATTCGTTTAAAATACGGCTCAAGTTAGGATTAGGATTTACCAACAATATAAAAACAGGTCCAATTAGAGTTGATCTGCCTAACCCGTTTGACCCTTTTAAATTTTACTAATTTACAATGATTTTAAAATTTTTATATGATTTTTCTTATTTATATGAGCCATAAACTATGTACTCTTAATCTTATGTTAAGAAGTTATACAAAATTTTGACCCTTAGAATATAAAATTTATATTTTTATTTGAAAATATGATGTTTTTGTAGTTGAAATATTGATGTGTTTTATTTTTATGTTGGCATAGAAATTTAGCTCTAAAATATAGATATGAATAAAATACAATAGTGTTGATAAGCTTTATACTCATACTCAAATATAGAATTATAAAATTAAACAAAAATAAAAAAGAGATTATCTTAATAAATAGGGTAGAAAATATTTATGAATTTTAGCCTCATTTTTGACACCTTGAAAATTGATAAATTATAAATTCATGCTCAATACAAGATTTTAAATGAATTTAGATGTAAGGAGTGCTTTAAAAATAAAATTAGGCTACATAAAATGAGTTAAATTATATACAAAATGAAAATTAAATAGGTTAGGTAGAGTCAACCCGACCCAACCAACATCAAATTCAGATTAGGCAGGTTGGGTCGAGTTGACCCACCGCAGGTGTTGGTTAAAATGTTTCAACTTATTTTAAAAACGAGTCAAGTTAGAATTGAAACCAATAATTCAAATTCTGATTGACCCAATACGAATTTAGTCAACAGAACCCATTGCCGAGTCTAGGTGTGTGTCAGTATGCGTAGTGTAAAATTACATGCCAGATCAAATTAGTAGAGTGCAAAATAACATCCCGCCCCAAATTAGTTGCCTTCTAGATAAAAATTTAAATTATATATTGCCCCCTAGCAACCTGAGAGAGAGGGAGAGGGAAAAACCTGAGGGGCTCCCAATAGGAGGCAAAGTAGATGGAGGCAAGGATCCAAAACCTATTCGAACAATAATTAAGGAACAATTAATTTACTAACTTTATAGAGAAGAAAAAATGATGAGAGAGAACCTGTTGGGAAGGAGAGTGAAAGAGAAAGAGCAACCTGCTGTGGGGCTCTGAATTGGCGGCAATTTAGGACTTCCATCCTCTGGAGGTAGACTTTGGAAACCTGTTCGAACAAAAGTGAAGGAAAATATTAATCCCAATAGGAAAATTGAACTGACCCAAGTTTAATAATTGCAGAAAAATGTGAGAGAGCAAACTTGCAGGGTTCCCCTGAGGAGGCAAACTTAGAGGTGTTCATGGCCCGGGCTGAGGCATATCTAGGCCCAGCCCGACTTCAGAAATGCTGACCCTCAATCAGCCCGACTTTAGAAACATTAACCCAGGCCCAGCCCAAGCTCAACACAAGCCCTATAAGTCAAGCCCGATTCCACCCATTTAATCAATTGGGCCAGGCCGAATTGAGCTTTTTATCAATTTTGTGGCCATTTGAGTAATTGTTAGTACTAATCAAATTAAATTTATTGCATTCCTTACACAGGCCAGGCTGGGCTGATCCTTGGGCTTTCCATCACTTAATCCAAGCTTAGCCCAATTATTAAACAGGCCGTAATTACATATCCAAGCCTGGCCTAAGGCAGACCAGATTGGGGTTGAGCTAGCCCAGCCCATGACCACCCCTAAGGCAAACTAACACTTCCATTACCATCTGAAGAACCTGTTCAATTTGAAAGAATAATGGAAAAGTCAACTTTGACAATTTTTCTTTAGAAAAACAGTAAGTTTAAAATAAGAAATTCACCTAATCTTGCAGCAATTAGAGTTTGGGCAACCATCAAAATTTTGAACTTTAAAAAAAAATTTATTCAAATGCTAATTAATTTGACAATCCTATTCAGAGAAATTTGGCTACAATCCATAGTTCACACAGCGGCAAATGGGGCCCTTTCCTAACAGAGGGGAAAAAAGTTTCGGCTCGCTTAAGATTTAGCCACTCTTGCAGCTTATCCGAAAGATCCGTCGCACGACTACTTCACCAGGGAGACATCTATCGGTAGTATTTAAGGAGAAAAAAACACACCTTCATGAAGCTGGACAACTCCAAAACTTAAATAAAGCATCTGAAAAAAATTGCGAAGGCCATTTTTTTTGGAAGAAGATCATATAACATTCATCTACACACATCCTTTAATTACAGCATTCAACAACAGCACTCTTCACTTCTATAGGTAATCTCCAGCCCGATTACCCTGACACTCAGTTCTCCAATCCCAAAACATCATCATTCAACAATTCCACCACTGCAAGCAAGCCCTCTCTCGCTGTTCATCATGATCATTTCCTTCCACCCCCATAGAAGCAGAAGTCCCCTGAAACAACCCATTAATCTTACCCTCCACATCCTCCAAACTATACCTGATGTACTTATCCGACTGTTTGCACCGGGTGAGTGGATGAGTATTCACTACCAGAGAAGAAGGAAGGAATGTTTCCACTTTCAGAAAAAACCAACAAAAGAAATAGGAGAAGAAATAAATACTACTTCAAAATAATATTTAATAACAATCTATAATCTGTATTAAACATTTTGCATTAAATAATGATTTTTCAAAATAACCATTTAATTAAAGGAATGTAAATGAAAGAGAAAAGTAAAATGGAGAAGGCAATATCCAGGCCTCATCTAGATTTTTACTAACATAAATATCAACCATCAGTTCTTGTGTTCTCATAGCAACAAAGCTTTTTTCTTTTCATGCAACAGTCCTTCAAATCAAATTATTAAAATCGGTGATTAAAGACACAATCTTAAAAATAAAAAATAAACGGATTTTTTCAGAATCTATTAAATAGTTTGACTTCAAATGGGCAGTTTCTCGTTTTCTCAAGAAACCCCACCAGAGACCAACCCATGAACATTTTCTAGTCAAAGAAATTCACCCAAATGGCAATCTTACACGTATTTAAAGATTTTTAACAAAGAATAGAGAAATGCTCATCCCAACTACAAAGAACAAAGAAGCTGGTCATAAACGGTGCATGTTAGCAAAAACCCTAAAGTGACTGCAAACCGCGAAGAACTCACACAATCTGGCCTGCGATGCTCAAATCAAATCGTATTATGAACAGCACACTTTAAGGAAGGCCCTGAATAATAAACATGATCTACTACATTACAAGGAAAAAGAAAAAGAAGATTTCAACAACGAACAGAAAAAAAAATGCTTATTCTAATAAAAACACAATAGTAGCCAAAACCAACAATCGGACGAACAAACAGAAAATCCACAAAAAACGAGCTAAAACACTTTGATAAACAGGCATGACGCAGATCCAGACGACCGATGATCCAAACAATGCGATCCGAGTAGTTTACACACACTATCATACAAGAAAAGATGTTGACAGAGAAAGAACAGAGGAAAATGCTAATACGACGACCACATACAAGATCGGAAGTCAAGAACGATGCATTCTAGCTCAAAACAAAACTCATTTGCATTTGCATCATCATCGGACATATCATCATGGGACATTGATAGCTCGAATCAAATCCAGATCTGAACGGCGCACGACAACCAACTCGCTACAACATCAAAGCTCAGTAAACAGCCAAAAACTACAAAGCACAAAAGAAGAAAGAAAAAGAAGAGCGATTAAAAGTATACCTCTACAGAGAGAGCGCAGATAGGCATCAGGCGTCCTCCTCTTCTTCAGATGGCAGATCGAAACGAGCGACGTGATCCGCTCGGCGTGGACTGGCAGTCCGAAGAGGAGCGGATTCCGGAGCAGATGGCATAGGCAGATCTCGCTTCGGTGGCCGGAGACGTGGCTGGAAGCGGAAGCTCGGAACGGCCGGCAGCAGGAAAGAGACGGCGAGGAGGAGCGGTTGCTGGGTGCAGAAGCCATGTAGGGAATGCAGGGAGAAAGCGAGACAAACACCTTCTTGCAGTTTCCTATCTCGACGACGGAATCCGCCTCCAGCGGCTTAACAGCCACCAGCAGCAATGTCATAGCCACCAGCAGCAACGCCATGGAAGTCGATGAGGAGCGTTTCCGATTTCTCAAAGTAGAAAGATAGGGAGAGGAACGGACAGTACGGGAGAATGAGAGAAAGAGGAAATAGAGGCAGTGGGAGTGGGAGTGGGAGTGGGAGTGGAAGTCTGTTGTTTGCATGAGATTGCAGTGGAGTGAGGACCGGTGGTTTTTATAGAGCGCGGGACGTTCTCTGTCCTAAAAGGTGGTCCCAGGAACAACCGCCTCATTTCACCATCCTAAAAGGTGGTCCCACAAACAACCGCCTCAGCTCGCCATCGCAGACCAAATCAGGTGCAATCAGCTGGCACATGGGGGAACCTGATTTCAAAAACAAAAAACATACTCTAGGTGGGACGAAGGATAAAAGGTTTAAGGTCTATCAATGATGTGATAGGATTTAAGAAGTGGGGCCCTTCGGGCCAGTTTCCTAAGGAATGTTGTTACGGATTGGGCACCTACGACCAGCCAGACCAAACCCACGGCCACAGAGTTCCTCAAACCCAGTCTTGTCGTTATAATTCTCCGTAGACGAGAGAAAAAAATGTCAGGCCTTCCATTTGCAATTTTATTTGAGTATATGAGGAGATTTTGTAAAAACAAATTTATGTTTAAGTAACTAAAAATAATAAGTATAAAATAGTGACGAACGTTAAAAACTTTCCTTATTTCCAACTGAATTTTTTTATCAGTATTTACTAGGTAGTTGTTACTCATTTTTAAGCACGATGTGAGCCCAGTTAAGATGGATCTTTTTATATACCCCATCGTCAGTTCTCACTAAGGTGTGGTACCAATGCACCAAGGGTCCAAGTTTGATATCATCAGCTAAAAGAGCATGAGAATACGCTGACATAAATATGTGAGCACAATCATAATATGCTAGGCACAATGTGAGCAATGAGATTATCAATGTAGTAAACAATAAAGACGACGCCCTAGCACAATACCTTACTAAGATATACATCCTACGTATGCTAATATATGACAGGATAGTCGGTCGCTGCCCTCCTTTGTCCTACGGACTGAGTGAAGCCCCACCTATGAATGGGGTGGCACCCAAGGAAGCAAACAATCGAACATCTGCTTTTGTGAGTGCCCAACGGTGCGTGTGTGCATCCATTCAATAATGATATGCAATCACAATCAATCAATCATTGTTCCTCTCCACAAAACCCACCCCTTTAACGTTAACACATGTGGAATTGATTGATGGATTGATCGATAAATTGAATGAGAAGCAGCTAAGTAGCTCCTCCATAGATCTATCCATTCCAATTTCACATGAGTAGTCCTTTCAAGCTTCACAATCAAAGCCGCCTAGCCTTTCACATTAATCAATTCCAATTCAAATGATATCAACAATGAGCATGGGTGGCTTGACTATTGGACAAGAAAAGTCTTTGCTTTAGGCCCCTCAAAATAAATAAATAAATAAGACCTAAAAAAAAGCAATTTCTATCTCTCATTTTTTTCAATCCCAAAAGATAAGGCCTTACAAAAATAATAGAAGCAACTTAAATCTTTTTAAATATCAAAAAAATTAATTGTCATCATTTTATTTCTCTTAAAGAATAAGACCTCATAAAAGTAAGTATAGCAACTACTTTCTTTTTACATTTTAAAAAAAACAACTACTATCTTTTCATATTTCAAAAAAAAAAGCTTATTTTCACCATTGAGAAAATGTTGCCATTAAAAGAAAAATAGAAAACCCTAAAATCACAATAAGTAAGAAATCATTTTTTATTCTAAAAAAATTCATAAAAGATAACTTCAAATATAATCTTTTTTTTATATTGAACAAGTTACATCAAATTCAAATGTAATCCATATCTATAAATCACAAAATTAGATCCTATGGTTCTATGCTTTTAAAGTTATTTTTAATTCAATATTATATGTTAATTACAGTTTGTGTTCGTTTTATTTGTAAATATTATTAGTTATAATTTATAAATATTTAATATGTCTACTAGAAAATATTGACAATACTTATAATTGTTGCTTCTACATAAAAAAGTTTTTTAAAATTAAAATTGATAAAATCCTAATTTAAATCAACAAAGTTATATGAAAGATTAAGTGGATTAGCCATACTATCAATTGAAAAAGATATATTAGCAATATTTGAATATAAAGACTTAATTAGTAATATTGGATTAAAAAATAATAATAAATTTTAAATAAAATATTTATAATAATATTAAAAATATAAAAAATGCCTCCTTTAAAATTCTGGCTTTAGGCCTTAACTTCTTTCGAGCCGGCCCTGACAATGAGGATCCTAAGTTCGTCAAGGTGGTGGTTCAGTTAGTTTAAGATTTAGGTTTATTCTCCAAAGTCTCAAGTTTAACTTTCGCCCCTTGCATTATCTGAGTAATATGTGTGTGCGGCCATGTATGTACCTTCCAATGATTAACCCTTACTCATCAGAATCAAATCACTCCCAAACCAAAGGCCAACAGTTTGAAAGTTGTGCTATCGAAGAATACCTTAGGTCATAAAAAAAAAAAAGCGCGCACACATACACAAAGGCCACTACACAAATTAATAATAAAAATCAGCCAATGCATTTCTTCTATTGGTTTCATAAAATTTATCATTCTCAAAAAAAAAAAAAAAGAAAAAAAAACCAATGCATACAACCGGATTTAAAATAGATTCCGGTCCCCTATCATCCTGTAACATCGAAAGAGACACTAAACTCTCTCTCTCTCCCTCTCCAAACCAAGTTTGTGAAGAAAAATATTCCTCCCAGAACATGCAGGTTTCAAATTCCATGCTTTCCACTGTTAAGGACTCTTAATTGGCATTGGTTTTTTCTCTCAGTCATGTGGCCACCTCATTTGCACAAGATAAATTACAGTATTCCCCAAAACTAGGGGTGTTCATGGGCCGGGTTAAGGCATATCCAAGCCCGGCCCGCCTTTAAAACACATTGGCCCAGGCCCGGCCTAAGCCGATTACAGGCCGTAAAAGTCAGGCCTAAGCCTACCCATTTAATCAGTAGGGCATGGCCAAATCAGGCTTTTAATCAATTTTATGTCCTTTTAAGTAATTGTTTGTCCTAATTTGATTGAATTACATGCATTTGTTGTACGGGCCGGGCTTTGGGCTTTCTATTACTAAATCTAAGTCCAGCTCAATTATTAAACAAGCCCTAATAATATATCCAAGCCTGGCCCAAAGTGGCCTGGGCCCAGATGAAGCTCGTGCTAGGCGAGCCAATGAACACTCCTACTGAAAACTACCTTATCTTATTCTCACCAATTAAGACGGGTCCATCCCAAATCCAAAACATGGTCGCCATTCACTTCCAATCTCTATATTAGAAGTCATAAAATGTTTATTTTAGGTGCATATCCTCAATCTTAACAACCCTGGACTTCAAAAGATCAACTTTCCGGTTGACCTCTGTCTATGACATTTACAGCCAAACTCATTACACGGACTTGCCAGACAAACGCAATAAGCTGACTGACCCTTTGCAGTCTCGCAATTGATTTTCGGGCGTTTGTTAGACTTATTATAAGAGCTTATTGGGCTTTTGACTTGTTAAAAGCGTAAAAGCTTTTAAAGGGGTGTTTTGGTCCCGATAAGCAAAAGTGAGAAATGGGATTTGTGAATGAGAAACACCCTGCCCAACAAGCCTCCTTCTCTCCCTCTATTCTATCACTCTGTTTGAGGAAAAATGTAAATCAGATCTCGAAACAAAGCTTCATATTTCATAACTAAGGTGGGTGAGATTTCAGTTTAAATCCAGGCAAAGACGAGACTCCAAGACATCCCAACTGAAGTCTCCATGAAAGCATTGTGTTATCTATTTTAAGTATTTTAGATTAACGGTAAATTTGGATGTGTCACAAATCAAAATTGATCCAAGATTTCTTAACAAAGTAGGTGTTATATATTTTGAGATTTTTCCTCGTTGCAACAAATTCCATAAAAAAAGGTGTATGTCATATAAGAACTGAAAACTGTGTAAACTTTTTTTTCTTTTTTATGGCTACGGCTTGTTGAATTCGGAGATTGTTACATGTCATATCTAATATTTGGTCTTATTTCCTGCAGTTCATAAAGGTGCAGTTTATGCAATTTTGTTACGTCTCCAAAATCAAAACAAAACGTATTTTTCCTCAGCTGTAAAAAGAAATCAAGCTATTGAGCTTCTGCTGGAAACAATTCTTGTCTTGCATGTTACTGTCAAAACCAAAATGAAAGGAATATCAAAATCGTCAATTTGTCACCATTTCTCATACGAATACTCATCTTGTTTTTTTCATGTAAGTTTTAATCTAGTTTGCTAGATTTTTGTAAGTTCTGACTTATGCTATGATCTGGAGAAATAGAATTCATGTAGCCGACTCCAACATGGTTGAAATAAGGCTTTGATGATGATGATGATGATGATGACGACTTATGCTATGATCATGGGCAAAGATAATTGGGTTCTATTCTCATGTAATTTTGATTTTAATTAAGTAATAATACAATAACACATGCTAGGCACAGGCATGACCTCCCTAGCTAGAGTCCACGCTCCATTTACATAGTTTTAAATTTTTTAATACATATATATATATATTTGGGTATTTAGGTGTTAGAGTGGTTGTGTTACTTATCTAACATGTTGAGAGGGTAAGAGATCATGATTTCAAGTCCCTGACCTATACATTTTTTATTTTTTTTAAAAATACTCAATTAAAAGTCAAAATTGAAAAGAATCTAATCAAAATTGAATCCAACACTCTTCTCTTTAATATATTATAAGTGTTAACTACACGGACTATAGTTTAGCGGAGGCAAATGCATATTCTTTATGTGCACCTTCTTTATTTCTCTACAACATGGTGATCATTTTTATATAAGATTTTATTTATTATTAAGTTACAGTATATGCTAAAAGTTGTTTTTTATTTTCTAACCAAACAGGTTTGGCTGCTTTTGCTGTTAAAAAGTAGGAACAAAGGTTGAGTTAACCAAATAATATTTTTTTTGCTAAAAAGCAGCTATAGTGAAGTAGATTATTAAAAGCTATTTTTTGAAAAGCATTCTTAGTTTATTAAGCCGAACTAACCTGATTACTAAACGGGCGGTTCGAAAACGGCTCATAGATGTTCCTAGTAATAGTGACCAATCTCTCACACAATCCATTGCCATCCTTATGGCAGGCCCTAAACCTAAACCTTAAGAGACCCAGAAAAGGATAAATGTGGTGGCTGTCACTGCCCATTTCACACACACACAAACAAAATCCAAGGCCAATAAGTCAAGATAACCCTGAGTTCCATTTAGTTCAAACCATCATTGCCGTGCATCCCACTTCCAGCTGACCTGAAGGTTATAACACATTTGGGGACACCAGAACTTAAAGACGACAATGATAACAATTGAACAACCCCAAGCATCATCTTACAAATGATCTTCTTTAGAAGATTTTTTTAGCCAAAAAAAAAAAAAGCAATGCTCTTCCACAGTTAGGGGATAGAACAAGCAGACCAACAGAAACTCTATTTGTTCGGTATAAAGAAAAATATAACATATAATAATGATGAACAATTGCTTCATTTATTGCCAACAAACATACAACTCCTTCGGATGAAACAGAAAAAGGCAGGTTCACATCCTCCTCTATATCCTCACATTTAGCTGTCAACTGTTCCCAGCTCAAAGACTAGAGCAAACCAATCTCCTATTTCATTAAAAAGGAAATTCTTTTAGATTTCCTCAACCAAACTCCTTTTTCTATTATTTTCATAGATTTCTTCTTGACCACATAAGGAGCCAAATATCACGGCCTAGTTCCTTTCATTTCCTGGTTTTGTCAAGCACCTCGATGTATCTCTTTGGGATTCCATACTGTTCCACAAGGATTTTGCCCAGGTTGTCAATCACCCCACCTTGAACTAGCACCTCGTGCTGCCCCCTCTTTCCTGAAAATTATCCATCAGTTAGAAGAAGAATTAGAACACAGATTCTTAGAAGAGGTCAATGGAGTGTGAAAGCACACAAATTATTTTGAAATTAGTTTTTAGGCAAGTGACATTTTAAATGGAACTGTTGATCGAATACACAATTCAGTTTGAAATTTGAACTTGAAAGCTAAAACCAAACAAAACTCATGGAAGAATACTCCCAGCTGCACCATTGTCATTGTGCAGCATTAACTGAAATTTTCCAGTTCGGTTTCTCTCTGATATGTTGAAATTATACTGAGCACATGTATTTCCAAACTGTAAATTTATTTTTGTGGTAAGAACTCATTCTAAATTTAAACAAAGAACCAAATACTCAAGGTTGACAAGACTCACTCATCTGATTTGAGTGCAATTGTAAGATTGTTGATTGAACTTCAAGGTTCCACCCGCATGTTTTTGACATAAATTACAAGAAAGTGTCCCACGCTGCAGTCAATATGGTGAGGGGCCCACCTTTGTTTTGACTCGAAGCTACGAACTCATGGTTAAAATAGTGAATACATTCCAAATGTTCGACCCACCGTTGTTTTGAATCAAATCACTAGAATCAAACACCTCTTTATGTATTCACCAGCAAAAACTCACTCCAATAAAAGGGATATACACAATTAGATTGACCAAATAACCTGACTCACCCTCTTTAGGGCCCATCTTTTCTTTTGGATAGCTACCATGACTCGAGGCTGCATCTATGTGGTTGCAATAGTGCACACCTTTCAAATTCAAGCCCACTTTTGTTTCAATTTGTCACTAGAATCAAAAGCATTTCTATGTCTAACTATATTCTCTATTGTATCAATCTAACTCTGCATACCACTCTAACTACAACAAGATTTACACCAATGCCCAATATAAGAAGGGCATGTGATTTAAGCATTTTGAATCAAACATTTGTAGGTTGCACAGAGATTGACTCAGATTCATTGCCATCTGCACCAGTGACAACAGCACGGGATCATTTAATTTCTCATAAATTGCTACTTCAACAAAGAAATATCATAATATAAGATTAAAAATGTTTCATCATATGCAGCTTCGGGTTGGATTTCATTCTCCCTTTCAAAGATCGAGACTATATGTAGAATATTTCCGTCTTCACAAAAGATATTCCAATTTAGAAACATGTAGAGAAAAATCTATCCTAATGCTAGCAAGGACTTAACACAAACCACAAACAAATATGCTAAAATCTGATCCAATGTAGCAGTCCATATTAACATGATAACCAATATATTCCTAAGAAGGAAAAAAACCACCACCAGAAATGGTGCCAAGAAACTTAAAAATAATAAGCATAGTGTTAGAAGATGTTAAAAAGTCTCAGAAGATCTAAGTTGAAGTGTTTTGACTATTTTTTTAGGAAAAACAAAGATAAAAAAGGGTCTTATCTCACAAACTGAGCGTCGAATGTGGGCAAGCGACCTACCGTTGAAAACCTCATTCGAGTAAATATCTGTAATTTCTATTATTATATCAATTAGAGTTAAAACAAAAAAGTTATGGCCTCAGAAAGTTCACAAAAATTGTTCTATCCAAAATTACAAAATTGCCATTACACGAAAATAACAAAACTACCATTTTGCGCAAATCTTTTTTTTAAGAAAAATTTTCTATTTCATGCCCGTTTCTATTTTAGTTTAATTATCATTATGATACATGAAATTGAGGCTATAAAAAGATATTTTCTCTCAACCCTAAGATAAAGATCCCATTGGTTTAAATGAAAATTACATATTGGAGATCATTATTAGAGTGCTGAAGGCTAAAGTTTTGCTCTAGAGATCCTTAACCTGTACATCTCTTTGTGGAATATCAGCTTCTTTCGTAGAGAATTTGAGGAGTCAAGCTAATAACTAGAAAGCATTTAGTTGATTGGATTTATAGTAGGCAACAACAGACAATTATTATAGAGTGATTCGTTATAAGAAGTTAAAGCTACAGAGTCATGTAGATATCTGTAAGTGGCTTGTAACAACTTAATAATTCACAATGCTTGATTATTAGTCCAATTCGGCCTCGTGGTTTTTTCCCAAATTGGGTTTCCAAGTAAAAATCGTGTCTTCTTATGTGTGTTTTTATTTGATTTATTTCCACTGCATAGTTTATTATTTGTACACATATTGTTGAGTTTGATTATGTTGATCCATTCTAGAAGATCCCCCATGCTTTCAGACGTATATTCATTATTTTAATCATTATCATCAAAGGCATATCCCAATAATAAATGTTGGAGCGAACTACATTAATTTTGTTATATAGTTCTATTCTATCCTTTGTCAAACTCTCAATAAGTCGCATGTTCATCATTTTGATAAATAAGTTAAAGTAACTCATAATTCTTCCAAATCCAGGAAAAGAATATTTGCATTGGAATATGCTAGGTCCAATTCTGGTGTTTGTTAGTCTGGATTCAGATGAGTCCTTTCTAGGTACAACTAATTTCATTGAATGTTAGTTTATTTAGTTTTTCTGTCTGTTGGCCCTTGAACCACTACCTCGGAAGCTAGCATACATTTGAACTTTTAACCTATAAACATGAGTTGAACACCGGACCAATATTCAGAACTAAAGGGTGAAGGGCAACCCCAGATCCACAAGGTCTAAGGTACTGTAGCTGTGCCCAAACCTGAGTTGTGGGCCTAGCTCTGGACCTAACTCCTGAGTTCAAGCCTGAATTTAAAACAATCATAGTCTTCCTTGTATCTAAATTACCTTGTTCATCCTACATTGTCTGCTTTCTCTAAATTTCCATACAGTGACACAAATATCATTTTGGGAAGTTAGCTTCTAAAAGTGGGCAATGGCAAAGAGGTGTTGCACTTGGGATTGTTCTAAAACTATTTGCATCTTTTGGTCCCTGACCCGATTTTTTTGTACTCACTGGTAGTATAGCCACGATGTCCAACGGTCCAAGTAAACCCTCCCATGTGTCACACCACATTCCTTTCCCATGTCAGCTCGTTCTCTCTCTTGGAGCCTATCCTTTCAAAACAAAGTCCATTTGAAAGTCAAGTCGCGCTTCAGCAATTCAGCAGTTTACTCTGTGATACCACGGCAATGTGTATCCTCAGGCCGTACCACATAATCAGGGTGGAAATGAGATCCTGCACCTCTACCCCTTGTTAAGGAAAGTTTTGGACTTTTATCATAAGAGAACAACAGAGACCCTTTGTTTTGACCTTCACAAACCAAGACCAACGTACTTGGTTTTCATCTCTTTGGCTATAATCAATTACCAGGGTTTAGAGATGTAGATAGGCCTTAGCTAGACTTTTCTAGGCTTGAAAGTTTGAAATACTGGGTAACCGCCGGCTATGTATTTTTCATCTTGCATTGATTGCATAGATATGATGGAGATTACTTTTTATTCCCTTGCTAAAACAAGTTACAATGGCCAATCCCTTTCTTTCGATAATCTTTCTAAATCTTGTTAGTAACCATAATTTCAAGAAACTTCTCTTTGAGAAGATTAGAGCATAAGGGATGAATTTATTTAATATGTCTTGGGATTATAAAAACAATAAACGCATATTTGTGTAAACATATTTCTACGAAAAAGGAGATAGTGTTCTAAGGATAAATCTTTTTTAATGCCTTTGGTGCAACATAATTTTTAGGAACTACTTTTTTGCTACATTATTACTATGTCAAAGTTTTCCTTTGAGAAAGTTGGAAACAGAATTTTTATGAGGGACCATCAAACTTCCGTTTTTGTCAAAATATTCACCATTTTCACCCCATGGGTTACAACCTCATATTTAGGCTCACTTCTCTTTATCTACTACGATGCTTTTCCCCTCTCTTCCTATTTCTATTCTCGCTACCCCTCTTTGTATCAGTCACCCACCCTTTCGCCCCCTCTTTTTATGTTTTTCACCAAATATTCTGCAACCTCACCAAACAACATTATCTCTAATTCACTAAGGAAAAATATTTTACACCAAACGCTAACTTTTATAGTTGTGCATAACTCTTTTTCCACATAATTCGATTCCATGGACTTTGCTGCTGTGGCAATTTCCTCTTTCCACGAAAAAGTTGTGTACACAAACATGCCCTAAAAGCACCCACTTTGAAAAACATAAAGGGCTTTTTTATATGGCTAGATTTTGTGTTTGAGACTACTAGAAGAAAACCGAATTTCAAAAACAGAAAATGACAATCTATGTTTGACACTTGACCCTTGTGGGCCCAATTGGTCATTTCCCATGTGGTATAAGTAATCAAATCATACTACACATGAATTATTCTAAATTATGATGTGATTATTACTTCTATGCAGCGAAAAAATAAAAGCAATTAATCACACAAATAAGATAACACACAATTTAACATGAAAATCCTAATGAGAAAAAATCATAAGTCCAAAGTGAACAAAATCAATCACTAACTTTTGCAGTACAAGATATACTCACAACCCGATAGTTAATCTCTCAACACAAGGCGTTGTAGTTGTTCTTGATGGATTTACACAATACGCAGCCCCTCGGTGTTCCGCTATTAGTGCCTTGATCTCCACAACGAACGAATCTTTTCAATAAGAAAACAATCTTCTATAAGGAAGTAGAAACAACAAATCTCTTAGAAGGAAGTAGAAATATGAACTCTAGAATTTAAAGCCTTCAGCCTAATCTCTCATCTCTAAACAATATCTCCAATGACAATCTCAATTCAGAACTTGGACATCTCTATGTGTTGTGTTGTGCTTATGGTTGAGAAGAACACTATTTTTATAGCTCATAATTCGTGCCTTAAAGTTAAAGAACAAATCTAAACAAAACAGACATTGCTGGCACAAATAAAAAACAAATTAGTGCAAGTCAGTGAGAGTTCGCTCAAGCGCGATCATCACGCATCCGGTTATTTTGTATCCAGCTTGTCAAGCTTGAGCGTGGTCTTCGTGGGCTTAAGCGCAGTCGTCTCTAACCGGTTTAAGCACATGAGGAAGCCCACTCGAGCACGAGCAATTTTTCCTTTTTTTTTCAATTCAGCACTTCTTGAGATGCGATCAACAATCTGTACTTAAGAATATGAAATACAAATTAATGGACTCAAGTTTTATCCAAGACATAAATTTAGCCAATTATAAAATTCCTAACAATATTAATATTCTTCAAAAAATAAGCTTCAAAAGACTCACTGATTGACAAAATCATATTTAACATGCTCAGTTTAAAAGCTAATATCTAAATGAATAATATTTAAAAAAAGATAAAAATAATATTTTTTAAAAAAAAGATAACAAACACTTTAGCATATATATGCCTAATTTTCTGTAATGAACTTCACAAAGAAACCTGTACTCATAAAAGGGTCATGTATAGAGATATACCGGAGGGATTATGAAAATGGCCTCTAAAAGCATCTCCAACGGAATGGTCAAATGACCACATAAGCAATCAACAGTCACATTTGATAGTTGTATAAAGCTCCAAGGGCTATGCTAAAGCTAACATGGCAGTTGGCATAGCCCGTGTTATGTCAAATTTGGCTATCAAAACGGCAACTGCCAAATATTTCTTTTCAAAATTTTATTGTTAAATAATTCAAATTTTGAAGTACTTGTATCACTTAGAAGTGTTTTAACATGATGTTAAAAGAAAAAAAATAAAAAAAAATAATGTATTTGACATCTCTTTTAAAGTTGTCCAAGTTGAAGGTTCTAAATTATAAATGCCAAATTTGCCACTTAAGAGCATCTCCAAGAGAGATGTCATTTTAGAAATGTCAAGTTTCATTTGATGGCTTATGTGGCATTTTGAAGGTTTGAGATTTGGCATATTTGGAAAGTGGGGACTCCAACCAATACTTCAAATTATTATTTTATTGTAATTTTAAATTCTTGCGGGACCCACGTCATAAAAAATTTTATAAAATCTTTGTATTATTGTCGGGCCTATGTAATAAATAATTCAAAAGTAAAATTGACATGTAACTTTTTGGTATGTCAAATTTGAAATCTTAAACTCATATGTCAAATGTCACATCATATCTGATATTTTTTTAACTACGTGGAGATGCCATATCACATTTGATATATGGATTGAAGATGCTTTAACCCTTCAAATCTAAAATGACATCTGAAGGTGCTTATTGGAGTTGCTCTAACACTCAAGGCACATCACTTGTGACCTACTGTCCTGCAGAGAGTTTGACATTCTAGATTATTATGGGTTTTGAAAATGACCTCACAAGGTATATCCAAATCCAACCGTTGACCGACTGACCGCAGAGAGGGAGGGTGTATACAGAGAGGGAGGGAGAGATTATTGAGCGTGAAAGAGTTTGATATTCTGGATTATCACTGGCTTTTGAGAATGACCTTTCATGGTTTATCCACCTGGTGACCTGCTGACCTGCAGTTGTACAAAGAGACTTTGAGTTAATTCTTTAATTATAAAGGGCATTGGAATAGGATGACTATAGAGGCTGAGGGGTGATGCTAGGATTTAGAAATTGGGATAGATTTTAGAATAAAAAGGGAAGTTCTCGCTTAAAGAGAGATGGGGCTTTTCCGATTGAGTCTTTTTCGAGGGAGCGATGGAAATTCTAGTCACCAAAATGTCTTTTCAGTCTTTTGCCCCCTATTGCCCATGGCCTACAAAAATGATTACAGTAAAAAGAAACCGGCTTTTTCAGTCTTTTGTCCCCTATTGCCCAAGGCCTACAAAAGTGATTACAGTAAAAAGGAACCGGCTTGTTACAGTTTCTACAAAAGATCACATGCAAATGAAAAAGGCGATGTATCAGCTTCTCTAGAAGCAAATGCAAGATGCGGACAACATGAAAGAGAAGATTAACAACGGGTATGTTTTGAAAATTTGGAGTGGCTCTACGTACGGACAACAGCTTTCTTTTGAATGTGTACTGTGTACAGCTACAAAATGTATGCGCTCCTTCTGCCCAATTTGTAAATATTGCTATAAATATTTATGAAGTAATTGTTTGGAACCTACATAGCCACTTTTTTGGTGTTATTGGTAACCACTTTTTTGGTGTTATTGGCTATATAGGTCCTCTTTGTTCTTTATGTTTTGAGTAATATAGAGCCTCTTATCCAGAGAAAAAAATTTCTAAGTGTAAAAATGGGTTAAGTTTTTTAAACTATATACATTCAAAGGTTAATTAGCCCAAATAAAGTAAAATCATGATTAAAATTAAAAAAATAAAAAAAATAAAGGAAAGCCATGCAATGCATCATGTATATGTGCAATCAATTTAATAGTGCGCCAATTTCCAATAAGAGTAGAAGTTTTTTTTTTTTTTTTTTTTGAGTAGGATTAATTTTAAGTGGGACCCAGATGGGTTTGCAAGGCAGTTCCCAAATGGTTAGTATATTGCTCAAGAGACAAATGTTCCACATGGAATACAATGTAATTTACTTAGAAGATTGGCACAGTGTGCCTATTTGATGGATGATGCAATTGACTTTATCCGAATACCTCAGGTGTTTTCATTCACAAGGAATACAATGTGATTTACTTAGAAGATGGGCCCTACGCCTATCTGATAGATGATGCAATTGACTATCTCTGAGCACCTCAGGTGTTTTCAAACCAATGCTTGTCATTTGACAATATTAACATCATCATCATCGAAGCCTTGTTGTAACTTTTTTAGAGTCGATTATATGAATTCTATTTCTCTGTTCCAATATATCTTAAGTCAAATTATTGGATAAGTTAAATTCTTTAAATTCAATTTTATTATCATTATTCACATCTTTTTCGACCTATTCCTTTCCCTTGAAGGGCCATAACGCGCATATCCAAACTTATTGATTTATAATATAATATTAGCTCATTTATATGATAATTGAACATAGAATCAACTTATAGATAAATAAACTTTCACGGAAAGCATCTCAATTTTATAATAACAGATTCATAGTATTTGTTCACAACATTGGTCCAACCCATTTTTCAACAACTCCAAAAGTTGAACTGCCGCAGGCTTTCTTTCTTTCCTTGTTTTTCTTTCTTCTTCTTTTTTTATTTCATTTTATTTTTTTGTTTTTCTTTTCCTCAAATCAAGGCCACATAGTTTTGATGAGGTAAAACTATTAAAACTTGGTCTCAATAACGAAAAAAAAAATTTAGCCCCACGTGATCTTGGGACCCAAGGGAACCCACATCCAAGGATAGAGAGTGACAAACCCTGGGTAAATTCATAGAAAAACCTAACAAAAATCAGGATTGCCAACCGATCAACCTTTAGTTATGGCTGAAAGAGGGGCGGATATTTTGCACTGAGTAAGAAAACTCTTGGGGCCCTCTTGGACCCGTCTGATCCATCTAATCTAAATGTCATAGGCTCCAATGTTCTTACAAAAATCGGAATTGACTCCCAGGTAGATTGAAATCCAAATATATCTGTGCCTTGTAAAGTGGTTAAATTCAAGGGCCAAAAATCAAAATGTTAAAAAAAGTGAATAGACTAAAAATTTAGTAAATATGTAGTTACCTGTCCAGACCTTTTGACTTCCACTTGGTGGGGCCTCATAGAAAGGTTCATACAAAGCTTTGTGAAAGACATCCGACCATGAGCATGAGCATGAGCATACCCCATCAGCACTTTTTTGTATTTATTAGGAGCAAATAATAATTTCTGATAGTAAAAACAAACTTTAGTAGCAAACATTATTTTGTGTTGCGGTAGAGAAATAATTTTTTAACATATAGACATTTGGCTGCGGAATCTGAAAACTGCCACTATAAAAGTGTCGTTAATTGTCATATTTCTTGTGGTGAGCTAAGTGCCTAACTCAAGTTGAATATTGCTCTAACACTGCTAATATATTTTTCTGTCCCCCATTGGAGGTCCCTAGGTTAACACTTTCTTCTTTACTTTTAGAATAAGAATCTTTTTAATAGAGATTTACCCTGCCATATGTCCATTGAAGAGTGAATTTTTTGAAATATTGAGCACGTCAATTTGAAGAAGTATTGTCTAGTGGTTCATGGATTTGACTAAGTACATATTAAAAAAGAGTTTATAGCCCTTTTCGGTACATGTAGAATACAATATTTTTAGGTTTAAAATAATAATAGAATCAAATATTGTAGAATGTAATAGTGCAATATTATAATATGATGTTTGTCATTTTTTAAAGAATGCTATAAATCTGGCCTATTTGGATGCACAAAAATGTAAAAGATTCTTATATTTTTAAGAGAGTTGTATTAGCCTTCACCTTTGGGCTATTTGGATAACTTAAGAAATTAAAAGAATTTCTCATTTTTTATTGAGATATTTAAAGATTTCTCCCTGCACTCCTGTGTTGCAAGAAAGAATCTTGTCAGGAGATTTTATTAGTTTTCAAAGGCTGGGACGCTGTATACTTGACTGGGAAGTTACGGCAATCCCTCTTGCAATGAGGTGATTTTTTCCGCCGCAAAAAATCATTGTTGTGACGGTGGGCTGGTAGTGGGACGGCTGTAGAGCTGGCAAAATCCAACCGACCCGACCCATTTTGACCTGCCTAATCCGATTCGTTTAAAATACGGCTCAAGTTAGGATTAGGATTTACCAACAATATAAAAACAGGTCCAATTAGAGTTGATCTGCCTAACCCGTTTGACCCTTTTAAATTTTACTAATTTACAATGATTTTAAAATTTTTATATGATTTTTCTTATTTATATGAGCCATAAACTATGTACTCTTAATCTTATGTTAAGAAGTTATACAAAATTTTGACCCTTAGAATATAAAATTTATATTTTTATTTGAAAATATGATGTTTTTGTAGTTGAAATATTGATGTGTTTTATTTTTATGTTGGCATAGAAATTTAGCTCTAAAATATAGATATGAATAAAATACAATAGTGTTGATAAGCTTTATACTCATACTCAAATATAGAATTATAAAATTAAACAAAAATAAAAAAGAGATTATCTTAATAAATAGGGTAGAAAATATTTATGAATTTTAGCCTCATTTTTGACACCTTGAAAATTGATAAATTATAAATTCATGCTCAATACAAGATTTTAAATGAATTTAGATGTAAGGAGTGCTTTAAAAATAAAATTAGGCTACATAAAATGAGTTAAATTATATACAAAATGAAAATTAAATAGGTTAGGTAGAGTCAACCCGACCCAACCAACATCAAATTCAGATTAGGCAGGTTGGGTCGAGTTGACCCACCGCAGGTGTTGGTTAAAATGTTTCAACTTATTTTAAAAACGAGTCAAGTTAGAATTGAAACCAATAATTCAAATTCTGATTGACCCAATACGAATTTAGTCAACAGAACCCATTGCCGAGTCTAGGTGTGTGTCAGTATGCGTAGTGTAAAATTACATGCCAGATCAAATTAGTAGAGTGCAAAATAACATCCCGCCCCAAATTAGTTGCCTTCTAGATAAAAATTTAAATTATATATTGCCCCCTAGCAACCTGAGAGAGAGGGAGAGGGAAAAACCTGAGGGGCTCCCAATAGGAGGCAAAGTAGATGGAGGCAAGGATCCAAAACCTATTCGAACAATAATTAAGGAACAATTAATTTACTAACTTTATAGAGAAGAAAAAATGATGAGAGAGAACCTGTTGGGAAGGAGAGTGAAAGAGAAAGAGCAACCTGCTGTGGGGCTCTGAATTGGCGGCAATTTAGGACTTCCATCCTCTGGAGGTAGACTTTGGAAACCTGTTCGAACAAAAGTGAAGGAAAATATTAATCCCAATAGGAAAATTGAACTGACCCAAGTTTAATAATTGCAGAAAAATGTGAGAGAGCAAACTTGCAGGGTTCCCCTGAGGAGGCAAACTTAGAGGTGTTCATGGCCCGGGCTGAGGCATATCTAGGCCCAGCCCGACTTCAGAAATGCTGACCCTCAATCAGCCCGACTTTAGAAACATTAACCCAGGCCCAGCCCAAGCTCAACACAAGCCCTATAAGTCAAGCCCGATTCCACCCATTTAATCAATTGGGCCAGGCCGAATTGAGCTTTTTATCAATTTTGTGGCCATTTGAGTAATTGTTAGTACTAATCAAATTAAATTTATTGCATTCCTTACACAGGCCAGGCTGGGCTGGTCCTTGGGCTTTCCATCACTTAATCCAAGCTTAGCCCAATTATTAAACAGGCCGTAATTACATATCCAAGCCTGGCCTAAGGCAGACCAGATTGGGGTTGAGCTAGCCCAGCCCATGACCACCCCTAAGGCAAACTAACACTTCCATTACCATCTGAAGAACCTGTTCAATTTGAAAGAATAATGGAAAAGTCAACTTTGACAATTTTTCTTTAGAAAAACAGTAAGTTTAAAATAAGAAATTCACCTAATCTTGCAGCAATTAGAGTTTGGGCAACCATCAAAATTTTGAACTTTAAAAAAAAATTTATTCAAATGCTAATTAATTTGACAATCCTATTCAGAGAAATTTGGCTACAATCCATAGTTCACACAGCGGCAAATGGGGCCCTTTCCTAACAGAGGGGAAAAAAGTTTTGGCTCGCTTAAGATTTAGCCACTCTTGCAGCTTATCCGAAAGATCCGTCGCACGACTACTTCACCAGGGAGACATCTATCGGTAGTATTTAAGGAGAAAAAAACACACCTTCATGAAGCTGGACAACTCCAAAACTTAAATAAAGCATCTGAAAAAAATTGCGAAGGCCATTTTTTTTGGAAGAAGATCATATAACATTCATCTACACACATCCTTTAATTACAGCATTCAACAACAGCACTCTTCACTTCTATAGGTAATCTCCAGCCCGATTACCCTGACACTCAGTTCTCCAATCCCAAAACATCATCATTCAACAATTCCACCACTGCAAGCAAGCCCTCTCTCGCTGTTCATCATGATCATTTCCTTCCACCCCCATAGAAGCAGAAGTCCCCTGAAACAACCCATTAATCTTACCCTCCACATCCTCCAAACTATACCTGATGTACTTATCCGACTGTTTGCACCGGGTGAGTGGATGAGTATTCACTACCAGAGAAGAAGGAAGGAATGTTTCCACTTTCAGAAAAAACCAACAAAAGAAATAGGAGAAGAAATAAATACTACTTCAAAATAATATTTAATAACAATCTATAATCTGTATTAAACATTTTGCATTAAATAATGATTTTTCAAAATAACCATTTAATTAAAGGAATGTAAATGAAAGAGAAAAGTAAAATGGAGAAGGCAATATCCAGGCCTCATCTAGATTTTTACTAACATAAATATCAACCATCAGTTCTTGTGTTCTCATAGCAACAAAGCTTTTTTCTTTTCATGCAACAGTCCTTCAAATCAAATTATTAAAATCGGTGATTAAAGACACAATCTTAAAAATAAAAAATAAACGGATTTTTTCAGAATCTATTAAATAGTTTGACTTCAAATGGGCAGTTTCTCGTTTTCTCAAGAAACCCCACCAGAGACCAACCCATGAACATTTTCTAGTCAAAGAAATTCACCCAAATGGCAATCTTACACGTATTTAAAGATTTTTAACAAAGAATAGAGAAATGCTCATCCCAACTACAAAGAACAAAGAAGCTGGTCATAAACGGTGCATGTTAGCAAAAACCCTAAAGTGACTGCAAACCGCGAAGAACTCACACAATCTGGCCTGCGATGCTCAAATCAAATCGTATTATGAACAGCACACTTTAAGGAAGGCCCTGAATAATAAACATGATCTACTACATTACAAGGAAAAAGAAAAAGAAGATTTCAACAACGAACAGAAAAAAAAATGCTTATTCTAATAAAAACACAATAGTAGCCAAAACCAACAATCGGACGAACAAACAGAAAATCCACAAAAAACGAGCTAAAACACTTTGATAAACAGGCATGACGCAGATCCAGACGACCGATGATCCAAACAATGCGATCCGAGTAGTTTACACACACTATCATACAAGAAAAGATGTTGACAGAGAAAGAACAGAGGAAAATGCTAATACGACGACCACATACAAGATCGGAAGTCAAGAACGATGCATTCTAGCTCAAAACAAAACTCATTTGCATTTGCATCATCATCGGACATATCATCATGGGACATTGATAGCTCGAATCAAATCCAGATCTGAACGGCGCACGACAACCAACTCGCTACAACATCAAAGCTCAGTAAACAGCCAAAAACTACAAAGCACAAAAGAAGAAAGAAAAAGAAGAGCGATTAAAAGTATACCTCTACAGAGAGAGCGCAGATAGGCATCAGGCGTCCTCCTCTTCTTCAGATGGCAGATCGAAACGAGCGACGTGATCCGCTCGGCGTGGACTGGCAGTCCGAAGAGGAGCGGATTCCGGAGCAGATGGCATAGGCAGATCTCGCTTCGGTGGCCGGAGACGTGGCTGGAAGCGGAAGCTCGGAACGGCCGGCAGCAGGAAAGAGACGGCGAGGAGGAGCGGTTGCTGGGTGCAGAAGCCATGTAGGGAATGCAGGGAGAAAGCGAGACAAACACCTTCTTGCAGTTTCCTATCTCGACGACGGAATCCGCCTCCAGCGGCTTAACAGCCACCAGCAGCAATGTCATAGCCACCAGCAGCAACGCCATGGAAGTCGATGAGGAGCGTTTCCGATTTCTCAAAGTAGAAAGATAGGGAGAGGAACGGACAGTACGGGAGAATGAGAGAAAGAGGAAATAGAGGCAGTGGGAGTGGGAGTGGGAGTGGGAGTGGAAGTCTGTTGTTTGCATGAGATTGCAGTGGAGTGAGGACCGGTGGTTTTTATAGAGCGCGGGACGTTCTCTGTCCTAAAAGGTGGTCCCAGGAACAACCGCCTCATTTCACCATCCTAAAAGGTGGTCCCACAAACAACCGCCTCAGCTCGCCATCGCAGACCAAATCAGGTGCAATCAGCTGGCACATGGGGGAACCTGATTTCAAAAACAAAAAACATACTCTAGGTGGGACGAAGGATAAAAGGTTTAAGGTCTATCAATGATGTGATAGGATTTAAGAAGTGGGGCCCTTCGGGCCAGTTTCCTAAGGAATGTTGTTACGGATTGGGCACCTACGACCAGCCAGACCAAACCCACGGCCACAGAGTTCCTCAAACCCAGTCTTGTCGTTATAATTCTCCGTAGACGAGAGAAAAAAATGTCAGGCCTTCCATTTGCAATTTTATTTGAGTATATGAGGAGATTTTGTAAAAACAAATTTATGTTTAAGTAACTAAAAATAATAAGTATAAAATAGTGACGAACGTTAAAAACTTTCCTTATTTCCAACTGAATTTTTTTATCAGTATTTACTAGGTAGTTGTTACTCATTTTTAAGCACGATGTGAGCCCAGTTAAGATGGATCTTTTTATATACCCCATCGTCAGTTCTCACTAAGGTGTGGTACCAATGCACCAAGGGTCCAAGTTTGATATCATCAGCTAAAAGAGCATGAGAATACGCTGACATAAATATGTGAGCACAATCATAATATGCTAGGCACAATGTGAGCAATGAGATTATCAATGTAGTAAACAATAAAGACGACGCCCTAGCACAATACCTTACTAAGATATACATCCTACGTATGCTAATATATGACAGGATAGTCGGTCGCTGCCCTCCTTTGTCCTACGGACTGAGTGAAGCCCCACCTATGAATGGGGTGGCACCCAAGGAAGCAAACAATCGAACATCTGCTTTTGTGAGTGCCCAACTGTGCGTGTGTGCATCCATTCAATAATGATATGCAATCACAATCAATCAATCATTGTTCCTCTCCACAAAACCCACCCCTTTAACGTTAACACATGTGGAATTGATTGATGGATTGATCGATAAATTGAATGAGAAGCAGCTAAGTAGCTCCTCCATAGATCTATCCATTCCAATTTCACATGAGTAGTCCTTTCAAGCTTCACAATCAAAGCCGCCTAGCCTTTCACATTAATCAATTCCAATTCAAATGATATCAACAATGAGCATGGGTGGCTTGACTATTGGACAAGAAAAGTCTTTGCTTTAGGCCCCTCAAAATAAATAAATAAATAAGACCTAAAAAAAAGCAATTTCTATCTCTCTTTTTTTTCAATCCCAAAAGATAAGGCCTTACAAAAATAATAGAAGCAACTTAAATCTTTTTAAATATCAAAAAAATTAATTGTCATCATTTTATTTCTCTTAAAGAATAAAACCTCATAAAAGTAAGTATAGCAACTACTTTCTTTTTACATTTTAAAAAAAACAACTACTATCTTTTCATATTTCAAAAAAAAAAGCTTATTTTCACCATTGAGAAAATGTTGCCATTAAAAGAAAAATAGAAAACCCTAAAATCACAATAAGTAATAAATCATTTTTTATTCTAAAAAAATTCATAAAAGATAACTTCAAATATAATCTTTTTTTTATATTGAACAAGTTACATCAAATTCAAATGTAATCCATATCTATAAATCAAAAAATTAGATCCTATGGTTCTATGCTTTTAAAGTTATTTTTAATTCAATATTATATGTTAATTACAGTTTGTGTTCGTTTTATTTGTAAATATTATTAGTTATAATTTATAAATATTTAATATGTCTACTAGAAAATATTGACAATACTTATAATTGTTGCTTCTATATAAAAAAGTTTTTTAAAATTAAAATTGATAAAATCCTAATTTAAATCAACAAAGTTATATGAAAGATTAAGTGGATTAGCCATACTATTAATTGAAAAAGATATATTAGCAATATTTGAATATAAAGACTTAATTAGTAATATTGGATTAAAAAATAATAATAAATTTTAAATAAAATATTTATAATAATATTAAAAATATAAAAAATGCCTCCTTTAAAATTCTGGCTTTAGGCCTTAACTTCTTTCGAGCCGGCCCTGACAATGAGGATCCTAAGTTCGTCAAGGTGGTGGTTCAGTTAGTTTAAGATTTAGGTTTATTCTCCAAAGTCTCAAGTTTAACTTTCGCCCCTTGCATTATCTGAGTAATATGTGTGTGCGGCCATGTATGTACCTTCCAATGATTAACCCTTACTCATCAGAATCAAATCACTCCCAAACCAAAGGCCAACAGTTTGAAAGTTGTGCTATCGAAGAATACCTTAGGTCATAAAAAAAAAAAAGCGCGCACACATACACAAAGGCCACTACACAAATTAATAATAAAAATTAGCCAATGCATTTCTTCTATTGGTTTCATAAAATTTATCATTCTCAAAAAAAAAAAAAAGAAAAAAAAACCAATGCATACAACCGGATTTAAAATAGATTCCGGTCCCCTATCATCCTGTAACATCGAAAGAGACAAAACTCTCTCTCTCTCCCTCTCCAAACCAAGTTTGTGAAGAAAAATATTCCTCCCAGAACATGCAGGTTTCAAATTCCATGCTTTCCATTGTTGAGGACCCTTAATTGGCATTGGTTTTTTCTCTCAGTCATGTGGCCACCTCATTTGCACAAGATAAATTACAGTATTCCCCAAAACTAGGGGTGTTCATGGGCCGGGTTAAGGCATATCCAAGCCCGGCCCGCCTTTAAAACACATTGGCCCAGGCCCAGCCTAAGCCGATTACAGGCCGTAAAAGTCAGGCCTAAGCCTACCCATTTAATCAGTAGGGCATGGCCAAATCAGGCTTTTAATCAATTTTATGTCCTTTTAAGTAATTGTTTGTCCTAATTTGATTGAATTACATGCATTTGTTGTACGGGCCGGGCTTTGGGCTTTCTATTACTAAATCTAAGTCCAGCTCAATTATTAAACAAGCCCTAATAATATATCCAAGCCTGGCCCAAAGTGGCCTGGGCCCAGATGAAGCTCGTGCTAGGCGAGCCAATGAACACTCCTACTGAAAACTACCTTATCTTATTCTCACCAATTAAGACGGGTCCATCCCAAATCCAAAACATGGTCGCCATTCACTTCCAATCTCTATATTAGAAGTCATAAAATGTTTATTTTAGGTGCATATCCTCAATCTTAACAACCCTGGACTTCAAAAGATCAACTTTCCGGTTGACCTCTGTCTATGACATTTACAGCCAAACTCATTACACGGACTTGCCAGACAAACGCAATAAGCTGACTGACCCTTTGCAGTCTCGCAATTGATTTTCGGGCGTTTGTTAGACTTATTATAAGAGCTTATTGGGCTTTTGACTTGTTAAAAGCGTAAAAGCTTTTAAAGGGGTGTTTTGGTCCCGATAAGCAAAAGTGAGAAATGGGATTTGTGAATGAGAAACACCCTGCCCAACAAGCCTCCTTCTCTCCCTCTATTCTATCACTCTGTTTGAGGAAAAATGTAAATCAGATCTCGAAACAAAGCTTCATATTTCATAACTAAGGTGGGTGAGATTTCAGTTTAAATCCAGGCAAAGACGAGACTCCAAGACATCCCAACTGAAGTCTCCATGAAAGCATTGTGTTATCTATTTTAAGTATTTTAGATTAACGGTAAATTTGGATGTGTCACAAATCAAAATTGATCCAAGATTTCTTAACAAAGTAGGTGTTATATATTTTGAGATTTTTCCTCGTTGCAACAAATTCCATAAAAAAAGGTGTATGTCATATAAGAACTGAAAACTGTGTAAACTTTTTTTTCTTTTTTATGGCTACGGCTTGTTGAATTCGGAGATTGTTACATGTCATATCTAATATTTGGTCTTATTTCCTGCAGTTCATAAAGGTGCAGTTTATGCAATTTTGTTACGTCTCCAAAATCAAAACAAAACGTATTTTTCCTCAGCTGTAAAAAGAAATCAAGCTATTGAGCTTCTGCTGGAAACAATTCTTGTCTTGCATGTTACTGTCAAAACCAAAATGAAAGGAATATCAAAATCGTCAATTTGTCACCATTTCTCATACGAATACTCATCTTGTTTTTTTCATGTAAGTTTTAATCTAGTTTGCTAGATTTTTGTAAGTTCTGACTTATGCTATGATCTGGAGAAATAGAATTCATGTAGCCGACTCCAACATGGTTGAAATAAGGCTTTGATGATGATGATGATGATGATGACGACTTATGCTATGATCATGGGCAAAGATAATTGGGTTCTATTCTCATGTAATTTTGATTTTAATTAAGTAATAATACAATAACACATGCTAGGCACAGGCATGACCTCCCTAGCTAGAGTCCACGCTCCATTTACATAGTTTTAAATTTTTTAATACATATATATATATTTGGGTATTTAGGTGTTAGAGTGGTTGTGTTACTTATCTAACATGTTGAGAGGGTAAGAGATCATGATTTCAAGTCCCTGACCTATACATTTTTTATTTTTTTTAAAAATACTCAATTAAAAGTCAAAATTGAAAAGAATCTAATCAAAATTGAATCCAACACTCTTCTCTTTAATATATTATAAGTGTTAACTACACGGACTATAGTTTAGCGGAGGCAAATGCATATTCTTTATGTGCACCTTCTTTATTTCTCTACAACATGGTGATCATTTTTATATAAGATTTTATTTATTATTAAGTTACAGTATATGCTAAAAGTTGTTTTTTATTTTCTAACCAAACAGGTTTGGCTGCTTTTGCTGTTAAAAAGTAGGAACAAAGGTTGAGTTAACCAAATAATATTTTTTTTGCTAAAAAGCAGCTATAGTGAAGTAGATTATTAAAAGCTATTTTTTGAAAAGCATTCTTAGTTTATTAAGCCGAACTAACCTGATTACTAAACGGGCGGTTCGAAAACGGCTCATAGATGTTCCTAGTAATAGTGACCAATCTCTCACACAATCCATTGCCATCCTTATGGCAGGCCCTAAACCTAAACCTTAAGAGACCCAGAAAAGGATAAATGTGGTGGCTGTCACTGCCCATTTCACACACACACAAACAAAATCCAAGGCCAATAAGTCAAGATAACCCTGAGTTCCATTTAGTTCAAACCATCATTGCCGTGCATCCCACTTCCAGCTGACCTGAAGGTTATAACACATTTGGGGACACCAGAACTTAAAGACGACAATGATAACAATTGAACAACCCCAAGCATCATCTTACAAATGATCTTCTTTAGAAGATTTTTTTAGCCAAAAAAAAAAAAAGCAATGCTCTTCCACAGTTAGGGGATAGAACAAGCAGACCAACAGAAACTCTATTTGTTCGGTATAAAGAAAAATATAACATATAATAATGATGAACAATTGCTTCATTTATTGCCAACAAACATACAACTCCTTCGGATGAAACAGAAAAAGGCAGGTTCACATCCTCCTCTATATCCTCACATTTAGCTGTCAACTGTTCCCAGCTCAAAGACTAGAGCAAACCAATCTCCTATTTCATTAAAAAGGAAATTCTTTTAGATTTCCTCAACCAAACTCCTTTTTCTATTATTTTCATAGATTTCTTCTTGACCACATAAGGAGCCAAATATCACGGCCTAGTTCCTTTCATTTCCTGGTTTTGTCAAGCACCTCGATGTATCTCTTTGGGATTCCATACTGTTCCACAAGGATTTTGCCCAGGTTGTCAATCACCCCACCTTGAACTAGCACCTCGTGCTGCCCCTTCTTTCCTGAAAATTATCCATCAGTTAGAAGAAGAATTAGAACACAGATTCTTAGAAGAGGTCAATGGAGTGTGAAAGCACACAAATTATTTTGAAATTAGTTTTTAGGCAAGTGACATTTTAAATGGAACTGTTGATCGAATACACAATTCAGTTTGAAATTTGAACTTGAAAGCTAAAACCAAACAAAACTCATGGAAGAATACTCCCAGCTGCACCATTGTCATTGTGCAGCATTAACTGAAATTTTCCAGTTCGGTTTCTCTCTGATATGTTGAAATTATACTGAGCACATGTATTTCCAAACTGTAAATTTATTTTTGTGGTAAGAACTCATTCTAAATTTAAACAAAGAACCAAATACTCAAGGTTGACAAGACTCACTCATCTGATTTGAGTGCAATTGTAAGATTGTTGATTGAACTTCAAGGTTCCACCCGCATGTTTTTGACATAAATTACAAGAAAGTGTCCCACGCTGCAGTCAATATGGTGAGGGGCCCACCTTTGTTTTGACTCGAAGCTACGAACTCATGGTTAAAATAGTGAATACATTCCAAATGTTCGACCCACCGTTGTTTTGAATCAAATCACTAGAATCAAACACCTCTTTATGTATTCACCAGCAAAAACTCACTCCAATAAAAGGGATATACACAATTAGATTGACCAAATAACCTGACTCACCCTCTTTAGGGCCCATCTTTTCTTTTGGATAGCTACCATGACTCGAGGCCGCATCTATGTGGTTGCAATAGTGCACACCTTTCAAATTCAAGCCCACTTTTGTTTCAATTTGTCACTAGAATCAAAAGCATTTCTATGTCTAACTATATTCTCTATTGTATCAATCTAACTCTGCATACCACTCTAACTACAACAAGATTTACACCAATGCCCAATATAAGAAGGGCATGTGATTTAAGCATTTTGAATCAAACATTTGTAGGTTGCACAGAGATTGACTCAGATTCATTGCCATCTGCACCAGTGACAACAGCACGGGATCATTTAATTTCTCATAAATTGCTACTTCAACAAAGAAATATCATAATATAAGATTAAAAATGTTTCATCATATGCAGCTTCGGGTTGGATTTCATTCTCCCTTTCAAAGATCGAGACTATATGTAGAATATTTCCGTCTTCACAAAAGATATTCCAATTTAGAAACATGTAGAGAAAAATCTATCCTAATGCTAGCAAGGACTTAACACAAACCACAAACAAATATGCTAAAATCTGATCCAATGTAGCAGTCCATATTAACATGATAACCAATATATTCCTAAGAAGGAAAAAAACCACCACCAGAAATGGTGCCAAGAAACTTAAAAATAATAAGCATAGTGTTAGAAGATGTTAAAAAGTCTCAGAAGATCTAAGTTGAAGTGTTTTGACTATTTTTTTAGGAAAAACAAAGATAAAAAAGGGTCTTATCTCACAAACTGAGCGTCGAATGTGGGCAAGCGACCTACCGTTGAAAACCTCATTCGAGTAAATATCTGTAATTTCTATTATTATATCAATTAGAGTTAAAACAAAAAAGTTATGGCCTCAGAAAGTTCACAAAAATTGTTCTATCCAAAATTACAAAATTGCCATTACACGAAAATAACAAAACTACCATTTTGCGCAAATCTTTTTTTTAAGAAAAATTTTCTATTTCATGCCCGTTTCTATTTTAGTTTAATTATCATTATGATACATGAAATTGAGGCTATAAAAAGATATTTTCTCTCAACCCTAAGATAAAGATCCCATTGGTTTAAATGAAAATTACATATTGGAGATCATTATTAGAGTGCTGAAGGCTAAAGTTTTGCTCTAGAGATCCTTAACCTGTACATCTCTTTGTGGAATATCAGCTTCTTTCGTAGAGAATTTGAGGAGTCAAGCTAATAACTAGAAAGCATTTAGTTGATTGGATTTATAGTAGGCAACAACAGACAATTATTATAGAGTGATTCGTTATAAGAAGTTAAAGCTACAGAGTCATGTAGATATCTGTAAGTGGCTTGTAACAACTTAATAATTCACAATGCTTGATTATTAGTCCAATTCGGCCTCGTGGTTTTTTCCCAAATTGGGTTTCCAAGTAAAAATCGTGTCTTCTTATGTGTGTTTTTATTTGATTTATTTCCACTGCATAGTTTATTATTTGTACACATATTGTTGAGTTTGATTATGTTGATCCATTCTAGAAGATCCCCCATGCTTTCAGACGTATATTCATTATTTTAATCATTATCATCAAAGGCATATCCCAATAATAAATGTTGGAGCGAACTACATTAATTTTGTTATATAGTTCTATTCTATCCTTTGTCAAACTCTCAATAAGTCGCATGTTCATCATTTTGATAAATAAGTTAAAGTAACTCATAATTCTTCCAAACCCAGGAAAAGAATATTTGCATTGGAATATGCTAGGTCCAATTCTGGTGTTTGTTAGTCTGGATTCAGATGAGTCCTTTCTAGGTACAACTAATTTCATTGAATGTTAGTTTATTTAGTTTTTCTGTCTGTTGGCCCTTGAACCACTACCTCGGAAGCTAGCATACATTTGAACTTTTAACCTATAAACATGAGTTGAACACCGGACCAATATTCAGAACTAAAGGGTGAAGGGCAACCCCAGATCCACAAGGTCTAAGGTACTGTAGCTGTGCCCAAACCTGAGTTGTGGGCCTAGCTCTGGACCTAACTCCTGAGTTCAAGCCTGAATTTAAAACAATCATAGTCTTCCTTGTATCTAAATTACCTTGTTCATCCTACATTGTCTGCTTTCTCTAAATTTCCATACAGTGACACAAATATCATTTTGGGAAGTTAGCTTCTAAAAGTGGGCAATGGCAAAGAGGTGTTGCACTTGGGATTGTTCTAAAACTATTTGCATCTTTTGGTCCCTGACCCGATTTTTTTGTACTCACTGGTAGTATAGCCACGATGTCCAACGGTCCAAGTAAACCCTCCCATGTGTCACACCACATTCCTTTCCCATGTCAGCTCGTTCTCTCTCTTGGAGCCTATCCTTTCAAAACAAAGTCCATTTGAAAGTCAAGTCGCGCTTCAGCAATTCAGCAGTTTACTCTGTGATACCACGGCAATGTGTATCCTCAGGCCGTACCACATAATCAGGGTGGAAATGAGATCCTGCACCTCTACCCCTTGTTAAGGAAAGTTTTGGACTTTTATCATAAGAGAACAACAGAGACCCTTTGTTTTGACCTTCACAAACCAAGACCAACGTACTTGGTTTTCATCTCTTTGGCTATAATCAATTACCAGGGTTTAGAGATGTAGATAGGCCTTAGCTAGACTTTTCTAGGCTTGAAAGTTTGAAATACTGGGTAACCGCCGGCTATGTATTTTTCATCTTGCATTGATTGCATAGATATGATGGAGATTACTTTTTATTCCCTTGCTAAAACAAGTTACAATGGCCAATCCCTTTCTTTCGATAATCTTTCTAAATCTTGTTAGTAACCATAATTTCAAGAAACTTCTCTTTGAGAAGATTAGAGCATAAGGGATGAATTTATTTAATATGTCTTGGGATTATAAAAACAATAAACGCATATTTGTGTAAACATATTTCTACGAAAAAGGAGATAGTGTTCTAAGGATAAATCTTTTTTAATGCCTTTGGTGCAACATAATTTTTAGGAACTACTTTTTTGCTACATTATTACTATGTCAAAGTTTTCCTTTGAGAAAGTTGGAAACAGAATTTTTATGAGGGACCATCAAACTTCCGTTTTTGTCAAAATATTCACCATTTTCACCCCATGGGTTACAACCTCATATTTAGGCTCACTTCTCTTTATCTACTACGATGCTTTTCCCCTCTCTTCCTATTTCTATTCTCGCTACCCCTCTTTGTATCAGTCACCCACCCTTTCGCCCCCTCTTTTTATGTTTTTCACCAAATATTCTGCAACCTCACCAAACAACATTATCTCTAATTCACTAAGGAAAAATATTTTACACCAAACGCTAACTTTTATAGTTGTGCATAACTCTTTTTCCACATAATTCGATTCCATGGACTTTGCTGCTGTGGCAATTTCCTCTTTCCATGAAAAGGTTGTGTACACAAACATGCCCTAAAAGCACCCACTTTGAAAAACATAAAGGGCTTTTTTATATGGCTAGATTTTGTGTTTGAGACTACTAGAAGAAAACCGAATTTCAAAAACAGAAAATGACGATCTATGTTTGACACTTGACCCTTGTGGGCCCAATTGGTCATTTCCCATGTGGTATAAGTAATCAAATCATACTACACATGAATTATTCTAAATTATGATGTTATTATTACTTCTATGCAGCGAAAAAATAAAAGCAATTAATCACACAAATAAGATAACACACAATTTAACATGAAAATCCTAATGAGAAAAAATCATAAGTCCAAAGTGAACAAAATCAATCACTAACTTTTGCAGTACAAGATATACTCACAACCCGATAGTTAATCTCTCAACACAAGGCGTTGTAGTTGTTCTTGATGGATTTACACAATACGCAGCCCCTCGGTGTTCCGCTATTAGTGCCTTGATCTCCACAACGAACGAATCTTTTCAATAAGAAAACAATCTTCTATAAGGAAGTAGAAACAACAAATCTCTTAGAAGGAAGTAGAAATATGAACTCTAGAATTTAAAGCCTTCAGCCTAATCTCTCATCTCTAAACAATATCTCCAATGACAATCTCAATTCAGAACTTGGACATCTCTATGTGTTGTGTTGTGCTTATGGTTGAGAAGAACACTATTTTTATAGCTCATAATTCGTGCCTTAAAGTTAAAGAACAAATCTAAACAAAACAGACATTGCTGGCACAAATAAAAAACAAATTAGTGCAAGTCAGTGAGAGTTCGCTCAAGCGCGATCATCACGCATCCGGTTATTTTGTATCCAGCTTGTCAAGCTTGAGCGTGGTCTTCGTGGGCTTAAGCGCAGTCGTCTCTAACCGGTTTAAGCACATGAGGAAGCCCGCTCGAGCACGAGCAATTTTTCCTTTTTTTTTCAATTCAGCACTTCTTGAGATGCGATCAACAATCTGTACTTAAGAATATGAAATACAAATTAATGGACTCAAGTTTTATCCAAGACATAAATTTAGCCAATTATAAAATTCCTAACAATATTAATATTCTTCAAAAAATAAGCTTCAAAAGACTCACTGATTGACAAAATCATATTTAACATGCTCAGTTTAAAAGCTAATATCTAAATGAATAATATTTAAAAAAAGATAAAAATAATATTTTTTAAAAAAAAGATAACAAACACTTTAGCATATATATGCCTAATTTTCTGTAATGAACTTCACAAAGAAACCTGTACTCATAAAAGGGTCATGTATAGAGATATACCGGAGGGATTATGAAAATGGCCTCTAAAAGCATCTCCAACGGAATGGTCAAATGACCACATAAGCAATCAACAGTCACATTTGATAGTTGTATAAAGCTCCAAGGGCTATGCTAAAGCTAACATGGCAGTTGGCATAGCCCGTGTTATGTCAAATTTGGCTATCAAAACGGCAACTGCCAAATATTTCTTTTCAAAATTTTATTGTTAAATAATTCAAATTTTGAAGTACTTGTATCACTTAGAAGTGTTTTAACATGATGTTAAAAGAAAAAAAATAAAAAAAAATAATGTATTTGACATCTCTTTTAAAGTTGTCCAAGTTGAAGGTTCTAAATTATAAATGCCAAATTTGCCACTTAAGAGCATCTCCAAGAGAGATGTCATTTTAGAAATGTCAAGTTTCATTTGATGGCTTATGTGGCATTTTGAAGGTTTGAGATTTGGCATATTTGGAAAGTGGGGACTCCAACCAATACTTCAAATTATTATTTTATTGTAATTTTAAATTCTTGCGGGACCCACGTCATAAAAAATTTTATAAAATCTTTGTATTATTGTCGGGCCTATGTAATAAATAATTCAAAAGTAAAATTGACATGTAACTTTTTGGTATGTCAAATTTGAAATCTTAAACTCATATGTCAAATGTCACATCATATCTGATATTTTTTTAACTACGTGGAGATGCCATATCACATTTGATATATGGATTGAAGATGCTTTAACCCTTCAAATCTAAAATGACATCTGAAGGTGCTTATTGGAGTTGCTCTAACACTCAAGGCACATCACTTGTGACCTACTGTCCTGCAGAGAGTTTGACATTCTAGATTATTATGGGTTTTGAAAATGACCTCACAAGGTATATCCAAATCCAACCGTTGACCGACTGACCGCAGAGAGGGAGGGTGTATACAGAGAGGGAGGGAGAGATTATTGAGCGTGAAAGAGTTTGATATTCTGGATTATCACTGGCTTTTGAGAATGACCTTTCATGGTTTATCCACCTGGTGACCTGCTGACCTGCAGTTGTACAAAGAGACTTTGAGTTAATTCTTTAATTATAAAGGGCATTGGAATAGGATGACTATAGAGGCTGAGGGGTGATGCTAGGATTTAGAAATTGGGATAGATTTTAGAATAAAAAGGGAAGTTCTCGCTTAAAGAGAGATGGGGCTTTTCCGATTGAGTCTTTTTCGAGGGAGCGATGGAAATTCTAGTCACCAAAATGTCTTTTCAGTCTTTTGCCCCCTATTGCCCATGGCCTACAAAAATGATTACAGTAAAAAGAAACCGGCTTTTTCAGTCTTTTGTCCCCTATTGCCCAAGGCCTACAAAAGTGATTACAGTAAAAAGGAACCGGCTTGTTACAGTTTCTACAAAAGATCACATGCAAATGAAAAAGGCGATGTATCAGCTTCTCTAGAAGCAAATGCAAGATGCGGACAACATGAAAGAGAAGATTAACAACGGGTATGTTTTGAAAATTTGGAGTGGCTCTACGTACGGACAACAGCTTTCTTTTGAATGTGTACTGTGTACAGCTACAAAATGTATGCGCTCCTTCTGCCCAATTTGTAAATATTGCTATAAATATTTATGAAGTAATTGTTTGGAACCTACATAGCCACTTTTTTGGTGTTATTGGTAACCACTTTTTTGGTGTTATTGGCTATATAGGTCCTCTTTGTTCTTTATGTTTTGAGTAATATAGAGCCTCTTATCCAGAGAAAAAAATTTCTAAGTGTAAAAATGGGTTAAGTTTTTTAAACTATATACATTCAAAGGTTAATTAGCCCAAATAAAGTAAAATCATGATTAAAATTAAAAAAATAAAAAAAATAAAGGAAAGCCATGCAATGCATCATGTATATGTGCAATCAATTTAATAGTGCGCCAATTTCCAATAAGAGTAGAAGTTTTTTTTTTTTTTTTTTTTTTGAGTAGGATTAATTTTAAGTGGGACCCAGATGGGTTTGCAAGGCAGTTCCCAAATGGTTAGTATATTGCTCAAGAGACAAATGTTCCACATGGAATACAATGTAATTTACTTAGAAGATTGGCACAGTGTGCCTATTTGATGGATGATGCAATTGACTTTATCCGAATACCTCAGGTGTTTTCATTCACAAGGAATACAATGTGATTTACTTAGAAGATGGGCCCTACGCCTATCTGATAGATGATGCAATTGACTATCTCCGAGCACCTCAGGTGTTTTCAAACCAATGCTTGTCATTTGACAATATTAACATCATCATCGTCGAAGCCTTGTTGTAACTTTTTTAGAGTCGATTATATGAATTCTATTTCTCTGTTCCAATATATCTTAAGTCAAATTATTGGATAAGTTAAATTCTTTAAATTCAATTTTATTATCATTATTCACATCTTTTTCGACCTATTCCTTTCCCTTGAAGGGCCATAACGCGCATATCCAAACTTATTGATTTATAATATAATATTAGCTCATTTATATGATAATTGAACATAGAATCAACTTATAGATAAATAAACTTTCACGGAAAGCATCTCAATTTTATAATAACAGATTCATAGTATTTGTTCACAACATTGGTCCAACCCATTTTTCAACAACTCCAAAAGTTGAACTGCCGCAGGCTTTCTTTCTTTCCTTGTTTTTCTTTCTTCTTCTTTTTTTATTTCATTTTATTTTTTTGTTTTTCTTTTCCTCAAATCAAGGCCACCTTGTCTTGATGAGGTAAAACTATTAAAACTTGGTCTCAATAACGAAAAAAAAAATTTAGCCCCACGTGATCTTGGGACCCAAGGGAACCCACATCCAAGGATAGAGAGTGACAAACCCTGGGTAAATTCATAGAAAAACCTAACAAAAATCAGGATTGCCAACCGATCAACCTTTAGTTATGGCTGAAAGAGGGGCGGATATTTTGCACTGAGTAAGAAAACTCTTGGGGCCCTCTTGGACCCGTCTGATCCATCTAATCTAAATGTCATAGGCTCCAATGTTCTTACAAAAATCGGAATTGACTCCCAGGTAGATTGAAATCCAAATATATCTGTGCCTTGTAAAGTGGTTAAATTCAAGGGCCAAAAATCAAAATGTTAAAAAAAGTGAATAGACTAAAAATTTAGTAAATATGTAGTTACCTGTCCAGACCTTTTGACTTCCACTTGGTGGGGCCTCATAGAAAGGTTCATACAAAGCTTTGTGAAAGACATCCGACCATGAGCATAAGCATGAGCATACCCCATCAGCACTTTTTTGTATTTATTAGTAGCAAATAATAATTTCTGATAGTAAAAACAAACTTTAGTAGCAAACATTATTTTGTGCTGCGGTAGAGAAATAATTTTTTAACATATAGACATTTGGCTGCGGAATCTGAAAACTGCCACTATAAAAGTGTCGTTAATTGTCATATTTCTTGTGGTGAGCTAAGTGCCTAACTCAAGTTGAATATTGCTCTAACACTGCTAATATATTTTTCTGTCCCCCATTGGAGGTCCCTAGGTTAACACTTTCTTCTTTACTTTTAGAATAAGAATCTTTTTAATAGAGATTTACCCTGCCATATGTCCATTGAAGAGTGAATTTTTTGAAATATTGAGCACCTCAATTTGAAGAAGTATTGTCTAGTGGTTCATGGATTTGACTAAGTACATATTAAAAAAGAGTTTATAGCCCTTTTCGGTACATGTAGAATACAATATTTTTAGGTTTAAAATAATAATAGAATCAAATATTGTAGAATGTAATAGTGCAATATTATAATATGATGTTTGTCATTTTTTAAAGAATGCTATAAATCTGGCCTATTTGGATGCACAAAAATGTAAAAGATTCTTATATTTTTAAGAGAGTTGTATTAGCCTTCACCTTTGGGCTATTTGGATAACTTAAGAAATTAAAAGAATTTCTCATTTTTTATTGAGATATTTAAAGATTTCTCCCTGCACTCCTGTGTTGCAAGAAAGAATCTTGTCAGGAGATTTTATTAGTTTTCAAAGGCTGGGACGCTGTATACTTGACTGGGAAGTTACGGCAATCCCTCTTGCAATGAGGTGATTTTTTCCGCCGCAAAAAATCATTGTTGTGACGGTGGGCTGGTAGTGGGACGGCTGTAGAGCTGGCAAAATCCAACCGACCCGACCCATTTTGACCTGCCTAATCCGATTCGTTTAAAATACGGCTCAAGTTAGGATTAGGATTTACCAACAATATAAAAACAGGTCCAATTAGAGTTGATCTGCCTAACCCGTTTGACCCTTTTAAATTTTACTAATTTACAATGATTTTAAAATTTTTATATGATTTTTCTTATTTATATGAGCCATAAACTATGTACTCTTAATCTTATGTTAAGAAGTTATACAAAATTTTGACCCTTAGAATATAAAATTTATATTTTTATTTGAAAATATGATGTTTTTGTAGTTGAAATATTGATGTGTTTTATTTTTATGTTGGCATAGAAATTTAGCTCTAAAATATAGATATGAATAAAATACAATAGTGTTGATAAGCTTTATACTCATACTCAAATATAGAATTATAAAATTAAACAAAAATAAAAAAGAGATTATCTTAATAAATAGGGTAGAAAATATTTATGAATTTTAGCCTCATTTTTGACACCTTGAAAATTGATAAATTATAAATTCATGCTCAATACAAGATTTTAAATGAATTTAGATGTAAGGAGTGCTTTAAAAATAAAATTAGGCTACATAAAATGAGTTAAATTATATACAAAATGAAAATTAAATAGGTTAGGTAGAGTCAACCCGACCCAACCAACATCAAATTCAGATTAGGCAGGTTGGGTCGAGTTGACCCACCGCAGGTGTTGGTTAAAATGTTTCAACTTATTTTAAAAACGAGTCAAGTTAGAATTGAAACCAATAATTCAAATTCTGATTGACCCAATACGAATTTAGTCAACAGAACCCATTGCCGAGTCTAGGTGTGTGTCAGTATGCGTAGTGTAAAATTACATGCCAGATCAAATTAGTAGAGTGCAAAATAACATCCCGCCCCAAATTAGTTGCCTTCTAGATAAAAATTTAAATTATATATTGCCCCCTAGCAACCTGAGAGAGAGGGAGAGGGAAAAACCTGAGGGGCTCCCAATAGGAGGCAAAGTAGATGGAGGCAAGGATCCAAAACCTATTCGAACAATAATTAAGGAACAATTAATTTACTAACTTTATAGAGAAGAAAAAATGATGAGAGAGAACCTGTTGGGAAGGAGAGTGAAAGAGAAAGAGCAACCTGCTGTGGGGCTCTGAATTGGCGGCAATTTAGGACTTCCATCCTCTGGAGGTAGACTTTGGAAACCTGTTCGAACAAAAGTGAAGGAAAATATTAATCCCAATAGGAAAATTGAACTGACCCAAGTTTAATAATTGCAGAAAAATGTGAGAGAGCAAACTTGCAGGGTTCCCCTGAGGAGGCAAACTTAGAGGTGTTCATGGCCCGGGCTGAGGCATATCTAGGCCCAGCCCGACTTCAGAAATGCTGACCCTCAATCAGCCCGACTTTAGAAACATTAACCCAGGCCCAGCCCAAGCTCAACACAAGCCCTATAAGTCAAGCCCGATTCCACCCATTTAATCAATTGGGCCAGGCCGAATTGAGCTTTTTATCAATTTTGTGGCCATTTGAGTAATTGTTAGTACTAATCAAATTAAATTTATTGCATTCCTTACACAGGCCAGGCTGGGCTGGTCCTTGGGCTTTCCATCACTTAATCCAAGCTTAGCCCAATTATTAAACAGGCCGTAATTACATATCCAAGCCTGGCCTAAGGCAGACCAGATTGGGGTTGAGCTAGCCCAGCCCATGACCACCCCTAAGGCAAACTAACACTTCCATTACCATCTGAAGAACCTGTTCAATTTGAAAGAATAATGGAAAAGTCAACTTTGACAATTTTTCTTTAGAAAAACAGTAAGTTTAAAATAAGAAATTCACCTAATCTTGCAGCAATTAGAGTTTGGGCAACCATCAAAATTTTGAACTTTAAAAAAAAATTTATTCAAATGCTAATTAATTTGACAATCCTATTCAGAGAAATTTGGCTACAATCCATAGTTCACACAGCGGCAAATGGGGCCCTTTCCTAACAGAGGGGAAAAAAGTTTCGGCTCGCTTAAGATTTAGCCACTCTTGCAGCTTATCCGAAAGATCCGTCGCACGACTACTTCACCAGGGAGACATCTATCGGTAGTATTTAAGGAGAAAAAAACACACCTTCATGAAGCTGGACAACTCCAAAACTTAAATAAAGCATCTGAAAAAAATTGCGAAGGCCATTTTTTTTGGAAGAAGATCATATAACATTCATCTACACACATCCTTTAATTACAGCATTCAACAACAGCACTCTTCACTTCTATAGGTAATCTCCAGCCCGATTACCCTGACACTCAGTTCTCCAATCCCAAAACATCATCATTCAACAATTCCACCACTGCAAGCAAGCCCTCTCTCGCTGTTCATCATGATCATTTCCTTCCACCCCCATAGAAGCAGAAGTCCCCTGAAACAACCCATTAATCTTACCCTCCACATCCTCCAAACTATACCTGATGTACTTATCCGACTGTTTGCACCGGGTGAGTGGATGAGTATTCACTACCAGAGAAGAAGGAAGGAATGTTTCCACTTTCAGAAAAAACCAACAAAAGAAATAGGAGAAGAAATAAATACTACTTCAAAATAATATTTAATAACAATCTATAATCTGTATTAAACATTTTGCATTAAATAATGATTTTTCAAAATAACCATTTAATTAAAGGAATGTAAATGAAAGAGAAAAGTAAAATGGAGAAGGCAATATCCAGGCCTCATCTAGATTTTTACTAACATAAATATCAACCATCAGTTCTTGTGTTCTCATAGCAACAAAGCTTTTTTCTTTTCATGCAACAGTCCTTCAAATCAAATTATTAAAATCGGTGATTAAAGACACAATCTTAAAAATAAAAAATAAACGGATTTTTTCAGAATCTATTAAATAGTTTGACTTCAAATGGGCAGTTTCTCGTTTTCTCAAGAAACCCCACCAGAGACCAACCCATGAACATTTTCTAGTCAAAGAAATTCACCCAAATGGCAATCTTACACGTATTTAAAGATTTTTAACAAAGAATAGAGAAATGCTCATCCCAACTACAAAGAACAAAGAAGCTGGTCATAAACGGTGCATGTTAGCAAAAACCCTAAAGTGACTGCAAACCGCGAAGAACTCACACAATCTGGCCTGCGATGCTCAAATCAAATCGTATTATGAACAGCACACTTTAAGGAAGGCCCTGAATAATAAACATGATCTACTACATTACAAGGAAAAAGAAAAAGAAGATTTCAACAACGAACAGAAAAAAAAATGCTTATTCTAATAAAAACACAATAGTAGCCAAAACCAACAATCGGACGAACAAACAGAAAATCCACAAAAAACGAGCTAAAACACTTTGATAAACAGGCATGACGCAGATCCAGACGACCGATGATCCAAACAATGCGATCCGAGTAGTTTACACACACTATCATACAAGAAAAGATGTTGACAGAGAAAGAACAGAGGAAAATGCTAATACGACGACCACATACAAGATCGGAAGTCAAGAACGATGCATTCTAGCTCAAAACAAAACTCATTTGCATTTGCATCATCATCGGACATATCATCATGGGACATTGATAGCTCGAATCAAATCCAGATCTGAACGGCGCACGAAAACCAACTCGCTACAACATCAAAGCTCAGTAAACAGCCAAAAACTACAAAGCACAAAAGAAGAAAGAAAAAGAAGAGCGATTAAAAGTATACCTCTACAGAGAGAGCGCAGATAGGCATCAGGCGTCCTCCTCTTCTTCAGATGGCAGATCGAAACGAGCGACGTGATCCGCTCGGCGTGGACTGGCAGTCCGAAGAGGAGCGGATTCCGGAGCAGATGGCATAGGCAGATCTCGCTTCGGTGGCCGGAGACGTGGCTGGAAGCGGAAGCTCGGAACGGCCGGCAGCAGGAAAGAGACGGCGAGGAGGAGCGGTTGCTGGGTGCAGAAGCCATGTAGGGAATGCAGGGAGAAAGCGAGACAAACACCTTCTTGCAGTTTCCTATCTCGACGACGGAATCCGCCTCCAGCGGCTTAACAGCCACCAGCAGCAATGTCATAGCCACCAGCAGCAACGCCATGGAAGTCGATGAGGAGCGTTTCCGATTTCTCAAAGTAGAAAGATAGGGAGAGGAACGGACAGTACGGGAGAATGAGAGAAAGAGGAAATAGAGGCAGTGGGAGTGGGAGTGGGAGTGGGAGTGGAAGTCTGTTGTTTGCATGAGATTGCAGTGGAGTGAGGACCGGTGGTTTTTATAGAGCGCGGGACGTTCTCTGTCCTAAAAGGTGGTCCCAGGAACAACCGCCTCATTTCACCATCCTAAAAGGTGGTCCCACAAACAACCGCCTCAGCTCGCCATCGCAGACCAAATCAGGTGCAATCAGCTGGCACATGGGGGAACCTGATTTCAAAAACAAAAAACATACTCTAGGTGGGACGAAGGATAAAAGGTTTAAGGTCTATCAATGATGTGATAGGATTTAAGAAGTGGGGCCCTTCGGGCCAGTTTCCTAAGGAATGTTGTTACGGATTGGGCACCTACGACCAGCCAGACCAAACCCACGGCCACAGAGTTCCTCAAACCCAGTCTTGTCGTTATAATTCTCCGTAGACGAGAGAAAAAAATGTCAGGCCTTCCATTTGCAATTTTATTTGAGTATATGAGGAGATTTTGTAAAAACAAATTTATGTTTAAGTAACTAAAAATAATAAGTATAAAATAGTGACGAACGTTAAAAACTTTCCTTATTTCCAACTGAATTTTTTTATCAGTATTTACTAGGTAGTTGTTACTCATTTTTAAGCACGATGTGAGCCCAGTTAAGATGGATCTTTTTATATACCCCATCGTCAGTTCTCACTAAGGTGTGGTACCAATGCACCAAGGGTCCAAGTTTGATATCATCAGCTAAAAGAGCATGAGAATACGCTGACATAAATATGTGAGCACAATCATAATATGCTAGGCACAATGTGAGCAATGAGATTATCAATGTAGTAAACAATAAAGACGACGCCCTAGCACAATACCTTACTAAGATATACATCCTACGTATGCTAATATATGACAGGATAGTCGGTCGCTGCCCTCCTTTGTCCTACGGACTGAGTGAAGCCCCACCTATGAATGGGGTGGCACCCAAGGAAGCAAACAATCGAACATCTGCTTTTGTGAGTGCCCAACGGTGCGTGTGTGCATCCATTCAATAATGATATGCAATCACAATCAATCAATCATTGTTCCTCTCCACAAAACCCACCCCTTTAACGTTAACACATGTGGAATTGATTGATGGATTGATCGATAAATTGAATGAGAAGCAGCTAAGTAGCTCCTCCATAGATCTATCCATTCCAATTTCACATGAGTAGTCCTTTCAAGCTTCACAATCAAAGCCGCCTAGCCTTTCACATTAATCAATTCCAATTCAAATGATATCAACAATGAGCATGGGTGGCTTGACTATTGGACAAGAAAAGTCTTTGCTTTAGGCCCCTCAAAATAAATAAATAAATAAGACCTAAAAAAAAGCAATTTCTATCTCTCATTTTTTTCAATCCCAAAAGATAAGGCCTTACAAAAATAATAGAAGCAACTTAAATCTTTTTAAATATCAAAAAAATTAATTGTCATCATTTTATTTCTCTTAAAGAATAAGACCTCATAAAAGTAAGTATAGCAACTACTTTCTTTTTACATTTTAAAAAAAACAACTACTATCTTTTCATATTTCAAAAAAAAAAGCTTATTTTCACCATTGAGAAAATGTTGCCATTAAAAGAAAAATAGAAAACCCTAAAATCACAATAAGTAAGAAATCATTTTTTATTCTAAAAAAATTCATAAAAGATAACTTCAAATATAATCTTTTTTTTATATTGAACAAGTTACATCAAATTCAAATGTAATCCATATCTATAAATCACAAAATTAGATCCTATGGTTCTATGCTTTTAAAGTTATTTTTAATTCAATATTATATGTTAATTACAGTTTGTGTTCGTTTTATTTGTAAATATTATTAGTTATAATTTATAAATATTTAATATGTCTACTAGAAAATATTGACAATACTTATAATTGTTGCTTCTACATAAAAAAGTTTTTTAAAATTAAAATTGATAAAATCCTAATTTAAATCAACAAAGTTATATGAAAGATTAAGTGGATTAGCCATACTATCAATTGAAAAAGATATATTAGCAATATTTGAATATAAAGACTTAATTAGTAATATTGGATTAAAAAATAATAATAAATTTTAAATAAAATATTTATAATAATATTAAAAATATAAAAAATGCCTCCTTTAAAATTCTGGCTTTAGGCCTTAACTTCTTTCGAGCCGGCCCTGACAATGAGGATCCTAAGTTCGTCAAGGTGGTGGTTCAGTTAGTTTAAGATTTAGGTTTATTCTCCAAAGTCTCAAGTTTAACTTTCGCCCCTTGCATTATCTGAGTAATATGTGTGTGCGGCCATGTATGTACCTTCCAATGATTAACCCTTACTCATCAGAATCAAATCACTCCCAAACCAAAGGCCAACAGTTTGAAAGTTGTGCTATCGAAGAATACCTTAGGTCATAAAAAAAAAAAAGCGCGCACACATACACAAAGGCCACTACACAAATTAATAATAAAAATCAGCCAATGCATTTCTTCTATTGGTTTCATAAAATTTATCATTCTCAAAAAAAAAAAAAAAGAAAAAAAAACCAATGCATACAACCGGATTTAAAATAGATTCCGGTCCCCTATCATCCTGTAACATCGAAAGAGACACTAAACTCTCTCTCTCTCCCTCTCCAAACCAAGTTTGTGAAGAAAAATATTCCTCCCAGAACATGCAGGTTTCAAATTCCATGCTTTCCACTGTTAAGGACTCTTAATTGGCATTGGTTTTTTCTCTCAGTCATGTGGCCACCTCATTTGCACAAGATAAATTACAGTATTCCCCAAAACTAGGGGTGTTCATGGGCCGGGTTAAGGCATATCCAAGCCCGGCCCGCCTTTAAAACACATTGGCCCAGGCCCGGCCTAAGCCGATTACAGGCCGTAAAAGTCAGGCCTAAGCCTACCCATTTAATCAGTAGGGCATGGCCAAATCAGGCTTTTAATCAATTTTATGTCCTTTTAAGTAATTGTTTGTCCTAATTTGATTGAATTACATGCATTTGTTGTACGGGCCGGGCTTTGGGCTTTCTATTACTAAATCTAAGTCCAGCTCAATTATTAAACAAGCCCTAATAATATATCCAAGCCTGGCCCAAAGTGGCCTGGGCCCAGATGAAGCTCGTGCTAGGCGAGCCAATGAACACTCCTACTGAAAACTACCTTATCTTATTCTCACCAATTAAGACGGGTCCATCCCAAATCCAAAACATGGTCGCCATTCACTTCCAATCTCTATATTAGAAGTCATAAAATGTTTATTTTAGGTGCATATCCTCAATCTTAACAACCCTGGACTTCAAAAGATCAACTTTCCGGTTGACCTCTGTCTATGACATTTACAGCCAAACTCATTACACGGACTTGCCAGACAAACGCAATAAGCTGACTGACCCTTTGCAGTCTCGCAATTGATTTTCGGGCGTTTGTTAGACTTATTATAAGAGCTTATTGGGCTTTTGACTTGTTAAAAGCGTAAAAGCTTTTAAAGGGGTGTTTTGGTCCCGATAAGCAAAAGTGAGAAATGGGATTTGTGAATGAGAAACACCCTGCCCAACAAGCCTCCTTCTCTCCCTCTATTCTATCACTCTGTTTGAGGAAAAATGTAAATCAGATCTCGAAACAAAGCTTCATATTTCATAACTAAGGTGGGTGAGATTTCAGTTTAAATCCAGGCAAAGACGAGACTCCAAGACATCCCAACTGAAGTCTCCATGAAAGCATTGTGTTATCTATTTTAAGTATTTTAGATTAACGGTAAATTTGGATGTGTCACAAATCAAAATTGATCCAAGATTTCTTAACAAAGTAGGTGTTATATATTTTGAGATTTTTCCTCGTTGCAACAAATTCCATAAAAAAAGGTGTATGTCATATAAGAACTGAAAACTGTGTAAACTTTTTTTTCTTTTTTATGGCTACGGCTTGTTGAATTCGGAGATTGTTACATGTCATATCTAATATTTGGTCTTATTTCCTGCAGTTCATAAAGGTGCAGTTTATGCAATTTTGTTACGTCTCCAAAATCAAAACAAAACGTATTTTTCCTCAGCTGTAAAAAGAAATCAAGCTATTGAGCTTCTGCTGGAAACAATTCTTGTCTTGCATGTTACTGTCAAAACCAAAATGAAAGGAATATCAAAATCGTCAATTTGTCACCATTTCTCATACGAATACTCATCTTGTTTTTTTCATGTAAGTTTTAATCTAGTTTGCTAGATTTTTGTAAGTTCTGACTTATGCTATGATCTGGAGAAATAGAATTCATGTAGCCGACTCCAACATGGTTGAAATAAGGCTTTGATGATGATGATGATGATGATGACGACTTATGCTATGATCATGGGCAAAGATAATTGGGTTCTATTCTCATGTAATTTTGATTTTAATTAAGTAATAATACAATAACACATGCTAGGCACAGGCATGACCTCCCTAGCTAGAGTCCACGCTCCATTTACATAGTTTTAAATTTTTTAATACATATATATATATTTGGGTATTTAGGTGTTAGAGTGGTTGTGTTACTTATCTAACATGTTGAGAGGGTAAGAGATCATGATTTCAAGTCCCTGACCTATACATTTTTTATTTTTTTTAAAAATACTCAATTAAAAGTCAAAATTGAAAAGAATCTAATCAAAATTGAATCCAACACTCTTCTCTTTAATATATTATAAGTGTTAACTACACGGACTATAGTTTAGCGGAGGCAAATGCATATTCTTTATGTGCACCTTCTTTATTTCTCTACAACATGGTGATCATTTTTATATAAGATTTTATTTATTATTAAGTTACAGTATATGCTAAAAGTTGTTTTTTATTTTCTAACCAAACAGGTTTGGCTGCTTTTGCTGTTAAAAAGTAGGAACAAAGGTTGAGTTAACCAAATAATATTTTTTTTGCTAAAAAGCAGCTATAGTGAAGTAGATTATTAAAAGCTATTTTTTGAAAAGCATTCTTAGTTTATTAAGCCGAACTAACCTGATTACTAAACGGGCGGTTCGAAAACGGCTCATAGATGTTCCTAGTAATAGTGACCAATCTCTCACACAATCCATTGCCATCCTTATGGCAGGCCCTAAACCTAAACCTTAAGAGACCCAGAAAAGGATAAATGTGGTGGCTGTCACTGCCCATTTCACACACACACAAACAAAATCCAAGGCCAATAAGTCAAGATAACCCTGAGTTCCATTTAGTTCAAACCATCATTGCCGTGCATCCCACTTCCAGCTGACCTGAAGGTTATAACACATTTGGGGACACCAGAACTTAAAGACGACAATGATAACAATTGAACAACCCCAAGCATCATCTTACAAATGATCTTCTTTAGAAGATTTTTTTAGCCAAAAAAAAAAAAAGCAATGCTCTTCCACAGTTAGGGGATAGAACAAGCAGACCAACAGAAACTCTATTTGTTCGGTATAAAGAAAAATATAACATATAATAATGATGAACAATTGCTTCATTTATTGCCAACAAACATACAACTCCTTCGGATGAAACAGAAAAAGGCAGGTTCACATCCTCCTCTATATCCTCACATTTAGCTGTCAACTGTTCCCAGCTCAAAGACTAGAGCAAACCAATCTCCTATTTCATTAAAAAGGAAATTCTTTTAGATTTCCTCAACCAAACTCCTTTTTCTATTATTTTCATAGATTTCTTCTTGACCACATAAGGAGCCAAATATCACGGCCTAGTTCCTTTCATTTCCTGGTTTTGTCAAGCACCTCGATGTATCTCTTTGGGATTCCATACTGTTCCACAAGGATTTTGCCCAGGTTGTCAATCACCCCACCTTGAACTAGCACCTCGTGCTGCCCCTTCTTTCCTGAAAATTATCCATCAGTTAGAAGAAGAATTAGAACACAGATTCTTAGAAGAGGTCAATGGAGTGTGAAAGCACACAAATTATTTTGAAATTAGTTTTTAGGCAAGTGACATTTTAAATGGAACTGTTGATCGAATACACAATTCAGTTTGAAATTTGAACTTGAAAGCTAAAACCAAACAAAACTCATGGAAGAATACTCCCAGCTGCACCATTGTCATTGTGCAGCATTAACTGAAATTTTCCAGTTCGGTTTCTCTCTGATATGTTGAAATTATACTGAGCACATGTATTTCCAAACTGTAAATTTATTTTTGTGGTAAGAACTCATTCTAAATTTAAACAAAGAACCAAATACTCAAGGTTGACAAGACTCACTCAGCTGATTTGAGTGCAATTGTAAGATTGTTGATTGAACTTCAAGGTTCCACCCGCATGTTTTTGACATAAATTACAAGAAAGTGTCCCACGCTGCAGTCAATATGGTGAGGGGCCCACCTTTGTTTTGACTCGAAGCTACGAACTCATGGTTAAAATAGTGAATACATTCCAAATGTTCGACCCACCGTTGTTTTGAATCAAATCACTAGAATCAAACACCTCTTTATGTATTCACCAGCAAAAACTCACTCCAATAAAAGGGATATACACAATTAGATTGACCAAATAACCTGACTCACCCTCTTTAGGGCCCATCTTTTCTTTTGGATAGCTACCATGACTCGAGGCTGCATCTATGTGGTTGCAATAGTGCACACCTTTCAAATTCAAGCCCACTTTTGTTTCAATTTGTCACTAGAATCAAAAGCATTTCTATGTCTAACTATATTCTCTATTGTATCAATCTAACTCTGCATACCACTCTAACTACAACAAGATTTACACCAATGCCCAATATAAGAAGGGCATGTGATTTAAGCATTTTGAATCAAACATTTGTAGGTTGCACAGAGATTGACTCAGATTCATTGCCATCTGCACCAGTGACAACAGCACGGGATCATTTAATTTCTCATAAATTTCTACTTCAACAAAGAAATATCATAATATAAGATTAAAAATGTTTCATCATATGCAGCTTCGGGTTGGATTTCATTCTCCCTTTCAAAGATCGAGACTATATGTAGAATATTTCCGTCTTCACAAAAGATATTCCAATTTAGAAACATGTAGAGAAAAATCTATCCTAATGCTAGCAAGGACTTAACACAAACCACAAACAAATATGCTAAAATCTGATCCAATGTAGCAGTCCATATTAACATGATAACCAATATATTCCTAAGAAGGAAAAAAACCACCACCAGAAATGGTGCCAAGAAACTTAAAAATAATAAGCATAGTGTTAGAAGATATTAAAAAGTCTCAGAAGATCTAAGTTGAAGTGTTTTGACTATTTTTTTAGGAAAAACAAAGATAAAAAAGGGTCTTATCTCACAAACTGAGCGTCGAATGTGGGCAAGCGACCTACCGTTGAAAACCTCATTCGAGTAAATATCTGTAATTTCTATTATTATATCAATTAGAGTTAAAACAAAAAAGTTATGGCCTCAGAAAGTTCACAAAAATTGTTCTATCCAAAATTACAAAATTGCCATTACACGAAAATAACAAAACTACCATTTTGCGCAAATCTTTTTTTTAAGAAAAATTTTCTATTTCATGCCCGTTTCTATTTTAGTTTAATTATCATTATGATACATGAAATTGAGGCTATAAAAAGATATTTTCTCTCAACCCTAAGATAAAGATCCCATTGGTTTAAATGAAAATTACATATTGGAGATCATTATTAGAGTGCTGAAGGCTAAAGTTTTGCTCTAGAGATCCTTAACCTGTACATCTCTTTGTGGAATATCAGCTTCTTTCGTAGAGAATTTGAGGAGTCAAGCTAATAACTAGAAAGCATTTAGTTGATTGGATTTATAGTAGGCAACAACAGACAATTATTATAGAGTGATTCGTTATAAGAAGTTAAAGCTACAGAGTCATGTAGATATCTGTAAGTGGCTTGTAACAACTTAATAATTCACAATGCTTGATTATTAGTCCAATTCGGCCTCGTGGTTTTTTCCCAAATTGGGTTTCCAAGTAAAAATCGTGTCTTCTTATGTGTGTTTTTATTTGATTTATTTCCACTGCATAGTTTATTATTTGTACACATATTGTTGAGTTTGATTATGTTGATCCATTCTAGAAGATCCCCCATGCTTTCAGACGTATATTCATTATTTTAATCATTATCATCAAAGGCATATCCCAATAATAAATGTTGGAGCGAACTACATTAATTTTGTTATATAGTTCTATTCTATCCTTTGTCAAACTCTCAATAAGTCGCATGTTCATCATTTTGATAAATAAGTTAAAGTAACTCATAATTCTTCCAAATCCAGGAAAAGAATATTTGCATTGGAATATGCTAGGTCCAATTCTGGTGTTTGTTAGTCTGGATTCAGATGAGTCCTTTCTAGGTACAACTAATTTCATTGAATGTTAGTTTATTTAGTTTTTCTGTCTGTTGGCCCTTGAACCACTACCTCGGAAGCTAGCATACATTTGAACTTTTAACCTATAAACATGAAGTGAACACCGGACCAATATTCAGAACTAAAGGGTGAAGGGCAACCCCAGATCCACAAGGTCTAAGGTACTGTAGCTGTACCCAAACCTGAGTTGTGGGCCTAGCTCTGGACCTAACTCCTGAGTTCAAGCCTGAATTTAAAACAATCATAGTCTTCCTTGTATCTAAATTACCTTGTTCATCCTACATTGTCTGCTTTCTCTAAATTTCCATACAGTGACACAAATATCATTTTGGGAAGTTAGCTTCTAAAAGTGGGCAATGGCAAAGAGGTGTTGCACTTGGGATTGTTCTAAAACTATTTGCATCTTTTGGTCCCTGACCCGATTTTTTTGTACTCGCTGGTAGTATAGCCACGATGTCCAACAGTCCAAGTAAACCCTCCCATGTGTCACACCACATTCCTTTCCCATGTCAGCTCGTTCTCTCTCTTGGAGCCTATCCTTTCAAAACAAAGTCCATTTGAAAGTCAAGTCGGGCTTCAGCAATTCAGCAGTTTTCTCTGTGATACCACGGCAATGTGTATCCTCAGGCCGTACCACATAATCAGGGTGGAAATGAGATCCTGCACCTCTACCCCTTGTTATGGAAAGTTTTGGACTTTTATCAGAAGAGAACAACAGAGACCCTTTGTTTTGACCTTCACAAACCAAGACCAACGTACTTGGTTTTCATCTTTTTGGCTATAATCAATTACCAGGGTTTAGAGATGTAGATAGGCCTTAGCTAGACTTTTCTAGGATTTGAAAGTTTGAAATACTGGGTAACCGCCGGCTATGTATTTTTCATCTTGCATTGATTGCATAGATATGATGGAGATTATTTTTTATTCCCTTGCTAAAACAAGTTACAACGGCCAATCCCTTTCTTTCGATAATCTTTCTAAATCTTGTTAGTAACCATAATTTCAAGAAACTTCTCTTTGAGAAGATTAGAGCATAAGGGATGAATTTATTTAATATGTCTTGGGATTATAAAAACAATAAACGCATATATGTGTAAACATGTTTCTACGAAAAAGGAGATAGTGTTCTAAGGATAAATCTTTTTTAATGCCTTTGGTGCAACACAATTTTTAGGAACTACTTTTTTGCTACATTATTGCTATGTCAAAGTTTTCCTTTGAGAAAGTTGGAAACAGAATTTCTATGAGAGACCATCAAACTTCCGTTTTTGTCAAAATATTCACCATTTTCACCCCATGGGTTACAACTTCATATTTAGGCTCACTGCTCTTTATCTACTACAATGTTTTTCCCCTCTCTTCCTATTTCTATTCTCGCTACCCCTCTTTGTATCAGTCACCCACCCTTTCGCCCTCTCTTTTTATGTTTTTCACCAAATATTCTACAACCTCACCAAACAACATTATCTCTAATTCACTAAGGAAAAATATTTTACACCAAACGCTAACTTTTATAGTTGTGCATAACTCTTTTTCCACATAATTCGGTTCCATGGACTTTGCTGCTGTGGCAATTTCCTCTTTCCATGAAAAGGTTGTGTACACAAACATGCCCTAAAAGCACCCACTTTGAAAAACATAAAGGGCTTTTTTATATGGCTAGATTTTATGTGTTTGAGACTACTAGAAGAAAACAGAATTTCAAAAACAGAAAATGACGATCTATGTTTGACACTTGACCCTTGTGGGCCCAATTGGTCATTTCCCATGTGGTATAAGTAATCAAATCATACTACACATGAATTATTCTAAATTATGATGTGATTACTACTTCTATGCAGCGAAAAAATAAAAGCAATTAATCACACAAATAAGATAACACACAATTTAACATGAAAATCCTAATGAGAAAAAATCATAAGTCCAAAGTGAACAAAATTAATCACTAACTTTTGCAGTACAAGATATACTCACAACCCGATAGTTAATCTCTCAACACAAGACGTTGTAGTTGTTCTTGATGGATTTACACAACACGCAGTCCCTCGATGTTCCGCTATTAGTGCCTTGATCTCCACAACAAACGAGTCTTTTCAATAAGAAAACAATCTTCTATAAGGAAGTAGAAACAACAAATCTCTTAGAAGGAAGTAGAAATATGAACTCTAGAATTTAAAGCCTTCAGCCTAGTCTCTCATCTCTAAACAATATCTCCAATGACAATCTCAATTCAGAACTTGGACATCTCTATGTGTTGTGTTGTGCTTATGGTTGAGAGGAACACTATTTTTATAGCTCATAATTCGTGCCTTAAAGTTAAAGAACAAATCTAAACAAAACAGACATTGTTGGCACAAATAAAAAACAAATTAGTGCAAGTCAGTGAGAGTTCACTCAAGCGCGATCATCACGCATCCAGTTATTTTATATCCAGCTTGTCAAGCTTGAGCGTGGTCTTCGTGGGCTTAAGCGCAGTCGTCTCTAACCGGTTTAAGCACATGAGGAAGCCCACTCGAGCACGAGCAATTTTTCTTTTTTTTTTCAATTCAGCACTTCTTGAGATGCGATCAACAATCTGTACTTAAGAACATGAAATACAAATTAATGGACTCAAGTTTTATCCAAGACATAAATTTAGCCAATTACAAAATTCCTAACAATATTAATATTCTTCAGAAAATAAGCTTCAAAAGACTCACTGATTGACAAAATCATATTTAACATGCTCAGTTTAAAAGCTAATATCTAAATGAATAATATTTAAAAAAAAGATAAAAATAATATTTTTTTAAACAAAGATAACAAAAACTTTAGCATATATATGCCTAATTTTCTGTAATGAACTTCTCAAAGAAACCTGTACTCATAAAAGGGTCATGTATAGAGATATACAGGAGGGATTATGAAAATGGCCCCTAAAAGCATCTCCAACGGAATGGTCAAATGACCACATAAGCAATCAAAATTCACATTTGATAGCTGTATAAAGCTCCAAGGGCTATGCTAAAGCTAACATGGCAGTTGGCATAGCCTGTGTTATGTCAAATTTGGCTATCAAAATGGCAACTGCCAAATATTTCTTTTCAAAATTTTATTGTTAAGTAATTCAAATTTTGAAGTACACTACAACAAAATGCACTTTTGCCTACGTAGAAAATTTGTAGGCAAAGGACTAAATACGTAGGTAGAACTCTTTGTCTACGCAAAGACATGCGTAGGCAATTCGTAGCCAAAGGGTTGTGGGGAAAGGTCTTTGCCCACGTAAAAAATAGTGTGTGGGCAAAGATTGAGTTTTTGGCTACGCTTGCTAATAGGGTAACTGTGATGCTTTTGGCTACGCAAAATCTTCGTGGCCAAAAGTTGTACTTTTGCCTACGTCAACTTGTCGTTGGCAAAGGTACAACCTTTGGTTACGAAGCTTTGTGTAGGTAAATGTACAACTTTTGGCTACGAAGATTTTGTGTAGGAAAATACACAACCTTTGGCTATGAAGGTTTGCATAGCCAAAAGTCAAATACAATTTTTTCTAATTTTAATAAGCACTTTTGCCGATGAAAAATTTGTAGGCAAAAGTAAATATATATATTTTTTTATAAACAGAACTTTTGCCGACACAATACACGTAGCCAAAACCTTTGTTTATTCTTTACTTACATACATTGCATGCCAAAAGAAATATTGGAAAAATCTTTTTGTTTATTTTTTATTTTTTTTATAACTTGTTTATACTGATCTCATCCAAACTAATTTAATAAACATACAAATAAATTAAAATCCAACCAATTACGAATCCAATAAACAAATATTAAGAAAAAAATATACAAAATATCCAATACATATCCATCCAAATAAGCCTCAAATATATTCAAATATCCAAAACCAAAAAGATAACGTTCAACAAATGCAAATGCTTGTGATAAAGAGAAAACAAGAGAAGAGGCCATCTAGTTGTCAAACTGAAGATGTCCATCATCAACCTGCACAAAAAATACAGAAACTTGTGAGCATTTTATCAATGAACTGACTTTAAACCTAATTATATGCATGTGCTATCGTCACCCTTTAAGCTGAAAATTTTAAAAGTTAGTAAATTACACTAACCACGCCCTTTGAAAATAAAGAAGCAGCATCTCCCCCTAAAAATAGACTACCCAAAATGTATTTCAAAGTCACAACAATATTTTATGGGTCTCACAGTGTCCATATTATCAAAATAAATCACCATAAAGTTAGACATAACAAAATTTGGCTTAAATGCATAAAATAATTTAGTTACACAATTCTAGATACCTCCTTCAACTCAACCTTTAAGTCCAAACCACTATCTAGAATTGAACTTACTTACAAGGAAACAATCAAGACCATGCAAGTGCTCCTGCAACCAACATCAATAAGATAGAAAAAAAAGGAAACAGTCAGCTTCATCTCATAGGAATGGAAAAGTAAAGCTGTAGTCCATTAAAAAATAATTTAAAGTAACTTACATGTCCTAGAAGATTTGCAAGAGAAAACCATAACAGAACTTTTAGTTGCAACAGATCCATGCATAAAATTCTCAACATATTATGCAAGCTAAAAGCTCTTCATCTTCTGAAAAGGCAAAGCCATGAATTTCATTGAGTTTGAATTTCAATGTAGAAAAAAGAGGGAATATAAAGACTCTATCATATTGGATTATGAGACAAGAACCCGGGTTAATCATAAACCAAATGGCAGAATAAAGCAACAACAAACAGACCCATACTTGCACTCCCTCTCTGTTCTACCATCCAAACAAGTCCCATAGCAACATCATCTTCTTCATTCCACACTCAACACATCACCTGCATCAAGCACCCATCTTCAACACCATTCAAAACCAACCCATTCAAACCAAGGCAGAACCCATTTTTCCATCAAGGACCAATCTCGCTCACACAACACCCACTCAAGGGGAAGAATTCGAACTTCAGAGTGTTGTGGAAAAACATGCTTCAACATTTAAGAAAATAACCATGCTAGCACGTTTGTTCATACAATAGTACCCAATGAACTTGTCAGAGAAGTTAGGGAACAGTATATTACAATAATTGCACAGACATTTCTTCGAATAGTTGATGTGCATCTGAGGAGTAAGTTATTATTTCCATTGTAGAGTTTGGTAAAATGTATAAAAATTAGTTAATTAGCACCAACATGGAAAAAGCATAGAAAGGTAAAGATTCATCAACCATCCATTCTGAAAAGTACACTTAGCTAGTATTTTCCACCATCACAACTTACACTCATTCATAGAAAATCCATCACATGATCAACACCCCACCCTTGATCCTTCTCATTCTCCCCCATTAATCTTCACCTTTCACAAATAGAACCCATTTTGACCAGGCCACACTACAAGAAAGAAGGTTTGAGACCAAATCCAATATCAGTTGATATGAAGAAACACAGAAATAACAAAACAAAAAACAAAACAAATAATAGAGAAATAACCCCTCCTCCCTCCTCATCCAAATTCCAAAGTAAAAGGAGAAGTCAAGCAAGCTAAAAATAACAAAATAAATAATAGAAAAAAAACAGAAAGAGGAGACACAGAGAGAGAGAGAGAGAGAGAGAGAGAGAGAGCCAATAAAGAGAAAAAGGTAAAGAGACATCGGTGATAGTTTTTGTATACTAAAAAGAAGTATATAGCAATAGTGAGTAGAGAAATCAACTGCAATCATTATAAAAAAAGAGAAAGAGGCATCACTGATAGTTTTGGCTATCTCTACAACTGTTGTGTTAAAAAAAAAACTTGAGGGACATCTGATATGTATCATCAACACTTTCTAACCCCAATGTAACAACAAATCGCACCATGTAAAATAGACTTTGAGCTGTGAAAGAACCTATTGCCACTTCTTGCTGGTAATTGACTTTGCACTGAACTATGAGATCATTGGATTCATCCACTTCGCACTCTCTTCTCTCTCAAAACCTCCCTTAGAGACCCTCTCTCCTTTCTCAATGATTAGGAACTTCTTTTAAGGAATGTGACTATTTTATGATCAATTCAATCTCTCACATCTACTACTCTGAAATGTCACAAACTTCAGATTTGATACTCATCCAATGAATGAAAATAGTAGATGGGATCTAAACTTTAAAAAATATAAGGGGCAATAACAGTGGGTTAGATTAAATTAACCAAAAATATAAGGGGCAAGAACAATGGGTTAGAATAAATTAACCAACTTCAGATTTTTGCAATTTTCATTAATGTTGGAGCACGAAGTGAACACCCAGGCTATGATAAATTCAACCGTCACACCCACTAAAATGGGTTTTTTAGAATTTTTAACTTTGAGTTTTGTATAAATCATATCTGGATCATTTGATCTGGTGCCCCTCCCATTTTTTCCATGTCCTCAGGTGGGCCCATCACAAGGCTACGAATAGGAGATTATGGCCCCATATATAAGTAGTTTTCAGTCCAAGTGGAGCCCAACAAATGGAGGGGGGCGCGGCACAGAGAGAGAGAGAGAGAGGTGTTTCAGCATAAATCTGAGAAGAAAATTAAACAAATCCCAAGTTACTGCCTTTTCATATGCCTATTTCCTGGAAAATGAACAAAACTAACGCAAGATCATAAAACAAACAGCATCACTCCATCCAAAAAAAAAAAAAACCCAAGAAGTTCATGTTTTGCATCTAAAAGTACATAACCAAGTTCAGTGTTAGGGTGTCGTCACTAAATTTGAAACAATAGCTTACTGGAGTTTAACGATAAGTTGATAAATGGACGTCCTTGCCATGGCAATGCTTATGTAGAAGAGGTTCCAAATTCTTCCGCAAAATCATAATTCTCAAATTGCACTTATATGTTGTATTGGATCGTTGGCAACCTTGAAAAACTACAAGATGTGAACTAGAAGATCTAATGAACAAACCATGTAGAATGGTACTGTCAAAGAAAAGAAAAGGAATTTAGAGATGTGCTAGGTGCAAAAACAGGACAAATCCCATAAAATGTCAGTTAAGTAGTTACAATCTGATTGCAATGACCATTTATGCTTGTAGGAAAATGAAATCAAACAAGGAAGCATATAGGAAAATATTTGCTATCAAAACGCATTTAATTTTATGAAAAAGAAGTATTTACCCTCCTATGGGTGTATTTGGTTCAACTTTTCATATAGAGGTGCACTTCAAAAAGTTAAAAGTTTATAAAGAAAACTTTCTCATCAAGGGTATATGTACCAGTAGAAACTCAAAAACAACTGGAAGATTTTGAATAACCTCACTAATGAAAATGTCCGCCTATCAAGTAAAATTAAAATGAAATTACCCTATCAACTAAATAAATTGAAAAGATTAAGTATTTTGAGTGCAAGTAAAAAACCTAAAAATCAACCCTAGAATTACCTAAAGCCTTTGCGGCACTCTAGAACTACCGAGTGAGAGAGAGGGATGGTGATACTAATGACGTGAGAGTGAAAGGAAGCCATTAGAAAAATGCAAATGTGCACTTATCAATGCTCTGAGTTCTTTAGCTTTTTATTTAGCATGTATTTCAAATCAACTAGGTCTTTAGCTTTAAGGAAAGTTATCATTCATTAAAAAAAAATTTCAAATCTGTTTCAATCATAATGCCTCTAGGTTGATCCTAAATGTAAATCTTGATTTTCAATGGCCCTTCGATTGCCGTCTCGCCTCTACAGGAGACTCAAGCCTTAATCCACACAGTAACAAATGTGGTCGAAAGTGAAACCTATGTCATCACATCTCGGATGTCGCCAGAAGTTGCTATAGAAGTTAACCCGCATACATGTGAATTGAGTATACCTGTACCAAAGGTTTTTTTTTTTTTTTTTGTTGAATGATATGTTGATATGTGTAGGAACCGTGAAGCCTAACATCAGCAAAAATCCATATGGGTAAAATCCATTTAGAGGATATCAACAAAGACAATAACTATCATTATAATAGGAAAATCACCCAAAACTGCACAAAACCAAATAGATGGGACAGTTTGCTCTACCCATTTCAGATAATAGAAGCCTAAATCGACAAAGAGGAAAAGGGTTTGCGCAAACCTTTCTTAGGGCAGAGGTGAGCAAGAGAGGAAGATGGAGTCCTAAAGGCGGTCGATGGCGAGGAAGAGCCCGTTGGGGAGGGATGGATGATTGCCGGAGAAGAGGGAGAGGAAAAGGCGTTGAAGGGATTTGGTGCAAGGGGCACGAAACTAACAAGTTTTTTTTATCTTATTTTCTTTTTTAAGTATTACGTCAACTTAACAAGTATTTTTTTAATTATTTTAATTTTTCCAAATATTTTTATTATGCCGGCAAATATTCTTTTCAATTTCCATCATTTTAATTTACTTCCCAACGTTCACATATCATCGATAAATATAATAAATTAGAGGTCTTGCAAAGTTTTCCAGTGACTAAATAATTTCACCAGTAAAGGCTAGCTTTTGCTAATGAAATTTGGCTTGCACAGGGAAAATATGCAAGCAAAAGTACAAATTGTCGTAGTGAGAGAGATAAAAAGTACTAAAATGAGAGAGATTGCAACAAGAAAGAAATTGTCGAGAGATGGAGATAACGAGACCAGCGAGACGGAGACGAGGGCAGCATAGACCATTGGAGTTGTCATTGGTGTCGATTTCAATAAGGGATGGAGCTCTGGTTTTGCAACAGAAGAAAGCACTAAAAAAGGTAGGAATGGGATTGGATTGATTTGGTGGATTAATTAGGTTGGAAAACCACAAGATAAGTCCGTAGTTAAAATAAAAGAAATGTGGTAAAAACAACCACAGTAGTGGCCGAGGTTAATTAGCGCCAAAGAAATAAAAGGATGTAGTTTTTTTTATGTGTTTTTGACTTAGTAGGCATGAATAGTGAGCCGGCAAAAAGAATATCAAAAATTCATTAACAAAATTAAAATACTAGAAATGAAAATATTTGGATTCACCAACGAAAAACTCTATGTGGCCGAAAGTCTTAGCCTTTCCCTATGCAAATATATACGTGGCTAAAGGTTTTTCACTTTGCCTACAAAATACCGCGTGGTCAAAGGATATTGCCAACAGAAAACCATGCGTGGCCGAAAGTGTTGGCCTTTCCCTATGCAAATATATGCATGGCCAAAGATTTCTCACTTTGCCTACAAAATACTGTGTCGCCAAAGGATATTACCTACAGAAAAGCATACGTAGCCAAAAGTCTTAGCCTTTTCCTACGCAAATAAATGGGCGGTTAAAAGTTTTTCACTTTGCCTACAAAATACCGCATTGCCAAAATATATTGCCCACAGAAAACCATGTGTAGCCAAAAGTCTTGGCCTTTCCCTACTCAAATATATGTGTGGCCAAAGGTTTTTCACTTTGCCTACAAAATGCCACGTCGCCAAAGGATATTTGTTCATTGGTAAAACTTTGTTTCTTGTTTTGGAGAGAATCCCGACCACTTTTGCCCACGCAAATATCTTGTGTCGCCAAAAATAGTAGAGAATTCTAACTTTTGCCTACGTCGGTTCATTTTTGTAGGCAAAAGATAACTTTTAGCCACGCAAAATGGGCCTATGTAGGCAAAGCCGTAGCCAATAATGCATTTTGTTGTAGTGGTACTTGTATCACTTAGAAGTGTTTTAACATGATGTTAAAAGAAAAAAAAATAAAAAAATAATGTATTTGACATCTCTTTTAAAGTTGTCCAAGTTGAAGGTGCTAAATTATAAATGCCAAATTTGCCACCTAAGAGCATCTCCAAGAGAGATGTCATTTTAGAAATGTCAAGTTTCATTTGATGGCTTATGTGGCATTTTGAAGGTTTGAAATTTGGCATATTTGGAAAGTGGGGACTCCAACCAATACTTCAAATTATTATTTTATTGTCAATTTAAATTCTTGCGGGACCCATGCCATAAAAAACTTTATAAAATCTTTGTATTATTGTCGGGCCTATGTAATAAACAATTTAAAAGTAAAATTAGCATGTAACTTTTTGGTATGTCAAATTTGAAATCTCAAACTCATATGTCAAATGTCACATCACATTTGATATTTTTTTACCTACGTGGAGATGCCATATCACATTTGATATATGGATTGAAGATGCTTTAAGCCTTCAAATCTAAAATGACATCCTTAAATTTGAAGGTGCTTATTGGAGTTGCTCTAACACTCAAGGCGCATCACTTGTGACCTACTGTCCAGCAGAGAGTTTGATATTCTAGATTATTATGGGTTTTGAAAATGACCTCACAAGGTATATCCAAATCCAACCGTTGACCGACTGACCGCAGAGTAGCAGATGTATACAGAGAGGGAGGGAGAGATTATTGAGCGTGAAAGAGTTTGATATTCTGGATTATCACTGGCTTTTGAGAATGACCTTTCATGGTTTATCCACCTGGTAACCTGCTGACCTGCAGTTGTACAAAGAAACTTTGAGTTAATTCTTTAATTATAAAGGGCGTTGGAATAGGATGACTATAGAGGCTGAGGGGTGATGCTAGGATTTAGAAATTGGGATAGATTTTAGAATAAAAAGGGAAGTTCTCGCTTAAAGAGAGATGGGGCTTTTCCAATTGAGTCTTTTTCGAGGGAGCGATAGAAATTCTAGTCACCAAAATGTCTTTTCAGTCTTTTGCACCCTATTGCCCAAGGCCTACAAAAATGATTACAGTAAAAAGAAACCGGCTTTTTCAGTCTTTTGTCCCCTATTGCCCAAGGCCTACAAAAGTGATTACAGTAAAAAGGAAACGGCTTATTACAGTTTCTACAAAAGATCACATGCAAATGAAAAAGGCGATGTATATCAGCTTCTCTAGAAGCAAATGCAAGATGCGGACAACATGAAAGAGAAGATTAACAATGGGTATGTTTTGAAAATTTGGAGTGGCTCTATGTATGGACAACAGCTTTCTTTTGAATGTGTACTGTGTACAGCTACAAAATGTATGCGCTCGTTCTGCCCAATTTGTAAATATTGCTATAAATATTTATGAAGTAACTGTTTGGAACCTACATAGCCACCTTTTTTGGTGTTATTGGTAACCACATTTTTGGTGTTATTGGCTATATAGGTCCTCTTTGTTCTTTATGTTTTGAGTAATATAGAGCCTCTTATCCAGAGAAAAAAATTTCTAAGTGTAAAAATGGGTTAAGTTTTTTAAACTATATACATTCAAAGGTTAATTAGCCCAAATAAAGTAAAATCATGATTAAAATTAAAAAATAAAAAAAATAAAGGAAAGCCATGCAATGCATCATGTATATGTGCAATCAATTTAATAGTGCGCCAATTTCCAATAAGAGTAGAAGTTTTTTTTTTTCTTTTTTTTTTAAGTAGGATTAATTTTAAGTGGGACCCAGATGGGTTTGCAAGGCAGTTCCCAAATGGTTAGTATATTGCTCAAGAGACAAATGTTCCACATGGAATACAATGTAATTTACTTAGAAGATTGGCACAGTGTGCCTATTGATGGATGATGCAATTGACTTTATCCGAATACCTCAGGTGTTTTCATCCACAAGGAATACAATGTGATTTACTTAGAAGATGGGCCCTACGCCTATTTGATAGATGATGCAATTGACTATCTCCGAGCACCTCAGGTGTTTTCAAACCAATGCTTGTCATTTGACAATATTAACATCATCATCAAAGCCTTGTTGTAACTTTTTTAGAGTCGATTATATGAATTTTATTTCTCTGTTCCAATATATCTTAAGTCAAATTTTTGGATAAGTTAAATTTTTTAAATTCAATTTTATTATCGTTATTCACATCTTTTTCGGCCTATTCCTTTCCTTGAAGGGTCATAACGCGCATATCCAAACTTATTGATTTATAATATAATATTAGCTCATTTATATGATAATTGAACATAGAATCAACTTATTCTAGATAAATAAACTTTCACAGAAAGCATCTCAATTTTATAATAACAGATTCATAGTGTTTGTTCACAACATTGGTCCAACCCATTTTTCAACGACTCCAAAAGTTGAACTGCCGCAGGCTTTCTTTCTTTCCTTGTTTTTCTTTCTTCTTCTTTTTTTATTTCATTTTATTTTTTTGTTTTTCTTTTCCTCAATCAAGGCCTCCTAGTTTTGATGAGGTAAAACTATTAAAATTTGGTCTCAATAACGAAAAAAAAAATTTTTAGCCCCACGTGATCTTGGGACCCAAGGGAACCCACATCCAAGGATAGAGAGTGACAAACCCTGGGTAAATTCATAGAAAAACCTAACAAAAATCAGGATTGCCAACCGATCAACCTTTAGTTATGGCTAAAAGAGGGGCAGATATTTTGCACTGAGTAAGAAAACTCTTGGGGCCCACTTGGACCCGTCTGATGCATCTAATCTAAATGTCATAGGCTCCAATGTTCTTACAAAAATCGGAATTGACTCCCAGGTAGATTGAAATCCAAATATATCTATGCCTTGTAAAGTGGTTAAATTCAAGGGCCAAAAATCAAAATGTTAAAAAAAGTGAATAGACTAAAAATTTAGTAAATATGTAGTTACCTGTCCAGACCTTTTGACTTCCACTTGGTGGGGCCTCATAGAAAGGTTCATACAAAGCTTTGTGAAAGACATCCGACCATGAGCATGAGCATGAGCATACCCCATCAGCACTTTTTTGTATTTATTAGGAGCAAATAATAATTTCTGATAGTAAAAACAAACTTTAGTAGCAAACATTATTTTGTGCTGTGGTAGAGAAATAATTTTTTAACATATAGACATTTGGCTGCGGAATCTGAAAACTGCCACTATAAAAGTGTCGTTAATTATCATATTTCTTGTGGTGAGCTAAGTGCCTAACTCAAGTTGAATATTGCTCTAACACTGCTAATATATTTTTTGTCCCCCATTGGAGGTCCCTAGGTTAACACTTTCTTCTTTACTTTTAGAATAAGAATCTTTTTAATAGAGATTTACCCTGTCATATGTCCATTGAAGAGTGAATTTTTTGAAATATTGAGCACATCAATTTGAAGAAGTATTGTCTAGTGGTTCATGGATTTGACTAAGTACATATTAAAAAAGAGTTTATAGCCCTTTTCGGTACATGTAGAATACAATATTTTTAGGTTTAAAATAATAATAGAATCAAATATTGTAGAATGTAATAGTGCAATATTATAATATGCTGTTTGTCATTTTTTAAAGAATGCTATAAATCTGGCCTATTTGGATGCACAGAAATGTAAAAGATTCTTATATTTTTAAGAGAGTTGTATTAGCCTTCACGTTTGGGCTATTTGGATAACTTAAGAAATTAAAAGAATTTCTCATTTTTTATTGAAATATTTAAAGATTTCTCCCTGCACTCCTGTGTTGTAGGAAAGAATCTTGTCAGGAGATTTTATTAGTTTTCAAAGGCTGGGACGTTGTATACTTGACAGGGAAGTTACGGCAATCCCTCTTGCAATGAGGTGATTTTTTCCGCCGCACCCCCCACCCCACCACGACCATACCTTTTATCCTCCTGTCAATCTCTTTTCCCCTCCTTGAATACCAACTCCTTATCTTCTCTCCCACTCATTCTAGCCACTACAACAGGGTCTTCCATTACTCATCTTCCCGTTCCAAACCACAAATAACTCACTTACCTTCACCATCATCTTTACAACACTCATCCCTACATGAAAAAGGCCCCATCAACGTCCCTTTCACCATCTTACATCAAATCGAGTCCAAGTTATCTACACCCATTTCAAACCAAAATCCATACCAGTACCCACATCTAAAATCTTGATCGGTCTTCCCAGACTCCTTTCATATGAAAAGCAGTGGAGTTCTTTGCCTCAACAAAAACTAGGAAACGCTATGACAAACCCATCTCATGTTTATCATGGATTCATCTTGATTCCTATCTCCACGAACCTTAGACAAAAATCTTTAAATTTACATATTCCAAAGTAAAAGCGTCACATTAACATAGAACGATGATAAAGTTTTGCACTCAACAAAGATGTTAGAAATCTTAAATCAGGAGCCCTGATGGGACAATCATCATCATGATCGATCCGATTAGTAAAAAATAATAATATAACAACTACACATGCAAGACGTTAGGCCGTTGATATTTGGCCACTTATTGGGCCACATGGCCATTCCATGATCATCTCACCGATATTTTTGCCACAGACATGCCTTTTTGTTTGCTAGGATTCTGGAGAATTCTTTTGTGGCTTTCTAGAAATTTCTCTATATAATCAAAATACAACTTAGTGTTAAAGAAGCTAAAATTTAGAGACATTTGGCTTGCAATAATAGCTTAATTAACATCTTATGACAAGAGTTTACTATATTAGCTAAGTAGATAGAATAATAGTAAACGTCTGATAAAAATGATGATAAATAATATAACATTGCATTTGGTTGATCAGGCATTTGATGCTAAATAAAGCCAATAGTTTTTTTTTTTTTCATTTGCACAGTTAATATGATTGTACCAACAAAATCCTTAAAATCCAATTTGCAATGTAGCAGTGGCTAATAGTGACAATTATTGTTGTTGTTTTTCCGATTAAAAACAATTATTATAACAGTTTCATGTGGGACCAGAAATTATTATTGGCAAAACATTCAATTAGAGACTGTTACAAACTCCAACTTTGGTGTAAGGCCGCCTTGCAGCTATCCAGTGAAAAATGCAAAAACTTTGAATAAGATTGTTTTATCTTCATGTGAGGCCATTAAGCTAATAAATTCGTGATGAAGCCCTTGATCCCGTTCATTTCAACCCATTTGCATCTATGGAGAGCTCGCTGGGTCCATATTTAAAGAAAGTAACCATTACCTCAAGGTTGGAAAATATAAAGTAAAAAGAGAATTCTCGACTTTGTAGGCAACTGTTTACCCAAAAAACTTCGCAGGCAGAGACTGACCACGGATGGAAATGAGGGCAGGTAGGTCGTCAGGAGATCGCTGGGTCCATATTTAAAGAAAGTAACCATTACCTCAAGGTTGGAAAATATAAAGTAAAAAGAGAATTTTCAACTTTGTAGGCAGCTGTTTACTCAAAAAACTTCGTAGGCAGAGACTGGCCACAGATGGAAATGAGGGCAGGTAGGTCTGATGCAGTAGTCTTCAGATTGCTTTTTTCCATGTTGTATCAACTGCAGTTTTCACTGCATAGGCTCTGAACGGCCAAATTGCAAGAAGGCTTTATGGCAATGTTGCCATCCTTGGTTCGAATTTTGACAAGTTGCTTTGGATAAAATGCCTTAGGTTTGTATTAGCTGGTACCCAAATTTTTTATATACATAGGCTATTTATCAAACTTATCGTATAAAGAGATCTAATATTATCTTTAATTAGAGGATTTTTATTGTGGGGGGGGGGGGGGGGGGGGGGGGGGGTGGGGGGGTGGATTTCTGATTGGGGAACTAATCCCAAATAAATTTAGTGCACAAAATAGGTCCTCTTTGACAGATTTCTTGAAGAAATTTTATTTTTTTGATGGTGGGGGAGGAGCAATGCTTCCCCTTCTTTCTTCCTCTACTTCCTTATCTTTGGTGTGGGTAGATGATGATCATGGGTGTAGTATTAGAGCAGGTTCAACTTGGAAACCTGGAGGACCTTTTTGGTGATTATCAAAACAACATCAATTAATATTTAAATCGCACTAAAAGAAAGAGAAAATGAACCACAAAATCACCATCCCAAACTTTTTTTTATGACAGAAGGTATTCCTCATCAGCTCAGCCTCAGACCTGTGGCCTAGACCCAAGGGTTACCCAAATGTGACAAGCAAGGACTATTTCTTGGGGATATATACATAGCCGCACACATATTACCTGAATAATGCAAGAGATGGAAGTCGAACTCTAAACTTTGAAGAGCAAACACACGGCTCAAACCAACTAAAATTAATAGTGAAATCTAATTCGTGGGGAAGTTTAACTTTTTGGAACCAAGAAAACAAATAATTAACACTCATCTATATACTACACAAATATAAATATGAACTAGATTACTAGATAGGGAAAGGAAACTTCAAAAGAAGACTCCACTCCATTCAGAAATATGAAAACAAAGGAAGGGCAGAAGAAATTTTCTATGAAAAAGAGACCAAAATCTGTCTAAAATAAAATGAACTAAACACAAATCACTCAAAATATTCATCACTAACATTTTTGGAACGTCTAAAAATCTGAATCTGAACACAATAGGATACAATGAAAAGATCTAACCCAAGATTTAGCACAAACTACAGATATATTTATCTTTAAAAACACTACAAATATGTTTAAAATATAGACACCTACATTTACAAAGAAATATATCCCCAAATAGTTGAAAAATAGATGAAAATTTTGTTTTTTTTTATGACCTAGGGTATCTCTTGCTAGACTAGCCGTCTGACCTTTGGCCTTCGGCCCAGGATTACTAGAGTTTGACAAGCAAAGACTATTCCATAGGGGGTACATACATGGCCACACACATAATTTGGAAAAATTAAGAGAGAAACGGCTATTGATCTTCATTGGTTTTGAGAAATTGACATGGATTCAATGAATCCTAATTGCATCTGCATTGAACCCAATCAAACCAAAAGAGGCAACATAGAGTCATCATTATAAGTCTCTTTGATGGAGGCCAACATCTCCTATAAATTCATGGCCCTCGATCACTCTCTCCAATCAACACATAAGTGTGATGTTCTACCACTATTCACACATTAAGTGAGGTTTGGGAGAGAGTAAGTTAAGAGCCCCACTTGATGATAAACATATGTGATCAAAGGTCCTTAATCTACACTATCGTCGTGATGCAAGGTCAAGCGTATTAACATCAGGCTTCATCATCCGGATTGATGGTGCAAGGCACACTTCCAATCTTTATGTTGATGGTGTCTTGTTGAATGCATATATCAAGATCCAAATGGTTTTTATAAAGGGAAGTCTTCTTATGTATCCATCCCTTACGGACTTTTAGTACACTCTCCTTCATGGGGCCCATTGTGGACCCCAGCAACAGATGAGACTGGTGGGGATGGTAAGATCCATGTTGTACCACCTCATGTATCAAGTTTGGCTCGAATCATATGTCCCTAACCCCTTCATCTATAGCCCACAAAATCAGTCCATTCGAATTGATGCACAATTGATTCAACGGTCCAATAAATTCAAATTTCACCGAAATTTGAGGAGTGTGACTATCAAAGGGGTCTCTGTGTGTTGCAAGATTTGAATTAGGTAATAGATAGGCCCCACCTAGAGTTCTTATGAAGAAGTCCTATACACCTAGGAAGAAGGCCGAACTAAGTGGAAAAGAAACCCGCATATACATACAAGCGAGAAGATTGGGGGTTGAACCGGACCTCCCCAATAAGAACCAAACTCCTTACCACTAGGATAAGGAGTAGAACACAAACTATTTCATAAATCTAGAAACAAATAGGAATCCTAAATATAGAAAACCCCATGTAACTTGTATTCTATTATATTAGATTTGTGAAATAATACGTGAATATCAGTTCGTTTGTTTTTTGTTTTTTTTTTTTTCAAATCTTCATTGAAAAACCAAAACAACAAAGGCTCCCAAGCCCTAACAAGGATGATGGTCATGCATGAACCTTTTTAAAAACTCTCCATCCAAAACGAACTCCATATTAAGGGAGAAACATAGTTTAGCCAAAAAGTTAGTGGACCTTACAAAACGTCTAGGAACATAAGAAAACTAAACAGATGAGAAGGGGCTTGTAGCAGCTTGAAAGTCTTTTGTGATGCTCATGATCATCCAATCATTTTTACCTTTAATGTCTTCTACCACCTCCATGGCGTCAACAAGATATAGATTTTAGAGAGGCGAAGACCCTTTATCTTTCCAAGTGCACAGAGGATCAATCTCGCTTCTACTTCTTCAACGAAAGCAACTCTTGACCCGCAAGCTACTCCTGCAAACATAAAAGAACCATTCATCCAAACAACAAAACCAAAACTTGATTTTTCATCTAAAGGCTAGAAGGCTGCAACTATAAACATCATACAAGAATCCAATAGGTAGTCCACAAAAGGCCTTGTGTCAATTATAGGTTGGGTGACTCCCTTAGCCTTTATTATATCATTAGATTCCCACAATATTTTTTCCATAACTTTAAGAATTTTAGCAGGATTTATAGGAAAACTTTTAAATATGAAATCATTCCTAGCTTTCCAAAGAGCCCACCATATTACTAGAATCAATGCCTACGAGGCTTGGCCATTCATGAGGAAGTTTGAATTATCAAGGTCTATAGTTTGCTTCCACCACTCTTGCAGACGGATAGTAGGGCCATGGCCCATGAGAAGCCCTAATTTCAAGCCTAACCAAGCAGCTCTAGTGTGGTCACATTTGAAGAAACTATATTCCACGATTCCACTTCCTTTTCACAAATGGGATGCATGCTATTATCACTATTAAATTTAGAGTGTAAGAAAGCACAAACAGGGATTGTTTTTTTAAGCATTTACATCCAAAAAGGAGGATTCTTTAGGCTAAGTGAATTTTCCACAATCGTTGCCACTTGATATGTCTATTGGTGGCTGAAGTGCTAGTAGTTCTAGTCAATGTCTTAGAAGCAATTTTAGTAGTAAGCACTCTCTCCTTAGTAAAGGGCCATACTCTTTTATCCAACATATTGGCTCTTGGGATGTAAACTTTAAGGATATCATTGACAACCCTTTGTTCATTAAAAACCCTCCTAAGTTGGTCCCCATCCCAAACTTTATTTATGTTTCACACGTTCTTAACATGGAGGCCAGGTTCATTAACAATTGAGTAAAGCTTTCTAAGCCCTTCTTTACAAGGCGTCCAATTATTGTTCCACACTAAGATATGTTCTCCATTGGTAATAATCCATTCTATGTTCTCTTTAATAAAATTAATAACTTCAACAAACCCTTTCCAGAACCAAGAATCACCATTCCTGGAAGTTGCCTCCCAGAGTGTTTTATTTAGACAATACCTGGCCTTGAAGACCTTAGAAGCTAGGAGATGGTCATCGGTTATGCATCACCAACATGGTTTGGTGATAAGTCCTAAAAATTATATCATTTCATGTTCAATTTAAGGAATTTTAAGGACTTATTCATTAGAAATCTCTTCATTTAATTGGAATTCATATTTTTATAATTTTAGAAATCATTATTGAATTTTCTTGCAAAAATTTGTCAAAAATCACAATTTTCCATAAAATTATAAAATTTTCCATTTTAGATTTCTACTTTTAGAAGATTTTTTCAAATTCATGATCTTACATGAAATAATAAAATTTCTCATCATCATTAGTTAATTAAAGTTAAATCATGATCAACGATGTGAATTTATGTTGTCATTTTATGTAAATTGGGTCCGCATTAGTGCATTTGCAATTTTGATTCAAAATTATTAAATTAATTGAAAATCACTTTTATTTGTAGGAAAAAAGGAGAGAAGGTCCCACAATCAAAACTTGAAACCAAATTGCATCCAAGGTGGGGCCAATCTACATGGTTTAGAAAGAGAGCAATTTCTTATCAGGATTAAAAGATTGACCAAAAAGGAAACCACATGGTTACGGACATTGGCTTTTGCATGAGAATCTCAATGTGGCCCACCTTAATATGGAAGGTGTGATGAAGGACTTGCCATCTCACGTGTAACACCATCCCAACAATATACCCATGCCAGAATTACTTGCCTTATCATATATAATAATCCAAGTCCCATGCCAAGACGTCAGATTCACTCCACATATCATTATTCACGCCAGTCAACTTCCCCAATCCACTTTCCAATAAAAAAAAAAATTATCATTACAAGTGTCCTTATCAATTCCATGCACAGGTGGCCCAACACTGCTACTTACTCTCAACTTTCTATTCCTACATTCCCTTCACGCCATTCTCTCTCCATACATATTCTTTAAATATAGAATCTCAGCCATCTCTTTCCAAAAAAGACAAGGCAACGGCAACCACCCCTCATCTCTCTCTCATATCTATAAATATATATATATATATACATATATATCTCACCAAGAGAGAGGATTTTTGGACGTCCAAAATCCACTCCAAACCGAAGGCACCCTCCTCCTCAATATTCACGTCCCAGCCATCTATTCTCTCTCTCCCTCCCTCCCTCCCTCCCTCCCTCCCTCCCATATCATCACACACTCAATTTAAGAGGGGATTTTTGGAACGCCCAGCCCATTCCATCTTTCTTTCTCACGTTTTTTTTCTTTTTTCTCTCCATACGTCCCTCAACCACTCTAACCCATTCCGTTCATCTCACCACAAGCCCATCTCATCACAATCAAAAGTGGGATTTGGCCAAGCCCACTTTGGGATTCATCTTCTCCATTCCATTTTTTCCTATTATCTAATTCCCTTTGGCGTGAAGATTGAATATAAGAGTTTAGATTGTGCCCAAAATCCTCTCTTTTTGATGTATTGATCTAGAGTAAGGGTAGATTTTTTTTTCTTATTTGTAATTATTTTTTAGATATTATTGGGTATATTGGTTCGTTTAATTTTAAATACACAACTAGTGAGGTCAAGGTGTTCCACCTTGGATCAGCACCGTGTGCTTGTGTGTAATGACAAGTACAGTGTTTTTGTGGATTTTTTTTAGTCTACCAATATGGTGTTTTAATTTTCAAAAATAAGAGAAACTAACATTCTTTTCATTATTTTTTTATTATATCTGAAAGTTTTATTTCTGATTTTTTATTTATTGCATAGTTATTTATTCTTTTATATTAGTGGTTTAATATAATTTATTGTCTTGCAATTTCTAGTTCTAGGATTGTTTTTAATTTATGATTTTTAGGTTAGATTTAAATTATATTTTTTTTTTCAGATTTAAACTTATAATTTAATTTTAATTTTCAGTAGATTTTATTAGGGCAATGTTAGTTTTTTCAACTAGGACAGGTTATTTGTGAATACTAACTCCTTCTGGATATGATCCCAGACTCACCCGGTAAAACTACATCGAAACCTTACACTTGGGGTCCACGTTGATCATTTGGCTAGAGTACCAAATTATTCATCTTTGACTCCCTAATCAGCCCCCCGTCCTCCTCTCTTTCCAAAGGCTTAAAAATTTTAGCCCATTTTATTGTGTGGATATTCTTTTTTCCTTCACCATCACCCCACCAAAAATCTCTATATAATTTATATAGAGTCTGACATATTATAAAGAGGCACAACTGAAGCTACAAACTTAATAAGGGTATTCCTTCCAACTTATACAGGTCGGTTCCAATCCGGGTCGATGGTGGACCCGGAACCGAAACCATTGGTGAGAGGATGGACCCAGAACTGGTTGGAAACCAATTTCCTAGAACCGAAACCGAAACCGTTAAGGAGAGGATGAACCCAAAACCAGAACCGTATATGAGGCAAATTCGGGTCTGAGCCCAAATCTGTATAGAAAATGCTTTGGAGAAAAAGCTAACTTTTAGGAAAAATTTTCAAAAATTAAGGTAATATGTCGGGTTTCGGGTCCACAGACCTAAACCGATGTGGAACCAAATCCGAAACCATTTAGGTCACAGGTCCAAAAATAGGATTTAAACCCGGACCCATTTACTCATCGGTTCCTAAATAAGGACCCAAACCCACTTATTAACGGGTCTGAACCTTCGGGTAATTAGAAAATCGGTAACCCATTTACAACCCTTGATATTTTCGAAGTTTGAATTTTATTTTTTACCTTGGAGATTAGGGATTGAAAACTTAAATTTTTATTTTTTCCAACAACTAAGGGGTTCCTCAAATACTTCTCATTCGCTAAGGATTTGCAACTAATCACACTCTCACCTTACTAAAATGAGCTCCCGATTTTTTAAAATTGAGTAGTTGACCTAAAACTTGACAATAGCCATCTAGGAGGTCTTTGATTTCTCTAACTCCCTCTAGGACTGCCTTACAAACTAGCCTTAAAAGTCAAGCTTGATCCCGCCCATTTAATCAATTTGGCCGGGCCAAATTGATCTTTTTATCAATTTTGTGGCTATTTGAGTCATTGTTAGTACCATTCAAATTAAATTTATTGCATTCCTTACACGGGCCGGGCCGGGTCGGGTTAGTCTTTGGGCTATCAATCACTTAATTCAAACTCAGCCCAATTATTAAATGGGCCGTAATTACATATCCATTAGAAAAACAGTAATGGGTCGGGCCAGCCCCACCCATGACCTCCCCTAGGCAAACTAGCACTTCCATTACTACCTGAAGAACCTGTTCCATTAGAAAGAATAACGGAAAAGTCAACTTTGACAATTTTTCTTTAGAAAAAACAGTAAGTTTCAAATATGAAATTCACCTAATCTTACAGCAATTAGAGTTTGGGCAACCATCAAACTTTAAATAAAATTTTATTCAAATGCTAATTAATTTGACAATATACCCAGCTCCTATTCAGAAAAAATGGACTGCAATCCACAGTTCACACAGCGGCAATTGGGGGCCTTTCCTAAAAGAGGGGGAAAATAAATGGTTATGGCTCAGTTAAGATTTTGCCACTCTTGCAGCTCATCCGAAAGATCTGTTGCACTACTACTTCACGAGCGAGACATCTATGAGGTTTAAGGAGAAGAAAAAAACCTTCTTACTTTGAAGCTGGAAAACTCCAAAACTTAAATAAAGCATCTGAAAAATATTGCAAAAGCCATGTTTTGTGGAAGAAGATCATATAAAACTCATCTACAAACGACATCCTTTAATTACAACATTCAACAACAACACTATTTACTTTGGTTCTTTGGGAGATCCTTTAAAATGGATTAATGCAATAAATCTCAATACTATGTATGCAAACAATCAACTATGCAACAAAAATAAATCAAGCAAAAACACACACCACAATAATGCACAATTTTTACGTGAAAACCCAAACCAGAAAAAAAGCCACGATCGAAAATCAAGCAGAATGAATTATGCCATAGATAAAAGGGATACTCACAATCTTTATCCAGTTAAAGGACTTTGTGATTTCCTTGCTCAGCACCGCTGCTATAACGACCCCCTACCATTCTCTATTATAAACCCAAGCACCTAGATGCCTTTTAAATGTTACACTTGACTTTCCACAATAATCTTCTACGCTCAGAGATGTAAAAAAATAAGGACCTCTAGAGTAGAACTTCAACCCTTCAACTCTCCCATAAAAAAACTCTACAGAAGGTGATCTCCAACAAACAATCTTTACTTTAAATAATGAGATCCGTGTTCCATACCTTACGATTAAGAGAGAACCCCTTTTTATAACCCCAAATTTGTGCCTCATAAGTATATTTTAATCAAGAAATAAGTTAGTACAAAACAAGTAAATTTCTCTTTAAATCAGACTGAAAAATTGCAAGTTGGCAGAAATTTTTGCACAAGTCCAATTGGTCGAATTAAGTTACTGCATCACCCGATTACTACCCAACAGGTCGGATTAAATTCAGTATAAGTTTTTCTACAAACTTTTCGAAGCCAAAACTTTATCATTTTAGCTCCGATTGACGCAATCTTGAGCTTTATAGATATTTAATTGAAATGAGCTTTCTAATGGTAGGTAACTTGCCTTTATCAAATGCTTGGTTTGTGAGATATAACATTTTTAATCTATATTATCCGTAGAAAAATACTTCAATTTATCACTCTTTTTTCGATTTCTTCACTTCAGTGCATCCGGTGACTCAAATCATTGTCCATACTAAAGATAGATAAAATACAATATCAATGGACTCAAGTTTTGTCCAACTCATGAATTCGCCAATATAAAAATCCTTACAACATCCCAACTGAAGTCTCCATGAAAGCATTGTGTTATCTATTAAGTACTTTAGATTACGGGTAAATTTGGATGTAGCACAAATCAAAAATCAAATTGATCTCAGATTTCTTAACAGGGTAGGTATTATATATTTTGAGATTTTTTCCTCGTTACAACAAATTCCATTAAAAAAAAAAAAAGGTGTATGTCATATAAGAACTAATAACAGTGTAAACTTTTTTTTCTTTGCTATGGCTTCAGCTTGTTAAATTTGGAGATTGTTTCATGTCATATTTAATATTTTGATCTTATTTCCAGCAATTCATAAAGGTGCAGTTTATGAAATTCTGTTACGCCTCCAAAATTAAAAAGATTAGCTTTTTTTCCTCAGCTGTAAAAAGAAATCCAGCTATTGAGCTTCCGTTGGAAACAATTCATCTCGTGTATGTTACCATCAAAACCAAAATGAAAGGAATATCAAAATCATCAATTTGTCATCATTTCTTATACGAATGCTCATATTGTTTGTTTATTTTTTTCATGTAAGTTTTAATCTAGATTATTAGATTTGTATTTTTTTGACTTATGCTCATTGTAGTACTATGATCACGGGCGAAGATAACAGGGTTCTATTCTCATGTAATTTTGATTTTAATTAAGTATTAGTACAGTAACACATGCTAGGCACGGGCATGACCTACCTGGGAAGACTCCATGCTCCATAAAAATAATTTTAAATTTATATATATATATATATTTGGGTTTTTGGGTGTTGGAGTGGTTGGGTTACTTATTTAAAAAGTCAAGAGGGTAAGAGTTCCACCTATACATTTTTTAATTTTTTTAACAAATGCTCAATTAAAAGTCAAAATCGAGAAGAATCTAATCAAAATTGAATCCAACACTCTTCTCTTTAATATATTATAAGTGTTAAATACACGGCCTATAGTTTGAAGGAGGCAAATGCATATTCTTTATGTGCACCTTCTTTATTTTTCTACAACATGGTGATCATTTTATGATAAGATTTTATTTATTATTAAGTTATAGTATATGCTAAAAGTTGCTTTTTTATTTTTTAACCAAACAGGTTTTGCTGCTTTTGCTGTTAAAAAGTAGGAACAAAAGTTGAGTTAACCAAATAATATTTTTTTGCTAAAAAGCAGCTATAGTAAAGTAGATTATTAAAAGCTATTTTTTGAAAAGCTTTCTAAATTAGCTAAGCCGAACCAACCAGATTACTAAACGGGCAGTTCGAAAACGGCTCATACATGTTCCTAGTAATAGTGACCAATCTCTCACACAATACATTGCCATCCTTATGGCAGGCCCCAAACCTTAAGAGACCCAGAAAAGGATAAATGTGGTGGGTGTCATTGCCCATTTCACACACACACACACAAAATCTAAGGCCAATATGTCAAAATTACCCTGAGCTCCATTTAGTTCAAACCATCACACACACACAGAGAGAGACACACACACACACACACAAAATCTAAGGCCAATATGTCAAAATTACCCTCAGCTCCATTTAGTTCAAACCATCATTGCCGTGCATCCCACTTCCAGCTGACCTGAAGGGTATAACACATTTAAAGACGACAATGATAACAACTGAACAACCCCAAGCATCATCTTACAAGTGATCCTCTTTAGAAGATTTTTTTAACCCAAAAAAAAAAAAGCCATGCTCTTCCACAGTTAGGGGATATAACAAGCAGACCAACAGAAACTCTATTTACTTGGTATGAAGAAAAATATAACAAATAATAATGATAAACAATTGCTTCATTTATTGCCAACAAACATACAACTCTATAGATGAAACAGAAAAAAGCAGGTTCACTTCCTCCTCTCTATCCTCACATTTAGTTGTTAACTGTTCCCAGCTCAAAGACGGAGCAAACCAGTCTCCTATTTCATTAAAAAAGAAATTCTTTCAGATTTCCTCAACCAAACTTCTTTTTCTATTATTTTCATGGATTACTTCTTGACCACATAAGGAGCCAAGTATCATGGCTTAGTTCCTTTCATTTCCTGGTTTTGTCAAGCACCTCGATGTATCTCTTTGGGATTCCATACTGTTCCACAAGGATTTTGCCCAGGTTGTCAATCACCCCACCTTGAACTAGCACCTCGTGCTGCCCCTTCTTTCCTGAAAATGATCCCAACAGTTAGAAGAAGAATTAGAACACAGATTCTTAGAAGAGGTCAATGGAGTGTGGAAGCACACAAATTGTTTTGAAATTAGTTTTTAGGCAAGTGACATTTTAAATGGAACTGTTGATCAAATTCACAATTCAGTTTGAAATTTGAACTTCAAGGCTAAAACCAAACAAAACTCATGGAAGAATACTCCCAGCTGCACCATTGTCATTGTGCAGCATTAACTGAAAATTTCCAGTTCGGTTTCTCTGTGATATGTTGAAATTATACTGAGCACATGTATTTCCGAACTGTAAATTTATTTTTGTGGTAAGAACCCATTCTAAATTTAAACAAAGAACCAAATGCTCAAGGTTGACAAGACTCACTCAGCTGATTTGAGTGCAATTGTAAGATTGTTGATTGAACTTCAAGGTTCCACCCAAATGTTTTTGACATAAATTACAAGAAAGTGTCCCATGCTGCAGTCAATATGGTGAGAGGCCCACCTTTGTTTTGAGTCACAGCTACAAACTCATGGTTGCGATAGTGAATACATTCCAAATGAGTGACCCACCTTTGTTTTGAATCAAATCACTAGAATCAAACACCGCTATATGTAAGCATCAGCAAAAACTCACTCCAATAAGAGGGATATACACCATTGGATTGACCGAATAACGTGACTCAACCTCTATGGGGCCCATCTTTTCTTTTGGATAGCTACAATGACTCAAAGTTGCAACCGTGGTTGCAATAGTGAGCACCTATCGAATTCAGGCCCACTTTTGTTTCAATTTGTCACTAGAATCACAAGCATTTCTATGTCTAACTATATTCTCTACCGTATCAAGCCAACTATGCATACCACTCTAACTACAATGACATTTACACCAATGCCCAATATAAGAAGGGCATGTGATATGAGCATTTTGGATCAAACAATTGTAGGTTGCAGAGATTGAATCAGATTCACTGCCATCTACACCAGTGACCAACGGCGCACGATCATTTAATTTCTCATAAATTGCTACTTCAACAAAGAAATATCATAATACAATATTAAAAATGTTCCATCATATGCAGCTTCGGGTTAAATTTCATTCTCCACTTCAAAGATCAACACTAGATGTAGAAAATTTCTGTCTTCACAAAAGCTTTTCCAATTCAGAAACATGTAAAGAAAAATCTCTCCTGATGCTAGCAAGGACTCAACACAGACCACAAACAAATAAGCTAGAATCTGATGAAATGTAGCAGTCCATATTAACATGGTAACCATTCCCAAGAGGAAAAAAAGCCGCCACCAGAAATGGTGCCAAGAAACTTAAAAATATTAGGCACAGTGTCATGTAGAATCCGATACTTTACTTTCTAATTGTAGAATCCATGTCCCTGCCATATACATGGTGGGTCCTTGCTGTATCTAGGCATCATAGCTGATCACAACCCTTAGAGAATATGCATATAATGCTCGAAGGATATAGATATTTGTACAAATCAAATCAGAACATGTATGAAGATGTAGATATTTGTAGAAACAGATACATAATATGTAATAAGTATATATATATATATTTTTAAGCCAAAGAAGATGGATACGATGGTTAACCTGGAAGTTCTGCCACTGATGTACTGCATGCAAACTTCTTCTGAAGTTCTGATGCCAGTGCTTCTGCATCCATCAGGAAAGATTCGAAACCTGAGACTCTAGTCACCTTCTTGTTGCCTTGTCGGCGCTCAGTCAGAATTTGAACCGTTTTGAGTGCACCTTTGCGCACAGCCGACTCACTTCCTCTTGTTACTCTGTGATGGACTTGCATTCGGCTTAGAAATGTTTGTCCTAAATCCTTCTTATGAATCTCTGTTGGGTAGCTTGACCCCTTTTTAACTGTTCCCTTATACAAAGCATCACAAAGTACTGCATCCAGAACCACAACGGCCTTGTCAGGAGGCTTGACTAAATTCTGAGTATCTGCATACCTGAAGACAACATCAGTGGCTTCTGTTGCACTGTAAAATTTCCCAGTGTCAACTCCAACAGATGTAAATATGGGATTGACATGTGTGCTTGGTTTGTAGATCTCCACCACTTCAAGTTGCAATTTTGCCTGGTGGCCTTCAACAGGTACAGAATCAGGTTTATTATCAGCTGCCTGTGGCTGCCGCTTGTCTGGTCTGAAGGACATGTGATCTGGGTGACCACGTTTCACTGCTGTTAAGACAACCTCCTTTTTATGCTTATCTTCCTTAGTAGAGATCTGCCCAGTAAAATGATGAGATTGAAAGAGCTGTCAGCTAAAAAGTTCATAGGCTCAGAGTAGGCAAGAAGGAAATTAAATTTTAAATATCCATGTTGGTACAAATGCGCACAATAAAATGTAGGTGGATCTGCATATAAGACACCATTAAGTGAACTATATACTTTCAATGGGATGACCATGTTATACAAGTTCATAAAAAAAGGTGATAATTATAAGGAAAGATGCTACAGAGCTGCAGCACAGTCACTGATGCAAAATTCTGGCATTTGTTAAGGGGCTTGCTATATGGACTCAAAAAAGGACTCACTCCACTTCTTAGAAAAAAAATAAAAACAAAAATGCCTAAACTACCCTTCTCTTCCCACTCACCTTCTCCTCCTCTCCTTCCCTTCCCCACCTCCCCCTCCTCTCTCTTGCCCTTTCCCACCTCCCCATCCAACAACGACGGTCAGCACCTCACCCACTGGATCTCCATCCCTCTTCCTCTCCTCCTTCCTTTCTCTCCCTCCCTCTTCCTCTCCTTCTTCCTTTCTCTCCCTCTCCCTCCTCCTCTCCATTTTCCTTTCTCTCCCTCTTCCTCTTCCTTTCTCCCCATCCCCTCCCTCTTCCTCTCCTCTTCTGCCCTCCCCCTCTTCCTCTCCTCTCCCTATTCTTCCATTTCTGAGCTACTCAACCCTGCAAGGCCGAAAATTAGAGTTTTGTTCGGCCTTGCAAATAGAACAGTTCGGCCATGACTGGCCAAACAATCCAGGACTATTCGGCTAGTCTTGGCCAAACAGGTCAAGGGCATTGTGGAAGGGGAAGGGTCGATCTCCCGGTAGGGGAGATCAAGTAGAGGGGGAAAAGGGGGGAGAGGGAGAGAAGGGGAGAGGGAGAGGGAGGAAGAGAGAGAAAGAGGGGGAGGGAGGGAGATCCAACGACTGGAGCTACCCATCATGGCAGGAGGGGGAGATGGGGAAGGGGAGGAGAGGAGGAAAGGCGAGTGGGAAGAGAACGGTAGTTTAGGCATTTCTATTTTTATTTTTATTTTTTTTATAAGTGTAGTGAGTCCTTTTTTGAGTCCATATAGCAAGCCCCTTTATTAATTGTTGCAGACTTCCTGTTGTTGTTGTGTTGTCATCATCATCATCATAAAACACAGTGGGGACTGAAAGAGAAAGATAAACAAAGTTTTTGGTGAAGATGATAAGGCACCACAGAGCCATAGCATACAACCAATGATGTGAAATTCAGGAACACATTAGAGGGTGCTAATGGAATGGCGGACATCTTAGCAAAATAGGGGGCGGATGGAAATGAAATTATATGTAAAGCCCTTTTACTGATGGTTTTTCTTTCCTCTTTTCTTCTGCTGTGTGTCTTCTGACTTTGCATGATGCCACCATAACCCATCTCTGATGCAGGCCGAACCCAAGTCCGGCCCAGATCACAGGCCCGAAGGACATCCGATTGATCCTTGGCTTCTTCAAGGATCCCTGTCCTTCTTTATCTTTATTTACTTCCTATTTTTATTTTTAGTAGTTCATGTCTGTGTACAATTAGGCCTTCTATTTTAGAATTAATCTCTCCTATATAAGGAGCGGTTCGTCATTGTAAGGGATGCTTTTTATCAATATAATTTCAGTTTCCAGAGATTTTCTCTCTCCAGTGTGATCGTGAGTTTCATTGTGCTTGGGAATCCTTTTGGATTCGAACAATCCCTCGGGAGATTGTTCTACTATCGATCCAAGATCCAGGGCTGCGCCAATCTCTGATGCAGGACGATGCAAAACCTAGCCTAATGCATTGTAATTGATGTAATGAAATCAGAAAATTAATTAATTATTGCAGAAAATTCAGATATGACTTATTACCAATAATCACTTAATTCCAAGGAATGGATCAGCCATAGATCCCGCAGTATTAGTTCTTAGATTTGAGAAGAGGATCTTAATGGAAGGCAGGACTTCCAACACTTAGGGCTTGATTTGCGAAGAAAGGGTTTTCACCAAACAAAGCATAGCCAAAGTGTTCAATTTCAGATCTGGGGTTACTGACTCAAGTTTATATTCAGCAGATCTGCAATCTTGTGGTTACTTGAAAGTACTCAGGAAGGGAAAAGTAGAAAGGATAGAGGTTATCTTTGTTGGGCTCTCACCAAACTCCAATCACAAGAGGCGTTAGTAGTGGGTGGCAAGAAGGTGGCTTGTGAACCAAGTGGAGAAGAAGAAGAAAAAGAAGAAGCTCCTTTTCTTATTCCAAAATCAAGTTTCTTACATACATAATGATGGAGAAAACCCTAGATCTAGACTTAAAAGGCCTCTCCATCCCAAAAAGGAAAATAAATAAGAATAAGACAAGAAAGGAAGAAAGAGAAGAAAAGGGGGGGAAGAAATATCGTGTGCAAGATGGACTTGTGCACATTGGGATTCGTGCACAAGTTCCATCTTGCGCACATCATGTTTTTTTTTTTTTTCAATTATGAATGTGGCCCCCTTTTCTCTCTCACTTATTACATCGACAAAACATGGGTCCCTTCTCACTAATAGACTCAAATAAAAACTAACATGGGACCAAACCAACTAAATAATTAAACTATGGGACCAATTAAATAAGTTATGGGACCAAATAAATTAAATCATGGGACCCAATGACACAAACAAATTAAACCATGGGCTCCACACAAATTTAAATGTAAGGACCCCTCCACTTTCTTCAATCCATGTGACACTTCCCTATGTGGGGCCTTCAATGTAATTGTGCACATGGGCCGTCGATACTTCGCCATCGTGATCAATCAAAATCCAACCGTCGGAACTCCTCCGAAAGACAATCCAACGGTGGATTTGTATTTTCTTCACGGTCAATGTCAAAGTATTGATCATCCAACCAAATTAGAGCTTGGTCCGCTGTCCTGCGCTTTCTTCTTTGATAAACTTTGAATGATTTTGGGGAATTTGATATGATGTCCCTATCAGTCTCTACATTTTGCAAAAATATTTTGTAACCAATCCAAAAAAGATTGGTTGAAGAATGATTAATATGCATGTGTCTCCCTCATTCTTGCTCATTAGTCAGTAGAGATAACAGACTAGTGGATATTGGAGTAAAGGAGTCAAGCCCGCACGACAGAGCCCATGATTAAGAGGCAACATTCTCTCCTCCACCCTGGCTAGCAGTGGAAGTCCCCTCCAACTATAACCAATAAATTGTTGGGCTGGCCCTATAACATGATGATGACTAAAAACATTATTCACCAAAAAAAAAAAAAAAACCTGCCTTCATAATTTTAGAACTCTAAGGCCATTCACATAATGCCCATCCTTTAAAGTCTATGACTGCAACTGGTTTCACCCAGCTTTCATGCACAAAGGCAAGCATGCAGTGAAGACACTGACAATATCACCAGGCTGCTTTTCCTAATCAAGAAGATGGTATACAAATCCTTGAACCCTTGACCTTTTGAGGATGCATCAAATCATAAAACCATAGAGATACAAACGATTGTTAATCAACAGGATGCTTTTGACCATGTAGCACAACAGAGCAGATCAACCAGGATTCCAAAGATTTTAAGATTAATCTTAAAACCCAAAGACGATGCACCAAAATGTTTTTTTTTTTTAGTTAACCTAAAAATGAAAGCATTTTCCTTTTTCCTCTTGTTCTGTTTTTGTTTTTGTTTTTTTTTTTTAATTAGTTTTTTAACATTTTGATGCTGTGCATATCTCCTACACTAAACAGCCCATCTGTATCTCTTTCTTAGCTTAGAGAATTTGTTGATACTGGGAGGTAGAAAACCCACTAAAGATCTGCAGTACAGTAAAATAAAGAGCGAAGCCTCAAAACCCACAGAAAATTGAGTAAGGATATTGAACAATCAACTATTCAAGATCTACAGTGCAGTCAAATACAAAGCAAAGCCTCAAAACCACAAAAAAACCATTTAAGAATATCAAACAATGAAATGCAACTTAGGTATGACCAGTTGAGGAAATTAGAATGTTGAAAGCTCGAGCAATGCTTCGAAAAAGAAAATAAATCTAACTGCAAGTCTGCAACTTAAAGATATGACCGCTTGAGGAAACAAGAATTGTCAAGCCATGCTTGCAGGAAGCAGATAAATCTAGAAACAACTCAATATTCATATCCATTCACAATCTCATAGTGATCAGTGAGCATTATGTGCATTTATCAACAAAAGATAGGTCAGCCTGGCCCTCCCCTATCAGAGCATGATTGTTTAAAAAATATCTATATTATCATGAAGTTCGCTGATATTCAAATGTTGGAACATCACATATTTAGAGGATAGCTCAATTGTAGACAGCTAGCAGAAGGTACTTCTCCAGGTCACCAAGAAAGGCAGGCATACCAGTACAATGTACCACCATAAACAGTTTGAGTTTACCAAGAAGCTTCTTGTAATTTATGAATTTGCATTGTGTATGTTTTTACATTATCAAGATCCATTACTAGTACTACTCTCAAACCAAAGAGAATAAAAGAAAACATAAGGCGCAAAAAAAGAAAAAACATATTTACCATTCTCATTGCCAATTAAAGAAAAAACTATATATATATATATATATAAATACTTACCAGTCCTGCAGAAGATTTGGATTGTAACCACTTTGAAAGTTTTTTATGCGATGATTTCTTGATATCAAGAGTAATGCCAGAAGGTCTGCAGGGCAATACATGATTTGACCTACATATTACACATGCAAACATTTTTAGTAAATCAGAGAGTGAGAGAGATTGTTCAAACAATATCAATGTATTTGTTCACTTCTAAAAAATTTAAATACCAAAATGTAATTCATCCAGTTACATCTCAGTGTTCAAATGGTAGTGGTGGCAGGAGTAGCAGCAGCATAAGTAGGACCACCGCCACCTTAACACCTAACAAATTCATGAAAGTTCCATGCATAGGATTTGTGGCCTAAGCAGCATGAGTACGAGTAGGTGCAATGGAGACCAATACCAGCATGAAGTATCCAATTTAACAGATCTCAGAAAGTTAAGATTCAACAATCTTGAATAATAATCAATCAATTTACATGGAAATGTATTTTTAAACAAAGTTCATATAAAAATAATACAAAAAAGAACTCACAAATCTCACTCCAAATAATCGCATGATAAACATTTCAATCTATAGATGGATTTCAAAAGAAAATTCTATCAACAATTAAACAATGCATATTTTAATAACAAATAATTTGTGAAGAACCCAATGCTGTCAAGTCCACCACGTGTTGAATGTGGGACATAGCTTATTAAGAAAATGTTAACAAAGAATAAGACAACAACCACCCGTCCAATCTTCAGCAATGGTTCAGGAACAATATGCTTCTCATTGCTTTGAGAAGGTTTGGTCTATACACCTCCTAAGCAAGTCCAGACCCTTTTTGAGTACAGGACTTGGAAAAATTCATAACCCTCTAATAAGGATTGGACATGTCAATACAAAAGCTGGTTGAGTGTTGGTCAACCTAGCAGGCCTTTTAAAGGATCCAGAACCTCTACAGCAGATGGAATGAGAAGATCCCGTATTGTTTTTAAATAAGTCAAGGACACAGCAAAACTTTTGGAACCTACAATGCCTTTGGGAACTAGCTAAAAAGAATCAAGTGCATTGGATGTCGCCATTTGTCTACTCTAACAATGTAAAATAAACAGTTAACATAGAAATTTTCTTGACTATCCATTTCAAGTGAACAGCTGAAAACATCTCTGCAGACCACTAATACTCTCACATATGGTAGGGCCAAAGGACCCCGTAAACTCTGCTATTAGTTTTTTTTTTTTTTACCATTTCAAAAAAAAATCTGCAATTTTTCCTAATTTAAAAAGAAGCAGAGTTCTTTCAACTACAATGGCTATAGACCAACCAGATTCTTTTAAAAGAGGCCTGCTAGCATGACAGACTTCATCATGATGGTGGTCAAATACAGGACATGTGGCATAGAGATTTCGTCAGCAGTCCCACCATAAAAGAGAGAGTTTATTAGAGTAATTACACATAAAAATTCAACCTCACGAAACACTTCTAGCCATCAAATCAAAACAAAGAGAAGCAAACAGTGAACATGGAAGCAGTGAATGATACAAAATCATTTCCTTTGATCAACTAGCTAGTAGGTAGTATCATCTGATGGGGCAGATTTTTATACATGAGAGTATCCAACAAATTCTCTTTCTTATGTTGTGGCTGCTAGGTCTCTACTTCCTTTCCACATATCTTGTATTCATTTTTGTCACATAAATGAAGAAAGTACTCCATCACACTGGATTTCCCTCTTAAAAACTCCATAATAAACCCAATAGTGTTCTTGGCATGTCTGGCTTTTATTCGGGGCTTAGGGATATTCCCTTAGATCTGCCCTTAGAGGATTGAGACTCCTTCCTGAGCTTCCAAGTCCAAACATACTCTAGAATTAGTAGAGGATCAATGCCCCTGAATAATTGATTATTTTACAACACCAAAAATTTTTTTTTTTTGAGAAGTGTGATGATGATATACTACCACAACGTGCTTCCTGGCATGGGGAGGTCTTTATCCTTAACAGTTGTGTGCAGTGCTTGCATAAGGCATTTGTCCAAAAGGGCATCTATATCTTCAGTAGAAAGAGTGTGCTGCTGCTGCTGCTGCTCAGAATTTATATCTTCAGGTGAGACGGTGTCTACCACCTTCAAACCACTCATATCTGCAGTAATTTCTTCAGGAATTTCATCCTTCTGATCAACTTCCACTGAAGCATTAACATCCAGCTCAATATGAGCATCTCGGATTTCCAACGATCGTCCTTCTTCTCCACTACCACCATCATCACCATGCAGATCATTTGAAGTACTACTAGCATCTTCATGCGTTTCAGATGTTTGGCAAGCAGATACTAAATTGGGATCCTCAAGCACAACATCTTCAAAGAACCCAGCATTTGGCACATGATGGCCTTCTGCAGATTCCCTACAAGATATAAAAAAGTAAATGATTCCTAAACTTAGTTTAGTTAAATGTTCTAAACTGACACTGAATTAATTTTATTGGATGCTTGCCACAGTGAGTCACGGTAGTAATGTGTTATTCGCAATGCCTTGCCACGTAAACCAGCTTTTAATGCTTCTGAACTACTCATTGTAGTAGTTCCAACCTGCATAAAGAACCAAAATTCAAAAAAAGTATCCATCATATTTCATGAATAAATAGTATTGCCTGATTGCATCAGCAGTTATAGTAAACACTCTAAAAACCAACAGCAGAAACTAAGAAGAAGAGGCTTACCGCAATTGGTGCTGGATTGCCTGGGACTTTTACAGCCCAAGGCTCCCCTGAAGAGAATGAAGGTAGACCTTCCGGAGGTATACTAATACCCGGGAACATCAAATCTGCACCTCCAATGACAAAGCGAGATACCTCACCTCCCTTTAGAAGAAAAGCAGGTAGTAGATTTGGAACTTTCCACAGTGCATAGACTAAAAGACCAAGCAGGAGGGCAACATAAGAAGATTAATCATGAATAGTAATGGACAGTCCAAAGATGGTCAACACAGAGAACAGTACATACAACAAGATGCTTTTTTTTTTTTTTTTTTGAATCATTAACTAAAAAATGCATTAGAAAGATGCATCTCGTTGGCTGTAATTCTTGGTGTAACTTCCTTCCATGGTTACACTAAGTAATTTATTAAATAGGACAATTAAGGCACCTTTCATTAAAGTTTGCAAGCAAGCCACAGTACATATACTGATGAGGGTGTAGCCAGTTAAAGAATGGTCAGCCCATGTAGTTTAAAAGAATTGCTTAATTAATTGACAGAGAGAGAGAGGAAAGAGAGAAGCTTTTGAACAATAAAGCCCTAGCAGTACACAGATGCCATTTGCAAAAAACCATTGCAGCAAAATTGCTAAAATCAACAACAATTACTGCCTTAGAAATAATCGTCATTATATGATTAGAATCTAGATGTATATAAAGTTGTTTCCTGTCATAAGGAGCTTTGACAAGGAAATATACCATCAGCATGCAGAGGCAAGATAGCTATTCAAGGGCATGGGCATCTTTTAACATGCTGTACTAATAAAACATACCATTTGCGATTGCATCCAGTAACCAAAATGAAGGCACACTTGTTTATAATTATTTGTCTTTCTAATGCTGCTTTAAAGAAAGGGAAAACAATCAACACTTATACTTGCTGGTACACTACAAATTGGATTAAAAGAGTTAGATTTCTTGTCTAGTCTAAAATAAGATGCAGGCACATAATTGCTGCCTATGCAAAAAAAGGGCAACGATCTGGAAAATATTATGTAAAGGCATGGGACGAAGCCTGAGAGAGAGAGAGAGAGAGAGAGAGAGAGAGAGAGAGAGAGAGCACTAAAGCAGTAAAATTGAACAAACCAATTGAAAAGCATAGTTGTACCCTGCAAAAGCTAATATCAGGGAAAGGAGAGAGAATTGCAACTTCATAGGATTAGGTGAAAGGTAAAACAACATAAAGTTATAAAAAAAAAAAAAAAGGTATGATGAAAGTAATTAATAACTATACAATGCAATAGAAGCATGATTATACCTGCTCCAAAATGAGATGTACAAGGAATGAAAAGAATAACAGATGACAGCCAACAAATGCTACAAGAAAGTACAGGCATTGAAATGGTAGGTATGCAATCAATACCCTTGGTACCTGTTGGGTATATTTCAGTGCCTCGTCCATCAATATCAAAAATCATTGGAAAACCACCTTCCACAGCATATACATGGGCTCGATTAGGGAACTTGGCAACAGTTATCTCCGCCTGAAAAATAAGTCATGGTTAAGTTTGGACAAATGATGTGGCTCCAGACAGATAAGGAAGTATATACATGCACTAAACAAAAAGATAGATACTGATGACCAAATATAATTAGAATAAGCAGGCGACACTAGCTAAAAGATCACACAGCCATATAAAATTCTACCTAGGTTTGTGTCCATATGTTGAATGATGTGAAAAAAATGAGGATTAGTTGAGATATGGACAACCCACAACACCATATAGTAGACAGCTGAAAAAAAAGGACATTATGATGTAGATAGACCTCACCACATGTCTAGGTCCCAAGTAGATAGACCTCAGGCCACATGTCTAGGGACCAAGTAGATTTAGACTTTTACTTATAGTTATTAGTTTCAAATTTAATTTAAAGATTGTCATTAGGATTAGGTTTTCAATTTATTTAGTTTTTTATTTTAATTAGATTTCTTAGGCCCTAAGTTATTTTTCCTATTTATACGGCATTTTAGAAAAGAAATTGTTTGAGTTTGATTATTAATAGAATTTCGGATTTTCCCTGTTGAGGTGCATCCTTGTTTATGTTCTCTGCAAAGATGTTTTAAGTGTCAAAGAACATGTGCTTCAGCACTCCGTACAAGCCCTAACCCCAAGGCATGCATCAGTTAATGATGCAAATAGACTTCAAGCCATATGTGTAGGGCCCAAGCATTTTTAGAATTTTAATTTCGTTTTTAGTTTCTAATTTTGTTTGAAAAATAATTAGAATTAGGTTTCCAATTTATTTAGTTTCCTAGTTTAATTAGACTTCTTTGGCCCTAAGTTATTTTTCCTATGTATATGACATTGTAGAGAAGAAATTCTCAGAGTTTCAATAATTAATAGAATTTGGAGTTTCCACTACTAAGATGCATCCTTGTTTATGGTCTCTGCAAAGACATTTGAAGTGTCTTGTAACACATGCTTCAGACTTCCCGCAAGTCGTAACCCTAGGGCATGCATCAATTTGGAATTAGAGTTGATCCCTCTATAGATTGACATGATTACCACTATCCTTCCCATCTCAATTTATCTCCTCCAACCCATCCAAAAAAAACCCGTCCATCCATCCTCAATACACTTTATCATCACCATCTCCATTTCAACATCATCAAAAACCATCCCGATTCCCCTCGTCAAAATGAAACCAACCAAATCATGACCTACCACCCTGATCTCTCCCACTCCGAGCAAAAGTTCTTCCGATTGACATTCCACCCAGGATAGGAGGACATTTACCGAACTTGAGGTCAAAATCTTTCCAAGCGGGGAGAATGATGCAAATAAACTTCAAGCCACATGTATATGCCCAAGTAGATTTAGGATTTTAATTATAGTTGTTAGTTTCTAATTTTATTTAAAGATTGTAATTAGGAATAGGTTTCCAATTTATTTAGTTTCCTAGTTTAATAAGGTTTATTTGGCCCTAATTTATTTTTCCTATTTATATGGCATTGTATAGAAGAAATTCTCGGAGTTTTGATAGTTAATAGAATGTAAGGCTTTCACTATTGAGGTTCACCCTCATTTATGGTCCCCGTGGAAACGTTCGGAGTGTCCTAGGATAGGTGCTTCAACACTCCCGCAAGCCCTAACCCTAGGACCTGCATCATTAGAGAGTCAAGGTATTTAAATGGCAAACACTAAAGAGGAAATACATCCCTGATAGCCGTATCAAGGCTGCATTTGGATGTTTGGAATTCTATGGAAATGTAATTTCTTTATTATTTATTACTTGAAAATAAGGTGCATTTCCAGGAAAAAAATGTAAATCTGAAGAGTACGCCTTTGCACTTCTTTCCTTAGAAGGATAAAGACAAAACCAAGAAATCAGGGTAATCAAAATGCAGAGAAGAAACATAGTTCACACTGAAATGCGCATCCAGGCATTCCTAACATCTCCATTGCCTGGAAATGAAGTACAAAGATCATGGAAATAGGCAAACATGATTATTCAATATATGAAATGATGGCAACTATTTGGTGTCGTGCCAGATCTACGAACAAAAATAGACCAGACCAACTCCATGATGAGATTTGGCTGTCCACAAAGAATTCAAAAGGACGTCCCCCACAAACAAGCACTCTCTAACAGAGAGGCACTTAAGATCACTCGGAAACCAAACAATTTTTATTGCATAATGAAAGATAAGCTCCCCATTGGTTTTGGGGGCAGGGTGGGGGGGGGTGTGGTTACAAACTATAGGATGGGATGGGATGGGACGTTCGCTTGTAAGCTAGAATTCCCATTCCTAAATATTCTCAAATGATGAAATGAGACTAAATGTTCTAAATAAAACAATCCAAATCATATAAATCCCTTATTTAAAGACTCCTAAATATATCAAATTACTAAGTTACTCCTCCAGTTGGGTTCGTGAGGAAGGACCAATGAGATGGCCAACCCATGCGTATGGCCTGCATGACTGTTGTAAAAACTATTTGTGGAGAAATTACCAATTGTGGGGGCCTCATCAATTATTGACAACTTAATGGCAGAACAACCCCAGATGATGTTCCTTGGTGGATATTGTTTGAGAACAACATGGTATCAATAACTCCAACTAGAAATCAACTAAATAATAATCTATAACTTTGGAGAAAAGGCCTTTGGGGCAAAACGCTAAAAATTAACAAAAAAAAAAAATTTTTAGGCAAAACATACAAGTTCAATGGTCAACGCATCGTAGTAGAGGAGGAACGATGAGTTGGTCCAAATTGACAATATCTTAACAGCATAAAGGGGCATGTTCCAATATCTGAGTCTGTGCTACAAATAGTATCAAATTATCAATGCGCGGCGAGCCTTACGGAGAGAAGCTTACTGACTGTTATTGGGTACCAATCAATTCAATGGGTAATTTAAGAATACGACAATCAGGCTTTGCATTTCACCAGGATGAAGTAGAATGCTCGGCGAAAGTTACATTACTATGCAAATGTTAAACAGGAAATTCAGATGCCCGATGCCCTTGGGTTGCATTAATTTAAAAAAAAAGCAATGGATTGGATTAAGCTCTCATCTATGACCGTCTAAACCCAATCCATCTATTCGTCAGGTCGCACATGTTAACACAAAGCCAAAATCACTGTGTTGGTCTCCAGTTGGCAGGCAGCTCCACAACTGCCACCCCTAGGATTATAATAACAGAAACCACAAAACTAGGAATACATATAACGACTGTGAATCTATGAATATCTCCAGTAGAAGAAGAACTCAAGAAATATCATTCAAGGTACAAAAGACTTGATTGAACTGCATCACAAACTTGATGGGTTTACCTTTGGAGGAAGTATGATATCAATGTCGGAATCCGAAGCCTGCGGGAACTTGTCCTTTACATTTCGCTTAAGCTTCTTTCGATCAGCACCGGACAGACGCTGCAGCGACTTTGCTTCAATTGCCTTCTTGAACATAGTAGTGTGTGCTGTTCATGACAAAAATAAAGAATCAATAAATCAGATGAGACCTAGGCACTGTTTTTTTTTTTTATCTACGTTCAATTGAGGAGAGTAGGGAGAATGGAGTCGAGAATACCTGGTGGGAGATTCCACGAACTCACTTTTGTGGGTAGAAATCGCGATTTTTTCTTGAGAAATCTTGAGATTTCGAGGATTCTGAGATTTTTGGTTTGGTTTGGTTTGATTGCGTTGAGGTTTGGAGGATTGGATTTCAGGAAGTGGAGGGGAAATGGAAGGTTCTGGAATCGCAGAATGGCGATGGGCCGAGGCTTTTGAGGTGCTGTCGCTCTACATTTTTCCTCTCTGGGCTGAGTTTTAATACAACCAGGGGCAGACGATCTGAGCCGTAGATGCGGAATGGCATAGGGACGTGGCTTTGCTGCATTTGGTTTCGTATTATGTCGTGCCCAGGTGGGGTCCAATGAGGATTTATATATCTGAGCCCTTGAGCATGGACCATCTTACCTGGGGAAGAAGATTGAAGAGCGGGTGTTATACCAGAGATGTCTCGGGTTGAACTGTGTGGAAGGTTTTGTAAGTTATTTATTTTAGGAAGACATGTCTAAAGGACTTTGACTGACATTCCATCTGGGGACAGTAACCCGGAGGACTCTTTAACTTGAAAATAATGTTATATATATATATATATATATTATATATAAATTTGAGCCCAACTTTTTTGTTTTTTTTTTCTTTAGGTTTGAAATTTTTTGCTTTTCTTAATTTCTTTATTTTTTTTTTCTCTTGTTTTTTTATTTGGGTCATTAGAGTTTTTAAGAAACTTTCTTTTTTTATGTTCATTTTTAAGGATTGGGCCATATAATTTACATCATTTTTTATTTTTTTGTTATTTAGTCATCTCTATCTCTTTCTTTTTTTTTTCTGGGTATGAAACCCTAATGTTTACTATAATATAGATTTTTTTATTTTCTAGATCAACTCCTTTTTAACCGACTTCTACACTTGAAAGTGTATCCATCTTGGGGTTCATTTTTTAACTTTGGACCACTTTTTTATGTTCTTTTTTGGGGATAGGCCCATATATTTTTTATCAATTTTTATTTTGATGTTTTTTCGTATATAGTTTTTTTAAATTTAAATCGGCAAGTATTATGTAAATAAAAATTATAACAATAGCATTGATTGGGTCCTATGGATGCTAGGTGAGTTACTGCCTTCCTTTGCTTCTTTCTTTACACGTTCCTAATGCAAATGGTTAAAAGAGATTTTAATTAAATTAATTTAGAACCTGGGGACTTTGCTTAAATTTACAAAAAACTTTATAATTTTTGACCTTAATTAAACACAGCACCCATTCTCTCCTTTTTGTCGTATCTTTTTGTGAGGAGGACTTCTATTTAAGCACAAAATTTATCTCTAATTACACAAGAGAAATTTTTTTCATAAGTTCCCAAAACACCCATTCTTTTCCTCTCACACACCTCTATCCCCTCTCCTCCCCTTTCCCCCTGGCTGGAGGGAGGAGGGCTCTCCCTTCCTCACGGGCCCCTTTCTCTTCCTCTTTCCCTCGCTCTCCCTCTTCTTCTTCCTATTCCTCTTCTCTCACCCCTTTGGTTCCTCTTCCTCCATCTTCATCATCATTTTCCTCTACTCATCTCATTTTCCTCTTCTCTCCCTCCTTCTCCCTCTTCCTTTCCCTTTTCCTCTCCTCCTCTCATCTCCTGTTCGTCTGTCTCGTTCGGCCTAACGAGGCTGAACCTATTGTTCGACCCTACATTGATGTTCAACTTCGTTGGCCCGAACGAGGCGGGCAGACAATAGATGAGAGAAGGAGAGGAAAAGAGAGAGAAAGAAGGAGGGAGAGGAGATGAGAGGAAGAGGAATAGGAGGAGGATGAATGAGAGGAAGAGGAGGAGGAGGAGGAGGAGGATGAAGGAGAGTAAGAGGATGAGGAGAAGGAATAGGGAGAGAAAAAGGGGGAGGGAGTGCCCCCCTCCCACCATCCGAAGGGAAAGGGGAGGAGAAAGGAGAGAGGGAGAGAGATATGTGAGGGTATTTTGGGGATTTTATTTTTTTATTTTCTCTTGTGTGTGAAGAGTTTGAATTGCTGTTCATTTAGCAATTCTCTTTTGTGAGACCCAGATGATGGGTCCCAATGGACCCAGCCCAATATGAATCCTACCCTAGAGCAGCCCATCAGTGGGCATCCAGATGTTCAACCCAGATCATTGATCATGTGAACCATGTTGGTCCACAACCCTTGACGACCCTAATCCTCTTATGTCACTGAATCTGGTAAAAACTTAGTCCTATTGAGATTCATTCACTATCCATTGATTCATAACCCCTACATACATTACCTAATATTCAATTCAATTTTAGAAAATCAAATCATCTAAATTTATCAACCTATAAGTAATTTTATCCCATCAAATGGAGAGTAAGTTTGACGACAAGGTTGTTCTCATCAAGTAAGTTTTATGGTTATCACCTATGTCCCCACTTGTTTAGTTCTCTCATAAGGCATATTTACTTTAGTTGTCCATAGGTCTCAATTTAGATCATTGGACTTGGTCAGGTGTCAAGCAAGGGGGTTGGGGTTCACAATCCAAAACCTAGATTGTCCATGGGACAACCTGTTTCTCTTTTCTCCTCTTTTTTTTTTTAAATTAAAAAACCCACCATTCCTCATTGATTTGTATACAAATATCTAAAGAATTGACTTGGACAAGTTTCCAAATACTCTCGTAAACATTGCCATATAATTGGTGAGACTTCTAAATAATAACAGGAGGGTTTTTCCCACCAATGAGTTCTTGTGGGGTTGTGGTATACTAAAATCTCAAGGTTGGACTAGGCAGCATAAATTATTTTCATACTCCTTAATAATGTCCTCAACAATTATTCCTTAAAGTTCTATACACCCTTTAAAATGTAAATCATGCTCCTCATTGCCAAAATCCTTTGTGTGGGCTTGCACTCCCTCTCTCTCTATACATATCTAAAACTTGGAAGACCATACTCTGTCTTAGAATTTCATACTCAAGTCTTCGAGGACTAACTTCAAAGTGCAAAGCACAAGTTTTCCTTTATTCCGGTTCATTCCATATCAAATATCAATCCAATGGCAAATCTGGATAGGATCAGAACCAATTGGGGTGGAGCCCATATAACTGGCTAAGCTTACTAAGGTGCATTTGTGCAGCGATATCTAAAACGAGAGGCCTCACCCAAATTGTTTGGTGCAGCGACGAAATGGCGGGAAATTTCCACATGAATTGACTTGATTTCCACAGGGGGGAGGATTCATTCCATCATCCTCTTTGGGTATGCAGATAGCGGGTGCAGCGGAAGTTCACCAAACGTAATGTCTTGATTAAAAAAAAAAGTATATTCGATCCCAATCACATGATGCGTTTTCCATGAAACAAGGGGTTTGACGGATTAGAAATTTAGAATTCTATGGTCAATGAAAGGTCCAAAAAGTGAAAGCGAAGCCTTGTGCCCGAGAAACTTTTTCACTGGTACCTGACACCGATAAAATCCGAGTCCGATCAAGGCCCCAGCTCCTCCACTTCCATCTCTCTCCCGTGTCTTTGGCCACGATGACGCTGATTTCTCTTCTATGCTCGGAACAAACGCCCTTCGACGTAATCCTCGCGGATTTCGTCTCCAAACTCCCGCGCGATTCCCACTTCAGAGTCTGCAGCCTGATCTCCATGCTCTTAGAGGCAAGCCCCTGACCACGAGGCCCTGTTTGGATCATTGGAATTCGGTCGCCCAGTGCTTAGTTTACCTGTAAATCTAATTCTATGAAACTTTTTTAGTTAGTCATGGAAAGAACAGCAGACCTGTGACTTGAAAGTAACCCAGGTTGCCCAAAAGGCATGAACCACCCCTCATTTGCATGTATACTGAATAACTACTAGGTTTAATTGTGGAACTCTGTGAAATGGATTCATGTGATCCATAAAAACCCACACTTTCTTTGTGTAGCGGTGATGCAACATGCTTAGGTAGCAGCTTTTGGATTTTCTCTGGAGTTCATAGTAACATCTCATCTTCCATGATCTGATGTCCTATTTCTTAAATAATCATCATCATCAAAGTTTTATCCCAACTATGTTGGGGTTGGCTACATGAATTCTGTTACTCCGTTTTGTTTTATTTTGAGCCAAATATTTAGATAAGTTAAACTTCTTCGAATCTGATTCAATGACGATTCTATTTCTTAAATCAGTTTATATAATTTCATGGCGATGCTAAACTTTTATATCCTGCTCTTTAGCATGTGTGGTGCTACGTATTTTTTTTAACCTTTTTTCCTGTTCTAATATAATTTATGCTACCTTCTTAAAATAAAAAAGATAATGGAAAATTCTCTTGGATAAGACTGGCTTTGTTCACTGATGAGTTTGATTTTTGCTTGTTTCTAGGATAAGAAGATGCTCGAACCTGGTCAACGTTTAGTTGCATTTGCCATTCTTCATCACGTTTATCCCCCACAGCAATCTTCTGCCAACCCAATTGTGCCCTCTCTTATAAATGTAAGCACACTGGTTTTCTTATTCCTGTGGACAATTCTTCAGTTTCGCCTCTTCATTTATCCAAAATCCTATGATTTTAATATGTTACTTCCACATTAACAGTTGAAAAATCAAACACTTCCATATTCATTAAAGAAAACTAGGAAGCTTAGCGGCAGTATTCTTTATGTCTTTGAAAGTAAAGGGCATATTCAATACCAGAAGGCAGAAGCAGAAAGTATGATATCTTTACTATTTTCGGTGGATATGTAGGAACGTGTCCAATTAGATAGCTTCTGTTGTTTACGGTCTGATTACTTAGTACTAATTGTTACTAAATGTCTGTATGGACTATTTTTTACTCTGCTTCACTATACCAAGTATTTGTCTTTGGATATACCCTATTGTACAAGACCAATGCTCTTTTGAATAGAGCAATGCAAATGTTTTACATTCTTCACACTTGGCTTTTTGCAGGCAGCATGTGATGATGCAGCTGAAAAGTTGGAAAGGGGGTTCATTCTTCAACTGTTGGGGTCTGCTGGTGTCAGTACTAGTAATAGTAAAGAGGTATTCAATCTTGTTTCTTCTGCTGATAAACTTTATTGAGTCTCTGTTTGGTGGAATACTTTGTTTCTGTTAGGACCTCTTTGGTTTAGGGGGTTTGTCCTTATCAGGCTTCAGGTGTGTTGATATTATCTTCTGTGTTCCAAATTTCTAGTCTATTACACAGGCATTCATCTTAATGGGGACACTGCCAAGAGCTAATCACAGATATCCAGGATGTTTCTGGCATGACATGGCAGATAATGATTGCTCTTTACAGTTTTATAGTTACTGACAAACTAGTACTTCGAGGTTTGCTAAGGTTATTTTCTATTAGTTCTTTGCCCAAACTCGAAGCTTATCCCTCAATTATACTTTTCATGATGAGTTTAACCCTGTGAGGTGAATGCGGTACCATTAAAAAAAAATGAGATGGATTTCAGGAAAGTTTTGGCTTATAGCACATGATTGCTTGATACAGACTTATTCAAAGGATAGAGATGTCCAAGATAAGAGCCATCCTGGATAAACGCCCTATCCAGGACAGACTTGTCCATAAGCCAAACACAAGTCCTTTCTACGGAGTCATGACCTACTATGTTTGTTACTTCAAGTTATGGATATGGATAGGTCAACATTCAATTTCAAACAAAAAGATGATGCAGAAAGTATTTTTGTTTTGCTAGAAGTTTGAGGTTGTAAATTTCACATTTCTCAGCAAACATTTATCGACCATAATGGTCAGATGTGGCATGGGCATGGCTGGGACATTGCATGGATGTGGCAAGAGAGATAGATTTAACACATAAAGATGAAGTTTTAGACGGATATGTTGCTTATTTTGATGTATCCGGGTATCATGCTTGTTGATATGAATGCTTAAGTATGTCAATTCTGTTCTTATGTGACTAATATTTGGGCTTGCTGGATCATTTAGCCTCCGGCTGAGTTCCTTTTTCTACCCTTGATCCATATCTGCAATGAAGTAGAATGAGAATGTCTATATAGCTAGTCTGAAAGCTATCAACATAACTAGGCCATATTATCTTCTAATATCTTCAAAATCAATAAAGCTAGTCTAAAAGCAAAGTGATGCAAGCCCTAGGGTTAGGGCTGGTCAAGAAATCCGAAAGGTGGAAGGAGGGCAAGGGCGATGGTGCTGGGATGATTTTGATGGGAATAGGGTTTTGGAGGGTTGAGGCATGACGGAGGCAAGGGGTGTGGATGTTGGGTTTGGTCATTGTATAAGGGGTGGAGGTTTTTTGAGATTGGGGTTTGAGTTTGGTTTATTTTCTTTCTTTTCTTTTTTTTACTGGTTGGGGATTAGATCTGGGTTGGGGGACGACAGGTTTGTCTCTGGCCAAGCCCGAAGGTGTGGGGAGGGTGTCGGCTATGTGGGGATGGGTACTCAGTATATATATATATATATTTTAACAGTGAATGGTGCTGTTGGTAGAAGTCATTAGAGGAGTTGTGGGCAATGGCAGAGATGATAGGGATTATGGATGGAGATGGGAAAATAGTGGTAATCACGCCAATCTATTGGAGGACCGGCTTTGACTGCGGGATAAGGGTAATCACGCCGAGATGATCGAGGATTGTTCGGCTTTGATACCAATCTAATGCAGGCTCTAGGTTGGGGCTTGCTTGAAGTGTTGAGGCACGTGTTCGAGAATACTTCAAATCATCAAAAAGATTTGAATACACGAGGATGCACCTCCAGGGATAAAATTCACAATTCTATTCAATAATTAAAGTCTGAAAAATAATATATTGCAATGCCATATAAATAAGAAAGCAAAGCTATTGCAATTAGAAAACTTAATCTAATAATGGACACTTTCCTAATAACAATGCAATTAAAAACCTACTAATAATATAATCCTAATCTTTGATAAGGGGGACCACTTAGGGCCCATATTGCATCGTCCTTCCTGGGTTGAAAGAAGAATTCATCCTTGAACTTGAGTCTTCTTCGGGTAGCCGCTGTAAATGTGATGAACATGAAGGACTTTCTTTGTTGCAGCTTTCTTGGAATTCTTCTTTGGTAGCTCTGGCTTCTCAGGATGAAATGTAACTTGTTTTCCACCATGCGTGAATGTGTATGTGTTGTCGTGCATACTTTGAGTCCCCTTTTTGCCATACATCCAGGGGCCTCTCAATAAGATATTACTACTATTCATAAGTAGCACATCACACCAAATGGTATCTTTGTAATTGTCACTAATAGTAAATGGAACCTTGCATGTGTGAAGTACGTGTGCTTGATCACCTATCATCAACCATTTGACAAAATAAAGCCGATTATTAAGCCTTTAATTTGAGGCGATCAACAAGAGATTGAGAGATGATGTTTTCTTCACTTCCGCCATCCACTACAACTGTGCAATTCTATCCATGAATGGTGCTCGTGGAATGGAAAATATTTTTCCGCAACTATTTCTTTTCAACAGTGGGTAGAGCCTCTTTGATGACCATAAGAGTTTTACCATCTTTTTCTGCTTCATATGCTATTACCTCCTCTGTTTCTTCTCTATCCAGAGGATCATCCTATGCGGTTGGTTCATCATGTACGCCTTCCATTAGGTTCACTTGTTTGGGACATTCAATAGAGTATTGTCCCTTTTGTTTGCAATGAAAACACATGACCTTGTTATGATCTTCAAGCTTGGAGACAATTTTTTCCAAGGAAGCACTAGATTTAGCATCTTGGAAAGATGAATTCTCTTACGGAGTCCATTTGGATGCATTAATTTTTTGTGCTTGATATTGGTAATATCCTTGGCTTTGATGGCATGTTGGATGAGCTCATCAACATTCTCAAAGTATTGAAATGCTAGGATGTGCTGAATATCTAGTCTCAATCTATTGAAAAATCTATTAACTAATCTCAATCTATTGAAAAATCTATCAACTAATATATCATCATCTTCATTCAATCTACAACGAGCTTGCAAATTCAGAAATTCTTCAGAGTATTCAACAACCATCTTAGATCTTTGTTTCAAGTTTTGAAAACTTGCACGCAAATCTCGTGAATAATTGATGGGGAGGAATTTTTACTTCAAAATATTTTTCATCTCAGTCCAAGTTTCAATAGGATCCATATTTTGATTCCTCATTTTTCTTTGCAATTCAGCCCACCACGTTGCAGCATAATTACGGAATCTAGTGCCAACCAATTTAACTTTATGGTGTTCCATCATTGCCTTGTGTGCAAAAATATTTTCCACACACTAACTAATCCATGAATTCAATGAGCTGCAAAATTTTCATCATATTCGAGAATCACGAGTTTAATCCCTAAATCTTGATTAAGATTATTGACTGGTGGATCTTTTTTATTTCGAGTATTTTCTCCATCATCTCGAATGTGAGCCCTACGCTGATTATTTTCCAAATTTGTCTCCCTAGTTTTCAGTTGTTGCAAGGTGGTTTATATGTTGTTAACTATTGGAGTTAAATCTCTAATGGCATCAACCAAATCTTTAATTGAAGAAGCTAAAGATTCAACTTCCACTTGCTTCTTAGGAGGTTTTTTTTTCTTTTGTCTAATGCAAATTAAAAATCTGATTGACTTGATGTGTAAATCTGCTCACTACGAACACATTGGTGAAGATAGATTTAAAATCGGATGTCAGATGAACCCGAGATCACAAAATCAATTTTCGATCCTTCATTTGTTATTTCTGCAGTGACTGCCGATTAGAGATGATGTCAGATGTCAACAATATGTTGTTGGGCCTTAGATTGCTAATGGTACAAAGGAATTGATCTGTTTGCAAAACCATGCTTAATAACTAAAAGGAAGAGGTGGTTGGCACATGCCTCTATTAGCACGTGTGGCAGACCACACACTTTCGTTATGTAAGAAGTGGAAGAAAATGCTTGATGACTCTTCTCTATTGGTGCTTCATGAATGTAGTGGAAAGAGTTGTGGTGTGCCTTCACGATGATGGTGCCGGTCTTGCGGCGGTAGGTGTGCAACTGCGGGCTTCCGACAACGACAACTACATTTTCTCTTATTTCCCTTCCTCTTTGAGATCTTTTTTTCCACTTGTTGGTTGGGGTTTTGACTCCAATATGGTTGGGATAAGGTTTTGATGATGATGATGGTTGGGGTTTTGACGAGCGAAAGCTAGAGATGGGCTGGGGTCTAACAAAGGCTGGGGATGATTTTGGAGGTAGGGTTTTTGGATTGGGGCTTAGAAAGGGACTGGGGTTCCAACATTTGGGGAATGCGATTAGGGATTCGTTGTTGGAAGAAGCGGCAGTAGAATATGGATTGGTGGATGGGATGGTGGGGTTAAGGGTTGTGAGGAAAGGCTCTTTGGAGATGTAGTTAATGGGATGGGGTTGTCCGACAGTGGTGAAGGAAGGAGGGATGTGAGTTGGGAATCTAGCAAGGTGAGATGGGGTTTTGGTTGGTTGGTTGGTTCGATGGTGGGGTTTTGGGACTTGGATTTGGCTGGGGTTCAGTTGTGAAGAGGATTTCGGTAATGTTTGGGAAGTTGGGATGAGTTTGGTGACTGTGGCCGTGCGGATATGGGGATGATGAAGGTGGAACGAAGGTGGGGATGGAATATGCTGCGATTGGTGACATGAGGGGAATTAGAGCGATGTGGATCTTTTCTCTGATACCAAACTGATGCGGCTTTAGGGTTAGGGCTTGGGTAGAGTGCTGAAGCACGTGTTCGAGGACACTTTGAAATGTAAAGAAGACTTAAACACACGAGGATGCATCTCCATAGATAAAATCCACAATTCTATCCAATAATCCAAGTTTGAAAAATAATATATTGCAGTGCTATATAAATAAGAAAGCAAACCTAGTGCAATTAGAAAACCTAATCTAATAATGGAAACTTCCCCAATAACAATCATCATCAAAGCCTTATCCCAACCATGTTGGGGTCGGCTACATGAATTCTATTTCTCCATTCCGTTCTATTTTGAGCTAAATCTTTCGATAAGTGCAACTTCTTCAAATCTGAATTAATGACTTCCATCCATGTTTTCTTCGGCCTACCCCTACCTCTTGATGGACCCTTCACCTGTATATCCAAACTTTTTCTTACCGGTGCCATTACTGACTTATGCTCAACATGCCTAAACCATCTTAAACTTCCCCAATAACAATGCAATTAAAAATCTACTAATAATATAATCCTAATATATGATAAGAGGGACCACTTAGGGCCCATACTGCATCACAAAGCAACTTTGAAAAACAAATTATCTAGTGTTTAATCCATTGAATGGTGTTCAATTTCATGCTTTCTCAACTATTCAACAATTGTTTGTTTTTCTTTTATTGATTAATTGAGGTGTATTTCGGGCATTAAAAAAAGAGAATCGTGTTCTTGAAAATATAGAATGGATTAAAATCTAAAAGTAGTGATATTTTTAAAATGTAAATCTAATTTAATAAGTCTATAGGCATTTAAAATAGTGGACTATATGTAAAACTTTAGCCGCAATCATTCACGTTTTGTTTTTATTGGTAGATTGATGTGGTCCACTTGTTTTCTGTTCTTGAAAATGAGGGTTTTCCAAATCCACGTACACATTTTGTGATTGGCAGGTGTATTTTCTTAATAGTCTTATGCAATGACACACTGTTTGTGTATCAGTATTACAAATACACTAATATGGAAATATTTTATTTCTATTTTTATTTTTTGCAAGTCAAATAACAATTAATTTATAAAATACGCAGAGTTGGTGAAGGGAGAAATGACTAGTAAAGGCTTAGGAATAATGAAGCACTTGGTGGTATGACGTCTTAAATTTGGAAAACCATTATCTCTCACATGCCATATCACCAATTGTTTCATTATTCCTAGTCATTAATGGCAATTCTCCTCTCACCAACTTTGCATATTTTATAAATAAAAATTAATTTAAAAAATATGCAGAGTTGGCGAGAAGAGAGATGACTACTAAAAGCTTAGGAATAATGAAGCAATTGGTTGTATAACACCCTAAATTTGGGAAACCATTATCTCTCATATCCCATATAGCGCAATCTCGGATCCATGATCAAGCAATAGATCAAGGGATTGATTGAAGCCAAGATGGATTCCATGCCTAAGGTGCAATCTTAACCTTGATGAAAGCCACAATTGAAGGAAATCAACTAGAAGTTTTATTAATTATCAATAGTATGAGCAACTACAATGAGGTTTCTCTTATTTATAAAGTACTAATCCTAATTCTTGGCAACTAAGACTTTCTATTTAAAATAAGAAACTTCCTAATCCTAATTTAAGCAAGAAATAAAATTACAAACATGATAAAATGGGAGATGCCATAGTAACTCTCAGCCAATTGGGCTTATGGCTGAACCCACTACACCGGTTTGACTCCTGGGTCAACATTTGGGCCCAGTTGCCTTCTTGGGCGTAGTGCGTACTACATCAACTCTCCCCTGCTTGGAAAAACTCGACTTCGGTGAGTTAATAGCTTGATAACGTTCATAAAGGTCTAGATTTAGGCGTTGGTAGTTGGATGCGGTGATCCACGTAGCATCAGAGATTGGGCAGTTCTGCCAACAGACAAGAAACTTCTGGTATCTTGTCTTCAGGTGGAGGAGGAGCTAGTAAGACAATGGCTTGTTCTCTTGACTCTACATCATTGTCATGTCTACGATAGAGTGTGAGGTTTGCGACATTGAACATTGGATTGGTGCTAAGATCTAGTGGTAATTCCAACATGTGAGCATGAGAACTAAGCTTTTTCAACACTTTGAATGGACCTGCATTTTGTGGATGGAATTTCTTATTTGCTCTGATACCAAATTGGCACATCCTTGGATCCACAATCGAGTAATAGATCAATCTCCTAAGGGATTGATCGAATTCAAGATGGATTTCAGCCCTAAGGCACAATCACAACCATGACGAGAGTGACAATTGAAGGAAATCAACCAGAACCTGCACCAAACCCATCCCCATATTTAACATATGAGATGTTTATGTGGATGAGTTTTGTATAGGTTGGGCCACATTTGGATGGACCAGTTTGGTCATGCTTCTACACAGCTATAATGAGGTTTCTGTTATTTATAGCGTACTAATCCTAATTCTTGGTAATTAAGACTTTCTAATTAAAATAGGAGACTTCCTAATTCTAATTTAAATAAGAAATAGAATTAGAAATAGGATAAATAGGAGATGCTACAATGACTCTCAGCCAATTGGGCTTGTGGTGGGTCAACATTTGGGCCTAGTTGCCTTCTTGGGCCTGATCCGTACTGCATCATTGTACCACAAATTGTTTCATTATTCCTAAGTCACTAATAGTCATTTCTCCCCTCACCGAGCTTGCGTATTTTATAAATAACAAGTGATTTATAAATTGCAAAGTTGGCAAGAGGAGAAATGACTACTAAAGACTTAAGAAAAATGAAGCAATTGGTTGTATGGCATCTTAAATTTGGAAAACCATTATCTCTCAGATGCCATGACACCAATTGCTTTATTATTCATAAGTGATTATTAGTCATTTCTCTCTTCACCAACTCTATGTATTTTATAAATTAATGGTCATTGCCTTCCAAAAAATAAAAATATAAATAAAATATTTCCATATAAGCATATCTGTGATACTTGGGTATACTTATGATTTGTCATTGTGTAAGGCTGATATGGGCATCTATCACAGAATGTGCACGTGGGTTTGTACGACCCACATTTTCAAGTAAGGTAAGAAAGCGAGCTGTGTCATTTTATCAATAAAAGCAAAACGTGAATGAGAATCTTTTACATTTATTCCACTATTTTAAATGTCTGTATATTTAGTAAATTAGATTTAAAATTTACAAATATCGTTGCCCTTAGAATTTATCCAATCTATATTGTCAAGTACGCAAACTTTTTTTTTTTTGCTAAATTCACCTCAATTAACCAATAAAAGCAAAATAAGTGATTGTTGAATAATTGAGAAAGCATGAAATTGAACACTATTCAATAGTTTTATAGAAGTTTTTTTAATAGTAGTATTATAGAAGCTTGTCTTTGTAAATGAGATCACCCATTGTGAGAGATAAGGTCTTTTGAATTAGCCATTGAATACATTCCTTTCACCTTTTATTCCCATCTGCCTACTAATTTATCTTGACTCATGGATTGCAAGTGGGTTTGAGTCATGAATTGCCACAAGCTAATACCTAGAATCTTTCTCCTTTCTTACTTCTGTTTGCGTACTTGTTTAACTTGTCATGGAGTTAGAGGTTTTGAGTTGTGACTTGTCAAAGCTGATATTTGGAGTTCGGTTGGGCATTACATTCGCTGAACATAGACAAATGTGATATTAATCTAACATTCTAACTGACATTTGGATGGAGGCTTGGACATTTTAAATTTTCTGTTTTTTTTTAAATTTTTTTATTGGGCAGTTTAGTCTGTTACCATGACACATTTTTATGGCCTGCAACTATATAATTTTTATTTGTAATATATATTGAGTTTGATATCTGACTAGAATTTTATTGTTTTGGATTTTCCGATTCATGATTTGGATTTGCCCATGCTGGTTGTCCATGCAGATTCTCAAACAGTCTGCTGCAGATTTCATCAAAGGCTTTGATCCTTCATCACATGTGAGTTAGCATCTTGCTTAGAAAAATTAATGTGGCTGTGTGACATCCAGGGTATAATATTATGCTGGTGCAACAGTGGCATAATTCTATTTGCATTTGACTGCTCTCTTAATTTTTGTAAGTCGACTGCTACTTTATTGTCTTGTGGACTAGCAGGCATTCATTCCACGGGAACAGCTGCAGAAACAGTTTTGTGACAGAGTACAAGATGAACCATGTAATTCTATATTGAGGAGTGCTGCTGCGAAAAATGTCAACCGGCGTATGTATGCTTGTTTCCCTAAAGCACTATAGATTGGATACTTAGTGCTTTGAGTTGAGTGTTTAAAGAAACCACACATATGATGCACCTACTTGTGTGGTTTTTCTATTTTCGTTCTGTGCCACGTTACTATGACATATGATGAATTTCCATGTTTGACTTCACAAAACCTGGGGCGAAATCAAAAATTGGTTCTGGAGATATAGATGGAGCTGTAGCTAGTTTACTACAAAATATATCGTTGGAAGGATTAAATCCTCAGTGCATAAGCCATCTTCCTCCAAGGCTTCCTGTTCAAGATGGAGAGGCAAGACTTCTATTGAGAATTGACGTTCATTTGTTTAGGATTTGCTTGATCTGTTAGATTGAACCCATTTTCTAATGTCTTACTTACAGCTTGTGTGGCTTAACCCTGAAATAACCATGAATTATTGTAGGATCATGGGATGTGTGCTGACACCAGTCGAGTGGCTGCAGTTAGGGATTTAATTGAGAAAGCTTTGAAGGGACCCCTTGTGTCTGCCCAGAAAGAGGTGTGTGATTTTTGTGATGTGGTGTACCTCGTTTGGACATGTCTGTGATCTTACGTCTGAAGGAGTTGGTTATCAATCTGAATCTTAGGTTCTTTTGATTTCTTAATGTGATTTTATTCCCGTGGTATCACAACTTATGTTGTGAGCCTTTAAAGTTTCCCACTTTCCAGCTTCATTAAGCCATATGTCTTATCTGTTGATCCCCTAAGATGAACAAGATCAACAATAAAATGTGTATGGATGCTTTGATGTACATATAGGTCCATTGGGCTGGGGCTGGGGATGTTGCAGTGGTGATGCTATAGATCTAGTGTCCTCCATCCGTTGGTTAGGTAGGTGATGTATAGATGGTATGACTTCTCTTGAGAATGCAGGTGTAGAATTGGCATTTGGTTATTCCATATAAATGTCTGGCCCCTTTCTTTGATTCCCTGTTGCTTTAGGGCATGTTTGTGCAGCCATGTTTTTGTGGAAAAGGCGAGGAATAATGGAATGCTTGTCCATGTTGAGAATTTTTCATCATTTGGTGCTATCATGCAAAAAAGAGCATGATTTTTTTGAAGTTCCACCGATAAGCGTTTTTTTTATGGAAAGGGAGCAGGAAATTTTTTTCCTGTGGAAAAGTGGTACTGTGGTAGTTTACAGATGTGCACTTACTCATTCTATCTACTCCTACTTTTTAATCTCACAATTCCTTCATGCCTTGAATCTTGTAGTGGCTTACTTTCAACTCTATGTTGCTTCATCCGCTTATGCCAATTGCTCCTGCTCTGTGCAGCTTTCGTTCACTAAGTTTGAGTTATTGGATTGCTGACTACTTGATCGCGTGGAGAGTTTTTATTTATTTTTATTTTTTTAATGTTAATGTTGGCATTTGAAAGAAAATGGTGGTATTTTGTTGATAATAACTTCTGCTTTTTCAGCAAGTTTTGTCAGAGCTCTCAGGTGATCCGAAGCATGTCTATCATTGTGGACTGACTCCAAAAAAGTTACCTGTATGTGATTTTGATACCATATTATTGATTTTTTCCTGTTATGCATAGCTTGCATCTAACCTGCTACATTTGTTATTCTATTGTCAGGAACTGGTGGAACACAACCCAGATATTGCCGTGGAGGTGCTGATAAAGATTATGCATTCTGTTGAAATTGCAGAGTAGTTTCTCTCTCTCTCTCTCTCTCTAATTTCTGTGAGTATAGCGAATGTTGCACTTGTCAAATTTGTTTGTTTCTTCTGTTCTGGCTTTGTGGTTACAGATACTTCACAGTTCTTGTGAACATGGATATCCTGCATTCCATGGAAGTTGTGAAAAGGCTTGCTGACAGCAGTTGAGCTTCCAACAAAGTTTGTGCACAACTACATCACGAATTGTATTTTGTCTTGCGAAAATATAAAGGTTATTTCCTTTGCTGCTGAAATCCATTTTTTTTTTCTTTGCATTTTCTTTTGATACAATGAAGTGCATAGTTTTTATAGAAACGTAAGAAACAGATAACAATCAATATCTTTGAAGAAAATTTAACTGCACAAGCTATTCCCCACCCCCCCGCCCAGAAAAAAAAAACCCCAACATAAAAAAAAAAGAGGACACGTGCACGCATGCACACACACAAGAGAGAGAGAGAGAGAGAGAGAGAAGAAGAAGAAGAAGAAGAAGAAGAAGTGCTTGGTGAGATTTTGGAACTTTTTTGGGGTAGAATGTGCACTTTTATATCCACATTCCAGATAGGGATGAAATTGGTTTATGTTTGGGTTTGGTCCATAGCATGCATGGACCCAAGCTGGAAACAGCCTATATTCAAACCATAACCCATGTAAGTTCCAGCTTACGGGACTTGTACCTAGGGCAAACCCAGGAATTTTTTCTTCTGCGGGGGGGGGGGGGGGGGGGGGGGTGGGCTGGTGGCACCCACTATCTAGAAAATAGTTTTGGGAGGGACACAAATATAGTTTTCAAAATAAGTAGGGAGTTCCCTAAAATTTTTTTTTTTTTTGGTTGTTGGGGTGGGGTGGGCCCTCCTAGGCCTACATATGGGTCCGCACCTATATCTGAATTTAAACTAAAGACCTGAACCCAGACCCTGATTGGGCCTAAACATGTATGTAGCTGTATAACAAGGATTTCCCACACACACACACACATATATATATATATAATATGCTTTCATGCCATTGGGTATTTGGGTCCTTACGTATTGAAACCCTTGGATCTAAACCAATCTGACTAGAAATGGTTCCAAATATTGGGTCCTTATGACCATAGCTGTTATTATTATTATTATTATTATTATTATTGTATTAACCAGTTTGGGTTCCCTGGGTAATGACTATTAAGGGTCCTATTTTCATCCCTAGTTCTGAACAATGTGGACTGCAAGCGTGATCCGTAATAGTACCAATATTGACATTTTCTTTTAGGGAAAAAATGGCATTTTCTGTTAAATTTTCTTTTTCACTTCTAGCAGTACCTTACATTGATATACTTGCTTTTTCCCTTTACCTTTTTTATTCTTGCAGGATAAGTATATGCAGAACAGACTAGTAAGAACGGTGTGTGTTTTTCTACGGAGCCTCATTCGGAATAAAGTAATCAATGGTCAGTAAGAATAACCGCCTGTGCACTTGGTTTTGTTAATTGCATAATGATGACCAATTTTTTGGAAATATGCTATGATGTTAGATCTGAACCCAATAGTTTGGAAACCTGTTTCTGATCTTTATACAACTTGTCTATGTAGAGACAGGCTTGATCCATCATGGAAGGCCCATGATCCAGGTCCAAAGGCCCATGATCTAGGCCCATGATCCTCTCACGCGTGGGATCTTTAAGGATTATGGTCAACACTATGTATAGCTGTAAATCTGTAATGATATCCAAAGGTTCCTTATTAGCTTGAAATTACAAATATTTAGGATATAATGATAGCATGTAATCAGACTGCAGTGCTTATATAATGGATTGTCGATACTCTTCTTGCATTAGACTAGTATGCTCCAAAGCTTCTTCTTCTTATTGTCTTTCATAAAAGGGTCTTTGATCCCTTTACATGGTATCAGAGCTTGAGGATATTAACACCATTGTTGGCATCAAGACTCCCTATTGTTTCTATTTAAAGATGATGATTGTATGTTTCCTTCTAGTTGAAGAGATCTATCAACCATCATTGATTAAGTGATTCTTCCTTCTTGATTAGTCTACTGCTGCCGCCTGATCCCTAATTAACTCAATCCTGCTGCTACTTTATGTCCGATTTCCACATGATCAAGAGTGGCCCACCTCTGATCAACTTTTTCCTATGCTTTTGCACGACAATATTTCTGGAATATTTTGGTGATTTTTCTAAAATTTTTCATCATCATTTGAGGTAGGTTATGCCCCCTCCCTTCACTGTCAACTTTGAGCATTTCTTTTCAAATAGTTTTCATCAAGACCATCCAGATTCCTGGATTTGTGTCTGATGCTCTTCTAATTGTACTGTTGGTAGAGGATTTGCACCTTCACAATGTGTTACCTTCTGATCAGTGATTGGACCACCTAGTGGGGGCCACAGACAAATCCAGCAAAGAAAATACAGGCCGCCTAGACTGTATTTTTGCATACAGCTTCTCTGTTGTATGCTCGTTGTTGCATTTCTTCATCAGGAACCCATTAGCACCACGGATCATTGTTTAAAGCTATTTCCGGGATTTGTTCTCTTATCCGTGACACATCTTGAATGGATTTGTCGTGTTGCCTTGATATATTGCTTACCTTTGCAAATTTTCTACTTACAAATGGACAAAGTAAACATCATTCTTATAAAATTTAATGATACAAATTACATGTTCTAGTCATTCCATCTTAAAAATTTTGTTGAATGACAAGGAATGTTGAGATATGTAGAGGGAGCAGATCCAAAACCAACTGTGGATGCTAAAACTATCGCTACTTGGAACCAACGCAATGCCAAGATTGTGACATGGATCCTCAACTTAGTTGATCCCCCCTTTTCAATGGTGCTTCAAGCCTTCACTGAGGCTTTTGACATGTGGACACATGAAAAAAATTTATCATCAGCAAAACAAGGCCCTTAGATTTCATCTAGATACAAAATTGGCTAGGTATTGCCAGAATGACAAATCTATCCAGAAATACTCAAATGGTTTTCTAGCCCTGTGGATAGAAAGGGATTAGATGCTCCTTTAATCTATTTCAATAAAGTTTCTTCCTCAAGCACTCAAATTACAAGAGACATAGCATGTTAGCTAGTTCCTTATGAACCTTCGTCCTGAATTTGGACCTGTCCGAGCTGCACTTATGAATCGAGAAATCTCTCCTGATTTGGATACATGCATCCAGGAGGTTCTTCACAAAGAAACCCGTCTTCTATCCACTCATTCTCTGACTGAGGAACCAAAGGCCATACTTACAACACCAGGGCCATCCTCGGCTGAATAAACATCTCTTTTCACTACCCGTGGTAAGAGACCACAGTGTTTTGAATGTAAGAAGTATGGACATGTGGCTTGTGATTGCCGCAAGAAATTATTTTGCAACTACTGCAAAAAGAATGGACATGTTATTTCCACTTGCACTTGAAGGCTTGACAAGAAACCTGAACATAATAAAAAACACAGCCAGTCTGCTCTTCAAGCTCAGAATAACACTCAACTTTTCCTAGCTTCTCCCAATATTAATCATTTCTTCTGTGGCATCTGTTTTTACCTCCATAGGTATTAATGGTCTGTTCTCTTCTTCTACTGCTTTCCTTGCATTTCACTCATCCAATTCATTATTTCCATCTTTTTCACCCGCCACATGCTTCAAATCATATGACATTTGTGGCCCAGAATTTTCACGACCATAAACCGTATAGTGGCTATGATTCCATCACTACTGCAAATGGTAAAAAAATTCCCAATTCTGGTATAAGAACTGTTTCCATCGGGTCTCTTACCATGCCTAATGCCTATTTTGTTCCCAATTTGGCTACGAATCTCATTTCCATTGGCCAACTCATTGATGATGATCATGGGCCTTTGGGCTTGGATCATGGCCCTTCCATGATGGATCAGGCCTGTCTGTATAGTCTATACTGTAGACTTGAGTCCAGAAGTGATTGCCAAGGACTGAAACTTAGCCTCATAACCAATATTTTCCTAGGGGGTCCTGCTTATAGGCAGGTAGACAGGTTCCATTGCCAACTCTAGTCTTCATCTTTTTGACCTAATGGCTGGGTCGAACTCTAATTAATGTGCAGTCATAAATCCTTTGTTCATGGGGACCTGGACCTGATTAGTTTGTGGGTCTATGAAGGAAAATAGTTCAGATCCAGGGGATGGAACAATGGTGGGCTCAGGCCCAGATTTCTTTGGATTGATTAGATTCATATCCTGATTTGGATCCAACACTCAACGTACATGATATATCCGAATTTGGCTTTAACTAAAAAATTTGGATCTGGTTCTGGATAGGGTTGCGAATTGGTATTTGATTTTTTGAAGTCTCCAATTCTGAATGAAGTGGCTATAGAACCTATTTTTGGATTTGAGTAGATTCATATTTGATAATCTAATTAGCTTTAATCATATAACATTTAATTGTCCCACTTCTATTTTTAAGTATAGTATTTTGAATCTCTTTTATCTAATTATACTATTGCATTATACAATTTATTTTGGTTCTAGAGCTGGACTCGGAACCTGATCCTTTTTTTCAAGATTGATGCCGGATTTGGATACAGCACAGATATCGTATCTAATCCGATCCAGAACCAAATCTATAAAGACAGATCCAGGTTTGGCGCCACCTTAGTTCAACCTATTTCCATGCCTAGTTCTCGATCTGGATTCAAAATAGGATGCAGTTATTTGACTAAAGCACTTCAGAATTTATTCTTTAAATATAGAACTGGGCTATTATATGGAATATGGTTAAAGATACGCAACTGCCAAATATCATTATGACTCAAGCTATGTATGCCTTTAAAACCTCTATATAATTTTAATATGTGGATTCAATTGCTTTGGATCTAGATCGTTGGGTTCAAAAACATATAAGGATCTGGATCTATTTATTCTCCTAGATCCAAAAACAGGTTCCATCCAAAAGCTGCTTCTTCACTTAAGTAAACAAGGAGTCTGTTGCCAGCCTATTTTCTTCCATATCAGGTCCACAAAACCAACACTTTTTATGCATTTTTTTTTCCTTTTTATACACGTTCCAGTCCAAATGGATTGTGTGCTTGTCAGGAAATGTATTACTACCATCCACAGGGCTAAATTGAATGAGTTGATATGGAATCTATACACCATGTTACTGACTTTGGTCTTTTGGCTTGTGATTGCAGTTGAGGATCTGTTTATAGAAATGCAGGTGTTCTGCGTTGAGTTCTCATGGGTCAGGGAAGCAGCTGGTTTGTTCAGGCTTCTCAAAAGATTGGAAGGAGTGCCTTCATGATGTCTTTCTATTTGACTGTTTTCCACCCAATCAATTAGGTACTTTATTTTAATATAGCAAGTGCATCCAAGTCCAGCCATTGCTCCAGTACCAGGCCTTACCTGCTTTTTGTTAGGCTGTGTGTGCTATTTCGCTTGTGTGTAGCCTTTTATCTAACCTTTCAAGACCGTGGCTTATGTCCATCTACTAGATGCCCAACAGCATGGTGCACAGTTTGTTTTTGAAATGTGGGGCCTGTTAATACGTTTATTAGGCCTGGGTGAACCTTTTTTATTTTATTTTTTTGGTTGGAAGGAACATTTTCTTGCAAAGAAGCAACCAAAACACAGGACAAAACAGCTTATTGCAAGAAGGTGAGAAAACTACCAACCCAATCTGGAACACCCCATCCAAAAAATAATCCCCGACCGAAGCAGCATACATGGCCAAAGAGTGTGCAGCCTTCTGAGCTAATATCAGGCCTGCCTAGGCCTGGCTGCGGGTTAATGGCTGGGCACCAACAAAGGTTGGCTCATCTTGCCCATGGGCCCGGTTTTTCAAGCGAACTATCAAATGAGTATTTTGTATCAGAATATGGAGGACTGAACACTGTACCATTTAGAAAAGGATTAATATTGTAGTGGCGAATGATACCCTCGAGGGAAATCCTTAGACAGGGAACCGTGATTGAAGTTTTCAATTGTTCGATTTGACTTATAACTGAGATTAATGAGGGGTTTAAATATCACCTGCGTAATTGGAGTTAGGGATGTAAACTGGGTATCCAAATGTTCCAGTCTCACCATGGTGTGATTTAACCAATGATGAATATTACCATTACCCCACCCCCATGAAAACGATTCATGTCCCTCATGGGCAGGCTTGATTAAGGTGAGTTGGTGAGGATGCAATTTCCTACAATGATGCATGTATATAATTGCTTCTCCATGATATGGTGCGGCACTTTTAAATATTGTGAGTTGTACCACTGAGGATTAGCCGGATGACTTAAATTGTATTTTGGGTTTGTGGACAGCGAGCCCAAGTTGCTAGGGACGCGATAAGATAATGTGTGTTGTTAAATAGCTCCCATGCATGAAGCAACTTTAGTAAAAAGATGTGTACCTTGTCAAGGTGATGGCTTAGTTGGTTTTAGTCTTGGGTTTGCTTTTTAAAGTTTCGAGTTTTACTCTCGCCTCTTGCATTATACAGGTACTATATGTGTGATTATGTATGTACTTTTCAAAAAATAGTCCTTGCTTCCTAAAATTGGGTAATCTTTCGGTTGCAGGCCAAAGGTCTAAAGGTTAGGTTGGGCCGGTGAGGGATAATTTGGGTCATAAAAAGAAAAAAAAAGCTTTGTGATTTAAGCAAGTGCAAACACATTTCGATTGACCAATTCACTGAATTTTTATGGTCAATCTGACATTTCTGCGTCCATGTAATCTGGGCTACTGTTGATGACATTCACTCCATTTGTGGACTTACAACTAGACCACACAGAATGCAGTCTGTAACTCGAACGATGCAGTTTTGGTCCCTTTATTATGGTAGTATTGGTGATATGGCCCTTATGCCAAGAGTTAGGCAAGGGATACCTTTGGTTATTAAAAAAAAAAAAAAATAGCCCTGATGCCAAGAGTCTGGTTCTTGGTGAGTAATTAAAATTAAATGCCCTCTTGACCACGTGTAAAATATGTGAATATTTCACTCAACCAACTTTACCACTCGTAAAATATGTGAATATTTCATTTCAGTTAGCGCTGGGTGGGTTAATTTTTGAAATTGGGGTAGACCATTGAATCCCTCTTGATAAATGATGTCCGAATTGCTGGGAATACATATATATATATATATATATACATATATATATGTATATAAAATGAGAAAATCTATGTATAGCTCCAGTAGAAGAACAAAAGAAATATCATTCAAGATGCATTTGGTATACAAGATTCCAACTGCATTTCGCAATTGATAAGTGTAATTTCACCTTTGGAAGAAGTATGATATCAATGTCAGAATCCGAAGCTTGTGGGAACTTCTCCTTTACTTTCTGTTTAAGCTTATTTTGATCAGCACCAGGAAGACGCTCCAGCAACTTTGCTTTAATTGCCTTCTTGAACATAGTGTGTGCTGTTCATGACAAAATAAATAAAAAAATAAAATAAATCAGGGGAGATCTAGTCACTGTTTCTATTACAGACACATTCATCTTTCTCCTCCTGCCCCGAGAGCATTCAAGGATTGAAGGGAGTCGAGAAAACCTGGTGGGACATTCCGCAAATTCACTTTAAGCTTCTTGTGATTTTGAGGATTCTGAGAGTTTTTTTTTTTTTTTTGGTGCTATAGTTGCGCTGATGTTGGAGTGAGCATTTCACTTTAGGATGAGGAGAGAAATGGAAGGTTTTGAGGTTCTCTTGTTTGAGCGTAGGCTAAAGGTTTGAAGGCTGATAAGGGTACTGTGGGTAATTAAAAAAAAAGTTTTATAACTTGCGTGGGCTTGCTATAATCTTCTATGTGGACTTTGCACTCCCTCCCTATCTCAAAACTTGGAAGACAATATTTCGCATTAGAATTTTACACTTAAAAAGGACTTTAACATGCCATATTGTGGTATAAGCCAATCATTTACATTTTTCTCTTAATTTTAACTTTCTTCTTCTCACATTCAAGTGTTGGTGGGACTCATGATTGAATGTTGTTGGCACTTTAGGGTACATTTAACTTCCAAATTATTATTAGGTGAATGACTGAATATATCATTTTGCAGTGGTTTATAGTTAGTTTCAACTTTTGATTTTATAGAATGATCCATTGAACAATGTCTTGTTAGATCAATTTGTTAAACTCACGTATTATTATTATTGAAACCAAACCAATAATCACATAATCATGGGACAGTGAATATCTATTTTGCGTCCATCACCACGTGGACAAATTTATTACCGTGTCAAATCCTAACAAGTTGGATCTAATGCAATATCCTTTCTATATGTGTACTCTCCATCACATGGCAGCTGTGAATACTTTCATGGCTTCATGTATCATTCGTAAATTGTAAACAATATACTCTATAAATATAGTGTGATAACACCACCATCAAGGCACAGTGAAATATCTTGCTAACCTTCATTGTCATTACTGTTATAACAATGGTTTTGAAACTATTTTTATTTCTGATTTTATTTTCCTGAAAGCCCCTTGAAATACCATGCTTGCCTCGGTTCAACATTAAAAAATAATTAAAAAAACCCTCCAACTTCAAATTGTTGGATGAAGAAAAGTTGGTATATGAAGGGCTACAATTACAGGTCTCATGCGGTTTGACCTCGGAGCTTCAACGTCTCCTTTATAAGAATTGTCACATGAGGGGGTTATTTCGTATGCATGTTGCCAAAAATCAATCCCTAGAGCACTAGGTATTTGGATACTAAGATCTATGGAAATACATATAAATCTCAAAGAGGAAATCACTTGAGCGCAACACGATCCACGAACTGCTTACATTCGGTTTTTATAAAAAATGACAGCTACTGTTTACAATCTCAAATAAAAGTGAAGTTTCATATGACAATAGCGATAAGCGTACATTCAATCAAATGCTAGTCATGAGAGGGCAAAAACTACCGCGGCTCCCACCACTGCCTTCTCCATCCTCGGACAGAAAACAGACCTGCATTCGGACGTGGTGCATTAATGAAAGGCTTGTGGAACCCCAGAAATCACAGAAACTCCTTCTCTCACTTACTTTCCTTCCATTTCATTGTTGTGTTTGGGCAATTTTGGGGATTTAGGGCCATTTTGGTCGATGGACAGCAGTTTTCTTAAGTCAAGTATCTAACATAGCAAAAATTTAGTCATTGGACCTATTCTAATGTGGAAAGGCATATAGGGACCTATGACTAAAGTCCCTTAAAATTAATCGAATTGAAGAATCATCTTGTAGTGCCCTCATATTGAAAATTTACTTTTTTAAGCCGAAACATCATAACCATCCCCATCGAAAACCTTGTCTATAATAATTGCAGCTCAAGTCTGTTTGTTATATCTTTTTTTCTTTTATTTTTCTAATGGCTAATTGATGATGATGATATCTTTAATTAGTAGAAGGTCAGTCATTGATATAAATGAGAGCATCATGAGCATAGTTGTCAATTTTATTTTGGTTGTAATTTTTATCTGGCCTCCGAGATAGAACATTTTCGGTGTTTTGAAATTTTTAGTGAAACATTTTAGAGTTTTTTTTTCAAAAATAATATATATGCATAAAAAATAGAAAGAATTATAAATATAAATTATCATGTTTCTTGATATGCATATTGAAAATAAATATAAAAAAATTAGTGAAAATTGTGCTACAAGCTGAAATGTATATGCGGGATGGATCGAAATGTACCGGAATTCAAATTAGAATGTTTTAACCCCTCATTTCGTTTCAATCCAAGGAAGGATCAGAATAAAAAATTTTGCCCATTCCGATTGAAATGAAAGCAAGTTGACTACTATGTTTGGAAGTTTTGCTTTTTGGTTTTACTCACTGCATAAAACTGAATAGGTTTTCGTACCTTACAATGTCTTTGTAAGAATTTGTCCAGTGTAAAAGGGCAAATAACCCCAACACTCTTGGACAGGGAGACTATAGGCATAACATACTCATTGGGATTTCAACCCAAATTAAAATACCTCATATGAGGTTAAGGCCAAGCGACACTTATATGACAAAGATCAAGACTTGCTTGTTTTCAATATTAGATTTATGTACCATTGAAAAATCAATTCATTTGCCCATCTTAACTCTTTGCGGATGCTCGCTATACTCAATGCCGTTCGACAGGGGTCACACATGTGACATTATGTTTCCAGTCCATGTTAGGCACTTTATTGGTCCACTAAATCATCTTTAATGTCTTGTTCATTTTCATTATTTTTCTAATGGAAATCCTTTTTGTTGTGTAAATTTAAAAGTGGCAAATGAATATTACCTCATTAAAAGTTTTGAATTAACCACATACAAATTTCAAATGATAAAGGCAAAAAAGAGAAAGCATTGTATACAATGGCAGAGAGATTTCAATTGAACGAGAAAAATGATAAATTTATAATAAATGCCTTTAGACCCATTGCTGATATATGTTCATATTTATCGTGAGAATCATGCTCTAAAATTGTAACGGACACATGACATTTTATCAATATTGTTACGATGCTTAGCCTCCATCATGGTTTCAAAATTTGGGGGAGGGGGCGGTTCAATTCTTGATTTTAATGGGGCAAAGGTATGTATGTCAAATTGTCAATGAAGAAATAAGATAATGGTACCAAGGATATAAACACACGATATTAATTTATCAAGGACACGGTACCATATGCCTCAATTTGAAAAGTAATCGATTTCTAAACCATACCGAAGAGAATAACCCGGTCACATGAGACTGAAGCATTTTTGTAACTCTTATTAGATGTGATCCCCTTTCACCTTAGGGCCCATGTCCTGTTGAGATCACATGCCGCAGCTCCATTATAATCATATACGGGATCCTATGAGGAGTTTACACTACCATGAGCATGAGTAAAATAATCATAGTCTATCAGGTCATCAAGAAGATCGGTTGCAATGGTCGCGGGGCAACCCATCCATGTGAATGGCAAGTATTCTTGGTTGATGTGGCGGGCTGCAATTTATTCACTTACATCCACAGCGCAGAAAAGCATTAAAGGATTCAAACTTTTATAATCTCCCATCCAAGCAACATGTCTAAGCCATAAGCATAGTAGACTGGTCTGGTGAAAAGAAGATATTATCAGTTGAAATTTGACTTTAGAAAACCTTTCCATTTAAAAAACTCCTCATTTTGCTCTATATCATTTATGGTGGAGGCTACCCTGAGCTAATCTAATCATTTTACGTATAGTACCCCTTAATTTGGTATAAAGCCAAAATTAACACTCATTTAGATTATTCAATGAAACGACAATTTTTGGATGTCATATTCCACAGTGGGTTCAACCACGGTTGCTTTATGGATGGGTCGGGTTATCCAGGTCAACTCCAGGTTGGACTTTGGTCAGTAAGCAGGTTGACCGCTCCCAATTCTCAACATTCAACATCAAACGTTCACTTCAGGTGTGGCCCCCATCAACACTCAAAAGTGAAAAATCAATCAGTGGGCCCCACAGCACACATCTGGCCCACCTTCCTCCCTCTCCTCATGGCCTTTTCCTCCGAAAACCCCCTTTTCGTCGAAACACCGTGCATAATCCGAGTCCGAGCCCTAATTCCTGCACTCTCTCTCTCTCTCCTTCCCACCACCCTCACCTATTTTTGGCAACCATGATTCGTGTTCAAGAATCGAAGTCGCTGATTGTTCTACTCAGCTCAGATCAAACGCCCTTCGACGACATCTTTGCGGATTTCTTCTCCAAATTCCCGCGCGAATCCCACTTCAGAGCCTGCTGCTCGATCGCCCTGCTCTTGGAGGCAAGCCCCAAATCTCTCTGCTTTTTCCCTCCTTCTCGGATATCTCAATTGATTGAGGTTTTGCAGCTCTGATTAGGGTTTGGAACATGGAATCTTTGCTCTATGCATGAGAATTAGGGCTTTTGTAGGAGTTTCTAGGGTTTATCGGCGTTTTCCATTCGATGCGCTCTCCGTATCAGCTGCTTCATGGGGATTTTTACAGTTTCCATCGTTTTATCTGACTAGAGTGTTGAGCTCATGTTCAATTCATGCATTTGGAGTGATGATTCTTCCTTTTTGAAAGAGAGATTGATGTAGCATCTGTTTAGTATAAGATAAAGGAAAATTCACTTGGATAAGACTGGCTTTGTTCACTGATGAGTTTGATTTTTGCTTGTTTCTAGGATAAGAAGATGCTCAAACCGGGTCAGCGTTTAGTTGCATTTGCCATTCTTCATCAAGTTTATCCCCCGCAGCAATCTTCTGCCAACCCATTTTTGTCCTTTCTTATAAATGTAAGCACACTGGTTTTCCTTGTCCTGCTTAGAACTTGGATATGTGTATAATTCTTCATCTATTCGCATCCTTGTTCTTTTTTTTTTTTGCTTTTAAATGACTTGGGTATACTGTGATTGGAAGAACTGTATACAAGCTGCGCAATATTTTATTTAGGGAGGAGACCAATGCTAATAAAAGGAAGGGGGTATGCAGATATGTGACAGTGTAGAGTGCCTATTACATTAACTGTACTGGTTATGCCGCTAGGGAAGTTTGTGAAAATAGTCTGATAGAGGATAATACGAGTGTCTTGTAAACGAGTGTTTTCTGAAGAATTTAGGGGTAGCATCAATAGGGGATAAATTGAGAGACTTGTTTGAGATGGCTCGGGGATGTCCGATGCAAGCCAACAATGCATCATCAGGGGAAAGATTTTTCTATGTCAGTTGATGGCCCATGAAGGCAAAAGGGTAGGCCAAAGAGGACATGGATGGAAGTAATAAGGATGGGTATGAAGAAGTGCAATCTCTTCGAGGATTTGGCTTATGATAGATAGGAATGTGATGTAGGATTGACCTCAATGGCCACATGTGTATGGCCCACATAGATTTAGGATTTTAATTTGTGTCATTAATTTCTTTATTTAAATAATTGTTATTAGGATTTGGTTTTCAATTCATTTAGCTTCTATTATTAGATTAGGTTTGCTTAAGACCTAAGTTTGCTTTCTTATTTATATGGCATTGTAGTATGTTATTTGACAGATTTGATTATTGAATAGAATTGTGGGTATATCCCCGAGAGTTGCATCCTTTTATTTTGAAGTTGTTTAAGACAATTCAAAGTGTCCTTGGACACATGCTTCACACTTTACGCAAGCCCTAACCCTTGGGCCTACATCAATCGGTATCAGAGTAAAGATTCACATTGCGTAGATCATCCTTTGGTCATCGATCAGAGCCTAATCATCCATCCCACATTCCATACCTCCGAACGTACCACTTTCCAAATTCCGCGCATCCGCAGAACCATGGAAAAAAAAAGCAGAAGAAGAAGAAGAAGAAGAAGAAGAAGAAGAGAAGCAAGAGAGGGAAGAGAGGTACCTAGCACATGTCACCGTTGTTTGCGCACTCCTCCTCTATCGTCAGTTTCCTTCGCTCATCGTTATAATGCCTCATCTTTGTGTAGTTGAAATGTCAAAGGCCCTGCCATCTCCCTTTTTGGACGAAGCATAAATGAAAAGGTAGGAAGGTTGTTTTCATACCTTTTTTCTCTTCTCTTTTCGACACGAAGATCAAGACAAGTTGTAGATTCGGCCAGTCCAGTTTAGTTTGGGTTTGGCCTATTCCATTAAAACGAGGGCTCAACTTGAGTAGTGATTCAATCTTTGATGTGGGTTAAGAGCTGATATCAGGTCAGATTAGTTCTGACCCATTATACCAAAGCCCAGAAGTCATCAAGCATAGTCAAATAGTAGATTTGACCAAATTAAAGGCCGAATATTATTTTCGTGATCGTGAGCCCATCAGAAGTCCAATTTCAGATCCGTCTTCGCTAGCTTGTTTGTGGAGAGTAGATCTTCTTATCAGGTCCATTCTTGACTTCAAGATGAAATTATGTGATACTACAATCTTCAATGCACTTAAAAGAGTCAAATATGCAGTTAAATATGGAATGTGGTATGTTGAAAATGCAGTCAATTTTCAGTCCTTTCTTGATTTGGAATAAGGAGAATTGTCTGTGTTTGACTATGGTGACATATTTTCATGGCTCCAAGACAAGTGTTGATTAGAAGTATGGTTTAAAATTGCGGTATTGGTTTACCCCAAAAACTGATACGATATCAATATCGGTCGTTGTTTGCAGTCTGCCGTGGCATGAATTTTTGTTCTACTCCAAAAAAGTTTACAAAAATGTCCCAAAAAAAAAATCAGAATATTAGAAAATGATGAAAACTAATGTCTTTTTGCATTAGTATACATTATAAGGAAAAATATTGGTCCCCCTAAAACAAAGCATCCTATATTGTTGTTTTGTGTGAAACTGATGAATATGTCAAGTTTTAATGTTTTATCCTTGACCTATCCTTATAGTTTATAAATCCATTTAGTAGCCCACAATTTAAATCACAAACCCAATCAACTAATTATCACTATTTTATAGTTGATTTGTAAAAAAAAAAAAACTCACTTTTTATAATCAGGAGAATTGCATTTATTTTTAGTGGATTAGATTTTTCGTTAGTATAACCCAGTAGAGGCTTATTAATAAAATAAATGTTTGGATACTTAATTGATGTTTGTAACATTTTATTCGGATGACATTTTATTTGAATGTTTATTAGTGATCAATGTGACATTGGGCCAACTCTTATTTAATTAATACTAATATTTGTTTGAGGGACTGTTTAAAAAAGGGCATTTATTTTGTGTGGGGAAATTAATATGAGGGCATTTAATAGTTTAGACAAATAAGAGAGGCTGTTTAGATTTTTAAATTCTAAATTTTATTATGGACCGGATTTTAAAAATGTGGGCCACAAGTGTGGAAGACTCACAAACTATGGCAATCAAATGGTGAGAGAAAAACCCTCAAAACTCAAAAGGGTTTCACTTTCTGCAAGAAAGGAATAGAAAGAAATTGGAAAAGCGGGAAGAGGAAAAGAAAGGAGGAAGTAAAAGAAGAAGAGGAGGAGAGGAAGAAGAAGAGAATGGGATGGTAGTTGGGAGCGGTAGCCGCGAGCCTGCGACAGTGAGGTTTAGCCGTTCAACCACTAGGGAATCCACATAAGAGTCTGCATTCTACAACTCTTTAATATTTTTTTTCTCTTTTTTTATTATTTAAAAATGAATATTGTGTTTTCCTCTTTTGTCTGCAAATGCATCCTTTCTTCCTCTTTATATATATATATATATATATATTAAGTTTTGGTCATATCGGCCGATATGACTGTTATTTTTAAAATATCGGTTGTAACGACTAAATGTTCAACTGAGATATTGGTGATATGGACCCTGGCGATATCGATACAAAGTTCTCGTTCAAATATCATCACGGTCTGAGCCGATACCAGTTCGTATCGATTGATAGGAACCAGCATCGGCCGATATTTTAAATCGTGATTAGAAGATGATGAGGGACATGATTTGATTAGTTTCCTTTGAGGCTTGAGACTGAAAATTGTGGAGAGAATGAATGACCTCAAGAACATTCATGAGGCATATTGGGAAGCAATTCGTGTGGAGCGGATGCATAAATAATCTTATCTAATACTCCTCAAGAAGGATAGTCACGCTATTACCGGTAGACCATGTTGAGGACCCGGTAATAGAGGATATGCGGACTACAAAATCAGAGCAAGACACTAAAGATTTCACATCTACACTTGGCCTTGAAATTTCTTCCATGAGTAATGATGATCAAGCAGCGCAAGTGCAGACGTCCAGGAAAGAACAAGTTGTTCCTATCCCCCACATAAATCCTAACGTTGATTTTGTCTTTGGGTATTAATAGTGGAAATTGGAAGATGAAGAACGGCTAGTCAACCATTGTGATTTGATGGTGTAACTTCTACACATGATGTGCCATGCAAAGATGTTATAACTGGAAGTGTACACACAAACTGTGAATCAACAAACAAAGCAGAAGTTTGTTCGATTGATCTTCGACCTAGGTGAATAATTACCAAACTCGAGGTCGAGTTCTTTCCAAATTGGGGAGAATGATGTAAGATTGACCTCAATGGCCACATGTGTTTGGCCGCTCACATAGATTTAGGATTTTAATTTATGTCATTAGTTTTTTATTTAAATAATTGTAATTAGGATTGGTTTTTCAGTTTATTTAGTTTCCATTATTAGATTAGGTTTTCGTAGGACCTTGGGCTGCTTTTTTATTTATATATCGTTGTAGTATGTTATTTGACACATTTGATTGTCGAATATAATTGTGGATTTATCCCTGAGAGGTGTGTCTTCATATTTTGATGTCTTCATGCGAAGTATCCTCAGACACGTACTTCGGCACTCTGCACAAGCCTTAACCCTAGGGCTTGCATTAGAATGGAGATGTGGAATTCAGATAGCCGATGTTGGCATAGTTGGGAGACGGCTTTGTTGAAGGCAGAGGCACTACAGTGATGACAAATGTTCTATCACTATCTTTTGTCTTCTCGATCATTAGACATTAGACTATCTTGTGTCTATGTCTCTGTGTTTGTGTCTGCCTATCACTCATATATATATATATATGCAAGCGCAGGCTCGCGAGCTCCTCTGCTGAGCACCGATGCTCACCTTATTGCGAGCACCACTTTCTAAAGGTGCTTCACTTAGGGATGGGACCTTTTGGTCCCCCCTCCGCATACATTCAATTCCCCCTCCACATTCACATGTATGGTGATGGAGAGTCAAATCATCATCTTAGCCCCTTAATCAATGGCCGAAAAATTTTGACCATCCAAACTGGGTGAAAGCCTATCCAATGGTCCAATCAAATTGGATGGGTGCTAAACTTGGGGTTGGTGATTATCACGGTGGGGGTTTGTTTTATGGTCTACTTGGATGGATCATAAGTTAGGCCCTACTAGGTGTTTTGGAAACCGGTGATGAGCACCGGTGCTTGGCGGAGGTTTTCCCATATATATATATTCATTTGATTGGCTTTTGGTGCTGGAAAACAGGGAAGATTTCATCTATCAAAAAATGATTTCAATGTTCTTCTGCCCTTGAAAGCAATTTAACTGTGAATGAGATCCACCACCATTCATATGTTGTGGCATAAAGAAAAAATACATTGCATGGAAGGTAAATACTGCATGGTGGAAGGGATTCAATTCCAACAGTAATTATAGAAAATAAACTAATGAATATCCAAAGTGGAAGTCAGTGTCTGTCAATTTCACCAATGGTGTACATTTCGACTATAGCACAAACAACTTTAGTTATTGTTAACCCATGCAACTTTAGTGATTTTGACACCCCTTTAAGTAAGCCCAGTCATGCTTCAATTTGTATATACCCAGGGCACAGCTTGCTATATACTGGATGTGTTCTAATGTGATATTATAGAATACATATAGCACAAATGTAAGAGGATTTTCACTAAAAAAAAAGTAAGCTCTATGTTTTTGAAAGTAAAGGGGCATATTCAGTTCCAGAAGCAGAAAGCATGATATCTTTATTATTTTCTGTGTATTCATAGGAATGTGTCCAATTAGATAGCTTCTGTCATTTGCAGTCTGATTACCACGTGCTAATTATTATTAAATATCTGTAGTGGACTGTAAATTGTACGTAATCACTATTCTAGTTATTTATGTTTGGAGATGCCCTATTGTACAAGACCAATGTTCCTTGAATTGAGTAGTGCATATATTTTACATTCTCGACACTTGACTCTTTTGCAGGCAGCATGTGATGATGCAGCTGAAAAGTTGGAAAGGGGGTTCATTCTTGAACTGTTGGGGTCTGCTGGTGTCAGCACTAATAATAGTAAAGAGGTATTCAATCTTGTTTCTTTTGCCGATGAACTTTATTGAATCTCTGTTTGGTGGAATTCTATGGTTCTGTTAGGACCTCTTTGGCTTAGTGGGTTTGTCCTTATGAGGCTTTGGGTGTGTTGATACTTGATATTGTCTTCTATGTTCCAAATTTCTACTCTATTACACAGGCATTCATGTTAAAGGTGACATTGCAAAAAGCTAAATCACAAATATCCAGGATGTTTCTTGCATGACATGGCAGATTTTGATTGCCTTCTACAGATTTATAGTTATTGACAAACTAGTACTTTGAGGTTAGCTGAGGTTATTTTCTCTTAGCCCAAACTTCAAGCTTATCCCTCAATTATTCTCGTCATGATGAAGTGTAACCCTGTGAGGTGAATGCGGTACCGTTCAAAAAAAAAAAGTGAGATGGATTTCAGGAAAGTTCTGGTCTATAACACATGGTTGCTTGATACAGACTTATTCAAAGGATAGAGATGTCCAAGGTAAGAGCCATCCTGGATAAAGGCCCTATCCAGGACAGACTTGTCCACAAGCCAAACACAAGTCCTTTCTATGGAGTTGTGACCTATTATGTTTGTTACTTCGAGATATGGATATGGAAAAGTCGACATTCAATTTCAAACAAAAGATGAGGTGGCAAGTATTTTTGTTTTCCTAGAAGTACTAGGTTGTAAATTTCACATTTCCTAGCAAATATTTATCGATCATGATGCTCAGACGTGGTGATGCAGGAAAGACCCGTGGTCCTCCTTGGGTCGACCCGCCTTTGGGCTCAACCCACCTGTCTTAGTTTGTTTAGGATTTTTATTATGTTTATAAGTTATTTTAGTTGGTTGCTTTAATCTTGGTCATCAGTGTGTTTGAACGGTCCGCGGATTATTTTTAGGTTTATTATTTTCCTATATAAGTGATGTAAAGCCTCGTTAGCTATTCAGAGTTATTGATGAATAAAAAAAAGTTGTCTGAAAATCTTTTGAGTTTTCCCGGAGTCATTTTCTTCCTTGCCCGCAATGGGGAGTTTTGCATGAGGCCAAGATTTTCGGGATTTTCCTGACCTACCCCCTCCACCTTCCAACTGTTTTTTCTCTCCATCTCTTCCCACCCCCGCGTCTAGTATCCTGCTCCACATCATGTGGCATGTATATGGTTGGGACATTGAATCCATATGGCAAGAGAGAGGCAGATTTAACACAAAAAATGAAGTTTTAGACGGATATGTTGCCTAATTTGATGTATCCAGGTATCATGCTTGTTGATATGAATCGTTAAGTATGTCGGTTCTGTTCTCATGTGAAATGTGACCGCTATTTGGGCTTGCTGCATCATTTAACCTCCGGCTGAGTACATTTTTCTCCACTTGATTTCTTCTAATAACTTCAAAATCAATAAAGCTCATCTAAAAGCAAACCAACCTTGAAAAACAAATTATCATATGTGCAATATTTTTTGGTTGTCTAGTTTTCAATCTATTGAATGGTGTTCAATTTCATGATTTCTCAATTATTTAACTATTGCTTATTTTTATTTTATTGGTTAATTGAGGTGCATTTCAAACAGTAAAAACAAGAAAGAAACTCTTGTTCTTGAAAATAGAGATTGGATTAAAATCTAAGTGTAGTGATTTTTTAAAATGTTAATCTAATTTAATGAGTCTATAGACATTTAAAATAGTGGACTAGTTTTAAAACTTAAGCTGCAAGTATTATCATTCACATTCTGTTTTTATTGGTAGAATGATGTGGCTTGCTTTATAACTGTGCTTGAAAATACGGGTTTTGCAAACCCACATGCACATTTTGCGGTTTATGCCTGTATTTTCATAGCAATTTTACACAATGACACACTATACCTGTACTGAGGTATTACAAAAATGCTTATATGGAAATATTTTATTTATATTTTTTTTGTTTGCCTGTCAAATAATAATTACTTTATAAAATACATAGAGTTGGTGTGAGGAGAAATGATTGATAAAGACTTACAAATAATGAAGCAATTGGTGGTATGGCATCCTAAATTCGGAAACCATTATCTCACAGTTGCCATACCACCAATTGCTTCATTGTTCCTATAAGTCATTAACTGTCATTTCTCCCCTCACCAACTTTGCGTATTTTTATAAATTAATTGTTATTTGACTTCCAAACCAAACAATAAAAATCGAAGTAAAATATTTCCATATTAGCATATCCGTGATTCCTTGGTACACATTTTCAACCACAGTAAGAAAGTGAGCTGTATCATCCTACAAATAAAAACAAAACGTGAATGAGAATACTTACGGCTAAAGTTTTACATATATTCCACTATTTTAAATGTCTATTGACTTACTAAATTAGATTTAAAACTTAACAATATTAGTACCCTTAGTTTTTAATCCAATCCATAATTTCAAGCTCATGATTCTTTTTTTTTTTTTTTGGCTTGAAATACACCTCAATTAACCACTAAAAGCAAAATAAGCAATTGTTGAATAATTGGGAAAGCATGAGATTGAACACCATTCAATAGTTTATAGAAGTTTTTTTTAATATTAGTATTATAGAAGCTTATCTTTGTAAATGAGATCACTCATTGTGAGAGATAATTGCTTATGAACTAGCCATTGGATGCATTCCTTTTACCTTTTTTCTCCTATTTGCCTACTTGTTTATCTTGGCTCATGGATTGAGAGTGGGTTTGAGTTGTGAATTTCCACAAGTTTATACTTGAATCTTTCTCCCTTTTCACCTTTATTTGCCTACTTGTTTAACTTGTCATGGAGTGAGTAGTTTTGAGTTGTGACTTGTCAAAGCTGATATCTGGAATCCGGTTGGGCATTACATTTGCTGAAGATAAGCAGATATGATACTAATCTGACATGCTAACCGACATTTGGATGGAGGCTTGGACATTTTAAAATTTCTGATTTTTTATTGATCATTTTAAAACCTCTGTTGCCCTGGCACATTTTTTGGCTTGCAGCTATATAATTTTTATTTGTAATTTATATTGACTTTGATATCTGACTAGAATTTGATTGTTTTGGATTTCCCAATTGATGATTTGCATTTACTCATGCTGGTTGTCCATGCAGATTCTCAAACAGTCTGCTGCAGATTTTATTAAAGGTTTTGATCCTTCATCACATGTGAGTTAGGCTCTTGCTTACAAAAATTAAGGTGGCTGTGTGACACCCAGGATATATAATATTATGCGGGTGGAACATTGGCATAGCTATATTTTTGCATTTGGCTGCTCTCATAATTTTCGTAAGTTGACTGCGACTTTATTATCTTGTGGACTAGCAGGCATTCATTCCACGGGAACAGCTGCAGAAACAGTATTGTGACAGAGTACAAGATGAACCATATAATTCTATATTGAGGAGTGCTGCTGTGAAAAATGTCATACCGGACCCTGACATACCCTGTGGGTGTGATGCGAATTCACCGGAGTATGTATGCTTGTTTCCATGAAGCACTATAGATTGGATACTTAGTGCTTTGAGTTGAGTGTTTAAAGAAACCATACATATGATGCACTTGCTTGTGTGGTTTTTCTGTTTTCGTTCTGTGCCATGTTGCTATGACATATGATGAATTTCCAGGTTTGAATTAGCACCGCCTGGGGCCAAACAAAAAATTGGTTCTGGAGATAGAGATGGAGCAGTAACTAGTTTACTACAAAATATATCGTTGGAAGGATTAAGTCCTCAGTGGATAAGGCCTTTGCCTCCAAGGCTTCCTGTTCAAGATGGGGAGGCAAGACTTTTATTGAGAGTTGACATTCATTTGTTTGGGATTTGCTTGACCCGTTAGATTGAACCCATTTTCTAATTTCTTACAGCTTGTGTGGCTTAACGCTGATAATGACCATGAATTATTGTGGGATTATGGAATGTGTGCTGACACCAGTCGAGGGGCTGCAGTTAGGGATTTAATTGCAAAAGCTTTGAAGGGACCACTTGTGCCTGCTCAGCAAGAGGTGTGTGATTTCTGTGATCTGGTGTACCTTGGTTGGACTTGCATGTGATCTTACGTATGAAGGGGTTGGTTATCAATCTGAATCTAGGTTCTTTTGATTTCTTAATGTGATTTTGGTGTACCTTGATTTCTTAATGTGATTTTATTCCTGTGGTTTCACAACTTATGCTTTGAGCCTTTATTGTTTCCCACTTTCCAGCTTCATTAACCCGAATGTCTTACTGTTCAGAAAAAAAAAAAAAATCCGTATGTCTTATCTTTCTAAATCCAACATGGTTGGGATAAGGCTTTGATGATGATGATGATGATGATGTCTTATCTTTCTAAATGTGAACATTTAGGAAAGCGTTGATCCCCTGACATAAACAAGATCAACAATAAAACATGTATGGATGCTTTGATGTACATATAGGTCTACTGGGCTGGGGCTAGGAATGTTGCAGTGGTGATGCTATAGATCTAGTGTCCTCCATCCGTTGGTTAGGTAGGTGATGTATAGATAGTACGACTTCTCTTGAGAATGCATTTGTAGGATTGGCATTTGGTACATGTGTAGGTCATGTCTGCTTCCTTTCTTTGATTCCCTTTTGCCTTAGGGCACATTTGTGCAGCCATGTTTCTGCAGAAAAGGCGAGGAAAAATTGGAATGCTTGTCTGTGGTGAGAATCTCTCATTGTTTGGTGCTATTGCGCAAAAAAGAGCACGATTTTTGTTAGTTCCACCCAAAAGTGTTTTTGACAGAAATGGAACAGGAAATTTTTTTTTTCCTATTGAAAAGCGGAAGTCCATGGAATTGATCTTCCGTGTGCACTCCACAAATGTGCCCTTACTCATTTTATCCACTCCTGCTTTTTAACCTTACAATTCCTTTATTCTTTGAATCTTGAAGTGGCTTGAATCTTGAAGTGGCTTACTTTCAACTCTATGTTGCCTAATCTGCTTGTCTGATTGCTCCTGCTCTTTTCAGCTTTTGTTCACTAAGTTTTGAGTTATTGGATTGCTGACTGCTTGGTCATGTGGAGAGGTCTTTTTTTTTTTTTGGGTTATGTTAACATTGGCATTTGGAAGAAAATGGTGGTATTTTGTTCATAATAACTTCTGCTTTTTCAGGAAGTGTTGTTGGAGCTTTCAAATGACCCAAAACTTGTCTATCATTGTGGACTGACTCCAAGAAAGTTACCTGTATGTGATTTTGATATAATGATGTTATTGATTTTTCCCTGTTATGCATAGCTTGCATCTAACCTGATAGATTTGTTATGCTATTGTCAGGAACTGGTGGAACACAACCCACTTATTGCCGTGGAGGTTCTGATAAAGCTTATGCATTCTTTTGAAATTCCAGAGTACTCTCTTTCTCTCTCTATCTCTCTCTCTCTCTCATTTCTGTGAGTATAGTGAAATATGCACTTGTCAAATTTGTTAGTTTCTTCTGTTGTGGCTTTGTGGTTTCAGATACTTCAGAGTTCTTGGGAATATGGATATGAGCCTGCATTCCATGGAAGTTGTGAACAGGCTCACGACAGCAGTTGAGCTTCCGACAGATTTTGTGCACACGTACATAACGAATTGTATCTCGTCTTGCGAAAATATAAAGGTTATTTCCTTTACTGCTGAAAGTCATTTTTTTTCTCTGCATTTTCTTTGATACATTGAAGCGCATAGTTTTTAATAAAATGTAAGAAACAGATAACCAACAATATCTTTGAAGGGGATTTAACTGCACAGAAAAAAAAGACAGGACAAAAGCACACACTGAAAGAAGACTAAGAAGTACTTGATGAGATATTGTGAACTTTGTTTTTTGGGGTAGAATTTGCACTTTTTATATCCACATTCTGGATAGGGTTGAAAATGGTTTATGTTTGGGTTTGGTCCATAGCATGCATGGACCCAAGCTGGAAAGGGCCCATACCCAAACCATAACCTATGTAGGGTCCCGCCTACAGGACCTGTGTCCATATCTGGATTTAAACTAGGACCTGAACCCAGACCCTGATTGAGCCTAAGCATGTATGTAACTGTATAATAACAAGGATTTCCCACTTATGTATGTAGATATATAACATGCTTTCGCACCATTGGGTATTTGGGTCATTAGTTATGGAAACCCTTGGATCTGAACCAATCCGATCTAGGAATGGGTCCAAATATTTGGGCCCATATGGCCACAACTGTTATTATTATTATTATTTTAATCAGTTCAGGTCCTCTTGGTAATGAGTATTAAGGGTCCTGTTTTCATGCCTAGTTCTATAACATGTGGACTGCAAGTATGATCCATAGTAGTATTAATATTGACATTTTACTTTTAGGGCTAAATTGTTTTTCACTTCTAGCAGTACCGTATGTTGAAATACTTTGTTTTTACCCCTAGCCCTTTTTCTCCTTGCAGGATAAGTATATGCAGAACAGACTAGTAAGATTGGTGTGTGTCTTTCTACAGAGCCTCATTCGAAATAAAATAATCAACGGTCAGTAAGAATAACCACTTGTGTGCTCAGTTTTGTCAATTGCATAATGATGCTGCATTTTTTTGAAAATCTGCTATGAAGTTAGATCTGAACCCAGTTTTTTGGAAACCTGTTTCTGATCTTTACACAATATGTCTGTAACTGTGGACTTGATTCCAGCAGTGATTGCCAAGGGCCAAAAATTAGCCTCATAACCAATATTTTCCCAGTGGGTCCTGCTTATAGGCAGGTGGACAGGGTCCATTGCCATCTATAGTCTTCATCTTTTTTATCTAATGGCTGGGTCAAACTATTATCAATGTACAGCTCATAAATCTTCTGCTCATGGCGACCTGACCTGATTAGTTCTGTGGGTCTGTCGATGCAAAACAGGTCAGATCCGGGGATGGAACAATGGCGGGCTTGGGCCCAGATCTGTCTGCTTCGATTAGATTCATATATGGATCTGGATCCAACACTGAACCATCGTGATATATCTGAATCTGGCTTTAACTGAAAATTCTGGATCTGGGTCTGGATAGGGTTGCGAATGGGTATTTGATTTTCTGAAGTCACCAATTCTGAATAAAGCGGGTATAGAACCTATTTTTAAATTTGAGTATATTCATATTTGATAATCTACTTAGCTTTAATCATATACCATTTAGTGTATGTTTGGCAAGTCTACTTTAAGGCTCTTACTATCTTAAAACGGTTTGAAACCGTAAATATGCCGTATGGTAATGAAACATGGGCCCTCTATTTGAATCCACATTTAGATGTTTGATGTCTATTTCAAAAATCCTCAAATTCCTACAGAATTCAAACGGATGCGATGGTCTTAAGCGCACAGATGTGCGACTCTACAGTGACATGGGCGGTGATTTTGACATCATCATTCTCTTCTTGTTTTTTTCTTTTAAATTTCAAGGACCCCACATGATAATCTGAATCGTTGGGACTATGAAGAGGACCAAACACGGCTATCAACTCAAATTTGAACAGTTGATCTGTCACACATCTCTAGATATTTTGAAAAAACAGCACAACCAAAATCTGAATTTCTGGACTTCTATGGGCCCCAGAATCATGATCCAAACCGTTCATCTTCTATAGCAGACTAAAAGTGGTTATGACTCAAAATTTCAGCCTTTGATGTGATTCAGATCTCAATAAAATGACAAAAAACATGATAACCGTTCGAGAGGTCCTGTAAGAAACAACAGTTGAAACATGGTTTTTCTATCTGCCATTTTATTTCTCAAGTTCCGAGCCAGCAAATTAAGATCTGAGCTGTTAAAAATATTTACCTGTCCAAACACAACAGTGGGCTCAAATTTGAGCCATTGATCTATTATGAATGTTGAGATATTTGCAAAAGAATGTGATTCATTTGATATAGATTTCAGAAATTTGTGGGACGTTGCATCAAGATCTGAACCATTGATCCTTTTAGGAATATTAAAATTGGCCATGAGGTAAAAATCAGCCTCTAGTTCATTTTTTATAATGAGAAATTTATGAAAAACCCATATGCCATCAGATTTAAAAATGCTTTATTAATCGACGTTTCTATGTTACCAAACAATCTATTTCAGAAACATCTACTGCAAAAAGGGGCCAATTGAAATAGACTATTTCATGCAGATCTCTTTCTAATAGATAAGACTTGCCAAACAACCCCTTACCACTTCTATATCTAAGAACAGTAATTTGAATCTCTTTTATCTAATTATACTAATGCATTCTGCAACTTATCTTTGTTTTGGAGTTGGAATTGGAACCTGATCCTTTTGTTCAAGATTGATGCTGGATTTGGATGTACACAGGTGTTGTGTCTCAGCCGATCCGGAAATAAATCTATAAAGATGGATCTGGGTTGGGTCCACCATGGTTTCAACTTGTTTCCATGCGTAGTTCGGGGATTTGGATTCAAAATAAGATGCAGTATACACTAGTATATTTGACTGAAGTGATTCAGAATTTGTGCTTTAAATATATAGAAGTAGGGCCATTAAATGGTATATGGTTGAAGGTAAGCAACTGTCAAATATCAACATGACTCAAGCCATGTATGCCTTGAGAACCTATATATAATTTTAATATGTGGATTCAATTGCTTTGAATCTAGATTGTTGGGTTCAGACATGAGGATCTGGATCTATATTTCTCCTACTCTCCTAGATCCAAAAACAGGTTCCATACCCGTTTTATTTCGAAATGGTGACTTCACATACTCAAATGATTGGATACCCATTTTCAATGCTACGTGGGTCCAACTGGAGACTGAAATCCAAATCCATTGATCAAATGGACTCAAACAGGGCAAAAATTAAATTATTTGGGCCAGCTTTTTCACATAAGTAAACGAGGAGTCTGTTGCCAACCTATTTTATTCCATTTCAGGTCCACAAACCGAACACTGCTTTTTCTTTTTTTTTTCTTTTTTCTTTTTTATATGTGTTCTAGTCCAACTGTATTATGTGCCTGCCATCAAATGTATTACTACCATCCACAGGGCTAAATTGAATGAGATGATATGGAATCTATACACCATGTGACTGACTTTGCTCTTTTGGCTTGTGATTGCAGTTCAGGATCTGTTTATAGAAGTGCAGGCGTTCTGCATTGAGTTCTCACGGATTAGGGAAGCAGCTGGTTTGTTCAGGCTTCTCAAAAATTTGGAAGGACCACCTTAATGGTCTGTCAGCTTCCCTACCTGTCAAGCCTATCTTTTTCTTTCTAAAGCTGAAATCGAAGCAAGCTGTCTTTCTATTTGACTAATTTCCAGCCAATCAATTAGGTAATTTATTTTAATATAGCAAGTGTGCGTCCAAGTCCAGCCATTGCTCTACTAGGTCTAACCAGCTTTTATTTAGGCTTTGTGTGCTATTTCGCTTCTGGGTAGGGTTTTTGAAGGCCTTTTATCAAACCTTTCAAGAATCTAGCTAATGTCCATCTCGATGCCCAACAGCATGGCGCACAGTTTGTTTCTGAAATGTGGGGCCTGTTATATGTTTGTTAGGCCTGGCTGAGCCTCTTTGTATTTTATTTTGTTTTATTTTTTGGTAGGAAGGAACATTTTCATGCCAAGAGCCAACCCAAAACACAGGACACAACAGCGTACAAAAAAGAGAGAAAGCTACAAACCCAATCTGGAACACCCCCCATCCAAAACATAATCCCCGACCAAAGAAGCATACATGGCCTAAGAGTGCGCAGCCTTCTGAACTAATATCAGCGTAGGCCTGGCTGCGAGTTAATGGCTGTGCATCAATAAAGGTCGGCTCATCTTGGCCATGGGCTCGGTGTTTCAAGAGGAACTATCAAATGAGTGCTTTGTATTAGAACATGGAGGATTGAACACTTTACCATTCATAAAACAATTGAATATTGTAGTGGTAAATGATTCCCTGGAGGGAAATCCATAGATAGGGAACCATGATTGAAGATCGCAATTGTTGGATATGAGTATATGACTTATCACTGAGATTAATGAGGTGTTTAAATATCACCGGCGTAATTGGATTTAGGGATGTAAACTGGGTATCCAGATGTTCCAAGTCTCCTATTCTGAAAAGGTGAGGTACCATTGAATTGTGGGATCCTGTTTCTCAGCCGTTGCAGGAACTGGATTCTGGACGGGAGATCTGCAATCGATCCAAACAATCCTATTGGAAATGGATACGGGTTCGGGTCTTCTATGGTTCTTTCCTATCTTGGCCACCGTTGCATCCTGACTTGGTGAGGTCACCACTGTGTGATTAACCAATGAAGAATATGACCACTACACCATGAAGACGATTCATGTCCCTCATGGGCAGACTTGATTATGGTGGGTTGGTGGTGATGCAATTTACTGAAGTGCATCCTAAGTGCATCCTACGATGATGCATGACTATAATTGTTTATCCATGATATGGTGCGGCACATTTAAATATTGTGAGTTGTATCACTGAGGATTAGCCGGATGACTTAAATGGGTTTGTGGACAGCGAGCCCAAGTTGCTAGGGGCAGGATAAAATAATGTGTTCTTAAATAGCGCCCATGCATAGAACAGCTTCTGTGAAATGCTAGGTTATTCAAGCAACTATTAACACATTTCGGTTGAACAAATCATTGAATTTTTATGTTCAAGCTGACGTCTCTGCGCCCGCATAATCTGGGCTACTGTTGATCACATCCACTCCGTTTGTGGGCTTTCTCCAACCAGACTAGAGAGAATGCAGTTTGTAACTCGGACAATGCAGTTTTGGTCCTTTTATTATGGTAGTACAAGTGATATGGCCTTGATGCCAAGAGTGTGGATCTCGCAAGTTATTAAAACTAAATGCCTAGTATCAATCTGGTCAAGTTCCATTGCAATAAAAGTGGGTCGGCGATCAAACTTTTTTTTTTTTTTAGCTGATTTGGCCCAGTGGCCAGTTGTGGGAAATGACTCTGGTGGGCGGTGGGCACTATGGGAGAGGTCCTATCCATCGGGACGACCCTCTAATTCTGGTCGTCAATCAACTTGACCACTGGTAAAATATGTGAATATTTCACCTCGGTAAGAGCTGTGTGGTTTTTTAATTTTTTAAATTGTGGTGTACCATTGATTCTTGATAAATGATGTCCGAATTGCAAGGTGTTCAATCCATTGCTGAACTTGATAAATGATGTACGAATTGCATGGTGTTCAATCCATTGATGAAGAACTGGGTGTCATCTGTTATTGGCCTATATCTAGGCAGATGAGGTTAAAATGGTTTTGTGGTCCCCATCATGGTCCTCTCTTTATTAAAAAAAAAAAGAAGTCAGAAAGGAAATGTGCTCAACCTTTTGAGTGCAGATTCACCAACATTTTCTGATCATGGATGGCTCACTTCTGTCAATCCAAATCCTAGTCTGTGGGTCTCCATTAAACTTCTTTTTATTTATTTATCTTTCTCCATTAAACTTCTTTTTTATGTATTTATCTTTCTTTCCCGAAAGGCCGTTGAAAAAGAAACGTGTTAAATAGCACTTGTTAAAAGTAGGAAAAAAAAAAAGCTACTCCACATAGCCGACCCTGTAGTGGGTGGTAGTAGCTGAGAAGATTTGGTGCTGTTGATTGATCCTGCTTCACTATTAACTTTTATTTGAAGGAAAAGTTATCAATATGACTGTTCTTTTCTCAAATATCTCAGGGAGGTGGACGTGACGTGAGGAATTTGTTGAATGATCTAAGAACTTCTTTGTGTGTGACAGAATTCCACTGATGAGATGCTATGCAGAAATTGGAGCAGGGATCAATGTACATGAAGATTCTCTCCTGCACATGCATGGGAACATGTATCTCGCGCTGGATTCCTTTGAAGTTCATTGGTCCCACTTCCCACATGACGAATGGTGTTCAGTGCATAGGTAGCGCTGGACAAAATTGTCCCTCTGAATCTTCCAAGGGACGAGTGAATGACAAATTCAAGAGGCTCCTTAGTGGGGCAGCGGCTCAGGCAAAAATCGAAACCGTGCAAAAATAAATTGTTCCCTTCTTTCATGGTTGTACCCTAGTAAAAATAAATAAAAATAAAAAAAAGAAAAATATTAAATTTAACAAAGGTGGGGACTACCATCAATGTTAAAAATTAGAGCGATAAAAATATTTTCAAAAAACTTTGGGTTCAACTCTCAAGGAAGTGGAGTTTCGTGAAATTCATACGAGAAAAGGTATTTATTTTGAATGATTTAAATTTGACTCAAGCATATATTTTCTCATGAGCCAACCTGCGGAAGATTGGAATCAAGCGTGGGCAATTGTTAACTCATAGTGCAGTAGTCCATTGCTTGAGGAAGGAAAGCAGTCTCATTTTCCTTGGAATTTGCTAACCCGTGGGATGTGCTGCAACAACAACGAATGGACAAATGTGTCTAAAATGGACTACCTGTGGCATATTTTGCTTGGATAATTAAGTAATATTTGTAGTTATACATAAAGATATAGAAGTTAATCAATCTCCAAAACATAGGTGCAAATTCATTGATTGAGAGTCGGTAATGTCAACTAATCTTGGGTTTTTGCAGATGATCGATCCAGAGATTCCTTCTTGCACTTTTTATATTTGACTTCTCTTTTATTCTTCTCTCCTGAATTGATCAGTTCCTTCACTTCACTAATTAAGTAATTATATCAAAGTAGCCCCAACTTGGGCTTGGCTTGCCTGATTTCTGATGTTCTTAAACCCAACTTGGCTTTTGATTCGAGACCCTAGTGTTAATCCAAGGGCCCCCTTTTCTGGACTTTTTCTTTTTGAAAGGCAAGCATTTCAAATTTCCTGAATTGTAAGAAATCTAAAAATCAGTATTATAAAATTTAATTCTTGGCATGTAGAATTATCCTTAGATGGCCCATGTACTTGGGCATTTGTGAAATCAGATGGGGAATAACATTTGCAAAATTCATAAAATCCTTAAAAAAACTATAAAACCCTAAATAAAATCACATAAAAACTCAAAAATTGGTCAAGATTATCCAAATGAAAACTACTCCTCTTCTTTTATGGAACTCACTATTGAAACAATTGTATCATTACCCAAAAAAATCAGTTAAAGCGTTTTCTTATCAATTATGGGGTGTTTGGATAATGCATAATATAATATCGATAAATTTAAATATGCTAAGTTTTCATTATCATAAAACAAAATAGTGTCACATTATTATTCCACCTATGGTGTTTGGAAATTTCCACCAATTTTATTGTACCTTTGAAGGGTTTGGAAATTTATGAAAAGACTCACAAGATGATAAATTGAACAAGAAATGGAGAGAAAGCAATTAATTGACCCAATGCCAGACCCACTAATTAGTAATAACAGTAGAACCCACTATTGTTAAAAAATCATAGGATTAAATGTTAAACCTTGAGATACAAATAATGTTGTTCAATTAAGGTGAATCTACCCAACGTTGGTAACCATAGTAGTACCATCTAATGGTGATTATCACAAATGACCTTATTTAGTTTTTTTTTGTAAAACCTTATTTAATATTAGATATCATTGATGAATCCATCGATGAGAAATCATTATGGCTTTAATATTGGTAGTCATACTAATACTAGAAAAGCTATCAAATAGTGGGGCCCATTTAGTTAATAATGACAAATTGATAATTACAATCACATAATTCAATCTTAGTAATCAGTATTAGACCCACCTAATATTGGTAATCACAAATCACAATGAAAGTCCTATAGTGTGACATCTTAGGACTCACCTAATATTGATAATTAAAAGAGTTATGTAATTATGATATAGCTATAGGATTCCATATTAAATTTGTAAGCATTGTGTGGTCATCTAATATTGAGAGTCAGAGCTGCACTCGTATAAAAATCATAGACGTTAAAGCCTTTAGTGGGCTAATATAAGTAATGGTTGATCATGAAATCTCCAATTAAAACTCTCCATTTGTATTTAGGAAAAATTATTTTATAAAGTTTTTGGAAGAAAGTGATAAATTTGAAGTTATCCAAGCACTTTTTTTTAGGTCAATAGATTATATTATAAACTAATAAATAATAAAAAAAAACTCTTAACCTATCTTATTTCGAAATATCCCCTTACCCATGAAATAGATCTAGTTGTTAGGCAAGACACCAATCCATCATCGTGTACTAAAATGTTTTTAATTTACTCCACCAAGAGTGTCTTGTGAGCAACAGAAAAATGTCCTGACATCTCCCAACTTCATGAATTCTCATCTACCAAAAAAAAAAAAAAAAACCACCCTTCATGAATTCTCTCCACAAGATGCTATTCATCTTATGGCGTTTCCCTGTTTTGTATTCTACTTTAACAAGTTGTGATGAATTTGTATTTGGAATCAAAGAGTGGTAGACACAAGGACTTGCAAGTAACAATGCTGTTTTCATGCCACGTGGTTGTATCCCTGTCTCAACAACATGTCGGACGTACTAAATGTTCTTGCATTTCCGAGGCCGTACCCACTACCACCAAATGAAATGGAATTTTTATTTGTTTACCACAAGTCCACTCTCAGCTCTTTCAGTTTCATGTTCCTCACACCACCACCAATGCTCTTGCGAACCTCCATTTAGTAAATTTTTTTTACCTTTTTTTATTTATTTTTGTGTAATCCATTTTCAAAGGAATTAGAATGAAAAGCAATTTTTAAAAAAAAATATCTTGATTTTGCATGGTGTTTATTTTCATCATATGGTGTGGACAATTTTTTGTGAGGAGAAACAAAATTTCTTTTTTTAAAATCTAGAGATCCATGGATGAAGGAGAACATTGGCATGTCGGTCTTTCCAAAATCTAATTTGATGATGAGTCTAATACAGATTGGAAAGAAATTTAGTTTAGTGAGAAAAATAATTTTAGAAGATTTAATTGGTAAAAACCCCTAGGTGGCCATTTAGTAGTTTATAATTACCTTTCAATTTTTATTTTATTTATTTTATTTTTTTATGCTTGTAAAAAGCAGTGTTGAATTTAACACAGGTTTTTTTTTTATACCAGTGTCGAATTCGACCCTCATTTATTACTTATATCTGATGCATGTCATCCTTCGTCTAGATATCCATGTTTTCAATTACGCACTTTCAATGTAGTTGAGAAACAATGGTCCAACCCTTAAGGGGACCCACCCATAGAGTCACACATTAGTGCCCTACATTATGAGAGATCTTGATCCTTGATTGAGTGGGCCACATGAACCCACCCCAGGGTTGCTCTTGTTCTGGTTTTGCATCCAAAAATGTCAAGGACCTCTGTTGCCTTCTCTTATCTTAGCGGTGATGGACAGCGCAACATCGAGGGTAATTGGTGGGATGAGCGACAATGACCAATGGCAAGGCTTCTCCGGCGACTGGTGGTGACTCTAGCTAAAGAAATCCTACAAAATTAGGTCGGAAAGCTTTGCAATTTATAAAAGAGATGAAAAATCCATAGGCTCTTCCTCCTTTGCTAGTAGAGATGAAACAACGATTTCTAGTAGTGTGGCGACGACAGTGGCAATGGCGAGTTGTGCAAATTCGGTGACAGAAACATGCAACCCTCTTTCTTCTCCAATCAGGTTTTCAAACCCATGGCTTCCCAAACTTCAATGAAACCTTTCCGAGATCAAACTCGCCCTCTCTCTTCTCCGGTCAAGCTTGAAAATCACCTGATCTGTGGACTTCCCAAAAGCCTCCCAGAGATTAACGAACCCTGTCAATAGAGATTTGCAAGATAGTGTAATTCGACTCTCCCCTTTTTGATGGGGTCCAGTGGCCCACTCGATCAAGGATCAAGGCCCATCATCATGTAGGGCATTGATGGGCGACCCTAGGAGTGAGCACCCTTAGGATCTCAACCACACTAAAAATCCTCAATTCATTTTAGTACATTTTAGTATACAATCAAGGCATTTCCTTAGAGATTCTAGTTTCACTTTAATGAAATTTGAGTGTTATTTTCTTTCATCAATGTTGAAGTTCATCATGTGCTTAGATCGGCAAATTTCATAGCAGATGCATTAGTTAAACAAGGTGTTGAGACAGTATTACCTTGTAAGAATTTTTATATGTAATTGTTATCTTGGTCAGGTACAATACTCTTGTATTTTTTTCTCTGTTGTTGTTCTCTTCTTCTTTTAATAAACTTTTGTCACTGATAAAAAAGAAGACATCAATTAAAATCACGGATATCCAGACGAAGGATAACATGTATGAGAGATACAGGTAATAAATGAGTGTCAAATTCGACAATGGTATAAAAACCTATGTTGAATTTGACTCCTTTTTATAAGCATAAAAAAAATTTTTCTTTAAAATTGAAGATAAACTAGAAGGAGTTATTTTGAATTTAGTGGTCACTTGGGGGATTTTTATCAGTAAAATTCTTAAAATCTTAAGTAGTTAGAATTTATATCATAATGAGATCGCATTGATTGATTTGTAGGGCTTGACTCAGAGAACTTCATTGGGCCCATCCTCGAAGGACCTGGATTGCAATAAATGCATGGTCCGTAAAAGAACCATAAAAGTGATGGATTCCACTAGGGTTTATATTTTATCCTCCAGGTATTCCTATATATGGACGTGTGATGTTGTCATGGTCAATCATGAAGGCCTTTAAATCAAAGGAAGTGCGTACGGCCCCACGCATTTTTTACTCCGCCGTGAAAACATCCGCGGGTGAAATTTGGCCATTAGTGAGGGGCGTTTCATGGGTTCTCTTGCGTGGCATGGGTTCGCTTTAGTTGGGCCCAAACAAATTCAATCTCCTCATAATTTTCTTTAATGGCGCAATGCCCTGCGTATCTGTGAAGGGATGGAAATGGATTAGGTGTAAGATCTAGCCCGACCTACTTTTATTAGGGGTGGGTTTGGTAATTATTATTATTATTTTTGCATGAAGTGATTTTGGATTTTGTTGTTCCAACTCTTTTTGCCCCTGAATATATAAGATTTATATACTTATTAATGAAGTAATAAACAAAATTTATGTGGTCTAGATTGTTTTGGGCTTTAATACAAGGCATGAGAGAAGAAGATGAAATGTTCAATCTCTACAACACATGTTTTCATGTATTTTTAGATATTATAAAAGATTTAAGTTTTAAATTCAACTTTATCCACTTAAATTGGACGGGTGCTATGACATATCAGTGGCATATGAAATAAATTAGATTTGAATGAGATAAATTTAAAACCGAACCTACCATCCCTGCACCAATGGAGCAATGAATCATTTCAGTAGGCCGCAGACACAGCGCATCTCATCCTCCAAAAAAGCTGGTACCCATGAGGCCATAACCTTGTCAGGAAACAATACAAATGCCAAGATATTCCCTTCTCATTATTGAGCCACGACACTATTTTATACCCCTCCAATTATTTTCCTATCCTTGTTTTATATCTCCATGGATCTTTACTGGTCCCACTACTTATATAGTTGTAAACACCATGTGGCGCCACTGAGTGGAACATAGTGTCCTGATACAGCTCATGGTCTTGCAACCAATAATATATTTCATCCTGTGGCCCACATGGATGGAGGCACCCCAACAAAAGAGGGAACCACATGGCCTTTCTGTTGCATGAAAAGGAAGGCAAGATTAATTATACAATGCCATTAACATGGGCTGATTGAATAAATCCTAGATGTCAAAGTCTCCCATTTTTGAGACATAAAGGGTTTGGCCCCCTCCCTACATAAGGGTGACTAGTGCATGTACGGTGCACCCCTCCACAACAACACCAACCATGAAATCCTCAACCATCTTCAAAACCATCTTCTTCAAAATTACGGCAAGGATCTCACCCTCGCCGGTTGCCCCATGGCCGATTCGTGGTGAATTCGACCGTTGGCTCGGGTTGGAGCTTGACAACCTGCACCCCGGTGACCACCGGGTCGAACCCTGCACGAGTGCCACATGGGTCCTCCGGGCACTAGACATGGTGGAGGCTACACAAAGGAAGACGATGGAATCAGTATCTGCCAATACTTTTCGAGGTGCCATTGATCGGAAATGGATCGACGACTACCTCAACAATGCGGTGGAGCTATTAGATACATGCAACAGCCTACGTGAGCGGATGGCGACAGTGATGAAATATACCGAGTCAGTCTCACTTGCCTTGCACTCTTTGGGAGGTGGACGAGTGCTGACCGAGTCAGCACTGAGCCGTGCCCGAGTTGCGTTGAGTTCATGCGAATCGATGGAGAGGAGGTGGTCTGAGTTGGACAGGTGTGGGTCAAACCTAAAGAGGCTGGGCGAGAAGCTGGCACAGAGTGTGAACCTTGGTGCATGTGGAGTTGCAAGGCCATGCAGCAGCAAAGTGACTCAGTGCAATACCGAGTTACAGGAGGCACTGAGCGCGTCAAAGTCTGTGACTCTGCTAGTATGTGGTCTACTCTCCATTTCCCTCTCCTTCAGGTCAAGGGGCGGGTTACTTGCAACTCAGTTGACTCAGTCACGGAAGGCCGAGTCATGGTCGAGTTCGTTGCAGGAGTTACAGAAATTGGTGAAGGAAGAAGTGGAGAAGCAGAGGAAGAGTGGTGGGCCAGTCCTGGATGAGTTGAGATCGACGGTGGCGATGGTTCAGGACCTGAGGGGCCTGATCCAACGGCAGGGAGATGAGGTGAGTCGGAGTGAGTTGAGGGGGAGAGTGGAGTCGTTGGGGAGAAGCTGTGGAGTGTTGGAGGAAGGGATTAGGATGTTTGAAGGAAGAGTAAATGAGCTTTACAAGCATTTGATTTCTATTAGAATGGCTTTGTTGGGTGTCTTCACAATGGCCTAAGAGAAATACCTACTAGCTATTGTCTCTTTATGGAGAGTTTAATTAACCCATGATGGAGAGTTGTATAAATTCTCTTATACTTTGGATCTGCTGTATAGATTCTTATGGTAATTTGCTACCTTTCTAATATCACCATTGAATTCTCCCCATTTGCAGTTTCCTCTTGTAACATATTTTCTTGTCCTTCTTTTTTCTTTTTTGTGATTCTCTCTGAGAGAGAGAGAGAGAGAGAGAGAGAGAGAGAGAGAGAGAGAGAGAGAGAGAGAGAGAGAGAGAGAGAGAGAGAGCTTATTACCTTCCAAAATTTGAACATTGTGGGTCAGGAAACATCCACATGGATTACTAATATAGATGGTGCAAATCATCAAACAAAATGCTCCACTGGCCCAATTTGATGTAATCACAGTAGGCTCTTAATCTAACTAATGGAATTACAATTGCTGACTACGCAAACAGGATAGTCATTGAAAATCATATTGGACATTTCACACCTACTCCATGGCTCTACTTAAATTTCATACTTGCTAATGATCAGCCACGATAAAACTAATTCTCTAGTTGCATTTTCATAGAGAAACTCCAAAAGACCAGCCTGAGAGAGAAGATAAACTGGTTCTAGTCCATGTCAACGCAAATTGATTATCCTTGAATTTGTAAAATGTTACATTCATATATGTCAATGAATTTGACTAATTCGTGTAAGAAATCCTCACATCCAGATGTGTCCTTCAAGGAATTGTCTGTTTGCATGAAATTGAATTCTTAGGAATTCATGATAAAATAGAAACACATTGATAAAGATGTGGAGAACGAAGGCAGTAAGATGGAGATGTGATGAGATCCTGACACTCAATAGTATTTAATTTATTTTAGGGTGACGTTAAATATTTATTTTCCATCTCCCTTAATTCATTTTTCACTAAATAAAAAATTATTTTGATGGTCATTTATGAATCTTCATCTTTGTTTCTTTGATCTTTAGGTACTTTTTAATAAATATTTCTTAGGGTTCCTAGGAATTCAATTTCATCCAGACAAATGGGCCCCAAGCATTATTCTTTCAAATTTAGTTGCTTCCAATGCCCAAGACATAAAGCTTACTTCAATGGCAACTATGATTTAATGCCTTTCCGACTTAAAGTACTCAAGGAATTGGGCACCGTGTCTACCTCCAAGCAGCTGATGAATTAGGGACTCGGCCTTATATTAGGCCTAGTAAATTATATTTCCAATTTTTTAAATATATTTTATCTTTTTTGTGGAAAATGTTACCAACATTGACTTAAAGTACTCAAGGAATTGGGCACCGTGTCTACCTCCAAGCAGCTGATGAATTAGGGACTCGGCCTTATATTAGGCCTAGTAAATTATATTTCCAATTTTTTAAATATATTTTATCTTTTTTGTGGAAAATTTTACCAACATTTTATTGAGAGCTCTATGACCCTTCAATTTTGGGACATATTTGGGTCCTGGTATTACCGTAGACGGTTGGATCTTTAAATAGAATTTTCATTTAAAAAAAGTTAAAGATGCAGAACTATATTCACATATGGTCCGAGGCCCCCAAAGTGATCAATTCCACATGCAGGGTGTGGGCTTCCAATGTGTTTGTTTGATCGACCATGGATTAGCAGGCCTGTTTAATCTAATTGGTTTTAGGCTGCGGACCGAGTTATGTTCATTTGCAAAAGTTTGGACTGATTAGGACTCTAGACTGACACTATGTCCTGCAAAAACTTGCTTGACTCATTTAGGATTTATCGTTGGAAAGGCCTCCATTTTAGCCTTGAGCTTGGACCATATGTCTGACGAAACATTGGGCCAAAATTTGTTAATTAAGCAGGAAGCAAGTAAGATGTAAGTGAAAGTTGGTTCACCCAGCAGGGTGGGGTAAGAAGGCACAACTGTAGATGGGCCCAAATAAAGTTACATCTCATTTTAGTCACCGTAGGGTTTGTTGTAGCTCTGGTGCCATATGTTAGATCGAGTTAGAGCAAGTACATCTATCAATCCACCACATACATAAAAATGAATAAGAACATGCAACCATGACACATATATTTACGTGGTTCGTCAAAATTACCTATATCTACAGGTTGCGAACATCAACTTGATTTTACTGTGAAGAAATTAGGTAATTTATTACAAGGATTCTTACTTCTCTAACATCTAACTTACTCACTTTTCAGATATCTAAATCTTGCTTTCATAGCCCCTTGCATATATGTGGTGGGTCGTACTCTGAACACCAAGTGGAAGAAAGCACTTGCCTCTCACATCTAAATGGCCATACATGGTTGGCACTAGAGTTTAGGGTTAGATTATATGTACATATAATCTCTTCTTTCTTGGCCCTCTTGAAAGCCCTGGTACAATGACCAAAATACCTATGGCCTTAACTTAATCATTGGCTAGACCAATGAACCAATCCGAGTCCATAGGGTTAAATAGCCAAATAAATCTCCATCTCATTTTACGAACCATAGGGTTGGTTTACAACCAATCACAAACATTTTAACTAATGACATTAATTGGGCTTAAATTAAAGCCAGCGGGTCTTGAATTGGTGTGTAACTTGATGTATATTTCCCATATTACATGGTCTACTTTAAATCCAACGCACTCAAGTCAACCCCCATACTTGCATATTACATGCATGTCACATAAGGCTGCATCTCCATTGAAAACATTACTGTTAAAAAAGTTCTTTTATATGTTGGCCATTTCATGGTTCTTTCGTACCATTGATGCTACTGCATCAGATCATAATCTCATCAAAGTTATTCCTGCCTAATTTTATCATATCAGATGCATCTCTCTGGATATTGTTTACTAGTCAAAAACCCAACAAAAGTACATCTTTTCTTGTATATAGAATGGATGAGTAGAACAGCCTAGGAAACTAAAATGCACCCCCAAGCATAGTCGAGACATATTCCCTCTCAAGAAAATTAAAGAAAGAAGGATTCCAGCGTCGGTCAGGCCCTTCTTATGCAGACTTCTCATCCAGTTAGCTGCTATCAAAGAGAGAAGGAAACACCTACTTGAATGCACGTCAGAAGCTAGAAAGGTTAATAGTGCATTAGGGATGTTCACATTATCATTCCAATAAAATGATCTGACTCTTTAGTTTCAGCTCTTGAAAAATGAAGTATTGTGAAAATTATTTTGTGACAATTTAACAATGATTGAGATCCACATCGGTGTCAACTATTATTAATGTCAACAGGGACAAAGTGTTGCTCGGTTGGCAACTCCGCATCAATCTTACTAAGTGCATGTTTGGCAAGTCTAAAATTTCCCCTCTTATTGTCTAAATGTCTAAAATTTATAGAGTTAACAAAATAGAGGCGTTTGGCATGCATTTTTAGCTCTATTTAATTTAGACAATAAGAGGTAAAAGCTCTATTTTGAAGAGGAGGGGCTGTGATGCATTTCCAAATCAGAGGGAAAAAAAAAGAGGCGCCCAGCTACAGTATTTTGAGGGATCACGCCCAGTACGGTTTTTTCGATTTTTCTCGAAATCCGAGCCCCTAAATCTACATCCAAACCGTTGAAAATATTCAAATGATCAATTACGGCCACCTATCCAAATTTCAGCCGTTAATTCATCCGGAATCTCGAGATATGTGCAAGAAAGCGTGAGTCATTGGATACTAGTTTTTGAATTTTGTGGGGCCCAAACACAAGATCCAAACCATTGGAAATGTTGGGAAGACTAAAAACGGCTATGGGGTCAATTTTCAAGGATTGATTCCTTGTGGATATCAAGATATTTGTAAAAAACTTTCAACCATTGAATTTAATATGCTGAATTTGTACTAGTCCACAGGCAGCCCCTTTTTTTATTTTTTATTATTATTTCTGGGACAGTAAATAACAATCCAAACCATTGAAAATGTGTAGAAGGTCAATGACCATTATGAGACCAAATTTCAGCCGTTGGATCATCACCAAACTTGAAATATTTATGTAAAAACGTGAATTATTAAATATTTTTTTAAAAAAATTGAGGGCCTCAAACACAAAATCCAAACCGTTAGATCTCTTTGGGAGGCCAAACGTGGTTATGAAGTAAAATTTCAAGGCTTAATACCTACTAGATCTCAATATATTTGTGAAAAATTTTCAACTATTGATTTAAAATGGTCTATTTAAAATAGATGCTTTCATTGCCAAACACATATTTTAAATCTAGCCTCTTTTTTTTATAGCTCTTTTTTTAATAGCTCTATTTTAGATGGTCTATAAAAATAAGACTAGACCTACCAAACAAGCCCTAAGTTGCTCATGGATAAACTCTGGGTATACCACTTTTTCTATATATGTGGGTTGCCTTCCTACGTGTGCGAGCTCTCTTGGGCCCAGCAAATTAAAAAGGCTACCTTGGGCCCTAGCTCCCCTAGTTCCAGAAAAAAAATAGAAGATAGGCATTCATGAAAAGACTGGATTAATAATAAATGGGCCCACATATAAAAATAACGAGATTTTTCCCATATGGTCAGTGATTTTGCGATATCACAAAAAAGTTAAGCACTATGTGATGTCACATAAAAAATACCTTGTTCTTTCTCTTTATAATTTTATGAAATATTGCATAAAAATCTTGCAATATTGCATGAAAGGATCAGTTTGGAAAGTATCAAGGGGCATGTTCTCAACTTTCTTTACAAGCTAGAATTATCCACGACTAATGTTGGCCATATGGAAAAAACTTCATAAACAAAAGTAAGGATGTAAGGAAATATGGTGTCCATATGCCTGATATTTGCAATTTTTATTATACAACAATAAAACAAGTAATAAGAAAGGGGTTCTCCTTTTACAAGTGTGAGGGAGGACTTAGAGTTCTATTGTGATTACATTAATTGTTTAAAAAAAATTCAGAAAAGTACAGTAGTATAAAAGGAACTTATAAATTCGAACTTACAGAAAATGATGTCAGAATATAATATTTTGATGATCAATGTTAGTGTTTAACACTATGTCCTTAAGACAAAATTAGTCCCCGTTGTGGTGCTCACGGTGTATGGACGTTTATCTCTCACGATATAATGATCAGCACGCAATAGAAGCAGCACTACAATTTACAACACTAGCGAACAAAATAATGTTCTTTAACTTTCTCTCAATACAGATGACAGGATGCAGGAAGGAAAAAATTATACAGTCAATGCAGTTCAAGATGGGCTATAAATAGGTGAATGGGTAACTGTTCATGAACAATCAACAGTCACCAAGAATAGACACATCCATTCATTAAGGGGATGTGAAGAGAAAAAACACATCCATTCAAAAAGGGATGCGAAGAGAAAAGATACATCCATTTAAGAAGGGATGCGAAGAGAAAAGATACATCAATTCCAGAGGGACACTGTGTCTTTTGACAAAAAGACATCTCCTTTGGAGAGCTCATAGGTTAGGCCCAGGATCCGACTCATATTGGGTAATGGGCTTTTGACCCAACCCAACTCAACCTGACTCAACCCGTCTCATGGGAATCAATTTATCATTCATATCTTAATGGTTTTTAATGTACAATGGTTTGGGTTTAATATTTTCTTGGAAGAGAACACGTTAGCACTTAGACTCGCCTCAAAAAATGTGTGGGATCCACACTTATTATGGTCCAAAGTTGCCCAAAAACCAAAGTCAAAAATTCATTTTTTCGGACAATCCCCCACATAAATGAAAATTGGCTATATTATAATATAGATGATAATGCTGACCCGAAAGAGAGAGAGAGAATAAAGCTAGAAAGGTACTGTATAGGGAAAGATAGCTTTTGGCTTTGAATCTTCCTTTGTGAAATTCTATCGGATTTACTTGCTAATTGGTGAACATTATGTTCTTGAACCGGTCAGCGTTTGTGTAAACCAAGACAATAGAACTCACACAGTCACTTCCTTAACACAGTTCGTTCTCATTATTATGTTCATTTTGGCCCTGAACAAACTTGGGTTTCATGAGTGTTTGAGAGAATTCAACCATAAAATTCTCATGGAAGTGGCCCCTTCACACTCAAATAGGTGACTTCTTATTAAGAGTATCCTGCTATACTCCACTTGGACTTCTAAGCTATAAGAATCATTAAAAGCATAGCTTAGCCTAAGCAACGCTACAGGCATCACTGTGTCATCATAAGAATGGAAAAGAGAGAGTACCTCTGCAGTGATTCTACTAAGTCATACACAACTCGGTTGTCCTATTGAATCTAAATCTTGGGATCTCCAGTCATCTAGGTGGGGTTGCCATTATGTTGACTTTTAAGCGATATGTTTTAAACTCATTTCCCTCAATGAATTATAGACTAGCTCTTTGGTCAAAGTTTTTGTTAGCGGATCCGCAATATTCTCTTTTGATCATATATAATCAATGGATATGATTCCATTCGAGAGCAACTATCGGATGGTGTTGTGTCTACAACGTATATGTCAAGACTTACTGTTGTACCTTTTACTTTGTGCCCTACCAATTGTAGATTGGCTGTCGCAATGTATACATATTGCAGGCACTAGTTTCGGCCATATAGGAATATATTGTAGGAAATGACGAAGCCACTCTGCTTCCTTTTCTACTTTATCTAAAACAATGAGTTCTGACTCCATTATGGACCTAACAATGCACGTTTGTCTTAAGATTGTGAGGGAGGACTTAAGAGTCCTATTGTGATTACATCAACTTTTTTAAAAAAAATTAGAAAACTACAGTAGCCTAAGAGGAACTTATAAATTTGAACTAACAGAAAGTGAAGTCAGAATAGAATATTTTGATGATCAAGGCTAGTGTTTAACACTCTGTCCTTAAGACAAAACTTGTCCCCGCTGCGGTGCTCACGATGTACGGATGTTTGTCTCTCAGGATATAATGATCAACATGCAATAGAAGCAGCACTCCAATTTACAATGCGAGTGAATAGAACATTGTTTTTTAACTTTCTCTCAATACAGAAGACATGATGCAGGAAGGAAAAAATTATGCAGTCAATGCAATTCAAGATGGGCTATAAATAGGTAAATTGGTGACTGTTCATGAACAGTCAACAGTTACCAAGAATAAACGCATTCATTCATCAAGGGGATGCGAAGAGAAAAGACACATCCATTTAAGAAGAGATGTGAAGACAAAAGATACATCCATTCCATAGGGACACTGTGTCTTTTGACAAAAAGATATCTCCTTTGAAGAGCTCATAGGTTGAGCCCGGGATCTGACCCATATTGGGTTATGGGCTTTTGACCCGACTCAACCCAACCCAACCTGACTCGACTCGCCTCATAGGAATCAATTTTTCATTCATATCTTAGTAGTTTTTAATGTACAATGGTTTTGGTTTAATCTCTTTTTAGAAGAGAACACGTTAGCACTTAGATTTGCCTTAAAAGATGTACGAGATCCACACTTATTATGATCCAAAGTTACTCAAAAACCAAAGTTAAAAATCCATTTTTTTCAACAAGTGAACAAAAGTAAATGGATATGATGTACTGGATTTTGTCCTCGTCTCCCGGAACAATTAACTGAACTCCGACGAAGCAATTTTTCCAGCTTGATAGATATGGCAAGTTGTACCCTCAATTTTTTCTTCCCGGTAAAAATAGCTAATCCGTCCAATTGTTCTAATTTTGTGGCGCTTCAAATTCCACCAGTAACCCAAAAAGCGGCCAAAATATTATCAAGTAGAAGCAACACTCTGAATCAGATTATTTATTCATTTAAGTTATTCCTATCTCTTTATTTGGATTAGATGCGTCTTTAGATTTAGTATACAAGTTAACGTAACTTCTTTTTCTCAGAGATTCTTGATCTCACAATCCTTCAGAAAGACCCAATATAAGCACATTATTCCTGTCCAAAGATTCTGTAGTATTGAAATAACAGATTGAATGACCTAGGCAAACTAAAATGCACCAATAATCTCCTCCACAGAAACATCTCAATCTTCAAAAAGGCCAATGTTATTGAAAAAACATATCCACAAGTCCAACTTGGAAAGCCTGATCCTATCATACATACAACAACATATCCAACTGCAACAAGAAAAAAAGAAAAAAAGAAAAGAAAAGAAAGACCGGAAAGGAGAACCCAGATGGCCCTACATACAAAAACCCACGCAGTTATAAGAAGATCAATGGTGGGTATTCACACAAGTTACCAAAATAAAACTTATAAAATTTCAACTTTCAACTTCTGTTTACAGAAACTTCTCACGCCACTGCAACGCCAGTAAGGTGAGGCCGCCTTTCTGACCCGTTGCTCTCGGGCATTATATCCGGAGGAACTTTTCTCTTCACTCCAATTTTGGGCATTGGTGTCGATGATCTTACATAGCTCATCAACCTCTGTATGTCTCCTAGACGGAGAGGCTTTAGGATAAAATCCTCAGCTCCCATATCACGGCACCTAGTTAAAGCAAAAACAAGTATGAGATTGAAATCAGGGCATGCATGCTAAACTAGTTTGTATGTGCCAATGAATCCACAAGTTTTATCAAGGTTTCACCAGGCCACCACCATTAGACACTACATTCCAGCGCATATGCAACTTCACTCCAATGAAACTATCTCTCATAACACCATGGGGGAGCCATGAAATAGCACTAATACTACCCATTTTTGTGTTATCTTCATTTTTTTCCCTCCTCAAAAAGCAAATGATAAATCTCACTAATTTTCCTTCTTGTTAAGGATGGAGATTCTGTAACAATTTCCATCTTTTTCTTTAGTTTCCATTGATAAGCAAAAAAAGACGAAACTTAAACAAAATGGATTATGTTTGTGTAACAATACCTGCTGATTCTCTGTTGATCGTTTTCAGATGACATTAAGACAACAGGAACAGATTTCACGCAATTGTGCTCCTGAATACAATTAAGTAACATACTGAAATGAGTTACAAATGGGGGAATTGAAGAGAGACAGAGGGAAGTGGGGAGGATTATGGGCTTCTTACCTTGAGAACCTTGAGAAGATCATAGCCATTCATTTGAGGCATACAGTAGTCAGTAAGTATGATGTCGATTTTGTGTTCCTGCACAACAGCCTTTATTATTAGGGCCAAACGCCAAACGAAATTAGAAAAGCGGCCTTGAAACATTATATACAAAAAAAAGAAGATCCAATGCCCTCATAAATCATGAGGGATTCACCCTCAGCGTGTTATATGTAATGGAAGTAACTAAAAAAATTTTGAGCAATGACAAAGGCAACAAGGTCCTACAAGAAAAGGCAGTAGAGGTAAAATCAAGGGACAGAGATGAAAAAATGAGGCTAGAAGAAAAAATATAAGAAAAGAAATCACAAAGAATCAACTTACATTAAGACCTGGAGATTCAACCTTCTCATCATTTAAGCCAAGAACCTCCATTGCCTTGTTTCCACTAGCAACAGTTGTAACTGCAAAGAGGTCAAACAAGTTAGCACTCTGCTTAGTGACTGCATTCTATAAGAATGTAAACTCAAAGTTAAAACAGATAGCTGAAACATCAGAAAGTCTGCGAGTGATGGCAAATAAAGCAATTTTCCTACGCTCATGATCAACTAAACAAGTGTAATTTCAATAGAAAGTCAAATCTTCAAACCCTTTGGATTTAAACAACATCTACAGCTGAAACGTCATCAGATATTTCATTCAGTAATTTATCTAAGTGCGAGTTTAGAACCCAGAGAATCTGAAGCTGGGATTCATCTTTCCCAATTTACACCTGATGGGTTACGCAAAAAATCCAACATCCGAGCTTGCTGCGCTCCGAGTTTTCAATACTTGCTTGATGCTTTATTAGAATTGATTGTAATTCTTTGCACCGAGATAACTCACCTTTAAGGTATAACGTAAATTCACTCCAAATCACCAGTGATGTATATCCCGTCAAGACTGACTAGCCAACACATCCCAAAAGCTAAGCAGTTAGGAAGCAAAAGTGAGAAGACAAATATACGCACCACCACCCCCCACAACCCAACCACAAAAAGAAAAAAAAAAAGCCTTGAACAGGCAACCGATGGCTATCCATATTCTCAGATACACCCAAAAACAGGCAACCGATGACTATCCATTCTGCTGCAACACTCAACACCAGTCCCACTTTTGGTTGTATCCAAACGCATCCAACCAACGCCCCACACCCCCCCGCCAAAAAAAAAAAAAAAAAAAAAAAAAAAAAAAAAACTAATAATAATAAAATCTGAAAACTGGAAAAATTCATTCTAAACAAATGAGGGAAATCCAGAGTTTAGTTTGTATCGGTTTTTTTCTTCATTCCATTTTCTGCATCTTTCAATTGATTTTAATTAAGAGAGTACAAGCTACACATATCCCACAAAAAAAATGCAACCAAGATTTACAAGAAGCTTCCAAATCCCATCTCAAAAGAGAAATAAAAAACAAGGGACTGAAACACATTATTAAGTTAAAATTATTGATCCAATATAAGGAAAAAGCAACTGGAACTGGCAAATGGATCTCAGGATCCAACTTCACACTTACCCAAAGATCAAGATGGCAAAAAAAAAAAAAAAAAAAAATCAAAAGTATTGATCCAATATGAAAACAAAAAAGCAACTGGAACTGACAAATGGATTTCATAATCCAACATCAAGCTTACCCACAGAACAAAAAAATAGAAAATTTCATAGTTCCACATAATAAAAAATCAACATCCACACATACCAACACAAACACAAAATAAATAAAAAAAGCCAAAAGCCAATTCACTTGTAACCCAAAAAAAAAAAAAGGAGAACCAGAAAATTACAAACCCTTGAAGTTGCCATTTTTGAGTAGCAAGTTCTCAACAATTTTCCGGTCAACCGGGCAGTCATCCACAACCAACACATGAACATGTTCCATGCATGGACTAGAACTAGGACTGGCCTCTGCACCCATGCTTTTCCCTCCCTCTTCCCCTTCCCAAACACACACACAACAAGGAAAAGAAAATTTTTTTTCAGGGGCAGCTTAGCAGAGACTTACACTCCTAAATAAAAATGCCCACAGCCTCTCTTCCTTCTAACAACAACATCAATATTCAATACTGATATCAAACTTGGACGGTGAGGATTTGAAAGGAGAAAGGCAAAGCGTTCGATGGTTAAGGGAAAGTGTCCCCTCCAGACTGGGAAAAAGACGGAATCGCTAGATCGCGTTGTCGGGAATCTTTTTGTGGAATTGATTGACCTGCACTGACACACTCAGTCCTCACAAACCACTGCTCACCCTCTCTTCATTTTCTATTATTATTATTATTCTCTCTTCGAGTGGTCCACGCTTTTAATGGTCCGGATCTAATGAGTGCCTGTTGTTTGTTGCATGTTTGCTTATAATAATAATAAATACCTATTAATGGTCCGGATTTAATGAGTGCCTGTTGTTTGTTGCATGTTTGCTTATAATAATAATAAAGATCTATGGTGGGGTCCACCAAATGATAAATGTGGATTTGTGAGGACGGTAGGAACTTGTTTTCTCTTCCAATGTGCAGACATAAGTCTGGCGACCACATGCCGTGTCCCAAGTCAAGCTGATTGTCCTTCCCTGATAATGTCACGAGGACCACTTGTAGATGTTTTGTTTTTCTGGGTAATCCTAGTTTAACAGTCTGAGCTATTATTATATGTAACTTAATTATTTTTTGTTAAGGTACTATGGCATCTGTCTCCTCTTCGTCCCACCTGCTCATTAAAGGTTTTTGCCTAGATTAGCTAGGAGTCCGGAATCCTAAGTTGGAGGAATGAAACCCATGACAGGCTTTCCATTGAAAATCGAAACCACTAAAAAATAAGGGCCCTCCTGGTTTTATCCCCAAACTTCATCTGAGGTTGAAATCAATTATTCAACAAAAAATATAATAATTAATAATGCGTGAAAATGTGTTTAACACAATTATTGTAGCACCAACTTTCATTGGGTTGAAATTTGGAGATTCCTTCGGAAAATTTGTATTCCGACTGTTTGAATTTTCAATAAATGCATGTAGATATCAAGTTCCACTCCTGCCCAAGCTCAAATTATCTGAAACTCCTACATGGAGCGGCAATCATATTAGACACGTGGTAACATACATGGAACTCAGAATAAACATATGCATTTATAGGGAAAGACTACTATGGATCCATCTCTCACCTTGTGATGTGGGATAATCTCCTTTTTATGCCTAATAAGGTAAAAAAAAATATCATGAGGAGATGATTTTATTTTTTTGCACATCAATACTTTCCATATATCAAAGTGTCCTTCGCTATAAGGTGAGGAATAGATACATAGTGGTTTTGTATATATCTATATATACGAGAGAAGAGAGATAAAATGGGAAGCTAGAGAGCGTGTGTGAGTTCTTAAAGTAGCTCCAACAATACCTTCAAATTTAAAGATGTTTTTTTTTTGGAATTGAAGGCTGATTTAGTAAATTTGACATTTATAATTTGCAATCTTTAACTTGAACTGTTTGAGAGAGATATCAAATATATTATTTTATTATATTTTTCTTTTAAACTCCTGTTACAATGCTACGAGTATTTTAAAATTTGAATTGCTCAATAATTAAATATTAAAAATATATTTGACAGTTGTTTTTCTGAGCTACCAAATTTGACATGACAAATGACAAATGCCAAAGTTGGCATAACCCTTGAAGCTTCACGCCAAATATTACTATTGAATGCTTATGTGTCAAGTTGACACTACTGTCGGAGATGCTCTTAGATTTTACATTAGAAAAAAAAAAAAAAACTGCTGCCTGTGATAATGGTGCCCATTTTAATTCAAAATGGACTACTGTAATATTCAAGTAGAATTTTGACCCTATCCTTCTAGACTATGGCCTTCTAGACTATGGCCTTCTAGACATTGTAAGGTCATTAATACGTTTGACTTGAAAGTAACCTTTGCCATCGCAGCGTATCTGCTCTACTTTTTCTAAAACAAGAGAAGCATTGAACCAAAGCATCTTGCTGCGTACGGGAACGGACCGAGAAAAGAAACTTTCTTTTGCATTATGGTACTGTTGTCTCCAAAGAGGCAAATTTGATAAAGTTCTCTTTGCCTCAATCAATTAAAAAAGGGCCCAGGTTCAGATATTAGGAATTTAATTGTCTTGTAACTCTGTTTGCCAAAATTGGATATGTCAAAGAAAGTTAACTGTCATTTACACCCAATTCATGTTAACCCCAGTTTACATGCTTAACCCCCGTTCACGTGCTGCGTTACGTCCTCTCAGTCTAGGAGGATGCAAATGGGTCTGTTATGAAAAGAGACCAAAAAAAAAAAAAAAAAGGTTTTCATACAGGAACTGATGTGAAGCAAGAAAATGGTTTCTCTGCTGCACTAAAGATTCCTAATCACAGGAGTTTCACAAGCAAAAGAAATTGCACTTCATGTGGGCTTGTAAGTTGTAACCATTAAAATATATAATGATTTTTGTCGAGTTGCATGGGAAATACCTTATCATGGGACATGGTGTCCATGACAACAGTTTAAATCGAGTAGATACAATGTCCCAATGTCACAAATGTGACACCATTACATGACTGGTGTAACACAGTAATGAAAACTATGGAACATAGCACAGGATTTTAGTGGTATGCGTGACAGGCTTGCACTAAACTTAATTACTTGAGAGGGAGTTCCAGCTGCTATCTCAGTGGAACAAAGGCAATAGGCCCCACTGGTGCAAGAACCCTTCACCAGTCGTCACTTCTAAGACCAGTAGAACTAGAACAGCCAGCATGGCAGCTCTACCATTCCACGTTTCTGCACTTTTCGTCCAACCCCACTCCCACACCGTCACAGGCGGTGGAAGCTCTCTACGTTGTGAATCATAAACTGCCAATAACTCTTCAACACTGCCGAGGGGAACAAGAGACTGCATCAAAACAAGAAACTCCCAGTCAAGATAAATTTTTATGAGTAGGTAAGCAGCCAAGTTCCACAAAAAGGTTATGAAATATTTTGAGTAGGAAGTTAAACAAAAAGTTATTAAAAAAAATCTTATTGAGATATTGCCTTATTATGTATAAGGATGCTAATCATTAGTGGCATTGTTACCGTAGTCATCCAGGCGTCACAGTTTCAAAGTCATAATTGAAGGTTAGGAAACATTCAAAAAATAATAATAATAATTGAAGGTTTGGATTTAAAGTTGCAAAAGATTTATAGAGAGGTCTGAAAAATTAAAGGTTTTTGAGAATGAAGATAAATGAAGGAGGAGAAGAATTAGGGCTGAAATTACGTTGGTGATCAACCTTATGAAATATATCATCAAAACATTCAATATTACAAACACACTACTAATTATGTTGTCCAGAAATCAGTTCCTGACTATTCTGTGATTACAGAAAAGTCCACTCTGTCTCACAACAGTCATTACTATCCAGTCACAGTGGTTACATAGTCTTCAGTTGGTATAAATGAAAGTCACGTAGAATGTCCACATATCATATATATATATATATATATGAGAAAAATTACTACGCATCTATCCCTCACACTATGGTGAGGGACACCTCTTTTTTTAGACCTAACAAGGTCAAAAAAGTGTATGAGGTGTGATGATTTTATTTTTTTGCACATTAATACTTTTCAAAAATGGAAGTAGCCCTCACCATATTATAAGGGATAGATGCATAGTAATATTTTCCTATATATATGTATGTATAGGGCAATCTTCATGTGCATATGTTATATATAGGAATGTTAGTATGCATTCTTCTCTCACCATAGGATGAGGGATACTTACATGGTTTTCCCTATTTGCACTTGAGCATTTCTTTTTTTTCATATACTTTTTGTCTTTTCCACATTAATATATCTAAATATAGAAGTACTCCTTACCCTATGGAAAGGGATAGATGCATCCTAATATTCTCCATAGATATAATATAATATATATATGAGGAGTTTTCAAAAACTCCCCATTTTATGTGCTGCTTTTTTTGCTCTCTTATGTTTTTAGGGGCGTGGAGCCCACCTTGAGCCAATCCAATCATGTCACACATACTACTCCCCGTGAATTGGTATAAAGCCCAAATTTGACACTCATCCAACATTTACTCACCGTTGGACTGAAATCACAAGAAAGTGATGCCTTTAAAACTATTAAACTTTGAAGCCATGGGGTTAAGATAATCTAATGGAGTTGAAAATTTTTACATAGGTACATCTCATCTAGATTATTCCATCCAGCGGTATTCCATGGTTGTCATACACCTTAGTGGGCCCCGCTCGGAGGGGCGTTTAAAAAAAAACTCCCTGGGGTGTTTTCTAGCATTCCTATATGCGAGCCCCTCTGTTGAGGGTAAGCACCACTTTCTAGTGGGACCTGGGGATGGGACTGGAGGGGATCAAAAGATCTCCCCTCAACCTACCCATGCATGGTGACAGAGGCTCAAATTATCAGTTTAACCACTTGATCAATGGCTGACAAGTTTTCACCGTCCAAAATGAGTGCAAGCCGATCCAATGGTCCAATCCAATTGGATGGGTGTCAAACTTGGGATCAATTACTATCACAAGGGGTCCCTGTTTTATGGTCTACTTGGATGAGCCATAAATTGGGTCCCACTAGGTGTTTTAGTATTTAGTGCTCACCTTATCGTGAGCACTGGTGCTCAACAGAGGTTTTTCATAGAGATATATATATATATATATATTGACAATGCAGGTATCCCAATGGTCTTTGACCCACCAGTAATCCTGAGTGGCGCTTGCTAGACCCACATAAATGCACACCGGGCAAATTTGAGGTGATTTTGGATACAAGATGTGGCGAGCAAACCCATGACTTATTCTACAATACCCAGGTGGGCAACATCATCATCAGTGTTTTCCCGCATAGCACCAAAAAAAAGTACGGAGATGTTTTTTTCCATCAATTCATTGGATGTATGGAGTCCTCGTCTGATCGAATTTGCTAATGATTTTCATTACTTTGTTTCATCCATTGATCTTATTTCTTGTTTCTACAACTTCTTCTTGATCAATCCTCTTGCTCAGTGTTAGTGTAAATCCATGCATCCTTCATATAATTTTGCTTATTCATCAATGACTGTAGGAAAATCTCCTATGATCTTTGGATCTGACAGAATCTTTCTATTTGACACTATCAATGAACAAAATTACAGATTTGGGGGAAAGATAACTGTTGGATAATCATTAAATATAAATTGTGATTATGCATATTAAAGATGATATGGACGGCAGCTCATCTTTGCAGTTGTATCTTGCATTGCACTAAGATGTGGATTGAGTATATCAAATGTCGAATCACAAATTCACAAGAAAGAAACAGGCAAAATCAAGCTTCTGAGTTTTGGAAATTTTAGTTCCCTACGATTTACAGATGATTCCATTTCAGTGAGATAATTGGGACCAAAAGTCTTCAAAGTTACCTGACGAGCTTCAAGATTTGAGACTGCCATTGCTCCAACATAAGGGAGACTTTCAATTACAGCATCTGCAAGATCTGAAATGAAGTTGGGTTCACACCCTAAGGCAGGAACACGGCCCCATTTCTCTATGCCAGATTTTAGAGCCAATTCTCTATATTCTACATCTATTTCTTCAAGAGTTTCAATGTGCTCGCTGACAAAGCTGCAAATATGAGGTAATGAAAACCCAATATTCATACTTAAACAAAGCCATCTCCAAATTATTGAGTCAATTAATGGCATCAGAGACCATCTAAAATAAATCCTGACATCAGAGCATCACCAGAAAATGTAAAATTACAAACCTGATAGGGACAGCAAGAAGACTTCGAATACCCTTTTTCCCAAGCTCAACAATTGTCTCATCAGTGTAGGGCTTCAACCATTCAACCGGTCCAACTCGGCTCTTTAAGTCACATACCAATAATAAACATGACAGCACATCGTGAAAAAGATAAGATAAACAAATACAAGTATTAAGAATAAGAAAATGATTAAAAAACACACACACACACACCCCACCACATGGTTCCTCCACTGGTAAGGTGCACATGCAAGTCAAAAGATGGATGTAAGTCCAGTGTGGCACACATGGAAAGATTGCTCAAACATGCATACACAGTGAGTTAGTTCCCTGTTCTTTGCTATTTACTGCAACAACTAGATCAATTAATGCGTAAATTTATCAATGAGTTCTTGTGGTGCTGCAAGGGCTAAGGAGAGGTAGAGACACCCATATTGACTTTTGATAGTAAAGATGTTTTGAGCAGAGTGGAGAGATCATAGACAAGCAGGATGTTTTCATAGTAGCAGGCTTGTATCTTTTGAGCATGTACCATGTACAACATTACAAGCAAGCACTGTGCCAGTTCAAGAATGAAACGCCCTCAGGAATGGCAAATCTAGGGGATTAACGAAGAATGTCCGATTGCATGATTGGTGCAGGATTGCATTTATGTGTCCTCACTAGTTGTCTTGTTTGTTCATAGTTATAAAGGGAACCATTCGGAATACAACTTTAATTTACTAATTGCCAAAATTATCCTAAACGAAGCACAAGGTTGTATATTGGTTGCATCAAGAAAAGACCATGAAACCCTTGACTGCTATGGTTATCATAAGCAAATCGGTGAAAATTGTTGTTCATGTTGAATTGAATTGAGATTGATGAGAAGCTGGTCAATGATACCGTATCGAGAATAATGGTGGGCAATAAAGAACAAGAAGATGCTAACGTAAATGAAGCAGAGATGTGAATGCTAAGATAGAAACGCAGAGACACAAGAAAACATAGAATGAGGAATAAGAACATGAGAGAAAAATTATTAGTAGCAAAAAGAATAGATGGAGAAATGTCACTGAGATGGTCAGACAACAAACACAAAAGATCAGAAATTGTCCTTTCATGGTGTGTTGAAGGAATAGACTTAAAATTGAAAGAACTAGAAGGGGAAGATAATAAAGACCTTAAACGAAGTCGTCAACAAAGGGCATTACTTAATTAGGATCAAATGGAGAAAGCATAACTCACAAAGTTAACCTTAGATAGATTGGCTAACATTACAATGACAGTGAAGCTGAGGATCTCTTGAAGAAGCGAGCCACAAGTCTACCATATACCAGAGAAGGTATCCCATATCTTGAGGAATGTCACTGAGATGGTCAGAGCACAAACACAAAAAATCAGAAATTATAGTTTCATGGTGTATTGAAGGATTAGACTTAAAATTGAAAGAACTAGAAGGCGAAGACCATAAAGACCTTAAATGAAGTCGTTAACAAAGGGTATTGCCTTAATTAGGATAAAGTGGAAAAGGCATAACTCACAAAGGTAACCTTAGATAGATTGGCTAACACTACAATGACCGTGAAGCTGAGGATCCCTTGACAAAGTGAGCCACAAGTCTACCATATACTAGAGAAGGTATCCCATATCTTTATTTCTTAATTATTTTTTATTTTTTTATTGGTAGTAGTATAATTATATTAACAGAAACAATTACCAAGCCACCAAAAACAACATGAAAAGATGAAGGTACATCTAGTTGTAACATAGATAAACATGGTTACATTGTTCTTTATCAACATAAGCTTTTAGAGTAAGTGGCTGTCAACATGGTATGGGAGCGGGAGGTCGAGAGGTCAAATTTTGGGGCTGTTGTGCCTTCTATTCTCCCACGGATGGTGTGATTCTTGTGCGGAGCCCTTGTAATCTCCCATGGAGAGTATAATTCCCATGAAGGAGCCCACATGTACGGGGGGATGCTGTCAACTTAAGCTTTTAGAGTAAGTGGTTGTCAACACATCTAACATAGCATGAACAAAAAACAATATATATATATATATATATAAAGATCGTTTGTCAATTTCACATGTAATGTGAAAATGATTTACATATGTAAATGACTCACATATGAGTCATTTTCATATGCAAATGAATCACAAGTGAAAGATAGTACAGTGTTTGTCATTTTTACACTTCTTCAAATGAGAATCTAATTGCATCCAATACTGCACAATTTTTTCACAATTTTTCAAAAATTTTGAAAAATCCAATATGATTCAAGTGATGAGATTCAACCTAATAGGAAAAATCCAATACTACAATCCGAAAATTTTGCAAATATCTCAACATCTATGAAAGATCAGCTGTTGAAATTTCAGACATTAGCCGTTTTGCCTTAATGAAGAGGGTTTACAGCTTGGATCTCACATTAGAGCCCAGATAATCAGAAAATTAAAAAAAAAAAAAACCGGACTGCCCATTCCACTCATGTAATGCATTGTGACAACAGTGCTGCACCCAACAGTTGATACGTTTTTTGAATATATTTTAAGATCTATGATGAATCAACACTCGAAATTTGGTCTTCTAGTTGAAAATGATGCTTTAAAGATTTTTAACGGTTCGGATTGTGGAAACTGGGCCAGAAGTCCAGAAATAAAGATCAACAGTCCAGAATTTCATCCATATCTCACAAACTATGATGTTCAACGGCTGAATTTGGAGCCATAGCCATTTTTGGCCTTCTCAACATGATTAATGGTTTTGATCATGATTCATGGTCCCACAAAAATCAAAAAAATGAAAAAAAGTTTGATGGGCAAAACGCCACCGTAGCACTGCCTAAAGCAAAGTTGGTGTGATTCTCCTTCACATCTCAACAGGTGTGAGGTTGTAAAGCTCCTTTTGCACATGTTTTTCACACCAAAACCACATATGATTTACACATCACATGTGTAAATTTTGTAAACAAACAAAAATGGTGTGAAACCATTTCACATGTGGGATGTTTACATATGTAAATGGGATGAAACAAACGACCCCTTAAGTTAAAAATATAGGAAAAATGGTCATACCTATTTTAAGGTCACCAGAAGAACTTGTTAATTCAAACCCAAAAGGATGGTATAAGGGTAAGATGACTGACGGTGATGATGATAAAAATTATTTGATGAGTACATAAATGATACAGCATGCAATGCACTACCTGATAAGCTAAAGTATACGAATTCATGATTTGTCGTTTTTCTAGCTCTTCCATTATCAAATCCACACACTCCTCCATCTCCGCTTTGTATGGGTCACCAGCTTCTTCCACATATGCCAGTGGTACCCCATGAGCACTAAAAAATATCACCACCTAACATCAAGTATTCATGTTAGATTCATATCGATAGGTTCCAAAAGAAAATGAAAGAAAGCAAGAAAGCAGCAAAGCCAATTATCAGGTATGGTTTGGAACTACCAAGATAATAAGGAATTAAGAGAATCTTCAAGAAATAAGCATATAAAGTGATCTACAAATTGTCATATCAAAGTAAAACAATAAATATTTTAACTTCCACGAATCAATGTCAAAGATCTTGAGCCTTTTGAAGTATTTTATAAGGCTTGAACTAACCCATTCTAAACAAAGTCTTCATAACTTAATCCAAATACACATTAGTCTTTTGTGTCTTCAAAGAATTTGAGGGTGAGTGAAGCCATTTGACATAGGAAAACTATGCATTGATCCCTTGTGAGGAACAAACAATCTGAGATAAAACCACTAAATGAGAAAGTCTTCATCAGTTAGCACAACTACACATCGATCTCTTGTGAGGAACAGAATAATATGAGGTGAAGCCACTTGACTTAGCAAAATACACATTAATCCCTGTGAGGAACAAAGAAATTTTGCGGGAAGACACTTAATAATAGAGTATCATGCCCTCTGTTTGCAACAACAGTCCCATTAGCTTACCCAAAAACCAATGAACTAGTTGGGATGCGGATTTTCCATGTATTGGCCGATATATCAAATATATATCAGATGACACACACCCTGATACTTATTGCATGACCCCTTATAAAACCAAACCATATGGCGTATACAAATAAGTTATTTCCTTCATCCATCTAGGGCATTACATTCGAAACTATGGGGATTTTTCTTTCTTTGTTTCACACTTTTTGGGCCATTATAATTATTTTTGTCATTGTACATATTGTTATTCTCTGTACACTTAATGATAAATATAGTTACCATCTCAAAAACATGTATATATACTTCATTATTTATTTATTGTCATCTGTAGCTAAAAGTTTATCCTAAGGATAGCATTTTGATAATGGATCGTAAATACAGTTACCATCACAAAAAAAATGCATATACTTCATCCTTTTTCATTTGTAGCTAAAATTTTATCCAAAGGATATCATTTTGATAGTGGGTCGTTTTTCTTACAGTCATCTTTCTCAATAATGATGATGGATTGTTCGCGAACTAGAGAAAGAATAATTGTCAGCGAATGTCCCTTTGCCAACTAATGCCCCTATGCTTGAGGGAATGGGAAAAAGTCGATCATCTTCTTCTCACTTGTGCCATGGCAACGGAATTGTACTGTGCTGTGCTATCCATGTGCGGTCTGGACTTTCCTGGGCATTACAGTTGGATCTCAGGAGACCATTTCTCCTCATTAAGGCATAACTTGATGATCTAGTTATTGCGTAAAAAGAGGCCGTTATCCGGTCTTTGTGGAAAGTGAGGAATGAAAAATGTTTTAAAAATGTCGATAGCCATGATATATCTCATTCATTTCTCTCATTTAGGAAAGTTATATCTAGGGTCCAACATCCAAATTCATCAAAGGCAAGTCCATAACCTGTTATGCTGTACGTGGTCACTGTTAAGTATAGACTATAAGACCGCAACACCGCCACGCAGCATGGAGTCCACTACTTTGAGGGGGCAACAAGCTAAAGAATTTATGCTAGTGCTGAAAGCAACTTGGAAGAGGGGGCAAATGGAGGCCTAATTCACAATATTGCAGGGTCCCAAAATTTTTCTTTTCAGGGTCCAATGAGAGTAAGAACTATCAATCTATGATGCACGGATACTTCACAAATGGCCAATGTATCGTATACGATACTTCACTTTTTATGTGTAAAATCCGTGTCCTTGCCGTATTTATGTTGTATCTGGGCAGCGTAGCTATCAACGGGAAGGAAGTGTCAGACCAACCTTATTGAGGTGAACATGGTAAATAAATCTCCCCTCTTCAATTTGATTAATGGAAGAAAATTCAACATGTGCAAAAGGTGGATGGAATCATGGAACAAAGTACTGTTTATGGAGAATAGTTTCTATCTTTGAGTAGTTGAAAATTTGCTCAATGGAAGGGCAGTCCCCTGTTCCCACATCTCGGGAGAGAGAATTTAGATGCAAATGCTCCCACTAGTAGGATGGGGTCCACTACTTTGAGGGAGCAATAAGCTAAATATGATTTTAGGGCTGAAGATGACTTGGCAGAGGTGGGAAATGGAGGACTAATCCACAATATTGCAACATCCCAAATTTTTTCTTTCCAGGATCCAACAGGAGTGAGAACTACAAATGAGGAATCTACAGCCGAAGCTTACTGGGGATAAAGGAGGCAAACAAGTTCTCACTCGACATGTGCAATAAGGCAGGTGGAACAAATTAGTGTTTCATGGAGTCTGGTTTCTATATTTGATTAGTTGAAAGGTTTGCTTGATGGAAAGCTGGTCTCCTATTCCCACATCTTAAGCAGAGAGAACTTGGATGCATATGCTTCAGCAAAAAGAGTAGTTAAAAGTCCTATTTTGATTGCTAATCACTTATCAGTTTTGAATCTATAGCTACAGGGGCTCTTAGTGGGCTTCTTTTCTTTGTTACTAGAAGTGGTGCCCATCTCAGGCTTCCCTCCTCCTTGTATCATAATTTCTTCTTTTTCAATAATAAAATCAAGTAATCAACTACCATTGAAAAATATCATAATTGAAAGTGTTCCTTTGTCATCAGTTTATCATTTTTGTAGTTCTAATTTCTTTTCTCCTTTTAAGGTTTCTTTTTTATTATAGTTAAATTTTTTTTTACTTCTTCTACCATTTATAATATTTTCAAAGTTGTTTACACAAAAAATCATTTACAATTAAAAAAAACACAAAAATATTTTTATGGAAATGATAATAGGATAATAAAAATAAAAAGAAATAATATATTTACTCAAAATGTATGCTCAAATCAAAGTTAAAATTTCCGGTCACTTATCTTTTATTGCTTCATTTTACTTTTGTTTTCATTTAGGTCCCATGCATTGGATGGGTTTCTTGTTATCCTACCAAGAGAGTCCTCAAACTTTAGTATGCCATTGAAACAACATTAACGGTTAATTCCAAGCATGACACACTTTATTTCCAACCAAGGGAAGAAGGAAATGTGAATGATGGGCTCAAAATTTCACAGGCTTGATTGAGTGCAGAAGCACAATATTAGGTTGTAAGCTTAAATCCTGTCAAAGAGTCTTTGATATGTGATGTGCACAGTCAGAGAAATAATAAACAAACATAATGAATTCTATGATGAGGAAAAAGATGAAGGTGAAGAAGTCTCGTGGTGAACAAAGTTAATATAACAAACTAATACCTTCTCAGGGTTTTCAAACTTTTTTAACTCCTTTTCAATTAAATTTGCCATGGACTTGATGTATCCTTCGCGCTGGTACCAAGAAGGTATTACTGTATGTTGCATGTTAACCAGGTACTCATCCTCCCTATTGATCCAACAAAAAATAAGATAAAAATGAAGCTGTCTTGTAAATTCAAAATTCTTAAAGTGATATGGTTTTGCGCTAAAAACACTCATTACTTGAATATACTCTCCAATAGGCGAAGGCTTGAACCGCTTGTCGATATCGAAAATTGTGGATAAAGAGGAAGCACAACAAGCTTTGTTATTCGATTCTGTTTAATCTGTGAATAATAATGAAAAGCACAATAGATTGAAGAAAGTAAGCTATCAAACTTAAAGCCTCCCATCAGGTGTCATACAACAAATGAATTCAAATTGCAGAATAAACAGATTATTCCAGAATATATGAACATGAAGCAAGCATCGCATGGGATTGTTCGCATCAATATGTCAGTAGAAACTACTTCATAATTGTCTTTTTAATAAATTTATTTACTATTTCAACAAAAATAAAACTGTTACATTTTTTCAATTGTGCATCAAATATTGCAATCAATCAACATCTTAAGGTTCCAGAATTAGCATTGTCCAAGGATCTAGATTGAGCCTTATTTGAGTCAGTGGTGAAACCTTAATCTTATCCTATGCTTTATTTAATTCTATTGGTTATTAGATGTGAGATAAGACAGTTGAAGAAGACTCTAAGGCTCACGAAGAGGAAACCTGTGATTTTGGAAATATTTCTGTTTCTTTCACTCATGTCCTTGGATGTGCTAAAAGGGAGGCTAATATTACTACCAAACAAGGCATTTTAAGGAATTGTTTGGTGCTTGGTGATCAGGAATTTGTCATTGCCCCTGTTGTCCTTTGTGGCTCTTTGTTTATACTTCATAAAGTTGCTCAAATTGATGACCCTAGTGTTGTGATAGCTGGCCTTTTTGTACATATATAAATTCTCCTCCTGGATTTTCTGCACATATTTACACTATCTCCCCCCGAGTGTGTATAGCTATACTTGCATAAGTTTTGTATACTCCAGTAGCATCCTCTGTAACCAATTTACCAAAAAAAAACCTATATTCTGTGACTAACCATGCAACAAAAGAATGCCATAAAATATCTTCAATACAGTAATTTGCTCACAAATGGGAGACAATAAAGTTTCAATCTAACACCCATGTTTTAACTCAACTACCCTCGCCAATAATTTGAAATACAAAAACTAAAGAAAAACCTTCTTGGTTCAGTAAAATAATCCCTAAAACTGAAAAAAGAAAAAAAAAAAAAAACCAAAACGAATCTTAACCATCTCTATGACCTTGGGAAGGTCACATCATTCATCTACCAAACCGACTATTATACTGCTAATTTAGCATGCCAATAGATTGATCTGACCCTGAAACATCCAAAAATTGATATGCTCTAATACAATGGTGTTCCGAACTGTCCTCCCCAGGTTAGAGTACATTTGTCACATTGCTGTAGTCTGGCAAAAAATGGCAAACCACATGGTGCTTCACAAGAATACCACATAACATGGTTTAAGTTTCAATTTTCAAAAGGCTGCCCATAAGGCATCCAAAATTAACATATGGCATCCTCTGCAATTGGTGCCACATGTCATACGCAATAAAAGTTTAAACTTTAAATAGAATAATTTATTCCTGAAATTTAATTAAATAACCAACCTGCTCAATAGCTTCTTCAGTGAAGGGATGCCAGTAACGCATTCCAACATATACTTCTGCTGGGACATTCTTTGCAATAAGGGACTTCCTCAACTCTTCAGCCTGCACCATAAAGAAAAAGAGTCGACTAAGTAAATAAATTTAGCATCATTGGTACCTGGCTAATATGCATAGCTGAGGGCTGAGAAAGCTTAATCACAGAGATGATGCAATTTTGGGGTAATATCATTTATATAAACTAAATATACGAGCAATACATGATTCAAAACCAATGGCAAGTAAAAGTTGCAGCTGAAGAACATGAGATCATGATATGCGATAGTTAAATAGAACAGTTCTGTAAATAAAACATGCCTGTGCATCGGTTATTCGTCGAAGAGGGGAACCTCCACCAATGGAAGCATAGCCTTCTTTGCTCTTGGGAGCTCTGAGAACAGATATAAATTGTGCCAAGGGCTTTTGTAGAAAACGAAACAACCTTGGAAGCCGGATAATATCCTGTCATGTCTACACATTTTAGACATTGAATAAAACATTCACAATTAAGATGAGCATGAAATAATAGTAAACAGCCACCAAAGTAAATGATTGCTTTACCAAAGGATTTAAAAACTTGAAATGGTGGGCCAATAAAATATACAGAGACAATCCTTTCAAGCTGGCTTTTCCATCTTTATCCAAAACTAGTGTTTGTTCAAGTGCCATGAAAAACCAAAAGGCCCGTTAGCATAAAAGATTAATCCATTCAAAGCTATGATGCCTAGATATGGCATGGCTACGGCAAGGACACACCATAGACACAGATTTTATACATAAAAAGTGAAGTATCAGATACGATACGACACGATACGTTACCCATTTTAAAGTATTTGTGCATCATAGATTCAAAGGTTTTTCAAATAAACAAAAGCTAGTGCACCAAGGTACTAATATGTGGCCATTTCTACATAGAAAATCCAAAGATTAACCCCCAATACCCAAATCCCCAAATGCATTTTACTGTTATATTCTCATTATTGGCAACAGTAAATAGGAGATGTCCAATTAATTCATGAAGATGTTGTCAATGCACATCAGGGTAATGGAGCACTTTCAAAAAGTTATGACTAAAAATTCCTACAGTACACGCTAAAGCATAAAAAAAAAGGGCGGCCTAGTGCACGAGGCTCCCGCATAGCGGGGTCTGAAGAGGACAAGATGTACGCAGCCTTACCTTCATTTTGAAGAGGCTGTTTCCGTGACTTGAACCTGTGTCCTCCAGGACGCTACCGGTAAGCTTTTACCGTTGGGCCAAGCCGCCCTTCTACGCTAAAGCATAATATACCAATAAAATCATTATTATACCATATTTACATATTTTACATTTGATGACTTATATACTCCATTTTGCACAAAGACATATATAGCAAGTAGAAAGGGAAGAAAAAGATGTTTCAAAAGTAAGATGCACCAGTCGGTAGATTTAAGAACCAAATGACATATTGAAATTGTAATGGTTTAGTTATAGTGAATAAAAAAATGCCAAGTGTTATTTACCGGGTCAGCAAAAAGATTAAACAAAAAGGGTTGGACATCTTCGAGAGTCTCTGGACCACCAAGGTTAAGCAACAAAACTCCCACCTTTTCTTCACCAACAAGAGATTTGCTACTTTCCTCTTCAGTTTTTGAAGTTATTAATGCCCCCAAAGATGAGGAATGCTTTTCAAATGGTTGCTTCCAAACCGAAAAGGCTGGTTGACTCCATCTAGAGTTATATCTGGGGACCACATTATTTTTTGGAAGGCAAGATCTAGCCCAAGCTTCCATTTGGGCCCCACAACAATGGTGGAACATTTGACCAGTATGTGTTGGCGGGGGTAACAGCCTGCACAATTGGACAATTGCAGTGTAAGATACAGAGTCCAAAGTCCATGCACCAATGCTCAAATCTACAACCAACGCATTTAATGCAGATTAAAATATAAAAACATAACAGTTATGTCAGTTAAGTAACATTGGCTCAGTTAAGCTCTATTAACTTACCTCACAATGGAGAAAAGCTAATGTCTACACAAAGTTAAATTGAAGGATATGGCAAAACATAGGAGACAACTTTTTCGTTTTCCAATAGACATTAGGATTCAAAATTCAATTGAACAAGCTATGATGAGTTCAAATAACTCGTACTTATTACCCCATTGGTGAATTTTCAATTTGACACTAATCTGACTACTAAACACAAGGATTTTTCACATCGCAAAAACAATTTTTTCTATGAGTTTAAAATTGTTAGACCAAGGTTAGGATGATAATATTAGGTCCATATTTCTAATCCCATATCCAAGGCTATCATATCTTTATCATATCCTTACCATGATTTAACAACATTTCCAGTCAAATTACAAAGACCTTGAAAACTCGACTAGCTCGTCAAGATGCCCACTCAACTTCATGAGATGATCCAAAATCAACATTTTAAACATCCGAATTTCACAGCAGTGCTACTATGCATATTTGCAGCAAATTCGTGTCTCTCAGGAAATGAAATTACCTGGACGGCAAAGAAGCTTGCTTGGTCAAACTCAAAACTCTGCATTGCACACTCCCCATTTCGATCACACCACATGTGCTAGCCTGGTGAGACGACGATAGCCGCTCCCCTGCCATTCACAAACACCACAAAAACGAAAAGGCCTGAGCAAACACACATTTCAAAGCCCTCTCATGAGCAAAACCAAACAAAATCCCGACTTTTCGCTCTACAACAACTCAATTACTGTAACACAATCAGTCAATCACGCTGTCGATCCCAACGCAACATGAAACTTATGATCTGAACACTCATCAACCAGAAACTTCCTCGAAACTCAATATCGCCAAATCAGTATCAAAAGCTGCAATCTTTCAACATCCAAGCATTGATTTTCACTCAAATTGGCACAAATCTCATCCAAGTTTTTCACTAGAGATCCATACACATCGAGAAAAACGAAATCAGATGCAATAAATCAAAGACAAAGATCAGGATCGGAGATTTACAATGCGATGCGGGAGATGGAAGGGAAAGCGCCAGAACCTCTACTCCCATGTCTTCGCGTCCTGATTTTGCCCTAGATTCAGATCTCCGAGCCCTAAAAAAGTATGCAGAGATTGAGAATTGAAGCTGGAGAAGAAGAGGAAACGGATGGTTGTAAACCCTAGAAAAGCTTTGGAGCAGCTCAAACCCTTCTCTTGCTCTCTAGAGAGAGAGAGAGAGAGAGAGACTAACGTGGATGCATCAGAGTAACTCAGCTCAGAGTGGTTTATGTATGGAAATAATCTGAAACGGTTGGTGGGTTTTTTTTGGCGGGCCCTTTTCTGTCGCAACGGATAGGTACTGGTTATGGGCATTACCCGGGCCAAATCTGAGAATTTTGGACCATGGCCGATGAGGCTAACTACAAACCCAAGCCAACACATGGGCCGTAAAAGTTATGGCTAAGCTTGCCCATTTAGGCAATCGAGCTGGGCTGAACCGGGCCTTTTATCAATTTTGCGTCCATTTGAGCAATTGTTTTAGACTAGTTCAATTAAATTAATTGCATTTCTTACACGGGTTAAGCTTTAGGATTTTTATCACTTAATCTAAAGTTTGGCCCAATTTTTAAATGTGCCCTAACTACATAGCCAATCTCGGCCCAATTTTTCAGTTTTAATAACTATGATTGTAACTGAACCGTGAAACATAGTTATTAACTGTCGGTTTGGTTCGTTTAGAAGGTTTTTTTATATATATATTTTTTACACCCTAGTATGCATGGGTAGTCCGTGAGAAAACAATAATAAAAATATGCCGTTAAAATCATAATAATGAGACTGCTTGGATAGATCTGTAGTTCAACTCTATGAGGTGCACTTGGGCTCATCTTTGATCGAGGCAGCCCATTTGATACTTTAGCCATCTTATTATTTGATAATATGTGGCTAAACCTTGAACATCTACTCTTGGCCTCCGCTGGGGTGGCTAGGGATACCTTGGGTCATAAAAATCTTAAAAGAAAAAAAAAACTTGAACATATGCAGCTACCTTGTTCTTCCTAAACCGCTGGACTTACTCTTATGGTATTTAGTGAACACTAATCCACCTTGGTAAATGATGTTCCTCAAATACCATCTGACTCAAGGTTTAGCAACATTCTCTTTAGATAGTGAGCGAACATGAAATAGCTAAAGAGTGAAGGATATACTGTGCAGCCGAGAGGGGACTTCCACTTCCAAGGATATGATTTCATAGGGTGATAGATGATCATTTCCTACAAAAGGAGACGCCCTTTGTAGATCTTAACCTTTTTACTTCCTTATAGTTTAACTCCTTTGATAGAAAATCATTACTTAGAAACTAGGAGTTCAATCCTAAACAAACAAATATATAGACATTGAAAGCTCTAATCTGTTAGCGACAGTCAACTAAAATTGATAATAGGCAATTGGACCTCGGCTCGAACCCAAAACACATATAGTTTAAAGAACTCATTCCAAATAATGAAAATTGAATGAATGAATGATGAAAAATGAATGTCCATCCATCACCCTAGTAATCCAAATCCTAGAAAAAAAAAAAAAATCAACATCCCATCTATGTGACTACCTCATATCTTTCACTTTTGCCACCTTAATGATTTTTGGTGGAGCTTATTTATTTGATCATGAATTCTTACATATTTTGTGCAAACAAACAGGCCCTTTCACATTTTTAATGTACACCTAATTGTGCATCCAAGTCCTTGGATATGCAATCCATGGATCGACTTGTTACTTGGGACTAAAAGTAGTTGTCTGAATTATAACACGTCCAAATATTGGACTCATAGCCACCCTTTTTCTGTTTCGGTCTTCAAGCATTCAGGTAGCCGGTGGCCCTTTCCATCCTGAGTTACAACTTTATCATGAGTCATTTTTCACACCTATTATTTTCAACTTCAATGTATAAAAAATTTATTCACACAAGCTTTGCACATGCCATCGTAATTAATCAAGATTCATGAAAATTGAACAATATCATGAAATTAGAGGAACAGTTGTTATAGTCAAACTTGAAATATATTAACTATGTCTTTGTAATGGAGAATAGAATAATTATCAGAGAAAAATAAAGGAAGAGGAGAGATTACTAGCAGAGGAAATAACTTCAAATTGTTACAAAATCTGAAACTTTGTAACTCCCTTTACACGCTTAAAGAACCAATACAACTCCAAAATCTTCCTTTCTAATCCTAAAACATTCATACCAGAATCAGACCACCCATAGCTCTCTTTCTTATTATGCCAATAAGAATGAATCTGGGATGTAGAAATGGATATTTGTCTTATTTTTTATTTTCAAAAATTCAACAGATCCCCTTCATCCTATGTACAAGAACAATAAAATGTTAACAAAAAAGGACCTTAAATTGACTTTAAGCATAAATATAAAACATTTGGATTGATTAATCCTTTCACCTACCAATAATCAAGACAAGAACACTTTCCCTCCTTGAACTGGTGAAACCTGCTCCCATCTCTCACAACAATCTCTCTAGCAAACACCTTTGAGATCATCTTGCTCACCTCATGACAATCTCCACACACCCTCAGATTCTTCACAATCCTAATCACGCCCCCCACCTCAATTACCGTCAATCCAAAAGCAATGGCCAACCTCTCACTATGCTCCCTAATCACATGCTCCTTCTCCTCCTCTCCTATATCATGCAGGACAGGTGAAATATCCGGCGAATAACCGGCAGCCACCAACCTCCTTCCAATCTCTTCAAGCATCTCATATATCTCTCTGGACCTCTTGTGTGATCTATCCCCCGCGACAAACCTGTGTATGCTTCCCTGAGCTTCAATCAAGCTCCAGCCCGCAACCTTATTGTTGCCTCTGTTAACCATTAATCTCCTAACCTTAGCCACATCTTCCCACTTCCTTGCTTTAGCATAAATATTGGCAAGTAAAACATAGTACCCATCATGTGCAGGCTCTAATTCAATTAGTTTTCTCCCTATGGTTTCACCTAACTCTACTAATCCATGCATCTTACATGCCCCAAGTAGTGTCCCCCATAGAACTGGGTCTGGTTGAACCACCATCTTTTCAATCAATTCAAGCGCTTCATTGACTAGACCTGCACGGCCCAGGAGATCAACCATACACCCATAATGCTCCATCTCTGGCTCAATGCCATAATCATCTGTCATTGACCTGAAATGGCACCGTCCCTCGTCAACAAAACCTGCACGACTACATGCACTCAAGACCCCGACAAAAGTAACATTTACTGGACGAAGTCCTTCACATGTAAACCTTTGGAAGAGAGCAAGTGCTTCCTCTCCGAGACCATGTATGGCCAGCCCACAAATCATGGCATTCCAAGCGAAAACATCTCTTTGAGGCATTGCATTGAACAACTGTCTAGAAAGATCAATGCACCCACATTTCGCATACATGTCAATTAGCGCTGTTCGAAGGGCAACACTTACTGGGAACTTCAGATTCTTTATTGTAGAATGAACTTCTCGACCGTGTTCGAGCAAACCCAATTGAGCAGAGGCTGAGAGGGCAGTGGCCAATGCTGCCTCATTCGGCACAATTCCCTTGTCTCTCATCTCTCTAAACAACCCCAAGCCCTCCTCCAACTTTCCACCCTGAACATAACCCATGATCATGGTGCTCCAAGATATCGCATCTCTTTCAGGCATTTCATCAAACAGCTTCTCGCATACATCAACCTGCCCATCTCTTGCATATCCAGCCAGAATCGCATTCCATGACACAACATCTCTTCGCCTGGGGCTCTGATCAAACACCCGTCTCGAGTCACCCAACTCACGGCACGTGCTATAGAAGTGAATTAACGCGTTTCTGATATAAACATCTTCCTCAAACCCAAGTTTTACAATGTGGGCGTGAATTTGCATGCCATCGACAATCGCCAAGGCCTTGCTGCAAGCCTGCAGCAAGAAAGGGAACGTGTAATTGTTCGGGCGAAGATTTGCCTGCCAGATGTTTGTGTAAATTACTAGTGACTCACGCGGAGTGTCGCTCCTGGCGTAGCATCGAATTAAGTTGTTTCTGGTGAATATGTGCGGGATTTTGATGCAGTTGAAGATGGCGCAGGAGTATTGGGGTGAAGGGGAGGGGGGAAGGGCAGATGCGGCGAGGAGGTGGGCGACGACGGACCGGGCACGGGCGATGCCAAGGACGATGAGGTGGGCATGGGCTTGTTGGATTTGGGGGAGGGAAGGGCATGGTGGGAGGCAAGAGAGGAGGGCGTTGTGAAGGGCTGTTGTTGTTTTTGTTGTTGTGGAGTGAAGAGAATTTGAATTTGAATAGAGAGGGAAGGGGAGTGTGTGGGGGAGAGAGAGGCCTTGAGACTTTAGAAAAGTTTGTGAAAGCATATGCAATTGTGATGTGTGTGCCACACATGGGTTGGGTTCATGGACAGGGTTTATGTTATTGTATATGGAATGATTTGGGTTGAGCACCATGGGTTGCAATTTATAAGATAAGAGTAGGTCAGGTCTGGGTTAATTGACCCATTCTCTCATTGAGTTAATTGACCCACTAACCTGAGTTGACTTGATTGGGTCATGGTGATTCAGTTGGTTTGAGAGATCTCTGTAACAATTATCAATATGCAAAAGATTGGAACTATGAGGACCTGTTGGGAAAATTGTTAAGTAAAGTCAAATGTGTGTCATATTTTTGCAGGATGAAGCTATACGCCCACAAAAATAGGGAGAAAAATTTTGGTAATTCAAGGGGTGGGAGCAAGGGCATAAAACTGTAAGCATAGGAGAGGTCAAGTGGGCCCCACAGACCAATCCATTTCTTGCTGGAAGATGCATGGCAGTGCAAAATTTTGTCAATCAATTCCAAACCACCCCTGTGACCTGCGATTGACATGGATATGAATATTACTAATATTATTGGTTTTTTTAATCCCAATAACTGGGGCTGAGACCCTAGAGAGCACTTATACCAGTAGACCTATATTAGAGGAGACTGGTAGACTTCGTTTGAGAGGGTGCAGATCTTAGTAGGTAGTTTGGTTTTGGGAAAAAATAGAGTATTTTTTCATTGACTTTGAAGGTAGGCCTATAATTTTTATTGAATTTTTGGAGGTGGGCCAAACTTCTCATATAGAGTTTGAAAATGCACCTGTCGCACCCACATACCCATTCTTGGGTCTGTCTCCTAGAAACAGGGCATATCTCCGTAGCAGTCTTTGGGTAGCTAGATGAGAGGCAAAGTTTCCCGGTCTCTACTAACATCATAGTTACATGTACAAATAAATAGATCAAAACTAGTGAACAACCCCATGCAATGCACGGACCCAAGAACCACAAAAAATACATACATTTAAAAGAGCCAAAATTGAAATTTGAAACTAGTAAAAACATCTCACCTATAGACTCACTCTGAGCAAGGACATCAACTACGGTTGCAACTACAACTAAAACTTGCAAGTCGTGTTGTTTAATAAAAGTTCACTCTTTTTTATGATTTATATGATGTTATGCTATTGAAGTGAGTTGTAAATGGAGTTTGATGGAGCTGAAGTAAGTATAAAATTCACAATAAAACAGTTAAATAAAGGAAGCTCTTTGCATTCGAATAACACATATCACAATAAAAAAAATGCACATTCGTATGGATCATGCAATTTAGTAAACCAATGACCTGGAAACCAAAATGTTTACATTAAAACCATCAGAAATCATTAATATTTACAAAATAAAGCACATACAATATCAAACCCTATATACATGTGCACTTTTTGAAACTCCATGAAAGAAGACGTTCGCAGGGGGACCTACTTGATCATTTTCATTTTTTAATGTGATCCAAATGTCATTTTAAGAACATAAGATCATTAAAAAGAGCATAATATAAGTTATTTTTTCTCTTGGTTTTTGGCTGGGGTCATTAATTTTTTTTTCTTTCTATCAGCTATAATCTTATTTACGAATTCTAAGAGATATTGACATCAAAGTTCGAAGATCAGTTTCTATTGCTGATTGTTATTATTATTATTTTTTTGTTTTAGCTATATAAGTTGACATGAATGTTTCATATTAGTAAAAAGAAAAAAATTCTATTCTAGACCATTGAAATAGACCTCCAAATGCCATTTGAATTTTTTTTTTTGTGTTTATTTTAAACTTTGGACCCTTTTTTATTTTGATTATTTTTTAATCTTGCTATGTTTTCTTTTTGCTTGTTTTTATTAGAGTGGACAGACCGGCTAAACTCTTATTAATGCACTCTGCATTTTTTTTTCTCTCTCTTATCTACTTGGATCAAGCATGACCCTGGCCTGATCTTGACTTGAAATGGGTGTTGGCATATATGTAGGCAGGTCACCAATGTATCAGATCTCACCAACTCATTGGCCTTGGCATTATCGATGGTCACTTGTGAGTTGTAACGGGGAATGGACCAACTCGACATAAAATTAAAGTGGCTCTGAATGGGTTTTTTCACTCTTTCATCATTGTTTGGATTTCTAGGCACCGGAAAGAGGAATAACTTTAACAGCGATGAAAGAGTGGAAATGTCATTTGGTGCACTGTGATTTGCCCATCGCCATCGTCGTCACTTTTTCCTCTCTTTGATCCTTGGCCCCCTCTGTTGGATCCATGGAAACCAACATCTCCACTTCACAAAAAACTGAACCTACCCACCCACTTCACAGAACCTGCAACCCATGTTCTTTCTTTCTAATATTCCCCTTCTGTTCCTTCTCCTTTTCCTTGCCCAAACTAATTCCTTCTTCTCCATGTTTCCTACTCCGCTGTTCTCTGTTCTCTACAACTAAAAACCATTTTCTGGGCCAGTCTGAGCCACCATTCTCATCCAAACACCACCCCTGCAACATAATGCAACATAACCAGACCATCTTTCTTCTTCTTCCATGTGCACCTCTGATTTTTAGAACCTACAATTGTCCTCTGCACCCACCTTTGCATCACGCACCGTCCTCTTCTCTCATCATCTTCTTTCTGCTTTCTTTTCTTATTCTCTGTTTTCAGTTCCACCTCTCTTCTTCGTTTTCACCTTCATCTTCTTCTTTCTCTTCTTCAATTCCTTCTTGCCGAACATAATTCACTTTGCCTGATCTTTTTCTTCTCATCTTTCACCTTCAACTCATTCATACATGGAGATTGACTACCACAACCATCTTACCTTAAAACCGGCAACCACATATGCTGCTACTCCAAAAAACCAGAACCCCCATCTCAGAATTTATGACATCATCCTCCCACTTTGTACTTTTCCCGTAATTTGTACTATCCCACCATCAAAAGTGGGTTATGTTGCTGATGTGTGGAGATGTTAGTGAAAAGGTTGATGCAAGGTGATACCGTGAAGATGGAGGTTGAGTCATTGAGATGGCAGTGAAGGTGCAAGGGCCGTGCTATGGTGGTAATGGTGTGATGTTGGCCATGGGAAGAAGAGGAGGAAACGTGAAGGTAGCTGGGTTTTTGGATGATGGTAGAGGTTGGCGAAGGCGGGTCGTGTGGAAGTGACATTGAAGGTTTGGCCAGAGATTGGTTTGGCAATGGGAAGAAGAAAAACAAAGAAATAAAGATACGCCCGCAATGGAGGGCTTTTTTATTATTATCAAATCAAACAAACCACATATGCTAGTTGCTACACCTCAACATTTCTAGACATTTAACTTAGTTGATTTGTTGTAGCATTATCAGTTGGAAGAAACGTTTGAAGGACATAGAAAAAGCACTCTCATAGGATGGCTATTCTTTTCTACACTTGCAATAGCAATGACTCTGATAATTGGATAAAAAAACAAAAACCATACAAAGTGAAACTGTACAGTATCAGGGTCTGAATTTTAGGGGCTCATCTCACTCTGACACATCACACGGACCCTTATTCATTTGCAGGTTCTTCCAACAAAGACTCTGGGAATCCTATAGTATAGTTGTTTCCTTGAAGAGAATCCTACAATACCACCTAAGACATCTGCTGGTGTTATCAATGCGCAGGCCTAAAAAAGCCAAAAACCCTCACAAACTTCAACTTTAAGCAGCCCGATTAAGTTGAGAACAATAACTTAGCTAAACCAACAGTATTAAAATTGTTCAGATATTTAATCTGTGTATGAAACAACATTTGTAGTAAATAAAAGTATGCACAAATTTGGAAATACTCACATGAAACAGGACAAGTAAGCAGTGGAATTTTATCAATATTCTGCACAAGCAGATGAGTATATGTTAATGTTTTAAATAGTTTGCAGCATTACCACAAAAGAAATCGACAAAACTTAATCTCATAAAAAAATAACAAACCTTATATATGTAAACCAGTATGTCTGTTTCACAGAAAATATAACACGCATACCACATACAATAGGATTCAAGTCCGCCTTTGTCTGTGGAACAGCTGAGGTCGCCTTGTTGCGTTGGAAGTGATCCTTGCGTCAGAGAGGCTTGTAGAAGTTGAATATTTGAATGGAGAGATAGAGACGTGAGGGAGGGAGAGAAGGGAGAGGGGTGTGGGAGAAAGAGACGTTGAGGGATGTGTGGGGAGGTAGAGCCATGAGGGAGGGAGAGTATGGAGGGTGTGGGAGAAAGAGAGGGTGAGGGAGGTGATGCAGTTTTTTTAGTGGCGGAACAGAGAGAAACGTGAGAGGGAGGGAGAGATAGCCGTGTGTTTGTTTTTTTTATTCCTAAGACTCTAGAAAATCAGTAGTTGGGTTTTGGAGAGTTGTGGTTAACTCTAGTAGAATAAGATTTAAATAGAGATATAGATAAGAATAGGCAGTTAATTCATGAATCAAATGGAGTGTCTGCATTCAGCATTTAATTGAGTGTTCATGTTTGGAACTTTTGATTCAGTAGAAGGAATGCCACATGGAATGTGGATGATTTCTTTGTTTCTAAAGATTCCCAAAACAGTGTATAACTTCCTTCGCGCAGTTATAACTCTCCCAGAAATAGATGGATACTGGTAAACATCCTTATCTATTTTTAACTATAACATTGCACCCAGTTGTAAGTTGAAACTGTATCCATGACATTTGCAGAAGTTCCTTCAATTATATATATTAAAACTTTAAGAATCTAGGCTTTTGGAATGTGCTACATCAACAATTTTTTTTTCTAAAGCGCCACGTCATCTTTTAAAAAAACCATCTGCCACCTTACTCCCCTAAACCTCTCTTTCCCTTATCATTAGAATCTCTACCATCATCATAATCTCTATAATTTCTCTCCCACATTTAATATCATTCGATTCAAGTTTTACAGCTGTCAAATCAACTCCAGCATTATCATCTCACCATCACCTACATCCTTGATTGATAGCATTGGGTTACAGCCAGCCCATCGATTCAATGAGGATGCCCTCCTTCGTTACGCTCAGGCCAACGTCCATGGATTTCGACCCTCTCTTTCCAAACTCTCTGTTTCTCAGGTTAGAGTCAGATTTAACTTGGTGTATCTTTTTGGGTTTCTTTTTGGATTTGAAGTTGTTGGTGTCTCTTGAAGATTACAAATTCTTTGTTGTTTATGCAGTTTGGGCATAGGCAGTCGAATTCTACGTTTCTGCTTGAAGTGGGTTCTGGAACTTTTGATGTGCAATATGTGTTGAGAAAGAAGCCTCTGGGGAGGTTATTGGAATCTGCCCATGCCATTGAAAGGGAATTTTAGGTACAATCAACGCTATGGTATTGGGAAAATCATTACTTTATACTAATTGTGTGGTAGGATTGTTTTGATTCAGATATATCCATGTGCGCTATGTGTTGAGAAAGAAGCCTCCCGGGAAGCTATTGGAATCTGCCCATGCCATTGAAAAGGAATTTCAGGTACAATCGACATTATGGTGTTGGAAAAATCATTACTTTATACTAATTGTGTGGTAGGATTGTTTTGATTCAGATATATCCATTAAGCTCTACATCACTTTTTTAAGAGATTGGTGGGTTTTTGCTCGATTGTAGAGATCGAGATTGCTGGGAGATGAGGAGAAGAAGCAGAATAAAATTGAATGAAGAAGATTACGGTATACTATAACTATCTCATGTTCAATGATTTGTTGAGCTTTGGATTACCATGGGATGTCAACACCTACTTTGTGATAGTGCTTTGTTTATAAGGAGTTGCTCCTTTTGTATTTCAATTTGATTCAATTTTATACATTTATGATATTTTATGTCTAACATAATTGATTTTATTTTTAAATTTTTCTTGGATTCTTATATTTTTATCCACTGTAAAGTGACTTTTGTTTCTATTTCTGTTGATTTTTTACTTGGATCACAACTTTATAGGGTCTTTTAGGGGTGTGGACAAAAAATTCATTAAATAATTTATATTATTTATTTTTGCACTACAATGGCATTTTGGATGTCTTAACACATTATTTGGATCTACTCCAGAGCAAACATTACCGAGTATGTAATTCTTATTTTTTTATCCACTGTAATGTGACTGTTGTTTCTATTTTTGTTGATTTTTTCCTAGGATCACATCTTTATAGGGTCTTTTGGGGATGTAGACAAACAATACACTAAACGAATTATATTATTTATTTTTGCACTACAATGGTGTTTTGGATGTCTTAACACATTGTTTGGATCTAGTCCAAAGCAAACATTACTAGGTATGTAATTCTTATTTTTTTATCCACTATAATGTGACTTTTATTTCTATTTTTGTTGATTTTTTCCTAGGATCACATCTTGATAAGGTCTTTTGGGGGTATCGACAAAAAATACACTAAATGATTTATATTATTTATTTTTGCACTACAATAGTGTTTTGGATGTCTTAACACATTGTTTAGATCTAGTCCAAAGCAAACATTATCAGGTATGTAATTACTTTTCTATATCTGGTTTAGTTATTATTATTATTATTTGTGTTGTTGAATTGATTTTAAAGATTGCATCTTTTTCTTTTGATATACATATGCATCAAACTATATTTATAAGCTTATAATTGATGTCATTCTTTCTTTTTATTTATATTTTTTAATCTTCAGTACAAATTTGATTTTTTTAATCTTTACAATTTTCTCAAATTTAAACCATGGATGTGTTAGCACACACTTAGGAGTTTTTTCAAAATATTATTTTATTTTCATTTAATAAAATCTTCAATAATTGTCATTATTGTTCTTTTCTTTAAAAAAAAATCTCTTGTTCCTCTTCTAAAGCTACGGAACATTAGTATTTCAATCTAAATATTATGAATAAATTAGTTTAGTTTTGGGCTAAGCTTTGCTCGGGCACCTTTTCTAAACAATAACTTTATTTTTAATGTATTTTCTTATCATTAACAATTTTAAGAAAGCATTTTCTTCTTATCAATAAGAACAAGGCATTCTTTCTTATCAATAATTAATATCTTATCCCAAACAATAAAATAGTTGCATGCGTGTCTTTAAAGCAGGGGCTAAAATGTTTTTTCAATTCAAGGAGAATTTTCATAAGTGCATTTGAAGTGATTGAAGTTTATAATATATCAAATCACTTTTTGTTTACATATATACTTCTCTTTCCATTTTAGTATTATTTATATTTTTTCTTTATCATAATTCTTAATGCATAAAATAAAAGCTAATAATTATAAATAATATACTTTTCTTTTACACTTATTTTTTCTTAATTATATTTCAAAAAAAAAAACTAAAAATTTCATATATTTCAATTTTGGGCCCGGGCTTAGCACCCCTTATTTTTCTTTTTTTGTAGAGCACCACGTCATATTTACTAAAATCTCTCCCTATACCATTGGTCAAACCTCTCTCTCCCTATACCTTACCATGCCAATTGTTATTATAGCTAAACTCTTGCACTGTGGTACTAAAATCCCTCCCTTTACCATACCATTAGTCAAATCTCTTCCTATACCATCAGTCATGGATGTACTACTATCCCAATCATCATATTTATTTGATTATTTCATCGTTGACGGGTACATGATTTACCATACCAATTGTTTTTGTAAGAAGATTGCACTGTCATACTAAAATCCCTCTCTCTACCATCTATCAAATATCTTCCTACATCATCGGGCATGGATTTACTAAAATTCCAATCAACATATTTATTTGACTACTTCATCGTTGTTGGTGGACTCTTCATTGGATTCCTTAGGCCATTAGATATTAGTTGTCATTGAAAATCAACATATGTTATTGGAAGTGATATGTTTCCCTATAACCTTGTGTGGTCATATAATCATTGTAATAACTGATTGTTATTGTAAGGAGATGCCAAAAATCTTGCACTGTCATAGCCGATTTCTTATTGTAAGGAGATGCCTAAAATCTTTCACTGTCATAACCAATTTGTAATTATAAGGTGGGGAGTTAGAGACATGAGGGAGGGAGAGTAGGCAGCATGTGGAGAAAAAAAGGGTAAGGGAGGTGATGTAGTTATATTTAGTGGTGGAAGAGAGAAAAATATGAGAGAAAGGGAGAGATATTGTAACACTCCAACCCAAGCTAAGCTTGATGAGCAAGTAAATAATTGTGATTACGAACTAATTAATAAGGATTTCTTTTAACTCGGTCCTAGTGGGTCCAATTCAGGTCATTGATAGGTAGTTGGGTTGGGTTTGACTTTATCTAAGTAGGCGAAAGCCCTTTTTCATAATTTTAGAATACTTGATTCCACATCATTCATGCATCATATTGACATCATCATGTTTGTCTTGCTGAGCCCGTTAACTTTCGTAATTGACTTAAACGTATTAGACGTCATTTGATTCAGTTGGACCCCCATTTGACTTGTATTGGAAGTAAGACAAACTGGGAGGACTTTTTTTAAACACCACAATATATATAAACCCAAAATCCACCGCCTCATTTGATTTTATCAACTTCTACAACCTCTTCATCGCCTTCTTTCTTCTCTTTCATCTTCTTCTGTTCTACATCAAGAGAGGTTTTTGCATAAAGGAGTTTCAAGCAACTACTTCAGCCCAGCTCTTTTCTCCTCTTATCTCCTTGTTTAGTCTTGAAGTCATGGGTTCTTTATCCTCAAATTTCTCTCTAGTCACTATTAAGGTAAGAGCCTTTCTTATTCATTGATTTCTTGAGTTAATAGTGCCAAGAGATCTCCTATTTTATGCATATATTCATCTTTTGCTTCATTTTTGGCATGCATGGCGCTTAGGTCCAAAATACCCAAATTAAGTTAGAGAAAGGATTAAAAGCTTGAAAAGCTTAATTGAAGGTAAGTATAAGCAAATTTTGGTTTAATGCATGTTGGTACTACATGATTCTTATAAATCTATCCATTTGTATGTGTTTTGCAGCCCATGAGCATGAAATAACAGAAAACGGATCGAACCTGCTTCAGATTTCCTGAAGCTTACGGTTAAGCTGTAAATAGTGTACGGCTAAGACTCCAAAGAGTAGCCTGATTGGAATTTATACTACAGTCAGGCTACGGCTAAGCCGTAAAATGTGCTACGGCTGAGCCGTAGGCTAGCCGTGACCCAACTGTAGGTCAAGCTACGGCTTGATGTCCAGAGAGTAGTAAGTTAGAGAAAATCTTCTACAGTCCAGCCATGGCTAAGCCATATGGTGTGCTACGGTTAAGCCGTATCTAACCTATGGCTCAATCGTAGACCAACCACGGTGTAGCCATACATCAATCCGAGGTTCACCCATATTTGCAAGAAAATCTAGGTAACTACGACTAAGCCGTAGTGTATAATACGGTTAAGCCATAAGATGCTCACGGCTAAGCCGTAAGTCACCCACGGCCAAGCCGTGAGTCCACTGAAAATTAGGATTGATAGGTATTATTGTGAGACCTTGTAGGGCCTTACTTTTTGGATCCTTGTATACCATTAACCAGCTCAAAGGAATAATTGAAGATCATGAAAAGTTTTGAGGGCTGACACTTGGTCATATGACGTTGTCCATTTTATTAAGCACCTCCCCATGGGTGTTAGTTTAAGGGACTTCGATACACCTTCCCAATATAATGTAACACCAAAGAAAGACAACTGTGTATTGGATAATTTAAAATTACATCATCATGCACGGTTAGAAATAATGGACGACTAGATTAGGGTTGGCTAGTAAAACTGTCTTGATTCTATGAAATTGAATTGCATGGAATATTGAACGACATTTATTGCCCTCCACTATTATGCATGGAATTAAATGATTCTCGTATGTCTTTCCAGTATTATACTTGATACAATTACATCAACTATTGATATTGACTTGAGTATGAATGTATTGCACGCTTGAATTGAATGTATACGATCTGGTATTGCATGTTTTACTCAAGTATATGTTTGACTCGAAATGGTCTGGTGCTACTTAGCCTCAGCCTTATGATACCCGACGGGGTTGACTTTGGTGTAGCTTGTATGTTGCCGCTGTAGTGTGCTCTTGTCTTGGGACTTTCTAGGAAACCAGAGACCCATTCGTACTCTGGCCTGGTCGATGGTGTTCTCAATGCACGCTCCCTAAAGGGAGATTATAGCAAATGTAGTAGCCAACTGGTATGTATTACATTCATTGATCCTTATAGCATGTTTAATTTAAATGCACGATGTGCCTAGTTACGAACTTGAAACTCTATTAATCATGGGTCTTTAATTTTTTTTTGAGGCAATGCGTCTGGTGGGAGAAGGTGATCAGTATGGCCGTGTGGCTCATTAGAAGCAAAGCCGTATGGTTTCCTTGACTCAAAGCGGATTTATTTTAAATATATGATATGCTTTTAGTTTACAAAACTTGAACTCTGTTAATCGTATGTTATTAATTCTTTTAGACACAACGTGTGTTACCTTAAATATACTTATGCTTTGTTGAATCCTCGTATTCACGAGTTGTTAATGGTGTTATAGGTTCAGGCCCTAAACCCGGTCTGACGCAGACCCAGGTACCATATAAGGGAGACCGTAATGGTTCCTTCAGATGGTATTGGAGGACAGCAGACGTTGCTGACTGTCTTGTTTGGCGAGAGCAACTCACTTATATCTATGAACTGTACACACTGGGATTTTTGGGGTTTTTTAGCATATACATATAATTGCATCCATGTAAATCGTATTGTTAATTTGATCTTATTATCTATGTCTCCACCTTTCAGTATTCTCTTCATAGAATGCCAACCTTGATCTCTCAGCATGCATGAGCACGTCATATTGGGTTATGCGAGTAATGTGTATAATTAAGCTACTAATTTTGTTACTGAATATTAATCTTTAGACTGTTCAACGGTTGTAATGGGCTTGCTGAACTGTTCAATGATAAGGAAGGAATTTTTTAGGTGATATTGACAGGCTTCCGCGCATTGAATGCTTGGACGGATGATTCGTTTAGCACTTCACACGTGTAAACATGTAAATATTCCTTATATAATTCCATTCAGACTCCCGTCCGGATGTGAATTGCACTGAAGTACGTGTGTCATTGATTGGAATAACTCTAATCCCCGATTTCTTGGGCTCGGGTCATGACAGATTGCCATGTATTTGTTTTTTTATTCCTAAGACTTTAGAAAATTAGTACTGGGGTTTCGGAGAGTTGTGGTTAACTCTAGTAGAATCATATTTAAATAGAGATATAGGTAAGAAGAGGCAGTTTATTCGTGAATCAAATGGAGTGTTTGCGTTTAGCGATTAATTGAGTGTTCATGTTTGGAATTTTTGATTCAGTAGAAGGTAGGCCACCCAGAATGTGGATGATTTCTTTGTTTCTAAGGATTCCCAAAACGGTGGATAACTTCCTTCGCGCAGTTATAACTCTCCCAGAAAAATATGGATATTGTTAAACATTTTTATCTATTTTTAACTATAACACCGCACCTTGTAAGTTGAAACTGTATCCATGACATTTGCAGAAGTTCCTTTAATTATATATATTAAAGTTAAAAGAATGGAGGCCTCTGGAGGGTGCCACATCGACATCTTTATTGTTTTTTTTTTCTAGAGCGCCACGTCAGCATCCCAAAAAATTACAAGTTTTCAAAATCTCATCCTTATTCCCCTTTAATCTCTCTCTCATAAATGGTCATATATTGATCTTACCATAGCTATCGAAATGGATATTGTGATCGTAATCCTAAAATCCCTCTTCTACCATTATCATATATATCTAATGCTTGCTATATAATTTAAGAAGATATTAATTTGAAACGTCAATTATTATCTCCATCTTAATTAGAGATTACGCATTGAATCTTTGGTCTAAAAAGGCAAGTTGATGCGGCACTACCAATCAATGTGTATTTTTTTATGAAAAAGCTTCTAGCATTCAGCAGTCCAAATCTGCATATCAGATGGGGGGATCTGATCAAGACGACTCATTGATTCTCCTACAATAATTTCTTATGTTCCTTTACTGCTATATTAGAGTTTTTTTTTTTCTTCTCTATCATATATGTGCACGTACAATTATTTGATACTTTTTTCTTGTTCCAGAAATTGCATCTCGATTCTTTTTTTCTTCTCCATCATCTCTGTTCTTGTGGATCCAGGTAGGTATTGGATGGTTTATGTCTCTCTATTTTTTTCTTTCTAAGATCATTTATGTTTTTAGATAGTCGGATGATATCTTTTATGATGGTGTGAACTACATACATAAAAAAAAAAAAGAATGGATAAATCCAACCAACTCAAAACCCAATTATTTAGGAGGGATGATGGGGATATACAGTTTTATGCCATGAAAATTTTCAATCTTAATCCAAAGGATGATAAACTCCTTTTTAAAGCCTAAGTGCCACTATCTATTTTTTATCTTATTTTAATACATATCTTTAAAAGGCAAAATCTATTCTCCAAAAAACAACCATACCCCCTCTCCCCCCTCTTGTGCAATAGGTGGTTTGCCCAAGGGTTTTGTGAAGATCTAGAGCATAATACAAGCATAATATTATTAAATTGATATATTCCAATTTCTTTTTTTTTATTTATTTGGTGGTTTTCAGATGTGGATGAACGGAGCAAGTTTTTATGGGTATATATATATTGAAGTGGAGGATTCTTTTGTAGCTACTATTATCAATGTTGGCTCCATCGATAAATTATTTATTATTAAAATAGACCACTCTACATTGTATTCTCATTAAATTTAAAGTATTCAAAAATAAATTTTAAAAAATAGATTTCAATATTTTTTCTTAAGTGTTTCAGCTTGTTGTTGGCGCTTAGTCCATTGGGATTAGAATGTTAATTAACTTATTTATTTGATTATTATCAGGTGTTGATGATTATTGCATGATACTATTAAAATAAAAGCAAAGGAATCATCTATTACTATTCATGTGTTTCTCAAATCGGGTATAATTTACAATTTTGTATTTTTACGCATACAATTTTGTGCAATTATAAAGATGTACCCATGGTATTGTCACTATAAATATCATTATTTATGCTGAACAATATTACAACATTTGAGATATACTTGATTTTCTTGGACCAGGCTCAGCACGAGCATTGGTGGGCCTCCTCAGGTAAACATTTAAAGTTATTGAGTAAGTTCATAACTGTGTTCAAGGAGGAGATGGGATTATAATAATTAAGTTTCTATTTTGCAATAAATATATTTTCTTCAAAGAATTGCTATCTAATGCTTTGGATGTGTTTTTCATGATTCTTTCATATATAGAACTATTTCGGTAAACTCTTAATTGATTTTGCAAATTTAAGAATAAACTAAAAGAAGCTATAGGTCTGAGATGTTACTTGCATTTCTATATGGTTTTTTATATATTTTTTATAGTAAATTTCAAAATTTACCATAATTTATTTTTTGACCCAGGCTTAGCACGAGCCTTGGTTGCTAGTTATATATATTAAAACTACAAGAGGGAGGCCTGTAAAGTATGCCACGTCAACACCCCTTATTTTTTTATCCTAAAGCGCCACATCAGCATTCTGAAAAAATACACATTTTCAAATCTCCTCTTTAAATCTCTCCATTTGAATTAGCCATCCTAAATTATCTCATTCAAATTTTAAATGTTCCTCTACCAATCTAATTAAATTTTAAATTTCGTTCCTTTTGGATGGAAGCTATCATAATCCTTATCCCCCGTAAATAAATGAGATGAATCCTAAAATCTCTCCATTCTCCTTTTCGTTCTTGATAATATTTATGTTTGTTTAAAAAAACAATTCAAGTCATAGGCTACCACAGCACTAACATCGTTTAAAAATAAGGCCATTCATTTTTTCCAGTGATTATCGAATCCTAAGATCTCTCTTTTTAAGCCCATGTACATTTTTAGCCGAATGGTATATTGATTTTCATCTCCTAAAATCTCTATTTTATAGTTGTGATATTGCTATTGTCTTAAAGATGACAAAATTTAACCCAATGAATTTTGAATCAAATGATCCAATCTTATGTCCAACATCTATTTATGGCATTACGTAGTGACGGACGAAATATTTTCAGTACTCATGGGGCTTGGTCAGATTCCCATGGTGTTCTAGGAATCATTGGTGACAAATGCACTCTATTTTATCAAATCAAACAGGGAGGAAATAACCAAGATGACCAAAAGGCAGTTAAAAACACCTGCACAAATTATTGGAACGATTATTTGGGACGATCTAGATGCTAAAAGTTTTTGTTTGTGAGTATCAACATTTCCATTGGTTCTCTTTTACAAGCAAATGACCTCTGTAGAGTAGTTTTGAAAATAGAACTCTTCACCCAAAATATGAAAAAGTATATTTCTTTAATAAACAATCTCAATTGCATTATAAATGTTGGCTGATTTTATAAGTTTTTGTGATTTTAGAGTCCAATTAAGGTAGAGTTTCCTATAGGTGTGGCTTCAACATTTTTAGCTCCTATGATTTGCTTCATCATGCTGAAGTTAGTGATAATCTTAATGCAAACATTTCCTACATGAGTGCCTCCAAATAATTTCACAACTCTGTTTAGACAATTTCCAAAAAATGTTTCGTGCATTGACTTCCATGATCCATAACTTGCTACACTTGTTTTAGTTGGTGGTGTTGATAGTGTCCTGGAGAACTAAAGAGGTAAACATTTTTGTCTCAATTAATTGCAATTATACGTAATTTTTCTTCTATAGTTTCCCTTCAAATGACCTGTTTTTCTTTCTTTTTTTTTACACTAGGGATATTTACATTGATCTGCCTAAGGTCACTTGGTCAAAGGTGGTCTAAAGTGAAACTCTTTAAACCTTGACATAGGTTAAGGTCCCAACACAAATTTCTAGTATGTAAATAAACAACCAATTAATCTAAGTTAAAAAGCAATCACCACAAGAGAAAGACAAGTGATTTTTACGTGGAAAAGCCAAACGGGAAAAACAACGGGACCTTACACCGGTCCAAACTCAGATCAAGCACTATGCAAGAAAAGTTATAAGATCTACTTACTACTCTATCCAATTAAATACAATTTAGAGGACTAGAAGTTCATCTTGCCGATACACGCGCCGTTCACCTTCTTCAAACTTGATCCAACACGGCTTGAAGCCGCTCAACATGAACAACCTTCTACAAGAGAGAAAATAATATTCTATGAGATAGTAGAAGCAATATTCTCTAGCACAAAGCTTCAGCACATTCTCCAATGGAAGCTCTAGAGAAGAAAGGTATCTCCAATGTGTATTCTCAATTTAAAATAAAGAGATAGATGTCTTAGGGTTGAGAGAAAACCCCTTTTTATATCTTCAATTTTGTGTCTCATAAGTATATTTCAAACAGGCAAGTTTCTCTTTAAATCAGACTAAAAAATCGCAAGTCGGTGGAGTTTCTGCACCTGTCTGATCGGTTAGATAAATGGTCCAATCGGTCGGATTAAGCCTCTACTTGGGTGAAAATTCAACACATTTTCTGCAAACTTCTGGAGGCTATAATTTTTTCGTTTCAACTCCAATTAAGGCAATCTTGGGCTCTACGGATATCTACTCAAAACGAACTTTCTAAAGTAGGTCGTATGCCCATATTCGACACTTGGTTTGTGAGATATAACCTTTTTAATCCAAGTTATCCGTAGAAAATTACTTTAATTTGTTGCCCTTTCTTCTATTTCTTCACTTTAGTTTATTTGGTGACGCAAACCGTTGTCCATACTCAAAGATATGTAAAAGGCAACACTAATGGACTCAAGTTTTGTCTAACCCATGAATTTGCCAATATAAAAATCCTTACAATCTCCCCTTTTGGCAATTTATGGACAAAACTTACTATACATTTAATCTACCCAAAAATCAAATAAAAAAATACAGTGAACATTGAGTAAATTGAAATAACCAAGAAAATTTTATCATTAGCTTATCACCAGTTATAAAGGAAACCATCTTCAGCTCTATCTGTCTTCAAACTGTGCAAGAAATTCTTTATTCTCTATTCTCCCCTTGAATGTAATATCTCCCCCTTTTGTCCATAATTGACAAAGCTAATGACCATCATGTAGCAAATATGTCAATTTAGATCCAACAGTAGCTCCCCCTCAAGTATAACTCCCCCTTAATTTTATCTTTGTACCAGCATAAGGGGTGGGAGCTTGGTCATCTTGATTGACTTTTAAAGATTCTGGTATCCACACTTACAAATTTGAAACTTTCAGCATAGTGTGTACCAATTTAATAGGCAAATTAGACTTTTTGACCCAAATAGCTCTTGTCTTATCTTGGGTGGTGAAAATTGCTATTGCCATTGCTTGTTTTTCAGTAAACATTTCAGCTTGTTGCAATGGGGATAAATATGTCCTCTGATTCCACAATGGTGACATGTGGGTGTAGATGTATGACGTGACACAGTCTTCTTAAATATATTACCAACATGATTTACTCATTCTACATGTGGAGCAATAGGTGCCTTAGAAATCAAAGTAGAAGTCTTGACAAAGACAAATTTACCTTTCGTTTTTGAGGTAGATGTACCATTGATATTGCCAATACCAAGTTTATTAGGGGTCACTTTCTGATTGTATAAGATGTTATCAAGTTTCTTCGAGCTAATGTTCATCATGTCCAATGGTGCCTTTGTAGCACTCAACTCTAATATGATCATCTTGTTCTTATCAATCAAATCGAATTTTTCAGACTGCCATGTCAGTAACTCTGTCTTCGAAGTTTTCATCAATTCATCTTTCTCCTTTTTACAACTATTTAGTTTTTCTTTTAAGGACTCAATCTCTTGTTTTGACTTATCAAAACCATCATGCATTAATTTAGAGATTCTATCAGCCATAACATCTTTCTAACTTTCCAAGAGATGTACCTTAACAAGTGCTTCTTCCAATTCTTTCTTGAGAGAAGTGACCTCTTTTTTAGCAGACTCCAATTTCAGTTCCAATACATCATTAACCAATGCTACCATTCTACGAACTTTTCGCAATTTGTCGTGTGCTTCTATCAATTCCTTTTCAAATTATGGCATATCATCAAAAGAGACATCATTATCATTATCAAAACTAGAAGTGTTGTCAGATGTGATTTGTGAAGATTTAGACATAAACGCAATATACTTGGCACTAGCAATGTCAGGAAGTGAATTTTCTATATCTTCAAAAGTATTATCATACATTGTTGTAATAACATTACCCTTTTTCTTCAACTTTCTATTAGCACATTGAGAAGCAGCATAACCATACCCTTGGCATTCAAAATATTGAACAAATCTATGGTTTTTTTTTTTTTTGTAGAGTTTTTATCAGATTTGTGCATAATCATGCCACATTTTTCATCTTTCAAAATTGATGGCTTGATGCTAGATGTGCCATCGTTGTTGAATTTCATTCTAGAAATCTTTTGATTGATTCACACAATAGATTAGTATGACCTACTTTGATATCACTTGAAACTCTTTAAACCTTGACATAAGTTAAGGTTTCAACATAGATTTCTAGTATGTAGATAAACAACTAATTAATCTAAGTTAAAAAGCAATCACCACAAGAGTAAGACATGCTATTTGTCACAACCTGGGCCCAAGAGTTCGGGGGTTAGCAAAAGCTAAACCAATGACACACGTACTCCCGTACCTGTACACGTAGACATGGTCTAAATGCACACGCACAAGCGAAAATTCACACGTGCCAAACATGTATGCGGGAGCTGTAGATATCAACACATCAAACTACACAATGCAAGAAGAGAAATATGAAACTAAACTGACATGCATGGCTGAATGTTTTACAAAATGAACAAAATGATATATACAAAGCATGACATAAATAAGCGTGATAGATCTCAAAAAAGAAGACTCATATGCCATGTCATGTATGTCCAAGACGCTCTCCAATGGAGTGATCACATCTACTCCTCTAGGCCTGATGGGGGCCTCGGGGATCTCATTTGGAGTCTGGCCTACAGATGAGGGGTCGGCAGGGGTATCTGAGCCTGCAACACCATAAACAACTCGTGAATACAACGATTCAGCAAAGTATAAACCATAACAGTTAACGCATGCTGTGTTTAACAGAATAAAGAACATCATGTAGATCAAAATAGGTCACATTCGTATACTAACCTGTCGTGCAAGAAAGAAATATGTAATACAAATCAATGTATACATGCTATGTACATAACTAGTTGGCGACTACATTGCCATATGCTCCCAAAAGAGGGATCTTATATCGTGTAGAGAATACCATTGTCCGGGCCAGGGTACGAATGGGTCTCGGGTTTCCTAGGATCCAGTTCCCAAGACATTTCCTTACTGCAGCAAGGCCATGAAACTACACCAAATTCACCCCGTCGGGATCCTAAGGCTGAGGCTAAGTAGTGCCTGACCATACAGAGTCAATCATGAAAACCTTGAGTAGATCATGACAAGTATATCGTGCGTGTACATCCAATAACAAACATACATACATACTCAAGGTGAACGCATAGGATGACTTTTGACGTGATATGCAATGATCTGTTAAAGAGTGGAGATCAATGACTAGCATACAACATGTTATGCAAGCAAATCATACTAGATAGAATCACCTTCATTTACTAGCCAATTCTAATCTAATTATCCAGTGTTTCTAACCGTGCATGATGATGTAGTTTTAAATTATTCGATGCACCGTTGTCTAGTGTTGCATTGTATTGGCTGGTACACCGAAGTCCCCTAAACCAACACCCATGGGGAGGTGCTTAACAACTGGATAACGTGCATGAATGATTCGCAGCCCTCGAGATCATTCATATCATACATTCATACCATTGGGCAAGTCTATGTGCTTTACATTCTATCACATTCTATCATGAAGGTCATATCGGTCTTTTCATTACACCTATCCCTGTTATTCATTTTCCAGGGGTGGTACGGCTTGGCCGTAGGTGAACATACGGCTTAGCCGTAAGCATCTTACGGCTTAGCCGTAATATGCACTGCGGCTCCACCACGGTTCCCTTTACTGTTCACCCGCAATTACGGTTCACCCGTATTTCGTTCTACGGCTTAGCCGTGTGCTGTTCTACGGCTTAGTTGTGGTTGGGCTGTAAAAGGTCTGTCATTTGCTTGCTTTCAGTTCATCCCAAAGAAGACACCCTGTACTCATCTACGGCTAGGTCACAGCTGAGATATGGCTTAGCCGTAGTACAATATACGGTTTAGTCGTGTCCTGGCCGTAGAAGACAACTAGGATTTTCCCCTCTCTGGACTTTGAGCCGTAGGTGGCTTACGGCGTAGCCGTACATGCACGGGGTTGAAATCCAAATTAGCTACAGAAAGCCTGTAAAAACATCAGATATGCACATTTCTAACACAGAAAGGGAGAATATGAGCAATTTGGGCTGTAAAGCATGTTTCCCTGCAACTCATATGAAGTAAACAAAATCAAACAAATACTAACATGGGTTCTCACATAATATGGTTATACTTGCCTTAAGGGAGTTCCAACAAACAACTTGCTGTCCTTGGGGCTCAATTCACATCCAATACACACCTAATCTCCCATGCATGTAAAGAAAAAAAGAAACCTGAAAGGTCCATGAGTGCAACTCAAGAATACAAGAAAAAAGGTGGAGGAGAAGAAGATATTACAACTCAAAGCTCATATACCACTCACCTACAAAGAGGAATCAAAGAATCAAGAACACACTTCCTCTTCCTTGACTCGATGGTGGAGAAGACTCGAGAGAGAGAGAGAGCCTTCAACGAGAGCAACGTGAAAGGAGAGAAGAAAATGGGGGAATTGAGTCGGTGGAATAGTTTATATTGGTTAAGGTTAAGACAGAATTGCAATGAAGTCCAAGTTATAAAACAATTTCCAGTTTAAGTCAAACCCGGGTCCAACGGAGTCAAACGACCTCAGTTACAAACAACGTAGTTACGGAAGTTAATGAGCTCAACGAAAGACATGCGTTGACATCAAGATGATGCAAAAATGACCATGTCAAAGAAAATCTAAAATTACGAAAAAGGGCTTAGTCCACCTAATCCAGGTCAAACTCAACCCAACTACCTATCCATGACCCGCGACGAATCCAAAACAAAAGCAAAATACAATTACCAATTAAAACAACCATCATTAGGAGCTAAACGAGGTTAAGATGGGTTGGAGTGTTTGTCACGACCCGAGCCCAGGGACCGGGGGTCAGAGAAAGTCTAACCAATGACACACGTACTCCCGTGCATGCACACCTAGACCCCGTCCAAGCATACACACACAAGGGATCATTCACACGTGCAAACAACTGTACGCGGAAGCTGTACGTATCAAGGCATACCATAGTATCAAGACAATGGGAGATTACAAAATAACATGAACTGATAACAATAACAAATACAGGAACGTATGTTACGGAAGAGGGCTCCCAAATAATCAAAATACAATATACAGATATCACTCAAGCCCACATTACAATTACAGAAAAGTCCCCTCAACAGACTCCCAGACAAGGAATGGGGAAACCCAAAATGATGCAAACCGTACTCTGGAGGATGGATCAAGTCCACTCCTCTAGGCCGGAGGGGGCCTCGCAAGCCTCTCCTGGAGTCGGGTCGACCGACGCAGAATCGGGAGAGGGATCTGAGCCTGCAACACACAAGGACAACTAATAAGTACAACGACTTAGCAAAGTATAAGCCAACAAGAAGATAACACGGATTGTGTCGAATACTGAATAATACTGAACAATGATCATAATGCAATATCCCTAGAAAGCATGTTCGTATACTAAACAATTTATGCAAATGAATAAGCATGCTGTAAGAATCATAAACAGGTAACAATCAAGTGGCTACTACATTGGCCATTTTCTCCCTTACGAGAGCAATCAGGATGAGAACACCAGCGACCGGGCCAGGGCACGCATGGGTCTCTAGTTCCCGGGGTCCGGAGTCCCAGGACAAGACACTCTGCAGAGGTAAACACTTAAACTAAACCAAAGTTAACCCCGTCGGGTATCCTAAGGCCGAGGCTCAGTAGTGCCAATACCAATCACAATCAATCGGATGATGCACCTCAATCAATCACTCAATCATGTCATATCACTTACAGATCTCGCATATCATACATAGCATACTGAACGAACAATAGGAAGTGCATCCCATAAACTGATACGGATACTGAATGCAATAACAAGACCGAATGCAAGTACTAATAACAATTATGCAAGTACTCCGGTGGAGCAATGATAACAATGGTACCAATACAACAATAGAATGGTTCCGCCCGGGCTTCGCTCTGGGGTTGCTGCATTTCCCACAGAATCGAGAGGTCCAGCGCAGAACACATAAGAGGGCATAACCGAAATCAATATGCTGCACAAATCAGAATGCTTATACGACTCAAGGTCAATTACAAGCCAATCCTACACTAATTATCCAGTGTTTCTAACCGTGCATGTTGATGTAGTTTTAAGTTGTTCGATGCACCATTGTCTAGTGTTGCAGTGTCAGGAGTGTGCACCGAAGTCCCTTAAACCAACACCCATGGGGAGGTGCTAAACAGCTGGATAACAAGCATGAATGATTCACAGCCCTTGAGATCATTCATGTCATTCAAACATTCCATTGGGCATGTCCAGGTTAGCTACATTCTAACATGAAAGTCATATACGGTCTTTTGCTTAAACCTAGTCCCTTTTCATTCAACTCTCAGGGTCTCACGGTGCAGCCGTAGGTAACCTTACGGCTTAGCCGTGGCATCTTACGGCTTAGCCGTACTATGCACTGCGGCTGAGCTGAGGTTTCCCAAATATCCATCCGGATTTACGGCTCAACCGTATTTTGCTCTACGGCTCAGCCGTATCCTGGTCCACGGCTTAGCCGTAAGACAATGTACGGCTTAGATCAGGTTGGGCCGTAGAAGAATGGCAAATTGCCAACATCCAGTTATTTTCAGCTAACAGTCTGTGCTGTTCTACGGTTTGGGTTACGGCGGGGTCTCGGCTTAGCCGTAAGCCATTTTACGGCTTAGCCGTAGCACATTTCACGGCGTAGCCGTGAGTGCACGGAGTCATTTTCCTGAAATCACTACAGACATACAGAAACTGTGCAAAACGGCTGGAAACAGCAAGATAACAATGAAATGAGTTCAATAGGGCTGTCTAACACTGAGAAACACAATGAAGCATAAAAACACAACAATCAAATCACTATCAATCGGTGTTCACACATCTTGGGCTTATACTTGCCTCACGGACGAAATCCACACGCTGATTGGCTCAGTCCACTGGAATCACACACACTAACGAACTCCTTTCTTCCTCCCTCAAGCAGTAGAACAAGAAATGGAGAAGGAGAGAAAGAGAGCTGACGAGAGAGACGAGACAGAGAGTGAGCTGAGAGACGATCGAGAGAAATGGGAGAGTTGGTGGGATATTTATACTAAAATGAGTCCAGAATTTCGGATAAGTCCAAGTCACTTACACAAATGTCAGTTTGAGTCAAATGACGGTCCAACGAGAGCAAACGAACTCATTCGGATCCAAGACAGTTACGAGAAATGACAAGCTCAACGAAGTACACGCGCTGACGTCAGAATGACGCAAAACTGACAAGGTCAATCAAAAGCCAAAATTACGAAAAAGGGCTCAAACTCCTTAGACCAAGTCAAACTCAACCCAAACGATCTCTCTACAACTCAAACTAAAAACAAACAAAATCAAAACACACTTAACGATAAAAACACACGCAATTACCCACTAATCCGGGTCAACTCGGGTCGGAGTGTTACAGTGTTGCACTATTTTTACGTAGAAAACCCAAACGAGAATAACTGCAAGACCCAACACTGGTCCAAACTTAGATTAAACACTATGTAAGAGAGGTTACAAGATCTTCCTACTACCCTTGTCCAGTTGAATACAACCTAAAGGACTAGAAGTTCTTCTTGCCAACACACACACCGTTCACCTTCTTCAAATTTGATCCAACACGCCTTAAAGCCGCTCAAAATGAACAACCTTCTATAAGAGAGAAGATAATCTTCTACAAGATATTAGAAGCAATATTCTCTATCATAAAGCTTAAGCACAATCTCCAATGAAAGCTCTAGAGAAGAAATGCATATCCAATGTGTATTCTCAATTTAGAATAGAGAGATGGATGTCTTAGGGTTGAGATAAAACCCCTTTTTATATCCTCAATTTCATGTCTCATAAGTACATTTCAAACATGCAAATTTTTCTTCAAATCGGACTAAAAAATCGCAAGTCGGTGGAGTTTCTACACCTATCCGATCGGTTAGATAAATGGTCCAATCAGTTGGACTAAGCCTCTACCCGGGTAAAAATTCAGCACATTTTCTGTAAACTTCTGGAGGCCATAATTTTCTCGTTTCAACTCCAATTGAGGTAATATTGGGCTCTACGGATATCTACTTGAAACGAGCTTTCCAACGGTCGGTCGTATGCCCATATCCAATGCTCGATTTGTGAGATGTGACCTTTTTAATCCAAGTTATCTATAGAAAATTACTTTAATTTCTCGCTTTTTCTTTTATTTATTTACTTCAGTGCATTTGGCAACTCAAACCATTGTTAATACTCAAAGATATGTAAAATACAACACTAATAGACTCAAGTTTTGTCTAACCCATAAATTTGCCAACACAAAAATCTTTACATAAAGTTTTCTTCTATTTTTTCCCTTTTCTTTTTTCATTTTGGTTTTTCAGGATTCTATTTTCTTCATTTATGGCAAACAAAAAATTTCGACCTAGAGCTTTTGTTCTACTGTCCTCATTTTGAAGGTTTATTTTACTCCGCAACACATTTCACAACTCAAAAAGTGGCAATCTCACCTTTGGGCTCTTGATCTAACGGGATGTTTAGACATTTTCAATGTGGATGGTGAACTCTATTCTCTTTCTATTTTTGCACCTAGCAAGAAGTGTGATTCTCGAAGGCTGATAAGTTCTTGATAGGAAGAAGGAAATTCCTAACTGATATTGTAGATTTCACTCGATGGTTTGACCATGTCCCTTTTATTGCAAAGAGAAGTGTTCTTGTCGCTAGGTTTGACTTTCTTAGCGCCCTAAAATGTTTGGGGAATAATCCAGTCTTTTCTATGCCTATTTTAGAAAGTGTTTAGCAATGCCAAGGATTGGTTCTAATGGATGAGAAAGAATGTATGTCCAAGATTTTGGGAGGGCCACTTGGGATCTGTTGGATGTTAGCAGATTATAATGTGCATGATATCTTATGATAATTAGTTTGATTCCTATCTTTATTTCTTATTTTTATTAAGTTCAAACTATTTTAAATATTATTTTATAATTAAATTAACATATTATTAGTTGTGATCATGCACAAACCTCTTTTCTTCTTATTATAAAATTTTAACAATATCCCTAAATCTGATATATCTTTATCATACGGTCGGGCTTAGCAAGGACCTTTGTTGCTAGTTGCAAGTTAAAACAAATTGGAGAATTTCACAAGAAATGTGAAATTAAAATCTAGATAAGGAACTTCTATTTTTAACCATAAACCCTAACAGTCTTTGCATACTACGCATATAACCTGACACATGTCTTGACCTCTACTCTTAACATAAATGGGCCCAATAAAAAATATAACGATGGGTCTTCCTAAATAATGAAATTAGAATCAAGATGAAGGTTAAGCTAATGATTTGATGTGACCCACACGGCCAAGTTGTTTATCCGTCTATGTAACATACATTAAATTAAATATTTAACCATCCATCTACCCTGTAGGTTCCATTTACTAGGGTAGACGGGTTGAATATTATGAGTCTCATGTAAACGAGTGCAATGGCAAGAATGCGGATACAATGGGTCCCATGTAACGTATCCCAAGAACTCCAGTCTCTAAATTCAAGTACTTCGAAGATAAGGTTCACAATAAAATGGATATGGCTAGCTAAGGTTAATTCAACTGATTACTCGTTTTATGGGATTACATTGTTTTTGGTTTTTATCTTAATTGTCAACCTATGACTTATTCCTATGTGTCAGAGTTCCACCTCATTGCGAGCCCCACTTGATATGGCGGTATAACACTTAAATTTCACCGATCACGTGTGATGATTCAACCACACCCTTTGAACCAATCTTTTCTCCTCCCATTCTCTTGGTTATCTCCTTTAATTTGAAAAGCTGCAAAAACCCAATGGCTACCATTGGTAGAATCAGCTACATTTGTGTGATATTCATCTTCTTTGCCAGTCTTTGTAATGCCAGGAGCCTCAACCCCCACCCCCACATGAAAGAATTTGTCACAATCCAAGATAACCTGTTTTCTATCCATGGTCGCCCTTTTCTTTTTAATGGGTTTAACAGCTATTGGATGATGGTCATTGGAGTTGATCCAGGCGAGAGGTGCAAGATCACTAGTGTTTTTGGTGAAGCAGCTGCAGTGGGACTCACGGTCTGTCGCATTTGGGCTTTTAGCGATGGAGGCGATCATGCTCTGCAGATATCGCCCGGAGTATACAATGAAAGAGTTTTTAAGGTATGTTCAATAATAACAAGAACAAGAGTGAAATCAGGTTCAGATTTTTGAAGTAGTGAACAACAAGCAGTGTCTTAAGGACGATAGAATCTAATTACAATTTCACTGATGTTGTTGTGATTGTTTTAGTCTCTTGATTTCACAATCTTCGAGGCGCGGAAGCATGGGATTCGATTGATTTTGAGCTTGGTGAACAATTGGAATGATTATGGAGGTAGGAAACAGTATGTCAAATGGGCTCGGGCTGCAGGTGTGCCTATTAACCATACTGATGATTTTTTCACAAATTCTGTGGTAAAGGGCTACTACAAGAACCATGTCCAGGTGACTATAGCACTCCATTCAAAATACATATGTATCTATCTATGTCTATTTTGTTGTTGTTGTTAGTTTTTGGGCGATGCTATTGCATGGTTATCTGTTGCAGAAAGTGTTAACAAGGTTAAATACCTTCACTGGAATGGCATATAAAGATGACCCAACTATCATGGCATGGGAGCTCATGAACGAACCCCGTTGCGAAAGTGAACTCACTGGAAATGCAGTACATGTAAGCCTTGTTTACAGTTATATTTGTGTCAATGGGGATTTTTACCTCACTAATGTAAGTTTATAAAACAGGCTTGGGTTCAAGAGATGGCTGCCTATGTAAAGTCTTTGGACAGCAAACACTTGCTCGAGATAGGACTAGAAGGTTTCTATGGTGCTTCAGTGCCTGAGAGGCTGAAATACAACCCTCATGGTGGCCTATATGGGGGAACGGATTCCATAAAGAGTAATCTCATTGAAGAGATTGATTTTGCCACTATACATGCATACCCTGATGTATGGTAAGTTGTCATTCACATAAACTAGCATTTTTTCAAAAAAAACTGGATTAAACTACATCGATGAGTTGAATGATTTGCAGGCTTCATAATAAAAGTGATGAAGCACAGATGAAATTCTTTAAGGACTGGATGACAAGTCATTGGGTAGACTCGAAGAGAACATTGAAGAAGCCACTAGTACTAGCAGAATTTGGCAAAAGTGAGAAAGACCCAGGTTACAATGCGAAGATCCGAAACAGATACATGAATTTTGCTTATTCATACAATTACAAGTTTGCAAAGGCTGGAAAAGCAATTGGCGGAACTTTGGTGTGGCAGCTCTTGCCAGAGGATATGGAAAATTATAATGATGGTTATGGGATCGTTCTATCTGAGGATGTCAGCACAAGTGCTGTCGTTGAGAACCAATCTGTAAGGATGAGAGACCTTGCTCTTTTGATAGGTTGATACAGTTGCAGCAGAAAAAATTTGCATAGTTAGGAAAGGAGACAGAGATCTTGATGATCTAGACTATACTCTCTTCATTATTTTATTAATCTTTTGATAGGTTGATACAGTTGCGGCAGAAAAAATTTGCATGGTTAGGAAAGGAGACACAGGTCTTCATGATCTAGACTATACTCTCTTCATTATTTTATTAATCTTTTGATAGGTTGATACAGTTGCAGCAGAAAAAATTTGCATGGTTAGGAAAGGAGACACAGGTCTTCATGATCTAGACTATACTCTCTTCATTATTTTATTAATTTTTATTTTTATTTTTATTGCTCTCAACTTTTGCAGGACTTTCATCTCCTTATTGTAAGACATGTTCTCTGTAGCACATAGCATTTCGATAAAAAGAAAAAAAAATTCTTTTTGACGCTTTCTCTCTCTGAGAAAAGGGCAGTGTCATAAGTTCTGAACTTTGAAAGTCACACAAATCCAAGCTTCTTCATAGTTTTAAACAATGGTAAGAGAGACCTGAAAGTCCCCAAAATATTAAACTCTTAATAGACCCAGATTTATATGAGAAGTTGTCGATAATGATGGGACAATGGTGGGAGAGACATGAAAGCCCCAAAATTAAACAACTCTTATAGACCCAAAATTATGTGAGAAGTTTGATAATGACAGGGATGATGTCTCCATTTTTGGTTTTTGATAGAAAGACTCAAATATTATTAAGAAGCCAATCTAAAATCAATAATTACATATTGTTTAATCGGGTCTGAGTGAAATACCACCAAACTACCATATCGTCAACATTCTATTGCATGCATTTTCATCTCCACCAACATGATGCACTTTAAAGTTATTAATCTGATTCAACAAAATTTTAATTTTTTCAAACAAAGTGTTGGGTTTATGTCTTGTATTTTGAGTTCACCGGATTGGTTCATAGGGTTAGTTATGGATCAGGCTTTGGGTCAGGGGTATTTTGGTCTCTGTACTGGGCTTTCTTAGTGGCTAAGAAAGAGAGAGTTATATATATGATGTAACATGTAACCAAAGATCTAAACATAAGAGTGCAGTAAAACAGTAGAGTTCTTTTTTGACCGTGGACGTAGGCATCTCACTGAACCACGTAAATCTCTCATGTATGTTCTTGTATGTTGTGTGTGGTTTTGATTGTCGATCGCAGATTACATGCTTCTTCTAATGCACAACAAGTGGTATCAGAGCCTAATTTGTAGTGTGTCATCGACAGTTGGATTGAATTTTCTCTGAAGGTTCGGATCTCTGTTCTATCACAAAGACAGTGAAGGAATCGATTGATCTCTGTTGGCCATGATCGGAGAAGAAGAGAGAAGAGGCGGAAATTCTTGGGATCAAATAGGGTTCTGATCAGGTTCCTCAGGGGATTTGGGTTAAAAGAGCCTTAGTTGGAGAGAATCGCTTTCGTCAGAGTTTTGTCAAATCTGCAAACAAAAAGTAAGGGATTTCGGCCCCTCTGTTGTAGAATAGAAAGGTTTGATTTGAAAAAACGAAAAAAAAAAAAACATCGGAACTGGTCACTGCTGCTGCTACTGCTATTGCCGGCTGTCGCCAAAGAGCGCCTCGCCCACCATCGTCAGCCACCGCCGGACCTTGTTGGTCACTCCTGCCTTGCATTGTAGAAGAAGAGAAGAAGGGCCTGCAGGTTCTGTCGCAAAACCCAGTTTCCAAAGAGGAAGGACAAGGTCTAAGTGTTGGGCCAAGTTAGGTCTAGTTCGAGATCAGGTCAGGTTGACCTAACTTGTCATCAGTAGCCCAGCTAGCAACAGGTGCGTTCCGGGTCGGGTCAGGTTGACCTGATTTGTGTGTAGAGCCCAGCCAATTTAGTAGCAAAGCAGTCGCTAATGTCAGCACACATCAGTAGGATTGTACGGTCAAAGCAGTTTGACGGTAAATCAACGGCAGAAACTTCTTTCTAAGATATCTTGATCATCTAGAGTCCAATATGAGATCCATTTATGCCCACAGACTCATTTTGAGTAGATCAACATAGTGGAAGAAGGTGATTGGTTGTTTGGCAATCAACAAGGAGGTTTGACTGATTGAAGTGTAGAAACTTGTTTTTGTGATATCAGAGCCATCCGGACTCGAATTTTAGATCCATTTCTTCTAATGTGCTTGTGGTGAAGAGATCTACAGTGTGGTGTAAAGATTTTGCAAGAATAGAAACAAATTTTGAAGTTGAAAAATTCAACGGCTGAAATGATTTCAACTTGTGGCTCATGAAGATGAATACTTTGTTAGTTCAAAAGGGGCTGCAGAAAGCATTGAAAGGAAAAAATGCCCTTCCTGCAATGATTTCAGAAGACAAAAAGGAGGATATGCTGGAGAAGGCATATGGAGCGATTTTGTTATACTCAAGTGATGGAGTCCTGTGAAAAGTTGCTCAAGAGAAAATCGCTGCTGGGTTATGGCTGAAATTAGAAAATATGTATATGACCAAGTCTCTGACAAACCGTTTGTATCTGAATAAACGATTGTACACTCTCCAAATGCAGGAAGGTATATTCCTTGATACTCATCTTGATGCATTTGATAAAACTATATTGGATCTAGAAAATATTGATGTTTCAATTGGTGATGAAGACCAAGCTATTATGCTGTTATGTTCTTCACCACCTTCATATGAGCATTTTGTTGATATCATTATGTATGGTAGAGATACTCTTTTAAAAGAAGATGTAGATGTAGCCTTGAACTCTAAAGAGTTGAAGAAAAAGATTATGCCTATAAACAATGATAACTAAGGTGAGGATTTAGTTGCAAGAGGAAGAACAAAAGACTCTAGTAACAGGGGCAAACATAGATCCAAGTCTAAATCCAACAGGAAGAATATTGAATGTTATTATTGTCATAAGAAAGGGCACATTCAAAAGAACTATTTTGACAAGCAGAGGAAAGGGAAAGAAATAGAAGATTCATCATTTAATGATTTAGTCAGTGTTGTAGAGAAAAGATTAGGTTTTGATGTCGATAGTGCATTTTCTGTGATTACAAAATGTACTCATTTTCAGATGAATGGATTCTTAATTTTAGATGTTCCTACTATATGTGTCCCAATAGGGACTAGTATACCACTTATCGCAAGATCAACGGTGGTAGTATCTTAATGGGAACGATGTTGCATGTAAAACGGTTAGAATTGGAACAATCAGAATAAAGATGTATGATGGAATCGTCAAAGCATTGATAGAGGCTCGGCATGTCCCTGATTTGGAAAAAAATCTTATTTCTTTGGGGGCCTTGGACTCCGACGGTTGAAAGTTCTCAGCTGAAGGTGGAGTCACGAATGTTGTGAAGAGTGCTTTGCTTCTTATGAGAGGCAATAGAGCTGAAAACTTGTATGCTTTGTCTGGAAATACTGTTTTAGGTGGAGCTACAATGTCTTCATCAGATGACCATGAATATGTTTCAACGCGTTTATGGCACTTGCTATGGGTCACATTAGTGAGAAAGGTTTGACATTGCTGAGCAAACGAAATTTGCTATGTGGCATAAAGAGAGGTAAGTTGGATTTTTATGAGAAATGTATATTCGGAAAACACCATAGGGTCAGTTTTAAAATGGGTATTCATCGTACGAAAGGTATCCTTAATTACGTTCATTCAAATATGTCGGGTCCTTTAAAAGTTTATTCCAAGGGTGGGTCCCTATTTATGCTAACTTTCATCGATAATTATTTAAAGAAAGTCTGGGTTTATACACTGAAGACGAAGGATCAAATCTTTGAAATGTTCAAGAGAATAGACCAGCAAAAAGGTAAGGAAGTTGAGGACAGATAACGGCAAGGAGTATAGATCTGATGAGTTTGAAAACTATTGCAAGGATGGAGGCATAGTTCGGCATTACACCACCAAAGGAACTCTACAGCAGAATGGAGTTACAAAGAGGATGAATAGAATAATCTTTGAAAGAGCTTGTTGTATGTTCTTTACTACAAGATTGTCCAAAGACTTTTGGGCTGATGCAATACATGTTGCATGCTACTTGGTTAACAAGTCTCCACACTCAGGAATTAGTTGCAAAACACCAGAAAAAATGTGATCAGGTAATCCAGCTGGTTTTTCTAACTTGAGGGTTGTCTAGCATATGTTCATATGAAAACGGATAAGTTAGAACCAAGGGTTGTGAAGTACATCTTGGTTGGATATGCTTATGGAGTGAAAGGATACAAGCTGTGGTGTACCGATCGGGATTCATCCAAATTTATCATCAGCAGGGACGTTACATTTCATGAGGGTATTTTGCTCAATACGAGAAAACAGGTGGAGAATACAGAAATAGGCAGCAGTAGTGTCACCATTCAGGTGGTGGAGTCAGACATCCTAATTTGGAAGGAGAATGCATCCAACTCCTCCCAGCATATTAAGGATAGCCAAACTGGGTAGGACACAGGTAGACCACTGAGAGTGAGGAAACCGCCAGTCAAATATGGTTTCGAGGATATACTGGTAACATATGATGTGGTTGTATATGCATTAACGGTTGAGCCATACACGTATCTGGAGTCATTGATGGGGCAAAAAAGTGGTCAACGGGCAGCAATCATAGATGAAGGGATGGAGTCCCTTGTTGATGGTAATCAGGTCATTTGATGCAAACAAGTCTACGAGGATAAGGAATGAACTTTGCATGCAGGTGGAGTGAAGTTTCAGATTCCTGATCATGCATGCAATTCAGAGAAATCATTGTACGGTCGAAGCAAGCTTTTGGACAATGGTACAAGTGATTTGGAGCAGTCATGATGACACTAGTTAAGGACAAGTTCAAGTCTTGCTTGGACTTGATTCGTATCACTCATCATTAAAGAGTAAAGACTGTGCCGGTGACAGTGGGCACAGGGATGTACCTTTCAGCAAGGTATGTGGAGCTGAAGACATTGCCGGTTATTCTTCTGGTCGCTCTAATTTTACGAAATTCAAGCCAAGATGGAGATTGTTGGGTTTATGTCTTCTATTCTAAGTTCACCGGATTGGTGCATAGGATTAGTTTTGGACTAGGCTTTGGGTCAAGGGTATTTTGATCTTTTTACCGGGCTTTTTTAGGGCCAAGAAAGAGAGAGTTGTATATATGATATAACCCGTAACTCTAAACCTAAGCAGAAGAGTGCAGTAAAAGAGTAGAGTTCTCTTTTGGCTGTGGACATAAGCATTTCGCCGGACCCCGTAAATGTCTCGTGTGTGCTCTTGTGTGCTTATCTCTTCTTGTGTGTAGCTTTGATTGTCGATCGCAGATTATGCTCTTTCGCATGTGCACAACACAGAGGACCTTGTCTTCACAAATTTGTAATGTAAGACTTCGTCTACACAGAATCTCCTTCTAGTATAATATCTCTCACCCCAATGTGATAAATCATTAATTTGAAGCCCTTTTTATACTACTAAGGCTTCATTGTCATCGGTGTCTTCCACTCCATTTTCTATTTTGTTCATCGCAATTATTACATTGCCCATTTCATCTCTAAAAATAGCACCAACTCCCGCCTTCTAGATGTTGTTAAACAGTGCACCATCCACATAAAGCTTGAGTACATTTGCTGGTGGAGGCATTCCAACATATAATTTTCTCTATTTTGGAACTCATATTATGAGTACGAGCACATGTAAAAGCCTATATCAATGTTCTCACCTTGTCAACAACCAACCATGAGTCCAAAATCCCACCATTATCGATGAAGAAATTTCTCTTATTCCATAATCCACACATTATGGTAAAGATTAACCACGTTAAAGAAGTGAAAATATCAGGTGCTAGGTGCCTAGCACCATTTTGGATGAGCTGAAGTTAATAAAGTGAAGAAATTGAAGAAAAAACACAAATTAAAATGTTTTTCTTATAACATCATGGATTTAAATGATCATAACTCACAAACAGAGTATTGGTGGTAAGCTACCTACCATTAGAAAGCTCTTTTCGAGTAGATATCGTAAGTTCCAAAATTGCATCAATCAAAGTTAAAACGACAAAATTATGGCCTCGGAAAGGTTGCTATTGTCAATTGATTTGAACGGATGCTGAGATTTTTACAAGCTAGGCATCCGAGTATTGGTTTGTTCGAACCTAGGCTCATTCATTCAAACAGAAAGTGATGATTTAGAAATCGACTTGCACGAAAACTTTTCTTTTTTTTGCCAGGATTGCCTATTTCTATTCTACATTGTCTGTAGCCCTAGGGCACAACTTAGAAGTTATTTAAAAGGTTCATCTTTCAACCATAAGCAACCCATTTCCCTAGTCTAAGTTGAAAATACACATTAGAGAGACCATTATTCTCTAAAGCAGCCATTTGAGAGATTGTGCCAAAGCTCTAAGGTTCTAGAGCATATTATTTCTACTCTCGTAGTAAATTCATTTGCCTTGTGGATTCATGATCGTTTGCTTCGTTCATCTTACCAATTCAAGGTGGCTAGTTTAAGCACGGAAAGCGATGAACGGCAAGGAGTCAGCAAGAAACTACAGTCTTTAGGTTGAGTTGCAATTGGGGAGGCTTGTGAGTATTACTTGTAACTATTTAGTTTATAATGCTTGATTTTCTTTAGTCCGAGAGAAAGGATTCGTGGTTTTTCCCGGTAAGGTTTCCACATAAAAAATTGTATGCCTTATATTCTTGTGGTTGATTAATTTATTTGTTCTTTTATTTTCCACCATTGTTAATTGAACGACAATCTAAAAATCTATTTAGGACCTTGAACCTCGCCTCTTTGGTAGTTCTAAACCCTTGATTGGTATCAACTTATTGGCAACCAATTCTTGCACCACTTAAAACATCTTTGGACATGTCTTTATGAATGTGAAAGAGAATGAGAGTTTTTTTGCTTTGTTTTGTTTTGTTTTTTTTTTTTACATAGCGTTTTGTATTATTTATGAATCATGCATAAATAAATTGATAGTTGAACTACAATATAAACCTCATCATAAAAGATTCATTTTATAATATTAAATTAACTACAACAGTGTATGTAGCATTCATTAGGCTACTCAAGTAGGCACATTTTCTTTAAAATTCTAAAAGCATTCAAATAAATTCCCTCTTGTTGTATATGCCCTCTTAATTAATTTTCCATTGAAAAGGAGATGATCTGATAGCCAATTATGGTTCCCGCCTTATTTTTTTTTAATTTTTTAGCCACTTTTAGGGTCAATTAGTTTATACGGGATTAGATTCCTAATAAGCATGGCAAGATGGGTTCTAACAAAAGATAAACAAAGCAATGTGGCAGGTATATATTTTCCTTTTCCACTTACTTCGTCATCCTAAGATTATTTAATTGCTAATTATAGATGTTCACTTTTGCTTCTTCAAATTTAACTGCGTTTAAGGAATACATTTTTTTTTTAAAGAATTTCTGCAAAGTCAATTTCATGCAAACAAAGAAGTGGAGAAAGAAAATATATCAACAAAGAAGTTATAAATTTTTATAAAACATTAAACATTATATTTATTAAAAGCATATCAAGGGATCACGGTAAACAAGAGAAAGGAGACTATCAATGGTCCACAGTTGCAAGAGCAAACGGCCCAAGAAGAATATATATATATATCTCTCTCCCTCAACACACATATATACATATGGAGAATATTAGTATATATACACACACACATTAGTATACGTGCATGGGCTCACGTATACAAACTGTGTGGCTATATATTATAATTAGGATTTTAAGGAAAAAAATCCCTCCTAAATGGCACTTACATGAAAAAAGGATCTGTCATTCATAGTGTATGAAATAGGTCCTTTGGGTCCCATTTTTTGCAACTTTTTTAATATGTAGGGGAGCAATGATAGCCTCACAGTGACGGTCTCTCAATTTAAAAAGGTATAACAGATGTTAAATTCACGGGAGGGCCCATGGATGGTGTGGGAAAGTAAATATCATAATGAGTTTGCTGAGATAGAGTAGTTAAGGATAATGAAGGTGTTGTGGGTGGTAGGTCAAGTGAGAAGTAAAGTGAGGAGATGGAGAAAGAGCAGGTAAAAGAGGAAGAAGAGGAGGAAAAAGAAGTGCCGGTATCATCGCTTTAAAAAGGTTTTAAAAAAAAAGTTGTTAAATTTGTGGGATGATCCTCAAACGGTATGAAAATGCAAATATTGAATGAGTTTGCTACAAAAAAGTTGTTAAGGATGATGGTCATTTCGTGGTTAGTGGGTCACGCGAGAAATGAAGTGGGTGAGATGGAGAAAGAGGAGGTAGAAGAGAAAAAAGAAAACATAAGCAATGATAGCATCACTCAAGGGAAAGGAGTGGTGGTATTATCGCTCATTTTAAATGGATAAAAAAAGATGTTAAATTTGCGAGATGGCCATTGGATGGCGTGAAAAAGTAAATATAGGAATGCGTTTGTTGGGATGAAGTTGTTAAAGATGATAGAGATTGTAAGGGGTGGTGGGTCAAGCAAGCAACCAAGTAGGGGAGATGGAGAAAGAGGAGGTAGAGGAAGAAAGAAAAGAAAGAAGAAGATATGAGGGATGATATCGTCAACAATGTCACTAAATCTAAATAGTAAGAAATATGTTAAATTCGTGGGGAGAACCTTTTTGTACCGTAAAATTTATGAGGTTTTTTTTTGTATATGCTCTAAGGAGTTTTTGTGGCCAGCCCAAAATTTTCATTGAGAGAGATGGATGATAGCCATAAGTTTAAGGTACATGTAATTATTTTGGGGTCGCTTGAAACGACATGGACCTATTTCTTGGTTAGGATTCCACCCCAGTTTAGCATTATATTTTTTTAAGAAAAACATCTTTTACGCCTTTCTAAATAGAGAAAAATAAAATCCTAAGAAAATCTTGACTGCTAGCACTCGTCATAGGGTCTGAACCATCGAATCTGCAAAAATTTCCCACTTTACCATGATATAGGGTCCACAGTGGGTGGGGCGACCGTTATCATTTTTGGGCAGCAGTTGGGTCACAACTTTTGTAGTGGCGATGTGGGTCACATAAAACCAGTCACATAAAAACCACAAAACAAAAGAAGACCCAAAGTGGACTACATTTTGATACTGAGGATGCGGAATTGAGAAGTGGAAGGAGAGGATTTCGAAGGGAAAAACCCTAACTTGGGCAATTCATATTGGTAGTGACTTGGGCTTTATCTGATTGCATATTGTTCCCTTTTTCATTTTATTGCATAGGTGTTCGATAAAATTCCTCACAGAAGTCTGTTTCTATTCATGATTGTTTTGTGCTTAAGATGCTTTTGGAATTAGGGCTTACCTGTTAAGGGTGATGTTGTTTTGTTGCCCCAAATCATTGAAGAAGCTGTTTGTGCATGATTTGGGGCGGAAGAGTTGGAAAAACTGTACCGCAGCTGATGATATTTGTGCTTTCTATGATTTTCCTAGAGGGCAAAATAATGGAGAGTTACAATCTTTCAAAACAATCTCTTGGGGATAGTTCTACCTGATAGGGTGCTTCAGATAAGTGGTCTGGATCACTGAGGGTTGCTTCTGTTTTGCAAGGACTTGAAGTCTTAGGAATTCATGGTAAACTAAGTTCCAACCAATAATTATAAAAAGGGTAAAGGGTGAAGGATATAAGGTAGGAGATTTACAGGGATCCCAAACTTTCCTTAGATTTGATTTTCTAGGGTGATGACTGGGTGTTCATTTGTTCCATCTTCCCTTAGTTTATTTTCCATTAAACAGAGACTCTTTGATGGCCATTCATTTATGGATCATCACTATTTTTGCTTCAATTCTAACTACTTGTAGGAATAGAGTTCCTGAGAATTTCCTCTTCCATGCAAACAAAGGGGCCCTGAACTGTCAGCCATGCCTGCAAAGTTGGGCACGTCAGGGCCTGACTCACAACCTGTTATTTGTCTTCTGTTTCTTCCCCTCAAATTGATAAAATAATGTAAGCAAAACATCGAACTAACAATCATCTAAACCTTAACCATTTATTTTTTGGGAGAAACATGACCAGATCTGCACGTGCTATATAAATTTTGAGCCAGTGACACACTCTTGCCTGGAAGTTTACTGTTTGAAACTTTTTTTGAAGCTAATAAACAACAGAAATAGTCATTATCCATTACATAATTAATGTTCTTGTAATTTCATGCTCATTCATTTCAATGTTACAGAGCTTGGGTTTGACAGTGGATTTTGCTGATGTTGGTGGCCAGGACTGTTATGGATAATGAGGTTGTGGCAGTTGTGGAAGCTGATAATACTACCAAATCAGCTGACAATAAGGCTGTTGAGATAAAGGTTTTGTTCTTTGCTAGAGCTCGAGATCTCACGGGTATGAGTGATTTGTCTCTTCAAGTTCCATCTGGTAGCACAGCACATAATTGTATGAGTAAAATCTTGACTAAGTTTCCAAGCTTGGAAGAGATTAGGGGATGCATGGTATTGGCTCTAAATGAGGAATATGTACCTGAATCCACAATAGTGAAAGACAGAGATGAGTTAGCGATCATTCCTCCAATAAGCGGAGGCTGACTATGAAGGGATGTTGCCTGAAAGTCTAATATCAGATTGTCAGTTTTCACACAATAATAATTCAAGAAACATATATGACTTTGCAGCATGTACCATAGGAAGTTCTTTCTGAATCTTCCATTTAAAGTGTTAATAAGGCTCTCATGTCTCTGCTGAACTGAAAATAATCAAATAATCATGTTATGCTTGCTGGGTGTGTTTTTCTTAATGTCCCATTGTTACTCTGGCTGTGATCATCTCATTAGTTAAAGGGGTCTTTGTGGATAGGTTGCAAACTTGCAACTGTGCACGTCCAAGATTTGTGGGTCCATATAAGTACAAGAAATGAGAGCATAGGGTCCGTACAAGTACTAGGTCTATCAGTGTAATTTAGTTGAGCTAGTTTGGACAGACCCTTGGGACCTGAGGTAGATGTAACATGAGTACCTGATCCACCCACCTCGGTAGCCTTGTCTAGTCTTTACCTGAGTCAATCCAAAATGGGTTGGGCAGAGTCTGGCTTGCTGTATATGGGAACCTGTTTGGCAGTCCTCATGCTACCCATTGTTCATCTTTTCTTTTACTCCTTTTCATGTAAATAAATCCTGAAAATTAGCTTCGAAATCCTATTGGGTCCTCAAGTGAGCCTTTTGCTAGTACCCTTCGTCCTTATCGAGTAAGCCACACAAGTTTTTGATCAATGAATTTCCACAAGCATGTCAGACAACTGCCAGACAGAAAGATTACAGAAGTGAGTTTCAATGCAACTACACAAAGAAAGAGTCACCCCAACCGCAAGAACCACTCACCAGAAATAATAATAATAATAATAATAATAATAATAATAATAAAGAACTTTGATGGAACAAAAATAAAGTTGAAAATTCATGATGTTCTCCCTATATTTTGGGCATTTGTAGGCAGTTAGAATGCAGTAAATCTTGTCTCTGCTGTTTAAAGGGTGCTGCTAGTGTAAAGAATCTTCCAGTTCAGATACAGCCTTGGCAAACTATAGCTTGCCTCTGGGCTCCTACCACAGTTGCTGAACTCATTTAAATTCCCTTGTGCTCTCCAAAGCTGAGTGAAAAGTCTGGTTTAATCATTTCTTGCAGTATGATTAGCCACTTTAGACAAATTAGTTGAGCTTAAGTTCCATATCAGCAACCACTAGACTACTAATGATTGAATAGTGTTTGCCAATGAGGTGAATCGATTCCTATAATTGAAAGGTTTTGAGCCTTTTAAGGAGAATTTGGCAAATCGTGCAATGAATTCACAGATATTGAACCGAGCAGCAAATTGGTTTTCACTGCACAATTACAAACTGGCTACTATGGTTTCAAGAAGTTTAATAGCATAGTTACAGACCAAACTTGGGAAATTGCAGGTTAAACCTTTCAGGTTCTGACCCAAAAAAGGGGAAATTTGTGGATTTCTATTCTAATGAAAATTGGATGTGAAAGGTTGTCTAGTGCTTTTTTCACCTCAAGGAGTACCACACGAGGGCAGTGTGGGTTTTCCAATCTGCCGTCTGTAAAGCAGGATTGAGGACATGTAAACGGGAGGCACAAGCATTTGGATGAACTCAGTTACCTGTAAGTTGCAGTTATTATTATTATTATTTTTCTATGACCTGTTGCAGGTAGCCAAGAGTCGAAGACATAATAATCCCTTTGATACATTGATTGCAGGGAAACCAGTTCCACGGACCTAAACAGGGCCTTTGGTGCCTTTCATGTGTCTGGGGGGATCATAAAAAATAGACACTGCTAACACCAATAACTTTTCTGAAAAATTATCCATCCTTATCTTGAAAATAACTGTCTGAAAGTACTCTTTTCTCTCATAGTCTCATTTGTTTGCATGGAATCGAATTTTTAGGAATTTATGGTAGAATGTATTCCAAAAAGGGTTTATCATAGAGGTGGGCTGCAAAGGATATGAGGTTGAGATGTAGAGGAGACTTTGACTTTGCTAGTATTATGTTTACTAGGGATGAGTATCCATTTTCCATCTCCCCTTGATTCATTTTTCGTAAAAGGGAAAATTTTTTTATGACCATTTTTAGATTTTCACCTTTGATTTTTCAGTTTAACCACTTTTTCTTTCTTTCTTATTTTTATCGGTCAATTGCCACTTTGTAAGAACAAATTCTTAGAATCTGTAGGAATTTAATTTCATGAAACAAACAGGTCTAGAAAGATTTCACAAAAATGTAAATGGTAATGTTTGAAATTTGTTTCTCTATTGGATGAACATTTCTTTTCTCTTCAACAAAGTTTCTGCGCTATGTATATTAGTTATTTATCAAGGTCATAAATTTAAACTGGAACATGTTTGCCTTCCTGTAGATTAGAAGAAAATAAGATAGTGGAAAATCACTTTTTTTTTTAAAGAAATCAGAAATAGGATAGGCACAATCCATATTGGCCTCAATGACTGAGTTGGAGGAAGACCCAACTAATATAAATACAAGTGTAGCCGGTCTGAATAAGTGGTTGCACCCAGCGAGTTGGTGCGATGACAGATTCCTCTCTTTGTGAATCCAAAAGGTTTAATAAATCACCACTTCAGTGAATTAGCACAGACAGGGCTTTTGCGAAAATTAGTCAAATAAACTGTTGGATTTGTGTGTTTTATGAGAAGAAGTTAAACTAACGCACCATGTACATATAAAGAAAAAGGGGTTCGGTTCACAACGGTGATTTATCATAAAATCTGAGACACCTGAAGATTTCACCTCCATCAGAGACCCAATTCTACATGCATTTAAGTTCCATTAACAATCTTCTAGGAGAGATACAGTTGCGCTTATCGGACATCAAAATTTTACATGAAGTTTTTTATATATATGATACAGCTTGGTAAATACATTAGAGCTGGTGACAAGTGCCCTGTCACTCAAGCCAACCATTGTGGTAACTATGAAACCTAACCCCATTATAGGAATTTTTAATAACTGATGGACAAAGTGCTCAACCAACTCGACACATTGACTTCGATAAGCAAATCGAGACCAGAGAGAGTTAATCTTTGCATGAAACAACTAGTCAGTCTTGGGGTACCTCCTTTTGGAGCTGTTTGTGGGCTTTTCAGCCAATGTTTGTTGCTTGCTGCTCACTAGAAGGGAGCAACACATGAAACAACTAGTGCTCACTAAATTATATTCTCTTTTTACTAAATAATAAAATGCTATCAACTTTTATTTGACCTCTGCGGATAAGATTTGGTTGTATTCAGATGCCCTCCCCAAATACCGTCTAAGGGAAAGTTTTGACCCAAACGACAATCCTAAATGAGGCATTTTCTATTTTTTAATAATATTATAAATATTTTATTTAAAATCTATTTTTCTTGCTTTTTGTGATGCAAAATTACTAATTAAATTTTATATTCAAGTTTTTTAATATTATTATAAATATTCACGTGGTCCTTTTTCTTTTTAATGGCAGTGTACGACATATACTCACTCTTTTAGTTTGCCAAAAGGGAAGGTGAGGCCCACCTTGTAACACTAATAGAAAGTAGAAATACATCCATCAAAATGGGGTCCCATAGATGTGATCATCCATAAAATGCACAAAAAATTACCCTAGTTGAAAAACTCAAAAATTTTGCAGAACTTAATTGGATATACTCTTTTTTAATAAACGTTGATTCACTGAGGTTAATATGAGCATATACAAGTCACATGTTGATAAACCAAAAGTAGGTATGGTTTCAATATCAAGTTCTTTCTGTGTAGAAAATTTTTTTTTTTTTCTGTTTTGGCTCTATAATAGGAAACATACATGAGATCTCTGCGTAGATTTGAGATTATAATCAAAAGATTAGGAGGCCTCGTTTTTTGGGAGAAATAAAAGGAATCCAAACATTTTGGAATGTGAAAAGATTAGAAAGCCTCATATTTTGGGAGAAATAAAAACATTACAATTGACTTTCTTTTGAAATTTGAAAAGATACAATTGGCAATTTGCGTTATTAACTATAATGGGCTTTTGTTTTAGGGGGGCCTGCTTGGATACAGTCTTATCACTGAGGTTAGGATAGAGGATAGATGTAAATATCTCTTGATGAATAAATGTCACGCAAAAATTTAGCCCATGTGAAAAAATCTTAGTCCTTTGAGCAGCCATAAAGTTTATGGTGTTTTAACCATGAATTCTTTTGAGATCCGATCCAACAGTGAATAGAGATTCAATTAGCATAAATTTGGGCATGGTCCTAGATTAGGGATAATAGTGTGATACGAAAAAAACAAGAGGGTAAAGGAACTGCAATTAATGATGAAAGGTGGGCCCAAGTGTGGCGTGAGATGCTTCTGAACGATGTCATTGAGCTCTTGGATTTATAATGTATTCGACTCTGTTGATCTTCTTCCTAACTTTTATTGCCAATTCTGACGGATCGAATCATCCAAAGGTACTTTGCTGTGTTTTTTATCTATCAAATGGCTTTAGAAAACCCATCAACGATTCTACATAATTTCATTTATAGCCCACGTGAATTCATCTGTTGTCACTAAATCTCCTTGAGAAGGTTTTCCTTATTTTCCTGTAACGGCCATTGCATCAACGTTGATCCTCACCGCCATGCGACAAAACTGAGAATATCCCAAAAGAAAATACCAAAGATGAGCTTCAGATGTTAAAGACGATTAAATTTTCTCAACTAACCATGGCTATCAGAATCTCAAGGTGTTATCAATATTCCTTACCAAGTGAAACCAGTCATCATAATTTTGGCGACAAGTATTTTTTTAGCACCAAGTCGTTCATTTTAAAATTCAAACTTGCAACCAGTCGTTTCTAGTACTATCTTAAATTTCCTCGGTGAACCATTTTTACCAAAACTCGAAATATTAATAGATTAACAAAAATACTTTTCAATAAAGACAACCTAGATTTGATTTAAAAAAAAAACCAATCTTCTTGAACATTTTACTAGAATGGATGGTTTTTGTGCCACCCTGCACGCAGGGTGGTACCAGAAAATCGAGCACTGCAGGTGGCCCTGTGGCTAGGAAGTAGGAAGATAAGCTGCATAATCTATCTTCACCACCTATATTATCATTACCTATTTCTTCTCACGATCTAAAAAGCCCCATCAATTCCGGCCTCCATCACAAAACACGACCTCATAATCTTTAGTGGGAACGACCTCATAATCTTTAGTGGGAACATTCAAACTATCATTGCATCTTCTCCTCTTGCAAACATACCATCATCTTCTCTAACCTCTACTTTGCCTTTTTCCACCGCTACTTCAATTTTTGTCAAGAGCGGCCAGCCCGTTTGCACCATTGGCCGAGAACGCAATGCTGCAAAAGAAGCTCTTGCAATACCTGAATGTGGTGGAGCAGCAACTGGTGAAGGAGATCTCACTGAGATTAAAAAAAAAAAAAAAAGGAGCGTTGATATCGACGTGGCTTCCACAACTGAAAAAATAAAAAACTTGCCCACATGTCCCATGCGGTCATAGATAATATTATAGGGTTTTTTCTAGTAAAATCCTTAAAATAAAACCTTAGCCAATTTCATCTAAAAGGCTCCTAGCATTAGCTGGGAAACCCATGCATTAAGATCCAAGTACTTTGGGTCCGAAATAAATGGCTGAAATGATCAACCTTCCCAGCCCCCTTGCATTTCATATTCCGATCTGAATATTATTGAAATGACCAAGATGCACCTGCCTCCTCATATTTGATATCCTAATATGTAAAATGGGAAGCCTAGGCCCTAGGGCATTGAATATGTGAATACTGAATGTCTCACACTAGAAGGAAGAAAAGTCTATAGAAATGAACGTGTAAAAATATCATTCATTTATTGAAACTTATTGAATGAACAGCAACATTTTTAATTTGGGACTTTCACATGTACCCCAGATTCTGTTGCTTTCATCCAAAACCACATAAGGAATTGATATTTATAATTAAAAGCCCTTGTCATTAATTTTCAACTTCTTACAGAAATAAAGGAGCAAGAATGGAGAATTGTGACAATTATGACAATGGAAAATGTTTCATTTTTCATGTTTTAAATTATTTTGTTTGACAATTGCAGTTTCTACTGTCAGTCAAAGGACTTATTTATGATGTTTTCTTAAGTCAAAATATTATTTTAAAAAAATCAATCCCAGCTGAGCAAGTCCAACTTCAGAAAACAACATATGACATTTCCCAAGAATGAATGAGTCCATCTGGAATCATGCAAATGGAAGATCTTCAAAACTCATTAATAATTTTCTTTAAATATTTTAGATCCATTCTAATTGTCAACAGACATATGGTAATCATGGACAATAAAATATAAAAACTCTTCCTCCTGTCGGTGTGTACCAGCAAGCCTAGACAGATCAGGCCCATACTGGGCTATTACTTTGGTTGGAATTCAATGTGCATGGGCTTGGCCAGGACCCCTTTTTTTTTTTTCGGGTTACAATAGTAATTAATAGGGAGGGCCTCTGTGGGATGAAAGGACATTTTTAACTCAAAGGGAGTTAAAATTGTGTGAATGGGCACCCTGGGTCATCAACAATTGTGTGAATGGGCTGGGCCAGTGATAGTATTTGCCCAATAATAATCAGAGTACCTTGAAATTGAGGTTGCAAACTACATTTATATTCGTGTGTGTGTGTGTGTGTGTGTGAGAGAGATGTTGTGATTTTCTGACAATCACCCGTTGTGCGCATCCACGGAATCACAAGATCAACACGAACAAGCCACACAAGAAGAGACACCGAGATTTACGTGGTTCACCCAAACCGGGCTACATCCACGGGCACAGGAGGACGAACATCTTCACTATGACAAGTAAAGCATACAAGAGATTCCCACTCTCTCACCTCATCTCTCCTACGTGGTGTGGGAACACCACGGGCAACTAATGTTGCCGCTACTGCAAGGTCTAGGGTTATAGACTATACAATATATAATCTCCGCTTTCTTGGCCACCAAGAAAGCCCCGGTACAATTACCAAAATACCCTTGACCTTAAACCAGTCCCTGGCTAACCCAGTGGACTCATCCGGCTAAACCGGAATACAAGACATAAACCTAACAATCTCCACCTTGGCTTGAATTCCGTACAACTCCGTACAACTCGAGCTACTAGGAGATAAAACCGGCAATGTCTTCACGTACCCTGCTGAATGGCACGTCACTGCACCAGGGATGCAGTCTTCTTCAACACTTTGACATGTTGAACCAGCACATAAACTTTGAGCAAAGTTCATACCCTCGTCAAACTCCACCTCGAACTAAAAGCTCGAAACCATTGACGAATCTGAGTGATATCTGAATCACTCACCATCTTGCCCCATCTTCAACATCACTGTGAAGATCCAATCGCCACAAGCATGCAAGCAAAACAGATCGGGAATACAAGTCCAGATGACTCCATTGCAGAACAACCTCTGCCTCCGGGCGGTCAAAAAAACTCCATTTGACTGGGCCTCCGATCAATCAATCAAACAACTGTTTGACAACTGCTGACGCATCAGCTCCTCCTTGCTGCTTTTCCGGCTTGGCTCTGGCAAGATGAATAACATTACATGCGATCATGTGATCAGCAAACCCTTTGCAACTAGGCCGGCGACTCCTATTATTGGGTTTGCAACAACAACCAGGTCGAATAGACCCGATTCTAGCCTCAATCCACATCTGTTCAAATCTCCTCCAAATTTCTGCATCAAGTTATAAATCTCGTCACCACGAGCACGCTGGAAGAAACGGATCTGAAATCCGACTCAGGATGGCTCCGATAACGTAGAAACAAGTTTCTACGCTCCAATCGATCAAACCTCCTCCTTGACTGTCAAACAACCAATCAACCTCTTCCACTGCGTAGATCTACTCGAAACAAGTCCGTAGGCGCAAACGGATCTCCGATCGGACATCGGATGATCAAGATATCGCAGAATCAATTTCAGCCGTTAATCTGGTCAAATCTGGCCTTTGACCGTTGCTGACGTCACCGCTGACGTCACTCTGCGCTGTCTGCTGGGCTTCTGGAGCGGACCCGGGTCGGGTTCGTCTGACCCTGAACTGAACTGCCCGTTTGCGCTGGGCTGGGCCAACTGCAGACACGTCGGGTCAAACCTGACCTGACCCGGCCTGTACTTGCTGACTGGGCTGGACTGAAATAGGGTCGGGTCGGACCTGACCTGACCCGGATCCAAACCACCTCGGAACTGCTGGGCTGGACTGAAATCAGGTCGGGTCGCACCTGACCTGACCCCGAACCCGCTGTTACTGCTTCTGGACTGGACTGCAGTCGGGTCGGGTTGCACCTGACCTGACCTGAACCTGCACCTTGACCTGGACCCGACCCCTTTCTTCTCCTTCTTCCTTCCTCTGTTTCTGCAACTTGCAGAGATCGATCCTCCGAACTGTTCGTTCTCGACGACGGTCAGGCTGGCAGCGGCAGTGGGAGACAGCGTCTTCTCCGGCGACAAGGACGGCTAGGATCCCGGCGAGGATCTCGGCGGTGACTGCAGCGATTGGGGACGCGTGATTTGCGGATCTTCTGCTCAGGTCTGGCAGCGGCGCAGTGGGTTTCTGCGCTCGTCTTCTCCGGCGTGAGCGGGGCAGCAGCGGTTGCACGGTGAGGAAGCAGCGATGGCAACGGCTGCGTGCAAGTGGTCGTCTTCTCCGGCAGCGGCAAGAGATTCGGTTTCTTTTTTTTTTTGTTTTCTCTTCCGGTCTTCTTCATTCCCAGTTCTCTGTTACTGTGTTGTTCTTCCCGTCTTCTTCATTCCCAGTTCTCTGTTACTGTAACAAAGAAAAGCTTGTTTCTCCAATGGCTCATCACAGATCAACATGCGCCGGTCTTCTCCTTCTCAGATCTGGAAAACCAGATCTCCTGTTTCCACGACGAAAACAGATCCGAACCCAACAATATTCGATCACAACCACAGCGGTAACTCCAAGATCTGAACGAAACATGTGAATTCTTTTTCCTCCGATCTCAGCGAGACCGGAGAACCCAATCTCGTCTTCTTCTTTTCCGATGGTGGCCCAACCAGAAATCACGAACCTGATCTCAGTTAATCTTCATGCGCACAACCTCCAAACCACTGAGCGATCTCCATCTCGCTCAGAAGCCCGAGGAACACCAACCTCGGCTCTGATACCAATTGTTGTGATTTTCTGACAATCACCGGTTGTGCGCATCCACGGAATCACAAGATCAACACGAACAAGCCACACAAGAAGAGACACCGAGATTTACGTGGTTCACCCAAACCGGGCTACATCCACGGGCACAGGAGGACGAACATCTTCACTATGACAAGTAAAGCATACAAGAGATTCCCACTCTCTCACCTCATCTCTCCTACGTGGTGTGGGAACACCACGGGCAACTAATGTTGCCGCTACTGCAAGGTCTAGGATTATAGACTATACAATATATAATCTCCGCTTTCTTGGCCATCAAGAAAGCCCCGGTACAATTACCAAAATACCCTTGACCTTAAACCAGTCCCTGGCTAACCCAGTGGACTCATCCGGCTAAACCGGAATACAAGACATAAACCTAACAAGAGAGAGAGAGAGAGAGAGAGAGAGAGAGAGCAACATGAGTCTAATGCGAAATAACATAATAACAGTAGTAATTCAATTAAATGAAAATGTACAAACTTTGATCGACTACATTTCAACCGACTCAGCCTTTAGTGATAGATGGCTTTCAAAAAATTTACAACAATGCCTCTACTCCTAGAAGCTTACAAAAATGTCTGTCTTGAAGGAAGTTTTGCTCATCTCCTACCCTATATCCATCTCCCTAATATCTTTCAATGAGACTTTCCGGTCATGGCTTTACAATTCTCTTTTAGGCACATATTTGTCTGAAATTCTGTAAGTCAACCACCATGACTGTTATATCATCCTTGTTGCCTCTGCATGAAGAAATATCTACAAGCATTTTGCAAGATTCGATGGAGTTTTTGTGTCTCAAGACTACGTCAACTGCCTCTTGATTGGTTACCTGAATAAGCCAAGTCTCTCAATTAAGGATAAAGGAAGACAAACATAAGCATTGTAAAACGAAAAAGATAAAAAAAACCATAGACATTGAATCAAGAATGTGCACACCTTATCCCACAACCCATCAGAGGCCACAATCAAAAATTCACAATCGGATGTTAGTGGAAGCTTATTTATCTCTGGCTCCGAAATTATCCATTCCTTCAAGTGAAAATCTCCCATGGCTCTAGAGACTGCAAGTGAGCCTTGAACTCTCCAGACTCCATTGCTACAGTGTACATAACCTCCCTGAAATTTATTCAAGTACAATTTATCTATTAAAGGGAGGCTGGTCAAGACATTAGATACAAAGAACAAAGACATGCCACCAAATATTCTCAAAGAGCATGATTTTGAATAGGGTCAAGTAGAAATGTAGAACAATAATAACTTATAAAAGTGTTTTTAAGGAGATGGGTTTCATATGGTGGAGATGATCAGATGTATATTTTTTTCCTTTTTCTTTTCTTTTCTTTTTTTTTCTTAGTGGTTGGCATTATAAAAGCATGTATTTTATTTATGGTTGCAAATGGGTATCCAATTATCCTAGAATTTAAAGTTTTTTTCACTTCAAAAAAGTGGATATGAAACTTATTTTTGGATCTGGAATAAATTCGGCAACATTTGAATCCGGATACAACACATAGGTTCCATGTTGGATTCAGAATAGAACCAAGTCTATTAAGAATGATGCGGGTCTAGATCCACCAATATGAGTCTCCCCATGGATCTCACCCATTTGCATCCGTAAATTCATATTCTAGGTGGAGAAAATGTGATTGTTTTCTCCTAATAAGAGAGAGAGTGAGAATGAGAGACCTTTCTTTGTTAGCCAGGGTGGGTTTTATGAGTACCCAGTAAAGTGGAACTCTTTTTTCGTCAAACCTCAGATTGATGAGAAAACCTCATTTTGTAGTTGATGATGACAAAGTAAATAAAGCAAGGAAGACTACATGGGTTATACTAAGTCGACAAAAATATGCAAAGCTTACCTTGCTTTCTATCCGAAAGCGCTCATCTTCCCTTTCCAAGCGATGATCGCTTGTGAGTGCAATTGCAGTGCCACTCCTACTCAAGACGACTCTACAATCACCTACATTTGCAACATGAAGTTCTTCATTCTTTAAGAGCACAGTGGCTACACAAGCTCCACTGCTTTCTCCCTGTTGTTAAAGATGATAGTGACGTGAATCACATGTTTCTTCCTTATTGTATCTAATTAGAATAATTTATGTTTAGTTTTGATAGATCCAAATGTGCTTTACATAGTGAATGATTGTGTTATTTTAATCCAATTGTCAAATCCCATTCGAATCAATGTAAAAAACTTGGGCTCATCGAAATTCTAAGAGGTGGGGTATCTCACTCGACTTGATCATAGATATAAAGTCTTCTTGGGCGAGTGTCGCACATATAACCTTTTTGCACACTAACTCACCTAAATTTCCCTCTTGAGTACATATCCAAAGAAACAATTCAAGAAGGGAGCCATCTTATCTTTGAGTAAGGATGTTCTGAGGTCCAATACTGTACCACTGCAGGTCATGCTTTGGTTGTTACACTTTTTCAACTCTAGTCCATCACCTTTACTAGTTACTTTTTTATATTTTATTTTTTATTTGGCTAATGAGGGTGTCTCTGTCCATTGGGTCAATCTAATTCCTTCGTGCCCACAGAAAGCTTAATAAGTTTTTTGTTGCCCCAGTGTGGTAAGACAGGTACCACACAAGTTGAACTCACAACCTCTAGGATCAAATCATGATTTTAGGCTAATTGAGTTACTCCTAGAGTTATCTTCACTAGTTAAAGGCCGGTTAGTATTTTTTTTTTTACATTATTTTTTTTTGTTAAAAAAATCAACCAAGTGTACCTGACTGAGAAATTCCTCATCTGTGGTAAAGTAGCCCGCCTTAATAGCTTGTTCTAATTTGTCTTCTACTGTGTCAATCTTCTCAATCTCTCTCAATATGTTATTCCCTAGTTTCTTGGTTACATGGTCCACAGCTGCACGACCTCCATGTCCGTCAAATACTCCAAAAAATGCCTGGCAAAGTTACAAATTGATGTTAGTATTTTTTAAAAATGAAGTTTTTGGCATTGCCCGCTTTCTCTCTCACACATTTTTAAGTCAAATACTCCAAAAAATGCCTGGCAAAGTTACAAATTGATGTTAGTATTTTTTAAAAAATGAAGTTTTTGGCATTACCCTCTTTCTCTCTCACACATTTTTTGCTGAATGTCAATTGTAAATTTATGGGCTATGGCTTATTTGAATAAGAAAAAAATAAAGGTGGACGACAAAACTATGAATAATATAAATAATTGAATGAGCCAAAAAAAGAAAAGAGAGATTCCTATGAAGATAAGTGGGAAAGTTTGGTGGCAAATGGTAAAATAAGTGTGTGAAATGTAGATGATGGGTCTTTAAAAACTGATAAGAGCGATGATATGAAAAAATGGTAAAGTGAGCATGTCAAATGTAGATGATGGGTCTTTAAAAATTGATAAGAGGGATGATAAAAAAAATGGAAATAACCAGAAGAAGAAGGACAAGAAGGAAGGCAAGGAAGAGAGAGAGAGAGAGAGAGAGAGAGAGATGTTGTGTTCTGAACAAAACCTTTAATTATTAAGAACTTGAACTGTAGCCCATAGAAACAAATACCAAAACATATAAAAAAGAAAAGATATTGTGATATTATGTTATGGTTTTACCTGCCTAGAGTCTCCTGAAATATCAGTTATAACACTGTAGCCATCTTCCATGACCTTTCTCCCTCCTTTCTTGGACACCAAACTGAAACTCCTCCCTTGAACTTGAAATTCCTTCTCACTCAAATCTCTCACCACTTCCTCAAAACCCAATATTTCATGAGTTTCGGGTATGACAATCCTTGCCGGCCTTTTCCTCGACTTACAAGGTACCTTTCCTTTTGCAGCCAAACAATTCAATCTTTCTTTCCTTGAAAACTCCGATTCCTTTCCTAAGCACTCTCTTGTTGTAAAAACTACATCTTTCTTGAACAGATTCTCTTCTGCACATCCTTCCAAACTTGAATTCTCTTGTGGGTCTGACCCTTCTGGAACTGAAAGTGGTGTCTTTTCTTCAACAACGCCTTTTGAAGCGAAAAAATGCACCCATGTGAAAGGAGGATAAGTAGGTGAAGATAGAGAATTGGAGCTTCTTGCCATGGTTATGGGTCTTGTAACAACCTTTAGCAAGTGTAAGAAGAGAGAGATGAGAGAGCAACTCCAACAAAAATCAGTTAAATCAGTCGTCATAGGTAATAAGGTCTGGGGTCCTCTATATTGTTTGTGTACATCTAATTTCTTTTTTTTTTTTTTGGTTGTGGGTGCAAGGGTTTTGTTGAGGGCTTTATAGACATGTATGGGAAGGGAATGGTGGGTGGTAGATACTTGATGATTAAGGGTTGATTTAACAGGTCAACGTAGTAGAAAACAATACAGCTGACACCGACGGTTCAGGAAGGGAAAGAAGAAGGGAAGAGGCGACACACGCAATGTACTGATGTACAGGTGGCGTGGTTGGAATACTTCAATGAGAGAAATGGTCGGATGGGAAGAAAGCGCCAATGAGTTCATACATAATTTAGTGTCGATATTATTGGAATTGGACTGGTTCGGATCTGATAAGCATGCGAAGGTTCAACTGGCCCACCCTGTGATCAATGTAGATTTGTTGCGTTGATCAATAACATAGAATCAATTAGAACTGCAGAAGTTGATTCATTCAAAATGTTCAGACCCTAGGATTTGCGGTCTAAATCTGGCTTGCTTCCATTTTAATATATCTAAATTTTGGTACGTTCTTCAACTTTCGAGGCTCTAAAAGCAGTGTCTCTGGCAACTACATGTAGTTTTTTAATTATATTGTTTAATAAGGTAAATCATAGAAAGACCATTCAAAAGCATAACCCTTATAATTTTTATGATTTGCAAGATTATCTTTAGTATTTGGTTGCATTAGAATATATAAAAATTTATGATCACAAGCTTGAACAAAGAATTATTAAAAAGGTGACTGCTAAAAGGTGAAGATATAGATGAGAGTTTGGATTTTCTTAATTTTAAATTAATAAATTCACTACGGGACAGTTAAGTCTCATCTTCCTTTTTGATTCTATGTTTTTATTATTTATGAAAAAGATTAATATTGATGCATGATGGTAAAGGCGTGGCACTAAAAAAAATTAAAGACCTATATAAGGAAAATGTAAGATACAAGACCTAATCAAATGATTCTATTCTCTAGTTTTAAGGATTAAAAACAAAGTGGTTAGTGCAATTTTCTCAATAAAATTTGATGGTCTGGAACATTTGAAACAACATAAGATTTGGATCGGCATTAATGTCCAAATAAAATCAAGAAAATTTTTGTGAGAAGAGCAATATGTAAAAATATAAGAAATAAATAAATAAATTCTCTATAAAATATAACAAACCCCCCCCCCCCCTCTCTCTCTCTCTCTCTCCAAACACATACACACACAAAACACCTTATCCAATTAATTAAAGGTGGCCATCAAACTGTCAAAATTTTAAAAAACATAAAAAAACAGAAGAAGAAGTCCACAGAAGTGAGCAATATAGAGAATTCCACTTGCATAAAATATTGTATAATAATTCCCCTCTGCATTAGAGTTCCATCAATTGGTGACCCTCGTTGAGTTTCACCCACGGCACTAACTTGCTGACAAAATCAATGGTCCATGTACAACATAATTTATTTGTACAATTGATAATATAATCGCACAGGCTCAGAGAGTCAGAGGACATTATGTCGAGCAATGACAACCCGCGAGTCGCGACCCGGATCGGGCATTGTCGCTGTCTCTGCCGTGAAATTTCTCCCTCCAATATGCCGACGTGGTACGTGTCGTTACTAACGGTTCCATGTCGGCACCAATTACGATCCACTCGGTTTGACCGTTGACTAATGCCGTCCACGTCGATGAATCGGTCTCTGATGTAGACCAGTTCACGGGCTGTTGCGTGAAATGCAAAAGTCTTTCAATTTGTTTTCTTTTGGGACCCGGATGCGTTGTACTCTGGATTCAGTATTACACGAAACCGTGTGACTCATGCCACGATCTCTATCATTGGGCTCACATAGTTAAATAATTCGAATTATTCAAGATGAACCTTATCTCATCTCCTCTCTCGATGGATCTCATCGAAAGCTTGAACACACACCAAAAGCATTACTGAGCGTTGATGTGACATCTTCTTGATGTGGTATTAATTACATTTTTGTCATTGGTTAAATTGTCCAGTGCGGCCCACTTCTCTTAAATTAAAATTTTAGGCCTTATCCATTAAGGGATGGAATTCTTCTTGAATAGTTTAAATTATCTCTCTTTGAGCCATATAATAGAAATCATGACATGTGTGAAACAACCGGTTATCAATAAGTTGATACTAATTGAGAGTTTAGAATTACCAAATAGACGAGGGTCAAGGTCTCAAATCAGACTTTTAAATTACAGTTCAATTGACAATGGCAGAAAATAAATAAACAAAAAAAATCAATCAACTACAACAAGACAAGGCACAATATTTTTTTACATGAAAACTCTACGCAGGAAAAACCACGATTTTTTTACATGAAAACTCTACGCGGGAAAAACCACAAGTCTTATTACTTGAAGCAACAAAAATCTAGCACTAAAAATCGAGCAATTACAAGTAATATTCACAATTTTTTATCAATTGCAACTCAACTTAAAGACTGCAATTTCTTACCAACTCTTTGCAGTTCACCACTTATCATACTTAAACTAACCGCCTTGAATCCACAAGGTAAATAAATCAAATCACTTTAAAATCACAAGTTGAATGATTTCCTACGAAAGTAAAAGCAATATCCTCTAAAACCTTAGAGTTTTAGCACAATCTCTCCAATGAATGCTCTTAAGAAGAAAGATATGTCTAATATATATTTTATACTCAGAATAGGGAGATTAATATTTAAAGTTGAGAAAGAAACCTTTTAGATAATCCAATTTTTGTTTATAGGAGGTAGGGTTTGCATAAACCATAAAATAGCAATCTCAACATAAAAAAGGAACCTTTTAAATAATCCAGCTTTTGTTTATAGGAGGTAAGGTTTGCATAAAACATAAAATAGCAATCTCAGCACAAAAAGGAGAATGAATTCGCACAAATTGGGTTTCTAAAATCATTGTCAATCACTTAGTATGCACAAGTTTGCTCGAGTGAACTAAATTTATATCTGGGCAATTCATTCAGCTTTGCTCAAGCGAGCCATAGGTTCACTTGAGCAAATTAAGCTTATGTTCTGGATTGAATTCTTCTTGAATTATACTTTCTTCTTCTGTTTCTTCATTTTAGCTCTTTCGGTGACATACGCTACAATTCATACTAAAAGAAATACAAAATTACACTTCAATAAAACCTGAGTTTTGTCCAACTCATGAATTAGCCAACAGGACATAATTCTAATAATGTGTTACATAATTTCCATCTAACAGCTACAACAAGGGGATTTGAGCACTTATCCAAATCATTAAAAATAAATTTCGACCCCAGCTACATAGGTGTTTGCTTTTATATGGTTGGTTCCAATATTGTAAGATTGAACACATGGTTAATAACATAATTAATGTATTCAATCATGTATCTAATCTTAAAGTGGGATCAACTCATGTCAAAGTGAAATTCGTGATTGATTCAAACCTTCAATAAATGCAACCCATGATCGAGTTCCACACGTCAAACCATAGAAAGAGTGTGGGAGACTGGCTATTAGGAGATCCCGACTCCTGGTACGGTTTTATCATCTTTTCATGAATGAACCAAAGCGCGTTAGGTTGTGAAACCTTGTCCTATTATCAGGCTGTCCCATGACATTGGACATTCGTTTTCTGGCTCCCACGAGGTGTGGCTCCCACGAGGTGAGTGTGGTCATAGTCCCCACATTTTGGACCTCTGACTGTGAATCCCCATGACTGACAGGCTGCTGTACGCCACATGCTTGAATTTTCATGAGCAGAAACCTTTTTGTTAGAAGAGTAGAACTACAATCTAGCATCCGCATTGTAATATGGTACAGCACCTGAAGAGGACTGATTGCATCTGCTTCGTGGATGAGATTTTGTTTAGACACCACAAGATGAATGATCTTCACCCCTGAGTGCCCGTTTGGTACTTTGCATAGTAATCGTTATAAAGCAAAAATTATAAATCCAGAGAGTTGATAGATTCCACTGTGACAACTAAATTGAAAAAAGTCATAGATTCCAATAGAATCACAATATCCACGCAAGCCAAAGAACAAAGGAACTCCACATGTTATGACTGTTTCGCACAGACTATAAATACTAATGGGACCATCTTTTGGGGCAACTGGATTTTCTACAAAATCATGTGCCCAAATGTATTTCTCCCCATTGTGAAAGGTTTCGAGAAAATAGTTCCCAGCTTCTTGGTTCTGAATTTGTTTTCCACACAAATCGTGGAAATTCACTCTGCCTAATGAAATTAAAACCTTGTAAAAATCATAAATTAACATGGACCGGTCAAAAAAATTCGTTAACACATGGTAACTAAGAATTACTTTACATTCATCAAAAAAAAAAAAAAAAAGAATTACTTTACATTGAGAATCTTCCCATTTTCTACGAAAAAGATATTTTGATAAATGTAGCCTTATGGCTTGTTTGGATGCGGATAAAATGACAATAGGTAGAGAAATGAGGAGAAAATGAAGAGTGGAGAATCGCCATTTTTCTCTGAATATAATTATCCATATTGTTCTATTTTTAATAAATAAAACAAAATTTAAAATAACTAAATCCCATTCTTCAAAAATATGCATCAAATATATTCTGATGATTATCAAGAAGTGATGAAGTTTTTAATATTTACAGGAAAGTACTTCATACCAAAATATATTTTGTAGTGCACAAAATGCCTCTAGCATGATATATTGACTTTCCGACTAAGTGCTAACCATTGCTACTAAAATATCAAGCCGTTAGTAAAGGTAGCGGAAATTTTTCTCAACACGGAATTTTTTTTTTATACCGCCAAGTCATTATTCTTGGATTTGAACTCAGGAATGGTTGACTCTGATACCATATCAAATTTCATCAACTAACCATTGCTACCATAACCTCAGGGTGTTAATAGAGGTAACGGAAATACTTTTTAACATTCCCCATTGGGTGGAGCCCACTCCTCAATAATAAGAATTTATGTATGAAGAGTTTGAGATTCTCCAAGCACTGTCTACTTACATGGAATTTCCAAATTCTCCTCCTAGAGAGAGAATTTAGACATGCTTAAGACAATGGAATTTCAGAATTCCAAAGATTACTAGTGATTTTTTCAGCTAGTTGCAAATGCTAAGGGGATAGCCATCATATTGTTTACAAAAATCCCCAACATCCACAATTTTTGTTAGAAGTTCTTCTAAGTGCTTATTTGGTTGCAAGCATTTGAAAATTTGTTGTGTAGAGCATTTGGAGAATTCCAAATGTGTGTTTCCTAAAGTAGAAATTTTTGAACGTTCATGGTTGATCATAAGCAGCATTCCAAAAAGTGGATAACTAAGAACCTTACATGAAAAAAATTATCATTTTTTTAAAATTACAATATAAAGAATTTACCTCAATCAAATAAATCATTTGGAATTCTAGAGAAACAAGCATTTGCACTGTTGTCAAGAATTCTAAGCAAACAAAAATCATGTTAGAAATTGCACTGTTGTCAAGAATTCTAAGCACACAAAAATCATGTTAGAAATTTGTGGATATAATACCACCGTTGTGTGCGTGTGTACATAAACAACCAAGATCAACAATCAACCGCACAAGAAGACAAGAAATTTACGTAATTCAGTAAAGATGCTTACATTTACGGAAAACCAATTTCCACTAAGTTCTCCTCTAATTGTAAATCCACAACCTTGGAATCTAAGCATATGTTTAGAGTTACAGATTACATTATATATATAATCATCACTTCTTTAACCCCAAGAGCTCTATTCATAGAAAAAGAAAAGTTCTAATTCTATTAATAGACTACTGTTTAACAAACACGAAATTTTTAATACAATTAAGGAAACTATATAAGATACTGAACCCAATTAGTCTGGAATCATTTGGCCAACAATCTCCTCCTTCAAACCATGAGGAAGACGACCTGGACCCCATACTGGGAGTTCAACCTTGCTAACTCTGAACACAACTTTAACTTACCCTTAAACACAACCTTTGTCATCATGTTCGAGGGATTCTTGTCAATGTGAATCTTTTCCAGCTTCATTAAGTTTTTCTCGATCACCTCACGAATTCAATGCTACATGACATCAATGTGCTTCATGCGACCATGATATGTAGCATTTTCATTAAAGTCCATAGCAATCTGACTATCATAGTAAACTACATATTCTTCTTGCTTCAAACCCAATTCTTTAAGGAATCTCTTCAACCAAAGTGTCTCTCTCCCTGCTTTATTAGCAACTATGTATTCCGCTTCGGTTGTAGACTGTGCTGTACACTTTTGCAACTTCGATTGCTAGGAGATAGCTCCCCCCATGAAAGTAAATAAATAACCAAAAGTCGACAACCGACGATCAAGATCACCTACAAAATCAGCATCAGTGTAATCTTCCACCACTGATTTTGAGCATCCGAAACATAAGCATAACTTGGAAGTACCTCTCAAATACCTGAAGATCTACCACACTGCTTCCCAATATTCTTTTCTAGGGTTAGATAGAAATCTACTTACTAAATCCACAGTATGAGTAATGTCTGGCCTGGTCCAAACCATGGCATTCATAAGACTCCCCACAGCAGAGGAGCAAGGAACACATATCATTTATTCCTTTTCTTCATCTGTAGTAGGACACAAGCGCTTGCTAAGTTTGAAGTGACCGGCTAGAGGGATGCTAACTGGCTTAGCATTCTTCATGTTGAATTACTCGAGTATTCATTTAACATAGTTCTCCTGTGACAACCACAGCTGCTTAGAACTTATGTCACGACGTATTTGCATGCCTAATATCATACGTGCAGGACCTAAGTATTTCATGTCAAATGAATTTAACATCTCCTCTTTTAACTTACCAATTAACTTGCTATTCTGTCCAACTATCAGTATATTATCTACATACAAAAGAAAGATGACGAACCTGCCATCGAAAAATCGATAAACATAAACACAGTGATATGCAACTATCCTCCGGTACCCATGACTTAATATGATGAATCAAACTTTTTATATCACTGTTTTAGTGCTTACTTCAGCTCGTAGAGACTCTTCTTCAACTTGCAAACCATCTGTTTTTTTTTTCTTTTACCTCAAACTTCTCTGGTTGAGTCATGTAGATTTCTTTTTTCTAGTCACAGTAAAGAAACACAACCTTCAAGTCCATTTGTTCAAGCTCAAGGTCTATGCTGGCAACTAGACCTAAGACAACTCTAAAAGTAGTCATCTTCACAACAGGAGAGAAAACATCACTGAAGTCGATACCATTCGTCTGCTCGAAGCCTTGTACCGCTAACCTTGCTTTGTGCTTCACTAGTTTTTCATCCTTGTTTAGTTTGAACACCAATTTGTTTTTCAAAATATTCCTATCATTAAAAAGTTACACTAGCTCATAAGTCTTGTTCTTCTTCAAAGAACTTATCTTATCCTACATAGCCTTCATCCACTCATCTTTATCATTGCTTCAAGGAGTTTCTAAGCTCCCCCTCATCAGTAAGCAAAATATATTCGGATGCAGGATACTTAGTTAATGGTTGACACTCTCTAGTAGACCTCCTAACTTGAGGTTCCATGGTTTCTAACCGAGGAGTTTGCAGCTCCCCCTACTCAACACCCTCATCATCTAGTAACCCCTGTGTTTCATCACGATTCGGATCGTTTTGTCCACATTCTTCACCTATAGTTTATATTAGAGAAGGAGTCGGTGTGAGATCAACCACTCCATCAACTATTTCAGAAGACTTATCAATCTTCTCATCATCTCCAAAAAATTGGTCTTCATGGAAAACCACATCCTTACTTCTAATATTCTTCTCTTTCCTGAACCCCATAACTTGTAACCAAACCCATCTCCATCATAGCCAAAAAAGATATAACTCACTGCCTTATCATCCAACTTTGAACACTGCTCCTTTGGTACATGTGTAAATGCTTTACACCCAAATACTTTCAAGTGTGAATAGGAAACATTTTTACTTGTCCATTTTCTCTTTGGAAGATCAAAATTCAAAGAAACTGAGAAAGATCTGTTAATCAGATAACTGGCAGTCAGAACAACTTTACCCCAGAATGACTTAGGCAACCGTGCTAATTTCATCATGGATCTCATCTTCTCAAGAATAGTGCGGTTCATTCTCTCTGCCACACCATTATGCTGTGGAGTACTAGGAATTGGTTGGACGTGTACTCACCCTCATTATCTGTGCGGAGACACTTCAAGAGTTTAACTGTTTCTCTTTCAACCATGATGTGAAACTTTGAAAAATCTGGAACACTTGATCATTTGATTTCAACGCATAAATCCAGACTTTTCTGGATGCATCCTCGATAAACGTGACAAAGAACTTATTGCCACCTAATGATTCTACCTCCATGGGACCACAAACATCAGAATATACCAAATTCAACACATCAAATTTCAATTTTGATGTCAAAGAGAAAGCAACCCTATACTGTTTGTCAAACAAACAATAATCACAATGGTCAAAAGATATACCTTTAGAGCAATGAATTAAATCATTCTTTGCTAACATCTGCAGGCCTTTCTTACTCATATGACTAAATCTCTTATGCCAAAGATTCGAAGAGGAACTGTCTTGAACAGCATTCAACACATCTTTGCACAGTTTTACATATATGCACAATCCAATGTAGTTTTAAAAATCAGATTCAACCGCAAATTAGGAACATGTCACACATTTTTCAGCGGCATTATACAACAAAAATCAGTTTTAATGCAAACATCATCGATACCAATAATGTCCAAATGACTTGTGTTGCTCATCTTCACAGTACCAAAATCACCTGCTTTGTATATGGTAAACATCTCCCTACAAGGAGTAGCATGGTAGGATGCTGCTATATTAATAATAAATGCTTGAAACCCAACAAGCTCTAAAGAACCTGCGCCTAAGTATCAACCTTGGAAAAAATGCAACTCCCTTTTCACTTGGTTTTTTATCATCTCTCTCCATGGATGGCAATCTGGCATGTCGGTGAAGCTATGTTCCTTAGAATTTGCGCCAATTAGCAGAGATGGAAAATCTCATGGCCTAACAGCTTTCTTGGTTCTGACTGTCTCCTCATTTCTCGTCATGGAAACCCAAGTGAGGAAATTCAGCTTCTTTTTTCCTTTCCAAGTTCCCCACCTTGTCCTTTCAGTTTGGTTTTGTCAGTGAATTTGTTTTTCCTTGCTTTGATGGATTCTTTTTCTTCTTTCTTCTGAATTCATTGTGATTTCAGCATTTCTTGGACTTATTAGTGTGGGGATTTGGAATTTTATCCATGCATTCTAATTTGATTTGATTTGATTTTTTTTCTCATCTATTAGCATTTGTTCCTTCTTTTGGCGTGGATGTCCTTGGTTTAGGTGAAGGAAGAATGATGGAGATTTTTGGCAACGACCATGAAGATCAATTCCTCAATTCCAATGAGGATGTGATGTCAATATCTAATTCAAATATCAGACACTTTGAATGAATTGAAATTGTAGGAGGAGAAGCCTCCCAGTGGTCAGCTTACCTGGCATTCAGTGCTCGCATGCATAACAGGCTGCCTACTAGTGACATGGCAAGAACAAATGAGATTTTTAAGCAGAGAATCCGGACTCATTTTGAATGGGTTTCAAGTAATGTGTATAAGGACTCAGGAGCTTCGGATGGGAAGGCTCAAAAGTGTTAATCAACATTGTAATAATTCTTGAAAGGGATGGACATGGATTCAAATTTAGATAGAATTGTGAGGAGCCAATCGAAACTATGGAGAGATTATTATAGAAAGAAAAGTGGCTTATTAATGCAGTCCATTCAAGGTGTTTCTTTTTTCTATGTGTGAGCCATCTGTAGTGGGCCCCACATTTCATTGACTGTGTAATCTTTAATGTGCAGGGGAAGTCATGGTGGGCACCGAATCATTTTCATTGGCCTGGATCCCACGTAACTCAAGGCCCCTCCAATAATTCAACATGCAGGAATAGGTTTTCAGTGGGCCCACTTAGCGGTGTAAATGGGCTGGGCTTCTATTTGGGCCATTCACTACCTTGCCCAGGATGGCAGGGCCAGCACAGCCAAAAGGCATGGTCAGGCTCGTGCTGGATGGACTGTGCCTTGGCGGGCTAAAGTTAGTGTTTTAATTAAAAAAAATTCATTGAAACTTATATAAGGCTATAATATTATATTGAAAACTTGTATTTAGAGATAGAGATATATATATATATATATATTACTCATTGATACCTGTATGAGGCCATAAACACCACATTGAAGCTTGTACAAAGCACCAAATACTGCTAATGAAAATTTGGATTGCTCAATTTTGAAATGATCATGTCTAAGTAGGTAGGGGCAAAGAGAGGTAGGGTCGAGTGGGGGCAATTGCCCTTACTCAACTTTAGATTATTATTATTATTATTATTATTATTATTATTATTATTATTATTATATATAAGAAAAACTTTGGATACATTATGAGAGTTGTTTCATGAATGTTATTGTCCTTTAAAATTTTGTCCCCACTCATTCTTCTACACAATAAGAGAATTTAAAAGGGGCTGAAGGATTCTTTTGTCTTTCACTTGGTTGCAAAAGAGTAAATAAATCATTCTCCAGATTTTATGGAAATGTTGCAACTTACAATCAATCAACTAAAAATCTTTTTCTCTTTCTTTCTCTCACAACATTTTTCCTTCAATCAATTTTGAAAAAACTTTTCATTTCAAATAGATTTAGCTATTTTCACTTTTCTTGAAATTGAATTTTAAATCCTTATCCATGATTGAGTTACAAAAAGAAAAAAAATTCTATGATCAAAGGACCACCAAATTGTGTGGCTATTAAATCAAGTGCTAGAGAGATATTCTTAATAGAAATCCAAGTCATTAAAAATTCAGTTACTCTCCTTAGCTTCGTTGTCTTCAAATATTGCTCAAATAGGAGTTAATCCAACCTTATTAAGCATATGATTAAAAATAGTATGTGTTCAATCTCATGGTTGTGCTAACTCTTATTAAAGGAAAATTTGAAGAAACCACTCAAGGGATGATATTTATTTAGAGTAGCATAGATATTACACCTTGATTATTCATCTTTTTATGACATTAATAAATTACTATCAATGGTATGCTCTCAATCATTTATACTATTACAGAAATCATAGCCCATTAAATAACTATAAATAATCAATCAATGAATTTTTAATAATTATAATTATAAGTAATTGTAAATCATTGTAATATGTTAAAGGATCATAACTTATTGAGCAATTTATTTATTAATTAAGGATGGATCTATTTACAAGTGATTGATTTGGCATGGGCCCTACTTAACTTAGAGTGAGATACAATTATTAATCCTTAATGAGTAAATGATTATTTTGAATAGTTTGTATTCATTCTGATGAGCCATATTACTTTTGTAGTTTAAATATCATTAAATCTTTGAGAAATTATGTGTTTAAAAGCATTTAGGCATTTTGAAATAGGATCTTCTTTGCTTGGATATTATTAAAAAACTATGAAAAAAAATATATATATATTTTTTAAATGATAGGCAAAAAAAATTATAAATGTAAAAATATTTTCCATCCCCTCTAAAAGAAAAAGGTTCTGCAGCCATTAGTTAATTATTGCTTCCTTTTGTCTTTTGTAAGTTGGCATTTTAAATGCATCCACTATCTACCAGCAGCCATAAATTGACCCACCCACCAATGGACTTCTCAATTCCCAATGATTTGGCTCACGCATTACTGAATCACTAGTCATGCCTGAGCCTGTCCACAGGTCGTGCACGTGCCTGGGAAGGGGTGGTCCATGCGGACTAGGGCACGGCGCGTTTACTGGCGTGCTGGGCAGTGCCAGGCCTAGGCGGCTCATCCCATTTTACACCTTTAGGCCCACTGCAAGAGGAACGGTGAAGTTAATTAGGTTTGAGATTAGCAACTGAGGTGCACTTGATTATGGGGTGGAAACAAAAGAGCAACATTTACGTGACACAGGGAATTATAGCCCTTGAATCCATCAAACCATTGACCTGCCGTTACATTTGGTGGGCCACATCTAGGATTGGCCCAAGATCGTGTGGTTCAATCATGCCATGTATCTCGACAATCTAATGGTGCGTTAAGAAATTATGAATTTATTATAAAAACTATCCATTTGAATAGTTAGAACCAATCGTGGCGTTTAGAATTGTTGATGCAAGATGGAGCCCATCAATTGTGAATGATTTGGATCGGTAACGGACCCCACTCCCAGAAACAAGGCTCCATGCATTCTTTAGGACAGATCGAGTATCATATAATTCGGATTACACATGGACGGTTAAGCCTAAACCTGGCCCACTAGGCAAGTTTTGGGTCTAGTTTTTATTACTAATTGGGTTGAATCCAAGCCTGATTTCATGCCCAAACAATGTCGAGTTTGCCTTGACAGGCAGGGCCAAAGCCCAGCCGGCCACAGCCCAGACTTTTTCAGTAAAAAATTTACATTTATGGTCCACTCAAGATTCTAGCATTTTTCATCAATAAATTAATTTGGCCGTCTGGTGCTCACGGCTGCTAGCTCAAGGTTTAACATGTGTGGGGCCAATATACAATTGTCTGTTGCTAGGCATGCTAAATGTCGGATTTAATTGAAGCAATATTATGCTTATATTCACCACTGAACTGGTTAGGTGTTAAACATAAAAGAATGTTCCCCTACAGACAGTTCTCCTATGAGCATACAGCATGTTCATTTAAAAGGAATCTACTTGATGGAGCCCACTTAAATGCATGCTTATCAATGGGAATCATTCAAATGGAAAATCTCATGTAATGGGGGAGCCAAAAAAATCAGCTTAACCATATCATCCTAGCCTTGATTTGAAAGCTTTAAAGTTTCATGGCAACTTAACTAGAAATCTTTTTGAGATTCACCAGCTTAACCAAATTATCCTAGCATTGATTTGACAGCCTTAAAGTTTCATGGCAGCTTAATTGAGAATCTTTTTGAAATTCACTTTAATGGTGAGTGAAGGTCTTGTGGTTATAAAATTAGGCATGGTGCCAAATCAAAAAATGACCAAATTATCGAAGGGCTGCTTTGATCAAAGGTGAGCTTAGGTTGGCCCCATAAAGTTGGATTGCACATACAGTCTTCTTGTGGAAGAACATTTTTTGTTAGATATATAGTAATAATCTCCATTGCCCTATCTTATTTGAAATAATTCTTACTTTTAAAAATTAGGAGAAGTTCCTAAGTAATGAGGGTCTCTTTGTAATACTATAATGAGCGTATGAGAAGTTCAATTGTAATTGAATCTCTATTTGAGGTTTTTCACAGAATTTCCTATATGGATGGAGCTTAGGCTTGGGCCTTACCTCTTTACGCCCACACCAAATTCAAAAGACAACTCGAGCTATGTAGTATGATTTTGGACCAGGATAGGACGCACTTGACTCAGGTCTAGCCGTCTAGTACATCTGATCTCTTTGGACTCTTCATCTGATTGTTTCCTCTCTCCCTTGAATCCACGAATGCACAGCCACCTACGAAAAAAACCTTGAAACCTTGACATTAAAAAATTTCTCGTTCAATCTCACTTGTTTTCAAATAAGTGAATTCTTTTAATTTTTAATTCTATAAATAGTTAAAATGAAAAATCTAAGGTGATTATTGAAAAGTGATAATCAAATCATCTCTTCTTTACTATGGCAAAAAAATCATCTCTTCCTTAATGAAAATTACATATAAAAGCTAGAAAATGAATACTCAGTAATTATAATTCAAATTCTAAGAAAGTCAAATTTCATTTATATCTAATATCATCCACCTCTCAGCTTTTTAACAATCCTTTAGTGACACTTACTTTGCCATTAACTCCTCAAATGTATTTTATTGAGACAAACTGGCCCCACGTAGATGAATGGGCTATCAGCATCCATGCGCCTACATTGGGCTGCAGAGTTCACATCCTAGAAAACAATCAGGAATTTGGGCACCAGTGCAAAAAGAAAGAGTTTCTAGTAGTTAATGAATGAGCAGATTTTCACCGGTGGAGTACACCCACCCCCCCCCCCCCCCCCCCCCCCCCCAACGAAAGATAAAACTTTCTAACTATATTGGTGGGACCTAACCCTAAAAAGAAGATTCCCTTAAATGAGATTATCAATGGAAACAGTCAACTGAGTTCTTCTTGAATTGGTTCCTTGGAAATGGCTCAAGCCATAGATAGAAAGCACTGCGATAGAACAATACCACTGAAGTCTGGAGGAAGATGGACTCACATGCAAGCTTTATCTTTCAATATTTTTGGCCAAATAGCCACATGATCTCTGACATTCTCTACCACAGCTGACCATTTTAAACCTTGCAGAATGCGCTCGTTGTGTTCACGAACTTAAGAAAGTGAGGAGCACTCAAACGTATTACCTACGTTTTTTATAGAATTTTTGTTTTCTGCTAATTATGTTTTGGATAAATTTTGGGACCATTGATCTATATTTTATATTTTTTATAGTGGACTATAGTACGATTCACAAGAAGTATTGAGTTGAAGAAGTTGGGAATTAGAGCATGCACTTGAATGAGCCTAAACAGAGATGATTGCATTCAAACTCATGGAGACCATGCTCAAACCTGACAAACGGATGCGCTCAAGTGCGCATGCGGTAGAAGTTCATTGACCTACATAAATTTTCTTTATATTTGTGCTAGAGTTGCCTGTTTTATTTATAATTTGAGTCTAACAGTAAGGCATGAATTATGAGCTATAAATAGGATGTTTCTCTCAATCCTAAGTGATACCTCTCCATAAACATGGGTGGAACTAGGTATTAGCCAAGGGAGGCCATGGTCCTCCCTAGAAATTGCAAATAGCACCTTAAGTTTTTTGTAAAATCTGATATCTATTGGGAATGTTATAGGTTTTTTACATATATATAGCCCTCCTAATTTTTTATTTTTTACATAGTGGCCCCCACAAGGAAATTTTTCTGGTTCCGCTCTTGTCCTTAATTTAATCAGAGAATTCATATTGGAGATTCTATCTAGAATTTCTATGAAAGTTTGATTGAAAACTTCAAGTTCTAGAGTTTATGCTTCTGTGCAAGAGATATATAACTTGTTCATTTTTGTAGGGGATTGCTTTCTCGCTGTAGAAATTCGTTCGTGATGGTAATTAAAGTACTGATAACAAGGCATCGAAAGACTACGTGTCCAAGATTTTAGCAAGAACAATTACAATGTCTTGTGTTGATGGATTGACTGTAAGATTGTGAGTATATCTTATAATTATGGAAGTTAATATTTGATTTTGTCCACTTTTGACTCATGATTTTTTCCCATTTGAGTTTTCATGTTAAATATTATATCTTATTCTTTGTGTGTTGATTGCATTTATTTTCTACTGCATAAAAGTAGTAGTAATTGAACTGCAATTTAGAAAAACTCAGAGTATAAAAACCTTCAGTTTTTTTTTCTATTTTTCTATATGAAAATATTATAGGAAGATTTCTCTTGCACACACATTCACCATACCATAGCTCAAAACAAGACCCCCATAAATTTTACTAGCTCCCACATGACGAATGACATTGATGTGCAATGCATAGAAGAGAATCGTCATTAATTGTTTTTTATTTTTGAGTCATTTGTGCATGAGTTGGAGAAAAAGAAATGCTCCCATTTTTTACCTAAGTAGGTGGAAACTTTGGATCGCCTCTTGTGCAAAAAAATAATAATAATAAAAGAAAAATACCTAAAAACTTGTTTCTAACTCTCGAAACATGATTACATCAAAATCAACTAGGAAACAAGTTTTGTCTCCTTCCCTTCCACAGCTAAAGGCATACTTATTTTGTGCCTGCTCATACTTGCTATCCAGCAAAGGGTATAAACGGTGGTAGACTCAAAGTTTTCCTTTGAGGGGTGTAGACCCAAACACCTAATTGAGTTTTGGAAACATATATAAAATTTTCATGTAGATTTTAAGAGGCGGGTGTATAATTTTTATGTAAAATTTTGAAATAAAATCAAAATTTTTATTTTAGTTTTAGAAGCAGACGTAGTCCAATGTATGCGAATCTGTCCCTGGGTATAAATGGATTAGCCATAAACTAAAAATAGACACGGAATGCTAGATGAAAAATAGTAGTTTCTACTTTTACTCTCCTTGGAATACCTAGCAGTTTTTTTTATGTTTTTTTCAGTGAGGATACCTAGCTGTAATTGGAATTGGATACGATTTGGGTAGATGGCTCACTTAATCTAATGGGCCTGGTACTGACGGAGAAGGCTTCTAAATCCTTACTCAAATAGAATTGAATATACAATCATGGACTTAGAAAGACAGTGGCAAGTGGATATAAATATCTGCCGTGTGCTGATCTCACGCCAATGAAGGAAAGAAGCTCCACTATACTCTCTTGGAGCAATTTGCCTTAAGTCGGTCTCATTGCCTATATCGAAAGACATAAAAGTACACCAGCCATCAGCATAGGAGAATTTCTCGAAAGCCCCACTATTTTTAGTCTAATGATTTAGAAACCCCTATAGCCTTAATAAATTAATCTTCAAATCCATATTTTTACGCGTTCGTTAAATATGGATTTTTTTTATCAAAGTACATTTATTAAATATGATAAATGGTTCTTGGTTTTTTTTTTTTTTTGGTTCTTTTGAAAAATGAAATCATGATTTCTAATTGTGGGACTTTTTTTTATGATGTAGGTGCCCTTGAGGTTTATGATTAAATAGGACTAATCCCAAGGTAGCATCCACTAAATTTTTACAAACGCACACCGCGCAAATTTAAGAGACGTTTCTTACCTTATTAAAATAAGTTGGTTTCAGTGTTGGGTCCATTCCTACCATTTTATCCCCCAATCCACTCAATTCAACACATTTAATTTCTATACTCAAGCCCAATGTATATGTATTAAATGTGTTGAAATGTCAAACCAAATAGAGTTGCAAATGGGTTTCCGATTCTTCAATTACCTAACAGTCTTAACCTATTAAAAACCATGACTAGATTCTATTTTAGGCTTCGATAAGGAAATGGTCCGGGTTCTAGGTCTTATTTTTGGAACCAGGACCTAAACGATCTGGTACCAAATCCGCAAGGGCTTTGACCCATGGACCAAAGACCCGCTACATTAAGCTTAAAAAAAAAAAAACAACCCAACTCCATTAAACAATGCAAGCTTCAGCCAACTTAGCAATGGGGTCCTGTTGGGCCTCATCAATAACATTTTCTGTTGTGAAACAATGCTCATTGCTTGGATGAAAGTTTTTTTGTAATGTTATCTATGTAGTTTATGGTGTATTCGTTTCTCCGCAATAACTTTCAAGTGCTTTATTTATTGTAGTCAAGTTTTTTTTAATATATATATATACTGTAGTCAAGTTGTACATTGCTCCTTCATATGTTCATGTTTCCAATTTTCTGTAAATTCTATTTCTCATTGTGATAGAATCGAAATAAGCAAAAAAGGGAAAAAAAAAGAGAAAAAGTAATGGAATCGCATGAATATCCCATAAGCACATTTACATGCTGTCGCTGAATTTCAGTTTATCTGATCTGCAAGTTTTGTTATTGCATTCTTTATAGGTTTCTAATAGCAGCATGCTTCTCGTTCGTTATAATTGGAGGTCTTTTATCCTACAACTTCAGGCATTATTTTTAACAATTTTTGGAACTAGACCCAAAACCATATTGTTCTGGTTCTGGTTCCTATTATTGGAACCTGTTCTAATTCAAGTAAATTGGAAATGAAATTGTTCTAGTTCTAGTTCCAACATTGAGATAATGGCTCTGGTACCATTTCCACCATCGACCCAAACTGGAACCAACCATATGCAACCCTAAAACCAAACGATGGATGTAAATAGTTTTTGTTTGGGGTGTGCTCTTGTTTGGCATAGACATGTACCCAACCAGTGTTTTGTGTACTTGGACCCAAAGTAAAACTCACAAATATTCCAGCCAAAAAAAAAATCGCATATAAACTCAGACAAGACTCCATCAAACCTAGATCCAATTGGAACTTGCCTCAAAGCTTAATGGAATTTATAATATATTATGTATGCATTTAACTATATACTACCTGAGTATTTTTTGTCAAAAAAAAAAAAGAAAAAAGAAACACCCCTTCTAGTGAGGCCCACCTAAATGTAAATAATCAAGGGAAGGATGATAATGGAAAGAATTTGACCCAAATATGAGGAATATGAGGCATTAAGCCGATCAAGCTTTGATCTATGTGAACTCTATTTATTAATTGGGTAATAATGTCAAACTCAACCCAGCACATTCATTAATTGTGTTCCAAATGTGAACTTAAATTCAACTCAAAAGACTAAAAAGATCAACCTAAACAGTGGCTCCAAGTTCATGTTGGGTTCTAGGATTATAGCTGAGAACCCAAACCATTACATAACATGCATGATTGAAAACCACAAATTTGAAAACACAAAATATATAAAGATAGAATTGAACTTTCTTTTTTCATACAATGAAGAAGCATTCGTGTCCTTTCTAAATAGAATCTAATAATAATAATAATAATAATAATAACAAAATAAAAAATGGGAAAGAAAGAAAGAGATACCAGAGTTTAAAAATAAAATTTCAAAAAAGCTAAACTTTTTTTACGGGCTCCTTCTATTTAGTATAGTGCTCACGATAAGATGAGCATTATTTCAAGTAGGCTCGACTCGTAGGTGGAATCAACCCATTGAAAGATTTGCCACCCTAAACTATATATGGTGACAGATACTCAAATTATCATCCAAACCACTTGATCAATAGTCGATAAATTTTCATCATCCAAAACAAGCATATAAAACGATCCAACGATTTAATCTATTTTTAAATGGATACCAAACTAGAGAGATCAGTTACTATCATGGGGTCTCAGCCGCCTTTTGATCTACTCAAATTGATCATAACAAGGGCCCCCGAGATTGGTGACTATCGTGAGATCTCTGCCATCCGATCTACTTAGATGTATCATAACATGCCACCCACAAGGTATTTAGGGATGTGGTGCTCTCTTTATTGTGAGCACCGGAGATTTCTACTTTCTTTACATTTCACAAAAAGGACTACACAACTTGTAAAACCCAAAGGAGTTTTGAACAATCACACAACTAGACACGGACTCTAAAGCAAATAGGGCAGAAAGGGGGGCCTTTCCGTCTTTAGACCAGAGCACCGCGACACGGCACTATAAAGTATAAACATAGATTCGAATACATTACTCTCCTTTTCACCTCGGCTTTCGCCACATCTCCTGCGCTTCTGAAAGCGCAGCCACATCTCGATCGATCTCGATCTAGATTCCGATCCGGGCAATGGCGCCGCCGTCCGGTCAGCAGGCGCCGCCGCCGCAGCAGCAGCAGCAGAGGCAGCAGCAAGGGTTCGGTCAGGCGATCACGGGCATCATCCGGATGGCCGTTTTCTGGTACTTCGCCATGAAGTTCTTCTCCCCCAGGAAGCCCGCCGACCCATCTCTGCTCATGCCCAATCTCTTCCAAAAGGGCGAATCTCTCGTCAGTATCGCATCGCTCTCTGTCTTTCTTCTTTCGATGTTTTTATCTGGTGTTGATTTGCTCGTAAACGTCTCTTTGATCTCGCCAAAACCCTAATCTTTGCGCATCTGGGGCTTGGATTATCGATTGATGGTAAAGGTGGAATCTTTATGCTGTTTGATGCGGAGAAGTATTTGGGGATTTTGTGTGAAAGTTCGAGATGGCGATCTACTTCATCAATTTCAATATAGATGATGCCATGTCTTTTTTTTTTTTTTTTTGGTTTGTTTGTTTGATTCTTCAATTGGGTGTTTTGTATTTGAATTTTATGTGCAGGTTAGTGAGTTGAATTCTTTTTTATGGATATTAGGGGGCATGTTTGTTTGCATAGAATACATAGGAATCGAGTACATGCATCGAAGGATTCTTGAAAGATATGGGGTAGCGATGTAGGTGGGACCCAGACTTTCATAGGATTTGAATTACTAGGGCATTGGCTGGGTTATGGTTATTCTTCTCCAATCTTTCCTCAAATCAATTTCCATTAAAGGGGAGGGTTTTTTTTTTTAATTTTTTATGGTATTTTTTGAATAATTTGCCTTGATTCTTTATTTTCAGCCACCTACAGAAATATTAGAGTTTTAGAATTACTAGGGCTTCAATTGCACGAATCAAACGGGCCCCTGGAGAAGTTTGTCTACTCACGTGTGCAATTGAAATTAGTGAATAAGCTCCCAATCACAAACATGAAAGAAAGTGGAAGTGGCAAGTGTCACTACTCCAGTGGGGTATTTCACTTATGATGAGGCATAGTGATGATCTCCAAGTTTTGTGGGTTTGAGTTGCGCTACCACACTGGGGCTATAGGGGATTTACCTGGCTTCCTTTAGGCTCGATGGCATTAGTCTGGTAAGTATTAGTCTGGCCCAAAGGGTTGGGACACCCTCCATTTATATATATCCTCACCCACGCTCAGCTTTAGGATAGGGGTGTCCTCTCAAGGCTATGGGGCCCACCTAAGGGCTCACATGGGGATGGAGATGGGGCGATTTGAAGGATATACAGAGACCCTCCTCTCTACAGAAAATCAATCCATCCTTGATTTCTATCATCTCCACGTAGGCCACAAAAGTTTAATGGTGTACAGTCCTTTCAGATTGGTGTCACTCGGTCCAACGATCCCATTAAATTGGATGGGGCCCAAACTTGGCTGACATGTGCAATTCAGGGGGCCCATATATGTGGACGACAGGTGGGCCCCACATGCTTGGGTAGACAGGATATCTCCCATTCGCTCGAGCTAAGGTGAGGAAATCCCATATATATATATACTAGCACTGTAGGGCCCGCACAAAATAATTAAGTTGCATTAAAAATTATTAATATTTAAGTAAAATATAAATGAATATAAAATTTAAGTCAAATATAAATGAATATGAAAAATAATACAAACACAGTTAAAATATTGAATCTTTTTTTTTCTAAAAGGAAATCAAGAAAATATTATGTGAAAGAGATCAAATGATCCTAGAGAAGATGAAAACAAAGAGAGGAAAAAAGAGGGAGAGTTGTACCTTAGGGATAGTTAGAATTATGTATCTCCATGAGAACGGTCCATTACTTATAGATTATAAAAGATATTAACAATGAGCAATGAGAGAGAAATTTTAGGGTAAGGGAGTATATTTCAGGCAAGGAGAATATTGCCAATGAGAGATGGCAATGAGGGAGAGTATTGGGTTCCAAGGCAGTCGCGCTCCACCTTTAGAAGAAATTCACAATGTGGGCTTACATTCTTAGAATTTAGGATGTGGCTCAAAATTTTCATTTTGACCATATGGGGCCTTATAATGTTGTACCACCATTATAGAAACTATAATATGGGCCCACCTTTTTTAAAAGTTATAATGTGGGGGCACCCTCTTTGAGATGTAATGTGTATAAAATTGAAAAATTTTAGGGTTAAGGGATAAAAGATTGATTGGCTAAAGTAAAGTTTAAAATTGAGCGAGAGTGATTTTAAGGAAAATATTTGGAGATTATTTAGAACTTTAATGATAGTGCGCCGTGTGTTGCTCTCTCATGAAAATGACTGTTGTCATTATATAAATAATAAAATTTAAAATAAATTATTTATAAATATCTAAATAACATTATCATGTAATTCACGACACAAACACAATTAAAATTGAATTTCAAAAACCAAGAAAAATTAAAAAAATGAAAAATATCTTAAAAACATATCACCCATGTCCATCCATGGAAAAAAAGTAAAGATATTAGTAAATTTATATATTCTTTTCAGATATTAGTTGGAAAAATAAATATAATTCTAAACCTTACTTATGAACATATACATTGTTTTATAATAATAAAAAAAAGAGATAGAAAATTTAATTAAGATTAGTACCATTTTAGAGTCGACAAAGGTTGTTGTCCTTGAGATCAAGAACCTGATAGTATTTCTTGGTGTTTTGTAGAAAATGCCTAAAATATTCAATCTTCTGCAGTTAGGATACAATCGAATACTTATCAATTAATCATGAAAGAATTAAAAAGTTGCAATTAGAATACAATCAAATGCTTATCATTAAAGAATTAATCATGAAAGAATTAAGAAGTTAGTAGACCTTGTATTAGAAAAAAAAGGTAAAAATAAAGAAATAAGAAAAGATTGTTGAAGCAGTAGTCATAAAACTTTCATATTTATTTTTCAGTTTCAAAAGAATCCCCACAGCGATATGCTCCAATCTTCACTGACTTAAGATAATAAGAGCGTCTAGTCCAATATAAAAATCATATGAAGAAGACTTGCATCGCGCTTATGTAGTAGATGAGGTACAATAATAAGTCTTTTAGGTTTAGATGATGCAAATATCCAAGAATGTAAAAAAAGAATCATTTCATTAAATATCACAATTTGAACCAAATGATTATATCATGATTTTTTTTCTACAATATTCCCACTTCTATAGATGTTTTTAATATAGCCACGTGTCATGAAAAGTTATTTCAAAACAAATTTAAACTCCAAGTTGCATGGTTATGTATTGGAAAGAAGGAAATAATTGTAGAATTCAAGGAAAAAAATAATAATAATAAACTGAAAAATAGTGAGATCAAACAATAAAATAATAAAATAAAATCAATGGATTTTGACCTTATGGAAGAATGACCTAGTTGTGCAAACTCGTGGCCACTTTTTGGAGGTATAGGTGTTGCTCAGTGCAATTTGCTTCTTTCTATGAGTGATGATGCACTTTTGATCTAGGACAATCTTTTCTTTTTTTCATTTATCTTATAATCAGAGAGAGTCCATTTTGCATGCATAAAGAAAGAGAGATCAAGAGGATATTAATATGGCAACATGTGGAATGTTTGTCATAGAATAACCTTAGTAGATGTTATATCCATTGATATTGTTGTGCCTTGACTTTGTCGCATATTAAGAATCTCCCTTTGATAATTGAACCATCATTAAGAGGTGAGCATTGTGACAATCATTGGCACATGAACAAGGTTCTCTACCCTAGTTTGGCCGCCAAAAGTCTATACGGTGACTTCAGGTTTGTGTAATATTACACACCGTGATCTTTGGAACTCAAATCAAACTCTTTATCTTTACTAAACTTGTGTCATCCTATTGTTGTGTGCATTTTGTAGGGCCCATTATCAAAGAAGATCTCAGCCCATGTAGAACATTTGTTTTATTCTCTTTAACTGCTGATGGCCATTATCAGTGGAACCCTTTTGTAGGGCCTATTATCAAAAAAAGATCTTAGCCCATGTAGAAAATTTTGTTTACTCTCTTTAATCGCTGATGGCCATTATCAGTGGAATCCACTTTGATAATAATAGTTATATTCGAATCTTGCATTATGAGATGTAAGAGAAAAGAAAAACACTTGCATATACATTGCCCACCTAATATATCCATTAATTTCAAATTTGGTAATTGAAGCCACCGATTTTGATTGGAAGCCAGTATCAGCGGACCCCATTAGATAATCTTTGATTGCTGATGACCATTATCAGTAGAACCCAGTTTGATAATAATAGTTATATTCGAATCTTGTGTTATGAGATGCAAGAGGAAAGAACAACACTTGCATATACATTGCCTACCAAATATATTCATTAATTTTAAATTTTGGTCATTGAAGTCGCCAACTTTGATTGGAAGCCATTATCAATGGATCCCATTTGATAATCTTTAACTGCTGATAGCCATTATTAGTAGAATCCACTTTAATAATAATCGTGATATTAGATTAAATTATGAAAAATGAAGGAAGAGTTTGAATAATGAGTTTTCCTTGACAAAGTTTGAGTTATAGTAAAGTGCCATTGAAGAGAGAGATTTTAGAAAAATGATAGAGAGAGGTATGGGACAAATTTTATATTATAGAGATTTTAGGGAAGATGAGAGATATTTTAGATTTTAGGGATGCGAGTCCTTTAGAGAATAGATAGGGATGAAGTTGTAGAGGGATGAAAGAGAGAAATTAGGGAGGGAGAGATTTTATAGAAAACCAAGGAGAGATTTTAGGAAAATTGAGAGATTTTAGAGATTTAGTATGAATAGAGTTTACCTAATATAGATAGAATTTTTAGATTGTGCCACGTGTTGCTCTCTCATGAAGAGAATTGTGCCACATGTCGTCCCTCCCATGAAAAGGGGTATTGTTATAATATATATAATATATATCCAAGTCAGCTCTTGGCAATCATGTGTGCTTGATGGTCCCCTATATTCAGTTTGCAATTCACAAGTAATGGCTTCTACAATGTAAACCTTTCTTCTTAGGGGAGATGCTTCCCTGGCCATGTGGGATCTGCATTATAAATGATGCAGAGCTGCTTGCTTTGGTTATTGGGGTTTGCGAGGTTGTGCAATTTCAGCTTTGCTCTTTATTGTGGAGGGTGACTTCACAGCTGTGATTGGTTGAGCTATAAGTATAGGTGAGATTACCTGAGGATCCTAAGGTTGTTATTTAGCTCAAAGATATTACCAGAGGCTTTGAGGTGTCCATTTGTGGCTGCCCTCATGTGAGATAGTGATGTCATGGATACTCTAGCAAAGCACAAAGCATGGAGTAGCATGTCCTTCTCCTTGTTTTCGTGAATTGATTCCTTAGATTGATTTGGTTTTCCTTTTATCTAAACAGAGTATTGTATTTTGTGGAGGGAGTGGTAATGAATGGCCCCCTTGGCCATCACTTTCTCACCATTCTGCTTTCTTTTAATTTCTTCTTGATAAAATCCATTTTCCATCCGAATAAGTAAAGAAAGCAAAACTGAAACCCAGAACTTTCTTCTCTTTCTCCTTCCTCCCATAATGGGTCTTCAATCTTGAAGAATCCCGGTCGGACACAACACCCTTGTGAAGTCTTCTCTACCATGACCCATTTTAAATAAAAACAAACATCAATCGTGTCCAGCATTTTGGATGTAGAAGCTTCAAGAGTGAACAACATCCCTCTATTCCCCTCTTTCTATATACCCTTCAATATAACACGTTATTATTCGCTGTAAACTTCCTCATTCTTTAAATGGATCTCTTTGCAACCTTGCAGTTCCTTTGTAGGTGTAAATATATTTGATTTAATATGCCATTATTCCTCTCTTTGCAAGTACTCTACGAAATAATGTGAAAGTTGCATCTGACTAATCAGCAACACGTATGCAACCAATTTGATACTCTTTTTTTCTGAAATGGACGACAAATTTTGATATTCAGAGCATTTCCAGATTTATGCCTTTTGCTGTATTGCTCGTGGGTTTTTCTCAATTGCCATTTTATTTATGACCAGGACATGTGGCTTTATGTTTCTGAACATGAAAAATTCAATGATTTTGGCAATGAGGGTGCTCTTATTTGGCATGAGACAAATGTTCCATATGCAGTTTGGGGACCAGATAGCAGACGGCATCGTTCTTTAAATTATTTCCTATCAGAGGTATTGCCAATGGGATCTCTTACATCAAACCACTTTTAAATATGAGGCAACAATATACTTATTTTACCAATTGTCGTTGTCACATTATAATTGCTTGAATCTCATGAAACCTTTTCAGGCAGTGAAACACAATGGCAGCCTCTATGCTCATGTTTTCTTTGCTCGCTCAGGGTATCCTCCAGATCCTAATGATCCTGAGTACCAACCTTTTTCTGCCTTTGGAAGGACTCATCGTGAGTGTTTTTGTGTGTTTTCTCATTGCACTATTTATCAGTGATAAGGAAAAGGATTGACATTCACATAATTATCTTTCTTTCTGTGATCTTAGCTATTGTTGCATACTTGCCCAAGTCTAAAGTGGATAAAAGGAAGAGCCTGTTGGGGGGTACGAAGGGGTCTGAAGAGGGTGAAGTGGTTTCAGAGGTACACTTCACTAAAAAGCATTGTTTCATGACATCTAGTCTGATAATGTTGGCTCTTTACTTGACTGTGGAGTTCTAACAAACTGTATTAAACAGAGCTTCATTGTTTTATGCATGCCTGCATGGCATGTTGACCATAGATGAAAATAGCAGCCGCTACGTAGCGTAGCGGCCACGACTGCTACGCTGTATTGAAGATAGCGCTGCTATCTTCTGTAGCGGCTGCTACGTCCGCTACGGACCGCTATAGTCCGCTATGGCCGCTATAGTCCGCTATGGCCGCTACAGGGCCGCTACGAGACCGCTACGACCGCTATGGGGCCGCTGCGGACTGTGAATGATGACTGCTTTTCAAAAAAAATTGAAATACATATTAAAGCTTATTTTTTTTACTTTTTCTCTTCAAATGACATTTTTCCTCAATTTTTCTAGCCTTCTTCTATATTTGAAAGAGCACCAAAACACGTAGGATCCCCCTTTTATTCTTAAAAGAACACCAAAGCACATAGGATCTCGCTGGATTAAGTTGATGCAGAGAGTTCCTCTCAAGTGGAGTGTTTTTATGGAGCTATTAATTATTATGGCATTCCACATTTGTTGTATTGACTATTCACTATTTAGTGTTTACTATTGCACTCTTAAGTTCCAACTTTTAAATCTTGAGTCTTGACTTCAAGTTCAATACATTGTTTATTATGTTGATATTACTTCATCATAGTTTTTTTAATAAGCCTTTCATTAGTTAAGTTAACATAACAACATGAATACATGTAAAAAAAAAAATGATCATTACTATTATTTTCTATTAATACAGCGATATAGGACCTCATGCAATGAGGGGACCGCTACACCCCTTTATCTTAATTACTTTTGCAAGAAAATTATATATTCTATCATTTTCTAATATTTTGGATTTTCTAAAATTTTTTTCAGAATTTTTTTATGATTATTTCAAATCACACCACTACGTCGCTACGTAGCACCGTTACTGCTATGTAGCGCCCACTATGTAACGTTTTGACGGTGGGCCGCTACGCCCGCCGCTACCGCTATTTTCATCTTTGATGTTGACAGGACATTGCCTTCAATTTGATTTTTTTCAATCAACTGATGGCCGTTTCTCTCTAATGGATCTTTTATCTCTCTGCATTCCTTTGTTGTTCTAGTGTTTGTTACCTGATTTCCTTTAACTTCAGTGCTGATTTTTTTTATTTAAATTTTGTGTGTTTTGACTGGGCCACTTTATTTTGCTATTTGTTGACATCACATAAATTCTTATTTACTTCCATTGATTCCTATATAAAAAAAAACGCCTCCATACTAGAGCACTTACGTTCTTTGCGTTCTCCAGTCTGTTCAGAGCATCCAAAAGACAACCCGCTTTTTAGCATTTCTCTTCACCAAATATTATTATCTTCTTGATGAAAAAACATTAGATATATACAGTCAAATCTTCCTGTAAGAACTCCTCATCATTTTTCATTGAGAACTTGCAGTGGGCCGACCTTATGATCCATCTGAACCATTCACACACATGGGAACCCCGTTATAGTCACTGAACCTGGGGTTTTCACCCACCGAATGGACTGGACCGTTGGAATGATGGTTAATTTTTTCTTTAATATGAAGCCATTAAAACTTTTGGGCCATGGATCAAGGGGTTACACTGGTACAGGCATGAGATGGACCCCATTTTTGGTATATGGGTCAGACTAAGTCCATTCCATCATGAGTGGATCTTTCCACCCCCACCATTTCCTATTATCTGTGGGGTCCCAGGTGGGGCCCAGCAGCTGGACCATGCACACAGAATGCATGGGAGTATTATGCCCCCTTTCGTTTCTTCTCCCCTGCAGTGCAGGTTCCCACACATGATCGAGCGATGCTCCACTCACACCTACCTTCCATGCTTGTCCCAATTCATCACTTATCATACCATTTTACACTGTTTTGCATCTTTTGACAGACTGCTCTTAGAAGCCATTAAATGTTTAGGCATCAAGGGCTAGGATTATGCAATCAGAAGAATAGTTGCTTCACTTCCAATTGATGCCAAAATCCCATTCAATCTTGTGATTGTCATGCATCTGGGCGAACCTTGCAGCAAAAAGTCAGGGTGTAGTATGGATGACTCATAAAAAGTTCCCAGTTTAGTAATTAAAGTCGTGCCCATGTTTTTTTGGCCCACTTGGATGTGGGCTATTATAAAATATTTAAAGTGGATCCCTCCATAAGTGATGGAGTAAACAGTGGTTTGTTTGTTAAATTAATGATTCCTGTGATCTAATTTTCACTTGGTATTGCTATTAAAAAGCTGCACTTGGGGTTTTTTTTTTTATCCTTTGATACTATATGGACCTTGTATTAAAAAGCCTAGTTATTTGGTTGTTACAGGTATTGGATGAAAACAACTTTGATACTAAAGACGATGGCCCCATAGAATGGGCTTCATATTGGAAACCAAATATTACAATTAATCTAGTAGAAGACTTCACAAGGTATGTTCTCCAGTGGTGTTAAGGTTGCATTTTGGATTATGTTGTTGTATCACATGGAAACATCTTTATACTTCGTAATCCCCACTAAGTTTTTATTCACAGCTTTTGACTGAGTTTTATTTTGCCTATGGTTTGAAGATATGGTTTAGCTTGACACAATTCATTTTCTAATCGTGTAAAAGTTACATTTTCTCTGATGTAATGGAGGACATCGAGATGTGCTCCTACTTCTTATTGAATTTTATTTACAGTTTTTATTGAATTATTTGCCTTATGTTTTGTGTTTACCTCTCTCTCTCTGTCTTTCTCTCTCGCTCTCCACCTGTATATATGATCTAGGTGTTACTTATCTTTTTACTAGAGAATTGAGAATTGAAGGGAGCTAATGTTTGGTTTGTGTTCTATCACTGTCTCTTGGGAAAAAAGAAATTCCATCATCTGAAGAAACACATTATTAGAATTTGTGAGTGACAGAAGAGCTCAACATTCTTCCAACCATAGCAAACGACAAAACAAAATATTAAAGACAGAAGAAAGGCCTGTCCTTTTGTATTTTGAAGTTCATAGGGAAGTTTTTGGGAAAATGAATGCTTGCTCCAAAAGACGAGTAACCATTTCTGATGGCAATCATATTTCTACTTGGGAATATCACTTAATAAGTCCTATGAAAACTGACAGCGCTGTGATGCTTGGATACAGATTTGGATACAGACAGGTGTATGGGGTTGGGGTTATGACTGCACTTTTGGAAGCCTAGGACATAGCTACAAATATTGCTGTCCTATGCATAAGATAAAATTTCCATATTTATATTGGCATTCTATACAAAGTATTAATGTTTATTTATTGAAATTATCATTGTTTACATTCCTTCTTAACATATTTTTTATGTTTAAAAGTAACTAACTAATAGAACTATGAAATAGTGGACTCTATATGGTAGGATATGCTACACTTGTATTCTAAAAGTATCAATGTGTATCAAGTACCAACCTGATTATCATATTGGTCCAATATGAGTATGCTGGGCCTGTAAAAGTATTCATGTATTAGAGGGTAAATGTTATTTTTCCACCCATGTTGACAGACATCCTACGTCATGGAAAAATTCCATTGAACTATCTTGTAAGGCTTCTAGAGATTAAGTTTTGATGATGATAATGATTAATGATCCAACATCAGAGCCAGTTTTTATTGAAAAGTCCAAACATATGAATCAATTCATTATTTTCAATATGCAATGTTTGAAAATCCCCTTGAAGGTTTGAAAGGAAAAAAACAATGCAATATTGACTTAGAAGTTTGGCAAGAAAATTTATTTATTAAATTAATATAATATATTTTGAACTCAGTGTAGGTCATCCAGGTGAGGAATGTTGTATGACCAGTTGACATTTATTTCTTTTCCAATATATTTTGATTTACAATTATTTTCTGAAGCTTTGAAGTAGGTATTTTTAGGATTTTATCTTTTTAATGTGTTTATATAATTTTTGTTGTTTCTGTTTGCAAGCTGCTTTTTGTCAGTAAAAGTCCATAATTCATTACCTATCCCTGCAGGTACCCCAGCAATGCTATTCCACCAAACGTTGCTCCATGTATCCTTGATTATTTTATTGTGTTCAGATAACAACAGCTATGGTGGTGCCTTCATAAGTTATACCCAATTTCACTATAAATACTTGTAGATGCTTCATATGCAAAATTCAATTTCATCTATAGACTTCTGTTACGAACTATAATTTTGTAGATCTTGTTGCATCTAATATTTAAATCAATGCAATTAAAGCAAAGCACTACTGAATCATAATTGCTGAATTCATTCATTTGAGAGCAGGAATGAGGCATGAAGCAGTGAAGCCCGTTGGAACAACCTGATATGTTGGTTTGTGACCTAAACATGTGAAGTTAAAAAGGAACACGGCACGTCTGCAAAAAAGATGTAGAAGAAAATAAGCAGGGTGCGTTTGTGTAGCCTGATTTCTGCTGAAGACGAATGGAAAAATGGAAGATTGTTCATGCCATTCCTCTTCCCACATTTGGTGCAGATGCTTTTCCTCGACACCCCCCACCCCCACCCCAAAATAGGAATTTCCTCTTCCACGGTGTTGCACGCCCTTGATATGATGATGATTTTGATGGATCTTACTAGTGCAAGATGCTTTTTGGTATAAAAGTTCTAACAAGGGCATCTTTGCTCTTCCTCGACACCCCCCACCCCACCGCATCCCAAATTAGTAAATTCCTCTTCCAGTGTTTTGCACAAATATACCCTTAATATGATGATGATTGTGATGGATTTTTCTAGTGCAGAATGCTTTTTTGTATACAAGTTCTTATAATGGCATCTTCCCTTCCGATAAAAGGTCAACCTTTCCCTGCATCCTGTACCTCTTTACGACCCTCCATGTGAAGTATCTTAATCCATTCACTTAAATATTACTTGATCAATGGTTCCATGTATTAATTTTTTCCACTGAATAACCTTTTTGGTGATTTGTTACTGATTGGTTAGTTTAGTTCAAAATAACAGCATAATTTCTTTGCTGATTTTTAGTTTATAGATTATACACCCTTTGCTTTGTGCTACCGTTTCCTTTTTAAGCTTGCTGTAACAAGATCTCAAAAGTGTTTCCATTCATGCAATAAACATGCTGATTCATTTATTGTAGGTGACATTTAGATGGAAACATCATGAAGTTACTATTTTCTAAATATTTTTAAGGTCAATGGTCATGATTTCCTTGACAATAAGACTGCAGATTTGAATGTCGAGCCTACTTCCGGGAACTATTACTACCCAACTATCTTCTTTAATGAGTTTTGGCTTCTTCGGGATAAGTTGATACTGCTCAATAATACAGTGACAGAATTACCTCTTAATTTAGAGCTGGGTCCAATTAGCATGACAAAATGGCAACTTTTCCTACAAATTGACCAATCATTTCAGATTCATCGTAGCTATGGAAGCATGCTTGAAGGCGAGGCTGATCAACTTAAGGTACTATTGATCGTAGGGTTGTGCATTAGGTTGTCTGGGAACGGCACGCTATTTCCTGCCTCCTCATTTACATATTTCAAAAAATATTTTTTTTTTCAAGTTGTTTGCGGCATATTTTGAGGTTTGAGGAGTTAAAAGCAACAAAAACAAAAACAAGGCAAGAATGAGGGAAAAGGCCTATATTGCTGTGACTCAATTTCTCAGAAGCCTGTGTTCTACCAAAGAATGTGTTTTGTTTTCCCATCCCAGTGAGAGGGAAAATCACTTGGTCTCTTGTGGGTCTTTCTCCACATCTTCCAATGCCTTTTTTTTTTCTAACTTTTTGTTGGTTTGTTTGCTCCAAAATTTGGGGAAAGTTGCTCCTTCGTCAATTGGAGAACTTCATCTGGTCCTTCATTTCATGCAAAAGTGTTTTTGGGTTTATTTCATCCTGTTTCAGCATGTCATGAATCAATTGAAGTTCTAATCTGAGTTGTGTGCTTTCTCTCGTCATTATGGAATCTTCGGTGCCTTCATCTCTGTGTATATTGTGAAACCATTAGGGAAAAAAGGTGTTTGATGACCTATGATGCACAGATTCTTAAAAATCAGAAATGTATTGTTTTCGTATTGTATCCGTTACTTCACTTTTTATGTGTAAAATATGTGTCCTCGCCATGTCCATGGTGTGTCCCTTTGTCCATATGGGTATCATAGGACTCTTGAAAAAAAAAAAAAAAGTTTTGGTGGGGCACTGAATAGGATGTAGAGAGTGGCATTTTAAAATAGAAATATTCTAACTATTTTTATAGGTCTGTTCTTGCTTTTATTCTCTTTCAGTAAAATGTCTACATTTCAAGAAAAGAATGACTCTCCATCGAAGTTAGTATCAAGATTTTGATGGATTTGCATTCATCCTCTCTTGTTGTTTCAAGTGGAAATATGTTTGTGTCACTAGTGAGCTGTAAGAAAATGATACTCCAATGAGGGGCAGAACAGCTTTTTTTTATATTATTACACCCTCGTGTATATGATAATTTTTTTCTGTGATTTTTTTTTTCAACTTATGTCTCCACTCCTGCTTTAAAATTAGTTTTTCTTGATTTTTGGGGCTGTAAAGTACCTTAGTTACATTTCATGTGTTCTTGCCTCCTATAAAGTATTTCATGTCTCTATTCAATTTCTCACTTGTCCATTCTTGTGTCAGAGAGTATTTTTGGAAGGAAATCCTTACCTCCTGGTGATTACGATGGTTGTATCTTTACTTCATTCTGTGTTTGACTTCTTGGCTTTTAAGAATGGTATGTGATTGTATTTCTAAGGTTTTGGTTCATTGTCATTTATATTTCCTGTTATACTTCAATTGTCAAGCTTTTTACCGTATTCTTCCACAGATATTCAGTTTTGGAACAAAAATAAGTCCATGGAAGGCCTCTCTGCAAAGTCAGTTGTTGTGAGCTTTGTTTGTCAGCTCGTTGTTTTCCTCTATCTCCTTGACAATGACACCTCGTGGATGATCCTAGCAAGCTCTGGTGTAGGTTGCTGCATTGAGTTTTGGAAAATTGGGAAAGCGATGATTATTGAGGTATATTCTGATGTAATATTCTGAGTTTCTTGGTTAACTTCAGTATCTACCCCAAATTGTTATGAATCTCACTGAGTGCTTGACAGAAATGTGAGAGGGTATTTTTATTTTTAATCTATGATGCACAGATACTTCAAAATAGACAACGTATTGTATCATATCGTATCTGATACTTCACTTTTTATCTGTAAAATCTGTGCCCTTGCCATGTCCATGGCATGTCCTTGCTGTGTTCATGCCATACTAGGCATCAGAGTATGTAATTGAATGAATTTAGCATAGCATACTTGATAAAGCCTGTGGAGTTGACCTGGAACAACTCGTATTTGTAGTTCTAATCCTTTGTTTAGTTTTTTTTATTGACTTTGGACACCTTTATAAGTAGGTTTTGCAGCATGCATCAGTGTTTAGAACTTGGTTTTCTTTTTTGGTGTGTGAGAGAGAGAGAGAGAGAGAGAGAGAGAGAGAGAGAGAGAGAGGCTTGCAAAAAAAGGAAAAGTAGGGACTTGGATCATGTTAGCTATACAAAGAGCGATGACCAGAAGGTTTTAGTGAAGGACAATGATATTAAAGAAATGTGGTGTGAAGATTTTATTACCTTTTAAATGAAGATTCTAGAGGGTTAAAATTGAGAGAGGACACTTGGCAGGATATACCCTTTACTGTAGAATTATGGTAGCAGAAGTGAAGAAAGCAATGAAGACAAGAAAAGGCTATAGGGCCAGATGGCTTTCCGATAAAGGCTTGGAAATGCTTAAGAGAAATTGGATGAGATTGATTAATTAGGTTCTTCATTAAGATATCAAGGACAAAGGAGGTTTTGTCAAAGCAGTTCAAGTATCAAGTAGTAAGGGTGATAAAATCTTCTTTTTGGATAGATCTTTGGGTGGGGAAGCCCCTTTAGCAATCTCTTTTATAGATTTATTTAATTGCATCAGCAATCAAAGTGCCAAAGTCATTGACTATATTGAAAGGGTCGACAATTTTATAACGTGGGGGCCATCTTTAGAAGAAACTTGAATGAAAGAGAGTGAACACAGTTCTGGTCTATGATGCTTCTCATAGCTAATGTTTCCATTCCTAGGGATTTTAAAGATCAAAGAGTATTGATGGTTTCAACAAATGGCATATTCTTGGTTGCTTACCTATTCCTATCCATGACTAGAGATGCCGCATTCTCTTGTGGCTAGCCTCTGGAGGATTAAAGCTCTGCCTAGGGTAGTAGCGTTTTGGTGGTTGGCGCTTCGTGGTGTTATTCTAATGATGGATAACTTAAGGAGGCGAGTGATGATTGTTAATGTGTGTCTGATGTGCTTGGCGGATGAAGAATCCATCGACCACCAAAAAATAATTTGGTTTCATGTCAGGATGTCAACTATGGACGTTATCTTCTCACTTGAGTAATTAATGGAAAAATACCCAGAGAAGAGGAAAGAACTTCATATGGTCTTCCTCGATTTAGAGAAAGCTTACGGCATTGTACCTAGAGTTTTGATTTGGTGGATTTTAGATAAAAGCAGTGTCCCAATAGGTTGTGTTGACGTAATTAAATATATGTTATAGCAGCAGTAATGGGTGTGGGAACTTTTTACGGAATGATTCGAATAATGGGTGAGCTTCCAGTGACCATAGGTTTGCATTGCATAGTCTATATATATTAGTTTAACTGCAAAAATTGACCAACTTATATTCATTGTTTTTACTTTTCTTGCAGGTTGCAGTGTTTAAACCAGAGGTTTTTTTCCCCCTTTGGGATATCATCTAACTTATGTTGATTCAAACGAGTTTTGGGTGGACCATTGAATTTTTTATGTGATGGTGGAACGACTACCACTAGAAAGAGTTACCCAATATTTTATTTTGGGCATATCAAGCATGACCTGCTTTTCAACCCACTGCTCGGGACAGCTTTATCATTGAATACTTTTGATTCCTGCTGAAACTTGACCTTTTTTTCTCTCAGGCAATACTTCAAGTTGACTCGACCTGGTGGCTTGTTGAGAGAGGTCACCTAGTTGAGCGTTAGAATAGTGCCTGTTAAGTCGATAATGTTGGATATTCATCTTTTAAGCAACAAAAAGTCCAGCTGGTAACATTTGGTATACACAAGATACATACTGAGAAGACTCTTTCCATTTCTGGATGTGATATAAGGGACTGTTTGGATGAGGAGGAAATGGAGGTTGACAAAACTTTCCACATTCGAAGTTGTTCCGTTGAAAGTTTCATCCACTTGTGTTTTCCACTTGTTTTCTTCACATTCAAAAGGACCCTTAAGAGCGCAGTGATTTTATGATGTGTTATATTGGGACTGATGCAATAAAGACCTCAATGGCTACATGTGTAGGGCCCAAGTAGATTTAGGATTTTTATTAAGTAATTATATATCATTAGATTTTATTTTTTTTTTGAGTTATATTTGGGATTTAGTTTCCATATTATTTAGTTTCCTAGTTTAATAGATTTCTTAGGCTCTAAGTTTAATAGACATGAGATTAGTCTGAGATTTGATTATTGAATAGAATTGTGGGTTTTTAATGCAGTCTACGCCCCACAAGCAACCCCTCTTCAAATTAGATTAGGATTATATTATTTTTATTAGTAGATTTCTAATCAAATTATTATTAGGGAAGTTTCTATTAGTAGTGTAGAGTTTTTTTAGACATTAAGTTTGCTTTTACTATATATATAGCATTGTAGATAAGAGATTTTTAGACTTGATTGATTCATAGAATTGGGTTTATCCCTGAGAGGTGTGTCCTGTGCTGAAGTCTTCTTGACGATTTGAAGTGTCTTTGGACACGTGCTTTGGCACTCCTACGCAAGTCCTAACTCTAGGGGCCTGCAAGGCTCCGCCCACTGTTGAAAAGAAGTGGTCGAGAAAAGATATTTTCTGTTTAGCGGGTACAGTTCTTGGACAACATTGTACAGTTGTTGTTGATGGAGGAAGTTGCGAAAATCTCATCTCTCAAGCTCTTGTTGATCGCCTCCAACTGAAAGTTTACAAGCACAACTGCCCTTATTTTATCAAGTGGCTAATGAATGGTGATCAAGCACATGTTCGACAAGTGGCTGATGAATGGTGATCAAGCGCATGTTCGATATACTTGCAAAGTTACTTTTGCCATTGGTGAGACTTACAAAGATACAATCTTGTGTGATGTGCTACCTATCGATAGTGGTGATATTTTATTAAGCCGTCCATGGATGTATAACAAAAATGGAACTTATGGTATGTGCGACAACACCTATACATTCATGCATGGTGGACAACAAGTTACTCTTCATCCCGAGAAACCAAGACCGCCTAAGAAGAATTTCTGGAAAGTTGCCACAAAGGAAGTCCTTTATACTCATCACATTTACCGGGGCAATCTGAAGCAGTCTTGAGTTTGAGGACAAACTCTTCTTCAACCGGGGCGGATGATGCAGCCGAGGCCCCACAAGCGGCCCCTATTTAAATTAGATTAGGATTATATTATTTTTATTGGTAGATTTCTAATTAAATTGTTATTAAGGAAGTTTTTATTAATAGCATAGGGTTTTCTTAGACATTAAGTTTGCTTTTACCATATATATGACATTATAGAGAAGAGATTCTTAGACTTGATTGATTAATAGAATTGGGTTTATTCCCAAGAGGTGTGTCCTCGTGTGTGACGATATGAAGTGTCCTTGGATATGTGTTTCGGCACCCCTACGCAAGCCCTAACCTAGGGCCTGCATCAATTTTATCCCTGGAGGTGCGTCCTCATATTTGAAAGTCTTGATGATTTGAAGTGTCCTTGGACATGTGGTTCGGCACCCTACGCAGCCCTAATCCCAGGGCCTACATCAGGGACTTGGGAGTAGAATCACTTCATATGATAGCTAGATGTAGAAAAGGCATATAGGAATGTTTGGAGAAAAATGTTACAATGAATCCATTATGGAACATCATATATAAATGATCATCCTTTCAACATGAGTGTTAATGTTGAGACATGTATAAAATCCTATTCATGTTACACCCATCCCACTGGCGTTGACAAAATTCTGATTTATTTGGGTGTATTAAATATTCATTTTTTTAATATTAGATTTTCATGTAATCATCTATATTTCATTGGTCATATACTTTGTAAAAAAAAAAACAATTTTGATGTTTATACTTTATAGGTTGTCATGTTCATTACATGCGACGTCCAGTTTATATGACTGGTTTTTCTATTACTTGCTGGATTGAAATTCTTTATTCTCTCTCTTCCAGATAGACAGAAGTGGAAGGATTCCCATGCTAAAATTCCGCGACCGCGAGTCATATGCAGGGAACAAAACAAAAGAGTATGATGATATCGCAATGAAGTATCTCTCTTATGTTCTCTTCTTCCTTGTCGCATGCTCTTCCATCTATTCCCTTAAGTATGAACGCCACAAGAGTTGGTACTCTTGGATCCTCTCTTCCCTCACAAGCTGTGTTTACATGTTTGGTAAGTGTTTCTCCCTTTTTAACTGTTCTATTTTGTAAGCTTTTCCATTCCTTTCGATTTATTTAACCCCACAAACAGAAATTTATCAGTGTTATAATGAGGGTTGGAACCTGTCTATACACCAAGGCCTGGCAACTGGACTATACACAAAGACCTGTCCAGCTGTGGCTTGTGAGCTACAACTGTGGATTAGATTTATACTCACCTACCTGACAAAGCAATAGACCTGCATGTGTTCATAGCAGTTGGTTTGTGCTAGATGGGGCTTTCATCTTGGTTTTAACTGGCAGAGCTGGGCCTTAAAAAAAGGATGATGATGATGATTGGACTCTGAATTCATGAGTGATTGGGCTGTGTTTTGATTAAGCAAGTTACATATGATTGTCAAATTTTAGCTGCAGTGAGTAGCCATCCACTAGATTTGGCTTTCATGCTCTGATTAGGCCGTATCTTGGGTCTCCTTCACTTAACCCATTTTTCTAAACATGTACTATGGAATTTGCTATTTTGTATAATCAAACCAATATTGGTGCCAATCTCCATTTCCAATTTTTGGCCTTTGAAGTTTTAGTGGAAACATGAGATGACTGAATGAGGACCTAAGCTCGATTTGACCTGGCACTGAATTGTGTATTGATTTCATTCTTTGCGAGTTTCCAAAATTAGTGGTAAGTTAAGCTCATCAAGGTTTACAATAGCATTGGAGAACTAGGTTCTAAATCCATTGATGGTTAACTAAGATTGGACATTTATTGAGTTTAATTGATCTTGCCCCTACTTGTCAATTACTCAATTTTGATTGAGACTGTTTTTGTTAGCCATCTAAAATGGAAAGCTTTCTGCTTCCAGCTATTTCTTTCTTCCTGTTTCAGGAAAGAAGTGGGAGATTTTCACAAAAAAATAAAATAAAATGGAAAAAAATTAGCAAAGAGCAAGATTAACACATGACATACATTTTGCATTACCACCTCATATTTCTACATGTCAAAACATCAAACTTAATCGCTATAAATAAAATTTCTAACAAGGGCCTATGGCATAGTGAAAGATGCTCAATACTGCGACCTTGAGATTGTGGGTGCAAGTTATCTTACTGATTACTGGTAAAAAAAATTCAATAAAAAGAACAAAATTGTCCACACTCAAGTTAGGCATATGTTCATGGGGAAGGCTTTGGTTCGTTTACATTGTTTGGAGCCCTTCACTTGATTGAGCGGCAGAGTGGATATTTTATGCCTTTTTTTCCTATTTTCCATGTTTAACTCATAGGTTAACTGTGAACAATCAAAATAGTATATGTTCTGTGGGAACAGGCACAGTTTGGTCAGTTTGGTACATTTTGGATTGTTCCTGTCTATTTCGGCCATTTTGGTATCTATTTTGGTCTGTTTCCTGCCGAAACAGACTAGAATTCTAACTGAAATTTGTATGCCTGTGATTTGTTTCAGAATAGCTTCCAGAACTTTGGCCAAAACAGAATGAAATTCACTATCATGATCTTACCCTGTGATGCTGCTCTTCTGAGCTGAGCACCTTAAAGAATTGTTTTTCACTGTTCCTTAACTGGTTTATTGGCTGAGATTTGTATTTCAATTTATTTTTCTCTTGTTGCAGGTTTTATCATGATGTGCCCACAGCTGTTCATCAACTATAAGCTGAAATCAGTTGCTCATCTGCCATGGAGACAGATGACGTATAAATTCCTTAATACCATCATTGATGATCTATTTGCATTTGTCATCAAAATGCCAATGTTACACAGGCTGTCTGTTTTCAGAGATGGTGAGTTACTGCTACTTACAACATCTATTTATTTTGTTACAGGCCTTGAAATGATTTTTTCTGTTCACTGTGGTTCACAGTTCTTTGTGATAAAAGTCTAGAGAGGTTGACTGGTATTGCAGTTTAACCAGTGATCAAAATGTATCTATGAATGGCCATTATAATTAAAAGCCTAACAAAACATGGGGGGTCTTTTGTTTTGCTTAGAACTTGAATTTCTAATTCCACGATGAGATCCTCAGTTTTCTTAATCTATGGAAATGCTGCTAGAGGAATGCATCTTTAACCAAGTATTGTATCTTATCAAACTGTGGTCAGCTTAGGGGGCAAATTTGCTCTTACATTCAGCTTTTTTCTGTCTATTTCTTTCTCACTTGTTCTCCGTTTTCTTTGAATGCAGATGTTATTTTTCTGATATATCTCTACCAGAGGTGGGTTTATCCTGTTGATCGGAAGCGTGTAAATGAATTTGGTTTTGGAGGTGAAGACGAGGATGGCAGTGCGGCTATTACTGATGGAGATGCCAACAAAGATGCAGTTGTTTCTGCAGACAAGGTCAATGAGAAGAAGACCAACTGAGCCTGTAGAAAATGATTTCAAACCAGCCCCAGTTTGTAGCTGTAAAATTGAAAATAGGATGCTTCCTTTTTTCCCTTGGGGTTTACAATTGTGTTTATACACCAACTTTTCTAACGCGTTATTACAAATTTCAGTCCTATTTGGCCATCCTTGCCACGTGGCATAAGTTTTATGGCTGAGTTTGATGTGGGGCTGGGCTCTATTTGGTAAAATTGTAGTGCATTGATTATTTTTGGAACTTACAAAATTACTGATGGCAAGTAACACTAGTTTTCCTGCTAACCAACTCTTTTTTTTCGGCTAAATAGTCCCTTTATAATAATTTGCTATTACTTTGACTTTCGGGCAACATATCAGCCGTATTTATATTCAGGTGATGTGGGTTGTGATTCAATCTTTTTACTGTGTTGGCTTTTCACGTGTGACTCGGGTTATCATTCAGACGCTGATATTTAATCTGATAAAACCATTTGCTTCCCTTGCGACCATCCTGATGGCATATGCTGTGGGGCGACCTAGTTCAATAGCTGTACTAGCTGGCTATTTAGAAGGAGCGCAGAGGAACAAATCTGGTGGATGAAAGAAAGTATGTATTTCCTTGTGAACCACTTCTAAGCCTTTGATAGACTTTTGATAGTTCTAATCGCCCAAATCAACAGGCTCCTGTGGCACCCAGCACACAAAGGTGGCCTGCAAGCTATAGCTCTCGGTGTGCTTGACATAATAGATCGATTCTTTGTGACACCGACACAGACCAGGTCTAGCCCATATTTGTAGGGTTCCCTTGGCTTGCAAAGGTCGGTGGAGGCGGTGCCAATGATAACCCAGTTTAAAGCCACGAAACAGATGTGGGGTAACTTTTGAGGGGTGGAACTTCTATCTCAACCTTTGATTCAACTACGGGGCTTCACAATTCTACAACTATGCCGAGTCTAAGTTGACTTGGCCGAGACAACTTGGACACGTCCATGGCCAAGTCGGGCTGAATCCTTCCTCACTTCATCATAATACTTGTCAAGGCAGTGGTGCACTTTATTTTGAGCCTTGGGTCTACTCCTCATGGTTTCAAGTTCGACTCCTGCCCCTTGCATTATTTGAATAAAATGCGTGCAGCCATGTATGTATCTCCTAAAGAATAGTCCTTGCTTATTAGAATCGGATTACTCCTTAAAAACTGATTGGCAAAGAATTCCTCAAGTCATAAAAACTAATATCTGTCAAAGCCTCAAACCACATGTGTTCTACCCCAAAAAAGTCTTTCGATAAATCTGGCGCAACCTACGCACTGCCATCTCATGGGATCATAACAAATTAAAAGTTGCTCTTGCTACACAGCTGCTAAAGCCGCAGGTTTGAGCCCGTCAGTTCCAATCTAGAATCCACGTTTATAATGAAAAATATGATTCACTAGGAGGATTTCCAACCCAGAAGATGTTGATTGGATCGGTATTTATTCTGGACATGAGAAAATCATTCCCGATTCGTGCGGAAACATCAATTTTACTCCATTGTATTTGAATTCGTGCTTTCTCCGTCACCACTATTGTGAAGACGGTGGTTTTTTACTCTCTTGCTATATGATATGCCCAGCCCAACACACCATAACTGTAGCGGCACCGTCCATTAACTAAATAGAAACACAAGACAGCCAATCAGAAATGTCACCAAATCCCCCGCTCTCGAGGACACCTCAAGACTTTTGAAAAGATTCTAAGGGGGCATCTCTCGAATCTCCCCTATTTTCCCTCTCGAAAGAGAGAACTAAACATGAAGGTTGATATGAAGATACTGGATGGTAACAGTAAGAACAAAAAGGCTAGAAACATGCACAACATCATGTTAAAAGCGTCCATTCCCAAAGCTGGACGAGAGAGAGGATAGTAGGATGTACTTGTACCTGTGAGCACAGTCAACTAATTGTCATCCATGTTCAAAAACAACATATGAAGTCAGATAGAAACATGGCAAACCATGAAAATGGTTTTTTTTTTTTTCTCTTCTATTGATCACTATACCATATTTCTCTAAACATGCAAAAAGATGGGGGAAAAGGAAAAGAAAAGAAACGGTGGAAAAGAGTCTATTTCTTAAAAGTAAATAAAGCAGGAACAAAAAGTATCTGGGAACATCAGTTTCCAGAATTGGGTCACCATTTAGAGGGTAAAAGAAAAGCGTCTTTTTTCTTCATTGTTCTATGTACCAATTGCACACTCTTAACTGGCAGAAGGGTCGGATGCCGGCGGAGTGTGCTTCTCCATCAACTGTGTCAATGCAGCATCAAGTTCCTTCTCCAATTCGACTTCAGCAGCAAGATACTTCCTCTTCAATTCAGCCTTCTTTTCATCATGCTCTCGCAGCAGCTTCTCCCTCTCAGTTTCAAACTCTTCAATCCCCTTTGACTGGGTATCGATGAACCTCGCAATTTCTTCTTGCCTACAAGAGAGAGAGAGAGAAAGAGAGAGAGAGAGAGTAAAATCAAGCGGAGCATAAATATTCAAGTGAGAATATTCAAAATGGTCTCATCTTCAAGATGAAATGAGCCTCAATTCTATTGAACACCGTTTTTACTCTGGAAAGAAACTACTCGGCACATGCTACAAATGGAAGGAAGCCTCCACTCTCACAAAAACTCATCTAGGACTAAACTAATAGTGCCAGTTTATGGCAAGTTTTTCCGCTTCTACAAGAAAAGAAAAATAAAAAATACTCGACTTCACTTCGCTTAATCAACTAGATTCAGGGGAGAATACATATATTTCGAACTATGTCAACCCAGCAACACCAGCACACCCTTGCACACATTTCCAATAGTGCCACGCCTAGGTTTGATGATCAAAACCATTGAAAAGATGGGGCCATCATAGACCATGGCTCTTAACTCAACCCAGCAAAGAAGAATCTCGTCTTTGATTGACAGTACGTTAGGTTTTGTCTTTCTACATGTCACCCCTAGGTTTGATGATCAAAACCATGAAAATAAGGGGCCACCCCAACTTCCATAGACCATGGCCCTTAAAACAACCAAGCAGAAGAATCGAATCTTATCTTTGATTGACAGTCTGCAAAGCGTGAGTGCATTACACCAGATGATAAGGATCATTCAAGCTGTTATTTAAGGTTAAGGGATGGTCTCTCCCTCTTGGGCACATAAAATCAATGGTGTGTATAGCCAAAACAAGGACCCAGCATTCTAGACCAGAAGATCAAGTGTAGATTACTATCAGTAGATGATCCATTGGGCATGAAAAAGCAATAGGTTGTTTTGATTGTTGAAATATTCCTTGCAGTATATGGGGAGAATCGAAGCAGTGGAGGTTCATACCCTGCTATCAACAATCTCTGTTTATTCCTATTGAATTGAATCGTTAACTCACATCTGACAATGTTGCAAAACTCTAAAACTCTACAACATTAAAACTCATCCTTATAAATCTTGAAAATCTTGATACCAAATACTGTTCAAATCATTCTATCATTTCTATTAACAAACTAGAGCGGCAGTATAGAGAATTTCCTAGTCATATGGATAATTTTTTTTCCAAGTACCTGAGCTTGCGTTCTTCTTTGCTTCCAGAATCACAGTTAGAAAGCTTTACTTTTTCTCGCTTTTCTTGCAGCAGCTTCTCAAAAGCTCTTTCTTTTGCTTCCAGAGTTGCATGAATGGCAGCCACTTGGTCCTTGAAGAACGTCTCCATGTAATCCATCTAGATGGCAAGTGCATTCAGATAATCAAGAAGTGTATCAGACAATGACATATATATATATATATATTGTTTCATAGCTGTATATGGCCCAATGTTTTTTAAAACAAACTGGAGGGTGAACCAGTGGATGGTTGGTTCCAATGTGGTTTGACTGTCCACTTAAACAAGCCATAACTGGGACATAAAAAATAAAAAAAACATATTAAAATAATGGGCGGTGGTTCCCAACCAGGTCAATGGCCAGTTTTTATCAGAACCCCTGTTTTTATCTAACCAGACCAGTGAAGGTATTGATACAAGTCAATCCAGTTCGACCAGCCAGTACAGTAGAGTTTCCAAAACGCTTGAACAACAATGGTGCTTGGAATAACACTAATTGCCACATTGATTATTATTATTATTATTATTATTATTATTATTGTACAACCTCAAAGTTGCAATAGTGAGCACCCTCCACTTTGCCACAAGCTCTAGTCAAACCACACTGAAATTTGCAGGTCCCAGGCTGAAGAAAGACAAAGCATACCAATTTTTGAATAACAGTCACTTTTTGGGTTTTGGGTCTCTTGGATTCCTTTGTATAGTGTTGCCTTTTTTCCTGTTTAGCTCCTTTCTTGGAACTTGTATTCTTTTTCGGGGCCTTCTAGCCTTTTTGTTAATACAATCTTTTTCAATTTAACCACAAAAATAAAATAAAATAAAATAAAATAAATTGAACAGTTAACTATCACTGAAACTTTTATATTACACGCAACGACAGAAACACACGGGTGCACTAAATTCAAGTTCTAATCTGAGTTGCAGAGAAATGATCTCTCCAAGTTACATTTTGAGGGTTAAAAGCCCTGGGTTTTAAAGAGAAAATCAAGCTTCCAGTTAATAATTAATGAGTTTACAGTTCAATCAACTGATTCTATAATGAATGAATGAATTATGCATCAGAATTCAAAATTAATTAACAAGCATCATGATTTTTATGATTGTCTGAATTTTTAAAAATGCCCATCCCCCAACCACTCTCCAAATCAATGGCCTTCAATGTTATTGATCTCCAAACTGTGCAGGAATGTAACAGATGCATGCCTAGGCTTGTGCTTAGGCTCTCCAGGCCTTTCTTTATATAGGTGCACATGAATATTTTCCATATATATATTAATGGTCTAGTGCACGCAGCGCACACTAGATCAGTGTGACTAGGGGATGGGACTGGGGGATGGAAAGATCTATGTAGGATCACTACAAATATTAAGTTTGACCCCAATTCCAAGTCCCTAACCCCTTCATCCATGGCCCGCAATTTTAATGGCTTCATGTTTAAAAAATAATTTTCAACCCTCCATCAAACGATCAAATCCATTCAGATGAGTGAAAAACTTTCTTTTTTTTTTGTGGTTTTGGGGTGTTTTTTTTTTCTTTTTTTTTTTTTTTTTTTTTTTCTTTTTTTTTTTTTTGGTGGGGGGGGGGGGGGGGGGGGGGGGGGGGGGTGTTGCTTTTGCATGGTTTGGATGAGTTGGTAAGTAAGCGCACCAATAGTTCTCATGTAAGCATGGTGAGAACTAGGTTTCACTTAAATATTTCCTATATGAAAAATAATCCTATGAGAACTAGTTCTTACCACTTTTTTGTGAGAAGCCTAGGTGTGACCCATCTATCACCCAATCCCAATCTTACAATACACAGTGACCTCCCCTAATAGTCATACGCCCTAAGTTTTAGTCAAATCCAAATTTACTGGACCATTGGATCAACTATACACCAATCCAAATGGACTGAATTTATGAGCCACGGATAAAGGTGTTATGGACATGTGATTGGAGTCAAACTTGATATTTGGGGTGATCCCACAGAGATCTTTCCATCCCCCTAGTCCCATGCCCAAATGGGGCCCACTTGTTCTCCCTATAGGTGTGTGAGCACTTCCCATAGGATTAAAGCCCTATATATGTTTGTGATGCCTCAGGATATATCAAAATGGAGAAACATAATTCATGAAGCCAACCCTAACAAAGTTAAGACAGGGATTTGATAATGATGCCTTAGGCCGACAAATACCGATGAACACTTTTACTTTTATATCACTTTTTTTGTCAAAAACATATTTGATGCCTCATAGACATTGTTCAATGATCATGCTAGGGCCTTCCCACTATAAGTGACATGTTACAACAAGCCTTGATTGTAACGAAAAGTAAGAACGTAGTAAGCATAGATCAAAAGAAGTGAAACCTAGACAAGGATTTGGCCTAGAATAGAATGGCGAAACAGAATTCATGTTAGATGATCCCAACATAGTTGGGACAAGGCTACGATGAGGATTCATCTAGACCTCCCTACTACCTTGAGGATATCAGTGAAGAGGTGGTCCAACTTTATGGGAATTTGAATGTCTCCTTCAAGCTCATCAAGCACTCAGCCAATGAGGAAATGGATAAAGTTGCTGATACGACCCCTTAATTGTTGATGAATTAGCTAGGCACATGTTTTGAGACGACTTTTACAGCACATTTATGTAATGCATTTTGTGCAGAAGAAAGATAAATGGAGTGCTCTTCTGTCGACTCACTCTTCCTCTGCCTGGTGCTGCCAGCTTTCCCAGAAGAAAAGCATAAAAAACAGCTTTCCTTTACTGCAAATCTGCAGAAAAGGGTTTCCGATAGGGGCGATAGGGAAGGCCAAAATTTCTGTGGAGAAGTAGAAGTCCAGGGACTCTACAAAAATGTGCACTCATCAATTGGAATACCCATGCCTCTCTAATTTTTAATAAGAATTTAATCAACCTCTCATTTTTACCATTTTAAATACTAATGAACTGTTATCAGTCTGCCAAATCTTTTATTAAAAAGAAAAAATAAGTATGGAGGAACCAAGATAGACAGCCCAATTTCAAATTATACCCATTATAACTTCAATAAATTATGGCATTACTCTTTTATAAAATAATTAACATCATTTAGTACGATATTTGGTTTTCATTTTTATTTTCTTGTATGCTACATGGGGGTGCTACTGGTCTAGCTATGATAATTAAGTGAGCACCCGAGGATTGATCCCTAGGCATGTATGTGAAACTGCAGTGCCAACACCTCATTTAGTACATTATGCTTTTTGGTTCCTTAACACAACGGTCAAATGTAGATATTATAATTGCCACATAAAAAATATACAATCCCAAAAGAAGTTGGACCTTTCCTTTCGATGCCCCAATTGAGGCCTAACATTCGGTGACTCATAAACAAGTTGAACCCGGAAATAGCCACAGAGCTATTGATGCAACCAATGGGTTACAACTTACAACCAACAATTCACTGAGTAGATTAGCAAGGCTAGTGAAAAGTATCACAAATTCAGTAAAAAGGGAAAAACATTAACCAAGCCTTTCATTTCAGTTTTGGTATACGATCGGAGCTTCAACTTTGTAGGTCAAAGGCCAATCCTTAATGAATCATTGCGTTTGTTATTAAGATCGCAGTAGATTTCAATGGTCGCGTCCTAAACCAATCATTAAGTCTATATTGATTAGGTCCTAAACCAAACATTAAGTCTATATTGATTATAACCATGGTTTTAAAAAACAACATTGGACGCCTTAGCGGCCAAAGCTGAAAGCTTACATATCAGCTGGAAATCAGTAATTTGCTGATACAGGTTTGTTTTGGTCTTTTTTTTTTTCAAAGTAAAAAAGTTTTAAAAATACTCAGAACATAAATCTTATGTAATATTCATTTAAATTGCATTAGATGTAAATCAAATAGAATGTAAAGGCAGTGAAAACTACTTCAAAGCATATTAAGCTTCAGATTGAACAAATAGAAAATTGGTGTCCAGGTGTTTTGGCAGAGTTTTAAAACCATGAACAACATACAACGTTTATTGAAGTAATTACCTGTTCCTTGTTCTCTTCATGTTGGATTGTTGTTCTCAGCCTCACTATCCTGTTCTCTTCACTTGTGATACGTAATTGGTTGCTCATCACCCCCATAGTTTGCTGAAGAGCTTTTTCATTCTGCTGTTGTCTGGCAACCTTGCTCTTATACCACAATAGCATTTGATTATCTTCATCCATTTGCTTCAATGGGCCCACAACCATCTCATGGTAAGACCTTATCTCATATTTGAGTTTCGTTTTGCCTTAACCAATTCATCTCAAACATTAATAAGGTTTGTAATAGACAAACGCCATGAACTGAAAGGTGTAATCTTTGAAGTAACTCAAGTTCAATGAGCTATAATTGAAACAACAATAACGTGGGTACTGCAAGGATTGAAGTATAGAGCCTTTTTTTTTTAATGGTAAAGTATAGAAATGTGAAGAGCCCTAAGCTGAAAGAATGTTCTAAAAGATAACATCCTATACATGTTTAGTATCTTATATTTCAAAAGGTTACAGAAAATATGCAATTTTTTAAAGATAAAATATTTTCTTTACTATCTAAGAAATTTGAGAAAATAAATCAAAATAAATATCAATGGGAAAAATAATAAACCTTCTTAAGCACAAGAGTACATGGTCCACCAAAATGTATGTATCCAAGTCCTTCATATACAAATATTGTCCATATATATATGTATGTATATATATATGGACAATATTCATGTGCAAACATCCCTCACCAAAATGGTGAGGGACACTCCATATTTGAAAAGTATTAATGTAGAAAAGGACAAAACTATCACACTTATGACACCTTTTAGACCTTGGTAGGTCTAAAAAAGGAAGTGTCCCTCACCAAAATGGTGAGGGATGTATGCACTTAAATATACCGGCTCCCCTAAACTCAAGCTTAGGATAAGGTAAGCTCAAGTGTGTGATTCGCACCAGTGGAGCTCACCCAAGGATTTTGGGGGGGGGGGGGGGGGGGGGGGGGTGTGTCTGAAGGACTCCCTGGGACCGTCCTCTCTGCAAAAAATCAGCCCTAACTATGGTTTCTATCATCTCCATATAGGCCCCAAAAGATTAATGGTTAACAGTGCATTCTGATCAGTGCATAGACGATTCAAAGGTTCAGTAAATTCGGATTTGACCAAAAAAAGTGGACATGTGGATTTCAGGGGGGTCCTGTGTTTGGTCCATTTGCATTAATCCTATGAAAATTGTTCTCACACACCTACCATGAAAACTTTTTATGATGCCCACTTGTGGGTCCCATTTGGGGATGGGATCAAGAGGGATGGAAAGATCTATGTGGAACTACTCCAAATATCAAGTCTAGCCCCAATCACATATCTCTAACACCTTCATCCATGGGCCGCAAATTTAGTCAATTTGGATTGGTGTACAGTCGTTTTAACTGAAATTTGGGGTGTGTGACCATCAAAAGGGTCCATGTGTATTACAAGATTTGAATTGGATGATAGATGGCCCCCACCTAGACTTCTCATAAAAAAAAGTGGTAAGAACTAGTTCTCATAAAATTATTTTCCATATATATCTATTATATATATATGTGGAAATATTACTATGCATCCTTCCCTTACCATGTGGTGGGGGACAATAACGTGGGTTTCTCTCTTTACATATGAAGATTCTTCTTTTTCATAATACTATAAATGATTTTTCCTCTTTCATGTATGAATCTTTCCAATATGCATTTGTCCCTGACCAATGCATAGTAATATTCCTATATATATATGAGTAATGATCCCGTACAAGCTTCTGCTACAGTCTTACGGTATAACCTAGCACGTGAGGCCCACTTGGGACCCTCGTAAATCATGGAATAGTGCTGGGATCGAAAGATCCAAGTCAGGCCAACTTAGATACCATTACTCTCTCTCTCTCTCTCTCTCTCTCTCTCTCTCTCTCTCTCTCTCTCTTTATAAATATATTCTCTAAAAGCGATGCGAGAACCCATTTCGCAAGGGTAATCTCTTGACGTAGGATCAAGTCATCCTATGAGCCAAAAAAGAGGAATCCACATAGGTATGGTGGAGTGCTTCGATTAATATCATGAGACTTTCTCCAAGTCCTTGGTGCAGCCCTGGATCTTAGATCGGGTGTAAAACAATCTCCCAGAAGATTGTTCGAATCCAAAGAAGAAATCGAGCCTTAGGCCAAATCAGAACTCACGATGAACACCATCAAGAGAGAAAAATCTCATTAAAAACTGAATTCGATTGAATAAAAGCATGTCTACTACAATGAAAGACTCCTCTTTATATAGGAGTGACTGATTCTAAAGTAGGAAAGACTAACTCTAAACAAGCATGGCTCACTAAAAATAAATTAAGTTCTAATTTCAACTCAACATAAAATAGGAAATAAATAATTAATAAAAACTATCTAACTAAGGATAGGAATCCTTGAGGAGGTCAAGGATCAATTGGGCAATCAATTGGGCCTATGGGCTTGTGATCTAGGCCGGATCTTAGATCGGCTTGCATCAGCTCTCCCCGGCTTGGAAAAACTCGAATCTGGCGAGTTGAGCGCTTGATATCTCTCATAAAGATCAAGATTTATGCGCTGGAAGTCATTAACTGTAATACACGTAGCGTCGGAGAGGATTATTTTGCCAACGAATATAAAACTTCTCGTAACCTCCTTGACGTGTAGAAAAGATTTGATCATCAAGGACATCAATAATTCCATCAGTAGGTAGGAGATTAACTGGTAGGAAAATAAGCTGCTCTTCATTATCTCCCTTATTATCATGACCACGGTAGAGAGTAAGATCCTCAAAATTGAATGAAGAACCAATGCCCAAATCAGAAGGGATGTCAAGAACATAGACGTTGGGGCTAATCTTTTGGAGAATCTTGAATGGACTGGAGTCACGAGGGTGAAACTTCTTATTAGCTCCATGTGGCAACCTCTCAGGTCGAAAACGCACCATAACCAAATCTCCTTCATTAAATTCAACAAATCGACGATGTTTATCAACTTGCTGTTCGTAAACATTGTTGCTGGCAGCTATATGGCAACATACCTCATTATGCACTTGTTGCATGTGCTGAAAGAAATATTCAGCATTTGCACTAACTCTTGCATCAACTGGCAATGGCACAAGATCAACAGGGAGTCGTGGACGAACACCTGTAACAACTTCAAATGGTGAAATTCCAATTGATCGATCAACAGAGTTACTATATGCAAATTCTGCCGTAGGTAGCACTTAATCCCAGTTTGTGATACGGTTACGTACAAGATAGCGTAACAATTGTCCAAGACTTCTGTTTACCACTTCTATTTGTCTATCAGATTGAGGATGATAAACAGTGGAGAAGTTAAGCTTGGTGTTGGATACATCTACAATGTCTTTTACAAGTAGCTCATAAACTTCGTATCTCGGTCAGAAACAATAGTCTTTGGAAGTCTATGTAGCCGAACAACTTCTCTGAAGAACAATTTAGCTACCTTGTAAGCATCAGCAGTGGCAGTACAAGGAATAAAGTGTGCCATCTTTGAAAAACGGTTAACAACGACGAAAATGGAATCAACCTTCTTGGCAGTCGTAGGTAAACCTAGCACAAAGTCCATGCTAATGTCTTCCTAAGGAGTGTGGAGAATAGGCAAAGGCTGATATAATCTAGTGTTCTTGTTTCCTTTAGCCAACTAACATGTTCTACATTTCTTACAAATATGAATTACATTGGTCTTCATGCGAGGCCAATAATATCTATCACTGACAAGAGCAAGTGTTTTGTCGCGACCCAAATGTCCGCTATATCCTCCTGCATGTAACTCTAGCACAACATATTCACAAATAGAAGTAGCTGGAAGACAAAGTTGCATACCTTCGAATAAGAAACTATCATGAAGACTATAATGAGGATGCTAAATATGATCACTATTAAGGAAATCCGCATAAATAGAACCAAATCTTTGTCAACTACATAATCCTGTTTAATTTGCTCAAAACCATGCACACTAATAGACATGGCGGTCAACAGATGCTTCTGACGGCTTAAGGCATCCGCAATCATGTTATCTTTTCCTGCTTTATGACGAATGCGAAATTTGAACCCCTGTATATATGCACTCCATTTAGCAGGGTTGACACTGATCTTCTGCTGAGAGTATAGATGTTGCAGAGCATCATTATCAAAATAGAGCACAAAATCATTAGCAATCAAATAATGCCTCTAGTGACGAAGTGTTTGGACAAGAGCATAGAATTCCAAATCATAAGCAAAATACTTTTGCTTGGCATCAGAAAGTTTCTCACTGAAGTATACAATTAAATGTCCTTCTTGCCTAAGAACACCCCCAATGCCGACATTCGTGGCATCACAAGCAATTTCAAATAGCTTGTTAAAATCAAGAACCTGTAGGACGAGTGCTTCAGCAATCTTTTGCTTTAACTTTTCGAAAGCCTTGATGGCTACATTGGTCCATTTGAATTCACCTTTCTTCATACAGTCAGTAACAGGAGCCATAATAGTATTGAAGTCTCTGATAAACCTTTTGTAGAAATTGGCAAGACCATGAAAACTACGAACTTCAGTAAGGGTAGTAGGAATAAGTCAATCGAGAATTGCATTCACCTTTTCAGGATCCATCTAAATAACTTGTGCAAACACAACATATCCCAAGAAAACAACAGAATCACTCGTGAAGGTGCATTTCTTGAGATTAATGTAGAAATGCTCCCGACGGAGAAGTTGGCAGATCTTATCTAAATGCTGAAGATGATCTTCTTTTGATTTGCTATAAATAAGAATATCATCTAAGTAAACAACAACAAATTTTCCAATATAAGGCTGCAACAATTGCGTCATAACCCGCATGACCGCATGAAGGTACTAGGAGCATTGGTTAAACCGAATGGCATAACCATCCATTTAAAAAGACCATCCTTTTTTTTAAAGGCAATTTTTCATTCATCTCCTGGTCTTATGTGGATTTGATGATAACCGCTTCGCAGATCAATTTTTGAAAATATGCATGCATCAGTCATCATGTCTAACATATCATCCAATCGAGGAATAGGAAAACGATATTTTACCATGATTTTATTGATTGCACGACTGTATGCACAAATTCGCCAGCGTCATTTTTCTTTGGAGTGATAAGTGCTAGAACATCACATGGACTGAGACTTTCCCTTATATAGCCTTTCATAAACAGATCATCAACTTGCCTTTTTAACTCAGCGTGTTCTACGGGACTCATCTGATAAGTAGATAAATTTGGTAAAGAAGCTTTTAGAACAAGATCAATGGCATGCTGAATGTTTCTTAGCAGGGTAGTTAAGTAATTCATCAGGAACTAAATCAGCAAATTTGTTCAATAGTGGCTTTACTTCCTGTGGAATGGACATAGCAAGAGAATCATCAGCAACTTGTTTGGTAACTAAGGCATATATGACACCTTACTCTTTGCTTTCATCTTCAAATCTCTGCATTGTTAAAATACGTGATGTAGGAGAAGAAACGGCAGAAGAAGACGAAGGTGAGGATGGTTGGGTCCGCAAAGGACGTAACATGATTCGTGATCTATAATAACTTTAAACTTCTGTAGCTATGGCTGTCCAAAAAGAATATGCGTAACGTTCATTAGGATGACATTACATAGAAGAGTATCCTCATATTTACCAATCTTAAAAGGAACGAATCATTGCTAACGAACATGAATGGAATAATTGTCAACCAATCATGGATGTAAAAATCGGCTACTACGCTATCGGCCGTAGCGCCCATGGGCGCTACGCTATCTTGAAAATAACGGGGTTCACAAATGTAGCGGTCCGTAGCGGGTGGGGTTAAAAAACCCACCCGTTGACCTTTTTCACTCATTTTTTTCATCTTTACTCCTTCTCTTCTCTACTTTTCATTGCTCCAAACCCTTTCCCTGCCTCCATTTTTCAAATCCTCTCAAAAAAACACTAGAATCATAACTAAAAACATCAAGAACATCAAAACATCAAAGTGGTATTCAAGATTCAAGCATCAAACTCAAAAAACGGTGAGTTGTGAGGCCTATTTTTTTCTACTTTGAGTTTATTTCTCTTTTCTTCCATGAATCACTTGAAAATGAGTTGTTATTGTTAAATCCATGTTCCGCTTTGATCAACCCCCTCTTTTTTTTATCACTTTCTTATTTTTTTTATTTTGAATTTTATTTTCGGATTATTTTATTATTTGAAAAAAGAAATTTATTTTATTCATGGAAAACCAATAAAATGAGTTCAAAATGATTCCTAAATGTTAGATCTATGTTTCCCATAGATCAATCCCACATAAATTTGTGTTCTTCTAATTTTTTCATATTTTTTATTTTCGGATTTTTATATTTTTTTAAAAAATATTTTTTTATAAAAGTAAACTCAATCAAATGGGTTGAAAATGATTCCAAAATGTTAGATCTATATTTCCCATGATTCCAAAATGTTAGATCTATATTTCCCATAGATCAATCCCACATATTTTTGTGTTTTTCTAATTTTTTCTAATTTTTTATTTTCGGATGTTTGTATTTTTTTAAATATTTTTTTATAAAAGTAAACTCAATCAAATGGGTTGAAAATGGTCCCTAAATGTTAAATTTATGTTTCCCATAGATCAATCCCTGGTATTAGAGCTATCAGCAAGGTATTCCTCCATTCCAAAGTCTTTGCTCTTTAAGTAGATTAGTATATTGTTTTTCTATGAAGTTTGAACATAGTTTATCTTTCATTCTTGAATGAATCTTGAGAAATTTGTTTATAACATTTTTTTATAAGCTTTAAGTTAGTATTTAAGTTGACATAACTAAACAACATGAATCCACATGAAAAACATTGATTGTTCCCATTCTTTTCTATTGATACAGCGATATAGGACCTCATGCAATGAGGGGACCGCTACATACTCATATACTAGTTACTTTTACAAAACAAATATATATTCCATCATTTTCCAATATTCTGGATTTTTTGGAATTTTTTTAGATTTTTTTGAAGACTTTTTCAAATCACACCGCTACGCCGTTACGTATCGCCACTACCGCTACGTATCGCCCGCTACATATCATTTCGGGGACAGGCCGCCATGCCCGCCGTAACCACTATTTTCGTCCTTGCAACCAATGCAACTTTATATGGCCTTGGATGCTTCACCGTGGGAACTTTAAGCTTATCGACTGCTTCTTAAGCAATGACATTCATTGCACTGCCACCATCAATAATCATATTACATGATTTGCCCATACAATTAACACGGGACCAAAAAATAGACACATGATTCCAATCTTCTTCTTCCTCTTTTGCATCTGCTACTAGCAAACGATGATCTAGAAAAAAAAAGTGGAATGCCATCATCAACGTCTGCATAACCTAACTAATCTGCTGGATTTCCATAAGAAGGATTTGTGTCAACTTGCCTTGACTCGACATGCTCATCATGCTGGGCCTCATTATCAGGCTCATTAGAAGTGTATAGATTTCGATGAGAGCATTCGGTGGCATGATGTCCTCGTTGCTTGTAGGCATGACAAACAATATCCCTTATGTTTGTTTTTCCATAAGCACGATTATCATTCTGATTCTGTGTAAACCACTGATTTTGTTGGAGAATAACCTACCTTCATTGTATACTTGGTCGAGGATTCTAAGGGGTTTGCTAAGCTAGTCGCTAAGGAGGAGGTCTGATATTGACACGCAGGTTATCTCTATATCTGATGATAGTCAGACGGTCATCTGTCTTCAAGTTACAGCGAAAAATATATTAGCGAAACTTGTTGGTGTATTCTTCCACAGTTATGGTGCCTTGTAGGAGACTTTGATACTCTTGGTAGAGTGTATCCATATAATCGGAAAGAAGAAAATTGCTTTTGAGCTTATCTTTCATAATATTCCACCGAAGAATAGGCAAGCCCACTACAAGCTCACTATTCTCAACACCATACCACTAAATTCAAGCAGGACCCTTGAGTTTAATCTTGGTAAAGGCTATCCGCTGTGCATCATTCATACCATACCAAGCAACATAGTCTTCCAAAGAATTAAGCCAATCAACAAAAATTTTAGGGCTCGCATCACCACTAAAGTCAGCAAAATCAATTTTGACTTTTCTTGTGATGTCATCAGATGCTGGTGTAATAGGGGGACCCTAGTGGTCTCGTTCAACCAAAAGGCGTTGCATAAAATCACGAATGGATTCCTGATTCTCAGGTCTTTCTGGTTGGACAGGTGTGTACACCATAGACACATTAAATGATCTTTTTTGACTAACAAATTGCTTATTTTGTAGCTCGCAATAGCAGTTTCTGCAAGTTTTAGATGTCTCGTAACATCTTCTAATTCTTGACTTAATTTAAATATTGTTTCATCTCTCTGTTGGTATATCATCCAATGTTAGAGATCATCACCCTTTTTAGGCATGGTGGCCTTTTTTTTTTTGAAAAAGAAGAGGGGAAAGATATGGGTCGGGTTAAACCTAAACTTAAGGTCAAAAGCTCAAAGTTACTAGAAGACCCGTGTGCAAAAGGCCCTTTGGTGGTCTCGGTATGCGTGCATAGAAAAAAAAATAAAAAGAGGCTGAAACTGGGCACGAACAGAAAAGGGAAGGTCGGCTTCAGTTTCAAACGAAAGGAGAAGAAAAGAGAAAAAGAAGCTTACGGTTGGGGAGAGGAAGCCTAGGCTGTCGACGATGAAAAAGGAACGCCTGGCAGCTACGGGAATGCCGGTACCGCGACGATGCTAGGAGGAGGTGATCGGCCGAAGATGGAGACAGGGACAGAGCTGAGGCGGCGGCGGTGGTGGTGATAAGGAGAGGCTCCACTAGCTTTGTCGGTGTAGGTACGCTCTTTTTTTTTTTTTTTTTTTTTGCCTCTTTATGCTCCTCTCTTCTGCTGCTATTTCTTTTGCACTCGAGGGTGGGTACGGGTGGTGTCGCTCTGTCGTGGAGACTCGAGATGGACTGAAAGGGTCGATGGGGTTATGTTTTCAAGCGTGAGGATGGGTGGGGAGGAGAGGACAAGGATGTACAACAGAGGTGGTGGTGTCGGGATGGTAGATGTTGTTTCGGTGGTAGGGCAGGGGTTTCAGTGGATGTGTTGGGAAGGCCTGGGAGGAATTAGGGATGGCCGATAAGTTTGGGGAATGGTTGGGGAAAGTGGAAGGAGTTCGATTAGAGTCTGGCGTTGACAGATGGTGTCGGTGCAGATATTAGGGTTCAAGGTTTGTAAAGGGGGTCGTCTAGGATGCTGTAAGGGATGAATGATGAACAGTAGATGGAGTGACGAATTCTAGGAGTGACAGATGGCTCCCGGCGACTGGATCTAGTCTCTGATACCAATCTGGCGCAACCCCGTATCTTAGATCGAGTATAGAATAGTCTCCCAAAGGATTGTTTGAATCCAAAGAAGGATTCAAGCCTTAGGCCAAATTAAAACTCACGATAAACACAATCAAGAGAGAAAAATCTTACTGAAAACTGAATTTGATTGAATAAAAGCATGTCTACTACAATGAAAAACTCCTCCTTATATAGGAGTGACACTTTCTAAAGTAAAAAAGACTAACTCTAAACAAACATGGCTAACTAAAAATAAATTAAACAAGTTCTAATCTCAACTCAACATAAAATAAGAAATAAACAATTAATTAAAACTATCTAAGGATAGGGATCCTTGACGAGGTCAAGGATCAAGTGGGCGATCAATTGGGCCTGCAGGCCAGATCTGGGATCGCCCTACATTAGTCCTACAACAAAAACATCCAAGTCCCCACCCTGGGTTTATACATTAAACTCAATCTTAGCTTAACATGACACGTTCTAAAGCCACACGGCCCTAAATCCCATGAGTACACCGAAGTTCAACGTGCTCGGGCAGGAGCAATACTCGGATGGGTGACCGCCTAGGAATTCCTCACATGTGCACGTGGCCAAAGTAGAGAATATCATGTTGAGTTGGGCGGGACTATGACAATTGGTTTCAAAGCCGAGACCGGCTCTATTTCCAGTAGAGAGTGTGATACCCAAATCTGCCTGAGTAATCCCATGAGATAAGATCAGGTCAAGTGATCCTTTGATCCAAAAAAGGGGAATACGCATGGGTAAGGGTGGAATGCTTCGATTAGCATCGTGAGGATTTGTCCAAGTCCTACATAGGAAATATCCAAGTCCTAAACCTGGGCTCTTAAGTCAAACCCATCTTAAATAAACAATACGTGTTTTAAAGCCGTGTAGCCTAGAATCTTATAAAATAGTCAAGTGTGCTCGGGTCGGAGCAGTATTAAGATGGGTGACCGCCTAGAAAGTCCTCATATGTACACATGGGCCAAAGCAGATAATATCATACCGAATCTTGGGAGAGTAAGTGGCGGGCGCAGAGAGGCCCATGCTTATGGAATATGATTGTAAAGAATACCCTGGTTATTAATTGTGAATAAACAAAAGACGAAAGAATTGTGAATAGACAAAGGACAAAAGATGATGTTAGGTTAACACATGGGACTATGAGCTGACTCAAAATCAGAGGAGTGCACTATTGTAACCATATCTAAATTATGGTAGTAAATTTGTCAAGAGAGCCCACGGCCCATTGGTCTAGGCCTAGGCCCTGTTAGCCCAACTTGATTTTGAGTCTTTTGACTCTTCATAGCAGCGATTGGTTAGTGGAAGCAAAGCCGGATCTTGACATGGTTACATTAAGTTACAGGTAAAAAAAGACCATTTTGCACTTATTTTGTCCAATAAAAATAAAATTTGCCTGTAAATGAAAAGGACTGTTTTACCCTTGTCCATCACAAGAATTTCATCTCTTAAATTCCCAGATCACCAGTCTCCCATAAGCCATTTCTTTAACATCAATCAAGCCTTTTTAAGCAACATTCATAAAAACATAAATAAAAGGATTTTAAATAGATTTAGAAACAAGAATTAAGGATAACATTGCTTGCCAATTCGGGACTCAAACTTGACTGGCAAGCCAATAAATGAAATCAACTCAGAAACTTGGGGAGTTATTTTTCTTAAAATAAATAAATAAATAAATAAACTAAACAATTAATAGATGAGATATCAATCATATTCTAGGAGGTTTAGGAGCAATAGACAAAAGATATTCAAGAATGGAGAAACAGAATTCATAGAGTCAGCCCCAACATAGTTCGGATGATGATGAGATAAAAGATATTCCAAGAGGAGGTTAGGAGGGGAAAAAACATTTTTAGTACATTAGAACTTGCACTTTGATAAAAATGATTCTCTTAAAAAAAAGTTTTAGGGGCTATCAATATGCTCATTTTCCAAAGTGCTAGTTTCTATGTAGGCCCACAATTAACAAATTTGGGCCACCAAACAGATTCACACCTACAAATAAAATAACAAAATACGACAGAGCTATGGCTCGGTCTCTTTTTCTTTTCTTTTTTCACCTTTTTTATTTTTTTTTATTTTTCTAACAGGAGAGGTAGGACACCAGTCATTTGTATTGTGTAAACTTTCAAATGTAACATTAACATAAATGTCCATAACAGATTTACAAATTACAACCCATTATACTTAAGGACATCATAGGCGTGATACTTCTTTATGGCTAAAATTTTACATTAATAAAAAATAGTGCATCACTTGGGTTAGTGATGTAACTCAAGTAATGACTCAACCGAGTCTACCAAGTTGGGCGAGTCAATATCATTATTCAACTGATTCTTGGGTATGAACTCACCCACGTGACTCACTTTGCCTATCGAGCCAAGTGAACTCAGCAGAGTTCCAAGTCAACTCAGCAAGTTGGGAAACTATGGAAAAGAAAGAGAAAAGGCAAACCATATAAGGACATCTCCATGAACAAAAACACATGGTAGTCAGTGGTACTCATAGTTGTCCATTCGTGTGTAAAGTCAAAGCCCCTCATGCACTGTAGAAAGGACCCGTCCAAGCCAAAAATGCTCCAACTCAGCGAGACAGGACCATTAATGCAACTCAACCAAGCCAACATGGCTCCAACTCAGCTAGATGGGACTGTCAACGTGACTCTAACTGACTTTACCAGGTCGTATAGAAATTTTTGGATGCAATCACTCGGTTTTAAATTCGGACCACTAAAGGGGGGAGATATTGTTCCTAGCATTTTACAATATTGTGGGGTTTTGGGATATTTTTATTATTATTTTTTATTTTTGAGATAAAAGATTCACACGACAACAGATCACGATGCCAAATCATATCGCCTTTTGGGGTAGACCGTGACCGTGATATTGAATTGTGAATTAGGTCCAACTTAGTTGAGTCATATCAAATTAATCAACTTGAGTTTGATCGAGTTACACGGTCCAAGTTTTAAAGCCTCACTAACACTAGAAACCCATCTAAAAACCACCAAACCCATCTCCTCCACACCATTCACAAAGACTGTCCTTCAAACTTTCTCAAGTAACCTAAGCTCTCAGAAGACTTTGCTCATAGAGTTTTGATTTGATTTTATTCTTTTTAAGGAGATTTGAGTTCATTTGGGGGCCTTTGAACTAGAATATGATAGATTCAAAAGGAAATCTTAGGAGGGGTTTGTAAATTGCACCCTCTCAAAGGTAGGTGTTAGAGGAAGGAGAAATTGGATTTTATTTTATGGGCTTTTAAACTACAAAATAAAGGTTTTGAAGATTGCTATGAGGTTTGCAACGAGAGGTCAGTTTCAACACTAAAGGGTTTTATATTAGAATATGAAAATTTTTAAGGGAGGGATCGATTCAATTTTATGTGCTTCTTTTTTGTAGTATGAAGGTTTTGAAACATAGCCCACTGTCCCCCCGACTTGACTGTCACTCGGCTGACTCGACTTTGGCAGACAACTAGAGGCGTCAACTGCTGAATCTTCCGTACTCAAGAATCAGCTGTCACAATTTCAACTTGACCAACGCATCCAAGACATTGTCTGAGTTGCATGACTCAATTGATGCACTATTTTTTTGCAAGGAAGATATTTGAATGCCAGATACAACCACATTTGAGTAGTTGCATAATGTTAACATGACTCTTCAAGTCAGCAAGTTGACTCCACTTCATCAATTGTTTAGTTCGAGTCACGAATTGGCACGCTATGATTTTGAAATGAGACCTTTTATTTTGTTCTCTTTTTATTTATTTATTTGTACAACAGTTCATTGCCATTAAAGACAAAATAAGGATGAAATGGTTAATGGTTATCTACTTATGTAGAGGGATAAAATGGACTTCCAACTCTCTCTTAAATTTCTGTACTCGTGGGGAAGATGGATGAAAACATCTTTAACTATTCCTAACAAATTTGGTCAACTATTCCTGCCACCCATATATAATTTGTGAACCTCGAGGAGGTCATCAACCATTAATAAAGAGGCAGGTCTTTATATTACAAAAAGATAACTAAAAATAAAAAACCAGCACATAACAAATAAATAAAAAGACAACGCATTCATTTGGAGGATTCCTTCAGAACATGGAAAATAAGCAAAACATTCCTACTATTATTTCCATGTGATGCATGGCCCAAAGTGAGAAAGAACTGTACCTTGAGAATGCTGATTAAAATCAATCAAGTCTTCTTTGGATGCCAAATATCCATATAATTGGCGCTGGCCACCAGGATAAAAGAGTTGCCGACGACGGTCCCAAGCTTCCCTATCTGTTCCTTCTTCTACAAAATGCTTGTGCAATCGTTCAGCCTCTAAATACCCACGCACTGAAGTATCAAACAATAGCACACTCATCCCACGATGGCCTTGAGGACCATAGGAGTGTCGGGCCTTCACTGCTTCATACGAGCTAAAATAGTCAAGTAACTCTTGGTTGCCCATGCCTATCCACTGCATGCAAAATGGAACATACAGTAAAAAGAAGGCTAAAAAAAAAAAAGAAATTCCAAAGTTATTGATATTACATCATTCAAAACTCAACTAAAAGAACGACAAACTCAATTTTTTTTTTCTAGTGTAAATAATAATGATGATGAAGATGATAATGATGATAAAACAAAACAAACAAAACAAAACAAAATGTAGTGTGTCTATTATCAAGGTTTTTTTTTCTCCTTTTTTCATTTTTTTTTCATGGCTTTAGGCATCTAAGTGTACAAATGACCACAGATAAAAATAGCAGCAGCTACAGTATTGACATAGCAGGCAAGACCGCTATGCTAAATTAAATTTAGCACCGCTAATTTCCGTAGTGGCCGCTACCAAGTGTGATTTATAACTATTTTTCAAAAAAAAATTGAAATACATAGTAAAGCTTTTTACGCAACTCTTCTACCCTTCTATGCTTAAAAGAACATTAAAACATATACAATTTCGTTGAATTGAAGCTGATGCAAAGCATTCCTCTCAAGGAATCTTCTCTAAGTAATGTCCTCGGAGACACCCAAAAATAGAGCCTCGATCATAGTCCTACTTGTTAATAACCAGTAACACCAAAAGCTTGAATTGTTTGTGAAAGGCATAACAATGAATATCAAACCCCCCCCCCCCCCCCCCCCCCCCCAGCAGGAAGCCGTTCGAAATCGAAACCCAATAGACAGTCAAAACAGACAAATGGATGGAAGTAACATGCCTCCTAAGGGTTTCGAACACATGACCTCTGGCTCTGATACCATGTTAATAACTAATAACACCAAAAGCTCGAGCTGTTAGTGAAGGGCATAACAATGTATATCAACACTACTCATATGGTGACTATGGTCAAACTCAATATATATATCCACCTCCTCCAAGTCCTATGATGACTTCTCTGGATTCAAGGATCCCTATACCCACCAATATCAAATTTAATATGGTAGGCATATGCAATATGGTAGCGGCACTACAAATGATAAAAAAGATGGGGATGAAAGACAACGACATCATATACCCCAGTCAACATTCTCCTTTGTATTAGAGCCGACCAACCAAGGCCCTTCACCAACTCTATATGCTTTTAAGTGGGTTGTTTTCTTAATGAAATTAGTAATATTATGTCCTTCCACATTTGTTGCATTGACTGCTGACTGTTCAGGATTGACTATTCACTATTTAGTATTTACTATTGCACTCGTAAGTTCCAGTTCTTAACTCTAGCATCTTGACTTCAAGTTCAATACATTGTTTATTTTGATGATATTTTTTCATCACGTAGTTTTTTTTTATAAGCCTTTCATTAGTTTCTAAGTTAGCCTAACTAAGCAACATGAATACTTGTGAAAAAAAATGATAATTACTATTATTTTCTATTAGTACAGCGATAAAGGACCTCATGCAATGAGGGGACCACTACTCCCCCTTATCTTAGTTACTTTCGCAAGAAAAACACATTATATCATTTTTCAATATTCAAGATTTTTTGAAAAAAATTCAAAATTTTTTTATAATTTTTTCAAATCAAACAGCTGTGCCGCTACGTAGCGCCCGCCACGTAACGTTTTGGCAGCGGCCATAGCGCTATTTCATCCTTGCAAATGACTGGCATTGAGGTTTTTCGGAGGGAGATATAATCCTTAAAACCATGATACATAATGACAGTGATATCTCAATTTTGACTATATATAAAGTGACACATACACATGATGCATGGGACCCACTTCATGGGCGCTTGACATAGGAGTATGACAAATTGCGCATAACCCAGGTTGTGCAAGTCATAGGACAGTTACGTGTTGGTTTCCCATTTTACTTAAGAGTCTATTGTATCAGGCTATCAGCCATTACTATGTCCTTTATTTTTTTAACTACAGGGGTTCCTACTTGGAATCTTAATTAGTAAAGGGATGGGATTATGTTTAATTAAACTAGTCCCTAGGCCATTAAAAAGGTTCATTTTTTCTCAAGGGACATTAAATGTGCATGTAAGGACAACATGCACATAGTTCGACCTATTCATGAGTCTGCAATTGTAGTTTGACAGTAACCCGATTCGAAATTTTGATATTTAATGAATCAAGTTTCTCAATTCATTTCATTTATAGTTTGAGTTCAATGAGTTCAATGCACCAATTGAGTATATAATTTGACACAAACAGTCAAATTCACTCCCTTTGGTTTGTCGTATTCAACACCAATTTTTATACGTGATCAATTTGGTGCTGCTGGCCAAGCCCGAATTCCAATCAAGTAGAAATTTGGCCCAACACCAATGTGCCAAGAGAGATTAATTTTGAACCCCACTGATTTAACACACACACACACACACACACACACACACACCACATGCGCACATGTGCTATTCTTAGGCTAAGTTTCATTCTAGGCCTGCCAAAATCCAACTCGGATCAAAGTCGGAAAACCCGTACCCGTACTAAACCCGACAAACCCACTACCAAACTCACCCCTAAGAAGTGCAAATTGAGGCAGTCACCCATTTAACCCTTAACGCTGCCATCCCCAGCTAAGCATCTTGGATTTCTTCCACTACATCTGCAAGTCACTATATTGCACTAGAGACACCTTCAGCCCAATGAATGGCTCTATAATCAATTGAATAGGGCTCTATTTTAAGTTCTCTTGAATGTATAAGAATGGCCTTAATCTTTGCCTAATTCATCAAAGTAAAATCAACCAAGCCGGAGCAAGTAAATAATGTTTGTCCTGCTGAGTTTCTCAAAATACCTCCCACACCTAGGATCCAAGACTATCCAGGCATTTCCATCACAATTCCAACTTCAAAATACAGTCAAAGCAGTGTGCACAATGTATGTATGACCTAACTCCTCAATCACTTCTTTCTTATGTTGCTGAAGGAAGCTTTTATCAACACCTTTGAAAAAGCTAGAACAGAAGACCACTCAATTATTGTGTGTCAAAACTTTGCCATCTAAGGAGTTTCTCTCTGTTTTTTTTTCAATTGACGGGAGTAACAGTGCCACATGAGTGTCAAAGGGGCTGCGAGTGCGAGGTTGTGAGTGTGACCCAGATTATTGTGTGCTAGGTGACCCAAAAAAGGATGATGAGGACAGTTCATGACTGTGTATGGCAGATAATATTTATAACATATATTTGCGTATATAAATATAAATATATATATATGTACACATGTGAAACTAACAAAATAATCAATCATACTATAGAAGAAATACCTTCTCATGTTCATCTTTCTCCAGTAATGTATTCCTAATAACCACCATTGGAGGCCAAATTATATCATGATCCGCTGCCATTTCACGAAGACCCTTCCATTTACCAAATGCTTCACCTCCTGGAATTACTGATGCCCCCCTGCGTCGCAATTCCTCTTCCAAAAGCTCAGCAAATTCTCTGTGAAGCATCGCTCTTATGGACCCTTTTGTTTTTGCATGTGTCATTAATGGCTGCAGACCTCGGTACCAGTCAATAGCACCTGGGCCACGTACGCATGCTGGGCAATGCCACTGCCTTGACGGCTCACTTATCTGCTCATTGGTTAGCTTATCCAATGCATCAAAAAATGCACTAAACCACCTGTTCTTCTTCCTTGTCTCATGGCTCTTTTGACTAACATCAGAATCATAGTCATCGCAAAGCATATCTTCATCACTGTCTGCCACAAGTTCATCATCATCAGAATCATTTTCAGGATGGTGCTGGCCTTGATCAGACCCAGAATCGTCATCTACAGGAGCAACCTCATTAGCAACTTCGGAAGTCTTGGATTGAGAAGAATTTGAGGAACTAGATCTGGCAGCCCACTGCCATCCATGCTGGAGCGGCGGACGTATTGCAGATGGTGGTGCCATGTAAGCAGCTTCCCAACCCCTGTTAGGCGGCTGTGGCTTCATATTTCCTTTACCAACATGTCTCTTCGAATCAGCTGCCTGTGCCCAATTATTCCCATGCATATTTCCAGTCCCACCATAAGCGGTGCCACCTTGCTTTTGCGGCATTTCTTGATGACCCCAAGCTTTAGGCGAAGCAACTGAGGCTCCCCGTGCTTTTGCAGCACCATTCCCACCACGGTTCCTAGATTTCCTTCCCGGGACTTCCCATTCACCAGTCTCAGCAGAATCTGTGCTCAAATCCGCCACATCATAATTCAGTTGATCGTTCTTGGAACCATTGTTGCTAGAACCAAATCCTCCTGAAGAATTTCCAAGTTGGGGACCAGTGCTTTTCCCTTTATTTAGGGAACCAGCAGCTACGGCAGCAAAGGAGCTGCCCCTGCCTCCACTTCGTTTGGAACTCATCTCAATATTCCAGGTCTCCTGCATTAATTCCATGAACAGAAAAGTCCAGTCAACATCTAGTTGAGCCACTCTATGGAAAGAGCCGCACCAATAAACATGACCTAGAAATGGAATTGCAACACCAAATATATAAACTAGAACCAAATCATTCCATGGAAGAAACAATTTCGTACTGCTATATATGGTTATTGAATTTCACTCAGGACATCAAAATATTTGCCAGTAACAAATATCAGGTCATAAAAACATTATAAAATGCCCAAGATTGCAAACTCTGTAATTCAACATAAAAGAAAAAAGTAACATTCAAATCCTGAAGATTCCTAGCAAAGTGTCTGAATATGCGCATATCATCATCAGGCCACTTGGGTTGGTTTTAGCCCATCGTGCATAGTCCTAACTACACACTTAGAAGTTACAAGTTGATTTTTGAGACAGAGAAATCACAGTAAACTCATGCAGAACATGAGATACAAATGCCTCAATCCAAGCAGTAACATTCATGCGCCGAATTTTTAATATGAACATCGCAAATATCTAGTTGTTTGCAATTGGAAATCTGATAATAATTTTTTTTTCCACTTTAGAGCTCATTTGCCTACATTGTACTGAATTCCTATGAATTCCCCGGGATTGATATTGGCGTCTAAGACTATGATGCTGATACAGAACTATTCGACATGAAAATTGCAGTGTCGCAGGATTTTACACATAAAAAGCAAAGTATCAGATACAGCGTGACAAGATGCATTGCCTGTTTTTGAAGTATCCCGCGTCATAGGCCTAAGGCAGATATTTAGATTCAATCATCAGTTTCTTAGGATTTGATTTTCCCTATAGATAGGCAGATAATCAATTTTTATTTAAGAGAGATTATTTGATGACCCCTCTCATCCTTCAAATTTGCGCCACAATAGAAAGGCACTGCTTAGAAAACCTAGGAACTCAAACACCCAAATAAACAAACAGATATTCAACTCAAATTAGACCCCAGAAACACCCATGCACAGTGAATTTGTTCTTAGGTATTACACACCCATGAGTGAGGCAATTGCCCTTCATATAAACTGGACTCACAGAATCACCCATTCAAGTGGGGCCATTCAATGTGGATTGATCTTGGGGTACCATCCATCCATCCATGGTGGGCCATTTTTTTTTTATAGCTCTGATTTTGCTACTATCACATACCTGCTCTGCTACTAATGCAGAACGGATATCCTTCTCCTACTAGCACATGTAGAGCCAAAATCCGGTGTTCCAGACCGTCAACATGGTGGGCCCCACCACATGACTCATTTCCTCAGAGAATCTCCCAAACTAAATTGATCCTTGATCCTCTTTACTCTTCTTTCTTTGACCCACAAATCAATGGTGACTTAACCAATAAGTTAACCCCAGAAGAGAGAGCGAAAAAAAAAAGTCCCATGTGAGACATCATCCAACAGTAGTGTGGGTGAGGCCCATCACATCAACGGTCCACGGTCAATCAAGCAACTGGCCCAGCAATCAACAACATGGAAACGGAAAAAAAAAAAAAAACAAATCAAGATGATGCAGCAGCCCAAAGTGCTAAGACCCATTACTTCTATTCAAAAATGGGTACAGAAAGATTGACCAGATGATCCCAATAACCATCCAGATTGATGAACAGTACAGTCATTCTACACTGTCCATTTCAGGCCATCACCAATCAGATGATCAGACGGCCAAGATTAGAGACATTTCTATCACGTGGCCCACGGCGCACGTTAGCTTCCCTTCCTGGAACAGATAGAATCCGTACCTACGTCAGCAGTATCCAGAAGGAGAGAACTGATGGATTCTGCAGCGATCGCCGTCGCCGGAGAAGGAGACGGAAAGGGCTGCGAATAGGGTTAGGAGGGAGGATCTCCGCCCGGAGAGGGAGGAAATGCGGTGCCGAAGAATGTCAGAAGCGCCGGAGACGGGAGCAGGGGATGGAGAGGGCGAGAATACGGAGAGAGGAGTGAGTTGCTGCCGCCGTTTATAGAGAAACCGGACGTCAAAAGCCATTTAATTATGATTTACAAAGTTTAACTTAAAACAGGGTACACCTCCGGAGCAACTATTTCTTTGCTCCTGTTGAAATGAGAGGGGCCCATTTTTTTCTTTCCCATTTTTTTCCCATATAAATCCATAGGGATGAATAAGCTGCTTGTCTATTGACAGTAGGCCAAATTTCACTTTTGTGAGAGTTGGGAACAGACTAGATTGATCATCTACTCTGGCATGTGATTGTGCTAGTGAGAATAAGAAGTCTAGATTTACTTTAGAACTAATGATAATTAGATTTAGGGCATGTTTGTGTAGCTCAAATGGGGCCTAGGAGCACAGAAAAGATAATGGGTTTTTACTTGATTTCCAACCTGGCAAGCAGGTGAAATTTCCATTTTTGTGAAAGAAGAGATGTGTCCGTTGCTCCTACACAAATGTGTTTTTAGAAAGTATTGCACAGTTTTCAAAAGATTCCCTTTTTGATGGGGCATTCAAAATTCTATTAAAAAAAGAAGTATTTATGTTTAGGTCACCCTCCTTGAGAATTGTTTTTTTTGTTGAAATGGTAACATATATTTTAATAAAATAATAAAAAAAATATAAAGAGCAAAAATAAAAAGGTACAAAAGAGGTATACCAATTCTAATTACAAAATAATACTCTCCCAGGGAGATAACCTATCAACCTCGTTTTTGGCAAAAGCATATGCTATAGAATTGGCCGATCTTAACTCATGACTAAAAACAACATCCAATATAAAAAACAAGCCACGAATCTCATTAGCGTGAAATTGAAATCTCCAAAAGAAAGACCTTTGATTTGTTAACCAAGTAATGGCATTAAAAGTGTTACGCTCCGAAATTTGAGATCCTTGGGACCCTTAAATCATGAGACATGACGGGCCCTCAACAATTAATTTAAATAAATTTCAACCTTTATTAAATAACCCAAATGAAATAACGTGATCAATATCCCATACTACACAATAAAATCAATCCATTAACATAACAAATAAATCTGAAGTGCAAGTGATCCTCAAAATATAATAAACAATTTCTCAACTCTAATAAAACCCTAAATCAATTCTCAAATCTAAAGCTGAAGTTTTAGTAGGTCATCCCTTAGTCCTAATTCCACATAACTAGCCAGCTTTCCTTGGATTCCGGCTTGACCTCAAAATCTGTAGGGAAAAACAAGGGTAAGTAAAACTCAACAAGTAATACGAACCATAAAACCTAGTAAACAGGTAACAATTTAAGAAATCAAATTTAGAGTCATGGTTTGCATATATAGGGTATATCAAATAAGGTAAGTACAATATCTTGAAAACGACAAAAAGATAATATGACCGAAATTCAGAGTATTTCAAATAAGTGAGCAAGTAACCAAATCAACAAATGAAAAAAAAAAAGCATCTCCGCAGTAAACAAAAAATCAAAGTGTGTTCGCCAAAGTTAAGCTTGAATCAAACACAAGGTACTTGCCAAGTACAAATCGTATTCATATCCAAAGTTGACACGAGGCCTAAGATGCTAGTAATCTCCAAAACAAAGTGGGTCTAGTTGCAGACTAGGAATATCATACAAAGGGAACCTAATCCCAATGTCATTCCCAAAATGGCTAAAATCCGCATGTAAGCGTCCCTATGGTGCGTTGCCTATACTTTAAAAAATGCCTTGAAGGTAAATTCAAGAATTCAAAATAATGTTAATTACAAAGATGGCCAAGTGTTGAGATCACAAATTGAATCACATGTTATCAAGATTTTTCCACATTTTTTTAGCATTGTAAATCCAATGATAATTAATCTTATAAATTGTAGCATGATGGTGGCAAGGAAACATGATCAGGTATGATGTAACCATCATGTATAAGCATGTCAAAGACAACAAAATATCCTAATAATTTAAGATTATTTCAATAGTTTCCAAATTTTCATATTTTAAATCAAATTGAGGTAAGGACCAGAAAACTCTAGTGCTAAAAAATTATGGTAAGATTACTTGCTTAGATTGATGCTGATGAACAAGTTTGACTTGACCTGACCTAGATATCCAAGTATCTCAATGTAAATGCTTGTGAATGATTGGTCATCAATAATTAAGATTCAGGCTCATGTATAAATTAATGGGTCAAATACTATAAATCCAACAATTTCATTAGATCGGCTCAGACCAATGGGTCACATTGTTCAACTGGGTTGGAAAGTTGGGCAGATGCTTAGACTATTTGATGTTTTACGCTATAATGAAATATGGTTCCTGGGTAATGGATCATCACATCTTGGTTTCGGGCCAGATTATAAAGAAAATCAGGTGGGCCTGAGTACTTTGGATGGTGCATGTGGATCAAGTGGGCCAGAGCTATGGTTCATTGGTTCTAACTTAGTGAGTTTTGATGACTACAGTGCTGATCATGGCCTGCAACAGGATAATGGGCCTATTACTGCGAGGCAACAGGGTTTTGTTCGTTTCAAGGGAAATCTGTTTGTTTCAAAGGAAAGGAGTCTGGGTTGACTCTAACGCTGGGTTCTGCTTGTGTAGGGAATTAGAGAGGGGAAACTGGAAGGGAGCAAAGGAGAGTAATGAGAAGAAAAGACGGAATAGAACAAGAAGAAGAAAGGAAGAAGGAGTCCAGGAAAAAAAAACAGAAACAAGAGAGAGAATAGAAAAGTGAAAACAGAAGTTAGAAGAGAAGAAACGAGGGAGGAAGAAGAACAAAAGAGGTTAAGCAGAACAGGAATAGGGAGAGAAGAAAGAGGAGGAAGAAACATAGAATAAGAAAAAGAGAATGGAAGGCAGGACGAAGGAACAGGAAGACAGAGAAAAGAAAGTCGATGGCTAGGGGGTTGTTCCTTGGGTTGAGTGAGTTCGGCTAGTGTGCATGTGACGAGAGATGAAGGTTATCGCTGAGATAGTGGAGGTGAAGGATAAGAGAATGCAGAACATAGAAAAAATGGAGGAGAAAGAGGAGTTGCAGGGCAGTGGGAAAAACAAGAAAGAAAAGAAAGAAACAAGGAAGGAGGAAACAATAAAGAAGAGGATGCAGAGGTAAAGAAGAATGAAGAAGAAGGTGATGAACGAGGTGTATGGGGGCTTGGAGACGGGCTGCAACCAGGAAAGGAAACAAACAGAAGCACGAAGAGGAAAAGAAGCCAGGAAGAAAAGAGTTGCAGAGGTTTCTGTTTGGGGAAAGATCGTGATGGAGAAGAATGCAGGGAGGAGAGGAAACAGAAAAGAAGCGATGGAGACGAAAAACAGGAAGATGGCGGGGTGAAGAACGAAGAAACAATAAAGAAGAAAAGAAGATGCCTCATTTGATCATTCTAACCTTTTGACCATCAAGTCAATAATTTTAGAATATATCAAATTTGAATATTAATACAAGAATTAGTAATACTTGGATGACAGTCAAAGTGGGTTTTGCTGATTCACAAGGTTGGTAAGAGTGAAAGGTGAATTGATAACTTAGGTGTCATATATTGGCAAGAAAGAGATGTTCACAAATGTAGTCCATTTAAGAAAGTATAGTTTCTCTATATATAGCTTGTAAATTCTCAAAATCTCAATGGCAAGCAAGTCTAAAGTCTAGGTCCTGCAAAAATAAGCCTAAGTGTGGTCAATTTAGATTTGAAATGGCTCATCTGATTGAGCCGATGGCTTGTAGTCGATCATTTGATAAGTTACGTTTGAAGCATAATTACCGACTACTCTATTCATATCACTATGATCATGGATGGAATCATTTGAAAAGACAAACTAGCCTAGTAGCCCTTACATGTACCTAGTACCATGGGAGCAAATCTGCCACCATTACATATTGCCCTTCGAAAAAATAATTTTACAATGTCGCCATCCTAAGAAAAAGTGCTTGAGTCGTCCGTTGTCCGGATTGCCATCCACAAGTTTACTTTCTTATGAATTTTGTTGTTTGATTTCTGTCTTCCTTTTTTTTTTTCTACATATAAGAGTATTTCGTTTGAAAAAAAAAACCCTCTTAGATGGATTCTGCACAAGAAAGAACCTCATAAATATTATTGTACAGATTTGATCCCGCTAGGCCAATTGTTTGTTTTTTAAATATTAGAGGGGAGGGAGCACAACTTTCAACAAATTTTTAATTGAGGATTGACTATATTCCTCTACTATAAGTTTTCTACATGATTTCAATGGGGCAAGGAATGTAATGGGTGTAAAAATAAGTTGTAACCCCTACACCCTAAATATAAATTTTATTAGATAACTCATTTCTTATCATAAAGTCTTAATTTAATTAAGATTTAAATTTCTCTTAGCATATGAAACTCTATTAGGTTAATAACTCTATGCAAACACTAAAGATATCTCTATAAGAAGACTTACTAACATAGGAATTCTAATGTAAAATGGTCATCTAAAGTGGGTCCTAGGCATATGGTCATTGGGCCATACTTAAGTTTAATAATTCTAACATTGGTCATACGTCTCTTTTTCTTCCTCTTCTTCCTCCTATGTTTTCAGACCAACACTCTGTTTCTCACCCAACTCATCCCTCCACCTGTACACCAATCAAAACATGCATGGACAATAAGGCATTGCAAGAGAATGTGGTTGTTGCCACTACCATTCCACTTCCAGTCTTACAAATTACACTGGTATAAACAAAGATTGTTATTTATCCCGGACAATGTAAATATGATACAACTTATAGTCTCTGCAGCCTGTTCTTTGATGTTTGGCATCGAAATTCAACTAGAGATGTTAACAACTCTGATGTTTGGGTAAGAATAGCTATTTACTCTAGTGATAAGAAGTGTTGGTTCTTATTAAGAGGTCTCAATTCAATCATCATTTTCTTCCTTTTTGCATATGTGAGTTTTATCACCTCTCATATGTGAGTTCTATGGTATTTTCTCACACATGTGAGTCCTTATTTCCTTGCATGTATGAATTAAATGAATCCCCCACATGTGTATGGTTCCTTTTATCCTGCATGTGTGAATTGTGTATGTGTTCCTCACATGCAAGTCCATGTGTGATTCGTGTTCGTATACGGTTACCCTAAAAATAAAAAATAAAGAAACTTCGATGTTTGGCTTTGTAACTTGCTCTTTGGGCACGATTACAGTGAACTTGCCACAGTAACATGTTCACTGTGGAAGTTGTCCCCTCGTCCACTTTGCATTTTCTAGCAGCTTGAATCATCTCTACACAGTGCCACATAATATTCTTTTCTTCCAACTTTACCTTCTCCTCTTCCTCCATCACAACAGGAATGCTTGTGACATCCTGAAGTCTCATATCGATTATAGAGATGAAAGTGAATGGGTTTATTTATAGAGCTTGCACCATTACCTTGCATGAGGCCTTTTGATAGGTTGAGGCTCATCAGAAGCAAAACCGTGAGGCTCATGGGCCAAAGTAGACAATATCATGTATGCGTGTAGGGGTGGGGCGTTACAATGCTTGTCTTTGAAGAAATGGGCATTTGGGAGACGCCCATAGTCAAGCGAGCAGAAAAAAAAAATCAGAGGGAAGATTTTTTCTCTGTGCATCTGACGAGGGTCTTTTTTGTGAATGGGTCCTAAGATTTTTTTTCTCGTAAAATAGAACTAGTTGGTTTTATCAACCTAAATTAATACATATCAATATCTAATCCTTGCCTAAACCCAAGGAAGGTACAAAATATATATATATCAATATTTTTATAGATCAAATCCAAATTAAAATTAATGATAATTTTAGTCAATCATTGAAGTACATGAAATCAAATAAAATATAGATGGCTTTATATAATATGGGCTGTGCACTGCTTTGGAGATTGTACTAGACAACCTGTGGGGCCAACGTGGATTCCAACAATCATGCATGATGATGAGCACCAAAAGATCCAAAGGCGCCCACATCATATACAAAATTTCAAGCCAATCTCATTATCTTAACTCCTAAATCCATCTCCTTCCCATGTATACTGTTGAAATGTATGATTTTATTTGATTCTTAATTCAATAGTTGAATCCATTCTGATCGATGTAGAATCCATGGGATCTGTCCCATATGAGGTTTAAGGTGACGACATTGGATCGATCAGATGGGGCCCAGCTGGTCCCCATAGCACATTCCATAACATATAGCTATTAAATTGCAGAAAACCAATTATAATACGCAAACACATTCCCAACGAAGGAGTACGGAAAATCCATACTCCCTCGTCCTATGCTGAATAGTAAGTATTTAGTTCATGTGTATATCCGGTAAAGAAAAGATAGGGAATGAACTGAAAACTGACCGAAAAGGAAGGAAATGACTCCACTCACCAACCAAATGTTCGAGTCAATGTCACCATGGATGGGCCCCACTAAAATGGGCCAGGGTGAGGTACAGCCCCAAACTAAATATGTCCCAGTTGATTAACGGTTTTGATTATATGTTTGACGGATATGGATATCTAGGTTGAAATTTGCAGTAGTAAGTCAAAAGAGTTGAGAATAAAGTTAACCACATTTTATGCGCTAGTGTTCTTTGTGATTTGACCACATTTTTTTTAACTCTTTGGACTAGACTCACTCGTTTGGGTGAAAGAGAAGCCCGATAAATTTTCTGTGATCCAATGCAACTTAAATCCACAACCTTTTAGTCGTATATACCATATTAAAGCAGCTGTGATTCCCCTTTGAAGTTTGATTTGACTGCTTATTGCAACATTTTGGCTTATGGATACTTCAACGTGGGTCTTCGGCAAATTAAAACCAATTAGACTTTATGTATTACAAAAGGTAACCTTAGCCGTTTAACAATTATTTATTTATTTATTTATTATTATTATTATAAGGAGCCGTTCAACTTCTTGATGGTCCATTAAACAGACGGTTACAGATAAGATTGAAAATTAGAGAGAAGGGATTTTTTTACAAACAAGACCCTTTAGTTTTCCTTTATCGTAAAGAAATAATTATGTACGGTAGCCACATGGAAATGAATCCTTGCATCTGTAATTCACTCTGGTGATATTCAAATTATTTTAAAGATGTATCCATATGTGTTTACTCATTTAAACTTGCGATTACTAAGATAGTTGGTGGCATTTTTCATAAATTTGGTCATATTGCATCGACTTATTTTCATAATAAAAATAAAATTTGTATATATTTGACCATATAATATGGATCTAAATCGGCATTCTCTAGTTTCGTTGATTAATGCTTTAAATTTTTAATCAATTGATAAAAGACTTATTGATGGATTGTGTACATGTAAATCCTTAACACAACATTTTATACGGAGAAGAACCCTCTAATTAGGCCACAACTGAAATGGTTCAGAACTTTAGAAAGTGGACGCCGCGTTTATATTTTTCATATGTATTTGTACACACAATTCGGTCAGTTTTATATCTAGCTTTTTGAGAATGCCTAAATTAAACAATAATTTCTACACTGTTTCATGAGTCTAGATATATGAACATGGTAAATGCATCTTTTATTGGTGTATATTTTCTCAAGCTCCATTTATTTGTATGAGTGGTGAAATGAAATGAAATAAAATCCAATGGTCAAATCAAGTAGAAAAAAAAAGAGAGAAAAGGGTTAAAAATAAAGGCACAAAATGACAAAAAAACCCTTAAAAGCACTAAATAGTAAAAAAAAAGATATTTTTAAATGACACAGATTACAAATAGAGAAAGAAAAATATTTCGCTCATTAGTGCTTTAACTCTCAACCTCCATTTCTTTCTCTTTGTTTTGATTTGACCTTTAATTTTAATTGGTTTCACCCCACGTGGAAACAAACAAGCCTAACCAAATAGATTTTTACATGGCCTAAACTACATGTCTACTAATTTTATTGTATGTATTTTTTAATTTTTTATAAATACCCCCTTAAAGTTTATAGGATTTATAAATAAACCCTTGTGGTTCTTATTTGTAAATAGGCTCTAGCATTTACATTTATATACCTTTTGTATCCATAAAATCAGTAAACTTCCAACTACCATAATTTTCTAAAGTGAGATGATATTGCCTATCTCTTTTATCCATATATACATAATTTTAAAAGCACAGCATTTTTTTTCTTTTGTGATATTCAGAGTTACATTTAGTGGGAGATTACACCCTATATAAATATAATCCTTTTAATTTAGAACTCATTTCATTAAGTTTAAATCTATCATAATGACAATCAACACATGTACTTATAATCAATTCTATTTTTTCCTATCCAAACGTGGGCGACCATTTGATTGATGAAAGTTTCGAAATACATTATTGGACTTTATATGCATGAGAGAGAGGGCATTAGGACTTGGGATAAACTAATAACATTTTTTAAAATAATAATATACTCATTTTTTTGTTTAATAGGTGTAATGGGAAAGCTATCATTTTTATAAAAATTAAACACAAACTTTATTATGGTTGCCCATTTTTGTTAGGAATATTTAATTTGGGGACTTGGAAGGTATTAAAATGGAAAAGCAGGGGCCTATTTACAAATACTAAAACAATAGGGGGCTATTTACAAGTCCCATAACCTTTAGGGGGGTATTTACAAAAAAAATCTTATTTGTTAGATTGTGGAGACTAATGGGCCCCAAATGATCTACGCCCATAAGCCTCAACGGCTACATGATTGATCCGGTTAACATGAATCCCTTGATTATCTCATGCATTTAGCATAATTGGAGAGCCATTTCCCCGACTTTTTTGAAAAATTGGATCTCTAAAAGGTATTTATAAATATGGAGGTTAAGATCCATAAAATTATAAGGGGATAACCAAAGAGAAGAGAGATCTTGCAAACTCATCTGTCGGCGATCACCAGCCTCATGGCATCTTCTCTAATCATATGCTCCCTTTATAATTTTAATCTTAGCTTCCATATTTATAATACTTTTTAGAGATTCGATTGATCCATCATTATTATTGTCATACTCATAGCCCATGCTATAAAAAAGAAAAGAACGTATGAAAGTATAATTTTCTAAAATATAATGAGAACAACCACTTTGGCTCCTCGTTTGATCACACATATGAACTAGTATTTTCACTTAAAAGCATAAGAGCTTTTTTGAAGCAATAGATGAATTTTCCAATGAAGTGAAATGACACCTCACTTGAACTTTACAGTGAAATGAATTTACCAAACACGCCCTATAATATGTGATTGTAGCATTCATGATATGACCATATGGGCCCAAATGACTTTCTATACATTCTCCCTCATGTGTATAATGGAGTTTAGGTCATTTGAAGTGCTTTGTGATGGAGATTGGTGAAACTTTACGGTGAAGCCCATCTCTAAACTACTAAAAAAATATATAAATTGGTTTATTGGTCAAGAGTGATGCTCTAAACCTGCATACTCAAGGATGGATCATTGGACATGTAAGTGATACTAAGGTATCAATACCACTCAATAATGCGTGTGCCGGCCAAATGCTCAAAATCATTGTGTGTTAGTGAATAGACAATTATTTTGAATGTTGATTTTTAGACTTTTAGTAAGTGAGTTCCATCATAGAGTTTTACTTGTTTGATTGATCTCATGAGTGAAAGCTTCAGAAGATTAGGGCTTTAGCATGTGTCAAGGCTCTTGTTATTGTATAGTTATAATTGCATGTTATTTAAGAAAACCTCAACAGAGATACAATATTTATTAAAATGCTAGTTTGTTTGCAAAAAATAAAAAAATTAATAATTGAATATATAGGAATTCATAGTTAGAAAAAATTCATTGAAAATATTATTAAAGGGCTGAATAATGAAGAATATGAGGAGAGGGGTGAGGAACATAAAGTAACATGTAGATGGCACATTTACTTTTCAAGGATTTGAATTACTTGTGTTATTCATTTCCCGCTTTTTCTTATTTAGTTCATCTTTCTGTATTAAATTCTCATTGAAGTGGAGATTATTTGATGGTATTATTAGCTATTCACCTTTGATTTTTTATTTTCAAATTACTTATAGAAATAAAGACTATTTGAAACATTAGAATTGTGTTAGAATTATGAGTATTAGCTAATTTTATGGGTTGTTAGAATTATGAGTATTGGCTAATTTTATGGGTTGTGGACAAAACTCGATTCAATATGCATTGTAATTTTTCATTTTTAGTTTTGCACTGTGGCATGTGTCACCGAATGCGCTGAAGTAAAGATATTGAAGAAACTATTGAAAACTCTTGAAAAAGTAAACTAGAGACAGAATGACTACCCGCACGAGTGAGGGGTTAGTCTGTTCAAGCGGACCTGAAGAGATTGCCTAGACAGAATTGCCACCCACTAGAGCAAAGTTCTTGTCCACTCGTTCGAGCGGGGAAGGGTTGTGAGGATATATTGTAACTGTTCAATTTTTCTAGTGCTTGGTTTATCTTGGATTGAGGTGATTGGTCTTGTGGTTTTTTTCATGTTTGAATTTTCCACGTAAAAAATCTTGGTATCATCATGTAGTAATTGATTTACTTTAAATCCTTTTATTGTTCACTTAATTAATTGGATTGCATGCTAGAAATCAGATTGAGACTTTGAACCTCACCTAGGCGGTTTTAAAATCTTCAAATTGAATTATATTGAACAAATATGTCCTAAATGTTTTCACAACTCCTTTCTATACTACACATACCCTCCACTTGAACTTTGACATATGGAGGGTTTGCCTTTCTTCAATTAGAAATCTAAATATTATGCCGAGTTGGAGTAACAACTAGGAGAGAAAAACAACATCTATTACAAATTAAGAAGCACACAAACATAAATTATAATCCTTTATTTCTAAAGTTACTTCCATCGACAAAGAAAAATAAGACGACAACCGATCTAACTAAATTGAACAGCTTAAAATGCAACTAAAACAAAGTACACAAGCAACTTGCTATGATCTAAGTGAAGAGAACAAGATAATATGAAAACATAAATGCAAATAAGAAAATTAATTACTAAGTTACATCGATAAAGCACAACACCAATAGCAGTGGCATTGGAACGTTGATTTCACGGGACTGCCTTCATCCCTGAGCATGTAGGTTGTCTCACATGAGTTGCACCATGTATTAATCCCATGGGTGGTCTATAAATGCCAGGTTGTCAAGAAAAAAAGAGAGGAAATTATGGGAAAAATCACGTTGGTGGGCCACTCTACAAAATCATACATGTTAGCAATTTGGAATCAAGAAAGGCCCCATGGGGCCATTTTCGTTTTTTTTAAAATTTTTCTCGTGGAGTGATGACGTCATCATTTGAGGACCATACCCGTCATGGGTTTTTATAGTTTTCGTCTTCCCTAAAGTCTTCTTTCTTCATTTGTTTTCCCAACACAGTTTTGCTTTGGTGAAAACTGTGGTCGTGCCTCCTTATCATCCTCATCAATTCTTTTATTTAGTGCATTTGTGAGAATTTAGTATCTTCCCAATCATCTTCTTCTTTAAGGTTTTGTATGAGGTTAGGGTTTTCTTTCCAATTTTTTTGTGAATATTTCATCAATCTTTCCTTCTACCATTTATATTCTGGTAATGGCTTTGAAATGTATTTCATATACTTGCATTCCACTCAAGATTTGAGAAGAAAGTAGTTCCTATCCATTGCAAACCTTACGTTTAGAATTTTTTTTCTTTTTGCATTATGTTGAATCTACTTAAATGCAGATTATTCCTAGGGTTTTTATTTGAAGTTCATGTGCGTGTGAGATATATAGGTTTTTTTCTTATTTTTTCTATCTAGATTGTATTTTATTTTATTTTATTTTTTTGTTTTTGTGTGTTGAGGATTTTGTATTTATTAGGATTTTAAAGTTTTGTTTTAGTTTTTTACCCTTTTAATGAAACTACAATCCTGAATTTGCGTTGTAGCATTTTGTATGAATTTTGAACTTTCATATTTTTCACATTATGTATAAAATTCAATGTTTTTCATTGCATTATACAATGAAATGAGCAATAAAGAGGTTGTAGTAATATTCCACTTTGGCGGTGATTTTGTCTTTGATATTGTATATCTTGTGTACAATGGTGAAAGGCAAAAGTTGAGGCAGGTAGGAAGGAGTATAACATTCTCTTCTTTGCTAAAAGTAGCATTTAAAGAATCTAAATAGGAGGCATATATTGAAGAATTAAGCATTAAGTCTCTTCACCACAATGGTCGTGTATTTTCATTGGTTACTTTGGAAGATGACACTGATATTAGGAAAATTTTTGAAACAACAGGAAATGTAGTTACCGCATTACAAATATATGTGTCCAGATGTTTGAACATTACATAGAATCGAGTTGACAGTCCAGTTAGGTATGTGTTTGATTATATGAATTTGAAAAACTAAAATAGCTAAGATCTCTTGTTCATCATTTTGTTTGTTTGTTTGTTTGTTTTTTTTTTTTTTTTTTTGATGAATGTGTTCAAGGGTGAAGAGGAATGATATACAAGGAGGAAATGTGGTCACTTCAAGTTTGGAAAGAGAAAGCAGCAAAAGAAAGAAGGTCTGAGAATATTCTACAGTTAATCATTGTGAAGACACTGATATGCATGGAGAAAATATGGGCACCTTATCATTGATAAATATAAGTAAGAAAAGAAAAAAGGTATGGGAATATCCTACAGCTTATGCTTATGAAGACAATGAGATGCATTTTAGTACTACATGCAAGAATATTTCAGATGATCATCTTGCAAGAGGTGATTATAATGGTGTTCACATTGTAGGAGGTGGGGAGGTAGGATCATCATATAGTCTATGTAGTAATAATGAACTTACAGGTGCAGGTGGAAATTCAGATGGTGTGAATATTGAACATGTTAATGTAGGGATGGCAAATAACACATCAGATCAGCCAAGTCTGAAAAAAAAATAAAAGTTTAAAGGGCATAATGGTATTGACTGAGTTTACAACCGAAATTAGGATTGATTTGGCAAGGGAGATGTGGATAGGTTGTGTGTTTCAAGATCGTGAAAGTTTTAGAAGGTTATTGCAAAGTTTGCAATTTACAATAATTTCACTCTTACGTACTTGAGGACAAACATGACAAAAGTGACAGCATCTCGCAAAGATGACTTCTACCCTTAGCGTATACATGCCTCCATTGTTGATTTTGCTCCAGAATTTAAAGTACAGACATATAATCCAAGGCATACATATTCTTGTCTAATGATGGGGATAGCATATCTCCAAGCATTTGTGAAGCCTATTGAGGAGTTCATTAATGATAGAGTTCGATTGAATAATGAGTTGAAGCTTAATGAGATTATGCATGAATACTAAAAAGAATTTGGTGCTATATTACTTACAGAAAAGCACATATACGTAAAGAAATGACACTCAATAAAGCGCGAGGATCATACGATAAGTCATTTATGATCCTTTCTAGTTATTGAAAGGAATTGTGTACAAAAAATCCAGGTACCATAACCAACATTAACACCACGATGATGATCGGTTCAAAAGGTTTTTTTGGCCATTTGGTCCATGTATTCGTTCCTTTTTATTATCTATGAGGCCCATGCTAGCTGTTGATGGATCACACCTTAGGGGAAAATATCCTGGTATCTTATTAGTGGCAATGATGTATGATGCGAATTACAGGTTGTTTCAATTGGTATTTGCATCTGTGGAGGCTGAGCGCCGTAATAGCTAGGAGTGGTTCATCACTAATTTATCCATGGTATTAAGAAATCCTAAGAATTTGACAACTGTGTCGGGCTGCCAGAAAGGCCTTGTGCCTACAGTAGTAAATATAATCCTTTAGTGCATGGCACTGTTACTGTTGTCATCACATTGTTAAAAATATTAAGTTAAGCTTGGGTGATCGTGCCATAGTGATGAAATCTTGGAGAGCAGCAAAGGCTAGTAGACCATGTGAGTATGCGGCTTATAAAATGACATCCGTATTGTAGACGAAGGAGTCTACAACTATATTCAAGAAATTGGAAGGCAACATTGGTCAAATGCATTTGGTCATGGTCGGCGGTATGGCGTGTTAACTAATAATGCTGTCAAGTATACTAATAGCCTCCTAAAAGACAATAAAGTTCTATTAAGATAAAGGCGAAGATGATAGAGTTCTATAAAAGAAGACATTGACAAGCAGAAAATATCACCACTCGATTGACTCCTTATGCAGAGAAAATTCTATATAATGAGATAGAAGAAGCAAGATGGTTGGAAGTCCATGCTACAGGACTTTTATGAGTTTCAAGTACAATTGGGGGAGTTTATTGATGTAGTTTATCTAGAGTGCAAGATATGTTCGTGTCGCTAATTAGAAAATAATGGGAATCCCATGTAAACATTCGTTGGTATGTATGAATATTAGAGGTGTTAATCCATACAAATATATTGAGAATTGATACTTAACAAGCATTTATTGATCAACATACAGTAAAGTCATCCATCCCACTCATGACATTAGACAATAGGAACATGTTTCGATTTAGGAAATCTTACCTCCACGTGCAATGAAACAACCTGGATTGTCTTAGAAAAACCGAGTTTGCATTAAAGATAGGCATCGGCAAAAACAAGTAGTCACATGCTCGAACTGTAAAAAAAAAAAAAAAAAAGGTCACAATTGGCTTAGGTATCTCAATCTTCCTGTTCAATAATGAATGAGTTTTACTTAGTTACTAGTTATCCAAATTGTCTTCAATTGTTTGTGAATTGATTTGCATGCAGTTACTTTGTAAGGTCCTTTGAATCTGTAGTATATGAATGTATGATGAGTTTAATGACATTTGGCAAATGAAGAGATCTTTTTTTTTTAAATACACATAGTGATGATATCGTCACTTTCCAGAGAAGAAGTCCTTAGTAGTAGTGTAAACGAAGTCATCAGTCGTAGGGTATTAAGTGAGGACATCATCATTTTACAGATATGAACCCAGGTAGTCATAGTGTAAAATAGTGACGACGTCGTCACTTTCCAAAGACGAGCCCAAGCAGTCGTAATGTAAAATAGTGATGATATCATCACTTTCCAGAAACGAACACATAAACGAAGGCATTAGTTATAGTATAAAATAGTGACGACATCATCACTTTCTAGAGACAAACCTAAGCAGTCGTAGTGTAAAATAGTTATGACGTCACCACTTTACAGAGACGAATACATAAACGAAGTCATCAGTTGTAGTGTAATAAGTGACGACGTGGTCATTTTCCAGAAATGAGCCCAAGTATGAAGTTATCAGTCATAGTGTAACACTCTAATCCTAATCAAGCATGCTTAGTGACTAATGAAGTAAGTTATTTGCTAATTACCATCAAATTAGGATGATTTAACATGTTTTGTCTTTGTGGGTTATGTTTACGTCATAGATAGGTAGTTGGGTCGAATTTAATCTGCACTAGGTAGTGAAAGCCCTTTTCATAATTTTTAAGTTCATGGTTTTACGTCATTCATACATTATATTGACATCATCACATCTGTTTCATTGAGCTCATCAACTTTCATACTTGACTCGAACACGTTTGAGTTCGTTCGTGTTAGTTAGATTCTCATTTGACTTAAACTGCAATTACCTCAAGAAATATGGACTTTTTTTTATAAACTGCAGAAAATATTCTATTTATATAAGAGCCCACTATTCCTAATCAATAATTTCTTTCTCTTTGATACTCTTCTTGCCTTAAGACTTGTATTCTTTTTTCCTCAATCACCAGTGCCTCATCAACTCACTAGAGTAAAGTTGCATATGTGATTTGAGACTCCTGTTAGCATCTCTAGTGTCCTCTAATCTACTCATAAGCTGTGCAGTGAAGAATTCAAGCAACAATTTTCTTTCAATCGATCTCTAAAGGTAAGATCCTTTTTCTTTCCACAAGCTTTTAGTTCAAGGAGCGAGGAAGACTCCTCTTGTAAGCATGTACTCATCTCTTTCCTCATCTCTCACATGCATATTAGTTTTATGTTTCAGAATTAGAGTGTTGTCTCAAGTTGAGCCAAGAGTAAGAGTAGTGGTGTGAATTCTAAACCAAGGCAAGTATAAGCAAATTTTGGTTTAATACATGTTGGTATGTTATGATTCTTGTAATTTTACTGAATCCTGTACATTCAGCTCTAATGTTCTCAATTTTCTAAATTCTATTATATGATAACCTATTGTTTTCAATTTTTTCTAAACTCTACTGTGTGATGAAATTCGGTGTTTCTGATGCAGTATGAGATGAAGTATGAGTTATAACAAAGGATGGCTGAATGAAATAGATAGGGAATACTCTAGTACAATCTCCAGTTCTGAAACCTCTGTGGAATTTGCTTTAGACGTTGAAATTGCTTCAAAAACTGAAGCTTACGGCTAAGTCGTAAAGAGGTTATAGCTCATGATCCAGAGAGCAAAAAGTTCAGTTTTTCTTCTACGGCTAGGCCAAAACTTGAACCATAGAATGTGCTACAACTAAGTCGTAGCTAAGCTGTGGCTCAGCCGTAGGACATATATGGCTAAGCTGTATAATAGAACACGGTTCAACCGTAAATACGGAGGATAATTTTGGGTAACCATGGCTAAGCTGTAGTGTAATTTATAGCTAAACCGTAAGATGCCCACGGCTAAGCTGTAAGTCACCCATGGCTAAGCTATAAAGTCATTGAAACTTAAGGTTACGTAGGTATTGTACAAGACCTTATAGGACCTTAGTTATTGGATCCTTTTACATTATTAACCGGCCCAATAGAATAATGAAAGATCATGAAAGTCTTGAGGGTTGAGACTAGTTCATGTGGTATTGTCCATTTGTTAAACACCTCCTTATGGGTGTTGGTTTAAAGGACTTCGATACACCTTTCTGACACAATATAACACCAAAAGAAGATAACTGCATATCTGATAACTTAAAACTATATCATCATGCATGGTTAGAAATAATAAATGACTAGATTAGGGTTGGTTAGTAAAATTACTATTGATCCCATTAAATTGAATTGAATTGCATAGCATATTGGCTTATCGTTATTGACTTCTATTATTCCAATATTGATTTTGAATTGAATGATCATGTCTAAATTAATTCTATTTAAATTATTTCTTCATATATATCTTATATTGACATTGACATTGAATTGAGTATGAACGAATTGAACAAATGGATTGAATGCATACGATTTAGTAATGTTTTTACTCAATGAATGAATTGCATGATTGCTCAAGTTCAATTATATGACTAAATCGAAATGGTCTAACTCTACTAAGCCTTAGCCTTATAATACCCAGCGGGGTTGACTTTGGTGTAGTAATAACATCACCGTTGCAGTGTGCTATTTTTGGAGCTTGCAGACTCTATGTATGATAGACCCATTCTTACCTTGACCCGGTCGATGCTGTTCTCAATGCAAAAATTCTTAAGGGAAGATATGACAAATGTAATAGCCAAATAGTAAAGTATTTCTGTTACTTGATTTTTAGAGCATGATTACTCAATTGCACAACCTACTTAGTATATTGAATTGACCTTTTTAATTATATGTTAATGATTCTTGTAGATACAACGCGTATTACCTTGATTGTACTTATACTTTGATGAATAGTCTTATTCATTAGTTGTCTATAGTGTTACAAGCTCAGTTCTCGGTTCCGATCTTTAAAGATTGAGAAAACTCCATAGGAGACTTTCGGGAACCCTTCTGGCATAGATGAGTGGATAGCGGAACATCTCTGATTAATCCATCATGGAGTGCACAAAGAGCATACTAGATCTAATTTTGGATTGTATCTGCATTTAATATATTATGGCCTGTATTAGTTTTCTTTTGTCCTACATAGTTCATGAGCCATTTTATTTTGACATTATGTAACTTTTTCTTACTGTTCCAATAAAGTTTTTTTCCTTGTTATCCTTGTTATAAATATATGTACCATTTCAACTCTAGTTCTTATAGATGTGTATTAGTTGGTTGTGATTATTTTGTTTTATAAATGATATTAATAGGCTTCAGCGTTTGAATACTTGGACAGATGTCCGTTACAAGCATCTCACCCATGCAAATAATGTGACTCTCCTTTGTGTAATTTCTGCTAAGACTCGAGTCTAGGTGTGTAATACATGGGAGTACGTGCATTACTATTTGTCACAACCCGAGCCCAAAAAATCGGGGATTAGTTCAAGCCTAATCAGTGATACATGTACTCCTATGCATACAAACTTAGACCCCTTCTAAATGTACACGCACAAGGGAATTCACCCATGCAAGTACATTGTACGCGGAAGTTGTAAGTGTCATTGCAGAAAGAAGAGGCATAAAAGAGAACACTAATATAAAATAATATCTACAAAAGATTACATTGCTTATAAGATGTACAAAACAAAAGTGAAGAATCAGTTTCTATGTGATGAGATACAAAATGTAGAACGTTAGACCAATTTCATCACACAAAAACTAAATGCAATCCACGCAACATAAGTAGACTTATACAAATGCCAGTCCGCTCTCCGATGGAGTGATCACATATGCTCCTCTAGCTCTGACGGGGCTTCTACTATCTCTTCTGGAGTCTTGCTGGTTGACGAGGGGTTGGTAGTGAGATCTGAACGTATAACACCAAGGACAACTAATGAATACAATGATTTGGCAAAGCATAAACAAACAATAAGGTAAATGCGTTGTGTCTACAAAATAATGAACAGGTAGTAGTTCATAGAGTGTCAATTTACTATACTAGGCAAGTCGTGCATATGAATAAAACATGCTATAAGAATCATATAACAGATGTACTGTGTTAGGTGGCTACTACATTTGCCATATTCTCTCTATTGAGAGCAGGCGTTGAGAACACCATCGACCGGGCCAGGGTACGAATGGGTTTATGGTTTTTAAGGTCCGGAAGTCCCAAGATAAGAGCACACTGTTGCGGTAACAAGTAGGCTACGCTAAAGTTAACCCCGACGAGTATCCTGAAGCTGAGGCTAAGTAAAGCCAGACCATGTCAATCATGTCATATAATGCACGTCAAGTCAAATCACATTCAAGCCGTACAGTACGTGTTCACGTCATATCACAATAAGGTTAAACACCAGTATCAACCATTTAAGACAAACATAAGTTGCAACAATAATAAAAGAATGGAGGGCAATAGTCGAAATCAATATGCAATGCAAGTCAAGTTCTTTTAGGGAATCATGATCGTTTACTAGCCAACCCTAAGCTAGTTGTTCATTGTTTCTAACTGAACATGATGATGTAATTTTAAGTTGTTTGATACAAAGTTATCCGTCTTTTGAGTGTCGCAATGTATCGAGAAACGTGTATTGAACTCTCTTAAACCAACACTCATGGGGAGGTGCTTAACAATTGGACAACATACATGAATTAGTCACAGCCCTCAAGACCATTCATGCTATTAAGGTAGTCCATTGGGCAAGTTAAGGGTTTAAGAAATCCATATGAAGGCCCTATAAGGTCTTATCATTAAACCTATCTTTTTTCTCCATTTTTAGTAGTTTCACGGCTTAGCCGTGTGTGACCTATGGCTTAGCTGTAGACATCTTACGGCTTAGCCGTATTATGCACACCGGCTCAGCCGTGGTTCCCCAAATTGTTCATCCGCATTTACGGTTTAACTGTATTTTATTCTACGGCTCAGCCACAGTTAGGATACGGCTTAGCCGTAACACACCACACGGCCTAGCCGTGGCTGGACCATAGGAGATCTTCTCAAAAGTCTGCTCTTTGGACATCAAGCTGTAGCTTGACCTACAGTTTGAGTCACGGATAGCCTACGGCTTAATTGTAGTACATTTTATGACTTAGCCGTAGGCTACCGTAGTGTAAAGTCAGTTTTCAGCTCTTTGAAACTGAGCCGTGAAGCTCGACGGCTTAGCCGTGAGCTTCAGATGGTTATGTTTTAAACCTGTTATAGACAAAAACCGAGTTTAAACAAAATGGAAACAAAGCTAACAAAAGAGATTTCAAGCACATATAATATGATGCAAAAGCACTGTAAAACACCAAAACACAAGAAGATTAAAACAAATAATAACATACATGGTATACCAACGAGTGTTCATTCATATCGCTTATACCTGCCTCAAATGAGCTTTTTCGAATGAACTAGTTATTCTTTGGCTCAAATTCGATGCCTACACGTAACTCTAACAATTATGCATGCAGGAAGAAAGAAGAGTTGAGGGCATGCAAACAAAGATGAGAGACTTGGAGACTCGTAGGATGATCAAGAACCCAAATTTTACTGTAGAACACGTAAGGAGATGAAGTGTAAACTAGGTGCACAAGAATTTCTCCCCTCCTTTCTTAGCTTTGATTGTATAAGGAGAAGAAAACAGGGAGAGCCGACGTTGAAAGAGAGAAGAAACGAAAGATAAACTCAGTCGGTGCATGCATCTGGGCTATATAAGATAAGTATTAAAAAAATTTACGAGAAGGTCCAACGAATAACGGTAATTACAGTTCGAATCAAATTATTGTCCAATAGAGACGAATGAAGTCGTTTGCAGGCGAGTCAGTTATGGAAGTCAACGAGTTTGACGAGATACACATGACACTAAGATGATGCATGAATAATGAAATCTTACAAAATCTAAACTTATGAAATAGGGCTCATGTTTACCTAAACCAGGTTAAACTCAACCTAACTATCTATGCATGACCCGAAACGAAACTAAAAGGGGACAAAACAACAAACATCAACCAATGCGCTAGAAAATTACCCAAAACCACATGAATTATTCGCTAAACTAGATTAAGTTGGGTCAGAGTGTTACATTATTTGGGGCTAATCCTCACACCCAAATTCTTAGGCTCTGGTTGTGACATGTGTATTAAGTGACGATATTGTAACTTTTCAGAGACGAACACATAAACAAAGTCATCAGTTATAGTGTAAAATAGTGACGACGTCATCACTTTCCAAAGACAGACCCTGGAAGTCGTAGTGTAAAATGGTGACGATGTCGTCACTTTCCAGAGAGGAATTATTTAACTAGTACTCGTAAACTGTGACGACGTCATCACTACTTAATCTGTCATTGAAATAACTCCAACTATTCTTAAGTCTCATTTCAACATTTACAAGTAGCTACAACTAACTTCATCTTTAATACACATTCATTTTCAATCTGGATTCAAAGTATAATTGTTCATATCCCTTCGTCTTGTTCACCAGTGCAATTTTTCACATTCTTTAACTGAACTTTTAACACACATCAGCATACGTTCAACATATATTCTGTATATATTAACCAAACTATGACATTAAACATGCATCAACATTTAAATCTCATACATAAACATGCTGCCTTTTATATATATAATGGATGATAAACATCCATGAATAGTACCTATTATACAAGACCAACAATTAATTACACTTAAACATAAAAAAATCCATCAATCATCTATAATCTTATCTAATCGTAAACGCCGTGCATTATCTTCCCAGCTTCTCTTAAATATTTTGACAACTATTTTTTATCGATAGTATGGAATGTCAGCTTGTGTAAAATTTATCGGCCGATTTGTCACAATGTGTTCAGTAAATGCTGCTGTAAATATGCCACAATCATTGCCATTTTGTTATTGTGGTATATTTGTGGCCACAACGGTAATTCAGAGGTTAGGGTCATACCACCCTTAGTAGCTATACTTTCCCGTTAGCCAATGAATTTACAACAAATATAATAACTTGTATAAGACAATGTAAGGGCAAGCCATGAATACATTACATTATAATAATGTAAGTAAAAAAAGTACTTGCAAAGCAATTGACATTTGCCAATGAGTCTTTGTGGCCTAAAAAGCTATCATAGTATCGCTACTTCGCTTTATTGGAAAAACCCACAAGCAAAGTGAAATGGTCAATGTGGTGGATAAGGTATAAAAGTATTATATTATCCTGTGCCTCCCACACTTTGTAACACTCCGATCCCTTTGAGCCGGATTAGTGGCTCATTAGTGTGTTTTGTTTTGTTTATTTCTTTCGGATTTGGTTTTGGGCCTTGGATAGGTAGTTGAGTAACCTTTGACCTTGGATAGGTAGTTCTAAGCCCTTTTTCGTAATTTTGCTTTTGCTTTGCTTGCATCATATTTGCATCATCTTGGTGTCAGCACGTGTATTTTATTGAGCTCGTCAATTGCTGTAACTGTGTCAGACCCGTTTAGAGTAAATTGGAGAAGTTGGACCTTCGTGTGACTTGAACTGTAAATAAATGAAACTCTTCGGACTTTGACTTAAACTCCACAACCTATATATACAATGCAACTCCAGGTGTCTCTCTCCCTGCTCCTTTGTCTTCCACGTTGCATGCAAGAAGTTCTCCAGGAGAAGCTCCCTCCACGTCCATTTTTCTTCTTCTCACTTCTCTTCTCTTCCTCACTTCCGGTTTGTGTGAGTGTGACTTGGGTTCTTCCTCTTTTCCTCTCATCTCTGTCTGTGTTTGTGGCTTGGTAAGTGGGTTCTTCCCAATTCTTTCTTCTTCTTCTCCAATTGCTTCTCCCATTCTCTGTTGCTATGTCTTCATCTCATGCATGGGTTATTGCTTTGATTTGCTTTGATTTTAGTGGATTTGGAGCTTGAGTCAGTGGATTGTCAGAGATTTGAGGCAAGTATAAGTACAGGCTTTGATAACACATATGGGTGTTTTGTTTGATGGCTTTGATTTCTTCTTATTCTTTGTCTAGCATGTTTTACAGCCAATTTTTGTGAATTTGGAACCTCTGTAACTCGTTTTGTTCAGCTTCTGTACCGAATTTCAGTTTCTGTAACTATCCCGAATTCGTGTTCTGTATTGTACGGCTAAGCCGTAAGTTTCTACGGCTCACTATCCAGAGACTTGAAATTTTGATTTTTGTTCTACGGCTAGGCTACGGCTAAGCCGTAAATTGTCCTACGGCTGAGCCGTAAGCTAGCCGTGACCCAACCGTAACCCAGCCGTGAATTAAATCCCTGATCAGTCGAAACTTTTCTGATATCAGTACTCTTACGGTGAAGCTACGGCTAAGCCGTGATGGTCTACGGCTAAGCCGTGGACTCCACCGTAGCTCAGCCGTGAGATGCATCAGATCAGAGGTGGAAGATGACAGTTTAGCCGTGTTCCGAAGGGAACCACGGCTAAGCCGTAGTGCATGTTACGGCTAGGCCGTAAGGTGCATACGGCTAAGCCGTAGGTCACCCATGGCTAAACCGTAAGACTTGTAACATATGAATGAAACTTAGGATAATGGTGTGACTTTGTAGGACTTATATACATGAAACCATACACGTAAACCGGCCCAATGGATTCTTTGGATCGCATGAATAGTCTATTAGGCTGTGACTTATTCATGTGAGGGTTGATCACTGTTAAGCACCTCCCCATGGGTGTTGGTTTAAGGGACTTCGGTGCACATGTAGATTATATTGCAACACTAGGATGGCAACGGTGCATCGAATAACTTAAAACTACATCAACATGCACGGTTAGTGACAGTGAACAATTAAATTAGGGTTGGTTTGTAATGAACCTTGATTCCGTAGTAATCTGAGATGCATTGCATATTGTTTATGGTTTTGCCCTCTGTTCTGTTAATCTATGTTTATGCATTCCGCAGTCATTTTGCTTTCGTCCTGTACATCTGTATTATCCTTTGCTCTGTACTATGCTTTGATCTATGCTATGCTTTGACTTAATCTATGCTCTGTCTCTGGCTCTGTATATCTCTGATTTTATTTGGGTATTCCCGGGTGGCTCTGCCCAGAGATTAAAACGTGAGGATAAGATCCGGTCTTTGTCATCGGTGAGTCCAAAGCGGATAATCTCCCTTCTATGGATTTGATTTGATTGGTATTAGTCTGGCTCTACTCAGCCTCAGCCCTAGGATGCCCGACGGGGTTACCTCTGGCTTAGATCTTTGTATCTCTGTATAACTGCAGTGTCGCTTTGTCTTGGGACCCCGGAACCCAGGAAACCGAGACCCACTGGTACCCTTGGCCCGGTCAGTGGTGTTCTCCTCTGCTCTGCTCTGCTCTCTATTGAGAGAACATGGTTAACGTAGTAGCCACTTAGTTCAGTATTCTATGTTTTGATTCACATATCATGTTTTACTTCTATGCACGATTGGCTTAGTTTCCTAATATGGAACTCTGTATTTAATCTTCTGTCATTATTATATTCACTTTGATACTATGAGTGTTTCGTCCCTGTTACTTGTATTTGCTGGATCGTTGTATTCATTGGTGTTGTCTGTGGTGTTGCAGGCTCAGATCCCTTGCCCGGCTCCCCGGCGGTCGAGGAGGCTGCAGGGCCGAGTGTAGGGGCACCCTCCGGTCTGGCAGAGTGGGCCTGATCACCTCTGCCGAGTGCGTGCCTGCATATCAGTGGCCTAGTTGCTTGGTTTTGATTTTTGAGATTTTGTATTTGGACTTTGGACTTTGGACTTTGTACTTTGTATATTTGTACATCTTTATTTTGTCGTGTATTCAGACTTGTATTTGGTTTGCTAGTATTGTATTTCTCTTTGTTTTTTTCCGTTCCGCATTTGTTTTAGCTTCCGCTATTTTCCTTTGTTGCTTGCTATGATATATATACAGCTTCCGCGTACGTTTTGTTCGCACATGTTAGATCCCTTGTGTGCGTGCATCTGGACTGGGTTTGGATGCACGTGCACGGGAGTACGTGTGTCACCGGTTTAGCTTTTCGCTAACCCCCGAGATCTGGGCTCGGGTCGTGACACACTTTCGATCCATTAGGGCCAAAACATAAATCGTCCATTAAACCCGACTCCTCTGCCACAAACGCTACAAGCAAATTGATTTACATTTAGTTTTACAGTGAAATTAATATATATTAAATATTTTGTTCAAAAAGAGATATACTTATTGTAATGCTTGGATCAGCAAAGTATGCAGTATGACATAATTCCCTCAAGTACTGAAATCAATAATACAAAACATTGGTGTTCAACTACTCGCCCTCTTTTAAAACTTTATTCAACACCTCAGAAGATACCGTTGTGCATACAATGTCTAATCGTTCATTGTAAATATTGGAATATTTCGTGTATCCTTTTAAGATGAACTTATCCATGCTGGAAAGAGTATATTCTGCCTCAGCTATTGCATGCAAGTAATTATCAAACTTTTGTGGGATCTTCCTCTTACAGGGTAACCTTTTAAAATTCCAAATCAAAGAGGCAAGTGTGCTCCTCTTTGGTGAGACGATCATTGCAAGCGATGATAAACCCGCACTGGGTGTTGATGGGACTTCAATCATTTCATCTCCTGTGCAACTTGGTTCCACCACAACCTATCTTGAACTTTCTTCTTTTTTTGTCCTTTTTTTTTTTTGCTCTTAGCTTTCTAATGTTCTTCTTCACAGTCGATTTCTTTGTCTTTATCGAATTATTTTCTCTTGAGTTTGAGCTTTTTAAAATACCTGCATTAAAACCTTCAAATGAACTTCCTAAGTCTGTTTTAAATCGTTTTAACTTTTTACCCCATGACAAACGAAAAGCTTCAAATGATGCATACTTTTTAGATGCACAATTGAACGACTCTTCTAACTAATGAAGTAGTGTATTAACCTGCAAAATCATTTAATTCATTAATAACAAACCCAAGAAGGCATCAATCAAATTTAAATTTTGCAACAAAAATACATTATCTACTAGTTCTTTTTTACAACATGTTTCATCATGCAGGATCTACTTAGGAGCGTATTTAATTCCAGGGGAGTTTCTTGTTCCATCATTGACACAACCAATATACATAATTGTGTTAAAGGCAAACCAGATCATGTATTCCTCGTCATGCACTTTGGAGGATGACTTCTTGTGTTTGAGTATACTCTTAAACCTCCCATCCCAATCTGCATATAAGGGAATCTTTCCGGGTGATTATAATCATGAACGATCCTTTCAATTCTTTCCTCTCTTGTATAAGGCATTTTAAATGGAGGTGGTACAACTTGCTTGAATTCAAATTGTTTCATAACACGACCTATTCCTCGTCATGCACTTTGGAGGATGACTTCTTGTGTTTGAGTACACTCTTAAACCTCCCATCCCAATCTGCATATAAGGGAATCTTTCCGGGTGATTATAATCATGAACAATCCTTTCAATTCTTTCCTCTCTTGTATAAGGCATTTTAAATGGAGGTGGTACAACTTGCTTGAATTCAAATTGTTTCATAACACAACCTATTATGTCTTTCAATAATCCAATAAAATACCAATATAGTAGACGAGGAAAACAGCTCATGATCGACCTTAGGAATGTTTTGTGAAAATTTCTTAAGAAATTTCGTATATAGCTGCCATATAAACTGTATACAAAGAGGTCAAACAAGTTAGTGTGTTTTCACTCCATTTGTATCCAATGTAATGAAAGCTACATTCCGAGTTATGCACTCACACCGTTAACAGTCAAATTGTTTAACTTTTCTCGAACCTTTTTAAAAGTTGACACGGCCTTCGAACGGCTCAACTGTTGCTTCCACGTTTTCATCAGTGGAAATTGGAGGTCCATTTTCCAACTGTGATTGGCCCTTGGACATCGTCCAATCGACATCCTTGTGTTGGCCCATATCTGAAAAGTCAAAATTATTTCCTAAAGCATTATTAAAAATATAAAAAAAGTAATTATAACAATGGATTTCTATTTTGCAAAAATGAATAACCTGTAGTACTACTCAAGGTCCTATGCTTTGTCTTCTGTTGTTGTTTTTCCTTTCATCTCTCTTATACTTCTTCCTCTTCATCCTCTTTGCTTTCTCGCATCCACCTTACCCCATTGGCAAGCGTTAGGTAAAGATTGGCAAGATATATTAGTGGCCAAGCATACGATTTAAATTCCTTGAAAAGCTCTAAGAGGTCAGCTGGACCATAACCTTTAGATGTATTCCCGCTAATTTGTCCCGCAACTAATACAAATAGATATGCCCATGTGTTATTAATTTCTTTGTCATCAGATAATTTCTTCTTCTTCTTTTTCTTCTTTGTTGCATTTGGCATAAAGTTGTTTTCAAGCCATGTGAACTTGATATTTAGGTTGTTTACATGTTCATCCAGTACCGAGGTCATTCCTAGTAATTCTTGGCAAACTTTTTGTACCATTTTGTTAGGAAATGTTCTTCCCATTACAAGAGGGCTGTCAGTCGGAAGGTTATAGATATCGGCAACATCTTTCAACGTCACGTAGCCTCCCTAGATAGAAAATGGAACGTGTTAGTCTCAGGACGCCATCTTTCAACTAAAGCTGTTATGAGAGTATGATCTATCATGATCTTTTCTATCTCCCTCAAGTGATGAAGGCCACATTGCCTAACAGATTCCAATTGAGTATTATTATGAATCCATTGCTCTTTGTCAGGGTTCATTGGTATGCATCGAAATACACCAAACTCTTTCCCAAGTTGGATTCCTTTAGATATATGTTTCTCTTGATCGAAAAATAAATTTGAGTGTTTCCTACCCATTTAAAATAAGTATTAGCATAATTTGATTAATTATAAAAAACAAGACAAGAAATCACTTTAGCTTAAATAAATTACAAAATTAACAAACACCTGAGCTTTAGAATATTTGCACTGCTACCACTTGCTAAAATCTCTGCAATGTGCCTAATATTACATAAAAATATTAGTGAATAAGCACAGTACTAATTCACATCAACACAAGCAGAAAACATCATAGGATATTTTCCATTGTCGAATTTCTTGCATATACTAGTATCGAGAAACAGCCTTTTTTAAAAGATTTGTTAACTCTTTCATTTCTTAAAAAAAGATAAAAAAAATTGAAAGACTTAAGAAGAAGTAGAAGAAGAAACTTTTATTGGTTAGAGTTCCCTCTCAATGTTAACCAATTCCCCCTGCTAATTTCAAGAATAATATATGTACAAGTGCAACTTTAAGTATGCCTAAATCCTTTTTGAACATTGCATGCACTCAAGCTTTTAAAGTTTGGAAACAATTTTTATACCAAACTTGAAAATGGGAGAATATTTCATTGTAAATATCCATATTATGGGACCTCTCAATTACATTTTTTATAGCCTTCAAATTGAAGGAAATATTTCAATCAAATTCATTCAATGATGCCCCCCTTGCCACATCCCCTCTAAATCAAACAATTGTGCCTTGCACTCTTCACATGCAATAACGATATTTTAACAAATACAGCATTCTCATTTATTCTATTCATAACATTGCCAAAAACCTACAAATAAATGGGTCAATCGAAACTTTTATATGTTATCCAATACACACAAAGCCAACCTACAAGTGGCCTTATACACATATGAATCGGATTCACTCAATGATGCCCCCTTTCTCTTAAAGCCATTTCAACAAATAACTCTAAAGCATATATATTTAACTCTTACAATATTGAAGGAGAATGTACTTGGTTTGGGTAATTTTTTGCTCTTAGAGGTATTTCATCAAATAACTTATAAACTCCAAAAATAACTACAAAGACTGATGAGTTTCAAGAAAAAAAGGAGAAAGAATAGGGTTTCCCAACCAATACATTGACTGGAATACAAGCAAATCAAATACATTTCAATGCATTATCAGTAGAAAACCTCTACAATATCAAACATCATGTAAAATAAATAAGACATCTGAAGAGAGCAAAACACATGCAACAAACCTTAGTGGAGAAGACAAACAATGGGGAAAAGAAGGTCGGCAAATGTGTTAATCAATGCTCACAAAACTATTCCAAATCCATTCCAAGCTTCAAGGGTAGATGTTGACGACGAGGTAGAAGCAAAATGAATAATCTTTGCCAGAGCACAGACGATAAATGAAGAAGAGGAAATGGAGAAGGAGCTGCGCAGTGGGTAAATAGGGCATAAGGAGTGATGAGATCATCGCTCAACGAAAAACACTTGAAAAAATACAAAAATAGCCCCATGGATCCTTTTTTGTTTTCGAATTGCTAGTGAGATTAATTTTGTTTAGTGGCCTGCCAATGTGATTTTTCCTGTAATTTCTTAAAAAGAAACCAGTGTCATACTGGCCATTGAAAATCCAAAAATCTCGGAATCAAGTATCTCAATCAAGTTGTACTTTTGCCACAAGCGTCCAAGCCTAAAATGGGGCACGCAGGAATTTGTACCCATTTTCACTTCATTCGGAGTTTGGGTTTAGCTGGATTTAGGTCTGTGGAGCTCATAGTCATGGACTAGAAATGCCTACATCGTTATAGTTTTCAATTTTTAATCTTTTTACTTTAAGAATGTTCACACACCCACGTGCACTTGACACTACCCAAGTCCGTCATCAACAAAAGAAAAACAGGAAGTTCCTCATTCACAGAGTTAATTAATGCCTAACTATTTTTGTGAAGAGAGAGATGCCTCACCACTAACCTATCGGTGATCAATTCTTAGATATGAATATTATGACTTAAAGTGCATATATGATTATATTTTCCTATTTATAAATAGGATTAAAATGCATTATCCATTGTTTTGCTAAAAATAGTCTTATCTCGTTACTTATAATAAATAATATATCATCTTAAATGTATGCCCTTAGCTATGCTTGATTTTATTGTGCGCGTGGGTTATATTTACTACTAATATTATCCAAAATGTATCAACTATCTAAATACTTGTTTTCTTTGTAACAATAGTTTCAAACTCTTCTTCAAATTTAAAAAACATGGTAATAAATGACCTCTTGTTCCATGCAGTTTTAATCAATGCATGTCCCTGGAAAAAAAGAGTTTTTTTTTTTTTTGCATATACCCCTAAGGTTAATAGAATTTGTAAATAAGCCCCTGTGGTTTCAGTATTTATATATAACCCCTTATCTTTTCATTTCAATATCTTTCATGTCTCCAATATCAGTAGTCCTGATAAGAATGAACACCACCAAGAAATTTGTATAGAAATTTTATAAAAATGATGCCCTTATATCCATTAAAAATGAGGATATCATTATTTATAAAAAGATATTGTTATTTTATCTCAAGGCACAATGATTTCTCTTTTAATAATTCTTTAATGCACATAAAGCCTAATTATGTATTTTAAAATATACTTCAATCCAATAGTGGGCCATCCATAGATTGGGTTAATTATAATCAATTATAAATATATGTTATGATCGATTTGAATTTAACAAATTGAATCCCATATTGATAAAAATAGATTTATGTAGGCTTACTCTTTCTTATTAAATGTGTTATACTGATGGTCAATGTTATAAGCTTTGGAGAAAAATGATTTTAAGCTTTTAAAATTATGTAAATAGAGATGAAGAGGTAGGTAAAAGTGTCATTTCATTCTAAAAACTTATGATAGTTTTGAGGCTATTAATTTCGGGACACGAAAGGTATAAGAATGAAAAGGGGGCTACATTCAAATACTAAAATTATAAAAGCCTATTTACAAATCCTAAAAACTTTAAGGAGGCACGTACAAAATACTGGGATAAAAAGCCTCTTCCCACTTTCCTCTCTTGTGACTTTAGTTTTTACCCTTTTCAAGTGCTTCATTGGTCAACAATTTAGGCATCAGTATTTCCGTACATTCACACAAGGAAAGTTGGAAGGAAATGCACTAAATACCACGACACAGCACAGACGCGTAAGTCATAAAATGTATGGGTCGCTTTAAATCTGAATTACTTTTTTAAATGGCCAGCTTTGTAGATTCCTTTGACAGAAGTTGGGTTCGTTGATTTGTTGGCTGGGCCATTCGTACTCTTTGCATCAGATCCGTTGACCATCTCAGGTACAGTTACCGGAATGGATGGTGTAATTGGCCATGTTGGTCAGTCCAAACCCGGCCCAATCTGAGTTTCTGACCCTTTATCGTATCAACCGGACCCCACCCTCTCTCTGCCTCTTGGGCGGGTTACGTGGGAAAAGTTGACCCGACTCGCTAACCAGACCTAGGCTGTTTACCGGTTAGGGAACCAACCAATTTAATATAAGGGCAAGGTTTGGGTTGGGCTGCTGACCATTGGGTGTTCCGACAACCCACCATAAAGTGGTAATAAACAGTTTACGCTTTTCTAATTTTTTCCCTCTCTTGATCTTCTTTTTTAAGCATCTCTCCCCATCAGGCCGTGACTTTTGTCACATTTGTTTGATTTGGGATTTGTTTTAGATATTGCTTAAGGATTTTCATTGGGGGTCTGATTAGGGATTTTTTAATTAGTTTGGTTAGGGCATTGATAAGAGTTTGATTAAGTCTTTGACTGGAGTTTTAATTGAGGGCTTGATTAGGGATTGGATTGGATATTATAATTAGAATTTTTATCAAGAGCTTTGTTAGGGTTTTGATTGGGTGTTCAAGGGGTTTGGTAAGGCTTTTAGGCTAATAACATTTTTTAGTGGACTTTTTTCATGATGATGATGATGATGATGATGATGATGATTAGGGAATTAATCAGCTGGGAAGTGGCAAATTTATTTATTTGTTCATGTCCATAAAAAGGTTTTTTTTAAGTATTATATAATCATTTAAAACTTTAATTTCCTTTTTGCTATATCTCTTTCTACAAAAACTCCACAAAAAAACCCAATAATTTACAAGAAGATAATTTCCTAAGAACAATATCTAATATAAGAAGACACCGCATGCAGAGTATAATAACACGGAAGATTTTCTCTTGCGCACCTGTATATTATGCATTAGTACTGTTCGTAATGTGGGACAAAGTGAAAATTAGGGGGTGTTGCCTTTGGTGATGGTCCACTTACACAATTGCATAGAGAAAATCTTCAATCATATATAGGTTCTAACTGCTTTTATAATTTATTTATATTACTTTCTTTGCATATAGACTCCGAAAAAATCACTACAAGATGAGAATTAACTTTCTTTTCGTTTTTTTACCTTTTCTCAATGCTCTTTGCTTTCATAAAAAAGGGTTCAAACATACTAAAACATCAGCCTAAAATACATATGTCGTTGGATACAAAAAATCATGTGATCATTCTTTAGAGGGAGTTGCTATATGTACACTAACTTTCTTTCTTCCTACATAGCCCAACAAAAAAAAAAAAAATCAAAACTTTCCAAAATACCTCCACCTTCTCTCCCTACACATGTTCTCTCCCTCCTTTCTCTTCCCCATTCCCCACCTCCCCTCTGGCCAACAACGAGCAGTAGCCAGCGGAGAGGCTCTTCCTTTCCCTTTCTCTATTCTCTCTCTTTTCCTCTCCCTCCCTCTTTCCTCCCTTCCCCCTTTTTCCGCATCCCTACATCCGGCTTCCTCGCAACAAGGAAACCGGCATCTCCCCACTGCAGAGAGATCACGGTCTCCCTGTAGCAGGGAGACACGATCTCCCTGCTGAGACACTAGTCACCTTGTAGTGGGGAGGGGGAAAAAGGGGAAAGGGAGGAAAGAGGGAGGGAGAGGGAAAGAGAGAGACTAGAGAGGGGGAGAGGGATAGAGGGAGGAAGAGGAGGGAGAGAGAAAGCGAGGGGAGGGAGAGAGAGAGACCCTCCATCAGCTAGTGCTTGTTGCCGGCTAGCGGGGAGGTGGGGAAAGGGAGGAGAGAGGAGGGAGGGAAAAGGTGTGTAGGCAGAGAAGGTTGGGGCATTTTGGAAAGTTTTGATTTTTTTTTTTTTTGCTATAAAGGAAGGGAAAAAGTTGGTGTACATATAGCAGCTTCCTTCCTTAGATTTGCATTTCGTATTCAAAAAGTAATGCAATAATATGCTTTTTTTAATAATTCAAAAGTAACACACAATAAAAAAATACTGAAACTACGCTGATGGGATTCCAATGAAAGTTTTTTCAGGTACATGGCGTTCTTGTTAGCTTCTGACACCATACATTCATCTTTTAAAGGGTACTTTGACTATAATTAGTTCTTTTCCAGAAAAAAAGCTGTAATTAAAAGCAGCCTGACCTTTTGGCTGTAAAGTAATAGCCTAAAGTTTCTTCAACGCAAGACAATTCAAAGAATTTGTTAGAAAACGCAAAATCAAAGAAATTGTTTTCTTGTTCTGAAGTTTAAATTTATTTTTCATAACCAAATAACTGCTGACAGAAAATTTCATTGTTCGGAAGATCTTAACCATCTAATCAATGACTTAAGGGATGCAAATGACAAACCAATCCATGTACAATACTAGCAGTTTTTTATGCAATTTAACGCCGCACAGATTAGATTCCCCAAATCCTCTTTTTTAATTATTTCCCCTTTCATTGTTTCATCTCGAACCATACTATCCAATTAATTAAAATAATAATGGATTAATTTCGTAATATTGTATTATCATCTCTAACCTAACCTTTATTCATGATTTCTGAAATCTATTGTATACATAGAAAGAAGATACCTTCTATTTGAGTGAGTCGTTGCAAATTGCAATCTATTATAGAGCTGTTAGAGAGAGAGAGAGAGAGAGAGAGAGAGAGAGAGAGAGATGTGGCTTCTAATCTAGTTAAGTAGTCATTAACCAAACTTAGTGCGTAAGAAACATCCGATAAGATTGAAACGATGTCGAAAAGAAAAGGCTTAGATCGTGGATTTGTCTTTTTACAATTAAATACTATTGCATCAATAGTGTTTTATCCTTTTTAATGTATTTTTCATTAGCAACGATGGCATTTTAAAAAAAAAGTACAAATTAAAATAAGAGGAAAGGAAGGAGGATTACCAAACCTGATAACGCCTCTTTTGTGGGGTGCACCTAAAGCATATCTATTGGGTTTGGGTGTGCATTAAGCAAAGTTTTTTCATCTTTAGTGCATAAGTTTCCTCCTCTTTAATAACCTTTATCCCATATCGATTATTTACTACTTCTTTTATGTGGCTTATTAATATTTTCTTCCTAACTTATGGTGTTAAGCTTTCTAGTGAGGTTCGTGGTGGTTACCACATTCGCGCGCTGGCTGTGCAGTGACGTGCGAGTAGGCTTGCTTGTTGAGTTGCACGGGTTGGGCCTTGCCCCACTTATGTCTTTTTGGATCGGAGGTGGATACATATTTGAATTCACTTGTCGGCAACCCGCATTTATCGATCTGAATCCACTTGTTGGCAACCCGCATTTATCTGGCCTTCATCTTTCCACATGACTGTAATAGTAACATTTCTTTGTATTAATGCAGGGATACGTTATGTTGACTGCACTGTTTGCTTGGGTTCAAAGAACTCTCTATGAAAGCCTTTCTTTCCTGCATTTTACGCTAAGGAAGATCTGCAACAGTGCTTCTTTGATTTCATTCTTCTTTTCTTTTAATTTGATTTATTGTTGCTATGAGTTTACAAAAGTGATCCATTTAGGATTCAAGTACTCTTCAGTCAATTGAGTGTATGGTTTTTAAAGATTCTAATTAGGGAAGCCGTCTTATCCTGGGGCTGGCAGACGTCCGTGAATATGTGTGGGGGCGAAATCTGCCTCAAAAAAGCATCTCCAAAGATGTAATTTGGCTACAAATTATTTTGGTGGCTCCTAATCTTTTCCTTAATTATATGTTTTTGCAACTATTATCAGTAATCTGCATACACCGGATCCAACAATATCCATTTGACATGAGTGTGTTAATTAAGTCTAAATATAGTTTGCAATTATTACATGGGAACCATGTAATATAGAGATAATTCGGATGGTTGAATATGAATCCCATCACCACCAGTGAAGTACTTTAAAATTTCAATTCGATAGGATTGGGTTCCAGCAATTGATTGAACACATAAAAGAAAACATGATTAACATTAACATTGCATCGGCAACAATACTGCAGTAGTGCTTAGTCATGTTTTCAATCTTGTGTTAACTCATATGGTGGGATCCATCCTATTAAAGTGTAATATGAAGACATATGCCTAGAAGGGATAAGATCCATCTTGAATGGTTCAGATTGTCTCTATATAGGGCCCACGATGGGGTTTCCTACATGTGTTGTGCAGTACCAATGTTATAGTTCAAATTATCTCTATGTAGAGCCTACGATGAAGTTTCCAACATGTGTTGTGCAGTACCCATGTAATAGTTTCCACAAAGGATACACTTAAAGTTATAGGGTGTGATCCTTTATTTGAGAAAGAATTTTTACGTTTGGCTTTGATTTTTTAATTCTTAATTGAGAGGATTATTAACAAATTGAGATGAGTTATAATCAATGCAAGTTTGCACACAATGTCTTTGCTCGTCAAATCTGCATATCTCATTAGTCACTCCAAACAACAAATAAATGCATAAAAAAGAACTAATATCCGCATTAAGGCTATTGATATAGACCAGTCCTTCCAAAGGAAATCTACGCTAGGGTAGCCTTCTGAGTTGATAGCATTTCAGGCCCAAAACAATGCAAAATCAGTGTCCAAATACAGCCAAAGCAGAAGGAAAATTTCAGAAATATTGCAGTACCTAATTAAGAAAATCTCAGCAGAGTGCGGAAACTGTCACTCAGTTCCAAAAGACCTCTATCACTCCTAGTTGACTACAAATTACAACCTATTTAAGATGCTGAGATCTTTAATCACCACAACCGAAAAAGTGATGGTTGTTGGTGCATTTAGAATGATGAAGAGATTGAGATATATTGGTTGTGGGTGTTTTGAATGGTTGTTTGTGGTAGTGGAGGGAGATAAGTTATTCGGATCCTTGTTTGTATGCGCTATCAACAAGCCAGTTTTGGGACACTTTCGCCGGCTTCTCGGCCCAAATCTATCTACAAACAAGGAGGTAGATTTGGGCTCAATCTTACGAGGTCCTCGAGCTTGAATCACGTCTGCATTTAAAATCCTGTTAAAACATTCGGCCATGGATGCAAGCTTTAGGTCCAAGTACAAATTTAAAAAGAAATGTGGAAAAGTAAAAAGGAATTCCTTTTTTTTAATTTATATGGCACATGCATGTTTCATGTTAATGTTTTTTTATATATAATGGTATGCATATGATATATGCACAACATCCACATATAAATATAAATGGAGCTAAGAAGAGCCTGACGGGCTTGTGGCCTTGCGTCTGGATCCGGCTAGAGTTCTGCACTAGATATATATTTGGGTCTGGCCATTTGAACCAAATGGATGTCCAGCCCTGCTTAGGGACATTAATTCTCCTAAATATCATACAAAGCATATTGATGTATTACCCATAACTTTGGGTTTAAGAATCGACCAGGGAACTTGCCTGGAAATACACATTTCTACATGACAAAATGTCATATAGTGAATGATTTCTTCTTAGCCAAGACAAGTGAAAGAATTTGTTAGAAAACAAAACATCAAGGAAATTGACTTATTGTTATGACATTTATATGTATTTTTCATAACCAAATAACTGCTGAATGAAAATCTCATTGTTAAGAAGATGTTAACCAAATAATCATGATATATTAAAGCAGAAGGCTTATGCTTTAATTTTGACCGGCAGTTATAAATTTAAGCTGAAGTTACACTATTTTATTTTAAAACTTTCATGTTTTTTCTCACACTCCAACTCCTCTATTACTACCTCATTCCCACTATTACTATCTCATTCCCACACACTTTTTATATTTTCATGCAACAACTCACTTTTGTATAATTGCTCTTTCATTTTATTCTTCATATAGGTGATATCTCATATAACCAGTCTCTATTCAAAAATTTTTTCAGTTGTCCTCTTCTGTGAGGATGCTGAAGCTTTTGGATGTCTAAAACTTATTCTGGGTTTCTAGATTGTAGTTCAATTTATAAATTAATGAGCGGAACAAAAAGGACTTGCAAGTGGAAGCAATCAACTATACAAAAGCAAGACATAGATTTTTACGTAGAAAACCCAAAGCGGGATAAAAACCACGAATCCAAATTAGACCAACAATTAAGTACTATAAATCTCGCTGTTACAAGATGATATACTCACAACCCTTATTTGGTTCTCGCGCAACCTAGAGACTGTAACTCTTCTTGCATAGATATGCATTGTCAAGGCCTCCTGCCGTTCTCTACAACATATTCAAGCCTTGCTTGATTTAAACAATCTTTCACAATAGATGCAGAAGATACAAATCTCTAAAACAAAGCCTTAGCACGAACTCTCAAATGAAAGCTTTAGAGAAAGTGTTCTCTAATAAGTATTTCCAAACTCAAAACAGGAGATGGATGCCTTAAAGTTGATAGAGGAACCCTTTAAATAACCCACAATTAGTGCCTTAAAATAATGCTCCTTGTGAAAAAGAACTTTAGTTTTGGCACAAAAAGGAATCAATTCTTAAATAGGTTGGTGGGTTTCTATCCACTACCTAGTCGATCGAGCACTTCATTTGATTGATCGGATGGTGCTTCTATTTGATGAATTTTTTGGAAATACTGTTTAACTGTAGCTTATCCCAAGTCCGATTGATCGAGCCTTATTCGTTCAATTGGATAATGTCTTTCGAGTTTTCTTCAGTTTCTTCTTTGTAGCTCATTATACGGCGACATGAATTACAATTCATTCTATAAATATAAAAAATACAACTTAATAAACCTAGAAAAATTTGTTAAGATTCTTGTCTTTTGCATCTCTTATGGAAGATTATTTGAGGAGTCCAGAAGATTTATCTCTGTTGTAAAGAATAACAGGCGATTGTAACAGTGCGTATCTATGCATGAAGAGTTACAGTTAAGGGTTGTCATCGGGCCTGGCAGTGTTGGGCCCGCCCATGATACTGATGGCCAAGCTAGCTTACGGGCTTTACCCAGCAGGCTTTTTTTCCTAGTGGGCCAGGTGGGCCGGGCTTCGTTTGAAAAGTCTAAGCTCAAGCCCGCCCATTGGGCTTTTTTGGTGGGCCGGGCTTTTCTTAAAATTTTGTTTATCGTTTAACAACATTACTTTAAAATGAATGCGTCATGCATGAGTACAAAGTACGAATAACTAGCCATTGGCCATTGTTAGTTTACTACATAGATTGGTGAACATGAGTATAAACAATTGAAAACCTACATGAATGCAATAGTACAAAGTACAAATAATTACCCATTGCTAGTTTAATACATGAATAGCCTGCAGGAGGGCTGGCGGGCGAGCTATCGGGCCGGGCTGGGCTTAAACCCTAAGCCCTTGCCCAGCCCAAAAACTATTCTGGTTACGCAAGCCCGCCTGTGACCGAGCTTAGGCCAGGCAGGCTTGAATCGGGTAATGGGCCTACGGGCTAATTGATGACCCTTAATCACAGTCTTTAGATTGCATGAGAACTAGATAAGTGTTGTGAGTATATCATCTTTTACTGCTATATTCATAGTGCTTAATTGTTGGTCCAGTTTGAACTTATGGTTTTTTTTCGACGTGGATGTTTCATGTAAAAATATGCATGTTTCTTTTTTGTGTGGTTGATTGCTTTTAATTGCAAGTTTTTTTAATTTCCGCTACATTAATTCATAAATTGAACTGCAATCCAGAAATCTAGGATAAGTTTCGGGATGCTCTAAAGCTTCACATCTCCAACCATACAATCCAATTAAAACTTAATGGGTAAGAAAAGAAAAGGCTAAGATCATGGATTTGTCTTTTTACAATTAAATACTATTAATATTGCATCAGTAATGTTTTATCTCTATATATATATATTATGGTTTGGTTTTTCATTAGCAACAATGATTTTGAAAGAAAGAGTACAAATCAAAATAAGAAGTAATGATGCGAGGATTACAAAACCTGATAATGCCTATCTTGTGGGCCGCACCTAAAGAATATATATCCATTTCACATGAGTGTGTTAATTGAGTCTAGATCTCCTTTACACCTATTATATGCGAACCATATCAAAAAGAAAATTTAGACAGTTAAAGATGAATTCCATCTCCGTAAGGGATGTACTCTAAAATTTAGAATCTATTCTTTTACAAGAATTTCTGCCAAGAATTTAGATGGTCGGATTTTTAGGGACATGGTATGATATCTTGTCCTTGGGCATTGATATGTCCTTAAAATTGCATAATTTTATGTGTATTTTTAGGAATTTTAAGTACTTATTCATTAGAAATTTTTTCATTTAATTGGAATTCATGTTTTTATGATTTTACAAATCATTATTCAATTTTCTTGCAAAAATCATTAAAAATCATCACTTTTTCATTAAATCATAAAACTTTCCATTTTTAGATTATCATTTTTAGAACAAATTCATAATTCTACATAAAAAAATGACAAAATTTTTTATCAAGTTAAATCATGATTAATGATGTGAATTCATGGTGTCATTTTATATAAATTGGGTCCACATTAATGCATTTGTGGCTTTTTGTCAAAATCATTATTTTTAATGAAAAATCAGTTTTATGTGTAGGAAAATTGAAGAGAGGGGACCTACATCAAATCCTGAAGCCAATAAATAATTTGTAAAGAAATCCACTCCAAGTGGAAGATAAAATAAAAGAAGGAAAGAAGGCTTTAGAAAGGAAAGAAACACAAGAAGTCCAAGATTCTCTCCAAGTCAACAGCCAAACACTTTCCACATTGGAAAAGAATTCCAATTAAACTACTCTCTACTCCAACGCATTGTCCAGGCTCTTTCTCTTTTATATTGATGTTCAAAGCGATGGCAAGGAGGACCATCCCATAATCCACTACGGCCACCAATCATCATCTCCATCCATACATCATCATCCACGCCAATCTCTCTCTCCCCTATTTATTGTCCATCCAATTAATCCATTGTCCCATGTCCCAGATTCTTTCTTTCTTCTATGATACCATTCCACACCAAACGTTCTATATATTCAACTAACCCCAGCCACACTTGAAGAGCATAGAACCATGTGGGCATGTGGGGATGAGGACGTTCTGGGCATCACATGGAAAAATATATAAAGATATCCTTTGATAACTGAAACCATTGGTGGGCCATGGCAAGAAGGTTGTGATAGAGCTCATTAATTTAGAAAGAATCGTGGCCAAAAGGAGACAAGTCCACATGAATTTTTTTCCCAAAATAAATTAATATGCAATGTGGATGAAGAGTCCTGTAAGGAAACAAAGAATCAATTGACTTATATATATTTATATATATAAAAGACCTCTGCCATGAAAGAGGGGGACGCCCAACCCATTCCATCTATCTCTTTCCTCTCCATTTCATCACAATCAAAAGTGGAGTTTGGTCAAGCCCACTTTTGGATCCATTCTTTCCATTCCATCTTCTTCTTTCATCTAATCCTCCTTGGTGTGAAGATTGAAAATAAGAGTTCGGATTGCGCGCGGAGTCCCCTATTTTTGATGTCTTGATCTAGGGTAAGGGCAGATTTTCTTTTTCTAGTTGTAATTATTTTTGGGTGTATTGGTTCATTTAATTTTAAATACACAATTAATGAGGTCAAGGTGTTTTGCTCTGGATTGGCAACGTGTGGTTGTGTGTGGTGACGGCACGCACTTGGTGCAGTGTTTTTGTAGATTTTTTTTATTCTGCCAATACAGTGTTTTAATTTCCAAAATAAGAGAAACTAGCATTCTTTTCATTATTTTTTTTATTATATTTGAATGTTTTATTTCTGATTTTTTAATTTAATGCATGGTTATTTATTCTTTTACATTGGTGGTTTGATCTAATTCACTGTTTTGTAGTTTCTAGTTTTAGGATTGTTTTAGTTTAGAATTTTTAGGTTAGATTTAATTTGTGAATTATTTTTCAAATTTGGAATTGTAATTTAATTTTAAATTTCAGAAGTAGTAGTGTGTATTTTTGTAGATTTTATTAGGGTAGCTTTAGTTTTTCAATTAGGACATGTTTTCTGCGAATATTAGCTCCTTGTGGATACGATCTCTAACTTACTGAGAAAAACTACATCGAGACCTTGCACTTGGGGTCCACTTTGATCAGGCATTTGCAAATGCCTTGTTCATTTGTTGGAATTTTTGAATTCCGCCACTTAAAAGGACTCAAATAACCTTTGAGAATTTTATAATTCCACCTCCTTCAACTTTTGCTGGATGCTCAAGTATAAGGGTGTATCTAGGAATTTCACTATGTTTGAGAATGTTAGAATTTTCCAGACATGAATTTTTGGAATTCTAGCAAAAGAATAATATTTTGGAAATTCTAGCAAAAGAACAGGGCAATTCAATAGAAAAATCATTAACATTAACATTACATCGGCAACTGATTGAACACATGACATAAACAAAACTAATATTAACACTACATTGGCAACAATGCCACGCTAGTGCCTAGTCACGTTTTCAATCTTGTGTTAAATCAAATGGTGGTATCCATCCGTCCTATTAAAGTGAAATCTGAATATGTGACTGGAAGGGATAAGACCCATCTTGAATGAACTAAATTATCTTTATATAAGGCTTATGATGAAGTTTCCAACATGTGTTACACAGTTTCCATGTAATAGTTTTTTTTTTTTTTTTTTTGGGTATCCAAACCTTAGAGGGGCTGTGGTGACTTGTGTTAAATATATAGGTTGAAATCCTTTATTTGAATAGTGCAAAATTTCAAGTATTTTTAAGTATAGGAAATTACGAAAAAAATCACATTAACGAGCCACCAAACAAAAAAAGCATCACTAGCATTTCACAAATGGGAATGATCACACATGGCCATTTTTGTGTTTTTTTTTTAATGTTTTTGTGGAGTGGCGGTGGCGTCGTTACTCTACAGAACATATTTTTTCTCTTCTTCATACTTCGTTTTGCTTTCTTTTTTCACTTTTCTGCTTTCCTTCTTATTCTTCTTCTTTGCTTGCAACTAGTCATCCGTAATGAAAATACCAACCAATTTTCATCTTCTTCTCCATCTACCTCGTATTCTTCTAATTCCCATCTTCTTCTTTTGGTTCCCATCTTTTTCTTCTTTTCTTTCTTTTCCATGTTTTCTTCTCAGTAGTGACGAACGGAAGACCGACGTTTGTAGTAGATGGCATGGATGATGCTCCGACGATGTTCGGCAGATGGTGGTGCAAATGAGGGCGATGATGCAACGGCAGTGGAGGCATATTCTAGTGATTTTTTTAAATTTATTTTGATTTTATAATAAAAAATAAAGAATGAAAGTTCGGCATTGGAAGATAGCAATTGTAGCAAAGGTAGGGCCTGCGATCGGGTAGTTATCTTCTCCGACGAAGGTCATGGAAGAGGGCACGAAAAAGGAGGCAGCGGAGATGAGAGAGGGGTGGGCTCAGTTGGTGGGCTTGGGGTGGATGACGCAGTTGGAGAAGATGCCGGAGAAGGGAGGGTTATTCCCTCCAAGCACGCCCACCATGCCATGCCGATCCTTCTTTTATCTCCATTACTCGCCGCCTCCACTTTTACCCTTTTATCTACAAAACACTCGCCAATTGCCCGACGAAAAGGTTCATAGAGATTATGGGCAAAGAACCCACTCTTTCGAGCTACTGCCTTATCTTCCATCGTTCAAAGCTCTTCCCCTTTATTAAATCATCTCAAGGTGGTACTTTGCAATGTATTAGTGCAACATCTATTGAAGACTTCATAACTTGTTCCTTTGAAGACTTCATGCATTGTTTCTTTGTCTGTTTTCACGTGTATGAGAATGGTACATGAGTTTTGGGACATGCATAATAACTATTTAAAGGAGGGCTTAGTGATGTTTTGGTGAGTGTTCTTTGTACTTGTGCTTAGTTGGAAGCTTAAGATGTTCGGTTAGGGATTCATAGGTATGTGGAAAGAGTTGGGTTGAGGTTGGAGAGAGTTGGATATTCGTTGGGATAAAATGAGGTGTTGCAATCCTCTTATTTAATCGTGAATGTGTTTTGTTGTCGAAGGCATTGTATTAGAAAATGACGTCTATTTATTTTATTTGATGTGGAATTATGTTAAAAGAAGGCAATGTAATTTGTATTGGACGTGTGTTTAATTCATGGTAATGTGAATTTATGGATTTTGTAGCGTCTTTTATTAATTTATGTAATAAGATAAAATCTCAAAAGATTATCATTTAGATATTCAGAAAAGCTGGCAGCTGAACGCTTATCATTTGAATTTAGAAGAAATAAATTTGAAAAACGAAGAATTGGAAGTTTGATTATTGATTCAATGATAGCAAGTAATATATATATATATAGATATATAGTAATATGGATTATATGAATGTTTGGAATGTTGTATTTTTGTTAGTAAATTGCATGCATATTGTAATATATGGATTGTATGTATAATTTTTGTGAAGATTTGTATAAGTAATATTATATGAAAGTTTAGAGTTTTTATAAATGTTTCAAGTTGATATTGTTGAATGTTTGGAGTTGATTAATTGATGCAAGGAGTTGAGGAATGTTAGCATTTGGAGTATACCAGTGTGAATAATTATAAATCAATAATGTGTATACTATAAATATTTGAATGTGAAGATTTGAAATTAATATGATATGATAAATGACATTATGTATAGAGAAAAACTCCATCAGTGACTACAAAACCTTAAAAAAACAAAACTGTATTACTGAGTGACAATGTCGCCACTTCATAGAACCTAAAAAAAATTTCTCTTGTTAACGAGTGACGATGTTATTGCTTTACAGAACCTAAAAAAAAAAATTCCTTTGTTAACGAGTGACGACGTTGTCACTTCACATAACCTAAAAAAAAAGATAACTATGTTAACGAGTGAAGATGTTATCAGTTAACAGAACCTTAAAAAAAAGCTGTTACCCAGTGATGATGTTATCACTTCACATAACCTACAAAAAAAAAAAAAAGAAAAAAAAAGAAATGATCATCCATACACTTCATTCAAACATAAATCTACATTTTCATTCAAATATATCAAAGGAACATATATTATAAAAAAGTTCACGCTCATTATCTATTATAAAACTCAAAAGTGCATTAAAGAACTCAAATTTACAAATATATCAAAGCTCACAAATTGTAAAACTTATATTATATTCCTCTTAGATCAAATCATTACAACTTTTGCCTTCCGCCATTGTACATAGGGTTTATAATAAAAAATAAAGTCTCCATAAATAGTTCATTGAAACATATATCTATAATTTCATTCAAAAATATCAAAAGAATAAAAATTGCAAAAAGTTCACACCACCATTATTAATTAGCAACGTTGAACTCCATTATTAAAAACTTGGAAGAAAGAAACTTTCACAAAATAAAACATGAGATGAATAAAAAAGGGATGGAAGGATAAACCAACACATTGCAAATGGACTACTCTGAGATAATTCAACGAACAATAAGAGCTTTAAACAATAGTAGTTTTTAACCTCCAATCTAACCCATATATATACAAACAAGAGCAGTTACCAATTTCATACCTCACCTCAATTCAACTCTCTCCATATACCCATGGATCATGAACCTAGCATCAAAAGCTCCCAACTCTCTTCACATACCCATAATCCAAAACCATGTATCGTTTTCATACACATGAAAATAAACGAAGAAACAATACAAGTCTTCAAAGAAACAAACTAACACTACACAAAAATTCATAAACATAAAAATGGATGAAAAAACAAGACAAACACTCCATCTGTGCTTCTAAATAATAATTACATCACTTACTCAAATTCTACACTCAATGTTTGAACTCACTAAACAAAAAGAGGAAAATCTTTTTTCAACAATATATACCACTGCATTCAACCCTAAACATTGCATCAAAATGCATAAATATTACTAGATTTTGATTCGAAATCGGATAATAATTGGTAGATTGAAAAAAAAGATTAAAAAAAAAAGAAAAGAAAACAAACATGGGGCAGCGGCAAGAAATATATATTTTGTTGATAGAGAAGATAACGCACCAACATGTTATAAAGGGACTATCTTGAGATGATTCGATAAAGGAGAAGAGCTTTGAACTGTTGAAGTTGAACTAGTAGCTCGAAAGAGTGGGTTCCTTGCTTAAGATCTCTATGAAACTTTTTGTCAAACAGTTGGCGGGCATTTCATAAATGAAGCAGAAGGAGTAGACGGCAAAGATAAAGGATGGGCCGCATGGTGGGTGGGACTGGAGGGGATGACCCCTTCTTCTCTGGAGTTTTCTCCAGCCGCATCATCCACCCTAAGCTCAATTGCTGAGCCTACCCCTCTCTCATCTCCGCCGCCTCCTTGTCCGCGTGGCCCTGCCTTTGCTACGATCTTTGTCCTCCATCGTTGATCTTTCCATCTTTATTTTTGGTTCTAGAATCAAAAGAAGGAAAAGAAAATGCTAGAATATGCTTCCACTGTTGTTGTACTGTCGCCCTCATCTGCACCACCCTCTGCAGAACATCGTCAGAGTATCATTTTTGTCGTCTATTACCGATGCCGTTCTTTAGTTCGTCACTGCCAAGAAGAAAACGTGGAAAAGAAAGAAAAAAGGAAAAAGATGAAAACCAGAAGAAGAAGATGAGAACCGGAAGAAGAAGATGTAGAAGGGGAAGAAGATGAAGATTGGCTGGTAGGAAGCAGAAAAGTGAAAAAAGAAACCAAAACGAAAAATAAAGAAGAAGAACATATGTTTTGTCAGGTGACGATGTCGTCGCCCCATGAAAACAAAAAAAAAAAAACACAAAAGCGGCCCTGTGGGATCATTCCCTTTTGCAAAATGTTAGTGGTGCTTTTTTTATTTGGTAGCCCTATAAGGTGATTTTTGCCATAATTTTCTCTTTTAAGTTAAAATTTTTTTTATTAATTAAGAGGATTATTGTCAAATTGGGATGAGTTATCATGTTTGCACACAATGGATTTGCTTGTCAAATCGGTATATCTCACTTGTCACTCCAAACAACAGACCAGTGCATCCGCGCAAGGCTATTGATATAGACCAGTCCTTCCAAAGGAAAATCTACACTAGGCTTGCCTTTTGAGTTGATAGCATTGCAGGTCCCAAAACAATGCAAAATCAGTGTCCAAAGTCCGAACACAGCCAAATCATATGGAAAATTTCAGAAACATGGCAGTACCTAATCAAGAAAATCTCAGCTGAGTGCTGAAACTGTCACGCAATTCAAAAGACCTCTGTAACTCTTTGCAGAATACAAAGTACAACATATTTAAGATGCTGAAATCTTTAATCACCACAACCGAAAAGCTCATGGTTACTGGTGCTTTCAGAAATGATGAGATGGAGATACATGGGTTATGGGTGTTTTGAGTGGTAATTGGTGCTAGTGGTGGAGGGAGATCAGTTTGGATGGTTGGGAGTGATTGGCATGGAGAGATTGTGGGACATGGGTTATGAGTACCAATGTCCGGTCCTTGGGGCCTTTTGGATGGGCTACTGGACTCCCAATGAGCTATCAGTGCTAACTTCGCGGCCGTTATTCTGAACCTTCGGATCCTTGTTTGCGTGAGATATCAACGAGCCAGTTTGTGACAGTTTTACCTGTTTCTCGGATTTATTTACAAATGAGGAGTCAGATTTGGGCCCAGTCTTACAGGGTCCTAGACCTTGAATCAAGTCTGAATTTAGGGGTCGTTTGTTAATTTCATATGTGATGTAAAAATGATTTACATGTTTACATATGCAAATGACTTACATGTGAAATATATTTTTTGTTTGTAATTTTCGCACCCATTCAAATGTGAATCTAATTCCACTTAATGGTTGATATGTATTTTTGATATATCTCAAGATCTATGTTGAATCAACACCTCAAATTTGACCTCCTAGCTGAAAGTGACCTTTTGAATAGGATTAACGGTTCAGATCATGAAAATGGAGCCACAAAATCCCAGAAATTAAGATCAATGGCATGAACTGTTTCATAAATATCTCACAACGTAAGATGATCCAACGGTTGAAATTTTGTACCATAGTCGTTTTCATCATTTCAAATATGTTGGACGGTTCAGATTATGGATTTGGATCATACAATATGCAAAAATTTAAAAAAAGCGGACTGGGTATGCATCTAGTGGTTGAAATGTTCTTTTTAAGATATCTTAAGATCTATAATGAATAAAAATCTAAATTTCGATATCTTAGCTAAAAATGACATTTTGAATGAGATGAATGGTTCGGATTGTCATAACAGGCCCACAAAATCGAGAAATGAAGATCAACGGTCGGATTTGTGTCATCAATATCTCATAATGTAAGATGATCCAAAGGCTGATTTTTTGCACTATAGTCGTTTTTGGCATTCCAAATATAATGGACGGTTCTGATCATGATTGGGAGGCCCAAAAAGTTAAAAAAAAATAAAAAATATGTTGGGCATGATGCACTATTCACATGTGTATTGGCGCCATTTGTGATGGTGGCTGTGAAACAGTTTCACACCTGTTGAGGTGTGAAAAGTTCCAGCCCCTTTTGCATGTTATTTACACACCAAAATCACAGCCAATTTACACACCACATATGTAAAATGTAAAAACAAACATGGATGTCTAAAACAATTTCACATGTGTAATATTTACCTATGTAAATGGCAAAAAACAAACAACCCCTAGTGTGTGACAGTTTCACCTGTTTCTCGGCCCGAATTTATTGACAAATGAGGAGTCAGATTTGGACCCAGTCTTACAGGGTCCTAGACCTTGAATCAAGTCTGAATTTAAAGCCTGTTAATAGATTCGCACATGGAAGCTAGCTTTCGGTCCAAGTACAAATTTAAGAAGAAATGTGAAAAAGTAAAAAAAAGGAATTCCTCTTTTTTTTTTTTTTTATATATTTAATGGCATGTATGTTTTATGTTAATGTTATTTTATACATAAAGTATTCATATTATAATTGCACAACATCCACATATAAATATAAATGGAGCTAAGAAGAGCCTGACGGGCTTGTGGCCTTGGGTATGGATCCGGCTAGAGTTTCTGCACTAGATATGTATTTGGGTCTGGTCATTTGAGCCAAATGGATGTCCAGCCCTGCTTAGGGACTTCTCCCAAATATCAGACCTAGCACATTGATATAGTACCCATAACTTGGGGTCTAAGAAACGACCTGGGAACTTGCATGGAAATATACATGTGTACATGACAAACTGTCGTATAGTGAATAGTTGGGCCCATGAGGACTTGACTGGTAACATGGTCTTGTTAGATGATAACAACCAGTCAAGGAAGAAGTGGAGACCACAGGCAGTCTCACATGCTACTTGTCTGTTGTCTCACTCTTTTGGTCAGTTTGATCAAAGAATTTAGCAATGAGAGTTTCAGAATTCTTTAGTGGGCGTTTTGCTGCAGCAGATCTTAAAGTTCATGCCAATAAAAAATAGTAAAAAACACTTGACTTTTTTCTTTTTTTTTTTAATGCTCTATCCATCAAACTAATCGCTGTAGAATGATCATATCTATATATATTGCTGGGTTCCAAAGATCTTATGTTGTAACTTTTGGGTGATTCAATCGACCAATGGTGAATATGATTGACTTGAACAAAACTGAGCGAGTGCACATAGCCTACATGGGCGTGAGGAGGTTGGATTGATCATTAGGCTTTATCTCCAGTCAGCACCCGACACATAATCATTTTTCCTAGTGAAAAATTGACTCTCAATTTTAACCATCATAGAGTAGGCAATGGTGGTTTGATAATGTTCAGAAAGCACATATATAATTAGTTCCAGTGTGATTTTGAAAGTGATTCTCTTTGGGTGCTGTGCAACCCACACCAGTAAAAGGAAAGTGATCTCCACAACTTTGCCATCACAAGGGTCACATCTGAATAGGTGAACAAGTAAAGGCTTTAAATGCTTTACCATAAAAAGAAAAAAAAGGAACAGTAAAGGCTTTAAATAGGTCAAGTTTATGCCAGGGTTTGATTCCATGTCAAGTCTGGTTTTGAATTTAGGACCCACAAGGAGGATCTATGGTGGACCTACGAAGGAACTCGAACCTGATTAATACATCTGGTCTGGGTTGAGTTTGGGCCTAGAATCAACCTAAGTTAGAAAATTGTGTCTCTACATGGCATTTCTGTTTAGATTAATAATAATCCTACCTAACACAGTAAATGAATGGTCCTAATGATTTCCGAAAAAGAAGAGAGAATAATGACCTAATGCATAACTGATTTCTGTCTTTCCACTTGGAATGCCTAATGAGGTTCACTGCATGCTTCCTGGGCCCGCCTTGTTTTGAAGGATCCATACTCATTGCACAAGAGAGCCACACTTTAATGTCAGACCAATTAGTAAAGCAAAAGCCTCAACTCCCTTCCCTTTTGACTAAAACAATATCATAAATCATATTTTTTTACTAGGGTGGCCTACTGACGAAGAGAATAAGAGACTGACCGATAAATTTCTGTACATGTGTGTGATATCAAGTTGCTGACAACACTTAACCATGAGTGTGTCGGCATATCACAAACCAGTTGATCATCATCTAATTTGCAGTGGACAGCCATGAGGATTAATCATGAGCACTTGGCGGCTATAACTTTTTAAGTTTAAATCGCTCAAAACATATTCATTCTCCAATATTTGGATTAGGTCCAATTTCATTCGAATTAGACATGTCCCATCATCAGATTGATTACCTGAGATGGATAGAGGATAATGGAACGGCATATAGCATCAAAAGGCAAATATATATAATCAGAAACAAACTAAAGCTTCTACTAGATGATCAGCTACTTCTATACTAAATAAAAGGACAAATTTTGGAGGCAGGTTATTGGCAAAAGACTGGCATAGACAATAATATCAGTATGTTCCCAAGTAAATAATACCTACTTATTACAATCCAAACTTCAGATTAATACATAACAAAGTATCAAGGTTCTCATTGAGAAACCATCAGTACAAACAGAGACAAGATGGAAATGGATGGAAATGCAAGGGAATGTGGTGTGACAGTGAGAAGAAGGGGGTCCTTGGTCCTAACCATGGCTGAAGGGAAGTCAGTGGAAGTGAACCCAAGAAGCCAAAAACATCTCCCATTAAGGGTTACCTCCATCTTTTGATTGGATATGAGAGACTAAGAAGAAAGAAAGAAATTTCCTGCGCATTTACTGAACTCCAAAGCCATTAATGAAGTTCTTCTGAAGTTAAGAGGTAGAGCTAAATGCCAAAAACAAACATTAGCTCTCCATTGGGCCTATCTTAATCGGGCTAAAACTCCCAAAGTTTGTAGCCACGATGACTATACAAAAACAAATGGAAGAAGGTTAATTGTAGCATCTTCTCATTGCCTAGAGAAGATTCGAGGGTTACACAAAGGTTTAGGTGAGTGTGTTGGTTGAGGTTGGTGAGGTGATTAAAGGCACTTGTGGGTCGCAAAAATTCATGGGTAATTTGCCACAAGTTGGGGGTAGTGTTAGAACAATGACTAGGGCATGCCATCATGCCCTATTGAGATTGCCAAAAACACCTTTGCATTTGAAGGTGCTTCTTGTAATTTGGAGCAATTAGCCATTCCTAGGCTAATATTTGGTTAGACAAGGCTTGCCAAGTATGCCATTGGATTTACATCTTGCAAGCATGAGTTAAGAGGGTATTTGATTTAGCCCTTCCAAGGCTAAATATTAGATGCTTTGTTTCCTTTGGAACTTAGCTAAGGTTGGTATATTGGAATTTGGGGAAAGGACAAACTTAGGTTGTGGTGGTTTTAGCCCCTCTTGAGCTAAACCTTTGCACCAATGAAGTTTGGAGGACCCTCCTCCAAAATTTAGAAGGTAGGAATTAGCCCCCCCGTAGGGCTAATGTTGGAGGGAGGACCCTTGGGTCTACCCTTTGGCTTGCATGGGGGAGAGAGAGAGAGAGAGAGAGAAAGAGAGAGAGAGAGATATCCATGGTTAGGCCGAGGGTTGTTCAGGTGCGGATGGAGTGAAAGGGGATGGGATGAGTCTGTAGTGCTGAGGTGTTGGGGCGTGAAGAGCTGGAGCCGGAAGAGCCATGGTCATGCCTGTTGTAGAGGAACACACACTGTCAAAGATAATTAGTCCCATTGATGATTATAGAAATGCAAACCAAATTATCAATAAAAATCAAAAGCGATGTTAAAAAATATAGTCACTATACATATATATATATTTTGGGTTGTGTGGGGTGGCGCGCATCACATGATCGATCTCATCCTCATCATCCATTCAGATTTCCATCCTAAATCAATCAAACGACCTGCCGTTCTAATTATTCTAAGTAAATGTGGGTTGCCAATTGCCAATGATAAAAGCATTATATGCGTGGGTTGCCAATTGCCAATGATAAAAGGATTATAAGGCGCTTATCTAGAGCCAACCTACGGTTTAACTGTCCATAATGGTTGTCCAAACTGGAGGGTTGGCCTAGATTTTTGAACTCACATAAATGTGTCCTATTTAAAGTTAATGAGCCAATTTGGATCATCTGAACTCGGTTGCTTGGTATGCCAATTATTATAATCTTGTTTACCTATAATTGATTATATTAAAGAATAAACAGGCTGAAATTTCTGCATGGATTATAATCTATGCACAAACCAAGCTACCTGCACTTTTTTTGAAGATCCATACATGCCCTATTGTTTTGGACAGGCCCAGACCAAGCCAATTGACCCAAAACAATTGGAGATACAGCATAGTAAAGTAAACGGAAATGAGGTGTGGAGTAGATTGAAAACAAGAAAGACAGTCAGAAAGGCTGTAAAATGGCAGGAAAAAAGAAACACACCTGCAGGTGTTGGGGGTGGCAGAGACATTGTCCCTCCATAGTGGTGTGGAAATGGAGTGGAATTGAGGGCAGGGTACTGGAAGAGATTGGGGTATTGGAGGCTGTACCCTTGACCTTGTGGGTATGTGGCTGCTCCACTATTACCATGCCCCAGCTGAAAATAAGGGAAGAAAGCTGCAGTCCCTGCATATGATCCACCTCCATACATGGGATACTGCCCAGCAGCAGCTGCCCCTCCAAACATATTATAATAGCTCTGCAGGAAAATTTCTTACTAAGTTGGATAGGTCTACTCTTCCACAAACACGCAACAACAGCAACAATAACAGTAATGGTGCTAAAGCCGGTGGTGTTAGTAGTAGAAGATATTGTTGAACTTACTTTTAAACACAGTTATAGACATACGGTTCTGAAAGCAAGTCAAAATCATGTATGCAAGTGGGCCCACTTGTCATGCAAAAAATATATTCATCTTCCTATGTTTGCAAAAGTTTCTTTTGCTGGTGGGAGGGCAGTACTGCATTATTTCCGAAAACTGGATTGAACTGGCATTTCGTTTTTCAATGTACTCATGTTCTCGAGTGGACCCAAGCTGCAGATTATTGAAAGGGAAAGTTACACATCTACTGATTTTATGTCAATTATTTTTACAAATGATTATCTTATTTATCGAAAACCTTATTCGACTTATTTATCGAAAACCCTATTCAACGACCTTGACCATCATAATCTCTCTATTGATAAATCCATCGGTTATTAGATGTAGATAATAGATTTTGTTTTTAACCATCAAACATTACAAATGGTAATCTGTAAATCTCCCTCGTTGAAAACATTCCACCAAAACCATCAACATAATGTATCAACATTCGATCTTTTGATCTTTTGATTCCCCGTGACCAGCTAGGAAATTCTTTGCGTTAAATTTCACTTCAATCAAAATTGGGAGGTCATCACATTGATGACATAAAAAAGTGGAGACTAAAATATGCGAGAAACAAAGAAAGTCAAATTACTTGTTCAACACGAGATTAATTATACAGTTGATGCAGTTTAGACTAGAGTTAAATTTGGCCAACTTTGATGCACTAAGGTACATTATATTTTGATGCAGGTGCATTATACTGTCATGGGGATGGTATTTATACAGTAGTCTTTGGCTCTAGGCAAAGCATATGGAAGGGTCAAGGCTCGAGACACGATACTAACGTCCCATCATTGCTTGCACCACGCAATGAAGCAGCAGCCCAAAAAGCATCATTTGTAATTGCTTGTTTGTAATGTCTGTGTTTCCATCGCCAAAGACAAAAAAGTTGAAAGCAGCTAAGGTAGAGAATACAGCTTTAGATTAGCGCACAGTTTAATTTTATTTTAATGAAATGAGTTTCCTCCTTTAATTTTTTAATGAACAATGATTTTATTTGCCCTTAAATTAATCTTTTTTTAAAATCTTTTTCTATCCAAGGCCTTATCAAATATATTATAATATCATAGATACCCATCTGGTTCAAGATTATTGAAGAAGGGATTGAGCCTAGGAGTGGCAAATTTTGATTTAACCTGCCGATCAAATCCATATTTGATATGCCCGACTCAAACTGCATGTCAACTGTTTAGATTAAAATAGATTGGGTTAGGATGACTTACATAGCCCATTTAAATGGATGGAGTTTGGATTGACCAGCATATCTAAACCGATTTAAATAGTTTAACGTTTAAATTTTTTGTGCTTTAGGGTTTCTTATTTTGTACATTCAATCTCAAATATAACCTAAACATTTGAAATGGATTGGGCCTCGGCCAAAACTCTAAAAGTTATTTTGGGTCAGATCGAGGTAAGTAGGTTAAACCATGTTGGGGATCAGTAGTTATGTGGTCGAGTTCATTTAATTATTCAAATTTAAGTAACACTTGTAGACAAATATGTCAAACATAGTAAAAAGGAAATAAAAGAAATTTACCTAAACGAGGTCTATGGTGATCAGGAAGGCCCATGGCCTAGGTCAGTGGCTTCTGTTTCACTTCAGATGGGTATTGTTACCATCCCCCCAAGTGGAAATGGATATAGGCTAGACTTCAACTTATAGAGAACCTAGGTTAACTTGTCTCATTTTCAGCCGACCTTACCCGTATGCCACCCTTAATTGGGCCTCAAGAACCTTTATGATGAAGTATATTTCAAGTGGACTGTATCTTATTCATTTAAGATCTACTTGTGGAACTACTTAGATGTATGATCCAGGGCAGGGTATTGGATCTCAAAATTGCTTAGGCAGAAAGTCGGCCCTATGAAATTATCCTAACCCTTAATTTAATAGGTTTAAAACTAAAGTTTAATGGTATATGACCTACAGAGCTTTTTGAGGTTCAATCTAAGAAAGTAAACATGGTCAAATGAGTATCAAATTAATTAGTCCTCTTGCTAGATCACAGAAGGTGCAAGTGAAGGGGTGGTACTAATCAAAGGTGGAACAACAAAGTGGACATTAGGTAGGGCCCCATTCTGTTGGATTGAACATATCTGCTCAAAGGAGGACATCTCTTACAATATGATATCTACTTGATATCAAAATATGACATGTGCAGAGTTTGTAAACACGTTACAAAAAACAAAATCATTTTGGGACCTACCCTATTGAAAAAAAAAAAATTAGGACTCTTGTACAATATAAGGCAATGGAATGAATGGTATGGGTTGAAATTTGGCCTTCAATTTTTGATTGACTATTTATGGTTCTAGATTGGGCATCTACAAACATTCCATGGACTTTTTTTTTTCCCTTTAGATAGTTAGATCTGGAAGTCCTTTTGGATTTAGAAGGGTGAATGCGCCACACATATTTAGTTTGTGACTTCTCTAATAGCGTGAATCACTTTGGTTGGAATCTAGTGATATAATAAGGTGGGATAATGAAGCAAATCCACCTATATGTCACATGTAGTTCATTCAGTTCTCCCTACGATGTATATATCAGAAATATTTTCTATAATTTGATTTTTTCTTTTCAATTAAAGCCTACTGTGTGATGTTCACAGCTGCTTTCTAAAGTAGGACATGTGGAGGACTTTGTGTGGCGCTTGTTACGGCCAAATATACGATTACTTTTGTATGTAACCATTTGCGAAAAAAAAAAGCCCCCATTAGATGTTTTAAATTGCTTGATCTAAGGTCATAAAATAAATGATCTATAAAAGATAAGTTATCATTTTGGTTGTTCATTTTATGATCTTAGACGTGACAATTGCAATGTCTAATGCACCTTATAATTTTTTTGTGCCTTATAATTTTTTTTAAATAGTCAAGTCTCAAAGTTCTTTGCGTTTGATGACGTTAGTGGACCTCACCAATTCTGCAAAGTATCATATTTTGAAAAGTTTTTAGGATGTGTTGTATGGTTCTAAAGAAAAAAAAGCTACATTGTTTTGTAACACAAAAAAGCTACATCGAACTTGAGCATTGCACGTATTCTGAAATATTGAAAGCTGTTGGTTTATATGATTTTTTTTTTAAATTTTTTTACATTATTTTATAAAAAAATTAGTGGAATGTATCCCATTCAAATAAAACTAAAATGCGTGCTAAATAGAAGTTATTAAGTATAATAAGGCCATGAATCTTAGTTTATTTGGTAATAAATGACCAATGAAATGAATCATGGAAAGGGGAAATTTGTACAAACCGTAGGAAACGTGTAGTCTGGGGAGTATGGAGAGTACCTGAATATTGCAAAACAAGAGCATGAGAACGACAAAACTTTTAGATTAGCTTAGGAAACGCAATAAAGACACATTAATAAATGTCAAACACCATAAATTGAAATTGATATCAAACATGTTAATTGAGTGGTGACATCTCTGTGGTGAGGGTGGTTTATCCCTCCCTTTAGGTCTGAGGTTCAAAATCCTAGGGTTATTATCTATCCAATAGAACCATAATATTAAGGTAAATACCTTTATAATATCTCCTTAAAAAAGATGTACTTAATGAATGATTTATAGTGATAAATCATTTACTCCACTTCTGCCTTTTTTTTAAAAAAATACTAACCTTAACTACGCATTTTAATTGTGACCAGTATTCTACTTTAAGTCCAATCTAGATTGAAGAAATATTGAGAGGCATGTGATATAAGCAGCCCGAATTTATGAATGATAAGTCCATTGTACAGATTAAGGAAAGACTCAACATACTATTGCAAAGAGCATGGACTAATAAGATCCGTTATATAACTATGATTAGATCCACTTCTAGTTCAAGAGGTTTGAGGACTAGAACATGAGTCCATTAGATGATTTAGAGCCCTAGACCTTACTTGGGTATGGCTTTCCAGACTTAAAACCCGACTCCAGATTCACCTACACAGATCCACGCCCTAGCCATTGACACCTTTTAATGTTTGAAGAAGTAGGCAATATTCATCATCAATATCATCCGGATCATGCATTAGACATGATTCTCCTTTCCTCTTTTTGTTGCATTCTTGTGGGAAAAAGTGGAGACCTTTTAATGAAGTTTCTCCACTTACTAGGGAAAGCTAAATCTCCATCAAGATATAGAGAAAAAACATTTTATCCTATCGATCGTAACGCTGAATACTCTTCGGTGAGTATTAAAGAATACTAAAGTGACAGTAAAAATGAAAGGTGAGGTTTTTCCAGTCAAGGTTTCTCTTTAGTTTCTGTACTTAGTAGGGAATCCTTACTTCCACTTTCCCACAGACAAACACCACCTTCATATCATCGTATGTACATGAGACATCCATCAGTATGATTATAGATGCTCTTCAAGATATATGATTCACACATATAGAGAGAGAGAGAGAGAGAGAGAGAGAGAGAGAGAGAGAGAGAGAGAGAGAGAGAGAGAGAGAGAGAGAGAGAGAGAGAGAGAGAGAGAGAGAGAGCACATGATAATGTCTCATGGATGCTCCTGCAAAGAAATATATGCAAAATGCATGTGCAATGCACGTGACACTTCCTATGTACAAAACATATTTAAAAGTTTACTTACCCATATACATTATAAGGAATCCCTTGTTGGATGGCATAATGAGGGAAGCTGGCAGATGAAGGAAAAGCTGTTCCAACACCACTTTGAAGGCCTGTAGGAAAAAAGTTCGTTGCCCTGAAGTTCCTGCCTCCACCTTGTTAAAAAAACAAATAAAAAAAGACAGTAATACAGTTACAAGGTCAATAAAAATTAGTTTCGGAACACAACTCACTGACAAAATGGTACGCAAAGCTCTGTTACAAAAGTACCAAGAAGCAGGAATAACTAACATTCACAGGCTCAAACATTTTCTTTATTATTCCAATGTAAACAAACAAGAAGGAAAAATAAAAATGAAATATTACAATCATCTACGGTGGCTTTACATTCATAAAATCCAACTCATGGTTCTTGATGTTTTCCCAAGACAGATGTTGGATTAGAGATCATGAAATATCAACTAAAGCCAATAGGAGGCTGGCCATCTACTCAAGGAACATGTTGTTGTTTTTCTTTTTCCCCCCTTAAGTTTTTCTTATATACTCAAGGAACCTGTTTTTGTTTTTCTTTTTCCTCCCTTAAGTTTTTCTTATTTAGTGCTTAGCGTAGCTGTTATTATCTCATTGCAGCCAAACCAATCAATTAAATAGTTTTGCAAGGAGAATACTCATGTTTTATGGGCATGAACTAAAACCGTAATCATGAATGATTTATTGCATGTATGTTCGTACCCATTAACTATTATTTTTTATTGGATCTGATGGAAACTTGTTGAACTAATTATCCAAATTAACAAGAAAGAAGAAAAGAATTAATGCATACTAGAGAACAAGTGGTCCACATGTAACACAGTCACATAACATGTTCACTGTATAGCTGATGTAAATATATTCAAATACAAATATAACAAACATAAAAACATCCTAACCAAAGAGAAGGAAAGAAACAAAATCAATATTAGTAATTAGCAGCAGTGCCCAGAAAAAAGAAAAAGATAGGGGAAGTCATAACTAGAAAATTCCTCACCATGTTTTGGTGTTGAAGGTTTGGATCTTTGAACACCTTGAGAAGCAAGGTTGCAATTAGCTCTCCTTCCATCAATCACCGGAGCTGGATCCACACAAGCTTTCCTGGCCGACTCGGGTTCTCGAAAAGTTACCTAAGGTAAAAGAAAGAAAGAAAGAAAGAAAGAAAGAAAGAAAAAACTCATTTTCAGTAATTATTGAAAACATTAAGAAAATAGAAAAAAATGAATCTTTATAATTCATATCTTTATATATATGCATATATAGATCCAATTTTTATCTATATATGCACATATATTTATAATTGTGGATCTTGAGTGCTTTTTGTGAAATACACACCTCTAGATCTTGGCTATGATACGAAGTTTCTTATCTATTATCATATAAAAAACAAGATTGGGTTCATAGTATCAGCACCCAAATCACTAAATTACTTAAGACCAAAGGAAGAGGATTAAGAAAAAAGCCACCTCTCAGAACAATGAGATGTGCAACTAGATAGAGAATAGAAAGACGACTCACAAATCCATAGCCTTTGGATCTTCCCGTGTTCTTGTCTGTGATCACAACAGCCTCCAAAATCTCCCCAAACTGCTCAAAGTATTTTTTCATTGTGTCCCTTTGAGTCTCCCAAGCAAGGCCTCCAACAAATACCTTAGTGTAAGTAGTGTCACCAAACTGACCTGCCAAATTAGCTGGAGTCATCTTCACCTCTAAAGTCCTCTCCTTTCTCCTATTTGTTATCCCCCCCTCCTCTAATCCCCCCTCCAAAGTTAGGAGCTCTTGGTCAAAAGTCTAGCAACAAAGTGCCAGTAGATCTATGTGTGCAAAGAGATAGAAGAGCAAAAAACCCCACCGGATTAGAGGATTTTTTCTGGGTTTTGGAGGAGCCTTGGATCAAAGAGGGAGGATGTCAAGATCAGCCAAACGGGTTAGAGGTCTGAGGAGTGAGACAGAGATAGAGAGGGAGATGGAGGGAGGGAAGACAGAACGCTAAAGGTGGAAGAGAAAAAGCCTTGAGACCCTACATTCGATGTATTATGAACACCTTACGTTATTATTATTGTTGTGCTTGTCATCATCGTTGTCATGGATTATGATATACACAGAGGGTATAATGTATGGAAACAAATACCCTTCAAGTTTAAGAAATTGAAGACATAAACGATTGAAATCTTCAAGACTAACAAGTGGTAAAAACGGAACGGGGTTTTAGAAGGCGGCTTAAATATAAAACTTCAACGACCCTTTGAAAAGTATACTATAGCAGTGATTTTCTGTCAATCCATTGCACCTGCTTATGAGTTATGCCACCAGGTGGAGGGGTTGCAACCAGTGTCACAGATTTCTTTGGTGAACTTCCATATATTTTTAACTTTGGGGTATTTTCATGAGTAATTATTGGAGAAAGTTGTACAAAAATAGTTAGTTGTTCAAAGTTAAAAACATGAAAACAGGATACTAATTAATCAATATGACAAATAATTCTTATATAGCCTTTTCCCCACTCAAAACCATTTTAATTTTCTGACAATATGATGTTCTTGTGGTTTTAATTTTATATCTCAATTTTTGGTATTCTAAAAATACCATAAAATTATAGGTAAGTTATTTTTTTTAACTTTATCAATTTGGCCTGCACGCTAGACCTAGAGGGATTTGTCCAGCACTCCAACCTAAAGGATTGAGACACCCTCGGTTATTAAAAAAAAAGCCGTTATCAATTTGGTATATGTTTTTTTTTTTTGGTAATATTGCAATATTTGTAACACATGATGCTAAGGTAGCTAGATTGGATGTTTGGAGTTGTTGTTGTTCTCATTCGTTTTTTTTTTCTTTTTTTGTGAGAGAAGTTTGGAGTTCGAGAAAATGGACCGAAGTAAAAAATCACAAGATAAGATGAAAACTCAATGAGATATAATAAAGGTTAATACCTGGGATTGATGTTTGAGATGATTTTAAGATACGTAAGTGATAAAGAGCATATGTTGTATATGTTAGGAGGCAGCCAACACGATCCTTAGATATCGCACACAGATCACTGCGGAAATAAGTTTAAACGCTAATGATTTAAAATCCATACCTGCGAGATCTCTCTGATTTGATCTCGGTCTTATAACAGCCTGAAAATCTTAAGATTTTCTACTGTATTCCTCTATGCTCGAATTCGCACCAGGGTGTAGGCATCTTCTGCAAATTCTCCTTGCTCTAAAAAAACGAGATTTCTCTTGTGTATCTTTTCTAAAGAGCAATAGCACATATTTATAGGCTACAATAGGGACCTTAAGAAGGAAATAAGGAAAAGGCTTCTTATAGAAATAGGAAACCCTAATTTGACCTAAATTAGAATCTTAGATCCATAAAATACAATTCAGTCCACTAAATAATTATAATTGTACTCATGTCCTTATTCTCAAAGTAATATTTCGAGCTTCTTGTTATTAAATGCTTATTAATCTCCCCACGTTAAGATTTCAGATATCCATCGATTAAGTAATTACTGACGCCTATATTTAATCGATATCTTTATAATTCCTTGAAACCTTACACTTAACTTATTTAATATGTCGGACACTAAGTCCACCTGCAAGGTTTGACATAATCAAAACTTATAAGCTTCATCAAGGGGATATCATCAATCCCTATTACGAGACGTAGATTCCGTCAATAAACTAACATGCACCATATACATAGTATAGTCATCCAATTTACTGAGATTATTGGCTCACAAAAGGTCTCACTCCTTTGTAAATCAAAATACCAAATATTAAATGAACGTGTCTATTATTTATATCGGGATTAAGAGTATAAGCTCTCATAATAACCATTTGGATGTTAATAATCTTATATAGTAAGTATAAAGATAATAACTTAAAAATGGTCTTGTTCAATACACACAAAGTGTACTTGCATAACGAGTTAAAACTATACTGTTTCCCGCAGCCAAGACAAGCCTACTAAAGCATCATGCTACAATCGTACCGATGGTGTGTCCAGCTCCATCTAGATTGTGAACAACAATAACTTATATTCTATAAGAACCAACAAATAAGTCTTCCGTACGTAAGCTGAACTTTACACACTAACTTGTCTACTTTATAGAATAAAAGACGCACTTATGCACAGCAAATAATAATGTAATCATTTACCCATACAAATTCTCATTAAGATGAAAAAAATAAACTTTACTAATAAGTAAATCAATCAAGGAAAAATACATAAAAGTATGCTTTTAGTATAAATTTCCAACAGTATACACTAAAAAATTTACAAGTTCAAAGAATTTCACAAAAGAGAAGGCCTATAGAAACCCCGTGGAAAGACATACTGTACCAGTTACTAATAAAAGAACTTTAGATAAGGCTGACAATAAGAGTTGAACTATGCAAGTTAAAGCCTATCCAGTATTTGATCCATTTAATAAACAAGATTAATCCAACCCAATTCGAATAGGCGTGGGTTATGGTTTCGTTAAGTGGTATCAGACCTATAACCTTTGTGGATTGAGTTACATTGGTTGGATGTGGGTCATGTTTACAACTCGTTTTAGGGTTTGCCATAGCTAGTGGAAAATTGGTGTGGTTGCCAAAGTTGATGCCTGTGACGATCCATCATACATTTTAATCTATTTAGAAGACTAGATAAACCCTATTTGAGTGTGTTTGACCCATATAAACTGCAAGTTGATGTGTTTGACCCATATAAACCGCAAGTCGAGTTTTGGGTTCACGTTACAGGTGCCACCAAGTCTGATCGATTCAGATCCCTAAAAGCACTTCAGCATTATCCTAACTTTTTAATATAGGACATGGTGCTGATCGAGTTCATTGCTTCTATCATATATAAGAGAGGGTGCTAATCCCTGCTCATATGCAATTATTGTAAAAAGAAGAGGATAATTAGACCTTAAATGCTAAAGAGGTTTTTTTTTTCATATACTTCTACTAGGAATTTTTTCCTGTATAAGAGTAGATTTTAAAGACTTCTTGTATTAGATGCTATCCCTATGTCTTACAAATAGCGTTGGGACTTGGGAATGGCATCTTGCTGAAGTAGCAGAAGTTCTATATCCAACTTCATAATCAATAATTTCATGTAACAGAATAAATATACAGTGATGCCTGCGATGATGGTTGTTGATGTATAGCCCACAACTATCCTTCATATTGACAACCCCATCCTTGCTTAGGTCTAGGCCTGAAACCCCAAATGGCCGGCCAAACCCACATATAAATTCTAGATGTGGGGCACATTGGACCTTTGATCCAACCCTTGTTTAACCGGCCACCAAGGAAGTGTCACTGTCACCCTTTGAAACCCGTCCATCTAAACAATTCCTTCTCTCTGAATAACTTCTTCTATAAAAACATAGATAATGGAAAAAACTCTCCTAAGACCGTGAAATGGGGACGTCCATGTCTGCAGCCATGTAGGTCCCACCTAGGCACTGATTTGAATGGACCATCATAATCCCACCCCTTATTTTTAAAGGATTTGTTGGATCTGTACTAAGCTAAATAGATTCGACTGTTGAATTGAAATAAAAAATTTTAATATAAACCTTTAAACTTTTGAGCTACAGATCAAAGAATTAGAATATCTGATGGACTTATAATCTTGCACATAGATAGGTCACATTTAGAACTTTCGATCCCCCACTCTCAATATTGATGGGCTTCAGTTGGGCCCCATAAACCGTCCGTAGGAAAGCACCGCCCATAGATAAAGTTGGAGAAATATGGCGGGAAGTTTGGTTTCTATTGACTAGGCGCGTCAATTGCCAGCAATTGGTCTCCATTTCCCATTGATATGGTCAATGGTGCTGTTTGGTCTCTATGGACAAGGTTGGTTGTTGACAATAGCCTCGTTCTAGCTTGCAAATAGCGTTTTAATAATAAATATGGGTACTGTTTTGGAAAATGATTGCAGCCAAATTTTTACTTTACTTTACTAATCTTTATTTCGCTTCTTTTAAGGAAGAAAATGTCAAACAAAAGTGGCATTGACCGAGGATATGTATAGCACATTGAGGCCCCGTAATGGGATTATCTCAACCGTCCAATTGATAGGCTGTAAATTGGGATTGAATGAAAGCACCAGCACAAATTCAGTGATGGGTAAATGGGCCATATAGTCCAAAGTCAGGGTCCATTGGCGTTTTGAAAATGGAATGTATCGGTTCCTCTCAAACCCGTAACATGAGAACACTTTTGGCAGATACACAGGGACTTACTTCCTAGGAAGTTAAGATCCTCTTTATTAAAACTAATTAATTTAATTTCTATGAAAAGATTGAATTCTACCAAATATCAAAACAGTTGATTGTATAGAAATTACAACAATTCACCTCTTTGCCGTGTATTCTTCTCTTTGCAGCCACTTCCTTTGATCTTTTGGTGCAATGGAGAAGATTTAGATTTTCTATGTAAGTGGTAAGAATGAATGATTTCTTTCTGTCATTAAATGGAAATACATAGAGAGAAGATTTTTTTTTTTGTTGCACAAGCACATCCTGAAGGCATATTTGTGTGAAAAACCTATTATTTTTTATGGCAAAGTCTTTCAAAAATTGGTTCGGTCACTTTTCCAAGAGGAAAAGCACAAAAATAATTTAGAATTACTACAATTGCTTCAGAAGACTTTTGTAGGAGGTTGGTATGTTTTTCTTCCCATAAAAAAATAGATTTTATGTGTATATACAAGAATGTGCCTCAAAAGTGGTTCGCATGCTTTTCATAAGGCCTCCATTCCTTCCGGATCACTTTGTAACATCAAAATAATCCATCTATCTTCATCCTTTTGACTTTGCCTTCACCAATTTAATTAAAAATAGATTCAATCTAACACTCAATTTATTTGTACACATCATTGAGTATGAATAGTGAAAAGTCTTGGATGCTTTGAGATTTTAAAGTTAAGATAATCTAATCAGGCTGAACTTTTTGCCCAACCTATATCCATGAGAACCTTCTGTCTTAATAGCCCTATTTATATGCATGCATCTAGGTGGACCTTATAGATTAAACTGCATATCAACAGTAGCTGAAATCCTTCAAGTAGAAAATAACTCCGTATTTGATCACTCAATCAGTTGCATGCTTTTAAGCATGGTCCACATGATTGAAATTGACACCATTATCATCTAGCCATGTTGTACACACTGATCTGGGCATATAACAATACATAATTTTAAACTAATCTAGGCCGTTTTTCATGTAATTGGACATTTAGATATGTATTTCCATAAGCAATTAAAAATGAAGAATAAAAGATGAATATCCAAAAAAGGCCACCAAATAACTTCCTCTAACTGAAATTGAATAAAGGAAAGTTAGAAAAAAAGTACCCAATCATCTCTACAGTAATTCAACGCCTGAGAATGTCCAGGTCTCATTTCCATTTTCATCTCTCACTTCATTAATAAACCTTTTGATGGAGCTCATTTTAGTGTAAATTCCTATGTATTCAATTGGTAGGTACTTTATTCAAATAAACAGCCCCTAAAAATAAAAAAAAAAAAAAAAAATTGATGAAAGCATATATACATGCTCTCGATCTCTCACATGATTCTTTCAATCCCCCAATATTTCATGATTTATAGGGTTTTAAGTGAGCCCCTATGGCTTGTAATGTAAAACCTTTGCCCAGCACTAGGTGCTCACGTTAAGGTGAGCACCGTGTGTTAAAACACTAATAGCCCCCAACTTATTATACACTCAAGTAGACTATAAAATAAGCACACCCAATGATGGTCACCGATACCAAGTTTGATACCCATCCAAATGTATTGGACCGTTGAATTGACTTGTACTCATTTTGGACAGTGAAAACTTATTGGCTATTGATCAAGTACTTAGGACAATGATTTGAGCTTCCATCACCAAAGAAGGGTAGGGGTGGGGAGATCTTTCAATCCCCCAGGTTCATCCCCAAATGGGACCCCTAGTGGGGTCCCACTAAAAATTGGTGCCCGTGCTTGGTAGAGGAACTCCTATATATATATATATTAGCATTTAGGGTTTAAACAATTATATTTTTTGTAAATTAAAATATTTATGAATATTTAAATAAATTATAAATTAATATTAACATAAGATTCATTACACAATCATAATTTTAAATATTTTAGTGTACTCTTAAAAAACTAAATATTAGAGTAGTAAATATTTTACGTGATCTAGTAAATTCTCCTTGGATATTTAGATTTGCTTATAGAAGAATGGCCCACGTGAAGTGAATGAGCTTCTTATTCCCAAATTCCTTCCATTGCATGGAGATTGGTAAAAAATATTAAAAGGCTGTACACCTCTCCATTAGTTGTGGATGTAAATACTTGTAATGTTATTTTAGATGGTACTTGAGCCCCAGTTGTGGGTTATTTTTTTGGTTTTTTAGATTTATTCTTTATTATTTTTTAAGGGGTATGCCCCTTTAAAATCATCTTTCCTGATGAATTCTTTCTGTATCTTATTTTTTGGCTAATAAAAGGATTATTAACCTTAAAAAATAACTAAATAAAAAAGGAAAATCAATAGAGATTATGGTTAGTTTATTATTTTAGAGATGGGCTCACCAAAAATGACTTTGCACTTTTAGTAATTCAATTAAAGGTTGACAAGTACATTAAAAAAGGATCTTGACCTTAAAAAATTATGAACACAAGGGAAAAAGGTAAAATCTTGAACCCTGCTAAAAGAAAAACCAATCAATATAATTAAACATTAATTAAACTTTTGTTTGTGTGGTTGAGAGCAAGGGCGTAACCAATATGGGGCAGGAGGTGGCCAGGGTCTCCACCCCCACCCCCAACTTAAAAAAAAAATAAAATTATTATATAAAAAATTAGGCAGACCTAAATTAGGCTCTAATGGCCCTTTGGCCCATGACCTACCCCCTCATCTCACTTTTATTCATTCCTTTCCTCATTCCCTTTTCTCCCTTCTCCTTCCACCTTACGACTAGCCACCAACCACTTGTTTTCCTTCGGCATCTTCTTTGTCATGTCGCACTTATCCTATGGATATCATTTTTCAAACTTTTTCTTTTTCCTTGAGCTCTAGGTAAGCTCCTAACCTCTCCATAGTTAGGTCTTTTGCGTTTTTAGATTAATAATGGTTTAGAGGTATTCCTTAGAGTCTTCTCTCCCATTTTATATGTGCGTTTGGCTTGGCTTCAAGTTTTGTCTCCATTTGAACACCGTGGGTTTGATCTTAAGCTAGGGCTTCTACTCATTTCCATTTTTGCTCGTCATAAGGCAAGTGCATACCATTTTTATTGTTATATGTTGATTTAATCTTGATTCAAGCATTTTAATATACTTGACATATTTTGCCAATTTTAATGAAAATGCATTAGTATGACCATGTCATTTGCATTGAATATGTGATTGTGAAGAGTAAGCAATTTTTTTTTCCCAAAGCATGAGTTTTGATTTCTAAAGTATTTTCAATATTTGTATGATGACTGAATTAGATAGTAAGAAAAAGAAAAAAAATACTAAATTGTGATTTGTGAATCACTTATTTTATCATAGTTACTAAAATGCGCTTATTATGATTTTAATTTAATTTTTAGATGTGAAAGACAATTCCAATTGATGCATATTTCAAGAGAAAAAATGACAAAAAATCTGAAGTTGATAGTCAACTTTGATATTCCAATTTCTGAAAATTCCAAGGAACACTTAAAAATATAATGATTGCATGAAAAAAAGGGATTTTTATGAAATAATTAATTTTAAACTCTAATTAAATCATATTATAAAGAAAGATAATAAGATGATTGGTTTGTGGTTTGTACCTATTTCTTGACGAAAATATCCTAGTTGATGATATCCTCAACTATTGATGATATTGTCAACTTGCTTTTATGGAAAACACCTCAAAGTGGGGAACAATGTGTTCGTTGAAATGTTTGAATGAACCTTGGGCCATGAAGAGGATTTAAATAAAGACATTGATGTTGCAGTGTGAAATCCGTACATACTGTTTCGTTTGGTAAGTATTATAAATTCTTATTGAATTGTGGATGAGTATGTATTGTTGTAATGGTGATGAAGGTGATGTTGAATAAAATGTGAAGATGGTATATGCTTGTTTGTGTGAGTTTGGATGAGGAAGGTGCTTGAATAAGGACACAACGTGTTTGATGAAATGTCAGAATGAACCTTGGGCCATGAAAAGGATTTGAATGAAGGTATTGATGTTAGAATGTAAAATGGGTATATACATGTTTCGTTTGGTGAGCATTGTAAATTCTTATTGAATTGTGGATGCGTGTGTATTGTTTTAATAGTGATAAAGGTTATATTGAATGAAATGTGAAGATGGTGTATGCTTGTTTGTTTAAGTTTGGATGACAAAGGTGCCTAAATGAGGACATAATGTGTTCGATGACAAGTCTGAATGAATTTTGGGCCATGGAGAGGATTTGAATGAAGGCATTGATGTTGGAGTGTAAAATGGGTAAAATAGGTACATACATGTTTCATTTGGTGAGCATTATAAATTCTAATTAAATTGTGAATGAGTATATGTTGTTTTAATGGAGAAAATGGTGATGCTGAATGAAAGGTAAAGATAGTGTATGCTGGCTTGTGTAAATTTGGATGATGAAAGTACACTAATTTTAATCGGAATAAAACAATGAAATTAACATTTGACCTAAAAGAAAAAAAAAAGAATAAAAAACAAATACACATGTTGAAAATTTGCTTTACTAACTAGATTCAAGGAAAATTAATGAAAGAAATAACCTATAAAAATGAAGAAGAAGAACAAAAAAATAAAATTTTTCATGAAGAAGATGAAATACAGTCAAGAACTTATATTTCCCATTGGGTTTTTACATTGGCATTTTAGCATGGGCATTGGACGATATCACCATCTAAGTTGATGATATCATTAACTTGGGTATTTTCGTCAAAAACTAGGTACGAACCACTAGCTGGTCATTTTATTTTCTTTCTTCATTATATGGTTTAATTATAATTTAAAATTAATTATTTCATAAAAAATCCAAAAAAAAAAAATCTTCTGGTTTGGCTGTCCTCGGTTCAGAATTCTAGTTCTACCCCTGGTTGAGAGACATTTAGCAAGTGAAAGTAAGGGTGCGTTTGGCATTGTGTCATTGGGTTAGTCCCATGTTCCCGCGAGATAAGCCTTCAGAAAACATGTTTGGTATGCACAAATCATTGTTCCAATTTTTGTCTCATGGGAAGGAATCTCAAAATCTTAACCCATTGGCATAAGAAACTTGGAACAACAAAACTTTTTTTTTTTAAAGAACAACTTGCCGGCACATTGATTCCTACTTATCTCAAAGTAATTTTGCTACTTCATTCCTAAAGTAGGTCATATGTTAACAATCAGAAAAAGGAGGGCCCATATTATGATTTCTAATTTCTTATAATAGTAAGATCACATTATAAATCCTTTGAGCGTGGGCCCCATGTTCAATTCCCAAATGTAAGTTATATGGTCAAAAAAATTATCTGTGGAAAAAAGATATATTTAATCCTTCAAAAAAATCATTCAACAAAAAATACTTAAAATTTCCAAAAAGAATTAATCTTTCAAAAAAATATTTAATCTCTCAAAAAAAATATTTAATCCTTCAAAAAACATTTAATCCTTGAAAAAATATTTAATCTTTTAAAAAATATTTAATATTTCAAAAAATATTTAATATTGAAAAAAATTAATCTTTTAAAAAAATATTTAATCCTTGAAACATTTTAATCTTTCAAAAAATATTTAATATTTCAAAAAAATATTTAATATTTACAAAAATTAATCTTTTAAAAAAATATTTAATCCTTGAAAAATTTTAATCTTTCAAAAAATATTTAATATTCCAAAAAAAATTAATCTTTTAAAAAATATTTAATTTATCAAAAAAATTAATCATTTAAAAAAATCACAAAAAGGTAGAACCACAACCCAATCTCAGCATAGTATTTTAATACAATGTTGTTAAACAGGTTTTGTAGAGTTTCATCTCGACACAACCCAATTCAGCACAACCAGATCTAAGCACAAAATTGGGAACAACAAGGGAACAATGCCAAACGGGCCCTAAGTAACCCCAATTAAAATTCTTCCAATCTTTCAAGATGAATGAAGCTCAAGCCCTTGAAAAGGAAAATACCTAAAGAATAACCTTATAAAAAATTACATGGACAATAAAATAAACAAATTAAACAATATTATTTTAAAGAAGTTCCCTCATAATGAGTCCCACGACAGCGGTATCGTGAGATCATTCTATACCTTATCTTCAAAATAAATCTATATCCCATTTGCAATCTGTGGGTGGATCCAACCATTAAAAAAAAAACTGGGGTACATCCAGAACACCCTTAAACAACATAATCAATGTAAGACAAAAGACCAAAACACATGAAATGCATCACCACATGCAAATCTAAACAAAACCCAATAACAAAATAATCAATAAAAAAAAAGTCAAGAACTTTTTATGAAAAATCTGACCTTTCGCTTGATTTCATGAATGGGCTCTAGAATCCTCCATATCCGGCACATACGAGGATGGAACATGACCACGGTCGGAGGCCTTGAGAAATAATGAGGGGTTTGTATTTCAAAACCAGTTGTTATATATACATACACTAAAATACGTATAAAATGTACAATATCTTATGTGGCCCTATACAATAACAATTGTGTTTCAGTTTTTATTTCTCTTTTTTTAGAGATAAATAGACTTGTCACCACCTCATGGGATAAATACACTTGTGTGCATTTTAGTGTGTGTTTTAGTGTGTGTATGTATTATAACTGATGTATAATAGAAAAATAATCCAATGAAAAAAAGTTCTCACTATTTTTTTTTGTGATAAATTTACGTGGGGCCCATCTACCACTCAATCTTGCAATACATAGGGATCCATTGATAGTCATTTGTCCCAAATTTCAGTCAAATCCTAATTTACTAGACCATTGGATAGACTGCGCACCAATTCAAATGAATTGAATTTGTAAGCCACTTATCAAGGGGTTAGGGACATGTGATAGGACTAAACTTGATATTTGGGGTGATCTCACAGAGATCTTTCCATCCCTCTGATCCCATCTCTAAATGAGACTCACAAGTAAACTCTATAAAAAGTTCTTATGGTAGGTGTGAGAAAACACTTTTCATAAGATTAAAGCCTTATATATTATATAAGAAATATTCAAGTGAGAACTAGTTCTCGCCTAACAACCTATCGAAATCGAGTACAAACAGGACTACCCACCCCGACAGTTATAAATTCCGACATTCGATACCCATCTGAATGGACTAGACTGCGAGATGGAAGGTTTAATTTTTTTTTACTATAAACCCATTAAACTTGTAGGCTATGGGTATATATAGGGATGCTATTCCATTGGCAAATTTTCACAGTTGCGATGTTAAGAGATGGCCTAAAGTCTTAATAATATCTAAACAGGTTATCCGCTGGGTCCAATCTAGAATTCAGATGGAACCGACAAATGGGCATTAGGGTGAATGGTCATAGGTCATACAGAAAGATCCAAAGGAAACCATATAAAATTTGTGGGTTTAGTATATTACAAAGTGGGCACTCATTTTCTATCCAAATGAGGATGTTTGATGGTTCTTTATGCATGCCTTCTGATCCTTCACCTTTAGCTCTTTGATGAAGGGGCCCCCTATGTATTGTCCTTGTCCCTGCAAATTGTTGGCCACTTCCTACTTGCCTCCACTGCGGGCCAAGTTAGCTGTAGTTTAATTCACAAAGTTGTCAGTTAATTTACCTGGTCCCATTGATTTAGATTCAAATTATCAATTGGCTGGTATTCAACTATTTTAGGATGTGTTCATGTGAGGAGAGGATTTTCTGATAGAGAGAAAGCTTGTATTAATTTGTCATTCAACTCACTGCATAGTTGTGTAGCGGGTTGACACATTTTTCTTGTGGAGAATTAATAGAAAATAACTGTTTTTTTTTTTCATATAGATGACTTCAATTCCTTAAATAGGGTGATTTGTCTCCCTCGTGAAAACAAAATTATACAAAGAGCTAAATCTTCTCATTGCACAAATAAGTCCTTAGATTCATTCGGTTACCATATCCACCATTAAATTTTCATGAAGAAAATTATGCATGTGAAAATGATTAAGTACATTCCCACGGTGGGCCATCTGTAGTATGCTACTAATTATTATGAATGCTGTAATCTGACAATTAATTGTTGAACAACATGTAGCGATCATCATTTGGGTTTAAAGCGACCTTTAAATGTAAAATTCCACCTGATCGATTGAGAACTTAACGTAGGGAAATGATTACAATTTCCACCTAAACCATTCTAATTTAACTTGTCTGAACAAAACAAATATTATGGGCCCCCTTTGTTTGCTTTGCCCTGCACTGTGTGAATTCCGACAGTTGCCTTCTTATCTAAAATTGAAAAAAAAAATGATAATCTACAAATTTACGATAAATAACATCTTTTTGGGTGAAAATGTTTATCTAGCAAGCACCCTTGTAAATTAAAAGGCGAAATCCCATCTAGAGGGGTCGAGGGCACAATTGTACAGTGAGTTTTCCGAAAAAATAAAAATTAGAAGCAATTTTGTAATTTTTTTCTCTAAAACTCTTTTTTGATGTTTGATGTGATCACTTTCTTCGATAAAAAAGGGATCAAAAGTAAGGGAAATTTTTATAAATCCCCCTAGGAATTTATGTAGTGACCCCCCACCCACCCCCGCCGGTCGTTTGGGTTGCGGGAGCTCTCAAAGTTGCAAACTAATAAACTTCAAATGCTTAGACGTAAACTTGCTATCTAACTACTATGGATGCAAATGCCATTCAAAGGCCCAAAGTCATCTCTTCTAAGGAGGCTAAAGCGAGGGCGGTCTAAGCAACAATGGAGAAGGCAATGAAGAATGAATATGCTAGGCTCTATGTCTTGCCGGATGCTCAAGAAGTTGAGCAAGCTTTGAAAGGAAATTTTAATTGATCTATAAACTAAATTATTTTGGACATTAAATGTTTGACTTCATTGTTTTACTTTGTAAATTTTTTATTACATTCCCAAGGAGATTAGATGGATAGGCTCATAAAAAAGCTCAGCGGTGCTTACTCTTCTACGCAAGATGTATGTTGGGAAAGGGGTTTAAATATTCTTTTGGGTGAAGGCAAATTTGTTTTCTCTCATTTTTTTAATAAAATTTTCTCTTAAAAAAAACCTTATTTAATACGCCTTTTGATAAGACATCGCACTAATGCACTCAAAATGTTTTGTCGTTAAAGGTGCTTAGCTTAACTTCTTAGAAGCCGTTTTTCTTAAAAATACATATATTAACTCACACAAAATTACAGATCAAAGAGCATGTTCCTCTTTCACCTGTCGATTTTTGTGACGCGTGCCTTATCCACAATGAAAGCCATCGCTTGTACGGCCATGATTGAAGCCTGTGTACAAGCATAAAACGTTAGAAGAGTTGGGCCCCACACGTTCTCTGAGAGAGAAACACAATTTACCAAAACATAAAAGAGTGCAAGACAAACACGGAAAGAGCTGGCTAGCTCGCTCTGTAACAGTTACGGCGTAACGCCGTTTTATGCAATATAAAAAGGACAAAAGGGTATGCTTCGTAAATCCCTTACAATGGAAGGGTAATTATGGAATAGTGATGGCAATTAGTCTCTATATGAACTGTCAGGTCTGTCGGAAAGAAATCTGCTATTGTTTTAAACGTATGTATGTTTTTTTTAATCTTTTGCTCGCCTGGAAAGCTGTACCTACCTTCTTCTTTTGACCAGAAATGAGTGGGAAACATTAGGGCTAGCTGTCAAAGGGCTGGACCTACATGGGCCTAATTCCGAGCCATTCAAGAATTCGACTGAGTCTTATTTGGGCTCTCCATCTTAAGGGCCCATTTTTTTTTTTTTTATTGAAACTCAAAGAATTTTTTGTGGACGCACTCCTAATTTGTTTTGGTGATCATGGCGTTTCAGCTGCGTCGTAGACGCTTCTGGCTTAAAATGTACCTTTTCTGATGCATGATGCTAGTGGGTAGCATCGCGTATATAGGATTTTATGTTATATCTCACGAAGAAGGGTTTGGTGGTTTCATCATAATAAAAAAAATTAAAGCATTATTTATTTTTTTATTTTTTAAATTCTCATATGTGTAGAATTTACGAATTCTCCATTGTACTTGAGTATTCTAGAATTCGATAAAAAAATTTTTTTTTTGAAATTTCGGAATAGCATAGACAAGTAATATGTCATAAGCGTGAGATGAGAGAAGAGGATTCAAAATTTAACTAAGCTCATGCTGGAACTCGAGTCGAGTATTTGGGCTGGGTTGAAGCTAAAGTTAAGCTTGATAAGCCCAGGCCAAGCCTATGTTAACCCCCAAATTTCAAAGTTGGGTTTTCTTCGAGCTTGGCCTTGATTATATATGAGATAAGCCAGCTTAAACTTGGGTTTGGCTTTATTAATATATTTATTAATACATAACAATATAAGTACATTTACCAAATGTAGCTCCCTATTTTTATGTCTTGCATTCGGGAGCGACTGAAGCCACTTTAATCATAGGTGAGGTGGAGAATCAAAAAAGTTAAATGGGACCAATTAGTGAGTCCGGATCCTTTGATTAAAAACTTCATTAGTGATGTGGCAGAACCTATTTTATTACTGTAGGGTTTTTCCTTGTTGAATCTCAATTCTCAATAAATATATAAATTTCGAGCCAGTGTGCCTATCGTAACCCATTGATCTATCAACCCGAGTTTAACTACATCATAATGGATCAAATTTTCATTTTTTTTTATTTCCATTCTATGCTTAGTCCCATTTGAATAGGTATAAAATCCAAGAGATCGGTGGGGCCTAGATGGGTCCCACCGGTTGTCTTATCCGGTTCAAGATATTGCAAAAGAGATAATAAATACAAATCAAAGCTTAGTTTGAGCCCCCAGTGAAGCCAATCAGTGCTGGCTCAGACAGATGACAACCCTATAGAATAGATATGTAAAATCGCCTTCACTTGGGTAGCAAGCAAAGTGACGAGTACGGTTGGTCGTCACTACCATCGGCAAACCAGCTTCTGGACATGCTGGGCCCACCGCTCACTGATCCATACCATCGATATGATGTGCCATGCTGTGGCATACAAACAAGATGCATTTGGAGGACAACAGGCAACTGAGGAGGAATTATTTGATGGCTATGGTATTGAACATCTAGCTTGAATGGTTTGCCCATAATAGCAACATTAAGGATCAGCAAAGTATGAGCCTCCCTTGCAAAGAAAGGAAATAAAAGTGGGTCTGTTTTTGGTTACCACTACTTACAAAAGCACAAAAGTTAATGCTGTTTGGGTTTCTTTCTTTCTCTCTTTCCTTTTTTTATTTTCTTTAACGGCATGTCATTCATCAAAATAACTTTTTTTTTAGGATAATTAACATATATGCCCTTATACTCAACATTCATTAAAAAAACTATATTAAAAAAATCACCACACAGTTGTTCATGTGGTAATTTTTTTGTTGACAGTTTTCAGACAAATATAAAAAATAACGGTAATTATTTCTTTTTTTTTTACCCAACCATGAACAAGGGCTTGAGAGCCCAAGGCACATGAGACCTCAACCACGTAAAAAGAAGTCTGCTCCCAGGAAGAAAAGTCAGGGGGTTAAACTTTGGGCAATTAGGTGAGAAATTGAGTTTTCAACCAATTGGCTAACCCAAAAATGACTCTTTATCCAAGTGGTATATCCCCTTTTCTTGCATGTGCAGGTTTTCTTCTCGTATGTGGGGGCTATTTTCTCACTTGAGTGGGCTGCTTTTTCGCATTTATGAGCCTGCTCTTGGATCATAGCTCACGGTTGGATTAAGAAGAAGAAGGAAAAAAAAAAGCCTATTACTTTTCTCCATTGCCAGCACATGTTGTTGTTATTATTATTATTATTATTATTATTATTGGTGCACTAGCTTAAGTGGGGTTAGGACCCCTGGCCCTCTGCTGAGGGAGCCTTCGAGTGACATTGTGGAATCCTTTGGTGAGGGTAGAAAACTTTTGGTGAGGTAATACAAGTAGTAGCTCGCATTACTTACTACTAGGGTAAAAGATTGTTTTTAACACATATTAGTTTGGGGAAGGAGGAGATTTTCCTTACATGATTGGCGTCCCACTAAAATTTTTATTACTTTATTTTTAGCCTCATTTGTTTATGAGTTTGAAAATGGCTCTTTTAGCTAATTTTTATATTCATGCTAAGATGACGAACGAAACAGCCTGCTCTCACTTGGATAAGGAATTGTACCACTTTATCGGATTACCCTATGGAAAGTTATTTTTTTTAATCAGTAATAAAGGCTTCCATTAAAAGATAAGGCAAAATACAAGAGAAGAGCGAAAAAGGGAGGTACAAGAGTATTGTACCCCACCTTCAAACACTTACATATATAATAAAATCCTCCCAAGGACACTCCTTTACAAACCCCCGAATTACCCCTACGGAAAGTGCATGAGGAATTGAAACTGTAATCTACTTTTCTATGTGATCAAAGTATTTAATTAATAGTTAGTTGTAGGCTCATTCTAATTTAAAATTTTGTGCTAAGGCTGTTGCTCCATGGTTAGGGCTGGAGGTGTGAGTGTGCTAGTTTGAGTTCTTCTCACAATTAAAAAGAAGAAATTTTGTAGATCCTGAGAAAGATTATGGAAGCCCTAATTGCAAGAGGATGAAATAGACTTAAAGGCACATTTGTGTAGCTGGTTTTCTTTAAGGAAGTGAGGAATGCGAAAATGATTTTCGGTGCTCTAGTAAAATTCATTTTTGTTGGAGCCCTTTTTTTTCTCATGTGAAAGCACAAAAACGGGCTATATTTTTCACAACTCCTTGGAAAATAAATGGGGTTATAAATTTTCTGTGTAACCGGTGTTTATACTAATGCAGAAGGCCTCGGGCAAATAGAATAAAATAAAAACGAAAACAGGAATAATAATATAGAGGTTTGTTAAAATCCAGCCATTCTTCTAGAAAATATTGGGAAGAAAATAATTAAAAAATAAATTTATAAATATATCTGCATTGATATTTTATTACAATGCCGACATTCTTCTTTAAAACAATAAAATTCAAAAAACAAATTTATGAATATATATATCTGTATTGATATGCAATGTATTTTAATTTTCTTCTCTCTGTCTATTATTTCTCTAATTGACATCGTCTCATTTTGATCGGGGTTTTATCATTTGGAGTTACTTGATAGCAAGTAAAACAATAATTACTTCTCATTTGTTAATTTTATTGTCGTGAAAATAGGACATTTACTGTATAACGGTATTCTAAAAGCTCAGCCTTCCCAACCGTGTGATCCACAAATTAGATGCCAACCAACATCCGCCGTTTACATGCTAGTGAATGAGTGAATGCTTCAGATTCAAGCCCTCAAGCCCTCGATCTCGCCTGTTTTCTAATAAGTTAAGATTCCCAAATAAATAAATAATATATATATATATATCAAAACATAAAATACTCCATATAATTCTATACATTTCTATAATTTACAAGAAGACCTTCAACAGATCTACACCATACAAGATGATACTGGAGAAGCATGGAATCTTGTTGGACCTTTCAAGATCTCCCTCGATCTATTAACATATGTAAATTAGATCATAACCATGTCTTGGATGTACGGTTGTAAATGGGTTCCCGATTTTACAATTACCCGAAGGTTTCAACCCATTAATAACTAGATTCAAATCCTTAGTTAGGTCCCGATAAGGAAACGGTTTCGGATATGGATCCTATTTTTGGACCTGTAATCTAAACGTTTCTAGGTCTGTTTCCACTTTGATTTAGACCCATGGACTCAAAATATTATCCTAATTTTTGAAAAGTTTTTCTAAAAGTTAACTATTCTCTAAAGCATTCTTTATATAGAACCAAATCCGGACCTGCCCAATACATGGTTCAGGTTCTTATTCTGCATAACCACTTTAACGGTTTCGGTTTCGAATCTAGTAAACTAATTTTGAACTAGTTCCGGTTCCGGGTCCACCCTCTCATTAACGATTATGGTTCTAGGTCTACTATGGACCCGGACCGAAATCAGCACCTTTACAACCTTGATTCTCATGTGACTCCAAGATGCATCGAACTTTGTTGTGATGCATTTTAAGCCATTATTAATTGCATGATTCAGCTGCAGGTTGATGTAAGTAGTGGGAGCTGATACTGAAACATGGGGATCTAAATTAAATTGAAAAGCCTCTATTATAATATATCACGATATGAATTGGATGCATAGGACTTCCCGATCGAATTAGCTTCTCCTAATAATTATAAAAGAGATGCGTGAAGGGTTTAGGGTTTAAGGTGAGAATGAAGAATATAAGGGCAAGGATGCCGATCGAAACTTAACTTTTGTAGGATAGGAATTGCTAGGGTGACAGCTGGGCTGTCTTTTACCATCTCCCTTTAACACAATGTCATAAAAGGCCAAACTATTCATTTGTCATTTTTTAATGTTCAGCCTCCATTCTTCATTTTTAATTACTTATAGATATATAAGTATCAAAATTCATAGAAATTTAGTTGGATGAAACAAGCAGGCCCTTGGGTTTGTCATGGACAGGTCCAATCACTAATAAGTCTGGACTGGAGGGGACTCGGGCCTGATTCATTGACAACCGTAAACACAGTGCTGTGTCGCGCCATGGGCAAAACTTAAACGGATCTCATGCAGAGGAAATTGGAATAAGTTCTCAGCAACCCAGGATTTCCACATCATGGGGCCTCTCTTGTGATCATGAACATCAAAGCATGGCCCTCCGATAGACGGTTTAGATGAAAAGAAGGTCGGTGGTCCAAATTGCATGGGCAAAACCTGATGGTGCCACTGCCACTACCCTGCCGACATTTGAAAGTCAGCACAATTTGACCGACGAGTGACGACCCGAGATAAGAAATTTTGATTGGCTGATTGAAAGAACAAGTGGGGCCCACTGTCAGAAGATCCAGACTGTTATCTTCATGTACCCAGCTCAGCTTTGGGTTAAGGTCCAATGGGGGTACCAAGTGGAGAGCAAAGAAGGAATCACATCAGAAATGCACGTTCATGTTAAAAAAGAAGAGAAAAAAAACGAGCCCAGTGTTTTCAGAGAATGGTATCTGCAGTGCCTACACTGTGATCATGGTCTATCTGATCAGCAGCGTGGACAGGCTGGACTATTGAAAAGTGGATCCCATGTTACAGCCACTGTGTCCACAAAAAAACCAACATGCAAAAGTAGGTACAAACTGCCAGCCTGTCGTCCGGTCAACTTCTTGTCATCCACGGGTCCAGCCCCACAACCCTTTTCTCTCTCTCTCTCTCTCTCTCTCTCTCTCTCACACACACATACACACGCACATGGATGGGGAGGGTTTGAGTTTGGGTTCGGGCGCTCATATAAACTCACAGGGATGGGGAGGGCTTGAGTTTGGATTCGGGTACGGGTTGGGTCACTCCAGGGTGTGCCAATATGGCCAAACCCATCTCAATATCTGTGGCCATAGGTTGGGTTAAGTGAATTGCTAACCTAACCTACGCACAGGTTTGGCAGAGGTTTCAGTGGGTTGCGTCACTCAAGGGGCTTGTTTCTTTACAATGAATACAAAGAATTTATGTCTTTGAGAATCTGGGGTTCCAAATTCCTATTTGGCGAAGAGGTTGATACTCTAATACTTACAAAAGGTGTTTGTGACTTTTTAGATAGTTAGAATTTAAAATTTTAGTCGAGGAATATAATGTTTTTGAAATGTTAAGAAAATTACCGTGATATCAGTGTCATGAGAAATTCTTGTAAAAAATTATGCTAAAGAAATAAGCAAAAAAGTCCTTTTTTTTTACATGGATGGATCAAATAGAAAAGGATCTCACAGGGCGGATTGGTGTGAGTTGAGTGGATATGGCTTCACTCCATAGTTATTAAATTTTTTGTTTTGGCCACCTGCCGAAACGAAATACCACGTAAAACTTTTCAGTCAATATCGGTCATTTCGGCCGAAATTTTGGATTTCGCCCAAAATTATTTTTTACATATTTTTTTTATTTTTTTTACTTTTTCTGCACATGTATGATTCGTATTTCTCATATTTTCTTAAATTGTAATTCGAATTTTTTTTACTAAAATGGGTTAAATCCATAATTATTTTTTAATTTTCCTACATATATATACATTATTTTTATATTTCCTCAAAATGTAATTCCAAAAAGTTCGGCGAAATCCCGAATTCGCCGAGATTTTTCATTTTGGAGGTTAGACTGAAATGAGATCCATAATGATATTAACAACTATGATTCACTCTCACAGAAGTATATCTTAATCTATGGGTCATAATCCATTGATCCTCATACATAAAATCTAGATTTGGATCCTTTACAACTTTTTATATGATGTGGGCCTCTTTTTCTATAATAAGACACATGATAGGTTGTTGTGGCTTATATGTAAGGTTGTAAATGGGTTGGTTCTGGTCCACATCCATGGTGGAACCGAACCAGAACGATTAGTGAAAGGATAGACCCATAACCGTTTTAGAACCAGTTTTCTGAATCTGGAACTCGAACCGTTAAGGAGTAGATAGACCCAGGACCAGAATCGGCACCATATTATGGGGTGGGTTTGGGTTCGGGTCCAGGTTTGTGTAGAGAATACTTTAGAGAAAATGTTAATTTTTATAAAAAGTTTTAAAAATTAGGGTTATATGTTAGGTCTTGGGTTAACGGGCCGGGACTAAGGTGGAACTAGATCCAGAACCGTTTAGCTCACAAGTCAAAAAATAAAATCCAGACGTGGACCCATTTATTTATCAATTTTTAAATAAGGACTCAAACCCAGTTATTAACGGGTCGGAATCTTTGGATAATTGGAGAACTGGGAACCCATTTACAACTCTACTTATATGGCATCTCCAAATGTGAGAGGTTTTGAAGATTGGCCAATTTGTCAAGTTTTGAGGTTTTGTGGCTTACTAGCACCTGTTGAATATCCACTTCATAGTCTTAGGTTGCTAGATGGATAAACAATTTGCAAAATCTCTTGTCCACAAAACTTATTATATCGTGAGAAGTTAGGGGCACCAAAAAAAAAAAAAAACAAACAAACAAACAAACAAAAAGGTTTCCTATTCAGAGAACCGAGAACCTATATATATATATATTTTGCTAACTGGATCTTGACCCATTTATTAAAAGATAGACCCACACTAAAGATCTCAGGTTAGATATTTGGATCCTCATTCCTTCTGTCAGCTCAGGTATTTGGATTAACACAAATGGGCCCATTTGGAACTTGGAATTTAGACATGGCCCGAATTCCTGTGGGACCATCTCCAGCACGCCAACCTTGGATTCTTGTTCACTTCACCATCGTTCCAGTCTTGCTACCTGTGTAAAAAAGTGATGGGCTTGCTTGGGCACCACTGGGGCAGCCTGTTAAAGTGTGGTAGATAGCCAGCCTTTTATGGTTCTTGAACATGGACCATCCAACATCCTTTTGCTCACGTCAATCCTACTTTTTTTTTTTCATTCCCCTAAGGAATTAGTTTAAAGATGTAGAAAATTTTAATTTGTGAGGTTTATCTCACTGCCTTGATTTTTTCATAATTAAAACGACAAAAAGAAGAAACCATGAACCGAAATTGATTGATGATTGGAATATTTTTAATATATCATATCTCTTATCCGGAATATATATTTGACAATTTAGCAATGTGATTGGATTAGAGAATGAATGAACATAAGTTTGAACATAATATTTTTTTCTTTTTTTCTCAATCATGATCTCTCAAACAGGTTCAATATATTTTGGATAAGAAAACAATGAGAGAGCATAATAATAAGTTCGTCATAATATCGGATTTGTAGCGGACTCGCTTAATAATAACATTACATTTCATATTTATAGTGATATTTTTAAATTATCAAATAATATAGAGAATATGTCAGCCTATACACTTTTATGAAAAAAACTAATTCTGATGTTTTGAAATTAAGAAGGAGAAAATTATTAAGTATCATTTCCTCACCATGTGGTGAGAGATAATGATGTTGCTTTCCTTCTTCATATACGAAGATTCTTTTTTTTCGTAATACTAATGATGTGTGCGTGTGTGTGTGCGTGTGCGTGTGCGTGCGTGTCCGCTTGCGTGTGTGTGTGCGTGTGCGTGTGCGTGTGTGTGTGTTTGTTGTGTATAGGGATTTTAACAAACACCCCACTTTAAAACACCACCTTGTTCGCCTTTTTTTTTTGTGTGTGTCATGGGTTCCATACTGAGTCAATTTAGTTTTTTTATATACACTACCCCCATGAACGGTTATAAGTCCAAATTTGACACTCATTCACTTATTCTTCACTATTGGATTGAAAATATAATAAAATGATACTTCTAAACCATTACATTTTAGGGCCATGGATTAAAAGGTTAGAATTTTTGTATAGACTCAAGATTTTGCATATAGATAGGCCTTATATGGCATTTTCTATCAATGAACTTTTATGATCATCATGCATCTCAGTGGGTCCAGCCAGGTGGAGTGTTTTTTCGAAAAAAATGCCCGAGTGCTATATAGAGCTCCCTAAAAAATATATTTATATATATTTATATATATATTATATGGAGAATAATACTATGCATCTATCCCTCACACTATACATATATATTTATTGCTTTGACCATCCATTTAAGGTCACTTCTTTTTGTTTTATTTTGTTTTGCTTTAATTGGTAATGAAGACTTCCAATATAAAGCAAAGGGATTGCAATAAGGAGCAAAAATTTAAGTCCACTTTTTAGGTGGGCAGTATTATTAAGCAAAGTTAGTCATAGGATTATATTGCATAAAACAAGTACCGTGATAATGATAATTATTAAAGACCAGGGGCCAAGTTTCTATATAACCTGGCACGTTTAGAGGCATTGAGCTTTTCTCTTTTTTGATTAATGTAGTCTCATAATACATTTCATTGCATGCGTAATAATTTGAAGCTCTGAATATTCTTTTTTGATCCTTTTTTTGTCTTTAATTTCTATTTAATTAACCTAGCACGTTTAGACCACCCATTAAGCTCTTCCCTTATTAGATTAATGTATTCTCAAAATATATAATTCATTGCATGCAAATTAATTTGAAGCTCTGAACCTTCGTATTTCTTACTATGTATCTTTATTGTCATAATAAAAGGACTTGTTCCATCAACTTGAGGTTAGCACTTTGAGATCTAAAGCTCCATTCCTTCTAACATTCCACACAATATCTGGGGTTAGCACATCATATATAAGAGCCCCCTCTTTTTTTTTTCCTGAAAACTTAGCCAAGAAGACCAAGATCCAAATGGAGAGGCAGAACACGCGAGAAGAAAGCCAATTGAAGTGGGAAAAAAAAAACTGACACACGCATGAAAAGGTGACATGTGCAAAATTTAAATCCTGGGTAGCCAAGTAAGAAGACACACCTCTTACCATTAGGGTAAAAAGGCCGAAGAGCCTCATTCCAATTACGAAGGGTTTAACTTTGTAAGGTTTAACCAATTCATTTTAAAGCTATACCACAATCTGTCACATTTTATCATAGAATATATATATATATATATAATTACGGCCCCCTTTTATTTTATTTTATTTTTACAAAATGGTCCCATAAGGAAACATTCCCAGATTTGCGGTTTGAGTTATAAATACAACAGCCAAAATAATAATAGAAAAATAATCAGCATTTAATAGAGTAAAATAACAATATAACATAATTAACCAGGCTTGAGTTGAATCTTATACTTTCCAAGGAGGCGAAGGTTAGGTTTAACACTGGGGCCTGCTGAACCAAATGGGTCTAATTTCAGGTCCAACTTCAAAGTGGTTATGATTGATATAGCCGTCAACATAGGCACGAAGTCATATAGGTAATAGTTCCGTATAGATGCTATAACAGAAGAAAGAGCTTGATCATTGACGCCCCATAGAATATACAAACCTACATACATGTCTGAACATATATATTCATTTATATTTATGCCGTTGGCGAAGTGGGTTTAGACTAAGTGGGTTTATATCTTGGGTAAAATTTTTAATTATATAAGGAATTTTCTGATTGTTGAATAGTAGTCTATTAATAGGATTTGGACTTTCCTTTATCTAAGAATAGAGCTCCTGGGAGATAAGGAAGTAACGATTATATATATTGATGTAATTTGTAACCTAAGATATATGCTGAGATTTCGAGGCTGTGGATTCACAAATTTGAGGAAAACCCAATGGAAATTGATTTTTCGTAAACATAGGCATCTTTGCTTAATTACATAAATATCTTGTCTTCTTGTGTGATTGATTATTGATCTTGGTTGCTTATGCACATACGCCCACAATAGTAGTGTCATATCCATAACAAGTGGTATTAGCGCTTGGTTAGCGTCTCCTAAGGCTTGGGTTTGTGTGTTGTAAAGTTCGACATATCGTATTTCCATTAGAGTTCAGTTCTCTACAAACTCTGTTGCAGAGGAAGTAGAGATCGGTTGTGAACTCTGCTGGGCCACAAATTTGAAGAAGTCGAAGAAGAGATCGATTGGGTTCTTACATGGTTAAACAAAGAAGACTAGAGGATTCTGTTATCTGTAACACTCCGACCCGAGTTGATCCGGTTTAGTGGGTAATTACGTGTGGTTTATCGCTAAGAGTGTTTTGGCTTTTGTTTTTATTTGGTTTTGAGTCTTGGAGAGATTGTTTGAGTTGAGTTGACTTGGTCTAGTTAGTTCGAGCCCTTTTTCGTAATTTGGGTTTTTGATTGACCTTGTCAGTTCTGCGTCATCCTGATGTCATCGCGTGTATTTCGTTGAGCTTGTCGATTTTTGCAACTGTCTTGGATCCGACCGATTTCGTTTGCTCTCGTTGGACCGTCATTTGACTTAAACTGATAATTGTGCAAACTGTTTGGACCTAAGTGCAAATTGGACTCAAATTAAGTTATAAAAATCCCACCAACTCCCTGTCTCTTTCTCGATCGTCTCTCTCGCTCTCAGCTAGTCTCTCTCTCTCTCGACAGCTCTCTTTCTCTCCTTCTCCATCTCTGTTCGATTGCTTGAGGGAGGAAGGAAGGAGCTTGTTCGCGTGTGTTTCCCGGTGGACTGAGCCAAGCAACGAGTGATTTCCATTTGTGAGGCAAGTATAAGCTCAAGTTGCATGAACACTGATTGATATGGATTTGATTGTTGTGTTCTTGTTCTTCATTGTGTTTTTCAGTATTAGACAGCCCTATTCAGCTCCTTTTGCTGTTCTGTTTCTGTTTCCAGTCGTTTTGCGCACTTTCTGTATGACTGTAACAGGTTCAGAAAAATGACTCCGTGCACTCACGGCTAAGCCGTGAAATGTGCTACGGCTAAGCCGTAAAATGGCTTACGGCTAAGCCGAGACCCAACCGTAACCCTAACCGTAGAACAGTACAGACTGTTATCTGAAAATAACTGAGAGTTGGCGAATTGCCATTCTTCTACGGCCCAGCCTGATCTAAGCCGTACATTGGCTTACGGCTAAGCCGTGGACCAGGATACGGCTGAGCCGTAGAGTAAATTACGGTTGAGCCGTAAATCCGGGTGGATATTGGGGGAACCTCAGCTCAGCCGCAGTGTATATTACGGCTAAGCCGTAAGATGCCTCGGCTAAGCCGTAAGGTTACCTACGGCTACACCGTGAAACCCTGAGAATTGAATGAAAAGGATTAGGTTTAAGCAAAAGACCGTGTATGACTCTCACGTTAGAATGTAGCGAACCTGAATATGCCCAATGGAAATGTCTGAATGACATGAATGATCTCAAGGGCTGTGAATCATTCATGGACAGTTATCCAGTTGTTTAGCACCTCCCCATGGGTGTTGGTTTAAGGGACTTCGGTGCACACTCTTGACACTGCAACACTAGACAATGGTGCATCGGATAACTTAAAACTACATCAACATGCACGGTCAGAAACACTGGATAAATAGTGTAGGATTGGCTTGTAAATGATCCTTGATTCGTATCAGTACTTGATTTGTTTGATTTGTACAGCATATTGATTACGGTTTATGCCCTCTCATGTGTTCTGCGCTGGACCTCTCGATTCTGTGGGAAATGCAGCAACCCCAGAGCGAAGCCCGGGCGGGACCATTCGATGATTGTGTATTGTATTTTACCGTTGCTCCACTGGAGTATTGTGTATTTGCATCAGTGTTTATTGGTATTAGTACTTGAGCTTGTTCTTGGTAACTGCTTATCTGCATTCAGTATCCGTATCAGTATCCGTATTATGTGCATTCAGTATTTGCATGCAGTATCAGTTTATGTGATGCACTTCCTATTGTTCGTTCAGTATGATATGTGTGTGAGATCTGTAAGTGATATGATATGCTTGATCGATCGAGGTGCATCATCTGATTGATTGTGATTGGTATTGGCACTACTGAGCCTCAGCCTTAGGATACCCGACGGGGTTAACTTTGGTTTAGTTTATGTGTTTGCCTCTGCAGAGTGTTCTATCCTGGGACTCCGGACCCCGGGAACTAGAGACCCATGCGTACCCTGGCCCGGTCGCTGGTGTTCTCATTCTGTCCGCTCTCGTAAGGGAGAAAATGGCCAATGTAGTAGCCACTTGACTGTTATCTGTTTATGATTCTTACAGCATGCTTATTCATTTGCATAATTGACAAACATGCTTTCTGTAGACCTTGCATCATGTCTATTGCTCACTTTAGATGCAATTCGTGTTATCGTCTTGTTGCTTATACTTTGCTAAGTCGTTGTACTTATTAGTTGTCTTTGTGTGTTGCAGGCTCAGATCCCTCTCCCGATCCTGCGTCGGTCGACCCGACTTCAGGAGAGGCTCGCGAGGCCCCCTCCGGCCTAAAGGAGTGGACTTGATCCATCCTCCAGAGTACGGTTTGCATCATTTTGTTCTCCCCATTCGTTGAGTCTGAGTTTATTGAGGGGATTTTTCTGTACTTGTAATGTGGGCTTTGGGGGATATCTGTATTTTGATTTTTGATTGTTGTAAGCCGTTAAATGGTCATACGTTCTTGTAATTGTACTTGTTATCAGTTCCTGATCTTTTGTAATCTCCTATGTCATTGGTATATTGTGGTATGCCTTGATACGTACAGCTTCCGCGTACAGTTGTTTGCACGTGTGAATGATCCCTTGTGGGTGTATGCTTGGATGGGGTCCAGGTGTGCATGCACGGGAGTACGTGTGTCATTGGTTAGACTATCTCTGACCCCCGGTCCCTGGGCTCGGGTTGTGACATTATCTCTACTTAATCTCGGCTGTGAAGAGCGTTCCCTGCGATCTCCAAAGCCTCTAGCGGCCGTCTGGCCTTGCACAGGCGCTGCACGCTCACCACGGTTCTTGCCATTGCCTTGTGGGCTACGTTACTGCAGGACGTCACAGTTCATAGTACCGTCGCTGGAGAAGAAAGAGAGGCTCCTGGCCTCTCGTGTCTGGAGAGAAGGAAGTCTGAGCCCTTCTCTTGTCTCTACTACAGAACAGAGATCGAAGAGGAAGAAAAAGGTCCTCTGGGCTAGTTCCGGGTCAAGTTCCAGGTCGGGTTGGGTTACACTTAACCGTGAAGTCAAGCCCAGCCAGAGGAGAGAATCTGTTTCGGTTCGGGCTAGGTTGACCTGAACCCGTTTGCACCAAGTTCAGCCCGTAGCAGCATAGTGCTGACATCGGCCAAAACAACAGAGTCGTACGGTCAAAGTAGATTTGACCGGATTGATGGCAAAAATTTATTTCTGTGATATCTTAATCACCCGACATTCGATCAAAGATCTGTTTCAGCCTACGGACTCGTTTTGAGCAGATCTACGTGTTTGTAGAAGAAGATTGACTGTTTGATGGTCAACGAGAGGGTTTGACTAAATCGAATTGTAAAAGACTATTTCTGCGATATTGGAGTCATCCGGGGTTGGATTTTAAATTCGTTTATTTCAGAGTGCTTGTGGTGATGAGATCTACAGTGTGGTGCAGGAGTTAAGGTCAGTGTTAGTTGTTTGTTTTTTTTCTATTGCTTACTTTAATTAAGATGGAGAGCAACATTGTGAATACTATCATGGTTAAGCTCAACCATTCTAATTAGTAGATTTGGAAACCGAATATAGAGGACATCCTCTATTGTAAAGACATATATGATCCCACTGAAGGGGATAGTTGTCACGCTCCAATCCCGGGAATTTGGGGATTTGAGTGGGCCCCCAGGGCGTGGATACGTAATCCCGTAGAAATCCGTGCCCTGAAGAATTTTGCACGAATCCCTACAAGGGAGATTCCACAGGAACGTGTGAGGTATGCTGACACACGTACAAACATAAATTATCATAATCGAGAACCTGTGAAATACTCGGTAATCATCAGGAGCACATAAAATTCATAGTCTATTAAAGCATATTTACATACAATAGTATTATAGTCTTTTAAATACATTCCCAAAACCAGTCCTTAAAGGTGATACAAAAGTCTTCAACATAATATTCCCAGAAGAGACGCTCTCCGTAGGATGGCTAGTAGTAAACGTTGCCATCCATCCATTCACCTACACCCCGAGGTACCGTTGGGGTATCTTCCGGGGCCGCGTCAGTATTCGTGTCGGGAGCGGGTGCTGAATCTGCAATACCAAGGGTAACACTGTTAACACGACGGTTAAGCAAGTACTAAGCATAGGAATTAATATAACATAATACGTTAGCAAGAACAATCACTAAAAATGATGCATGAGTGAAACTCAATGTCATACATACTGATTGGCAACCACGATGCTCTATTCTCCCAACGGGAGCATACATAACGTATGGGTCGCTAGGGGATCAAGCTAGCTTCCCGAGGAGCGTCGACAACCCCTCCGTAAACCTACTGCAGTGGTGACATATAATACCCAAAGGGCAGAAGCCAAGTGGTGCCGACTCGGAGTCAATCATACAAATCATAACATATATAAGGAATAGATAACCATGAAACAACAAATACTTAAACAAACACATGCAGGTAGGCTACAAGGCCCGAGCCTCAGCTACACCCTTGGCTAGCAAGCGCACACTCGATAGAAGCTCTGGCTTGTCAGACACGCACTCATTAGAAGCTCAGGTCTGAATTGCCTCGGGGTTTGCTGGAGGAAGTACATTCGATAACAGTCATGTCGAAGGTGGTGTAATGTATCAATATGAATGCAATTCGATAAAGCAGTCTCCTGATTCCCCAGGGACATTCAGCACGAGGTACACATGAGATGTTCGGTGTCGTTGTGTTACCGCGTCTGGGTATTACATTGTGTATACGGAACACCCTTCTCATGCCAACATCCATAACTTGCCATTGGGGAATCCTTCATTCATTCCAACGTATAATTACCAATGGCCAAGTGAAGGTATAGATGGTACCATGACTAAAGGCCTACCAAATCATTGAGATTCCTAACATCTTAGGTTCACTGGGTTCTTACGGCTTAGCCGTATACAGGGTTACGGCTTAGCCGAGAAGGGGTCACAGTTCATCCGGACTTTCGGTGTGGTTACGGTTCAACCGTATATTGTCCTTCGGCTTAGCCGAGCTAAGCCTGCGGCTTGGTCACGGGGAGGTCACGGCGTAGCCGTAGGGTATTTCACGGTGCAGCCGTATGCAAGCCGTAGAAGGAACTGGGTCCTGTGAGCTCTCTGGAAAGTTCGCCGTAGAAAGGCCTACGGCTAGGCTACGGGCTGGGTACGGCTCAGCCGTAGTGGATTCCACGGCGTAGCCGTAAATGAGCCGTAGTACAAAAGCTCATTTTCTTCTCTCTGGACATCGAGCCGTAAGAGCTCACGGCTTAGCCGTATCTTCGCCGTAAGCTTCAGAAAATCAAAATACAGTTCTGTAGCTCAATTTTCTGTGCGGGATTACTACAGGACTAACTTATAAGGGGGTTCTGTAGCTCAATTGAAGTGTCTTGAGAGTATCCCATACTCACACACCTCCTATTCCCATCTCCTTCATTCTTACTTGATTCACACCACATTTGCATCCATTAACAAGGACAGAGAAATGGCTGGAATTTGAAATGTAATAGCTAGTTCCAATTATCCACATTCCACCATGCATGCAATACCTATAACTGAATACTTACTTGTTACAGTGTTTAGCACCTTCCTAACCCTTCTTTCTTGCTGTATGCTCAGGAAAATCTCTGGAGTAAAATGGGTTCTCTACAAATCACATGAATGTGGTACATGGAACTTAAATTTACAAGCATGTCAAGAAATGAGTCCTTTAAGACCCTAATAACCCAAACAATAAAAGGAGGAAACCCACTCCTCACCTTATTGCTGTAGCTCAGAGGGGAGATCACTCTACACCAGAGAATAATGGAAAAAGGGATCAAGGAGGAAGAAGAAGATGGTGGGAGGGTGCCACTCCCTGTGCATGCACACTCCCAAAGCCCACAGTACTTTGATTGCAAGGAGGAGAAACCCAGAGATGAGAGCTCCAGCCAAGAGAACGAGAGGAAGAGGAGAAGGAACGTGGGATTCTCCTTTTTAAACATAATTTCCCTGGAGTTACATGCAAGCCCATTCGTTTCTAGGAATTTCAGTTTAGTCCGGAAGGGCTCCAATTGGCTTAAGATGAGTCCGGATTAACTCGGGCCCAACACAAAAGATGATCTACGCGATAAATCACACGTAAGGAGATGGACGGGGTATCCAAGAGGCATAAGGACAATTTACGAAAAAGCCCTTAGCTATTTAATTGGGGTCCAAACCCAATAATTCACACTAAATTGGCCATTAACAAGTCTTAATCAATAGGAACATGATTAATTAACGTAATTAGGATTAGTGGGGGTTCGGGTCCTTACAATAGTGCCCGACCAAATGATATAAAAGATGTATATTGGAACAATATACATAGAAAAGCGATTAGTCACATCAGACAGTAGGTTCATAACAGCATATTTCACCATGTGTCTAATGGAACCGATGCATATATCCTTTGGAAAAAGCTAGAAGCAAGATATTATAAAACGACGATAATGAACAAAATCTTTTTAATAATAAAGCTTGTGAATATGAAATTTAAGGATGGTAGTCAAATTGAAGATCACATCAATGAGTTCCAAAGTGTGGTCAATCAGTTAGCTACAATGAAGGTAGTCCTTGCTGATAAGATGCAAGTTTTGTTGCTTCTGAGTTCTTTGCTGGATACATGGAAAACATTGTTTATTTTCATGAGCAATTCTACTTCAGATAATGTGTTGTCCATGAGTTAGGTTATTAGTATTTTACAAGATGAAGAAACTAGAAGGAAAACCGCAAGGACATATAATGTATATGCCTTTATTACTGAGAAAAAGGGGAGGAGTAAGAGCAGGGGACCAAAGGTGGGTCGTGGCAAGTCTAGAGGTGGATCACAGATTGGGAAAAAAAATTTGTGAAATGCATTTTCTGTAGCAAGATGGGCTATATTAGGAAAAATTGTTTTGCCTTGAAGGAACAAAAAGAATCCAACAATGAGAAGAAGAATGACAGTAATAACACTACAGCTACTTTCGAACTGTAAGTAGTGGTGGTCGTCAGTGATAATGACGAGTGTTTGAGTGCTGCAGATGATTAGGTTGAGTGGGTTATTGACACAGCAACATCCTACCATGCTACTCTATGTAGGGAGATGTTTACGACGTACAAAGTGGGTGACTTTGGTACTGTGAAGATAGGCAACACGAGTCATTCAAAGATTGTTAGTATTGGTGATGTCTGCATTAAAATCGATATTGGTTGCACAATGACGCTGAAAGATGTGCGACATGTTCCTGATCTGTAGTTGAATCTGATTTCTAGGATTGCATTGGATTGTGTAGGTTATGAAAATTACTTCAGAAATGGCAGATGAAAGCTCACTAGATGGTCTCTTGTTATTGCAAGAAGGAAAATGGGTAATACGCTTTACAAAACACATGTGAAACTGTGCAAAAATGTGTTGAATATTATTCAAGACAGTTCCTCTCCGAATCTGTGACATAAGAGACTTAGTCATATGAGTGAGAAATGACTACAGATGTTAACAAAGAAGGATTTAATTTTTTACTCCAAAGGTATATCCCTTGACCTTTGTAACTATTGCATGTTTGGTAAATAACATAAGGTTGCTTTTTCTTCAATATCAAAATTGAAATCTAATGTGTTAGAATTCGTATATTTTGATGTTGTGGTCCCTTGGAGGTAGAATCATTGGGTGGCAATAAGTTCTTTGTCACGTTTATTGATGATGTATCCAGAAAAGCCTGGATTTATGCATTAAAATTAAAAGATCAGGTGTTCTAAATTTTTCAACAGTTTCATATTATGGTTGAAAGAGAAATAGGTAAACTCTTGAATTGTCTCGGCACAGATAATGGTGGTGATTACACGTCTAACAAGTTCAGAAGCTACTGCTTGAAGCACAAAATTCGACATGAAAAGACAGTTTCTAGTACTCCATCGTATAACGGTGTGGTGGAAAAAATGAATCGCACTATTCTTGAGAAGATGAGATGCATGATGTGATTAGCACGGTTGCCTAAGTCATTCAGGGGTGAAGCTGTTTTGACTGCCAATTATCAGATTAACAAATCTCTTTCCGTTTTTTTTGAATTTTAATCTTCCAGAGAAAAAATGGATATGAAAGAATGCTTTCTATTGACACTTGAAGGTGTTTGGGTGTAAGGGATTTGCACACATACTAAAGGACCAACGTTCAAAGTTAAATAATAAGGCACTGAGTTATATCTTTCTTGGCTATGATGGAGATAAGTTTAGCTACAGGTTATGGGATCCAGAGAAGGAAAAAAATCATTTGGGATGTGATTTTTTTATAAAGACGAATTCTTTGGAGATGTTGAGTAGATTGATAAGTCTTCCAAAATAGTTGATGGAGTGGTTAATCTTACACCGACTCCTTCTTCGTTGCAGATTATAGGTGGAGAAGGTAGACAAAACAATCTGGATTATGATGAGGCAATGGGGTTGCCAGATGATAAGGGTGTTGAACAGGGGGAGATGTAGTATTCTCGGTTGGAAACTACGGAACCTCAATTTAGGAGGTCTACTCGAGAGCGTCAACCATTAACTAAGTATCCTGCATCCGAATATATTTTGCTTACTGATGAGGGGGAGCTAGGGATCTTATGAAAAGCAATGACCCATGATGATAAAGATGAGTGGATGAAGACTATGTAGGATGAGATGAGTTCCGTGAAGAAGAACAAGACTTATGAGCTAGTGCAACATCCTAATAATAGGAATGTTCTGAAAAACAGAAGGGTGTTCAAGCTAAAAAATGATGAGAATGGAAAATTGGTGAAGCACAAAGCACAATTAGTAGTAAAAAGCTTCGCGCAGATGAAGGGTATTGACTTCATTGATATTTTTTCTTTTATTGTAAAGATGACTTCTGTCAAAGTTGTCTTGGATCTAGCAATTTGCATAGACCTTGAGCTTCAACAGATGGAAGTGAAAACTGCATTTCTTCACAGTGACTTGAAAGAAGAGATCTACATGACTCAACCAGAGGGTTTGAGGTAGAAGGAAAAAAATTGATGGTTTGTAAGTTGAAGAAGAGTCTCTATGGGCTGAAGCAAGAACGGAGACAGTGGTACAAGAAGTCTGATTCATTCATGCTAAGTCATGAGTACTGGATGACTGCAGTAGATCACTGCGTTTATGTTCGTCGATTTATCAATTGTAGGTTCATTATCATTCTTTTGTATGTAGATGATGTGCTGATAGTTGGACATAATAGCAAGAAGATATGTCAAAGTCATTTGACATGAAAGACTTAGGTTCTGTACATACAATATTGGGCATGCAAATACATCATGACAGGAGTTCTAATAAACGGTGGTTGTCACAGGAGAAATATGTTAAACGAGTCTTTGAGCGGTTCAACATGAAGAATGCTAAGCCAGTTAGCATGCCTCTAGCCAGTTATTTTAAATTAAATAAGCACTTGTGTCCTACTATAGATGATGAAAAAAAAATACACAGATGACATTTGTTCCTTACTCATCTGCTGTGGCGAGTCTTATGTATAGTATAGTTTGCACACGAATAGACATTGCTCGTGCTTTAGGTTTAGTGAGTGGATTTTTATTTAACCCTGGAAAAGAGCATTGAGAAGCAATTAAGTGAATCTTAAGGTATTTGAGAGGTACTTCCAAGTTGTGCTTGTGTTTCGAAGGCTCAAAACCAGTAGTAGAAGGTTATACTGATGATGATTTTGCAGGTAATTTTGATCGTCGATTGTCGTTTTTTGGTTATTTGTTTATTTTTGTAGGGGGAGCTATCTCTTGGCAATCGAAGTTGAAGAAGTGTACAATACAGTTTACAACTGGAAGTGGAACACATAGCTGTTGATGGAGCAAAAACGGGAGATACTTTGGTTGAAAAGATTGCTTCAAAAATTGGGTTTGAAGCAAGCGGAGTATGTAGTTTACTGTGATAGTTAGAGTGCTATGGATTTCAGTGAGAATACTACATATTATGGTCGCATGAAATACGTTAATGTCAAGTATCATTGGATTCGGGAGGTGGTTAAGAAGAACTTATAATGCTGGAAAAGATTAACATTGACAAGAATCCCTTGGACATGATGACAAAGGTTGTGTCAAAAGGAAAAGCTAGAACTGTATTCAAAGTTGGCAGGGCTGAACTCCTAGTAAGGGGTTCAGAGCGTCTTCCCCATGGTCCGGAGGGGGAAATTGTTGGACAAGTGGGTTCAGACCAAGTGGGTTCATGTCTTAGGTAAATTCTCCAATTATATTAAGAATTTCCTGTTTGTTAAATAATAGTTTCTTAATAGGATTAGGACTTTCCTTTGTCTAAGAATAGAATTCTTGGGGAAAAAGGAAGTGTTATATATATTGATGTAATCTGTAACCCGAAATATATACTGAGATTTTAAGGTTGTGGATTCACAGATTGGAGGAGAACCTGGTGATATTGGTTTCCGTGGATGTAAGCATTTTTACCAAACCACGTAAATATCATCTTTTTGTTTAGTTGATTGTTCATCTTGATTGCTCACGCAAACATGTGCACAACAGTAGTGTCATATCCGCAACATATGCTACATCAAGATGGAAGAGTTTGTAATTGTTTACATTAGTGCCATCTGCCGTAGGTTGATTGGATAGTAATCTGAAGGGCGCCCAATAAAAGCTCTTTAGGCAAAGAAGGCATTGACAGCTTGTGTTGGATGGGAGGCATCCCAGAAGATGTGATGATTCTTGCTAGCACAGGGGATTTTGAGATTGTAAGGCATGTTGCCTGCCCTAGGTTCCTCCCAACCGACTCACTCGTCGCTTGAAACTCTGTTTAGTTAGCATGAAGCGGGATCAGCCGGCCATTCACGTAATGTCCCCCCGAATTTAATCTAAAATCATGGAGCCAGAGCAAGACCTGAATAATTGGACACATCAATCACTACAAGAAAAATGACAATTAGCGACACTTTTATAGTGGCAATTTTCAGATTCCGCCGCTAAATGTCTTCATCAACAGCACACCCTGCTTTTTGCTACTACAAGTTAAAAATTTTCATCTCTCTAGCAGCATAAAAAAATGTTTGCCGCTAAAATTTCATTTTACTACCATGGCTCAGTGCCAGGGCCAAATATTAGTGCATATAGCAGTAGACAATATTGTATGCTGCTATAGTAGTAGAAAATTAACACATACGATAGCAGACAATATTATTTGCCGCTAGAAACGCATGTAATATGTAAGTAGGTGTATATTATGGGTAAGTAGGTTTTGTAGAAATAATTAAAAAAGCTTATATATAATAGCATAATATATTATATGTTGCTCAAGAGAGATTAGAGAATTATATATAGATGCAAAAATTATATGATTAGAATTTTAACTAGTGGATGCTTATTGAATAGTGCAGTATTGAATTATTTTTTCTGCACTAGAAGGTATTTGAAATTTGTATCATTTCATTTAAAAAAACAAAAAAAGCCGAGCAGCCAAGGCTCGTGTACAAGATTTTCCGATAGGGCCTAGATTGATTTTGGATCTCATGTTTTGGCTTGGATCGTTAGTCAGGTTGCTTGCACAAATGTCAATCATCAGATTAACGGCTCCAATGTCTTTAAACCATTAAACAATGGCCCCGCATTAACAAAACTCTTGCTTTCTCTCGTGTATTCAGGTTCCTCTTGCTTCCTCTTGGCTCCAATTCAGTATTGACCTCATAGTGGGTGCCACCTGAGGGTCCCCACATGTAGGCATCCATTTGTTAGTGACCACATACCTTCATTTGTACCCATCCAAATCTTTCCATACCAATTTTTATTTTAATCGCTGGTGAACCCCACATGGAGGTGCGGTGCGGTGCGGTGTGGGGTGAGACTGCCTGGTTTTATGGGTGCACAGTGCACCCACTCAGGTCTTGGGACTTAGTCAGGACTTGGGACCTAGTTAACTGGGTTTCAGGATACTTGGTTGCGGTAAGAGCTTTGGACCAAAGAAGAGAAGAGAAGAGAAGAGAGGATGATTCGGTCGGTGATGGTGATCAACCCCCGGGGCAAGCCTCAACTTGCCAAATTCTACGATTTCCCCTTCATCTTCTTCTGAATATTGCTTCCTAAAACCCTACCCGTGTTAATGAAACTCTCACTTCATGAATCTGTCCTTAAAACCCTAGCCCTCTCTGCGATGGTCACAAAACTCATTGAATTTCTACGATGCTCAGAACTTTGCGAAACCCTAGCGTTCTCTGCGATGCTCAAAACTCTGCGAAACCCTAACCTCTGCAAATCCCACTGAATCTCTTGCCGAAACCCTAATCTGCTCAATTTATTTCCCAAAATCCTAATCCTCTGTCATTGCAAAAGAGCCCGTAAGAATCTGAGATCCATTGAAGGATCTCCTGATCACTCACGTTCTGATTTTGGAGCTCGCGATCTCGATCGGTTTAAGGTATGCATCTGAGCTCTTGATTATTTACTGTTTGGCAGCGATTCTGCTTCGAAATCCCCTTCTGTTTGGTTACCGGCAGATGAAAGAAGTGGTTTTGTTGAACTCTGCTTCGAAAGATTGCTAGGTTTCCTCAACTAGATTTGGTAAACCCTAGCTTCGTTTCATTGAATTGGGGATTTCCGATTCTTTGAGGTGATTCGAGATAGTTTGAGATTGTTTTGAGGTGATTCTTTGTAAAGATCTGTCCATATCAATTAGTTCTGAATTGATTTAAGAAACTGATCCAACAAATTTCTGGAGATCTACTCATATAAATTCATTAGGAATTGATTCAAGTGACTGTTATTGTATTTATGCATTTCTGTCTGAGTGGGTCGACCATAGAACATTTGATAATAGTGAAATTAACCACCGTTTTTTAAATTGGACAGCAATTTTGCTTTACATCACAGTATTTTCTCTATGGATCTTGTTATTTTGGCTTGCTGTGAGGGATGTATTTTGGCTTGTTCACTGATCTGAAACCACTGTGTGGTCCATGGATGTTTTGCTCATTTTTAGATCGATTTGTGGAGATTTGTGTTGATTTTCCAAATGTATTGGGAGATTAATATCTTAAGATGTTTGTGATGTTTTGACTTGGATTTGTGTTGATGATGTTTGCACCATTGGATTTCCTAACACTTGTATGTATTGTTGTCGCTCGAAGGAGAGGAAATCAGAAAGTTAGCCTTATGCTGATATGCATAAATTCAATGTGGGTTTAGCAGCTACTGATAAGCTAAGACCGACACTCATTTGTAGTGTTTGTTGTAATGACATAGGAGAGCTGTGGCTTGGGTTCTGTTCTTTTAGGTAATGGAGATTTTGAGATTTTTCTGTTTTGTTTGGTGAATCCATTTCTGTCACTGTAGGTTAATAATCTACTAAGAATTTCCTTGTGACCTGTGGGATAGTGTATGGGTCCTCTTTTTTTCCATTGGGAATGTAGGTCCCACGCTTTTTAATGTATTTTAATGCATGAATTGGATCAGCCATTACATGGTTCCTTCAGTCCTCATATGGGGTTTGATCCATTGGTTGCGATCCTCCATTTCTCTTGTCCCTGAACGATTGATCGGTACATGAAAACCTACTGGAATAAATCTGGACTCTACTTTTGTGTGAAAGTAGCACTCGCTCGACCTTCGCGTGCGGTCGTCAAAGGAAAAAAGGTTATACAAGAGGCATTGGGTTATTTGTATGTACCCCATGTTAATACAAGAGACATTGGGTTATTTGTATGTACCTTGTGTTACCATTGGACCGCCATTCCATCCGCGAACCAACTTAAGTATGATGTTGAATCCGGTCGTGAATTTATGAAGACGGTGCCAAAAGAGGGATTGCAAATTTATATTTTTTTGTTGATATTGAAAACAAAGAAAGGGATGAGTTCAAATGGATAGATACATTCAATGCATCAGTTATCTTATAATATATGGAAGATTTAATGGTCGTCGTTACCATCAAGTTTGGTAAATGATTGTCATTATCATTATCATCAAAGCCTTGTCCCAACTATTTTGGAGTCATCTACATAAATTCTGATCAGCCATTCCAGTGTATCCTAGACTAAGTCCTCGGATAGGCTACACTACCTTAGATCTACCCTTTTATTTTTAATCAAATAAATCGCCATACAGCTATATGACTAATTCATATAGCTGGTTTTTTAACTAATCCAACATATTTATTGATTTTCCAGGGGATAAAGCTGGAGCAGTGTACATCAAATTGGCTAACTGTCATTTGAAGGTTTATGCTTGGCCTAGTATTTGCATTGATCATTTTGTCTATATCACCTTGTTTTGTCTTTCTGATACTGTAATTCTTTGCTTATTGCTTACAGTTAGAAAGCAAGCATGAAGCTGCTTCAGCTTTTGTTGATGCAGCAAATTGTTACAAGAAAACCTCTGGACAAGGTTCTGTCTCAATTCTGAAGCATAAATTTACTTCATCAGAGTCCATTGCACCTTCAATTAGTGGGGGAATGGTCTAGGTTCAGGTTAGGTCAGGGCAGGATTCATAAGCTTATAAGTGATCCTGAAAAACCAGGTCCACGTCTCGCTGGCTGGGCCTCGAAAGGAGACACTGTTGCTGGGGCTTGTTTGTTCATTCATCAGCATGAATGAAATTTAGCCTAATATTGATTCACAGACAAAAGTAAATCCAAGCCTGGCTTTGGCTTGTTTAGTTGAGGACTTAATCAGGGCACCTGACCTGAAACCATTCCTAGCCATACCAGTTCGTTAATTATCATGATAAAGTTTGTCACAGCCTCTTTGTTTTTTGCTTGCTGTACTCTATGGTTTTCTAAGACTATCAGTTATGGCACAGCCGAGGTCAAACGGTTGGTTAGTCCTATTGCCAGCATTTGCTCTGTGTTTACTCTCTACATCCTTTTTTGGCTGTTACACTTTGAATTGCCTGCTAATGATATTAGTTTTCTGAATTTATTCTGTAGAAGCCATAGCATGCATTAACCAGGCTGTGAATATCTTCTTGGAGATTGGGAGGCTAAACATGGCTGCAAGATACTGCAAGGTAACTTCATTTTCTGATTTGTTATTATTATTATTATTATTATTATTATTATTGTTTTAGGGACATTATTATTTTTGATATTGATTTCAAATATTAAATTAGAAATTATTACTTAACTGGAGTTTTATTGTAGTTGGTTCCTTTTCCTTACAATCCTTTTGTGTTTCACTTGAGAGTCTGCTGCATTTATATTGTTTCCATTCAATTCTACCTTACCTATTTTATGCATACTTTTTGAAATGTTTGCTTGTGTTTGCTGGCTTTTTTCATTACCATTGAAAATAGCATACCAAGAGTGTAGACAGGCTTGGTTGGGTACTTTAGGATCTGCCAAGCCCCTTCTTCCTTTGTGATGGTAATTGTATTAAAGTGTTAAAACATTCAAGGATGGAAGGAGTCAGAGTTACACAATGATGTGCATCAAACATAAAAGGACCTCAAGTTCAACTCAAACCATCAAAGATTTCATAGAACCAAACAGTGCTGAATTGTGATCCTCCACTCGTAACTTGTCCATCAACTCAGCCTTTCCATTTGTCTCTGGAGTCCAAACTAAAATGTTGGAATGAAACTGAAAACCTTCTAGTAAGATCTTGAAGTTCTCCAATAACATCTGCATTCCTCCAAGGATAAGTGTATTTTAGGTCGAGTGTGAGCCAGTTAAAACTTGAAATTTAGGCTGATTGTAAAACAAAAAACCGCCTCCTCTCTCTCTCTCTCTCTCTCTCTCATGCAAGTCAGACCCATGGTCCATGTGGGTTGACCAGCCAACTAGCCCATCTATCTTGATCTAGAATTTGGGCCCAACCCATTCATTTTATTTTATTTTTATATTGTTTAGAGCTTTTAATTAATTTTTAAGTTGTTTTAGTAGGGTGTTTTAATCTTGGCCATCAATGTGTTTGGATGGTCTAAAATCTAAATTAGTCATAGGGTTATTTCTTTTCCTATATAATGATGTAAAGCCTCTTTGAGTAATCAATAATGGGGGATAATTAATGAAAATGAGTGCTTTTGGGATCTCTCCCAAGTTTTCTTTAAGTTCTCCTTGATATTAATGACGCCTCCGGTTTGGAGCTTGGTGGAAGCCCAAGTTTCCGTCCTATCTTTCCATCTTCTACCTTGCCCACCACATGCCTCTCCTCCATTCCACATCTCTCTCTCTCTCTCTCTCTCTCTCTCTAAAAAAGAAAAAAACCCTTCTTGCAGGAAGTTGATTGGCACTCATCCCCTACTGCTACAGAGGTTTTTGCTGTTGAAACCATGAACTTGCAAGTTTGAGTCATTTTACAAATCTTTTATTTTTTTTTAATTTTTTTATAACAGTAAATTTGATTCCAAAAGAGAAAAACACATTTTACAAATCAAAAGTAAAAAAATAAAGAAAGAGAAAAGACAAAAAGGTCCAACTCTGGAAACTTTGGAGGCAATAAATCAAGTAGGATGATCTGATGGGGACCAAGTTTGGTCAGCCCATATCACCTTATGGAATTTCTAACCATACTCCCTCTGTGAACTATGTTCATGCTAATGAGCCAACATGATGTGTGATTAGGTGTGTGACTTGTGTAGCTTTCTCCACACAGAGCATCCATAAGTACAATGCAGCTTGCCCCATGGTGCTCACCTGGGGTCATGCCAATCATTGTTTGTGTCTGTTCTCAATGAGACCTAGGGCGTGCACAAAATCAACCCCATCATATTAGCTTAACCCCCTGATCTTCAAGTTTAATTGTTTTGAAAGGCATTTTGTTTTGGATTTCAATCTAATGGTGAATAACATTTGGATTTAGGCTTATGACAATTCATGTGGGTTGTGTGTATGTGAGGCTGTAAGTTGATTATAGTTGGGCTAGGTGGCCCCAAAAATAAGCTAGACCTCATGGTTCTTATGTGTGGTTGGTCTTGAATATTTTTGTGTGTATGTATCATCTTTAGCTTGTTTTAAAGAGCCATCCTCATAACTTATGGGTTGGCTTGATCCATTGATTTCCTTTCTTTATTCTGTAAAATCCATAAATGCATATAAGTAATTTTTACCTAAGATGGAGCTCACAAATGCAATAAGTGTGCTAATGTGTGTCCCGACATCTTCATATGTAGGAAATTGGTGAATTGTATGAGGCAGAACAGAACTTTGAGCAGTCTATAAATTTCTTTGAAAGGGCTGCTGATCTTTTCCAGAGTGAAGAAGTCACAACATCTGCCAACCAATGCAAGCAGAAGCTTGCACAATTTGCTGCTCAACTTGAACAGTAAGACACCATTTGCTAATTAAGACCAGTTATCGTTCTCCCATGCACCTATCGTTCTCCCATGCACCTGTAGACATTTTTTCTTGTTATTTGATGTGGGAATTCATATAACAAATGAGACCTGAGTTCTGTGCTTGAGGATTCATTATCAGCATTTTGCTACTGGCTGAGACAAACTATCTCTATTGTTTGTTGAAATAAACTTTATTTCAATTTCATATTATCTATCACAATGTTTCTTCAAAATTCAACTGCTATGATGCCAAACTAGATTTAGGGGCCTAAAAGATCGTTTAGATGCTATTTCTGTGTTAAATTGTAGAACGTGGAATAACCAACTCACAATACAGATTACAGATAAATGAATACTGTAGAAAATAATAACTAATCTTGTTCAATTTGGGTTTGGACAGCTTTTAGCTCCTTTCTTCTTCTTCTTCTTCTTCTTCTTTCTTTCTTTCTTTCTTTTTTTTTTTTCTCTAGTTGATTTCAATATACAATATGCCTAGATGAATACAATTATCCATGTACTTGACCTAGTTTTCTTGAAAATCTTTCGAGTTGCACTCAGGTTCTCATGTCCATGCCTGATTCTGAGTCTCTATAAGGGTATCACAGACCAATTGTGCTTGCTTGTGGCCTCTGTGTGATTTCTTGTTCATAAAACTGGTATTGTTTGATGCTCAATCTGTGTCCATCCTCTAGGACATTTTTTCATTTACAGTGTACGGATAGACTGGCAGAGAATGTGCAAAAGAATGGTCAGTCTTTTAACAAGCAAAAAATAGGCTATGGTAGTGTGTAGTCTGTAAGGAATCAGCACCATGCATATATATGCTTCCTCCTAATCCATGTCACAGATATTGGTCTCTTGAAATTATTGTCTTTGGAAAATGTCCGGATATTTTCAAATTTGGGTGTTTTCATGGGATGTTAGTGGTATAATGTCATAGAAAATTAATGTTTTTTATATAACTAAAAATAATGAATAAGTTTAAAATATTGTGAAAATTAGTTTTATAAAATTTTCATACTTTTCCTTCTTTTTATTCTTATTTCTCATGAAATTTTCATTTGTAGGCAATATTTTGAACATATAGTGAATTATTGTGGTTTAGATATAGATCATGATAGTACTGCGAATCTGTGATATTTTCAAATATCACTGATGTTTGCGATAGTGCTCCTAAAGTGGCATGCATACAAGCACTTGTGTGGGCATACAGTACTGGTAAGTTGACCAATTCCCAGAACATAGGATGGATTCAACATAAAATTTAGATAACTCTATTTAACTCTTTGATTTTTAAATAAAATAATGGCATAAAGCATTCCAATAAAAGTATTATAGACATCTTACTTTAAACAAGTAATAAATGTATCAGTATCTTACTTGAATTCCATAAGAAGAAAAGCTGTAATTATGTTTCTTCTAGTTGCAAAACAATATTTAGTTCTTGAAGAATCCAACAAGGTTTCATGCTTGTTATGTGCCAGACATGGGTACAATGCGTATTTGATTATTTCAAAGATGCATCCACCAACCCCCCCACCCCACGCACCCCACCAGGAAAAAAAAAAGCCTTCTGAAGGGCTCTTTTCCACTTAGATTCTGTATATTTGGTTGTTTCAAAGTTTTATTTCCTAGGATAAAACAGGTTCCAAACCTTACTAGGGAACCATTACCCCTTCCCCAGGAAAACAACATACAAAAAAAGATGGCCTGTCAGGTGATATCAGCTTTTGAGTAGGGAAGGTGCCTATGTTTGGTACTCTACTAGTAAACAGAAAGTGAGGAGAAACCTTATATCAAGAGATAATAAAATATGATGGTGGTCTAATCATAATGTGATATATATATATGTATATTTTTTGGTCTTTAGTTGCTTGAAAGGAATCTTTTTTACTTTTGTGTAAAAAGTAGATGGTTTGTTTTATCATTTAGTCTCTTGAGAATTTTGTTTTTTGACCCTTTCTTTTAATAGAAGGGGAAATTTTGAAATTTTGTACTTTTGATATGACTCACTCTTCTTTTCATGTCCGGTAAATGGAGGCTCCACTTCACTCTATTGTAGTGAAGTGCCAAACATGAATAGATCTGTGCCACTGTTTCCATCTATCATGGAAGATTTTCCCCTCTATATTGATGCAGCTTTATACTATCGGAGTTTGTAAATAATTCTTAAAAAAAAATTAAGCAAATATGCTAATGTCATCATGTGCTTTACATTGAGCATTTTACTTGCATGGAATAAGTTACAATTAAGAATTGTCACGTCTTAGTTAGAGTTGCATGCACAATTAATCTGTGGCAAGAATGTTAATACAGAAGGATCTTTTTTTTTTTTACAATTTCCAGATACCCAAAGGCTGTAGAGATTTTTGAAGAGATAGCACGCCAATCTATGAATAATCATCTTCTGAAGTACAGTGTTAAGGGGATTCTTCTGAATGCTGGTATTTGCCAACTTTGTCGAGGCGATGTTGTTGCAATAACCAACTCATTGGAGCGATATCAGGTCCAATTTTGGCTTTAATTAAATGCTATTTATTTATTTATTATTTTGTTATGAAATACTCTCTCAAATTCATTGCCATTGTTTAAATAGGAACTGGATCCCACCTTTTCAGGCACACGTGAATACAAGCTTTTAGCAGTAAGTTATGCTTGAATACCCTGCAGACCTCCAATTGCATTGAATTTTTGTATTTCAACATAGAGAATGTAAATGATACAAGTGCTTCTGGTCCTCATTTAAATATTTCATCTCATATAGTTTTATGTGTATTGTTGTTTACAACCCATTAGGTTGACTTGGTACTTAATTAAGTTGGCTTGACTTATGTCTCAATTGTAATGAATGTGTGTTTTTTTTTAATCTTTTTGTGTTGAAGTTAGGCTTAGCCACAAATTTTGTTCAATTTCCACTTCTTCAGCTTAAGGCATAGAAAGGACATGGTCAGGTTGTGTCACTTTCTTTAGAAAAAGAAGGGTATTTCTTTCTGTAATGTATTGATTATTTAAAATCTATTAAATAGATTTTACTATGGAAGAATAGATGAAAAAGAAAAGATGGTTATGCAATTTTCTTCCATTTTCTGAATGACACTTTTTCCCCTTTTGTCATTTTTTACTGACATAACATGTATTAAATTGGTTAAAGTTAACCATATCATGTTTTTTTTCCTTTCATCATTTTTTACTTAAAAGATATTAAGACGGTTAAAGTTAAGCATCTCTTGCCACTTGTGTAGTTGTGTTATTTTGTGAATCTGTTCAACCATTCTACTTAGTAGACTTGACATAGTGCACCCTATTTTCTCTTTCTATTCAGAGTGATGCTCTTTGGCACTTCACCGCTCTCTTCTTTCTGTTTCCTTGCTCTGGTAGCTTTAATAAATTGGACAGTGGCAGTTTCTGGCCTTCTAATGTATGGAATGGTAGTCTTTGTTCAAGCTTCCTCTAATTTTCTCATTCCCAACCATATCATTTCTTGTAAATCCACATATCCATGTTAGCATGTGGGTCATTATCATTTGCACTTAAGCTTCTTTTGGTTTCTTCATGGCCTTGCCTGGATCTCCTCATCTGGTCCGCCTGAAATATATATTCTTCTTCCTTATAACACCATTTATCATTATTCTTGATGAAAGGAAAAAAAAACCCCAAATTCCATGCAACTTGACTAATTCAACTCCATTCAAGGGTCACTGAGTCGCTCCCTAAGTTTGAATTTAAAATTCTTAATTTCTGTTGATAAGTTTTATTTTTTTGTCCCTTATTATGTCAGAGATGGGGAAGCTTATTACGTGGGGTTCAACTGATGATCTTGGTCAAAGCTATTTGACTTCTGGGAAGCATGAGGTAAAAAGCTTTCTTGGTGCATATGGTATAATTTGCACTTTGTTCCTCTTTCTGAAGAGTGATTAACTTTGTGACTTTTTTTATTCCATTTGTTCAGGAAACTCCAGAGCCCTTCCCACTTCCAACGGAAGCTTCTATAGTGAAGGCTGCAGCGGGTTGGGCACATTGTGTTGCATCTACAGGTACTTTTTGCAATTGGTAATATGATGTTCGTTGTTAGAAAACGAAGAGGAAGAAAGTGTAAAGAGAAGTGAAAATTGATCATCAAAAGAACTATGATTGTAAGCTTTTCATGGGCATCCCAATTTCCAAAACATGTATGGTTGTAATGTGTGTCACGAATCACAGAAGCTATAATTGAATAGGTTTTAAATATATTATACAATTTCCTCCTTTAACTCACCTGATAATATGATTTGTTCTCTGGAAACACAGACAATGGAGAAGTTTACACTTGGGGTTGGAAAGAGTGTGTTCCCTCAGGGAAGATCATTGGAGATCAGCCTATAGGGGGAGGCCTTGAAAGAGAAATACTTGAGAGGTAAAGTGGGACAATGAGTGAAGGTAATTTTAGATAATGCCTGCTTGTCAATGACACATATGCAACTACTTGTTTGTTTTCAGACAAGTTATAGAGGAGATAAATCTATTACATTAAGTCTTAGCTCTCAACTTTCACGATCAAGTGGGATGGCTTCTGGTCATGAAATTAGATGTGGTGAGGAAAGCACAAAGCGCAGAAGACTATCATCAACTAAGCAGGCTCTTGAAAGCTCAACATCTGGTGATGAAACTCTTTTAGCACTGCCATGTCTGGTGTCATTGAGTCCTGGAGTAAGGATAGTCATGGTTGCTGCAGGTGGACGTCACACATTAGCATTGTCAGGTAAATTCACTTGTTTACTATGTTGCTAGTAAAAATCAAATTTATAGAGATGATCCCACTAAGGTCTGTTGCTGTGTTCCTTAATGGCCTACAGATTTGTTCTATACAAATTTTTGCTTTATCCACTTTATGAAATCAGAAAGAAACTGATGCATTCTGTTCTTCCAAAGTTTCAGAAGTGGGTCAGGTGTGGGGTTGGGGCTATGGAGGGGAAGGGCAACTTGGTTTGGGTTCTCGAATTCGTATGATGTACTCTCCTCATCCTGTACCATTCATTGAGATGCCAAGTTTTGGTAAAGATACATCTTTAGCTGTTCCTAGAGGAAGTATGAGCTCAGAGGGTCCAGCATATAAAGTGCTTGGATATTATGTGAAGGCCATTGCATGTGGAGGTCGCCACAGTGCAGCAATCACAGGTTATATGCCTGTGCTTACTTTTGGTTGGGGGCTCTATGGACAGGTATATTATAAAATCTTCCTGTGGTTTTGCACCATCTTTTATGTGGAGATTCAAGCATTTGATTCTATGCTTTCTCTTGGTTTGGAAAGGTTAGTTATCTTTGCTAATTTTTAACATACAAATAAACATGAAAGGACTTGATGGAATCCAAGGGCCCATTTTTGTTGGAATTGGCTGTGTCTTTAGAAGGCAAGCATGTTATGGCTAGGATGCTCCTGTCAAGAAGAAGTCCCCAGGAAAGACATGCAACTGTTGTCTAAAGTGGTGCTGCTTGTGTTGTGGGTCTAGAAAAACGAACGGGAAGGGTGAGACGAGGCAAGATGAGAGGAGGAAGAAGAAACAAAGGGAGGCATTAATGCAGATCGATGCTTTTGAAAACATTGAAGCAATAGGAGGTGAGTTGTACCCCTCCTTCTAACGTGTCTAGAAGGAATGGGATTATGTTTATATCTTCATTATGTCCTTTGTCACTTTACCATAATGCAAAATTATTAATTAGTCATACTCATAGATGGTGTTTGTTTGTTGGATCATATATTTATTCCCTTCTCAATAAGGGATTCTGACTTTCTTGTATGTCTGTAATATACGAAAGCTTTATATTGTGTGTATGTGTGTGGCAATGGCTCAAATGATGATAAAGAGGGTCCTTCATGTTAAACTCTCAGTCAAAAAATTCAAAACCCTTTTTTCCATTTATAGGGATTATTTTTTTTATAAAAACCATTTTAGCGGCAGAACAAAAATGCCACTAAAACTGCTTAAAAAAGCACTATCCAATAAAAAAACAAAACTTTTAAGTGGCACATTTTTATATTATTAGCGGCGGTTGCCTAACTGTCGCTATTTTCTTATTTTTAGCAGCAGACACTTGTCTACTGCAGAAAGTGGTGAGAAATAGCGACAGAGGGTATTAGTGACAAAAATAGTGGCAAACAAATGTCTGCCGCAATAAAGTTTTAGTGGCAGATTTTATCTTTTAGCGGCAGAAAAAAACTGCCGCTATATATGTCTTTTTTTGTAGTGAATAAAGTGCTTGACACAGTCATATAGAGTTTTTAATGGCTCACCTAGAGCCATGGATATTATGGTGAATGATCTCACTCAATGAGAACTATAGGTGTGCAAATTGACAACCCATTGTATGATTCAAATTTCAAACCTCTTGATCAATAACACTAAGTTTAATGGTTTCGAGGCATCATCTTTTTTGGATGTTAATCTAACGGTGATTCATAGTTAGTAGTGGTAGGATTAGTGACAAAGTTGAGTTTCTAGGCACTCGAGGGAATGTTGGGAGGGTAACTTCATCATTGGTGGGCCCAGGTGAGTTCATCTTACTATAAGTTCTTTGCACCAGATCACTAGTCTATTTTATATATATATAGAGAGAGAGAGAGAGAGAGAGAGAGAGAGAGAGAGAGAGAGAGAGAGAGAGAGAGAGAGAGAGAGAATATATATATATTTATTGTTGTAGCATTCTGGGTGTCTGAATGAATTATAAGGACACAAATTTTAGTTGGGCTAATATGGTGGACCTGGAGACTAAACTTAAAACAGCGTGGAAATCTTGGAACCCTGACGGATTTTTTCAAGTCATATTTTTTGGGGGTTTTCACATTAAAGGAGTTATTCCACTTCAGAGTGAATTTGGGGCGAGGTTTAAGACTATTGGGCTTGCTGAGACCCAGTATCAGCTCTATATATCTAATCGTGTCTGTCCTGGGTCAAATCCTGCATTCCTACTGCCTCGCCAGCCAGATTCACATACAGAACCTAAATGGCATATCAATTTTCTAAGCAACTGGGCCAACCTTAAAAGTTGAGACCAGCATGTTATACCTGTCTGGGAATTAGAATTAACAAAATAAAGAGTACTGTGATTGAGACTTGGAATGCTCTGGTCTAGCCCAGTTTCTGTTATAAGTAAAAGTGACTATTCATCATAATTAGAAGGGTTGTTGAACAGTTCACCGTGGGCTTCATAAGTGCTGACGTAGATTGTCGCTGAGTGGTTTTCATTGAACTGGTCTAACAGAGATTTGAGGCTCAAATTGAATGGTCCGATGATCTCATCCTAGGAGTGGGTCTCAAAATGGGTGGATCCAAGCCTAGGTCTGAACATCAACTGTGCCAAAATTCGGGGCCCATTCTCAGTTTTTTCCCAATCCATTTTGGTATGGAATAATGACGCCTGAGTTCAAATAGCTTCAACACCCTGAAATAAAAAAAGTGTTAAAACAGCATATAAAATGTCGTGAGATACACTGGGTTTGGGCCTACCTGGAATCAAACAAGACCTACTCCATGACTGTGGAACCAAACCTGGACTATGATTCCCAACCCAAAACCAGCCCATCCAAGGACGAACTGAACTAGAAAGCAATGATCAGCCCGAACCCTGACAAGTTGGAGTGCAAGAAGTAAGGCTGGATGGGGTTGGCAAAATGTATGAACCCAGGACAAACCTGACCAATCTGTTATCAGGTAGGCAATTGTTGTTTAGGGCTGCTAATACTGATAGTCTGCACCAGCCCAGCACGGTAATCCATGTTCAGTTGACCCTTCTTATTTGATTAGGGCCAGACAATATTATTGTGCGCGTGTGTGCAAAGGCAACCAAGATCAAACAATCACCACACAAGAAGCCAAGAAGATTTACATGGTTCGGCAAAGATGCCTACGTCCACGGGAAACCAATTTCTACTAGGTTCTTCTCCAATCTGTGAAACCACAGCCTTGGAATCTCAGCCACTCTCAGCCTCTCTGATTGTCCCTCTAGGGTTACAGATTACATCATATATATAACCATTACATCCTTATCCCCCCAAGAACTCTATCTCAAGAAAAAGGAAAGTCCTAACATATTAGAAAACTACTATTTGACAAAACAGGAAATTCTTAATATCATTAAGGAAACCACCCCAGATGTAGAACTCAATCATGGTCTGGACCCACATGACCAACAATTTCCCCCTCCAGACCATAGGGAAGATGCCCTGAACCCCAATCAGCTTGAACACCCATTTGTTTTTCAGAACATTCCTATCTTTAGGAAGTTGCACCAGCTCATATGTCTTATTCTTCTTCAAAGAACTCATCTTATCCTTCATAGCCTTCATCTACTCATCTTTATCAGCATGAGTCATTGCTTCTCGGAAGCTATCTGGCTCCCCCTCATCAGTAAGCAAAATATATTCGGATGCATGATACCTAGTTGATGGTTGACGCTCTCGGGTAGACCTCATAACTTGAGGTTCTGTGGTTTCAATTCGAGGAGACTGCAGCTCCCCCTGCTCAACACCCTCATCATCTGGCAACCCCTGTGCCTCATCACGATCCGGATCGTTTTGTCCACCTTCTCCACCTGTAGTCTGCACCGGAGAAGGAGTCGGTGTGAGATCAACTACTCCATCAACTATCTCAGAAGACTTATCAATCTTCTCAATATCTCCAAAGAACTGATCTTCATGGAAAACCACATCCCTACTTTTGATAAGTTTCCTCTTCTCTGGATCCCATAATCTGTAGCCAAACTCATCTCCACCATAACCAAGAAAGATGCAACTCACTGCCTTATCGTTCAACTTGTAACGCCGCTCCTTTGGTACATGTACAAACGCTTTACACCCAAACACCTTCAAGTGCGAATAGGAAACATTTTTGCCTGTCCATCTTCTCTCTGGAAGATCATAATTCAAAGGAACTGAGAAAGATCTGTAATCAGATAAACGGCAGTCAGAACGATTTCACCCCAGAATGACTTAGGCAATCGTACTAATCTTATCATGCATCTCATATTCTCAAGAATAGTGTGGTTCATTCTCTTTGCCACACCATTGTGCTGTGGAGTACCAGGAACTGTCTTTTCATGTCGAATGCTATGCTTCAAGCAATCGCTTCTGATCTGGTTGGATGTGTATTCACCTCCATTATCTGAACGAAGACACTTCAAGAGTTTACCTGTTTCTCTTTCAACCTTGACATGAAACTGTTGAAACATCTGGAACGCTTGATCCTTTGATTTCAATAGATAAACCCAGACTTTCCTGGATGCATCATCGATGAACGTGACAAAGAACTTATTGCCACCCAATGATTCTACCTCTATGGGACCACAAACATCAGAATATACCAAATCCAACACATGTGATTTCAATTTTGATGTCGAAGAAAAAGCAACCCTATGCTGTTTACCATATAAACAATAATCACAAAGGTCAAGGGACATACCTTTGGGGCAAGGAATTAAATCATTCTTTGCCAACATCTGCAAGCCTTTCTCACTCATATGACCAAGCCTCTTACGCAACAGATTCAGAGAGGAATTGTATTGAACTGCATTCAATGCATCTTTGCACAGCTTTACTTGTGTTTTATAAAGAGTATTACCTGCTGTACCTCTCGCAATAACAAGGGACCCTTTAGTGAGCTTCCAGTTGCCATTTCCGAAGTAATTCTCATAACCTGCATGGTCCAATGCAGTCCCGGAAATCAGATTCAACCACAGATCAGGAACATGTCGCACATCTTTCAGCGTCATTGTGCAACCAATATCGGTTTTAATGCAGACATCACCGATACCAACAATCTCTGAATGACTCGTGTTGCCCATCTTCACAGTACAAAAGTCACCTGCTTTGTATGTCGTGAACATCTCCCTGCAGGGAGTAGCATGGTAGGATGCTGCTGTATCAACAACCCACTCAACCTGACCATCTGCAACACTCAAATACTTATCATCATCGCCGGCGAGCACCACTACTTCCTGTTCCAAAGTAGCTGTAGTGTTATCACTGTCATTCTTCTTCTCATTATTGGATCCTTTCTGTTCCTTCAAGGCAAAACAATTTTTCCTGATGTGGCCCATCTTGCCACAGAAAAAGCATTTCACTGATTTTTTCTTGCTCTGTGATTCACTGCTAGACTTGGCTTGTGATTCACCTCTAGATTTGCCACGACCCCCCTTTGGACCTTTACTCTTACTCCTCCCTCTGTTCTCAATAACAAAGGCCTGTGCATTATCTGTCCTTGCAGATTTCCGTCTAGTTTCTTCATTCTGTAGACTACTGGTAACCTGACTCATGGATAACACACCATCTGGAGTAGAATTGCTCACGGAAACAACGAATGTCTCCCATGTATCTGGCAAAGAACTCAGAAGTAATAAAGCTTGCATCTCATCATCAAGGATCATCTTCATAGTGGCTAACTAATTTACCACACTTTGGAACTCATTGATGTGAATTTCGATCTAACCACCATCCTTGAATTTCATGTTTACAAGCTTTCTGATCAAGAAGGTTTTGTTCACTGTAGTCTTTTTATCATACATTGCTTCTAGCTTTTTCCAAAGGGTATTCGCATTGGTTTCATTAGACACGTGGTGAAATATACTGTTATCAACCCACTGTTTGATGTGACCAATCGCTTTTCTATGCAATTTGTTTCATTCAACATCTTGCATATCTTTCGGTCGGGCACTATCCCCCTCAACGGGATCATGGAAGTCTTTACAATAGAGAATATCCTCCATCTTCGGTTTCCAGATCAACCAATTGGAATGGTTGAGCTTAACCATGGTAGTATTGATAGTATTATTCTCCATCTTAATCAAATTAAGTAACATGAAAAACAAATAATTAACATTGACCTCAACTCCTGCACCAAGCTGTAGATCTCGTCAACACGAGCATGCTGGAAGAAACGAATTTGAAATCCGACCCCGGACGGCTCCGATATTGCAAAAACGGTTTTTTGCGCTTCTGATTTGGCCAAACTCCTTGTTGACCATCAAACAGCCAATCTTCTTCCACTAACACGTAGAACTGCTCGAAACGAGTCCGTAGGCGCAAACAGATCTCCGATCGGACGTCGGATGATCAAGATATCGCAGAAACAAACTTCTGCCATCAATCTGGTCAACTCTGGTCATTGACTGAGATGACGTTGGCTGACGGCAACCTACTGACGTCACTTTGCTGACTTCTGCGTGGTGGCTGACGGGCTGGACCGTCTGTTAACGGACGGGTTCAGGTCAACCCGACCCAAACCGTAACCTGCACTACTGTGCTTCTGGGCTTCGCTTCACGACGGGTTGGGTTCGAACGACCTGACCCAAAACCCAACCGACCTTTACGCGCTGCTGGGCTGATTCTTCACCGCGGGTCAGGTCAAACGACCCGACCTGAGACCCGTGGGTCGTCTTCTTCAACCCAGGCGCTGTTCTGTAATAGTGACTGCAACGACTGCAACCAAGTTGTAGTCAGGCCTTCTGCTCCGGCCCAGGCTTGGCGGGTCCGGCGACAGCAGCGCGGCGACGGCGACGCAATGGAGACGGCGATGGGAGGCGGCGATCGGCGGTTGGAGTACGGCAGCGGCAGCGCAGGTGTGTTTGTTTTTGTTTTTTTTTCTTCCGGTCGTCTTCCTCAGAACTGGCAATCAAGGAATGGGGGAAAAAAAACCACACAAAAAAAAACCTTCCTCAGAACAGATCAGATCCGGCAATCTTCTCCAACGAAGATATCCAGCAATTGCAGAACCTAAACCTGTCATCTTCTTTCCCGATTCTCGTTTCTCTGTTTCAGGAAACAGAGATCCTCAGCGTGTGGCTCGGCAGAGATTAACGTTGATCTCTCCTCTTCCCGTTGATCTTCCACGCACAACTTTGATGCTTTGATACCACTTGTTGTGCGCGTGTGTGCAAAGGCAACCAAGATCAAACAATCACCACACAAAAAGACAAGAAGATTTACGTGGTTCGGCAAAGATGCCTACGTCTATGGGAAACCAATTTCCACTAGGTTCTCCTTCAATCTGTGAAACCACAGCTTTAGAATCTCAGCCACTCTCAGCCTCTCTGATTGTCCCTCTAGGGTTACAGATTACATCATATATATAACTATTACATCCTTATCCCCCCAAGAACTCTATCTCAAGAAAAAGGAAAGTCCTAATATATTAGAAAACTACTATTTGACAAAACAGGAAATTCTTAATATCATTAAGGAAACCACCCCAGATATAGAACCCAATCATGGTCTGGACCCACATGGCCAACAAATATTTCCAGCCTGATTAATCAGCGGTTCAGGTTCAGGTTGAGTCTATACTAGCCATTCCACCTCCCAAAAGGATCAGTCTGACCTGGTATGTGAAGTCTCGGATTGAGTCTTCTTTTACACTTCCAGCTTGTGATGAGGTTCATACCTACTAGAGAATGTTTTCCTTTAGAAAAATTGCACATTTGGAATTTTTGGCGGACGCCATCAATTCCGAATGTTTGGATGTTAATATAAACTGGAGAATGTTTTCCTATAGAAAATTGCACATTCGGAATTTTTGGCGGATGCCATTAGTTCAAGAAGGGGTCTATTTTTGTGGACAATGGGGATTGAAAATATATACAGCCTTTTTCAATAAATTACTCAGGTTTGTCTGATCAAATACATGGAAGTCATTGTACTCAAACTGATCCAAACGCAACTCGACCCGACATGATCGACCCATTCCCACCCTTCATGTCTAGCTGAGGTCCTGATCTCAACCCGAAGCTCTATTTAGGTTAAGATAAAGGAATGGTTAAATGAGGCAAGCATATATTTATGAGATAAAAAAAATTGGAAGAATTACAGTGGGTTTTATATTACCATCATCTGCCTAGTGTAGTGATTGAAGAGGAGGCCGGCATAATCCTGAGGGATGTATATGTAGCTTGGAAGTGTAGAGATATGGCATGGGTAACTGATTGCTCCCAAATACCATAGTCATAGCTATTGAGCTCGTAAGGTACTCTATCAAGTTATTTGGCCTCATTTCAATTCTCTAGTCATTCATGTTATGTTAAACCTAATATAATTTAGAATATAAATCAAATCTATAGATCTAGACTTATGCATTAAACGGATAAATAAATCTATTAAAAGCATGCCTTGAGACACAATTTTGATGGTGAGCAGTTTGGATCTGATTTATTTTATTGTTTTGTCTTGTGGTCATGTGGACTACTTACATCTAACATATTACTCTTGAAATTCATTATCTCTTGGCTTAAACTAAAATGCTCTCCCTATTGCATCAACAACAAATTAAATTATGAGTCTATCTCTCTCTCTCTCTATATATATATATATATGGGAGGGCTAGGGAGATCTCGGGCATTTTTGTAAAGCAAAACATCCTAATAGAGGAACAAATGAGGAACTATAACGTAGAGTTGTTATTAATGACCATAATGTTTGTTTTCTAAATTTTTTCCACTTTAAATGACCTTCTGTCTTTCTCTTTTTTAAACTATCGAGAGACAACTTTTCTTCCCTATTTTTTCTCCTCTAGATGATTACACAAAGTTGAAAAGTCCAACTTTTATTTCCTATTTTTTCTCCTTGTTATTATCTCTTTCGCTCTATTTACAGCTTAGATTCAATCCAACATGATTGACATGAGTTTAGTAATGAAATAGGGGCAAAAACGCCTCCTTAATTGCTCCCCCTTTTTTTCTCCTTCTGTCTCCTCAGGATCTAAACTTATTATAGTTCCCAACAGAATACTAATTAATACAACCATTCTTATTGGATGTTACAAAGTGGAGAAAAGGCCACTGTTTGAAGGGACATTACTTAGAATTTTCCATATATATATGTAAATATATATACATAGAGAGAGAGAGAGAGAGAGAGATCATTTGTGTTCCAACTCTAAACTGATATTTGAAGTAGACTAGCCAAACATTGTAAGGAATATAATGTTGGCAAATTCATTGGGTGGACAAAACTTGGCGTTAATGCGTTTTAATTTTATTTTCTAGAAGGACTGAAGTATCTATCAGAGTTATAGATCAAGGTCTTCTATTTAAAGATGGAAAGTGTATGTTTTCTCTATTGGATCAATTAGATTATTGGCAGATTAGTCGAATTAGCTGGATCGACCTCAATTAGGCAGAATAGAAGACCAACTGGTCGGCTGTGGTGCCCAACCGGTAGGACCCCATGCCTGATTGGTCGGATATCCTATCCAATCGGTCGGCCAGATCAGCTGGCCACGAATTTACATCTGATTTTTTGGATCTACTTTCTTGTGTGATCAAATCTTTCCTTATCCTCTTGGAATCCAGATCAGAGAGGACACCACGGTGTTTGGGTATATATGGTTCAACCCTCTCTATGAAAAAGAAAGTCTCTCCATATTCAAAGCCTTAGAAATCATATTGAGAGATTCCTTCTTCTCGGGAGTTTCTTTTCTCTTGTTGTGCTGCATAGTAAGTTCCTGAGATCCATTTTTTTTTTCATGTGTGGAGATTCGCCTTGATAGGCATCAAGGCATAAATATCAAGCATGAAAAAGGTGAACGGCGTGTGCATCGATAAGAAGAGCTTCTAGTCATTTAAATTGTGTTCAACTAGGAAAATTGGTTGTAAGTAGTTTTTGAAACCTCTCTTATATAGTATTTGTTCATGGTGGACTGGTGGTTGATCTCGTGGTTTTTTCCCATATGGGTTTTCCACGTAAAAATCATGTTTCTATCTTCATTGTGGTGATTGATAGTTTACTCAGATTTATTTTTTCGTTATTTTCATAGCAAAATCTTGTTGGGACCTTAACCTGTGTTAAGGTTTAAAGACTTTCAAACACCAATTAAGATCAAAATCTAAAATCAACTATTTTACTATAAACAAAGATCTTAATAGTCTACTAAGCTTGGATCATATTGCCATTTTGAAGGCCCCACCTATACTATCAAGTACTTATATTTTGAGGCCCATTAATCCAAATAGACTAAATATGAGTCCCTATTTTTACAGGATTTGCCTCAAAAATTCTATTTTCATGTTTTTCTGTTTTAGTTAATGACGGCTTTGAACTAATACATGAGAGGCTTGGTGGGATTTGAATTTGATGATGGAACTTTCCAAATATAAAATGTCTCTAGATTTAGATACCATAATCAATAATCATTAACTTAGAACCATATAGAAGGAGTTTGGATCTTCTAAGTCTTGTTTTTAGGATGATTGTGAGTGGACCAATTACAATCTGCCACGTCACCGGGGAAAGCCTGCTGTTCACGTGAGCTGTGGCTACCTCATCAAGGTAGCCCATCTCCAAGGGGACGTGGTAAGCCGTGATTGGTCCAGTCACAAACACCATGAGTCAAAAGCCTTAGAGGATCCATATTCATACATATATTAATTTTTAACTAAAAATGTTTCTTAAGAATATGAATTGGCCAAAACTAAGTCAATAAAGGTTTATTTTGTGAAAACTATTTATGAATTCTCTCCTTTCCACACAACAAGAAGGAGGAGGAAGAGGACAGACAAAGTTGGTATTAATCACAGAGTGCTTGACTGACTCATCAAGGATCTTGATGCCTCATGCTGCCGAAACGTATTAACTCCACTTAGTGTTGCACTGACATTACCTCTGCTTTCTACAAAGTTTGGACCTGAGACATGCAACCTCATCAACACTACAATTAGGCAAATGGATGCTACAGAAACTAAAACAGGAATCCGCACATACTCTTCCTATTGCATGATAATTTAATGATTATTAGGCAAGAACATACCCAACATATCTAGAAATCAATCCCATAGGAAGAGTAATTAGGTTTTGCAAATGAGTAGAGATGGTTATATTTTCCTGCAGGTTTTTGGTGGGATTGCACAGTTTTTTGTTCTTTGGCAGTCTTTTGCCTTTATTAGTGCAGATGGCACTTGGCCCATTAGCAGTAGAAATCTAGCATGACGAAAGCTTGTAGGTGAAGAACTGAATACTGTCGAAAGCTAGAATGAGCAGAACTTGTACTTGGCTCACGTTACATTATACATAATGCAGAATTCCTGGAGCTTGTCAGGCCAAATCTTTCTATAGAGAAGTCAACTTTCCACCACTAGTGTCTAGTGGTGTGTATGTAATGGCCATGGGCCTAGCGGTTTTAATTCATCGTGGGACAAGTTCATATCCATGGATGAGATTCATCCTATGCTAATTGAGGATGGCTCCTGCCTCATGGGTGATTGAGATGGTGGAAATGTAGTACATTCTAGCTAGTACGTTCTTGTGAACCTGTAATAGTTTGGCATGTCCATAAAAGGAGAAGCAACACTACAGGAAAAGCATCCAATCAGTTATGGTTGAATTTGGCTAGGACTTTCTGGAAGAATGGGAATGATACAAGGTATACGTCTGTTTCTTAATAGGTAAAGAGAGCAGAAAGACTCACTTAGCCCTCACATGAGGTCAAAGTGTATGTCATTCAAAGGTGGGTCTATCACAGTCGTTCTACTCTCTCATGATTGCAATGAGTCATCACATAGGATACATTCCAATCATCTTTCCCTTGACTAGGGCACAGTACTTGTCATTGGATGATATGTTGGCACGGCCGGATCGAACATGCAATAAGGAGGCAAGAAGCACATAAGCGAGCATCTACGTCAATATTTAGATGATTCAGCAATGTGCCCAAGTCTATTAAAAGATTTTTATAATTTACCTCATATTTATCACTTGAACCTGATGCAAATTATCAAAATACCAGAACCCTAAACCTAGATCCAGACTGACCCAAGAGACTTCGGTCTGGTCAACCTGTAAATACAAGATATTTAACCCAGCATGTGATATATATTACAAAATGGTAGGTCCCTTTCTTAACAGAATTAAAGAAGGGGCTGGTTCTTCAATTTGAGTGAGATTAGAGGTTGAAGTTGCATAGGCTTAATGAGAGGATCCCAAAACAAACAGAAGGTTATGTTGATCTCCAGACCGCCCAAATGGTTTAGTTGTTTGACATTTTTTTTTCAAAATGGAAGGTTTTGTCTCTCTAGACCATCGAAATAGTGGGCATTCCTTTGAATTAAACTTGGCCAGACTTGATGGTGATTGGAGGATTCTTACAGACTCCATCCAAGTGGTGACCATTTATGGACAGCTAAAACAAAGTGATCAACTATCCGAACTCCACAGTAAATGTCTACTAGTTGGATGGTTAGGATTGTCAGATCAATATAAATCTGGACTAAGCTCGATTCTATAGTTTTGGAATTAGCGGAGCCAACTTGACTCTGCCGAATTATGAATTACGTCACATTCAAATCCTAATTATAGAATCTAATTAACATATGAAAGATGGAGGCGTTTCAAGAATCTAGGGGCAGCAAAGCCTGAACCGCCTAACCCTACCTGCATTCCATCGTGGGTTAGGAAGTTCTAATCCATAGTGTTTTCTTTTTTTTTTTTTAGAGAAATGGAATTAGCTAAAAAAGAAAGAAGAAAAACACAACAAGCGCTCTAAAAGGAAACAAGAAGCCCTCTAACCACCTTGGCAATTTTCCAACCCACAAACAAAATTAAAATTAGAGGTCAAACTCAGGCCAATGGGTCGGCAACCACAGGAGCCAACTTAAAAAAATGTTGAACGGATTGAATTAAACCCGCCAAGCTCACCTGAGGAATCTATTGCATGTTGGGTAGTATTTTTGCATGTGGGCCATCTTTGTTGTCCATTGTATTTTCTAATGTAAAACTCCAAGAGTCATGATATTTCACTCATTAACTTAGATGGTCAATCATAATTTTCCAGTCATTGTTTTGAGGGTTACTTTTTGAACAGTGATGATTGTGAGATCAATTTATATTTTCTCTTGTACTCCATCTGTTTATACATGCTCACATGCAAAAGAACAAACTCAATTGGTAAAGCTGGTTGGATTGGAGCATTTTACCAGAGGTTGTTCAATAAGCGGGTCACATATGGATTGCGCCTATTAGCGGTCAAAAATCTCAAACATAATTACTGGAGTGTGAGTTTTTGCGGCCAATCCAATTTGACTTTGACCTGATCATCATCATCATCATCATCATCATCATCATCATCATCATCATCCACCATTAAATTGTGTAACGATAGACGGCAATGGTTATGGCACCTTCTGACAATAACATATGAGTGGGGTGATGTCTAGGGCCACACATGGACAGCTAAATAACTGGAAAATCACCATTAAGATACAAAAATCAGTCGTTTACAAAATGAAAAATTACAAAAATCAGTCGTTTTCAATTATTTCTTATCTATCCAAGTAAACCTCTACATGTTAACCCAACCCCATAAACTGCCCCTGATCGTAGTGAATTTTGTAATTTGTTAACAATAAGAATGCATATGTAAGAAATGGGTTGGTTTTTCATTTTTCGTTTTTATCGTATTTTTATTTGGAATCTCCTTCCACCTCCATTGCTGTCATCATCAACTTCATTTATCTTCTACCTCATTGTCTTGTGGTCCATATCTGGCTCAATGAGATAAATTCCTTTGACCAAAGATAAATTCCTTTGACCAATTTACCTAAAACTTATGGATGAAGTTGGTGAGGCGTCATCATGGGTGCACAAAATATGAGCCCCCAGTGGTGCATGATGGGGACATTTCTAGCCCATGTTCCCGTATGTTGACAATATTCTCTTACAATATGTTCCAAGGTCTCATCAATATGTAAAAGATTCACTACTTTGATTGGTTTCTATTGATTGAGGGGTTGCATCATTGATCTCCATTCTCCCACCAATTTACTTTGTTATTGACTGTTTTCTCTGCCCTTTGACTTGTTTGCTAATAGTGCATTTACTAGTTTATTGATGATTAAGGACTTGTTTGGTAGGTACTCTTTTTCTTATAGAATTTTCAAAATAGAGCTACTAAAAAAAAGCTATAAAAAAAGACTAGAATAAAAATATGTGTTTGGTAATACAATGATCCATTTTAAATATACTTTTTTAAATCAATGTCTGAAAGTTTTTTACAAATTTCTCGAGATCTATAAGATATCAAATTTTGCAATTTGACCTCCATAGCCATGTTCATCTTTTCAAAGAGATCTAAAGGTATAGATTTTATGTTTGGGGCTTACAAATTTCAAAAAATAATATGCAATAATTCACGTTTTTAATAAATATCTCAATATTGGTGATGATTCAATGGTCAAAATTTGATCTCATAGTGAACAATGATCTTATAAACATTTTTAATGGTTTGGGTCATGATTTTTTGTCCTAGAAACATTGATAACAAAGAAAAAAAGGGACTGCCTATGTACTAATACAAAATTGAGTATATTACATTAATGGTTTAACTTTTTTTTACAAATTTCGCGAAATCCATAGGGCATAAAGCCTTGAAAATTGACCCCCTAATTATGTTCAGCCTTCCAAGCATTTCCAACGGTTTTGATCTTGTGATTGAGCCCCACGAAATTTAGAAAATAATATCTAATGGCTCATTTTTTTTACACATATCCTGAGACTGGGGATAATTCAACAGTTGAAATTTAATTCATAACGGTGTTTGATCTTCTCAACAGTTTTAACAATTCAGACCTTGATTTACTTTCATGGATTTTGAGAGAAAAAGGAAAAATTGTCTACGCGTGATCTACTGTAAATTACTGTAACACTGCTTCTTTTTTCAACCTCTATTTTTTAAATGTATTATAAGGTGGGCTGTGAAAATAGAGGTAAAGCCTCTATATGTCTAAATTGGGCAGAGCACAAAAGCACATGTCAAACGTTCTCATTTGTAAAAACTCTACTAGATTTAAACATTTAAACAATTAAAACCTAAAAATAGAGATGCCAAAGTCATTGTTCGATATTGCAATGATTATGTTGGAAGAAGGGGGGGAGGAAAAAAATCTCAAAGCTGACTTGTAACTCGTGTTGTCTGACAATTTCTCAACAAAATCTCTATGTTGCCGACGCTTTGCATTGGAGATGTGGACCATAAACTTGATTTTCCATCATAGCAAGTTGAAAGTGTTGTAAATGGGTCGGTTATTAAAAATATTAGTGATTAGAGAGATCTCCTGATGGCATTGGTGATTCATTTATTCTAGGAACAGATGTATTATTGATGATGGCTGTCTTTTCGTCTTGGAAATGGATTGTGCACAGAGAGCGGCAATACGAGAAAAAGCTCGAGTTTGTTTTCCAGACTTGCGCCCAAATTTGAGTAGGCTCACCTGGAAGGATCCCGTCAAATGGTTGATACACCCTCCTTCGTGAGAAAGGCTCAAGGATTAATCCTTAGGTGCAGCATTGATGGAAGATTTTTGTGAGTCTTTTGCTATTCCAGCTAAGGAGACTGAGTGTGAGATTCAAGAGAGAGCCCACACATGTAGAAAGGCAAGTGAAAAATTTCCAAAATGCTGTTAACCTCCTAGTTTGACAAATGCTTTAGTACACTGTCATAGTTTGGAAATTGAAATTCTAAAAGCTTGATGCTAAAAGTGAACCTTTTATAAGATTGATTTTATGAATTCTCACCATTCAAATAGATAATTTAAAATGTTTGGGGTGGACTGTAGCTATTCTTGCTGACAAAAATTTCACATATAGAAAATTAATCTTGTTAGGATATATGATTCGTAGAATTGATAAGGTGGGCCTACTATTATAAAAATTATAACATGGGCCCACTTTTGTTAATGTAAATGTGGGATCCATCTTTATAAATTACAGCATAGTATATACCTTTAGAAATTAAAATATGCACCCCTCATTTATAGGATTTATAATATAGGTCAACATTTTGTGATGGTGATTATATGACTCACATTTAGAAATTATAAAGTGGAACCACTTTTTTTTTTTTTTTTTTGTGATTTTGTATATTAGACTCACACTTAGAAATTATAATGTGGTGCCTATCTTTGAAAATTATAATAGATTATAATGTGGAGCCATCTTATTTGTTGACTACGAACACAAGGCTCACTTTAAAAATTACATGATGCTCACCTTTAGAAATTAAAATATGGGTTCGCATGTATAGGATTCACAAATATGGGCTCACATTCATAGGAATTCCAATGTGGCTCTATCTTTTATGATTGTAATCATATAACCAATATTTAGAAATTAGAACATAGAGCCCACATTGAAAGAATTTATAATGTGGCCCTACCATTATACGAAATTAGAAATTATAATATGGGCCTATCTTTTGTGATTGTTATCATGTGAATCACTTTAGGAATTAGAGAGTGGAGTTATTTCCTTTGAGATAAAGCAATGGATAAGTAGGAAACAAATGTTCGAGCAAGTTGTTTTTTTATATATAGAGGGCAAGCCTCTCGTAAACTCAAGCTTATATAAGAAACTCCGTAAGCTCGGGCCTTTGGGGCTCACCCAAACACACGACCCCCCCTCTGAATTGCACATGTCTAGTAATTTTTTTTTAAATCCAAATTTATTGGACCGTTGGATCAATTGTGTATTGATCCGAATAAAATGTTGATCATTAAATTTTTGGGTTTAGTTGAAGATGATAAAAACCACTGTTGGAGTTGATTTTTGTAGAGAGGAGGATCCTAGGATATCCTTCAAATCCCCACTATCCCTATCCCCATGTGGGTCCTTAGGTGGGCCCTACAAGTATGAGCCACACACTTGAGTTTACTTTATCCTAAGCTTGAGCTTAGGAGACGGGCTCTCATAAATATATATATATATATATATATTTATATTTTGTGCTAAGCTTCTTACGGGTTAAGATTTTGAGAGTTTTTTTCACAAAACCAAAATTGAAAATAGTGATTTTCATATATCAAACGTATTTTTACAGCCTTATCTCGTGGGAACATCCGAATGGCACGATGCCAATTACACCAGTAGGATCCAACAGCTACGTTAAATAAGGAAAAGAGAAAATCCACAGGCAGCAACTTAACAAATTAGGAACATAAGTGTGAGTACAACATAATGCTTGCATTCCCTCATATTGGAAAAAAAAAAATTCATTGCCATCTAATTTTCTCCAACGCCATTGCAATGCAATCCATTCACATTGTTGCCTCCCTTACGGTAGGACCTACTAAAATTGAAAGACGCACACACTTTAAATCTTAAAAAATGATCATCAACCGTGATAGGAGTTTGTTGAGGTGAATCACCTTTTATTTTTTGTTTGGTAAAATGGAAATTATATTAAAAACCAAACAAAGATAAAAGTAAGGCCCAATTACAAAGCATTAATCATATTAGTTAGCCAAATTGGAAAGTTCGACATTAATCATATTAGTTAGCCAAATTGAAAAGTTCAACTACCTTAGTCAAAAGAACTGCCCTATTACCTTAGTGGTAAGAGGTGTGTGTTTTTACTTGGCTTCCCTGAGTATGTCACCTCTTCCTGCGTTTGTGGGCTTTATTTCCACTTTTGTAGGCGTTTTTCCTCCGTGAACTTTCTTTTTCACTTGAATGAGCTTTCTTTCCGTGTGTATGGGCTCTCTATAGATCCTAACCGCCTTGGCTAGGTTAAAAAAAATTAAAAAGGAACTTTCCCATTCAAAAGTGAACAAAAAGATGGTGACTAATTTAGCTAAATGATGTGCTCCCTCACTCAAACGGAATATTCTGAAATTCAATATTATCAAAATGGCAATCACCTAATAACTTAAACCATTGCCTTTCGCAAATGTAATGAAAGAGATTGTATGGATCATAAGTGCCAGAATGGCCTCTTACACAGAAAAATGATAAAGGTAAGATTCCACTCTCTCCAAAAGTTTGTTCCACTGGAAAAAGGAATTTTAAGTTCTGCCTCTTCCATGAGAAATCAAAAATTTCTTAATTCTTTATAAGAAAAATATGTGAAAATCCTCTTATCCCAAAAAGCGCTTGGGGCCGAATTTTCTGGTAGAACATGAGATAAGACGCAAAATATTACGTGCCAAATATACTATTGTAACAGTACTTCTATTTAGTGCTTCCAATGACTTTTTCTTTTAGTAGGGCCACAAAAGCTTTTTTTTTTTTTTGAGTGTTTGTTGGTTTGATCATTGATGTCATTTTTCCAAGGTTTTATTTTTCAGTCTCAATGTGGGTGGAGATGATGGTACTAGGGAGACTTTCAAACCCTAATCTGTACCTAATTCAAACAAGGGTTGACTTTCATGGTTTGAAAGAACAATTATGATTTTCCTGCCGGCAAAGAGAGAGAGAGAGAAAAAAAAAAGAAAAAAAGAAAAATGAACTTAATCTTGAATTGACCTAGATTTATATTTGTTGTTACAGAGATATAGAGTTAGGTGCATTGTGATTAGGTTCGAGAGTGATGGAGATTTTAGGACTAAAAAACTGAGATGCAACATCCACACATATACTCTATTAAAAGAGTTTACATGGTCACCGTATAGAATTTTCGGTTGATGCTTTTATTATAGCGGGGTCTCGGTTTTGTGCACAATTCTTCTAATTGTTATTAAGGGTTAAGTTTGGTTGGTTGTTAAGCTTGTATCTAAAATGTTGCATTTATGTTTTGTATTTTGGATTTACTGAATTGATTCATTAGGTTGGCCAATGATCAAGTTTAAGGTCATTGGAATTTTGGTAATTATTTCGACACTTTTTTGGGGGCTAAAAAAGGTACAGCAACTAATATCAGAGTCACAATTAGTGATATCAGAGTCCCAACATAAAAAAGTACTTTAATGGAGACTTTAAACTGGTAAGAGTTAAAGCTTCAGATCTTGCTCCGGTACTGAGGGGTTACAAGGCCTAACCCTGAGGTCAAATATGGCTTTCTGGGCCTGCTGATGATCCAAATCAAAAGCTAATTAATTGGGTTGCATTTGGGTGATTCAAGGCTGACCGAGCTAGCTAATTGGGTTTGCATTGAGAAATGTTTAGTCCCATCTTAATGTTAAGGGTTTATGACAAAGATGTGGACCAGGACTCCCATCAGGACTCCCATCGACAATGATGCAGAAGCAAGAGACGAGGTTGCTATGATCTAACCTTTGTGGCCTAATGAAAACCGAACCAAACCAAACTTTTTGGATCTAATGTATTTACCGTCCCGTTAACATAGCTATATTATATCGGATTTTACTTTATTGTCCTTTTTGAAAGAATAGACTTATTTTTCTATAGTCGACCAATAAGAGTGTATATTGTTCTTATTGGATCGGATTAAGTCAAATCTACTATCAAACCGACTAATAGTTTTCTAATATGTAGCCAATCCGTTGCCAGTAAAAACTGAACCAATCCGAATCATTCATCCACAGTTTGGTTCGGTTTTAACTGTTCAATCCATTAATTAACTATTCGGGCTAAGGTAGCTAAGCGATCGAAAAAGAGATTAAGGCGCAAGGTGTAGTTGACATGCGGAAACATTTAACATCATCACACACATAAAAAACAAGAAAACTATGCAATCATGATACATAAAGTTTACGTGGTTCACCATATAGGCTACCTCTACAAGTTAAAAGTATCTTGCTCAATTTCACTATGAAAGATATTGGGCAATTCGTTACAAGGACTCCCGCTCCTTTAACACTTGGCCCCTTATTCTTCATAGGTCTTTATCTTGTTCTCACAACACCCTACCATATGTGGTGTGTCAACATCATGAGAAAGAGAGCTCATACCTCTCTACACCCTATATGGCCCTACGTACTTTACACCAGGGGAAGGGGATTTGCCGCATCTCCTATACAGAGCCTAGGATCACATTACATGCATATATAAAATATGCTTTCTTGGTCACCAAGAAAGCTCCGGTACAAAGACCAAATTACCATTGACTATAACCTAGTCATTGGCTAGACCAATAAACCAATCTGGCTAAACTGGAATACAAGATATAAACCTAACATAAGGGAAGGAGATGCCATTGACGGAGGAGGCAAGGAGGCCCTGTAGGAGGCCAAGGTCATCGAACTCCAACCAAATCCCCTGCAATTTGAATGGAGGTGGCTTTAGATTGTCGTCTACTTCGTCTAGGTTGAAGGAAACAAGGTGAGATTTCCGATTTGGGGCTGATTGGGCGATTAGTGTTAAGGTTAGGTTTAGGGGTTTTGCGTTTGTTGAAGATGATTATGAGACATCGCTGATGAGCATTTTGGGTGAGCCTCCTAGTCTTGGTCTTGAATCTAGGTGGGTGCAGACTGCAGAGAAAGAAAAAGGAGACAATGGTGGTGGCAAAGGGCAACATCCTGGTAAGAATGGATACGGTGACGTCGAGGAACTACGTCGAGGAACGCCCACGCATTGACCAAGAGGGGGCTAAAGACGAGGCCAACGATGGTGGAGAGGAAGATGGCGAGGAGCTGCCATGCTTGGCAGGAGAACTCAGCGGGCTTGGGGATGAAGAATCGGATGATGAGGCCGACGGCGACGGAGATGACTAGGGGGAGGAGCTTGGTGTCATGTGGATTGGGGTTAGGGTTAGGGTTTTAGGGGGGTTTGGAGGAGGAAAAGGAGGCTCGACTTGGGGAGGGTTTTAGAGTGGGTTTGGGCTTTGAGGGGTAGAAGATCGAAGAGGGGAGAGGAGAAGGTGGAGAAGGAGGAGGAGGATCGGAGGGTGTAGGGAGAGCAAAAGGGGATAAACAGGGAAATGGACAATGGAGAACTGGAGATTTGAAGATAACGATATGATCAACAAGCTCTCGATCTCTTTTAATGTTTGGTTTGTGGTTTTCTTTTTGGTTACTACAACTATAAAGATGTCAAAAGAGTTAAATTAAAGTAATGAGGTGGACTGCCCAATGTGTGTGTTGGGTCTAGATGAGAACATTGTTTGACTGTGAGGGACGAGTATGTAGTTTAATGGGTTTGGCTTTGTGGAGATTTGGAAATGGCAAAAGATGAAACTAGGGACTCAATCCAATTGCAGGGGTTGGTTTTACAAATATATTTTTTAATGGGTTTTGGATTGGGTGTTGAAAGAGAGTGAATGGCTGTGGTTAAAAGTTAGATGATGAATGGCCGGAATTTTGTATTTTAATATCTTTTTATTTATATAAAAATGTATTTTTTTATTTCAACGGTTCGGATTGGTTTAAATCCACAGATTAAGAGTAAAATCAGTCACCGAACTGTTATTAATGAATTATAATTTTTTCAATCCGTCACCAAACCATTAACCATCGGATCGGTTAAAAAATTGCGGATCAGCTTGGATTAGATCGGTTTTATAAATCAATGGATTTTTTGTACACCCCTAGTGATCAATAAGTGCTGCAAACTTTGCTGCATCATCTCCTTTTTCTTAAAGTAGCAGTAAAGAGAGTCCCACAGTGAAAGTATTTAAGAATCTAGGTTTTTTTTTTTTTCAAAAAGGAAGATATGATAGAGCTTTTTTTTTTTTTGGGTAAATGATATGATAGAGTTTGTAGACGCCAGTAACTACTATATACAAGACTTCTTTGGAAATTAGCTATTTGAAAGAAGAAGAATAAAAAAAATCGTTAAATGTCGTATATCATCTGACCTAATGTGCCATGACAGGAAAAGCCAAAACTATACAATTTTTGCTTATTTATCATTTCATATCCTTTAATCAATAAATTGCAGCATCCAATGAACTTGAATCTGTAATTTTTTAGTTCTCCTACCACGGTTGTATCTTACAGGCCCACAAATTTTGCTGTGTTTCCTATTATGAGCAAATGCCAGCAAAAATCTGCAAAAAAAAACAAGGAGAAAGTTGTAGTCAGTTTTACAGCCGACCGAGTTTGGTGGATCGAGCCATCAAGGCCTTGTTGCTGACCATGAGGATGCATAAAAATTGCGTGACTGCTTTTGACCTATTTATTTATTAATACATTTATTTATGCTTTACAGGGGCCTCAAACTCTCACGAACCTGGATCTCGTGATGCTTGACAAAAATCCTGAATCTAAAAGGAAGTGGAATTTTATGGTGGGACCTATCTATTAAAATTTGAAGCAATAGGGGTATTCTTAAATTTTTTTTATCAATCTAAGTTTTCTCTACCATTGAATAGATGGTTGATAAAAAAATAAAAAAATAAAAATTGTCACAACCTTATACATATCCATTATCACGTCTTTATCAAACATGTAATACACCTATGGAATAAACTGACTGAATATCGGGGGGTCTCCTGTGTACTGTAAAATTTGGATTTGGTTATAAATGGGCCCTACCTAGAGTTATAATAGAAAAACCGGTGAAGGACATATACACATAAATATATGTTTATATATAGGGCTTTAATCCTATAAAAAGTGTTTTTACACACCTACCATGATAACTTTTTATGGGGCCTACTTGGAAATGAGACCAGGGAAACGAAAAGATCTATATGAAACCGCCCTAAATATTAAGTTTGGCCCCAATCATATCCCTGATCCTATCATTCGTGTCTCAAAATCTAATCAATTAGGATTGATGGACAGTTGAATCAATGGCTCATTAATTTCGGATTTGACCAAAATTTTGGGTATGTGACAATTAGAGGGGTCCTTATGTATTGCAAGATTTAGATTGGTTGATAAAAGAGACACACCTAGACTTTTCACAAAAAAGTGGCAAGAACTAGCTCCATAGGTTTATTTCCCAAATATATATAATAGAAAATTTTTGATAAGAACTGTCATCAGCATTTCCCTATTAAAACCATAGGTGGGGCCCATTTATTAGTCAATCCAAACCTTACAATAGATGGAAACACTCATAATAGTCACATGCCCTATGTTTGAAATACATCTAAATTGACTGAATTGTTAGATTGATTGTACATCCATTCGAATGGACTAGAGTTATAGGCCACGGATCAAGAGTTTCAGGATATGTGATTGAGGCTAAACTTGATATCCGAAGTGGATATAAGATTGTATTCCTGTGCAAACTGCCCTCATAAGTAGTTTTGCGAACTCTTTTATAGGGCCCACTATGGAGGCCAATCAAAGGAAAAGACCGGAGGGATGTAAAGATTCATATAAGATTTCCTTAAATATCATGTTTGGCCCAATAATACATCCCTAAGCCCTTCATCTATGGCTCAAAAGTTTAGTACATTTAGATGAGTGCATAGTCGACCCAACAGCCCATTTCATTTGAATATGTGACAAACTTAGGTTGTGTAACTATTAAGATTTGAATTAGGTGATAAATGAGCTCCACCCATGATTTACATAGGAAAAACAGTGAGGGAACTGTTTTGGGTGGGTTTGTTACTTTTAAATCTCTAGCTAAAAAAGAGTTTGTACGTCCGGGTAAAAGAGCATTTTGTGGATTATACGAAAATAACTTCATTTGTTTTGTGTGCGCATGAGAGTCAGCTTTTATTATCTTCACGAAAACAAAATAATAACCGGGCTAACAGAGAACAGAACCCAGTCCATGTGATGAGTCCACCAGTTCTCTCTATGCGTGTGCGGATTTTCTCCTTGCTTGTGTGAGTCTATTCAACTCCCTTAGCTGAGATACCTAGGGAAAACAGAAAAAAAAGACGAAGTCCATGTGGTAATGTTTGTAACATTCACTTTATTAACGATACTCGAATGTACATCCATTGTATGGGTATCCGAAAATTTTCATGAAATATGAGATATTCCATTGTTAAACTGATCACTTATAAAAAATGTGATTTACGGAAAAAAAATTCATTTATTTTGAACAATTTAAATATTTTAAATCCATGCTCGGGTGAGGATCCTCACGAAATTATTGTGGGGTGGAAGGCTAAAGGATCCAGATTCCAATTCTCTCCACGTATTCTATGTGCGGCTCCAGGTCACCTTTCTGTTTCCTTTCCACTTCTGGAGCACAACTGACTTTGACCCTTCAAAACAATTGCATCTACTATTCTATCAACAGTTGAAAGAAAATACTGGAACACTTTTCTCTCTCTCTCTCTCTCTCTCTCTCTCTCTCTCTCATCTCTAACAAGTATTATTATAAATAACTTCTACTTGTGATATTAGCACCCAAAGGTTTGCTGGAAGGTAAGCTTTTACTCTACAAAGAGTTTTGAGCCTTTCAAGAGATTGCTTCACCCGCACACAGAAAGAGGAAATGGATATTCAGACGAAACCAAATTTTAACGAAGGATCCTTGTCTGTAGAGATCTCAGTTGATTGGAGAGGCAGACCCTGCAAGCCTAACAAACATGGAGGAATTAGAGCTGCAGCCTTTGTATTGGGTCTCTCTCTCTCTCTCTCTCTCTCTCTCTCTCTCTCTCTCTCTCTCTCTCTCTAGGATCTAAAGGCCCAACCTTGCCCGCATACATTTACATGCATGCATCTGCCCGTTTGCTGTGTATTGATCTGACTGCTTACATAAATAGATGATCACCCACCTTTGTGATGTGTATGAATCTAAATAAATACTCAACCTTGGACCCATCGGTCAGCTTAGATGGTTTCCTTCTACCTCTAACAAATCAAAGAGAAAAAGATAATTGCACACCCGAAAACAGAAGCAAAATTAACCACCTTCACATCAACTTATTTATGACGAATCGAAGTTCTAATTGAAATGCCTGGTTGAATTGTTTTGTCAGTTTTAGTCATGTCAAACTAAAGATAAATTTTTCATGGATAATTGTCATTATTAACTTAATGTAAATCAAGTATATTAGTCTGTGACATAGTCTTAATTGATCTATTTATCTGTGCAGACTTGTTTAAAGAAGTTCTTCCGTGGTTTTTGCCGCATATATTCTTTATTTTCATTTTTTTTTAGGTTTTCGTTGGTCTGTGGTGTTTTCTTTTGGCGTTGCAAATTGGACTGTCCACAAGTCACCGCTGAAATGGAAAAGTTTGCACTGAACTTTCTTCTTTGCTAGAAAGGTTTTCAATTTATACATTTTTTATTATGGATAATATCAAATTAAATCTACATTTTGCTCTACTTCTCAGTCTTAATGAAGATAAGAAATAGGTTTACACTTCAATTTTGCCTATCTAGTTTGGTGGTGCTGAGGGTATTTAGGTAGTTGAAATATCTTTAGTTCAATTAACATCTTTTGAATAATCTACTACTTTGCAAGGGATCTGACAGTTTCAGTTATTTAAAGAAAACATGAAGATAGTTATGATCATGAAGATTGTTATGATTTTTCTTTCTCCAAATTAAGTATAAGAAATCAAATGGATTTTGATATTTTATTTTATTTTGTTTGTGTGCTGTTTCAGGCATTCAAGCATTTGAAATCATGGCAATTGCTGCAGTTGGGAGCAACCTCATAACATATGTGTTCCGGGAGATGCACTTCTCTCTGTCTAAATCCGCAAACATAGTCACTAACTTTGTAGGGACTATCTTTCTCTTGTCTCTGGTTGGTGGGTTCCTTTCAGATTCTTATCTTGGGAGCTTTTGGACCATGTTGATATTTGGGTTTGTCGAGCTCTCAGTAAGTTCTAATGTTTTCATTCTCTACCTCGTACTATAAGATTAATTGAACTTTGAGGGCTTATTTGTTTGCACTATATGGGCATTCATTGTTAAATGAGCACCGCACCGATGGATTATTAAAAAGATAAAAGCTGAAGGATATAAAGTAGCAAAATAGATAGGATTTGACTTGCCTAGGACTTGAAATATTATTAAGGTAATAGTTCGATTTTCATTTTCCATCTTCCCCTCATTCTATTTCCATTAAAAGGGAGGGTAGTTGATGGTTAATTTTTATTTTTATTTTTTGTTTGGTTGCCCCAAACTACCTAGTGGACAAGATATATGAAGTAAAGGGCTCCCACCAAGGTTCAAAACCTAGTGAAAGCTATGGGAGTAGGCGCTTTATTTACAAGACAAGTTCTCTATCTATTTTTAGGTGATGATCAATTTTAGATATTCACCTTTCACTCCTCATATTTTAACTATAGAAATATAGAGACCTAAGATCCCGAGGATTTCAATTATATGATGAAATAATTAGGCCCATAGAGTCCTAGGATTCCTAGGAATTCAATTACATGAAGAAACAAACGGGCCCTAAGATGTAGATTAATTAATGTATTCTTTTATATCTTTATTCATCAAATATGAGACATAAAAGGTTACTTGCTGCGTGAATTTTAGAGAACCCTGAAATGATACCTTCTAGTTTCCATAAAGTAGAGGGTAAATTTCAACAGGATCTCTATGTTTTTGTATAATTTCATAGAAGAGTCCTACATATCAACAATCTCATTTAAGTCCATCCATTCGAATAAATTTTCGAGTTGGATCCTTTCCCAGCTCCTGAACTGGCTGGGTGACCTTGACATTTTTCGTAAATTTTTTTCTTAAGTAACAAATCTGTCATTAGCGTTGCATTGGGAATGTTTTTACCCTTCGATTTTCTTAATACCATCAACCATCACCTAAAAACAATCCCCATCTCGCTTTCCGTATAATGCAACAAACATGTCTAAGGCCAATTATAATACATGGGAATTAATTGAGTCATTTCACCATTCAAGTTATCTTCTGCCACTCAATTTGGCCTAGGACTCTACAAAAAGTGAAAGTTAAATTTCTTGGAGCTAAATGAGATTTGCAATCATGGACACTTCTATGAAATTATCCAAAAACTAGGAACTGGTTTGAACTTATCCAAAGATGCGAGATGAAAACGGAAAAGGAAACCACAGTTTGAACAGAGAAAACAAAAGATTTTGTCAACGAGGACCTTGTCTAATGCTTAAACCAAGAAACAAAATTTGTCTCCCACCTGCAAGGGTACATGAATATTAATGAAGTTTGCATGATGTAAGCCCTACATTAGCTGGATTCATTATGAGATGAGTCATGCACTTTCATATGCACTGTGCTGATATAAGCCATTCATTTGGGGGCTTGCAAATGGACCATCACGCCCAATTGTTCACATTTGAAAAAGCGAAAGGTAGTTGGTTAGGATGAAATGATGAGGGATATATTTGGGTCTATCTGAAATACTTACCAACAAGTGAACAGTTTGGTTCACTAACATATGTTCCCTTATGTACAGCTCGAAAAATCATTTCATAAAACCAAAAGTTTGAATAGAGTAGGATATTTTCTGACAAGGGTGGTGTGTGGTGGACTTTCCAGGGCTTCATACTGTTATCAGTTCATGCCCATCTCCCTCAGCTAAAGCCACCACAGTGCAATATGTTGACAGAAGGGCAGCAGTGCATTGAAGCCAGAGGGCACCAGGCCTTGATATTCTTCTTAGCCCTCTACTTGGTGGCCTTAGGGAGTGGCTGTTTAAAGCCTAACATGATCTCTCATGGAGCTGATCAGTTTGGAAAGGATGACCCCAAGCAATGCAAGAAGCTCTCCAGCTACTTCAATGCAGCCTACTTCAGCTTCTGTGTTGGAGAGCTCATCGCCCTCACAGTCCTGGTCTGGGTACAAACTCGATCGGGGATGGACATCGGGTTCAGGGTATCGGCAGCAGCCATGGCCATGGGATTAATCAGCCTCTTAGCTGGAACTCTTGTTTATAGGAACAGGTCCCCTCAAGGCAGCATTTTCACCCCAATTTCACAAGTGAGACAACCGCATTACTTTTGACAACTATATGTTCTTGATTCAATCATTTACTAGTAGAATTATGTTTTGGTGATTCTGTAGACTCTATTTGCAAAGGGATGCCAGGCACTGCAGCCCCTCAATGGAAGAGAAGATTATAACTATCCTATACTATTTCCACAATAGGCAAATTAGCAATAAAATAATACAGCAAAGGTCCATAAAAGGAAAATCTTGAATACCTACTATCTTTTATTCTAAGGTGTTTCAGGTATCCCTTGTCCAGGGGGACCCTACATATCAACAGTTCTCATCACCCATATATGCATAGGCCCACTTGTACAGAATGGATGCATTCCAACTCTAAAAGTGGGCCTCCCTTCTCCTTGATCTCTAAAGTCAAGACTTTCACCGTTCAAAAGGTTTATGAAATTGATTGGCATCCTCTACAGATTCTGCTACAGGAGTCTCCTTTCTATTTTTCAGAAACTTGAAGACAAGCCAGAATTTGTGGAGCTCACTGCCCTATCGCTATATGAGGAAGTTGGGATCTATAATATTAAAAAAATCAGGTCTACGTAATGTCATATGGTGTCTGATCTAAGTCTACGAAGAATAGATCACAGTTAGAAACATCAAATAGGCCTAATTTCTTTTTTATCCTTTTGATTATGTCGACTTGTTTGTATTGATTAGGAATGATTTTATGGGGTACTTTGTTGATAAAGAAAAAGGTATACCTTTTAGAAATCTATATGTGACTTGATGATAGGAGATTCTTCAATGGCTACCTATTGATGGTCTTACAAAGGATTGATTTCTAGTGAACCCTTGCCATCTTCCAGAGTCAGATTTTCTTAGTTTATCCGAAGTCATTTCACTTAAGCTTTTTAATGTGGTGTGTTGTTTTTGGGGTTGTTTGTTGTGTGTGTGTGTGGGGGGGGGGGGGGGGGGGGGGGGGGGGGGTGGTAATATCTTTACTGTTTTCCTTATGGTTTTTTTGTTCTCTTTTGCAGGTTTTTGTAGCTGCAATTGCAAAACGAAAGCAAGTTTGCCCATCTAATTTAGAGATGCTGCATGAAAACCATAACAATTTAGCCAACCGCATTGGAACTGATCCATCCTCAAATACCAGAAGACTGCTTCACACGAACAAGTTAAGGTGTGTACCCATAACTCATCACTGTTTTTGAAGATTAATCATAAAATTGAAATATTGAATTCTTTGTATCAAGCGTTTGAAATTTTGAATAAGAAAATTTATCAAGTTGGAAACTCGTAGCCATTCAACCTCAGGACTGTCCTAATGAATTTTTAGGAACTTTCACCAAAATGGGGAGGTCATTTATTCATAGGAGATCTAGTTAAGTCAACCATGGATAAAAATAGTGGCTGCTATGTAGCGTAGCAGCCATTATATCGGGCGTAGTGGTTGCGACCGTTACGCTAAATTAGAAATAGCGTCGCTATCTTTCGTAGTAGCCTCTATGACAACTAAGAAATTGCTACGGTTTGTTACAGCCGCTACGGGACTGCTACAGGGCAGCTACAAAGTGTGATTGATGGCTATTTTTTAAAAAAATTTGAAATAAAGATTAAAACTTTTTTTTTTTACTTTTTCTTTTCAAATAATATTTTTACTTAACTCTTCTACCTTTCTATATTTGAAAGAACACCAAAATACATAGGATCCCCCTTTTATCCTTAACAGAACACCAACGCACATAAGATCTCGCTGAATTGAATTTGATGCAGAAAATTCCTCTCAAGCGGAGTGTTTTTATAGAGCTATAATTATTATGTCATTTCACATTTGTTGAATTAACTGCCGACTGTTTAGTATTGACTATTCACTGTTTAGTGTCTACTTTTGAACTTATAAGTTCTAACTTTTAAATCTTAAGTCTTGACTTTAAGTTTAATACATTGTTTATTTTGTTGATATTACTTCATCACAATTTTTTTAATAAGCCTTTCATGGGTTTCTAGGTTAGCATAGCGACATAAATACATGTGAAAAAAATGATCATTATTATTATTTGCTATTAATACAGTGACACAGGATCATATGTAATGAAGGGACCGCTACACTCCTTTATCTTAATTATTTTTGTAAGAAAAGCTACTATACTATCATTTTCTATTATTCTAGATTTTTTGAAATTTTTTCAGAATTTTTTGATGATATTTTCAAATCACACATCTATGCCGCTACGTAGCGCCACTAACGCTATATAACGCCATCTACGTAGCATTTTGATGGCGGGCCGCTACATCTGCCGCTACTGATATTTTCATTAATGAAGTCAACTGAACTATTCTTTTGATTTGAATTGAACAGCTGCAAGATTTAAACAATTCGAAGGTTCTCTTTAGTTGAAAAGAAAACAACCTTATTACGTAGTATTATGGGAATTGGACTTTCAAGCTTCCCATGTCCTAACTCCTCATATAGGTTTCCAAATTACATTGACAGCAGCACTTTCTAGCCTTTCAACCTTTTCCTTGTATTAATTCTAACAGAATTTCTCAGGTTTTTGGACAAGGCATGCATTAAGGTTCAAGAGGGAGCTTCAATAAAAGAAAGTCCATGGAGATTATGCACCACTGAGCAAGTTGAGAAAGTGAAGATAATCATCTCTGTCATACCCATCTTTGCCTGCACCATCATCTTCAACACAATACTGGCCCAGCTCCAGACCTTCTCCGTCCAACAGGGAAGTGTCATGAACACCCAACTCACAAGAAGCTTCCGAATCCCACCTGCTTCTCTCCAATCCATCCCTTTCATCATTCTCATCTTATTGGTCCCCATCTATGAGACCCTTTTCGTCCCCATTGCTCGCAAGCTCACAGGCAAGGACTCTGGCATCTCTCCTCTCCAGCGCATTGGCGTCGGCCTCTTCGCAGTAACCTTCTCCATGGTCTCAGCAGCTCTGATGGAGACCAAGAGAAGGAACATGGCGAACCTCTCAAAAAAGAACATGTCCATCTTTTGGATTGCACCCCAGTTCCTCATATTTGGGGTCTCTGAGATGTTCACAGCGGTCGGTCTCATTGAGTTCTTCTACAAACAGTCATTGTCAGGAATGCAGTCCTTCCTCACTGCAATGACTTATTGCTCCTACTCATTTGGGTTCTTCTTGAGCTCCCTTTTAGTCTCTCTAGTGAACAGAATCACCTCAAATTTATCTGGGGGTGGTTGGCTGACCGACAATAATCTTAACAAGGACAGGCTAGATCTTTTCTATTGGTTGCTAGCAGCCCTCAGTTTCCTCAACTTCTTCAACTATTTGTTTTGGTCTAGATGGTATTCTTCCGACCCATCTCTGCCACCTTCTCCCCCACATGATTCCCATGGCCATAGCTTCAGCTCTTCAAAGGATGTCGGAATTGACAATATACCTTGAAAGAAATTATCTGTTTAAAGTTTTTTATCTACCTTTATCTTGACTTTTGTATAAAGAAATTAAAGGATTATGATACATCATGTTGGTCTTGAAACCCACCTGAGTGCAATTCAATGCAACGCAATGCTAGATTATTGATAACCTTTGTATCGTTTCTCTCTCCTGTTTTTCCTCCTCTGATAATTGAATGCCGCAAGGTGGGCGTCCCGTCTTTGATTTGATTCCAAGGATCTTGTCAGAATAACATTTTTTGATAAAAGTCTAGGAGGGCGTTACGTCTGCTTCCAACTCATGATTCAACGCATTTCTCCTCCCTATTCCTTTCATTTTGTTGTCTTATGCCATGGTCATTCTCTTGTATGTACGATGACCTACAGAAATGATATTGAGTTTAAAAAACTGCACCCACAATTAATATGCCTTTGAAAACGGGCATCATCAAAGCAAAATCCATGTATTGTGATGTTGATGCAGACGGTGGGGAAATGAATGAATGAAGACTTTGACAAGCAGGAACACTCTCTCTCTCTCTCTCTCTCTCTCTCTCTCTCTCTCTCTCTCTCTCTCTCAAAAACACACACAGACATAATTAATATCCTTTATCGATCACTTCACTTTCTAAGAAAACATGTCCTATCCATGTCCTCACCATTGTGATCTATCCGTGAAGTCTTGCTGGCCTTATGTTTGCCATTACACAAGACATGGGGCCATGACCAATGTGCCTTGCCAATGACATGGTGAAGTACCACAGACCTTACATATCACACTAGTTAGCTTTTATCTATATTTTGAGGAAAAAAAACTTCAACAAACTATGAAATCATTGAGATAAAACCACCTTAAACTTAATTCAATCCAACTCTCCGATCTACGCAAGAGAAGAGAATGACATAAAGAGATAATGTGAAATTCAAACCTTAATTCTATACCTAAAATATCTGACACCTAATATTTATCTCCAATAAACCATTCGGTTGTTGCTGCACTTTACTTGAGTTGTGCAAGTCGCCTAGTACTGTTGCCCACTAGATTAAATCTATTTACGATTTTTTTATAAGCTTCGATCGCATAAGATGAATATGGTATTTGAATAGATAAATGAGGGGAGATGGTTGATTTTATTGTAATAAAACAAAATTGACGATGATTATAATGGGAAGATGAGATTGTGTCGCAAGATAGTTTTGAACCGATTCATTGACATAAATAAACTTTATTCAACCTGAAACATAAAATTCAAATCTTAATTCTATCCCCACAAAAATCTAACTCCTAATATTTATCTCCAAAGAATCATTCGGTTGCCTCTAACATCCATATATATCTCTAATTTTTGGGGTGACATCTAACTCAAAATTCATGCCTTCTTCCAATGGAAGAATAATAGTCCCTGCATCAATTCATAGCCACTGTAAACGGTTCCCTACCATATGCCATATTGGGGTGTGATGTTTACATCTTTAATAACAGAGATTTTGTGTTGTAGAAACATCTTTAATAGAGTTTGAGTAGGTTTTCTTGCAATCATGTGTGGCACCCTTACAATCACGTCGAATGGATGGAAACTTGACGTACGTAAGGCCGGCCTTTTATTCGTTTAATTATATAACTGAAAAATTTTCAAATAAAATGCCACGTTGATCGTTGATTGATGTCAACCAGCATCTCCATGGTGATTGGCCGCTAGAAGTATACCATGGCTTTAACGAAAGAGAATTTTAATGTTTTAAAAAAACTGAGAAAAAAAAGTTGGTGAAAAATGCCTTTAAATTATCATGTTTCCTTAATTAAAAAATTACTAGAAAACTTTGACCCCAAATTAAAAAGCCTTGAAATTATCTTTATTTTTAAAAAAATCCTTATATAAAAATTCGTTTACAACAGTCTGGTAATCAGATAATATTTGGGTATGAACGAGGATGGACTAAGACCTACACCTTATTATCAATCGTCATTAGGACGACGGCTCATACCCAAAGTTTTTGGGTGAAAACCTTCGGGAAGCCAATTAATTAGATGTCTGTTAACATAAATTTGTCCACCTCAAGTTTAGAACACAAAATAAACATTAAGGGAAGTGAACTCATAGGTACCAAAGTAAGATGGTTTGTAGAAAAGAATTATTAAAGATGTGAGGGATGAAAGATACCATGTTAAGACTTAAATGTGACTTTAGCTTTCCTAGAATTTGATTCCTAGCCCCTTTTTCATCTTCCATCCAAGGGAAGATAATTTAATGAGGTCATTTTACTTTTAATCTTGTCATTTTACTTTTTATCTTCACCTATGTTTCTTCAATTTCAACACTCATACAAATACATTTCTTAGAATCTTTAGGACCTATTTGTTGGGATATATTTGTGACAAGAATTGCAAGTGTACTTAGGGATTTCTTACCTTGAGCATTTGAGACTCTATATTTGGTTGCTAGAATTATGAATATTAATCTCTTAAAAAGTCACTTTTAACTTTTTGAATTCTAAGAATTTTAGCTTTTTAAAAACTAAACAATGCTTGCACATTTTCATTTCCACTTAGACAACCATCCTTCAAAAATTCCAAATTCACCTAGAAAAGAATTAATTCTTTCATAAGAATAAACAAAAGGCTTGAGGAATTCAATTACAAGAAATGAGCCATAAATGCATCTTATGCATTTTCCATCTTATGTTGTTGCTAGAGTAAGAGCAAAGATTGGCCAATTGAACATGAAGAGACCTTTGGTATAATCAGTTTGGATTTTGGAAATATGGTCTAGGACAAATTGTGAGTTAGCTTTGTTAGTGGAAATACTACGAGCAAGAGAGTTGTCACTCTCTGCAGCTAAGATATAGGATTACAAAATACATGATATATATAATTCTCACTTTCTTGGCTACCAAGAAAACAGTGGTATAATTACTAAAATACACTTGATCTAAAGCCTAGTCCATGGCTAACCCAATGGACCAATCCGGTCAAACCGAAATATAAGACATTAACCTAACAGTCTCCATCTTGGCTTAGATTTACACAAATTATGCCACCAAGAGATGAAACCAGTAATATCTTTGCATGCCATGCTAATAAGTTCGTCATTGTACCGATGGTGTAACGTTCTTTCTTTAATACTCTGATATGTCGAACCAGCACATGAACTTTGAGCAAAGTTCATCAAGACATAAACCAACAAGCTTGACCATCAAAACAAAGTCATTCCATTTAACTTCTTATTCTCATTTTTTTTTCCTCCAGAAAAAACTTCAATATTGCAATACCGAGCACCTTCCACCTTACCACAATCTCTTAATCATTTTCCAAGTATCAATTATATAAGGGAACAATAAGCATGACACCCCTTGTTTTTTACTTAAAGATAGGTAGACTTTATGAGATGAGCACCATTTGGAATAGTATTTCCCTAAAAGAGAACTGTAGCAACCTAGTGCAAAAATAAAAATGACCCCCTTTACCAACCATAACTCCAAACAGTGTATGTGGGCTTCCTTTCTACATGTGTGGGCTTTCTTCTGGTGTGTGCACAGGCTCCTCTCCCACGTGTGTGAGCTTTTTTCCTTCCTTTGTGGGCTCTCTTAGGTTCCAACCCCACTTGGCAACGGCGCCCAAAAAAATAAAAAAGAAAAAAAAAACTCCCTGTATTTATAGTGCCTTTTGAGTAGGTCCATTGGTTGGGTTAGGCCATAGTTTGGACTTAAGGACTTACAAATAAAAGATTTTCTTTCTTTCTTTCTTTCTTTTTTTCAAAAGAGGAAAGTAGGATTGTTACTGGACTGTGGGCTATTATAACCAGCCACAACCCAATTCTAACCCAGTTTCAGTATTTGGGCTATATGTTATCCTCAGGTCTCCTAAACTAACAGTAAAACCTGGATTTATGTCTAGCTTCAACTTGGAGGTTAATATGCTTGAGTCAACTCAGGCTTTGGGAAGGACTCGGTTTAGCCTAATACAGTCGGGTGATTGAATTAGATTGTATGAGTCTGACTGAGCATGGCAGATTTTAGCTATAGTCACTCGACTCATGGACCTACCTGAATTGGTTCAAGTCTTTTCAGTTTTTAAACTATGGTTAGAAATTGCTGGAATGGACCTCTGAAGGTCCCAGAGAGGCTATATATAGGTTGTTATTTGGCAAATAGATGCCATCTCAGGTTAGCTGGAAAGGAACATCAAGGGCTTATAGGGGAGAAGAAAGGTATAATGCCCCACCCCACATGCACGTGTTGGCACATGGGCCTTAACGGTTTTGCCTTTGATGGCACCAAAAGCCAAACCGTGAGGCCAGTGGACAAAGTGGATAATATTATACATACGTATGGTGAGGGGCATTATAAATGGTATCAAAGCTGACTTTTAACTAGTTCGAGTGTAAGTTTCTGCCATAGTCTAGTACAAGTGGGAAGGCCAAGAAGGCTAGCAGGCTATAGGGATTGATAGGCTATTGCATAGGGACATGCAGCTCGAAAGGGGGTAGATTGTAACGTCCTGGAGTCCTACATCAACTATCTAGAGAGGAAAGTGATTGATATATAGAACTTACACCCTTACCTTGCATGAGGCCTTGTATCTAGGAACTTGTCTTTCTAGTGTTAGCTTTCTTGCCCAGTGGCAAACAAAACTTCCACTGTGCAATTTGATGATAGTTTGGTAGGATAATATCATACTTGGGGCCTTTTCAAGATAAGGCCTTTTGGTAGATTGAGGCCCACCAGAAGCAAGGTTATGAGTCACATGGGTCAAAGTGGACATTATTATGTAGACGCGTGGAGTGGGGCATTATAAAAGGTAGTCAAGTTTGATCTCTTATTTTGATTGTTTCAAATTTTATGAGTGGGACCAATTCCTTCAATTTTAATTTTACGGCAAACTAAAACATTTAAATTTATAAAGATTTAAACTAACAACCTCTTGCTTCTTATTGCTTCTAAAAATCTACTCTACCTACATGTTCATGTCAAAAAACGTAAAAGAAGTCTTGTGCAAGGCATGAGCCTGCACTCCAAAGGAGATGAAAGATCCAATTCATGCCTTAGCTGCAATAGACAAATATGAATCATACAATCCTCAAATTTCGTATATGTATGTTTAAAAAGTATAAGGATTCCAATAAATGAGACTAGTAATTGAAAACCTTAAAGGGCATGTTTGGCAATGGTGATCACCCCGGATTTTTTGTCAGAAATCCACGTGATCATGGGATTCCCACGTTTGGCAACACAGTGGAAAGTGGAAAGCGGATTTTTGCTTTCCGCCCATTAGTGGAATCCGTGGTTTAACACCCTCACATCAGATCCTGCCTTTCCACACTTGCTCAGAAAGGCTTATGAATAGTGTTTGGGCAGTAATTGAGGCAGTATGCCTTTTCTTGATTTGATCAATGGGTGGGCCTCCCATGGATGATCTAGACTATTAGATGTGAGCAGCACCTCCAAAACGGCTATGTATCCAATTTTCAACTGCTGATTCTTCTTAACTATGATGATATTTTTAAAAAGGTAATCAACATTCTATGCATAGATTTAGATTTTTGTGGGCTCCTTTTGAAAATTTCAGACCGTCATATCTAATCTTGAGGCCAAGAATGATTATGGGACCAAATTTCATAATGTAGGGTTTTGTGGATCATGATATATTGGCCAAAACTTTTTAAGTCATTGATTTCTTAAAGATCTCTTTCCTAGAAATCCTCCTTTTTGAAAATCCAGGTTTTTTTTAAGGAGGGGATGAGTTAATTCCAAGCTTTATGAACGATTCCTTAAAATTATAGAATCCTCTGATTCCCACGGATGTTTGCCAAACGTGCCCAAAGTATTCAGTTTGAAAATTTTCTTGTTGAGTTGGTGGAGAGCTTTAGATTTATCTATTCATTTTATTTTTATATTTTCTCTATTCTTGATTATATTTTTATTTGAATATTTTTTTTGCTTCTTTAATGTACTTTATCTTCTACTAAAATTTTTTTATTTTATCATGTTTGATGAAGAAAAATTAAAGATTCTACAACAATGAAAGGCCTAAGGTTATTTATAGAATAAAAATTTAGATCAATCACAACAATTTAGGAGAAATAGCCAATGTAAGTACCAAAAAGAAGACTTGGGTCGATGTAAACAAGTACATACAAACTCAAAATCTAAATTACACCTAAGGTTATGTTTGGCAACTAAATCCTTCGAGGATTCCTTATCCATGTTATACAAGATATGAAAAAGCCACATTTAGAATTGGCATGTGGCAAAATTGCTTGGATGTACTTAAATCTAACCCAAATTCATTGCTTAATTTAGCTAGAAATGTTAACTCAAACCTACCGAAAACAATGAGAGAAGGATCAACTCTTGAATTGCCAAGTGGGGTTCCATTTAGGTTTTTTTTTTTTTTTTTTTTGATCAGCCAAAAGAACCAATTCATTAAATAAAAAAGAATTACATGAAAAGGAAAAGAGAGAAGAACCAAAGGAAGGCCAGATCGAGCATCATTACCAAAGCAGGAGAACCCAACTAGGTTGGCTCCACTCACCCGGCCAATCTTGTGCGAACGCCAACTAGCAAAAGAGAACCTGAAACAAAGTTGGTAAGGCACCAACAAGAGCAAAAACAACAAAACAAAACCCAAAACAAGAAAAGAAAACTCAACTGAAGAACTGCCAGCACCCACCGTCCCAACAAGGTCTACCACTAAGCCATTATAGGTCTGATCTAGATCCACCCTTCAATACACCTTGTCGATATTGAATAGCACATCATTTACAGATAAGAAAGCAAGCTTTTTAGAGTTCCTAGCCCAATTAGCCAATCGGACCTTGACAAGGTCAATGGCAAAGCCCCAATCTGGCTAACTACCTTCGAAAATAAGCTAGTTGTGCAAAGACCACATTGACCAAACAATCACTAAGGGAATCAAAATCCATAATCTGCCCTTTTTTCCTCCCCAAATCCGTGTGCGCCAACCACTTAACAAGTTTGGAAAAGACATAGGCATGACAAACAATCTAGACTCCACGAGTTGTGAATATCAGCCCAAAGAAGCCAAACCTTGTAACAATAAAGCAGTAAGTGTGTTGAGGATTCTTCATAACCCAAATAAAAAGGGCATCTACAATTCTAAGAAGCATGAAGCACCCCAAGGTACTTCAGATGGGCCCGGGTTTTCTATCTACCCCTCCAAGCCAACCACCCAAGGATTTGTGCTTTTAACGGAACCCCCTTAATCCAAATGAGCTTCTAATTTTCCACCACATTGCCCGATCTATGCAACAGCCAAGCTCTTGCGTCTATCACTGCATAACTGCCCGATAGATTGGCTTTCCAGATCATGTAATCTTCTTTCTCCTGATTTAGCATAGAATGAATAGGTAAAGATTGTAAACGTGACTTCAGCTGGTCTTCTTCCCACAAGAAAAGCTTCCTCCTAAATGGAATGCTCCACCTAAACTCTGACCTTGGATGATTCGAGAACTCAGAAATAATTTCTTGTTTATTAGAGCAAATTAAGAAGAGTCTTGGGAAGGCTACTGCCAATGGTTTGCTGTCCACCCACTGATCCACCCAGAATTTAACTCTATAACTAAACTCCACCTTGATGCAAGTGTTCTCCTGAAAAAACTGAAGAAACCCCTGTGATGAAATGACCACCTTGAAGATGTCCTTCCAAATTCTAGAGGCAGGACCAGAAATCTCTACTCCGACTTATAATATGGACCACAACTTTCTTCCATTGAGGGATTATAGCTATTTATTAATGACTTCGTGACAATGTTCCTATTAATTACCATAATTTCAAAGAGTATAAATTCTTCTTTCTTTAATTTCGGTTGAAGCCAACCCATGCACTCCAACTTTCCAATCTATGTTTTAGTATTCAACTTTGATCCTTCATTTTTAACAACTGCAAAAGCTTAGAATTCATACAAATTCAATTGCATGAAACAAATAAGGCCTGAAAAGAGGAGTGCGTGGGGTCGGCAGGTGTGTGAACAATACTTGGAAAAAAAACTTGAGAAGATGAGTGAAATGTGTGTTTACATATGATCAATTTTATAAATGGCCTAACTCTGTTTGATTTGAAGTCTTGTTCCCCATGAGTGAATTGATCATGGGAATTATGTTTGCTTGAGAGAGAGAGAGAGAGAGAGAGAGAGAACAATTTAAGGCAGATCATGTCCTCTTTTCCACGTGTTGGCTCCTCAGTAAAACAAATTAGAGGCTTACTAACCCTTAAAAAATGTGAGTACATCACACTACTTGAATGTACAATGCTTTTGTGCATTTCCTGATCTACTCAAACAGTTCAAGCATGAAACGTACAACACTTCCCCTGCACAGCATATCATGCAGCCCACAATGCATTAAAAAACTTCATGATGAGGACATCCTATTCTACCATTAGTACCAATGACCACAATCAGCAATTAAAAGGAAAAAAAAAAAAAGGAAAGGTACATGAAATCCAGAAGAAAGAAATTCTTCCAATTGTAGGACTTGTTTGTTTGCAAGAATTTCAAGAATTCTCATTTTAAGGTTTTATAAATTTTCCAATATTGCCTAGAATTCTAATGATTTGATCTGCTGAAAGTGACATTTGATGGGACTGCTTTGAAGAATTCTCACTGTTGAAAATTTAAAATTTTAATTTGCACTGTCACTGCTATCTGGAATTCTTGGTGAAATTTCTGTCCAGGGTCTCTTGACAGTGAGAATATCTATTCAGAAATTACTTCCAAACAAATGGGCCCTTTATGTCTTATTGCCCATTACATCAACGGCTTGGATGCCTCATTTACAAAGCTTTTTGTACAATACGGGAAACCTACAGTGAATTTCACCAAAGGTTATTTTACTTGATATGGAAGCAACTAATGCGTGCCATTTCTTACAATCTAACGTTGTTAGGACATGGGTTTTACATGAATTAACTGCCACCTCCAACATAAAAGGAGAGAGAGAGAATTAAGTCTATTGATTATAATAGAAAATTTTTCATTAGTGCTCATATTTTCTGCTCATTTCTCCGTCCGAAGATAATTCATTGCTCGTTCACATCAAATAAGGTAGCATAAAAACTCTACTTCTCTATGCAAATTTCCAGTTTTTGTTACTAAGACAGTGATTTGTATGGTTGTTTTATCCTTCTATATAGATTACTTCCTTGGCAATTCAAAACTATTTAGTTTAATTGAAATGTCTTTTTTAACTTTGAGTGAAGACAAAAGGTCTGGTCGTTTTCATGGATTTTGTTTTCCAGTTTCTAAAGGATTTGTAGTTCCTGTCGTTAGTTTGAAGTTACAAGGGTTTGTCAACCGTCTCGACTCCAGGTGGCCTGGGCTCAGCCCAAGAAGCAGTGTGCTTATTTGTACCAAGCTTCATGTGGAAGCCTGACCATAGCAGTACTAAGTTATGGTAGCTCAGGCTGCGATTGGGCTTGGATGGGGCTGGTCTTAGTAGAGCTGGCTATTTTTAGTATAGAAGTAGCCTGATGGGCCAAGTACTAACAGTTAGAGGGACTGAATTACACAAACCTGGCCAGTTGAGAGCACTAATTATTTCTATTTACAGCTTAATCTGGATTCATGTGTACTCTGCTTTAGTGGGCCTTTTAGGCCATCAAATATGCTGCTAGGGTATCACTGGAGATGGTAGAAGGTTCAAATACTTAGACAACTCTAAAATAGAATTTTATTTTGCAAGACTACTACTATTAATGGATCTAAACTGAAGGGCCTAGTGGATGGACTGATAGGCTTTAAAATATAGGCTCGGCTCAGACCTGTTAGTGAAAGGACTCAATTTCAAGCACCACAGTGGGTATGGGCGAGAACAGGTGTCCTGATGAGCAAGTCCACCCCATCTAATAACCGTACTGATATGACCACCTATCACACAGGAGTACAGTGTGATAGTGCATTTGCAGCGTGTCAGTTTTGAGGAATTTGGGAGTGAATCAGAATTCTATGTGGCTTTTTACCCACAATGGCCCTGACGATCTGCCGCGCAACCATTGAGAGGGGATGCCTTGGATTGGGGGCACGACTGCCCACATAAATAGCATCATTTTCCTCAACGTGCTGCGATTAGTTCACTCATGGTCATAGGTGGAGAAAAGCCCCGCACATTCTGGCCTCAACTTTGGGACCCAATTTTACATGACAAGCTTAGTTATTGGCACCTGACTGTGAAGAATTTTCAGAGAAAACTGACTGCAAACCTTATAAATCCGACGGTATGGCTATATAACCAGTAAAAGCCACGCAGCTAAAAGCAGTAGTGTCCTCAGTTAATCATGTACCTTCACAAGGTCAATCTGGGGGGTGGACCCAGGCCAATATAGCGGGAATATTTATTTTTACCGATTCAGATTTCAATAAATAGAATAAATAGACACTGCTGATGGATCTATAGACTCGATGAAATCAAGACTCCATTGTGAATACCACACCATAAAATTCATAGGAGTGCAACTGTGGAAGCCTTTCCTTTTAGGTGCTGTACTGCACCCACCTTCCCAAAGACCATGTGCTGTGTTGACCAGGTTTATTTTGGTTTAAAACCTAAAACTTTACCATCCTAAGTATCCACCCACGTTCTATTTCTCATTTTTGACATGAAGATGATTAATGTATGCAAAATGTATTTTTCCTACTAAAAAACAAAATCCATGCATGGCAAATGCAGTGTTTGAAATCACGTGTAGGAAACTGATATTGATTTCTTTGGTGATGATAGATGCCTGAAAGCTAAGTCTAACAGATGCATTTCTCCATTGTCCTCAAAAAAAGTTGATCAAATGACACTAGTTACTATTTTAAGAAAAATCTTTCCTAGCTTAAATTCAACTTCATCAACCTTTCAGGGTTCCCAAGAAAAATAAATCAACATACAAGTGATGGTATAAGTACTACAACCCCTTCATGTCAAGTTAAGCCTCATTTCACAACTTGGCCATCATCTACCTTATTTTATGTCCATGCGCGCCTTCATGAAGGTGGTTGGGGAAAAGCCAGTTCAGTCAGAGAAGAAGCCCATAAACGGGGTGCGGCAATTGGTGAGCATGTGGTCGTGGCGACCAGACATCGAGCCGAGGAAGATGAGAGCGAGACCGTTCTCCGGCAAGGCCATCATCATGCTCTGTTTGGCATGTTTTATGGTGGGGTCTCTGATCAGCAATCGCTCGTGGAACACACAGCTGGGACTTCCAATCATTGATAAACAGCGAGAGAAGATTGCAGCAGTCACAGAAGATTGCGACCATAAGCGTGTAAGAAGCAGCATGTTTGAGTTACTATTGTTATCTTTAGACTCTGGCATATGAATTTAGAAAGCTTTGGATTTTTTATATGGCAGAGATTAGCAGAAGGGAGTCCTGGAGATATCATGGAAGAAGTCTCAAAGACTCATCAAGCCATTCAGTAAGCTTTGCTTTTTGTGCTTCTGATGAAATCTGTTAATTTTTTTATTTTAGTTTGAAAGCACCCTTCTTTTCTTCCAACTCTAAAATGTCTTGAATTATCGGATATTATTGAATTCATTTTTATGTTTGAAATATTTATGATTATCTCTCTTGAATGACATAAATACAGTGTTAAATCATTTTTTAATATTGAGAGACATAAGACATCACTTGTTCAACCACAGTCCACCCCGTTAAAGAATTCGCCAACCAACTGAGCTTTTCTCATGTAGTCAATTGCATTGATAGACAACAAGTATATCTATATATATATATTTTTTTTTTTTCTTTTTTTGTCAAGGGGCTATTTTAGGGCCCATTTATTTGCATGTAATCAATTTTCATGATTTCTAAGAAATGCCTTCTTGTTAAAGTGGCTAATAGAAGGATAAAGGTGATAAATTTACAAATGGCAAACAAATAATTTCCCCTCTTCCAGAAAATGATATTAGCCATCACCCTAAAAAATAATATTCAAAGAAAAGTTGAGGGCCCCATTTGAATCTCCAATTTGTATCATTCATCTCTCAGCTCTTTATCATTCATTAAATTAATACAAAAGAAAAATTCCTGTAAAAAATAGGGCCCTTACAAATATTGATTGATCAAAAACTTTTTATAATTGATACAATAGACAAGGGCTCAACTCTTTTTTTTTTTTTTTCCTTTTTTCAGATCATTGGATAAAACAGTTTCTAGCCTAGAGATGGAACTGGCAGTGGCCCGAACGAATGGTAACAATGGCCCACCTCATGTAAGCCCTTCTACCCAGTCTCTGCAGAAGGCCTTCATAGTCGTCGGAATAAACACAGCCTTTAGCAGCAAGAAAAGAAGGGAATCCCTTCGTGAAACATGGATGCCCACAGGTTCTATGTTGCTCTCTGCACTTCCAATTCCATTTACACCTACAAATACAACGTCAAATAAATGTTTCTTTGTTTCACTAACTCATTCATGGGGGTGGGCCAAAAAAAAAAAAAAATCTATGTAGGAACCAAACTTAAGAAGCTCGAGAAGGAGAAAGGGATTGTCATTCGCTTTGTGATAGGACACAGTGTGACTCCAGGCGGCGTTCTAGACCGCTCCATCGACGAGGAAGATGCGAAAACAGGAGACTTTTTGAGGCTTGATCATGTGGAAGGATACCATGAACTGTCTTCAAAGACTAGGGTCTACTTCTCCACAGCTGTGTCAATGTGGGATGCAGATTTCTATGTGAAAGTTGACGATGATGTTCATGTAAATCTGGGTGAGCTCTCTTTTTTTCAGGTTTCAGAAAAAATATGCACTTCCTCTTTCTTCTCTTCCATGTGATTATTACAACGGGTTTGTGCTTTGTATAGTAACAGGTGCAGTTATGTGATGGCTTTTCTTGTAGGGATGCTGGCAAGTGCGCTTGCACGACATCGATCAAAGCCGAGGACATATGTAGGTTGCATGAAATCTGGACCAGTGCTCTCTCAAAAGTGAGTTGCTTGTTAAGATTTTAGGTGTGTTTAGTTGAGGGTCCTGGGTCCACATAGATATATGAAAATCATATTCTAAAGATTAGGGGTAGGGATTTTAAAAATCTCTTAGTGACCTAAAAAATCGAAATTATCTAAAAATAGCATACATTATTTTTAAGGGTCTCAAATTTATCCAAATCAATGGCATTAGATGAAGTTGGATAGGGCCGAATTTATGCTTTCTAACTATACTTGAAAGATGGTCAAATTTGGACGAGTGGTGGTGAATATAGGAGGTCTATGTATTGTTCATCAATGGGTGGGCCTACATGCCAGGATATGTCGGTGCTTCCTAAAAATTCGAAAATTGTAAATAAATATTTTGAGGGCCTCAACGAGCAACCATGAAAGTGAGATGACTGTTGAATTTGGTTGAGCGCCAATTTACGGAACAATAGTTCGCGTGAGAGGAGTAAATTGAACATTGACTCGTGTAACACCACATGCATGACACTATAATGCTGATGATGATGTTGTATTTCTTTTTGTTACTACTAAACCAATGCTCAGGCTTTCTCTCTCTCTCTTCTTTGTTTTGGGACTTGGGATTAGCGTTGTGGATAGGCAATCAATTCCTATAGCACCCCCCATGGATCGATTCCTATGGGTGCCTTGTGTTTCCCACTCCTTAGCCACTGAGCCATCTTAACAAAAAGAAAAAAAAAGAAGAAAATGAAAAGAAAAAAATGAAAAAAAGAAAAGAAGAGGAAGAAAAAATTGGGTTCTTTTTTTTTTGAGATTTTCAAATAAGACTATAGTTTTTTTGCACCTTACTTCAAAAAAGGATGCAAGTTTTAAAAGTTTTCATAATAGTCTCTAAGTTTCTAGAAAATTTTCAAGTAAGGACATCTATCCATTTAAAAATATTTATGGCAACTTTCATGCTCACAAATTTTTTTAAAACACCGAAACTACGCTTCATTGAAATAAAATCCTCCTCCACTCCCTCTATATTCTCCTAATTTCTTTTATAAGCATCCTCACGGTGATCAATGAAAATTAGTGTCCCATGGTGATTAGTGGCTTCTAGTGTTTGCCGAAATCATGTTATGGCTTTAAATAAAGAGTAGTTTGGGTATTCAATAAAATTGAGGGAGAAGGTCACAAAAAAAGCTCTAAATATTTGAACGTCCTTAAATGATAATTTAATGAAAAACTTAGGGACTAATTTGTAAAGTTTTGAAACTTGTTTTTTTATTTATTTATTTTTATTTTTATTTTTGGTTGAGAGGCAAGATTTTTAGTTAGGAAAAGGGAAATTTGCCTCTAGAAAGGTCGTCAAACGAATTGGACATTTTGGTTTTATGAACACTAGCTTTTCTAAGCTGATTGCCTTATAAGGTTGTCCATGGCCCCACCTATATACCACATTACTTCTACCTGATTTGTTTGAAAAACATCATGTAGAACATAAGTTGTACTGTGAATTCAATAGTCCCTTAAAACCTGTTGAGGAATATCTCTGTATTGCAATTCCAGGGGGGTCAAATACCACGAGCCTGAGCATTGGAAATTCGGGGAGGAAGGTAACAAATATTTCAGGCATGCCACTGGCCAGATCTATGCCATTTCTAAGGATCTTGCTGCCTACATTTCTATAAATGCGTGAGTTGTCCAACTCATATTAGGTTGTGAAATATTTTTTTTATTATGAGTAACTTTTAAAGTGTTGTTCTCTTTTCTTTTTTTTTTCCAGACCCATATTACACAGATATGCCAATGAGGATGTTTCTCTGGGATCCTGGTTTATTGGATTAGAAGTCCAACACATAGATGACCGTTCTATGTGTTGCGGGACGCCTCCAGGTATGCTTTCCAACTGTTGATTTTGAGTTGGGGTGTTCATGGGCCAGGCCAGCGTGAGCCCAATCTTGGCCAGCCCCGTTTAGGCAAGTCTTGGGATATGTAGTTAGGGCCCGGTTAATAATTGGGCCTGGCCTTGATTCAGTGATAGAAAGCCCAGAGCACGACTTACCTGGCTCGTGTAAGGAATGCATTTTATTTAATCAAAGTCCAAACAATTGCATTCAAGCCCACAAGATTGATAAAAGCTCCGGTTGTTCTTGGCATGATTGATTAAATAAGCACTCTTGGCCCTAACTTTTACCTGTGTCTGGCTTGGGCCAGGCCTGGGTAGTGTTTCAAAAGGTGGGCTGGGCCTGGATATGCCTTAGCCCAGCCCTGCCCATAAACACCCCTAATTTGAAAGACTGTTCGCTTAGGGATAAGTCTGTCCTAATTCAAGGTTTTCTAATATCGTTTGCTGTCCTCTAAACTCAGAATAAGTTCACTTTTTTAGAATTTGGGGTTGCTAAGCTAGTTAGCAACTCAGGGTTTGTTTTTTGATTATGTATGCACACTGCCCTCTTCTGAAGTGTGTGAGTCTTCTTGTGTATGTGGAGTCTCTTTACATATGCATGGGTGCTCTCATGGGTCCCGGAAATGTTGGCTAGGGTAAAAAACAAGAAATAAGAAATAAATCCATTCCTCTGTGATCCTGGATACTTTAACACAAAAAAAAGAAAATCAATAAATGTCCGTACTTTACTTTTTATGTGTAAAATTTGAAAATCACAGACCATAGTTCATCCTAACAAATTATAATTATCCATGTTGGCAGACTGTGAATGGAAGACGCAGGCTGGAAATGCATGCGTGGCATCATTTGATTGGTCTTGCAGTGGGATATGCAAATCGGTGGATAGGATGCTGTTAGTCCACAACACCTGTGGCGAAGGGGATGGAGCTGTGTGGAATGTTGCTCTCTAGGATCAACTGTTAAAAGAAATACAAGGAAGCAGAAAATCAATGTTGTCTTTGAAACCTAGGATTTGCTTTGAGGAACTAGCAATCTGTTTCCTTATATAATTTTCTGGGAATTTTCTTCAATTAACAATTCAAACGTAAAATTATGCAATTGACTTTGTGAAAATAGCCACATATTCCATGATGAATGCATGGATTCTAAAGGTAGAGGGCATCCGGATTGAGCAATCCTAACCTCCAGTTTCTGGCCAGATTGCTTCGATATACAAGTAAATATAAGTTTGGTAGAGTAGGTGGAAAGGTTTGGTTATGGATAAAGATCATGTAAATATCAGCCCTATCAAATTATCTCACCCAGAGGTATGGGGGCGTTGATGATTGAGTCAAGAATATCATTAGGCCTACTTATAAAAAGTGGTTTTTCTTAGAAAAATTTTCTTTTAGGAGTCTTTGTAGAACAAAAAAGACCCTGGAAGTTTATATGACTTGGAGTGGTCCCTTAGTCCCTTTTTGGTTTTTTCTTTTTCAATATTATTCATTAACAATGATATCTATGCTTAAGCATAATATACACAAAACCTTTTCTCCATTCCTTTTTCATCTTCTTCATCTCTTCTTCCTGGTTCGGTGGAGGAGAAAGCAAGAGAAAAACTGTGGAGAAGAAAATAGACCAAAGCAAGACAAAGAAGAAAATAGAAGGGGACGATGATGTAAGACGCAGGAGACAGGACAGAAGAAGAAGAACATCAATAAAAGAAGAAAAAAAGAAGAAGAATGGGAAGAAGGAAAACAAGCCCTCTTAAATGCTCTTTATAATCTTTATAAGATTTTTCACTTAACGCTCCATAGTTAGGGCTTGTTTGATAATGAAATGATCTATTTTAAATAGGCCTTTTTAAATCAATAATTGAAAGTTTTTCACAAATTTCTTGAAATCTATGAGGTATTAGGCCTTAAATTTGACCCCTTAGTCATGTTCATCCTTCCAAAGAGATCTAACAGATTGGGTCTTGTGTTTGGGGTCTATAGATTTCAAAAAATAATATCAAATAGTCTACAATTTTTTAGTAAAATCAAAAGATTGATTATGATCCACCGGCTGAGATTTGGTCTGCTAGTGATCATGGACCATATAAATATTTTCAACTGTTTGGATCGTGACTTGTTTTTCCATTAATAAAAAAAATAATAATAATAAGAAAAATGGAGCTGCTTTTGGACCAATTCAAAAATAAGTATGTTATTCAATGGTTGATACTTGTTTACAAATTTCTTGAGATCCTGAAGGTATTAAGCTTTGAGAATTGACCCCATAGCTGTGTTTTTCAAAGAGATCTAACCGTTTGCATCTTGTGTTTGAAGCACAGAGAATTCAAAAAATGATATCCAATGGCTCACATTTTTTTACACATATCTCGAGATTGGTGTTGTTTCAACCGCTAAAATTTGGTCCCACCAAATTTGATCTTGTGAAAATTTTCAACTATTTGAATCTTACTTGATCCTCATGGATTTTAAATTAGAAAAAAAGGACTAGGTGTTCACAACGCCCAGTCAATGTACCACCTCTTTTTTCCCTTTCTATTTCTCAACTGCATGAAGTGGACATGGGAAAGAATAGTCATTGCCTCTACTCCCCAAAAGTGGGCAAAGGCTGGAAATAGCTATAAAACACTCTATTTTTTTAAACCTCTACCCTCTTTAGAGATTTAGAAAAATAGAAGTAAAAAATAGAGATGTCAAATAGAAGATTCGAACAATAACTTATAGAATATTTAGGTAAGATATTTAAAAAAAATAAATATTTTGTAGAGATCTTTTGATGGGCCTACATCATATTGGAGTGACATTTGTCACTCAAGGCCCATCTAAATTATCTACATGGCAATAAAAATCAATGATAGTAGGCCCACGTGTAGATATCCAATTTTTTAAAAAGCAGTATCTTCATATGGTGTATAGTCCTCCTCAGGTTTTACTCAAATGAACCATCTTCAAATTAACGGCCTTTGAACATTTAAATCAATTGACATAATAACTCAAAGATTCCAAAAAAATTAATCTGGCATTGTGCCGAGATCATAGTAAGTTAAATTTTTGTAAAGAATAGGAGATTTCTTTTGGTTAAGTTTAGATACTTTTTAATGGGCATACTCCGAAGATCAGCCCTAGAGGATTTGCACTTGCATCCTATTTTGATTTTTCTTAAGTGGGCTCCAGAAAAGGGCCTTGTAAACTTTACTTGAAATAGAAAGACGGTTGCGGATTTGAAATGCTCACCCTTTTTTATATAGAGCAATCGCCAATCTCTTGTGGTTGATTATTGGTAAAAATTTAAATACATTTTCCCATATAATGGAGAAGACAATGAAAACATTTTGCCAAAGACAAAGGATACTGAATGGTTGTTTCTTATATATTTTTGGAAGAATTCAAAAGACAATATTACCAATATTATTTGTTAAATTTTCTCTTTTTTTTAAAGAGCAAAGAATGTGAAGAGTGGCAAAAGGATATAAAAGAAAATGCCCATTTGTCTTCCTAAAATTTCTCCATTCTAAACAAAACAAAGAATAGGGTGGGGAAAAAACTAAAAAAAGTTTAGTGGTTTATCAACAATAAATTTTTTTTAAATATATATTCAATCTAATGATAAGTAAAAGTTGGATGAGCATAAAATGGGCATGATGACAGATCGTAGAGGTAAAAGAGTGTGCCAGGGAGCAAAGATGGCCTAAGTGGGCCAATAAAGCTGCACTGTACATTCAGTTGGCATAGGAGAAAATTATCCCTTTTAGAAAGATATTATATGATGTTACACCTGAAGCCGACCAGTACTTTTAGAAATTGGTCCAGTGAAGATTATCTTGTAGCTTTGTCTATCATGGATTGGTGTTTAGTTTTCCGGATACTTTTCATATTTCTGAAAATTCCTGTTTTTATTATTATTTTTTTTTTTGGTTATGAAAGAATTTGTCCTTCCCCAAAATAACAAGAAAGGTATGCTTTTGTATAAGACAAATTCTCGAAACACTCCCTTCGCTGCTATCAAATAGTGGGGCATCATGGATAAATTCAGTCCTAGTTAAAAAACTTATTGGACTATATTACTTTCTTAAATCATACAAATCCATTAAAATTTGATTTGTTGTTATTATTTTTTTTATTTTTAATTTTTTGTATTAGAGCTAAATATTTACAACTTAGTCAAAGCATCCGATATGCCATTTGTTGACTTATCCATATGATAAAATTCAACATTCAAAGATGAAGACCATTAAAACTTCACCTGGTGCCAATAAAATTTGATCTTACAATTTTTGGATCTAAATCCTATCTGTGGCTCACTGCAACTTTTAAACATGTGGAATGGGGCAGAGCAGGTAGTTCACTGGTTCTTTTCAATCTTATATGTTTGTCTGTCATGGGGGCTTTGTCCTCTGGTTGCTTCCTTCTTTGAAAAAAAGGAAAAAATTAAAAATTCCCCGTACCATTACTGTGAAGGTCTTGGATACCTGATTATTGGCAAAATGGCTAGATCTTACAAACACTAATATTTGGTAAGGTCTCGAGGTCCCACAAGGCCTATCATATGTCACATTTCTCCTATCATATGAGGCGGCCTAACTTAACATGTCCTGTTCTCTCGTGGCTTTGACGTAGTCTAAGGAAAGCCAAATCGAAGTCATAGTGAACCCAAAACCGAAAATAAGAGAAAACAACAGTAAATCCTGCATGTCGCAATGACAAGTAGTGGATTACACTTAAGGCATGTTTGTGTAACTATTGTCTGTAGAAAGGATAACTTTTGGAAAAAACTAATTTTTAATATATTTGTTGCAGTACAATTCCTCAGTTCTATGTTTTTGTTACGTTACTAGTACACTAGACTCTTCTTTGATAAGATTGCCAATGAAATTCTCATAGGGGCCATCGAACTTCCATTTTAAAGAAAACGTTGACACACTTTTATAATTTTGTTTCCTAATTCATTTCCACATTAAATAAATAAAAAAACTAATTTTTCATAAGAAATCCACAACCACACCAAACAATATTTTTATTTTTTCATCAAGAAAAATAAATTCACATCAAACATAAGTTGCATAGTTTCAGAAAACTCTTTTTATGAGGTTTTCAATTATCATAAAAATTGCTAAAATGGCAATTTCCTCTTTCCCTGTAAATATTGTGTATACAAATGTGCCCTTATTGATCAGCTCTGCAACTCACTGTTCATCTTCAATACTTAGAGCTTATCAACCAAGGAAAAGGAAAGTGACTAATATACCGTGGAAAACAAAATTAAAGGGACTTGCTAAGTGAACACTGCATTCTATATTTATATGTAGATATATATATATATATATATATATTTTTACACAATCGCGTAGAGTTCGGCCTTGGAGGCTTTTACCTCAGTTTGCTCTTGTCTACCTCGACGCAGCCTTCTTCTGAGGGGAGGAGTGGTGCCGCAGTGACTTAACTTAGAGACAGATCGTTGATGCGAGGGAGGGAACTATAAATGATCGTTACAGTGCCATCTTCCTTGGGTTGTCCTTTTTTACTTTCTTCCGCTCTATCTTTCAAGGGTCCTCCGGGAACAACCTAGTTTAGAGATTTTCCATTGCTTGCTTGAAGCATTTGAAAGTTGGATTATCACTTCTCAAGGGAGACTCCAACTGAAGTCTCTTTGTTTACTTGTATCTCTACCAGTTTCCAAGAGGCCGCCGAGAGGATTGCTTCCTGATAGTGGGCTTGATCGAGAAGTGTGACTGACTCTTTCTCTCTCTCAATGGAATTTGAAGAAGGGGTGGTGTGTAAACTGGCCGATCCCCTCCCACAACAAACTCCCTGTGGCTACTTTCATCAGATAAAATCCTTGGGAACCGCTTTAAGGAAGTCACCCCATATGAGGTCTATTGTGGCGGGGCCCACCCCTATCAGGGTCCCTATTGTGTGCAGGTTTTCTTAGTGGGGTTGCATACGTGAGGACAGTCCCTATGGGGCCTGGTTCCGTCGCAACCCATCCATTAGACCGCTTCTGTGGCTTCCTTCCATGGAGAGCACACGCCCTTTTGGTGTCTACATATGTGAAATGCCCACTTTTTTAGAGTTTTTTTAAATACTCCCAAAGATTTTTAGAATTTGCGAATAGACCTCTGTGCTTTTAGTATTTGCAAATAGACCTCTCTGCCTTTTCATTTTAATATCTTTCAGGTCCCCTAAATAAATATTCCTAATATAAATGGGTAACCATCATGAAGTTTGTGTTGAATTTTTATAACAACATTAGCTTTCTATTAAAATGAGTATATCATTATTCGTAAAAACATTATTATTTTATTTCAAGTCCCAATGGCCTCTCTTTCAAAAACTCTGTCATGCATATAAGGCCTAATCATGTATTTTAAAAAATTTTATCAATTAAACAGTGTGCCGTATATGGATAGGGTCAATTTTAATTAATTATCAGCACATGCGTTAATTGTGGTTGGGTGGATTTAGACTTAATGAAATGGGCCTTAGATTGAAAAAAATTATGTTTATATAGTATGTTCTTCCACTAAATGTAACACTTAATGTTACAAGAGCTAAAAAAAAAAAAAAAAAAAAAAAGATTAAGCTTTTAGAATTATGAGTCAAAAGTGTCATTTCACTTTAAAAATTGGTTTTTTGATACTTTGCCTCTTGAAATTTAGTGCATTCTCAATTTAGCTCCTACAATATCATATTGTCCAATTTGCAACTTATTTGAACAATTTGCACCCTAAGGTGTGAAAGGCCGTAAGGTGTAAGTTGTTAAAAATTAATAAGCTTTGAGGTGCAAATTAACAACACAAGGTGTAAATTATTACAAATTAATAAACTGTGAGCTGTAAATTAAACAAAGTAAAATCAGAGGAGGTAAATGGAGAATCTCACTAAACTTTAGGGGGGAAAGTGTCAAAAAGCTTTCTAAATTTATAGTTGTTGGAAGTTTACTGATTTTGGGGACATGGATGGTATTAAAATAAAAAGGTAGGAGTATGTCTACAAATATTTAAACCACAGGGACATATTTACAAATCCTATAAACCTTACGGAGATATTTACAAAAAGTTTATTTTTTATGACAAGGAACCACAAACCATTGTATGGTTGATCATTGGTAAATATGTCAAACACATTTTGCCATGTATTGAGGATGACAAAGAAAACATTGTGCCAAAGGCAGGGGATACTAAAATGGTTGTTTATTTTATACTTTTAGAAGAATTCAAAAGACAAGATTGCTGGTATTATTTGTTAAATTTTCTCTTATTGTAAAGAGCAAAAGAATGTTGAGAGGGACAAAAAGATATAAAATTATAGTGCCCATTCGACTTCTTAAAATAAGTTGGGTGAACAATTTAAAAAGTTTAATGGTTTTTTTTATCAACCATAGATTTTGTTAGATTCGAACCAATAACAAGTAAAGGATGAATGAGCATAAAATGGGCATGAAGATAGATCATAGTGGTAAAAGAGTTTGCCAGGGCTGCATAGATAAAAAAAAATGGCTTAAGTGGACTGCACTGCACATGCAATCCCCATGGGAGAAAATTGTCCCTATTAAAAAGATGTTATTTGAATTATAGACATTCCAGGTTCTTTTAAAATCCTTACTAGAGTAAAAATTAAGGTAGCGTTTGGTTCGCTGTAATGAAGGCTGGAATGGAATGGTCATTCCATTGGAGTGACCATTCCCACGTTTGGTTCGTGAAAAAACGGCGGAATGACCATTACTTCAGGAATCACCATTCCTTTATACAAGGGAATCACCATTCCACCGGGGGGGCAGGGGAATGGCCATTCCATTCCTTTCCCAATTTTATTTTTGACGAATTTTATTTTAAAAAGCAAAATTTATTAATTTTTTAATATTTTAATAAAATATAAATAAATATTATTATATAAATCATAAAATAAACATAGTTGAAATTAAATTTAAAATATCAAAATTTTAAGAATAATATTATATACAATGTTTGGTCACATAAAAAAATTAAATTTTATTTTAAAAAGCTAAATTTATTAATTTTTTAATATTTTAATAAAATATAAATAAATATTATTATATAAATCATAAAATAAACATAGTTGAAATTAAATTTAAAATATCAAAATTTTAAGAATAAAATTATATACAATGTTTGGTCACATAAAAAAATTAAATTTTATTTTAAAAATCTAAGTTTATTAATTTTTTAATATTTTAATAAAATATAAATAAATATTATTATATAAATCATAAAATAAACATAGTTGAAATTAAATTTAAAATATCAAAATTTTAAGAATAAAATTATATACAATGTTTGGTCACATAAAAAAATTAAATTTTATTTTAAAAAGCTAAATTTATTAATTTTTTAATATTTTAATAAAATATAAATAAATATTATTATATAAATCATAAAATAAACATAGTTGAAATTAAATTTAAAATATCAAAATTTTAAGAATAAAATTATATACAATGTTTGGTCACATAAAAAAATTAAATTTTATTTTAAAAAGCTAAATTTATTAATTTTTTAATATTTTAATAAAATATAAATAAATATTATTATATAAATCATAAAATAAACATAGTTGAAATTAAATTTAAAATATCAAAATTTTAAGAATAAAATTATATACAATGTTTGATATAAATTTTATTCCATTCCTGGTATCATTCCATCATACCAAACACAGGAATCGAAATGAGAGTCCTATTACTGAAATGATTCCTTTGTCTAACCAAACGTTGGAATGAGAATTACCATTCCTGCCTCATTTCATTCCAGGCTCATTCCAGCCTCCATTTCATTCCTCTCAGCAATCATTCCAGCGAACCAAACGCTACCTTAGACTTCCCTTCTTTTAGGCATTTTTCAATTAGAAAAGGATTCCATTCCTATTATTTATTTATTTATTTATTTTGTAGTTAGATTCCTGTCCTTCATTTATTTATTTATTTTTTTTTTTTTGCAGTTAGATTAGGTTAATTCTTTAACTTTTTATCGTTGGCAATTGCAAACCCATGGCCATGAAGGTGTCCTGTGTCCAGGTTTCCTCAAATGATCTGAATTGTTTTTCCTTTTATATTTTTTCCCCTTTTGGTTTGAACCATCACAGTGCCACTGAAGTTCATTAATGGAAACAAGTCATACTGAATTAGATTAGAATTCTTTGCTATGGCAAAGTTGTAATAATTCCTAAAAAGGAGGGGCTTGGGAACTTATATATTTTGAAGGCCTGTGCTAAGCTCGAGCCCAAAATAAATATATATTAAAATTCAGGATTTCTTTAAAATATAACTAATAAAAAATAATATAAATTAAAATTATATTATATATAATTTTTAAATTTTGTTTTATGCATCAAAATTCACAAAAGAAGAATATGAAGTAAATATCACTGAATAATGCTAATAAGGAAAAAAAATACACATATATCTAAACAGAGAGTGATTTGATATATTATAAACTTTTGAAACTTTACCTTAAATTAAAAGAAAAGTATAAGCCATGTTATTAAAAAACGCTCATGCAACTATTTTATTGTTAGGAGTAAGATATTAATTATATATAAGAAAAAATTCTTTCTTCAAATATTAATTATAAGAAAAAAAATAAAAAATAAATATAATATTTAGAAAAAAAATGCTGAAGCTAAGCTTAGCCTAAAAATAAACTAATTTGTTCATAAAATTTGGATTGAAATACTTATATTATGTAGCTTCGAAAGTGGAATAAAATTGAATATTTTATTAAATAAAATGAAAAATAATAAATAAATAAGTCCTATGTATGCATGGATGCATGGGTTTGACCCTATTGTATGGACCCAAAAAAAAGGAAGAAAAAAAATCCAAATTTGTACTAAAGAAAGGGAAAATGAAAAAGAAAGATACAATATTTGAAATCCATTCAACAACACATCAAATAATAATAAGAATAACTAAACCAGATATAGAAATGTAATGGTATACATGGTGGTGTTAAGTTAAACTTCAGAAATTATAGTATTGAAGGGGGTAATTTTTTGACCTCTAAGAAGGCTTAATAAGAGTAATGTTGGGTCAGGTATTGTTTTACACATTTTGTTCATGTACAAAGACACGTTTGGATTCCAAAATCCATTTACCCACAAACAAATCACTTGCCTTTTCATAATCTACACACCCAAAAAAAAAAAAACGCATTAAACCAAATAAAACAATATGTGGTCTTGGAGTATAGGTTGTGTCACAACCCAAGCCCAGGAGGTCGGGGGTTAGCGAAAGCCAAACCAATGACACACGTACTCCTGTATATGCACACTTAAACCCAGTCCAAATGTACACGTACAAGGGAAGATTCACACGTGCATACATGTACGCGGAAGCTGTAGATATCAAAACATCACAACACGATATGTAGGAACAGAGTAGAAAACCAGAAGTTATATATATCATATTTGACAGTGTTACAAAATGAAACAAAATACTGAATACAACTCATGAATGAATGTAAGCATGATAGATTTCAAAAGAATCAAGACCCGTATACAAAATGAGGACTTGACGCTCTCCGAAAGGAGGGATCACGCCCACTCCTCTAGCCCGGATGGGGCCTCGAGGGTCTCTCTTGCAACCTGATTGACCGACGAGGGGTCGGTCTGGGTATCTGAGCCTGCAACACCAAGGACAAGCATGAATACAACGATCCAGCAAAGTGTAAACAGTAACAAGATAACACATGTTGTTTCTAATCAAATTAAGGAACAGAAGTAAATCATAATATGTCAATGCTTGTAAATTAGGCAATCGTGCGAGAAATACAGTATGCTCTAGTGAATCAAAAATACATACACTGTACATAACTAGGCGGCTACCACACATGCCATATGCTCCCAAATGAGGGATCTTATAAACATGAGGAGAACACCATTGTTCGGGCCAAGGTACAAATGGGTCTCGGGTTTCCTAGGATCCGAATTCCCCAAGACGTGTCCTTACTACATCAAGGCCATATAACTATACCAAAGTCACCCCGTCGGGCTCCTAAGGCTGAGGCAAAGTAGTGCCTGACCATAATGAATCAATCATGGGCTACACCTCAAGTCAAACATGCCAACAGGTATATCATACGTGCATAATCGTGATCAACATACGTGTATACTCAAGGTGTAAAAAACATCGCACTGAAGCTATCAAGTGATGTGTAAACGAAATCACATAATCATGTTAAAAGAATAGAGGTCAATACTTGACATGCAAGATGCAATGCAATGAATCCATATCGAATCAAGGGTACTTACAATCCAACCCTATTCTAGTTATCCAGTGTTTTTAACCTTGCATGTTGATATAGTTTTAAGGTCTCCGATGTATTGTTGTCTAGTGTTGCATTTCACCTGAGAGTACACCGAAATACCTTAAACCAATACCCATGGGAAGGTACTTGACCGCTAGATACCGAACATAAATGATTCTCAGCCCTCGAGATCATTCACGTAGTAGTCTCATAGTCCTTTGGGCAAGTTATGGTCACCTACCTTCTAGGTCCAAGGCCCTACTAAGTCTTCTTCCTTTTTCACCTGTACATTTCTCTCAGCTTCGCCGTAGGAGACCTGATGGCTCAGCCGCAGGTCCCTTACGGCTTAGCCGTAAGAGAGGACACGACTTAGCCATGGCCACGCCGTAGAAGAGATGCAGATTTGCATACGCTCAGTTATTTTTAGGGACACCCTGTATTGATCTACGGCTGGGTCACGGTGGGGCTTACGGCTTAGCCGTACTACATGTCACGGCTTAGCCGTAGCACAATTTACGGTTCAGCCGTGAATGCGCAAGACCAATTTCTGAAGGACTACAGAATAACTGGACCGAAGGAAAACCAATGAACTCAAAGGAGCAGAACTGAACTCAACTGGGCTATAAACATGCTATACATATAAGATCATGAAAAAATCACTTCAATCACACACATACCATCATGGGTTCATACAAGTCATGCTTATACTTGCCTCAATTCGATTCTAACGCTCCACTTGCTGTCCTTGGGCTCAAATCACTGCCAATCACCACCTCCAGCTCTTATGCATGAAAAGAGAGGAAAAACCTCATGAGCCAAATCATGGAGAACGATGGAGAACGAAAAGAGAAGGGAGAAGAGGAATCCAATCTCCAGACATACCTTGAATCACATAAATCCCAAGCTCCCTCTTGCTGTTGGTTTGAGTTAAAGGAAAAGAGGACAATCAAGAGAGAAAGAGAGAGAGAGAGAGAGAGAGAGAGAGCTGAAGAACTGAGATGCAAATGGAGTCGGTGAAAGGGATTAAATAGGATAAGGTTAAAGGAAATTACAACCAAGTCCAAATGCTTAAGGTCATTTACAGTTCGAGTCAAATCTAGGTCCAACAGAACCAAGCGACATCTTTTGCCATTGGCATAGTTACAGCATTTAACGAGCTCAACAAGATACACGTGCTAACACCAAGATGATGCAGAAATGACGAGATCTTGGAAAAATGCAAATTACGAAAAAGGGCTTGGCCTACCTAAACCAGGTCAAACTCAATCCAACTACCTATCTAGGACCCACAACAAAATTAAAATAGGCATAGAACATCATTAACAACAAAAACAACCTTAATTAGTAGTTAAACACGATAAAGCTGGGTCAGGATGTTACAAGTTGCTTCATCCTGGTCTTGTTTGGGTGTGACAATAAATGAGTTTAGATAGGAGATATTGGCGCTACATGAAATCTATTTTGCCATTCTAGTCTATGGCCAAAACCAAAATTAAAAGAGAATAAGAAACACACAAGCAATTGAGTGAGGGGCGTTCCAATATTATAGCTGGAGCCAAGTCAAGTGTTCCATGTTTTAATTGCTTGCAAGTATATTTTCCAGGCATCTAATTGCTTCCTTAAAACAGTGGACTACAAAAGCAAATATCACTCCTAAATGAACTATTACAATGAATATGAGATTCTATAATTAGTCCATCGAACAAAGAGAAGGGAAGAGGCTTGACTCAATCCAACTTGTCAGCATCGTGCCTACTTGTGCTGATGTTGGGTCTTTGAGGATTGGCAGGGCCATCCATGGCTATGCTGTTAGGTCTGGGTTTGAATTGCAGGTTGGACTACACTTGTGAATATGTATGTGAATAGTGGATTGATTGGCGGTATTTGAAAATTAAATAAATTCGTGCTTAAGATAAGAATAGAAAAGAGATAACTCAAGGCCATTTAAATTTTCATTGTAAGCAAATATAGTTTCGATACGTTCCAATTTATTAGGGATGTGGTAATGATCGTTACTTATATTAAATTTAAATTCTCCAACAACATTATAGGAAAAATTTTAGGATCGGGAAAGATACGAGGAAGGGATCTTTGGTGGAGAGATTTAAAACGGTGGAAAGATAAAGAGTGTTTGTTGGTTGACCGAGTTGCAAGAGAAATATGAGAAATGATAGCCACACTCCCCATCTCACAACTCATCTCACAACTGTCCTATGTGGCATGTCTAACTAATTTGTTTTGCTTTTAACATTGTAGAGATAAAAGGAAAGGGAAACTGCCACATAGGACAGTTGTGAGATGGGGAGTGTGGTTAGCATTTCTTGAGAAATATTAACATCGATCCAACTGGTGACGTGGCTTAGAGAGGATTGAGAATTTGGTGTTTTGAAAGATTGTGATTTATTCCCAAGTGCTGTCAGTGTTTTTATCTTTCATATTTTGTTTCCTTCTATCGCTCAAACTGATACAATGGATACAATGACACAATGGTTGCATCCAAAGGATAGAAGCATCTACTCTCTCTTTTTCTTTTTCTTGCTTCCTTAAGCCTTTCCACCGGACCGGTTGTATTGTTTGGGGCCTGGAGAATCCTGGGCAAACTTACTGGATGGGATTTCTTCAAACCACCACTATCCTACTTTTCAGAACTTGACTCTGCCTGTGGGATCTGCTTGGTGGGTTTCATGGAAGGAGATGAATTTGTAATACTTGGGAGGTGCAGGCACCTGTTCCACAAGACCTGTTTGGATGCAGATCTAGAGCGGAATAACACCAAAAGGCGGTGGAGACGGTGCCCCAAATGCCGTTCGTCATACTTTTTTCATCCGGACACACCGTTGATGCTCATCCGTTTTCGCAGTGGGCTGACTGTTACTACTGTCATCGCTCCCCATCGTGTCGCTCCCTATGTATGGCTTTTTAAACCTTTTGTAATGTTTGGTTTTATTTTGATTGCATTCAATTTATCTCTTTGACCCTTGGATTCATTCACATGATGCATACATGTGTTTATTTATAGTTAAAAATAGTTAGGCCTTGCGTATTATCTCGACTTTGGTTCTTACACATCCATCCAAAATAGGATTTGTCTCGGCTTCTCTAAAGTGGAAGGGGTCCTTTAATGCCTGCTTTTTAACCTTCGTCTTCTTTAGATATTTAGATTACTAGAGGTTGGATGAATTTTAAGATTCATTCGTTCAACTAAGAGCATGAGCAACTATGAGGTGTGCCGGATGTGCATCTTGCGCACAGGTGGGGGCCACCTAATGGTCTATCCAAGTGGACCACACAACCAGGGTTCTACACCCATCTAAATGTACCATACAATACTAAACTTGTGAGGCCCCAATGGAGATGTATAGTTTAGGGGTTGAATTTTTTGGGAGATCTTTGGATATTGGGTCCAAGGGTCCTTGTCTAGTTCTCAATTTACAAATCAAGACTTCAACTTCATAAGAAGATTCAATGAGTAGTGTTTTCCTTTTTGTTCTTGAGTTTGAGCTTGATGGTTTTGCAGTTTGGCTTTCGCCAAGATTATTTAACTATGTTATAAATCGATTACAGGAGCCCACATTTAAAATACAAAACGCTTCATAAATGACTCTTTTTAATTAACTTTGGGCCACATTTCACTGCAGTCAAAGTTTGCCCATAATCAAATCGATCATGTACAAAACACGCGAGTGAGATAAAATCCGAAGTAAATTTGACATTTTACAATCGACCAATATCAAGTTGAGAGTAATTCTTACTTGAGTGAGATGTGAATAAGTACTATACACCTAGCCAAGGATTTAGCCAAGAATATGTCAATCAAGAAATGGAATTTATGCTTCCGACCCTTGCATAGTTAAGACAAGGCTTTGATGATGATAGTGCTGGTGGACTCGATATTAATACATAGGGGCATGTGCTTTTTAGAGGCTTAGATTTCTGAAGTGCGCATTAGTGATGATTTTGAATGACTCCATCGTAGAGGATCTTTTGAGATCAATATCAACAATATCAACAATAGACCAAAGGCACTTGTTAATTATTTGATCATTTCCCCTTTTTTTCTCTTCTATGACAGGTCCTACATTGGCAATATTCACATTTTTCTTGAACAATAGTGTTATTTTTATTCTAAACCGAATAGACGATAGAAGGGAACATGGACTGAGTTCTGTACCATCAAAGGAACAATAACAAGAATGAAATAAAGATGGAAAAGAACCAAATATAAACACAAAGAAACAAAATACAACATCTAACCTCCATGCAAATTGTCCATCGATCTTTACTTAGCTAATGAGTTTGGGTTTACATTAGCATCTCTTAGTGTGAATCCAATGCCAAATCAGACAAGCCTCATCTTTATATCTCATTTGCTCATCATCTTTTATCAAATCATATTGTTGTTTATCAAGATCTTAGAGACTCATACTTTTCCATGGAATCGTATTGATTATAGTTGTCGATTCCCTTCAGTGCCAGGAACGTTTTAGAATCAGCTTGTGCACCATTTTTATCGTCTGAAGTTGTTGCTTCAATTGGAGAAGATGTGCTCTAGATTGTGAAGATAAGTGCTTCTCAAGGGCAATCAACACATATTTTGAAGTAGGCATTCCTACAACCTTGGTGTAAACACTTTAGTGAGAAACGTGATGAGTCAACTCAAGAGAAGTTTATCCTATTTTACCCTATTAGTATTGGCTGGGTTTAACTTAGTTTTTCCAATAGTTTAAGTATTTTAAATTGTTTTTGGAGGGAATGGTTTTGTGCCATCAATGTAGCCTATGAGATCATATCATCTCTAAGGATGGGCAACAATTGTAATTTCCACAACAAGTAAATAATTATTATGATCAAATTTGATGGTGATAAAATGCTGGATATTTGGGAGTGGATAGGAAGAGGAAAAGGAAGATGATGACGTGAGCACGGCCATTGGGATCTAAAGATGTGTGTTTTAGGAAGGCTCTAATACCATATAGTAGATGGAGACAGGATTTAATGTGGTTTAGCTTTAAGTAGGGTTCCATACTCGTCGGTTCCAGTCCAATTCCATGGAGGACCCGGAACCGGAACCGTTAATGAGAAAATGGACCCAAAACCAGTTTGGAACCAATTTCTGGTTTCGGAACTAGAACTGCTATTTATAATATGGAACCAAAATCAAAACCAATTTCTTTCTTTTTGTATTGATTCTTTTCCGATCAAGATATATGGGTCCATGGAGCTGTGTCCATATAGATCTTGTTCATGGATTAACGAAAATATGCAAAGGCTTTATGCAGCTCCATCATTCTATGATTCTCTTTCCTTTTGCATATGGCATCACCTCTGATAGCATCCATTACTTCAGAACTTAATTTGAAAGCCGTATCTTGACCCTAATGTTTTCAGGATACAGCATACACTGAGAAAAATCACAATCAACCTAATACAATACCTTGGTAATCAAAGACCGCTAAACAAGATGACGATGAAGGTCAAAAGAGATGGCTTAAAATTCAGATTTGGTGCTAAAAAAATTTTCTTCTATAAGCTAAAAGCAACATTTGTGCACTTGGCTAAGAAATCTTGGAAATCGCATTTGCTCACCCATATGATGTAATATGTACCATATTATCATATCACCATGAGGTTCAATTGTCACTCTCAATGGAAAACTCTGTACTTTCATTGAGTCGCCATGACATTCAATTGTCACTCTTAACTAAAGTCTTTTGTTGCCTAACTTGATTATTCTCGCTCCTAGCTAAACAGATGAACTTCTATTATTCATTTTGATTTTATGCCACTTTTCAATTATTCTTGTTAGGTTTTGCATGTGTAGGGGCCTTTCTAATGTATATTACCATTTAAAATTATTGGAAAAGCACAGGGGATGATCGTATTGGAAAGAGAGAGAGTAAAGACGTTTCCATTTCTCACAGGATATTCAGGAATTCTTAGCTTCATTATGATGCCCATTTCTAGAATCATCAAACATGATTTAAAATTTGTAAGTCTTTCCTATCTTTCTTTTTCCTTTCTTTAAAGATGTACAAGAATGAATTCAATTGTGAATTCAATTGCATAAAAGTATAGGAAGTAGAATACAATCATCAACCCTTTGTCATCATTATTAACTACCTTGTGATCCCTTCTGGTAGCATAAAGAATAGGGTATAAAATAAATTATAGTTATGTATGTGATTTTGAAGAAGTTATTATTTGAAGGAAATTTTAGTGTTCTTTGAGGAAGTTATTATTTGAAGGAAATTTTAGTGTTCTCATTTTGTTATTGCTTTTCATATTATTGGGGGAATTATGCAAAACATTTATTGATTTAAATAGAAAAACTATCAAAATTTTAAAAAATATATAAGTTATTGTTAGGATTGTTGTCAACATTAACATCTTATATATGATAAATTATTGTGACATAACATAATTACTTTCTTTTTTTTATTTCATGGGGCCATCAAATTTTGTTAAAAATAAATCTAACAAAAAGAGATGTGTTGGTAACAAAAACTTTCACTAAAAAATGCAAATGCACCACCTAAAAAGTTGTCCATCGGCAAAGATAAATGCAATGTAAAGTGTGTTATATATACCTAACTTAGTGGAATACTACGAAGTAGTACTGGAAGCTAAATAAATTTTACCATGTTGATTTAAATGATACCACTACTTTCTAATTGTTTCTCATGATATTCTTCATCTTTCCCACAAAAGAGTGATCATATTGAGAAATTAGCATTTTTAATAAAAAAATAACAATCTTAAAGTTGTTTATGGGCAAGATGTGTGTTCGACTAAGTGCTCAGGTTCAAGTACAGGCACTTGGGAAGTGAGTAGGCCCACATTTTTAAATCCTTTTTTTAAGGGCAGGTATGTATATCCCAAAGAAAGAATATACAATGAACAACTATACAACTAGAAAGCTCTAGCCCGGGTGCTTGTCCGAGAGATCCAACTAGAGAAATAAACGGGAGAGAATGAAACAATAAGAAAAGAGAGGCAAGAAGAGACTACATGTGCTCAAAAGTCAAAAAGACCCACAATCTGAGTGCATTTGTTGGTCAAAGCTTTGGGACCAATAAAAAAATCTCAATAACCTTATTGTTTATGACAGAACTGTGTTATAAGATGCAATTATTTTGTTTATAGCACATGAGTAGTATATGTAATATAAATTGATGATCCACTACAAATCATTCAGAGAGTGAAGATGTGAATAGTTATGGGTCCACATGGTTTCATGACAATTACCATGTTCGACATATGATTGATTATGGCTACTATAGGCATACATACATGAGTGCAAATCAAATAAGTTTGGCCTATTTGGTTGCAAGTATTTCTACTATGATTTCTATTTGTTTAGAGTCTTTCACTAAAGTGCAAGAGTCATATCTCTAGAATTCCAAATATCTTGTTTCAAATGATGGTATTGCCAGAGTTCTTTGATATCCACATTTTTTAATGCTAATTAACCCTAGACATTTCAAAATCCACTTTGGGGAACTAGCATTCGAATAAAGCATTTCAAAATCCACTTTGTGGAACAACATTTGGAGAAAGCAAACAAATAAGCTCTAGACCTTGATCCAACACATTGAGGATTTTGGATATTATACATGGATTTGAGCTTGGCCTATATAGCCTACTGAGCCCAATTATCAATATAATATTGATACTAGGTTGGTTGTCGGTTCTTGGGTGTTGTTTTGTTGTGACTATGCTCTTGGTATTGCCTTTCCTTGAAAAGGGATATTCGCCTCCTTTGGCCTGGGTCAGAGATAACAATGCTGCATCGCAGGGTGACCTCTCTAACCCGTGCATAATATCTAGCAGATCTTCCACTCGGATAATTTCTCCTCTAGGTAAGTATTTAAATAACTCAAGTTCGATTTTTATTGCTCTATGATTATGATATATTCCCTTTTTTTCCTTTTTTTTTTTTTTTGTTATGCTGAGCAACTAGTATAGGAGTGACACGTGCATTGCATTGTTATGTTGAGCAACTAGTATAGCAGTGACACGTGCATTTGAGTGCCCATGGATTGATTATTAGCCTAGTGTGTGAGATTAAGGTGTCAAACACTACTCAGCCATGAACACAATGACAATCTTGACTTAATGCTTTGGATGCTCTTTTTTCTTTTGGCAGACTCCACGTCGAAAGCTAGATAACCGAAGCCTCTTCAGGCCGATGGAGATTGTGTCTCAAACCAATGAGGTATGAAAAGATGCACTGATGGATACGGATGGACACAACAAGGACACCGATTTTGGGCATATAAAGGCAATGGCTACAACAGTTAGGATCAAACATCCACTTGTTATTTACCATTGAAAAAAGAAAAAAAGGTCCTCTGGTTAGCACAATATCCTAACTGCAGATTCCTTTGGTTCATTGCATTGTTAGGCTATTAAAAGCCAAAAGCGATGTTATTTTGGTAAATAGAATAAGCTATTAATAAGATTATTAGGCGTAGTATCATTTGATTAAAAAAATTATATTTTTATTGTTTTAACATAAACATTTTTACTTTGCTACCTACCAAATAGCCAACAAATGAGCTACTAGATCAGTTTAAAATTCAGCCCAATCAACATCCAAGCTCACTGGGATCTTTGCGTAGCCTTTCTCCCTCCTGCTTTTTCTTTTTTTTTTTTTTAATAGCTATGAGAACCACCCTCTATTCGGCTTCCTTTGACAAGGGTAAGTAACCTACATCCTTGCAAAGCCTTTCTCCCTCGTCTTTTTAACGGGTGCAAGAACGGCCCTTGTTTTGGCTTCCTTTGATAAGGCAACTCCATTTTAAGCACCTACATCGACAACAATGAAACCACACATGTTAAAGTAGGGCAAGGACTATGTCAACCCATTTGAACCTAACTTATTATCTTCCATTTAGGCTTTGGGCCCACCCTAGCCTACAAGGATAAAGCAATTGCCTCAAGTAGAGCAAGATTGACAATCCATCCTAGGCCCATGTTGAGAGTAGGGTAAGGACAAGGGGCCCGGACCTTTTGACAGGAGAATCTTAGGCGCATTTGGTATTATTCTTGTGTTGTTCCCAATTTTTTACTCAAATCAGGTTATGTTGAGACAGATTTTTCTGCAAAACTTATTTGGCAACATTATATTAAAATAGTTTACAGAAAATATGTCATATGGAACTTATTTTATTTGGTAATAGTATACAAGATTTTTTCCAATAAATAGAAGCAAGAGAATCATAGAATCTAAAATGTGGAACCTACCTTTTAATATTTCCAGCATATTACTATTGTCATACATGAGACCCACCTATTTAAGGTTATAACGTGCTACCCAACTTTAAAAATTAGAACATGGGGCCCCATATTAATAGAATTTATAAGGTGAACCTATCTTTATAAAAATTATAATGTGGATCCACCTTTTTTATATAAATATGGGACTTATCTTTATAAATTCCAGCATGTACACGCCTTTAGAAATTAGAGTATGGCCCACAATTATACGATTTATAATGTAGGCCCTCATTTTGTGATCCTGACTACGTAACCTACATTAAGCAATAACAAAGTGGAGCCACATTGTTTGGTATTTTGTACATAGGATCCATATTTAAAAATTATAATGTGATCCTCACATTTAGAAATTATAATAGATTACAATGTGGGGCCATATTGTTTGTTGACAATGAATACTGGACTCACTTTAAAAATCACGTGGTACCTACCTTTAAAATTTTGAACATGGGGTTACATTCTTAGGATTCACAAAATGTCGGCCTAACATTTATAAGAATTATAATGTGACTTCACCTTTAGTGATTGTAAACATATATCCGACATTTAGAAATTAAAACATGGGGCTCACACACAAAAGATTTATAATGCGGCTCCACCATTATAAGAAGGGGTATTTCCCTATAACTTACCTCTAGAGATAATTTTTTTCTCCATCCCAAAGTTCAAATATTTCCTCACAGGTACTATTGCAACTTTCTAGGACTAAAATACCCATAATTTGGCTTATGGCATAAAAAATACATTCTTGTGAATGATAAAAAAATATTTAGAATTTTATTGTGGCTACTTTGATCTACAGTCTCACTTGTTCGCATAATGCTTGATTTTTATTTTTACTTTTTAATTTTTTGGTCCAAGTTTTTTTTAATTTCCTTCGAATTACAAATTTGATGAAGCTTATCTCGGGGAATGTTGCCATTTGCAATATTGGATTTTACAAGTTCGGTGGAATGGTGTATAACGTATCATCTTCACATTCTGGCTCCAGCTTTACTAAGTGTTGGAAGGGTACTCTCAAGGCTCACAAAATCGATGAATCATGTAAATAACAAAAGTGCACATTTGGGGGTGTTTGGAATGGTGGTGGTACTTGGCAGAAAAATCTACTTGCTGCCTCGTATTTCTATGACAGGAATGCCCAGGTGATGATTATGGATTTCTTGCTTAAACCAAACATTTGTTGTGCAGTTGATCATATGGTATTATTTTGTATAAAAAGCAATGAACAAAAGATAGGGAGAGGAAGTATTAAGTCAAATTTGGAGGAAGCCAAAATTGGTATATTTATTTCGAAAAGAGAAGAAAAGGAAACCATAAACTAAGGATGCAAGATTATTTTTATCCATTAGCATTATGTTCACTTAATTCTTTTTTCTAAAAAAAAATTATACCCGTTATTTTGTTAACCTTACTCTCTTCTTGCATTTGCTGTTCCAATAGCTTGAATCACCTTATTTTGTAGGAATTTAGTTTAATGAGGACAAAAGGTTCAATCTTTCATGGCATAATGAATTTCTTTGAATTCTAAAATTTTAGAGCCAGGCACATCAAACACGAATTCCACCATAATACTCTTTTTTTTTAACCTGCATATGAAGTTATTCAAGCCTACTGCGACGTTGATTGGACTATTATAGCTTGTTAGATGAAACCAAGTCTTTAAAATTTATCTTAAAGATTTTAGATCAGAATCCTATATGTGAAAGCACCAATCCAGTCTTCACCTTTAAAAATGTGACTTGTGAAAGTTAAGACCCACTTGGTCTTCTAAGAAGATTTTACAACTTAAAATGTTTGGTGGGTCTAATTTTTTAAAATGGATGCCCTTTGTATTTTTGAGGGCCAAAAGGCCCACAAGTTCCACTACATGGTATATTTCCACTTCACCTGCTTCCCTACTTGAAACGTACCACTTGAAACATAGTTATGCATAAAAGAGTCTTTATTGGTGGGCTTTGAAATATTTCCAAAAATGACATAAGTTTTAACACTTTTCAAATTTGTTCCTAATTTTTTAAGAAATTTTCAATTAAGGACATCTGTCCATTTAAAGCTATTTTCCTGCAACTTTTTTCTTCAAAATTTTTTAAATATCCTTATCATCCTTTATTGAAATAAATTCCTCAATCAATTACTCTATATTCTTCTCAGTTTCTTCTCCTACAACTCTATAATGATCAAGGACAACTGGTATCTCCATGATGATTGGTTGCATGTTGTAACTGTTAAAACCATGTCACAGCTTTAAATGATTGGTAATTTGGCATTTTAAAAAAATTGAGAAAAAGAGTTGTTAGGAAGTACTTTTAAATAGATGGATGTCCTAAATTGAAAACTTCAAGAAAAATTTAGATACTAATTTGAAAAGTTTTGAAAGTTGGGTTATTTTTTGAAATAAGGTAAAACCTTAGGGTCTCATTTAAAATTTCCTCCTATTATTAGGAAACCAAAGTTAGAAACCTTCTATTTATTGAAAAAATTGGTTTTCCACCATAATTATATCGTGGGGCCCAATGCACTGATAGCTAAGTGCTGAGCAACTCCTTTTTACAGAATCAATCAAGAATTAATCACTGGCATATTAGGTTGAGCAATCAACTTGGTCTAGTTTGAACTAGATCCAAGTTGGTTTGGACTAGATCCAAATTGGTTTGAGCCTGATTCAAATGAACCTAGCTAGCTTAGATGGACAGTCAGTTTGGCACCTCCTTATGGGCAGTTGATGACCGATTTTCAACCCTCATAAATCTCATCATATTTAATTTCAAATCTGTAATCCAAGTTAAGTCCATCTCAACCATCCATATCAGATTTAAGCCCCTTTATTTGAATGGGCCTGACTGGGAGAATCAAAAAATCGATTTGATTAATCAAATAAATAAATAAAACTTGTTGACTTGTTGAAAATATAACCCTTGGAGTTACAAATACTAATTAACTTATGAATTTCATCTCAAAATTCTAGTTTCACCTACACCTTCTAAAATAAGATTTTCAACTTTTTGAAGAAAGAGAGTTGAGGACTTGGCAGGATTGGTTATTGAAGAAACTTCTAGATGTTGAAATGTGTGTCTTACTAAAGTGCACCAATTTGGTTCCACATCATGAGGAGTGTTGAAAAATATTTTTATTGCCTCAACCACCATGGCTTTAAAATGTGCATGTGGCAAGATGTACACCAATCAAGGTCCAACCAAATGAAAGCGATAAAAAGTATTATCGTTGCCTGTACTAATGTTCGGATTGGCTGGCATAAGAGATTTAATAGAGTATACATGGCCAAACAGAGAGCAAAGGCGGAGCATAATTCGGCGAGACTGGAAATTCATAGAGGACCCGGGGCTGAACCCTGGCTGATAGATTAGAACAATTTACCCTTTCATCTCATGGACGCTAAAAAATGGTTTGTATCTGTCCCGGGTCTTATTGCAACATTAAAAAGGATTGATTATATGTGGCCCAAGACAAGTGCCAATGTTGGACGCTGTAGTGAGAATAAGAAGAAAAGCTTCTTCTGGGTAATTCAGGGAGAAAAAAAAGATTAGTAGTTGAAATATTTTTTCTATACATGTTTAAAAAGGGGCCATATAAAATTGTATATAATTGCATGTAGCGCAAAAATCAAAGTTTTTAATATGGCCCTAACTCAGCTGGATGAAGAGACCAAATGTGAAGTATTTTACAAAACATCCGAGCACATGAGTTCAAGTCCTCAATGTAAAAATGAAAAATCAATCTATTTTATATGGCGTCGCAGAATTCCCAACATTTTTCAAATATGCCCTCAGAAATATTGACGCCTTTGCATGGGTGGCCAGCTTCCAAATGATAATCTTGGCAATATATTATCTGCTTATTCAATCTTGCAATATGATAGAAAAGTTTTTCTTTCAGAACTAATGGCCCCTTTTCAATGGTATCAACTCATGTGTTGAAATGAAGTTGCATATTACACCTTGTACGGATCATACCATTGAAATGGGGCCATTGAAAAACTATTACACCTTGTATGGTATGGATCATACCAAGTCATTAAAAGTTGATCTTAAAGTTTTAGGATCAGGATCCCATATGTGAAAGCATTTCTTCATTCTCTAGACTTTCAAAAATGTGACATGTGAAAGGCCTACTAGGGCCCATTGACTCTGTTAGGTGAAGGGGTCTAGGAAAATTGACATTGAAACAAAGAAGTTTTAAAAAAACAAACCACTTGTCGTTTCAGAACTTAATATTCCACAACTTTTTTTTTGGTAGAAGATTACACAACTTAGGGCCTGTTTAAAGTGTTTGCTGTGTTTGGCAAAATTGGCCTCTTAGCTCACTGCAAGAGGCATTGCACATAGCAGCACAGTTTAATCTTTGGGCTTGTCACCTTTCTTCACAGTAGGTCAACTTTCCTCGCTCGACCATGGGGTCTCGTGCCCCTACAGTTGGGTGAAAAGAAAAAGGTGTTTGGCAAAATTGGCCTCTTAGCTCACTGCAAGAGGCAACGCACATAGCAGTCACCTTTCCTCACAGGCAGTCAACTTTGCTTGCTCGACCATGGGGTCTCATGCCTCTACAGTTGGGTGAAAAAAAAAAAAAAAAAAGGTGTGGCAGGTTTGATGTTTGAAAAATAGATGACCTTTGAAATTTAGAGGTCCAGTAGGCGCACAAGTTCCACCACATGCCATATTCCACAATAACATTAGGCCCAACTTAATTAGCTCCAATCCTTTAACCAAAATATAACAAATGAAATTCTCACCCGTGAGGGTTTGATATAGTCAACAAAAGCTAAATTCAATAGATAGTAAATTCAAAGGCCCAGATCATAAAAATCAATAGTAAATCCTTCTTTCTTTTTTTTTTTTTTTTTTTGCTAAAACAGTAAATCCAAGGAGCACGGTTGGCAAATAGAGATGAATTCTTCTATTTGAGGATTCCTTCAATATGAAAACGATCTATCTAGACAAACAAAGATGATCTTGCCAAAAGCATTATGTGTGACCAAACTGTCATAATTTTTAGCAACTGACTCGCTATCCATGAAAAATCAAGGGCCAAGCATTCACCCTGTAACTATTTTTCATTCCCTAGAGATCTTGAACGGTTTAGATTTTGCAAATGGGGCTCATAAATATAAAAATTAAGTTCAAAGGGTTTGGAGTTTTTGTAAACATCTCAAAATCTATGACGGATCAATGGCTTATATTTGATCCCGAGGCCATGTTTGATCTTCCGAAAATAATGCGAGGCCTAGGTCACGATTTTGGAGCCTACAAAAACGAAAAAATTGAAAGAAAAAAAAACTGCCAAATAATCACTTTTTTTTTTTCGCTGTGGAAGATTAACTATTTGGAGCCACCGCCTTGACGGCACTTAAGGTTTATGATCATATCAACTCGTTCTATATAATCCTAATCCTTATAAATATAAAGGCAAACAATACGGCAGGCAGCCAAAGAAAATATGTCAAGGTCACTTTCATCAGATCCATTCTACAATTCTTAGTCCACCTGCTTTCCTATCCTATTTGAAAATGCCACTCGTAGATTTTTCTTAATTCATATCCTTCCTCGTTAAGGAGCCTTCATAGGATTGTTATTACAAAAAAAAAAACACAAAATTAGAAACTAGTCATTCCTTGACAAATTTGAATGTGATCCAACCTAATTAGGACGGTGGGCCCCAATCCACTTCCTTAGATGAAAGTCCCAGGAACGTTCCGGATTAGGAATACTTTCCAATTGGAAATTGGGAAACCCCAAAAGGAAACCTCACAGGGATCAACAAAGGAAAATGCCCAAACAAACACCGCCTTACTGTTCTCTGAATTCCTAGGAAAGGGACCCCCATTCACAATAAAAAGGACCAGGCCCTAGACACTCTATTTATCTCTTCAACTCCTCCTAAGTCCTAACCTCTAGTCCTTAACCCTAGTTTGCTCTTTTTCCCTCTCTACAACAAAAGAAAGATAAACCCTAACCCCTAACTCTAGTTTGCTCTCTCTCTCTCTCTCTCTCTCTCTTGTTTTCAATGAAAAAACCCTGGGTTTTGAAGATCTGATATCAGCAACCCTTCTAAAACCCTAGAGTCTGATCTGTTCTTACAAGATCTGTTTGGATCTGATCCTCACATGTTTTCTGATGCCATGGTTCTGAACGGCCGGCCGGTGAAGCGGATGAAGAGGCGGGTGACCGCCGATCTCTACGACTTTCTGACGTTTCCGGCGGACGGAGAGGGCTTCTCCGCCGCCGGAGGCCGAGAGGAGACGTTCCGGTCCGGCGTGCGGTCTTTCCTGGCGAGGCACGCACGGGAGGTGCCCTCGCACGTGCCGCACCCGCCGACGTGGCAGGTGGCGTTCCGGATCGGGGATCTGGACGGCCGGGATTCGTCGCCGGAGACGGTGGCCGTGCTCCACGTCGTGGAGGAGGACGTGATGCGGTCGAAGTCGGTCTACTGCGACATGTGCCGAGTCGTTGGTGAGTCCCGCGTCGCGACTCGCCGAGTCGTGGATCCCAACACCTGACTCGCTCTCTCCATGCATTGATAATTGATTGTTGGGGTGTTAAAAAAATTCAATTCGAATCCCTTACAAACTTTAGTAATATGGATTTTATCCTTAATTCCCGTGTTTAAATCGGTCCAAACTATTAAAATAATATATTTATTTTTATAAAAAAATATTAAAAAGTAATATTTTAGCCATTTACCATTTAGTTTTTAATCTCAACCCTTCACTCTCTATATGACTCTATATGATACTCTCCCTATAATATAGGACCAAGCCAGGGATAAATGATTAGTCCCTATAATATAGGACCAAGATAAATGATTAGTTAATAGATTGGTAACAGATTGAAATTCAATTCTAACCGCACACACTCTTAACTAATATAATAGAATCATTAGTCATACGGAAATCTGTTTGAAAATCGGCTGCGTATGACTCGGCCGAGTCGGAATCGACCGACAAACTCGCTCGAGTTGAGGCATCGGCTTGGCTGATAGAGCTATTGGACTAGTGCGATACAGCTGGATGTGGTTCCCACCTTGAGTGTTTTGAAGTTTAAAAGTTTGTAAACTGCTGGCTCCTGTGTGCGTCTTCAACTCTCTCAGCGAGGAAAAGGTTCATCACAACCAAACGAATTTCTGTCTGTCCGTGTGGGATAATTAGATATTTGAGCGAACGAATGGACGGATCATGTGCCACGTGTGAGGTGATTGGTTGACAACAAGCTTTTGTTTGTTGATGGACGCACATAAGAACCATTACTAAAAGCAGAGAGCACCTTTGAATGAAGAAAAAAAGAAACCCCTACCCCTACTAGGACTGGTCAGAGAGGTGGGACCCAGTTCTTTTTTAGGGTAGGGTAATAATAGACAAGTCACTAACAGCCATGCACGTATGGTTGGATGATCTAATTAGATGATGACTAACTCAGTAGGTCAGCTGCAATAGGACACAGTTTATTTCCGAGATTGCGGGTTGAAACTTGGAACTGTACTACTGGGGACATATGGAATTCACCTGGCCCTTGGGTGGGCCCAAGAATTAGGACACCCTCTCTATAAAAAAAAATAGAAAAAGAAAATAGTTGATGACTAATACCCATTGAAATTGTCTGCCATGATTTTGTTTTTTTAGGCTGATGTGGGTCACATTTTGATGGTAACAATTAGCCTCAATAATTCCATCTTTTTTTTTGTTTGTTTTGGATGATGGCATGCAAATAGTGGCCCACCTACCCGGAGATTTAACCCAAATTTATATTGTGGTAATTAGTGAATAGTTTAATGAACGTGGATCATATCTTCTTGCAATCTATGATTTCTTTGGTAGTTGTGGTTGGATTGTTGAAGATTGTTCATCTTGTCTGAAATATGATTTGTTGGGTTTGTTGGGTTTGTTTGTATGAGAAAGATTATCTAATTTTTTATTTTACTGATTGTTTGGTATTGGCTGGTGCAGGTTGGAGTGGTCATCCTGTTTGTTGGAAACGTTACCATTTTATAATTCGTTCAGACTGTAGCTCTTTAGATGCGTATCGGAAGATTTGTATGAAATGTGGAACTTTACTCAGTTCACTAGATTCAAGGTATTATAGTTTATGGCCTCTTTTTAGGGTGGATAAGTTTGTATTGAAGTTTCAAGCTTCATCTTTATCCACCCAATTGTTTTTCATTAAAGGGTCTTGTTTGTCACAGAAAAATTTAAAAAAAAAAGTATAATAAGAGCATTGCTGGGAGCCCCCCTGTTCTTTATAATCTCTTTGCTTGCTCCAGTAATGTTAATTGATGCCTCAGCAGCAAATTGGGTTTTTCTCATATTTGAGAATGGCATGATTTGTGTAGGTGCAAGACATGCAACAGTGAAATAACTGTAGATGATGTAGAGGATTGCATGATTCACCTCTTGGAGGACCACACTCATCTTTTGCATGGCATGGTGCATATGAATGGCTATGGCCACCTTCTTAGGATTAATGGCAGGGAAGGGGGCTCGAAGTTGCTCTCAGGATCTGATATCATGGGCTTTTGGGATCGGCTATGTAAAATGCTCAGAGTCAGGTGAATGGATATTTTATTTTCTGGGGTGGAGTTGGTAGTTCTTATTCTCATTCTAAAATGGGGATTATTTTTCAAAAGCAGTATGCTCATATGCTTTGTTATGCTGATACCATACTTGATTCCGGTTATATCGGTATCTGTGTCACCCGTCAATTGATCAACATCTCCAGGGATTGATGACACTATTAAATCACATGAATTCTGTAGAAATGAATTATATGCTTAAGAAATGCATGACTTGACTCTCCATCTCTGAAAGTAAATATCATCACCAAATTTGAACCGAGAAAATGTATCTTTGAATTGTTCAGCTTTCTTGTAACAGTAAATATCTCTGTTCTTTTATTCTTTCTTTATTATTATTATTATTATTATTATTATTAGCACTGAGAAAAAGTGTCTTTGAATTGCTAAGCTAAAGTTGTAACAGTAAATATCTCTTTTCTTTTCTTATTTCTTTATTATTATTATTACTACTACTTTTAGGTCTATCTTACATCTAGAAAGTATTGCTTGTCTAGATTTCAACTCTGGCTGCAAGAAATAATTTATTTTTGTTGGTATAGTTGGTTTTGCTTTTAGTCAGACTTTCTCCTTTGGATTTTTGCTGTTTCTTCCTTATGCTAGAGATCAGAATTCAGAAGCTTTAGGTTTGTCTTTGCTTTTATATGAGTTTACTAAAAATCAAAATTTGGAAGTTTTAGGTTTTGTCTTTTCTTTTCTCTTTGTATGAGGCCATTTCAACTTCTTACCACATGGTATGGGTTCAGTTAGAAAACAAAACAAAGTGCATGGGAAATCTGAAAGTTTAAATCTTATTCCATGTGCAACAATTTATAAGAAGAAATCCTTTTAGCAGGACTATTGATTCTCAACTTCCTCATTAATGGTATCTATGCTCAAGGTAACAGCACTTGTTTGGGGTCTACATTTCTCATATTAATAGCTTCATTCATACTTATCCTGGCGAAATATCTAAAAGAGCCCACGTAATGGGCAAAGAACTTGTTTTGGTGGGGCAAATTCTACGAGCAGCGCTGTGCTGCCAGTGCTCAATCTGGTAGGAGAGAAGTGAGAGGTCTTTTAACATTAGTGATATATTTAGTAGAAGTACAAAAATATGGTTCTTGGGAGAAAGGAATTTTGAGTTCTCGGGATGGTAGATAAATACCTTGACAAAGTGGGAAGAAGCATTGAAATCAACTAGTAATATTTCAGATGCACGCAAGGAAAGGATCCCATTTTGCAAAAAAAAAAATTTTTTTTAATTCAATGTAAGTAGGGCTTCAAAAAGGTTATATGGGATTGTATCCCCTGGTAAAATTAGTTATATTTCCCATCATAAAGTAGTAAAATAACAATGCTTGTCTATGCAGTGATGAGTGAATGGTAATTATTTGGTCAAAAGCATTGCTTGATGAGATCTTAAAATAATAATAATAATAATAATAATAACCTCATCTTAAGTTAAAGCTGCTCTCATAAAAACCTGCTTTCCTATCTTGCTGCGTTAATAACATAAAATAGCAAGTGTACTAGAGTTTCTAAATCAGCATATAAATATTCTTAACAGAAAGGTCACTGTGATGGATGTTTCGAAGAAATATGGCTTGGAATACCGACTGTTGCATGCCATAACCAATGGCCATCCATGGTATGGGAACTGGGGCTACAAGTTCTGTGCAGGGAGCTTTGCTCTCACTGCTGATGCATACAGAGATGCTGTAAACACCCTCTCCAACATTCCATTGGCCCCCTTCTTCACCCATGCACGTGCCTCGCGGACACGCCTCCAGGATGTGATCTCCTTTTACTGGTCCATCTCAGAGCAACGTCTTGTTACAGTGAGAGATCTGCTCCACTTCATCCTGGATCTGCTCCGTGCCACCCACAGGCAGGCAGTGGTATCCGCCCACAAGAAGCCTAAGAACGACACAGGATTATTGCTGCGGCAATGGGCAGAGGATGACATCAGGAGGGTGGAGTGTGCTATGATGAAGATCCTCCAAGCAGCTGGTAGGTCCCGTTGGATCACATGGCGCGCGCTCAAGGGTGCTGTGTCTCAGACTGGGTCGGTAGAGCTGCTCGACTACTGTCTGAAGGAGCTGGGTGGGAAATCAGTGAATGGCATGGTCGTGCATGTTCGGCGCAACGCTGAAACTGATGTGGTTGAGTACAGGTTAGTAGTCATGCCTTACTTCATCCTAATATGATACACTTTTTCTCTTATTTAAATGACTGCCTACAGAATCTAAATATTGGGTTTGACCTCCTTGTGCAGGCTTGGGAATGATGAAAATGCTGCTTCCAAAGGCATTGTATCCAGTACAGTTCCAACAAGGCCATGCTGCTTATCAGAAGATCACATCCTTGATGACCTCAAGTTCTTATATGAAGCCCTTCTCCAACCTGAAACCATGCTAAATTACAACCCACAGGCAATGCGAGAGATTGCTCACAGTTCGGCAGTGAAATTGCTCGACTGCAAACACTTTGTCAAGGACTACGAGTTTGATTCAATGCATATCCCAAACCCATTTGTGATACGTGTGTTGTGTGGAGTCAAGCTGGTCGACCATGCAAAAGATTACACGGCCCCTCCCCCGGAGCTCATAGTCTTGCCAACCACCGCTACTGTTGCTGATCTCAAGATTGAAGCGACAAAAGCTTTCCAAGAAGCTTACATTATCTTCAAGAAGTTCCAAGCTGAGAAACTGCTGGACTTTGGAGACGTGGATGACTCGACCAACATTAAGTTCTTGATCGGTACGAATGGTTCAGTGCATGTCAGTGGGCGATGTCCTGGGAGCTATGGACGCCAACGGTATCGCATGGAGAGGGGGACGGATAAGTGGACTGTGAACTGCCTGTGCGGTGCTAGGGATGATGATGGGGAGAGGATGTTAGCATGTGATAAATGCAGTGTGTGGCTGCACACCAGGTGCTCTGGGATCCCTGACTTGGAAGTTCCTAAAAACTTCGTCTTCATCTGTGAGAGGTGCAGGAACTTTGTTAAGATAGGATCCACCGGTGGCCGACGTGGACGTCCTAAGGTTAATAGGGAAGTGGCGGTAGACTGCAGCAATGGCGTTAGGTGTTTCGCAACAGGGTCATTTGGTTTTGGAGGAGGGTGAGTGAAAGCTTTTGATCGTCTGAGAGTCAATTTTCAATCGATAGGGCTGTCAGCTCAGCAGCCCAGGCGGGGCTTCTAGCCACCTTTTTTCTCTGTTTTTCAACTGGGGCAGGCCAAACCGGCTCGAGATCTCGGCCGGAAGCAACCCAGGCCTGGAATTTTAGAAAGTGCAATCTCATTCTGGGGCCTTACAGGCATTGTGATAAATGTATAGTATTCTTGTATATAAAGGATAAAAGAGGCATTTTTAAGTGAGAGGTTCTTTAAACAAAAAATCTCAGCTTTAGCCCCCATAAGTCCTAGAGAAGGTTTACATAAACAACAAATTTGCATTGTAGAGACTCGATTGCCCCTCAAATTATTATACCCAAAATTAAAGTTGAGATGGAGCGAGTTTAGCCAAACAGCTCTTTTCTCTATTCCAACTCAACTGGACTTGCCCGATATGCTTAAGGTTGTTGATTAACCAGTCACTCTTGGGCCGAATAAAATGAAATAAAGTCACAATTTAGTAATTGAAAGCTACTTTTGCCGCAGGCACAACAGATTAGGGTCCCTCCATTGGGGCACTCTCCACTATGATTAGTTGGGGCACCTCCCTCCTATTACGCAATAAAAAGTGTAACCTTGCAACAAGGTCTTCAAGGACAAAACCAAGCTAACCATAGTCCCACTGCATCCACAAGTCATAATGTACTCCCAACACAATGAAATTTAAGCAATAGAAAACAAGTGCATCCTCAGATTAACAGATATATTAAGCAACAGACGAGAAAATTACAAATTAAAAATTTTTACATTGTTCCTCAAATTCCATCCAATATGTTTTAAGTGCATTTTCCTCTCATATTTTTATGCTGGTTCATTCCCCCTCTCATGGAGTGATCTATCAAACAAAAATTTTTAAGGACAAAACCTCACTACTTCTCGAACAATCGTCCATTTTCCCAGTTGTCATCTGAGAATTGATTTTCTGCATTTGAAATGCAGAAATGTAATAATGCGACAACAAAGAATTTTTCACTGATTTGAGTCATGGCCATCATCTTTCTTGGTTATATGGTATTTACTGCCCTCCCATAACTGCCGTCGCAGCCCCAAAAAAATGGCCAAATGCAAATCGCTGACATACAGAAGATTGTCACTCACACCTAACAGAATTGTACATCTCCGCAAGTGAGGAAGATCTCATTATGGCACTCATCAAATTCTTGAACCTCAGGCTGCAGTCGCACCCACTGAAGAAATTTTTTGGCAAACAGACCAAAACAAAAGATTAGTGAGAAAAGTATACGAAGGAAAACCATGTACAACAACAATTTCCCATTCTCTTTCAAAATTTCCCAATTTTCAGAAAAAAGCTTCTTCTTTGAGGCCTGTTTCACTACTACATCAGAAGTTCCCTATCGTTCTGGGGGCTTCTTTACTGCAAATCCCATGGCCTACAGATCATGCAGAAATTTTCTTTTGTGCAAAGAAGCCACAAAACAAGCAGATTATGTACTGTGGAAGGCCCTAACAATTTTCAGAATCTCATGATGTTTAGGAAAAAATCTCAGGCCAAAATGAGCCTAAAACATAATTTTAGATTTTAAAATCTGACAGTTGAAGCATGCAAAAACCTTAGGCGATTTAGTGAGGCAATCGCTCGAAGAGCACTCCGAATCATGTCATCATTACGATCCACCTCCTGCTTAACAGCATCTTGCTTCGGCTTGTGATGTATAGTCTTTTGAAGAGGTTCAACCAACGAATCCAAAACTGTAAAACCAAAAACGGTTCAGCTCATAAGAAATATGATGTATCATAAAAGATAACTCATTGCCTTGTGAGTGTGTTAACCTGCAAGTACAGCAGCAGGACACTTGTCTGCAAGTTTTGATAGGATAAGATGGCAAGGCATCTTAACATCGTAATGATCTGAAAAGAACACAAATTCCAAATTACTACAGAAAACAATCAATGAGATGCCCATAATAGATGACAACAGCAAACAAAACAATACAATAATTTGGAAAACAGTGAGGAATTAGATGGAGAATCTACACCACTCTACACTTATAGAGTAAACATCATTAACAAGAAAATATTGACACTCGGTCAAAAAAATAAGTGTGAAATGGCAAAACATTATTCCATTTCTCATGAGGTTTTTCTAGTAACAAGGATGCACAACTTTTTCATGTTACTTTCAAACTATGAAGCATGGGTACTCCAAAAATGTACACGTACCCATATCGGGTATGGGTATGGGTACTGCTAAATATGTACCGAATACGGTCAAATGTACCCGGTATGTTTTGTTTAAAAGTTTGACTTTTTGGGTGCGGCATGGTTACGTACCCGGCAAGGATGAAAATAGCGATAGTAGCAGGCACAGCGGCATGCTGCTCAAACACTGCGTAGCGGGTGCGATTTGAAAAAATCATTAAAAAGTCTGAAAAAATATAAAAAAAATCCAGAATATTTAAAAATTGTAGAATATGTATTTTTCTTACAAAAGTAACAAAGATAAGGGGCCATAGGGGTCCCCTCACTGTATGAGGTGTTGTATCGTTGTATTAATAGAAAATATAGTAATGATCTTTTTTTTTTCTCACATTTATTGATACTGCTTAGAAACAAATAAAAGGCTTATAAAAAAAACAATGTAGTGAAGAAATGTCATTAAATTTTTTTCTTTTTTCTTTTTTTGAGAGAAGAAGTAAAGAAATAAGTCATACTATGTAATAGAAGTAAATAAATAAGCCTTACTATACATTTCTAAAAATTTTGGAAAATAGCTATCAATCACACTCCGTAGCGGTCCATAGCAGTCCCGTTGTGGCCATAGCAGTCCCATAGCGGCCACATAGTGGCCATACCGGAAATAGAGGCACTCACTTCAATATAGCGCAGTAGTCTCGACCGTTACGCTATAGTACCCGGTACGGTATGGGTACTTTTGAGAATTTTGATTTAAAATTTGATAAAAGAGTAATGAAACAAATTGTTTGGTGGTGTGCACATGGGTATTCTGCACCTATTCTCCAATCTTTAGCATTGAAATTACTTAGCGAGCCATATTCCACATCATGTTGTGAAAGGAATTGAAGCACATACTCTTTCATTCACTCCATGAAAAGGAACAAAATGACACCACATCGCTGTGAAGACAAGGTCTTTATGCATAACAATATTCATCTCCTATCAAAGAAGAGTCGACAGTAAACGAAAGAAGAGAGCTAGTTATGGGACATTTGTATTGATGCATTTGATTCATTAGAGGGTGCTGGCTTACTTGAAATTGCAGATCTTTCACTTGATGAGCCTAACATGGAAGCTGTGTTACTTGATGAAGGCGATAAAGTTGAAGTTAATTGATGATTGGATGTGAATCGTAAAGATTCTTAGCTTGACAGGACTTTCTTTGATGTTTACTTCATTTTTAGTGCTTTTGTTTGTAGTTTTTGTTGTAATGACATTAAACTCTAAAGGCTTGTACATGCCTTTTGACATTAAATTATGATTTGTAGGTTGAATTTGTAATGGTATTAAGTAATTGTTGGCTTATTGTATCTAAGGATTCTAACCTATTTTAATTATTAGCATATTGCATTATTAAGATTTTAAAAAATATAATTTTTTAATAGACATACCTTAGCCATACCCTTATTTTTTTTAAAGGATTTTGCCATATCAGCGTACCCATACCGGTAGCCGTACTGGTACCCATGCTTCATAGCTTTCAGACAGGCTATCAAATTATGAACTAGTTCCATAGTGCTCGTGTAATGCCAATGTAGTGCAAGCAATGGGCATATATAAAAATTTTGTAAAATTTAAATTATCATGACATGCAAATCTAGCACTGCCAAATCGATCACAGTACATAGGGTGTACCAGTTCTAATAAGGCATGCCAGTGAACAAAAATGACAAGCAAATTTGTCTAAGAAAACCGCAGATGATGTCGATTACAATTGTAATTTCCAGCATATGCTACAGAACCCATATCACAACTAAAGAAAGCCATAAAAAAGGATTTTTTGCACAACAATCTGTCTGAAAACCACCTATCTGATGTTAGTATGCAGAAGAATAGAAAGAACGAAAAGATATAATGGCATTTACCACAACAACTTGGCTAATGTTTTAGTTAGAATGTTGATATACATATATATATATATATAGAGAGAGAGAGAGAGAGAGAGGTGGCTGTGGGGTGAGGGAGTTAAGTACTTACCATCCAAACCAGATTTAAGGTATGGGACGATAAAAGATGAGGGATTCACTTGGTTAAGACAATTATCCAGCAAAGTGTCTACACATTCAAAAGCTGCTTTTCTAAGCTCAAGCCCATCATCTACAACATGCTTAAAAGGGCCAAGATCAACCGTCCGTATCAACTCTTGCTGTAAAATAAAAATAAAAAATAAAAAAAAAATGAGGTAACATATGTATGCCTAATGGAAAAAAGAATTGACCCATGTGGCTGATGAATTTGCCAAGGCACAAGCTTGATGAGTGTGTTCCAAGTCTAAAAGCCCACAAAAAGCGCAGCCCACCTTTCATATGAGCATAGCTATGGGTAAGAGAAATATTCTTCAGAAGATTACATTTGCATCCTGCGTTTATATTATCAATGACAAATGCAACATTAACCAATCATACAGATTACTAGAAAGATGGACTCATCTTTATGGGCTCGACTGTCTCTCAGACGCACCATGCATGTCATATAAGCATGCCAATCATGGGCCCCATTCTGGATGTTGTATGGCCCACCAAAAAGACCAGCTCCCAGTTGTTCAAAAATTGAAAACTCAAAAAAGGCATAAAATCTTACCTTCACAACAGTCTGGTCATATAGAAGTGGCAATAATTCAGGAAGTAGCCCCATAATGAGATTTGGCTTATTGTGCGCTGCTGTACTCAAAGCCAAGACAGCTGCACGTCTAACGTGCTGCAGAATCATGTGAGAAGAAACACATATAAGCTACCTCACAGGCTCAGACTAGATAAGATAATATTTTCCTTGACCAAATACAAGGCAACAACATAGTTACCCGGTCACTGTCTCTGATTAACATCAAGAACGAGGAGATCTCAGGATACAAAATATCATCTATTTTTCCTGGCCGCTCAACAATAGAATATTTTACAGCAATGACAACAGTCGCTCTAGTGAATGCCGGTGGGCTAGTGGTTCGCACCTAGAGAAACATATAATGGACAAAAACATTTAACATCAAAATAAAAATCATTTACACATTTGCTAAGTCAACAGCCAGTAACTAAATAGGGACATGCAGAAGCAACAAATTATAATCCACCCATCTAAAGAACTATGGAAGTCAACAGGCTCATCAAATACCTGAAATCTCAATCATAACATGCACGCATGGAAATACTTTCTTAACTTGAGTGCATAAGTGAGCCCATGCTTGGTCTTTCCTACTGGTTTCCTACGGAAGTGTGGGGATTGGAGCTTCTTAGTGAGAAAAATAGAGGAATTTGTTAGAGCATGGAACGCAAGTGGATGGAAAATTTTCTGAGGAAAACAATCCCAAACCCATGTCCATAAAATGAACCAAAGCATGAGAGGAAATCGATCACTATCCCAATGATAAGAGTCCTCTCCTCAGCAAACTTAAATGCAATAAAGACAAATGGCATCTTAGATTATAAAGATAAGATCCGAAATTCAGTAAGTATAGGCAACTTAGATGCTGGACAAGATAGAAAATGCACTGGGTTAGATAATTACAATGGAAGAGTTATGCTACCAAGACAACCGGCAACCCAGCAACTATTTTAAAATCTGACACTAGGCAGTTCTTGGATTGGGGATTGACCAAACGTCAATCCCATTACTTCATGTTTGCCATCCCATCCAATCTAAGGGTATTAAATAAATAATAATTGAAATAAAGCGAGTGAAAATAGTCACAAGCATCACCTTAGATTTTCAGTACAGTACTAATCCACAAACCTCCTTACAATCGATTATGTCACATTTTAAATTCTAAAACATTGTTGGGTCTCACAAAGAACGGGCTGTCAAAACCTTTTTCTCAAGGAAGAAGTTTTTTTTGGTAAAATTCTCAAGGAAGAAGTTATATGACCATGTGAATTACTTCTCTATGTAGATGTCAGGCACATCAGAAATTACTGAAGTACCTATTATATTAGATTCAAAATGGGAGAACAGTATAAATAAAGGTTTCATTTTTTCCAAAAGATATTATCTTGTCAACATTTGTTCCCAAAGATTACCAAGAATAAGGAGTGGCCTGATTTCATAATTTTTTTTACATTTGCATCGCCAGTAACCATACCATGCAGACCCGACAGGTGTTGGAGAATGCAAATTTATGAAACCTAAAAGGCTGACACATCCATATAAAAGCCACAAAAGGTAAAAGACACCACTTCATATAAAAAATTAAAAAAAAAAGGATACATACAGCTGTATATCAATGAGATAATGTACATTTCCCCTCTTAAAAAATCATAACACAGAATAGAGTTTAATCAAATGACAACATGCAGCATGACCTTAATTAGTTTCTCACTGGGCTGGAAATATACCTTGAGTGCAGGAACAAGCTTCCTAGGCTCAATAAGTGCAATTTTACCAAGGCATTCGGCAACTACATTACGAACTCCCTCTTCCTCACTTTCACAGTGGTTAAATAACAATTTCAGTATCTTTTCAACATCTGTGTCCTGAAACTCAATCTGGCCAGCTTTATCAACAGAGTGCCTTGCTATAACCTGAAAGATGGTACAGAAAATAAAGGTTATACAGGAAGGCTTGACACAGTAAGGCATTAAATGTATTTCAACGTCAAGCTAAAGTTATAAGTACCTCTTTTAATGAATGAAGCAAAAGGTACTGCTTCTTCTGTTGGTTATCAATTTGATCCAAAATAAATGGTAAATACTTTGATAGATTCCCAACAGCAATGTTTCCCAAGGCATAAGAGGCTGCTGATTTTATCTCCTCAAAAGGAGATTGGAAGGACTCAATAACAATATTCTCTATGCGGGCATGTGAACTGAGATCTGTTCTTCTTCCAATTTCGCCTAGGCATAGCAAGGCCAAGTGTTGCTTTGCCTGAAAAACAAATGAGGATCAATCATTCCATGAATTTACCCAAAAGAAGGGGGAAAAAAACCACTTGAATGAGAAGGTTCTCAAGAACTATCTTTTGTTCTAACAATAAAATAGTAAATAGCAAGAAATAAGGAAAACAACTTGGTGAACAAAAAGATTTAGAAAACAATGCTCTATTACATGCATATCAACTTGGCGGTACTGGGTCCAATTTTGAAGATGCTGGGTTTAGAGTCTTTTTTTGAATTTTGGCTTTTCAGTCTATAGTGTGGGTAACCTTTTTTTTTTTTTAATCATTATAGAAGATCAAAGACTACAAGTCCAGATGACATTCCAATAGAGGCGTGGAAATGCTCAGAAGTCAGAAGAATTTGGTTGACTAAGCTCTTTAATAAGATATTGAAAACAAACAAGATGCCAATTGAATTAAGAAGAAGTGTTGTAATACCTATATAAAAACAATGGAGATATAAAAAAAAATTAAACCAACTACCGTGGGATTAAACTTATGAGTCATACTATGATGCTATGGAAGAGAGTAATAGAGCAAAGACTTAGATAGAAGACTAAGATATCTGATAATCAATTTGGTTTCATGCCAAAGAGATCAACTATGGAAGTTATCTTCTAACTTATGCAATTAATAGAAAAATATCACGTGCAGTGGAAAAATCTCCAGAGTCTTCATCGATATAGAAAAAGCTTATGATAAGGTACCTAGAAATTTAATTTAGTGAGTTTTAAATAAAAAAGAATATTCCAAGAGGTTATACTAAAGATGTTAAAGATATATATGAAGGAGCGACAACGAGTCTGAGGACTATTCCAATAGGTTCCCAGTGACCATAAGCGTGCATCGAGGTTAGCTTTAAGCCCTTATATCTTTGCATTAATTAAAGATGAGTTAACTACTCATATTAAAAAGGAGCTACCTTGGTATATTTTGTTTGCAGATGATATAATGTTGGTAGATGAATCAATAAATGGCGTGAATGCAAAACTAGGGAGATGATGGGAGGCTTTTAGAATGCAAAGGCTTTAAAATTAGTAGTACAAAAACAAAATATATGGATTGCAATTTCAGTGGGTATTTACGAAGAGCTAAAACTATTATGGGAATTAAAACCCAGGAGATACCATAAAGAATTCATTCCGTTGCCTTGGTTCAACAATTAGCTAAAATGGGGAGATTTATGCAAATATTTAACATAGGATAAAAGTGTGATGGTTTACACAGATACTTGCTTCTAGAGTGTTTTGTGATCACAAATTCCAACATCATTAAAGGAAGAAAATTTTAGGACAATAATTAGAAAAGCTATAACCTATGGAGCAAAGAGCATAAGCAGAAAATGGATGTAGTAGAAATGAGAATATTGAAGTGGAGGTAACATCAATAGGATATAAAATTAGAGAAGCCCATTTGAGATGGTTTGGATATGTCTAACATTGGCCGGCAATAACACTAGTGATTAAAAGTCCGGCTATGCAAATTGATAGCCTACCAAGAGGAAGTGGTAGGCCGAAAAGGACAAGAATGGAGGTAATAAAAATAGATCTAAAGAAGTGCAATTTATATGAAGATCTGGTTCAAAATAGAGCAGAATAGAGAAACAAAGTCATGTAGCCAACCCCAACATAGTTCCAAAATGTCTTTGATGATGATGATCATTACAGAAAGTGAGATCTTTTAGAAGAAAGGAGAGCATTGAATATGCATGAAGTACTACAACAAGGAGACGTTGACAGGGCAATGTTCTCTTCCAAGCACAAGTTGGTAGGCCCTAGTCTTTGATCATCATCATCATCATCATCATCATCATCATCATCATCATCAATGAATTTTGTTTCTCCATTCCAATCTATTTTGAGACAAATCCTCAAATAAGTGCATTTAGCTTAGTCTTTGGTTTAACAGACTTAAAAGTTAAAAACATCTTAACCATAAATTTTCTTGAGATTTAATCCAACAGTGAGTGAAGTCTAGTGAGTGTAAATTGGGCCTGATGTCAGATCATAAGATAAAAACAATATCAAAGGGGTGCTTTGATGAAAGGTGGGCCCAACTAGGCCCCACAGCGCTAGGCTGCAGTTGCAGTTGCTTGTAGGAGAATAATATTATCCGACATTGACCATCCCAAAGAGCAGAATAAAATGAGCAGATAATCAAAGTGTTTTTGGAATTTGCTAGCAGTCTGATATCTCTCAAACAAACAAAACTTCACAGCGGCCACTTAATCATGATACACTTCTCTACCATATATTTCCTCTGAGCTTCAGCCTGCTGGCAACTTCACATAGTCTCACAACATGGCTTTGATCCAGTTCGCCTTGAGGGCGCCACTACAAAGATGATCGAATTTCAAAATGCAACGTTTTGATGGAGATATTAAACAATGTGTGTGTATAGCTTATCTATGTACATATGGAGGGGCATTTCAACTTATTTAAGTACACATAGGAGTTCGGCAGTTAATTTTTCTTGATAATTACATAAAAGCCATTCAACCTATTAATATATATATATTTCTTTTTTACTAGAATAGACAATTTATTAATATTTCGCTCTCCAAAACTGTCTCAAGCTTAAAGAATTAGTCGCTAATTGATGGACTAAAATATAAAGGGAAAAAAACTTTGGAAGAAAACCTTACAGAATTGGTACTACTATCAGCTTTGAGAATGTTTGTCAGCATTTCTACTGTAGATGCACATTTTTTATCTCCCGCAGCGAGGCAGAGAACAGCCACGCATTGAGCAACTGAATGCAGAGCCTGCTTCGCAAGTGACTGGGGATATGGCTTAGCAGTTGAAAGAAGAGGTTCTAACAAAGAATCAAAGCTTGTATTTGCCGAAAGCACCAAGGCAGCAAAAAAACTTTGCAGTGCCTGCAGTATTGTAGGAAAATGGTCTGCTGAATGCTACCAGAGTGAGGAAAAAATACAAAAAACAGTAGAACGTTGAGTGTGATACTTGAAGGGCTTGACCCTGCAACAACGAGCTTCTGACTAATATGAGTGCTTGAGGGAGAACTTTATGTCTAACAGTCAAACCAACATTCTGATTTGACTTCCTGTCAGCCATCAATGTGCAGCAAAGCTCCAAAGCCAGTGCAGTCATATGCAAGTCAGAGTCACTGAAAAAATAAATAAATACAAAACTATTAAAAATTAGAATAAGGTATGCAGATGCATCTCAATCCAGAAAACAAAACCAACCAGATAATCCATCTAAGAGAAGAAATTTCTTCCTACACCTGAAAATATGGTAATACATATCCTCCATTATGGAGGGTACAGGTACAAATTAAGCTTGCGTAGGTTGTGCTTCTACTTCCTATAGACGGTCTTCTTTGCCTCTAGGGAAATGCATCAGGATAAATTAATAAATAAATAAATAAATAAATAACCAACAACCAAGAAATTATAGGATCCTAGTGCATTGGGGGATAAGCCAGAATTATTAGAGTGTAGCCGAAATTGGAATATGCATGACCAGTCGCTCACAAGATGCCCATTGGTTAGTGACCCAAGTTGATGCTCTAATGGACCTCATTGGATTTGTATATGCCTGACTGCCTGAGAATTCCCTATCCTCTAAGATCTAACAATCTAGATGTGTGCATAAAAGGTTTATTGAACGGTGATTTAAGTTTTAGTATCAATTTTTCGTTTGTTTTAGGGGAGTGATAATTCCAAGATCTATGATGCATAGATACATCAAAATTGGCAACATACATGTAGTATTGTCTCCAATACTTCACTTTTCACGTGTAAAATCAACATCTCTGCCACGTTCAGGGTGTGTCGCTGTCATATCCATGCCGTCATCAGTCCTGGAAAGCCATTGATGGATTTGTAGATGTTCTGATGGTCGCATTTTTTAATTTTTTTTTCCTTATTTTCTGGTGTAAATAAAATTTCAATTAACATAAAAAGATGAAAAACAGGAAAAAAACATGGGAGGAAAGATTAATGATAAAAGGGTTAGGTTCCTGAACCACCTGTGAACATGTCCTGAAACATAAGGACAGCAGGTCCTAAAAATTAAATCAAAATTAAGTTTAATCTCAATTAGAAGAGAGAACAAACCTTATGAGAGCAGAGAGTTCTGCAATTATAACTTCATAAGACCCAATTTTGTCACCATATGCAACAACTAGGGAATTAAGTGTAGCCAATGTTGCCTGCCTTAGCACCCGATTAGCCTAATAAAGATCATAATAGAAACATTTTTAGATTTCACAAGCTATTACAAGACACTATTTAGAAAATTAAATGTTTCAAGTTGGCACAAACAGATCCAATACATACCTTGCGAAGAAACATTGTTAATTCTGCAAAAACATGCTCCAACACACATGATAGATCAATCTTGAGAGGCGAACTGGCAATTACAGCAAAAGCCTAAAAAAGATACAAGGAAAGTTTAAAATCCAAAAAAGTAATAGGGAAAACCAGAAGGTTGTTGGTTCAAGACAAAGAGTCATGATAGATCAATCTTGAGAGGCGAACTGGCAATTACAGCAAAAGCCTAAAAAAGATACAAGGAAAGTTTAAAATCCAAAAAAGTAATAGGGAAAACCAGACGGTTGTTGGTTCAAGACAAAGAGTCATGAGACTCCTCTGTGTGTGTGTGTGTGTGTGTGTGTGTGTGTGTGTGTGGATTTCTACAGAACGATTATTGATAACTAAACAGGCAATACAAAGAACTACCACCATCCATACCTAGATAGCCAGTAGAAAAGCTTTCTAACACCTCACCAATGACAGAAACAAACAAACATCAAGACTCATCAAGGGGTGTCATTCCATCCATTCCTTGCTTGGCTAAAGAATCGGCCAGCTCATTAGCGAAACTATTTACATGCTTCAAACATCACCAGAATCATAGAAGAAGGCATCTGATATCATTTTGATATAATGGATCAAGAAGTAACATCTTCACAGCTCCCAGGAAATAGCATTCACTCTCCACAATTAAGCATTCTCAGAACGAATCAGGATATACTCCCAAAGCTTCTAGAATAACAAGCACCTCTACCTCGTTAGAATCTTTAACTCCAATGTACTTAGAAAACGAAATGGGCACCTCTCCCTTATCATTTTGAAACACTCTTACAACCCTGCCATCCCCGGCATGCCCCTAGTTTCCCACATCCACATTGAAGTTGAGAGCACTTTCCATGGGAGGACTCCACCTCTCCACGTTATTTGGTTTAATTGGTCTACACTCCAAACACATGTCCCTATTCTGGAGAATATAATCAACTTAATTTTACGCTTGCAAACTCTTTCAACAAATAACCAACTTATCTTCAGAGAATATAATCTATTTAATTAAACGCTTGCAAACTCCTTGGACAAATTGCTCATTTAGCAATCCTCAAAACAACAGTCTCTCATTCCACGTGTACCAAAGAATGACATAAGATATGAGCCTCCAAAGTGAAAGATAATCGACAGTGGACAACCATGAGTGATGTCAGGCATAAGCATCCTTCCACCAAGAATTCAGGTCAGCCAATGATTAGGGACTCAAACATTGTATGCCATGTGGGTATGTCTATTACTAGCTGACAAATATCTTTTGTACAGTTAATATCACCGTTGACTTAATGGAATTCTCTCTTGTATATATGCTTGTACCAGCCATCATATGTTTCACCATGTCAAAACAATGTTAAATAAGATTATAAGAACATGAAATTAAAGCATCAACGATAACATATCAACTGTGGAAAAAATTTTAAATAGTATGCAAATGATGCAGTACTCATCAGTAGACAATAAAGATAGAAAAGGATAACTTAAAAATCTTAGAGAAGCATTCAAGGTAAATGGGTTAAAAATTAGCACGTCAGACAGAATATATGAAATGCATGTCTTGTAGATCGGAGAATAGAGAAAGTTGAAATGGTCGAAATTGAAAAGAGTAATGAATTTTCTTATCTAGGAGCACGAGGAGAACAAAGCGGAGTGTTTAAGTTGGATAGAGCAAACAAAATTAGCACAAGGTGGGCATACTAGAGCAGCATTGAAATGTACAAGCTTAGGAGGATGAGACCAATGAGTTGACTTGCAAGAAATGGTTCAACTAGAAATTAGTAGATAAGAAGTAACATCCAAGTAGCTGCAATAAAAAATGAAACCAAGGAATCTCATTTGAAATGGTATGGGAATGTCTATAGAATGACCTTGATGAAAAAGAAGCAGGGGAAAACCATTAAACCTTTGGTGAAAGTACTGAGGAAATAAACATCAGCATATGGAGTTACCAAGACCAAGGCTGCAAACATAGTCGAGCTGGAGAGAAAAATTCAGAGAGGTGATCCTAATGTACAAAAGGTAATAACATTACCAACCCTTAACGTACATAAGGAAAGAATTGGCTAGTCAAGGGATTAACAATAACATAACCAACGCTCAAGATACATTAGCTAGAAAGCTCCCCATACTCTTGAGTCTTGATGTGTTCTTTTAAGATGTGGTAGGATTTCAAAAACCCATTTGTAGCGTGTCAACTGTATGTCAATTTACCATCACCATCTGATCGATGTCAAATATTATTCCAAATAACCAGCCACAACATGCCAGACACACACACACAGACATCACTTTCCCGTTCTTAGAAAGATAAAACATTTGCTCATATTGGATACCAAAAAAACAAAAACACATTTGCTCATAGTTCACTAGAGTTTAACCAAACTCCTTTAGCTGACCCAACATTGATGGGATGTGGCATAATAATGATGAGATTGATGATTATGATATGCATAAAGTTACCTTCACCGCTGTGAGTCTGGTTATTTCATTTCCCATTCGATCAACAAGGACAGGAAGGCAGGAGGGTAATTCCTTCTGTAAGTTATCACCAAAAGTTGAAATGACAAGACCCATGCAAGAAATAGCACACTCCTTCACTTCCTGAAAAGAAACCTATGTAAGAACAAAATCCCTGTAAGGGGAAAAAAACAAGAAGACCAGCATTTGACCAACCTGATCTTGATCTTGGTTTGCAAGACGTGCCAGGATGGCATTATAGATCGGACGAACATACGGTTTGAAATCAAAAGAACATGCCTGTCACAAAACAAAGTATATCAATAATAGTTTGATAGATATTTTACACAGCTGAAAAATAAGTTTTGAGTCTCCGTCACCTGAGAACTTGGGCGTACAACGCGAACTAGCTCTCCACAAAGTCTTAATGCCTCGGCAGTGACTTTATAATACCGTTCAGCAACAGCAGATAAAACAGGACCAGAAAGTGCCTGAAATAGCACAATTTTAGGACCACTGGCTTATGATGCTGCCTCAATGGCAAGCATTTCTATATTTTTAAAGCCTCACATAGTATATAACATTATAGACTTATGGATACACATCAGCCAAAAAAAAACAAACCTACAGAGAACAATACCTAAAAGATATTGGAAACATATTGAATAGAAAAATGAAAGATCAATTAATCACATACCATAAATTTTGTGTTAGTGTGTGATAGTGTGTATGTGCCTGTGCGTGAGAGAGAGAGAGAGAGAGAGAGAGAGAGAGCATGTGATACATATGAGGCATGTTCATGTGCCTCCCTCCATGCCATGCCATGTATATATAAAGCTGCTATCCCATGCACACATGCCCCTGCACACCTTGCTGTGGGGTACACATGGGAATGGAACCATAGTTATTAATCTCATTTCGTTTCGGCTGAAATGGCCGAAAATTTTCATTTCGGTTGTTAAGCCGAAACAAAATGACCCCTAAAACTTTTCGTTTTGGATTTTGCTAGATCTTGGAAATTTCATCCGAAATCCAAAAGTTTTGGCCTATATCACTGAAATCTGAAATCCAAAATTTCTTTTTTTTTTTTTTAAGAAAAGCCGATGCAGGCCAGATCCATAATTGGCCAACCCATTGGACCCAAGACTAATAAGACCCAATAGATTAGAATAGGTCCTATTATTATTAGTTGCTTTAGTTGCTTTCTTAATTATTAGAAAGTTCACTCATGTTTGGTTTAAGACTTCTTATTTGATTGGAATTAGTTGTTTCCTTTATTAGATAATATCTTAGTTATAAATAAAGATGTAATCTCTTCATGGGACACATACATTAATATTGAATAAGAATTTGAGTTTAGTTCTCAGTTGAGAGAATTTTTTTTTGCTTTGGTGAGGTACCAAGACACTCTATCTTTAAGCCTTTTGGCTTGGAGATTAGCCTGTTGGCTAATCTTCTTCCCTACGCTGCTTCAAAAGCCCTCTTCTCAGTTCTCATATAGGTGAAGGGGACTTTGCCAGAAAATCTCTAAAAAAGAATCTTCATAGTAGGAGGAAAATGAAAAAAAAAAAAGTGAGAAAAGTGAAGGAGTGGTGAGAGGGTAGGGCAATATGCATGCGCCGTCTCCGTCACCTCCACTACTGTCCGTCACCGTTACATCTGGTTACCACTACACACCATCACTTCTCTTCCTTCTCGTTTCCTCAACTCCTCTCCCTTTCCCCCCCTCTCTTTCTTTTTTCTTTTTCTTCTATTCTTTTACTTTCGTTTTACAGATGTTAGATAGACAAGTTGCCAGGGACCCGGGGCTACTTTTCAAGACCTCCCTTACCTCTTGCTAGGTATAGGTATCCTAGCCACATGATATCCCCCCTCTCCTATCTCCACTCCTTATTTAAAAGATGAAAAAAGAGCCCCACCACTGAGACTCATAATCCCCATTCACGAAGTGGATGTGGATCATGTGGGCCACGCCCACCTCTTTTTCATTTCTCACTCTCTTACCTTTCCACTAATGTCTCACCGATGCGCCATAACCCAAATTATTTAAATTCAACATTTTTATAATTCTTCATATATATTATTTTTATTTTTTTCCCAAAATAATACTCCAAAATATTTTGCCGAGATTCCGAATGGGCCAAAATATTTCAATTTAAGGGCCTGACCAAAATAGGGTCCGAAACGAAATTGTCAACTATGGATGGAAGCCAGGATGGTCAAAAGATATGGGTGGGCCCTAATGGTGTGTTGTGAAGGGGGCTCATGTGTTAGATAACCCCTTGATCAAAGGCCCCCAAATTTTCACAATTAAAACAACGGTTTAGTCCATTCAGATGGGTGCAAACCCAGTGGTCCAGTGACTATCAGGAGGGGTCCCTACCAAAGATCCACCTAGATGGACCATCAAGTGGGCCCCGCTAAGAGGTACACAAGGGTGTGCATGGAAAAGAGGTTTGCATTGGATAAGATTTATATACATATAGGGAAAACCTCTGCCGAGCACCCGGTGCTCACAATAAGGTGACCACCGTGTGTCAAAACACTAGTAGGGCCTACCTTATGATCCATCCAAGTGGACCATAAAACAAGTACCCCTCATGACAATCACATACACCAAGTTTGGCACCCATCCAAATGGATTAGACCATTGGATCGGCTTGCATCCATTTTAGACGGTAAAAACTAGTCGGTCGTTGATCAAGTGCTTAAAATGACGATTTGAGCCTCCATCACCATAGAAGGGTTGGAGAGAGAGGGAGAGGAAGATGATCCCAAATTGATAGGGAGGCCAAGATGATGATGATGATGATTTGAGATCATTCCTATCAAGCACAAGAAATAGGCACCAGTTGAAGTAAAATTTAAATGTACATGTGGATTCCTGTGGGTTCTACTGAAAGAAAACCCCACCAGATATGTTTTCATTTCAGTTGGAAAAAAATTATCTGTTAATAAAAAAAATAAAAAATAAAAATACATCTCGTTCTTTTGTCTCTCCAACCCCCAACCTAATACAAATCTATCGGTGCCAAAATGTCAACATTGTCCAGTCCTCACTAGCGCAGACAATTACAGATGTGCACAGTTCATCACTCAAAACAATTGGCAGGTTTGGTTGCATAAACCTTCATTGGGTTTGTTTTTTGCAAGTGGATGTTCTGTATAGGTAATAGGAGGTGCTTGACTTTACAAGAATGCATTACAGAAGTTTCTCCTTTATGCATCATATACAGGGGGAACAGTCTGCACGTTCCTTTGCAATGAATGGTCCACCCTGCAAGGTCTAGATCACCAAAACCTGAGTTCCGAATTCATATAATTGATCCACATGTACCCAAAAGTCAGAGGATGATACAATTCTTCTCTTTCATAATCATTTCCTTCAAGAGATTCATTCGCACAAAATCAAGAGGCTGGGGAATAGAGGGCTGGCCTTGTGCATAAGGCGTCCACTCCCATTCCCAACAGGTTTCAGATCCCGGTGGGAGCCCTTTACTTCCTAAGTCCTGGCCACTAGGCCAACCAAGTGGAAAAAAAAAATCAAGAGGCTGATCTATCAGGAAAGGGGACAATTGAGATTGTTTGTTATATGATTTATATTGTATTGTATTTATTTATTTTTCTTTTCTTTGATAAATATAAGAAATCTGTTAAAAAAAGGAGAAAAAGGATTTATTTGAAGCAAGAGAACTTAGCTTCAATACAAAAAATTAAGGATGCTAAAAGTTTCCAAAATTGTAGAAACCAAGGAACACAACCAACCCATTGCTCCAGGAAAAAAAAACACTTAAAGAAAGTGCTAAAGAAAATGCACTCTACAGGTATGTTTAGAGCAGTGCCTAACTCCAAGCAAATGTTACCTTGATGTAAGGGTGGAAAACAGAAGGAGAATGTGAAGTCATAACTAATCTAGTGAAAACGAGAGCCTCAATCTTCAAATTTGAAGGCGAGGATTTATCCTGGGAAAGAATGAGATGAACAGAAAGCATGAGATGGTCACATAATGAGAAGAGAGGTAAAGAGAGAGACATAAAACATGCTCCAGTAAAAGGTTCAACTTACATTCAGTGCTTTTTCAATACCAGGAACAAGAGATCCAATATGCTCCGCCAGACAGTCTGGTAAGACAACTACGAGTTCTTTTAAAATTGAAAATGCACCAACCTGCTCAACAACAGAAGTAAGAATCATAAAAGTCTTGTACTGAAGCAACAGATGCTAAACTTTCTACCAAGTTCCCACCTTTGTCTTCACAGACTTCTCACAAAGCTGTCTATTTATGGATTTAACAATTTTTGGTACTTCTTGTTTCAAAAGCCATAGTGGACTGCAGAATAAAAAAAAGGGTATTAGATTAAATCATTTTTTATTTCTTTGCAACAAACTCCAAACAAATGCATCCAAGAATAGTTAAATGTTGAGGTATCAATTAATGAAAATTAGTTCACACATTAAAATCATACTATGAAGCCCCATCTGGTGTATTGACTAGACCCAGATGACAAAAGGTTGTGAATATTTTCTGCAAACCAATGATCAAATTTTCATGAAATTAATGATACAAAAAGTATGCATCATAGAATCCAGGTCAAACCCAAATTAATATCTGTACAACTTTCACAGATACGTTTTAGCTTTTGGTTGGATGGCCTTTATAAGGGAAGATCGTAACTAGGGACATACTTTTGCAAAGGAGTTCTGCCTCCTAATGCTTCTCATATAAGCCCATTATGCAAGATCAAGGATGTTGAAAGGTGTGGGTTAACATTGTGCAGCTGTTTGAGACGCTCCAAATGATGGCCAGTTTGCTTGAAGAAGTATCCATGTCATGGGGATCAGGCCCATTCTAAAAAGTTGGAAAGACTCTTCAGAACACAGCAGCATAAGTGGTCAGTTGGCATTGTGTAGAAAAGGGAATGGCATGGTTTCTAACAACAGACTGTAGAGGAGTTGGTAGAGAATGTAATGGATGGATGAAAATCATGGTCGCATCACGGCTCACAGTCAACCCTGAAAAAATGAAATGACACAGGCATCGCGTCACAGTCTGCGGTCACCCAAATCCGTCACGGTGGGAATTTTTTTAACCCCCAAAAAAATTGGAAAATTTCAAAAAAAAATCCAGAATATTGGAAAATACTAGAAAATAATTTTTTTTCATTAGTACGCAATATAAACCAAAATATTAATCCTCTTAAATTATTACATTTTGTAATGTTGTTTAATCTTTACCCATTAGATATGTCAAGTTTCAGTGTTTCAGAGATGTTAGCGATTTGGAACATGACCGATATCCCAGAAAGACAGATATGGTCTGAACAGATTTCTAATTCATATCAGCTGATATTTTAAACAATGAGGGGAAGTACAGTGAAAGAAAAGATGGTCTATGGGCCTCTCCATGGAAAGAGTTTCAAGATCTGAAACTCAAGGTTGTTGGGTAGATGCATCCTCCATCTGGGTTCTTAAAGTTCACGTTGATGACATATCTAGACATGAGCTGGGTGCCGCTAGTATAGGTGGTTTTTTTTTTTTCTTTGCTTTTCTTTTCTTTCTTTCAGAATGGATTCTTCGTGATGAGGAGGGATCTATCTCCTTAGATTTCACCAGACCGGTGAGTACTGCAGACTGCAATGTCACAGAAGTTATCAAAGAAGCTTTATGCATCTTCAAAAAACCTCTCTGGATGGCTGGTTTTGTAATGTGACTTTCTTGTTCTTGTTGTAGCAGAATAAAACCTACTATACCCACATTCTCTTCATTTGTTTCCCTTTCAATAATAAAAATCTACAGATCATAAAAGAAGTACCCTCCTATTTAATTATAAGTTGTCTCAAACCGACAGGCTAAACATAACCACCTAACAACTATGCCCCAGTGGCCATTTGATGGTGCAGACCACCACCAATGATTGGAAGTTGAACATTTATGGATCTGAGAATGGAAAGAGAAATCCATGTCTCATCATATTATTTAGAAGACTTCATCATGGGAATGGTCTCAAGGAACATAATCCTGGGGCCCTTAAAATTACTCAATGGAACCATGGAATTGTACGTTTTTTAAACAGAATCCATGCTTTAACTTCAATCGAACATCCAGCCCATCCATGCGGAAAGAGCAAGTGAGTTGGCCAGCCTCCTAGCATAAGAGGATATTTAAAGAGACATTGTATTTAGGATACTTTTCCATCATTTGCTAGTGTATCTCCATGCATTATTTTGAAAAATCAAATTATGCTTTTGATGTCTCATTTTCATAAAATATATATATATCTATTATTATTAACAAATATATTAAAACCATGTCATTATTCATTAACAAATGAGCAGTACTTAGTTCTAATTCATCAATTATTTCACCTTCCAATAATGTCTATGAACAGCCCAAAGGATAGCATATTTGGCCAAATGCAATGAATACACATGATTTTAACAATGCATGTCAACTCCCCATTAACAAGAAATGCACTTAATTTGTTTCCACTTGCCTTGACTCATTTATGTCAGCCTGTCCTTTTGTAACATTTCCAGTTTGGCGAAGTAACTCTGTGAAAGTGTTAAACACATCCATCTGCAGCAACAAATTTCAAATAGTTCAGTAGAATAAGAGTATTCGGCATAATATATGTAACTATTTACCTTCACATTTTCTTCCCTTTCTTTGAACCTTTCTATCAACTTAGGACATGCCTGCACAATAAATATAATCATAGAAACCTATAGTGAGAATTTTACAGGCAATAAGAATGTCAGAGGAGGAAAAGAAGGCATGCCTGCTTATCTAAAATGCAATGGATTTGTGTTACGGTGAATATAAAACAATGTTGAGTTATTAGCACTCATCAGAAAGAATTTATTCTAATAGAAGCATCAATAATGAACCAAAACTACAACTTACGAATTACAAGAAACAGAAACTCCAAGTTATGAATTCAGTGTATACCTCCGTATATAGCTTTGAAAGCATCTCTGGACGGGAAACAATAATGGCAGCCAAGCACTTCGCTGCCGCTCTGCGGACCTTCCAACTAGCATCCTCATCGTCACTATATTCATTTGCACTTTCACTACAAAGTTCCATGACACAAGCATATCTTAGAAAATCAATTATATAAGACATGCAGACCTATGATGCCCAGATAATGGCAGGGGAGCACCATGGATACACCAGGGACATCGATTTTACATATAAAAAATAAATTATAGGATACAATACAACATGATGCACTGCCTATTTTGAAATATTCGGATGTCATGGATGCAGAAAATATGCAAGTTCCCTATGCAACTATCACATACTCATCTTCCTCCTCCTCGTGACTTTCATCATCAGTATCCTCCTCCATGTTATCAGTGAAGTTTGGGTCATAACTCAAGAACTCAAGAGTTAGATGTAAAATATCATCACAATATGAAGATATATCCCTGGCACATCTAAGAAGGAAACTCTCCAACGCCTGCAAGATTGTAGGCAAACCAGGCATGAGAAAATGATAACAAAAAAAAAACGTTTAAAATGCTAGAATAAAACTAATTTAGATCTTGTCATAGAAATACCTGCAAACTGTATTCGCGAAGCTCTTCATCAACTTCTGATGCACTAGTGCAATAATTAATCAGCAAGGGGACAGTATCACCAAGATGGGGCCCAAAACGATATCCAACAGCACGACTGAGACATCACAATTCACAAAGCAAAAACCCTTATCAAAGAATGTCATACATTTTCAGCAAAACCAGAAAGAAATCCCTTTCAGACCATAAGTTTATCATCAAACACACCTAGGACTCATTTTCCATCCATGGATGGGATAAGGCTACAATGATGAGATCATTTGATCATGATGATAACAATGACTTCTAGGATTCTTGGGCTTTAAAACTCAGACTCATGGTTGTCCAACAGATTTCGAAACTTCAGGTCCCTGTTTGTCCAGGTCCAGGGCCCATGACCTGTCACTGTCAAACTTGACTACAATAGCTAACCCATCTCAGACCTGAATATTAGTATTCATTATAATTATTATTATTATTACGATCACTATTGTACTAATTAAGGTACATATGCTGATGATAACAGGGGTGCAAGGGTAGAGCCCAACGTGAAACCAACTGACCCAACCTGATTTTTAGTTGGGCTTTAGTTGGGCCCAGGCCCCGAAAATATCAACCTAACCGGAGTTCGTGTTGGACTTGGCTTGAAGCATTGGCCAATCCAAAATCCCAAATTGCATTACTCCTACAGGAGATGAACAGATCACCTAGGGCAGATATTATATCTACGTGAAAAGCTTCAAAAGACAAGGGGAAAGGAGAAGAAATTTGTCATTGGAGTAAGCATAGCATAGTGGAAAGAAAATAACAACATAAGACAACTCTCTTAATACCCTAGGTAAGCGACTAAGGGACAGTCATTTTGTAAAGCAGATGGTAGATCTTTGCAAAGAAAACACCTTTGTTTCCTTTTCTGTAATGATGACTGTCAGTGATACAACAATGACATTTTGGGAAAACCCACCCACATAGCAACTTACCAATCAGAGTGTGACACCTGCTTATATCCCTTATATATGTGGTGCAAAGAGTGGCCAACTGTGATTGTTGAACAAGTCTTCATCAAAGTGATAATCAAACAAGGGTATACCATGTCCATTCACCACAAGGAAGATTATTCTTTTTTTCCTTTTTTTATCCTTTTGTAGGATTGGAGGATAGGGGCTATCATAATATTAAACCTTAGATATTTCAAAGGAGAAAATCTTTCTTTAAGATGATGCACATTCATTCAAATACAAAGACACTATTAATTGGCAAGATAAGGGAGGAAGAAGCAAGGTAAAAAGAGAACAATAACAACTAGCACAAAGAAAAGCAGCACAAACAGAAGAAGCCTAACAAACCACTATACTTGTGAAATATGCATAAAGAGAAATAGAAGCATTCACCACATGAGAGTAGATAACATCAACCCATTAAATGCCAAATCTTGGATTCAAAATTACCTTAAAGCTCCTATCATCTGGATATTTGTTCGTGTCATTTCAGGCCTGGGCCCCTTGTTTTTCAATAGTTGAACAACTTCTACTGTTGCCTTCGCTAAGAGATCATCTGACAAGCTTGAAGCAAGAGATGCTAAAAGACAAAATGAACTCTAGTTAGATCTTCTGTTTTCATCTGTGCAAACTTGGGTTGTAAACACAGATTGGTAGACTAGTTTCATGTGAAACACTACCATAACATAAAAAAAACATACAACTAGAACATAACAAGTTATATAAATTTTATTTGAGCTCACCAATACAAGCGATTGACTTCTTTCTCACACTGGCTTGATTAGAATTCAATTGAGACAGCAGAGCACTTAGAAGTAGCTCATGGTCAGCTGTCATCAGATTGCCAAATCGATGAAGAACATCACATAAGATATCAAGACACTCAAACTTAACCTCTGTGCTCATTCCCTGGGATAAAAAATTAAAAAATAAAATAAAATAAAAAAACGCCATCAACCCATGAGGAAATATAAGGAACTCCTGTACTTAGCTGTTAAAATATTAAACCAAATTCCTATGAAATTCTATAGCACATTAAATCATCAATAGGAGAGATTGTGAAAGGGCATGAGAAAGCAACACATCAGTTAAAGGGATTTTTATGTATAAACCACCCCCACCCACCCAAATAACAAAAACAAAAAACAACAAAAAAAAAAACAAAAAAATACCCAAACCCAAAACAAAAAATGATTTCTGACAACTACAAATACCTCTCTATTTATTCATTTTGGAAAGAGCAGCCTTACTCTTTTCTGATAACCACAAATACGCCTTGACTGAAAATTTTGAGTTTATAAGCCATTTTCTGCCATCTGAAGCAGTTTTTGGAAAAAACAAATAAATAAATTACTATTTTGCATCTTGCTCCTCTTTGACAAATGCACCCCCATCCTACTTATTTAAATGAGACCCATTCGTAGCCACTAGTTCTAGGCCTTCAACGCAACCACTTATTTAAATGAAACCCCACTGGATGAAAGATCCAACCATACACCTAGTCCTCTACTCCAGTAACCAGTAAGGATTAATGGGAATTTGAACCTTCAAATTCAAAACCACAGCTGTTTGAGGAGTAATAATCATAATTATGCTCAATTCCATCAGAGTGAGAGGATTAACCAACAGCTTCACAAGCGAAGAGCAAGATACCTTTGGTTTCACAAGGGGATAGTGCAAAGAAGAAAACAGAAGATAGGATGTTTCCCTTTCATTGAGCCCAACCTGTGCAAATGTAGCTACTTCTATCTTTCACTAAAAGGGGGGAAAAGTAATTCCGATGCAAGGTCATAATAAGAAAGTGGAATGGTGGCCCCAACATCAGGGATCACATGAATCTCCAAGGAAACACAGTCCCTCCAAGTGATAGTGTGACCAGCATCCCACACATTTTTGGAGGTAGTCTGATCAGAATCCCACAAATTTTTGGCTGTTTGCAAGCATACTTGAGCCCAGGTGAGGCTTTAATCAGGAGGCCTTTGTCATTGCGGGAAAGGCTCATCGAGCCATAAGCTAGGATGAAGAGAAGACAGCAACCAAGCCTCCAATCTATCGAGCCAATCAATAGGATCAGGGCAAACCTAACACATAGGATGATGATGTGGAACCTATTAGATGGAATTGGCCGGGGCTAATAGGTATGTTCTGATTGTCAATTTACATCCTCTAAATGGATCAACCAGTTAGGCTGATCAATATCTACAAGAAGAAGAGGCAGCCCCTGATGAACTCAAGATATTTCAACTGCTATTATGAGAACCAGAAACATTTTTGTAATTCAGAAATGGGAGAACCCAAAATAAATTATTCGAATTTAAACACTTGCAGAAAGGAAAAATAAAGAATAGGGGAACCTAGTCTCCTTGATAAAGTCATCATCATCATCATCATCATCATCAAAGCCTTGTCAACTATGTTGGGAAGTCTTCTTGATAATTATGACAAAAAAGGAAAAAGAATAGTGAGCATAGGGAGAAGGGGTCAACAGGGGTCAAAGCAGTGAGTCAATTAGGATTTTGTCTTGGAATGTTTAAGGTGTGGGAGCCACAACAAAGCATGTCAGTATTAAAGGTTTACTACATATAAAGGCCAAACCACAACAAAGCATGTCAGTATTAAGAATTAACACTTTAATACAAATAAAGGCAAATGTCATTCTCATTCAAAAGTCCAAGACTAAAGTTGCAGACGACACCATGATTAGATCAAATCTTGCCTCAGATTAGGTTTATGTTGGGTAAAGAAAAAGATCGTTGCCTGTTGGAACTTCAATGAGGTCAGATCATTGTATGGGATGCAGGAATCAGGATACTTCAAAATGAAGATAGATGAAGAGTTAATGATTTTATGGTGTTTGTCTAGAAAGATGAGAGAAATGGATGCATGTGGACAGTTGCTTCAGGATTAGGAACCCACTAATCCTGAGTCTCAGGCAGGGTCACCCAGACCACTAGAAATGACTGGAATGGCCCAGAATTGGGGCCCAAAAATTTCACAGGGAGTTTCATCCTGCTATAACCCAATTCCAAAATTGGCTAGAACAGAACAGAATTGACACTGGGTTAGAAGGATAAAGAGGATCCAAAAATCTTCAAGCCCAAAAAGAAAACCCACACAGTAGGATGAAAGGTGTGCCAAACGATAAAAATGAGGGAGGTCTTGGCATTCGATCAAGAAAATGGGAGAATTAAGTTTTGGAAGTGGTTAATTAAAGGGGTTAAGAAAAAAAGGAGGGTGACCTTCATTGACTCAAACTTGTAAATAGGTTCCATATTAACAACAAGTAACAATGGTTGGGATGTTCTGGAAGCACCAACTAAAGCAAATGGAGAGAACTTTTTGCAACAACACAGCAGTTCCTTTCCCCATGTTCAGTATAGGTGTTAGGATAGGTCTCATATATGATTTTGGACAGATTTATGGTAGATGATGGACATCTGCTCCATCATTATTTGCTATTGCACTCGAAGATAATGCAGACACAAGGTAATGGTGATGGACATATTCTCCATCATTATTTGCCCATTTTCCTTGAAGATGATGCATCCATACAGCAAGTTGTCCTTTTCAAAGACAGTGTGTGGAATTTTTTAATGAAATTGTTTTGGGAGCCTAGTGCGTGTCTATCAGTGGGAGCTAAGAGGAGAATTGGCGGTATGAGAATGGAGAATTGGCAGTTTGGGTATATTACAGTTAGAAACATGGTGTGGTGTGGGGGAATGCTGAATTTGAGTCCTAATATATGTTGTAGTGTAGAAGCAATTAAAGCCAACTGGATTCGAAATCAACCAAAATGAGTACCTGTCAGGACAAAATCTATCTTACCAGCCTGGTCTGGATTTTAAAAACACTGCAAAAAGTAAGTCAAGCTGCAAAAAGTAAAATCTTTTTACCAATAAAGAAAAAGTAAAGTCAATTTATAGGAAGTAAAATCCAAAATAAAATATATGATGACAGCTTGTACTATCCAGCATGTGCAAAAACCAGGATAGGCTAGGGGAGCACTATGTGATCATCAAGTGTGAGTAAGTTCATAAGAGGAAAACTAGAAGTGGCTCCAGTTGAATATAAAATTAATGAATACCATTTAAGATGGTTTGGGCATGTACGCAAAATGTCAAAATCAGTGAATGTCCAAAGAACTAGGCTAAGAAGCATGGACATTTCTAAGAAAGTGACGTATCCGTGTCGGACACCGACACTCCTCGAACACTCTCAGACATATGTCCAATACTATTTTAACCATGTCCATAATTAAGAACTAAAAATCTTAATTTCAGATACTTGTCCGATATTCTTTGTCTGACGTGTCCCACAATTCCTAGCCCATGTCTATAACTTAAAAAAAAAACATATGGCTGATATTTCTTGGACACTTTGTTAACATGTGGTTACTAAAGCTTGTAAACTTAATATATGACAATTTATACCATGGAAAAATATATGATCGTTAATATTGATTATATCACAAGCAAAAAACAAATAAATCTTTCACTAAAGAATAGGCCTCGAGATTGGCTTCTTTTTAGTTTTTGTTTTGTCTTTTTTTTTTTTTTGGAGGGAGGGGAAAAAGATGATCCTCTCTTTTCTTTGTATGGATTTTATGGAACTATAAATATGTCATGTTTAATGATTATAAATAATGTTTTAGTGTTATATTAATATTTGATAATTTGATCTGGTTGTTAGTTGGTGCTTGAATTTTTATTTTTTGATTGCTAAATTGATTAAAAAGTTAAAAAGATATTTTTTTAGTATATAATTATATATATTAATATATATTATTAACATATCCCCAAACGTGTCCGTGTCCTACTTTTTTCAGAAATGTTGTGTCAGAGTGTCCATGTCGTATCATATTGGTGTCTCGTGTCCGTGTCCGTGTCCGTGCTTCTTTGGAACTAGGTAATGGAGAGACTAATAAGACATTGGATTAAATAGTGAGTACAAAACACATTAGATAAAGGAGTTGTAGCGTGTGCATTGTGCTTTTCTAATAAAGTGGAGTGTAAAACCACAAAGAAGCACAGAATAGATCAAGTGGTCAATCCCATGCAACTTAAGCCCATTTTTCTTTACCATGATCAGTCGCTACTGTGATCTCCAACACCCCCACCCCCACCCCACCCCACCCCACATACAATAACGTAACACTTAGTCACACACATGGAGAGGGGAGATACATACATACATACATACATACATACATATATAATAATAGAGACAGAGAGATTACCTTCACGCTCCTAACATTAGAAAGGTAGCATAGATGGTCATACGCTCATAGCTTGTTGCTTTTTATGAGCAGAATGATATGAGCCAACCCCAGGTTGATGGGATAAGTAAGGCAAGATGATGATAATGATGAAAAGGTTGATAACTTTGGTTAGACATATATAGACTGGGTCTATTTTCTCGGACATGCCCCGTTCCCATTGTTGTTTTCTTAGTTGAAAAGAAAGTTCACCATTTCATCCTTAAAAATAAAAATAAAAACCTCATCAGACATGGTTTGCCCCTAATACAAACAATAATAATATTATTATTATGGTTAATGCTTGAGATGGTTCATGCATGTTTACAAAAGGCTAGAAATATCTAGTACAATAAATATTTAAGAGTTACCACAGGAAGAAACTATAAGGGGGGAGACCAATCAAAACCTTGGGTGGAGTAGTGAAAAAAGCCTTGGCATTTTGAGAAGTAACTGAGAGCGTCGCTTTAACTAGGTTTGAGTTGAAGAGCAGAATTCATAAAGGTAATTGCAAATAGGTTGTTTCACAACATTGGAGATGCTTATAATAAATCCTTGACAAGTCAGTGAGGGACAAAAAAAACCTTTGGTTTACCAGACAAAGTGATTATCGCAAATATCACAGACCATATTTTATTGCTCATTTTTACAGATAAGCATTGTGGGCTGGCTTGGCCTGGTAGGAGTTTTAAAGAAGCCTTTTTGCTGATTCCAAATTGAAGGGATAAGGCTTTCATGGAGATGACGATAATGGTTAATGGCATTAATAAACAAAAATATTAAAGGTGAGTCCAGGGACTTACAGCACTTGTTATGCCCCTTATCAACTGTGGAGTAAGACATATAAGAATCCGCTGTGCAACAGCCGTAGTAGTGACTTCCGAAACAATTGTTTTAAGAGCTATACTAGCAATGTCACGATGTTGATCCTTCCCTTTTAACAACTTATCACAGAGTCTGTCAGTCATTTCCAATACCCTGTCCTCATTTACCTTCTTCACCAGCGGTGCCAAACTGCAGAAGAAAAATAATGACAGTAATTTTCAAATGACCAATAATAATAATTGCTAACAAACATAATTTGAAGCAAACTATGCTATAAGTAGAAAGCATAATCAGCTTAGGCAAGAATATAGAAACAAAATAAATAAAACACAAATTTGGCATCTAATCTTTCTAACAGCAGACAGACAGTAAGAAGCAACATGAAGCATACTTCAAAGGCAAAGACAGAAGCCTCAGAAACTTTGATTAGATTGTTAGATATATTATTGTTTTTTCTTTTTTCTTTTTTTCTCTCTTTTTCTAGCTAGAAAAGTTTACAATCATAATATTTTACATATCTAAATTGTATTTAATACATAACAAGTGGAATCATCCCCTAAAAATGTCCTAGATATTCACAATTTCCCAATATCATCAACTTTAAGTCTCCTGTTTCATTTCTACCATAAAAAATAAAATAAAATAAGTCTCCTATTTCATAGATGTATCAAGCGTTCTGATTTATCTAAAAAAGAATAACTTCAACTTAACATGAGTCAAGATATTTTGGGTGCTCACTGGAGCAACAGAATGTTATGGTAATTGAACAATATCTACACACACAAGCATCTCTACCACTAATAAAAAGCATGGCAACCATGTATTTGCTCTAGACTTGTCAATTTTATAATGAATGGATAAAATGTTACCAACGCAAAGATGCTTCCCAGCAAAACCACAGAACCCATAGGCAAATGGAGATGCAAGGACCACTGATGATGGGTTGGTTCTTGGTTGGGTTGAATGGGTAACCCACACATTTTGTGGTAGGCTAGGTGGTGACTGGTGGTTATGAACCTTTAATGGGTTGGGGTAGTAGGCGTTAATAATTGCTAACCTAAGTTGGGTTGTATGTGAATGGGACATCCACATGTGGACTTTCCAGTGTACTCCTTCAAATCAAGGGGGCTCCCAGTTTTTTTGACAGGGCCAGGACCCCATCTGTCTGACAGTCGGATCAAGATGTCCACATGTGGACATTTCCACAGGAGAAAATTTCGCTGCAAAGCGAATGGGTTCAGAAAAACTCCAACTTACTTACCCATTTACGTCCACATGCGGACCTTTCCATAGGAGAAAATTCCACTGCAAAGACAATTGGGTTCAGGAAAACTCCAACTCACTTACCATTTACGATGCATTTACCCGTTTTTAAATGAAAATATCGTGCATAGAGGCATTTTAGAGGTTATATAGTAATGTGCTAATGTCCGTGCATTCATATATAGAATTATGGAAATATACTGATAGAACTTTATATGTAACTAAGGATTTATGCTAAAACTTATCTCACAATGCTAAAGAAATTTGTAGTCTGAGATTTTCTCTGGCACTAAACATAATTCACCATTTTAAAAAGGTTCGTTGAATGACCCAAAACATACACTTTTTGTCTTTAAGCCACTTGCAACCAAAGCTGTCAATAACCAGATATGAACCTTAAGTGAAGGTTTGCCCAAGGTACTGGCCCATATGAAGTTTGGCCACTCAATGATTCAGTTTGGTTTCCTCTGGAATAGGAATTTCAACTAGATGGATTTTCTCAGGCCTTCTGAAGCTAAAGAAATTTCTCAGGAATTTCAAAAAACTACAGAATCAAAATCCCTGCAAATTACAGTAACTAAACAAGCCCTAAATCATCCTAATAAAAACAAGGAATTAGTAAACCAAACAGATGCTTCAAGGACAAGTAAGGATCAAGTACAGAAATTTAATAGAACAAGCTGCTGATAGCTACAGCAAGTTCTAGTCATGACAGAAAGCATCCTTAAAGGAACTAAAAGGTCAACATTATAATCCAAATACATGTTTTCTGTAAAACAACTTCTCATCAGTTACATTTTTCTATATGAAAACAGAGACAAACCATTTCACAGCTAATCCTGAAACATCACCAGCTGCATCCTCAAGTTGATGGAGGACTGTGTTCACCACTTTGGCTTCCAGATCAGTATCAGCTTTGAATCCCTCCTTGCTCAATTCATTAAGTAGATCTGAAGTTGCCATGTATCTGAAATCTTTATCCTTGCCGGTCATCTGCAAACAAATTAGAGTCAACCACACACACACACACACACACACACACACACACACACACACACACACACACAGATCCCAAACACACCTACACCAACAGAGATTTCAAGTGTAGCATACACAAGAGACATCACAGGAAATATACCTTCTCTAATATATTGTTTATAGTTGAACTCGCCATTTTCTGTGTGATTCTTCCAATGTCAATTCTTTCAGGACTGCAAACAGTATCACAAACAGGAAAAAGATTTAAGTCACAAAGAAACGAACTTAACTGTACATTAGTAAATCTACATTTCCTTTTGCATATATGATTATAGGATATAAGTTAGTGCCTTACCATTAATACAATCATACATAAATCTCAAACTAATAAAAGATAGAAGTCTTAATAAGTACAAAATTTTTAAGAGATTTAATAACCAAATATTATTTAATCTAAAAGACATATGAGCCAAATATGACATAAAAAGAACAATGATCATTATTATGTAGACCATATATAGAAATGCTTCAGTTATGATAAATTCTATTCTAATAAATGCTTATAGATTACATATTTGAAATCAATACACATATATAGACAATTATATATCCACGTGGGAATAATTTCCCACGAACCATCCCACAAGCTTTTTTCTTATGAGCAACGATGTAGCCATAAAAAATAAAAGAGTTTATTATAAAAAGACCCCATATATTTTCACAAAACCTCAAAAAGGTCCATATGTTTATGTTTTTACTAAAATCTCCCCTTCTCTTTTTTTTTTTTTTTCTTTGGTTGGTAGGCCTAGTGCTCAGGACATAGGAACAAAAGGGCGCCCACAAAGTATCAAGACCTCGTGGGCAAGGCACAAAAAGGGCGCCCACCAAGTATCAAGACCTCATGGGCAAGGCACTATGGGGGCGGGCGCCTTATCCACAATGCCAGCCCTCTATTCCCACTAAAATCTCCTTTGACTAACAGTCCAACTGTACAAAAGGTAACTCGACAATTCAGCTTTTATTTTTGAACAAATCACCCTAACGAAAAATTCAAATGACTTTTCTCTTGAGTTAAAAGATAAAATGACAATTCTACTCCTTAAACTTTGAAGAACTAAAACCAAAGGATAGGATCATTTGAATTTAACTATTTTCCTAATCTACATACAAGCCTTTCCATCAACATGCCTTCAGTGGTCATCATGGACTTAAGTGGGCCCTGCTAAAAGTAACTTGAGTTAGTGAGATTTGCTAAAGTTTCAGTAAAGGGTATTTTTGTCATTCATCCAAAAAAATGAATAATCACATATACACAGTCAAGTGGAAGTGGAAGTGGGGGTGGGGTGGGGGTGGGGCCTTTTTATGTGAACATAAAAGATAGGAGCCTTTTTGAGGTTTTCAGAAAATATAAGGGCCTTTTGTAAAAATCATGTAGTTTTTTTTTTCAAAGCCGTTGTTATTAACCACAATTAAATGAAACCCTATTACCCTAAACCCTCTCTTTATGTTTAGAATGGATACATCCATTTTGCCATTAGAAAACCATCCAAGATTTGGCGCCCATAAACAAGGGCTTCTTAAGCTAAAGAAATTATGCCTGGCCCCCCAAAACAACCCCACCCCCTCCAGCGTCGTACCTGTTCTCCTATGAACGAGAGCAATGAACAAAGCCCCCCAATCCGCTTAGATAGCTTGCTTGTTGAATGAAATCCCCGCATGAAGTTCATGACATCTTCCTTTATATCCTCCCAAAAAAGGTCATAGGAAGCCCATCTGGTCCGGGAGCTCTATCACCTCCCAAATCTAAAACTACCGCTTTCACTTCTTTCTTTAAAAAATCTCCTATATTATATGGACTCAACATTAGTATCAGATGCGGGTTAATATCGGGTACAAGTGGGCCTCAAGAAAGTGTGTCAAATACCTTAGAAATGAAGTATCTGCACCAATATCAGGTGCAAGTGTGTCATGGTTTTAGGCAAGTCCATGTATCATAGAAAATCTCTTTAGATCCCGTTCTCACTTCTCACCACTAATCATGCCAAACTCCAAATTGTCCAATAACAAGCATTCAACCCCATTCCTCCTTTAAGAGCACAGCCCTTTGAAAATTCCATAACATGCTGAAAATTCCATGAAAGAATTTAGTACTGCAGCTGCGCCCCTTCTTTATCCATTTGCATCTCAACCTCCATCTCCACTTGATTTCTTCTTCCTTTGCTCATCTAAAGAATTGATCCTTCAAACTAAGCCTTTAGCCCGTTTGGCTTCAAAACTTTGGCCTACCGCCTTATGTCTACCTAGAGACTGAATCTCCTACAATAGATTCGCCTTGGCTTGTTTCAAAGGTTCAACATTTTGACTCACCCAGCCTTCCATTTTATCCTTGAGAATTTTAAGCTACATGGATAATCTGCACCTCACCCACCCTTCCAATCTACTTCACTGTCTTTCAACCATGGCCAAATCAAGTCCCAGAATTTGGGAAGTTCAACCCGCACAAGCTCAGACGCGACCTTGACCAGGAAAAGAGCACTTTTAAGACAGTGATTTTGTGATCCTTGACCACCAGCAGAGAATATGCACAATAATCCTAGAGCTTTGGTTCGCATTGCAAGTTAGGAGCACATTGCACATGATCCAGATTCCAGGCTGCCAATCTAAACAACCCAAATTAGATAGCTATTCAACATTTGAACATTTCGCATTTAATTCAAGCCTAGTTGCATTTCTGTCTCAGCCGTCTATGGAAGATGCTGATCAAGGGGCTAGATTATTCCCATCAGGGAATCTTCTAGGTCTCGCATATGAACACTAGGACGGGACGGATCAATCCAAAATATCCTCAAAGCAAACATCACCCCAATACCACTATGGGGAAAAACACCCTTTACACGGCACTTCAACCGAATGTCAAAAACAAACAAAGTACAAAAAAAAGCAGGCAAAATCACAATACACAATCAGTAAATCTGCTAATCTTTTAGAGTTCTAAACCTAAAGATGCATCAAAGAAAAAAGGCACAGTCTTGCAGGCTAAAGAATCACATTAGGATCCACTGCGATCCACAGCATCACTGAAATCAACATCAGAAAGAGGAGAATTGCAATGGCGGAAGCAGAACAGAAAGCGATTTCGGGAAAAGTGCCCACTCCATTACATTGCGTTTGGAGCTGAAAGAATCGCAAAATCGGGAGATTGGCACAGAAAGCAGAGATTGAGAGCAGAAGAAAGAAGGTGTGATTGGGATGAGAAGAGCTTACGATCTTGATCTCGAGCTCTTGGTCTTGCTTGCAATCGAACAAAACCCTAGAGTTTTGCTTCGAGAGCGAGCGAGCGAAGTCGAAAATGGAAAGGAAACGAGAAGCCTCGGGAAGTATCTCTCGGACGATTCATTACAATTTACAGATGAAGGTGGGGCGCTGTGATTGTTAAATAGGGCTGGAATTCCGTGTCCGTGATGATTAGAATTGCATGTGAAATCCACCGTTGAAATAGATGGGCCACACCATGGATGATCCATGGGCCGAAAATACACCATACCTGGGATAGTTCACTCCTAGGACACATCTGTGCATCTGATGTCGATCGGAAAAGTTGAGGAATGAAATGATATAACCATTCATAATTGTTTAAATTCCAAATTTAGTGCAGCTGCTTCTTGACCTAGAAAAATATAAAAAGTCCCACAAAATTGATCTCCTAACAAACTTTTATTTGGATTCGAGTGATCAAACGATAATTAATTTTTTGGACTAAATTAGGTACCTGATAATATGTTTTTGGGTTTTTTTAATAAACGGTAAATAAGTCCTTTATTCAAAACCAACATGATACAGAAAGTAACATAAATCAGAATTGATGACTCTTAAAGGGCATACCCCTATGATACGACCACGCTCATTAAACACACAACATACCCACATGCAGGGCTCAGGACCTCCTTAAGACAATAACCAGGGCTCCTTCAGCTGCCATGTCCTGCATAATATAGTAGAGAACTTAGAAAAGTGCATCATGGGTGTACAATGCAGCTGCTTATGAATCCGCCTAGATAGAAATCTATGCCGCCAAGGAGCATAGGAAGGAAATTAAATTAAATTGACAGGAATTTCCAATATGGTAGGTTGGTTTCGGAAGGACATTTCATATTTTGAGAGGGGAGTAAATTATCCTATTCACACCTCATCATGACCCATTTGAATGAATCAGTCACCGCCGCTAGTCACCAATCCATTTTTTTGCATCCATATGAATAGAGTATATTATTGAATCAATGGGTCAATATCTTAAGGAGTCAGTAGACTATACCTTTGTTTTTAGTAAAATTACTTCATTTATAATTGCGTAGTAATTTTGCATTATTTTGTGCGAATCTTGCAGTTTATAGTTTTCTCTCAAACACTCTTCTTAAAAGTGGTTTTTTCTAATTTTTCTACTAAAATTATAATGATTCTAGTTACTTTACTGGCATAAAGAAATGTTTGAATACATTCAAATAGTTCATTCTATCTCAATCATTTAGAATAAGCCATTACAACTCTTTCTACTTTCTAATAATGACAGGATCACTCGAATTAAAGCGGCCTAAGCAAACCTCCCAATCTATTTCATGTCCATTTTTAAATGTTTGATGGGAAGACAAAGAAATTTCACTTGATGAGATTATCCGAGTTTTGCAAGCATGAAGAAGATTGGGGCTTGGGAATTAAATTAGTGAAAGAAACTACTCTAACACTTCTTGGCAAGTGGTTATGGAGGATTGGAGGTGGATCAGAAGCCCTATGAAAATTAGTATTTTCAAAATATGGCATTTCTAGGACTGGGTGGGGAGACCAAAATTCCATGCCGCGATACTCAAGCATATGAAAATGTGTTCATACTTTCAAAGGAGTAGTTCTTTAAGAAAATTAGATATCGTGCTGGGAAAGGCAACAACATCTTCTTATGGACTAGCTTTTGCGTGAAGAGATTCCACTAGTGATCTCTGTTCCAAATCTATTCAATTTATGCTGCTAATCAAAGTGCCATAGTTATTGCTAATCAAAGTGCCCATCTTTAGGAGAGATTTGAATGAGGAGGAGGAGGCTCAATTTCAATCTCTGATTTTTCTTATTGGTAACTTTTTTATTCCTAAAAATTGTCAAAGAGAAAGGATTTGGACAACTTCTACCAATGGCATGCTTTCTGTTGTGTCTCTGTTCTCATGTATGACTAAAGAGGCAACAGCAACACACCCACACATGGCCGGCCTATGTGGGATTAAAGCCCCATCTAGAGTCATTGCTTTTGGGTGGTCTGCTATGCTTGGGGAAATTTTAACAATGGACAATCTAAGGCAAAGGAGAGTATTGATTGTAAATGCATGTCCAATGTATTTATCGGGTGAGGAAACTATTGACCACATTTTCCTCAAATGTAAAACAACACAATTCATCTTGCAGGTAACATTAGGTTGCTTCCACTATAGCAGGCCTCTTCCTCATTCCCTACCTTCATTGTATGAGTACTGGGTAATGGGAGTGGGATCAAAAAGAGGAAAAACAATGTAAAACCTTTCCTTCTTGGCAGTTTTGCAGTGCATTTTGAAAAAAAATGAATAAGAGATACTTTAAAGGATTGTCTTCTAGTGATAATCAATTAGGAGAGAGAATTAAACATATTGTTGCAATTTGAGCTTCTTTATTAACTCTCTCTTCAAGGGCATGTCAGCAAACTCCATCATTTAAAATTGGATGGACGTTGAGTTCTCTCATCCACGTAACCCCCTGCATAGTCTATCGATGGACTCCTCCTCCAAAGGGTGTGTTTAAATTGAATCTTGATGGAAGTACTCTAGGAAATCCAAAAAAGGCAGATAGAGGAGGCGTAACTCGCAATGATCAAGGAAACTCCCTATTGCCATACTCAGATCCGGCTGGTTTATGCTCATGTAACAAAGCTAAACTATAATCACTAAAAACCTGGCCACGAGAAGCTTTGCAATTCAATCCTCAACGGTTGATTATTGAAGGGGATTCTTCATGTGCTATAAAGTATGCATCTCAAGCATCCAAGGCCCCTCTGTACCATGCACATGTAATAGAAGAGGTGGTAGAAATTTTTAAGAATATGTACATTCCATGTAACCTCATTAGAACTATGCAAACTCCGAAGCGGATCACCTAGCTAAGGGGGAGTATCTAGACTATCTTTGTTTATTGCTTCTACATGTTGATATGTTTTCTAGCTTAGGGTTGATGCTTGGTTCTTTTTATGGTGGACAACCCTTTCTTTTTTTGGGAATTTTGGTTATACCCTTGGATTTTTGGGCTTTTTTCTTTTTAGTATACTCATCTTATATATGCTGCAAGTTCCTTGGTGAAATGAATTCACTCTTTTTTTTTTCGCTTTGTTGTTTCTAATTTTCTTCTTTTTATTTGGTTTTCTATCTATCCTTTTGTATTTTGTCGAGCCTTTTGCTTAATGGGATGACACTTGTGTTTGAGTGAACTTTGTTTGGTTAGTATTTTCCATTAGGAATTTTGCAACATCAAATACAATTGAATTGTATAAAAGGAATACATGATTTCAAAAGCTTGAGCTTGTTTTTAGTTTTTATGTAAAGCGTGTAGCATTAATAGTAGCATTTACTTAGAGAAAGAATAGCCCTATGTAAATATATACTTATCAATACAGGGCTTATTTTATTAAATCCAAATCAATCATAATGACAATCAACACGGCAACACCTATATATATGTTTGGATATAATTGATCCAATCCATGCTTGACCCACAATTAAATTGATAAAAGTTTCAAAATATGTGACTATGCTTCATGTGCATTAGAGAGTTATTGAAAAAGAAACCATCAGGACTTGGGATAAAATATTGTATTTTTAAATAATAATATCCTCTTTTTTGTTTAATGGGTGCAAGGACAAAATTATCGTTTTTATAAAATTCAACACAAATCCCATGATGGTTACCCATTCTCATTAGGAAAATTGATTTTGGGGTTAAAATCAAAAGACAATGCCCTATTTACAAATAAGAAACGTACGAGGGGCTATTTATAAATCCTAAAACCTTATGAGAGGCTATTTATCTACAAAATACTGTGCCTTAAAATCATACTTTCTTGAATTGATGCATTGTCTCATACTTGAGGGGGTTCATTCATAAAATCTCCTAAAAAAAGACATGTGTTTTCAAAAATTATGGGGGACCATTAGAAGTGAGATTTTTTTATTTGCATGTAGTGTTAAATGCTCTTATGTACTGCATTTTGCTCATGCAAAAATCAACTTATGAAGAGCCTAGAGAATCAAAGGTGGCCTCCATCTCATTAATTAACTATTTCTAACTTCTCCATTGTCTTGGTATTTATTTGTTGTTACCTTTTCAGCTGCGCTGAGTTTAATTAACCAGTGACCATTTACAGAAGCAAGAAAGAAAAAAAGTCTTTTTAGAGACATTCAATAAAATTGAAATGATACATATGAGAAGACTTGCCCGACTGAGGTTTGTCATCTCTACTATTGGTTTGCTACATAATCCTTATTGAGAATTGAATATGGGATTTGATTTGAGAATAATCATATTTCACAAATAGACATAGAATTCGGCTAGAACCATGAATTTGGCTCTTTTTGTTCTTCACCTCACTTGTTTTGTGGTGATCTTACCCAACTCATTGATGCTTTTATCAGTTCTTTCAAGGTTTTAAAACTAATGACCACATGGATGATAATGCATAGGATGATAGTCGAGCACAACCACGTGGGACCCATGTCCACGAACTGTCCTGGAATGTCAGCCGACTGGCCCATGTTCTGCGGCTGCCCACTTACTGCTGCAACAGCATCTTCCAGTGCATCTGCTCCACAGCCACAACAATTTTCTCATCCGTGGGATTCGTTAAAATCATCATCTCAATCAGACCATCCCATGGTAAATATTAAGCCTAAAAATTTCTCAGCACCTTGCCTGGTGCTGCTCAAACAATAATCACTTCAGTAGATGTGGAACCCACATTTTTCAGTGTCGCTGTAAAACATTCTGAATGGGGAGACGCCATGGCTCTAGAATTCGATGATGGCACCTACTTTCTAGTTCCATCCAGCCCAAACATGAATATTGTGAATATTGTTGGGTTTTATCGATGGGTATAGAAGCTAAAGCATCGGCTAGATAGATCTACTGAATCCTATAATGCATGGCTAATTGCCAAGGGTTTTCATCAACAAACATATAATGACCATACAAAGACATTGCGCCCTGTTCCGAAGCCCACCGCCGTTTGCATCGGTTTTACTTTGACTAAGCACCTTAAATGGGAAATTTGCCAACTAGATGTCAACCGTGCTTTCCTTCACGGGAACCTTAAGGAAGAGGTAAATATGAGTCAACCCCAAAGGTTTATCAACTCCCAACATCCAAACTTTGTTTGTTAATTGCACAAGTCCTCGTATGGACTCAAATGGGTGCCACGGGCCTGCTTTGAACGTTTCACAACCCAGTTAGCTTCCTTGGTGTTTCATTCCTCTTCAGCGAATCCATCAATGTTTGTATAGTTTTAGTTATTATTATACGCTGATGACTTCATTAAATTTGGCAATAATCCACGTTCCTATGCTTTATTGATTCGTCAATTGGCTTCTATTCTTGCCATGAAGGATTTTCAACCATTACACTGTTGCCTTGGTTTATAACTCTTATTGAGGGAGAAACAATATGAATATGGTTGGACTTCCTAAATAATAGCACGAGAGAAATACATTAGCCTATAAGATAATAGGTATTTTTTATTAAAAAAAAAAACACCCAAGCCGTTTCCTATTTTTGTTCCCTTAATAACTGTTAACATGTATATATGAGGTGTTATGATCTCATTGGAAAAAAAAAAGAGGAGCAAAAACTATCATTTTTTAAATGGAGAGTTTTTTAAAATTCCTCATATATTTATATAATTAACAATTTGAAAATGTCTTGAGGACCTGATTTTTTTAAATTGGCTAGATCTTAGTGCCACTTTTATTTGGTTAGTTTAAAACGTCCCACAAGGCCCACCATATGTCACATTTCTCCGATCATATGAGGCCCAATTTAACATGTTCGGTTCTCGGGGCTTTGCCATAGTCAAGGAAAGCCAAATGTGATTCATAGTGAATTCAAAACCCCAAATCATAGAGATCAACAGTAATCCTGCATGTCGTCGTGAGAAATAGTGGAATTCATTTATTATTGATCGGCTCTCTGACTCACTATTCATCTTCCATACTTTAAAAGCTTATCAACCAAGCATAAGGAAAGAGAAAAGTGTGCGGTGGATAAAAGAAAGATAAAAAAAAAATTGGAAGCCCCTTAAACTCTTTAGAATTAATATGCTTTAGTGACTTAACCTTAAAATTTATTACTAATTCAGATCTGTTATTAGGAGTTGGCTTAGTAGAGGCTTTTACTAGTTCAGAGTGGATTAGGATATGCCCGTGCAACTAGGGTTGAAAAACTTATTACTCAAACTTGTCTACCTCTAAAATATTGACTTGGATGGACTCAACTCAGCAACTCAGGGGAGTTGTGGTTTCTAAAAAATATGTTTATAGATAGATGGACTGCTTAAAACAAATTAGATATACATGTAAATGCATCTTAGTCAATTGTTTTTGCATTTCAATCAATCATTTATAAACCTCCAACTCCAAAGTCCAAACATTAATTACTTATATTTACCTGGCCAAGTTTATCCAAACTTCCATCCAAATAAGGGACTCAACAGAGTCAAGTGTCAACTTGCCGAATTTTCCAACTTTGGTTAAAACCCTGTTACAAGTATGGGCGGGTTCGGGTTTCATATCACCAACCCAAGACAAAAGAGAATAAAATGGGGTTTTATTAAGGCTGATAAACCTTGTCCATGCATCCTAATTAGTTTGTGGGTGCGGGTGCTCTCATGGGTCCTGTGCCCCTGGCCCATGGCTAGGTAATTTAAAAAAGGTTGGACTCATACTGCAATGTTGTTCTGCCCTGCGGGTGCAATTTTGGTCATTCGTAGTCTCTACTACCACTCTTTTATCTGACCAATCTCCTACTCTCTCCATTGCTCTGTATTTTTAATGATCTTAAAACTTTACTGCATTACAATCTACAATTCCTCTGTTTCTAATTTTGAAATTTAGCCCTTGCGTGAACCCTCCATCAAGTATTCAAGTGGACTTAAGTCTTAAAAAAAAAAATTCAAATCTTTACTAGATTAGAAATCTAGAATCCCCCTCTGTCTAATTTTTCAATTAGACTAGGATATTTCCTGTCCTTTTTCATTTTGTGATTAGATTAGCAATCTTTCTCTTTTTATTCCTGGCAATGGTACGTAATCCCAAATTTTTCTCCTTTAATTTTTGGCAAATTGTAATTCCTAAAAAGGAGGGGCTTAGGAGCTAGGGCTTATATATGTGGTTTATTGCCAAAGAGCTGTTCACTTTCCTCCAACAATCCGAGTCTCCTTTTTTTTGTCTCCCAAACTCATTCAATGTATACAACGAGACAATGGATGCAGTTTTATTTTTATGCCTTGGTCTCTCCCACCCTTATGATTGTAGATGTTGTGATGTTGAGGATCCTGGTCAAATATTTTAGGTGGAATGAAGTGATCAAAATACCACCTTCTCTCTATGCAGAACTTGAGTCTGCGTGTGGGATTTGCTTGGTGGGTTTCAAGGAAGGAGATGAATGCCGAATACTTGGATTTTGCAACCACTTGTTCCACAAGACTTGTTTGGATGATCTGGAGCGGATAAAAACCCAAAGCTTGAGACTGAGATCTGGAGGGGAAGAAACACTGTACCGGAGATGGTGCCCCAAAGGCTGCCATTCATACTTCTTTGATCCGGAAAGACCGAGTGGACAAGTGCTCATCCGTTATCGCAGTGGGCTCACTGTAACTGATGCAACCAATCGTCGGGAGGTTCGTTTTATTTTGATTCCATCTAATTGAACACTCTTTGAGTCTTGGATTCATTCATAGTATGCATATATGCGTATATAGCTGAAAAAAGTTGAAAATAGTTTATCCTTGTTATTTTGGTATCTCAACTCTGATTTCCACACATCGAGGCGCACATCAAAGATTCAATCAGTAGTAGTTATTTTATTTTATTTTATTGTTAATGATTGATAAAGTCTTTTTGAACTTGTTGGAATACTGTCTTTACGTTGTTAGACTTACATTCGCCCATAAAGTATTGAAATTTAAGTAGAGAGATATTCATGTGCATATGTCCCTTATCAATGAACCGTACAAACTCCTCTGTGGGGCCCTATGGTGGACCCCACCAAGGGATGAGACTGGGGGGAATGGAAAGATTCATGCGAGACTACCCTAGATACTAAGTTTAGCCCCAATCACATGTCCCTAACTCCTTCATTCATGACCCACAAATTTATTCCATTCGAATGGGTGCATAGTTGATCCAACAATCCAATAAATTCAAATTTGACCAAAAATTGGTAAACGGGTTAAATTTAAGGGGGTTGTGTGTGTGATCCATTTGGATGGACCATACAGTAGGTCCCACCTAGAGTTTTCACGAAAAAAATAGTGAGGGACATATGCACATAAATATTTTCCGTTTAAGTATTTCTTACATAATTGATTGGGCAACATTGTAGGGTCACGTGATATCATACACATTTGACTTGTGATATCGTAGGGTCGTGCGACATTACGACATTATGTATATCACATTGTATATTATTCCGGGGCCGTGTGATATCGAACCATTATTGTATGAACAGCTTTATGAAAAATATTTAAATTTACCAATTATACGGCAAATGTCAGGTTTAATGGGAGTTGTATGCGCAATATCACTTTGGAGTTTGACTTTTGCCAATATTATTCAACCAATGCTACAAATCAATTATAGGAGGCTACATCTACAATACATAATGCTTTATAAATGAATTTTTTTAATTAACTTTGGGCCACATTTTACAGCAATCAAAGTCGGGCCCATAATCAATAAATAATGTACAAAACAGATGAATTAAATAAAATCCAAAGTAAGTTTGATGTTTTACCGTCGACCAATATTATTAAGTTGAGGGTAACTCCTATTAGAGTTAGATTTGTACTAGCATTAACACTCTTAATAAATGATTAGTCAAGAAGAAGCTCTAGGATTAGTCCTTACTCATCATAATTTGGTAACTCTTGGCCAGAGGCCAAAAGTCCAAAGGCTAGGTTAGTAATAAATACCCTAGGTCATAAAAAAAACAGAAAAGAAAAAAAATGAAAAAGAAAAATAATAAGCCTATAATCAGAAATAAAATTTTTGTATTTGACCCTTGCATGGTTTAGACAAAGTGTGGATGATGATGGTGGTGTTAGACTTTTAAGTGGCTTAGATTTCTTAAGTGTGCCTTCGTGATAGATTTGTGTAACTCCATCTTAGAGGGTCTTTTGAGAAAAATATCAAAAGTAGATCAAGGGTACTAGTTAATTATTTAAGCAATTGTGCGCGTAGACAAACACACCCCCCCCCCCCCCCCCCCCCCCCCCCCCCTTTCCCTTCTATGACAGGTCCTAGATTGATAATATTCACATTTTCTTGAACAATGGTGCTATTTTTAGTCTAAAACAAATAGAAGATACACAGGAATATGGTATGGAATGAACAATAAAAAAATGAAAACAATATGAAAATGAGCCAAAACAAAGCAAAAAAAAAAAAACAAAAAAACAAAAAAACAAAATACAACATCTAACCTCCATATGGCACAGGGCTTCACTTTCTCTCTCTTCTTTTGTCTCTGCTTTTTGTTTTTGTTTTTTTCCTTGTGTTTATCCTTTTCCCCCTTTTAATGAATTGCTTTTCTACCAAAAATAAAATACCTCCATAAAAATTGTCCACTGATGCTCTACAGCTAGTGGATTTGGGATCACATTAGCATCTCTGAATGTGCATACAACGCCAAAGCAGAGAGACCTCAAATTTGTTATCTCAAACTGGCCATTTGACTGTTATTTACTATTGAGGATTTAAGATGTCCACTTAATAAAAAAAATGAAGGACCGGTAAAGAATTTGCTAATGATCAAGGCCCACCACAAGTTGAATACAGTAAATTTTGGTGTTATTAAATATTTTTTGAAACCCTTTTAAAAATATATCAATCTGAAGTGGTCCATTTAATTTGATTCGAGTAATAAAATTTAAGTAGTACTGTTATTATTGTAGTTGTACAAAAAATATATTTGACCCTTGCATGGTTTAGACAAAGTGTGGATGATGATGGTGGTGTTAGACTTTTAAGTGGCTTAGATTTCTTAAGTGTGCCTTCGTGATAGATTTGTGTAACTCCATCTTAGACGGTCTTTTGAGAAAAATATCAAAAGTAGATCAAGGGTACTAGTTAATTATTTAAGCAATTGTGCGCGTAGACACTACTACTTTTACAGCTATTATTGTAGTTGTACAAAAAATATAAAATTATATCTAAAATGGATATATATAAATATATATTTAATTTTTATGTTTTCCAAAATGAATTTCCGAATTGAAAAACCGAAATGCCGAATCGACCGAAATGTTTCACTTTGGAGCCAAACCGAAATGGGTACGAAATGAACTTGATAACTATGTATCTAACTCGATTATTTCCCTCCTTGCTAAACAGAGGAATTTAAGTTATTCAATTTTCTAAGATTAAAACTTTTTTTGTTCATATTTGATTTGAAGCCCGCTTTTCAATTATTCTTGTCAGGTGTTGCTTATGTACGTCATTGTTTAAAATTGTTTGAAAAATACAGGGAATGGTCGTATTGGAAAGAGAGAGAGTAAAGACGTTTCCATCTCTCACAATATTTTCAGGAATCGTTAGCTTCTTCATGATGCTCACTCCCGTCATCCGTGATAATGTCGAGCTTGTAAGTTTTTCCACCTTTCATTTTCTTTTCTTTAAAGATATGCAAGAATGAATTTAATTACATACAAGTTTAGAAAATAGAATACAATTATTATTATTTTGTCATCATCATTAACTACCATATGATCCATCCCATTAGAGTAAGTAATAGTGTAACGGCCCAAGTAGAAGTAGTCCACTGGCCGAATAACTTGGCTCAAAATGCTAAAGCTCAAGTTACTAGTAGTAACTTACAACCCTGCCTCAAGGGCTTTTTTAGTTTCCAGCTAGTGATAGGCTCTGATACCATTTACCATTTGTAACGACCCGAGTAGTCCATTGGCCTAATAACTTGGTAACTTATTACGTGGCCCAAAATGCTTAAATCCAAGTTACTAATATTGACCTACGTGGTTCATTATATACCATACTCAAATTTGGGTGTTACAAATAAAGTATAAAAACAAATCATAGTTATATTTGTCATTTTGAGGAAGTTATTATTTGAAGGAAATATTAGTGTTCTCATTTTTGTATTGCCTTTGCATATTTTGGGAGAGTTATTTAGAAAATAAAGTAATTTAAATAGTAAATCTATCAAGAATCAAAATAAATTGAAGTTATTGTTAAGATTTTTTTTAACATTAACAACTTATATATGATAAAATTATTGTGACACTAACAAAATTACTTTATTTTATTTCTTGGGGGCAACAAGTTTTATTAAAAATGAATCCAACAAAAATAAATGTGTTAGAAACCAATACTTGTATTAAAAGATGAAAATAAACCACCTTCTTAAAGTTGTCCGTAGGCAACAACTGCATGCAAGGTAAAAGTACAATACTTCAACGTTGTACTAGAAGCTAAACAAATGTTACCCTTTTAATTTAAATTATATCATTACCCTGTAATTGTTTCTCATGATATTATTCATTTTTCACACAGAAAAGTGATGATATTGAGAAATTAGCAATTTTTTTAAATAAAAGTAATAATATTCTTAAGATTGGTTATGGGCAAGATTTGTGTTGCACTCACCAATGCATGAACTCGAGCCCATTTACAATTGACTAGTCCCAGTACAGGTCTGGCCAGGTCAGCAATAGACCCAGTGCTAAATTTTAAGTACAACCACTAGGGAAGTGAGTAAGGCTGGTAGGTCCACATTTTTAAAGCGTTTTTTTTTTTTTTTAAGATAGGTATGTATATCCCAAAGAAAAAACATATACTATGGACAACTATACAACTACAAAGCTCTAGCGGGGCTGCTTATCCTAGCTAGAGATCCAGGTAGAGAAATAAATGGGAAGAGCGAAGCAATGGAAAAAAGAGGAACAAGAAGAGAATAAATCTGCTAAAAATAAAATAAAATAAAATAAAATAAGAAAGAAGACCTTGAACCTGGGTGCATTTGTCGGTCTAAAGCTTCAGGACCAAGAAAAGAGTTTCAAGAACCTCATTGCTTATGACAGAACTGTGTTCCATGATGCAATTATTTTGTTGTAGCAGTAAATGGTATATGTGATATGAATTGATGATCCATTGCCCATCATTCACAGAGTGAAGATGTGAATTGTTGTGGCCCCTCATAGTCGCGTGACAATTACCCGGATCCACACATCATTGATTATAGCTATTATTAGTATAAACGCACAAAGTACAAACAAATCAAATATGTTTTATTTCTGTAGAACTTTTTCAATAGAGTGCATGTGTTGTGTCTCTGAAATTTCAAATGACTTGTTTGATTTATGAGAAGAATTAATTTGATCAGCATCTCAAATATTAGTTTTATCAGAATCCTTAGATATCTACTTTTTGGAATGCTAATCAGCCGTGGGCATTTCATAATCCACGTTGGGGAACTAACATGTGGAGAAAGCTTTTTAGAATTCATTTTGGGGAACAACATTTAGAAAAAGCTAACAAATAGATTCTAAACCTTTGTTCCGATATACTGTGGGTTTTGGACAATAGATATGGATTTCAATTCGGCCTATTGAGCCCAATTATCAATATAATATTAAAAACTATGGATGTATAGCTGCAGGGTCATGGGTGCTATCTTTTGGGGGCTGCGCTGTTTTTGAATGGGGCTATGCTGTTGGTTTTGTCTTTCCTTGAAAGGGGATATGTGGCACCTTTCGTCTGGTGCAGAGGTAAGAATGCTGCATCATGTGGTGATCATCTCTCTAAGGTGAAGATCTTCCCTGGTAAGTACTTAAATAACTCAAGTTTCATATTGGTTGCTTTATGATTATGATTTATGCCATTTTTGTTTTTTCCTTGTGTGTATGCTATGTTGCACAACCAGTATAGGTGTGATGCGTGCATTTGAGTACTCATGGATTGATCATTGGGCTAGTGTATGAGACTAGAGTGCAAACACCACTCAACTATAAATACATTGATGATCATGACTTATGCTTTGGATACCGCCTCTTTTTTTTTTTTTTTTTGCAGATTCCACATCCCATGCTGGCCAATCCGAACCTCCTCAGACCAATGGAAGTTGCGTTTGAGCCTAATGAGGTATGAAGGGATGCATTGATGGACGCATTGACACGACAAAGACACTGATTTTGTGCTTAAAAATGCAATGACTACGTCATCAGCATCCTCATTATTTGTTGCTGCATTGCGAACTTCTAGTTTTGTTTCTCTACAAGCACAATTATAGTCTATGGTGATTGATTGGATTTATCACAAGTAATCTTGCAGGACACAACTTGCAAGTTTCTAATTGCAAATCCCTACGGTTCATTGTATTTTTTGACTATGGAAAGTAAAAATCAAAGTTATTTTGGCAAATATAATAAACTAATAATGGATTATTAAGTGTAGTATCATTTGAAAAAAAATTATATTTATATTACTTTTACATAACATTTTTACTCTTGCTGCCTGCCAAACTCAACATTAGCTTCTTTTTCTTCCTCTTTTTTTTTTTTTTTTTTGTTAAACAATATTAGCTTATTGATATCAGCGATGACTGGTTTGATCGCCTAATCAAAATTATCATTAATAACATGAGCCACCACCTCTTCAGCATCCAAGGTCACTTGGATCTTTGTACTGTCTTTTTTACTCGTCTTTTTAATAACTCCGAGAACCACCCTCCTTTTGGCTTACTTTGTGAAGGCTAAGCTTACCTGGGTTGCATACACTTTTTCCCCACCCTTTCGTTTTGAATTCCTTTAATAAGGCGGTTCAATTTTAAGTACCTACATCCACAACAACATGATCACACAGGTTGAGAGTATAGGGTAAGGACCACCACCTCAGCCTGTGTTGGTCGTAACCTTTGACCGCCCTAACAGAACCTGGCTGATTATCTTCCATTTAGTACTTGGGCCCGCCTAGCCTACAAGGATGGAGTAATTGCCCAGGTAGTGCAAGCACTACAGTCTATCTTGAGCCCGGCCCACACAGTTGAGAGCAGAGTATGGACTACGGGAGGAACCCTTTCACAAGTGAACCCTATAGACAGGGTAGGGCTTATGAGAGGAGTTTGTTTCAAATATGTTTTACCATAAATGCAATTGATGCATAGGAATCTTAGATCTATACCAATCCATTAGACATGAGTAAATTAATCTTAGATACCGGGTAACCTGATAGTTGACTTATTATATATTTTGAATCTATTGTTAACCGAGATGGTACCAGCAAAAGTCAAGTTATGGTGCAAATAACTTGCCTTATAATTTGGTGCAAAATGAACTCCTAAAGAAACCAATGCTTCTCTACATATCTGCAAATACGTCTATGTATCATGTCAACAATGGCTATAAAGGTTCAAAGACTCTTTCCACATGAGCACATCCTTTTTTTTTTTTTTATCGGCTAGAAGGCAAGTGCATATTGAAAAGGAGAATAAAAATTAGAAGATAGAAAACCCCAAAACTAAGCAGGCCATGGAGACATCAAATGGGGAAGCCGAGAGAAACTTACATCCAAAAGAAAGGAGAAAATTAAAGAAACACCATAGAGAAATCTACATGGCCATTCTATATATTTCGAAAACTACATAAATTTTGTAGAGACTTACCAAAAAAGAGCTTATCCACATGCCTGAGAGAGAAGGGGTGAAGCTTGGTGAGACAGAGCTTGGCTTATGAATTTGTCAAATGGGGCAAACATTTCAAATACTCTCCGAAAGAGCACATCCTAACTCTCTAGCCTTTGAATTTGTTGAAGGGGCAAACGTTGTAGATGGCAATAAGGTTCTAAATGCCACATAAAATTTGAAAAAATTTTCAAAACTTAAATGCAGTATTAAGTTTGGCACTTATACAATATAAAGTTATCTTAGCTGGTCATTCCTACCAAAATCTCAAGGAATTAGTAGAGATAGCATACATACTTTTCCAATACTCTCCATTAGGTGGAGCCCACTCTTCAATAGTAGTGGTGTGCTCGGATAGCATGAAAGAAGACATAAAAAGAGTATTTAATCGTAGAGAATATGAAGGTAGAGCAAGAAATTGCATCAAGAACCTGTATGTGCTTAGGCTTGTCATAGGGCTAGGCAAGGCAGGGCCTAGGGTTGTCCTGGCCCTACCCTCAATGTATGCAAGGCTGAGCCTAGGCTAGCCAGAGCCCTCAGATGGCCTGCTCTACCTAGGCCATTACCATACCCTCAAAGGTCAGGATAGGACCAGGGCTTGAAAATAAAATTTATATTTTTAAATTATTTTAGTATTGTCATCAAGCATCAAGTGTTAATTTAACATTCACCCTCATTTATTTTGGCTTGGGACCAACAACGGTTGCAACAAAGCAGGCGTGGTAGAGTTAAAATTTTTTTAATTGACTGATGGCAAATTAGAAATTAGTTTTTAAAGTAATATCCACCCATGATGCTTAATACTACTTCTAATGATATAAAATAACACATCAAATGATACCTAATAATGCTTCTAATCATATATTGAATAATACAAAATAAAAGCTTCTAATGATACTTAATAATACTTGTAATGATACTTATTTTATATGCAGAAGGTATTGTATATATAAAACTAATTTAAATAATAATGCTTGACAATATCTTCAAATTTTAATAATTTAGTCCTCCTTCAATATAACTAATAATTGTTTTTTTTAATTTTCTTTTAATATTTTAATGTTTAGGCTTTTTAAAAGTTTTAAAAAATAGAGTTGTTGGAAATATTTTGAGACAGGAAGGCTGTTACTTTGGACACATTTGATGGAATTGCTAAAATCCAAACTTTCAAAATAACACATTAGCCTTCAAATCTCACTTAGCATCTCTAAAATTGATGTTTCTCTTGAAAATGCTCTAAGCACGGTCCCCTAGCACTTTTTTGTTTGTCAGAATTATCTTGGATATTATGTCTTCTGGGGGCTCTTTACATCCTTCTTGCACATACCCCAATTATATAGTGTGTGAGCGTTGGTGTCCTTTCTTTCGCATCCAACTCAATTTTCCATGCCCACACAAAGTACATTTATGTTAATTATCATGATATTCGGAAAAAGTACTTTACAAGGAGTTGATTGATAGTCTCAATTCTACACTTGATCAAGTAGCAAACATATTTACCAAACGAATCACACGTGCTCACTTTGCACTTCTTCGTGACAAGCTTAAAGTTTGCCCACAGCCTATCAGCTTAAGGGGGCATCGCAACCTCATAGATGATAAGGCATCCGAGGGCCCACATCCACAAGGTTAGGCTAGCATATCACACAGAGACAGTTTGACATAGACAAAAGGATTTGGACTACTTCTATAAATTTGCATGTTTTTGGTTGCGTCTCTATTCTCATCTATGACTAAAGAGGCAACAGCAACACACCCACACATGGCCAGCGGGTGGAGGATTAATGCCCCATCTAGAGTCATTGCTTTTGGGTGTTCTGCTCTGATTGGGGAAATTCTAATAATGGACAATCTAAGGCGAAGGAGAGTGTTCGTTGTAGATGCATGTCCAATGTGTTTATCGGATGAGGAAACTATTGACCACATTCTCCGCGAGTGTAAAACAACACAATGCATCTCAGTTGTAACATATGGTTGCTATTTGAGCTTCTTTATTGACTCTCTTTAGCGTTCTCACATCTACATAAACCTTGCATAGTCTATAGATGAACTGCTCCTCCAAACGATGCATTGAAATTGAATTTTGAAGGAAGTGTACTAGAAAATCCAAAAATGGTAAGTGTAGGAGGGGTAATTTGCAATGATCATGGAAGCACCCTGTTGCCATACGTCTATGCTCATGCAACAAAGCTAAACTATTATCTCTAAAAACCGCGCTATGAGAAGCTTTGCAATTCAATCCTCAACTGTTGATTATTGAAGGGGATTCTTCATGTGCTACGAAGGAGTGCATCTCAAGCATCCAAGGTTCCTTGGTACCTTGCAGATTTCATATAAGAGATGATAGAAATTTCTACAAATATGAACATTTCATATAACCTCATTAGCACTATGCAAACTCCAAAGTGGATCGCCTAGTCCAGAATATATTTGTTTATTGTAACTGCTTGTTAATATGTTTTATGGCTTTGGGTTGATGGTTGGTTCCTTTTTTGAGAGTTTTGATTATGCCCTTGGTTTTATTTTATTTTACTTTATTTTTGGCTTTTTGGTTTTCAGTATACTCTTCTCATGCTGTGAAGTTCCCTGGTGAAATGAATTCAGTCATAATTTATTTTTTACTTTGTTGTTTCTAATTTTCTTCGTTCTTTTTGGTTTTCTGTCTATTTCTTTTGCATTTTATTGACCCTTTTGCCTAATGGGTTGACATGATTTGTGTTTGATTGAACTCTGTTAGGCTAATATTTTCTATTTGAAGATTTGCAGCACCCAATATACTTGAATTGTATCAAACGAATAATTGATTTCAAGATAATCCTAGCTTCCCTGCTTTGGTAGTTTCTTCCACGCTGGGTGCGTGTCTAACCATGGATATTTAGAAATGGATGAGTATGTGTTTGGAAAGAAGCCTTAATATTCAAGCTTTTGTCTTTGCTAAACGCATCCTCCATTCTAGTTCGGCTGCAATTTTTGGGATCAATACATGGATTTTGATTTGGTGCATAGAATCTGGATTTTGGATTTGTTATCTCGATTGAAATAGACCACTATGGTTTCGTATTTGCAAGTAGCCTCCACTTTTTTCATTTTAATATCTTTTATATTCCCAAAATCAGTTGCCTTCCAACCATCATAAATCTTTATCTCTATATGCATAATTTCAAAAGCTTGGGCTTGTTTTTATCTAAAGTTTGTAATAGTAATAATAACATTCAATGAGAGAGAGAATAGCCCTACATAAATATTTTTTTTATCAGGGCTTATTTTAGTAAATCAAAATCAGTCATAATGACAATCAACACCTATATTTATATTTGGATATATTTGATCCAATCTATGGCTGAGTGACCCACAATTAAATTGATAAAGTTTCAAAATACATGACATGCTTGATGTGCATTAGAGAGTTATTGAAAAAGAAACCATTAGGATTTAGGATAAAACAATGTATGTTTAAATAAAAATATCCTTTTTGGTTTAATGGGTGTAAGGACAAACTGTTATTTTATAAAATTCAACACAAATCCCATAATGGTTATCCATTCTTGCTAGGGTTGTCAAAGGGCTGAGCTGGGGTAAGCCGTTACCCTACCCTCGTATATGCGGGCCAAGCTTAAGTTAAGCCAAAGCCCTTGAATTTATCAGTGGGCCTACAATATAGAAGCCTTTACCCTACCCTCAAGGGCCAGGCCAGGGCCTAATAAAATAATTTTTTCAATATTATTATATATAATAATATTTTATACCATGATGACACTCCTTTATTCAAGTTTTGGGCTCGTGCAATGCAAAAGTAAATATTTTTTTACAACTTCTAAAAAATGTATGAAATAAGTTACTCTGTCATCATATACAATTATAATTTAGGATTTCCTATAAAAAATTTTATTTAGGATTAAATAAAATAAGCTAATTTGATAGTCTTGTGACATGAGATTAGGACATTGAACACACTATTATACCTTAACACACTAGCAGTAGTTATATACTCTAAGTAATGTATTTAGTTTTATTTGTTATTAGGCTATTAGTAAGATTGTTGCAGTTAAAGTTCTTATGGTTGTACCCTCTTTTACTGGTTCATGTACTACATTTTTTTATATAGTAATAATACAAACCATCAAATCACGTTTGACAATTCTCATATGGGCCAATTAGATTTATTTTGAACAGGCATTAGACTTTTTTCAAATAAATTGTTTAGTATGTGTGGTTCAAATAAATATTAAACCACTCTCGAATTAGCATTAATCCTAATTTGTAATTCTTTGAAATATCATCATTGGATTTTATAACAAAGGAATTGAACATAAACTATTGAAAATGAATGACTAAGATGGTTTGTTACATTAGTTAGAAATTTTAATTCCGAATATGGGGCCTAGATGTGGGGTCCATTTGTATAAAACAATAATCAAGAAAGTAAGGGGGTAGAAAGAAACTAGTGTCAATTAATGGCTAGTGGATAAAATTCAACTCATTCAATGATGATGTTGATGTCTATTTATCCAAACTCTCAAACTTCAATAAGTAGAATCAAGTACGTGCTATTCAAAAGAAAATATAGAATTAAATATAGGTACAATATTGTGATTTATGGGGATATCAATAAAAAAATTACTTAAGATTTGGTTATTATTGTTTGACAAAATATTAAGTCTCTATTATTAAATGTCAATTAAAAAAGATTTTTATAATTTTGTTTGTAAAAATCCATAAATATATATATTATACATATTATTTATTTTACATATAATAGACAAGGGGCCAGCCGGGCCCCCTTGGGCTGGCTAAGTCAAGCGCTAGCTTGGCCTTCAAGATTGTGGGCTTTTAAAAATTGGGCTTTACCCTACTCTAGGGCTTTAGGGGAAAAAGAAAAGCTCTCGCTTTGAGAGCTTTTGCGGGCCGAGCTTGGCCGGGCTCCCTCGCAAAAGGGCCAAGTTGACAGCCCTAATTCTTGCTAGGAATATTGATTTTGGGGATAGTAAAAGTGCAGGGGTTATTTATAATCCCAAAAAACCTTAGGATATATATACAAAAGACTGTCTTAAAATCATACGTTCTTGAATTGATGCATAGTTTCGTACTTGAGGTGATTCTTTGATAGGTAGCAACATCTAGGAGTGAACCCAAGAATTCTTCCTTGGGAAGCCACTGTGTAAAAAAAAATTTACTTGGGGCCCCACTTATGAAAAATGCATGTAGTTTTCAAAATACATAATAGCTCTTTTAAAAATTTTGGAAGTCCATAAGTTAAAAAAAAAAACTAAAATAGGGCGGTTTTCATAAGTTTTGGAGGGACCATATGTAAAAATTCATAAAGCTTTCTAAAAAGATAAACGATTTTTCAAAAATTTTGGAGGGATGATATGTAAAATTCATACAATTTCCTAAAAAACAAAGTTGGTTTTCAAACATTATAGGGGGTCATTAGAAGCGAATTTTTTTATTTGCGTGTAGTGTTAAATGCTCTTATGTATTGCCTTTTGCTCTTGCAGATATCAACTTATCAAAGGTGGCCTCAATCTCATTAATTAACTATTTCTGACTTCTCCATTGTCTTTGTATTTATTTGTTGTTACTTTTTCAGCCGCACTAATTTTCATTAACCTGTAACCATTTACAGAAGGAAGAAAGAAAACAAGTCTTTTTAGAGACATTCAATAAAATTGAAATGATACATATGAGAAAGAAAAAGACTTGCCTGATTGAGGTCTGTCATCTCTACTATTGGGTTGCTACAATCCTAATTGAGAATTGAATGCAGGTTTTGATTTGAGAATAATCATATTTCACAAATAGACACAGAATTGGGTTAGAACCTAATGTCGAAAGCTAAAACCTGATCTGCCCATTTATCTTTTGGACCCTAAACACCCCTTTTACTTTGCACTTTATATTATATATATTTATTTGTTATATAAATATAGTTGGTATATATATAAATATATATACATCCCTCACTATTTTGGTAAGGGATATTTCCTTTTTTAGACCGAACAAGGTTAAAAAGGTGTCATGAGTGTGATAATTTTGTCCTTTTCCATATTAATGCTTTCCAAATATGAAGTTGCCCTCACCATTTTGGCAAAGGATGTATGCACATGAATATTGTCCATATATATATATATATATATATATATCCTCTGGTCCCTCCTTTTAATGGGAATCACTTAATAGATGACCCCTCCAACATAATAAAAAAAGTTATATAATATGAATTTTCAAAAAGGAAACTAAATAACACCTGATTTTTGGTGAGAAATCAGATGAAAGAAGAAATGGATGGGAAAGAAGGAAAGAAGAGAGAAAATAAAACAAAAAAAGGGATTAAGGATAGCTTAGAAAATGGGAAAATAAGAACCTACTTTAAGAATTGCCGTCAAAGTGTTGGCTTAGTTGGTTTGAGTCTTGGGTTTGCTCCACTCCTATCCCTTACGTTATTTGGGTACTATGCGTGCGGTTATATACCCCCCCAGGAAATAGTAAGGGTGTTCATGGGCTCGCTCAACTCGAGCCCGATTAGGACCCAACCCGCTTTGGGCCAGCGTTAGATATTTTATTAGGGCCCGTTTAATAATTAGATTGAGCTTGGATTAAGTGATAAAAGCCCAAACCCAACCTGGCCCGTGTAACAAATGTATATAATTTAAATTAATTAGTACAAACAATTACTCAAAAGGCCATAAAATTGATTAAAAGCCCAATTTGGCCCTGCCAGATTGATTAAATGGGCGGGCTCAGCCTTGACCTTTACGGCTCATGTTGGGCTTGGGCCGGGCTTGGGCCAATGTTTGTAAAGGCGGGATCGGCCTGGATATGCCCTAGCCCGGCCTAGCCTGGTCTATGAACATCCCTAGCGAATAGTTTTTGCTTGTCAGAATCCGGTTACCCCCGGGCCAGAGGCCAAAGGTCTAAAGGCTGGGTTGGCGAGGGATGACATGGGTCATCAAAAAAATCCACCATATCAGGAGATTTTTTTTATTTTCAATGTTTAATTTTCATTATTAATTTCAAATTCAATGGTTTGGATCTCAAATATGGGTCATTACCATTGATTACCTTTTGTTTTTTTATATAAAAGTATATATAAAATAGAGAAGAAAACCAAGAACCTCGATAAGAATGGTTTTCTTTTACCTTATGGCTTTTACAATTGTTAGTTTAGTAATCCTCCGTGCTTCACTATGTCTTTTCAATCAATTAAACTCATTATTAAAATTTAATTTGCCAAAAAATAGTCTTTACTCGTTAGAATCGGGTATTCCTCAGGTTGAAGGCCAAAGGTCTGAAGGCTTGGTTGGCGATGGATACCCAAGTCATAAATAAAAAAAATCACTTTCTAAATTTATTGTACTATCATAAGAAACTTTAATCCAATTGAAGTAATATCTGCTACAAATAAAGAATGCCCACCGCCCTGCTGCTCCCCCACCCCGGGCCCCCGGTTCTGCCCCTCACCATGAATTTGGCTCTTTTAGATCTTCAACACACTTGTTTGTACATAGTGATCTTACACAACACTTGTTTGTACGTAATGATCTTACCCTGCTCCTGATGCTTTCATTAGTTCTTTCAAGGTATTGAAACTAATGACCACACGGATGATAAGGCACAAGATGATAGTCGAGCACAACCACATGAGACCCATGTCCACCAACTGTCCTGGAATGTCAGCCGACTGGCCCATGTTCTGCGGCTACCCACTTATTGCTACAACAGCATTTTCCACTGCATCTGCACCGTAGCCACATCCTTTCTCATCCATGGGTTCCTCAAAATCAGCATCTCAATCAGACCATCCCTTGGAAAATAAGCCTAAAAATTTCTCAGCACCTATACACCGTGTGCATAGTACTCTTCAAACAATAATCACTTCAGTAGGTGTGGAAACCACATTTTTCGGTGTTATTGTAAAACATCCTAAATGGGGCGCTGCCATAGCTTTAGAATTCAATGCCACAATGGCACCTAATCTCTAGTTCCACCCTGCCCAAACATGAATATTGTGAATATTGTTGGGTATCATCGATGGATAAACACTACTAGTTAAAGCATTAGCTAGACAGATCTACTGAAAGCTATAATGCATGGCTAAACGCCAAGGATTTTCATCAACAAACAAACAGGTATTTGACTATACAAAGGCTATAAGCCCACCATCATTTGCATTATTCTTATTTTGTAAGGAATTATATAGTTAGCAAATTTATGAGTTGGACAAAACTTCGGGCATGTTTCTTATAAAATGAATTGTGGTTTGCATCACCAAAAGAGCTAAAGTGAAAAATTTAGAAAATAGGGCACGGACCCAAGTGCCCTTGTGTTTGCGCTTGAGCACCAACGAAAGAAACTAATGCGCTAGCCCCTGAAGTTCGTGCTCAGACTTGGTGAAAAGTGCATAGCACATGCTAGAGCTCGCTTGCTCATGAGCTTGAGTGCCCTAGTGGAGAAAACTCACTTTCTTGTTATGGAATTATTTTATGTTTGTACCTGAATTGGTAGTTTTTATTCTGCAAGGAGTATTTTTTTAGGGTACAAATTGTGAGTTATTTAAAGGGTTCCTCACTCAACCCTTATGTATCCATCTCTTATTTTGATATTGAGAATACATATTGGAAATACACATCTCATAATTATGAGTTCAAAAAATCCATTGGAGATCATCTTCTCTAGAACGTCTTGAGAGATTGTGTTGCTAATTGTTTAAAGGTTTTGCTTCTATATCTCTTGTAGAAATTCATCTTTTTGCGTAGAAGATTGTATGCCTTGTGGATTGATTGTATGCCTTGTGGATTCAAGTTGATCGAATCAAGCACAAAGAACAATGCACGGCGATGGACAGTCGTGGCAAAGATTTGTGCAAGAAAAACTATGGTCTTTAGGTTTATGGAGTGACTGGATAAGGGTTGTAAGTATATCTTGTAACTATTAGTGATTAGTGCTTGATAGTTGGTCCTTATTAGACTCGTGGTCTTTTTTCTGTTAGGGTTTTCAATATAAAAATCTTTATGTCTTCTTACTTATGTAGTTGATTGATTCACTTGCAAGTTTTTTGAATTTCCACTGCATTAATTTATAGAGTGAATTCAATCTAAAAATTCAAGTTAAATTTTGAAACGTGCAAACTTTCATTTTACTTTGTGTGGTTGATTGATTTGCTAGCAAATTCTTTTAATTTCTACTGCATTAATTTATAAATTAAACTGTAATCTAAAAATTGAAGTTAAATTTTGGGATGCCCAAACTTTCATACTCTGACTATGCAACTTAAATCGGAAATTCGCCAACTAAATGTCAACAGTGCTTTTCTTCATGGAAAACCTTATATATACGTCAACCCGGGCTAATCGACTCCCGACATCCAAACTTTCTTTGTTAATTGCACAAGTCCTCGTATGGGCTCGAATGCATGCCATGGGCCTGGTTTAAACATTTCACAGCCCACTTAGCTTCCATTGGGTTTCAGGCCTCTTCCACAAATACATCAATGTTTGTATGGTTTTAGTTGTTATCATACGTCGATGACATTATAATCCAAGTTCCTACGCTTATTAATTCGTCAATTGGCTTATTCTTGCCATGATGGATTTTTGCCCATTACACTATTGCCTCGGCTTAGAAGTCTGCCGGCCTGCTACTGGTTTTTATTTTTAACAAACCAAGTACGTCATTGACTTATGAGCAAAGTATTAAATGGATGGAGCAAAACCATGTACTCATCATTAGTTACTAGCAACCAAAAATAAATTATGGTAAGTCTTAAAATTTACTGTAAAAAAACATATAAAAAAACCCTATAAAAATGCAAGTAACATCTCTAATCTATAGCCTATTTTAGTTTATTCTTAAATTTGAAATTTCAATTAACAGTTTACCAAAATAGTTCTATATATGAAAGAATCGTGAAAATCACATCCAAAGCATAGATAGAAATTCTTTGGAGAAAATATATTTAATGCAAAATAGAAATTTGATTATTATATCCATCAGCCTTAACTCCACACCGCCACAAACTTGAATATTTCTTTGCAGATTCTCATTATTAATTTGGCACAGGCAAAGTATCCACCTATAATTAAAAAGAGGAAAAAATCAAACATGGGTTTTCTTTTGTCACTATATATTGTTTCTTCACATCTATTGATGATAAATTGTTTGGACCATATAGTATTTTATCATCAAATATATGTACAAGAGTCCCATTAGAATTGAGTATCTTATTAGATTTAGAATGTTTCTTTTGTTATCTTATTTGATTAAATATTTGTAGAGAGGTTTATCAATGGTGGAAAGTGATTAAAATTGGGTTCGGATATTAAGAGGAGTTGGTGAATATTAAAAAGAAGTTGGGCTCACATTACCGACAACATATAAGGAGCGATGCTAACAATTCTCTCAAATATTAATAGGAGGTAGTAGAGATTAATAGGGAGTGGGGTTCACATCATCGGAAACATGGAGGAGTGGGGCCCCCAATTTTCATTCCTTCCGGCTGTTGATTTTTATTGTTCTAATAGAATCTTGATAGGCATCAAAAGATATTGAGATGGAAATTCAGTTTTAGAAAGTTAGATTATCCATTTTTTTTTTTATGTACGTAGTTAACACTATCCAAAACCATGCACGCACCATAAAAGATATCATCTGACTGTCTAAAAACATAAATGATCTTAGAAAGAAAAAAAAATAGAGAGACATAAAACATCCAATACCTACCTGGATCCACAAGAAACAGAGATTATGGAGAAGTAAAAAAAATCGGGATGCAATTTTTGAAGCAAGAAAAAAGTATGTCTAAAAACATAAACGATCTTCGAAAGAACAAGAAAAATAGAGAGACATAAACCATCCAATACCTACTTGGATCCATAAGAAACAGAGATGATGGAGAAGTAAAAAAGAATCAAGATGCAATTTTTGAAACAAGAAAAAAGTATCAAATAATTGTACATGCACATATATGATAGAGAAGAAAAAAAACTGTAATATAGTAGCAGAGGAACATAGGAGATTGTTGTAGGAGAATCAATGAGTTATCTTGATCAGATCCCCTCATTTGATATGCAGATTTTGGACTGTTGAATGCTAGAAGCTTTTTTATAAAAAAAAAATACATTGATTGGTAGTGCCGCTTTAACTTGCTTTCTTAGACCAAAGACTTAATACGCAATCTCTAATTAAAATGAGATAATAATTGACGTTTCAAATCAATATCTTCTTAAATCACATGGCAAGTATTAGGTGGATATAATAAGGGTAGAATAGAGATTTTAGGATTACGATCGTAATACCCAAATCAATAGCTATGGTAAGATCAATATATGACCATTTATGTGAGAGAGATTAAAAGGAGAATGAGCAAGAGATTTTACATTTTTTGGAATGCTGATGTGGCGCTCTAGAAAAAATAAAAAATAAAGATGTTGATATGGCACCCTCCAGAAGGCTCAGCCCGGGCCTCCATAAAAAATTTAAATAGTTTATTAAAAATTTATAAAAATTTAAAATGTCAAATATTTTTAAAAGTTAGCATACAAAAGGAATAAAATAGAAATTAGAAAATATCTGAAAATGTAAGGACCCCACTAATGATTCTCGTGGTTTAAATAAAAGAAGAAAATTCAGTTATTAAATTTCATAAACATTCAAAATTTAATTATTTAAATAAGCTTTGTAATAAACCATTAAAATTTTTAGCATTATAATTTGATGGTGGGCCTAACTTCTATAAGAAATAGAGCAATCTATTTTGATTGGTGTCAAATATTTATAAATAGGCCTTACAAGAACAATTAGCATGTTATCATTTAAGCAACAAATAAAATTTAGCCAACATTCTTGAGTTGACCGATACTCAATATGTCATATGAGAATAGAGAAGTGATTTTAGGGAACGAGAGATTTTAGGAAAGTCATTGAAGAGGAAGGGATTTTAGGTCACCAAGGAATATCAACCACCTAAGAGCTGAGTTGATCAAACAAAACGTCATTGTAAAGCTTTCTTGATCTTTTTCTCAAATAGGTTGCCTGACCAAGACATCTGATTACCTGACCAAGACATCTATCGAACAGTATGAAAAGTATCTAGTATTGTTGATACATGGTAGCGCACTCAAGAAAATATGATAACTTTTAAATTAAAATTTCTATTTTCATAGAGTAATGAAATAAAATTTTATAAAAGATGTAATAAGAATGAGGAAGGACCAGAGAAAGGCAAACTAAGTTTACCTTTTTAGCTTTTTGAAAGGGTGGCACATTATATGTTGGACGAAACAGTTCCATTGCTAATGCCACTTTTGTGTGTGTGTGTGTGAAAGAGAGAGAGAGACTTTTCAAGTATTCAAATTCTTTTGTATTATGCAGCATCAAAGAATCCTGTTGAACTATGCCGTAATAAAAACTATTAAACAAATATGCAAAGCCTTGAAAGTGTGAATAAATGATCGCAATCTTCACCTTTAGTAGCTGGAAAAACTCATTCAAGGTTGGCAGACCAACATTTTCATTGACTACTCTGTTTACCATAGGGAGCAATAGTTGAACTTGGTTATCCCTTTTCATTCCATCTGTAGTTCTGTTATCAAACAACACTGCTCGGCCACTACATTGGTCGAAAAAAATTCATGTATCAACATTACCCAATTCAAATTAACAAAGCATAAGCATACGAGACAAACTTTATGCAACATGGAAGATATAACAACACCAGTAGAAATTAAATTGTTGGGAAACCGATGCAAAATTACTATGTTAAAAAAATCATATGAAAGAAAACCAAAGACTGAAAACCATATTGGAAAGAAATAATTGACGATTCTTGACCTTTAAAAGCTGAGTACACCCACTGCCTAAGTGTTGTGCCGATGTCTCGTCGTCATCTTCGAGTTTTATCTCCACCAATGAAAACTACAATGACATATAGTAGTTTCCTCTGTAAAACATTCTAGAGAAGTCTGAAGTGCAGGCTCTTCTTGTCTTGAAAAGAGGGTTCGGGGTGAGTATACAAGAAGAATTGCATGAATACTATCTTTTCCCAGACAAAGACACTTCTAAATCTCTTTCTGGTCAATTACCCAAATTTTACGACACCAACATAACTGTAAGAAAACTAATCTTAAACACCACTACAATATGGAAAGGGCTTAAGTGATAAGGTGCTAAAATAAAAATCAAAAGAGAGCTTTTTATATAATCAGAAAAGATCCCAACTTGGTGAACTCCATTAGATCAAAGCAAAGTAAAAGGGGTGAAAAAAATGCTCAAGAAGGAAAGACTGCAGAGAAAAGGACTGTTGCAGGTAGAACGCAAAGAAAGGAATGAGATATGAGATATGGAAATGAATTACCAGAATCGCTGGTGTTGTTGGTCTCCACGCACCCATTGGTCCTTCAAGAGTGGGAGAGAGAGTTGAAAGAGTAGAGAGATTTTCCGGATGCACCTATTGACCATTTGACGCTTGCCCTCCATTAGACGTACATGCAACTGAGTAACGTATCATATTTATTTGAGGGATCGTTCAAACTCGGCAGCTGTCACAACCCAAGCCCAGTGTTCGGGGGTTAGCAAAAGTCAAACCTAATGACACACGTACTCCTGTGCATGTACACGTAGACCGAGTCTAAATGCACACGCACAAGGGAACATTCACAAGTGCCAAACATGTACGCGGAAGCTGTAAATATCAGAAACATCAAACTAACAGTGCAAGAAGAGAATACGAAGAAAGAACTGACATAATTACATGTGAAGGTCTAACAAAATGCACAAAATAATATATACAATCATGACATATACACAAGTGTGAAGATCCTCAAAACAACAAACAAGACTCCAATGCCATTCATGTCAAGAACGCTCTCCCGTGGAGTGATCACATCCACTCCTCTAGGCCTGATGGGGCCTCGGGGGTCTCATCTGGAGTCTGGCCGATCGGCGAGGGGTCGGCAGGGGTATCTAGGCCTGCAACACCAAAAACAACTGTGAATACGACGATTCAGCAAAGTATAAACCATAGCAAGTTAACGCACGCTGTGTCTAATAGAATAAAGAACATCATGTAAATTAAATAAGGCATTTTCGTATACTAGGCTGTCATGTAAGAAAGAAATATACTATGCGAATCAATGAATACGTGCAGTGTACATAACTAGTGACTACTACATTGTCATATGCTCGCAAAAGAGGGATCTTGTATCGTGCAAAGAACACCATTGTCCGGGCCAGGGTACAATGGGTCTCGGTTTCCTGGGGTCCAGTTCCCCAAGACGTTTCCTTACTGCAGCAAAGCCATGTAAACTATACCAAATTCACCCCGTTGGGATCCTAAGGCTGAGGCTAAGTAGTGCCTGACCATACTGAGTCAATCATGAAAACCCTGAGTAGATCGTGACAACATATCATACGTGCATATCTGTGAACATATTTTATATGTGAAATTATACATGCATACTCAAGGTAAAGAACCACAATGTGAAAGTAACGGAAAATCAGGTGTTAGAGAGTAGAGATCAATGATCGAATGCAGTATGTTATGCAACAAATCATGCGAAATCGGATCATCTTTATTTACAAGCCAATTCTAATCTAGTTATCCGGTGTTTCTAACCGTGCATGCTGATGTAGTTTTAAGTTATTCGATGCACTGTTGTCTAGTGTTGCATTGAATCGGATGGTGCACGAAGTCCCTTAAACCAACACCTATGGGGAGGTGCTTAACACCCGGATAACGAACATGAATGATTCGCAGCCCTCGAGATCATTCACGCATTGTATCACATTCCGTTAGGCAGGTCTAGGGGCTCTACATTCTATCATGAAGGCCATAGCGGTCTTTCTTTTACACCTATCCTTGTCCTTCATTATTCTAGTGTTGATACGGCTTAGCCGGAGGCATGTTACGGCGTAGCCGTAATACGCATTGCGGCTCCACTGCGGTTCCATTTACTGTTCATCCGCAGTTACGGTTCACCGGTATTTTGTTCTACGGCTTAGCCGTGTGTGTTCTACGGTTTAGCCGTGGCTGGGCCGTAGAAGGTCTGTCAATTTGGTTGCTCTCAGTTAATCCAGAAAAAGGCACCCTGTATTGATCTACGGCTGGGCCACGACTGAGGTTCGGCTTAGCCGTAGTGCAATACACGGCTTAGCCGTGCCCTAGCCGTAGAGGAAAACTGGATTTTCACCCTCTCTGGACTTTAAGCCGTAAGTGACATACGGCTTAACCGTACATGCACGAAGTCAATGTTCTGAATCACGTACAGAAAATCTGTGAAATCATCAGAATTGCAAATATCCAATAGAGATAGATAAAGTACTAATCAAATGGGCTGTAAACATATTTTTCCATACACATTCAGGTGAACTAACCAGAATCAAATGCATACCAACATGGGTTCTTACAGGTTATGGTTATACTTGCCTCAATTTGAATTCAATTACACAACTGATGTCCTTGGGTCCAAACACAACCTAACACCAACCAAACAACATGCATGCATGAGAAATGGAAAGAATCTCAAAGCACAGACACGTCATTCAACAGGGAAACAAGAAGGAGGAGAAATAAAGGAAGGAGATGAGAGAGAGATGGAAGGATCCCCAACTCACCTCACAATCAACACAATAGAGCTTGCAAAGAACCAAAATCCCTCAATTGAGCTTGATCGATGGAGGAGAGAATTCAGGAGAGGGAGAGAAAACTCTTCACGTGCACAGTGAGGAAAAATGAGAGAGAGAACGTGAGTTTGTCGATGGTCTGAAGTTTATATAAGCTAAGGGGAAGTCCAAATTACAATAGAGTCCAAGTCATAATTCTATTTTCAGTTTGAGTCAAATCCTGGTCCAATGGAATCATACGACATTGTTTGCAAACGACGTAATTACGAAAGTTGACGAGCTCAACGAAAGACACGTGTTGACATCAAGATGATGTAAAAATGACCATGTCTTAGAAAAGCTAAAATTACAAAAAAGGGCTTGGTCTACTTAATCCAGGTCAAACTCAACCCAACTACCTATCTATGACCAGCAACTCAAACAAGACACGATTAGCAACGAAAACAAGATTAATTAACCGCTAAACGAGGTCAAGCGTGGTCGGAGTGTTACAGCAGCATCAAAGAGAAAGATTCGAGAGCAACAAGTTGTTGATGATAGAGGATAATAGATGGAAGTGATTTCCAAAAAGGGTAGAGCAAGGGTGTTCTTGCTTGTATGTAGATTTTTTTTATTTTTTTATTTTTGCTTTTGGCACCATCAGCAAGCCTAAGAGCAGCAGTCATCTCATCAAAGAAATTGACATGGCCAGGAGTGGCCATGATATTGCAAAGATACGACTTGGAATTGCTATCTTTGAGAAAAAGAGATATAGGCACCACTTTGATTGAGATCTGCTACTCTTGTTCGTCAATTCTCGCATCTGTATACCTCATGTGCTTCTTACTATTCTGATCAAAGGTGGAATGATTAGATATTAAGAGGAAAAATCAATTAGAGATTGTAGAGGATGAAAAGATAGATTTTAAGATATCCAAGTTTAAAAAATACTAATTGCCTAAAAGATAAGAGGGATGGAGAGAGATTATAGGAGGAGAGATTTAGTTTTTTAGGATGCTGATATGGCGCTCTAGAAAAAAAGAAAAAAAAATAGTGCTAATGTGGCACCTTCCAGAGGCCTCCATTTTTAGAGCTTTAATATATATAACTAGCACTACGCACGCCTCATAATAAAATTATTGTATTGGTAAATAGAATTATATTTAAGTATTTAATGAATTATAATTTAATATTAAAAGAAAAATCATACACAATCAGAGCATATTAAAAAAATACAAATTAAAAATATAGAAATGTTAGCGCAAAAAGATTTACAAAGTAAGTAAGATGAGGAAAGGAGTAAGAGACAGATATACATTTGGATTGGTTAGGTTGGCCCGTAATGATATAATGCTTTAAGCTAAGCTATAATAATAATAATAATAATAACAATAATAATAATAATAATAATAATTATTATTATTATTATGGTGCTATCACTCTACCAAGGATACTCTATATTCTTTTTGGTTGGAAATTCTTTGTGTTTGGAAAGATTTTGCTAATTCAGATTCAATAAGTAGATCTCTTCCTTTTTAAAAAAAAAAATAAATTTGCATGGGATCTGTTAAGTCATACATTCCTAAAATTTCATGAGCACACTTACATATTTTTGTAAAAAAATTATTATTTTATTTATTCTTTTCTTTATATATATTTTTAATAAATTCAAGAGGATTTTACAAAAAAAATAAAAAAATCCCTTAGATGTCCATTGCACGAAAAAGGATCTCATAGTTTTAATTGCACAAGAAAGGCCGCACAAGAAAGGCCCTCCTACCCATTTTAACTTAGTGAGCAATGAAAACCTTTCTTAAGCAGTTATTATTATGAAGTCCATTTTCATACAACGGACATCTAAGTGGGGTTTTCCATAAAATATTCTAAATTTAATCTTTCTTTTAAACTTTTGCATTCATTTGTTTTGCGTTTCTAAACCTCAAATATTTTGTTGTTATTTTAAAATATCAATATAGCATTTTTATTTTGTTATGGCCTTGGCAGGGCCCATGCACAGGTCAAAAAAGAAAAAATATATATTTCAAAATAAAAGAACTATCAATGCATATTAAAGAAAATATATAAAAAAATAGAAATGTAAGTAAATAAAGATTTATAGGGGAAGTAAGATGAGGATAGGAGTAAGAGAAATATATAAATTTGGATTGGTTAGGTGGGCCCATAATGAAACTTTACTCTAAACCAAGATAAAATAATAATAATAATAATTATTATTATTACTATTATTATTATGTGCATTTCATGTATGGAGTAAGGTAGTTAATTTTATGAATCCTAGATTGATGATGTCCCCCTATCATTCTTAACTCATTGGGCCCAACTTGCAAGGTTGAAATGCGAACTATATTTGATGGGTACCACAGACAACTTGGCCCTATGGTGAGATTAGACATTGGGTTCAACTTTTACATGGTGACCTATGAGGATTTATAGCTCTCTTTGCCAGATAAGAGATAGATTTGGTTATTTAAATCCATATGGGACAAAATCCCATTGCTTTATTTGCTACGTATATATATAACATAATCATAGAGGATCTACATATATAACTATATGAATTAAAATAGAATGTTTAGATTTTAAGGATTCTAATGTCTTTATACTTTTAGATTGTATATGATAAGTACATTACTTGTAGATTATAATGAGGATTAAATGAGGAGATAAAATACCTATTAAAAATAAAGTGGAATTTTTAAGAAATTAAATAGTAAAGAGAGAGATTTCAAGAAATGAAAATAGAAAAGAATTTTAGGACTTTAATTAGCGTGGGCCACGTGTCGCTATCTCATAAAGAAGAATCGCCATGTGTTGCTCTCTTGCGAAAGGAAATATTGTTATAATATATATAATAATTAGTGAAAGCAAATTAAGTATTTTGTCATGCATATCCCTTCTGGATCCATTTGAATATCGGTGTGTTCGTTGAATATCTAATTTGGACACGACCCAACATTGCGTTTGATGTTACCAAGTATCTCAGTCTATACACTATCCTACAACAAGAACATTAGATAGGTGCTAAAGAATTCTGTGATATATCACAGGTACACTCACAATCATGGGCTTCACTTTACCTCTTCAAATTTGGCCGCCGGACTGATTACCCAGGTGATCGAAAATCTACTTCATGCCACTTTGGTTTTTTAGGACACAGGCGTAGAAAAGTAAAGTAGAGAATGTGAGTATGGTATGCACCTTCGCACATTTTCTGGCCGGCTCGGGACAATTTGAGGCATAAAGTGACAATCCTAAATGAAGAATTTTTTATTTTTTAATAATATTATAAATATTTTATTTAATTTTTATGCAATGCACTATTACTAATTAAGTTTTTATATTTAAATTTTACTAACATAACTTTTTCAATTGATAGTATGGCTAATGCACTTAATCTTTTTTATGAGATTTTTTATATAAATTAGGATTTTATCAATTTTAATTTGGAAAAATTTTGTTTTGTAGAAGCAATAGTACAGGTATTGTCAATATTTTTCTACTAGACATATTTAATATTTATAAATTATAATTGATAATATTTACAAACAAAACGAACACCAACTATAATAAATATATAATATGAGCTGGGAATTTTTTTTAAGCATAAGAACCACATAACCTAATTTAGTGATTTATCAGTGTTGGCCACAAAGATTATACATGTGAATTACTTTTGAATTTGATGCAACTTCTTCAATATGGAAAAAAAGATTATATTTAAAGTTGCCTTGTATTGATTTCAAATAGCACATATATAGGGGAGAAATGTGCAAACTAGAAGATTTTAATAACAGAAAAGGATTTCTTGCTTGTTATAATTTTTGGATTTTTTTTTTCATTCAATATTAACATTTTCTCAATGGTGACAATGGGCTTTGTCTTTTTTTTTGAAATATGAAAATATAGCAGTTGTTTTTTATAGAATGTAAAAAGATGGCTGGTGCTTTAATTACTTTTATGAGGCCTTATTTTTTGGGATTAAAAAAAGATGAAAATTACTTTTTGTGGGGCCTTATTTTTTGAGGAGCCTAAAGCAAGGGTTTTATTGCCTAATGGTCGTGTCACCCTGCACATTTTTTGTGGCAGAATTATCTTAAACAATGTGTCTTCTCAAGGATCTTTACATCTTTATCCCACATACTCCAATTATCCAGTGTGATAGTGTTTGTCCCCTTTCTTTAGCATCCAATTCAATTTTTCATGCCCACACAAAATACATTGAGGATTATCATATTCGGGAAAAAGTACTTCACAAGGAGCTGATTGTTTGTTTCAATTCTACACTTCATCAAGTAGCAAATATATTTACCAAAGGAATTGATTTTAGTTTTTGAAATTTAAAAAAATTCATTTAAAACTGAGAGAGAGAAACAAAAATATTGATTTTAGTGGTCAATATATACTTAAATTGAGTGTTAAGTGGACAACGATATCGTTACACAGATAATGATATCATCACACGAGCGTAATTTTGTCCAAAAAAAATGTATCACATCCTAATTTGTCAATTTTGTGTTTTTCATAACTAATTCATCTAATTGATGTTCTTGCTAATTTTTTTGGTACAAAATCAAAATCAAATTAAAGGTAGGTTTATATGATTTTCAGATGGATTCGTAGTGAACAGAAAAGGTGGATCTCATGTCCTGGCTTCCAAGTTGAAATTAAGCTCTCAAATTAGGTCATTGAAAAAAAAAGCCTCCTCAACAAGGCCATATTTGTTGGCCAAGTGGGTCCAGACCAAGTGGGTTCAGTATCTAGAGTAGTTTCTTTAATTATATTAGGAATTTCCTGTTTGATTAAACAGTAGTTTCTTAATAGGTTATGGCTTTCCGTTTTTCTAAGATAGAGTTCTTGGGGAATAAGGAATTGTTGATTATATGTATGATGTAATCTGTAACCCTGGATAGAGAAACTGAAAGAGAGGCTGAGATTCCAAGGTTGTGGTTTCACAGATTAGAGGAGAACCCAGTGGAAATTAGTTTTCCGTGGACGTAGGCATCTTTGCCGAACCACGTAAATCGCTTGTCTTCCTATGTAGTTGATTGTTGATCTTGGTTGCTTACACACACACGCTCACAACAATTTTTGCTTACTTTTAATGTCAAAGCCCAACTTTTGGGATTAATTATACCCCAAATAACATTTGGATACCCATTTTCCTCTCTATTTCTAAAGTTCGAATACCACCTTTTCTCTTTAATTATTAACTTACATGAGGGGTCATTTGCCATTTTAACATGAGATAGAAAGTGCTCCACATGTGTGAATAATTCACCTATGAATCTTTTCCAAGTGCAACTCGGTCACATGTAATGCACATTCACATGTTTGTCATTTTCACACGCATGAATCTGAATGCATTCAATGGTTGACCTGTTTCATGAAATATTTATCCTTCTCAACATTTATCATTAGTTTATTAAAATATATGAAAAAACACCATGGTGACTAACCAATCAGGTCCTGCCACATCACAAGTGGGCAGCATGTCATGTCCACGGGTAATGAATGCTAGGTTGCCAATGGTGATGTGGTGGAACCTAATTGGTCCTGCCACAGTCACCGTGAGGTTTTTCCTCACTTAATTTCAATTCGATACTTACCTAAATAAATAATTGCATTCTAAAGAATTTGGATGGATTGGATCATTAAAGTTGGGCCCACAGGGTTCGCAATTACATATTTCAGTAATTGAACTTTCTGCAAATAGCTAAATATCTATAAACGCTTTGGATTTAAAGTTTGGTACAATCGCCGTTTTGGTCATTTTAAAGTGAATCAACAGCTCAAATCATTAATTAGGGGGGCACATGAATAGAAAAATCACAAAACCCAGATTGGGTTTAAGGACGTTGGAAATCACTATATAATTCAGTATAATGAATATATGGTTCATAGTTGTATAATGAATATATGGTTCATAGTTTTTCTCAGATTTCTTGACGTTCGTACTAAATTAAGCGACAAAATTTGGGCTCATGGCCTTTTTAGACCTTTGAAAGAGGATTAAAGGTTTAGATTTTGAAAAGGGGTCCACAGAGGTCCAAAACGGTGGATTTTATGGTTTAGATTGCCTTTCAACTCAAAATATGAGATGAATCAATGGTTGAGAATTAGTGTCCTAGCCATTCTTGATCTTTTAAATAGATCTAATGGTTTCGATTGTGATTTTGAGTCCCACAAAATAAAAAAAATAAAATAATCGGATAACCCGTTTTCATGTCCAATCAACTGTAGTTCCACATTGTAACAATGTCATGCATTTCTGATTACCATCTCTAGAGTTGTGAAAATGAACTACACAAAGTCACACCATTTACAAACCTATTTTGTACATTATTTACACACCAAATGCCTAAATCAATCCAAACGAACATAAATGTACATAATTATTAAGCATATGAGCCATTTATATATAAAAATAGATGCAAACAAAGGACCCCTAAGCGCTCACTATCCTCTTTCGTATAATGTAATATGCACTAACTAAGAATTAATCTTTACTTATCAGAATCGGGTAACCCTTCAGGCCAGAGACCAAAAGTCCCTTGGATGGGCTGGCAAAGGATAAAATGGGTCATAAAATATATATATATATTTATATATATATAAACCAAAGAGAGCCTACATTGTGAGATTAAGCCCAGAAAAAAATCTCAATAACATCCAAGATTTTTTTTATGATTGATTCTGAGTTATTTTGACACAGCCAACCCCCTTGGAAATATTACGGTCAATGACATCTTTGTAGTCATTAGTCAGTTGAATTTATCAAATATAAAGTTTCACAGCATGAACTTTGAGTACCTAACAATTAAGAGTTAAGATCATCTAACAAAATGAATATTGTGCGCACTTGGGACCCATGTCCAAACCAATTTATCCCACTCACTATATTTAGGGTCATTACCCACCACACACACAAATTTCCTGCTAGTCGCCAATGCCACACCCTCACACACATACATGAATCTGAATGCATCCAATGGTTGACCTTTTTCACAAAATATTTCTCCTTTATCATCATGGGACACTGAGCCACCATATTACTCCAAGACGGCCCAACTCAACTCAAACTGTGCAATAGTAATCAGTAAAGCAAAACAAAGTGAATTATCACTTAAGCAAATGTTTCAAATGATGCAAGATAAAACATGAGAATTGCATATCACAATGCTGAAGTAATTAAGAATTAAACAATTTTTTCTTCTAACTTAGCAATAAAAATCAACTGACGTCCTAGAGGCATGAACATGATAGCTGCCAGCACCAATAACAATCAAATCGAAATCGTAAACCGTCAAACTACTGGGCTCAACATCAGTAAAAGTATCTTCCAACGTTTGAGATTCAAGAGGAAAGGAGGAGTTACATTGGTTTTAATAAAGGGTTGAAAGGCCAAAGGAAGTGTAAGGAGTCAAAACTAATCCTCTATGGTCAAAATGAGATTGAGGCGAAAGGAAAGCACAGCCTTGTTTTAGAGAAAAGTTCATTTAGAAAACAATAGGGTCTAACATGGTAACTAGCTGGTGTTTGATTTATGTTTCATATCAAATTAGAGATGTGTTAGTAAGAGTTTTTACACAGAGATGATTGTTCTTTGAAATTGATGAGGCGTTCTCTTATTTTTCAAATTAAAATTCTATGATCTATTGCTTTTGGAGAGACAGTATTATTCTGTGTAAAAACTTTAGGCAGCTATTTTATCGGCAAAAGGTGTTAAAATGTGTCAGTTAAGACAATCATGTTTACTTGTTTCCTGTAGATTACGAATATGAGGATACTCAGTTGAAAATCTCTCTTTTCTTGTTCCATCCTACGTGTAATTCATTGAGTGGCAAATTTGCATGATCAATCGAAAGGGGGTCTTCAAATAATATCTCGTCTTGCATATTCCAGATAGCTCTAGATGGAAGGGAGAGCGCTGGTTCAGACTTTTGGTATATGGTAGAGCTAGGTAGCCCAACATGACAATGTATTTATTGCTTGGAGTTGCCGTGGCCATCCTAAGTGCCTATTTCTTTACCAGAATTTTTTAAAGGAATTTGGTGTGTTGATTACTTTTGGATATGATGTGATATCTTATTCCCTAGAATTTAAAATGCAAAATTTCTTTTATTAGAATTTCAAATTTCAGCCACCTAAAATGTCTCAAGTTACCTTTTGAAATTCTTGAAATTCTGTTCTCTATATATTTGGTTGGAATTTCAAATGCTCCACTAAAAGAAGGGATTTAGAATTCCACATAAGGAGGTAGGTTTTGGAAATTTTGAAATTTCTCTATACATGAGTTCTTAGAATTCTGGTAAAAAGATCAGCCCTAAAGGTCTCTCCTTTGTATGTATACATACATAACTGTGCTTTTGGTAAAAGCAATCAGAGGACCAAAAGATTAATTCTGGTTATTCTTGAATTCCTGAAAGTCCTCATTCCCGAGTGTACCTTGGGGCCCCTCTTTTCAGTGAGTCCAAAGAGACATTATTTCACCCTCCCTACTTGATAAAATTCTATCCAAACTTGAAGGATGGAAATCTCAGTTACTTTTTCTTGTTGGGCGCAGAATCCTAGTGAGACACATGCTGGGTAGCATGGTGATGTACATTGCAATAGTCTTTCCCCTCTCTAAGTCAATCATCAAAGACATTGAGCGTTTTACGTGCAATTTTCTTTGGTCTGCTGTTGCTACACCCTCTAAAAGACATCAAATTCGCTAGGACACAATTTGTCTCTCCTCTCTAAAAGGGGGTTTGGGCATTAGTAAAATTCATAATCAGAATGAAGCCTCTCTCCTCAAGCTTAGTTGGGCAGCTATCTCTTCTTCCTCTTTATGGGCGACTTGGTTTAGGTACGGATATTTCAAAAACAAGACTATTTGGTGCTTGTCCACCCCAAAGTCTGGGTCCTGTATTTGAAGCAAATTGAGAAATGGAGAACTTGCTGATCTTTGGTATGACTTTTGGGCTTATGATTTCAGTATTGCCTAAAAATTTTCTACAGTTTCCCTCCCTTTGCATCAAAAGATGGCTTCAATCTTGAACGGCAATTCCTGGGTCATTCCTGTCAACATCCCTTCTCTTATAGGTAACTTCTTGCTCTAAGCGACCGCATGTATTTCTCCAAACCAACACTATAATGACAAAGTTTATTGGAAATCTCACTCGAATAAAAACCTATCTCTTAACGATGCTTGTCACTTAGTATGCTCTAGTGACTCTGAAGTTGCTTGGCTCCTTTTGTTTGGAATTCTCTCATTCAGCCCAGGGTATCTTTCTTTGCTTGGAGGCTAATGCACCAGAAGACAAAAAGGTGGACTTTTAAAGCTGCGGCTCCACAACCCTCATCTAGTATATCGCCTACAATTTGGCACATGCTATCTTTTAACAATGATTTGTTGGCTCAAAAAGGTGCCTCCTGTATTCTCCTCATTGCGGTTTCTGTCATACGGAAATATAGAAATGATCAAATTCTCAAAAGCTATAGAGCTTTCCTGAAAAAGGCCAAGCTCATCTCATTGAGCTTCTCTCCTTCTCTTTCCGCCGTATAGATAAGCCCTTTTCTAGCCGGTCTTTTTAAAGTTTTTGTAATTTTCTAAATATATAGCACGTTCTTGCATCTTTCTCTTTTGGTGTAATTTATTTTATCCCAATTTATTTAGGATGTAAGCTTCTCTTTGTTTCCTTTTTTGTTGACTCTATGGCCTGCCCTGTTTTGGGGCATTTATGCTTTGTATTTTTCTCCTCCTCTTAAATATTCAATTACCTTACAGCAAAAAAAAAAAAAAAAAACTCTGCTTTTGGTGGAAACAAAGAAAAGTTATTGTCTATGTCTGACTACCACTAACATGGGTATGAAGAGCGGCTGATTGTTGGAGCAGATTAGGAATAATATGTATTGCTTGCTCTTTTTCAGTTGAAACAAAGCAGGTGTATGGAGCTCTGCAATGGCAACTTGAAAGTCTTTCAACGACATGACAATGAAATAAAGGAGGTTTATGGAGGGGCAAGGATCGTTAGTGGATACATGACATTGTTCAATTTATAGATTATGATCTACTGAAAAAGGTAGTATAGAGGCCCCTGCATGGAAAGAAATCAATTATATTAAATGAAAATAATTGAAGATAGATTACTTGATTACAAAAGCAAATGTTATTTTCAAAGTCTTTTCTCTTCTTAACTGATGAAGAGATAAAATGATTTATTTATAATATTTTTGAAAGAGACTACAATGATAAGAACATAGGAAGATAAGCATGCTGCACTATTTCAACTCTAAACTGTCCTTGATTGACTGGGCATCATCGGTGATAGATTGAACTGAATCTGGATAAATGTGCTGAGTTGGATTGCTGCTGACTCGATCAATATCAGTGCAGGGGCCCAATGTGATTGCTCTCTCGGCGTTAATAAAAACCCACCTATAAAGAATTCGGTGAATGAGTTTATTACATGGTGCTTGAATCTGCACCATAAATCTACATACTTTTGCTCTAATATATTTTATCCATTTACATTTCACAGGTATCTGAATATAATTGTATTATCAATCCCAACACTCAATTGCCATTTCTGAGTGGCAGATGAACCAGAAGGGCTATTTGGATGCGCAAAAAAAAATATAAAAAAGTAATATTTTATAGAATATAATTTTTTAGTTTTTTTAAAAAATAATCTTATTTGTTTGGTAACCCAAGAAAAATGTAAAGAAAACATTATCTTCTTTCAAAAAGCTTAATATTTTTTACTACAGCTCCCATCGAAGAAAACTTTCTACAATATAAAAATCTTTCAACATGAATGTTACAAAGTGGTAAACTGAAGTAAAGCTTTTTTTCACCAAAATTTTCATGATGTTTTTATTTATCTATATGTTGAAGTAAAGTAAAGGTAAATGTCACATCTTTAGTAAAGTGAGAGATAGTAAAGGTGAGATAAAATATGTAGTGAGGTAAAGTGGAAGAGAGTGGGAAAGTAGTTTCCTTTTTTTCTTTGTACTTTACTTTATCACACTTTACTGTAGTTTTATATGGTAATAAAAATGTGACTTGTGATAAAGTTTATGTTAAAAATATGGGAGCTAGACTCTACTTTACCACACAACCTTTTCATCTAAACATGGTGAAGGGATACATATGTGTGGCAAAGTAAAATAAAGAATGATGTCACATCATGATTAAAGGTGAGTAATGTAAGGTGATAAAAAATATGTGGCGAAGTAAGTGGGAGAGAGAGTTGTAAAATAGTCGTTTTTTATACTGAGACTTTACTACACTTTACCATAGTTTTATGTGTAAAGAAACATAGTTTATAGTAAAAAAAAGTGTGGCAGTTGAATTTAACTTACCATGCTACTTTTTGTCATCCAAACATAGTAAATTATTTATAAATTAAAATGTTTAACAAGAAATTATTCTAATAGTGAACTTTACTATGATCAATAATATTAATTTGTTTTTATCTTGAATTTTTAAATTGTGTTAAAATCTATAGCACCTTCCAAACAACTGAATTTAAAATATGCAAAATTCTTCAAAAGTTGCCAAACAACAAAAATATTACAATATTTTAATATTACACTATTCTATTCTACACTATTTTATTCTTGTAATATTTAAATCTCTAAATATTTTGTTCTATAAACATCCAAACAAGCCCTAATAAAGTTTAGCCTCTTCCATGTGCTAATGAAGATGAGAGCTGCATTAGCAATGTCTATTTAGACACTACCATTGATTAGATAGCAGTATAAGAGACATGTTCTAAAACGTAAAGGTGATATATAAATACAGACCTACATGCACACTCAAACAGCATATACGGGGCAACATACAGTTTATTTAAAAGGACCAAAAAAACAGGATTCTCACCTAGAAAAGCGAAGTTTCGGGCTCATGGAAGTGCCGCAGCAGAGCAAACCTGTTGACAAAACCAGCGCATACATTTAAATGAACACACAAATTTCCCATCCATCTAACTTGATCTGACCGCATCAGTTTCACATTTTGCACCCAAATTAGACAGTGGTTTGATGATCCAATGTCTGGATCGGTCATGAGTCATGTCACACATTAGGTAGAAGCTGTCAACAAATCACACCGAACGAATGATCCTAATCATCCAAATGGTTTCATTTCAAAGGGCTTTCACTATTTAAGTGGAAAAGAGTAAGAAGTTAGATAAGGAAAAATTTATCTGATGATTTGTCTATATTATAGTTCATTTCTACATATGTCGTAAAATATATTTCCTGTGTTAATTTGTATTAATTTTTATGTAATTCTCATTTAGAAGAGCATGGAAAAAGGAAATCAAAATATTAAGTTTTGAAAATCAGTTAGAGGATTTTTTTTTTCTTTTGCTCTTGTTTGCATCAAACTACATGTAGTTTATATGTTGATGCTCGGAAAAAACATCAAGTTCTTGGCTTTCTGAAGAATCAAAAGGTGATTTTCTTTGATCGACCTACATACCCATGAATCTCAGAGCCTTGGCCCTTGCTTCCAGAATGTATGGTCTAACTGAATCACTCAAACTCAAGAAGTATAACAAAGATTGTAATCGCAAGGATCGTGCAAGAAGGAGTCTTAGAGCGGTAGGTGCCACGTACATTGGACGCGTTTCTGTTCCTCTACCATGCATAGATTAATAGATCCATGATAGAATATTGAAATAATAGATTTTGATAAACAAACTCTTGCTAACTGAAAAAATAATCATTGATGAACATAATGATAAATAATGCACCAATTATACGCAGATTAGTATGAGTTTTTATAACGTATTAATCCATTGATTAATATGTGCACAAGTTAGGGTGGATGCATGGATGTGTGCACTAAGAAATGGATCAATGTATCTTATAAATTTTTACAATTGTTAATGCTACGATATAATTTTGATCATGCAGACAATAAATAAATTATTACTTCAAAAACAAGTAATAAGGATGTTAAAAGATAAACTATAATCAACTGCAAAAACAAATAAAATTTAAATATACCTTTTCCTATATCACCTAGTACATACAATTGACTTCCTCATGTAACATTGAATAAGTAAAGTAAGAAAAAAATCTCCTGGTTTATTTTGAAAATGATAATCTATGAAGAAAGTAAAAATGATAAAACATTAAATTTAAAGGGCCTAATAGTGTCAAAGGAAACATTAGAATATATATTCTATCATAAATAGTGTATGGGAAGACTGCAAAACATGGACATGGAAAGAAACGGAAAACGAAAAAAAAAAACACTCTTAACTTTCCTATTGACTATGGTTACCACCCTAATAGATTAAGCCCCTACCTAAACTTCCATGACAGCTTGGGGCATGCTGTAGAGTTTTTGATGACATGACTAAGAGGGACTTAAAGATTGAAAAGAGAAAACAGAAAATGAAAGAAAGAAAAAGGGATGTGGAAGATGATATATTTAAATGGTTATATATCATATCGATGTGTTTTGGTAATAAGCTCCCACTCACACCTAAGTTGAAGAAAATAAAGTCACCATATCACGAAGGAAAAGGAGGGAGGAGGAAGAAGGATAAAGACGAAGAAGCTCGTATATACGAGTGAGAGTGGATATCACTCAACAAAACAGAAAAAGAAAAAAAAAAGGCCCATGGGACCAATGCTGTGATTACATATATTTTAGATCCTTTTTTATCTATAGGGAGTCTAAAGGCTTTTTTTTTTTTTTGGTAAAATCCTCTAAAATAAACCATTTACAAATAGAACAAGATTAAAGAATCATGACATAAGAACGTGGGGCTTATAAAAAGTAAATAGATTAACAGAGAATCCACGTAGAATGCAAAGGATGTAAAAAGTGTACTTACAGAAACATCTTCCATTCTGAAAACCCAATCAATAAAATCAAGTAACCCGCTGGGTTATTTTGAAAATAAATGAAAGGAAGCAAACCCCTCATAAAGCAACTAATCCACGAGATATTCCTTGAGAATATTTTCAAAATTATTTTCAGAATGCTTCAGAAGAGAGCAATGAAAGAATGGATATAGAGTGAGGAAGAGTTTTAAACAAAAATGGAATGGAAAAAAGAGAGAGAGGATTTGGGCACGATGGAGACAGGGGAGAGAGGGTTCCCTTCCATTCAATTTAGGCCACATTGACCCTCTCCAATCAACTCTATTTCTCTAAACCTCAGTCAGTCTTCATCAGGCCTAATCCTTCCCTGATCCCAAAACACCCCAAGAATCCCAATCCCACCTTAGCCAAGCCCTATACCTTCAGATCCCTCACCCATTTTAATCTCATCTTAGCCCCCCTGGCCCCTGCTAAGAAAAAAGATGAAGAAGCTAGTTATCAACTCTGAAAAAGAAAAGAACATAAAAAAAGCAAATGGAGAAGAGATGGAGGGATTATGCACACATACACAAAGAGGAGGGGTGCAGCATGCAGAGAAGGGGAAGAGATATACCAAAAAAGAAAAAACTCTCAAAACCCCAAACCCACATGCAGCCCCATCTCTCTTCCTCAACCCAGAACCGAAAGAGAGAGAAAAAAGAGGAGCCCATAGGAGGAGAAGAATGCGGTCAAATAGAAAAACATTGCCATCTGAAAGAGACAGATTTCCTCTCCCTTTCTTCCTTCTCAGCTCCATTGAACCAAAAGTTGTGGTTCTATGCTGCTTCTTCCTCTTCTTCTTCCCGTCCCTGATTCTGATTCGGATTAATAAGAGAGGGCTGACCGCTATAATGCACCAGCCCTTTTATTCACATCCCCATGCCAAAAGCCCGACCTCAAAACCTCAGTTCCCCCGCGTCCACCTCTCCCATGAAACCCAATCAAAGCCCTAAACCTATTGGCAAAAACCGAGCCATCACAGCCGATCGTAACCAGACGCCACGCAAGTCCCCTAAAACCCGACTCCCTAAACTCCCCAGCTTACGCAAACCATAATTAAGTCCATTCCAAGCCATCTCTCCATCCTTTCCCTGCCACCCTAAATCCTTCACCTTCACAACCCCTTCATTACCTTACTACCTTAGTCAAAAAGCCATCTTCTCTCTTGGGAGTAGGAGATCTAAGGGTACTCGTTGGTTTGATAGTGTTGTTAAAAAGGAGGCAGAAGCTCAAATTCAGTGCAAATAAAGGCCTTTTCAGGCCAACTGACAACTGCAGGAGGGAGTAGTTAGTAGCTGGCCTGGAGCGTCTCTTTTAGAAAAAGACAGCGTCAGAGATAGAATGTGATTTACGGTAAGATATCAAACAACCACACGTAAAACACACTAAGACGCCCATCAAAATATCAAACATTCATATCAGTCATCCATCAAAAGAGTCATGCATCCATTCAATAACAAAGCAAACCAACCAATGCACCATCAAAACATTTATTTAAAAAAATAAGAGTAACAGGAAACTAAAAAATATAATTCTAATTATATGCCAATTGAGCACATTGCCTAATTGAAATCTTCTAACTTGCATTCTCATTTTTTTAAAGTTAAAATCAACACTCCCATCAATAATGTGATTTAACAAAAACTCATACATCCGTATAATAACATAGTATGGACTACGATTAACTAAAAAAAAAAAAAAAGACATAGTATCCACTATACAAAAATCCATCAATATCCTACCTTACACCATCAAAACATGTGCTTAAAAAAAAAGGTAAGAGTAAAATAAATAAAAAAAACCTATTGAATCCTACACTTTGAGGTTACTGAAATTGTGCACCCCAACCCAAAGCAATAGATTTTGTTCTATGTGTTTTAGTTGCATGATAGGGATCATTGGGTTAAGTACACAGCATTCGCATTCCTAGAGTAGGTTTGGGCTGACCATTTACCACGGTGAATGAAAATGAGTTTGACATGTTACACAAGAGGCTGCTTCTCCAAATAATAGAAACCGAAAATAGCAGAAAATAGACTCACTGTGGAAATAAAATACCATGATGAAATAACAAGTAACAACTACAGAAAATAAAATACTGCAAAAATGTTTTTCTTCATGTTATCTGTTAACACTTCAAGCAAACTCCTTCAAGAGAATCCAAGACATGAGAAAACATTAATGCACAGGAAAAAATGCACAGACAACATGATGAAAACCGATCCAAAACATGTAAAAATGATTTAAGCAGGAGAGGAGTAGAGAGACTAGATCGATCACTCCCACCTCTTTCCGATGATTTTTTGCTACTTCGAAAGAGTTACTCTTTCTTTTAGAGATGGAGATTGGAAGAAGACGTTGGAAATGGAATCCTAGACCCCCGTCTATGTGTACTAATTTGAGGGCTTATTTACTCCACACACTCACGTATATGAAGTAGCTGATGGACTGGGCATAGTACTGTAGTAGATGAAAAGTAAAAGTTTATTCACTCACACACTTATGAAGTAGGTGAAAAGTAAAATCCTACTTACTCCACACCGTAGGTTTGTCAAGCACCAGGCAGGGGCACTATTTTTCTGACCGTTGGGTTTAAGATAAACCCACCTTACCTTGCAAGTAAAATTGCCCAAATAGCCTTCAGTATCCACGCCTTAAATATTTCCAGTATACTTTATCAATTTTAGTTTGCATTCATTTGTTCTAGTAGATAAAATGAGATTAAAATATTTTCATTTCGAAACGTGAAAAGAGAGAAGAAAATAAAAGGTAGAATGGACTCAAGCGGAGCTTTTATTTTACAGATATGATTTGATCTGTAGATCAAATTAAAAGTAAAAAAATTTAAAATTTTTTTAACAAAAAATTAAAAAGCAATCACTAACTGATAAAAGATTATCTACCTTTTACACAAAAAATCAAAATATTCCTTCTTAAGCCACTAAAAATGAAAAGTTATCATAATTTTTTCATATTTTATTCTCGCTTAATCTGAAGTTTCACCTCACCACAATTCATTCCACACATATCAAACACACCCTAAAAATCAGAAATAGGTCCTATAGTCATTGTCAAACTGCATGTCATTTCACTAAGTCAAGAAGCTTAAAACAAACTTTCTAGATTCTTATTTCCTGAAGAGATGTGGAGCAAGAAAACCTTTCATAAGAATGGAAAAACTGCTTTAATATAATCAAAGAGATAAAGGCTTTGTGGAATCCTAACATGTTACTTTCTATATCATATGATACGTGGCATAATCCCTGACCATTGATGCTTGCTAGGCCCTATTACGATAGGTTAGATAGGACCTGCATGTCACATAGATGTAGGTTTAGCTGCTTATGTCTCTGTGTGAAAGAGGTAGATTAGAGCAGAGTAAAATAAAATATTTAAAATTTTATTTTTTTAAATTTAAATTTTACTCTCTTTTTTTTAAAAAGTTAAAAAGTTATCACTAAATTACAAAAAACTCTCTACTTTTTATATAAAAAGTAAAAAAAAAATTCATATCAAGCAACTAAAAACAAAAAGTTATCATAACCGCATCATCTATTTTTATTTCTTGATTTTGGATTTACTTTACCTCACAAACAAATGCGTGAGCTTTCACTTACATTATGGTGCAATATACAGTGGGTGTGCTCTTTAAAAAAAATCTGCACCACACAAAAAGAGGGGCATCCTCCTGTATCCAGTTGATTTGGGCCCCCCGTGTAAGATGGAACGTATGTGAACATAGTTTTAGGTGAGATCAATTTATGTTCATTCAAGTTTTTGGCACAACCCATTTAAGAGGGAAAAGGTTATTTTGCCGTTTAGATTTTCAATATGCAGGACCTATTTAGATATAAACTTGTTTAGCTAATTCATCTTATGAACGAGCTTCACATGATATATTCTCGCAGACACAGTTCTAACTGTCTATTTTTTTTATTCCCTTCTCACTGAACAATGCATGGTAGGCCTATTTTAGGGTACTAATTCAGCCCGCACGTGCATGGAAGCCACAATTAGGGTCAGCAAACAAGTTGGGTTGGGTCAAAACAGGTTGAGTCAGTATTGGAGTTCACAGTTTAAAGCCTAATTTATACGCAACCCGTTTGTTAAGGCATTGATATTTGATGAGCAAGTAGTCTTCTTATGAAGTTTTATTGGGGCTTGGTTCTGCAATTCAAGGTGGCTGCTTGTGAATTGCTTATTTGGTAGCATATGAGTCCCGGTTGCATTGCATGGCCCATATGATTATAAACATCACTACTCAATAATGGATCACTTCAAACATCATCTAGCATAATGCAGACCAGGGGAAACCGACAGAAGAGTTTGTACAAACTGTGGAAATTAGATTTGAAAACCAAAAAACAATCTATAAGTCGTATGTTACTGGGATCGTGTCTCATGTTCTTGATGTTAAAGTGTTCCTTTTGGGATGTAGCATTCTCATACTAGCCATGATATTCTTCAATATAATAAGTTAAATTTAATGTAGTTCTGTGTTCTAATGATTATTTTCACCAGGTGCTCTATTAAGTTATGTGGATATTTAAAAACATAGTAAAGTATTTTGACGTCTTTTCTCCATTCTGGCTGCATTTTATATCACAAACTTGCATATATTAGTTGCATATTGGTTATTTCATAGTGTCTTTTGCCTTTATTAATGTAGGCTAAAGGTGGTCATTGCGATTTTAGGCAATATTCTTTCTTGTTAGCTGGTTAAAGTCAGGCTCTAGGGCCATCTAAAGTGAATTACAGGCCTTGCAATCTTTTAGGTCATAAGTGTGCTGCTTTCCTAAGGGGCTGATGCACAAGCCAGGTAGAATTGATAACCATTAGAACATTCTGCATATTCAAGATTTGTTAGGTGTGTGAGACTCAATGACAGTTTATACGTTCAGTGTTAGTTTTTTGAAAAAAATATTGCTACTATTTTCCTAGAGCTTCTGTCTAAACAATAAAATTCATTATACCGAAGTTGAGAAAATGATGAAATAATTGGTAAGCCAAGAAAAGTGGGTTTTCCTTTTAACCTACCTAACTTACCAAGATTTTTAGTTCTGTTCATTTTGTCGCCTTGTTTTATTGTTAATTGAGGTGCTCTCATGTGGGCCTAACTTCATCAAAATTTCATCTTTGCACATGGAGCCTTGATGGATGGTGAAAGTATTAGGTGGACCCCTAGAATGGATCATCACAATCAACTTAATTATATGTATGTAAACAATCAACGACGAAGCAGAAATAAAAACAATTAACACAAAAGCACACACCACAAAAATGCATGATTTTAACGTGGAAAACCTCAGCAGCGTAAAAAAGCCATAAATCCAATAAGAATTGACCATCAAGCAAATTTGAATAGTTACAAGATATACTCATACTCTTTCGCATGTAAGGACTGAGTTCTTTTTGCTTCAATCGTTATCGCCACAACTCTTACTGTTCACAAATATTTCAATGTGCACTGTTCTCTACTTAATTAACTCACACTTTGATCACTCAAGATAACATCAAAACTTCTATGAGAAATGCAAAAGCAATAACTCTTTAAAACAAAGTTTCTGCACTTTAACTTTCCAATGAAAGCTCTAGATAAGAAAAGTGATATCCAGTATATGATCTCCACTCATAACAATGAAATCTGTGTCTTAAGGTTGTGAGAGAACCTTTTTAAATAGCTCCAATTCTATGCCTCATTATAGTAATTCATCTATGATAAGAATTGGCACAAAATAGGAAATCCTACTTCAAAAAGGAAATGTTTCGCGCAATGGCAATTTCATAAATTTTGTGTAATAGTAGTTTCGTAATTTTAGACAGTATAATTTTTGTAAATTTTTTAAGAACATAACTTTGTCGTTTTAACTCCAATTGATGTAAACTTAGTAGCTACAGATATCTACTTAAACTGAACTTTCCAACGATAGGCTGCATATCCATATCCGACGCTTAGTTTATGAGATATGACCTTTTTAATCCATGTTATCCTTAGAAAAATACTTTAATTTGTTGTTATTTTTTTTATTTCTTCACTTCAGTGCAACCGGTGACTCATACCATAGTCCATATTAAAGAAATATAAAATACAATCTAATAGACTTAGAGTTTTCTCTAACTCATGAATTAGTCAACATACAAAAATCCTTTTAGATGGGAGAAGAAGAAATCAAGAGCTATACAAGTCTATCCAGGTTAATCTGTGGCATCTGTGGCTAGGAGATAGTAAGTAGTTAGTTTCTTTGCATTGTTCTTTACTGATCTATTCTGAATGATATGCTTGGATTATATATTTAAGGTGAAAGCATATGGTGTTTGAAATTTTAAACTTTGATAAGAGGACATCTGGAACATAGACTTGAATTTCTGATAAGACTAGAGTTTGAAGTTCTGGATTGACTAATTGATGTGGTGTGTACATTAGTGAATTTTTCATCATTATTGATCATGCATGGTAGGGTTTAAAAAATCGGTCGAATCCCTTGCGACTCGAACTTGGTATGGACTGGAGTCTGTTTTTTAAACCTTGCTGTATGGTCAATTATGTTTCCTCTAGAGCTAATTGGTTTTTGCGTAACTGGTAATGACATATAAATATGACAGCACAATAATGTAAGCCATGCTCTAATTTTCTTGCATCTACAGTATTTTTTCTCATTGGGACTTTATACAGCTAGTTGAATGTTTTGTATATATTATACATTCATTAGAAGCATGCAAATAAATTAATAAATGTAACCAAGCTGGTGTTGGGTATATGTCTTGTATTCTGGTTTAGCCAAATTAGTCCACTGGGTTAGCCAGGGACTGGTTTAAGGTAAAGGGTATTTTGGTAATTGTATCGGGGCTTTCTTGGTGGCCAAGAAAGCGGAGATTAGATATATGTATAGTCTGTAACCCTAGATCTTGCGCGCTGAAGAGAGGTGAGAGCTCTCTTGCTCATGATGTTCCCACACCACGTAGGTGAGACGATGTAAGAGAGTGAGAGTTTCTGTGTACTTTACTAGTGATAGTAAAGATGATCGTCTCTATGCCCGTGGACGTAGCCCTGTTTGGGTGATCCACGTAAATCTCGTGTCTCTTCTTGTGCGTGGCTTGTTCTTGTTGATCTTGTGATTGATGTATGTGCACAACGGGTGATTATCAAAATCACATTGTGAAACCCCCTTTTGACCATTCAAGCTGTACTTTTTATTTTTGAATTCATCTTTTTTACTTTCTTTTTCTTGAATTCTCATACATTAACTTTTTTATTTCTTGATTCAATTTGAATTTTTTCAACAATTTGAGAGTGAAACCCCCTTTTGACCATCCAAGCATATGTACACATGTGTGTAAGGTCCTCATGAAACCAATTTTTTAAATTTCTTGCATTATGTGCCCCTTATAATCTGCTCATATCTTCCGGCACATTTTAAGCAAACTCATAAAATACTGAAGATTTCATATTGAAGCGGTACCTTTTCGAATAGAGTTTTACTCAAATGGAAACTCTTTTGAGAAAAATTGAAAATTTCTAAATTAAAGGAGAAAGTGTGAAAAATATAAAATTCATGTTCTTAGGTGAAAATACATGAAATTATGAAATTTGATAAATAATGATGTAATTGACCTAATTAAACCCCTAATCCATCCTAAAATGATGCATAAATATGAAAATTCCTAAACTTAACATATCACTTATCACAGTGTAGTTACTTACACCCTTCAATGTACGTCTAAGTGAAAAAGAAAATGAATGAATAAAACTCTTGCACCGTTAAATGAGTTGAACTTTACATTTAGGTTTATTAGTAATAGTTACGTATTTGAATTTCTCACTTTCTTTTCCACATATTCAAATATGTTACACTTGTGCATTTAATTACTTAACATATTTAACAAAGAAAGGCAAATATATGCAAATGAAATCAAATACGTACCAGTGGGGTCATGCGATAAATGACATTGAATAATATGCTGGAATTAAATGTGTATATTATTTAAAATTAAATAACACTGAGCTCACATGTGAACTAGAGAAGCATTCATGCTAGAATTCAATAGAGAAGCATTCATGCTAGAATTCAATAATAAAAATGCATATCCAATGAGTAAATATATATATATATATATATCAACTTGCCTTAGATTAAGAAAACATAGAATGGAAGGGAACCCTAGCTCATTGTTGCTCACTAATGAAACTGAAAATGAAGAAATACTCAGTCCCAACTAAAACCAACCTACAAAAGAAAGAAAAAGAAGCTAAGAGACTAGCTTAACTCCTTTCTAAGCTTCTCCCTCCTACTAGGGCATGTCTTGTATTCCAAGTTAACCAGATTGTTGATGGGTTAATCAAGTTGTATTATGGGGGTTTTCACAGACATTGTATATAGAGGCTTTCTAAGGCTTAGAAGGGATGTATAATGATGTATTGTAAATCTAACTCTTCAGAGGATTGGATGAGATTTTGCTCCTTCCTCATTGATATACGCAATTTTACCGAATCACATAAATTTCATTATATTCTTATATGTGATTGCCTGACGATATGATTGTGTTGTGCATTATGTTAGATAGACTATCGATGGTTGGGATTTTGTTGCCACCCAACACTTCCGAGCTACATTTCTGTCATAAGATCACCTTCCCATTCAAATTGCAACATAAGAAGAGCGGATGAGACCTTAATGGATAACAATTTGATAAATATTACGTTCTAAAAAAGATGTTAATAGGAAACCATGTGCCTAAGTCATAATCGGGCCCACCTACATGAAATTCAGACCACTAATAAAAATTTGTTTTGTCGTATATGAGATGTGGAAAAACCTTATTCTTGTATCTTTTAGGCCCATGTAAGATTTATCAAGTGCAATCCACATGGATAAATATTGCATAAACCAAGTATGTTTGCCATCCGCATTAGGTCCCACTGATTGGACATTTAATTAATTCATAAATTGCCTCTATTTTGAGTAGGATATTATAGAACTTCAAGTGAATATATTTTGGGTTCACAAAATTTTTGAAGGTTTTTGGGCCTCTATTTTTTTCTAGATTGCAATTCAATTATTACTATTTTTATGTAATGAAAAATAAAAGCAATCAACCATACAAAGAAGGTAACATAATATTTAACATGAAAACTCAAATGGGCAAAAACCACAAGTTCAAAGTGGACAAAATCAAACACTAACTTTCGCAGTTACAAGATTACCTCACAATCCTACAGTCAGTCCCGTCGACACAAAGTATTGTAGTTGTTCTTACTATATTCCTCAACACACAGTTCCTCAGTGCCTCACTATTAGTTTTTAATCTTCACCTCAAACAAATCTCTTCAGCTAGATAGCAATCTCTTATGAAGATGTAGAAAGTACAGATCTCCTATACAAAGCAGTAGAAGCACTAACTCTAAAACTTAAAGCATTCAGCTCAATCTCTCATAGAAGCTCTATAGAACCTCCAATGTGTAATTTTAACTCAGATTATGAAGATGTATATTAGGGTTGAGAGGAAGACACTTTATATAATCCACAATTCTTGCGTTAGGGTTAGAGTCTAAGTATGAATAAAATAGGCAACTTTACCACAAACATAAAAGGTTTTTGTGTAAGTGGTAGGCTTTTGCCGCATGTGTACTCCCGCATGTGTACTCAAGCGCAAGCGAGCGTCCATTCAAGTGCATATTTCGCTCATCCAATTATTTTTTATCCATCTGTTAGGCTTGAGTGCAGTCTTCATAAGCTTGAGAGCAATTGCTTCTATCTAGGCCCGCTCGAGTGCATGCTCTGATTTTTTATTTTTTTCAATTCAACACTTCTTGCAACGTGAACAATAGTCCATTCTAAAGAATATAAAATACAAATCAATCAAACAAGAGTTTTGTCCAAAACATGAATTAGACAACAAAAAAAATCCTTACATCTTTCAAAATGTAATACACTTGAATAAGCATTACAACGAAGTTTGTATGTGTTATACATGATCATTTTGGTGATTCACTCTACTGAATGAGCCCTCACCAAATTTTATTTTAATTGGAGTGAGGAATGTCAATAGATTGATCATTATTATTGAAGATAGAATCAATAAGAAATCTTAAAATTTTTCATACTAGTTGTGCACTTTTATAATGGTTCAAGATTTATGTTGGCGAGCCCCACTGCAATCCACACCACATGATATTTTGTAAATGATTTTTATGACATTTTTTTACTATATAATATTTATCAAGTATTATAAATAAAAATAACTCACACAAGTGATGGGAACTTACACATACAATGAAATATAACTCACACATGTGAGGCAATAGGATTTTGCACGTGTGAGGAGACACAACTCACACATGCCAGGGCATGCCCACGTGTGCATTACACACAAGCCAATACACAACTCACACTTACTTTTAGTTGTTTAAATTTTACAAGCCATTAGGCCCATTGTCGTGGTTATTGAGTTAGAGGGGATTTGAAAAGTGGGTGTAAAAAACAAAAGATTGTCGATTGAGATTCTTATAAAATGAAAGTTTGATGTATTTAAAAGATTTAAACGGTAATCTAGATGAGCATGTAATAGCTATGTGGGAAGAAAGTGGGGGGCTCTTAGAGTAGGGCGATCCAAAGATTAGGAGTTAGCTATGTGTGAAATAATTTGAATTTTTCCCCTTTCTTTTATATATACTTAAACAGATTGCACTTAAGCCTTTTACATCATAAAATTCCTTGTTTAACATATAAATGTAGCAAAAAAAGGCAAATATATCGCAGCTCGAGGCTTGTTTCAACGACTGGAGTCATGCACATAAATGATGCATGATGTTCAATGGGATTGGCTATTTGAACTCAAGATTGGACTTAGTAAACTCATCCCTTTTATTTTTTTTTAAAGTGAAATTATCCAAATGCCCCCCTTTCTCTCCCCACTCACTTTCCCCTCCTCTCTCCTCCCCTTCCCCACCTCCCCTTTCCGACGACGGTTGCTGGCTCAAGCAAAGAGAGCCAAAGGCCAAACTCCCTCCCCTCTCTCGCCATTTTCTTTCTCCCCCTCTCTCTTCCTCCTTAGTCCTTCCCACTCTCCCCTCTATTCCCCCTCTTGGCCTGATCTCCCTACCACAAGAAGATTACAACAGGGAGATCAAGTGATCTCCCTTTGTCAGAGCTGATGATTGTCGCCAGAAGGGGAAGGTGGGGAAAAGGAGGAGAGAGGAGGGGAAGATGATGGGGGAGAGAAAGGGGGGCATTTGAATAATTTTATTATTATTATTACTACTTTTAAGAAGGGAGTTGAGTGTACTGAGTCCAATGTTGAGTTCAAATAGCCAATTCCTTTCAATATACATTGTCAACAAAATGGGGACCTCTTAAATTGAAGGTATAAATCAAAATTCCCTCATGAAAGCCCTGCAATAGTATATAGGCCAAAATCACCTCAGTAATCAAGCTTAAATATTGTGCACTGAGGATGCTATACCCCTACAAATTTTTTTTAAGAAAATGAACAGAATCTGCTATTCCCTTACATCAGATTAAATTCACATTTAATTTATTTTGAAATTGATCCCACCATCATCAATATTATTGGGTTTAATGTACAATTGTAAATATGTAATTACAAAACCACTAGACTATGTGGCACTAATATAAGGTTTAAAAATGACTTACTTAGATTAAAATTCGACCAAACTTGATCTACATAATTTCCTCTCATCTTTTGAATCAATAATTGATAGTCACTTGGATAGGAATAGATGCTCGTGCATAAATTATAATATAAAAATATTAAAAAAAATCTAAAATATGATATTTTTCTATAAATTATATTTAGATGGAAAAAAATCACAAGTGATTTAAAATATGATTAAAAAGAGGATTTTTTAGTAGTTATTATTTCCAACGGGGAGGCACTTGGTGGATAAAGCACATGAATCCTTTATTGTATTTTATTCTCGAGTACTATGATTATGATGCATTTGGTTTTTTTTTTTGTTATGTTGTGGAATCCGCTGACCCCCCTTTTGGTTGATCATTGGTGAATTTCGGATACACAACATCATCTACTAGCATTGTGTATCAGGTAAAACCTGAAATAGTTCAAAGTAGGGACCTCAAGCTCATTGTTGGACTTCCCTACCACTTAAACAATTTAAGTGTGGGTTGATGATTTAGATGCATTATCAATATTTATGGCCTATAAATACATTTAACTCTAACTCTCCAAATCTATCCAGATAAGAGCCTGTTTTGGATGAAATCAAAATTTTGTTGAAGTCTCTTCTTATAAAGTACTTCATGTTGGTAGAGAAGGGAATGTGACTGCTCATATATTAGTAAGATATGCTCACGTGGTAATGGATATGAGTATTTGGTGTTACTCTACCCTGGACTTGATTAAGCAACATGTAATCAGTAACTCCATCTTAAGTTTTTTAATAATTTATTTTTGATAAATAATAATAATAATAATAATAATATTAACTAGTACGATAACCCGTGCTTAGCAAATGTACTTTCATGCATTCCAAATAAAAAATTCATACATAGAAAACGTTATGCGAGCAACTGTTTTCATGATCCAAAAGCAAATTGCTTAGAATGAGAATAAAAAATTTGGCAACAAGAGAACAAAAGAGGTGAGGTAAAGAGAGGTTTTGTGCAAAATGAAACAAGTGGAACTTCAAAAAAATAGAGGGTGAATGTGAGTAATTTGATGAGATAAAAGAGAAAAGAAGGTAATTGCAAGAGATGAATAGTGGGGAGAGAAAGTGGAACTTCTGAAAGGAAAAAAAAACCCTACAATCAAAATTATAATTAACGGTCAAAAGTAAAGCAAAAATACTTGGCTTTAAGATAATATAATGTGTTAGGTCTTAGAGTGGCACCGAACCCTATCGACTTAAAATTGGAGGACTCTCTCGTTGTTTAGAACACGAGACAGGTTGTTTAGTACGGTAAAATAGAATAGAGTAAATCCAAAATTAAGAAAGAACAAATAATGATTGGATTATGATGACTTTTCTTTTTAGTTATTTGATAAGGAATCTTTTTTACTTTTGTATAAAATGTAGATTTTCTTGTAATTTAATGGGTATTTTTTAAAACTTTTTTTAAAAAAGAACGTGAAATTTTTTGAATTTTTTTGAAAAAGAGGGAGGAAGATTTGAATTTCAAATATTTAATTTTTCTTTACTTTACTCTATCCCATAAACAAATAGGCCCTATATTATAAAAGAAGAAAAAAAAAATCATTGATACCTCTTGAGGCACAATGAGCGTTGTGACGTCTTCCTTTTACTGCTACAAGCAAACTGTCAGAATAATTGCAATCCTCAAGAACAGCCTCTTACCTTCTTACCCCAGTGGTAAGAGGCAAGAGACTTTCCTTGCCCAGGACCAGCCCCCCCTAAGCTAGGATTAAAAAAAAAAAAACTACACTCTTACATTTCCTCGGTCTACTTTTTTTTTTTTTTGCTTGGTTGGTTAGCCCAATGGCCAAGACATAGGAAGTAAAGGGCTCCCTCTAGGGTTTGGAACTTGGTGAGAGCTATAGAAGTGAGCACCTTATCCACAAAAGCTAAACCACCCCCCCCCCCCCCCCCCCCCCCCCCCCCCACCCAAAAAAAAACCAATCTACTTGGTCTCTACTCAATATGCTTCTTCTTCACTCTCTTTCTTTTTAATCTTCTCATTCACCTTTCATGGCTTTTCCCTTTACCCGAGGCTTGTTGAGTGTCCACATTTAAAATATACGTTACTTAGTTTACTTGTCATCTTATTTGGGCTATGCCGTGCCATATTTCACTTTAATGAGAGCAAGGGCCACTATCAAGTTGATTCGGTGTAATTTTAAAGAATGTGGATAATGATATCATTGGAAAATAATCCCATGAGAACTAGTTTTTACCACTATTTTATGAGAAATCTAGGTAGAGCTTATCTATTTTCCAATTCAAATCTTGTAATACACATAGACCTCCCTATAGTTGAACTCCTCAAGTTTCAATCAAATTCGAATTTACTAGACTGTTAAATTAACTGTGCACCAATCCAAATGGATTGGATTTGAGGGCCATGGATGAAGGGGTTAGAGATATGTGATTAGAGCCAAATTTGATATTTAGGATAGTCTCATATAGATCTTTCCATTTCTCTTGGTCTCATCCCCAAATGGGATCCACAAGTGGGCCCCTTAAAAAGTTCTCACGATAGGTGTGTGAAAACACTTCTCACATGATTAAAGTACTATATCATTTATCTTATAATCATTTTGCATTGCTAGATATAATAGTAGGCCAGTCAGATTGGCCAATAGTGGAAATTTTAGTTTACAAGTTAGTATTTAATTAGTGAGCCTGTTTATGGGATTTGTGTGAATCGAAAAATGAAATATCGAATATCAATCAAAACTCCGCATTTGCATGTGAAATAGGGCATGAGAAACAAAAATATGCACAAAAGTTGGTTTAGCCATTTATTTTTCTAATAAGATTGGGAATTAGCCTTTTTAGTACTAGTTCTGTAAAATGACGGAATTTGAACTTTGCTAGAGAATAAGGATGTTTTTTTGAACTACTATAGCCTACAAATATTATAAAAATTCATCATCTTATAAACAGCGTGGCCTCCCTGTTTAAGCTATGAAGTTTCAACAATCTATGCAGTAAAAATATAGAATATTCAACCCTGAGGGATAGCTCAATTGGATTAGGATCACCATTTGCTTTTGAAAGTTATGGGTTCAAGCTGCACAACCATGTTAGGGCTGCAAGAAATTTTATCCGATTACCCCAGGCACGAAGGGATTAGTCCGGCTCTAAGGATTGGGACACCATCTGTCTAAAAAAAATTAATTTACTTTGAATTAAGAAAATGGTTGAAGCTTGACTTTCATTTGGTTTGAACTACTAGAGTGATGGGGGAGTGGGTATTCATTTCACATCTTTCATTGATTCAAACAAGCAAATAACATTGTTCCAATGTCCTATGTCATGCTAACACTCTCCTCTGAATTCATACAAAGTGGGGCACCATTGTAAATATCTAAAGAGGATATGAGACATCATTTCTCCTTATTTTCAAATTTCACCGTTGCTACTATTTAGTAAGTAGTACGGAAAGGTGTTATGACTTTCTTTAATCACAATCACAAATCATGTATCAGCTTCAACAAGAAGGATATTAGAGTTTTCATATTTAAATGACTCAATGTCTTTAATCCTTAAACTAGCACAACAACCCGTACTTAGCACGGGTATACTTAGCACGGGTATATTCACCAATAACTATAAAATAATAGTTAATAATTCATTAACAAGAAGTTGAGATCATATAAAATCAACCTCAAATGCTTATCAACAATGATTTAGAGTATATAGTGCATAAAATTTTAAAAAGAGAATATTATTACTACACCTCTTTTCTTAATTCAAGACTATGTAGAGTTGAAACGAGTTAAGCAAAATGTTGTAAAAACAAATGGTGTAGACATAAATGAAATTATTGTGGAAGGAGGAGAAGAATGCTCAATTGGTTACGCAATGGAAGTGGGGGAGATTAGTTGTTACATTTTAGATTGGGAGGGAGAAGGTAGGTAAGTTGTAGAAAGTAAATATAATTACTGCTCAAAATCATAATCCATAGTCAAAATTATCTTGAAAACCTTATGCTTCAATATAGTATAATTAGAGTAGATAGTCCAAAGTACTGATAATTTCATTATCAATAACAATCTATTAATAAGAAACTATCATCATCGTAAAAGCTCTGTCCCAATAAAAAATAATTTTTAAAAAAAAAGCAAAATACTAATGCGTCAATCAAGGAAGCGTGGGATCCATCAAAAGAGCAATATCTCCTCGATTTAACGGCATTGACAATATTCAAATTATTATTTTCAAATTCCTTGTTTTTGTACCATCAAACAAAAAAATAATTTTTTAGATGAGCTTAAAAGATCGATCAAACTACCATCAATTCTGGAGTATATTGATGATCAATTCCTCTGTTATCCCAATCTATGCTTCTCAACCATGATCATGCTTATTTGATATTTATTTTTGGGAATGAGGGTGTCGGACATCAGTGAGATCCCAACCAAAGAAAACTCTATCGAAGCATATTAGAACCTTAGTCGTTCTTCATTAAATGCTCTTTCAAAGCCCCTGACGCAAATGCTCTTTCAAAGCGCCTGACGCAACATTTACCTGCATGTATCAGTCATGCATGACAATTTTTACAGAAAGCTTCAACAAACACTAGTTACACTACCCCTTCCTTTCGTAAATATAACCAGTTACCACCACTCTCACCAAAAGCAACATGTGCCGGACGTGACATTGTTTCATTGCTCATTCTACGAAGAGAAAGTACAGTACACCTGTTAGTATAGTTCTAAAACCAGAAAAGAGACATAATTACTACACTCAAAGATATTAATATGTCACAACTGTAGCAAGTAGCTAATCATGGACCCTAGTTGCGTTAGGTTTTGGATTGAACCTAAACAGGTCATGAGTACATGTCCGAGAAGACCTGCATCGCTTGCATTGGAAGGGTACCAAGGCATCAACTACACCTCCTTTACTGAGACGTACTACCCCTGGGTCGCCATTTTATACTGGCTCACATGTAAGTTGTTGTTGTTATTATTTTTTTTTTTTTTGGTTTTTCATGGGGAACACATGGCCCAATGCTTTTGTGCTGCTCAAGCTATGGTCAAGAGTCCACTCTTACGAGAAAATAAAGTGAAACACATTTACTAATTATAAAAAGTGGGTAAAATATAAATAGGAATTTTTTTTAAAATCCATATAAAAGTGGTGTGTAAATGAGACAATTTTGATATAAAGTAAAATACCTTACTAAAAAAGAGGAGTATAGAAAGAGAATAAAGATTTTCTTGAAATCCATGTGTAAATGAGGACAATTTTCAATGAAAATTCTTACATTTATAAAGGTGTGATATAATTATACACCCTTAGTTGAAGAAGATGCTAGTAAAGGATGGTGAGCAAATTATAGTATCAAATTCTTTCTCTTTCTTTATTTTTTTTCGTACTCCTATGATCTACAAAGATTTAACCTGGATTGTATAAAATTTTTATTAACTATTAAACCCGAAAATTTTAATTTCATATCTTAAACATCTCTAGATTTTGAGATAAATATAAGAAATTTACCCATGTAATAAAAAACTATTCAGTTTTTAACCATATAAAAACAGTCACATGTAAATTTCACATAGTTAAAATCCACATATGCAAATTCTATGCATGTAAATCACATTTTCATATTCCATGTGTAAGAGACAAGTAATTCCTTGTGGGATTGATGTCATACATACTCACTAAGACCCCACATGTTTATGTGATTCCATGTAATCCATTTTTTCTTTTGAAAAAGATAACAGTGTTATATTAATACAGAAAATTAGAACAGATGTCAAAGCTTGTATCCAATGCAATATGGTGCTTGTATAAGAGAGATGTACTAAGCAACCCCAACAAAGACGACACTAGAAGAACACTTAAACTACATTTATGAGAGATATATCCTTCTGGTCCATTAGTAGTTCTGTTTTTATTACATAACGAGACACCTGCATGGACATTCAATCAGATGGAACCTCTAAACTAGTTTTCTTTTATGTTTTCTTTGTTTTTTCGATAGCCTAGGGGTCGGGACCTAAAGATAGGCCGGCCACACAAGAAAGTCCATTTAAATGGAAAAGTAGATTGTACAAGCGAAAATTAAAAAAAAAAAGAGACCAACCAAAGTTAGAACCTAGGATCCTCTGGACCAGTTAAATAAATACTATCAACTATTTTACATGTGGGAAAAACCATGCTGGCATGTAGCATAAAAAACAAGGGATGAAGCATATGCGCTACGTTCTGTTTCCCATTCCACCGTAAATTTCGGTAAAAGAAGTGACTAGTGACGATGATATTGTAGAAAGTGCCTGGAATTGGATCGTTTATGTGCCACTCCAGCCCACTCAACCCACTCACCGGTTGATTGACCTGTATTGTTTATGATGATGCGACACCAACTTCTGCTTGAATCTCTTACATCATTACATCATTAACCTTATACTAAGTTTTTGGTCCACTCAGTGTACGGGACCTCTAAAATATTTGTGTTGACTACACCTTTCGGCCAATGCAGCTAGCCGCAAATATGCAATTTGTCCATGCCCACCTGGAACCTGTGGCTTTTCACGACTGAACTTCAATATTCTTCACACTACAATATAATAATAAATGGGTCGGCCACAAGCTCTTGCTAGAGTCCACAACAATCTATCTTCCACACGGCATTGACTCATTCATGATACATTATCCAAAAGTGTGGTGTGGGTTCTATTCTGTGTAACCCAAAAATAGTTTTGACAGTGCTGTTTTCATGTTTTGCTCCATCCATGTTGAGGCCCACCATTTACTCGGCCAGCTTAAGAACAACATGCCAAGTGTCCACTATTTTTATCGACTGGAACGCGTTCACTGCACTAACAAGGTGTAAGAAAGTTCACGCGTATACACAAGTTCAAAAGGAATAAACCCACTTGGGATAGAAGACAGAGGAGAGGCTCTCTCTCTCTCTCTCTCACACACACACACACACTTATGGAACGTGCAGCACACTCTCTCTCACATGTCTTATGGAACATGTCTGCTGCACTTAATAATAAAGCCCACTTGAAAAGGATGGCAATGGAAGCCAGCTACGTGCAACACATTCTTCCCCACTTCGTTTGACTTTCTTCAAACACCATCCACCTAATCATATTCTCTGTATACTTCACTTTTCTCAGTCTCTCTCATACTTCCATAAACTGATGTTTAAGCTTTTAAATATTTAGCACTATTTGTGAAGATATGGAAAGCATCCGAACAACGAATTACCACATTGCACTGTTTAGGAGCAAAAAATATTAGTGTCATCCATCCATCCATTAAAATGTATTTACAAAATGAATTTGTGGATCTTATGTATGCATGGATCAGGGACAGATTCAATGGTGATTTTGGTGCACTCAGAGAAGAGAATAGCTTTAGTCATAGACTTCATCCTGAGTCGAGTTCACTTAATTATATATTTACATATTAAAATATTGGATTTTTAAAAAGTAAATTTGTTTAAAGTCAATATTAGTGTTACTACTTTGGGACAGGTTTGGTATAGAATATTTTAAACTCATCATGAGGTGGGTCTAGTGTGGTGTGGGATAGGTGTGAGTACTCAGAGTAGCCCTGACTGATATTAGTGATATACTACCAATCTACAAGCAAAATTCATTAAAATACAAGTACGTCAACAACAGAGTACATGTTATAGGTAGAGAAATGATCACTTTGATCTCGTGAATGATTATAACTTTTGTCGCTTATGACATGATATCTTACTAAACAATCTCCATTAGTTTATGTGGTTTCCTTTCATGGCGTGAAGCTTCTAGGTCAAACGCACTCATGAGACTACTATATATATTCTCTTTTCAACCCTTCAATCATCTAGCAATTCGCTTGGTACCTCTCTTCCCATATCCTCTGCAAGTCATTTCCCTCTTCCCAACCTCATCTACATATACCTTGGTTTCTGTACCTGCTCTAGCACTATCAAACCCATTTTTTCTGTCCAAGTGGATAGAATTATACTGGGTTTGCTCCTTTGTTGATAAAATCATCTCTACATTTGGCAATAATGGTAATCTCTCATTTGCTTGAGTTGGTTTTGCTCATAGAGGTGATTGTTTATGGAGCCACATTGAAGGTAGGAGCACTAAGTATGGGTTATTATGCAATACAATGTCCCATGGCGGATATAATAGTAAGAAATACAGTGAATAGAGCTTTGCAAAAAGATCCAACACTTTCAGGACCTCTTCTGAGGATGCACTTCCACGACTGCTTTGTAGAGGTGATCACAACTTCTAGTATCTAGCTAACATCGTCTTAATTATCTCGTAGTTATCTTATAAATGTATAGCTCTTGAAGTTGAAATTTTCATGTTTGCTTCCTACAGGGATGTGATGGGTCAATTCTAATTGATTCTACCAAGGATAATAAGGCAGAGAAGGATTCTCCAGCAAATTTAAGCTTGAGAGGCTATGAGGTCATCGATGCAGTTAAAAAAGAACTTGAGGACCACTGCCCTGGGGTTGTTTCATGTGCAGATATTCTTGCCATGGCTGCTAGAGATGCAATTTTTTTGGTAGGAAATCAATCTTACTTTTATACTTTTTTCCTCTGTGTAATGTGTGTTTTGTTTTTATAATTCTCTCTCCTTTTTCCTTTGATCAATGGTCTGAAACTCGAACATGCGGGTCTCATTTATACATAGTCAAGGCCTCACCTGATGATCATACGGGTAATAGACCCCATCTTAGCTTTAAGTTAGGGTCAGCTTGAGATGATTTACTTTTGCAATATGGAAAAATAATGTCATCTTATACTCTAAATTTTCCAACTTAGAATCATTATCATTATCTTCATAGCATCATTATCATCATCTTCGTCAAAGCCATGTCCAACTATATTGGATTGGGATGTGAATTCTGTTTCGTCATTCTAATATATCATGGCAAAATCTTCTTATAGGTTACGCTAATTTAAATATTTTGTCACTACTTCCACCAATATGCTCTTCATCCTATTCTTTTCAAAATAATAATAATAATAATAATAATAATAATCTTCAGTCTGTTATTTTCCTCAATGGACCATCAAACCAGCATAAAGAAACCATTCAAAATTGCTAACTAAAAAGCTAAATCCTAAGAAGGTATTTCCTGAAAAGCGCTATTAGATGTATGACAATTAGAAGTCCACTTTATGTATTACATTCTGTAACTAAAATAGTTGCAACCATTACACTAGGGACACTCAGGAATCTTGCACCCAAAGTGATTCCAATATTGGATATTTGTAGTCTTCCAAATTTGATCATTTTCTACATCCAAGCGTAATATTCATGTGTTTCTTAACCCATTTTTAGATGTTGTTTTTGGACACTGTTAATTGATCCTAAGTAAATCACTCTATGTTAATTTTGGTCAGGCTGGAGGTCCCATATATGATATACCCAAGGGCAGAAAAGATGGGAGAAGGTCTAAAATAGAAGACACAATAAACCTGCCACCTCCCTTCTTCAACAGTTCAGACCTCATCAAGATTTTCGGGAAACATGGTTTCAATGTACAAGAGCTGGTGGCATTATCTGGTAATTTTTTTCTTCTTCTTATGGATGATTTATTTTTGGGAGTATGATTTGTTCCAATGGGTTATGATTTGTTCCAATGGGTTGACTAAAGCTGGCCCGTTAAGTGGCAGCCATGCAGAAAAGGTCTGGTGCATCTGATCAGATGGTCATCTTTTGACATGCTCCTCAGATCAAGACCCATCAAATCTTATGAAGACCCAAAGGTTAGATGGATAGGATCTTACTGTAGGGCCCATTTGAGAGAGAGTATTAAAAAATATTTATATTGCCTCCTCTAATGTTTGAAGTTTCAGTAGGAATAGTTAATTAAAGAAACTTAATACTTCCACCACCAAAGATTAGAGAATCGGACCCTCCAAGGCTTTGACTTGATAGAAATCCTTGGTTTTAACATATTAGAGAGTTTGCCCAAAATAACTGGCCCCCCTGTGTACACGTTACATCTAAATTTTATCCAAATAGAAATTGGTTCACCGTAAAATTAGCCATTTGAAAAAATATGTAAAGAACGTTGCATAAGACTTCTTAATTGCATTTTTAACGGTCAATGTTATAATGAATCAGCTAATATTGAAGTAAAGTTAGGAGATACCCTAATATACTGGAAGGTCATTTATTTTGAGCAACTCCAAATTTAAATAGGTGGTCCCACCTTAGAGTTCCACTGTTAGGAATTCCCATGGTCAAATCCGCAGAGGATCCTAACTCAGTGATGGAATGCATTACGCCAAGTCCACATCACTATACCCAGGTCTCAAGGGTTTACTGAGTTTGTGCATACGTACATCATTACAGAGTCTCCACGGTCAGTCTGTAAACGGTTTGATTTCCAGCGAGTCCACAGTGCACCTATAATTTGACCCAGTTAAATTGTTATAGCGCTACTTTGACCCCAGCCCGGCCGATTATCAACCTGTCTGAATCATAAGTTTGAAGCCAGCCAAATCAACAATTAATACCCAAAAAGGGTCCATATCTGAATTCTTCAGCTCGGTTCCTTTGGGTCACTGGGTAATTAAGATGTATCCTGGCCGTTGATTAAGATGTAATTTGTGCAGGGGGACACACATTGGGTGTAGCAAGGTGCTCATCGTTCAAGAACCGCTTGAGCAAATTCGATTCAACACACGAAGTGGACCCCACCCTTGATTCGCGCTTTGCTAAGACACTTTCCAAAACATGCAGTGCAGGTGACAACGCGGAGGCCTCATTCGATCGAACAAGAACCAGATTTGACAATGCATATTACAATGCCTTGCGTTCAGGAAGTGGGCTCCTGACATCGGACCAGACCCTGTATGTGAGCCCAAGCACCCGAGCCATCGTCAACGCCTATGCAATGAACCAGGCCATGTTCTTCTTGGACTTCCAGCAGGCCATGATAAAGATGGGCCAACTAGAAATTAAAGAGGATGATGAAGGAGAAATACGGCAAGATTGCCGTAGAATTAACTGAGGGAGAGAGAGAGAGAGAATAGATCAATAAATTCTCTTTTATATTACTAGCTTTCTTTGAAAATTTGATTGATCAGTAGTGCAAGTAAATGTAGCTTTCTATTATTATTAAATAAATGAAGGAGCTGTTGGTCTGGGGGTCCATTGCAAAAGGATTGTAGTTTTGGGTTCTAAAAAAACAACGCATAATCAGACTTGAGCACAAAATTGAAAACAATATAGAAATAATGCCAAACAGGTCCAAAGATTGAACTCATAAGAAGAGCATGCAGCATTGTTATTGTAAAATAGTATATGAAGAAATTTTCTGACTTTTCATATCACCGTTAAAGTCGGTGGTCTCATTTATGTGGAGTTTAGTTTTTGGGGGTTATTCCTTAACAATCGATTAGCATGTGAAGTTGTTTGGGTCATTTCTTGAGTCATGACTTCTCCAGTTTTGACACAATTCCGACCCATTGTCCATGTCCTTTTACTCTTGGAAAAATTTAAGCACATTTCTTTACTTCTGTAGGGTTCAAATAAATCTTGGGAGTAAAAATGCTTGTCCCCTTCCAATTTCAAAATGCATTGTTTCACCATAAATTCTCAAAAATTCAACTCAAATGAAAAGTCACATATGTCCGTTAGGACATGTTTGGCAAAGAGAGGGAGTACTCTAACCTCCATTTAGAGGAAGCCACCAACTCTTGGAAGCAAGATATCCATAAAGATGATTTCTAAGAAGAGTTACAAATTAGGTAAATAGGGAGAATTCCTGCTATATGTTCGATATGTGATTGGACAGTTGTAAGTTTTTTAAAAATCTCCCAAAATCCATGACAAACCAAGACCTCAATCTTCACCGCATAGTTATTTTTTACCATATAGAGATTTTGAATGGTTTGGATCTTGAAAAGAGGCCCCATTGAAATAAAAAAGAATTAATATATTATGTGTTGTGGGTTTTTGCAAATATCTCAAAATATATGAGGGACCAACAGCTGAAAATTGAGACACTAGCTATGTTTGGCCTACCAAAAATAATTCATGATTCAAATTCACCATTTCAAGCTAGCAAGGACCGAAAACTTGAAAAGTGGACCGCTTTTCTTCCCCCTTTTTTGCATTATGTGAAATCAACAACATTGAGTTCTTCCCCATTTTCTCATGATTCATGATGAATCACATTGCCAAATTTGAATTGATGACCATTTTAGGCCTCAAAGAAATTGGACAGTTTGGATTTTGTGAAAGGGGCCCACAAAATTTCAAAAAGTGTGATCCAAAGATCTGGAAGTTTTTTTTTTTACAAATATATCAAAATTATGAAAAATTAACAGTTGATAATTGATTAGTTACCCTTTTGGACATTTCAAATTAATAGTTCAAATCTTGATTTTGAAACCCAAAAGCAGTTTCCAAAACCAAAAACCGATAACCTATAAGTTACTGCAAATGTTACAGTCCTTTTCATAAATTTAAAGAGTTAACTAGGGGAAGTTTGATTCCAGAGATAATTGGATGCGCACATACAAGAAGTCAATCCTCTCAAAAGGCATGGTCAACCAAACATGGAAAAGCCATGGATGCACGGAAAAGTGTTTGGGTTCTCCGGCACAAACTGTTGCCAAACGTGCCCTCAGAATTATTGGAATTTGACCCCCTTTAGCATTTCAAAATTGATGCAGAAATTGAAGGTGACATTATCGCATTAGCTGAATTGTATATGGCATAATGGGAGCATCCTAAGATCGCCTGCAAAGGTCCCGACAAGTTTTGATGGAAAACTTGGACTAAAGAGGTCAAATTTTTATTTAAGTTTGAATATCATGGACTGTTTTTGGAATTAATAGGAACATAAGGTTCTGTCATGCAATTTTTCAGAAAAATAATAACAAGGAACAAATCACTCACGTTCTTTGTTTTTTCTTTGTTTTGTTGGGGGTGGCGCGGCACTCTCATGGTGCAAAACTGACCCATTGCAACGAAGCAAAGCACCACAAGGGTCGCTCAAGTCCCTCCTACCAAATTGTTGGATGTGTTTAATCAAAGCATGGCCCATGTGGGGCTCACAACCATTCTAGTGAAAACGTCACAAACGACTCCAGTTTTGGAAAATTTTCTATTTCATTTGTTTTTCTTAGAATTTCCTTATTAAAATCTGTTTAAAATCTTTACTTAAGACTTGTAATTGCAATGGGAATCTATTAGGAAAAGATTACTAAGTTTTGGTGTGGTTTTCTAGCGTTATTTATGGCATGTCTATATAACACTTTTCCTTGGAGAAGTAGAAGATTTTCTACAAAAAAACCTAATTTTTTTTTGTAAGTTTGGTCTAATACATTTCCACGAAACTACTTTTTTGCTATGTTGCTTTTTCTTTGATAAGGTTGGAAATAGACTTTCCATGGGAGGCCGTGGGAATTCTATTTCTACAAAAAAGTTGTCCCCCCTTACTACTAGTTTTTTTTTTGGATGAATATAATTAAAAATTCCTTACTAGTGCCCCTATCAAAATTCGAATATGTCAAATGTAAGAATGCTTATGGGCTAAGCCAGCCATAGCCTGATTTGGCCCAGCCCACCTTGGGCCAGGCTTGGGTATTTAATTAGGGCTCAGTTAATAATTGGGCCGGGCATGGATTAAGTGATAGAAAAGCCTAGGCTAGGCCTAAATATGCTTAGCCTGGCCCATGAACACCCATAGTCAAATGTTGGATCCTAACTTGTAATATGCACTGTCCAAGACTAAAAATAGTGATTGTATAAATTACAATACACTTGGACTTTATCAGATGTAGGATCCTTATTTGCGATATATACGCTCCAAGTGTAAAAATATAAACTACATTAAGCGTGTAAATGTGGGCTATGTCGTGCTGGCCCAAACATCTAAGGGGCCAGCCTAGCACAGCGAAGGGCACGGTCCCAATCGTGTAGTGCTAGGCCTGTCCCACATGGGTTGGGCCATGCTACCCATGGGCCGGCTCACATGCCCTTTCTTATTTCTTGTAAAAAAATTTTAAAACTTTTTATATGAATTAAGGGAGAGATTATACACTTTTAGGGTTTCCAAACTTAAAATAAAATTGAAACCAGTATAATAAATGCACAAATATGGATGCTAATTTACAATTAAAGTGAGAATTTTAATTATTTTACATTTTATACGAAATTTCTATAAAAATAAATATATTTTAATAAAATTATCATGTGGGCTGTGCTAAGCCATGCCTCGAGTCATGTTGTGTCGTGCCAAAGCCTAAGCACCCTGGCCCCACACGGCCAAGGTAATTCATGGGTTGTGCAATGCTGGCCTGTAGCCCAGGGGCCCCTAGCCCAGCACGGCCTAGCCCTGGGGCCTTGTCATGCCGGTTCACGGCCGATGTTTTTGCGGGTTGGCCCATGCAAGGCTTGGGCAGCCTACACATATTTACACCCTTAACAGCAAGGCACCCATGACCCATCTAAGTCATAGGTCGGGCCGTGCCGTGCCTAGGCTACTCGCCCATATTTACATCTATATTCCATTAATTTTTCCATGCCCGTGGGGGAATTTTTCTCGTTGGTTATATAAGCAACAACTATCCAAGTAACTTTGACCATGGGAAAAAAAAATGTCCTACTAATTCATGGTTTCCATTAACCCTTGTTAATTTGAGGCTACGATTTCCAGCCCAATTAATATATGTATGTAATTAATTAACTATTTTTTTAAAATATGCCTTCAATTTAGTTATATTCTTACCCTTTTTAGTACTGCTTCAGTAGAAAATTGTTACATAAAAAAAAAGAAAAAAAACTAGTTTTAAATAAGAAATCTATAGCGGCACCAAATAATATTTATATTATTTCATTAAGAAAAAATAATTTGCTCCAAACATAAATTCTAAACTTCTATAAAACTCTTTTTTTGAGGTTTTTAATTACTATAAAAATTAATAACGTGGCAATTTCCACTTTGCAGGAAATGGCGGGTACTAAAATTTGCCCTTAGGAAACAATGGTCGCAATTAGGGGTGCACAAAAAATTTGTCAATCCGTTAAACCGATCCGATCCGATCCGATCCGCGGTTTTTTAACCTATTCGATAGTTAATGAATTGGTGACGAATTAGAAAAGTCCTAATCCGTTAGTAACAGATTGATGACGGATTTTATCCTTAATTCGTATATTTGAACCGATCCGATCCGTTAAGATAAATATATTTATATAAAAATATTAAAAAACATTAATTTCTATTCATCATCTATCATTTAATCTCATTCTATCATCTCATTTTCAAGGGCTGTTTTAATTTGCATTTTGGTGTACCTGTATTGATGCACAACTGATATTAGCTTGTAATGAGCTATCATTTTGTTAGCTAGACTTCCATCACAATGGTAGACAGGAATGAAAAAGCATGGTTGTTCTCTAGATACAGTAACTTTTAACACAATAAAGCACATAATAAGTCATAATCCTTATTACTTATTATCAACGGATTGAACGGATTTAACCGATCCGAACCGTTGATCCACGGTTCGGTTCGGATCGGTTTTAAAGGGCAACGGATCGGTAATGGATTATAAAATCATGAATCCGTAAGTAACGATTTAGTGACGGATTTGGCTCAATCCAATCCAATTCGATCCGTGTACACCCCTAGTTGCAATTATTGTAGTGCGTACACTTTCAGAAAACTTTAAATAGAACACCCATTTTGCTCGCTCTCTCTCTTATCATGTTGATGCTAGGAGATTAAAAAGGGTCTTGCAAATTGTGTTTGGTTCCTCCCTGGGTGAGCTGTGAATCTTTAATTTTTTCCTTTACTGCTTATTGGTGTAGTTGCTGGAATATTTCGAGTTTTTTCTCAAATCGCGATTTCTCCTCAGAAGCGATGGAGAAGATGAACAAAGCAATGGAGAAGATGAAGATTCTGGTGGGAATGGACGTCGCTGATGAAGAAGAAGCCATTCCAGAATCTTCTCTCATCGACGATTTCAATCGCCACTGCACTTTGACGATGAAGCAGGTTCATCTTTACAACCCCAGATTAGATTATCTCAAAATCTTTACAAATCGCCCTGCAATTCCTCCTATTTCTCCCATTTTCGTTGTTCAGATCTTGGGTTCTCTGTCTAAATCCCCCTAGATTCTTCGTTAGAGATCTTGTCTTTCAGTTGAAATTGCTCAGATCTATCGTTTCTTCCTATTGCCATGAGCTTATCTATTAGGATTTTTGATAGTTAGGGTTTTAGATTTGGTTGTGCTCATATTGGTTTTCTGATGTTTCTCTTTTTTATCTGATCTTAGGCTCTGTTCATTTGAGAAAAAAATCAGCTTCTTTGTGTGTGTGTGTGTGTGTGTGTGTGTGTGTGTGTGTGTTTTACTTTTAATTTGAGATTATCATACTAATTGAACATGAAATGGAACGATTGTATCATTGTCTGAGTTAACTCATTTATTTAGATATCAACCATGCAAGCTAAGATTCATGTATTAATCTCTGATGGGTCTTTGATATGGTTTTTATGTTGTTAATATTTTTAATTAGAGGCTGTATGGATTCGCCACTTGCTTGGTTGCTGGGTTATCTTGTACGCTCCTGGTATGTTCAGTAATCTCTGACATTAATTTTCTTTGCATGTTCATGCTCATTATTATTATTATTATTATTATTATTTATAATCTCAGGATTGGAATAAGGACATCTACTGTGTTTTTCTGAAAATGTCAATGGTTGATTCTAGTCTTGTCACCCGCCCTATCTGTTTGCCGATACTTTGCACTCCCTATTTGCTTCTTGCGTTAGGAGGATGAGCTATAGGTGAATAATTTAGTTTTTGATGTCCCTTTTGGCCCTTTTCTAGATACATTGGTTCTCTTCCTAGCATAAACATTTCTTGGGTCCTCCAGGAGTTGTTCCACTCCCATTTTGAATTTAATGTGGATGGTTGTTACAAAGACTATTGGGAACGTTTAGATATAGGCGATAGGAAATAGAAATGACTTTGAGGAAATTGTGTCGCCCAGCTGATACTGGCTATTAAAAATGGGCTGAGATTTGGGTCATCAATGAGGGCCACAAAACGATAAGCTCTTGCTTCTATGGCTGGTGCTGGTTCAAGGTGATTCCAGAAATACAATATCGTGTTCAACTGGCATTGAAAAGAAACCTTCATGATTCTTATATATTTTAAAATGAAATCACAGCGTTAGCAAAATCAATGCATGTTGCTTCTGAGAGATGTGAGACAAATATTAGTGGACAGCCCATCAACTTGATGGGATGTCCACATTTGTTCATGCTCTCTCGTTTCAGTGAAATTTTTGTCATTTCTCAGGAAAAAAAAAGTTGTCAATGGAGACAGGATACTTTGAAACAGGGAATTGATGGTAAAGATTATCATTATTGCTATTATTTTTTGGTGCAGTCGATGCTAGTTTTCTTCAATCCAATCAAGTTTGGGATTACATTCACATTTGGAAATCTGCTTGCACTTGGAAGGTTTGTTTCACTTTACCTATAAACTATGTTTCTTGGTAGTTGAGAATTATCATGTAAAATCTCCAAATTTATCTTCTGATGATCAGGTTAAGGCTTTACATTTAATCTGACTATACCAGTAACGAAGCTGCTCTACGAATTGCTTTGTTGTTTTCCAGAAGTGTTAGTGTATTCTATCTAAGGGAATACCAGGCCATACGTTTAATCCTTTTACTGAATTCATTTTTCTCTATATGAGGTTTCTCTACTAACATTAAATTATGTTCCTTGATTTATTTTCTGTTTATTTGGTGGATAGCAATTATTGTTTGGGAATTGGGAGGATTTGTGTCGGCTAGTTTCTGTTATCATTTTTTTATTCTCTCTGCATCACGACTAAGAGTTTTTATTTTTCAGTTTATTTCCTCTTCCCATGAAAATATGTCTCTGTGACTAGTGTTTTCTTTCTGTTTTTCAGCTTCTAAAGTTGGAGTCTTTTGTATGACAGCACGGCCTTCCTCATTGGTCCTAAAAGACAAGTGACATTGATGCTTGACCCAGTTCGCATATATGCAACAGCTATATACATTGCAAGTATGATAGTTGCTCTGTTCTGTGCCTTCTATGTAAGTTCCATGCCTATTCTCCTAATATTAATCCCTTTGGAACTTTAGTTTAGTTATTTTTTGGTTCAATATTCTGTTATCCCTTAACCAGGTCCATAACAAGCTCTTAACGCTTCTTGCAATCATTTTGGAGTTTGGTGCACTTGTCTGGTAAGTCAGATTTTGGACTTTACATTCTGTGGTGGTTTGTGGTTCAGTTATCCATATTCTTATATTCCTATACCAATAATAAAACTCTAGTCTTTCTTTAATGGAGAATCTTCATTGCTACATTGCCCATAATCTCTGAGCCACTCATCTTAAGTGATGGAATTCATTCAAATGCAGTATGATTCTCTTTATGTAAAAATATTAAGAAGTCATTTCCAAAAAAAGAAATTAGATGTCCATTGCACTGTAACTTTTGGAGATTTTAAATGCAAACAGCTATTTGTTCACCATGTCATTATTATATAAGAGTCCCCTTTTCTCAGTATCCGATGTTAACTTTTGCTGCCTTGATAATCTGTTGCAGAACTTAAGAATTTGATTTTTCCTTTCGATTTTGCATGTCCTTTCGTTTAATTGTGATGTGTAACTCCAGAAGTGATCATATAATAATGTTTGGGACAGAGGGTTCTTCTAGCATAAATTTCAATAGGGTTGTGTACTTTGTCAGCACATCCACTGCATGTATTCTGTAGGTGGTTGCGGTGGATGGACCACTTGTATCAGACTTTCTGACACAGTGAATTATAATTGATACTTTCTTTTGAATAAATGTGCATCAAATGAAAAAGTGGAATGCATTGGTGGTTTGGTGAGCTTGAATTTGTGAACGTGGTCTTTTTGGTTTCTGCCTAAGTTATAAGAGGATAATAATTTTTTCTTGATTATTTAACGAGTATGTATTGTTTAATATGATAACTACAGCATTTGAATAAAAGAGCATTGTTTAGAAAGGAGATGCCCTTAGGAAAACATTGCAAGGCAGAACCAAGAACAACCTATAAATGAAAATAGCCATACTTTACAAAAGTTCAGTCTAATTACTTTAAATTTCTCTAATGCAAGAGACCAAGAAACTGCAAGTATCGTGCTTAATAGCATCCACCATTTATTTTGTTGATTTAAAAATTCTTCAATTTACTCTGTTGATTTAAATGAAATTTAGTGCCATTGAATTTGATGTTTATCATAGCCTAGAGAAGCATTTTTTTTACTTTATCATTAAACTTGGCTTAACAGTAAAGGCTTACCTATAGCGTCCTGGAGGATGTGGATTTAAGTTACAGAAACAGCCTCTTCAAAATGAAGGAAAGGCTGCTTATATCTTATTCTCCCTAGACCCCGCTATGCGGGAGCCTTTTGCATTGGGCCGCCTTTTTTTAAATTAAAATTGGAAGAACTATCAAGGAGGGGAGGTAAGTGATATCTTTTTAATGATAATGGTGTTGGAACCTTTGTTGTATGTTTATGACTTGCTTGCAACCCTTCTCACGTTTATATTGACGATAACCTGTTCTCTGTGAATGATTTTCAGGTATGGCCTGAGCTACATTCCATTTGCCAGGTCCATGGTTTCTAAAATCATGCTTGCTTGCATGGACACTGAGTTCTAAGCTGGGCTTGCTTCATAAAAGGGTCGCACATATCTCAATGAAAGATGCACTGGAATTTGGCATTGCCTGAAGTTTTCTGTTTCCATGCTTCTTGTGTATAATTCAGTCATATATATAATCATGCTACATGCTACACACAGATTGGAACAGCCTAAAATTTCTTTTTAATTTTTTTTAGTATTCATTACTGCTTGTTTGTCATGATAAAATGTTTCCCCCGGATCCACTCTAGATGTTTATTCTTTTCATAGATATGTGTTGCAAGCCCTAGGGTTAGGGCTTTCATAGTGTATTAAAGTACGTGTCCGAGGACACTTCGAATCGTCTTCAAGAAAGACTACAATACACAAGGGTGGACCTCCAGGGATAAAACCCACAATTCTATTTAATAATCAAAGTCAGAGAATCTTTTCTCTACAATGCCTATATAATAAAGGCAAACTTAATGCCTAAGTAAACCTTTAGCTATTAATAGAAACTTTCCTAATAATAATGCAATTAGAAATCTATTAATATAATTCTAATTTAACTTGAAGAGGGACCACTTGTGGGGCCTAGACTGCATCAATTTGCTTGCAGCTCCTACCATGTGGATGGTTGGTAAAGAACTGCTAATTTGTGCACTATAGCACCCACGTCTGCATACGGCTCTAGCTTCTTTTCAACTTTCAAAATGCTTAGGATTCTTGTTGGATTTGCGGTGTCTTGCGTTGCATCTACTTGAACATTACAGTTTTTTTTTTGGAAATCCAGTGGTAAATGATATATTGGAAGCAATGTAATTTGCAGGAGCGAGATGTGTGTTGGTTATAGATGTGCCCCATTTATGAAAACTGAAAGCCGGGACATGAATGGGGAGGGTTTTTTTTTTTTTTTTAATCTTTTTAAATATTCATCTCTTTTCTTCATATAATGATTTTGAGTGCATCTTTTTGGACCATATCTAGGTTTCGGACTTGGAAAATCCTCTTGTGCGGCCCACCTTGAAGGATGCTAATCAAGAGATTCAAGTGGTAGGCCATATAATAAAATAAAAATGAAGTAAAATAAAATTTAGCGGTTGTGTTTCTCAAATGCTACTAGCTGACTTGGAATTGGCCTAGCCTCTTGGCTCCATTTACTTCAAACTCATCCCAACTAAAAGTCTCCCTCGCATCTTCCAGCATCTTTCATGCACACCCATCAAAATATCATATCCAAGATTTCTTTCTTCACCTATGTATTCCAGGAGATCCTATTAGAAAACCACTTCTTCCATGATTCCGTCTTTTATCTTCCCAGTCTTTTTAAGTGAAAACCCATTTTGCAATAGTAAAAACTCATCTCTCATTTCACATGCTAACTCGACCACTGAACGAACAGAACGGTCAGATCATGACCATCTCTACATTTAACTGGCGAAACATAGAGGTGATATACGTTTATAAATTTTGTAGTGGCAGCAGCCTCGTGCACATTTTTAAGGTACCTGTGTAAAATCAGTGTACATTCTAATGTTTGATTCACCTTCATTCTCAATCCATATAAAGAGCTTCCATTCTCAACGAACTTCAGTGATCAAAATGCAGCAGGGTGGACAGCTGGGTTTCTATTTGGGAACCTTGGACCGTTCACCGCTTACGGCCCGTTTCGTCATGGATATTATGAATAGTTGGAAAATTAGTGGAGTAGAGTAAGTACCAAAGGAAGTACCTGCAGCCGCTTCCTTTGCTGGAATGTCCTACAAGAATAAGCATCCCGGTCACTTCCCCAGTTATTTCCTCTTTTTTTTTTTTTTTTTTTCGTGGTTCACATTTACTTAGGATGTGATGTGGACCATAAAAAGCACTGGAAATAATTGAATAACTCATAATATAATTTTAGCATTTCTTTACTAGGATTTGCCATGGTGCAAATGTTTTTACATGATATGACGTCTCATCATCTTACATTTGCAATTGTTCACAAACATTTTAAAACTTCAATTATTTAAAAGGTTTCAAATGACATTTGAAATTCTAGGACCTTCATCTCCTTTATTTTTTGGTGGAATTTTTAATGTTAAACACAACAAAACAGCATTTAAGAATTTCACTATATTTAAGAGTTTTAAATTCTAAAAATTCTCGTTCCAGAATTTGTAAATGCCCAACATAGTAGGATACTTGAATCCTTAAGCATTCAGGAATTTCGAAAAGAAAGAAAGAAAGAAAAAGATTAGAATTTTAAGTTTTTGACAAACATGTGAAACATTTTAGGCAATTATAATTTTAAATTTCTTGTAAAGAAACATGATATTTATACGTGACAATGGATAAACCATTACATCATGTCCAAAATATACTAGCACCACAAATTTTTGTTAAAAATTTTAGAAAAGAAGTAGGCTGAATTGCTACATGGGGGAAAATTTGGAAAAACTTCTTTCTGCTTGAGCATTTGCTAAAAAAGGGCTAAAATCTCAAAATACTTGAGGGCATTTGTGAAATATAAGGTGCAAGCAACCACGGGATTTTTGGAGAGAAATTGCCATTTTGTGCCCGCCGGTTAATGGATGTGGTGTTGAGAGTGGACTCTGACGTTTTATGGATAGACAGTAGACACAGCAGAAAGAAAGAAAGAAAGAAAGAAAGAAAGGGAGAGGTTATTTGAGAACTTGTTGTCGAGGGAGATTTATTTATATTTAATTTATTTATAGTGGGAGAAGAACGATATGAGCGCGATAGCAATTTCGCCTTCGATTCTGCCACCAAAATCCATTCAAGCTCTTATCTCTTCTTCTTATAATCCCTTCAAACCGAATTTGTCTTGTGCAAAGAAGAAAACCCATAGCAGCAGTTCGTGTCGAAATCTCCGAATCTCGGTTTCCAAATCATCAGAAGATGGATTCCTAGTCGTCGAAGATGATCTCCACGCCCTTTTACAGGTACCCCTCTCTCTCTCTCTCGCTCTCTCTCTCTCTCTATATATATATATATCTCTCTCTGTATCATCTCAGTTGCTTTGTATCTTGTGCTGTTTGGGCTTTCCAACGTTTTTTTTTTTTTAAGAAGCTGTGATGTACCAAATGCATAGAGGAACAATCAATCACCCCACTAGAAAAGAAAAGAATAAAAAACCCACTTTAGATGTGGTCACATCCTAAATGCATTCTCAGCAATCTCTATTTAATATTTATTTAGTAACTTTTGATCCTTGGGTCAGTGATGTAATCTTTAATTGGTATTTGACCCGTTAGTTTTGAATTAGGTGATACAAATTCTATTGTAATAGTTGAATTCTTGGCCCCGCCATTGCCCGCACCACCCAAATGAAAATCTTGGGTCCCCCGTTGAACCATAGGGTCCTTATCCAACCCAAACAACCCTTATTTGAGTGAGATTCTCCTGTAGAAATCTGAGTGTTTTCTAACTCCAAAGAAACCAACATAATGAGCCATTAAGGAGCAAGTGAGTGGCACCATGCATGTTTGGCCTGCTATTGACATGTGGACATGAAGACCACTCGCATGGGACCCAAATGCTAATGTCTTTTTAATTTGATTCAGCAGTTTGGTTGGAAATTTTCTTGGACTGTTAGTTTTTGGATGCCATGAAGATATTTTGTACCTTTGGTCGAAGTGGGGCGTGTTTTTAGTTTGTTCTTACTGTGATTCACTGGTTTTAAGCCTTTCTGTATTTTTTTTTTCCTTTTAGAACTGCCAATGTTCATAGATTGATTTTAGTCTTGCCATGGTTTATTCCTGAGAACTTGCTCGTCAACTATCTTTATTCTTACTAAGTCTTTATTATTTCATTTTGTTTAAGCTCTTGTTTGTATGTTGTAGCCTGCATTACGTGTTTGGTTTAAATATGAATCTGCAAGTTTGATCTCTTCCACAGATCCTACCACGAGATTTGTGTGAGAGTCTTCAAAATGAACCTCGAAGAGATAAGCTTTTAGAGGTGATCCTTGATCATTTGCAAATCTTTAAAGTCTTTTGGAGTAGTTGTTGCTTTCAGTCTGCTTGGTGCTTAGAATTCAGCATATCATAACCAGGTTATATTGGACTTGGGCCGTTTGCCGGAGGCACGTTTTCTCGGTGAATCTGGTGGGCAGTATTTGAGGAACAGAGAGGTAAGGTTTCTTTACTTTCTCTTGCTTTACATGTAGAAATGTGGAAGTTTTTTTTATAGTTGACTTCCATTGCTGATTGGCCAGGTATCAATGGTAGAGCTGGAGGAAGCTGAAAGAGCAGTAGGGGAGTTTGGAGGGGACAACAGAGCTGGAATCGAGGGGACTTTGCATCGAATATCTGCTATACGAAGCCGTAAAGGGATGATTGTTGGTCTGACCTGCAGAGTTGGCCGAGCTGTGACTGGTCATGTTGACATGGTCCGTGATCTTCTAGACTATGGGGAAAGCATCTTGTTCCTGGGAAGGTATTTTGCTTTATTTGCATGATTGATTGTAGGAACTTCATATTAAAAGAAAGGTTCTACATTTGACCATCTCAGCAAATACACAGATAGCTTGTCTGTGTTAACTATATATAACTTCTTTAATCTGTATGTATATATATCCATGGATAGTTTTGTATGACTTATGTTTTTTGCTGCATTTTGCCTCTTCCCATTTTAGAAGCAGAGAACATTTTTTCCTTTGCTCCCAAAATTGCACATTGTCTACCATGTTGATGAGCTAATCTTCAAATAATATGGTATTATTCAGTACTGTTATATAAATTATGATATCACGTCAGCACACCCCTTGACAATAGGAAAAAAAGTTATCAAGTTTTCCAATGATGGTGTGTTTAACAACCTTGTGCACTTTGTCTGTGTTGTCTATATTTTCTTCAGCACCGTCGTTGTCATCATCATATTCAGAGCCTTATCCCATCTAAATCTTGTTTTGTATGGGGGATCAGATGTATACATGAAAGATAAGCAAATTTACTAGTTTGTTTTTACTAGGCCTGGAGTAGGGAAGACTACCGTTATTCGTGAGATTGCATGTGTCTTGGCGGATGAACTTTTTAAAAGAGTGGTATGTATTACCATATCTGAATTTTAGCATTTGATTCTTTCACATGCTTCATCAGTGGACTATTTGGTTGCTATAGGTAATTGTGGATACCAGCAATGAAATAGGAGGCGATGGAGATGTTCCTCATGCAGCGATAGGAGGTGCACGGAGAATGCAAGTTCCGAAACCATCAATGCAGCACAGAGTCATGATTGAAGCTGTGGAAAACCATATGCCTGAGGTTGTCATTGTTGATGAGATTGGAACTGAAGCAGAGGCACTTGCTTGTCGGTCCATTGCAGAAAGAGGAATAATGCTTATCGGCACTGCCCATGGGGAGCGGCTTGAAAATATAATAAAAAATCCCACCCTTGCTGATCTGGTTTGTTCATCTTTTCTTTGTTTTAAAGATGCATATTCTCAATGCTATTTCTATCAGATGAAGGAAGTCCTTAATACTTCCCAATCCTTTAGGGCATGTTTATGTACAACTTTTTCTTCATGAAACTTTTACTTTTCTGCAGAAATATCAAAACTTTGACTTTGGTGCAGAGTATTCTGAGGAAATACTACAATATGGGCCTATTTTCCAAGGTAGTGGGGAGTTTAAGGGCGTGTTTATGTCATGTCTGCTGTAAATGTGGAATGGAGATGCCTTTCCTAATAAACCCACGTCCTCCCTCAAATAGGAAGGGATTTCTGTGCAACTGGGGAAAGTCATTTGTTTTTGTTAGAGACAACCGTGCTGCACCAAACAGTGGAAAAGTGACGATTGCGAAAAAGCAGACATCTTTCTGTAGTGGCACCATGAAAATTGTGTTATGCAAATGTGCCCCAAGTCCAAGAGGAAGGGGTTAGATGGGTTGTTATGGAAGTAAATTTTAAAGAGATATGTAAACTTGTTTCCCCAGCCTTTCAGAAACCCACCTCACCTCTGACCTTTTGCCCCCTACTTTGGATGTCTTGGTGTCTGTCACAGATGTTGGCTTCTGTCCCCCTTTTGTCCTTCCTCTTATTTCCTTTCTTCCTGACATATGCTTTCCTGCTTGTGCCCCATTTTCAGAGTGGGGTGTCTTGGTGTCCACGGATTTGGCCTTCTCTCCCCCTCTATCTCCTCTATTTCCTTCTTTCCTGACCTGTGCTTTCCCCCTTTTCATTTCCTTGTGCTTGTCTTTCTCACCCTCACTCCTTTCCTGTCCCCTTTCCTTCCCTCAACTGTGGGTTCCTCTTTTCGCTTCTCTATCTTTCTCTCTAAATACAGGGAGCAAAACCTCGCATTTTTCTTTTCTTCTTCTCGTCATGTGAATGATTTTATAGATTTTGTTAATGGTGATTCTAGATTCTTTATGTGAATGGGGTATTTTGGATTGTCAAATATTCAAAGATTTCCTTGGAATGGATTCTGTGGGATTGTCATTAAATGATTGTGTTTGTGAGAAGTACTATGAGATTTAAGTTTGGCAGGAACATACTGTCTCCCACCTAAAACCCAAACTAGGCCATGCTAACTTGCCCATCTTTTGTTATTATGCTGTATGATTTCTAGTCTTGAGAGCTTGATTGGGTTATTAAAAGACTACCAAGTTGACTTGACTGGATTGAGAAATGGGCTAACTCAGAGCTGCTGAAAATTTGATTTTGTTCTTAGGAAATGTGAATGAATAATGACAGAGGCCTTTTAAGCTTGAAAATTGTTGATTGGTTATCCAGTCATTATTTGTTTCAACTTGATTCCAAGTTCGTGTTAATAGCTATGTGATTTCTTCTGTTACTTTGTTATAGAAGCTTACCAAATCATAGATATGAATTCTTTCATGCAGTTTGCATCTTTGCCTTATCATGTTTACAGGTTGGGGGAGTGGAGACTGTTACTCTTGGAGATGATGAAGCCCGGGCTAGAGGTAGTCAGAAAAGCATTCTTGAGAGAAAAGCATCTCCAACCTTTCCTTTTCTGATTGAGATGAGGGAAAGGAACCACTGGGTCATGCATCGGGTGGGTTGAATCTGTTTGTTGCTTGTTGAAACAGAACTACAAAAAGTCATCTCATTTTGTGAAAACCTTGTGTTCATTTGTGCCATTTTTAGTATTTGTTCTAGAGTAACTTGCTCAGTTTTCTAAAGCAGCTGAAAGATATAGATTGTTCAAATAATTTTGCTTCAAACAAAGAATAATGTGTGTTAAGACAACAGGGACCTTCATGTAATTTTGACATAACTTACTGTTAATAAAGCATTGCACAATGCTTGGGACATTTTGCAAGGCCCATTTGTTTGATCCTTATGAGTTCTACACCTTGCCATCTCCTAACTCTTCTAAACCCTATTGCTACATCCAAGTCCAACACTATACTTTCTATACACTTTAATAGGGCTTAGGATACATTTGAATTTGGAATGGAGAAACAAAATCTATGTAGCCAACCCCAACATAGTTAGGACAAGGCTATGATGATGATGATGATGATCTCCTATTAGATTGTTGTGTCAATTTGCGTTAGAAGCCTGACTCATAATCCAATTTTCTCTTTTTTTTTGTAGAAAACATGTTCCACTGCTACTGCTATTTGCAATTTTTTGTTGGAGGATTGAGCATCTCACTTTTTCTTGTTTACATTCTAAGCTACAGCTGTTTATATATGCGAAATCATATTTTGTAATTTCAATTTATGTCTCCTTTTCATGCACTCCTCGAAGACTAATGGGTCTCATTATCTCATATATGGGCTTCCTCATAGCATGAAATTTTTCTTTCTTTCTTTCTTTCCTTTTTTTAATGTGCTGTGGATTATTTTAAGATGATGATTGCAACTGACAGATAATTTCATGTATTTGTTACCTATTTTTTTCTTGGTACACTTGCAGACAGAAAGGAGCGTCGACATGTTGCTCCATGGTAAAAGGCCTTTTGTCGAGGTAAATTATATTTATATCAGTACTTTTTTGCCAACTTGAACATGCCATCTCAATGTACTTTTTCAGGCCTTAGAAAAGGTTCTGTTGCTAAAACATGCTAAGAATCAGATTATCACCATAGCTTCAAAATTAAAAAAATGAACTGCATTTTTAGACACAAAAATTGGGAATGATATGTAAAGGAAATGGAAATGTAATGATACTTAGGAAACATGATGCAAGGAAATAAAACTACGAGACGTACCTATGCACAAGCACACCATTAAAGGGGCATGTAATTTCTAAAGCTTTAATTTTCTTTTGGTGCTTTGTTAAAATAACTAATGGAACAGAAAAGTGACGAAAACAATATACATTTTCTCTAGTTTTTTTTTCTTCCTTGTTGGGGGAAGGTGGGGTGTGGGTTGTAGCCTAGTAAATATTCCTGATTGCAAATGGATGTTTGTCATGGTCATAAAATACTGTGCCTGTTAGACCTAATCATATATACAAAATGCTTGTTTTGTAGGTGAGGAAGAGGGATAATAAATTTAAGATTGTGGTCGAAAGATGGAAGGCATATGATGGAGCTGGGATTTAAATGTCTGATGCTGTGAATGCATTAGGAGTTGATAGTTAATACATATTTTCATCTCTGAGTTGGATGCAGTATCCCACTTTAACAATGCTGCAAAAGCATGTGTTGCTTGAAGGTAAGCGTTGATAGTTAATAAGATATCAACACCGCTTCCTCCTTTCTTTTCAATATCTGTTTATCTAAAATTTTCCAGCATTTATGATGCTGATATGCACAGATATAATTCAGCAGTTTTCCACAGGCACACTAGCATTTCCAATGAGGATATCGTAGTACAAATAAATCATGTGTTGAAGGGATGTTGTCTTCATCAGGATGGATTGAGTATTTGGCATCTGCATTATTTGCACACATCCGGGGAAACAAGGACCTTATAGGGCTATGAGGGTATCATCGGCATTCGGCAATAAACAACACGTGTGTTTGCAATTGGGGTCAACATAGTCAGGATCAAATGTTTATTGTATATAAATTGTTTTATGAAAAACAAGATCTAGTTGTTTACTTATTCGAATATTGTATTCTATATCCTTGTTAAATTGTTACATTTAAGGTTAGCAAAATCAATTGAGTTTGGAGTTGGGACCAATGACCAATCTCTCTCTATTTAGATGGTTTCCGAAGTCATGAAGAAACCTATGAAACAGAGTTTTTAGCCTTTTATTGGTTGTACAGAAAACAGAATACAGTGATTGTACTTGTGGTTCTTTTGGATCCATATGAATTTAAGGGCCTCTTTCTTTTCATGAAATTGAATTCCTAGGATCTTCAAATGAGAAGAATAACAGGTGAATATCCAAACATGACCTTCAAATAACCTTCTTAGCGAAAAATGATTCAAGGTGAAAACTCAACCATCACCTTAGTAATTCAAATTTTAGGAAATTCAAGGTCACGTTTACATTTTTGCCTTATATCCGTAACTTCTTGCATCTTTAACAATCCTTCCATGGAGCTCATTTGACCATGAATTCTGATATATTTTATGCAACCAAATAACCTATACAGAGGATAGTCTCTCTTTGTAATATCCACATTCAGTAAGGTTAGGGAGAAAAAAATGAGGCATGGTGAAAGGTTGGGATGAGGGACCTTATTCCAAACAAGGCAAAGGATGATTCATATTGGTAAAGAAATTGACAGAGACCAAACGCTTGGTCTGCTGTTCTATTCAGCCCAGTAAACGCGGATCCACTAAGACATAATTCGTGTCAAAGGTGGCAATTCTGGACTGGCCTCACCAAGCCAAACTAAACACAGCCCTTTAGTGTCCGGAATGAACCTTTGCCATTGTTTGCATTGGTTTTGGGTTCACATGTTCAACTGATGGTCTTCTGGGTTCAGGTTAAGTCCGTTCTTATTATTCAACACGGTCAAACCGAACCTTTGAGGGCTCCAAGTGTACCCTTTTTAACTTTCGGCTGAGGGTCAGTTTGATATTTTGGTCCATTTCAGGTTGAGGCCATATGTATTCTATGCAAACAAACAGGCTATGGAGGATAGCCTCTCTTTACAATATCCACAGTAAGGCAAAGGATGATTCATATTGATGAATAAAATGACACAGAAGGCAAACGCTTGGTTTGCTGGTCTATTCAGCCCAGTAAACATGGGCCTGTATGAAGATTTTGGCACAAAATCAGCACTTGCTCAGCCCATGGGCTTAGAAAGCTCGATTGATGTTCAGCGCAAAATGACAAACATGGAAAAACTGGACTGAACCTTTTCCATTTTTTGCATTGATTTTGGGTTCGCATGTTAACTGACGGTCTAGCTGCAGGCTGAGTCCATTCTTGTTATTCAACACACCCAAGCTAAACTGTTGAGGGTTCGAAATTGACCCTTTAATTTGGCTTAGGTTGAGGTTAACAATTTGCTCCAATTATGGTTCAGCCTAGATGGTGCTCAACCCGACCTTGTCCCATTGCCATTCTTAGTCCTTAGCTAGAGGTAATCATGCCTCATTCGCTGTGAGAAGTCAGATTCCATTTTAACTTGACATAATGCATTTTAAAATTGTGTGACCCGGATCTCGAAACAACCCTAAATTTAATGTGGTCAAGCCGGAGTAAAACTAGAACGGTGGACATGATACGTTTTAAAACTGTGCCTATAGATATTGGGTGGTAAAGAAACTAATTTCCAGGCCAATTATTGAATGGGACGGCCCTAGACCAATACACTCCTGAGGACTGCCCTGACCCAGCACCAACATGATAATTTTGCAAAAAATGAATGGACAAGAAAATAAGATATCAACTATTTTTCAATTAAATTTAAATAAATATATATATATATATATTATTGCAAAACTCTGTTCAGAGACTGTTTCTCCAAAATGGCAACCCCATCAATAATATACCATCAAGCTCCAACATCATCTTATAAACCCAAGTTCTCTGCTTTCTCTTCATCTTCTCCTACCCTTCACTTCTCTTCAAAATTCCAGAGAAACCGAAGCTTCTCTGTGAAAATCAGAGCAGAGACAATGGCGACGGAGAAGATGGGAATCAAGATCGAGAAGAATCCACCTGAGTCCAAGCTTTCAGAACTTGGCATACGAAAATGGCCCAAGTAAGCATTTTTTTTTTCCTTCAAATTCTTGCTGGAATTGATTTTTCTGCTGCTCTAGAATGGAATAGATTGGCAAATCAATGTGGGTTTTTGAAATCATTGAAAAAGATTAACTCTTTCTCTTCTATTGGTAGGAGAGAGTGAAAAGTTTCGGGTTTTGATGGGAAATCTCTTGCAAAAATCTCATCTTTTCTTTTCTCAGGTTGAGAAGATGAAAATGGGTCTTGTGTATTGACTAAAGATGATGTTTGCCCACTTTAGATTGTGGAAATTGATGTGGGTTTTCTTGTACCAGTTGTAAAGATAACTTCTTTTCTCTGGTTTCTTCATTTCCATTCTTCTGAGATTCTTTTGTTGGGAAAGGTTTTTCCTTTTTGAGATTAAGAAAACCATGTTACCAACACTGGCCATATTCCATGGCCCTCTGTGTTCTCTCTCTTACCGACTTCCTCTCCGCTGCCCCCTTAGTCTTCTTCTTCTTTTTTCTTCTCTAACCGACTCAGTACTACAAGGCAAGGCCTATGTAGATGTATTATTGTCAATCGATTGAGTTCAATTGAAATGAATATCGAGTAAAGTGTGCAGTGAGTGTTTTGCTTGTGTCTGGTGAGTTGTGAGTTGAGTTGAGTTGAGCCACACCATTTCAAACAAGTGGCATCAGAGGAGCTGCTCATACCAAAAGCTTTAAAGTGACCCTCTGCGAGTTTGATCTTAAGTAGCGTTTGATATGGTTAGATGAATTCTAACTCTGACTGAGGTAATGGGCTGGTTATATGTACTGCTGTCTTCAAATACTGTCGAAAACTTGCTAGGCACATTCTTTGTGTGCATCATGCTCCTTGCAGTTTATGCTAGCTGAGCATTCCTAGGAGCATTCGGGCAAGTCAGTTGCTATTGGATGCCTACCTTAAAGCCTTCTTCAAATGTGTTGAAGATCATCCGATGTGTAATCATCCAATGTGTACTATCCATTAAGTTTGCTCTCCACTGTTTTCGGTTCCCAGACACCAAATCTTCCGGCAGGCTTCACCCTTGACTTTGCTCCGAATTGTGAGCATGAGGCTTGCTAGAAGGTTTAGTGTTTTCACACCAACAGTTGGGGAGAGTACACATCTGATGTTTTTAAACATATTTGAAGAATGTCGGCATCCAACGTCTGCTAACTTGCCTGTTCACCCATCAGAATGGAGTCGCTGAGGAAGAACCACCATCTAGTAGAAACTGTAAGGAGCATGATACTTTTTTTCATTATAAATAAAAAATGATTTGCAAAAATAACACCCATAGGAGCCATATATGGAAATTTTTCTAAACAACCAAGTAAGAAGCATCTCTATCAAAGGAAATAAAAAGTGAAATAATATTTCAGCAATTGAAAACAATGTATGATTATTGTTTGTGAAGTGAAAAGGAATTCTTGCTTTATGGGGCCTCTTGCAGCATTAAGGAGGTGGGGGCTTTATTGTAAAGTGATGTGGAGTTCTTGCTTTATGGGGCACCTTGCGGTGGATGACTTATACAACACTTTTAAATGGGGAATTGGCATGGTGAGGTTTTTTTGGGGTTAGTGAACTGGATTGAGGAATGGAGAGATGTTTGCAATTCGATTCACTTTCTTTCATGAGTTTCAAACATCTCTGTAGTGGCTAATGTTTGGGCTGATCTTTGGAAGTGGCAGTTTCAGTTTTTTTTATTTTTTATTTTTTTGGGTGATTACTCCTTGGCATGACATTTTGTTTGGTGTCATTCAGATGTGAGGAAAAAAGGAAAAGGGATGGTGGGAAAACTTTTTTTTACGATGTTTAAATTTGGATATGCCCATTCTAGTTATAGGTTGAGAAAGAAATTCTCAATAGCACAGGTATTTGACAAGATTGTCATGAGTCATTTTATCTGTGATCATGTCTATTGACTTAGGCATGCATGTCTTGTGTTTTGTACATGCATTAATTAATTTGAGACCAGTAGGATGAGTGCATATATTTATATTCTCTATGCAGCTTAACCTGTCCTCGTGTCAGTGAGGTGCCCTTATTCGGAGATTTTAATGTTATAATAGGTAAACAGTAGTTCATACAAGTATAAACAAAGGAAAAGCACCAATACAGCTAAACAATAAATCTATATGAATAGTTTAATATATTAAAGAATTAATGCTAATAACAGTCTATGTTCTGTACAAAGTACAAATGGCTGCACTCATTTCGGTAGGGCTTTGGTTTTCAATGATTGTGTAAATGATCATATCTATGCATGTAATATACATGGCTCTCTTCCCTTTTAAAAGGTTTTGTGTGTGTGTGCGCGTGCGTGCGAGTGCGTGTGCGTGTACGTGTGCGTGTTCGTGTGCGTGTGTAGGTTTAATGAAAACATTTTTTGTGCATGAATTATTTTTTGCTAATAATTTTGTGCAAGAATTTAAATATATCTGAAACTTGTAATTGATGGAAGAAGCATAACTCTTTCTGTAAGTCCGAAATTCGAGTATTCTTGTTATATTGTTGTGAGCTACTTCATCATGCGCATGTTGAGGACTCTCAATTGGTCAAGCATGGGTCAAGAAAAAACTGAAAATAAAACTTAAAAAGGAAAGGCATTAAAACTTTGAGTAGTCCTGTCAGACCCGTTAAAAATCTTGGCCCCAAAATATTTGGCCTGGCCAGTTAACTGACCCTACGAACAATGTGCTTAATGCAAGTGCAGATGCAAGTGGTGAAACCTTGTAATATGTATTTGTGTGTCTATGCCTATTCATGTAGAGTTGAATTTATAGGAGGTTTTTTTTTTTTTTTAATTAATGTGTACTTCAGATGGGGATGTCCTCCAAGCAAATTCCCGTGGACATATACTGCCAAGGAAACATGTTATCTGTTAGAGGGCAAGGTGAAGGTTTACCCTGATGGACACAATGACTTTGTGGAGTTTGGAGCTGGTGATTTGGTTGAGTTTCCCAAAGGAATGAAGTGCACTTGGGATGTCTCAGAAGCTGTAGACAAGCACTATAACTTTGAGTAGTATGTCTCAAATCTCTCTTTTCAGTATGCAGTAGTATAATCAGAAATATGTGGACAACCTTAGAACTTTGATGTCATCTACTGTTAGAAGAATTATCTTATTAAAATGTGAGGTTTGGAACCAACTTTCCATGAGAAGTAGATGCATGCTATTTCTTGTCTCCCCTGTCCATGGTAACATGTCTGATGATGTTGACTGTAAGCTTTAATAGAAGATTGCATTTTATGATCAAATTACGGGATGGAAGTTTGGCAAAATTTTTATTCACAAATGGACTAACCTATCTATCATCCAGAATGAGGGCCAATTTATTCATGGCGAGCTTATAAACTGTGATACAATCTGACTCCAAAGAACTTTTAGAACCAGTTAAAACTAATGGTAAATGTCTATTCTGTTAGGTTTATGTCTTCTATTCCGGTTTAGTTGGCTTGGTTCATTGGTCTAGCCAATGACCAAGTTAGGGTCAAGGGTAATTTGGTCTTTATACCGGGGCTTTCTTGGTGGCTAAGAAAACATACATTATATATTCATGTAATGTGACCCTAGACTATGTGTAGGAGATGTGGCAGATCTCTTCTTCATGGTGAAAACGACGTAGGGCCATGTAGGGTGTAGAGAGGTGTGAGTTTTCTTTTCCGTCGTGTTGATACACCACGTATGGCAGGGTGCTGTGAGAGCAAGATTAAGACTTATGAAGATTGAGGAGTTAAGTGTTAGAGGAGAGGGAGTCCTTTTAACGAATTATCCAGTATCTTTCATAGTGAAATCGAGCAAGATGCTCATCGCTCGTGAAAGTAGCCTTTATAATGAACCACGTAAAAGTTATGTGTCATGATTACTTGGTTTTTTTTGTTCTTTATGTGTGTGACGATGTTGATTGCTTCTACATGTGCACTATATATTCTTGGTACCGGTTTCAACTGTTTTTACAGCTGGCTGACTATTTTGGTTTGGTTTCTGGTTCTGGTTTAATCTATTTCTAATTTTACAGCTTTTTCTGAGAACTAAACTGGTTCTGGTTGAATCTTACTGCACTTCTTTACTATTTTTCTGATCACTTCTAGCATTTTCTCAAATCCATAGGTTCTTGTCAGTGCCATGTCAAATGGATGGTTTCAATTGTGATAGATATCTGCATTTGCTAGGTGTTGGTACACATTAAGGCTCATGTTTAAATGATCCAGCCATTGGTGAGGGTGGGCCACGTCGTGGATAGCTGAATAAAGATGGGGAAGTACAAATCCTTTTACCAGAAACCGCTGGTTTTGATGCTCAAAATGTGAAATGAACCATTTGAAAACTTTGCACCAGAACAGCAGAATTTTGGAAAATGAGACCCAACTTAGAACCAAAACTATCTGAGCCGTGGAACCATCACAGAATATCACTCTCTGATAACTCTGTGGACCTACTTAAATGATCATAATCTTGGATTGTCCATCTAATGATGGGACCAAGGTGGGTTTCTGCTACTAGCCCATGTAAGATTATTTCTTTTAACTAGAAATATTCGATGAACCAGCTATATTTGAGGTTAATTTGTATTAATCCTAGCTAAAGGGATTAACGAGATGCCCAAGATCTGATAGGTTAGTTCACTGCAAACTTCTATTGCATGGAAGAGTAGAAGACCCATATGAAATTGTTAAGTAAAAAGATTAAAAAATATTAAAATAAGAGCTATTCTTGACTTAAATGGGTTATTTGCCTTTTGCACATGGGATTTGAAAATGGATAGTATGTAAGAAACATATTACCATGTTTGTAAATCACAGTTGTTACAATTAAATGATTACATAGAATGGTTCTAGATGTATTGTGTTTTTCATATGGATCTCAAAATATGTGGAGATATGAAATCTCAAAATATGTGAAGATATGAAATTAAATGTCTTGGTGCTAATCATTAATGTGGGAAGATTGAACTGTTTGGATTATGAATTAGGGGCCTACAAAAGTGCTGAAACTCAACCTATAACTTGGAATTTTTGGGACATTTTTTTTTTTACAAACTTCTCAAATTTTACGAAGGAATAAGCTATGGAACTTTAAAAAAAAATGCGGCAAAGGGATTCAATTTCTTGACTTGTATAGACTACCTATTATATCTGTACTAGCTAGCGCCTTTATCTCATATATGTAAATGATTCACTAAAAAGGCCCTATTTACAATCCATTTTCACATCTTTTCTATGCATGATGCACAAATGAACACAAGCAGACATGATTTTGTGTAAGTGTTACACATGTTCGTCATTTGCAAATAAAAATAAGTGAAAACAAATGACCAGTAGATCATAATTCAATGTTAATCACTCAAAAAAAAAAGTCAAGCATAATCTAATATTTATTTCTATGGAAATGGTCTTATGCATAGCTAATCAGCTGGTTTAACATTTGTTTTGACCATGGTTTAAAATAACAGCCACTATCTAGGGTACTAGCTGCATTATTGGCCGTAGCTGTTGAGGCCGCTATACTATTTTGAAGTAGCGGCGCTATGGTTTATGACCTAATAGAGCCAAGCAATTTTAATTCAATAACACCATTTTTTTTAATTTTTTCTCCTCAATAGCCTTTTCTATGGTTGTATTTACTTTTATATGGTTTTAGATTACTAGAAAAACATAAGATTGGTTGCTACACAAGATTCAAAAATAAATTTATAGTAAAAAAATTATCACCACTATGCTACTATATATCGCCTACTATGTTTCGCCATTGGCCACTACACCCACTGTAGCCGTTACTTCTTATCTTTGGTTCTGGCAACCTTTATTGCTTGATCAAACCTTGCGTATATCACCATTTGGAGTGGAATTTGGGCCAACATCTATTCATGGGAGCTATGAGAGCTATGTAATGTAAGTGGCTTTGAATTTAGAATGATTTCCGGCTGTCTGTTGTCATCAATAATAAATATATTGACGTAATGTTGACGACAGCATACGATCATTTCCTTTTCACCTCTAAAAACATGCTTGTAAGTTGTAACTCAAGTTTGTTTCTGTTAGATTAAGTCGGATGACACTAACTTAGGACTGTCCAATTAATCCAACGGACTAGATTACTAGATTAGACTTCAGCTTCGATTGCAAAACCTTACCGAGTAGGATCTGGATCCTAAGTTCAACTTATTCCTCATTAGACATGAGCAGTTGAGAGTAGACCTGGGCCACCTACAGCATTACTTTGTCAGTTGCAGTATGTGAATGGGTCAGGCTCAGATCAGGTGTATGGTGGACCCAGATCCAGACCTAGCTAATGTTCCATTTACATGATCGGCATGTATCTACTGTAAAGGGCATGGGCCGAAATCTGTTGGAGCTGCAGACTAGGACCCAAATTTGGGCCCAACTCAAAGCCTTCGTGTATGATATGTTATATCACATTATACAATATTATTTAATGTTTATTTAGATATGTGAGTATAGGTTATTGACCTGACTAGAACCAGGCCCAAAATCGATTAATGGGCAGGACTCAACTGCAGCTCGAACTGAGACCTGATTGTCAATTCGGGCCCTGAATTTCGATTTGGGCCCTGAGATCCTCATTAGGACAGCACCCTGCCCCATGTGGGTCTAGCCCAAATGCGGTCCATTGGGCATCCCTGGTCAAAGTCCATAATCTTGCTTATAAAAATAATCTCGAGTGAGCGAGTCAACTCAGGATCCAACTTGTCAAGTTAGGCTGCAAACATATAAGATATCATCATCATCATCATCATTATTATGGGTAAAAAGCAGGATAGTACTAAAAACACCAAACCAAAACATCACAGACAACTATAGACTCAAAACAAAAGGGCTCCCCAGGCTACAGCCACCGCTGCTAGAGGTATGTGACATCTTAGCAAGAGAAAGAAAACTGAGTCTCCTATGAATATAGGAAAACCCAAAAAAACCCAAAGAGCTAGCACACTCCCTAGTGTCAGGCAAAATTCCTCTATTGAATTTGGGATCAGACATAACCTACTACTAATCTGATTACGTTGAATAGCTGCAAATTGATGGTTTCCATCCTTTGGAATCGATACTGCCGGAGTGACATGGACATGATTAGTACCATTACAAAAGACAAACCTCTCACAGTAAGTAAATTTTTAATTTTGAAAAAGTGGCAAATTGACACTAATAACTCCACTAGCCACCTTTGTATTAAGATATTGAGGAATCAATTACAGAGGGCCATAAACAACTAAAGATCATGGAAACATCAATTAGTGCCTATGTTTACCTATAATCCATTCTCTAATTTTTTTAATTGAGTATCCTAAGTCCCAGGAGGAACCTTCCTATCTAATTTAACATTCCTTCCTCTTTGACACTTGAGTGAGTTGTAAGTTCAAGTTTAAAAATTCCAAATTTCAACAATCAGTTCCCTTGCACATGCACCCAAATGAGATTTGTAATTACATTAATTATAACACTAATACTTAAATAATTCGCCTAGCTGCACTTTAATAATTATATGATATGCTTATTAATGGTGGCGAAACCTAGAATCATACACCAGCCAAAGGTTTATCTCTTTCATTTAACATAAGAATGATAAACTAATCAATCTTTTAATCATAAACTATTCAATTTTTTTTTAACATTTTGACTTGAATTCAACTTTTAAATCAATTGGGGGTGGGGGTTAGATTGTTCAATGATACCTTATTTACATCTGAGGACCTTCATTAACTCTTGTCTTTTTTCTTTCTTATTTATTTATTTATTTATTTTTCAAATGAGATAAGTGAATAAAGTTAATAATTACAAGTAAATTATGTGATTAGGCAAACTTGGGTATGTACTCATTGGAATCAAATTGCTGCTTGGATCCTTAAAAGATGGACCCTACTCCTTAACCTCTTCTCTTTAATTTTGATTCCCTTTTTCTTGAATAAAGTTGAATACTTGTAAAATCATATGATAAATCAAACTTGGGCCTTAAACTTATTTGAGTGAAATAACAGTAGCGTTAGTACAAGGTAAGTTTGTCTATGAGCTATCTGAATTCTAAAATGGTGGACCCTACATATTGATTTAGCTGGAGAGCTGCATTTATTTATGATTTGGTCTCATTTATCAGTCATGTTCGACCATGAACCATTAATTTCTTGATAACAAAGTGACGTTCATGTGGATATCACATTGATTGAAAACGTTGGAAGACAAAGTCATGATGGAGCCAAAATTCAATAGAATAAATTGCTAAAATATATATAATTCTAGCATTGACATATTTTTATTTATTTGTATTACTTTTAGTGTTTTCACTATTTTACTTTCTACAATTTATTTATTTTTGAAAAAAAAATTTCAGTGATATTATGAAAAATCCCAAAATTTGAAAATACAGACATCTGTGCACTTGAATCATGTAAGGGCTCTGAAATCTAAATTTGGAATGGCAGCAGTATTTAGTTTTCTGTGACCCATCTCGTGGGGCATTTAATGGGTTGGACAGAGTATTAAATACCATCAGAAACTCACAGTTCGATATTAAGAGTCCTATTAAATGAGGGTTGTGTTTGGCTTATCTGAGGGCCATGATTGATCAGTGTCAGGACTCACAGGTGAAGAAAATCACAAGAACAGAAGTTGAGAAATGATTTAGGGCAGTGGCATGTGCATACATGGTGAATACATGCTTCCTATTTAAATTGTATTATGGATTCGAATGGGAGTAGATTTTGAGTCCTTCTACCTGGAATTGGAACATATTCCACCTTGACACTTGGCCCCACTTTTTTTTTTATACCATTTGACTGATCACAAAGAGCCTGGTTTGAATAGAATAGAAATTGATTATACAGGAATATATGTAATTAAGTGAGTTAGAAATGAAGAAATGATGATTTGGCTGAGAATAAATTGGAATGAAGAAACAAAATTCATATAACTAACCCAATATAGTTGAAATAAGACTTTGATGATGATTAAAAAAACATTTATTGTGAACATAAAATGACCATCAAATAAACTTATTTAATGGAAAGTGAGTCAAGGGAAGAAAAATAAATACCTAGCCATAACCATAGTAATTATAATGCTTGGAAAATTAAGGTCTCATCTACCTCATATCTGTCACTTCTCATCTCATATGATTTATACATTACCTCTTACTAATCCTTCAATGAAGCCAACTTAACCATGAGATCTTAGGAAATTTCATTCCAATGCATTCAATTGCAAACAAACGAAAAATTTATTTTTACGATTTGCTAAATTGATCTAGGCCCTTGGTTTACTGGGATGATTTGATTGAGATGATTTTTAGTTCACCTTTAATCTTACTAAACTTTGTATTTGTAAAATCTTAAACTTGTGCAGCCTTCCATTGGCACTAACCTTCGATCCATGCCAATCATAATAGTGGGGTGTGAATTGAAGCTATTTATATAGATTAAAGATATCCTCCAACAGATCTAAAGTATGGAGGCTATATATTCGCAAAAATCTGGAACATATGATCCCGACTAACGGATTTCGTCATTTTTTAAAGCCTACCCCAATCACAAAAGGAGATTCCGGTCCCACTTAGTGGACCCAAGAGTGGGGTCACAAAACTGAGCCATTCACAGTCAAATTGTTTACTATTGGACCTTTCAGCCGTGCTTAACTGCAAAGGAATGTAAGTAATTATGTTTTTTTGCTTATTGGTAAAATGCTTGATGATCAGTTTCTTTCTTGAAACAAAGGAGGGCATACAACATGATCTCTTCTGCACGGACAATCTGCACAGGTACAGGTACAAGTGGGGCCTACAATTCAGAGAAACATCATTCATCTCATGTGATTCATCAAATGTCAGACAATCACCACATCACACCGCTTGTCATTTCTGTGTTCACCAATCCCATGTTTTGCAACCTCATCTGACCCTATTATTTTTACCAGTGAAGCCGTATTTGCAAAGTCATGTCGGAATGGCTACTGCTGTTTGAATTGGCCAATACATGCGTGTTACAAACTACATCACCCTGTCACATCCTCTCGTCAAATGGAGTCTTCAAAATGGTTTGCGTGGATGTTTTAGATGTGTTTGAAATGTTAATATAATTTGTCCTCTCATTTCTCATGGTTTTTTTTTTTTTTTTTGGTAAACCTCTCACTTCTCATGGTGTTTTGGAATGGTGCACTGTGTGTTCATCCATGAGTTTAAATGTAGAGTGCAGGGAAAAACATTTTTTTAACCTGAGGCCAAGCCACAAATCTGAAATAGTTGCCTAAGCTTATTTGATTCAATTGCATGCATGCAAATTGTGAGTAGAAGGAAAAGGAAAGGTCTATGGATGGCTAACGAGCACCTCGAAAATAGAGACCATTTGATCTTTTGAATCTGTGCTTTAACAACCTCAAGACTGGAAAATTTTTATGCTTAGACGAAATGTCGGCGTACTTATATCCTTTAGATGATAAATTTAAAGGTGAATAAGAGTTGGAAGACTGTGTTATCAAGTGAGTGCAAACAGATAAGGGAGAGATGGATGTAAGGGGTGGGACTGATTGTCAACAAGGCCCAAGTGGGCTCGCCATCTTGTCACTTATAACACATTGGCAGCTTGATCACCATGGATTATAATTTCACTAAATATATTTGAAGCTTCTCTTGAATACTATAAAAAGTAGTACCAGTGAATTCAGAAACCCATACCCAAGTATATACTGAATTCCCTAAATAGATTCCTTCATACTGAAGATCTTAGCAAATAGTTTTCCCATGAGAGAATAAGCCCCACTAGGGTGTGTTTGTTTATTACCTAATAAATATAAATGAATTCAATATGTTCAAGAGTCCAATAACAATGTTAGTTTTGCAATTAGCACACACATAAGAATTAGACTACTAGATCGCTAACTACATACGTAAAGTCCTCATTTGAAATACCAGCTCTACTCCTTGTATCTGAATACATATGTATTACAACCGCCCCTATCCTTACCAGACCACTTGAGTAATTTATGCTTGCAATACCTCCATCATAGTCTTCCCCATGTGCTCAGAGTCTTGACTAGCTCTATCCTTCAGCTGCCGGTCTTGTCACCATCTCGATGTCACTTCCCCAAACTAAGGTCAATTAATTTGGAGTCACCCAGAGTTTCTTGTATTAGAATGATCCAACCCAAGGTCATAAATATGACTGATGATTAGGTTATTGGAAGATGTTAATTTATAGTACAGTGGTGAAGTCTGAGAAGAAGATTTCTACTCTTGTGCATAGGATTTCTATGGTAGAAGTGCAGATACCGAGCTGCGTTGTTGAAGAGGGGGCCTACTTCATGCACTTGATGGAGATTCAAGATTTTAGAGGGCCCGCAGTTGTTTAAAAAGGTTTGACAGTAGTAACTTCCACAGCACATATGTTAATAATCAGAATCACCAAAATCTCTTGCTGTAGTGAATGATAAAACAATATATATCAAAGGGGTTTATTAATGATAGGATGATATGGAGGGGAAAGAGGCCCAACAAGCTCTTCGAATGAACTAGTAATGGTATGAGGTGAGGAAAAGTAGAATGAAAAGACTTGATAATTTGATAACAAAAAAACAATGTAATTTGTTAACATATTAGATTGATTTATATGTGTTATTTTTGAAACAAATGGGCCCTAAGTGAACGGAAACCAACTAATCAACAATTTCCCTGTGAGTAGAATTCACAATGATCAAGGTGTGAAACATGGAGCCTATTATGTCTCAATTGGAGATCATTTGATTATACAATTTGAATTTAAGAAATGTGGGGCGGGCATCATCATGCAATAGGATAACCAATAAAAATTGGTGGTCACACCTAACCGGCTGATCCAAACTGTCATCAGCTTATGGATCCACTTCCCATTCATCCAAATTATTCAAATCATGATATTTATATAAAATGGTACGTGCCAAATATCATTGAAAGAAATTGGTATAGTTGAATAGATAAATACATAGTTCCACCAAATATATTTCCATAAAGTTTTTAAAGAGTCACTTAAATTCTTACATCCAATGGCTAATATCACATAAGAATACTGCTTGGTAATTGCATGTGTGCTCTCCAATGGTCAAATAAAACGGTAGATTTAGCATGTCCTATCTCATAAGAGTAGTGCTGGGTAGAATGTGGGGAAGGACCATCGCCCACAAATGAGAGTAGGGTCGAATTTAGACAATGGCCCACATTCCAAGGAGAGCAGGGTAATGATTTAACCTATAAAGTCTAATGCATCCCGATTCACAGCGGGGGCCATCAGATCAATGGTGTGGATTGTGAATTTTTTTGCTTAGGTAGATGGCCTAATAATTCCTTCAACAAAAGTTGTAATATGCAAACCGTAGCTATAATAAATCACCCCTAGAACAAATACAAATTCAAATCTAACCATTCAAAAGGAATTCAAGAACCGCAGCTCAAGGAGAAAGCTAAATGAAGGAAAACAAAACTAGAAAATGAAATGAATCAACATGAAGAGCTCCTTAAGCATAAAAACCCAAATGCTATCACTACTAAAAAATCTATTCAAATTCTTCACTGGATAAACAGACCTCAAATCTACAAAACCCACATCACCATCTCTACCATTGCAAGATGAATCACCCCAGTGACCCAAAACAAGAAGAAAGAGGGCAAAACAAATAGATTGTAAGACATTATGATCTAAACCCACCTTTATGCATCAGCTTTTGATGGTGTAACTCTTTTTTTTTTTTTTTTTGAATCAGCTCAATTAGAACTTTTCTTTGCCAGGCTATGCTTGTTATTGTGCATCCACACCTTGAGGACTCTCCTCTTTACTCCAATCTCCTCACAGAACTGCTGCACCACACCTTCCTCTTGCTTCTGAATCCTCCACCCAACCTTCTCTGCAAAAGAAAGCATCTTCTCTTTCTGCTCTTGTGTGAACTTGGTCCTGAACCTCTTCTTCACAAAAGGAGGCCTTGCCATGGGCTCACCACCTTCCTGTTCATCTGACTCTGATGGGAGGCCCATGCTGTTGTAGGACATAGTCACATGGGGTGGGTGCTGTGGCCTCGTCATGAAACTGCCTGTAGGGTACCCAAAAGCTTCTGAGTTTGTGATGAGGACACCCTTCTGACCCACCAGTTTTCTGGCCTTGGGGTTGTAGCAGTAGCATCCACATGAGGAGGGCTCACCTTCTATTTCTTTTCTGTGGAAGTTTCTGTGGCAGTAGCAAGCTGAGCATTTGAGGGCTTCAAGGGTACCTTCCTCTCCACTGGGCATGAACTCTCCGCACCCATCCGTGGCATTCCCACCCATTGCGGCTGCATGGTTCTTGAGGCATTCCCTGTATCTGACCACCTTCTTGTAGGGCATATGGTCCTCTGGGTCAGGAGAGATGGAGTCATTGGAGGGTAATGGGGGAATTGTGGATGGGAACATGTGGTTGTGGGCAGTGGTGTCATGGACCCTGTGACCGTATCCATGACCATGGCAGCCTGCATAACTACTGCTTATTGGCATTGCAATACCTGCTTCAGGTCCAGAAATATTCATTCTCTCTCTCTCTCTCTCTCTCTCTCTCTCTCTCTCTCTCTCTCTCTCTCTCGGTTTGAACTATAAATACCTATAAAGAAGATAAGAAAGTAGAGAACTAGTCTCAGGTGAATACATCAACTGTTTAACTTGTCGGTCTGATCTTCTTGGGACATTTTTTTTTATATATACCCTCTCTCTAACACACCCCACAGAAACAGACAAGAGATATACAGCCTCTTGGAATCTCAAAACACCTTTCTGAATGGCCCATCATGAATGTTTGTAGAAACAGATAGAAAATAAAAAGAAGAGAGAGAGAGAGAGAGAGAGAGGTTGTGAGATTATTGGAGCCCGACAAATACAATTTCTAATTTCTGGTAACTTAACCTGAAGAAATAAATAGATGAGAATCCGACCCAGATGGTTAAATTAGCTCTTGTTTTGGGTCTAAGATTCTTGAAACTCTTGAGATTAGAGCCCCATTTGTTTATATATCTACATAACAGTGGAGAAAAGCACATAATACAAGACTAAAATAACCTGGAATGTTTGTTTCTGACATTCTTGAGAGCCTTCCCTCACATATTCCATCATCGTCTCTCCCTCTGAACAAATCATGAACCTTGACCTCTGTAGAAATTAAATGGATCAAAGACAAGATGAGAAAAGAAATTAACAGAACAGGCCACAAAATGCAGACAACGATGCAGAATGCTGCTAGACCCAGGAAGTCCTAAACAAGCGCAACTTCTGGGAATAGGAAAACATTGGGTGGGAAAATAAGAACTACTCTCTCACTAAACAGGAGGTTACACCAGCAGTATGAGAGTCTAACATAGAGAGAAGAAAACGCAAATTTTTTGCAGGCAAAGAGGAAGACTAGAGCTTTTGGTGGGTGTGAAGAAAAAATTGTGGAGCTTTTGCTTTGCTTGCACTATCAGGCACAACCTTAGAACCATACATAAAAAGAGAAGAGTGCCTGACAGAGGTTTTAGGATTACCAAAACATCCCCGTCCACATAGATATGGACTGAGATGTTTTATTTTCCAATGTTACAAGGTACCCATAATATGGGAAAAAAAAAACCATTGTCACAGGCCCTTCACCTTTTTTTCAATTTTTTTTCTCCGGTGTTTTCATGTACCCCTTGCTTTTCCAGGCTACTTGTAAAAAGTTCCAAAAAAATCAAAAGTTGTGAGAGAACCCATTTACTGAAATGTTCATTTGGCCATTGACGATCGGTCAAGACTAATTCCATCAGCATTCAAGCCTCTCTCTCTCTCTCTCTCTCTCTCTCTCTCTCTCTCTCTCTCTCTCTCTAAACTAATAAGATCGGCCCATATAGGTTCAATAAGGATTAAGTTGTGGTGAAAGCTGCTATGATGGCAATATATATATTTATGATCCAAGGTATCCTCGCTAACCTAGTCTTTAGACTTTTGGCATTCAGTTTAGAGGTTATCTAATTTTGACAAGTAAGAACTAATCCTTTGGGGGTACATACATGGCAATATCGGGTGCTATTTTATACACTCATTCGAGGATATGCATTTACAGTGATTGAATTTTTTAAATAATGGGTCCCGCATGTTGCAAATGGAGTATTTCCCATTTCATCAAGTGGCCCATATCATTTTATAGAAAATGATTCCCAGAAAGGTCCATCCATGGTGGATCGATAGTCTCAATTAAATTGATCATGTTGGATCAATTCATCGGTGTACATCACTCCAACTGAAATAAAATTTGGGTTATTGGTCGTGCAGAAGGATGCATATTGAAAGAAAGAGTTATTTGAGTCAAACAAGATGGGCCTCTAGAGATTAAATATGGTGTAAACTGTGGTGCAAGCTCCTATCAAGGTATCACAGAATCCTTTTTATACCCTTGATTGCTATAAATCAGAGGATATGCATTTTCAGTGGATCAAACCTTTGAAATAATGGGCCCCGCATGCTGTAAATGGAGTATGTCCCATTTCATCAGGTGGCTTATGCCATCAGGTGTCTATATGTATTTCCCTACATGTGATATTGGTAAAACAAGGATGAGTTTGCATTCTAATGGCTCAGTCGTGTTGCATTCAGTTTGCAGATACATTTCAATAACTACAACTTAATTCAAAAGTACTAATAGGTTACAAGCTGAAAGGGTAGCTTAGTTGGCCTAAGGCTACTTTTTTTTTCACAGTTGCAGGTGGGAACTGTACTACCACATAGGATCATGCAAACTCACAAATTGCTATAATTTGGCACTCAAATTTTCGTAAAACCAAACAGACCCCAATTTGGGTCTTTATAAACCAATGCCAGTAACTCATTTGAAGCATAAATAAAAGTTAGTTACTGAGTTATCTGTGCACTCAGTTTACAAGTAGGTAACTCAATCTACACAATAATAAAAGTTGTGTGCCTGGATAATTTAAGTCCTCACCTGGGTTAATGGCAATTGTGTTTCAAGAACAGAAATGAGACATAATGTGCCCACTAAAGTAAATGGTTTGACACCCATTGGATGGAGCTTTCTGAAGAAAATTTCAAATTCCGTGGCAGAACACATTAGTCTGACTCAGCAACAACTCGAGTTCACACCAAGAATTCGCATTCATTAGTACAAGCATCTTTTTGGAGAGTTGGTCCCATATATTGGGGCCTTAGAGCTCGTTCCCTCTACCAACGTGAAAGGGAAACAGTCGATGGGGAGCATCCAAGTACTGGACCACATGGCCCACCCTTCAAAGCCTTCTGATCTGTCTTTGCAAGACGTTACTTTCCCCCAGTCGATGGGGACCATCCAAGTACTGGACCACATGGCCCACCCTTCAGAGCCTTCTGATTTGTCTTTGCAAGACGTTACTTTCCCCCAGTCAATGCCTTCTGAACCCCTTCTTTTACGTAAAATTCACTTTGATGCAGCCTTTTATCATACAAGTAACAGAGTAATCACCAATCTAATCCCTTTGCACACAATTACCTCCTCTGACCCGACATTAGTCTCAGTTTGGTAAGCCTTGGATTTCACAATAACTTTGTAAGATATACCATAATAATTTATGGGCATAAGGTTAGGCATTAGTTTCTATCAATCCATTGTTGCTTAGTGGTGAGGAACCTCCCCTTCATAGAAAGAATTAGAGATCAACTTTTTGTTGTAACACTTATGTTGTTCAGAGATTTAAGTAGAGTGTGTAGGTGAGAGTATATAGCAAAGGGAAAAAAAATCATATTGCTGAATTCTTAATGCACGTTGTAGTCTATATATTATTTGCATCCCCTGCTTATCATGCATCTAAGTAGGCCAAACAAGGTAACATTTATCAGTGAAAGACCTTATGGGTCCTTCTCTTCATAGGCTCCAATGAAAATATAATGGGATCTTGGCAGTACAACTGTACTTATACTCGACAATTGCCCTAAGCTATTAGAAATTTAGATAATCATCGTAAAGTTGTTCATATAGGAAATGATACTTTGAAATTGAAGAGTTTGCCCTTAAACCATTCGATATCTTAAGGCTGTGGGACATTGCATAAAACCCAAAATTTTTCATCCTCTTCCTTTCTACTGAATAGAAAATAAAAAGCCTATTGTCACGAAAGAGGAAAAAAAGTACTACAGTGAAATAGATTTACTAAGTAGAACCAATGAAGAGAATATAGAGTTTTGAATTTGGAGTGAATATGTGTGTTTTGAGCTTAGGCGAAAAGGAAAAATAGTGTGATATCATGTGGTTGTGTTTTTCTATAGTTTTAAAATATCACAAAATTTAAGGGTAAAATCATCACCCTTATAGCGTCCTTTTCTTTTCAAAAAGCTTTGCATAAATTATTTGAATTTGGACTTTGTTGAGGCAATTGTCGCGTAGAAGGGCATATGGTCAATAATATATCCCTAATAAAATGAACAAAACATTTTCAGCCAAAAAATGACATCACTGAGACAAGCCATAGGAAGATAGCTATCAAATCCTTGTCTGATATTTTCGTACATCTACCGTGTCTAAAAGCAATGGCCCCAAAAGAAGAAGAAATAGCAGAGGCCAACAAACATTGTAAAGACAACTAGTTGTCGTTGGTACCTATCGTGCAGTGGGATTGGGATTTCTAGTACCCATCTCTAATATCTTCGCCAAGGCTTTGAATTCTATTCTTATTTTTCATGTTAAGTACCTAAGAGCATCCCCAAAAGAGATGTCATTCTAGAAATGCCAAATTTTATTTGATGGCTTATGTAACATATTGAAAGTTTTAGATTTGACGTGCTTAGAAAGTGGAAACTCCAACCAATATGTAAAATTATATTTTTATTATAAATTTACATTATTGCGGATCCCATATCATAAAAAAACTTTATAAAATTTTTGCATTGTTATAGGGCCCATCTAATAAACAATTCAAATATAAAATTAGCATGTAACTTTATGGTATGTCAAATTTGACATTCCAAACCCATATGCTAAATGCCACATCACATATAACATTTTCCTTGAAGAGACACACATGTCTTTTTTGCTTAAGGTGCCACATCACATTTGACATATATATAAGTTGGAGATGGTCTAAGGTTACAACTTTCCAAGCGAGAAAAATGGAAGCAGATACCCATGTTTCATATATTTAATGATGTAACCTTGGCCAAAGGTGGATTAATTAATAAGTTTAATATTCCCAAGGATTATTAGACTCTAGAAATTCACAACCATGGCATTGTCCTTGCAAACATGTATGATGGGTTTGAACTAATTGGCACATTAGTAATAAAAAAAAATGATCACTCTTGACCCATTATATTACTAGTGTAAGACAATAGACAAAGTGAGATAATTAGATATTCTAAGGTTTTTGAAAAGCAGATATTGGGATTGCTTGAAAGGAAGGAAATAGACAGAAGTAAGCTTTGAGAAAGATCCTCCTCTTCTTCAAGGTGTCCTGTTGTTTAGCGGCGCTTAAGGTCAAAAAGGGTATGCTTATGGCCTAAAACAAAGAAAAGTTCTAGTGCTTACTTTTAACAAGTGCTTGCAGCATGAGTAACCTGTATAATATAAGTTTGAAATCTAGAGAGGCCTTAGTTGCTCATAATTTGTCAACATGCTCTTTGAGATAATACTCTCATCGGTAATTGGTAATCACCCAATCCAAGTAAATAAAAAAACCCAGAGAAAAACTTCTAATAATATGCCATAATAGCTCTTTCACAGATAGAGTAATCAGCCATTTAATCTCTTTGATTTGATCCTTTTTTATTTTCTCTTAATCTGACCATTCACCTCATCTAACTCAATTAGTAAATTTACCAAACAGGCCCGGGAACAACAAATATCTTTTCATTTCTTTTTTATAGGGCTTGTGATCAAGTTGATCTAGCTGAGATGGGCTAGGTTGCACCCCACCCAACTCCTGTTTTTCCTTTAGAACATCATATCACATACAAGCCTATAACCTCGCATATGAGTCCAAATTCAAGTTGATCTTTATGCAGAAGTGTACACTTCATAATACATCCCCAAGACTAACTTCACTCAAATATCCTTTATCTTTTCGCCATACCCAAATACATGTAAGTTTGAAGTAATAATTGTACATTAGTGCTTTTTCAACAAGGACGCATTGTTCACACGCTGCAGAATTGTAAGATTTCCAGGTGATGCCTTCACATCAAAATGAGCTAAATACAGAATTGCTTTCTCTTGTACATTGTAAGATTCAGGTGATTAATCATTATAAATGTATGTATCACATGCTAGTATGAACATAATGTATAATCCACAAATTCTCTTAATTGAATGAATGGAGGCAAGTGCAATCACCCATCTAAACACCACAAAGATCAGCATGGTTTTCAGATATAAACATGATAACCTATCATTGCGGTTCTATTAAGACTTAGCTAAACTAGCATCAACATAATCAAAATCATATATAAAATACTGCGAAGATCGAAGACTCATTTTTATTGTGCTCACGTATCAACATGAGCAAGTGTTTATCCTTGTATGTTGATGCCCAAGTCCCAATAGAAAGCTCTACACTAAAAAAAAAAAAATCAAAGGATAATTCACATATACAATCCACTTTTTATGATATTTAAACATTTTTCCAGTCCAGTTAACTGAACTCGATTGCCCATCCTTTAAGTACCCATATACAAAATCCATCATCATCATCATTATCATCATAAAAGACTTGTCCCAACTATGGGGTTGATTAATTGAGTTCTGTTTTTCCATTTATAGAATTCCAATTTCTAAAATGGGGGTTTGAGAACTAAAAGATATTCAAATCAAGGCCTTTTGCTTCAGAGGTAATTAGAAAATGAGACATAGCACAATTTGTAAAGTCCAGTGTCCATACTGATTCGAGAAGGTTTTGATATCCAAAAACTATTAAAAAAATTCCATAAGAAGTCTTAATCAGAGGTGAAAATTCTATTTTGACAGTTCATTTGGCGGCATGCAACCGGATGATTATTAGAATGTTATGAGCGTGAAGTTTCTAGTGTTGTAGCCATCTCGAATTCGGCTGGCGGTTGCATAGGATTTGATACCAATAGTTGATTTAAAATTAAAACAAAGCTTGTAAGTATTTAGAAAATTTTAAAAGGGTTGATGTAACATAAGAGGTGAAGCCAACCAGGAAGATTAGTTAGTTAGCTTTCCACATAACGTTGCCAAAGAGCTCGGCCCGGGCAGATACAGGTTGAGCTTAAGTCGATCGGAGGGGATTACAATTCCTTCACCTTTGCCCTACCAAAGGGCCAAGACTTGGCTAAGGTTTGTCAGGGCCAAAAGAAAAGAATTTTTTGAGTTAATCCAAATAATCTTTGTAAGATCCAGAGTGACTAGTTAAAAGTCAACCGAAAAAGAGAGAATAAATATCGTCTATTGACATGCTGATGCTACTATCACTGCAAACTATGAGTTCATTGGAACTTTAATCTAATTAAATTAGTTTAAAACTACTAATCATCTTTTTTTTAACCCTAGCTAAGGAGGCTGGACCCCATCAAATCTATGGGTAAAAAAAGTAGGGCTTGGGTAAGAGAAGAGAACCCTCAGACGAGGGGTGGAGACCTTAGATGAGCTAAAGAGCCTTTTAGTAAAAAAAAAGGGACATTCTAGACGCCAATGTTGAAAACAATGCACAATACAATATCACCATTTAAAGGCATTTGAATATAAATAATACATAAGATTTTACGAGAAAAAGCTCCTTAGTTGGACATTGTATTAAATTGGACCTCAAATAAATTTAGTGCACAAAATAAGTCCCTTGAGGCTGATTTAGTACAGAAATTTTAGGTGCGTTTAGCATCTTACTATTGGCATATTCCGAATATCCTATGAGATAAGGCTACAAAAAAATGTGTTTGGAATATGCAAATTAGTACTTCGAATTTTGGTCTCACTAAAAGGAATCTTAAAATCTTAAACTGCTAGCATAAAAAACTCGAAAAAAGAAATTTATTTAAAAAAAAACAACTTGCTGGCAAAATTGTCTCCTACTTATCTCTTGCCTCATCTTAAAAAAAGTGACTCTACTATCTAATTCTTAAAAATAGTAACAATCACAAAGGGTAAGCTCATATTATAATTTCTAATTTCTTAAAATAGTGGGACCACATTATAAATTCTTTTAAGTGTGAGCCCATGTTCTAATTTCAAAATGTGTATTATATGATCACAATCATAAAAGGTGAGTACGGCGTAATTTTTAATGTGGGCCCACATTGTGAATCCTATAAATGAGGTCACATATTCTAATTTCTAAATGTGGGTACCGCATAATTTTTAATGTGAGTCTCGTGTTTACAATCAACAAAAAAGATGGCCCCACATTATAATCTCTAAAGGTGGGCACGGCATTGTAATTTCTAAATGTGGGTCCTTCATATAAAATAAAAAAAATGTAGCACCACTTTCTAATTCCTAAATGTGGGTAATGTAAACATGATCACAAAAGATAAACCTACATTAAAAATCCTTTTCTAATGGTGTGTATTATGTTGTAATTTATAAAGATGGATCCCATATTTACATAAGAAAAAGGGAGACCTAGATTATAATTGCTATAAAGGCAGGCCTTCCTTATAAATGCTATGAATGTGGCCCTCAATTCTAATTTTTAAAATTGTGAATTTCGTTGTAACTTCTACAGCTAGGTCTTATGTACGACAATAATAGAGCGCCACAAACATTAAAAGGTGGGTCCCACATTTTAAATCCTATAATTATCTTGCTTCCATTCATTAATATGTCGTTGCAAGTTCTATAAAGTATAGTCTCGGTACAACCCGATCTCAATACAATCTGATTTGAGCAAAAAAATAAAATAACACCAGAACAGTACCAACGAGCCCTTTTGGGTTTTTTTTTTTAAGGTGGCATCGGTCCCATTTTACACGACCAACACTATCATCATCACTACTTTTTTTTCTTTTTCTTCCCATTCGTCTTCCTTCTGTTCCTCCTCTTTGTCCATCTTCACCTCCTCTTTTTTCCTCCTCGCGTTCCTCTTCATTAAAACCACCCACATCCATCATCATTATCTACCCCTTTTCCTGGTTCTATGTACGATGTCGAAAATTTTCCCAAATCTCGTACTCCATTGAATGCCCAAGTTTCCCCAAAACTTGAAGAAGAAACTGTCACGCCCCCAAAACTGGGCCGGATCCAAACCCGGTTCCAGGGGTGTGAGAATTGGGGCCAATTAAAATTTTTCTAAACATAAACAACACGGGCCCTAATTCCGGGTGGATCGAAGTCCTTCGTGAGGCTATGCTTGGTGATCAAGCAACCATAATCACACGCGGAACTAAAATCCATGCTCATCGCAGACGGATATTACATCACAATAAGATAATCAATCTCATTAATAATAAAATCACAGTCAAGTGCTTCGAAGCATCACAATTAGAGTTAAAATTTTAAAACAACCAAACTTAAATTAATAAACTAATGGCCCAGACATGGCCTTATTACATAATCTAAAGTTTTCGAACTCAGCACCGCACTAGGACACCTCAGATGATGTCATCGGTGCTCCACTCAACAACTCCGCCATCTGGCGGAATTTCCTGCGTCGCCTGACCCTCCGGTTCGGCACCGGCAACGGAACCTAGACACCAAAAAGTAGTGGGTCAGATTAACATAATCTGGCAAGAGGGTAAGCTGCAACAATGGATTAATCAACTGAATTAAATGATATATTCATTATAAACCAAAATAAATCAGATGCAAACCCCAATGGCATGAATGCACAGAAACGGGTATTTCCGCGGATAAATATACAGAAACGGGTAAATCCCGCATACAGATAACAGAAACGGGTAGCCGCGTAGATAATAACAGAAACGGATAATCCCGCAGATAATAACAGAAACGGGTAATCCCGCAAATAATAACAGAAAGCACAGCTGTATACTATTATCCACAGTATACGCTGACCCGATGGCGTATGTCCACCTCCGAACTGCAGTCGGTCAGATACATATATACAAATATACTTATTTACAATATACATACATATATCGATGCAGAATGAACCATAATATGAAACCCTCAATCCAAACATTCAATCCAATACCATTTTGAGCATTTAGAGTACTTAAATTTGAAAGTATATTATGAACGTGTGTCAATTCAAATTATTGAGGGTAAGCACTAATCCACCAACGGTCAAGTTAGATAAATATGCACATGAGAACTAACTCTCTATCACAATGGAAATATGAGTCCACGATGCCGATATACTACTTTTGGTGCCTATCATGTGGTGCATCCCGAACCTCACATTCTCATTCTGCATTTAGTCTAATTCTCATGTGAACATTCAACTAACATTCCTAAAAGACATAATTCATCTAATCCAATTATATATAATTAGTGTGTTTTACAAATTAGGTAAAAGATGTTCAATTTCTGAATCTAAAGTTAAATCAAGTCACGATCAAAAAGGGGAAAGAAAATAATTAATTCCTTAATATCATTGTTGTGTACAAATACACATTATCATTTTATACAAAACAGAAGGTACAAATTTCGGATCCCATTTTGAAATCTAACTCAATTAAGAATCCAATTTAAATTTATAAATACATTCTATTTACGGTTTAATTGCTACCAAATACGTTTTTAGTTTATTTCAATCAACCTAAATGAACACTAATCAAAATTTCATAATTCTCAAGTAAGTTTATAAATAATCCAAGATACATTTCTAATAACATCAAATTAAAATTAATTTAATAAAACCTAATCTCCATTAAAACACTAAACCATTAATCAAAATATAACCTTTTAATTCTTTATAAGAAGCAATATTGTGTATAAATATATATATATTAATAATTTATATTTTTTTTGAAAAGAAAATGGGCTGACGGGCCCAGACCCGCACCCAGGCCCAGGCCAGCCGGGCCGGGCCCAACCTGCCTGGCCTGCTGCCAGGCGGCAGCGCTGCCGCCTGGGCGGCGGCTGCTCAAAAATTTTTTTTTTTTTTAAAAAACAAAACACAAATCTAACTTATCTTTATAAGTCTGGAAGAAAAGCAACCCACAACTATTACCCCCAAAAGCCATTAATCCAAACAAGAAGAAGTCATGCCAAAAGGTGTGTAAACCAACGAGCAACTAAAACATATTTCAAGAACCAAAAATCATTGTTTTAGCTATCCACTTGCCTGGATCTTGAAGCCAAAGTAGATCTGAAGATCAAAGCTTGGAAGGGCCCACCTTGGTTTCCCATCTAAGGTTTTGGTTGAAGAAGAAAAGAAGAGGGTTAGAGAAAGGGGGAGAAACCCTAAGAGTAGAGTTTATATAAGAGGGGGGTTTTTCTAAATTACAAGGAAGGGCCCCCTGCTTTCTAGTGGGTTTTAAGAAATTACAAAAAGAGTCCTCTGGCCCCAAAACGGTTCCATTAACTCAGGCCCAATTGTGTTAAACCGATCTATTTGACCCTCTTAACCCAACTCAAACCCGACAAACCGGTATGACCCAATATAAAAATTCAGGACTTGACATCTCATCCCCCTTAAAGGACATTTGGTCCTCCAAATTACGAACATACCTCAGGAAAAAGGTGCGGATACTGACATCGCACTTGCAACGGCTCATATTGCAACATGTGCGAAGGGTCTGCTGCATACTTTCTCAACATAAAACCATGGAAGACATCATGAACACCTGACAGCTCCGGTGGCAATGCTATCCGATAAGCTACATCGTTGACCTTGCTAATAATCTGGAATGGTCCCAAATATCTTCGAGAAAGTTTCCCTTGCTGCCCAAACCGCAAAGTACCACACGTAGGTGATACCTTCAGAAATACATGGTCACCAACCTCAAACTTCAACTCTCTCCTCCGTTTATCTGCATAACCCTTTTGGCGACTACGGGCAACCTTCAACCTTTCTCGAATCTGTCTTATCTTGTCACTGGACTCTCCAATGGTCCATGAAAACCACGAGCTCCAAAATTCGACCAACATACAGGGGTTCAACATTTTCTCCCGTACAAAGCTTCAAAAGGTGACATGGCAATGCTAGAATGGTAACTGTTGTTGTATACAAATTCACATAGAGCCAAGCTTTCGTCCCAACTAGTCTCGAAATCCAAGACACATGTCTTTAACATATCCTCCGATGTCTAGTTCGTACGCCCTGTCTGTCCATCTGTCTGTGGAAGATAGATTATACTAAAACTCAACTTAGTTCCTAAGGCTTTCTACAGTGATACCCAAAACCGATATACGAACCTACTATCTCAGTCGAAGACTACAGAAACTGGCACTCCATGTAATCTCACCACATCCTTAATGTAGAGGTCTGCCATTATCTCCATTCCTTGACCAGTCTTAAATGGTACAAAGTGGGCTGACTTAGTCAAACGGTCTACTATCACCCAAATAGCATCAAATCCCTTTCTAGTATGAGGCAATCCAGACACAAAGTTCATAGTAACGTGCTCCCACTTCCATTGAGGAATCTCCAACTGATGCAAAAGACCCGAGGGTCTCCTATAATCTGCTGGCAGACCAAACATTTTCCAACAAATTCCGCAATATCCTTTTTCATATTCTTCCACCAATAGTGATCCTTCAGATCGTGATACATCTTGGTACTGCCTGGATGAATAGTATACCGAGTATAGTGTGCCTCGACCATGATTTCATCCTTCAATTCTGGAAAATCAGGCACACAAGTTCTTCCTTTATAATGTAAAATATTATCTTCCAACTTAAAATTGGGCCTCTCCTCCATGTGATCTTTGATTCTTGTAATCTCTGGGTCTAGTAGCTGGTATTCTCTAATCCTCGGGAGTAATTCGGGTTCTCACGAGAATATACTAAATAATACTGCTTGCTCACTGATAGGCTGAAAGTAAACATCCATATCTTCCAAACATCGAATCCAGAAGTATTCTGCAATTAATCCTTCAGTGAACGCTGCTTTTCTACTCGGAGCATCTGCTACTACATTAACTTTTCCTGGATGGTACTTCAATCCAAAATCGTAATCCTTAATATACTCCATCCATCTCCTCTATCACATGTTCAAATCACCCTATGTAAAGAAATACTGGAGGCTCTTATAGTCTGATGCACTTCAAAAGTGGCTCCGTAAGGATAATAACTCCTTATCTTCAAAGCAAAGGCCACTGTTGGTAGCTCCAAGTTATGAGTTGCATACTTTCATTTATGTTCCTTCAACTGTCGAGACCCATACACTGCTACCTTCCTATGTTGCATGAGAACACAACCAAGTCCAACTCCAGATGCATCGGTAAAAATCACAAAACATCATTGCCACGAGTATGTCAGTATAAGAGCTGTGGTCAACCTCCTTTTTCTTCACAAATAACACTGGAGCTCCCCAAGGAGAGAAACTCGGTCTAATAAAACCCTTGTTTAACAACTCCTGTAATTCCTCTTTGAGTTCTCTCAACTCTGCTGGGGCCATTCTATAAGGGGCTTTCGAGATCGGGGCTGTGCCTGGAACAAGCTCAGTTGAAAAAAATCAATTTCACGGACCAGCTGTAATTCAGGAATATCATTGGGAAAAACATCCAGAAATTGAGATACCACTGGTATCTCCTGTACCACTTTAGTCTGTTTATCCTCCGTGATAAACGCTATATACCCCTCAGAACATTTCCTCAACAACTTTATAGCCTTAATAATTGAAATCATACAAATAACAACCTTCTTCTTTGATCTCACAATTGCACCTTGTGTCATCATCAACTATAACTTAACTATTTTCTGTCTCCAACACTTAGTTGTAGGGTGAGTATTGCCACAAATGCCACAAGACTCCCTCTTTTGCTTATTAAATTGATACTGTGAAACCGAAGACGGAGTAACTTTCTGCTTGACTTGGCTTGTAGGGGCCATGCGTCCAATCACCTCCTTGGCCTAATATGCCTTATCCGAACAATGCCTGGTAAGTATTTAGAACTTGTGACTTGGTATGAAATAGTATATCTGGTCGAAGGCCATCGAGAAATCGTCGAATCCTCTTGCTTTCTAGAGTGATGAAGGTTGGTACGAAACGATAGAGACGAATAAACTGCAGCTCATACTCCCGAACAGACGGATTCCCTTGCTTCAATCTATCAAACTCTATTCGCTTGTAAATGCGAACATGCTCCGGTACGTACTTCTTGGGAAACAGATTACGAAAAGTAGTCTAGGCCACCTTTTTGGTAATCCCCTATATATTAGCGACTAAACGACCAAAAATGCGGAAAGTAACGAACTCCTATAACTTATAAACATTTGCCAAAGTTCGAATACGATTATGAATGCCAAAAACCCCCAACGTTCCCACTTAATGTTTTTAATCCTCACATCGGACCTACGTTCTAGCATCTTTTAGAACTTCTAGAACTTGACCGGCTCTGATACCATCTGTCACGCCCCCAAAACTGGGCTGGATCCAAACCCAGTTCCAGGGGTGTGAGAATTGGGGCCAATTAAAATTTTTCTAAACATAAACAGCACGGGCCCCAATTCCGGGTGGATCGAAGTCCTTCGTGAGGCTATGCTTGGTGATCAAGCAACCATAATCACACGCGGAACTAAAATCCATGCTCATCGCAGACGGATATTACATCACAATAAGATAATCAATCTCATTAATAATGAAATCACAGTCAAGTGCTTCGAAGCATCACAATTAGAGTTAAAATTTCAAAACAACCAAACTTAAATTAATAAACTAATGGCCCAGACATGGCCTTATTACATAATCTAAAGTTTTCGAACTCAGCACCGTACTAGGACACCTCAGATGATGTCATCGGTGCTCCACTCAACAACTCCGCCATCTGGCGGAATTTCCTGCGTCGCCTGACCCTCCGGTTCGGCACCGGCAACGGAACCTAGACACCCAAAAGTAGTGGGTCAGATTAACATAATCTGGCAAGAGGGTAAGCTGCAACAATGGATTAATCAACTGAATTAAATGATATATTCATTATAAACCAAAATAAATCAGATGCAAACCCCAATGGCATGAATGCACAGAAACGGGTATTTCCGCGGATAAATATACAGAAACGGGTAAATCCCGCATACAAATAACAGAAACGGGTAGCCGCGTAGATAATAACAGAAACGGATAATCCCGCAGATAATAACAGAAACGGGTAATCCCGCAAATAATAACAGAAAGCACAGCTGTATACTATTATCCACAGTATACGCTGACCCGATGGCGTATGTCCACCTCCAAACTGCAGTCGGTCAGATACATATATACAAATATACTTATTTACAATATACATACATATATCGATGCAGAATGAACCATAATATGAAACCCTCAATCCCAACATTCAATCCAATACCATTTTGAGCATTTAGAGTACTTAAATTTGAAAGTATATTATGAACGTGTGTCAATTCAAATTATTGAGGGTAAGCACTAATCCACCAACGGTCAAGTTAGATAAATATGCACATGAGAACTAACTCTCTATCACAATGGAAATATGAGTCCACGATGCCGATATACTACTTTTGGTGCCTATCATGTGGTGCATCCCGAACCTCACATTCTCATTCTGCATTTAGTCTAATTCTCATGTGAACATTCAACTAACATTCCTAAAAGACATAATTCATCTAATCCAATTATATATAATTAGTGTGTTTTACAAATTAGGTAAAAGATGTTCAATTTCTGAATCTAAAGTTAAATCAAGTCACGATCAAAAAGGGGAAAGAAAATAATTAATTCCTTAATATCATTGTTGTGTACAAATACACATTATCATTTTATACAAAACAGAAGGTACAAATTTCGGATCCCATTTTGAAATCTAACTCAATTAAGAATCCAATTTAAATTTATAAATACATTCTATTTACGGTTTAATTGCTACCAAATACGTTTTTAGTTTATTTCAATCAACCTAAATGAACACTAATCAAAATTTCATAATTCTCAATTAAGTTTATAAATAATCTAAGATACATTTCTAATAACATCAAATTAAAATTAATTTGATAAAACCTAATCTCCATTAAAACACTAAACCATTAATCAAAATATAACCTTTAATTCTTTATAAGAAGCAATATTGTGTATAAATATATATATTAATAATTTATATTTTTTTTGAAAAGAAAATGGGCTGACGGGCCCATACCCGCACCCGGGCCCAGGCCAGCCAGGCCAGGCCCAACCCGCCTGGCCTGCTGCCCAGCAGCAAGTGCTGCCAGGCGGCAGCGCTGCCACCTGGGCGGCGGCTGCTCAAATTTTTTTTTTTTAAAAATAAAACACAAATTTAACTCATCTTTATAAGTTTGGAAGAAAATCAACCCACAACTATTACCCCCAAAAGCTATTAATCCAAACAAGAAGAAGTCATGCCAAAAGGTGTGTAAACCAACGAGCAACTAAAACATATTTCAAGAACCAAAAATCATTGTTTTAGCTATCCACTTGCCTGGATCTTGAAGCCAAAGTAGATCTGAATATCAAAACTTGGAAGAGCCCACTTTGGTTTCCCATCTAGGGTTTTGGTTGAAGAAGAAAAAAAGAGGGTTAGAGAAAGGGGGAGAAACCCTAAGAGTAGAGTTTATATAAGAGAGGGGTTTTTCTAAATTACAAGGAAGGGCCCCCTGCTTTCTAGTGGGTTTTAAGAAATTACAAAAAGAGTCCTCTGACCCCAAAAAGGATCCATTAACTCAGGCCTAATTGTGTTAAACCGATCTATTTGACCCTCTTAACCCAACTCAAACCCGACAAACCGGTATGACCCAATATAAAAATTCAAGACTTACAGAAACAAGGTTTTCTTGTTTCGGTCTCGGAGTTCCGAGGCCTGCCAGAGTCGATGCTTGCTACATTCAGGTAAAGGGAACAAGACTTTCTTGTTTCATTTTTCGCAGAAGACTTCTTGTAGTTTCCATCGCTGCTAGAATTGTCTCCCGCGAGTGTCCCGTCGTCACCTATCCATTGCCACTACTTCACCATCACTGCTTCCCCTTCTCGCTTACCGGATGGAGATTGAAAGGGCTGGCGTTGCAGTCCTTGGTCGCAGGAACCACCAAAGAAGAAGGATGTTAGGGCCCCACTTTCTTGACCCAGGTCAGATCCAAACCAGGTCAAGTCAATTTTGACCTAACCTACTTCTCATCCTAACCAGCTTGCAAAAATCCAAATTCACTGCTGAAGGACTCGATGAAGGGAATTGGGCGCCAAATTTGGGTTTCATGCTGTGGGTCGTTGGAGATTTGGTGAAAAACAAAGGCATTCTACGAAAAATCGAGAAGAGGGAAGATAATCATTATAGGTGAGGGTGGTTTTAACGAAGAGGGATAAAAAAATAAAAGAAAAAGGAGATGGAGGAAAAAGAAGAAGAAAATAGCAATAATAGCGTCCTACATGTAAAAAGGAAGCAACGTTAGTTTTATAAAATAAAATAAAGTTTTTGCATAAAATTGAACCCAGGGATTCATTTTGAGCATTAAATTTATATGGAACAGCGTCCAACTAAAATTTTTTTTTGATAAAATTCTCAATAATGTGTTACATTTTCTTTTATTATATATGATAATAAGTTGAACGGGTTTAGCCTCAGCCCATACCTCAAGATTCCAAGCTAAGAAGCTCACTTTTGAGGGAGTGCTATGGCCGTCCGGGCCCCTACGTCTAAGGTCTAGGTAGAGAGCCCCATTTTATTCCCAAGGAGAAGCCTGGCCCGCCCAACGACTTGGCAGGTAATCCAAGCAAAACGACAGAGAGCAGTCCCACACTTCAAAATAGGCACTACCATGAATTTACAGCTTTTGTTCTACGAAATCATTGAATCCTGCGATTCAGACCTGACTCCATGGCACGAATTGCAAACATAACTTGTGGACGGAAATGATGATGGAGTTGGGCCACTCAAACCAAGACAATGCGGTTTCTCATTCGACAAAAACTAAAAGCAGTCGAAAGCACATAAACCCAATCAAATGGTGAAACCACTTAAAGCTCATTCACTGTTTAATAATAGCTCGTTCAAAGAAGTGAATCAAGTGAAATGAGCTTGACAGGAGGCTAGACCTAAATACATCCACGTAGGTGTGGTTGCATCCATTACACTTCATTACGCTTTTAACTTTAATAAAAATTAAATCTCATTTACTTTTAAAACTATAAAAACTTTGATTCTCCTCTAAAAATTCATATAAAAATTTTTATTTATCCCCAAACCCAAATTAAATTCTAAATTTATTTTTAAACCCAATCATTAAATATAAAAAATCCCAAGACCGCAACTACCACACTTTTTAGAAATAGATAGATAGTTCCATATTAATTTTTAAATATTCCTCCTCAATTTACACACCAACTAAATCCCCAAATCATTTCATCCCCTTTTCTAGGTGCTAGAGAGCAAAATTACATCTAAGCCCTTAATAGCTTAATATCCTCATCTCTTTTGATTCTTAGATTTTAACCGCCTTAGCACGCTTTTCTTTTTCCTGGCAACCTTTTTTGACGGAGATCCTCATCAACCCATTATACAGGTTGAAAGTTTATAATGTCCAAAAATTTTTTAGATTATGATTCAACTACCACTTCTATAAAGCGAAAAGATAAAAGCAATTAATCAAAAAAAAAACATACAATTTAACATAAAAAAAACCACGAATTCAAAGTGGACAAAATTAATTACTAACTTCCTCATTGCAAAATATATTTACAACTTTGTAGTCAATCCATTGACACAAGACGTTGTAACTATTCTTGATATAATCATCAACACAAAGCGTTGTAATTATTCTTGATAGAATTCTTGACACAATTTCTCAATACTTTGCTATTAATGATTTGATCTCTATAATGAAGAGTATCTTCAATGAGAACAATCTTCATCTAGAAGTCATAAATCTTCTATAAAGAAGTAAGAATATCGACTTTAAAATTTAAAACCTTCAGCTCAATCTCTTATGAAGTTCTAGACAATATCTCCAATAGTAATTTTAATTTAGAACTTGAAGATCTTTATGTATTTTATTGTTTTTAAGGTTGAGATGAACACTCTATATAACCTATAATTTACGCATCTGAATTAAAAAGTAAATTTAAACAAAAGATGTAAGTTTGACACAAATAGAAAAAATTGTCGAGTAAGTCGGTAAATTTCTATTATCTATAAGCTTAAATATGGTAAAATGAACACTCAAACGAGCTCGCCATCATGATGAGTGCTCAAGCTCAGTCAAACTGGCGCTCACATAAACTTGAATTTCCAACACACATCAATCAATTTCTCGAAAATATAACTTTATCATTTTAACTCCAATTTGTATAATTTTAAACTCTACGAATATTTACTTGAAACAAATTTTTCAATAATAGATAACTTGCCCATATTTAATGCTTAATTTAAGCGATAAAATATTTTTAATTTATGTTATCCTAAGAAAAAAAAATTACTTCAATTTACATTATCTTCTATTCAACTTATCTAACGTACAATCATTATCCATTTATCCTTCTAATTATGTTAGAATCGGCTATATAAATTCTATTTCGTTAATATTATTATTTCAAAATTAATGTCATAATTATTAACACAATCCTCCTTTTTTACCCAAACTTAAACTTAGGACCTAAACTTAAACTTAGGACCTGCAGTAAAAACTGACACTGAGTTGCAACCAGTATTCATTGTAAATGTAAAATGCAACTCGCCTAGCTTCATCCAATCAATGAATTAACCGATACAAAAAAATCCTGACACAGGTGAGGTGGGCCTCATCGGCTCCAGATTCGCCTTGTTCAGCAATCTAAACTTCCTCCAGAACTTTCCACTTGTCCTCTCTGCACCATGCCATCTCCCCTTCACTTCCTCTACCATCTCTCCACTCGTTCTCGTGACCTGTTATCCTCCACCTCTATTCTTTTTTCTTCCTCCTTTACCCTTGGAATCCAAAACAACATCAAATCATGGTTAACATCATGGTTAATCTTCATTGTTAAGTAGATTGGTCTCACATGTTTCATAGGTAAGTTTTTGGACTAGGATCCTAAAAGGGTCGTCCATGTGCAACACATGTGAATGTCTCACAGGGTCCTACGGTAGAGTTTTAAGGCCCTTGCTGTACTTTTTATCTTTTTTTTCCAACTGCTTTTGGGATTACACTTCAAGGAGAAGCAAGACACAAAACAGAATACAAAGAGTACTAGAGCTTGAACATAGCATCCCACAGTTCACACAAAGGATAGAATATTACTGTACTGAGCTTCATCAAAGCATATATCCTACGAATGGATAGAAAATATCAGTGATCCTTATGTTTTCTCTCGAAAAGGCCATCAGGACCCCATGGGAAGTCCTTGTTACGAATATGCAGGTAGGGATACGGAGGAGGCGGATCATAATGGCGATGGCCTTTCCATAGGTTGTAAATCGCAAGAACAGTGCAGGTTGCTATCCCGAAATATGTGATATTCTCCCATTTCTTAGCTTCATATGCATCATCATGATGAGCAGAGGTAGAGAAATTCCTCTTGGAAGGAACTTTTGGGTGGCCCAATCTTCTAAGGGGAGATTGAAGAGCAGCTCTCAAAATTCCCATTTTTTTTAACTTTCTCCTCCGGTAGAAGTTGCGTTTTGATGACTGCGATGGTGCGGTTTTGGAGATTTTATAGTGGATGTAAAGAGGCTTCAGGAGTCTTCTACGTTTGTTTGAGAGTTTTCTAGAGTTTACTGTACATCTTCTTTTTGACGTGGCCGTGTTCTAGGGTGTTCGGCCGGGACTGTAGTGGGCCTTTGTTGATTGGCCGTTTATGAATGGTCTATGGCCTATATCAACACATTGGGACGGTTTATGTAATTGTTGCTGACGTGTAGTGTAGGATTGCAGTGGTTAATTTCTTTAAATTTAGTTTTTCTTTTTATAGTAGTCCCAGTGGTAACACAGCTCGAATGTATAATTTTTTAGAGCAAACCATTGTCTCAGCTAAATAAGCTATCCCTTGGATAATTAAATTTAATTAGTTAACTACTGTAATTTTTTGGTACAAACCATTATGGTAGGTTAGATGAGCTCTCCCTTGGGTAATTAAATTTACTTAGTTAATCATTTTGGGTGCAAACTACTCCTCCAAACTCTCCTTCACTGAGAACCACGTTCGCGTATTCTTGACAATATGCATTTTTTAAGCGCCTAATCATTTCTCTTTGAATTAGAACTTGTAAATACCATACAAAGTTTAGTTAGGTAGTTATGCTTTAAAAAAAATGGAGGCAATATTCTAATATCCTCTCTCAGGTGGAGCTTACTTCTCAAAAATTCATAATATATATTTTTTCTTTTTCGAATAAATGAATGGTACACAACCTATGAACAACTTATATATGCAAGAATTAATCCCTAAGCAATTGTATCAGATGAGACACCTTGCTAATAGCATCTCATGAGCAGTTTCAGTGAGGGGAAGGATCATGAATTAAATGTATCCTATTGGGCTCGGATCAAGGTTTGGACTGAGATCTAGCGTCGGTTTCAGAGCCTTGGACCTTAATTCGGATTCACCTTGGATGCAATGGACCCCTTCCTATTAGATTTTAAGTTTTCAGACTCTCGCTTGAAAACACTGTGCTCAACGTATTTATACGAGTTGAGAGAATTAAAGTTGGACTCACCTTAAAATTGGTCACCTATAAATCATGAAAAATTAATTTATTTTACATATGATGAATCTGCGTCCAAAGTAAAATTTGAGCCAAAACAAATATAAAGAAAAGTTGTTATTTTATGCAATCTCAGTGTTCAATATGGACTATAGTGGTAGGACTTATTACAGACATACATTAATAGTTAATTCAACTTATCAAACTTGAATTCTGAATAAGATTAAAAAGCCAATCAAATGAACCTCATGGAAATTTTAAACAAGTTAACGCTAGATTTACTATTTGCAACCTGAACGTTCGTGAGATTTACATATTAAAAAGAAAAATCTTCAAAATAAGTGTAAATTTTTAACTTATTATATATAAATATATATAAAGTTTTAAATATTTCAAATAAATATAAAATTTTTTCACAATTCTTTCACTCAAATCCTTTTCATAAAAAAATGAATAAAAATACTCATGTTATTTTCCATATCTTTTTCTTTTAAATGATTAATCCAAATGATTCGACGACCTTTACGCATGAATGGTTAAATTATTTTTCAAATAAACAAAAAAAAATTGCTCCATTTATTATTACAATCAAAATGGTCATTTGTGCAAAGATAATTTTAAAAAGACAAACTTGTCATAAGGGCCTTTTTATCATTTCATAAAAAAATTATAAGATGACTTAAAACGAAAGAATTGTAAAAAAGTTTGACAAATCTTTATGCACTTTAACAAACATTTAGACAAATGCTTTATACTTTTCGAAAACTTTTCCTATTTCATGTGTTTGCATTTTTATCGAATTTGAAACTCATTCGAGCTTTGGCTCTTAAATTGATCGAGCGAGTTTAGCCCCTATCCAACATTGTCAAACCGATAGAAATTGAGCTACGCCAGCCTTGAAAGCTAGTGGCCCACATGTTCAACCTGTTTTTAGTGCTACCTCATGGAAAGCCCGTTCGCAACGGTACAGGCACAGGGTCTTTTGTGCTCCAAAAGATAAAAACCCCTGGGCCCTGTCATACTGCCTCGTAGAAAACTAAATTTAAGTACATAACAATGCAAATAATTTTGAATGGTCCAAGATGCTGATGTTTGATCATAATAACTGTCATGGCCCGTAATGTTAAACTTCCCGAACAAATTTTTCATTGTAAATAATATCTCAACTTTAGTTTTAAATTTAGGCTCAAGGCAATCAATGGTAGGCGTGAAACAAGCTAATTAACTGATGAGAATGCTCTTTGCAACATCGTGGGTTTTCTTTCCTTGTCACTTTGTGGGCTCCCTTGAGTCCGAGTATCATAGGACGTAATGTTGGCCCATCAGAAAACATTTCATAGAAGTGGGATACTTTTTTGTCAAAGCTCGTCACTTTTAATTTAGCCATCAAAAGATGGGACGACACATAAAACTCTTATTACAAACACAGAGAGCTCAACCATTCGCATTACAATTCAAAGCTCCTCTTTCTTGTCAACACTGTCACTCAGCTTCTTCTCCTTCTTCTCTTCTTCCCCTCCTTCAATGCTAATAACTCTGGGCCCCTTTATCTGATCAGGAGAAACCTTAGCCACAGTGACTGTCAACACTCCATCCTCCAACTTGGCCTTGATGGATTCCAAGTCCACATTATCAGGCAACCTAAACTCCCTCCAGAACTTCCCATAAGACCTCTCTACTCTGTGCCATTTATCACCCTTCTGCTCTTCTTCCTTCTTCCTTTCCCCGCTTATTCGCAGCACCCGGTTCTCTAACACCTCAATCTTCAACTCCTCTCTCTTCAGCCCTGCATCACTCACATTGGGTCCACCTCAGTTAATCACTCATGTGATATCCATTGACTGACTTGCTATCAAAAAAAAAAAAAAAAAAAACCAGATCAATCTACTTGGATGATAAGGTTTTTTTTTTTTTTTAGAGCAAAAATTTCATTTCAAGTATGTGATTGTTTGTTTATATTATAACATATAGAAATTGAATACATATAATTTTTATCGTAAATCGTTAAAATAAATATCAAAATATAAATTTTTAAAAAGTAAGCTTCCAATGACTTTTTTTTATAAAAAAAATAATCTAAAGAACATGTCAAATGAGATGTTGGTTTTTAAAAAAATTATATTTTTAATTAATAATTTTATAAATTATATACATTTAATTCGTAAATATGGTAACATACCTGGGACGTCGAGCATCATAGTGTGGGCCTGAGGCGTTTCTTTCCAGTCGACCCTGGCCGGAGAAACTAGAGCCATGTCATCCCTGTCGATGCCGAAGGGGAGCTGATCCAATACCCGAAAAGGGTCCGGAAGCCTACCCGACCAAAGATCCGACAGCAGACTCCCCGGACTGTGCAGTAACGGTAACAGCGTTCCCTCTAACGGCGTTGCTAAGGCGAGAGCAAAGAGAGAGATGAGGAGGGCTCTGACGGAGGTTTTCATGGCTAGCGTTATGACGGAGTTTGATGTTGCTGACGGAGACGTTGGCTTCTTGCTGTTGAACGTGGGCTGAAGGGGAGAAGTGAGGCTTTGGGGGGACTTTATAGAGGAGGTTAACGGAGGAAACGTCCGTTTAGACGTCAGTTCTTGAAGGTTCCAGCGTTCTGATGAGTGATGACATGGAAAGCGAAGGGAGCAGGGAAAGAGAGTTCGAGAAATTTCAAGCGTCGTAGCTATGAAATGGTGGGGTGGCAGTGGTAAATGGGCCTGGGTCCGATTCCTCCCAAGTTTGTGCTGATTACATGGCATGGTGGCTTTCTTGTGGGCACACAGGTCAATGAATCCACTTTAGTGTCTGTTTGTTTAGTAGCTTTATTGGCATCTTTAGTCATCTAACTTCTCTCCCTTATCAAGTGTTGCAAATTTTGGGGCCTGTCTGGCTATGCATTAGGGTAGACAACAGTGCATTGGAGCCTCATTCAAGAGATTTGAAATGATAAAAATGTAATATCAAAAAATAAAAATTTAAAAATTCTTTCTTCTTTTAAAAAAATGAAAGTGAATAAACAGCATTCTAAAGCCACTGAATAATATAATAGCCATCTATTTTTTTTAAAAAAAGTCAAAAAAGATTCCTTATATCATGATTAACATTTTCATAATTTATTCTCTTGAATTGAGGCTTTACCTTGTAATACCTTACTGCAATACATATCCCAGCACACCGGAAACAAGAAAAATCACTATTAGTGGTAGATTTTTTTTTCACTATAAAAAACATATTTTTTCACTTATTTTCTGCCATTGAAATGAGACTTTTACTCTACATGGTCCATTTATAGGAATTTATGACATTTTTAGTGGCCAAAAAAAAAATTGCAGTCTAAGGGACTTTTTTCGCGGCTGAAGGTTATATTTTTCGTAGTCGGCCATCTTAGCAATTACAATGTTGGAGTTTTAAATGTGCTATGAAGCAGTGCTTCAATGTTGATTCATGTCATTTTCTCTTAGCATCCCTCCAAGATCACTAGCCCAATGAAGTGCACCACCCCACCCCACCCCACCCCACCCCCCAACAACAACAACAAAAAAAAAAAAGTGGGTTCCTCTCATAAGCCCTCAAACTTCTCATCAGTCAGAGCGAGCTTGTTTGTTAAAGGAATTTTAAGCATTGTCGTGGGAAGGCATATATGTTATCTAAATGCTCTATGCTATAATATTTCGAACTCCAGATTTTGTTTGTTTGCAGGATAATTGAGAATTCTTGTTGGGAATATTTGAATGACTCACAACTCAGTCTACAAATGCTCAATGACCCGATATCCTTTTCAATGTTAGATTGAAATAATTCTATAAGGGCCTTTTTTTTTCATTAGAATACATGTGAATTAAGCTCGGAGGAGGGTTATAAATAAAAACTAAAGGTGGATTTCCAAAAAGAGAAAAAAAAAACATCAGGTAATGCAAACAAATGGGGCCAAAGTGACACATGGCCAAAATTTTGAAATCTTATTTACTAATTATAAAATTCAAATGCTAGAGGAAACAGCAAACACTGCTGGTGTAAAAATTTCGATGCATGAATTTCTATCATAAATTCTTCTAAACAAATGCCTTGCAAGGTAGCTGGGCTTGGGCTTAGCGGGCCGGGCTTTAATCTCTAAATCCAAGTCCAGCCCAAATACTATTTGGGCGGGGTCAACCCTCCTGATGATCAGGCTTGGGTCGGGCGGGCGGGCGGGCGGGCTTGAACTTGGTAAGAGGCCCACGGGCCAAATGATGACCGTGCTGGCATCAGTCAATTAGAAATAGCAAATACATCTCAGACAATCGTATCTACGGAATACAACACCTGAAAGCTTCCTCCATTTTAGCACTCGGCCAGTCACGCAAATCTACTTTAGAATGTGCCAATTACATTTGCAGTATAACCTGCACAGTGCTGTTTGCCTGTGACACCTATATATGACACCAAAGAACTCGTCAAATAGCTTTTGCCGCTGTAAATGGTAGAGACTCGCATGCAAACCCATGTGGTCTTTGTTGGTGTGGGGTTCCCATGACCAGGCGCTCAGCCTCTCAAGCAGTGGCAGATGGATAAGGATAGATTTGCGTGGGAGGGCCTCCATGTAAAATAAAACATTAAAGTAGGTTACATAATTAAAAAAAGAAAACTCAGATTTTCAAAATAAAATTAGTGGCATAAGACTTTATATGATTGGATAATCTCCGTGAATGGTTTTCTGATCCTTTTGTAGCAGCTTGTTTTGCTATCAATATTTTTTCTCGGTGGGGCCTATTCTTCAACACTTTTCCTTGGGTGAAATTCAGTCAATGCACTTTTGATAACACTTATTTTTTTCAGCACTAAGTTTTTTTTTTTAATTTCAAATGATTGATTATCTTTAATACTACATTAAATTTTCTCAGCTTGTCTTTCATGTAGAAATCTCAAGATGTTAGAAGAGGCCGTGGAAATATTTTTTAATATTTTCTTCAGGTGGAGCTCACTCCTAATTCGATTCCACTTTAGTTTGTATTTCAGAATATTCACGACAAGATCCTATAATAGACAGACAGCTAGAATCTAACTCAAAATATCTATACTTTACCCTGATGTCAAAATCCCATTCAAGCATCCTCCTGAAAGGCCGAAGGTACATCCAATGTTCACACGCGCCCCTTCCTTTCTCCAACTCCACATTGTTCTGCATTTAGTTGTATTGATTGGTGACGCCCCTTCTCCCTCTTGTGGTCCTCAGACATACGCTATCAATCATAGGCCCCAACAACCGACATTAAAAGAGCAATGACACATGGTGGTGAACCATACAGTAGGTCCAAACAAAGCAGCTATGCCATGACATGGTTGGAGCCTTTCATCACCATATCCATCTTATGTTCTTGTCTTGCCTTCAAACCAATTGGGTAGACTTTCCAATGATTGGAGAGTTAGATAGGTATGACCTGACGAGGCACTCAACTTGTTGATCTTTTGAGGGAATGAGTGATGGGCATTGAAAAGGAACTTTGCTTCAAAATGTCCGGGGTTGTCCCATTGAAAAGGACTAGCATGAGGTCCCCCTTATACTTGGTTGATTGCCGACAAATCCTTTCCTACTTAAATTTTGGGTTTAAGATACAAAAACTTGAGTCTCTAGAAACTATATTGTCCTTGAAACAATTTGAAATTTGGTTTCTAAAATCTCTTTCACATAGAAGAGAAATTGAGAAAAAAATATCTAGGTGTTTTTTATGACTAAGGATTTTCAATATCGATACTATGCAAAATTTCCTTCATTTAGGGGTGGAAAAAATGTTGTTGGTTGCCTTATTAAATGCTTGATGATGGATCAACCTTTTATGGTCCAAATATTCCTATTGAAAACTTAAATATATAAGACAATTCATTGATAGCTTAGTGTCAAAACATCTCCTTCTTGGAAACAATCAGAGATTCACAGAGGCCTAATTGTTGCTTGTCCGGTGCATCATTGTCGAGCATATTTCATATCATATACCTTTAGTTTGAGTCTTTTTATTTGCTTGGAAATTGCATACATAGGAATTCATTGTAAAATGGTCTCCAATTAGAGCAATTAAAGGTGAGTAGAGAATGACATAAGGTGGAGATGTAAATGTAACCTCAATTTCCTAGGATTTGAATTATTAAAATAGTGATTGAGTATTCATTTCCATTTACCCTTGGATTATTTTCCATTCAAGGGGCTGAAGATGATGTGATGTTTATTTTTCGGTAATACACTTTTGTTTTTTCAATTTTAACTATTTTTAGAAGTAAATCTTACACCCCCATACATGTTCAATTATGTGAGAAACTAAAATACCTTTCTGAAATATTTAACCTTTTATCGAAAAAGAAATCTAACCTTTCAAAAAACAATTAAAAAAATGCTCCTTCAAAAAATATGTTAGAAAATATATAGAAATTCATTATCAAATGAGCGAAGGATTATTAATGAAGTGATGGGCGAAAGATATAAGGCAAAATGTAGATTGGACCTTGACTTTTATATAAATTAAACTACGAGGGTGATGGCTAGGTATGTATTCATTTTCCCATCTTCCCTATTCAAATTCCATCACAGAAGAGTTTATTTTATGATCATTTTTGGTAATCAACTTTGGTTCTTCATTTTTAACTATGAATAGGAATACAATCCTAGCTATTCATTTACATGAAACACTCAGGGATCAAATCCTCGCTATAGCTTTAGTGGTGGGGGACTTGGGAGAGACTGAGTATTTGTGTGAAAAAAGGCTTTAGTTTACGTTATCATCTTTATCATATGGATGCAAGCACGCGTATATGCTTAAGTTGATTCATTCATCTGATAACACACTTATCACCTTGCTAATCACACCATTTGTGATGTTGTTGGGGAATTAAGCCCTGCATTGATAGAAACTTCTATGGGCTATTTGTGTAGTCCCATTTATAATGGAAACAAGGAAAAGATAGGGCGTCAGAAAATCTGGCTCCCTACTTTATTGCTTGGTGCATCAATGAAATGGGGAGGGATTCCTCCCCCTTTGGCTTGCTTCCGCATGATGGGCGGATCTTCATTTTTGACCTCCCACGGTCGAAAATGGTTGTTGCACTTCCACGACGTCTTCTAAACGCAACCCTAGTGTGACTAGGTATGAAGGAAAGACTAGAAACATTTTCATGGACATTGTTGGCGGCATCAGAAGATGCTTTCATGTCAAATGAGTACTTTCAGTTTGAGTGTTATCTTTCATAAATCATTGGAATGGAAACTTTTGTTTGTTTGAAATAAAACTGATTCAATTCGATCTTATTGCTTTATATATTGATGTTTGTTTGACAAAAGTTACCATTTCATTACTTTTTGAGAACTTTTGAAAAAGATACGAGAAGTCTTTGATCATTTACCAAATGAGAAATTAGTTGAAAGTTGCTCATTGCCATAAGCATAAAGTTGTTGATTCAAAAATCAAAAGAGAGAAATTATGCATTCTTAACATTTTAAAGTTCATAGGGGTGATAATGCAAACCCTACACCCCTTTGTCCCTCCAACATTTTCACGTGTAACATCTGACACGCTGCACGTTGCTATGCCCTTGGAATCTAAAATAAAGCTAAGATAATAATAATAATATGCCTTATAATTAGAATTAAATATAGGAAAAAGTTGGACCTTGTCTAATCTAATTATTTTTATGATTGATGATGGACCCATTGCATTAACTTACAAAGATAGGAAAGATAGAGAATTGGTCAATACAACAAACTAGTGCTTTCCAAGAAGGTTCAAAGAAAAGATGTAGTGCGTAAGAAGAAGCTTTAAAAAAAAAAAAAAAACCTCTTCAATTCCTTTCCCTAGCTGTGGCATTCAATGCCTCGAGCATATGTAGAGGCTGGCTATGTCCATGTCTCCCACGGGTCATTTGTTATGTTATAAATAAATAACATGTCCCCTTTCCATGGTGTAAAGTGGGCCTCATTATCACGAATATCTCTATTGTTTCCCAAAATATATATTTTGGTTGAAACTTTGGGAAATAAGTTGATTTTTCTATGTCTTCAAAAAATATTGCTGAAAATGAATTATTATTAAATGGTTAAAATTAATTAATTAATAAATAATGATTAGATAGTATAAGAAATGTTTCAGTATTTGTTTCTATTTTTTAACTCCTTTCCTATCATTTAGTTTTATCATGCTATTCTTTTTTTGTCATATATAATAAGATACTTGTGACAAAGAAAATGCTGGATAAATAAAAAAAAAAGCATTGTGGTACCTATATATAAGAATAAAGGAGATATACAAAATTGTACAAACTATCAAGAGATTAAACTTATGAGTCATATTATGAAGTTATGGGAAAGAATAATAGAGCAAAGACTGAAAAAGAAGACCAAGATCTCTGAAAATCAAATTGGTTTTATGCCAGGGAGATCAATTATGGAAGCTATCTTTTCACTTAGGCAATTAATGGAAAAATATCGAGCAAAAAAAAATCTACATATGGTCTTTATCGATTTGGAAAAAGCCTATAATAGGGTACCGATGAATTGAATTTGGTCGGTTTTAAAAAAAAAGAATGTCCCCAGAGATTACATTGAAAATTTTCAGGATATGTATGAAGGAACAGTAACAAATGTAAGAACCGCATGTGGAGAAACAGGTTGATTCCCCATGATTATATGTTTACATCAGGGATCACCTTAAGCCCTTATCTCTTTACATTAATTATGGATGAGTTAATTATGTATATCCAAGATGAAGTACCGTGGTGTATGTTATTTGCAGATGATATAGTAATGGTGGATGAATCAAAAGATGGTGTAAATGCAAAGCTGGAGAGATGGCGGGGGGCATTCGAATCTAAATACTTTAAAACAAGTCATACAAAGACAGAATATATGAATTGCAACTTTAGTGGACATATACAAAGTGTTAAAACCACTGTCAAAATTGAAACCCATGAAATACCATGTAGAGATTCTTTTCGGTACCTAGGCTCGATGATTAGTAAAGATGAAGAGATTGACGAAGATGTGGAGCATAGGATAAAAGCTGGATGACTTAAGTGGAAACTAGCTTTTGGAGTGCTTTGTGATAGACAAATGCTAACAAAATTGAAGGGCAAATTTACAGGACAGTGGTTAGACTAGTTATGACATATGGAGCAGAAAGTTGGCCAATTAAGAAGACACATATTCATAAGATGGATGTAGCGGAAATGAGGATGCTTAGGTGGATGTGTGGTAAAACTAGGAAAGATAAAATTAGAAATAAACGCTTTCGAAAGCATTTAGAGGTAACACCAATAGGGGATAAGATTAGAAAACTCGTTTAAGATAATTTGGGCATGTTGAGCGTAGGCCAGTAATGGCACCAGTGAGAAAAAGTTTGGCTATACAGGTGGATGACTCATCAAGAGGTAGGGGTAGACCAAAGAAAACATTGATGGAAGTCATCAATTCAGATTTGAAGAAGTTTAACTTATCGAAGGATTTGGCTCAAAATAGAATGGAATGGAGAAACAGAATTCATATAGTCGACTCCAACATACTTGGGATAAGGCTTTGATAATGATGATGATGATGATTTTTATTTTTTGCCATGTTTGTAAACATTGCGATATAAAAAAGTACTGTTGTTCTAAGTACATATTGTGATATTTCTAGAAAGAAGTTTGTAATAACATTATAATATTTTTAAAATATTGCTGATGTTTTTTCGCTACCACTAATGATAGATGGGATGAATACATCTACATCTCCATTTTATAACCTTCGCCTTTCACCTCACATTAGTCATCTTTGTACTTCGATTGAGCTAATTTGATTATTAATTTCACCATCACTTAAATTGTTCGAGTGGTTAAGAAGTTTAAGAATGAGTTTGGAGATCTTAGTTTCAAACCGTTTGCAAATTTACCCGAGACAAAGTACTAGCAATCAGTTTTGTGTGTCTAAAATTTTATCATTGATCAACCGCAAAAGAGGTTCTACACCAAAATATATTGTGGCGGGTGCTGAGCTATTGGCTACCATCGGCGCATTCCACTACAGCAAGAACATATTTTTTTATGCAAGAGGTCAGCTTCACAGTCTAATATCATTTCTGTGACCTAAATGAATGCACCAACATATAAAGGCACCACCGTACGTGCAACGTACCTTTCAAAAGAGTCTCGACTAAACTACGAAAAGGTCCTGTAGGATTGAAGTTTCATTACATTCAAATTTCCAAGTAAGCAGGGCCATTAGGTGTAGTCATCTTTGAAGCATGGGAGTGGGATATTGAGCAAAATTACTAGGGCAGGTGAACTTACACCTTCCTTGTACCAAATATTTAATGTTGAAAACGAAGGCGAAGTTATGAATATTAGTTGGATGGAGAAAACTTTAACCCATCACAAGCCAAACTGCTAAATCAATTCTAAAAGATGGTTAACAAGGAAACAGAGACAAGCATTTTGTTAGTAGAAGTGAGTCTCACCTTTCAGTGCTCAGTCCGACTCGACACAACATCATGTCCTCGTACCATTTCTGGTTATCATTTTTATTTTTCTTGTTTAAGTGGCTTAGTCTGTCTTATTTTAGTGATATATTGTTGGATTGGTAGCTTAATAGTTAATCTGTTCTTTTTTTTCACATTAATGAATTTAATGACTAGATGTACTTTTTTTAAAATTAGAGTGAATTTTGGTCACTAAATAAAGAAGGAAAGTGAACCCAGATGTGTCAACCTAAAATTGTGCATTTGAAACCCCATGAAGATTTGGGCAAAAGAAAGATCTCACCTTTTTTTAGTCATATGTACATGTGATATTTCTTCATAAAAAAATTAAACAATAACTATCATCAATTAGCTTCACTAGAGACTTGAGCTCATAAACTCAACCATACTAGATAATTTGTGCAATAAGAGGATTCCGCCACATAGAGAAGATTTATTTTAATGTTCCTTGAACTCCTTTCCTGTTTTCGGTACAAATAATTTTTCTTATAAAAAAAAGGTGAAACAAACTGATATTCCACGTGGGGAGGATTTTAACTTCCAATATAAGGGCTAAAAACAAAAAAGAATCTACAGAGAATAAATCATTTTTAAGGTTACAAATGGATCTGTTTCGATTTCGATCTATGGTAGACCCATATCTAAAATCAGTTTAGAATCAATTTTTAGGTTCTGAAACCGAAACTATTAAGGAACATATGGACCAGAACTGAAACCGGTTTCATGTATTGAGCAAGTTCAAGTCCGAGCCTAGTTTTGTACAAAAAATAATATAGAGCAAAACTATTTTTTGGATTTTTTTTTTTGAAAAACTTAAGTATTCTATTAGGTGTCAAGCCTATGGATCAAAATCAATGTGAAACCAAATCTGAGAGTGTCTAGGTCACGAGTGCAATATTCAGACTTAGACCTCAACCCATTTATCTATCAGAATCAACATAAGAACTCAAACTTAATTATTAATGAATTATAATATTTAGGTAATTAAAAAATTAGGTACTCATTTACAACCCTCCCCTAATTGAAAAACACACCATACAGGGAGGAGATTATATAAATTTTTTATTATAATGATAAATACTGTAATTAATGAGATTTGGTGAGATAAGCATTGACAATTAAGAAGGACGTGGTTGGTAACTAGATTTTATCAAGTGGCCTGTGGCCAATGAAAGTGCATTACCAAATCATTTGTTCTACACACTCCCCAAAAATATCTCTGAACTTCTTTTACCGCCTTTCAAGAACCAAACGCAGGACCAGAAGATATTCTCTCTCTCTCTCTCTCTATAAAAATCCAATCTTTCTTCAAGTCTCGAGAACTCAAAGATCTTTTGTAAAACACGTTCCGATCCGGAAACCGGCTGCTAATCTTCAGAAACCCCAGATCCAGCTCAAAGCCGGAAAAGCTAGGATTTTTTCGCCGGATTCCTGCAAATGGCAATCGGAAAATAGATTTCTTCGCCGGAAATCTTATTAGTGTCTCGAATCAAAGGCTTGATTGAGGTGATTTCAATCTCTTCTCCTTGTTTTTGGGGTCTTTGTAATTTTTTTTTCTATTCTGATTTTGTGTGGTTTGGGTTTTGATTGGAGACGGTGGGGATCGGAGGATGAAGATACAGTGCGATGTTTGTGAGAGGGCGGAAGCGTCGGTGCTATGCTGCGCCGACGAGGCGGCGCTGTGCTGGGATTGCGACCAGAAGGTGCACGCGGCGAATAAGCTGGCCGGAAAACACCAGCGGCTTCCCCTCTCTCATCCGTCTTCTCAGGCGCCCAAGTGCGATATCTGCCAGGTAACCACCCTTCCAGCTGCATATGCAGTGGCGGCTACCGTGCGTGCTAGGCTTACTTTGTTTAAGTTAATCTAATTCAAACTTAAAATTAGATGATTGAGTGATTTAGAGTAGACTATCTAGATGAAGCTTATTGCCCCCTTAATTGCCTTTTGCTTGTTTTTGAAGAAATGGTAACAAAAGGAAGAGAATCCAATAGAAAACTTTTGGGTTTTTTTTAAAAATAAGTTTACCCATATCATCATTATCATTACCTCATAATTCATGTTTGGGTTGCGATGGAGCTTTATGCTGTGAAACTACGTTATGCAACCCTTCTCCTTTACCCGGGCTCGGGACAGGCAACAAAAACTGGCGACATTAAGATAAGTTTACCCATATAACCTTTATTATAAGATAAGTTTGTATGTGCTACTTTTACTATACCATGCCGCATAAGTTATCACCTCTCGTTGTGGGACCCACTTGGATATATGGACAATTGGGGTTTCGGTCCGCCTCTGGAACTCATGAAAATTTTGGGTCTGCCTCCAAAATCTACATAGAAAATCATGAAAATGCAAAAGGAGGGCATAAAACAAATGGGCCGTTTTAGAATTTTTCCTGTAGTTTAGTATCTTATTTCTTCTTGTTGAGAAATGCTCCTTTAATAGTGGTGCAGGGCAACTGTAATTCAGAAAAACTGAAAATTGAGTGGTCTTTTTCCTATTAAATTTGTAGGCCGTAGCAAGTCATGAGTGTTAAATACGTCAAGGGTGAATGGTCTAAGGAGATCTAGAAGAGATCATCAATTTGCTTAGGACAGTCGAGGTTGTTGGGTGGTTGGTGGTCTATTTTGTTCCCCTAGTAAGGGTAGGTGGGGAGGAGGGACTTATTTAATGGCCCTTGCAGATTTTCACCTTTAATCTTTGACTGTAAGCCCTTTTAGTAGCTAGGCACTGGTTATGAATCCTAGGAATTCAATACTGATTAAACAAATGCGCCTTAAGTCAATCCCATTTTCTAATCTAATGAACCAAACTTCAGTCAGACTCCTAATGGGATTTCTATGGTCAATCAGTGAGCTGCTTGGGCTAGTTGAAAATTTTGGTAGCTTTGTTCAAGCTAACCATGCTTATGGGCTTCGGGTCTGGTGACCCTGACTGTTCATCCGAGCAGCACAAAAAGGACTAACATCAGCTGATACTGCATGTTTGTAGTTTCTTCCCCTTATTAACCAGAATTAGGGCGGCACATGGCCTAGCCAACCTGGGCATGGCTGAATCCAGCCATTTTTGGGCCTAGTGTTTGGGCCATTTTTGGCCCAATATCTGAACATGCTAGGCATGGGCATTGACTTTTCGAATGGCCCAGCGTATTGAGCAGTCATAATATTTTGCAACAGGGCCCTAAGCCTGACTTTGAAGTTTCAAGTATGGATACTGGATCCATGCTTGAATGCTAGATTCCGACTGGTAATGGTCTGGACTTGGGACAATATTTTCCTGGCTGGCTTATCTTTTAAGTTTTGCCTTAACCAGAAGTGTTGAATGTATGTTATTAAGGGTGATGCCATATTTTAGCGTTACATTTTTAGAGGCATAGCTGATTTTCCTCAGTAGAGGTCCTCGATTTTGCAATAGCCTTTGAATTTTGATTTCACAGTAGCCAGTTGGTGCTCCGGGGAAATCAGATATAACAACTTTCATCTTAAAAACATTTATACATTTTCTTGCTAAGACTGAGTATAGTGAACTTGCAAGGGCTAGAGAGTCATTGAAGGACATCACCTTCTAGAAATATGTGGATTAGTGATTTTAAATGTTCTTGGTAAGACCTAAGGGGTCATTTACCTTTTATGCATGGGATGGAAAATGGATTTTACACATGTACATGTTACCTTCACAGGTGTTACATATGCAAATTATACCCATGTGAAACACATAACACGTTTGTGAAAATTACCATTTTCACATAATTAAATGAGTGCATTCAACAGTTTTAGACGTGTTTAATAAACTTTAGCAATAAAAAAAAGCAGTTTTAGATGTGTTTGGATTTTTTTTTAAATTTCTCAAATTCAAGAAGATTTAACATATGACACTAAATCTCTTGATGCTTATCATTAATATGAGAGTATCGAAGAATTGAATGGTTCAGATCATTAATTAGGGCCCTCAAAACTGCATAAAATTAGATCTCTATGTTGAGAGTTTTTTGCACATTTTTCACAAATTACTCAAAATTTATAAAGATTTAAGCTAATTAAAGGTTTTGGGGTTTATTAGTTCCTGTAAACTGATGGAACAGTTTTGATTACAAATATGGGGCCTACAGAAATTTTAGAAAACAGTGATTGGTCGGATTTGGCCCCTTGACCAATTGCAAAACCAAAATGCAATCACCGCATGAAGAATGTAATGGTGCCCTTTTTCAAGTGGGGGATCTAAAGAGTTGAAAGTGGCCTTATTTACGTGCCATTTTCACACTTTTTTTTAGCGCAAACACCTGTGATGATGCATAACCATTATGATGTGAGTTATTCACATATGTAAATGAGCACAAACAAACGATCCCTAAATAACTATTAGGAAAGTGATGGGTTGGCCAAGAATAGGATGGAATAACCTGAAAGGAGAAAACTTAACTATATACAAACAAACATTATTGAGATGAGATTCAATTTAAGATATGCATCCTAAAGAACAGTTAGCTCAAACAACAAGTTCTATTGAAAAGGTTTCCATAGACCCACTTCAGTAATTCACTTTTGATGGAAGTAACATTTAAATAAAGATCCAATAAAAAAAACATTTAAATAAAGAGAAATAAAGTGGTGGCACAGGTTGAAAAAAATTGCTTGAGTGAAGAGTTTTGGCATCAGAAAACATAGATGTGACATGCAGAAGTCGAAAGGCTATTGAATGAAAAGAGAACTTCTTTCAATGATTGACTTAAAACAAAATTCCAGAATAGAACTTCAATTCTCTGAATAATATTTTTTTTTCTTAGACTAGAAGAAATTACCTAGTAAAAGAGAAATGATTACATCCTAATGAACAAACCTTGCTTGACCGATGTGGAGCCTACCTTTGCTTCATCCGACCCAATCATACTAAATTATATAAGAATTGGTTAATATTTAAAATCTATGCTCCTTTGTTTGTATATAAGAATTGGCCTGCATTTACTCCAAGTAGTGTCATATTCACTGTTAGATTGATTGTGCAGAACACATTAACTATATAATTACAGACGTCAATCAAACAATATACATCACTTTGATAGGTATGGAACTTGGGCAAGTTCCTACACTTTACCGGGCATTGTCACCTAGATGCTTGGTTATATACTTGTTAGCGCTGCTTAGGTCAGATCAGGTATTCCATACAGTTGGATATAAGGGCATTTGATATAGGCACATTTTTATGTTCAATTAGGAACTAAAGAACAGAGGAAGAAGTCTATAAGCTTCTTAAGATACAAGGAAGGAAAAATAATGACCACAAACATGTAAGGTGAATAGAAGATGAGAACATGAGGTCTTGGTGAGAGAAGAGAGAAATGATAGAATGTATTAAAGACCTTTTTTTAAGATACACAGTATGAATTGGAAGTGATTGACCAATCATAAAACAACTCTGTTAGCGTAACATCTGAAATAAAAGTAAAGATAGCCTTATAGAACTCGAAGAAAAAAGATAGCTGTACGATTAAATGGTATACATGGAGAAATATTGATTTTAATACATGATACTGTCAATTATTTTGCACAATTTTAAGTACAAGAAGATGATTGAAGAATAAAGAACAAAATAGATGTTTAGATATGTAGTTGCCAATGTGCTGTCAAACTTTTGAGTCATATCATAAAATATTCAAGGAGAGCAATATAGCAACACCTACGATAAAAATCTAATATTCTTGAGAATCCACATGGGTTTATACTTGGAAGATCTTCAGCAAAAGTTGTTTTCTTATTACATCAAGTGGGAAAACATTTTGAAAGATGAGGAAAAACTTTTTTTTATTTTTTTTGGTTACCCAGCTTAAGAGGGTTGGGACTCTAGCGTCTAGTAAGGGAAGTAGATCCCGGGTGAGGTGAGGGAGCCCTCGGGTGAGAGAAAAAGACCATGGGTGAGGTTGGAATGTTGGATGGCCCTCAGGTGAGGGAACGTGGCTGTCTAAGTTCGAACCTTGGGCAACCTGGTTAGAATTGATGTCTCTTACCATTGGGGTAAGAAGCTGTTCTTAATATGATGCTAATTAAAGACAAGAAATCGAGTAATGATAATCTACAACTATGGAGAAAAGCTTGAATCAAATTATTTGAAAAAGCCTAGAACAAAGTTAAAAAAAAAAAACCGCACTGCAGCTGTTCCTTAGAGTAAGGAGGATGTTCTAGCCTATTGAATGCAACTTAGTACTATGTGATAGATTCTGTTATTTAGGATCAACTAAAGAACAAAAATGAAGCTCGAAATGGATAATATGAGCAGGATACCATTAAAAAAAAAGGATTAGCACAGGATGGCAAAGTGCAGACAAGCTACTAGAGTGTTGTGCAGTGATCAAGTGCCACGGTGATTAAAGGTGCTTATACTAGACAACATTTAGATCTGTGTTGTTGTATGGAGTTGAATATTTAATCTGTGGGTAACCGGGAAGTACATCTGGCTAAGATAGAGATGTGCGGAGCAACAAGGATAAGGTTAGGTATTACTAGATGTGAGGGAATCTACAGTTGACATGATATAAGAAAAATCAGAAATAGCGTTTGAGCTGGTTGGTGCATGGGCTTGAAACCAGAGATGACTAAGTACAAAGAATTGGAGTGTTCCTAGTAGAAGAATGAAAAATCAAAAATAAAAGAAGGGAGACAAACAATGGCTTGAGTTTGAGTGTAAGCAGTCAAAAGTGACACTATGGATTGTGAAATGAGTAAAAAGTAGACAGGTAATATATATTTATTCAAGAAATATGGCCTTGCATGGACCACACTAATGCCTTAAATGTCCCTTCCCCTTTTCAAGTTATACTCCATAAATAACATGAAGTTGGTTTTAGGGGGAATAAAAGAACATGGAGTTGAGAATGTTTTTTTATGTAAGAATGTGTAATGTTTGAACACCTCTACTTGTGATAATGCAGGAGAAGTCTGGATATTTCTTCTGCTTGGAGGACAGGGCATTGCTCTGCAGGCAATGTGATGTATCTATACACACAGCGAGTCCTTATGTGTCATCCCATCAGCGGTTCCTTGTCACAGGTGTTAGGGTCGCATCTCAACAGCAGTCCAACACGGCAGCCCCTGATTTGTTGAATTGTTCAACATCAAGTCCCTCCTCAGTGGAAGTGTCCAATAACAAATATCCCATCTTTTCATCAGCTGGGGTGACCACTTCTATTCACACTGGTGAACAGATGGCCGGTCTCAGACCTCATTGGCCATTGGATGAAATACTCACAAATGCAGAGTACAACAGTAGCTATGGGTTTTCAGAGCTCGGGTCAGCTGGGATTAGCAGCCAATGAATTTTTAGCTTTTGTGTTTTCATCTTCACAGGTGGGAAAATAGAAATTTCATTGGATTTGATTTGTTTTAGGGGGTAATATAAAATGCAACTTTCTCTTTGATACTTTCATATGGTTTCAATGTGTTATTAACCAGTTGAAAATTCTTTTAAAGAACTGGCTGGTGGGCAGATGAAGGTGATGTTAGCCTTATTCTTAGTGGCCGCATGCCTATTTTCCACTAAATTCCTAGGCATTTACAAGAGAATGGGCTTTCTGTGGAAAGAGGTATTAAACATACCTTTGATCCTTCTGGCCTCTGTTTGAAGCTCATCTTTAATGAATTTCTAGGAATTCATTAGAAACTAGGCAAAGTGGTCCATGATGTTTCTTGGATGCCAAGCTCAGATGCAGATGAGGGGTGTGTACCTGGGAGCCCCAAGAAGATTGGGCATTTGCAGGTGAAAAGAGACTGGTTTTTTCAGGTCCAGATGTGAAATGAGCTAATTGTTTGAGGCAAGGGCAATTTAGTTGTAGCCTGGGCTGGGTGATCTTCAGCTCAGTTGACACTGAAATTAATTTGGTGACTCGGTACAGCTAGCAAGTCAACCTGTACTGTTTTAACATGGAACGGTATTCTACAGGTGGATACCTTGGCATTATATGAGAGACTTTTCTGCCCACCATGGCAGATTTCTATGTCCCATTCTTGAAGAGTTGTATTTATATTAAGAGTTTTTGGCTTTCTAAATGTGACAACAGAGTGCTTCAGTATCAAGGACAAGACAAAAATGTTTGAGAGTGCTATCTGCTTTCCATTGGTTTTCCAGGAGTTTTTGCTACAGCAACCACTTTTTATATCACAAATTGCAACAGTTTTCAATTTCACAAATGGCACATTTATTATATTTCAAACCGAAAGTAATGCATCCTGGTGAGCTTCACCTTTCAAGTAGCCAAACTGTTCAAGTTGTTGCCTGACTCTATTTGCCTTGTGGCCTTGCCCTTTTTATGGTTTGATACTTTCTACAAACAGAGCTATATCAACTGTTGGATTAAAATAAAATGAGATTAAAAATTAATTAATTTTGATTTATGGTAAATTTATTTTTTCGTGTGAAATGGTTGATCTGATTTGCCTATTAGGTGTGCACTTTCCTTGTGAATCAATGAATTTCCAGTCCATCTGAACGTGTAAACACCATCCTGATTGGAGGAACACAGTTTAGTCAGTTTCACCTCTTCTAACCCAAAAATTGTTCTCGTAACGTTTAAACGAAATTTGGGTCGACATCATTTCAACAACGGAGAATTGAATCAGCAGTTTGGATAGGGTTACTGTTGTATAGCATGTCTATTATAACATCAAATATTTTCTAAAATCCTGCAAGGGTACTTAGGCCAGATTTTGGCTAAAAACTGCATTTCCAATTGGAGGGCCTACAAAATTCAAGTGAATGGAACATTGAAGATGATGGCATTTCACAGACTAGATATGCCCAGAAGGCTGCACCTTACCAAACGAAATGAGCGGCTAGATTTAGAGTTACCAGTACCTATGTAAGTGTGAGGGAAAGGGTGTGAGGCTTTGGCTGGATGATTGGGTGAGAGTAGGCCCTCTCTGTGAGTTATTTCTTAGGGTTTTTAGAATGGTGATCACTAAGGACATTCTTGTGATTGATTGCTATTAGGTAAGAGATGCTTCTTGAGTGTGGGGTGCTTTTTTTTTGGAGAAGGCTTCTGGAAGACATTCAATACAGGGAGCTTCTGAGTATGCTTTCTAATGTTTTTTCATGCAGGAGTTTCTTGGATTCTTGGATTTAAGAACCTTCTATATACGAGAAGTTCGCATTAAAGGCTTTTTACTTGGCCCTAGAAGGGAACTCCTATAGTATCTTTCTTCTCTTCTTTTGATGGGTTTGGCTCCTCCAATGGTTGAGGTTTTTTGTTGGCTAGCTACAGCGGAAAACATTTTAACAACAGATAATTTGAGAAGAAGAAGACTTTTGACTTTAAATATTTCAGACATTTGTGTGATGTGTCATTAGGATGTGGAATCGGTTAACCACCTTTTTCTTCACTCTGATCTAGCGGCTGATGTTTGGGGTCATTTCTGAGGGAGATGCGGGATTGCTTGGTGTTGTCCGAAGAAGATTACAAATGCGATAGAGTCTTGGTTGAGAGGGCATTTTGTTAGGAGTGGCCTTACTCTTTAGAAATTGCTTCTTTTTGTTCTTTTGTGATCTACTTGGAAGGAAAGAAATGACGGAATATTTGAGGGTCTTTCTTCTTCTCCAATGAAGTTGATAGATTTGATTTTAATGAGGATTGCAAAATAGGCTTTGGTTAGGAAGGAGGTTTTTAACTTCACTCTTAATGACATCCTTATTAATTGGGAAGCTTTCATGGGGTGTAGCCCCTTTAAGAAATTGGAGTCAATTGTTTGGTCTCCTTCTCTCCTTGGTACGTTCAAATTTATTGTCGATGGTACAGTAAGAGGGAAGTCGGGCACGGTAGGTATTGATGGTATAATTCGGAATAACAATGGTGATACATTATTAATGTTTTCTAAGTCTGTGGGTGTATCATACCAATGAAGCGGAGATCTTAGCGATTTTGGAGGCTCTTCATTGCTTTTCAAGTAATTTTCGTAGCAATTTTATTGTGGAAAGTGACTATTTCTAATGTAGTAGGTTGGGTGTCTAATAGAGCAGCTAATCCTTATAAATTTTAATTCCATTTTAATGAAGTTTGTGTATTATCTAAAAACTTAGATGTTGTCTTCCATCATGTACTTATATTGGCCAATTCTATGGTTGATGCTTTAGCAAAATTATGGGTTGAGAAAAGTATTTCTTAGGTGGGTAATGTTTAATTAATTTCTTGTGAGTTGATACATTGCTCTTATACGATTCCTCTTTGGAGTTTTCATTTTTTTTTATTCCTTTTTTATTCTCTACTTCATTTTACGGGAGTGACCGAACAGAACCAAAAGTTACAAGTACCTTAATTACATCTAAATTCCAAAGCATGAGACTCACATTTCATGTACACCTAACCCAAAACATAGGCAAAACATCTCGAGATTCGCGTGGGAGATCTTTTGTAAGTATACGTTTATAACCTTCCCCTCGCACCGAATCACGGTGAACCCAAACATGCGGGCACGCAGGTCATCTGGCCAATCACCACCTATCTGCACTCACCGTCACTAATAAATATTGACAACACAACAAGATCACTCATCACCAACCAAGCCCTTTTGCAACCATTTTCTTATTCTTATGTAAAGAAAACAGCCCTTTCTTCAGCCAAACTCTCCTTGAAATAATGATTGGGATTCTCTTGGAAATCAGGCCTTTTAAGCTTTGCTAGAGAACAATTTGAATTACAAAATATTCTCTGGAAAAGAAAACATCTTTTGACTAAGGGTTTTTGAGTTTTAGAATTTTCTACCTATGTTTGGACAAATAAATGACAATCATGCTCTTTCTAAAAATCGAAACACAACTAAACTATACCCTTTGAACCCAATTAAGCACCAATACTATTCACATATATCGACAATATTATGAAATATCTTGATAGTGTATGATATTTATCTAAAATGGTTTTTTCTCAATAATGTGACGGTATTTTCGAAGTATTGAGAAATTCAAGAATTATGAGAAAATATGAATGAAAGTAAGAAAAATTACAAAATGAAAAATTTTGGAAGTATGTTTATCCAAAAAAGATAAAAGATTCTGCAATTACATTTCAGCTCAACTGCTCGCATATGAGTCCAGATTCTTCAACCTAAGCCTATGATACATCGGTGAGGCCCATGTATTAGATCTATATCACCCGAGATCTATCCCATGTGTATTAGCTTCGGCCCAATATGGATTTCAATGGACAATAAACTCACCTTCAAATTGATCAAGTGTAAACACATAATATTAAATATAAAATGGAAAAAGATCAAGTGCAATTATATTTGACACATAATCAATTTGAGGGTAGGCTCGATTTGATTTGAGTAAAACTTGATTCAACATTAATAAACAAACAAATAATTGTTTCAAGAAATTTTTAATTTTGTAATTTGTCATGAGCCGGGATTCCCAATACAAAGATTAGAAAGGCAGGGCCTTTTTTTTTTTTCAAAAGTTCATATAGAAATTTATAACATTGACATGGTCGTGATCTTCTTGGCGTTTCAAATGTCATATTACCTTGATGAATTCTAAATCCAACCCTTTCAACCCACCATGAAAGTCAAAAAATACCTTCTAAAATAAGTGTTAGATATGATATAAAAATTTGAATTCTATGCGGAGAGAAAAGCATTTAGATGAATTAATTCTCTATAGGCTTGTTCTTCTACTAAAAAGGGGAATGTGTACTGTAATGCATTCATAGACGTAATATATGATTGTTTGTCTCCTTCTCATTGGAAAATATTATATTTATTTATTTAAGTTTCAGCCGACCTAAAAAGTATCAAATAACCTTTGTGAGTATTTTAACCTATTTAGTTTTTTTTTTAATTTACAAATTCTAACATGAATTTCCTCACTGGAAATCAAACAAGCCCCACAATTCTGACAAACAGGGTAGGACTCCTGAGAGTTTGTGGGAATCCATTGATTCTATGTGCTAATATATAGCAAGTCCTAATTGGTGGTCTAAGAGCTGACATAATCCATCATTTGTGTTCTTGTCCCTCTTCCTCCAGAGCAACTATAATAGCTTCTTCTTCTTCTTCTTCATTTCAAAATCTAATATTTATTATCAAGACTAGATTTTGAACGAAGAAAGCACAGATGGCACTTCGATTCGATGTTCCACTCTCTTCCCTTCTCATCAACAATCTCCATTCACGCCCAAAATCCCACCGTTTTCTTCCTTTTCTCACTAACCCCAATCCTCCTCCTTCACCATTCCTAAGATTACAACGTCCAATTCCAGGCAAGAATCTCTTCTCCTACAAAAATATGGTAGTCTCTTACCATGACAATGAAAAAGGAAGAATCTTTTCCACTGAAAAGATAAAAAAAAAAAACGAGCTTTTTGGTGAGATTCTGAAGATTCTCCTCTCTTTTTCTCAATTTGCTTGTTTGGGTGTTTTCCAGGCCATCAAGATGAGTTCAGGAGAAGAGTGAGAATTGATTGCTCTGTGGCAGAAACCCCAGAAAAGAATGAGGTTAGAAAAGTGGGATTCTCCATTGGGTTGAGTGTCTAATTGGAGTTCTTGAAGTTTCCAACTAAACTAAATTTGGGTTTCTTTTGTATTTTGATTTTGTGTTATGTTTCTCAGATTGTGAAAGAGAAGAGCGTTTCGGTGGTTCTGTTGGCAGGAGGAAAAGGTAAAAGGATGGGGGTATGTGTTCTTTCCTTCATTTCTTGTCTAGAACGAGTAGAGGATTTAAGGTCTGAAAAATCATTCAGTTGATACTGGATGTTACACCTTCTTGACACTATTGGTAGAGGAAATTGAGGGAATATAGATGGATAGAGTGGCTTGTGGAGAGCCCTCATTCAATTTATGAGGTTTAAAGGTCTGGCCTGATCTTTGAAGCTGGTCATATCAATGGTGTTGCCTGCTTGATGGTGAGGAGACTGGTTTTGATGGTAACATTAGATCTTCAGAGAGAAGAAATGATAGCATGAGAGACTCTCTAAGAGAAAACCAAAGTGAGATTGCACAATTGGGAAAGGTTGGATTGTCTGGTTGAAGTGACTGTTAAATGGATAGTTGTTGATGGTTGGACTTAGTTGTCATCAATTAATCAAAGCTACACTTACTCTGAACTTTGATTGGATGAAATGAGTCCTTTGTCCTTTGTGATTTTGCTTGGGAACCAATTGAAGAGTTTGAGAGAGACAGAGAGAGGCTGGTTCTGCTCCCAGTATGATTGATTGGATTGTTAATGTATACCAAATGAACATTGTCGCTGTAGTGTGCAATCACTCTGAACATATCTTGTATGGTTCTTCACTGTACCAATCCAATTGTTGCATCTTGCAATTTGCAGATACCATTTCAAAATAAATAAATAAATAAAAATCAAGACCTCGAGCTGTCTACCTGTTTCCACTACTCACCACTTCTTATAACTATGAAAACTAGTCTAGGCCAGCTATCTGTTACATTTCATTCACCACCAATTGTGGTTCTATCTGTTACATTTCAGTCACCACCAATTGTGGTTCTCTCTCTCTCTCTCTCTCTCTCTCTCTCTCTCTCTCTCTCTCTCTCTCTCTCTCTCTCTCTCTCTCTCTCTCTCTCTCTCTCTCTCTCTCTCTCTCTCTCTCTCTCTCTCTCTGTGTCTGTGTATCGTGAAACTACCTAAGCAGAAACAAGAAGGGATTCATTGAGCCTTGCTTGAGCAACATAATTCTATGTTAACATGAAATGATGATTGTGCCCCTTTGGTTCGGATAGTTATTTATGTGCACTTCAGTGACCTCGTTCTTTGTCTAATCAACTGCTAGAATCTGTTTATGTAACAGGCAAGCATGCCGAAGCAGTACCTCCCACTCTTAGGCCAACCAATTGCTTTGTATAGGTAAATGTTTTACACCCAAGTTTTATATTTTTATGTCCATTTTTACATGATATCATGTCTGTGCCGTGCATAAATCTCACACATTGTTCCCTGGCAGTTTCTACACTTTCTCTCGCATGATTGAAGTGAAGGAAATAGTTGTAGTGTGTGATCCATCGTACAAGGACATCTTTGAAGGTCTGCATCTTCAAGTACTCATTTTGATGCAACTTTTTTTATTTTTTACCTACTTTTTGGTTTACTTTCAATTTTCCCTTACATTGATTTTGTTGTTTCTACAGTTGCCTATCATCTTTTCTTTAAACTTAATAGCGAAGAGATTTATCTACCTAGCACACACACTTATTTTGTTTCTTTAAAAAGGTCTCTGACACTTAAAACACGATTATTGGACATGGCTTCCACTTGATCTCATATTGTAACTGTTAGACTCTTCATAATTTTAGAAGAATTATTACAACCAAATAATTTTTTTTCTCCAGATGTCAAAGGAGAGATCCACGTAGACCTTAAATTTGCTCTTCCTGGGAAGGAAAGACAGGATTCTGTGTTCAATGGATTTCAGGTGCATTCACAATTTTTACCATGAGGTTGCTAATGAGAACACCCTACCGTATTCTCTTTGAATTGCCTTTTAACTTTATAAGTTGACTTCTATCTATTCTGTATTGAACCATTTGCATTCGCTCAATTTCTGGCTCACTATGCTCTTTTAGCAAGTATAGTTAGAAGTTCTCTCTGGCTAAAGAGTTCTGTTGCCTGTCACTGCTTTATTTTCTAAAACTTGGGGCATTTAATGTACTGTATGCCCAGTTCTGGTAAACACGAATGGTGCTTTATGGACTATGAAAAGGAAAATGATTTTGATATTTTAGGTATGAAATGAAATTAAAAATGTTTTTGATATTTTTGTTATGTCGTTGCAAGTTCTTATGGGGTTTAACAAACAAAAGTATGATTTTTCACTGATTACTCTAATTTCAGTCCTAAAAATCTGCCAGTAATCCTTTTTCATGACTGATAAATGAATAAAGATCTCTTATTTGTGCATTGTCTACTATGGCTGACTTAGTACTTTTACACCATTCCATTTTGAAATGCAAGTTTAGAACTCATGTCTTTTCTATCACATTTTCTGATACAAACAACTACTTAAAAAGGAAATTGATGCAAGCTTGGAGCTCGTTTGCATCCATGATTCAGCAAGGCCTTTGGTATTATCTGGAGATATTGAAAAGGTTGGCATTTTATTTAAGATTCCAAAGTTTTTAGAATCTTATTTTATACTTAATGTCTGTGGCAGTTCATTGCAGGCAATATATTAATATATCTCAAATGAAATCAAAGCCTGATGTATCTCTATATTGCTCCCTTGTTCCCAGGTGCTAAAAGATGGACTGATGAATGGTGCAGCTGTGCTTGGTGTTCCAGTTAAAGCAACAATCAAAGAGGTATATGGATATATTGTACCGGACTACAATTTACCTCTATTTACACACCTGATGGAAGCGGAAGAGAATGTCTTAATGTGCAAAACGCAAATTCGATCTGGTTTATTTGAACATTTACTGTTTTGTAAAACATAGGATGTTTCTACGCTTTTATTTGCTACATAACAAATTGTTGGGGAACCTTCCTTTCCACAAAAATTGTAATGCAACTCTATGTACCTATGCCCTGTTTCTATTGAAGGCCCTCTTTTAATGTATCAAATGACTGTAAAACGCCAAAAATTTTGTGCATTTGATAGCCTGTTGAGCAAACCATCCACTGGGACGAAGTTTGCACAATGTAATTATTATTGAACAAGTTCATGTTTTTACATCTCATGCATTGATGAGGAGAATTAGAAGACAAGATAAATTTGTCAATAGGTGAGATCATAGTGTTTAGGGTTAGATTAGTCTTTGGATGTTCCTTTCTTTCAATTTTTTACATTTCATAATAAGAATTATAGCAAGAGGTATGGTTGCTATTCAGAAAAGAAAAAAGAAAAGAAAGAGCTATGGTTCTTTTTGGGCATTCTTATTGAGGTTTTATATAATTAACTTAGTAGGTGCCGAGATCGGTTTAAAACCATGTGTAGAATATATAGAATAAACTGTTGAAATAGGCAATGCTGTTTAACCCTACCTGGGTAGGGCTGCTAACATCAGCAGTACGTTCATTTGATGTCAGCCTATAGATATCTTGCCTTGAAAGCTATAGTGGCTTGAACTTACTTTAATAACGAGGAATTCTAAGAGAAGGACTCTAGTTACAGCATAGAAATCTGGTTAGTGGAGTGGTCTCATCTGGTATAAAGGATTCCTTCTTTAGGAAGTTCTTGCCTTTGCTTACTAGATGAACCTTTTCTGGAATTTACAAGGCGGGGCTTGTAACTCTTATTCCCCCTTTTTTTTATTATCATGCAGGCAAATAGCAAATCCTTCGTAGTGAGGACGCTGGACAGGAAAACGCTTTGGGAAATGCAAACTCCTCAGGTTACCAGGCGAACACTTCCTTTTGCTTAAATGGACATGCTTATGGTGAATATATTTTATGCTAGATTGGCAAAATCCCACATCAATTTGTTTATTGTTCAGGTCATCAAGCCTGAGTTGCTTAGAAATGGTTTTGAGCTAGTGCGCAGGTATGAAACAGTCCACAACATCCCATGACAATGTTTGATATTTGAATATTTCAAATGGGCCAGCAATGAGGAAAACCAAAAGTTTATTTGATTCAAAGTGATGCGCAACTATCAATATACTTTGGATTCTAATTTTTTACGGTTAGTGCTAAACTTTAATTGAAATCACTCTTGTATTATAGAAAAAGAGCCACATGATAACTAGCATTTTCATGCTAATCAAGACCTCTTGGAAAAACTCAATCAGGTCACACCCATCTCAGACCAGATGAACCCAAACAGACCAGAGACGAGCCCAAGATCAAGTGCAGGCCTGGCCAAGCCAAGGGCCTAACAGACCCAAGAGGGCCAGAAAAGCCTAGCCCAGACCCAACAGTTCCAGCTGAGCCAAGCCCAGCCAGACCAGCCAAAGGGGCATCTCAACAAGGCCAGAAAGCCAAACTACAGTCAAAGAAAGTCTGAAATGGACTTTGGAGTTTGGATCAGCCTTCATTAAGTTTATTTTGGTTTGTTATAGTTTAGAAAAGAATAGAATTGGGTTGGATATCCACCTAGGAGTTGGTGGAGTTGCATAAGGGGTGGGTTTGCTCCCTATGTCTTGTGTTTGAACTTCGAAACCACCCTAGGTTTGGCGAGTGCACATTTGTGTGGGTTTAGCGGGCACTACTTAGGGTATTAGTCCTATTGGGTCAAAGACTCAGGGATACCCACATAATAATAATAATAATAATAATAATAATAAAAGAATTGGGCTGGATTAAGTTAAAAGTGGGGGAATCGAGTTTTCTCTATTAAACTAAGAGTTAGAGCAGAATATTACAAATACAAGACAGTCAACTTGCCATAAACATTGCTCCCATTTAGACCACTGTTTTCAAAATCTGCTAAGTCAACTCAGATGCGATAGTTGCGGAGTCGAGTAACCCCCTGAGACTCCTATTGGCCAAGTCCTATGATTTTTTATTGCTAAATGCACTTAATATTTTTCCTTTTAGAGAGTTGTGATAGGGTCTTATGGTTATATTACACTGTTTACGGAAGTTCAAATTGGATAATATGAGAGAAGGATATGAGAACTGGCAGAATGGAGAGAATGATTGTTTTCTCTCATGATGATTAAGCTTCCTTTATATAAATATATTTGAGTCTATCTAAGGCAACCCCTTTGGATATGCTTATTAGTATGGTACTCTTAATCTATGTATAAACAAGTGTACATTAATATACAACGGTGGTTTGAGAGACTGAATTTTATATTCCTTTGCACTCCCCCTCAAATTGATGTGGATAAACAAGCATCAATTTGGACATTAGAAAATGATGCCAATCTCGGGTTATAGCTTTGATGAAGATATCTGCAACCTGATGAGATCATGAGATAGAAGGGAGTGAGGGAAGATTGTCTTTACTCTTAAGAGCTTTTTTCCAAATAAAGTGGCAGTCAATTTCAATTTGCTTTGTATTCTCATGGAACGTGGGCTTTTAAGCGACATAATTGTGAGATTTTTGTGATGACCCACAGCCATCATCTAACAAACCAGATGGACTTGCTAAATGGACCACAACAATGCTATGGTCGTTAATTGGGTTCACTTTTCAGTCAAACCATCTATTACTCTCAATCTTAAACTCTATAAAACTGCAACTGACATGTGGAATTATTTACGGTGGGTATATCATCAAGAAAGTAATGGTCGCCTTCCCAATTGGAATATGAAATTGCAGAATATAATCATGGGGATAAACCTGGTCAAGAACATTAACCGGGGTTCATGACTTTTGTGGCTTGAATATATGTCCTTTATTTATGCCACTATCCCAGATGAGTCTGCAGGTCTTATTAATTCATTGGATTCATGAATCAACATTGTCATCAATTTTTGTTAAAGTTACGTCATGGTTGTGACCCTGTCCCAGCAAGTTTGTTAAATTGAATTTTATGTCCCTTCACAAAGGAAGCAATTATTTGAGGAAATATAACCTTATCATACTGCAGCTTTGATACCATGACAAAGCTGAGAGAAGGAGATGAGAAGTGGAAGGATAGAAAGAAGGATTATTTTCTCTCATGACTACCTAGCTCCGTTTATATAGATATGTTTAAGCATATATAAGGCAATTACACCATTACAATCCCTTGATTAGGGATATTTAAAACAATGAAATCAGTCTTCCTAGTCATCAATCCCTTGGATGTTCTCATTAGTATGGTACTCCTAATTTACATATAAACAAGTGTACATTCATACACAATGTGTACTCTGGGACTGAGACACTGAGTTTTATGTTCCTTCACAAAAACTAATTCATTTTGAAGATCCAAGCATTTGAAGATGGGTGGTTCTATTCATCCATCTGAATGAAATATAATTTGGGTACCTATAACAAATTGAATTCATTGATGATAAATGAGACACTGTATATCTTAAAATCCGAGACTCATAGGCCTGGGTGTGTGACTTGGTCCAACCTGGCCAATTCCCGTGATTAGACCAAGTTGCATCCCCATGTCCATTTTTTAAAACCATGATTCAGACTTAATAGAGGTTGAAGATTTTGATTTTCTGCAATATTCTTCTAGTTCTCTAGTTGTATAATTAAATAGAATTCGGTTGGATAAGCGGGAGAGTTGTCCATGTAGCTTGGCTGGTAGGGACACCAAGCACCCCACTTAGGTGGTAAGAGTGCATGACCTCGAGTTCTCCCCAGCACAAATAAATAAATAAGGTAGGAAAATTTGAGTTTTCTCTATTAAGTGAGCTCTCCTCTTAAGTGAGTGCTCTATGTGACTTCTGTTGCTATGACTCTGTTGATGTGGCCTTGTGTTCACAGCTTCAAACTTGGTATATTTCTTAATCTTTTTTTTTTTTAAATTGTTTGTATCCAGTTTCATTTTTGCACCTCCAACCTACTTTCTGTTCGTGGAGGATTTTATTTTATTACATATTGAATTTATGCACTGAATCACATGCCAAAAATCAAACTTAGTTTCTTAATAAGCCGACAGTTTTTAGATCTGCAACATAGGAAACCAGTTCTATAAAAGGGGTGCAGCTTTCCATTTTGAATCATTTTCCTTTTTCATTCCAGCATAAGTGATATCTCAGAAACTGACATAAGAAGTTGAACTTTTTTTACAGTAAAAGTCTTGAAGTCACTGACGATGTGTCCATTGTGGAGCACCTTAAGCACCCTGTTTTCATCACAGAAGGATCGTACACAAACATCAAGGTAGTTAGTTCTTTACTTGCAGTCTGGGTTTTTGACTAGGGTTGTGGGTTTTGCTAGCGGAACTTTGAACGATACAGCCAAATGTAGAGCCACGTTCCACAGACATGAGCTTGTATTTGCATTGTTACATATTATTCCATGGAATTGATATGAATTGCTCCTTTATAATATTTCTTTTGAGAAGGAAATATTTTTCCTACTTCAAGTTATAAATTTGTCATGCTGCTAATTTATCTAGTATTCCTTTCAGGTTACAACCCCAGATGATCTGTTACTTGCAGAGAGGATATTGAACATCAATGCAGGAGACACTTCAAAATGACCCGCCCTTTTGCTTGACCAAATATTTTTTTTGCAATTTCATTGAATTTTTGGGAAAAATAAAAATCTCTTTTAGCCCATTGGAATGTTAGAATGTCCTGGAAGAGATTTGATGTGAAAAGTTGAAATGATTCTCTCTTAAGGTCAACAATCTACACGAGATTGTGGAGAAACCGTCTTGACTCTTGGCAAATGTAAATCCCTCACAGGGTTTCTTTGCTTGATATTGGGCTTTCCACCTTCTTGAGGCGTCTTTTGTTGATAAATTAGCTCATTCATTGAGAACCTGCATGTAATTGTTGAATGAGCTGAACTCTGAGAAAGGAGTTTTATACCATTCTGTTTCCCGAAAGGAGCTGACCAACTCATTTCATTGTCATAATGACTCATTTATCTCTTAGATATATGGAGGCATTTAAGAAATTTTTTTTAGTCCTTTAAATGTAACTTGTTGAATCCTCAGATGTAAGCCTTTAGTGTACCCTTCAGTTTTGCAAGTTGGGTGATATCCTCTCTTGACAACTAAAACAAGAAACTGAGAGAGAGAGAGAGAGAGAGAGAGAGAGAGAGAGATTACCATCCTATTTGATAACCTGTCATCCGGTATACAGAAGGCAGCCTCTCTTACACACTATAACAATACAGAAACTTATTTGGATGGGGGCCATCTAATGACCTAGGCACAATCCTGTACGGGCCACATGAGAATTATCTTATTTGTTGAGCTGTGTAAATCATATGAACATCAGGGCGGTAAAAGATGAGTAGTTGCTGTGGTTCGAGCTCAGTTGGAGAATGCATGGTCAAGGCGATCCTGATCTGTTGTGAAATCATGTTGGTCCACTTATAAATGGTTCACGTTCATCATAAACATGTATGCTACTCTCCTAAAGGAATAAGCACAAGGCATTGTTTTCTCCTAATGGGGGTTACCCGCTTCATGACAGTTTGGGGCCTTATACGACACAGTGCTAATGGATGGAATTATGTATTTTGAATTTTTTCAATGATCAACCATAAAGGAGTTGGTGGGTTCCTTGTCATTAAAGAAACATATTTAAAAAAAAAAAAAAAAAGAGCCTTCTTGCATAATGCTTGTAGAGGATTGAAGGAGCCACCCTCTCTATCTGAGAGTCAAAGGCCTCACCATCAGTTTACATTTCTGCGTTCTGACCAAATCATCAGTACTGTCACTGCAAAACATGTCATTGCCCTTCTGTCCACTGAAATCTAAGACTCACTATGACAGATTGATGGTTGAGTAATCAACCGGTTTTTTTGCCTCTACCATGCTGATAAGTCAGAACTCCTATAGTGATAATACCAATGATACTACCCAGCCGAAACAGGCTCGGCCCAGCCCATCTCGGCGCACTTTCAACCGTGAGAGTACTGCAAGTGGATGGGGAGTAGGTGCAAAATCCCACTCGGCACCATAAGTTTGGAAACCAAATATTTGGCGAAGATATTTTCAATTTTTAAAAAGCCACTTTTGGTAATTGTAAATTTATCAGAATTTAGATGAACAAATTTGAAATCTGTATTTGTGAGGATTTTGAGGTTTGACCTCCCCCCATGGGATTTGGAAATCCTCATTTTTTGAGGTTCATGCATTGAAGCCAAATATTCTCATTTGTATGCATCCACATGCACTGGCATGTATTTACAGTCCACAAATTCTCAATGAGGAATATATGTTCTAGGCAGTGGTGGACCTAAGATTTTCTTTTGATGGGTGATAACTTGAAAGATGAGTTTTAGTGACAGCCAAAAAAATACATGTAGGTTGAGTTTTAAGTGCTATTAAAAAAGTCAAATTAGGTTTTTTTTTTGGTTAATAATACCATATGAGGTAAAGAGCAAACACGAGATCAGGCTCTCTATTCCTGTTCTTCCATTCTTCTAAAATGAAGCTCTCCTTTTGAAATGAACAAACACAAGATAACCATTGGCACACTCTTCTTAGCCATTGCATATAACTAAATAAAAATATAGAAAATGGTTAAATGAAAGGCATTAATCAATAGGGTTCACTATAGTCCTAAGTACTAAAGTATTTGGATAAATAAGATTAGATTTGTGTCTAATATTCAAACCCCTTTTAATTTAAGTTACATTATATTAATAAAAATAAAGCTTTTGTTTGAATCTAAATAGGCTTTGATTTGAATTTAAAATCAAACTTGAAAATGATGCTAGGTTGACCCCATGAGTTGAATCACATTTCATTGTAAACAGAGAAATTGAAAAGTGAAGTCATATTGGAAACAAACTATTCACTCATTGGTTATTAGGATATAGGTCTAATTAGTAGGGGCCATATTTTTCAAATGTGTCGAAAAGGTAATCTATTATAAATGATAATCAATAACATTCTAATCTAGATAATAATCATTAACATCTTAGATTCACGATAATCATCTCATTTACACAGCTTCTACATTTTAATGGGTTTTGAGAATTTTTTGAAACACATCCAAAGAATCCAAAACTGTCCAGAAAAGCTATGCCTTGCATTCTCCTTCTTGTCCAGAAAACCTCCATAAGGCAATTTTTCCATTGAATTCGGTGACAAAAGATATGCGGCATCTATGGCATGCACGGCAGATGCCTAATAACGACAATCCGATTATCAATCATCTTCGATGTCAAGATCCGAAAACCTCACCATCTTTTATGGCCTTTGGTGCATCCACGATTCCTGAAGGACCTCTCCATTGCCAAAATTTGTGGAATCCCATTCTACAGAAGGCAAACTTGTAGGGTTTCTAGAGAAGAAAGTAGAGTTTGGATTAGAGTTTTAGAGGGTGTTGTTCTTAGAAAAAAAAAAAAAGGAGGGCAGCGTGCTGCAGGGACTACCTACCCAGATGGGGATGAGGGTTATGCACTGATGCTGAATACGGAGTAGGGGTGCACAAAAAATCCGTTAATCCGTTAAACCGATCCGATCCGATTCAATCCGCGGTTTTTTAACCGATCCGATGATTAATGGATTGGTGACGGATTAGAAAAATCCTAATCCGTTAGTAACGGATTGGTGATGAATTTTATCCTTAATCCGTAGATTTAAACCGATTTGATCCTTTTATATATATATATATATAAATATTAAAAAAAACATTAATTTTCATTCATCATCTATCCTTTAATCTCAGCCATATACTCTTTTCAACTTTTAATCCCAGCCGTTCTTATCAAATTGGGGCTGGGGGCATATAAATTGAAACCGTGTTGGGGCTTTCCTTGTTCCCCTGCCATTGTTGCTGCGCTCGCCTTTCTCCCTTCTCAGTTTCTACGCTCGCCCTTTCTCCCTTCTCAGTCGCTGCGCTCGCCCTTTCTCCCTTCTCAGTTGCTGCGCTGCTCTGCTTACCCTTCTCAGTTGTTGCGCTGCTCTACTCGCCCTTCTCAGTCTTCAGTGCTCACGGTCTCAGTCTTCAGTGCTCCAAGTAAATCTCCCCTTCACCTGCTCTACTCGCCCTTCTCAGTCTTCATTTGCTCTGCTCGCCCTTCTTTTTCTTCTCTTTCTTCTTCGATCTTCGTCTCAAAATTTGGCGGCCAAAGAAGACACAGCCTCTTGATTCACCTCAAAATTAGGCCGGATCTCTGCCGGGCTCTTCAAAACCACCGCCGAGATCTCAAGCTCGTGCTGGACCTTAACGGAGCCCTTCTCCGGTGGCTGCTGTTGGAATTTGGAGGAGGTGACGATGGTGATGATGATGCCCCTTTGAGATCAAACCAACTTAATCACCTTCTTTGATGATGATGCCCCTTTGAGATCAAACCAACTTAATCACCTTCTTTGAGATCTATGTGGCCTTAGCCCTTTCGAGATCTACGTAGCCCACTGTTTTTCGATCAGGCCTCTGTTCTTCTTCCCTCTATTCTCTTTTCTTCTGTTCTTCTCTTTCTTCTCTTTCCATCTATTCATCCATAGCTCTGCGTTTTTATTTGCTGTGGAAGACTGGAACCCCTGCCGCTGCCATTAATCACATTTCCCCTTCACCTACAACTTGAAATTACTCTGATCTTCTTTTTCTTCTTCGTTCTTCTTATTTTTCTTCTTCGATCTTTGTCTTAAAATTTGGCGGCCAAAGAAACCCTCAACTTGTTCTTCTTCTTAAAATCTTCTTCTCTCTGTTCTTTTTCCCCTCTGCTCGGCCATGGCATAGCAATCGTCCATTCTTCCCTGTTCTTTCTCCTCCTTCATAGTTTTTTTTCTCTTCTCCTTGTTTTCTTTTTTTTGCTTCCCATTTCTGTTACTCTTCACTATCAATTCTGGAATTGGTTTTTGCATTGATGAAATGACAAATTAGATTCCCATTGTCCTATTCTTACGTGTGTGTTTGTTGGATTTTTTTAGAATCCAACAAACACTACTTAGTTTAAATGAATCCAAGATATATGTATTTTTTGTGTATTAATTGTTGTTTTTTAATAAGCATCTAACCATATTGATGTTAAGCAATTTTCTAATCCATCTTTTTCTCAATTGTCAAGCATGGCTGAGCACAATAATCCTAGTGCTTCCAATGGTGTGACACAACCTCAATCAGAGTTAGATCAACTGCAGACAATGCTACCTCCAGCTACTACTGCTGCTCATACTCTTACTGCTGCTCCTACTGCTACTACTTCTCCTACTCCTACAGTTGCTTCTACTCCTACAGTTGCTTCTGCTACTAAAATTATTGAGGTAAATCCTTCCAAAAAAAGGGGTAGAGTATCTGAGGTCTGGGCACATTTTAAAAAGCCTATGGATTATGATCCTAAGGTTTCCACTGTTGTCAAATATGTGTATTGTGATGCTGCTTACACTTGGATTAGTAGTAATGAGACTAGTACTTTGAAAAATCACTTGAAAATATGTATCAAGAATCCAGAAAATGAAGCAGCAAATAGAAAACAGAGGCGCATATCATCATATCAGTCAGTAGTGGATGGTGAGACTGTTAATAACATTGCTACTTGGAAATTTAGTCAGTCTGCATGTAGAGTGGCACTTGCCAAAATGATAATTGTTGATGAGTTGCCCTTTAAATTTGTGGAGCATGAAGGGTTTCATAATTTTTGTAGCACAATGCAACCAAATTTTAAACATGTGTCACGTGTTACAATTGCCAGAGATTGTTTGGATTTGTATGATGAAAAGAGAAAAAAATTGAGGGATATGTTGACGAATCAAAGGATTTGTCTCACTACGGATTGTTGGACCTCACTCCAAAACCTTTCTTATATGTGCCTCACCGCTCATTTTATTGAAAAAGATTGGAAATTGCACAAAAGAATCCTAAACTTTTGTGTCATTTCTAGTCATAAAGGTGAGTCCATTGGTCGAATTGTGGAGGAATATTTGGTCGATTGGGGTATTAAGAAAGTTTGCACTCTTACTATTGATAATGCGACTTCTAATGATACTGCCATTGCATATTTAAAGAGAAAGTTTGGTAAGAAAAGTGACAGTTTTATTTTAGGTGGAAAACACTTTCACATGAGGTGTGTTGCTCATATTCTTAATTTAATCGTGAGAGATGGCTTAATTGAATTAAAAGGTGCAATAGCAAAAATCCGTGCTGCGGTTAAGTATGTTAGGAGTTCTCCACAGAGGCAACAACTTTTTACATCATGTGTAGAGAAAGAAGGAATAGAATGTGATGGTTTGTTGTGTTTAGATGTTCCAACTAGGTAGAATTCTACCTTCCTCATACTGGAAACAGCAATTAAGTTTCAAAAAGCCTTTGACAGATTGGATGAAGAAGATGATAAATTCAGTAGAGAATTTGATGATGTAGAAGGGCCTCCTTCTCCTAGGGATTGGGATGATTGTAAGCTAATAACAAGATTTTTGAAGAAATTTTATAATGCTACTAATCGATTGTCTGGTTATTTGTATGTAAGTGCCAATTTATACTTTACTGAAGTTTGTGACATAGTTGGATGTTTAAATTAACTTTCTATAAATGAGGATTCTTCTTTAAGGAGTATGTCTGGTAAAATGAGATTGAAATTTGACAAGTATTAGGAGCCTATTAATAAAATGAATACGATGTTAATGCTTGCAGTTGTGTTAGATCTCCGATAGAAGTTGAAATATGTGAGGTTCTGTTATGCCAAAATTTTTAATCTTGAAGTATCTAAGGTGATTGAACTAACACAAAAGATAAGAGATGCATTAAATCATGTTTATGAGGAGTATAAACAATGTGGGTCAATTAGTGCATTATCTTCATGCCAAACATTTGAAATGGAGGTTGGCCAATCAAGTGTTCAAGCAAGTGACTCCTCATCGTTGTTTGAGAAACATTTAGAATAAGAAGAATGTGAAGGAGATAAGTCAGAAGTGGAGATGTATTTGGAGAAAGTTCGTGAAAAGATACATGAAAATATGAAGTTTGAAATTTTGAGTTGGTGGAAAATGAATTCTGCTAGGTATCATGTTCTTTCTCAAGTTGCAAGGGATATTCTAGTCATTCCCGTATCTACTGTTGCTTTTGAAGCTGCCTTTAGCACCAGAGGTCGTGTTTTAGATCGATTCCGTAGTTCTCTTACCCCTAAACTTGTGGAATGCTTAATTTGTACACAAGATTGGTTAAGAGCTTTTGATGCATCAATACCTAATGTGGAAGACATTATGGAGGAATTTATTGCACTGGATATTCTGGACTTAGGTATATTTATTCTTATAAATTGTGTTTTCATAGTCCACCATGTTTTATTAAATTATACTAATATAGTACTTAATGTTGCTAGGTCATTCAAGTTGCTCTCAAGGGTGAAGTTGAAGTTGCTGTTGGATTGCTACTATTGCAATGGTTCTATCTTTTTTTTTTTTTTTTTGTGTTTTTAATTATGTTGAAAGTTAAGACAATGGAGACATATTTCTGATTTGTATTTTTATTTTGGATTGTAATTTGTGTTTCTATTGGCAACTCATTCTATCATCTCATTTTCAAGGGCTGTTTTAATTTGGATTTTGGTGTACCTGTATTGGTGCACAACTGATATTAGTCTGTAATGAGCTATCATTTTGTTGGCTAAATTTCCATCACAGTGGTAGACAGGAATGAAAAAGCATGGTTGTTTTTGAGAGAGTGAGAGAGAGAAAGAGAGTCCATTTATGTACGTTTGGAATTGAAGGTTTTGGATTCTATAGTCTGGGTTTTGATAGGTAGACGATACTCTCTTTTCTGCTGCACTTTTATTTTCACTATACAGAGAGAGAGTGAATCTCAGGACGACAGTCTGTTGAAGAAAAAACTCTTGTTGAGGCAATAGGTATGTGTTATTTTGTCATTCAAGTTCTATTTTGGATCGTTGGCTATCATGGGTGCCTCTTGTTTTGGGCATTTTGGTTTTCTAATTTCTTGAATGTGTTCTATCAGTTTTTCTGGTTATGGGGGGTTTCTCTCTCTCTCTCTCTTTGTCTCTGTTCTTCTTCTTCTTCTTCTTCTTCTTCTTCTTTTTGATTTTGGCTTCAGAAGGATGAATCCACCAGGGCCTTGGTTGCTAAGCCCTTGTCTTTATGACATCAATTTCATTTCAGTGGTTGATACTTTGATTTTGCAGGTTTTCCACAAGCAGTTGCCTCCTGAAGCAGTTGATCTTGTTATGTCAAGGTTGCTCCAGTGCTCTCCAAACTTGCATTGTCCTACTGTAAGTTTGTTGTGTTCCAAATTAAAGTTTTTTTGGCATAATGGTTGTAAAATGATTTGAGACAAATGCCTACTTTCATGTATTATTTTGTAACTTTTTTCTTGTTCAGATTCTTTTTGGAACAACTCATCCTTTTTTCAGACTTTTGGCATGATTCATTTACCAAGTATTATCTGTGCATATAGAGCTGCTGGTTTGTGTTTACTTTGATGTCAAACTATCCATGTTTCATTCAGTGTTTGCAAGGATTGTGAATAGAATTGTAGATTCAAAGTGGGAAAAGGCAGTTGTAGTAACATTTCTAAGCAATTGCAGTATCAAAGTTTAGAAGTCTGATTATAAATTTTAACTGAACAATTGAAACACCAAAAAAGAAAAAATAGAAAATGCCTAAACAACTAAAATTTTGCATCTTACTTAATAACTATAGAAACTGGTCCTTGAACAAACTAGACTTCACTTCAAATCATACAATTGATTAGAAAATCTTCTATCACTATGCAATTGCTTACTATCAACGGATTGAACGGATTTAACCGATCCGAACCGTTGATCCACGGTTCGGTTCGGATCGGTTTTAAAGGGCAACGGATCAGTGACAGATTATAAAACCATTAACCCGTAAGTAACGGTTTGGTGACGGATTTGGCTCAATCCGATCCAATTCGATCCGTGTACACCCCTAATACGGAGTGTGATTTGAGGGTCTCTATTGATTTGGTAATTTTTAAGAGGAAGAAAGAGTTTGGGAAACAGATAAAGCTGGACAATTTTTTAAGCGGAGGCTAGGCTGGATGAGCTTTAGAAAACTCATTGCCTTATCCCCCAGTTAAGTGGGGGTTAAAGCCCCCAAACCCTTACGTGTAGGTCCGCCCCTAGTTCTAAGAGCAACAAGGTATCATTAGGCAGATTACGTGGGGAAAACATAGTCGTGGAAAATCTATGTTTGACAATTATAAATCCTCCATAATTCGGACTAATGGAAACTCTTATTTTTAAGGGTTTTATTTGGCGTCCCACTATAGGATTTGAAAATATTAATTTTTGTAGATCTGTAGTGGAACTAATTTGTCTCACCTATATGCATTTTCATGCACCGATATCAATGTGAGATTCTCGACTATAAAAATCTTCAGGGAGTGAATTTACAGATCCTTGAATATACCGATATCATTGACATGCACCAATATCCCTTGTCTAAGGGTAGGTAGAAATTCTTATATCTATAGATTCCTCACAAATTACCAAATCTGTTTTTTTTTTTTTTTGAAAAGCGATTTTTTTTATCAGAGCTTGTAGCCTGATGCTCATTCTGGGAGTGAATTTAAAAAACTGAGTCATACATGCCTAGATAATCTAAGATTGGTTAGCTTAAATTCAAGACAAGGAATCTTCAATGGTGTTTTGAGGATCCTCCTGATTAGATAATTAGTGTTATTTAGTTGGGCCAGGCATCAATCCGTTGTAGTCTAGTTGGTTAGGATACTCGGCTCTCACCCGAGAGACCCGGGTTCGAGTCCCGGCAACGGAATTTACAGACCCAATGCATTTTCCTTTTTCTTGATCAAAAGAGTTTTGACCTTTTCCTCACATTTCTAAGTAGTTGTCTCAATCTTTTTGGTGGATTATACTTGTAAGATGCCATGATTCAGATACCCCAAGAGTAACCTGTGAGAGCAACCCAACAGGAGAAGAAATAATGTCTGATGTGACCATGCTAGGTCCATGCATGATTCAATCTTGCACTTATGAGGAGCATGAAGTTCCATGCTTTATAATAAAAAAATTAGATGAATTAGACTTGGATGGGTCAGAATAACTTTCACTATCTTTATCTTACACATGCATTAGCACTCAATAATCAGTCTTTCATTGGCTAGAACATGAATTTTTTGGAGTTTGGATATTGGTGCTGGTCTCGGGACTTATTAGATATACACGGATCCTCAAGTTTTTTTTTTTATTTCTCTGACACATGGTGCAAAAAATGACAAGCGATTTATATTAAGAATAATAAGATCCTCAGAACTTGCACATAACCACAGATAACTAGAGGTACAGGAATATAACAACAAATGTCTGGCAATGATTCAAGGCATGCTCGCCATTAAAGTTAAAAGATCACAGGTTGAGATCTCTGAATGATTTGTTGATTGATGTGATTGAACTCTGTATTCTGGTCCGGCTGTTTCCCCTCAACCTCTGATAACCTTTTCAAATGTCAGTAACTGGAGAAGGAATCTACCAACTTGTGAGGTATGCCCATATGCATTCCTAATTCATTAGGGTAGCAATGGTTGGATGGGGTCAAGTTTGGGCCAGGTTGATATCAAATGTATTTGTCTTAATTAAAATTGACCCATTTATTTATTGGGTTGTAGACGTAAATTCGAAGACAACACAAAAGTTATATAGGTCAATCTAAAGTTTATATTACTATGTTATTTGGAAGATCTGGATAGTTATCACATGAGTATTGGATGGAAAGTAAGGAGTCAAACTCAAAACTGACCAATTTGTAACTTGGGTTGGGGTTGCTAAATTGAACCCAACCAGAATGCACAAATGGTCAGCCCAAACCCTAAATTATCAAGTCAGGCTCAGTTTTGGCAGGTCGGATTAGAAATTGGCATTGCCAGGTTTTTAACCAACTAAACCTTCTTAAGACAACAATTGGTAGAGTGTAAACTGTTAACTCTTTATTGTTGAAGGGTGTGTTTGTTGGAGCTGCATAAACTTTGTAGGGAATGTTGACAACTTGCAAAGAGGAGCTACGGCAACACAATGTCAGAATCTTGATGATCACAATTCACTACATATCTGGCTGGAGGAAGAAGTCACACAAAGATCAAATCTAACAAGGAGATGCTTAGACAAAGTTGCTGTAGAATAGCCCCCAGCAGGGAGCATTTCTCTAATCATTCTACTTTTAGTCAAAGAATAAAATCACTACCTTTTCGTCAGTGGGGTGTCCACCTCTTTATAAACAAAGTAATCCCATTTTGGACTCTAATCTAAATCTTCATCCTTCTTAACAAGGAAGACAGGCACAGTCATCTCTATTTTGTCTTGTTGTGCACGGCCCCACAACCTTATGTCCAGGGCCTAATGTTTTTTTCTGGGATCCAATCTGTTTTCTGGATAGCTGGGTCCAGCTGGGCTTTTAAACAAGCACTACGTACAAATGGATTCATTCAATGAGTTGCGCCTGCCTGGCTATATCATATGGAGCTTTTCAGAAGACTGGGACTAACCGCTTTCCTAGTGGGCCAGACAATGTAAATTTGGGCCCACCCATATTCTCAAATCAAGTGAAAGGGCTAACGGGTGAGGGGCCGTAGAGCACATGATCAACCCCACCACAAGCATATTAGAAATCTCTACATCGCATGAACCTAAAGTGGGCCGGGCCCAGATGGTAATCTGTCGCTTCATTACTAAGCTGATGAATCTGAAATCCTGACTTGATGATGTCCAACTGAGTCAGCTTGACTCGACTAGCTTTAGATACTTCCACATGTGATATGTCTTTGGCTTTGTCAACAAAAATAAATTGTCAGTCATCAATTTTCTCAACATGCCATAACTTCGAAATTCACCAGAAATGAGTCAACTCAGCCCAGTCACAGAGACTCAACGAGTTTCAGAACCATGATCCCTCAGTCCCTATGTCCATGTACTTCTGCCAGTACCAGCATTTTTTTTTTAATCAAAGATGTACCTTGAAACTTTATCGGATTACAGTTAGATTTTGGACCTGAATTGGATGCCAGAGATGTTAAGAACATGGTGTTAGAAACTGTAGTGGGTATACACTGGACTTGGAAAATTCTCAAACTCTCTAGGCTTTTCTGAGAGAATATAAAGCACATTTGAGATTGGGACTCTGCACTAGTGGTGGGGAATCAAAAGACCCTCTTTCTTCTACTCAAGTGGAGTGGGACTATGTCAAGCTTCTTTTGCCCTCATTCCACACATGATATGATGATGCCGTGGAAGAATCCATGGAAAAAAGTAAAATCTCAAGTCAAAACCATTGATGGCATGGGGCTGCCAATGGGAAGGGAGTTTGTTGCATGAGAACCCTATTCCAAGGATGGGATTCTCAGCCCACGAGCACTAACTTTCGTTGACTCTTGAGAATATTTGTTTAATATCCTGTAAAGTACCCAAAGTCCTCAAATGTATTATTTCATGCAATGTCCTAACAATCAATTTCCTGATCAAAAGAGAGAATTATAATGACAGTAATTGAGTATTTCCTTCCCCATGCTTAGAAGGGCATCCAATGCTGCTCTGCGTTTACCAAATTGTCCAATTTTTTTTTTTCATTGTTGGGGTAGCTCGCGTGAATGACTAAAATGTCCTCACCTTTTAGTCTTGGAAATCTTTGTAATATAAGTTGAATCATGTACGTGAATCAGTTTGTGGGGCCCAATTTGGCCCCTCCCTCACCCTCCCTCGTTAACGCATGCTATTCCTGATTTAGCATTCAGCCCATTTTCACATACATCCCAATATGTAAGCCACCATTGGATTGAAGTAGTTGTTGTTCATATAGCAAGCATTATTAGGGCATTTATATATGGGCTTCTGATTTTTTTTTTTCTAATCCCATAGATGAAAAATAGCCGACTAAGGGTTGCAATATATAAGTAGTATGCAAATGTACTAAACTCAAAGTCTAATTATATTGAGAACATGAGTGTAGTGAAACTAACTAATTTGCTCATGGGGCTACCTTTTACAAAAAAACAGTAACAATTGTTCCATCTCTGGACATGGGTGTGCGACTAAAGTATGTGAGTTCGAGTTCTAAATATTACAACAATAATAATAAATAAATATGGGTCTAGATTATCTTGATGGATTTTCTCAAGAGCGTGCATGAGTGAGCTGAAACGTAATTATGTTGCTTAATAATCATAATATGACAATGAGAACCTATTATTATCTAAAATGGTGGATAGGGGCACTTAGGTCATTCAAACTGAATGGAAGCATTCATGGGTGGATGTGTTTTTATTACAAAAGGATAAGGCTTCCCGTTCCACTATTCCAAGATTTGAAAATACAAGTCTTTTCCTCACTCCATTCAACGGTCCTAATCCAACCGTTTGAGACATTAGAGAGAGGTGTTTGTTCTCTTATTCTCCTGGTATATAAATCCATGCAGCTTCCACTCTTCCCCTTCAATAGCAAGAAGAAGAAGAAGCAACATATAACACTCATGAAAATGGTAGTGGACGTAAGGACCAAGCTCCGGGTAGCCCTTGGCTCAGTCAAGGACCATGCATCCATTGGCAAGGCCTTGATCTTCGGCCGCGAGCTCTTCTCCAACGTAGAGATCGCCGTCGTGCGGGCCACCGGCCACGACAACTCGCCCATTGACGAGAGATACGTGCATGAGATCCTCTTCCTCGTGTCCAATTCACCGACCTCGGTCGCCTTCCTCGCCCGGAGGATTTCACGTCGGCTCAACAAGACCCAAGACCGGATCGTCGCCCTCAAGACCCTCCTTCTAGTCCACCGCCTCCTTCGAGGAGGCGACCGCAATTTCGAACAAGACCTTCGTAACACATACCTATGTGGCTATCTCCATATGAATCTGCATTGTTTTCCAAGGAATTCAGACAATTCAATCTCATTTCTACACGATTACGCCGCCTTTCTTGAAGAGCGATTGGGGTGGGTCATTAACCAGGCCGGAAAGCTCGAACCTGTCTTATCCCACACCTCTCAGTTTCAGTTCTATGAAGAGAAATCAATGGAAACGGTCTTCTGTAGATTGCCCAGATGCCAGGAGTTCCTCGACCGGATCATGGACTGTTTGCCGTTCGATCGCGCAGACTTCATCACTCGGCTTGCTCTAATCAATATCTTAAGAGAGAGTTTCCAGGTTTACATCAGCTTCAATGAAGGAATCACCACTCTTGTCGATTCCTTCTTTGATTTTAAGAAGCCCGAAAGAGCGATTGCCCTTGAAATCTTTCGAAGAGCTTCTTACCAGAGCTACAAGCTCTCTGAATTCTTCGACAGTTGCAAGAGGATTACTGGTGCCAAGAACTTGGACTACCCATCAGTCAGAATCATCACAATGGAATGTGTTTCAACCATGGAAGAAGTCATGAGCTGTTCTCAAACATTTGGCAATGGGTCTTTCTCTTCTCTAGCTGATTCGCCTTCTTCTATGATTTTCGATGTTGTAAAGCCGTTGGAGAAGGTGATAAATACAAGTAGAGAAGAAAAGACAGGTGAAGCAGTAATGAAGGAACCAGTAAGCATCTCAGATTCTCCATTTTCTTGCAAATTGGAGACCAAGATTAGCACTGTGTGGGTGGAGTTCGATGATGAAGATACAAAAACTTCATGTCTATTCTTTGCCGGAATCGGCAGCGCATCTCCGGGTTTTGCAGATGATTTGTGGTTTGATGGTCTGCAGATCAATCAGGGAAAACCTTTTGGTTATTATAACCCTTTCATAGATCCTATGGATATAAGCATGGAGATCTTATGAGAAGTTAGAGGCTTGGATTGTGATAGACTTGGGTGCGCTTGTACTATGCTTCTTCCTGTTTCTACATTTTGGAGACCGTTTGTTTCCTTCTTTTTTTCTTGAAATACCAAATTTGGGGTGTGTTAAGTCCTCCGCCGTAAGTACCAGTTTGGCAAAGGAGGAGGTTTGACGAGCGGTACTGTACCATTGTGAAAAATATTAAGCAAAATTTTGAGTTTACTTTTGAAAGCTAGTCGAGTAGAATTTGAATTCGACCTACCCCACTTTGTGGGGAAAAGGTTATAGCAATGATGGAGCTTGGGAGTGTATGTGAATGGAAGGAGTCATTGTGATTGATTCTATTGATTATTTGAGGATTTTAATCCAAATTATTGTTTTTTACCTACTCATGATTGCTTTCACCAGGAATTGCGTGTACACTGAGACTCATTATAGTAAAGTGGACCATAAACTCAGTAGTAGTTCTATTTGTACATGCCACACATGAAAGGTACATCACTCCAGAGCTCAGACTAATCAATACATGGGGCTGACTATTGATGGAGGCAAGAGATCACACTTATTTACAATAAGAGGATGATCACTACTGGCTCTTTGGATCGTCAAATCTTAAGGAGAAGGAACCTGCAGTACTGCCCCAAAGGTGATGTTGATCAGCTGATCCTATCTACTTGATGGGCCATCAAAATGTGGAACTGCTGCTTAATGAGCATGGTCCACAATTCACATTGATGGAAAAATCGTAGCTGACTGTTTTCTCGCCGTCCAATTGGATTTTGTCGCACTTTCGATGAGGGAGGTTTTGAGCTTCTTTTTACAAAGCAGCTGATATTAGCTTGCCCATAGATTTGTTGAAGAAATAAAATTATATGTTCATCGCTGTCATTTCTAATGAGGAATTTGTTAACAATAAAATGCGCATAAATTAAATCATTTAGCCATTATTTTGTCATATTTGAGTGCAGGAATCCTCTCCCTCTCATCTTGGAACTGCGTGTTTAATATTGTTTGATTAGATAAACAACCTTAACATTTCTGTCTCACACGATAAATGGAAGTTGATACCCAAAGGGTAGGTGAAGGTGTTTTTTCAGCAACTATAAAACAGATGTTGTGGTAAAATGTTAAAATTAGAGCAGCTTTGTTGTGAGAAGCATTTCTTGTTCCCTTTGGTTGATGTAATATAAATTTTGAAAGCTTTTTTTTTTTTTGCCTTTTTTGGTAACCTTGGGATGCAATAAAGAGCCCTTACACACTGAAATAAAGCCTACTTACCTGGGGAAAGTTAAACTATGATGTGACAAGCATACATAGGACATAGCCTAGGATGCGTACATAAAATATTGAGAATATAGCCTAGGATGTACCTAAAATATTGAGAATAACAAGATATGATTGAAGTAAAAGAAGAAATTTACTGAGTCCAGCACATGAGAAGCATGCATGGGTGTAGGAGTTTGAGTCCTTATAAAGTTTTTTAGATGAAAGAAAGAAGAAAATGAAATTTGTCAGTATGAAAACGAAATTAATGATTAGTTTTTATTGTTATATATATTGGAAAATATATCATATTATTTTTGCCAGTAACGAATCCAATTGTAACCATCTACACTGTTACAAGGATGATGGTCAGATTAGTGATTAGACGGTTCAATTTTAGACTATAGGTTCCATCATATGCAATTTGAGGGAAATGTAAGCTGATCAAGGAGCAGCTTCAGATTTTTTTATAAGCTGGTCAATGAAATTGTAGAGTAAAAAGAGACAGGTCTAGATCATTGATTGAGACTGTCCACTGGTTGAAATGGGGTTGACCTACAACTCTTTTCAGGTCCCAAGTGCGTATGTGCTTCTAAAGCACGGTTGTGTATGTCCACAGGTTTTCTTGGGAGTACAGAAAATTGAGCTCAGTTTTTGGCCTTTTTACTTGTCAAGAAGTGGCCAAATCAAATACAGAGCATCTCCACAGTCCTCACTTTTTCTACAGAAAACCGGCTGCAGAAACGATTAAAAGGAGGTAAATGCTGATGAAAAAACAGAAACGAAAAGAAGGCAGTAAAAAAAGATGCTGCACAGGGCTGAAGAATGAACAAAAGGGAACAGACAAAGATGAATGATCAAATGTTTGAAACCAAAACGAAAGAGAAGCATCTAAGGTCTTAAATAACTCCAAAATGCTATCATCTCCTGCCAATCTCATCCAAGTTTCTATCATTACATCATGAGTCACGCCAGAGAGTGCCAAGCTGTTTTTTTTTATCTATTCTTATCTCCTTTACATTAAAAAAAGTCCCATCTCCTGTGGAACCACCTAGATGCATGGCCAATGAGGAAGGCTACACATTATCTTTTATGAAATGGCTAATATGGCAACTTTTAACTGTGACTAATGTCAGGATCAGTGTCAAGCTAAATCAAGTGCAGAGTGGTACATCTGTTGGACTATTTTTTCGACCTATTTACACCACGGTCTCCATTGTATTTTCATATTTGCACCCATCAAAATGCATTGGATAGTTGGATCCCAATATATATATATATATATATATATCCGATAAAAATCGTCGGGCAAGGATCAAGGGATTAACGTCAAATTGGATATCTGGGCCAATGGATCCTCTTACACCCCTGGTTCCATCATCACACGCAAGCTCCATGCAGGTTGATTGTACCTGAACACGGCCCCCATTTGTAGAGACTTGGACTGGGACCCATATAGAAACAAATATAGGTCCGCAGAATGGGTTTTATGTCGGCATACACTGATACTCATACGTGCCATGAAGGCTTTATACACAGGCTTCGAATTGCCGAGAATGCGTGTTTTCTTTATGCAAATGTGGAGGATTAACACTGCTTGGAAAACAGAAGGTAGCTCAAAAGGCAAGTTGAGGGTGCCAAAATAGTAACAGCACCTTTCGATCTCTGTAACTATCTGGGCCAAAACTTGGGGTGTTCATGGCCTTGGTCCACCCCTGCCAAAGACGGTCTAAACCTGGCCTGCTCATTAGCAGCCCTAGGCCCAGACCAGTTGCAAACATATACGTCCTTCCTGTCAAAGAAGTTAGCCAGGTTAGGCCGTTAAAAATATATTGCCCTTGACCCTGGCTATTTGAAAATCAGGACAACAGCCCCAAAAAAACAGCACCCAAATCCAGCCCAATACAAGCTGCATTCGGGTCAAGGGATGTTGGCTCAGCCCATGAGCACCACACACCAAAACCTTTATACAAATGCCACTAAAACACTCCATACACATAACATTAATTTCGTTTTTGCTTTTATTTTTTAAAAAAATGAAAATGAATATTAGTAACATTCTTTTTCCATTCTAGAAATATAAATAAAACATGCTCTTTTACTTTTCTTTTTATTTTATTTTTCCTTTTTCCCTTTGTGTGTGTGTGCGTGTGTGTGTGTGTGTGTTCATATTTTAGATCATTGGGCCCATAACAAAATTTCAGACAGGTGCCCATTCATGTGTTTGTGTTGAGGACAGCACGTGTAGTAATTGTACAGTATTGGGGGGTGTTCGGCCAATCCAACCACATATTAGTTTATTCAACATAAAAGATAATTTGCATTGCCTGTATTTCATGTTTAGGCCTTTCACAATTAAGTCAATTATTTGGGTGAAACCGTTATATTACATATGGGTTCCTAAACCATGACCTCAGGTCAGATGCAAGATTTCTTCCATTCACATCTCACACATTGTATTAGTTTCATAAGAAAACTTTGCAAGGAGAATCTGGGTAGAATTCTATACGCTTGCCGGACCTTGTCCCATATAACAAGAAGTCAAGGAATCTTTACCTGGAGAATTTTCAAATGTCCTCAAATCTTGTCACAAATTCTATCCTGAAACTTCAAATTGCACAAAGAATCCAAAAGGCATGCCAAATTTAGAAGGCTAACTTGACTACTTTACTGCAACTTGGAATTTCATCAATAGGACTTGATAATTTGGGGAATTGGTGGGACAAGGGCTGACAAGCATTAGAAATTCTAGAGTCAAGTTAGGCTGTCTGCAACTCCACATATTCTAATAAATATACAAACTCAAGAACCAATGAGATGCAATAGGCTCAAAACATGGACCATATTCCTCATGTTCTATTAAAAAAACTCGAGTCAAAAGCAGTAAATAGTTATCAGAAAGTAAAGTTGTATGCACAAATGTTTCTCAATACCCAAATGAAAACTGTTGAAATTCTACATTTCTGGTACTGATTGTTGAATCCAAGGCCCAGCTCATAACTCTTGGAGAAAAGGATGGCAGAGCAATTCAAATTTTAAAGGCACTTTCCATCTACTCTCTGGAATTTCCCAACTTGCAAAACTCTAGAACAGCAAGGTAGAACATGGGCTCATCTACAAATTCTGTTACTTCAAATGAATGGTCAGCTGCAACCTTCTCCAAAGTGGCCTTATCAGGCAAGGCAGAGGTTACCATGTCAGAATACTGTTGCAGCTGTCTTGCTACAATCTCCCTACCCTGCGCATAACCAATGACCAGCCTTGCACCTACATGAGCTACCGTCAGAATCTTATGACCGTAAATTACAGAGAAATGATGCCCAATATAAAGAATTTGCTTCTCGAATCAGTTCCTTGTTCTTTCGTTCTTTGCCTTCTTAATTATTGGTCATCGAACCGCCTAGTTTTGTGTTCAAGGTATATAACCCCATGTTCTCGCAAAGCCACTCCAGATAGAAGTGAGACAGATACGCCTTATTATGATGGTAATGGTAAATTGGTAACCATGGTCACCTAGTTGTACTAAGCTAGTTCCCAAATTGTGATGTAGTTCTTTCTAACAAAAAGCAGTTTGATTCACTCAATAATTTGACATTGACTTGATCTAGTTTGAGATTTAGAGTGATTAGTCAATTTTATTTGGAATTCTCATAATTCTATTTACTTTTCATATCTATGTATTTAAAGTGTTTTCTAATCTGTTTCCTATTAAGAATGCCTGAACTATAAATGGAGTTTGTTTAAAGAAAAATGAGACTTATCAGAAGAATTCATATCAGTAATTTCACAGACCATCGCCTTACGAGAATTGAGAAGAGGTCATATGAGCAATTCCATAGACCATCACCTAAATTTTATAAGGTTTGACAACATTGTAAGATTTTAGAAATGCTGTGCTCATTGAACCTAACAATTAATTGAATTGAACCTAAGAAGCATGCAAATTGAATCAAACCATATTGAACTACAAAACTGAATTGGTTCATTAAAGTCGCTAAATTGGAACCACATTTTGGTTAGACTGAAAACAAACCGAATGAACCTGTGAACCTAATTAAGAACCATGATAGAAAGCAAATGGTAAATTGCTAACTAGACTATGAATAAGTCAACCTGCAAACTGGGTAACTCTGCAGGGTACAACATCCAACACTATCGACTCTGGGACATGCTTATTTTCCTTGAATTGTGAATTTTGTGCATGTGTCGATGATGATTAGACAACTGCTGTGATGGCCTTCTTATGGTACAGCTACAGTGATGATGATGAGATGATCATCATCGTGATGGCCTTCTTATGGATAGCTTATGAGGACAAGATCATGACAGTGTGGATGAGCTAACACTGGCCTACATAACCTATGGTTACCCCCCAACTAATAAAAGACACTGGCCTACGTAACCTATGGTTACCCCCAACTAATAAAAGGCCCATGCCAGTGGGACCTAAAATGTGTATCCAAGCCTAGCAGGCTGGTGGTCTGCACCCAGTCATCCAATTTCTTTCTATTTTCTTTCTTCCTATTTTGTTTTTCTTTTTTCCTTCTTTCTAAATTCCGACTGCCTGTTTTTCTCTCTTTCCAAGTCTATTCCTATTTTTTATCTTCTTTCTAACTGTACACTCTAATTCTCATCCTTATAGTCCTTTTATTTGTTCTTTCCTGAGATTTCTATCTGGTTACAATTTTCCATAAAAGAACCTTCTATCTTTATTTATGGATAGGATTAGAGATTTGACAATGAGCTGTATGATTTGGAAGAAAATCAAACAAAATAAATATCAATGAAAGGAGAAAAGAGAACCAACTTTTGTAATAATTCACTGTTGCATTTTTGAGTTGGACATCCTTGGAAGATTTTGGGATGTGTAGTCCCAGAACAGTTTATTTTCATGTGCAATTGAATTGATTTTCCTTTTTATTTGCTGAGGATGTCGGCTTTTGTTTGAATTGATTAAGCATATCGAGCATTAATAACTGGAACAACCCTCCTTTAGATGGTGAATCCTATACAGTTAATAGGCTAAACCAGCAACAGTTTGGTATTGCATTAGGGCAGATCGATCCACATCAATAGCTTAGACCCAAAATTGGCCAAACTATCCAAATTGGGAGACCACAGCCATCTAGCATTTTTTTTTTCATAATTACTGTGGGTAATTGTTCTTGATATGAAAGGAAAGGCAAAATGATCTTACATTGCTCTCGAGATGGCGTTGCTAACAGAGCCTGATTTAACATGTGTGCAGCTCACATTTGAATGATAAAACTCACTCATATCACATGCCTCCATATGTATAAATATGGGCTTCATTCCATTCCAACCAAAGTGAATTGTACTGTTGGATTGATAATGTGTATACAACACACATCAAAAAGAAATCTAGCTAGTACTATGCAGAGGAATCTGTATGATATTAGTGGGTTTAATTGCTAAATAAAAGGCAACATACATATTTAACAAGATAATTTAGAAACAAAGATTATTACTCAGTAAAAACAAGTTGGCCATTGTAGTTTAACTGTCAAATTGGAGGTCATCCAGAGGCGAGGGGGACAAATGGAATTCTAACAGATGTCAAAACACTCCAACCCCACAATATTTGAAAAACTTTCTCGCTTATGTATAGAACCAGATGGCCAGATGTATCACTAATGCCACAAGATCAGAGAATTCAGACTGTGGCCCCTATCAATAGCTAGCAAATGAAATATCTGTGGCCCATCTGCATGGGTCCCAAATGATGAAAGTCCCCAATCATTGTGGCCTGTTTGTTTGCATTAAAATACATACAATTTTTTTTAAATGGTTAACCAAAATTTACACTGATGGATGATCTAATCATACAAGTTTACGGGATGAGAAAGTAGCTTTTAAGCAACCTGCTAGGGAGAATGGAGAGTGAAGGGTGGCGTAGAGTCCAGAGTAAGAAGACGAGGAGGAGTACGGCTTTAAGCTGGGAGGATATTACTACATTATTTGTGGACAATCTGCCGGAATTCACTTAAGTTAAGTGGTTGAGAGAAACCTGTGCTAGTACAAGAAGGTTGTCGATGCATTCATCCCAAAGTCTAGCAGGAAGGGGGAGGGGAGATGCTTTGAGGAAAGATTAACATTGAAATGCATAGCTGCCCTGAATGGATGCAGTGTTCTTGGAAGAAAAATTGTGGTAAAGATGGCTTCCTATGGCTGGTCACAAAGAAGAGGAACCTTAAGATTTCAGTCTCACCTGAGTCAACCAAGAACAAAAGAGTGCCTATTGAAGAAGGACTATTCTTTGGGACCTATTGAAGAAAGCAAGCAGGGATTGATTTGGAACAGAGAAGATGTGAATGTCAATCTTCTGTGGATGTGGTGAAAGGAGAATCATCAAATTCGACAGAAGGGATCTTGGTTGAGAAGGAGGTAGTCTTGGCAAACTCTAAATGGTTAAAAAATAGTCTGATTGGGAAGGTGAGACGGGTAGGTGCTATTGCTCAATTTCAGAAGCTCTGTGGAGATTGGGGTTTGGGAGAAGTGAGGACAGCGACTTTGGGGGGGTCAGAATCCTTGATTTCCTTCGAGAATTTGGAAGGGGCTTGGGAGGTTTTGAAAAGAAATGAGGCGGTTGTCGCGGAACTGTTTATCTGACTGGATTGATGGATCCCAAACATCAGCAATCCATCGAGTATAGTCTGGTTAGGTGCTTTGGGGTTCCTCTTCATGCCTGGGACGAGAATTTTTGAAAAAATTGTAGCAGATTTGGAGAGTTCTTGGAAGCATCAAAGGAGATGACCGAGAGGAGTAGTCTACAGTTTGGGAGGATTTGTGTTCAAGTTGACAACCATCGATTTATCAACGAAGAGGTGAAATTGAACATCTTTGGCAAAATTTTCTTACCAACAATCAAGGAAAAAACTGAAATTGAAGCCTAGTTCCGAGAGAATAAGAAAGTTGGGGCTGGGATGCAGGGGTTAAGGAAAATACGGTCCTAGAATCCGAGGCAGACTTCAGCCTAGCTGTGTTCGCTGGTGCTGGAAAAGAGGTCAGTAACGAAGATGAAGATGCACAAAAACTGACAAGCTGCCAAGAGGTGGCAGGAGCGCTGTCTAAAAATGCTATTGTGGCTGATCCTAATTTGCCATCACCGAGATCGAAGAGAGACCCAGTCTCAGCTACTTCTAGGGGAAGTTTTCTAAGAAAGAGGTCTAAGGGGGCTTTGCATCCAAAGCCATTGAGGAAGGAGGAAGCACAGGCATCAAGAAGGGGTTGCAAGCTTTATTAACGAAGAGGGAAAGGCAAAAGGATTGTCACCAAAAGCAAGAGATGCCCTTTCATAGACATGGCTTCATCTAATAAAACCGTCTTGCACTGTGTAACCCAAAGTGCATTACAACTGGGCGTCATCTTCTCGTCGGGTAGAGGCCCTCTTAAGAGGTTCGGCCCAATTCCAAGGTCAACCCAACCGTTTTCTTTTATAAATGGATTGGCAAAGCCCATGAATCTTAGTCTGGAAAAGTCTTATTTTCTGGGGGACCTAGTTATTAGATCTACCAATAATAAAGCCCCTAAAGAGAGAGTTCGAGGAGTTCATCAAGAAAATTGGCCAGCGGAAGTAGCTTCTATTAAACCTCACAGTGCCATTTACACCCTTCAGGAAGGATGTAAAGGAGAAGATGGGGAGAGTTCTATTGTTCCATGCTCGATGCAATCAAAGGAAGATAGTGGAGAGGAGCTTTCTCCAGGGGCATTTGATGATGTCTACAACAATTTCAGAGTTCATTCATGTCACGGAGATCTGGGGCAACCACTTCCATGTCAGGGAGATCTAGGGCAACCACCTCAGTGTGTTAGAAAGGAAAAGACAATGGTGGGTCAGAATAAGCAGAAGGCGCACTCTTTTCCTTTACTAACAACAAAATGGAGATGCCTATTGGGAAAACAATTGAAGAGGAAGAGCACTGCTAATTTTGGAAGGAAAGTTATTCCATCTGTTGCAATAGCGACCATGCTAGCTACTTCCATAAGTTCGACAAGTTCAAATAGATTAATATCTCAAGCGTATTTCAGTTCACCATCCAAACAGTCAAGAAGGGGTAATTCTTCCATGGAAGAAGAAAAGAAGGTCGCAGAAACGGGCAAGAAGTTAGGGGTGTCAATCGGGCCTAATGAAAATGAATTGCTGCTCATTATCACACGTATAGAAAGGAAAGAGAATGGGGTCTCTCATGATATGGAGACGATTCCAAAGAAGGTGGGTGGGGATTATGAGGGCAAGGTAGACTAGTCGAGGTTTCTTTAGAGGGTGTTCGGTCTGAAGGTTGCTATGATCAGTGTTAGCTGGAATGTCAGAGGGTTGAGGAAACTTGAGAAAAGAGTAGCGATAAGAAAGCTAGTTAGAAAACAAAAGGTTAGTCTTCTTATGCTACAGGAAACTAAAATCTCAAAACATGTAAAGCACATCATTAGGGAGGTTTGGGGTTCTCGAAGTTGTCAATGGGAGTGGGTGCCATCAGAAGGAGCTTCTAGGTGCCTTACTTCGATATGGGATGAAAAAATGTTGAAAATGGAGGATGTGTTTAAATCTTAAAGGATGCTATCCATCAAATTTAACGATATTAAAGAAGATTTATCTTCGGCAAGTGCAAATGTGTATGGGTTGAATGAAGACTCATTGAGAGACGACTTTTGGTCGATGATTTCAAGCATGATTTCACAGTAGCCAATTCCATGGTGTATCCGAGGTGACTTTAACATGATTAGATATCCTATGAAAAGAAAGGGGGAAGTCAGACACCAAGCGGCATAGAGAAATTTTCAGAGTTCATCAATGAAAATGAATTAATAAATATGCCTCTAGTGGGTCGGAAATTCAAATGGTCTAATAATCAAGAGAGGGGCAGCCATGAGCAGAACTGATTGGTTCCTTGTTTCTAAGGAGTGGGATGAGCACTTTGCAGGAGCAATTCAGGCAGCGCTTCCAAGGTATGTGTCTGATCATTATCCCATTAAGATTTCTACCAACACGATTGATGGTGGTCTTAAACCCTTTCGATTTAAGAAATGTTGGCTATCTTAGAAAGATTTCCTTCCCAAGATTCAGGCTTGGTGGACTCAGTTGGAATTCAAGGGGTATGCAGGTTTTTCTTTAATACAAAAGTTACATGGTCTCAAAGTAAGAATTAAGGAGTGGAAAAAGTTAGAATTCAGAGGGCTAGATGATAAAAGATGTGTTAGAATTCGAAAGGCTAGATGATAAAAGATGTGAGTTGGAGAGGGAATTGGACAAGTGGGACAATCTAGAAGAGGAAAGATTGCTAAACCAAGACGAGTTGGAAGTGAGGAGAGAGGTTAAGAAGAAATTATGGGGGATTAACCGCATGGAGGAAATTTCTTAGATACAGAAGTCTAGATCTCTTTGGCTAAAGGAAGAGGATAAGAATATCAAATTTTTTCGTTGGTGGCAAATGCTAGAAGGAGGATACCAAATTTTTTCGTTGGGTGGCAAATGCTAGAAGGAGGATCAATTACATTGGAAAGATCAAGAAAAATAACAAACTCTTACAAGACCGGACAGTGATTAAAGAGGAAGTTGCTCAATTCTATCAAAAGTTATACTCCATAGATGGCTTTGTCAGGCTGACATTGGATGGTGTGGAATTCCCTCAAATCCAGGAGGACCTTAAGTCGTGGTTGGAAAGAGAGTTTGATGAGGACGAAATTAGTAAAACTTTAACAGATTGTGTGGGTGATAAAGCACCTGGCCTTGACGATTTTAATTTCACCTCCATTAAGAATGCATGGACTTTTATCAAAGAGGATTTTTGCTGTATACTTTTAGAGTTCCACCAAGGAGGCAAGTTAAATAGAGAAATGAATGCCACCTTCTTATGCCTCATTCCAAAAGTTCCAAATCCAGTAAATCTAAAGAATTTTAGATCGATTAGCTTGGCGGGATGTATTTATAAATTGTTGGCGAAGATTCTAGCAAATAGATTGAGAAGGGTTTTGCCTCTCATCATTAGTTCTTCTCTAGGAGCATTTATTCAAAATAGACAAATCTAGGATGGCATTTTGATTGCTAATGAACTCATTCATTCAAGAAAAAGAGATCGAAAGGAAGGAGTGGTTTTCAAAATTGATTTAGAAAAGGCATATGACCATGTTGACTAGGATTTTGTAGACTACATGTCGGGAAGATTTGTATTTGGGGAGAGGTGGCGAAGATGGATTACAGAATGCATTTCAACCTCTTCTTTTTCAGTTCTTGTTAATCATTCTCCTATTTGGCTCTTTAGGGCCTCAAAGGGACTTAGACAGGGTGATCCATTGTCTCCTTTCTTGTTTACTATTGTGGCGGAAGCAATGAGTGCTCTTCTCTCTAAAGCAAAAGACTTGAACTTGATTAGTGGGTTTGAAGCTGGTAGAGGCAGAGGGGTGGTTACTTAACTTCAATTTGCAGATGATACAATTCTTTTTTCTTCTACAAAATAGGAAGAAGTGGCAACATTGAAGTGAATCCTAAGATGTTACCAGTTGGTTTCTGGCCTAAAGATTACTTTATCAAAAAGCTTTTTAGTGGGGGTGGGTTGTCCTAAAGGGACAATTCAAATGTTGGCTAAGAGATTTCATTGTAGACAAGGCAAACTCCCATTCCAGTACCTCGGTTCGCCTATTAGGGCAAATCCAAGAGCACTTTCTTTGTGGGATCCAATGATTGAGAAATTTGAGAAGAAACTATCCACTTGGAAGAGGCCCTCTTGTGGGTGGGATTACTTTGATAAAATCGTCTTTATCAAATCTCCCAGTTTATTATATGTCCTTCTACAGGATGCCAGAGTACATTATTAAGAAGTTGGATAACATAAGGAGGAACTTCTTATGGGAAGGTCATTATTCTGGAAGGAAGATACATTTGATGAAATGGAGTGATGTGATTAAACCAAAAGCTGCGGGTGGTGTGGGGTAGGGAGACTTGGTGCTTAAAAATTGGTCTTTATGATGGGGACATCTTACCAAATTCCCCAAAACCATACAAAGTTTATCAGAGAAGAAAGCGCAGGGCAGCCGATCAAGCTCTAATCTGGTTGGATGATCAATACTATGGCATTGAACGCGAAGAAAAGACAAATCCACCGTTGGATTATCTTTCAGAGGAGATCCGACGGTTGGATTTCGTTTGATCACGATGGCGGAGCATCGATGGCCCATGTGCACAATTACAGTGAAGGCCCCACATAGGGAAGTGGCACATGGATTGGAGAAGTGAAGGGGTCCTTGGATTTAATTTTGTTTTGAGGGCCCATGGTTTGATTTGTTAATGTATTGGGTCCCATGTTTCATTTATTTCTTCCCTTAAGTTATTTGTTTGGTCCCATAGTTTAATTATTTAATTAGTTTGGTCCCATATTAAGTTTTTATTAGAGTCTGTAGAGGGACCCGTTTTGTCTTATCGATGTAATAAATAAGAGAGAAAAGGGGGGACCACCATTTAAGAAAAAAAAAAAAAAAGAAGAAAACAAAAGATTCTTGCGCAAGATAGACTTGCGCACGAATCCCAATGTGCGCAAGTCTATCTTGCGCAAGATCCCCTCCCTCCTTTTTCTCCTCTTTATTTCCTTTCATGTCTTCCTCTTTCTTCTTTTCCTTTTTCCTTTTTTGGTTGGAGAAATCCTTTAAATCTAGGGCTAGGTCTTCTCCACCAGCATGATGCATGTAAGAAAAAAAATTCTGGAATAAAAAAGAGCTTCTTCTTCTTCTTCTTCTCTACTTGGTTGCAAGCCACCTTCTTGCCAGCCACTTCTAACGCCTCCTGTGATTGGAGTTTGGTGAAAGTCCAACAAAGGTATTCTCTATCTCTTCTACTCTTCTCTTTTTGAGCATCTTCTAGCCACTACAAGAGCCCAGATCTGATCTTCACCAACTGAACCACAACAAGCCCTAAGTGTTGGAAGTTCTGCCTTCCATTAAGATCCACTATTAAATCTGGGGAACTATTACTGCGGGATCTGTGATAAGGGTCTAGATCTGTTGTTGACCCACCCCTTGGAATTGATAGACGGTTTGTACTGATCCAGATCTGAATTTTATACAATTTTCAGATCCAGATCTGAACTTTCTGCACTTTTCTGATTTCAGCACTTCAACTACATTGCAATAGCTTAGGTTTGCATCGTCCTGCATCAATCTTGGTATCAAAGCCATAGGTTCACTTAGGGTTCTGCAACTATTTTCAGTTCTGGAACTTCTTTTCAAATCTGAAAATTACTTGCATTATCTGAAATCTGTTCAGAAAATTACAGATCTGAAATCTGTTGGTATCAGTCCACCATTCATCATATCTGAAATCTGTTCAGAAAATTACAGATCTGAAATCTGTTGGTATCAGTCCACCATTCATCATATCTGAAATCTGTTCAGAAAATTACAGAACTGAAATCTGTTCAGCAGTGCACATCTGCAATTGATTTTCAGTTCTGAAAATTTTCTCTGCAGAGCATACACAGCATCGCATCACAACTGCAGTTGCTTTTCAGTTCTGGAAAATATTTTCAGCAGTGCATAAAGTAACATTGCATCACATCTGAAACTGATTTAATTCTGAAATTATTTTCAGCAGTGCATAAAACCATCATTGCATCGCATCTGAATCTGATTTCAGTTCTGAAATTAATTTCAGCAGTGCATAACACAACATTGCATCATATTTCAGTTCTGAAATTATTTTCAGCAGTGCATAAAACATCATTGCAACGCAACTGAATCTGATCTCAGTTCTGAAATTAATTTCAGCAGTGCATAACACATCATTGCATCATATTTCAGTTCTGCAGTGCATAATAAATTTAGGATAGTCATCTTAGCATCCATCTTGTATGCCCACTAGGAGTGGTAGGGATTTCCAACCCGAACACCTTACAATGGATTCATCCCAAATTTCCAAGTTGATGGATGAGGCCCTGGCCAAGAACAATGTCATTATGAATGAGAGGTTGGCTGCCATGCAGGCGCAATCTGACATCCGCCTTCATGAGGCCACAACTCGTCTCGAGGCACGCCTCGAACAGATTGAAAGGTCCCAACGTGATGATGACGGGCATCGTCATGCTCGGAATCGCCCACAAGGGAGACCTAGGGGTAGAGAGCGAGATAATGAGACCGACCTCGAATCTGAGGCGGGTGATGACCGTAGGCCCCAAGGCAGGAGACGGAATTCTGAAGAGTGGGCCCTGAGAAGTGTAAAGGTTGAAGCCCCAACCTTTGATGGTCGCATTGATCCTAGGGTCTACTCTGATTGGGAATCCGACATGGACCATTATTTTGATTGGTATGATATGTCTGAAGAAAGGGAGGTCACTTTGGTCGGGATACGACCATCCTTCTCGTGGAAGATCGTTTTTACTGGCCAAGTCTCAAGCGAGATGTTGCGCACACGATTGCGCGTTGCCGTACTTGCCAATTAGCAAAGCAACGCAAACAGAATACCGGCCTGTATACTCCTTTGCCCGTGCCTCACGCACCGTGGCAAGATCTTAGCATGGACTTCGTGCTTGGGCTTCCTAAGACATCCAAGTAGCACGATTCCATCTTTGTCGTTGTGGACCGTTTTTCCAAAATAGCCCATTTTGTTCCATGCTCCAAAACTTCTGACGCTTCGCATATCGCGAAGATCTTTTTCGAGCGTATTGTTAGCCTTCATGGTGTCCCAAAGACCATTGTGTCTGACAGGGATGTGAAGTTCACTAGCTATTTTTGGAAAACACTGTGGAAACTCTTCGGCACTAAATTGCAATTTTCTTCTGCCTATCATCCACAGACTGATGGACAAACTGAGGTAGTGAACAGAGTTTGGGAAATCTGTTGAGGTGTCTTGTGGGTGAACATGTGCGAACATGGGAATCTGTTTTACCAATAGCTGAATTTGCATACAATAGTTCAGTCAATAGGTCCATAGGCATGAGCCCATTTGAAGCTGTTACTGGTTACAAACCTAGAATGCCTATAGATCTCATTCCCATCTCATCCATTCATCGTCCTTCTGAGTCTGCTGATGCATTCATTCGACGCATACATGCATTACATGCTGAAATCAGGAAACAAATTAATTTACATAATGCACAGTACAAATTATCTGCTGATTCACATCGCAGATTCACAGAATTCCAGGTGGGTGATGATGTAATGGTTCGCATAAAGCCTGAGCGATTCCCGCAGGGAATTGCCAAGAAATTACATGCTCGCAGTATGGGTCCATACAAGATTTTGAACAGGTTGGGTCCTAATGCGTATGTGCTGGACATTCCTTCTGATATGGGTATTAGTTCCACTTTCAACATTGAAGACCTTGTTCCTTTCCATGGCCCCACACCATCCCCCCTTGAGCCATCTGGTGTTTCTTCTCCGTTACCTAATTTTGAGCCAGCATCCTTCTCTCACCTACCCCAGCCGACCCCCCCTCCTAACACTAAAGCTCAGTTGAAGGATGTAGTAGAAGACATATTGGATGACCAATTGGTCTCCACCAGACACGGGGGCATTCAAAAATTTCTTGTCAAATGGAAGGATCGACCTCAGCATGACAGCACCTGGATCACAAGGACTGAATTGCAGCGCATTGATCCCGATCTTTTGGAACGCTTTGATAGTTTCATCTCCCCAGAGGTGAGATTTTCGCAGCCGCGGGGCAATGATGGGGACATCTTACCAAATTCCCCAAAACCATACAAAGTTTATCAGAGAAGAAAGCGCAAGGCAGCCGATCAAGCTCTAATCTGGTTGGATGATCAATACTATGGCATTGAACGCGAAGAAAAGACAAATCCACCGTTGGATTATCTTTCAGAAGAGATCCGACGGTTGGATTTCGTTTGATCACGATGGCGGAGCATCGACGGCCCATGTGCACAATTACAGTGAAGGCCCCACATAGGGAAGTGGCACATGGATTGGAGAAGTGAAGGGGTCCTTGGATTTAATTTTGTTTTGAGGGCCCATGGTTTGATTTGTTAATGTATTGGGTCCCATGTTTCATTTATTTCTTCCCTTAAGTTATTTGTTTGGTCCCATAGTTTAATTATTTAATTAGTTTGGTCCCATATTAAGTTTTTATTAGAGTCTGTAGAGGGACCCGTTTTGTCTTATCGATGTAATAAATAAGAGAGAAAAGGGGGGACCACCATTTAAGAAAAAAAAAAAAAAAGAAGAAAACAAAAGATTCTTGCGCAAGATAGACTTGCGCACGAATCCCAATGTGCGCAAGTCTATCTTGCGCAAGATCCCCTCCCTCCTTTTTCTCCTCTTTATTTCCTTTCATGTCTTCCTCTTTCTTCTTTTCCTTTTTCCTTTTTTGGTTGGAGAAATCCTTTAAATCTAGGGCTAGGTCTTCTCCACCAGCATGATGCATGTAAGAAAAAAAATTCTGGAATAAAAAAGAGCTTCTTCTTCTTCTTCTTCTCTACTTGGTTGCAAGCCACCTTCTTGCCAGCCACTTCTAACGCCTCCTGTGATTGGAATTTGGTGAAAGTCCAACAAAGGTATTCTCTATCTCTTCTACTCTTCTCTTTTTGAGCATCTTCTAGCCACTACAAGAGCCCAGATCTGATCTTCACCAACTGAACCACAACAAGCCCTAAGTGTTGGAAGTTCTGCCTTCCATTAAGATCCACTATTAAATCTGGGGAACTATTACTGCGAGATCTGTGATAAGGGTCTAGATCTGTTGTTGACCCACCCCTTGGAATTGATAGACGGTTTGTACTGATCCAGATCTGAATTTTATACAATTTTCAGATCCAGATCTGAACTTTCTGCACTTTTCTGATTTCAGCACTTCAACTACATTGCAATAGCTTAGGTTTGCATCGTCCTACATCACTTTATTAGCTAAATGGTGGTGGACATATGGGGAAGAAAAAACTGTGCTTTGGAGGAGGGTTATTATTTAAAAATATGTTTTTTTTTTTTTGGGGGGGGGGGGGGGGGGGGGGGGTTTGGTAAATTGCGGTTGGGTTCCAAAAATAGTCCCTGGGTATAGGTTGTTTGGGATCTAGGCTGTCATTTTGAGTTTTGGGGATGTGTCAAATGTTAAGGGGGTAGTGTTTGAAAAGTATTTGGGTTTCAAAGTGGGAAAGGGAAATAATGTTCGTTTCTGATTTGATGATTGGGCAAGGGTCGGTCCTTTATGTCATTCTTTTCCTAGAGTGTTTAGGGTGGTCTCTAATAAAGAGTCTTCAGTCAAAGATTGTCAAGTTTGAGATGGGGACATTATGTATTGGGATTTGGGTCTTAGGAGGGTTCTTCGCTAGTCAGAGTTAGTTGAATTTGAGTCTTTGTTATGTCTTCTTTCTAACACTTTCTTATGTAGGGATGTTATAGACTCACGTATTTGGAAGCCATCCTCTTTGGGAGCTTTTTCCTCAAAGTCATTCTATAGGGTGTTGGATTCAACTAGTGAGGAGCAGTCTTCATGTGCCTTAATTTGGTTGGATCTTTCTCCTCCTAGAATGGAGGCTTTTTGTTGTCTGGCAGCGGCAGGAAAGATTTCGACAACCGACATGTTAAGAAGGAGGGGGTTGATGATGGATTCTATATCGGATATGTGTTGCCTTTATGGGAGGGAAAGAGAGTCCATAGACATCTTTTCATACATTGCAGTGTGACATCATCTCTTTGGGGGCACTTCCTCAATTTATGTGGTGTGGCATGGTGTTTTCCACGTTCTCTGTCTAGCCTTATTGAAGCTTAGAGAGGGATCACCTATGGTGGGATGCGGAGTGACTTTATGGAAAATTATTCCATACTCTAGTATGTGGTCTATTTGGAAAGAGAGACATGAGAGAATTTTTAGTAGAAAATAGTCAACATGGGAAGGCATTGTCTCAACTGTTACTATGAGAATTGCAAAATGGGCATGTGCTAAAAAGGATTTTGCAAATCTCAAGATAGATAATGTTCTACATAATTGGGGTGCTTCTTTATTGGTAGGTGTCTTAAAGAGGAGGAGGACAGATTTGTGGTGTTCTCCTCCGATAGGAGTCTTAAAGTTTAATGTGGATGGCGCAGCACGGGGTAAATTGGGGTTAGCAGGCATTGTTGGTGTTCTAAGAAATCACAAAGGAGAGATATTGCACATCTTCTCAAAGCATGTTGGAACTAGAAACTCCAATGACACAGAAGTCCTCGCTATTTTGGAAGCTCTTCGCATATTCAACACCTCCTATCAGCATAGGCTCAAAGTAGACAGTGATTCCTCTAATGCCATTTCATGGGTAAAATCCTTTAATGGTCCTAGGAAGATGCAATTCTACTTTAATTAGATTCGTCATCTAGGATCATTGGTTCGGTTGTCTTTTAAGCATGTTAGTAAGTCTGCCAAAAACATGGCAAATGGCCTAGCGAAGCAAGGGGTTCACCGATTATCTAATTTAATTGCTCCTGTTATGTAAGGTGTGGTCATTTTTCAGCATATACTGGAAGATTCTCTCCTACAGCCTGTTTTGTATCCTTTTTCTTAATAAGTTTTCTGTTACCAATAAAAAAAATGAAGATCAAAGGTGAATTTCCAAAAATGAGTTTTGGAAATTCACCTTTGATCTTCCTTTTTAACTGCTTAAAATAAAATCCTATGTAATTGAATTCCTATGTGTTTTAATGCAAACAAACCGCTTACAGCTTACTACTAATTCAACTTTGTCTTCTACATTGAATTCAGAACAATTGAAAATTTTCAATTGTAGGCCTTACTGATTCTGGACAGAAGATTCTCAGCATCAAATCTCAAAATAAAAACAGGCAATCAAGGAAAACCCAAAAGAAAAAACAGTACTCAGTTCCAGAATGACCTGGCGAACAGCGCCCAGCGATTGCAGCAAGAATCTGATCGAGCGAAAAACACAATCCAGGAAGATAGCAGATAAAGACCGCATCAAAATCCATCCACTTCTGCGGCACCTCGACAATCCCTCCCTGCCAGCACCTGACTCCATCATCGAACTTCTCCTTGATCAGCGCCAACTCGAACAGCGACTCATGAACGACTAGCAGCAGCTCAAAGGGCTCCTTCCCGGAAGGCTCCACCGAACCCACCAACTGTTCGACGAAATGCTCGGTTCCATGAGACACGAGAATCCTCGAACTGGGTCCGATTCGGGCGGAGGAGATGATTCGGGAGGTCTTGCGATTGCGCTCGGAGGGGGAGTTTATGGAGTCAGACTCGACGAAAGACCAGTCCTTTTCGATGATTTCTTGGATTGGGATTGCAGAGACAGTAGGGTCTTGGTTGGAGAGGGAGAGGCGTGGAAGCCTGTCGATTGAAGGAAAGAGAATGATGGGGCTTTGGGGTTGGTGGTGGGGTTTATGGAGAGGGAAAGAAAGGGGTTTTAGAGAGGTTTTGGGGGTGGATGAAAGAGGGAAGAAGGAAAGAGAGCTCATCATCATGGGTTTGATTTTGCTTTTGATTTGGATTTTGACAGATGGTTGTTGTTTGTTTGGGTGTGGATGAGATAAGCAGAGAGAGACAGAGACAGAGAGAGAGAGAGAGAGAGAGAGGTCATAGAAGAATGAAGAGAAGGGGGGAAAATGGCGGGGCTCTCATCATGGTTGATGATTTTCGCGGGAGGGAGAAGATTGAAATTTGCAACGTTAGCGTTTTTATCCTGTGAGACACTGGCAGCAGCTAGGACTATGAGTTTGTGGGTGGAGAATTGAGAGATGCAAGAAAATAGCATTTTGCAATTATACAGTACTTTTTAGCCCACAACAAAAAAAATGGAATTTATTTTTTTTATTTTTAGGTTCCGATTTATAAACGGGTCGGATTTGAAGCATGTAACCTGTTTACATTGCAATTCATAAACATTGTTATAAGATGTATTATCATAGGTGGATGCCCACATTGGGACCCACATGAGATAAGGGGATTACTTAGGGTTAGAGTCTTTCCCTATTAGGTTGCTTAGGGAGGAAGCAATCTTATTCTATAAATAAGATCCTCCTCCCCCCCATTATGTACACAGATCTAATGAATAAGAATCTTTCTCCCTCCCCCTATTCTTCTTTGTCTTTGGTTATCCTTTAGATTTGTAACACGTTATCAGCACGATGCTATAACCGGTTATATCCTTGATCGATTTCCTTTCTATTTGATCTGAAAGCGGTGGAGGTTCCTGGACCTCGTCTCTCTCCAAATCATCGACTTTTCGCTTTCTATCCGAAGGAGGAGGGCTCCCAACCTCTTCTACAGCAGCTGCTACTGCTATTTCTTCCTCTGCCATTGCTTACGGAGCGAGAGAGATTAAGAAATCGATGTCTATACGAGCTGAAACGAAAAACCCAGATGGGAAAACGAGAATCTGAAATGGGGATAGACCGATTTCTCCATTGCCTTCCTCATCTCCTTCGTGTTCGTTTTCAAACCCCTCGACGAGTCCCTCAGGTGGCAGCAGATCCACAACTGAGGGAGAGGCCATTGGCTCTGATCGGCACCAGGAAGAAGCCGGTGATCAACGTATGCCCCGTTGGAGCAGTCGATTACATGCCAGGCCTCTGCCTCAAAGAAGACCAGGCCTCCACCACGACCATGGCCGTCAAGAAGTTCATCTGTGCGTCCGTCATCGCTCCAGTAGATCAGACAGAGGCCGCTGACAAGCGACGAGATCTGTTGCCGGCGTTTCCCTCTACTCCCGATAGGCCCACTCGGTGCTCATCGTGCCGGAAACAGAGGCAAAGAATCAACCCCAGTTCTTGTCTGGGTCAAACTAATATCTCTCTTTCTCAATCTCTGAAACTTTTTCTGTCAAATTGCAGAGAAGATATTGACAGAAAGTGGAATTCTGGTATAAATGAAACCAACCCTTTTGAGGGGTGAGGGGGGAATCAGATTGGTGAGGAAGGAGCCACAGGGCTCCTTTCGATTTTGGGTTGCAGAACCCAGACACTAAAAGATGAAGAAGACCGCCTGGGTTTTTATTAAACCCAGGTCGGCTCTTGGTTTAGGTCAGGTCGTTCAGACCTGATCCATGGTGCAGTAGTGCCCAGGTCAGGTTTGGGTTAGTTCAGACCGGACCCGCTTTGCAGCACCCAACAGTTCAAGCAGTATTGTTCAGGTCGGGTCAAGCCGACCTGAAACCGTTTGCAGCAATCCAGCCTGTTCGTCAGTTGCTGACATCAGCATACGTCAGCTAGCTGTACGGTCAAAAGCAGATTTGACCGGATCGATGGCAGAAACTTGTTTCTGCGATATCTTGACGATCCGGAGTCCGATTTGGGATCTATTTGTACCTACGGAAAGCTCGCGAGCAGATCTACAAATTGGCACCAAAAGGAGGATGATTCAAAGGTTAAGTAATTTCTCCTTATTTTATGATCTCTTATTAGTTTGTATTTATCTTTATTCTTTTAGATCTACAAATATTTATCATTTGATCCTTGTGATGATTATTCGTTTTCTTTTATCGAAAAGAGATCATAATAAAATTGAAAATCATGGATCATAAATAGAACCAGAAGTTCTATGCAAGAAATTGGAACCAGAAGTTCCATACGATATTTAGAACCAAAAGTTCTTTCAAATTCGGACCAGAAGATCCGTTGGTTATTTTACTCTGAAACCAGAAGTTTTCAGATCTACAATACGTATTCAAAGTTTCATCTAATACTTAAAACTATAAGTTCTATATCGAATAAATAATCTGAACCTGCAGTTCTGTATGTTATTCTAATTTAGAACCAGAAGTTCTAACTCGGACCTGAAGATCCATAAATTATCCTAACCTAGAACCTGAAGTTCTAACTCGTACTGAAAAATCCATGAACTATTCTAATTTAGAACCAGAAGTTCTGATACTTAAGCTGAGAACCCGATGTTCTAAACTTCAATTTCTAAATTCTTCATCACATTTTTATTATTATCTTTGATTGGATGTTAAGAACCTGAAGTTCTACATTTTATTTTCTGTTTCTCTTATACATTTATTTTTATATTCCTTAACATTATACTGCATGCTTGATATAATTCCTTCGGTATAATTATCACTAATGATTATCTGAAACTTTAGTTTTGATGAATTTATTATTGCCAGAAGCAATAGTTCCAAATAATAGAACCTGAAGTTCTATATCCAATGAATAATCTGGACCCGAAGATCCATACATTATCTAGAACCAGAAGTTCTAAGATTTAGAATATGAACCCGAAGATTCATATTCATCATCAAACTTGGAGCTTTGATTTCTAAAGATTCAAAGTAGTGTAGATTGATACAACGGCCATGAAATCAAACCTGAAGTTTTGATAGAACCAGAAGTTGTGATTCAAACATGAAGCTTTGATAGAACCAGTAGTTCTAAGAACCTGAAGTTCTATCACTAGCCTGAAGTATTGACAGAACTAGAAGTTCTGATTCATCAGTTAAGAACCCGAAGTTCTAACTTTCTGATTGGCCAATTCTTCATTATATTTTGTCATCGGATATTGAGAACCCGAAGTTCTATTTTTGTTTGATTGTTATTGGTAAATCGATCTTTACACACTCTAAAAGGCTTGGTAATACTATCAAAGTTAGAAATAATATATCCCTGAAGGATATGGCATACGCTCTTATTTTCCGCGCCATTATATCCCCATTAGACAGGGATGATCACCAGCAGATGGTCATACACCCAATGCTTGAAATAAATGCCAGATTAGTCAATTAAAGTCCCTCCAGAAGAGATAGATATAATATGTTCTCCCGTAGAGATGTAATAAACCACCCCAGGAGAGGTGATTGAAAATGCATTTTGTTTGGAAATTGGGCGAAACACCAAGCATGGTCTGGAAGACCTACAACTACTTTTATGAGTTTGAACATTGAGTTCAGTTTTTAGATATTTTGTTGACTGGTAAGACTTATTTTTAATCCCCCGTATATTATGTTATATTTGCTTTGAATGCTGAATTGTTTAGTTGTTCTTACTTTTATTTTGCAATGCGATTACCTAATTATGTGAGTTTATTATTACTTGCTCTATGGCTCATGGAATGCATGAAGCTGAGGATAATACCTGTCCGGTAGACAGTGCAACAAAACACACTACATTGAAAAAACCAGAAGTTTTTCTCTGAATTAGTGTTTCATTCATGCACGGCATCGATCATAGCTGTATCCGTACAAATACTTGAATGCTCCAGAAGAGTCCGCACATAATATTTGTACATCATTACTAGTCTTGACAGCCAGAAGCTGATACTAGAAAAGCTAAGTGCATTCTCCTTATATTTCAAGGCTATATTACAAGACAATCTTTACAAATCGAATCATATTCGATTATGAGCAAAACGACAAAGTTAAGCCAGAAGCTTGGTATTCTAGGGGTCCTATGCTCTGGTAAATTATTGATACTTCTGTTACGTTCTCCTTAGAGTACCATCTATTGACCATCCTTTTCGCAAAGGATATTGTGTGGCATTTGTTAACCTATCTAATCCCGCCCATTAGCACATATTATTAAACCTAGGCTACACATCCTTAATCATGTTATTAAATTTATAAGACTTAATAGCGTAGGTTTGTGACCTGCATGAACTTAGAACGTAGACTCTATGTTGGTTATACTTCACCCTAATTAATGGATATCTAGACCCAATGACAGGAGATATATTCATTGTTCGTTTTTGCTAATTGTCACCTTGATAAGATAGTCTTCTCGCCGTTAGGGGGAGATAAGAGAGTTCCTGAAGAACACCTTGTTCCTGAAGAACAATTCGTTCCTGAAGAACGGCGAGAATTAATATGGAATACTTCCACTCAATCTCATATAGATTTATGTACTTCACAATGTGAGAATGAAGTACGGAGAATTGTGCACTTAATTACAAATGAATTCCTTGATGCTTTTAATGATGCAGCAAAAGTGACTAGGTCACATGTATCGGCTATGAACACACAAGCACGAATTAATGTCCCTGTAGGACAAGTACGAATTAATGTTCCTGAAGAACAAGGTCCAAATATGGCAGCAAATGAATCTACACATGCCAGAAGCATGGTAGACTTATAGGTTTCAAGGACTCAGCTCCCCAGAAGAGGAGAAATGAGCAATCATATCCCAATCATACTCCAGAAGAGGTATACTCCCGAAGAGTTTATGATAAAATCCACTCTCTCCAAATTTCCTGAAGAAATTAATGTCCCGGAAGAGACATGAGTCCCAGAAGAGACTCTGGAAGCCCCTGAAGAGGCAATGGGTACCCAATAAATAAAGAGATCTCTATACTTTATAATTATTCAAAAGAGAGATGGGATAGAAATGAAATTATCATCGATGACGCATTTGTATATGCGGTAGCTACTCAAATATCAATGGAAATTAAGAATGTTGTTTGTGATATAAAACCACGTTCTATAAATGAATGTCGACAAAGAATATATTGGCCAAAATAGAGAGATGCCATTGAGGAATTGCAGTCTCTCAATAGAAGTGGTATATATGAACCTATAGTACAAACCCCAAATGGTGTTAACCCTGTAAGTTACAAATGGGTGTTTGTAAGGCAAATGAACGAAAGGCAAAATTGTGATATAAGGTTTCCTGTAGAAACCTGGGATTGAAAACATACACAGACATATATATATGAAAATCCCAGAAGGATTTGCTTTGCCTGAAGCAAAGTCAGAGAGTACGTACTCAATATAAGTAAGACGTTCATTGTACAGCCTGAAACATTCCAGAAGAATATGGTACAATCGTCTTAGTGAAGGAAGAGTATGAAAACAATCCCATTTGCCTGTTCCTGTTTATACAATCCTTAAATGGATTTATAATAGTAGAAGTTTATGTTATTTACATAAATAACATAAATCTAATCGAGACTCTAGAAGAGCTCGAGAAAACTATTGACTATTTTATCTCGACCCGCAGATCGAGAGAAGTTCTAATGAGATTTTTATTCTTTATAAATATGCTTCCCATATATAGTTTTGCACAAAGGCTTTGGATTGGTATTAAACAAATGCTATGATATCTATGTCTATTTTATGGTTGAAACCAAATTTTGTAGGATATACAGATTCAGGATTTATCCCTGATCCTCATAAGGATCGATCATAGACATGTTATATGTTTCTTCATGTCAATATCATTATTTTTGATATTCTACTAAATTGACTATTGATAGCTACTTATTCTAACCATGTTGAGATTTTTAAGGCAGTGGGGAATGTGTATGGCAAAAATATTTAACTCAGCATAGATATAGTTCTTGTCAATTACCTCTTAGTACAGGTACTCCGAGCATTATTTGCAAAGACAATGGGGCATGTATTCAACAGATTAAAGAATGACACATTAAAGATGACAAGACGAAACACATTATACCAAAGTTCTTCTTCACTCATGAGCTTCAAAAGAATAACAAGATTAAAGTCAAGCAAATTCGTTCAAGGAACAACCTGGCTGATCAGTTTTACGAAGTTCTTGTCAAAATCAATATTCTAAAGATTTGTATATGAGATGGACATGCCTAACCGTGTACAAGGTTGTTATCATCAGGAGGAGTAGTCATCAGGGGGAGGCATCCTGAAGTATGCTACCCAGGACATATGTGCGCTGTACTCTTTTTCCTTCTCTAGGTTTTGTCCCACTGGGTTTTCCTAGTTAAGGTTTTAACGAGGCAGCATTATGCACGTCCAACACCAAGTCAATGATCCTGTAGAACGTTGTACTCTTTTCCTTCGCTTTGGTTTTTATCCCACTGGGTTTTTCCTTTGCAAGGTTTTAATGAGGCAACTGTCATTGAATGGTGGTCATCCAAGGGGGAGTGTTATAAGATGTATTATCATAGGTGGATGCCCACATTGGGACCCACATGAGATAAGGGGATTACTTAGGGTTAGAGTCTTTCCCTATTAGGTTGCTTAGGGAGGAAGCAATCTTATTCTATAAATAAGATCCTCCTCCCCCCCATTATGTACACAGATCTAATGAATAAGAATCTTTCTCCCTCCCCCTATTCTTCTTTGTCTCTGGTTATCCTTTAGATTTGTAACAATTTTGCAATTATACAGTACTTTTTAGCCCACAACAAAAAAAATGGAATTTATTTTTTTTATTTTTAGGTTCCGATTTATAAACGGGTCGGATTTGAAGCATGTAACCTGTTTACATTGCAATTCATAAACAAATTCAGTTCTAGATCTATACGAGTTTTGACTCATGGACCCGGGATCTAGTCAATTTGTCCATACTTTTCTAATATCTTAAAAATGCTATATTTGATGGCCAATCAACCAGAATAAACGAAGTGCACGTATTTGCTTATTCCTTTGTAAAAATTAAAAAGAAAGAAGCAGAAGAGTGAGTGGATCTAATGACATTCAAAACATCAGGTCAGAGTTGGGACTCATCTGACCTAATGTGAATTTGACCAAGCTAAAAAGGGCAGTTGTATGTCGATCAACCATTGAGGAAAAACAACAATAGTAAAAGATATTCACGCATGACTTATTTATAGTAAAAAAAACCACATAACAATCATATAAAAATTAAAAAGAGAACCACATAAAAGCCATGAACAAGTCACATAGACATCATACCCAATAAAACCCACATATATGCTCGAATAAAGCCATATATATAAGGGAAATTTTCACCGGCGGTATTATTGATATGCAATCCAGCTCATGGGCCCACTTAAATATGTCTATCTATGCGACCAAGGTGGATGAAAGTCACTTTATAGATAATGGTCATGTAAAACATCAGCCTCATCAAATTATATTAACCATTGATTTAACGGTCATCAATGTTATAGCTTTTTATCATTGATTTTTTAGATTCAATATAACAGTGGGCGAAGTTTCAACGAGTGCAAAATTGAATCTCATTCCAGATCATGGAATGAGAAAAGTCTGAATGGATCAAAGGTTGAACCAACTGGGCCCCACAAGCCATAGATCTGGACTGCACATCCCGTATGTTGATTGGAGAAAAATTTTCAGATATATAAATAAGAAAAATAGGGCCGGGCCAGGCTTAATATTGTCCAACCCCAGCCATTGAACTAATGAGCCCTACAACAATTCCATCCAAGCCCGGACCTCCGGCTTTTTTAGAAAAATGAAACCCCCAGTCTTTGGGCATTTTGAGTGAGGTTCCGACCGAGCCCTTATCTGACATACACCTTCACCAATTTAGTCGAAATTTCTGTCACTCAGGATATCGGAATTTTAGAGCGCTTTGGGTTTTACTTTCATGAATGAACCTGACGGAGAAGCAACTTAACAGTGGCAATGCACTCCAATTCTGCTGCGCGGGATTTTAATTATGCGGAGTAGATCTAGCAGATCAATTATCTGCTGTTTCCAGCATCTTGGTGGATCAACTGCCCCAGTCTATGAAAATCAACCTCATCAGAGGTTTCTAGCCAACCAAATAAAGATGATCAAAATCAGTAGTCAAAATTAAACAAAATAAAATTTAATAACAGCCCATCCAATAGCCTCAGATTACATTCAGATCAGACGGCCATAAAATATAAATCCCAACGGATTGCCTTCATTTTGGTGGTGTAGGAATACATGCCATTCACAAGCATTTGGAAAAAATTCTTTCATATGCTAAAAAGTGATTCGTATTACACCATTTTCAATCTCACAAAAGCCAATAACACCCTGCATAAATAAGGAGAAGCATCTGTAGTCCATGTCCTCTAATAAGATATCGGATATAATTAAAGACTTGTGGGCTCCATTATCACATTGAACTAAAAGGGACATAACTGGTGTACTGTTTGTCATACTAAAATTTTGGAGTAAAACAATAAAAAACAACCAAACAGATTCAACAGCAAAATTAATAAATACGAAAATATTTAAGGCACTACAGCTCATGGAGGATTTGTGAGCCTTGAGCACACTCACTTTGAACTACCCGAATTCTTTCTAAATAGCATGAACCAACGATCACTTGGCATTAATATTAAATTACCTAATTACAAATCTTTAACAAATTTAAAATGATCAAGTTACATTCAATCAGCACTTGGCAAGCAACCAGAGGTGACATATTCCAAGGTCACAAATTCAAAGTGATGCCCATGCACAGACGCACATAAACACCACCAATTTCCTGTGCCAAGACTTGTGCCTAGAATAGAGCAAAGATTATCCATGAGGTAAGAAACACAATTTCTTGTACCTAGAATAGAGCAAATATTATCAATAAAGGTAAGAAACCACAAAAAACCTTCTAATCAGTTAGTGCTAATTATACATAATTAATTTGCAAGAATAAAGCTCAAAACATTGAATAGAAAAACGTCTCAAAATTGAAATCCCTATTTGCACCTACCCCTTTTTTAATTACCTTCACACAACTTGCTCCATGTTTCATAAAGCGCCCAGATTTCCAAGCATATCTGTATGTATCTTCCCAACCCTCCCAATAACTTAACTAGACTCTTGCCCTCTTGTTGCTGCAAGCCGGGCACTTGTACTGCTTGATGTGCTCAGCCCTGGCAGGAGTGATCTTGACACACTTGCCATGGAACCATCTCTCACATATGTCACAGCAGATCCAGAACTCATCAGTAGCATAGCTTTCTCCACACGCTCCACAAAATGTCTGCCCTTGTTCATCGTCCTCTTCTTCACCACCCTCCTCCTCCTCCTCCTCCTCCTCCTCCTCCGCCTCATCCTTTGGTGGCTGCATCTTGGATGCCTTCATATGAGATTCAGGGTGTTTGGCTTGCTGAGACAGTAGCACCAGAAACACAAAAATCAATTTTCAGCTAATGACCATATTTGAATCTCTAACAGATGATAACAATTCTTGTTTGTTACTATTCAACAGCTGCAGGAAAACTATATGACATAATCAGGTTCTTGGTTATTTATGGATTCTAAGTTATATCACAAGGCAGTTGTTGAAATTGCATGACCAGTAACATCATAATATCCCCATCCAACTTTATGGGAGGACTGATAGAATTTCACTCATAAAATTGACATAAATAGAAGTTTAAAATGCTTACAAGTTAGGAGGATTTGGTTAACTAAGCTCTTCAATAACATAATAATGACAAAAAAATTGGCAGATAAATGAATTAGTCTTGTAGTATCTACATACAAGAATAAGGGAGAGATGCAAAATTGTATCAACAATAATGAAATTAAACTTATGAGTCATACTATAAAGCTATGGGAGAGAACAATAGAGCAAAAACTTAGACAAAAGATCAGTCAGGAGTTGACCAGAGACGAAGATCAGTCAGGAGTTTTGATGCCTGTTTTGGATTTTTTTAATTAAGCTATTTGCTTGCTGACCATGAGAGCACAGTTGCAAATTACTCCTGACACTGACATTATTTTGATCTAATTGTTTGGGCATAGTAATATTGGTTGCTAGTATACAAGCTACACCAAGACAATCTGGGCTTACACAAATTGCATCAAAATCAGGCAGAATCAGGTTCCTACACAAATTGCTTCCAAATCAGGTAAAATCAGGTTGAGCCTAATGCAGCCATGGCCTCGAGATCTTCAAAAGAAGACCCAGAATAGGCCCACTGTCATACAGCCCATTGGGCCTAACCCATAGTATGTCATCCCGTTGGGCCTAACCATTGTGAACCAGCCATTGGCCTGTGCTCATAAAGATGATCGATCCATTGGGTCTCACTCATGATCAGCCAGCCCAATAGCGGAACTATGCCTACTTTCATAGTACATAACTTTCTGATTAAGTTTTCTAGATCTAGATGATTTTTTATAAGACAATTAAGTGACATGTGACCAATCAACAGAGAAGAAAATCCTACTAATTAGAAAAAGACTGACATGTTGTCATCCCATGCTTCTATAAATATTATTGTAATCTCCCATTTGTGAATTCAATGAAATTCTCCCTGCACTCATATTATCACAATTGCATTGGGCAATATTATCCCTCATACGATAACTCATTGGGTTGGCAATGGTAATGACTCCAAAGGCCTGAGGCATTCATGATGAAGGTGTGAATACTACATCCATTATTGGGTCCCACCAGACCCCTTGTCTTTACATCACCTTACAACCCAGTTTTATTCAGTTTGGTCTTCTTACCATTTTCTAGTGCGACTAGGTTTTCATAGTGCCATGAAATATGATACAGGTTAACACATATTGCATCCATTTCACAAACTTGCAAGAAAAGATAAAAGGAATATGAAGTAGTTGATGTTCAAAACAAAAGAAGGAATTTGAGATTCATTTAGAGTTCTAATGTGTGAGTAGAGCATTTGGACTCAACTGTTTTTGAACTTGACTTGCTCTTGCTGCTACTGTTAGGGGTGGATGCCGTTTTCTCTTTTTGTTTCTTAGTATTCCCAGTCACAATGTCATGTATGGTGGGAAGGTCATTGATCATGTGGAAGAGTTTCCTCCTGAAATTTATAGATCCGACCAATGCAAGCAGATATTAGCAATAATTCATAAACTACAAGAAATTTAAGTATATAAAAGAAATTTTCTATTGACAATTCATTTCTAAAGCTGAGTGTTATGAATAGGAGCACAAATAAGAACAGGAACACCAACAAGTTCAGTAGTTTGTAGTCTACACTCATAATCCAGGAGATTATGACAGAATAACGAAATAAATCCTACTGCCGTACCTATGACAAAAAGTTTAAGAAAAAGATGGGATGTTCCCTCTGCAAATTGATGCCCAAGCACAAAGAACTTTTAACCATCTCAAATGCATTATAGAACCATACATCTCAAATCCATGTAAGAGCCAATTCCAATGCAAGGTTTTATGCAGATACAAGTAGTTATATAAGTATGACATATTCATTTATACCGAAGCAAAAATAAATGTATACATCACACCCAGACAGAACTTTGGAGTCACGACGCCATCATGGAAGAAAATCACAGCTATCCATTATTCCAAGGTTAAGAATGCAACTGAAGTTACTTTGCTTCGCTATGGAACAACAGATTCCGTTGATGTTAACAAGCACTGACTCAGGAGCCTCACAAGACGATGATATACCATAAAATGTATTGAAACTAGAAAGACCACAGCTTGAGGAAAAGATTGAGAAAATTCCCCTCTACCTATGATGGTAAACAAACTGCAAGTGATTAAGTCAAGGCTACAACATAAACATCTATTAAATGACAGTAACCAAATGCCCATGCAAAAGATTGAGAAAATATCCTTTTAGCTGTAACAGCAATCAAATTCCCAGGGCCAAAATCACTTACATATATAGACATCCATAGGTGAATTTTTATCACTTAGCTCAATTTCTATCTTCATTGCAGCATATGTTGCAATTGGCAAATCATGTGGCAGAGCCATCAACTCGGGAAGGTATTTATATAAATGAGATGGTAATATCAAACCATTTTCCACTTGTTTAATCAAAAGCCCTTCCTGGTTATCAATTTCAGCTATTCTTTAAGCCTATCCAAAGCTTCTTACCCCTTTGGAAATGATCCTTCTCTATAAACAGGAAAAATCTGGCACTTCCTGCTGAGCATCAAGGAGAAACTTAGTATCTTTCTTCTTAGGTTTATTCCTATTGTGGAAGGCAAACACAAATATATGCCAGAGCTATCTGCAACCTTGTCTATAACACAACCCTAAACCATTCCACCAACTCCCCACCACTGGAAAAGGAGGAAAAAAAAAAAAGAAGAGAAAAAATAATGGAATAGAAAATTACCTTTTCAAAATTGGTTTCCACACTTACATACAAAGCCTTGTCCGACTATGTTGGGGACACTTCTACATAAATACTATACAAAAGTTTGCAAAGACAGGGTGATTCAATGATTTGATACTCGCTTCTATTCCACATCTGCTCCGAGCAACAATTTTCCCAGGACACACAATGTAAACCGATTTGCTCCCTATCAGTCTGTTTCTCCATCTCAAGGATCTTTCATTGTGACAGTGACCTTTGTTTCTCTCCCTAAGAACTTTGAAGAGGTTATCAGATGGTCAATGGAAAATGAGATGACAGCTTTGGGAAAAGATACACTTCAAATTTAACATTTTGTAGGCCCAAAATAACGATCTTTTTAAAGCCCAGCTGTGGACCAAACTGTGTCACTAAGTTAACATAATGAGGACCCAAAAAACATAGCTAAACTATAGATCTTAGTGAAGACTAAAATTCAGCCTTACTGCAGCATGACCATCCAGGGGCAAGCCAACTTCTAGTACATTTAGAACAATCAATTGGGAAGTACATATGGCACCTATTCAAATGAAAGCCAAATAGACATTCAAACCACAATCACCAAGACATTGGACGGCATACATGTCACCTATCACTATGGCATTTGCTAGTCAAGGAGTGAATGGCAGTCAATAAATAGCTATGCCATGGGTTTTATGATTTTATTCATTATAATTGCCTCATTTCTAATGCAGCTCACAGGCCATTCTGAGGATCAATGGGCCCAACCCATGGGTCAGTCCTAAGCCCACTGGACCATCTATCCATCATGGGAGGTCCAGGTCTTCATCAAGGATATAAATATCGGCCGATACGAAGCGTATCGGCCGATAAATCGGGCGTAGGGGCTGGGGGGGTTTTTTTTACCCACTTTTTCCCTTTTAACTTTTATCCTCTCCCCTCTTCACTGCTCCAAGCCCCTTTCCTTGCCTCCATTTTTCAAATCCTCTCAAAAAAACAGTAAAATCATCAACAAAAACATCCAAAGCAATGTGATTCCTGGAAGACATTCCCTTTGGTATTAGATTAGAGCTAATCAGCAAGGTATTCCTCCATTACAAAGTCTTTGCTCTTTAAGTAGATTAGTATATTGTTTTTCTATAAAGTTTGAACATAGTTTATCTTTCATTCTTGAATGAATCTTGATGAAATTTGTTTATAACATTTTTTTTATAAGCCTTAAGTTACTATTTAAGTTGACATAACTAAAAAACATAAATCCATATGAAAAACATTGATTATTCATATTCTTTTCTATTGATACAGCGATACAGGATCTCAAGCAATGAGGGGACCGCTACATACTCATATACTAGTTGCTTTTGCAAAACAAACACATATTCCATCATTTTCCAATATTCTGGATTTTCTGAAATTTTTTTGGATTTTTTTGAAGACTTTTTTAAATCATACCGCTACGCCACTACGTATCGCCGCTACCGCTACGTATCGCCCGCTACGTATTGTTTTGGCAACAGGCCGCTACGCCCGCCGCAACCGCTATTTTCATCCTTGGTCCTCATAGCCCTGCAGCATATGTGCATATACTGTTGTGAGGCACATTTCACTTGTCATTAACCTAGCACATGCTTGATAATGTTATAGTTGCAGTTACTTTCTCAAGTAATTTTTAAGTGATGCACGACAAACTCATGGTCCCCCATGGGTCGACCTGCCTTTAGGCGCAGCCCACCTATCTTAGTCTATTTAGAGTTTTATTTGTTTATTTATGTTTTAAGTTGTGCTTAAGTAGTTGTATTAATCTCAACCATAGGATTGTTTTAACAATTGAGATCAGTCTAGAGTAGTTTGCTTTCTCTATTAAAGCATTGTAAAGCCTCCTTTGCTATTCAATTATTGATTAATCAAAAAATAAATTCTCAAAAGAACTGTTGGGTTTCCCGAAGCCATCTTCTTCCACACCCGCAATGGGGAGTTTGGCGTGAGGCCAAGATATTCAGGAATTTCCCCGATTTATCCCATCCACCTTCCATCTCTGATCTCCATCTTTGCCCGCCCGCATTTGGTACCCCACTCCAATCACTTGGTATCAGAGCCGAAGATCAATCCAACCCAGATTCGAGATTCGGCAATCTGTCACCCTTGGACAACCATCTCATCATGGCAGTCTCAGATCCATTAGATTTGAGCACCCAACTCTGCCGATCCTGAAGTCCTACCTATCTCCGTCACCCCTGCAATCCTAGATCGTTTGGATCTAGCCACGCCATTTCTACCAATGCCTCTACCACCCATGACCCTACACTATTCATCATAGCCCTCTCCCAAAACTCCAAATAGCCCCAATCCTCTTCTCCACGTCCAAACCCCAGCATTAAACATCACCGCATCCCCAAATCCCCAGATCCAAAAATCCCTAGACATCATCCGACCTAGATCCGACGCCCTAGGCCCCTCAAATCCCCAAATCCCATCTCCGACGAAACCAACCACAGAAACCCCAGCTCGTCATCCACATCTTTGCCTTTGCCCAGCCTCAATGAGACCCACAACCCCATTCCGTCCTTCCACCAACCTTAACCCCTCCCTATTTCGTTGAAACCCCAAACATCATGAACCCCTTCCAGTAGACTACAAAAAATAAAATAAAATAAAGGCCAAAGAAAAAAGCAAAGCAAGAGAGAGAGAGAGAGAGGCGTACCTAGCACCAGCTGCCACAGCGCGTCACCAGAACCACCACCATCGTTGTCATCCACTGCTAGCACCGCCACTCCACGGTAGCAGCAGCGTTGCCTTCTGCTCCAGCATCAACTCCACCAGATCGGAGTAGCCATCTTCTCCCTCGCCAGGTTCCAATGCATCGTCCACCAAGGCTTGTCGCAAATCACCACGCCGTCGCCAACAACAGTCAAGCTTCATCGTCGCCGTTGTCCATCGCAACCATCACCACCCTTTTTTGTCGAACAGACACAACACCACCTCCATCCAATCATCATCATCACCATCAAGCTTCCCGTCGCCATCGTCCCAGTCCCCTCTTCCTTTCTCATTAAGAAGCAGCAGTAGCAGCGAGAGTTGAGGGAGCTCTCAACCCTTTTTCTCTCTTCTGGCACGAGGCTCGAGAAAGAAAAAAAATAAAGTTGGGTTGAACCCAGGTCAAGTTTAGTTATGGGTCTAATACAAACCAATTGGAACCAATCCGAACTGGGCCATTTAAAACCCGACCCAAGAGAGAAAAAAATCAAAAAAAAAAAAGGAAAAAGAAAGAAAAAATAAGGCACTGTCAGCAAGCAAGCAAGCAACATTCTCATAAACAATGAGATTAGAAGCTTGTCAGTGCTACATCACTAGACTTTATCTCAATCATTGATTTTCAAATAGTGATATCTTGGGAAGTTGGTCTCCAATTGTCAATCCATCATCACCCCTGAACTTCAGTCAAAAAGCTCTACAATTCAGGTTAGGTTGATCTAATTTTGAAAAGCATTATGTTTGCATCCCTTTCACATCTAAGTCAATATGAAGTTTGAAATCAGTAACCTCCATGATCAACTAAAAAGGCTTGAATATGCCATTAAATATGGAACATGGTTTTACGAGAATAAAATTTACTTTGACTAATTCCTTAATTTGAGGCAAGAAAACTTGACCCTAGATGAATATAGAGATAAGCTTTGAAGGCTACAATATGTATGTAAATTGAAGAGTGAGAACTATGACTTTCATAGCTTTCTCAGAGGTTTACGACCCGACATTTTGGAAAACATGAGAGATTACACAAAGACATTTTTTAAGGATATTAGGAAGCAATCCGTGTTGAGTACAGAATTAGACGGTCTCATTTGCAAAATCGAAGTCTCAAAAGGAATAGTATCCAGAAGCCGATGTTGTGGGACCACTAGTAAAGAATATCAAGCCAAAACCAAAAAAAGAGAATTCTATGACATCATTGGAGGAAGTAACATGCACAATTCATGAAGAATATCAGATTTCAAATGCATTGAAAGACAAAGACACTATGCTTATTAGCAACATGGATCAAAAGGTACAAAAAACAAAGGAAGACGAAAAACAAGTTATTGAGATTCCCCAAGTTGATTTCATCTTTGGAGATAGACTATTGAAACTAAAGGATCTTATTTCACGTCAACACTTGATGAATATGATGATCAGATTGCAAGGCATTGATGAATTAAGAAATCAAAAGAAACCACGACTCCATTCTCCTCCTACATGGATGAAAAGATTGAGCCAAGCCTCGAAGCCATTTGAAGAAAATGAAGATCAACACTCAAATCGAAAACTTATCCATTGGATTTTCGATCCTAGAGGACATCTACAGAAATCGAGGTCAAGTTCTCTCTAACAAAGGGAGAGTTGATGCAAGACTGACCCATGGTCCCCCATAGGTCGACCCGCCTTTGGGCCCAACCCACCTATCTTAGTCTAGTTAGAGTTTTATTTGTTTATTTATGTTTTTAAGTTGTGCTTAAGTAGTTGTTTTAATCTTAACCATAGGATTGTTTTAACAGTTGAGATCAGTCTAGTGTAGTTTGCTTTCTCTATTTAAGCATTGTAAAGCCTCCTTTGCTATTCATTTATTGATTAATGAAAAAAAGAAAATTCTCAAAAGTGCTATTAGGTTTTCCGAAGTTGTCTTCTTCGTCGCCCGCGATAGGGATTTTAGCGTGAGGCCAAGATATTTAGGGATTTCCCTAATTTATCCGGTCCACCTTTGAAGCAGTGCAGGGAAAGAAGAATAACTAACGGGTTAATCTCCAAGCCAAAAGGCTTATCTGTAGAATGTCTAGGTGCCTCACCAAAGACAAACAAAACTCTCTCAACTGAGAACCAAACTCAATCTCTTTATTCAATATCAATGTCTATGTTTATATCTCATGAAGAGAAATTACATCTTTATTTATAGCTAACATACTTTTTAAGGAAATAAACCAATTCAAATCAAATAAGAAGTCCTAAATAAAACATGACCGGATTTGCCAAATATTAAGAAAGCAACGAAATCAACTATTAATAATAGAATCTACTCTAATCTATTGGGCCTTATTGGTCTTGGGTCCAATAGCTTGCCAATCATGGATTTGGCCTGCATCAACCTTCCATCTCTGATATCTCCATCTTTGCCCCCACCAACATTTGGTACCGTGCTGCATCATTAAGCAACTCTGATCGCTCTCATTTCAAAAAAAGATCATGACTTATTGTCATTAAAATTAGAAAGGTAGTACAAGAGATATATATTGACAAGCTAACCACTAAAACAGGGAAAGAACCAATACATAAAAAATAAATAGAGAACATCAAAAGGGAGGAGTGTTATCAAAACGAAAAAAAACAAAAATAGCTATCATTGGAAATCAGCAAACTCTAATGCAAAACTTCCTCCTTGGCTAGGCTATTGGCCCACTAATTAGCCAAGCGTTTGACATGACAAAACGAGGCATCTAAGCACTTGGCCAAATCCAAGACCTTTTCCAACATGTCCGCTAGCATCCAAGGAGCCATGCAAAGACCTGCAACCCATCAACCAATGCATAACAAATCTCCCTCAACAAGAAACCACAGAGGTTAAGACAAAGATCTTTTCATAGACATAGACTCATCCACTTGGCTAACAAATTTAGCCTTGTTCACCACACAAACACCAGCCGAGCCCAAAAAATAGAAGATTTGCATTGCACTCCAAAGTCTCAAATAACTCCTCAAATTCTAGTGGAATCTGGATTTCCAATTACAGTTCCATCAAAATTTGATTTTAAACATAAAGGGGAGAACACAAAGCCTTTTTCAGTACAAGAACGCGAGATGAAAAAAGCTATCCTCTTTTCATCATAATCAGATCCAAAAAGATCCCCGCAAAACAAAAAATTACATGAAGCCCATGATGCCAAAAGAAACTTTACTCTATTAATCAAAGTGACAATAGGAGATATACAACCTTCAAAGCATTGCATATTTTATCCCTCCATAACACCCACAAGATGGCCAAAAACAAAGCCCGTCACTAAAAATAGACACCATACTTAGAAGAACCTATAGCCGAGTTCCACGCCTCAGAAAAAGCTAGAATGGACCAAGGAGAGACCCAGTAACAGTCAAACCAGCCAAGGATAGACTGCCACAAGATCTGTGCAACTGAACAATCGAGGAACACATGATTGCAGTCTCAACATCTGCAATACACATAGGGCAAGCATTGACAATAATTCTTTTCCTCCAGTGGAGATTGTCCATATTAAAGACAAGCCCGAAGGGCTAGCCACTCAAAAGGTAAGTTAATATCAAAGGAAGATACTTCAACTATCATTCTAACACCTTAAAGACCGGTAAGTATCATCTCATCATCCCAATTTATTTGAAACTGGTCTCTGGTTGAGACTTCAGCCCTGGCATCAGCCAGACAAAATGCCACAGGGTTGGGATCAATATAGACCAAATGTAGATCGGCCTTACCATGAACTTCCACAACAAAACAGTCTTCTACTATTACCACTCTTGGCAGAATATACACTCAACCTAACCATGAAGAATTGATTCCCGAAAAACAAGTAGACCTAAAACAGAGGGACCAGACACAGAACCCCTGTTTTTGATCTTATAATCACGTGCGTCTTGTCAACACACCAGCCATCCCCTAAAAGCAAACTCTATCCACAACAAATATTTCAAATCTGAAGAACTCAAAATATTCTGAATGCTCACTTTGGGAGCCACGTGCTGGAACCTCATTGCCTCTCTAGCACTTTGTTCGTGTAAATTTTGAAGCAGGTTACAATTTAAAAAGAGATTTGCAAGGAAGAGATTAGTTGTCAGAAACACATCTCCAATCCTTGTAGTCCTGTACAGTGAGTAATTGTAAACCATCAATAAAATTTCTCATCAATGGCAAAGAGCCCGTGGCACAATGGAAGGTCCTCACTATTGCAACCTTGAGGTTGTGGGTTCGAATTGCATTACCAATAAACAAAAAAAAAAATGTCTCACCATTCATATATGTATATATATACATACATGCATACATATTATATATATATAGAGAGAGAGAGAGAGTTTCATAGTAACATACGGTGATACTAAAGTATGTATTTCTAATGTGTTTTAACACCTCTAAAACTCACATCTAGCATACAAACTTCTTATTGCTAGAAATAAAAAGAATATCATGTTTTTTCAAATCAGAACATTATTCATTGGCACAAAAACTTACTAGATGATGATGACAAAGAAAGAAATGTCCTTATTTTGCAGTCTCTGTAGAGTGCATTGAAAGAGGGTTTATGGGAGAAACGATTGTCAACGGGCAATGAATCATAGACACAAATAACCATAAAAACTTGTAGAACAAAACATGCATAGCCAAATTGCCAACCTAGAAACATAGGAACGGGTAGGGGTATACAAAAACATCCGTCAATCCGTGATACCGATCCAATTCGTGGTTTTTTAACTAATCCAATGGTTAATGGATTGGTGACAGATTGAAAAAATCCTAATCTATTACTAACGGTTTGATAACAGATTTTACCCTTAATCCGCAAATTGAAACCGAACCGAACGATTGAAATAAAATATATATTTTTTATTTTTATATAAAAATAATTAAAAGACAATAATCTCCATTGTAATTTCCTTATTACAATGGATAAAGTGTGTGAAATAGTGAGAAAAATTACTAACAGATTGAATAGTTTAAACTGATCCATACCGTTGATCCACGGTTGGAGTTCAAATCGGTTTTAATAGGCAACGGATCGGTGATGAATTACAAAACTGCCAATCCATAGGTAATAGTTTGATGACAGATTTGGCTCAATCCGATCCAATCTGAACTGTGTACACCCCTAGGAACAGGAATGAAAAATAAGAGTGATGCAACGAGATAAAATCATTTTTGTTTGCTTTGGTAAATACTCACACCCAAACACACGATGCCCAAGTCCCTAACATAGTTGTCAATTCCGTTCTGTTCTAGCTGGAATTGGCCAGATCATTTCAAAATTGGCCATGGGCAGAACGAAATGCCATCCCAAAAGTTTTCGGTCCCAATTCAGGCCCATTCTAAGTCCATTCCGGTTCCAATTCCAAACCAATTCTGCCCCATTCCAACCAAGGTTTCATACTTCCATTTATATATGGTAAGAACTAGAAAATGGTCAATTGTAAGTATAGTTTAATTTAAGTAATGTAAGTATACATTTTTAGTATTATTTTAACATTCAACTATTTGTTCAAACTTAGATATTCTTTTATACCCGTTTTTTTTTTTTCAAGCTCATCTTTTTCGGAACGGAATACTGGAACTAACAAGAATGCGAAAACGTTCCACTACAGGGTCAAACCAAAATGGCGACTAGAACAAAATTGACAACTATGGTCCCTAACCAACAAAGCTAGAACCAAGGATCATTTTTCTTGTGGAGAGGAGATGCCTCACCACTAAGCTATCAATGGATTGGCAGATAAATATACTCCTTGACCAAATGTGAGATTTCATATTTTTCCGATAAATTCATCGGGCCAAAATGAAAGATCAGAAAAGTTGTTGGGGAGAACAAAGCTGCCAACCCCCAAAACAATACACATTGCATTTAGGCATAATTTCATTTGTCAAAAAAACTCAAACAATTGAGAATATTAGAAAATGATTTTCATTAGCAAATAAAATAAATGTATATATCAGAACCTTCAATGTCATATAGGTCTTGCATGAATGCAATATGATAATAGATAATGATACTAATGAATTTGTTCACCTATTTTCATATTACTTACACCTCTAAAGATAAGAGAGAAGAACCATTGAAATGTTAATTGACAAACGGTTGAACCAATAGTTTCTCACTAAGTATCTACCAATTAGTAGTTAGCACCTATGATACCCGGATACTCCAAATGCCCTGTGGTATCCGTACCGATACAATATGATATGCATACAGGTATAGGATACAACAAGATACGGCTTGGACACAGCCTCCAATTTTAGGATACGGCTATGCAATATTTTTTACCCAAAATTACGATAGATTTTGTCCATTTTGACCAATTTACTCTTAAATGAGCCCTCTCTCAGTTTGATTAAAAGGAAAGCAAAAAAGAAGGAGAAGAGGAGGAGGAGAAGGTAGCAGCGAAGAAGAAGATAACTAAACTAACAGGGGCTACTGCTTTCTTTATGATGGGTTGCTTCTTTAACTAGGTGGTAGACTACTGTGTTGCTTTCTGCTACTCTTACAACTTCGAGCTTCTAGCTCCAGGTGCCATATACGCCTCATCTTCTTCTTATTCATTCTTCTTTTTTTTTGTTCAATGATGCCCCAGAGGTGCAAAAGGGGCAAAAAAACCCGTCGCATTTTATTAATAAGAACGGGCCCCTTGGGCTTTTTTTTATTTCTTTCTATTTTAATGTTGAGCTACCGAGCCAACCAAGACACTTGGCCCACTTTCTTTTTCTTTTCTTTTATTTTCTTCTATGTTAAGATACTGTCAGGCCCACCTCATTGAAAATTTGATCCACATAGTGGGCCTCGTAATATTTGAGTATTACGATAAGTATTTTTATATATATATATTTTTTGAAATGCCGTACCAGTATCCGTATCCTAAAATTTTCAAGTCGGCGTATCGAACCCTCGTTCCCCGTGTTTGTATCCGTACCCGTGTCTGTATCTGGGCATCATAGGTTAGCATGCACTTAGAACTTACTAGTTAGATATACCGAGGCAAATATCTTAAAAGACATTCCATGTGGCACAATGCATGAAAGAGCAAATCTAAGCTCTAAACATCCGCTGCTTATGGTTAAAGCTCATTCCTACCAAAGACACCTACATTTTCACTCATTGTGAGGCTTTTTCTGACTTCTACTGTAAACCCCAGTAAAATAGGTTGGCATCAGGCAAAATGCATGAGGGAGCAAATCTAAGTTCCAAATATCCACTGCTTCTGGTTAAACACATTCCTACAAAAGACACCTACATTTTTGTCATTGTCAGGCTTTTTTCCTAACCTCAAAGGTACGCCCCCAGTTACATAGGTTGGCATCAGCTTCAATCTTACATTTCAATCTTTGATTTGAAAATTTCTTAGAGGTTTTTGTTATGTGCAAAACTAAAAATATGGGTTTGTTGGTTACTAAACACGTGTGTATTGAGCATATCAAGCATATCAGTAGATACAAACGCTCATGAACATGATAACTTTGGAATATAAGAGTGAAGTCAGTAGCCATTACGGTCAATATAATATGGATCGGTTAAGATTTTGATGCATCATCATGACCTTGCACAGATAGAGAGAACAACCACATCAAAGTATGAGAAGTAGGAAAAGAGACATCTGAGATTACAATTCTATAATATAACATATCAATTGAAAGAAACAAACAACAATTACCTATCACTGCTGTTAAACCCAAAGCGCGCAGCGAAATAGAAGGCAACAGCATATAACCATGCATCACTGTGAACAGCAACTAGTGTTATCCAATCTTGCTCTGGCATCCCATCACGAGCAAAATTTATTCCCAGTGCTGGCTCAGGAAGCTCTGGGGGCACCTCTTCAGCAGGCAGGTTGACTTCCCAAGTTTCATTGGGAAGTCCATATAAGCACAAATTCTCTTTCTCTAGGAACACAGAAAAATCCTGTCTTTAGAAGCACAATCGAGGGGGGGTGTGGGGGAAACTAATCTCTACATAGTGACTACTGACTGAAACTGAATCATAACAATGTCAACAAAAACATCACCTTGACTGAGCAATCAAACTTTATAACCTTGTATATATTATTGCTCTCTCTCTCTCTCACTCCCTCCCTCCCTCCCTCCCTCCCCTACAAAAATGGACATTTAGGGCCTGTTGTTGTATGTAATTGAATTCCTAGAAATTCTAAGACCTCTATTTCTTAAGTTTAGAAATAAACAAATGAAGACGAAAATCCAAGATGAATATCTGAAGTTGAACCACTGAATAGCTTAGTGGTAGAGGCATTTCACTTTCTAGGGATGGGAGAGGGTTGATCCCCGCAACAGGTACCACTAATCCATGTAGCAAAAATTAAAGATGAATATCAGAAAAATGACCATCAAATAATCTCTTTTTTAATTGAAAATGAATAAAGAGGAGACGAGAAATGAATATGCAGACATCACCCTAGTAATTCAAGTCCTAGAAAGTCAAGGTCGCATCTATATCTTTACCTTATATCCTTCACATTCACCCATCTAATAATCCTTTGTTGGAGCTCATTTGACCATGAATTCATATGTATCAATTTCATGCAAACAAATAGGCCCTTGCTGTAAGCACTCTAGTTTTGGAAATAATACTGTTGTTGCAGTCAGCAACGTGATTTTTTACAATTAGAAAGGTTGTGTAATGCATTGTCATCAGCAACAATGCAGAAAGATATTACCACTTTCATCACTATAAATATTCTGTTTCTTCATTGCTATAAATATTATGTTTCTATCTTTCCAAGAGAGTTACAAATGATTACTTAGGCATCTTTCTTAATCACAAAGAAACGTCACAAATCATAATATCAAAGAGCTTGTACATGCTTAAGGCACAGCAGTACATCTTTTAGATGCTCGGCACCATTATTATGTTACATTGATAATGAATACTGGTGCATGTGTTTATAAAATAAGCCAACTTCCAACCATGACACTAAAACAATGTCAACATTAAATTGTGGGAACAATAAATAAATGGACTCCATCGATCCACATAAGGCCTATACTGATTCAGGCAGTTTTGACCAGATGGACACATGAGAATAGACCAGACCAAGTTATCAAAAAAAGATAATAGACCAGACCAATACTAGGACCGGGTCCTGTGGAACTCCTGTATCCATATCAGTGAAATAAATTTCAGAGGCAATGAATAGTTACATTTCCACTCACAATATCTGTAAAGAAATCTATGCATCAGAAGCATAAGACAAATGAAAGAATAGTTAAATTGAAGCCAACTTAAGACCTTAAAAAAAAAACTTTTGCAAATTACTTCAGTTTCTGCAGTTTCACTTTTCAATGTTTGATGCAAAACAAAACTTTCAATGCTAAAATTTGTTTCTACCTAACCTTAATATAAGACTGCTGAAACGGTGCTCCACGGTTGGGTCTAAATCTGCTTTTTGCAAAATCAGTGAAAATGCTTTCACCTCCAAAAAAAAAAAAAGAGGAAAAGAAAAGGAATGCGTTTTTAAACAAAAGAGGATTTTATGGGGAAAAAACCCCTTAGATGCCCCATGAAGGAAAAAAGGCCCAATAGTTTTCTATGAGCAGGTGATATCACCGCTCGTTTCTTCTAGCAAGTATAGAACAGAACTTCCTCAAATTCAACCACCCCATGAAAATCCCCTACTGGCTAGGTCTCCAGTCTGCCATCCCACATCTCCAGTGCACGGCCAAGGTGACGCCGTTGAATTTTGGGGAAGGCCTTCAATCAAGCGCACATGGAGGGAGAACTGGCAGTTGATTCGGCTATCGCCAATGTGGGAGAGGTCTTCCAAGGGCTTGCAGGCCCAGACAGAGGAGGATTTCTCGTCTTTCTGAGATGGGTTTTGTCAAACAGCCTTATAAGGATTGGTTTTGGGGGGTTCTGCCGAATGGGCTTTTCCGGCCAAACTTCAAGCTTCGATATCATGAAACCCGTAAAATCCTCTATGTAAAACCATCAAAAAAATAAAAATCCCCGGACAACTACCATCTTCAAGGTCACAGCTAAAACTTTTTTGTTTTTGTTTTTTGGCGTAGGTATCCCTAAGTTCTTTGTCCCAACTGGACTAATCCCTCTGGTGGCCGCTAAACCCGCGCAAGGCGTGTACCGCGAAAACATTCAAGCATCAATATCAAGATTTCACATGAAACATGAAAATCCAAGGCACACGATAACCACAGTAAACTACAACCAAGACAGAATCCCAAACACAAAATTTAAAATACAACAACGACAACAACAAGAAGAGCAAAAACATCAAGAACAAGAAGAAGGAAGGGTTACAAATCAAAACCCTAATGTCCGCAAGCCGAGAACTCACCGGGATCGCATTGGACATAGAAGTTCTCCTTATCTGCAAGAGAATCAAAACCAGACATGACACATAGAATCAAAGAAGCAGAAGAAGAAGAAGAAGAAGAAGAAAGACCAAGAAATCGGTTGATTCAAGAGCGATTAGAACTGACCGATAGTAAGAGCTTTGAGCATTCCCGCCCTTCGGCCTTTGTAATCTTTGAAAACCTCCTCCACCGAGCGAGGATTGTACGCCACGCCTCCTTCCATTCGCTACAGAAACGATGAACTCAGACTCAAAAACGAGATCTTGGAGAGCGATTAGAGATTAGGGTTTATCGAACAGTAATGGAAGAGAGAGAGAGAGAGAGAGTGGTCGTTGGAATCGGTTAGGGTTTTTCCTTTTCAAAGCAACCGAACGAGAAGATGGAAAGAAGAGATTTCACACAGGGAGAATATATATATATATATATATATAAATAGAGAGAGAGAGAGAGAGAGTTCAGACCTTCAGTCCCTCTTTTTGCTTTCTTTCTAACTTTCTTTTCTTAATCCTTGTTAGAGAGAGAGAGAGAGAGAGGATTTGTGGGACCCTAGGGATTCCCTGTCCGGAATTGTTTGTTGGTGCAAGGAAAGTATTTTTTTTTTCAAAGAAAGGAAAGAGGAGTTTTGCATTCTTAACTTTCTTATGAAAATCTAAATTCAAATCCTATATCTTAAAATTTTAGTATATATATATTTTTGTTTTCTCACCAGAAATATATGGATATAATTGAAATTTTAAACATTTTCTTCCTTAGCATAGAATTCTTGCTTGCGAAAAAAAGACGTTCATGACTTATTCTGAAGTGATATGACTAATTGGTACTTTAAAAAGATAATTAATGGATAATGAGAGATATCTTGACTAATTTTATGTTTTTTTGGATTTAATGCCTATTAATGGCCCCACCTAATTCTCATCTTATTAAGGCAAGGGTTGTATAAAACGAATTGATTGCTATTTACGCTTTATGTGGGATCTGGTTATTGAAGTAAGCGGTTTTTCGTGTGTGAAGTCCTTTAGAAAAAGAGTTAAATGAGTTAAGTTCTAAATCTTACCTCTTTGTGGATTTTGAGGAATATGTGAATATTGTGAAAATAATTCAATCTTTTTTTCCACTCATTTGGCCCCCCAAATCATGATTCAAAACCATTCTATATTCTTGTAAAAATGAAAATATCTAAGGTCATAAAGTTTCATAACTTAAATCTTTAATAATTTTGAGATACGTGTGAAAAAACATAGAAATAAGTTATTAATGCTTTTTTAGGCTATTGTAAGACTTACCTTCATGACCCAAATTGTTCAACATCCTTATAGAACCCATAAGCTCCAAGGTGGGAAATTTCATTTATGATAGATTCTGAAAAATACATGTTAAAAAAAACATAAATAGACTAATTCCACTTTATAGTTTTTTTTTTTTTGCATAATCCCACTTTATATTTTACAGCACTCTTATTGGTTCCCAATCCATGATCTGCATCATTCAGTATGCATAGGACTTTCTATTTTCTTGTTGCAAAAGTTTTAGGGCCTTAGAGCCACTTGCATAGCTGCCTTTTATGTGAAGTTTTACTTAAACACCCGCATCTTTCCTATCATTTACAACGAGCCAGAGAAGACACTCACCATGTTAAGACTTAAGCCTCTATGTTAACAGTAGTTTATGGATGAGGTGGATGGCTTTTTGACACAAGAAATGAAAGATTGAATTCCTATAACAACTAAACTAAGGGTGTGTTTGGATGTGGAGTAACGTAAAATTAAGTAGAGTAAATCCAAAAAAAAAATCATATATGATGGGGTTAAGACGACTTTTTGTTTTTTATTGTTTGATATGGAATTTTTTTTACTTTTTTATAAGAAGTATAGATTTTTTATAATTCAGTGATAACTTTTTAATTTTTTTTGAAAAAGAATGAGGGAAACTTAAATGTTTTTAAAAAAAGAAGAGGAAAAATTTGAATTTCAAAATCTCACTTTGCTCTACTCTAATCTACCTCATATCCAAATACATACTAAGTGAAGGTGTAAGATATAATTCACCTTCATATATGCACAATCCTACCAGACTATCAAATCTGGACCGTTGATGTGATGGGCATCTCCACTGATCAATCAATATTTTACGAAATCATGGCCCAATCTGTTGAGAATGGGGTCCTGAGGATACTCTAAACGGGCCCCATTAGCAGCATATTTGGTCAAGTGAAAATGGGTCCCATCTTGTGGTGGGTAGGACCTTCACTGTGTGGAAAATTTATGGTGTGAAATAGAGGACTTGATCGTAACGCAACGTATATATCGTATTCGTATTTCGTAATGTCTTCCTTCTTTCCCGCCGCCAAAATCGTTCCTCAACCACCTCCACCTCCACCTCCATCTCCTCCTCCTCCTCCTGCACTTTCAGTTTTCTCTCCATGCAAGAAGAGAAGAAAATAAGAAGAAGAAGAAGATCAAAACAACAACGAAACGAAGAAGAAGAAGAAGAAGAAGAAGAAGAAGAGATTCTGAAATGGCGTCATCATCAACACAAGCCTCAGCTTCGAAGACGGTGTGCGTGACGGGAGCCAACGGCTTCATCGGCTCGTGGCTCGTGCGAGTGCTGCTCGAGAAGGGCTACGCCGTCCGCGGCACCTACCAGCACGGCACCGACACCTCCCACCTCCTCTCCCTCCCCGGCGCCGCCTCCCGCCTCTCCCTCTTCCAGGCCGACCTCCTCGACCCCGGCGCCATCCAGGCCGCCGTCAACGTCTCCTCTGGCGTTTTCCACGTCGCCTCCCCCTGCACCCTCACCGACCCCCGGGACCCACACCTCGAGCTCCTCCTCCCCGCCGTCCAGGGCACCCTCAACGTCCTCGAAGCTTCTAGAAGGGCCAAGGCCCGCCGCGTCGTCCTCACCTCCTCCATCTCGGCGCTCGTGCCCAACCCTGGCTGGCCCCACCGCGCCGCGCCGGTCGACGAGAGCTCCTGGACCGATCTCGACTACTGCAAGAGCCGTCAGGTTGATTGATTCATCTCCACCAGTTCCTCCTCGTTTCGGCTTGGTTTCAGTTTCTAGGGTTTGGGTTTTGATGGGTTTTTTCTCTGGTTCAGAAATGGTACCCTGTTTCGAAGACGATGGCGGAGAAGGCGGCGTGGGACTACTCGAAGAGGCACGGGATCGACATCGTGACCGTGCATCCGTCCACCTGCCTTGGGCCTCTGCTGCAACAGGGACTGAACGCCAGCTCCGCCGTGCTGCGGAACCTCTTACAAGGTCCCTTTTTTGAAATCTTGAACGATGGTTCCCACAACAGCCACACCAGGCTTCCCTAGAGCGGTGTCAACAAAATATTTGGTTGACTACCTATATAACCTTCGTGGGACATTATCGTCCTCTACGTGTGCATGAAAATTTCCGGTTTCTAAATCATGGACCAATTTGGTATATCCTAGGAAGCATGCTAAGTCAGTAACTCCTAATGAAGTAAGCAACTTGGACTATTAATTCAAGACACTGATTTTATTTCATGTTATTCTTTTACAGGGTCAAAAGATACACAAGAATACCACTGGCTGGGCTGTGTTCATGTGAGAGATGTTGCAAATGCGCATGTGTTGCTGTTCGAGACGCCCTGTGCATCTGGAAGGTACCTCTGCACTAATGGAATTTACCAATTTAGGAATTTTGCAGAGACAGTTGCTAACCTGTGCCCAGAATATCCTATACACAGGTAACCTTTTTTTTTTTCTCTCCTTTTCTTCTTCTTCTTCTTCCTCTTCTTCAAATGTTTTAATGCAACAGGTGAGTGAGAAACCTTAATCTCATTTTTGTGACTAGCAAGCAATTTGCATCAAAGACATATTTCATCTTACACCACCTCATTTAACTATTAGGCCATATCACCATCATTTGGCTCTGAAGTGCAATTAGATAGTTTGATTTTATAGGCCCATTCTGCGATAGTACCTTCTGACTTCTGCGACGGATACTCGATTCATCTCTCTAATATAATTGTGTTCCCTATTCAGTAATGTTCTTGTTGGAATTGTTCTTGAAAGTTTCTCACCCACAAAGATTATAATTTTACTTGCAGCTATTCCGTTTTCTTGTTTTCACTGAATTAAGAACATGTTTGGCAGAGGACTTGTCCAATGTCCTTCCGTCAGTCCATGATCTGCTTTTGGTGTGTATGACACTGGATCATGTGGTCGTCCTGCGTTTGTTTCACATATCCACATTTATCAGTTGCCAACTGATCATTTGTCTGTGAGTTCATTCTACTCGTGCTCCAACAGTCGGTTCTATCATCGTAGTGGCTGTGATTTGACTGGTTGTTGTTTTGTCATGTTGTGTACTTACCCTTCCATTTTGTACCCAGAGAAGTTGGATTCTTCTATACCTTCATTTAGCGAATGAATTGCTTTATATATGATTTATCAGTCCTTACAAGACAGTCACCAATGTGCCAGTTTCAGACATCGTTGGCATGGAACTTGACATGACATTGTACTCATTTATGATAATTTTTATGTTACCATGTACAGACTAGTCCATGGATAGAGAGAAATATTCAAAAAGTTGTGTTGAGGTAGATAAGTACTTTGCATTTTCTCTTTAAGTACACAAATTCTTCCAAAGGATAAGCGTTTGAAAGTTCTCTCCAAGACCTACATGTGTGCGAAAAATGGAAATCATCTGAACAAGGGATGTATGCATCAAAATTGACCACATTTTTTCCTTTAGATAACGTAGAATAGGTATCATATTTTACACAACCAATCAATTTGAAGCGAGGGTGGGGTTGGCTTATCTGTGCCTTTATGCAGTTAAAAGTGGATTATCTGTTTCAGTAGATCTCTTCATTTATACATTTGCTTTAGACCTTTTCATGATATCAGGCAGTTGAAATCTCACTCCTATACTAATGCAATTGAGCTGCATACATGACTGTGACAGGTTCGAGGAAGAAACCCAACCGGGTCTTATGGAATGTAAAGATGCAGCAATGAGGCTGATTGATCTTGGCCTGGTCTTCACACCAATTGAACAGACCATCCAAGATGCAGTGGAAAGCTTGAAAGAGAAAGGTTTTGTGATGCAGGCTTATCTGCAATAATACTCTTCTGGGATTTCACATTCTATGTCTATAGCTAATAAATGCTGTAAATGCCGAAGCAAGTCGGTTTCTGTCATGGTTTATTTTGTTAATTTTTTGCTTCATGCAATTAGCCCCAAGAAATTGGGTCCTTTTTCTTCTAAGAATTTTTTCTGGGTGTGATGATTAATCCCTAGAGCTTATTATATTATCAACTTTGTTGTCTTTTGGTATCGCCCTGTTATGCCTTTTACAGTGAAGATATTATATTGATTGGATAGAGTTTCAGTTCAATCTTTAATGTCCAAAATATGAGCCTTATGATATTTTGGAATTGTATTTCATTACTCTCTGTCTCATTGATTAGCATGTTTCGTTACATGTGAGGAATAAGGAGGAATATGCAAATTTGAGGATTTCTCCATGGCCATGGAACATGGATTCCTTCCCAACGATTTGTATGGCTAAGGATCTAATCTTGAAATCGGCATGTATGGATGTATATAGTTAAGAAAACTTGGTGTCGGTGCATAAACCTATATAAATGATTTCCAAATCCTATGGGAGGGGATTGGGATTGGACTTGAAAATAATAAAAGAAATGAGGATTTTCACCGTTTGAACTCCTTTGTCATTTACATTTGTCAAACGGTGGGCTTTTTTATGATTTTGTGCAAAATGAGCTATGAATCCCTAAGGATTTGATTGCCAAACATATAAGCAAATTTGCCTATATTTATCAATACGTACATTACAATTGTCCAAAATAACCTACTTTTTTAGGTGTCCCTGTCCTGATTTTCATAAGGGACCACACCTTTGATCATTCCAATTCTTTCATTTACACACAATGCACATTGTCATTGACTGTAATTTCACATTGCTTTAAGCATTCATCACACAATAAATTTGAAATTTATAGCCATTAAGCTTTTAAGGACTTAAACCGGACTTATATCTCATATTCCTCTAATCCATGCCGAGACCTTTCAAGTGTGTCACTTTCGGTTATCATGCATCCTTGTGGTCTCCATTGGAAGTGAGTATTTCCGAAGGCGCAGTGCCCTCACGCTCTGGATGTTGCCTCATTTTTATAATCTATGTATATGTTAAACAGTAATCAATGTTCAAGCAGTTACCATTGAATGGACGCTTAGATTAAGTCAACAATCTGACTTGAACAAGCGAAATTAGATGGTGATTTCTTTGATTAGTCATTCCTGGGTTATGCTCAAATCCACAATATTCAGAGCAAGGTGAACACTGTACGCCCAAGTTCTGCATGTCCAACCGACATTAGACTCCCACTTACAAAGCCAACTTTCTGAGCTTTTCTGTTTAGAAAAAAGAACTTGTTGATATTTCTTTGAACCCCATTAGATCTTCATTTGCGTGAAATGAAAATGATTAACACAAATTCTCAATTTTCTCTCCTGTCTCACTTTATTGAGCTGACGTTTAACATTCATATTATCTATTATTGTAAAGGTTGTTTCACTTATCACTTATCACCCACCCCGCCCCCCCCACCCCCACCAAGCAAAACCCAAAAAAGTTGGGTTGTTTCACTTCAAATTTTTCTGGTTGGATTTTGTCTCCTCACACCACACTAAAGTCTGGGGATGTGGATGGATAAGAAATTATTAAGAAGCATAAGGGACCCATAACGGCATGATGATCATTGATTGTGGCCTGTGGGACCCAACTTCTAGTTCCAGGTGGCAACGTCTAGATGGGGGGCATGTGCTGGAGCATCTGCTGCTTCTTCAATGTGGTGTGTGGCCCTCCTTAGCCAGGAAACATCAGATAAGCTCTTTTTGATTGGTTGGAGCCTTTTTTTATCCCCCAAACCCCACTACCACTCCATGTGCTTTGGGTTCCTCTATCCTTGGCATCTGCTCTTTTACAAGGAAAGAATCTTTCTTTCCTTTGTGATGATAGAGATAGAGAGGCACGTGTAGTTCCAATCATGTTGGCTTCTCCTGTAATTTCATGTGCATTGCTTTTAACACTGCTCTCACATTCCTCTATATCTCCTTTTCTCATGCGTGGAGAAGGAGAATCAATGCACCATTGGATGCCACCTTTGCTAACATGAGCAGTTCTGGGTCATGCTCGCGCTCCTGGTAATTCACTTTCTCTACAACCATTGTTCCTACTTTAGTGTTGTTTTGTGACTTGTGGGTGTTAGGCATGATATTGATTTTTTTTCTGTTTTTTTCTGGGGTGGTCTCTGAAGGTCCATCAGTGAGGACTCTTTGAGGAGGTACGTGTACTGTGCAAGTGAGAATTGTATACAGGAATTGCTTTCTGCTTCAGATCAGAGTCGAGCTGACACTAGGGATGCATGGAAGCTTCTTGCACTTGATGATGGCGTCGAGATATCTAAGCGACGATCGGGTTCGCTGCACATCTTTCGCAGCCGGTGGTTGCTCACATCAGTAACCCCCCAACAATTTATTACCGTTGCAAATGCCATTGATGCTGCAAAGGTTAATTTCAATTGAATCTTTATTCTCATGGGTGATTCTCATAAGGTTTCGGCAGTTTATTTATCAGTAAGCATGTTTTTGCTGTAGAGAGGTCACAGTAATTGAAAAACTGATAAAAGTGGGGCATTTAAAGAAATAAAATACACAGAAAAAAATGATGATTTGGTGGATAAATTGATTATACACGATTTGAAAATATTGAGAGATGATTTGATATTTGCCAATTTTAGCTTTGCACTAAAGAAAATATGTAAACTTGTACTCACTTAAAACATGACTTTAGATAAGATTGAGCTCAACTTCACTACTAAACATTGGGAATTTTCAAATATAGAGCATCTCACCTAACAGCCATCTTGAAAACTAGTCAATCATTTTCCACGCTTAATTCTCACTCTAAAATCACTGAAAGGCTTCTTTTTTCTTAATTTTATGGTGTTGGGGCTTTAATAATTTCATGTAACTATGGGTTAATTGTTAATTATCCTGACGAAAGACGATTGCCTAAGGAGCTAGCAATGCATCATCTCCTTGAAATCCGTATCGTGGGCCCTCATTTTTTGTGAAGACCAAGTTGTTGAGGAAAAAATCATCCGGATTCCTGACTGAGCCAACTCATTTTAGTAGAAATGCACTCAGCAAATCAAGTCCAAGTTATTTGCTTGGTCCCTTGCCAAAAAAGGGAAAAAAATAAAAAATAAAGTTGCTCGGATTACGAGTTTTTGGACCACCCATGATTATAGAAACCTAAATTTTTAATAGCCCCGCACAATCAGTTGAAAAAATTCCGGGCAGATTCTCACACCTGGGCAGACCTCCATTTTAGCCCACACTTTAAAGGGAATTCATGGAAACTTCCATATAATTGACGAAGACATTTCCTTTACCTCTCCTGCTCTCATCCTCTCACATGTGAAAATGCTTGTTGGGCCAAATTGGGACCCTAATTAGGAATCTCCCCCTTTAATTAGGGAACAATAGCAGACGCTCATATGACGATCATAACCACTTGATCAACAACGGACAAATTTTCATTGTCCATGATGAGCGTAGTGGAGCTAATGGTCAAATCCATTCAAATGAGTGCTAAACTCTGAGATTAGTAACTATAACATGAGTCTTTATTTGATGGTCTATTTGAATGGATTATCAAATGGACTCCACTAGGCATTTTTGCATGTGTATTTGTCAGCTAAGGAGAGGATTGTCCAAAATGTTTTACTGTAAAGAAAAGGAGTTGTTTCAACATAAAAGAAATGTAAATAAAACAAAGGAAAATAAAACTATCTACACTTCAAATTGGTAGGTAATTTTCAACACTATGTTTTCAGCAAATGACTAGCGGTCCTAAATTGATTATGTACAATGAGGCAAGAGAATCCACTATGGCTAAGTGATAAAAGGAAATGTTGGCCAGGGATATGGTGTGTGAGAGAGTAAATAAGTTTAAGTTGTCAAAAAAAAGTAAAAAGAAAGAGATATATAGATATATGTGTGAGGGAAGTGCGCAGCTGCTTATGGAATCCTTAGCTATGCAAATCTTCAAGGAAGACATCCTTGTCCCACGATAGCAAGGAATCCTCAAATTTAGGATGTGTTTATTTAAAATGATTTTTAATGGAAATTCTGTGTTGGGAATTTCATGTTTGACTATTGAGAGTTTAAAATTTCAGCCTTTTCAAATTTCGTTTAATTTGAAATAAAAAATAAAAAAATTATCGGAGACAGCATCGATAGAATTAATAATTCTTCTTCATTCCCAACATTGACATAGAGATTTTTTTTTCTCTTCTGTCACAACAGCAATGGGATTCTGATCTAGTAGAAGCCAAGTACATAAAGGATCTTGACGACAATCTCAGCATCATCTGCCTCCGTTTCGGCGATGACTCCAAGCCTCTCTTCAAGAACAGGGAATTCATCGTATATGAGCGTCGCGAAACCATGGACGATGGCACCCTGGTAACCAATTAGAGAAATCAGAAGGAAATCATCATAGGCTAAGCTACTCAATCTTTTTTATTCATTCATACAAACACTAGAAAATCTTGATTTCTGAGACTTTCTAGTAACCCATATAGGTGGTCGCAGTGGCGTCGCTGCCCAAAGAGATTGCGGCCGGACTGCACCCGAAGCGGAGCGACTTGATCAGAGGGCTGCTGCTGCAGTCGGGATGGGTGGTGGAGAAGCATGCAAATGACTCCTGCATGGTCACCTACGTCGTTCAGGTGATGGATCAACAACAACATCAACACTTCATTTTCAGCAATTGCATGCATGGGCCATCTTCATTTGAGAGGGTGGCATGATCCAGCCCACGGCCCAACTTAGGCCTCACAAGCGAGTACTAAATTCTTGGCCTTGGCTAGTCAGCAAGGCCTAGCCCAGCCCATTTTGATGTGTGATACACAGTTGGATAATTTAGTTACTCTACCAAACTCGGCCCAGTTGAGTGCGATGATCAACAATAGAACCCACTATTTGGTAATACTAGTCAGGCTTGGATTGACTTGTTTAGAACTGATTAATTTGACCCATCGAGAATAAATGTGAATACTTATTGCACCCTGGATCCTGAATTCTTAGGGTCAGATTTGGATTATGTTGGCGGGTCAGATTACCATAAATCAGGGCTAATCAGGTTGGCAGATTGAGTTGGCAGACCCAACAGATCGGGTCAGTTAAATCGAAATCTCAATTTGGACCTCAATTTGCTGCGTTCAGTTCTCTTTTAGTTGATGGGTCAAGTCAGGAATTGCCACCCCTTGGTGCAAGCAGAAGTTTTGGAACTTGGATATATTACCTAATTTCATTAATTTAACCTTCCAAGCTCTGGGAGTTTCTAATCTATCAAAAAAATCTTATTTTTTTCCATTTCTTTCCTTTTGTGTTTTCAGTTGGATCCTGCAGGATGGGTTCCCAAGTGCTTTGTTAATCGGCTCAACACAAAGCTTGTCATGATCATCGACAATCTTAAGAAATTAGCACAAGCTTGTCCTATCAGGTCTTCCACATGATATTTACATGACCTCAAAATAACAAATTGCAATAATAGTGATAACAATAGCTAACAATTAGAGTTCTCAACAGTAATTATTATTGATAGCTAAAGAGATCTGTGTTCTCACTTCTTCCCATTTCCTTTCTGGTCAGTTTGCCAAATGGTTCAAATTAGAAGCAACTGGTTGTTAAGAACCGTTGGGACTTATAATTCTTTCCTATTACCTTTCTGGCCAGTTAGCCATTCCCCATCTGGACCACCGACATGTGGGGCCATGCAGGCCAGACTAGTTTTATTTCTGAGACATTGGTCCAGCCCATACAGTGACAGGTCTGATGTTGATACTGTTATTTATTTATTATTTTTTTTCTGACTTATGTCCAGCCCATACAGGTCTGATGTTGACACTTGAGATCATGATAAATCTGACCTAAATACCAATTATGCTAGACATGGAAGTTTCCAATTAAAAAAAAAAAAACTTCTGAACTGTCCAAGAATAAATGGGTTGGGTCCAGGGTTCGGGATTACCAGTGTCTTGAGAATAATGTATGCTTCTAACGACCCTTCAAAAAGATAAAGAAGAACAAGATAGATCATTTGAATGGTTCATTATTCAGAGGCATGAAAATGCCCATGTTTAAGGTGTTGGTGGCCGCACGTTTAACGTATTATGGCTCCCAAAACAGCTGTTTAAACAAAAAAAATTTTTTTGTATCATGTATTTCAACACTCAGGACACTCTCTACTTCCATTTTAAAATGAAAAATCTTGATTTCCCCATGGGATGCAAAAGGGCTTGAGGATCTACTTCTTTGCAATACCAATCAGATTCTTCTTGATTTGGAAACCGTCTAATCTTTAGGTCACAAAATAAGCGATGAGCAAATAAAGGGTGATTTTTCATTTTTATCGTCCATTTTTTAATCTTATAGATCAATTTTAAGTCATCTTTGCATGTAATAACAGAGCCACTAACCCCACAAACTCTTTCATGTACCTTTTTTTTAGGCTCATCTGCTGTGTTTGGATTTCCTACAGCACATCTTTTTTTCTCTCTCTCTTTTTTTTATGGTGATGTCACTAGTCTACACCTCTATGCCACATTTCCCATATATCCCCAACCCAACCTCCCCTCCCCACCAACCCAAAAAAAATAAACATCTTCCTTCATAGTAAAAAAAAGAAAACACTTTCCCCCTTCCATTGCAAGATTTAAGGTAGAATACATTTTTACGATTATACCAATGGAATATGATTTTCTTTTTTTCTTCTTATATATATATATATATATATATACTCACCTAGTTTCAAAACAGAGAAGCCTCTTCCCCTTTTGTTTTCTGCTGCAACGTGACTTCTCCAAAACGGATGAAGATAGGGTATCAAATCTGATATCATATATTTTAATATTTTTTTATATATAGTTTCAAATGCCAAGAAATTACCCAATGCAAAAATTAGAAAGATGGAAATGAACAATAACACACCATCAATTGCAACTAAAACCTACTTCTTTGATGCCCACTCTCAGCCATCCTCATCCTTGTACCCAAATCTAATCATCTAATTTCATGATACTTCACCCCCATAAACAAACCAAACCCCTGAACACGCCCCCACCACCCCACCCCACCAAACACAGTTACTGTACCTCTTGTATTAGGCCATATATGATATTTATGTGATTATTTTCATCAAATAGTGATGGTCAAATGCTCAATACTTTCCAATGAAATGCCTTTCAAGTTTTGGCATTGAGTGAAGAATATCTTTAAAAGACTTTCTTCAATTGAATCTTGTCCGCCCCATTCAGATAAAAATTCTAGGTCCCTCAATGCTCCAACCCTTTTTGATAAAAAATTATAGAACCATAGCCATCACTAGTATGATCCATGAAAAACATCTAAGGAACAGGGCTTTCACCACAAAGTGCATCCTTTTTCGTGGTGGTTAGCTCTGTGTTGTTGTTATGTTAAGGGTCATGACCAGATTCACAATACATGTGATTAGCTGTCGTGACCTCTCTCCTTGCCCTATCAAAAATGCCTTCGGCAACTAATTTTCAAGGAAAGGTTTTCACTTTACATAAAATCTTTTGAAGTCCTCAATTTAGGTCCAACCAGCCCCCATGGGATTTGAAAATACTCACTTATATTGATTTTCATGCCAAAACTGATTTCTTTTCTCAAATTATATATATGCATAGATACGTTCATCTATCATGTGAAATCCCCATCTATATAAAATTTCAATGAGGAGTCTTATTCTAAAGGCAACCTCAACTCTACAGATTTTCATGGTTCTTCATCCGTCGTCAAACGTGCTCTAAAAGTGTCACCTTAATGGATGACGAATCCTCCATTTTTCAGATTTTCAATGAATTCCTCATCGATTACCAAAGGTGTTCTAAAATTGTTAGTGGAACGAATTCTAGCCACAATGCTTCCAATGGATTACCAAGCCGTACATGTCAAGTGCTACACATGGTAAGGAAAAGAAGATGCACGTGGTAGAAAAGATGATGCACGTGATAAGGAGAAATTATTTCATGAATCACGGATGGGGACAGAGGCAGAGTAGCAACAACTTATGCCGGCTACCTGCACACCTGTAGTGTTGATCTGTTCATGATCATGAGCCCTCAACAACTATCATGCTACTACAATAAATATAAAATGGGTCCTCAATCACAGTGGGCCCCACACAAGTCCCTTGTTAGGGATTGACAAGTTGTTTGGAGGATGGAAGATGCCTCACCAACTGAGGTGGACAGCCATTGTCAACAAATGTAAAGTAAATACTACCAAATTTTAAGGGGTTTTAAATGATAAATTCCTCCATACCTTGGGTTCCACAATAAAAAGCCCTCAAAACGCCAAGAGAGTCATTGAACTCTGGTCCTTTTTTCCGCTTTTTTGTTCAATCAAAATAAAAAAAAAGAAGGATTTACACAAAATGTCCACAATATATCAGCTGCCCATTTGTTTGAACGCTCTCTCGTCTAAATTTTATTGTTTTTGACATTCACCCCTGTTTATTTGCTTTAAAATACATAAAGTGGTTTAAAATGAATATCAAATATAAATTAAAAAAAAGAGCAATAAATAACATTTTTATTTTATTTCCCTAAACGAAAATTTTATTTGATATTTATGTTTTAAATGATTTTGGAAAATTCACCTTTAATCTTAAAATTTTAACACCCTATTTATATATCCTAAGGAGCTGGTGCGAAATGTAGTCAAAACCATTGAAGAGTTCTAGGATGCAACAAAGGAAGGAGGGGTCCAACCGAGAGCCATTCAAACTCATATTGCCACGGGTTGGAAATTACCTCCAATGGGAGTTGTGAAGATCAATTGGGATGCTGCTATTGACAATTTAAATGGATGATGGGTGTAGCGCTTGTTGCTCAAAATTACATGATTGAAGTACTGGCTTACAAGTTATCTTCTAAGGTGAATATAACTAACCTGATGGTAGCCAAAGCTGTGGCGGCATAGATGGCTATTAATTTCTATAGAAATATTACAACATATTGAAATTGAAGGTGATTCTTTAAAGATTGTAAATGCTTTAAAAAGTAAAGATGGAAATTGTAGTCGGTATGGACAAATAATTGAAGATATGAAAATGACTCTCAAAACTATGTAGTCATGGAATGTTGGACATGTCGGGACGGACAACAATAAAATTGCACACGGACTAAAGAGGGAGGCTCTATTACATCCCTTAGAACAAATATAGACAAATTATTATCCTATTTTCATTTATAATTTTAAAATTTCTAAAGTCATTATTGATTCATGATTTAATGATAGTATTTCTTTCTTAAAAAAAAAAAAAAACAATTCCTCACAAACAAAGATGCCCTTAACAAGGGGGAAACCCACATGCACAAACAAGTCGGGCACCGTCGTGTGAGATCTGAGTTCCCATGGCAGTCAACCAAAGAATTTTCAACCATTGACTCCCTGTAGAATAAAGGTGCGTTGGACTCTGCATCTAACCATGTCCAACTCTTCAATCTTCCCATATGAAACTTCCATCACTCGGGCAAGGGAGAAAGAGACACAGATGGCGACTACAGCAGAAGAAGAGAGTCCAAGAAACCAACAGAGAAACACCCATATCAGAATTGGATCCACCCTCAAAATCCTTCTACTTCTCCTATCCACCAACCTCCTCACTTTCTACATTTGCACATCTCCTTCTTCACCATTCTTCAACCTCTCCCAACACATCAAACACTTCTCTCCTCTTTGCCGAGAAGACGCCGCAAACTCCCTCCTCCTCAAAGACCTCAACGCCACCCACGCCCGTCTCCTCGCCACCGAATCCAAGCTCGCCACCGCCAACAACCTCCTCTCAGCCCTCCTCTCCGAGCTCAACCGCTTCAACGACACCACCTCCAGCTCCACCTCCTCCGACTCGAACGCTGATGACCACCTCACCGCCGAGCTCAAACTATCATTGGGACCCCACAAGCTCCCCCTCGGCACCAACCCCAACTCTGGATCTGATGTGATACACTCACCGGTCGGCGCTGCCTGCCGCCAGTTCCACGATGAGCTGAACCGCTACATGACATACGACGTAGGAGGGGAGTGTCCATCCGATGACGTGCTGGCCCAGCGGTTGATGCTGAAAGGCTGCGAGCCGCTGCCCCGCCGCCGCTGCCACCCCAAGTCACCCGCTGGCTACATAGAGCCGGCGCCGCTTCCGGCGAGCCTCTGGTCGACGCCACCCAACACGAGCATAGTGTGGGACCCTTACACGTGCAAGAGCTACAAATGCTTGATCGATCGGAAGAGCAGGAGCGAGTTCAAGGACTGCAAGGACTGCTTCGACTTGGAGGGGCGGGAGAAGCGGCGGTGGCTGGAGACGAGGGGCGTTGACTACAGCATCGACGACGTGCTGGCGACAAAGCCAGCCGGCACGGTGCGTATCGGGCTGGATATCGGAGGGGGGACCGGCACGTTCGCGGCGAGGATGAGGGAGCGTAACGTAACGGTGGTGACGAGCACAATGAATCTGGACGGGCCGTTCAACAGCTTCGTGGCGGCGAGGGGGCTGGTGCCGGTGCACGTGAGCGTTGCGCAGCGGCTGCCGTTTTTTGAGGGGACGTTGGATGTGGTGCACTCCATGCACGTGCTCAGCAACTGGATTCCGGACATGGTGTTGGAGTTTGCTCTCTATGATGTGTACAGGGTGCTAAGGCCGGGTGGGATCTTCTGGCTCGACCGGTTCTTCTGTTTGGGCTCCCAGTTGAACGAGACGTACGTGCCCATGATCGAGCGGGTGGGTTTCAGGAAGGTGTGGTGGGATGTTGGGAGGAAGCTGGATAGAGGAACAGAGATGGATGAGTGGTATCTCTCTGCTCTGTTGGAGAGACCCATGACATGACCTGAACTAAACAAGAGAATGAATGGGTTGTGGCCTTGTGTGGGCCATTGTGGGGACTATGGAATGAGCTAGTGGGTGCGTCACGGCAAAGTCAAATATGTTGTGCCGTGCTTGGGTCAAATAAATTGAATACAAGTTATTTGAATAGAAGAGGAGGTTTAGGGTCAAGAATCTTGATATAGCAATGATAGGTCAAGTCTAGAAGGGACCCACCTTGACCTGATCCTATTTAGGTTGGTCGTATGGGTTTCTAGATTTTGCCCAGACTCGAGTTCAGAGTAGGTTCTAGTTTCTGTTGTGGGTTCATTTTTCTTTTTCTTTCATTTGTGTCTGACTCAGTGACTATATATTTGACGTTAGCAATACATCAAATAGTAATTGCCAAGTGTCAGCTTGATAGCTTCAACCAAACTAGTTCATAAAATGAATTAGCAATGCTGCCAAAGACACATTACCGCGGACAGAGTCTAACAAAGATCCAGGTCCTATGGAAAGAAATCATGTATGGTGCACCCCACAACAATAGAAAGCGATAGAAATTCAACTAGTTTTCCAATGTTTTTCACATAACATATAGCCAAGAAATTTTATCAACGTATTTTCGTACCAGGTCAATGGCTTTCATTTCAATTGTTACACAACTATTCAAGACCAAAACTTCTAGGCAACAAGAAAAGAAAAAGAAATAGAACTAGAACTAGAAAAGAATGACTAACACTTTATGCCCTGACAAAAAACAAAAAAAACCATAGAGCTCTGAATTTGTTCACTAATCAAACAATATATTAAACGATCAACTCTAAAGAAAAAGTTGCTCCAAAATACCAGGAGGCACATGAGCTAAAAAAGTACTAATTTTTACACAAAGGTGCAAACAACAGCAAAGCGCTTTCCATTGTCCATTCAGGGGAAATGAACACACTCAACAGATACTTCTTGTATTTCTAAGATTCTGCCCTCTCTCTCTCTCTCTCTCTCTCTCTCAAGATATGTATGTTGATCGACTACTACAACAAGCTAGTTTCACTACAGAACTGTACAAAACACGATAACCAACAACAACGAGGCTCGGCAAGGCAAAATAACAATGACTTAAAATTGCCCACATAGCTAGACAGGAAGCATGCCTTTAGAATCAATGATATACGAATGAATGAGAATTGCATTCCTCAGGTAATAAACAGTACTAACAATCCTCATTTCATGTTGTAAGCCCAACCATGTTTGTCCAAATATGCTTGGACTGCTTCCTTGATGGCTAGATTTGGAAACAATTGGTGTTGGTCAAGCGGCTCCCGGGTCACTGGGTCAAACTTCCCTACCTGTTTTTTTCAATCGAAACAGAAATTAGTTTCAAAACATCAAATAAACAGATTTTAGTTGACAAGCTATGACATTACTTAAAAATGTCACTGCATTACTGTAAATCACCTTCTCGAGATGACGAATGATCTCTGCCCTCTCATATGTTATCCCACTTGGAGTGATGACAGGATCCCGGAAGATATCAAGGGTAAGTTTGCAGCAGAGGTAATCAGGCACCTAAAGTTTGAATTAGTCCCACTCACACTGAGTACTCCCGCTCACACTGAGAACAAAAGAGGTAAGAGTTCTAGTGAAATTGAGGATCTGAAGCCAGAGGTATTACCTGAGTTGGCGTGTCATCCTCTGCAGCTTTCATGAACACTTCTTCCAGAGATTCCAACTCTTCCATATAGGGATTTGCAGCTTCATCAGTGACATCTCCCATTTGAGAGATTTTACACAAATGTTTCTCTATTATCACACTTTCACACAATACTCTGAAATACAGATAGTTGTAAAACGAACAGTATGAAAGAATGTTTAAGAACAAAATTGGAATCATTAATTGTGGCATTTTTCTAATGCCAGACTCAACTCATTAATAAAAAAGATGCACGCACATACTTCAAAGTTTGACGCTTCTGTTCTCGCCTACTAGATGCATCTTGCCATTCAAGGTGCTTTGCTTTGGCAAGCTCCTGCCATATGTCCTCCACAATGTAGCTTTTGGGATTTGCACCCCTCCCAAGATCCAATGCCTATGTGTGGAAATTCTAGACACTTCAGTAATCTGCTTTGAAATTGATGACATCTAGGCTTTAAATGTTAACAATGCAGAGTGACAATAACATGCCATACAATTAATGTAACCATGAAAATAACATTCCAGCTGATTCAGAGATATTTGTAACTGATATGGGATGAAATTTTGGTTCTTCTAGTTTCTGACCTACAAAAGTTGGGTACATTGATTTGTAAGGTTATGCTGCTATGGATAAGGGATCTAAATACATGGTTGTATAAATTAGCCAAGTCTAAGTTGACTCAGACTCAGCAAACACGGCACACCCCCCACCACCCCGTCCTTTTCTTTCTCTTTTCATCTGGGTCATATAGAAGGCTTTAAAAAAAAATCTTTTCCCAAAATTATCTTGGCGAAAGAAGCTTTGAGAGGCTTCTGGTGGAGGCCTTTTAAATTGATTTTAGAAGACTAAAGCACATTTTGTGGAAGAAGAATTATCTTTAAAAGATTGAATGCACTATTCAGCAAACTCATATGTAAACAATGGGAGCAGGTATTTATACTTAAATTCATTGATAATAACTAAAACATAATATAAGTTATTGTTACTGATAAAAAATAATAACTAAAACATGTGGAGTCCTAAAATTATAAATTTAAAGGATAACATTTAATAGATTTTTTAACCATTCTCTCAAGATTTTCAAAGGCTTTTGGTCTAAATGGTTCAACTAGGTCTGACCCAGCTGAGTTGTCTTGACTCAAGGATGACCAGTGCTGCCCACTGAGTCTAATTGCCAAAGCCTAGTTAAATAGAAGGTTGCACATGGGATTGGGACACAATCATATAGGTAATGTGAATTGTTCTGAGAAGGAAGCCCTTGAAAGCAGTTTTTTGGAAGCAATGACCTTCTTGGAGAGGATATTTCATAGTGACAGACCCTAGCAGTAATTCTAAATTTCACACTTTTTGCGAGGTTTTTTACAATTTAGTTCCATTGCATCATATTACACTGCTTATAAATCATGTTGCAAGCTTTTTCTGCAACACTGCATGATGAACACAACATTTCAGACATGGAAAATAATTTGAAAGACGCAAAACATACAAATAACCTATGACGCACAGATACTTCAAAATGGACAACGTATCGTGTCGTATCATATCCGATACTTCACTTTTTACAAGTAAAATCAATGTCCCTGCCATGTCTATGGCATGTTCCTGCTGTACTTATACCATATTTGGGCATCATAGCAAATAACCACTGCATTCAATTCTGTTGAAAACTCAAAATAAACACAATGGGAGCACTGGATTTGACTGATAAATAACTTTTTTTTTTAAATGGTGACTGTACTGGTCAATAAAATATCATGACATAACCAGACAACACTACTATACTATGGCGAACATGACTCATGAGAGATTACCTTTTTCCCACAGCAAAGGAGCTATGCAAGGTTACCCCAGTCAAATAAAAAATCATGTATTTTGATGCCAGAATGATACAAATACAGAATAAAAAAAAAACTAGGAAAAGATTCGATAAGTCAAAAGGAGAAAAGTAGATTGTCAAAAGAAAGTTTCTGAAGGCATATTTGCAGAAGTCTACAGTAAGGAAGAGGATTTTACCAATTCAGTGCAAGGACAATATCCGTACCAACTACAAAAATTAACTGATTAGCATAAATCCAGGCACAGACACCAAATTATAGTTGAAACCACACAATCTAACCATTACAGCTCAGTCATTCCCTTTGATGGTACATATAATGTATAACAGGCAATATAAACATAATTTGAGATGAATATGAAACTAACATAAAAGTACTCACTTGAGACAATAAAATGCTAAAGTTCAGTATCCCCTTTCAATGGAAAATTTAACAGACAAAAAACATAGTTTCAAATAAACAGGTTACATGTCAGAAGAGACCACATAAATTTACATATGCACCTTTGAAGGTAAACAATGATTTTCTTTTCTATGTTAACCAAAGAAAAATTATAAAAAATATATATATCCCACAAACTGAAAAATTGTTATAGACACTTCCTTACCCTCCCTAATTCCTTTACTCCTTCACTGTATTCTTGCCTCTGAAGTAATGCAAGTCCAAGCATATAGTGTGCCTGCCATACATTTGACACTTACTTCTTGGTCATATGCAATAATGCAACAGGTAACGTATTTGACATAAAATATAATAAATAACAAAAGCGATGCCTGTGTCATGTGATGATGGTCAGCTAAAGTGCAAAAACAAAATGCCTTATGAAAAATAAAAAATAGTTTCTAGAAGACCAATTTGATGCCTTCATGAGAAACACCTAGAACTGTTTCCAACCAGAAGCCATGGTCAGATACCACAAGAAACATCTTTCCAGCAGGCAGGTAAAGTTTGAAACCTTACAACGTTTTTCACTGAAAATTTGAGAAGCACGCCGCCCTTTTAAATGGATGAGATGAATATTGCATTTTTTTTTTTTTTTTTTTGTTATGAATGCAAATGAAGAAGGCAGTGAGGCATCGCTATTTAACCAAAATCTTGGGTTAAAAGTCCCTTATGTAAATGTATAAATAAGAGAAATTTCAAGAGAGAATGGTTCCTTAATTTTAAAAACATGGAACTTCTAATGGGACCCGCCTATGGTGAATTCAAACCATCCAATATCTACCCCTTCATGTTCCCAAGTTGACACTCTGTGGACTAATTAAGCCATTGGATGTGAAAAACAAAGAAATCATTTAATCTAAGAGTTAAAACTCTAAGGCCTCTAAAATCAATGGCTTGGGTGATTTGATTGGGACAAAATTTGGTTTACACCTTATCCCCTACTCATCCCCCTCCATGATTGGTATGCATCCATGGGAACTCTATGAAGTTCCTTTTTAAAGAAAAGAAAAGAAGAGAAACGATTTTCTTTTTTTTTTTTTTTTTGAATGTATGTGGAGAGAGAGAGAGAGAGAGAGAGAGAGAGAGAGAGAGCACTTCCTTGGTCGTACCAACATCTTCTTCTTTATAAAACCAATAGGGCTTGCAATTGTAAAGATGGCATGCTCAAGCACTGTTGTTAGAAACCAATGATTTTTTTCGTGAATCCTATAATTTATATTGAATCTTAAGAAAAAAATTTTTGTATGTAACTATATAAGCAATGAATCTCATTTATAGGTGACTCCTAAGGTTTAGTTGTGAACCTTATGATTCAATAATTTTTTTATTGAATCCTACGACTCAGGAGGTTCTTCTAATATTAGTTCAGTTTACTCTGTTTTTCATTTATTTAGCATTTTTTTAAGGTTATCTAGAAATTTAACAAAAATACTATAAAGAATTTTTTGGATTTTAGAGAGGTTTAGAGACAAATATGGAACAAGCATGTGACTAGAGGATTTGACTGTAAGTATAGGATTTGTCCTGCATCGATTTTTTAAATTTTTTTAATGAACACTTTTTTTAACTTCATGAGAATCATAACCATGTAAGATTGATGATTTACATTTTGTTTTTGTGGATTTAAAGAGATGATGATTTACATTTTGTTTTTGTGGATTTAAAGAGAACACACACACACACACCTGCAACTTGCTTATTTTTTCTAATAATGTTGATGTCTTAAACATATTTAACTATAAAAATCACTTTCTACCATATATATCTATATCATAAATGATACATATAATTCATGATATATTAACTACTCATATTCAAGAGGAGGTTCCTTGTCTTATGTTATTTGTGGACGACATAGTGTTGGCATATGAATCGAGAGATGTTAGAGACTTTAGAATCAAAGATCTTTAAAATAACTCACACGAAGACGGAATATGTGAATTGCAAGTTCAGTGGGGATGTGCAGATAAATGTAGCTCTTGCGACAATTGTAGCTCAAGAGTTACCATAATGAGATTTCTGATATCTCGACTCTCTAATTAGTAAGGATGGGAAGATTGAGAGGGATGTTGAACATATGATAAGAGCTAGAAGGCTGAAGTGGAAACTTGCTTTTAGAATGCTTTATGATTAACACATAGAAGGGAAAATTTTGCAATATAGAGATTACACTATCTATGTGATGCTTGCATCACTATGACTTATGGAGCAAAATGTTAGCCAATTAGGAAACAACGCATCTAAAACATGACTATTGCAAAGATGAGAATGTTTAGATCGATATGTTGTAAAGCTGGGAATGATGCAATAAAAACTAAGCACATCAAGAACACATAGGGGTACATCAATAGATGATAAACTAAGACTCATTTGAGATGGTTTGGACATGTTCAATGCAGACCAACAACAACTAGGAAAATTTTTTATATGCAAGTTGATGGCCCCAAGGGTGGACCAAGGATATTCTCCTTAGGGGGGCTTAATGTAAAAAAATATCTTGGAGGAGGGGGCCAAATGTAAAAAAAAATATTAATTTTCAGAATTTACAAGGGGATTTTTTGGACTTTTTTCAAATCTAGGTGGGGGCTTCAGCCCCCAGATTGTTTTATTTGGTTCTGCCCCTAAATGGCACCTTGAGGAAAAGGAGTAGGTTGAAGAGGGCATGGATAGAAGCAACAAGGATGAATATGAATCAGTGCAACTTATCCGAGGATTTTCCTAGGATAGACTAGAATGGGGAAACATACTTCATTTAGCTAACCCAGCAGAGTTGGGACATGGCTTTGCTGATGATGATATATTAATATATGCCAATGATGTCCTTCATATACTTTCATTTTAATCTCATTTGTCAATGTATTGATGCTAGTATGAATGGAGACTAGATGGATTATGAACAGCTATATATTTTTTTCAATTTTGACTATTATTATTATTATTATTTAATCTTTCTGAGAAAAATAAGAAATCCCACATTGATTCAACCCCTTGAATGATTTGCATAATTATTTTGATTATCAGAACAATGTGCTTAAGATCTACAAACAGGACCCTGATCCATGTTACATTGGATTACCACTAGCATGTCCGCATATTAATAATGAAAAGGTCTTTAAGAGTAGAGTACTTTTCAACTGTGGTCAAAGTGTTGAGTTTCAATCAGTCACCATGAGTTATTCAACTGCTATCAAAGCAATGAGTTTCAACCAGTCACCATGAGTACCTCTACCATGTTTGTAAATAGTAAATGTGAAGAACACTCATGAATTTGTATTCCATCCAAACACTCCATTTAGAGAGAATAAAAAGATGGATAAGCCACAAGTTCATCCTATAATTAGCAAAACACACACATATAGCTTTCCAGAATTATACATAAATCAGTTACGTTTAAATTTGTTAAAATAACAAAGAAGAAATACCTACTTAGTACTTTGATTGTCAGTGCTCAATAATGAGTTAATGACGTCATCCATATTCCCACAAAATAAAAAAGGAATCCATCCACTGATGGTTTGATATTCAATGTATTTGAGGTGCAAAATCTAGAGTACACAACTCTCTGTAAAGAGTTCTTCAAGTACATTTCCAATAGTGCTGACATGGAACTGTCTCACGTCTAGCATTATGATAACTTTACTTAATCTTCAACTCTAACCATGACTCTTTAGAAGTTGGAAGAAAAGAAATATATAATGAAAAAGGAACTTCAATTTCCAGAAAGAAGAGCTAGAAGTGTGGACCATCTTATTAGGAATGTCACTAAAGTAATGGGGAACCACTAATTGGGCTGGTTGACCATATAAGTCCAAGGCCAATGAGCCTACACTTGGGCTGCATCAGTTAGGAATGGACGAGGATAGATATCAATAATGAACCAAGACGAGGTGTGCAAAACCTATGTCCAAGGTGGTGTAGTTATAAGATTAGTTGAGTGTTTGCATGATGCATTGCTCGGCAAGTGGTTGCAAGGTCTCGGGAAAATGACTCTGAAGTCCTTTGGAAGAGCGTGCTTTGTTCGAAATACAAGGCGGAAGATTCTGCTTACTGGCCAATGAAATGCAGGAGTGGATGAATATTTTTTAGGTCTGAGATGTTTGAGCAAAATACTAACATAAGGTTGGAAAGGGGAATAGAATTTGTTTCTGGACACACAAGTAGGTTGGAGATGCTTCTTTGTTCTCTTCAAGTAGAAGATTCATTGTCTGTCTTCCATATGTACACGCCTTGATACAAAGTTGGCAATGGAGAATGGACTGGGTCAGCTACTAGTGTGTTTGTGGCTAAACCATTGTATTCCTCTTCGAGAGAGGGAGGGAAGGTTAGTCCTTTGCCCACTACTGGCCTATTTGTTCTCCCTTGAGGATAATAAGATTCAGCTGGGTTGCTCTTCAGGATAAAATTTGACGATGCATCAACTTGAGTTAGGAAAAGAATCCTTAGAATTGGTGCCCCCTTCGTGTTACCTTGAGATCAAGAAAAGAATCGTTGGGAATGGGTGCCTCCTTTGTGTTAGTGATGCAGAAAGTGACAACCATCTCAATAGTTGCATGGCAGCGAATGTTAGAATGTGAAGCACCTAGGTCCACCAATTTTTGGTTATGCTTGTGCTTGCTTTGAACCATGGAGGTTTCATTTTGTGGTAAGAGGCGAAGAATTTGCAGATGTTGCTGCTTATAGAGGCTATTTGATCTCTGTGAAAATAGCAGAAGCAGAGATGCTTTGAAAAGAAGCCAGCGTATTTAGTGACTTTGATCACGTGTAGATGTAGAGTTATCTGGTAAGCATTAACTTTGAAGAACTTTGTGGGGTTTCGATCAAGCTTCTTGATAGAAGTTGGCTTCATAGTAGACAGTTGCAGGCTTGCAGCACAACAGTAGTTGTTTCCTTGAGGTGGTCTTCTCCTTCAGGAGCTCGACAACCATGCAAGTGCAGTTGGGAACCCATACGGGGCCGAAGCATTATCCACAACTTCAATGTGTAGGTTTTATGTAGCTTTCCGTGCCTATCTGTTTTCCGGATAAATAATGTGGAGTTGTTTTATCAGCTACAAGAAAGGAATACTCTTACCACTTTAGTTGGGCTTGGAAGGATTCACTTCCACGCCCAAGCAGGCTGCTCTTGGATTTTCTTGCCTTTGTGCAGTCGCAGTTACAGCGCCATGTCTTTCTTGTTTTCCAACAAAATCTCAGTGATATTTCAAGGGGAAAAAAAAAATCAGACTACCTCACTAAAACTGATAGTAATGCAATGAGATCAGCACTAGAGAATGCAGTCTAAGCATGACAACGATTTAAAATTTAAACACCAAAAGTTCTTACGACCAAATTAAAAGAAAGCAATATTTGCATTTTTCTAGCCGCTAAGTGGCAAAAGTTGAGATGCACCAGCAACCAGGATGATAAAGGTTCAACAATGACAACAGAGACCACCATCAACCATAAACCCTCATTCTGCTAAGAGGTCAACAACAATGTTACAAAAGATGATATGGCGGGCGTCCGATAACCAAATGACACCATCATCATCATGATCATCCTAGCTTTCCAATCATAGCACAAAAACACCACCACCACCATCACTTAAGATCGAAGAAACAGCAACCATATTTCTCACATAGACCAGATGGAATTGTGGGCCTGTGGCACAAGCAGATAGGTCTCAAACTGCATAGCAGAGTCAAAAGAAGAATCCTATCTACAATGAGTAACAAACGGTAAAACCCCACTTCTACATTCATCTAATAGTCCAACAACAACAAAGCAAAAAATGAAGCACCAAAGCCTAAAATCAATTCCAAAAACAAAAACCCAGTTCAGATTTCCGCCATTGAAATCGAAAATCTACATATCAAGTCCTGAACCCGGAGGAAGGTACACATAGAAAAGTTGCAGAAACACGTAGAAAAAAGAAACCCAATTCAGATTAGCTCTGATTAAATTGAGAAACAGAGAGGAGCAATCTACACCTTGACGGAACTGCTGTCCAGCTCGACCGCTCTCCTGCAATCTTCTTCAACCTTCATCCATTCACTGCAAAACCCAACAGCAAAAAGAGCAAACAGAAAAAAAAACCCATTTCAATCAACAGCAAGAAATCCAAACCAAATGGGCAGAAGACGAAAAGGGTCTCACTCACTCTCGCTTCCGATAGCAGAGCGCCCGATTCGTCCAATACACAGGCACTCTTGGGCAGAGAGTAATCGCCTAACAGACCCAAATCAAGAAAACAAGAAACCCATCAAAGAAACAGCAACAACAGCGAGAAATGAGCGAAATCGAGAGAGAAAAAAATGATTTCTGTGTTGGGTTTTCCTCTAACCCCCGTGTAGGCATCGATGGCAGCCCCGAATTTGCCTTTTTCGAAGTAGGTCTTGCCTTGTTGTCTCAGAATCTCTGCTTGCTGGGATGCGTTCGCCACTGCTGGCGCCATTTGATCGATTCGAGCCGATTGTTGAGATTTTCGTTTCTGGTTTTGGGAAACTTGTAGTCTTCGCGAGGAGAGAGCGAAGAATCAGAGGGAGACGAAGACGAAAACGAAGACGTCAGCGAGAAAAGCAGAGGTAAAAGACAGCTCACCGGCGAAGGAACTCGTTTCGTTTAGAGTCTTTTGACTCACTGATTCTTTGATTTATTCGATTATTTATTTATTTATTTATTTATACGTGATTGGTAAGCCCAAGGTCTTTGACCCAACAGGACTACTCCCGTAAGCCCACCTCATCACACGTGCAATGTATAAATTTGGGTTCTCAAACATACCACATCCATTATTTGAATGGATAAGTGGAGTCTGACTCTTAAATTTAAATTACGCAAAATTCATGCTTTGCTGTTTTTTTATTTGTAAAATTATTTTTATAGAATTTTAGAAATATATAATTAGTATAAAAAAGTTAAAAGAAAAAATTACATGTTCTACATATAATCAATTACAGTATGTATGTTGTATGGATTAATGTAAAATTTGGATTGCGTGGAAGGTTGATTTAAGTGGTTTAGATTTCTAAAATGGGTCATGATGATGGGTTGACGGTGATAGGCTTTGGACCTAGTCGGATGAGTTAGATGAGAATAAAGAAGAAAGTTAATAAGAGAGAGAGAGAGAGTTATCATACAACGACTTGTTCTTATTGTAATAGGGAGACTAGTTAATGTTGCTTTTAAAGTAATCCATTCATTGGATGTTTCAACACCATATTATCTCCTCCTCCTCTCACCTCACCACGCCCCAAACAAATATATATATACATATATATATATATTAGTCTCAACTTAACATGTGTTTTTTCAATTGATTAAGCATGCTCAATGTCATCATGTGGGGGAGCAAACTTGAAGTATTAATACCGAATGGTTTGCCCTCCAAACCCAAAATTGTTGGGCGGAATTTTGTCTAGTTGATTGTTATTACCATTCTATCCCATTTACTGAACCAACAAAAGTAGAGCAGTTCTTTTTTTTTTTTTTTTTTTTGAAGCCTGTGAAAGTAATATAAGTAAACGATTTGACTTTGATATATTTATATCACTTATTTATGTGATTTTGAAATATTTACTTACATGGATGGCCTCATCCTGATTTCAGTAGGTGGGGTGGCGGCCGTGGGGCTATCAGGATTTTACCATTATTTTTTGACAGACCTAATTGATTTAGACCTTGATCTCCTTTACACAGTTTGTATGGAGCCATATGTCAAACATGGAGACCCACCACTTGTGAAGTCTATTGTACGCGGTTTCCATGGGAACCATGCGTAGGGCAATGTTTTTCATTGATTTATGTATCATTAGAATGAAATTACAGGAGAAGAGATGAGATGCATCAATAAATTTGTTTTATACTGAAAAAATCATTATAGGTCACTTTTTAATATATATATATATATATAAATATTAACAATGGGTGCACGTGTCCACTTTAGTATTTTTATTAAACATTGAGGAGAGCATCTTGACAAAAAAAAAAAAAAACCGTTTCTTCCTCTTCAACCTCATGAGATCGATCTTAGCTTCATCACGAGGACAAGATATTCATCATCAAAACACAAACTTTATAAGATGAAGATGAAAACAAGAAGCTTGTCAAAACAGCAGCATATTCTCAAGAGCAGAGGATCCTTCCAAAAGACTCCCTTCTTCAACTTGTACAAAGATATAAAAAACCAGGCCCTCTTGTCTTCCTCTGGAACGAGCAGAAACGAAGAGGGAAAAAGCCCCTTTGAAAATTCTATAACTTTTTACATATGGTCCCTAAAAGTTTTTAAAAAAGGCCTTATATATTTTTAAAATGGTGGCCCTCAAAGGAAGAATTCCAAAGCCCACCCCAGAGAAAGAGAAAATATTGTTGGCCATGATTGGCAACTCCGCATATAATATGGTTACTCAAAGATCAATCCCTATATATATGTCACTCTTTCTACCTGGCCGGAAGTTTTCAAAAAAGGACTCATATATTTTTCAACATAGTGGTATCCAAGGAAGAATTTTTATACCCCCAGTGAGAGAAAATATCCTTAGTCATGAGTGACAACTCCACATATCATACCTTGATCCCTAGATATGTCAGTCTTTCCATGCATGTTGTCATGCGTTTTGGACCCTGAGCTCTTTTGAGTTCCAGTCCCTTAAGATAGGTTCTTGTTTTTAAAGGAAAAAAAAACATAGATGGATTAACTAAAATAAATTGATAGGTTGTAATCATCAGCTGATGTTGAGGGACTGGCGTCGTCCTCCAACTAAAAGGTGGCCAACTTCTCTCCAATTGCTAAAGATCATTTGTACAAATCCGACCGTCCAGTTCCGATATGACCAGGTTAATGGAAGGCTGGGATTTTCCATCGAGGGCCTTATAAGAGATCTACATTGGTGTCTTGAAAATCGCATCAGACCAACTGGTTTAACCCCGCCAGGCTGGATCTGTGCCCTCCATTGGTCCAATTACATCAAAACTAAGGTACCAGCTAAAAACTACTAAAAATAGGTTAAAACCAGTAAAAATGGCTTGCAGTTGAACCTGTTGGGTCCATCATTAATTATTTTTAAAATTTTTAGCACTTTTCATGTTACAGTTAAATGGGATTATACTACATGGTGGAACCAACCACTCCACCCAACTGCATCTGGTCTAGTTGTTAAAACATAAAGAGGCAGACTTTCCTATGATTTGGGTTACTGGGTTGTGATGGGTAGGTATTCAATCTTCATTTTCCTTGAATCATTTTTCATTGAAGCTAGATTATTTGCAGGTCATTTTTCCATTTCATTTTTATCCACTTTCATAAATACAAATCTTACATTCCCTAATTGATTACATGAAAAAAACATGCCTTGGAAATCATACCAGTTATAATTTTCATCGGCCGCATCTGGCTTGTGAAGGCAAACAAAGCCAAACTAGAGCTTGAGCTGGACTGCTTAATTCACAGCTTGAGCTCGGCTTGTCCTGATTTTGTCAAGCCCAAGCTCGAGCTCAACCGTAAACCGGAGAGGGTCAAGCTTTGGCTTGGGTCAACTTGTCTTCCTTATATTTCTTTGGTTATGTATATTAACAAGTCAAGCTTGGGCCTAAGCTCATATATAATGTTAAATGAGAATCAATAAAATATTATAATTTGACTTAGAGCTCTTGACAAAAGTCAAAGAACTTGGTTCCATGTACTTGAGTCCAAAACCTACCTTGAAGATAACATCGAAGGATTCTCATTAAGATTGTCGGAGTTGGGAGAATATTCAAAGACCAACTTGCCTCTTTCAGTCAACCAATTTCGGGCACTTCATGCTGTAATTACCGGCAACTGTATTACTCAAATAATTGTTAGATTCATATTCTTTATTTTGGATTAAGGTTTTGACATATTAGTCCTCTTTAAATATGATTTTCACAATTTCATAATCGAAATCCAGATAATGTCTTTGACTTTAGCCAACATTATTTTAAAACTTTTTTGCGTTAGATCCCATGATATTATGAAATTTATTTGTTTTTGTATTATACACTTTTTATAACCAGCAAGTGAATTTATTCTTTTAGATAACAAGAAAATTGATATTTTGTGGAAAGTAAATATATATTTGACCACCATTTTTCAAGTTTTATCATTCAAATAAAAAAAAATTTTCCTTGGATGGTGTATAGAAATTCAGTGAAATCATAGAACAATCCCATGATATTATGAGATTTATCGGTTTTTGTAATATAAACTATTCTCATGATATCATAGAATTTGGAGAAAAAAGTTTTAAAAAAGTTGTTGACAAGAGCCAAGTGATGTTGGTGATATTATTTAAATTTTAGTGAGAAAATTGAAAAAATTAATTAAAAAAATAATATGTTAAAAAATCCATTTCTATTTACTTCAATTCCCCGTTAAGTACCCAAGTTATATTTTTGTATTCCATTAATTTTTTTCCATTTACCCTGTCAATACCAATTCTGATAACTAGGGGTTAATGCAAAGGAAAAAGGATAATAAGTTGAATATTGCATACACAAAACTCATGGTCTACTACAATTTCCTCTGACATCCATAGAAAATACTACAACTCATTATCTCAGAAACGCACAACTACATCTCCTTATTTCAAACTAATCTCCTTACAATATCATGCATAGAAAGGAAGGAGATAACTCCATCATTTTCCTCTTAGAAGCAACATATTTCTAAGATAGAAAGCACTCTAACGACCAGTACTATATAAAGCTCGAATTCCATTTTTATCATCTTGACCTAGATTGACTTTCCTCTCACCAGGAGCGATGGAAGGGAACATAATAGCATTTCGATCCTCCGAGTGACCAAGTCCAAGCAGATGGCCAATCTCATGCACAGTGACTGATTCGACGTCAAAGCCAATGGCAGTGGAAGGGTTGATAGCCCAGCTTTCATCGGCGTCGTAGTGGAACAATCCAATTGTGGGTTGATATGCATGTGCAAGTACCCCACCAGGACCATCAAATGGTGCATTATCACCATGACCTCTTCTAAAGAATCCGATCTTGATATCTGCAGAATTTAAGTTTTGGGTCTCCTCAAATGTGAAATGGCTCACAGCTCTCCATTTATCGAAAGCGCTTTTGCAAATGGTTCTAAGGCTTTGGGAGTTGATAACTTGAACGCCTTGGAGGAAGCCATAGGTGAGATGCGTCTTGGAAGAAGGCCATTTTGGAGCATTATCAAAGAAGGTGTAAAGATGGCGTCCCTTGCCACGCTGCATCGAACTCTCTCCATTGATAATATCGGCCACCCCGCACCGGGGCTTCATCATCTGCTCGGCGGTAGCGACGTCGAGCTCGCCGGTGACGTTGAGATGGTAGTTGAGTTGGTAGGTTTTGACGGCCAACTCAAGCAGTTCGTCGAAGGAATCATCGTCAGCAGCGGCATTTTTGTGGGTGTTGGTGTTGGTGATGTTGGCGGAATGATGAGGAAGGTATCCAAATTTCTCAAGATATTGCTTGAGTTTGTGTAGGCCCTTAACGGTCTCACCCTTGTGGCACCCCTCTAAGTTTTTAATGAATTCGAAAGGCTGATGATGTTTGTGGGGGTGGTGGGGAGGCGCGGGGGGAGGAGAACGGGATTCAATAAGGAGAGGAAAGATGAATAAGATGAGAGGGAGAAGAACCCAACCTTTGGATGCCATTAATATTTATATTTCCCTCTTCACCAAGAAAAACAGGTTTTGTGTTGTCTTTGATGACCTAAACGGAAAATGAATCCCCTATTTATAGATCTTGAGATATTTTAGAGAGAGAGAGAGAGAGAGAGAGAGAGAGAGAGAGAGAGAGAGAGAGGGAGGTGTTGTATGACCGTGTCTCCATGCGTCTCCTCTACGTCTCCGTGGATCATTGCATTTATCTATTAATATGCTGGGGACATCTTAAACGTGAGTCTTAGGATTAAACACCTATCGAATTTCCATTGGTGAGGGGTGGGGTCATCTTAAAAGTGAGTCATAGGATCAAACACGTGTCGAATTTCCATTGGTGAGGAGTGGGTTCAACACTTTAAACAGTTTCCCTTGCCATGACGCCAATGACTCTAATTCTTTGTTGCATGGACTTGACCCAAGGTGGATGAATCACATTTCCCCATATCACTCCAAACCCACTTCCACGCCAACAGGTTTGGTCGTCTGGCCAACAGCCAAAATCGAAGCGTCTATGGGAAACCATAGTTTAGAACCGTCCAGTACGAAAGGTTTGGCCAATTCATGTGTGTACTTCATTATAACTCTATATATATATATATTAAAGCTAAAGATATCACATCATTACTCTTATTTTTTTTCTTAAAATGCCATGTCAGCTTTTAAGAAAATTATATATAATATTGGATTCTTTAAAATATCTTCTTATCTCCCCCACACCCATAATCATTCCATAAATTATACATAGACAAGACTCAACCGTTTGAAATTATCTATGCCTCCCCTAAAATATCTCCCTCAATTTATTGAACCTAAAATACTTCCCTAAAACCTCTCTCTCATTTTACTCACACACTTAGGAATGCTTTACTAAAATCACGTTCTACTAAAATCTTTGTCTACGCATATAATCAAAATTCAAAATCTCTTCACTAAAATCTCCCACTCATCTATTTAATTTATTCCCCTAACATCTCTCCCTCCCACACCTCTCTACACCCACTAGAACGTACCATCCTTCCATATTATTATGGAAATCTCCTAAAATACATCCCACATTCCTTATATTTATCACTAATCCATCCATTCTTTCCTCGATCTCTATCTATTTATTCTTCTTTTAATCTTTAACTCACGTCTTTATCTCTTTAGTTTTGAGAAGAATATGAAGAAGGAAAAAAATGCTAAAAGTTTGCATTCATCCTGTAAGTATGCTTGGATTATTGTCATCGTGCATGTATTTACTTTTTATTCTTTGTTTAACCCTTTTAAGGTAGTTCTAATACTTGATGTAACTTCCCTAAAGAAAATTCAGACATTTGTCATTCTCCTTGAAAGACTACAGCAGAATTGATACGGTTGAAGGAGAAGATGACATAGAACTCACACTCTTACCGTCTCATTGATGTAAATAATTCATTATATTTTTTTATCAATAAAATATATAATTATCTTCAAACCTTTATTTACTAACCCCAGGCCTTTAACAGATCCCACTATTCTCAATCAAAGTAGTATGGAAAAGGAAGGAATGAATATTCAGTGAAGGCCAAGGGAAAAGGACTTGCACATTAATTTGGCTGTCTAGTGAATGATCGTGTTGGCTTTTATTACAATGAGTTTGAAGATTATCATGTTGCGTAATCTAATGTTCCCCGGTAATTCAATCACATTGGACTCAGTTACAGTTGTAACAAGCCACTACCTTTATCAGAGAACCAGCCTTGAGGTATTGGTAAGATGAAGTTTATGCTACTAATGATAGTGATTATATGATCATAGTTGGGCCTAACCTACTCTTGTTGTGTGAAAGTTTTTCAGCCCTAACAAACAACAATGTGAATCTCTTGGTTTGTTAGGAACTAAATGTCATGCCCCCAAAACTGGGCCGGATCCAAACCCGGTTCCAGGGGTGTGAGAATTGGGGCCAATTAAAATTTTTCTAAACATAAACATCACGGGCCTCAATTCCGGGTGGATTGAAGTCCTTCGTGAGGCTATGCTTGGTGATCAAGCAACCATAATCACACGCGGAACTAAAATCCATACTCATCGCAGACGGATATCACATAACAACCATGTAACAAATCTCATTAATAATAAAATCAAGGTCAAGTGCTTCGAAGCATAACAATTAAAGTTATAATTTCAAAACAAATAAATTTAATTAAATAAACTAATGGCCCAAAAATGGCCTTATTACATAATCTAAGTTTTCGAACTCTGCACCGCACTGGGACACCTCAGGTGATGTCATCGGTGCTCCACTCAACAACTCCGCCATCCGGCGGAATGTCCTGCGTAGCCTGACCCTCCGGTTCGGCACCGGTAACGGAACCTAGACACCAAAAGTAGTGGGTCAGATTGACATAATCTGGCAAGAGGGTAAGCTGCAACAATGGATTAATCAACTGAATTAAATGATATATTCATTATGAACCAAAATAAATCAGATGCAAACCCCAATGGCATGAATGCACAGAAACGGGTATTCCCGCAGATAAATATACAGAAACGGGTAAATCCCGCATACAGATAACAGAAACGGGTAATCCCGCAAATAGTAACAGAAACGGGTAATCCCGCAGATAATAACAGAAACGGGTAATCCCGCAAATAATAACAGAAGGCACAGCTGCATACTATTATCTATAGTACACGCTGACCCGATGGCGTACGTCCACTCCGAACTGCAGTCGGTCAGATATATATATGTATATAAATGTGCATATTTACAAATACATATATATACAAATGCAGAATAAATCATGATATGACACCTTTAATCCCAATAATCGAACCGCTAACAATTCAAGTACTTAGACTATTATAATTGAAAATATATTATGAATGAGTGTTAATTCAAGTTTTCTGAGGGTAAGCACTAACCACCTAACGGTCATAGCTGGTTAAATATACACATGAGAACCAACTCTCCATCACAAGGGAATATGAGCCCACGATGCCGTTATACTACTTTTGGTGCCTATCATGTAGTGCATCCCAAACCTCACATTCTCATTCTACACTTAATCCAATTCTCACATGAGCATCCGGCTAAGTTTTCTAAAAAGGACATGATTTATCTCATCCAATTAGGTATATTTAGTATGTTTTACTAATTGGGTAAAAGATGTTTAAATTACAAATCCAAATTTAAATCAATTTATGATCAAAGGGGGGGAAAAGGGAATAATTAATTCCTTAATTATCATTGTTGTGTATAAATACACCCTATTAATTTATACAAAACTAAAGGTACAATTCTCGGGCCCCAGTTTGAAATCAAACTCAAATTAAAAATCCAAATTAGAAGCATAAATACAATCTACATAAGATTTTATTCATCTCCAATTGCATCTTAGTTAATTTCTAACCAAACTAAATAAGGTATTAATCACAATTACATAATTTCCAATTAAATTTATAACCAATCCTAACTAAATTTCTGATAATATCGAATTAAAATTAATTTAATATGATCTAATCTCTACTAATATACTAAACCATTAATCAAAATATATTAATTTAAACTCTTCATAAATAATATCATAACCCGATTATTTATTTAATATTATATATATTTAATGTTAAACTAACCCATCAAACTAGCCTAGCCCAACTGGGCCCACCTGCTGCCCGCCAGCAGACCCAGCCCAGCCAGCAGGCCACACGGCCTGCTGCTGTGGCCTGCCTGCACAGCAGCAGGCGCTACAGCAGCCCAGGCACGTGCCTGCTGCTGTGCAGGCAGGCCACAGCAGCGCTGCGCTGCGGCGCTGCTGCTGCAATTCAATTTTTTTTATTACTGGTTGCCGATAAATCCATATATAAAATAATTTATACTGGTGTTACAAACCTATATCATTAATCCTTAATCAAAAAGTTAAAGCAAATCGAAGAAAATATATCTAACACATGTTATGCAACAAATAATCAAAAGACATTGCTAGTAACCAAAAGGCATTGTTTACGGTTATCCACTTGCCTGGATCTCGAAGCCAAAAATAAATCTGAAGAGCCGAAGATCCAACTTTGGTTTCCCCCTGGAGAACTTCTAAGGCTTGATTGCAGAAGAGAGGAAGAAGATGGAAGAATGAGGAAAAACCCTAAAAGTAGAGTTTATATAAAAGAGGGGGTTTTTCTAAATTACAAAAAAGGGCCTTCTGCTTTCTAGTGGGTTTTAAGAAATTTCAAAAAAAATCCTCTGGCCCAAAAGGGTCCATTAACTCAGGCCCCACTTGTGTTAAATCAATCTATCTGACCCTCTTAACCCAACTCAAACCCGACAAACGGTGTGGCCCAATATAAAAAAATTCGGGACATGACACTAAGAGTCATGAGATGGAAGAGGCTGGAGTCATGAACTAGAATGAAGCACCAGCCAAGATGGCATGGTCAAGAAAGATGCTGCTACAAAGGTCACTAGGATCGCCTAAAATTTGTAAGGCTCGGGCTAGGGCCAGGTCCTTCCATTTGACAAAATGGAATTTCAACATTTATTTTTGGTAAATTATTAATGTCCAGACTTAAGCTTAGGTTTGGACCCACCCATTAACCTCTTAGGAGCCCATAAGTGCAAAATCTCGTTTCTAAATATGCTTTAAATAAACATATTTGCTCATAGCCAATCACCATATTTGTGTGAGTTTGATTTGGACTATAATGGAGAAGTGTATTTACAACAAAATGTTCAACTGGGCTACATCTGAACTCTCAATCCAGAGCATTGAAGAGGTGGGCCCTGCCTTATAAACATGTCATCCAACGTTTCAGATTCAAACTTCACATGCGGAGACCTATCGATATAAATAACTATACACATAACTTTTTAGAACCAAGTCTAACCCACTTACTGAACAGGCTCTGGTTAAAAAGTGTCTTAAGTCTAGCACATTTAGTAGATATTGGTGACCAAGGAATATATATATATATATATAAAGCAACTACATAAAATACTTTACGTCATTTGATTCCTTATCAAGACATTAAAATGTAAATTCTAAAAAAAAATAATTTTAGAATTGAATCATTAACTTCAAAAAATTTTAAGTTTTATATGCTTTTATAACTTTTATTTAAACATATTTCAGAACTTTTATTCATAATATTTGTTCCTTTTATGTTATGCTAGCTCAAGTGTTTGACCAAAGTGAACCACCCATTGAATCAGATTAATCTAACCTTAACTCATTCTTTTGATGACCAACCCAAAATCTTTAGCGCATTATTGCTACTACTTGCTTTAATATGTAAGATGTCATTAACAGCATTGAGAGTTCTAATTTCTAATTGTCTAATTAATTTTGGTTTATCATAAAGGGCTTTTTTTCTTCTTCTGTGTGTGGGTGTCAATTAACGTTTATTATAACCATCTTAAATAAAAAAAATAATTACTAAAACTAGAAACTGCCCTGTTTTATTAAAAGCAAGATTTGCAGTAATATGCCCAGGCCAGTTACTGTATATGTCATTTAATTATGTGTATGTGGGACTCCATTTCTCAGTTCCCACTGAAATTTTTTTGGCCTATGGCTAAAGGTTTGGACTCTTATGACTAACAATGTCTCAACTTTTTAGAAAAAACCATCGTATTGACCAAGTTCTGTTCTGCAAAATAATTTAAGTTTAGGCCCACCTTGAAGTTTCCTCGAATATTTTGCAGACTTCAGTGTGGTTTGAGTGGCCGGCCATCTACTTGCATATGTGCCTTCATTTGAAAAGTCCTTTGTATGAGCAAGTAAAAGCCATTTGTTTGTCTTATGGCTTGTTTGGTAGGTCTAGTTTTAGTTTTATTCTGATAGGCTATTCAAAATGGGGCCATTAAAAAAAGAGCTATAAAAAAAAGATGCTAAAATTAAAATATGTATTTAGTAATGGAAGCATTTATTTTAAATCAATGGTTAAAAGTTTTTCACAAACATTTCAAGATCTACTAAGTACCAAGCCTTAAAATTTTACTCCATAACTATGTTTGGCCTCTCAAATAGATCTAGCGGTTTGGATCTAGTGTTTGAGGCCCACAATTTTTTTAAAATATTTAATAATTCACGTTTTTTAAAATATAATTTAAGATTGGTGATGATCCAACGGCTAAAATTTGGTCCAATAGTAGTCATTGACCTTCTACACATTTTCAATGCTTTGGATTATTATTTATTGTCACATAAATAAAAATAATAAATAAAAATAGAAACTGCTTGTTGACTAATCTAAAGTTGAGCGTATTACATCAATGGTTGAAAGTTCTTCACAAATTTCTCAAGATTCACAAGGAATCATCCTTGAAAATTGACCTTTAGCTGTTTTTAGCCTTCCAAACATTTCCAATGGTTTGGATCTTGTATTTGGGCCCCACAAAATTTAAAAAATAATATCCAATGACTCAAGTTTCTTGCAGATATTTCGAGATTCATGATGATCCAATAGCTAAATTTGAAGGCATGGTTGTGTTTGATCATATGAAGTTTTATAACTATTTAGATCTAGATTTATCCTCTCGGATTTTGAGAAAAATTGGAAAAACCAAACTGGGCGTGATCTTCACAAATACACTGTAGCAGCACATCTTTTTTTTCTTCCTCAAATTTTCAAGTGCATCTTAAAGTGGGTTGTGGAATTAACCGGAGAAGGCTCTACTTTTCTAAAATATGCAGAGGCTAGAAAGAGCTACCACACACTCTATTTTTTTCAACATCTGTTAATTTTAGAAGAATAAAGGAGTAGAGACTAATTTTAGACCTGCCAAAATAGGGGCTTAGTCATTGATTTCATGGCCTCATAGTTAAAACTTAATGCCCATGACCTAGAGAAGGGGCAAGGGTATGACAAATGCATATGATTTGCAACTTTCATGTCATCAATCTTGAGGGCGAGTGGTTGCAAAGCCTGTGGCTGAGGAAAAAAAAGGTAGAACGATAATATTTTGTATTTATTATTAGTTATATAAAAATAATTTATTTCATGATCTTTTTGAATAATATCTAAAGAAAAACCTTAAATTTGAAACTTTTCAACTTTTTCCAAGACATGATTTCTCATAACTTTGTGAGAGCAATTTAAAAATACAAGAATAGTTTGGCTCACTGTAATGAATCCACACATTTAAAAAAAATTATGCTCTTCTTATTTTAGCACTGAGAGCTATATCTCACTCTCATCAAAATAGGATCCACGACGAATTGAACACAAAAATTAATCCACCTACAATCTAATTGGTTACTTGTGATTATTTGATAAGCAACAATTCTGTAATTAGGCATGGTTTTTGTGGGGCTGCATTTCAATTCAATCACTTGCTGTGAAAAGACAAAAAGATGAAGGTAGAGATATAAATAATAAGATAAAAGAAGGCTAAGAGTCTATGTCCTCTTAGTGCCTTATTCATGCTTCCTGTGACGGTGTGGACTGTGGAACTCCATGTGGGACCCACCTATTGCATTTCTTGATGGCTCCAAACAAGCTCCCTATCCTTAGATGGGTATTTCTTTTTCCTTTTTTTTTTCTAGTAAGAGTTGGTCTCACCATAAAGTTGATCATATGATTTGATGGCCACCCTATTGAAAGTTGCTGCTAGATAGGGCAGTGGGTGGCGTATGGTTTAAACAAAGACCCTACATGCTCCTTTGAAAATTTTTATTTTTTAATATGATCCATTTTCTTTCCTTACTTTTCAAGATGGTCCTTTACTTTAATTCACTTTAAATCAATCACCCAAACATGCCTGATCACCAAGTATTTGAGTCACATAATATAGGCCCATCTCGAGCCATGTTAAGGTATGGGGCACAGGAAGTGCAAGTCGGGTCAAATTGGGGTCGATCTAAACATACTGTAATTAAGTTTAACATTGTCTATTGATAGACTTGAACCCTTAGTATCCATCCAAGACGAGTCTCACTAAATCAATGGCTTACAACAGTCATTATCCCATGCTGCAAAAACTAGGCCTTACGGATCATAGGAGCGCGCGGTTTAGTCATATAAGATAATAGAAGCTGTAGGCGAGTTGTGCCTGTGTGCCAAAATGCTTCCCTCAGGGGCCTACCAAGCCAAATAATAATATACTGTTACTAATAATCATAATAATTATTATTATTATAATTATAATAATTATTATTATTATTATTGGAACTTAAAAAAAAGTATAAACTTTTGACATACTTTCAAGAAAATATAAAAAATTTTCACAATTCTTTCAATTAGTCCTCTACCTTAGTTTTTTAGAAATGACAAAAATGCCCTTCTCTTGTGAGAGATTTTTGTCTTTTCTTAACATCTTTCTTCCTGAAATTGGCAATTTTGATTTTGATGATCATAATCATTTAATTAAGATAGATATTTTTTCATTGGAAGTTCCTTTTTTGACCGTCCATGCATAAAGGTAGTTGAAGTAAGCCCCATTAGATCGTGTGAGTTGAACTTGATCATTTCTCTTAAGTGATTCATTAAAGAAAAACTTTGAAAAATGACATGAGGGTATTTTTGTCATTTTTCAAAAAAATTATGAAGAGACTTGATTGAAAGAATTGTGGAAAACTTTTGTATATTTTCAAATATTCAAAAGTTCATGTACTTTTAAAAAAAAGCGAAAGTTATATAGTTTTTGAAAATTTTCCTAGTAAATAATAATAGCAGTAATAGTAGAAGAAGAAGCTGCTGAGTCAATAAAGCCCAGAGGAAGCTTTGTTTTGGGAAAGACGTAGAGATAGAGGCCAGCCAATGAAGACTGATTCTTTTTGCAATTGGGTCAACCAATTCATATTGAGAAGTGGCGTAAGGAAGATGCTAATTCAACTTCTGAATGTCGTCTTAGAAATTTCCTAATTGCCCTACTCTTCAAAATGTCCTCTCAAAACGAAAAAAACTTAATTTCAAAGTGCTAAGCACAACCTACACTCGAAGCCTAACCGCACGGCAGAACCATGTAGACGGTTCTCAGCTAAATATTTCTTTTTTTTTTTTATAACCCTCTCGGCTAAATATTTCACAATACCTATTATACGCTTTATATATATATATATATGAGAAATAGTCCTATAAAGGCGATCTTTATGGATTATATCTCACTATTTTAATAATGTGGCTCACGTTACGAGTCATCCAAATGGATCATACACATTACTTCTGTGAATTGCACACGTCTACCAATTTTGAGTCATATCCAAATAGATTGAATTGTTGGATCGACTGCACACTCAAATATATAGATAAATATATATAAAGTCTATTCAGATGGATGTGCAGTCGATTCAATAATGTAATCTATCCGGATGGGATCTAAAATTGGTAAACGGGTGCAATTTGGGGGGAGGGAGGGGTCATGTGGGTAATCTATTTGGATAGCTTGCAACATAGGCCGCATTATTCAAAACGGTCAGAAATGGTTCGTAGGGACCGTCCTTACAGGACCGCTATATATATATATTTATGTGTAAAAGACAAAAAGATATATGAAAAGGAGGAATGCTTATGTACAAAAAAGGAAAGCCATGTAAGCATCCTTCATCCTATTGTGAGTAATAGATGCATACTAATATTCTTTTATAAATATATTGCATAAGTTTGACACTTGAAAACATAGACCATTTTCTCCTTTTCTCTATAGTCCATTCGGATTGGTGGCACCCATCACAATGCCTTGTGAAATTCTGGGGGTTCTGCCTTTGGGACAGTCAGGATCAGCGTGTGCAAACAACTTTAAACAGCTCCATTTTCTTCACTTTCTCTCTATTTAGATGTGCTAAAAAACAAGTGAAATAATTAAGGAATAAACGAGTATGCTGGACACAGTTCAGGCAATGAATCATTTTCTACACCTTCATTTTCTTTATCTTTTCTCTGTTCTGATATAGCCTAATTCTTTTTTATAGGTCGGCATGCCCTGGCGTTTTGTTACATGTCAATAGATTTTCTTTTTTTTTTTTTCCTTTTAAACCCAAAAAGAAACGTTCTTGTTGATCGAGTTATTACATTTAATATTCTGCTGTAGAAATAAAAAAGATCTCCCAGGGAATCCAAAACTCAGATTGGGATTTTAAAGGTCATCTACTAATGTTAAAAACAATTATGAAACTTTATTATTATTTTGGAATATGTAAAGTCATGTCTTTTGAAACTGTCCTTTCGCAGTCTACATAAGGTTGTGTTGTTGTTGTTTTGTGGGTGTGAAGCAATATTGTGTGGATAAAGGTAATTAGGAGATCTTTCAAGTTTTTTTATTAAGAGAAGTCCTTATCTTAAGGTTTGAATTAATATATATATATATATATAAGTTTTTTGTTTATTTGATTGAAAGTAGGGGCTTTGTATAGCCTTTTACTGATACAACCCTACAAACACAAGCGCACACTCACTCTACACATTTTTTTTCTTTTTTCCTTTTTTCTTTCACTCCACACATTTCTATCATATTGATTTTCTCAATTTTATGAAGTATACTTCTACAATTGTTTGGCTCGGTTGTGCAGTATTGATACTGTGCACAGTTGTACAGTATGATATGGTAGCGGTCTGTCTTACAGGCCAGGCCTGAACTTAGAAAAACTGATACTTTGAATAGGCCTGAAACGCGTTATGATCTAGGCCGGAAGCCCGTTGACACTTGACAGCCCTAATCTTATTGGTCTCATGCTGAATGCGTTTTATCATTTTGCAACCTCTCTATCAGATTGTATCATTCTCCAATGAAATGGTGTTGAAGCATCTAAAATCCAAAGGGAAGCCTTGATAACAGATGGCCCACTAGGGCGTAAACTCTGGTCAGGTCTTGGCCAACCTAACTAATTGGACCATAGCTTTAAAACTAATTTTGACTCGCATTAGCACTAGGCCGGATTAGGCCGGGTCAATGGACCCCCTAACCTGTAAAGCAGCAAACCATTTTTTTTCTAATTATATATTTATTATGTTTTATAATTTTGTTTAAAATATCCTAAAATGACCTAATGAATGGAGATTTTAAAGTCTTTCATTTCAAAGAACTTTAGATTGAGAAAGATTACAGAAAGAATTGATGAATTGGACTTGTTGCCTGACCTTCCAGAAACCCTTGGCAAGTTGTCCTTTTAGTCCCGTTTAGTCAAGCTTTCAAACCAAAACTACCAAAGGAGGAAAAAGGAATTTTTTAAGAAGACCTCCACCTCACAAGCCAATGACTGATCAAAAACAATAGTCCCAGGCTATCTCCTTTTTTTTGGGTAAAATAGTCCCAGGCAATGGAAAGTATGATCTGCCCACTCATGTTTACCTATGAATGGTCATGATTCCATCCATAAATCACCATCCCCTATGGGTATTATATTGTTACTATTTTAACAAAAAAAAGGGGGAAGAAGAAGAAAAAGAGAAAAAGAGGTGATATAGTCACATTTTCTGATGGCATTAAAACTAGCATACAATAAGGTCTACATTTTCTAACTCACAACACATTCTAGGCTCACCCCGCCCCATCACAGGTCTCATTATGATTAATTTGAAGTACTCCCCACAACCTACCGTAGAACTCTATACCCGTCCCAACCCCCTCATATGTGACTGTCAGTCGGGCAGGTTTAATTGGAGTTTTCATAAATGCCACATTAAAAAATAAAATATTAAAATACTATTTCTATAAATATGTAAAATTTTTAAAAAAGTAGCTACATGCCACTTAAAAATGTGGAAAATTAAAACATTATAAGCCATTGTGTATCAACTCAATTGTCACAATTTCCGATGATTTTTTAATTGAAATCATAAAAATCTCTCCAGGCAATGGCCATTACCTAAAACTAATTGGCAATAAGCTGTGAGATTAAGAGGCATAATAACCCATCGGATGGATGAGATGAAACCCAAGCTCATCCTGTACCTGTGATATGTTTTTACATCCGTACTCAAACGAGTTGGAATTATATGAGAAAATCCCCGAAATAGAGAAACATAAACCTAAATCGAGTTTAAACAAGGCTTTGATGATGATACCAAGGAAGACTTAATTCTACTTCTACCTCATGCACCCGAGTTATATTTTCATATTTTATTAATTTTGATTTCTTATTCCTTGTTAAAACTGATTCTGATAACTGGAGTTTATCCCAAAAAAAAAAAAAAAAGATAATAAGTCTGACACACACAAAACTCAAGTCTACTACAATTTCCTCTTAAATACTCAAAAAACTCACAGCTACATCTCCTTATTTCAGACTAATGTCCTTACAATATCTTGCAAAGAGATGAAGGAGAAAACAGCATTATTTTACTCTTAGAAGCTACATATTTCTAAGATACAAAGCAATCTAATTACGACGAGTATTATATAAAGCTCGAATTCCATTTATATCATCTTGACCTAGAGTCACCTTCCTCGTGCCAGGAGAAATGGAGGGGAACATAATAGCATTTCGATCCTGCGAGTGACCAAGTCCAAGCAGATGGCCAATCTCATGCACAGTGACCGATTCGACGTCCATTGAAGTTGCAGTTGAAGGGTTAATTGCCCAATTCTCTTCGGCGTCGTAATGGAACCATCCACGTGTGGGTGCAAATGCATGTGCAAGTACCCCACCAGCACCATCAAATGGTGCATTATCACCATGACCTCTTCTAAAGAATCCGATTTTGAGATCGGCAGAATCTGCATTTTGGATCTCCTGAAATGTGAAATGGCTCACAGCGCTCCATTTATCGAAAGCCCTTTTGCAAATGGTTCTAAGGCTTTGGGAGTTGATGACTTGGACACCTTGGAGGAAGCCATAGGTGAGATGGGTCTTGGCAGAAGGCCATTTTGGAGCATTATCAAAGAAGGTATAAAGATGGCGTCCCTTGCCACGCTGCATCAAACTCTCTCCATTGATAACATCGGCCACCCCGCATCGGGGCTTCATCATCTGCTCCGCGGTCTCGACGTCGAGCTCACCAGTGACATTGAGATCGTAGTTGAGTTGGTAGGTCTTGATGGCCAACTCAAGCAGTTCGTCGAAGGAATCATCGTCAGTAGCGGCATTTTTGTGGGTGTTGGTGTTGGTGTTGGTGTTGGTGATGTTAGCGGAAAGATGAGGAAGGTATCCAAATTTCTCAAGATATTGCTTGAGTTTGTGTAGGCCCTTAACGGTCTCGCCCTTGTGGCACCCCTCTAAGTTTTTAATGAATTCGAAAGGCTGATGATGTTTGTGGGGGTGGTGGGGAGGGGCGGGGGGAGGAGAACGGGATTCAATAAGGAGAGGAAAGATGAATAAGATGAGAGGGAGAAGAACCCAACCTTTGGATGCCATTAGTATATCTTTATCTCCCTCTTAACCAAGGAAAAAAGAGGGTGCTGTTAATAGGCCAATGCTGGTTATGAGCAACTTATTTTTGTTTGCTCCTTGATTAACTAAACAGAAGAGGGATCCCCTATTTATAGATCTTGAAATATGAGAGAGAGAGAGAGAGAGAGAGAGAGAGAGAGAGAGAGAGAGAGAGGTTCTACGCAAGTCTCCATGGAAGTCATCTACCATCTCTCCAATTCTTTCACTGAGTCATGCCATTATTAATTTTCTATTTATTAAACCATCCTAGCCATCTGATTTCTACTTTAGAATCTGGACCGTGGATCATTGCATTGTGCCGGTTAATTTTGACGGGGACATCTTAATCTTGAGTCGTAGGATCATACACGTGTAGAATACCAATTGGTGGGAGGGTGTGCTGCCACTTTAGACGGGTTTCCCCCTGCCGTCACGCTAGTCGCTGTGGGATCACGGAAGCCCTGTGCCCGAGCCGGGGGGCAAAATTTTTGAAAGATTGATTGACCGAGACACTCAGATTTTTGTTTTTAAATGATAGACGACTAGTGGAAGCCTTACACAGTCAAACACGTCAAGTTTTTGGCCTGATTCTACCCATTGTTTATGTGTTTCTCAGTTACTATAATGGAACTCCAATTCGTTTCACACGGCAACTTCTTTTATATGAGGAAGAACCACCGTATACTTTTGTCGTTCATCATTTGTAAAACTCACCCAGTGTTCCAAGTTGCACCAAACTTTAATTATTTATTTTTCACATACAAATAAAGGTTTGGGCTTTAGCCATTATAGTGTCTCAAACTTCGTTTAAAAATCGTGATGACCTTGTTTTCTTTTGCAAAAGAAAGTTTTTAGGCCCACCTTAAAGTTTCCTTGCATCTTCCGCATACTTCTGCCATGTTTTTTGTTGGAGTGTGCCCGCGTTTGCATGTCTTCATTGGCAAGGGGGGATGGGATGGTCTATTTGAACCAAGGGAGAGTCATCTCATCATCTTTGAAATCTGGACAATTTTTTGTACCTTCTCATTTAAACTGTAGGTGGATTTATACGGCATTAATGTACCTTCTCATTTAAACTGTAGGTGGATTTATACAGCACATTTACAATTTAGATCCCTAATTTCAAGAATATCATAACTCAAAGAATTTAAAATAATACCCACACTTAAAATGTTTGAGTGGTGGGGAAATCTCGGAGTGACCTGGGTGTCCCCAATTTGAACCTCTGTAAGGACTTACCTATACATATGGCTTGTGGGTGGTTGTGTGTATTCGAGGTTTTTTCAATGATCAATCATAAAGGGGGTTGGCAAGTTCCCTCATTGCAAAAAAACATAAAAAAAAAAGAATTTAAAATAATAATTACAATTGATATCAAGGATTTAAAGGCCTATAATTACATTTAATAATTGCTAATTTGCAAAGAAAGGATTAAGGGATGCATGTTGCTCTTTATGGAGATGCAATGGCTGATTTAATTCATTGCCAGATCTATAGATTATTAGTGTTATGTGGTGGTTTCAGAACATGCTTCTTTCTATCTCTTTGTTTTTTCATCTCTACCAAAAGTAAAAGGGAACTTTGTGTATTTGCTGGAGTCTCACATTGAAAAAGTGCAAAACCTTTGAGCACTATATAAGTTATTCCTTGTCCTTATACTTTAAGCTCGTTGGACTCTTTTGCCACAAGCACTATGCGCACATATGAGCCAGGCTTGGCCCAAGGGTTTTAATCCTCAAAACGCGCATCCTGTGTGATAACGCAAGTAGGGGGGGTGCAAATCCAAGCAACCCAGCCTACTAGATATTGTGATATAGTATTGGCAAAAATATATAATTTATTGTGAACGCTTTTGATAAATTAAATTCATTTATTTTAAAATGTTTTCAAAATAAAGCCATGATTAAAACGTTTCAAAATGTTTAAAGCTTGATTTAAAATATCTTAACGTTCATTTTTTTTATTGCTGTTTAATGTGCTTTTTGGTTTTATTATTGCTCTTAATGCCCAACGTTAATATATTTTTATATAAATAGGGGATGGCTGGGTTCACAAAAGTATATATAGAAAACAAATCACTTCTTTCTCCTCTCCTTTGTCCTGCATACTGTGCTGTACACCTGGCTCTGCGATTTGCTTGGTGTATGTCCAAGACAGATCACTAGTGGAGGCCGTTGTATCCTGGGGGCAGTCCGGCTGAGAACCTTTCTCATCTAGGTCTTATCTGGAGGGACCAAATTCGTCCTAAAGAAAGTGTTGTTTATCATGCCTCGGCCACTACTTGTTGCTGCTGCTGCTTCTCATCCGTTTCCGCCAACACGAATTCCTCCATTGATAATCAGATTGGTATTGTTGTTTAATTTTGTCTACATATCAGCCATTTCTCACTAGCCACCAATAACATAGGTTTATCAATCTTTATCCGTTATTTCATGACTTCAAAGTCAAAATACAACTTATGTTTCTTAGAAAAGTGCTAAGGGGTATGACAAATACATATGATTTATGATTTTCAACACCATCAATCCAACTGTAAGAAAAGGTTTGACATGTGTTAAAATGAGGTAAGTTTCAATTAATCATTTTAGTAGGTTTGAAGGGTTGATTATAGGTAAGTCCAGCCCAAGCAGTGGTGCTCATGGGCTGGGTTGGCCAGAGCCAGGCCTGAACCCAACCCTGCTTTTGCTCGAGCTTCGGCTTTAGGTGTAAGTCATTGGGATGGGCTTGAATTAAAAATTTGGGTCCATTTGTTAAATGTGCCGGGCTTAGGCTAAGTGGTATCAGGCCCTCGAGTAAGTGGATTAAGTTACAACTTCCCCGTCTAATGTTTGATATATTGCATGCAAGTCCTCCATGGTAGAAAATTTAAAATTCATTTATCAAAGAACACTAGTAAGGGGGCAAACAATGTTCATTCTAATAGGTTTATACTAGACAAAGGTCTCCTCGTTGCACCAAGGGAGTTTTCTTTTTATTAATGAGGCATATGCTTTTATTAAAAAAAAGAGGCAACATAAACTCGAAGAGCAGAAAATCTAGCTTAACATGAAAATTGCAATAAACTTTAATAAATATGTTTTTGCATTTTAAATGGATTCATTTGGACGTGATTGTTTGTATAAATAGGAATTGGTGTATGATCGCCATGTTGGCCCCACCAGATACTAACTTAGGGGGCTTAATAATAGGGGCTGATTTGGGCTAGGCAAAATTAATATATGGGCTGTGCTTGGGCTTAATAGATTTTATATCTGGGCTCAGGCCAGCCACTTATGGCCCGAGCTGGGCTTGAGACGGGCCTATGCTTAAGTAGCCTTAGCTCAGCCCAGCCCACAAGCACCCCTAAGCCCAAGTGGACCCCAACTCTTGCCACTAGTTGGATGCTAAACTCTAGGTCACTAGTTTTTTGGATCCTAACTTTTGCACATTATTTACAAACTTGAGTTTGTGAGCATGAGCTAGTTACTAAGGCTATTAAATTGATGGCCCCACTAAGAATCGGTAGGGATGGTAGGTTTAAACGGAGACCCACCTCTTCGGCAATGAGTTGATCGGTTTTGGAGCGGCTATGGGTTTTTAGATTGTAATCTGAGTCACATTTGGAGCAATTTTAGGTTTTGGGTGTGGGGAAATTAAAGGCAGACTAGGACTATTTAGGTCATGGGTTTGATTCTAATCCAACATAATATATATATATATGAGGATTTTACCAAAAAAATCCTCCTAGATTTCATGTAGACCAAAAAGAACCTAAAATTCATATATCCACTGTAGTGGTCCCAGGTGCCCTTAGTTATTTATTTATTTTTGTTGTTCCATCGAGCAGCGGTATCCCCGCTCACTCGCATTTATGATATCCTACTCGCATTTTCTCTTTCTTCCCCATTTTCCTTTTTTCTCCTCCTCCTTCCTCTAACTCTTTCCACTTCTACCAACTAACCTTTACCCACATAACATTTTTTTTATGATATGGTCACCTCAATGGTCATAAACTTGGGTGCATATGGAAAGTTGTTACCAACACACTCTAATATCACATACTCATTTAAATCTATTATCTTCCTCATCTCTTTTTCTCCCACATTTTAAATAAATTCATCTGAATTCATTCATCTTCTTTTAATTAAACGAATGAAACATCACTCTCATCTCAGAGAGTTCACCTTCTCTCTTGCTCGAACCCATCATTTCCTCTCTTCTTTTTTTCATTTTCTTTTCTTTTTTTTTTATTCCATTCCATTCTAATTTTTCAACAACCCACCTTTCTCAATATCATTTCTTAGCATTTTTTTTTTCATCTTCCTACACAACCAATATACTCATTTCCAAACTACCTCTACCCCATCATCCTCTCATCGGACTCCCTCTTCATCTCTCCTCTCTACCAATCCGATTCACAATACATAAACCATCTCTTTCTTATTACCAAGACCCATCTCTCATATTTTTCTTTTAATCATTATCTTCAACTTCACTCATCACCATCTAACCTCCATGCAAGCATCATTCACAAGAAGAAATTTAATTTTTTTTAATCCGACCCAAGCAGGGATATCGCTAAAAGAAAAAATGAGCAAAGATATCTCACTTGTGTATGCAGATGAGTGGAAATATTGCCAGTCGGCAACACAACAAAAAAAATGAATAAAAAAGGGCTCTTGGGACTACTATGGTGGATACATATCTTTTAAGTTCTTTCTTATGTAAAGTGAATGTAATGGGAATTTTTTGGTAAATTCCTCTATATATATAATTAAAAAAAATCACCTATAGAGAACTCAACCAACCCAACTTGTACCAATCACGTGGCAGTTTAGCAAACAACACTGGATGCTATACTACAGCAGAAACTAGGCCTTTAAGGATCATAGGAGCTGTTGAGTCATGTAAGAATATAGAAGCTGACGCCGTGTCGACCAAAATGCCTCATAGAGGCACAAGTCTTCCCAAGCCATGTAAAAATTATTACACCGTTATAATAACAACAATTACTCATAACGCATTTGTGAGTTGTGTGTGTTCCTCACATATGAAGATCCCCATTACCTCATTTATATGAGTTAGCATTGGTGTGTGTACATGGGAGCCAAGACTTGCTTTGTTTTGGAAAAGAACTGAGATAGAGGCCAATTAGTATTGTGAATAAACGTGAGGAAGATGTGCACAATTTTCTCCCAAGTCATAATCCGACGCTTTTAATGGGAAAATGCCTTACTTTATCTACATGACATGCGACATGGAATGGTACAATTGGGAAATTGTAATAGAAGCTCTTTTCCTAAGGGAAGAAAGACTAGAGGAATCATTCACACGGAAATGCAGGGTCCAAATAGTAGCATTGTCACCTCCATTGTCTGATGCATTTCAATGTGCAAATACTTGCATTGAAACTCAGTAGTATGGGTGGGCAATCAATGGGGTAGGAAGAGTTGCTTCAATTGCTTCAAATGATTTGTCCACCATGCATTGAACTTTTAAGAATGGTATATGTATGATGGCCAGTTTGGTTTTTTTTTTTTTTTTTTTTTTTTTTTGTTGGCCAGGTTGTTGATATTGATATTTGAAGCATATTCCTCTCCCAAATTTCACAATGTCATTTATCATGGCCCTCGACTCGTCGATATACAATAAATTTATTGTCATGAAGTTTTCAAAACTTTCTACAAATATGATCCAAAATAATACGATAACATGTACAGTGTAAACACCCACCAGTGTGAAGATCTTCACATAGCTTTCAATAGACTACCATGATGAAGTAATTGTCAAAAAAAGGGAAACAATGTGTTCTCTGAGAAGTTATGGCATGCAAGTGAAAAGAAAATAGGAGTGAGGGAAAGGAGGTTGCGAGAAAAGTGGTTTGGATGAGGAGTGCAAAAAATGGGTAAACCCTATTTCTAAATATGCTGAGGAGGATAATTGTATCATTCTGGAAAAATATTTTTGAAATAACCAATTCATAAGATTGTTTTAAAAGAATACTAGAAAACTTTTGAACTTTTTTTTTTTAAATAACCAATTCGTAAGATCCTTTTTAAAACTTATATAGGTTGCTGTCAAAGCGGTGGCTTAATTGGTTTGAGCCTTGGGTTTCCTCTTTAATGTCTCAAGTTCGACTCTCATTCCTTGCATTATCCAAGTACTATGTATGCGGCCATGTCCTTATTTGTCAAAATCGGATAATCCCCTAGCTGAAAGCAAAACATTCTAAGGCTAGGCTGGTGAAGGATATCCTTTGTCATTAAAAAAAATTGTATAAGTTTATGACAATTTTAAAGTTTTCCCTTTAATCTAATGCTATCTCATGAAATATAAGATGACTTGCAAAAGTCCATTTCTCTCTGTGGTTAAATCATTATTACTATCATTTTTTCTCTTTTTGAAAAGAAACAATGGATAAAAAAAATCCAATCATAAAACCTAAGTGTCTTTCTTGACAACTTTGTCCAAAAAACTTATATAAAAAGTTTGACCATACTACTTTTATTATATTACTAGTTTTTTTTTCCAATTGAATTAAATTGCATCATACCAAACAGTCTATTTTTTAAATACTTTAATTGAAATACTTTTTAAACATATCTAATCAAATAACTTTATTTCAAATAGATCAAAGTTTCCAAACATGTCCTTTATTTTTAGCTGTGCAGGTCCACAAATTAACATAGGGAGAAACGATGACAAATTGATGAGCTTTCTTAAACCAAGAATTTGCACATAGTGGATTCATTTTTAGTAACCATCATGAACTACATCCTTGTAACTGTCCCCTAATGAATTTCTCATTGTGTTAATCTCTCATTCGTTATTTATTTGTCGTTTACCCGTGCACACGTGTGTGGGTTTCGTGCATGTGCTCAAGGAAACAGTGCTGTTGGGTTACATACTAGGGGGAAGCCCTCATCATCAAAAAGGACAAAAAAACTTTTCTTTCCCAGCAGAAAAAGGTTTTACTCTCCTTACAAAATAATTGATACTACTAGTTCTGAAATCATATCATTCTGATTGTGGATTTATAATAAGATTTTCTTATTTTGTAAGTGGTTTTATATTGCACTCACCAAATGTGCTTTTACATTAGCTCACTTATTAGTTTATCATGATTTATTTGTATATTTTTTTTCTTAGCATTAGGGCACGTTTGCACAGGACGTTTCTGCAAAAGGGGGAACTCCTATTTCGGCTTATTGTTCCTTATTGGGTGCAAGCATGAGCCTACATGGAAAATACAAAATTTTAGACAATTTTTCCATGTCCTCTCAGAAATCTGTTTCTACAGACTTCCACTTCCACTGCATTACACAAACAAGCCCAAAAAAGACTCAAAAGGACACATTTGTGCAATGCATTTTCCACAGCAATAGAATGAAAAGCCCACCTTTTGTGCAGCATATACTTCTGCATTAGACCTCTAAAAACTAACACAGTTCCCTCACTTACGCAGAGCTCAAAGTCAATGGAAACATGTTTCCACAGGAGGGAAAACAGTAAACCCATAGGAAATGTGTTCCCAAAGAAACACAGCCTTCCTCTTCCACGGACTTTCCTCTTCCATCACAAACACAACCAAATATCAAATTTCTCGTTTCACTTTTTCATTTTTTTTTTGTTTCTTTTGTATCTTATATTATTAATTATTTTATCTAGTATCTTAATTCAAACACTTTTATTCCCAGTAGTTATTCTCTATTTATACTTTTTATATGCTTTTCATTTTACCTTTGTGTTTCACCTTTCTACAATTCTTTGTAGATTTTGTTGTATTTCATCTATTTGCAACATTTTACACAAATAATCTTTTACTCTTATGAAACAATTGTGCAACCAGTTGTATACGTACTAAGAAGGGAAACTTTCCAATTGAGAGCACATTGTCAAGATACCTCCAACTCTGACCCAGACCTGAAACAAAGTTGGATTCACACTGTCTTCATACTGCCACTCTAGATCTTCCTAGTACATATTGCTTGTTTTATTTAAGAACTTGAAATCCACACCAATCATCACCATGCTAAGACATTTTTCCCCCTAATCTATGCATAAACTATCTCACCAATTCCCCAGCTTTAATTGGTGGCTGCACTGCACAAGAGAACAGCACCGATTGGAAGAGAGGACATATAGAAGGAACTAGATTAAGCTTGTGCCTAAAAGACTTGCAACTAGAGCAGGCGACTTAAGAGCACTGGTATCTGGTGACTCAAGCTTGTGACCCAAACAAATCAAGTCCCTAACAGAGAAACAACAAACTACTTCATTATTCAGAAACTGAACACCATGTACATTTATACTAGTGAATAGTGATGATTATTTAGGTGCTCAAGTAAAACCAAAGGGGAAAAACCTATGTTTTCACAGCATCTGGCTGTGCGTCTGGCATAGCAGCAAGGAAAGCCGGTAGTTTACAATATGCATCATCAAGGCGGCATAGGAGAGGAAACTCAGTCTGCAAGAACAAGAGCATGAGTACTGTTAGGAGACAGACATGTTGGTACTTGGTATGCCACATGAAGATAAGCTGAGCATCAAAACACCCCAACACAACCAATTGATAGTACTGCAGGTACAATAGTAACACGTAGTAGATTCAGGAGTAGGAACATCTAGGAGATTTTCTCAACGTAGCATTTAAAAACTCTTTTAACTCATCACATGTCCTTCGATAAAATATAAGGATTATCAGCTTGGTTGACATCTAGGATGTTTAATAAAAAGCACTTCAAAATGCTAATTCATGTCTGGTAAAATGTGGCTTATTAGCTTAGTGATTGTAGATATAGAAACTAATATCTTGGGTCCACAGTGGAGGGGGAGGCAAAATGTGCCCCCCACAGGTGGTGTAGGTTTGATGTTAGCAGAGCAAGGAGATCTCTTAATGTTCCCCATATGAAGTGAGGCTCCAAAGACAAAAGCTGCCTTGGTAGCACCCAAGTAAGCCCATTCTTAATCAGACCTTCAATTTGTAAGGTAAACAAGCTAAGCCAATCCAATCTAGTCCAAGCTTGAGTCATGGGCAAGGTTGACAAGCTCAGCTTGAGCACAACTTGACCATCCTTTTACAAGCTCAAGCTCAATTATAAATGATTCAAATCAAGTTACGCTTGAGCGTCGCTTGAATCCCCATCCGCAAAACCCCACGAGAGAGAGAGAGAGAGAGAGAGAGAGAGAGAGTTAATATATTATATAATTTTATATACAAACATATAATAAAAAGTATAATATGGATAATACCAAACAGGGTCACAAGCAGGCTCCTCTTGTTGACATCCATACATTAAAAGATACAAGAAAATCCAAATCATTATCGTTACATGGTTAGGATATTGTTCATCAAGTTAGAGAAGTATTTATGAAGAAAAAATTGAAGGAAAAAAAAAAAGACATGAGAAACCATGGGTCAATTCAAACGCTTCAATCATATCTCATTCCTTCTTTAATCTTTAAAGCCTTCCAAAAGTCCCACAAATTCTTAAGAAGTTTCATCAATCACTATATAACCTCTTAAAAATAGAAACAATAAAAATTACTAATATCAACCATTTGGTCAATGTTGTGGGCATAACAGACAAATAGCCTAAGCTGTAAAACTAGATAAAACATGTATCGAATCATAAGATTCATACCCTAAATTCTAAGATTTACCTATAAATGGGATTTCATTTTATAGCTACAAATCTTTTTCTTTACGATTTGTATCAAAATATAGGATCCATGTGTGTGTGTGTGTGTGTGTGTTGGAAAGACACTTTTGGATTTTTTTTTTTTTTTTTTACTTAATTCAGACAACAAGAATAGTCCAGGTCTACAACCTTAAATCTTCTTGAGACTTTGGCAGTACATTTCACCCCCAATGCAGGGCACCATCTTTAGACGACAGAAAACATACTAGTCAAAGACAAGTCTCTATTGGATGAAGAGAACAGGAATACTCACGCGAGTCACTGGATTGCCTTTAGAAGAGATTATTAAACAATTACGACAATAAGGTCAGAAGTGATGACTTATACCAATGTGCAGAGTGGATTGTTAGCTGCATAATAGATAATCTATGGAAAAAGTCAGAGGTAGTTGACTGAACTGGTGGCTGCATAAGAGATGATCACTGAGAGGATCAACTTTTAAGTGTGTGATCAGCAAATCAGAAGAGGATGTGGCTAGACTCAAGGAGGTCATTGCCAGTCTTCATGAGTAGTTTGATTTTGTACAGATTTAGTTGGTTCTTTTTACCTGCATTCAGAGGATATAATGAAGCTGCAATCACCTTGCAGTGGTGCCTAGTCTTTGAATGGAGATACACCTAGAGAGTTGAGTGAACATGTGAATCAAATAAATATCAAAAAACACTGCTCGAGTTAAAGGTGGCCTTGGTTGAACCATGAAACTAATACGTTGATGTTAAGAGAGTTCAAAAGCAGAACCAAACATGGTGCATTGTGTAGAAGACACACACATGGATATATATGTTGCATTGGGGTCGGTGACTATCACGGGGGGTAGTTGTTTTATGATCCACTTGGACGGATAGTAAGTTATGCCCCACAAGGTGTTTTGGAAAATGGTGCTCACCTTATCGTGAGCACGGGTGCTCCGCGGAGGTTTTTCCGAGAGAGAGAGAGAGAGAGAGAGAGAGAGAGAGACGTATGTAAAAAAACTACAATCAAGAGGTTGTTAATTAAAAAAAGGTTTCACAGAAAACAGAAGGCACACAACATAAAACTAACCAACACTATCGATGTCATAGGAAATGACAAAAGCCTACAGAAAATATCGTTTGAATGCAGAGACATTACCATGTCAACTTTAAACTTATTAATTGCTGTATGAATTTGAGGGGCCAAGAACAAATCCGCCTGCAAGTAGCAAGCAACCATTTACATCAAACTTCATTTGAAATCCTACATAGGAAAAAAAAAATCCAAACTTCACTATTGCTTTGGACCATGCCACACCAGGCTAAACACATGGTTAGGCAATAGATATAGATATGTGGATTTTGATGTCTCGGTATCTGAGTAGAAACAAAGGCAGAAATAACAAACAAAAAATCTTCAGCATTCCAAAGAAATTTCAAGACAGAGGACCAGATTAATGTCCCCATCAGTCCACGATTCCGCAAAAGCAACCAAGTAGGCTGCCTCATGGACCAGACCAGGTAAAGCTTGTCCAAGCATATCCTGTTTACTATCAGGCCTGCCATTCAGGTCAGCATATAGAAGGTGGAATAGGGATCTGGTTGGGCTTTTACCAGAACACATCCCAGACACAGCCATTCAGCTGATAGAATCCTAGCCCAACCCATGGCCAAACTCAGCCTAGATCCACCCCTATGAGATGAGCTGGAGTCATGCTGAGCAGCCTTGTGCCACCCTATACCAAGGGCAAAGGGCTGCAGTACCTTCAACATATATTAAATAGTCGGCTCAAATTCAAAATGAGCATTCCAAGGTCATGAAGGTAGACAGCACATAAAGATAAAACTAATATGAATAATTCATTCAATGAAAATCAGTAATCAAACTGTGAAAAAGACAAGAAAGAACAAACCAGGAACACATCATCCCCTGTGGCATATCTTCCAGAGAAGGGTTTTAGCAGCTTTTCAAGAGCTGTAACACAGAAAATTGCCAGACTTAAAAGCCCCACATGTTTAGAAAAGCATGATGGATTCATGGAAGTAAAAGAAAAGCAGGCAATTATGAGTTACAACTTACAGCTATTAAGGTAGGAAGAGCAAAATAAGATCTAATGGATGTCTTTGATGGGCCATTCATGAATTAGGGATGCCTAAGAATACCTAATTTAGCAATAGCGGACACTAATTTAAGGGCCAAAACCTAATTTAGCAATAGCGGCGACTAATTTAAGGGCCAAAAAGATTTAATAGTTTGAATTTTTGGTCATAGACGAATAACACTTGAATCAAAATGAAATTTAGGGGCTTCTGAATTCATGTGGGAGGTTGAATTTGATACAACATTTAGCATCGGACAGTGCCCTATTCGCAGAGAGGTGCTTAGTCCATGTAGTGTTATGTTGCTAAGTAGCATGCTCCTATTTTAAAAATCATGCTTCCATTTTCATCATCTGTACAATGGGCCTACTATTCATAAATCCAGCCACTCTTATCACCCTAGCACCCAATGAATTGACACAAGGCCCAAATTTCTCTACAACGAAAGTTGCATTTCAAATGGATCGCATGTAAAAGCAAGTAACTAAGAAGCCTTCCTTGTCCTTGGTTGTTTCATTTACACATACAATTGTATAGTGGATGCCTTGGCTAAACAAGAGGCAGATAGATCTTTTCCGTGGGTGGGTTTATCTATGTAATATGCACTATTTGTGGGTTCTTAGGTTTGGCGTTTCTCTTTGTTTCGGTTATTAGGGTATATTGCTCTTATACCCTTGTTCTTTTGTTTGTCTAATTAATAAAGTTTTCGTTACCGATCAAAAAAGGAAAAAAAAACAAGTAACTAATTCTGATCTCTAATAGGGAGGTAATAGAATGGTTTACAAGTAATCAATCTGATGGTAAACTCCCTCTGACTGGAGTGAGATTTGGACCAATGCCAATTCATGGGTGGGGGTATGGATGATAGGGTGATTAAGTGGGTTCATGCATCAATTGTGAACCCACTGTATAGATTTTTTCAAAATGGAAACATTCTCCCACTCACATTAAGTGGGAAAATTTAATTTCTGCTTGTATACAAAAACACTTTCTACAACTTCTAGCAGTAGGGGAACTCAAATGCATACCAGAAAAAAGATATAACAAATAGTGATCCTTAAGCATAAAATATTCTCTTCATTTGGTGTTCCATTGTGCCATCGTTTTCCGGTAAACATCTTTTTCTGTGACAATATTATGTGTGCATTTGAGCCCTTGCAAAGGGTATGTACAGAGTTTCATTCTGCATCACTGGTGACCATTTTTTAGAATATGAGATTGATCATATTTTGAACATCATGACACAAAATCATCTGATTATTATTGCATCAAAGTAAGAAACCTAATTAAGAATCATTAAAAATAAGCTTATGCCGTGAATTGTGCTACTAGAGGTAGCTAAGGCTCATACAGTAACAGAAGCTTGCCTGCAAATCCTTTGGTGATGTGATACTGAGCCCATATAAGCTTTTCGTCAGAGTTAATTTTTTGCTCAATGTAGTTCTGCATGCAAAAGAGAAATTGTTATTGGTTTAAAGAATGTCCAGCAGAACTCATCATGGAGTTAGGAAATTTAGTAGCAACAATCCTACTAAGAGCTTACCACGACTGAAAGATTCTGAAAAGGCTGTATGCTCGAACAGACAATATTTGCAGCCTAGACAACAGTATCGATATCCACAAGAAATTATCATTCTGAAATATGGATGCAAAAGAGCTTCCAAAATAAATTGCAAGAGCCAACAAAATCACAAGCTTAAAAGGAAAGAATGAATCCCATAGGGGATTTGCACAAAACTCTTTATTGCAAAAAATCAACCACAGAAAAACCTATATTTTTCTCAAGAACTTTTTCGTCTCAGAAAATTTTTTAAAAGGTTTCAAAATTTTGGCTATTTAAAATCAGGGTATTTTTAATTTTTGGTTTTTTTCTTAGGATATTATCGGAAAAAAAATCGAACTTAATATATATATAGAATCTATAGTTCATAGGAACTTTTACCAAAAAAAATTGTGTAGAAACCCAATAAAAACTGATTAATCGAAATTTAAGTTTTGCCAAAAGGTTCTCCATGCAAAAATTAAGAATTTTGAAAGATGAAAGTCCCCTTCTGTTGCTATATCATGACATTCCTTCTCTACATCCTCAGCTCAGGTTCTGAAAAGAAAAAAATCAAAGGACACATGATGAAGCTCTCCTCTTCTGGTGACGTTTGCAAAAGGAATGGGAGTTTCATAATGGAATATGATGTTTGAAAACGGATGGGAACAATAACATGAAGGGAAATAGGAGAAAAGGATGAGGAGAAAAGGTGAAAATGAGGAGAAAAAGAAGAGCTACAGTTGTGGTAAACTGTAAAGTTAAGAGTGTTTTTGAGGTGGAAGGGGAATGGAGAGGGGGGAAAAGGGCTTGACAAAGTTAAAAGGGGCACATAGATCACGATATCACAACCTATGGGCAATTCTATCATCAGCCCCTTTGGGTTCCAATCATCCCTCTTACGAAGAAGTTAAATCTCTATCATTAATCACTATTAATGAATTTCTACATAATTTTTCACTGAAATGCAAAGCTAAAGATGCCTTATCCACAGAATAGTCTCATGTTAAAGTCAAAGCAAAAACCTGAACCAAAATTGACAGCTACAACTACAACTAGAAGGCACAAAAAAGCCACCTTCATACGTAATCCAATTGCAACATTTACTGAATCAATAATAATGTGTTATCTTCTAAACAATAAGACTATAATCCAAGCACCAGGGTTTTGTCATCACTTAGGAAGATCTACTTCAGAAAGAAGAGACATGAGAAGAAATTTTAGTATCCTCAGGAAATTAAACACAAAATTCCTCTTTGGAAAGGGCATTGTAAAAATCACTAGTCTAGACACAATGCAAGTTAATGTTTATATATTTTTCTAATGGCCAACTCAAATGCAACAAAACTTGTCTTCTGGCCAGTGCCACAATCAACTGCATGCCTCAGCTTGAATGAAATATGAAATCTTCCTTCTAGGTTTTTCTCCTTTTTTCTTTTATTTTTATTTTTATTTTTTTTTTTGAATTGTAAGTTAAATTACTCAATTCGACAATTGTCAAAATACCCAAATAAATTGGCAATTGGATGTTGGTGTGTGAACCCTCAAGAAAAAACGTAAGGGAAGGCTTCCAGCAATCCAGTCAAACAAGGCTTCCAGATGTAGCCAAGATAATGTCTGTGTCAGTAACAAACTCTTATTGTGGCACTTGAATGGAAATCAACTTGAAAATTCATAACAACAATAACCAAAAAAAAAAATCCCCTTGAATAGCAGGGTTTCAAGATTTTTAAATGACATATTTCCCAAGCTTAGGCTTTTCATTTTTTCATTTTGTTGCAAAATTATTCACACTTGCTTTCCCATTTGTTAAATGAAGCATATCATAAACCAAGAAAAAACCCACGTGACATTTCTACTGATCAAGTAGGGGTGGTTGCTAACCTCACATGCCACTAAATAGAAGGCTTGCTTAAATAGGTCAGTATGTAGTATGGACAGCAATAACCTTCGCGCCGCCCCCCCCCCCCCCCCCCCCCCCCCAAAACCCAACAAAAAAAAGAAAAAAAAAAGGGTATTTTCCTATGCTACTCCATTTTGCAATATATTTAAAAGTTGATATTTAATTTTCAGTGACCATAGAAAGAAAAATCACCTTTGAATGATGAGAAATCAGAATAAAAATGTGTCCACACAATGAAACAAGGTATCTTACTAATAATACAATATATAGGAAAATATTACTATGCATCTATCCCTCATACTATGGTAAGGGACACTTCCATTTTTGGAAAGTATTAATGTGCAAAATGACAAAACCATCACACCTCATACACCTTTTTAACCTTGTTAGGTTCAAAAAACGAAGTGTCCCTCACCATAATATGAGGGATAGATGCATAGTAATCTTCTTCATATATATACATGCGTGTGTGCGTGCGTGTGTGTATTTTAACTTTTTCCTTTTGTTTTGTCTCTCAATTTAGCATAAAGAAATTGTTGTTCTTTTATGAGCTGAGTCAAAACATCTTTTGACTCCCCTAAGCCTTGAGTGAATAATAGAACTAAACACAACTCAAGAATTTTTTTCAAACATGTAAACCATAATTTCATTTGGCACCAAAAGGAAGCGTCACTCTATCTCTAGAACCCATACTCCCAGGGTTTCTCATCATTTGAAATCAAAAGAGAAGCATTGCTCTGAGTGTTAACTCATGCAACAAGGTTTAACACATACTCCATATAAAGTTGTGAATATGATACACATTTAGACACCACAGTAGTTCCAAAAGCTATGATGCCCAATACGGTAAGGATAGTGTAGGGACACGTTATGAATACGGTAGGGACATGGATTTTATTCATAAAAAGTGAAATATTGGACACGATACATTGCCCACTTCAAAGTATCAATGCGTCATATCCCAAAAGTATCACAGTACGGGTTAAACATAAGGACCACCACGTCATTTCCAGTAATGTGCCATGGCAACATATCCATGTGGAACACCATATCAAACCCAAACCATGCAACAACATGTGAGAAGATAAGTCATAATTCACATAAGAAGCAACTAGTGTACCTAATCTAGAAATAGAAACAACCATATTAGTGGTAATCTCTCCCAGCCAGGGACTTTGCACACTTTGCTAAAAGGCATAAAGCCAGATATGGTACATTGGTCCTCATGTATAGGCACATTGGTGAACTGCTGAGACTCATGATGCTCTGAATGTTCATTTTTGAGTAATGGGCACTCCAGACTTCAAATAATAATAACAGCAATAAAACAAATAAATAAATAGCTGCAGAGTCTCGTGACCATGTTGGACACATGTCAAAGACACGCACCAAAAATTCAACTATTAAAATGTCCAAGTTTCAAATGTAAAAAACTTGAAATAAGGACAGTGTTCTCATGTAGATGCGTTAGCATCACAGTATTACCTGAAAATTTATTGCTTTTCTATGAAGATCTTGAGGAAAGAGTGGATGCTGAGGGTACTTCTCCTCCAAATACTGACCAAAGCAAATTTTAAGATATAAAAAATAATATAAACTATGAATGTTTTTGCAAGAGAAATTCTTCTGAGTAAGAGAAGTATGCTACCATATATTCTCTAGTTAGAGAGTGACGGCATCATAAAATCACAAATCAGTAAAAAAAAAAATTTTAAAAGAGAGATTAGTCACTAACCATTATAATGGCTAGAGAGTCTGAAATCATTATATCCCCATCAACCAGTACTGGAACCTGATTAAGAGGGTTCAGCTTTGCAAACTCTACAATTAAAGCATGGGGAAAATGCTTAGATCTCAAGCCGCACATTCTTATCAAATAAACAACTAACAAGGGTCAATTACTTTAGTTCTGTGGTCTGGAGTACTACATCGAATCAATAAACCACTGATTCATGTCTATCTTTCCATCTGAACGTCTAAGAATGCTAGTTAACATGATGAGCATTGACAAAATTTGCACATGCATACGAACCATCTTAATATAAGCCATAAGGTCCAAACTTCAAACACTGGTATGACAAGAAAAATGATCACGGTCCAAACTCCCAAAAGACCTGGTGCAAGGATTTACAATTCCACCACCTAATTGAATATGTATTCGGATATATACCCGCCCTGTGTTAAGTGATGCCATGGATGCATCATTGGTAAACCCTTTACAGTTGCAGTGCTGGGTGTGGTAACAACACCTATATAAAAATATGTACTTGTGTGCTCGTGTGAATCATGTAGGTTTATGTGCTTGCAGAGAAGCATCTATGTGACTACTTATGTGAGTAAGGCTCTCCTCACCTGGGCTGAAATGCTCTCCTTTCAAAACGTTCACCGCCTTGTACTCGTATTTCAGCTCTTCCAATAACATAAGACACACAAATTCAAATGTTAGATCCAAGAATAAGCAAATGATAACAGAAAAAGAATAAAAAAAAAAGGGTCTTTGATCAGTAGTCTATGGAACCAAAGAAGTAATTCTACTCTCTCAGGCAAGTAGGCAATCAGGGCCACTTATTAGACTGGATGCCCACAAACAATCTTTTACAAATATACACTTTGGCATTTCATCATGACATGATTAAGATCATGAGCTTATTTTCAAGTCTTTTTAGCCCCCATACCAACACCTCCACATGTGGGCCCAACTCATTCAAGGGTGGGGGATCCACAGTACCACAGATCGCCCCCAATAAACTCATGTTTTCAAGGGTAGGGATGCAAACTTCTCCACTTGGTGGTGTTTTCTCCTCTAATTCTCCCTAGTAAGCACCAACCAATAGTAAAGGAAATTTGGGGTTTCTCCAAATTGACCTCTTGGGCAACCCCACATCCAAGACTCCATGTTAGAGAGAGAGAGAGAGAGAGAGAGATGTGGGTATAATCATCGACAACAAGGGATGCAGATATCAGACAAATTCAACACAATTGACATAGAAAATGAAGAAAAGGAGCAACCTTTAAGGTTCAATGCAATCCGAACGCGCCATGAGCACGAGCTCCGAAAGTACGAATAGAGCTGCAGCTTAGATTCACCTGAGATCACCTGCAAGACCCAAAGGAAATAAGAGATCGATGAAGACCCAAATCGAAAACGAGACAGAAACGACGATGAGAGTACAGTAGAATCGGAAGCCATGGAGGTCAGGAAATTCTATCTGCAACTGATGATCTTCTTCGGGTTGGAAAAAAAGGCGACTAATGGTGTCCTTTTTCTGGCACTCCATCTGTATGGTAACCAGTGCTCCACGGCCCACATTGTTCAATTATTATATTATTTGTAACAAGTAAAGATATATATATATATATATGAGTAAATTTTTCTTACACATTTTTTTGTGGGGCCGACTATGGATCCCAACAAGGGATGAGACTGGGGGGTTGAAAATATCTATGTGAAAGCATCTCATATATCAAATTTGACCCAAATCATATATCCCTAACCTCTTCGTCCATGACTCACAAATTCATTCCGTTCGGATTGATGTACAATCGATCCAACAGTCTAATAAATTTGGATCCGACCAAAACTTGGGATGAGTTGCTATCATGGGGTCCCATGTGTGTTGTAAGGTTTGGATTTAGTGATAGATAAGTCTCACCTAGAGTTCTCATGAAAAAAATAGTAAGAGACAGATGCGTATGAAGATTCTCATTTATATATATTTAAATAAATTATAAAGGGCTTTAATCTTACAAGAAGTGTTTTCACGTATCAATCATGAGAACTTTTTATGGGGCCCACTTGTGGGTCCTATTTCAAGATGGGACTATGGAGATGGAAAGATCTATGTGGAAACCACCCCAAATATCAAGTTCAACACCAATCAAATATCTCTGACCTCTTTATCCGTGGCTCACAAATTTTGCACATTCGGATTGGTGCACAGTAAATCTAACAATCCAGTAAATTTGAATTTGATCGAAACTTAGGATGTATAACTGTTAGGGAGTTCCATCTGTATTGCAAGATTTGAATTAAGTGATAGATAAGCCCCATATATGTGGTGAGAACTAGTTCTCATAAGATTATTTTTCTAATTATAAATTAATATTAACACAAGATTCATTAGAATATAAATATTTTAATGCTCTCTTAAAAAACTAAATATCATATTAGTATAACTAAATAAAAAAGAAAAATAATGTACTTGTAGAGTTTCATTAGAATATAAATAAAAAAAATTAGATAATTTTTCCTTTAATCTGTAAACTCAACTCAAGTGAAAAAACACATTATATGATAAAAAAAAATAGATGTAATAGTTCAATATATAAAGAATTATTAGGTCCAGCTCTCTCACTATAAAAAAATTTGATCGGTTGGAATTGAATAGAAAAGAAAAAAAAACCCGCACTCAATGTGGCCTAATTGAGAAATATATATATATATTATATGAGTAAAATATATTAGCGGCAAACTTTAAAGAATAAGAATGTAGGGTGTCTCCTAATTAATAATCAAGGTTGAGAATATTTAATAATCAGGCCTTAGAATAGTATTCAGATGCAATTATGATCCCAAAAACATAGCCCAAACAAACATGATCAGGGCTTCTATGTCAGGCTCAAGCGAAGCTCAATTATAAGCATTCATAAAATACCAAATCAATCTTAAGGTCTAAGTTCTTAAAATGAAAAAATCTTATAAAATGTTTAACTTTGATTATTACTTCCAAACTTTAGGGTGAGCCTTGTGGATACGGCGCCCTCTCCCATAGCTCCCACCAAGGTGGAACTCTCTACTTTCAATGTCAAGAAAAAAAAATAGAAGTGTTCATTAATGACTTTTAATGAGACTTGTCAAAAAAATAAAAGTGCTCTTTAATGATTTTTAATGAGACTTGTCTTCAACCCAAGAAGAATAATTGCAACAATAGCCATTTGCTTATGAGCGATGAAGAGGATTAGGGGGGTGGGGGCCGCAAACCTTTTCCAAAATAGGACATTTTAATTATCAGTCATAATATTAAGGACTATTATTAAAAAAACTTTTTTTAACATAATATTGGGCCCTGAAATTCACATATCTTAGACCCAAACTTTATATCTGTTAAGTGGATGAACCTAGCCCACAAACCTTACAATTTGGCCCAAATCTAGAGTTTTATATGGTTCATTTCATGTCTAGATCCTTAAATAATTAGGCCCCACTTGACATTACACTGCAAATGACTGGGCCATATTGGGCCAGAGTGCATCAAAGTCCAGGTCAATATCTATTAAAAAGTAATTATATTTTAAAATAAAACAATTTAAATCAATTATAAAAAGCAAAAATAAGTTTATAAAGTAAAAAAAAACACAAAAACAAACTGAAATAAAATAACTTAAAAAGTAAATTCAAGAAAAGCGAAGTCCTTACTGTTTGAATTCTCCTATAAAGCCTCTTGATATGCTTCCACCTCTTCAAAAAGTTTCAAAAACTCATGTTTCAATATAGACTCAAATTGGATCGAACTCTTTATAATAAAATTATTCACCAAACTACATACCACATGCCACCAAGCAAGACCCCTTGGGAAGCTAAGGGCCTACATCTGTCTCGAGTAACTAGATCAATTGGTGCATTTCGCAGAGAATGAAATTAAATTAATTTAAAGATAAAACCTACCATGGTCTTTGTTTCCAATTAATCTAAGTAAACTTAGCAAGGAATACTATCAAAAAGATAAATAATTAGGAAACCCAAAGGAAGATAATTTTCAAAGTGAGCTCATGTGTATACAACCTAGATGCACAACCTAACTTTAAAAAAAAAAAATTCCTTTCCTTGCTAATAATCCCAAAGGGACTCATACTACCTTCCCGTAAATATCAATGGTCCCATGTTTTTAACAATGAAATGAAACGAGATTGACCGTTAGATTGAATTTAAAATAGATGTATTCTAAAACCACTATACATGAATGCCACATATTAAGAAGTTAATATTGATGGACATTATATTTTGTACATATATTGGTTGCATCTACATCTTTTGATCTCTACCTTTCCATGAATTGATATAGGTGTAAATGGCCCACGAGCTGTCCAAATTGCCTTAGTGAGCATAATTTGCCTCACATCTAGATTGGTGGAAGGGTTTGACGTAAGTACCCTTTAGTCCAATTTCTTCACACGATCTTATCTCCATTGAAGATGAGTAATGCATCGTTTCTTGTACTCTTAGCTGTAGTGGGAACACGAATATCCATGGCATATGATATTCATAAAATTATTTGGTACGTAGGCCCCCACTGTTTGTAAATATAAAATCGCACAGGTCTATCGCCATCTAGAGGATCTCAAGTTAGTGAATTATTTTCATGTGGGCCCCATGTAGATTGCATCCATCTCATGGAGGATGCAATCCTCATTGCTGGTAAGAATGCAAGCATGCAACTTGGCCTCACATGTAGTTGGTGGAACGGTTTGATGTATTTTATAACATACAATGGCATGGAGAAATTTTAGGTGATTAATATCAATCTGTGGGTCCCCACCGTTTCTCCTAAAATCACTCTATCAAGTACGGTGATTAATATCAATTTATAACGTATGGTAAGTGGCCATGAAAAAATAAATAAATTCTATTTTTAAAATTAAATTTTATTAAAAATTTTAATATTTTAGTAAGATATAAGTGAATATTATTATATAAATCATAAGTATCATTGATGTGAATTATCATACGTATGTCTAACATTGGGTGACTAAACCGCATATGATACATACATTTGCACATGCCAAGACTCGAAAACCTCTACTCAATAGGGTGGTTGAACCTCACAAAAATCTCTACTTATCGGGGTGGCTGAACTACACGTAGTACATACATTTGTACAAGGATCATTTGAAATCAAAATGAGACTAAATTGCAATTACTGGGTTTAAGCAAAAGGGTTAGAAAATCACGGATCTGTTTTGCATTGATCCCCTATTGTTCCCAATTTTGTGTTTAGATCTAGTTGTGCTGAGATCGAGTTGTGCCGAGGTGAAACTTTGTAGAACTTGTTTGGCAACATTGTATTGAAAAACTCTGTTAAAAATATGCTATACAGAATTATTTGTTAATCGTATAAAAAATTTTCTCCAATGAACAAAAGTAAGAGAATCATAAGATCTAAAATCTGGACCTATCTTTTAATGTTTGCGACATTTTATTATTGGCGTATGTGGGACCTACCTGTAGAAGTTACAAAATAGTATCTAGTTTTAAAAATTAGAATTTGGGGCCCATATTCATAGAATTTATAAGGTGAGCCTACTTTTATAAAAATTATAATGTGGGCCCACCATTGGAAATTATAAAAGATTATAATGTGGGACTTGCCTTTTTTGATGTAAATGTGGACCCATCTTTATGAATTAAAATATAGTACATTTATAATGTTGGACCATCATATGTGATCCGTAATTATGTGATCCACATTTAGAAATTACAAAGTAGAGCCACAAATTTTTTTTTTTGTGATTTTGTACATAGGACCTACATTTAGAAATTACAATGTAGAGCCACATTTTTTTTTTTTTTTTGTGATTTTGTACATAGGACCTACATTTAGAAATTACAATGTAGTACCCACCTTTAGAAATTATAAAAGATTATAATGTGGGACTATCTTGTTTTTTAATTGTAAATAGGAGTCTAACTTTAAAAATTATGTGGTACCCACCATTAGAAATTAGTACATGGGCCTACATTCATAGGATTCACAATGACGGCCTACATTCAAAGGAATTATAATATGGCTCCACTTTTTTTTGATTTTTTTTTAAAGATTACAAATTGATGAGATTTAGTGATTAGGGGGGGTATGTGTTGTGTATGTGTGGTCCATTTGAATGGGCCATGAGGTGAGCCCCACTAGGTAGTCCTGACCGTGAGGCCTTACAAGCCAGGTTCCTATATATATATATAGACACACACCAATTTGGATTTTATTGTTAGACAATTGGATGTTACGATGAAACTTATTAATATATATCCTTGATGGCTGGGTGATTTGTTTGATGATGTTGGTCTTCATGACCGAGGTTCACTCAGACTTGACCTCGGAGGCAGGCCCAAGACTCCCTATTTTCTCCTATTCTCCATCGTCAAGAAATAAAAAAAAAAGGCCACAAATAGCTTTGGTCACAACATTCAAATCCTATATTTGTGGAAAACCCATGCTTGGCAATTGTAAATTTTCAAGGATTTAAGCTAGTGGACCTCTCTTAACACACCATATAGGAATTGATATCCTCAAGTTTGTGAATTTATACACCAATACCAATTTTTCTCAACTGTATGCTTGTGATATCTTCAGGTATGTATACAAATCCCTATTCCAAAAGAAGTGAGAAATCCTCAAATTCCTCACCTGATTCCAAGCATACCCTTAATATTTGAAATTTGCATGGTGCTTAATTCACAACTAAGTGAAGGCTTCTCTTTTAGTTTTGTATGTCTTGGAGTTGGCAAAACCTGACCCGACCTGCTTACACGTCTCCCACAGATGCAACCCGCTAAATCTGACCCGCAATAAAATACATACAGGTCACAGTTGAAGAAAACCTAACCCACCTTAAAACGGATCAAGCGATGGTGGACCCGCATAACATGCCCGATCCACATAACTCATTTTGCCTTCCTTTGCTTCTTGTTACCCAACCCATCTGAGAATTTCTTGTTCAATCGAACTCATCTCTAGATCCCATCTTCTTCTTTAATCCATACCAGAAATTTCTTCATCTTCTTAACCCAACCAATCCCAGAATTTTCTTCTTCTTCAGCCAATCTCAGATATTCCTTCTTCCTGTTACGTCTAACCCGTTTCAATTTTTTTTCTGTTCTTCTTCAGCCCAACTCATCTCATGAATTTCTTCTCCTTCTTTTTCACCCAATCCATTTCATGAATTTCTTCTCTTTCTTCTTCTTCAATGGTTCAGGCCAACCCATTTCGGAAACTCCTTCATCTGTTCTTCTTCAACCCAACCCATCTTTGAAATTATTTTTTGTTGCCTCTTCAATCCCAATCAGAACCCATTTCATGATTTTTGGTTTTAAAACCGGCAACCCGTTTTCCATGATACCCAGCAGGATCAATCTGCAGTGGTCCGTAGTGGGTGCTTTGAAATTTTCTTCCTCGGGCAATGAGCCAATCAGAAATAAAAAAACAAAAAAAACAGGTTGTGTGTCGGTTCAGGACTTTAGGTTGACTTCTATTGCGTGCATACTGGGGTTATTGTACTCGTTTCCAAAACAGGATGGTTGTAGATGTCACTGGTCAAGATGACCTTGTTTGACCCGACCCGACTCATTTGCCACCTCTAATTTTTTTTTTTGTATCTATGTAGTGTTTAGAGCTCTAAGAGTCAAATTTTCTATCTTTTAAGAGATGGGCAAGTTTTACAAGTCAAAATTTGAGTTTTACAAGTCAAATATCATTTAGTAGCTATTTGGTTACCTCCAGTATAGGTAGTAGTAGGCATGGCCTCCCTTTGTGAGTCGAAGAAATCCCAACTGGGTGAAGAAATCTTAGCCTCATGCCAAACTCCCTATCACAAATGAGGAAAACTTTTCATTGAGGAGTGTAGAAGAAAGCAAAACACTTCTCTTTCTTTTTATTTTTCCATTAATGTACCTCTCCTCTCCAAAAAGGTATTATAATGTTTTAATATGAAAAACTATACCTAGATCAAATCTCAACCTTCTAAAAAATCCTATGGTTGAGATCAAAGCATTGCATCTTAAATAAATAAAATACATACCATGGAACATTGACAAATAAAATAAAATAAAATAAGGGTTTTTCTCAAAAAAATCCCTTTAGACTGGTTGTGGAATAAAAAGGACCCCAAATAAATTTATTGCTCAGAGTAGTGCCTTTGGCCTTTTGTTGTTTTTTGTTTTTGTTTTAGATATTGTTTATAAGCAGTGATATCTATGTTTAACCATCTTATAATCCCTCAAATTCTCCATTGTTTATAAGCAGCGACATCTATGCTTAATTGTCTTATAATTCCTTATTCCTCTTCCTCCTCTCATCAATGACATATTCATGCACAAGATCCAATTGCCAATTGCACTCGTGGTTAGATTTGCATGTTGGTAGTGAACAAAGAAGAAAAAGAAGAATGAGCATAGAGAAGAAGAACTGACAAATGAAAAAGGAAGGAGAATAAGAACAAAGGAAGGAGAAGAATAATAGTGGGGGGAAACAAGAAGAGGGAAGAGAGTTTGCAGTGTCAAGAAGATAAAGACTCAGAAGAAAAAGGAAAAAAAAAAGAGGAAGACTGAGATGAAGAAGAGAGAAGGGGATCAGGTTGAGTACAGAGAGGGAGAGAGTGGCAGGAAGGAAACGAAGAGGAAGAAGAACAAAGAAGTAGAGATGACAATGGGACTGTCCTATTGTGAAGGGAGGGGAAGAAGAGATGAGAAAGAGGAAGAAAGAATGGGGAAACAATTTTGTGCGAGATCATATATTGCACAAAACATAGATATCACTGTTTATGAATAGTATCTAAAAAAAATAAAAAAAAGAGCGCAAGGGACCGCTCCAACCAATAAATTTATTTAGGGTCCTTTTTATTCTACAACCTGTCTAAGGAGATCTTTTTGAGAAAAATCCCAATAAAATAAATCATGAAATGGATGAGCTCAGGGTTGGGCCCACTAGACCGAGTCAATATAGATGGGTTGGGCCAATAGACCCCTTCTTGGAGAGAATTCGATTTCAATTTTTGTAAATGTCCTCTAGGGTCAAATATCAGTCATATTGCTTTTTGTTGTACTTTTTGATCTTCATGTTCTTCACATGACTTAAGAGATTCAATCGATCTTCATTAAGTAGACTTTAGGCATCATGTCTTTTGACGTCCAAACTTGGGTTGGATGTGCGCTTGAATGAATTGATGCCGAAAGCCTTGCAGTTGAACCATCTGCACATGATCTTCTAATTTCAATGGTCGATCTCCAATGACGAGATCAATAGGGAGAATTTCTATGATTGGATCTTCTTTTGCAACATCCTAGAACAATCCATTTTTTTTTCCAAAATATGATCTATGAGAGAGTATGATACTTAATACGAAGATGTCATGGAATGTTCTATTTCCTGTTCTGGCTACGCAATGCTAGGCTCAATATCCCCTGGCACCATATTGGCTTCTATTGTTTGCTGAGATTTTACTCCTTGAGACTTAGCTTTTTTGCATCCAATAACGCTTTATCATTCATTGGACGTGAATTGCCTTGCCTCTCGAAGTGCTTCATACATATCGTTGCAGTTCTTCACATTTTTCCGTATGCTTGCTCTCAAACCTATGGTAAAACTAATTGCATAATGTTCATCATCCTTATCTAATCCACATAATTCCCACAACCTTGAAAATTCATCACCATATTCATCAACCATTAACTTTCCTTATCTTAAGTAGATGAATTGTTCAAAGTAGGCTTTACTATCATCATATAATTGTCCATATTTAATTGCATATTTAAGCCTTTGAAGATGATCATCGAATTTAGAGGCAAACTCTTGCATTTCCGTATTGATGTGGATTTGAGAAATATAAAATATAATGCTCTTCAAAAATCAAACTAACCTACTATGTAGATCATCTTGATAGGAATATGTAGGTAACAACGGATCAATGGTTGGAGTCTAGTTGACTTTAGTAATGGAAAAAATAAATTTGGACTGTCCAATTTGATGGAAATCAACTATCTATTGGGCTTGTGATTGATTTTTGGCCAAAACCGGGTAATATATGGTTTGAAAGTAACCCAAACACTTGCAACAAGGTGAAAAGCTGGATTTTCATGAGAAAACTCCATGTTACTTAGAACTTGGACTTTTGGTTGGTGGGACCCTTCACCCCTATGTGAGGACAAATTATAGACTATGATGTAAGGAACATGTTGGGCAAATGTATACTTACGAGATCGTACAATTTTTGTATTATATACGATCTACCCCGAACTCAGTTGATAAAAGAATAGGGGCTATGCACCTTTGTTACTTGGATGGAATTAATAGCGCAATCCTACATCATCTGTAATTTGAGTAGAGTTGTTGGATATGCAAATGGTGATCATAACCAAGGAGTTTGGTATGTAAACACTTCTTAGCCTTCGAGTATACATCCTTACATTGTCTTGGTACTGTACACTTGATGTACATGTCTTATAGATGGCATCCTATTGTTTTGCATGGATTTTGGACTATGTTGTGGCATGGCAATTGGAATTGGACTCACGAGGGTTACTTGTATGGTTTGGATGGATGTGTAATCATCTAATTAAAGTAGTCCCTCCTTTTTGGGCATATGTATACTAGAGAGCCAACCCTTCACATGACTTAGGATTTTTTTGTTCAAGCACTACTAAGTCGGTCTATATTATATAATGTGTGTGTATATATATAAATATATATATATATATAGTTCAGTGAAAAGGACATACGGACAGCTATAGACTGACTTTGGATGGCTGACCACCGATTGGAAGGGTTTATCCCGATTGGATGGATTTTATTCAATTGAATGGGTTTATCCTGATTGGATAGATTTTACCAGATTAAATGGCTTTATAATGATGGATTGACCATCATGGCCCAATTCAAGGCCTATGTGGGTTGCTCTCTTGCATATATTGGATTAAGATTCATTTCTTTCTTGTTACAACTTCTCTTCACATGATCACATCGTATTTACTCGCTTTTGATATTATATGTCTATTGTAGGATATGTCTATTTAGTTGCTCAACTACATCTGTAGTCTAATAATATTGTGTTTGGTGCATAGGTACCGAACCTTACTATCTTAAGGAGGAGGCAGAGGGTGAAGCATTTCAGATGCTTGAGCCACCTGTTGAGCCCAAGTGGGTGCAAATGATTGCTTTGGAGCTATCTAGACCTACACTAGAGTGACTCACAAGGTGTTGATTTCCTTTTGGGTTTATTTAGTTTTCTTTAGCGGGTTTGTAATAAATTTACTTTTAGTAACTTTGAAACTTAAACTTTAATATCTTTTTATGTGCATATTCTGTATTTTGATACCAATTACTAGGTAATGCTTTCGCTTTATTGATTTGGTGAAGTAACCAATTTTAAGACTCACTGCAAAGTATAATCCTTAATGGGACCACAATTAGGAGCCACATGTGACTTAAATACGAAAAACTTAATTGGACCTAATCTCATGTTACCCCAATTTCATTTAATGCGATCGTGACAATTTGGCCCCAAAGGGGTTTGGATCAAAAGCAACTATGCAGCAGGGAGGACATTTAACCTCAAAGATGTTTTCATTAGAGATCTTTCAAAGATAGAAGATACAAAAAAAATATTTCTTTTTGAAATAAAACATCTAACTTTGGGATATACATGTTTTAAAATCCCATCAAGCCAAGTCTAATATTCTTTGCAACCTTTCTAGACTTGATCACCCAAAAGGGTTACCATGATGTTTCCTTTTGCGTGAATAAGATAGGACTATTCCCCTATTGACCTAGTCATCCGCCCAAGCTGACCTTTTCCCGTCAATTCTATTTTTGATAGTTCTTCAAAAAATATTTTTCAAAAACAACACACTCCCTAGTGGAGCAATTTTCGTTCTGAAGTTCGTTCGACCTCATTCCTTTTGCAAGGATACTTAGGCTGCTGTACACGACTCAGTCTTCTCCCCCATTTCTATTTTTAAATTCTTTTGGGAGCTTCTAAATGCACTCTAATTTGGACTCTTTATACACAGCCCAAAAATTAAAATAATAATAATAATAATAATTTTCAAAGCACCCCACCCCCTTCTCTCCCTACACACTCTCTCCCTCCCTCCTCCCTTTCCCCACGTCCCCTCTGGTTGGCAAGGAGCTCTGGCAGCAGAGGGGAACTCCCTTCTCCCTCTCCCTTTTCTTCCTCTTTCTTCCTCTATCTTCTCCTCTCCCTCTTCTTCTCCTCCCTCTTCCTTTGGAGAGGACAGGAAGAGGAAGAGGGAGGGGAAGAGAGGGAGGGGAGGGAGGGGAAAGGAGAGGGAAAGGGAGAGGGAAGTTTCCCTCCATGGCCATGTTGATTTTTACGAGGTTATTAGAATTAGGGATTTTGCTTGTTTTGAGTCAAAGTCAAGAGAATTGCTATATCAAACTTGAATTAAGGCAAGTATAAGCATGGCTCCGTCTAATGCTTGTTGGTATTCTTTTGATTCTATTAGTGCTTATTTGTTAATTTAATTTTTAGCCTTCCTATCATTGTTTAATGAGAAGATGGAATTGTGTAAAATGGATTGATGGAAGATGATATAGGTGTTGTTGATGGTATTGAAGTGTAAAATGAATGAGAATTGTATAAGGAGGAACTGGTGGTTCCTTTGCAGGATTGAAGAAAGAAGGATAAGTGTGCTACAGAAATTCCAAATTACAATTCTAGATCACGCTCTCTAACGAAGGTGAGCATGCGCTAGAGCTCGCATACAGAATGGTAGGCAAAAATCTATCAGTCGAAACTTCTCAACCCAGAAGTATGTACACTCGACACGTTAGAGCAAGCCTTGTAATTTTGAATAGTTAATTTTAGACCACTTCTAACCTATTTTAGGGATTCTATACCTACCTCAATTAATCCCAAACACTTACATTAATAGTACAAAAGAAACCACGTCGGCAACCACTTTACGGGCGCAAACAATTGTCGAATAAACAGAGCAACAATCTATTTAGCAATGGCTCTTCATCATCTGGTTCTTTATGTCCGGAACCTCATGTGAGCATATCATCTTTACCATATCACCCACTAAACCCCCAATTACTACTAAACTACTAACTGCAAAAAGCAATTAATTTCCACAATCCCACAACATAAAGGATCCTACACTTGCAACTAATAGCATTTTAAATCCGTTCAGTAAACATATCTACAATCCAATTAACCTGAATACCAATAAAATGGACCTCGAACTCCGTAAGCATATTACTATCATGCCATCTCCCATAACCTACTAACAGCACGAGAGAATGTCACGTTAATGAATGAGTTAAAAAGGAACAAAAAGTTGCTACATTTACAATACTCTCCAAAAAAACTGTGTCACACAATATTCTCCATAATTTCATTGCACATAAAGTAACTTCCAAGAAAAAGAATAAGAAGTAGAAAAGGAAACTACTACTTCAGAAATGGACAGATTCTGTTTTAATGATGCTCGATACAAGCATGGGATACAAGTGAGGGAACAAGGAAATGAATTATTCTGACACATCTTATCATAACCCGAGCCCAGAAGATCGGGGGTTAGCAAAAACCTAACCAGTGACACACGTACTCTCGTGCATATGCACTTAGACCCAGTCTAAATGTATACGCACAAGAGAAGATCACACGTGCAAACATGTACGCGGAAGCTGTAGGTATCAAATCGAAATACCAAACAACACAGGAGACCAAAAGAAAGGATCTCCAAAAGCTTACATAAAGGTTGGAGATATACAAACTGAATCCAATCACAATTATACAGAACATGAATATAACCAATGACATAAAAAGAAGGCAATATGCAAATATGATAATGTCGCACTATGATGGAGTGATTTCACACACTCTGCGAACTTGAAGAGACAACTGGAGTCTCCCCTGCAATCTGCAGGAGCGACGGGAACTCGGTCACGGGGTCTGAGCCTGTAACACCAAGGATTAAGGAAATTTGCAGGAAAGTCCAAGTCTTATAACGAATTACAGTTCAAGTCATTTGCGGGTTTAACGGAAACAAACGACATATTATGCAAATAGCACAGTTACGAGAAATAACGGGCTCAACAAAAGACATGCATTGACGTCAAGATGATGCATGAGTGACGACATTAAATAAAATCTAAAATTACAAAAAAGGGCTTATGATTACCTAAACCAGGTCAAACTCAACCCAACTATCTATCAAGAACCCTGAACAAAGCAAAAATAAAGACAAAACACAATTAGCAACCAACCCATCAATCATTAGTCGCTAAACTAGATTAAATTGGGTCATAGTATTACACATCTCTTCCCAAAACTGAATCCGATCACCAATCCCAACCTCAAACTTAACCATATTACCAAAATAAGATGGGAAATTCTATGGTACATCCCAATTGTTCAACCACTTTGGGTCATGACCAGTCCACTTAGCTAATGACTAGAGTCACCACTTTGGGTCATGACCAGACTACTTTGGGTCATAACCAAAGTGGTCATGACGCAAAGTGGTCTTCGTCATAACACTAAGTGGTGAGTGGTTGGGATGTACGGATGTGCCATAAAATGTCCCAAAGAAGAAAGAGCATATAAAAGAAATTTCCAACGACATCGAGAAGCACCTCTTTCCACAATCCGAGAATCCCACCCATTATTGCACAAACCATATTTACTTCTATTGACCGAAGCCCATAATGAATTTTGCCCAATGAAGGGGAAATCTCCACAACCATTTGCTCAACAAAGCCTTAATCTTAGCCATTCTTCTTAGATTTTTGCATTAAATCTAAAACCATATTTACTCCTACCCAACAAATTACCCATCTCAAGTCCCCCATTCTTTTTAGATTTTTGTATTAAATCCAACTAATTGAGTGATCCTTCCTTCCCCCCATCATTCACCTCAAAAAAAAAAAAAAAAAAAAAAAAAAAGAAATCCCTCATCAATTTCTCTAAAGTTCTACGTTTCTATATAAAAAAATCTCTAAAGTACTAGATACAACTACGAGACATTCTAACAAGAGACAAGTAATAAATAGGGATATTACCCCGAGCAAACTGGATTAAAGCAAGTCTGCCACCCCTAAAAATAAAACCCCTCTTCTACCAATCCAATCTTTTCTTGACTTTATCTACTATGGGATCTCAAAATCTCAACGAACAAGAAGCCCTTCCAACACACAAAAAGAGAAGAGGGGGAGGGCACCCACCTCACAACCGACTCTTACCCACAAATCAATTCTCATGCACAACGCTACTACTCTAATTCTTTGAAGCCAAGTTTGCGACGGACACGTGCATTCAGGCTGCAAAAGCGGGCAATGGTCCCAGCCAACCATCTCGTGGGCATGCAACGGCCCCTGACCACAGTTACATATGAATAGGGGTAGAACCCCAAGCAAATCAATTCTCATGCACAACGCTACTGCTCTATTTCTTTGAAGCCTAACTACCCACAAAATCGTCCTCCGTCACTGTCTTAACCTAAATTCTTTCTAATTTACTCTCTTTCCATCCCTTGGTGATACTGTGGTGGGAGTTCAGATTTGGTAACAGCAATCTAGACATTTATTTCCTCAGACAAATTTGAGTAAATGAAATGGCAAGAAAACTGAAAAGCCCCAAAACACCTTAAAAATGTTATTTCTAACAACCCAAAAAATCTAATCTTATCTTGTCTATACTATATATCAATGTTTTTAAAGGTGAAAGGCGCATTGAGGCACGGACTTCATTACAGCGAGGTGCACATTGTAGATCAAAAATAGATATTTTAACATAGACAAATAATTTAAAATTCAATATAGGCAAAGTAAAAATAATTCACAAATTATTAGAAAATGGAGGACTATTAGAAGAATCCCAAAAGTCATAAAAGTACAAATATTTGCAGCAAACGACATAATCCAGCACAATGATAGGACAAAAAAAGAAAAACAAGGAAGAAAAGTGGCACATAAATAGAAAAAGTAGCATCATGAAAGAAGAAGGGGAGGCAAAAGCAGCAACAGGAAAAAAAGCATACAATTTTACAACACTGCTATATCTAGTCAATTTCGCTATATGTGAAAGACTACACAACTAGTGAAACAAAAACATACACAAAAATAATTAAAACATGATAGGAATCAATGTAAGATGCACCTAGCGCCAGCCACCCTCTAGTATCTAGAAAGCCATGCAATTTATGCTTGCTGAAAAAGGGTTTTTAGAAAAATTAATCTCATCAGTTCTATAGTCAAATGCCTGGAATGCCTTTGCGACAAGCTAGAATGAGAGAAGAGGGGGAAGGATTTTGGGTAAATTGCAATTTAAACCCTACAGCTTAGGGCAAGTTGCAACTTAAACCCTACATTATCAAAGTTGGTCAACTGAAACTTTAATTTAACAAGTCGTTGCAAATTGGACCTAATCACAAACGGCATCCATTTCTTGGACGGCAAACCTAGCACGTGAGATAGACATGACTCATTAGAGGGGCAAAACAGGAAATACATGCAAAATATAAACTGAATACCCTAAGAAAAACAACAACAAAAGAAAATACACAAAACAACAAAACCCACGACCCCTGCAAGACTGCACCTATGTGCACGATTGGCCTCTCTCGCCCTCTCTCTACATACATGGTATCACACACACAAACCCACCAATCCACCCTCCCTCTCCTACTCTACTCCTCTATTTCCTTTCTTCCCTCTCCTCTCTCTCCATCTCTCTCTCTCTCTCTTCTTCTCTCCACCTCCTCCGCCCCCACACCACACCACACCACCACGACTGCCACAGTCCAGCTCTGGCAACCTCCTACACACCACACCACCAGCACTTTCACAAACACCTACCACACCAACAACCGCAGAGTCACCACCGACACAAACACCAATACACACTCTGCACGCACGCGTGCACACATTCTGAAACTCACCTCCACCTCAAATCTAGACCACCACCACCACCTCTAAAGATCCAAAACCAACAACATCACCTCCCCCATCGATCAGCCAGTACCACCTTCACATTCTGAAACTCACCTCCACCTCAAATCTAGACCACCACCACCACCTCTAAAGATCCAAAACCAACAACATCACCTCCCCCATCGATCAGCCAGTACCACCTTCACATCGAAAATTAACAAAAACATCCCAATCACCATAGATTCAAGTTTTGAAACCAATGAGAGAGAGAGAGAGAGAGAGAGAGAGAGAGAGAGAGAGAGAGAGAGAGAGAGAGAGAGAGAGAGGGGTAAATTCGAACCATGAGGCGCAGGGTAACATGTAAACGGTTCTCAGCTAAATATTTCTTTTTTTTTTTTTTGGGTAACCCTCTTAGCTAAATGTTTCACAATACCTATTATACGTTTTATATATATATATATGAAAAACGGTCCTTACGGACCATTTCTCATCATTTTAGATAATGCGGTTCACGTTGAGAGCCATTCAAATGGATCGCACACATTACCCATGTGAATTGCATATGTTCACCAATTTTGGGTTACATTAAAATAGATTGGATTGTTAGATCAACTACACACTCAAATATATATATAAAGTTTATTCAGATAAATGTACAGTTGATTCAACAATGTAATCTATTTAGATGAGATCTAAAATTGGTGGACGTATACAATTTAGGGGGGAAGGGGTCATGTGTGTAATTTATTTGGAGAGCTTGCAACGTGGGCCGCATTATCCAAAACGGGTAGAAATGATCTGTAAGGACTATTCTTACCAGACCGCTATATTTATATGTTTTTGTGTAAAAGACAAAAAGATAGATGAAAAGGAGGAATGTTTTTGTACAAAAAAGGAAAGTCATGTAAGCATCCTTCATCCTATTATAAGTGATAGATGCATACTAATATTCTTATATATATTGCGTAATATATATATATATTACATAAGTTTGAAACTTGAAAACATGGACCAATTTCTCCATATCTCTATAGTTCATTCGGATCGGTGGCACCCATCACAGTGCCTTGTGAAATTCTGGGGGCTCTGCCTTTGGGATGGTCAGGATCAGCGTGTGTAAACAACTTTAAACAGCTCCATTTTCTTCACTTTCTCTCTAGTTAGATGTGGAAAAAATAAGTGAAATAATTAAGGAATAAACGAGTATGCTGGACACAGTTCAGGCAATGAATCATTTTCTAGACCTTCATTTTCTTTAGCTTTTCTCTGTTCTAATATAGCCTAATTCTTTTTTATAGGTCGGCATGCCCTAGTGTTTTTGTTACATGTCAATAGATTTTCTTTTTTTTTTCTTTTAATCCAAAAAAGAAACGTTCTCGTTGTTGGAGTTATAACATTTAAAATTCTGCTATAGAAATCAAAAAGATCTCCCAGGGAATCCAAGATTCAGATTGAGATTTTAAAGGTCATCTACTAATGTTAAAAATAATTATGGAACTTTATTATTATTTTGGAATATGTCAAGTCATGTTTTTTGAAAGTGTCTTTTCCCAGTCTATATGAGGTTGTGTTGTTGTTGTTTTGTGGGTGTGACACAATATTTTGTGGATAAAGGTGATTAGGAGATCCTTCGGGTTCTTGATTTAGAGAAGTCCTTATCTTAAGGTTTGAATTGATATATATATATATATTAAAGTGTTTTGTTTATTTGATTGAAAGTAAGGGCTCTGTACGGCCCTTTTTGGCGATACAACCCTACAAACACAAGCGCACACTCACTCTGCACATTTCTTTTCTTCTTTCCTTTTTTCTCTTTCACCCTACACATTTCTATCATATTGATTTTCTCAATTTTATGAAGTATATTTCTACAATTGTTTGGCTCTGTTGTGCAGTATTGATACTGTGTACAGTTGTGCAGTATGATATGGTAGCAGTGTGTCTTATGGGCCAGGCCTGAACTTATAAAAACTGCTACTTTGAATAGGCCTGAAGCGCGTTATGGACTAGGCCTGCAGCCCGTTGACACTTGAAAGCCCTAATCTTATTAGTCTCATGCTGAATCTGTTTTATCATTTTGCAACCTCTCTATCAGATTGTACCATTCTCCAATGCAATGGTGTTGAAGCATATAAAATCCAAAGGGAAGCCTTGATAACAGATGGCCCACTAGGGCATAAACTCCGGTCAGGTCTAGGCCAATCTAAATAATTGGACCATAGCTTTAAAACTAATTTTGACTCTCAGTAGCCCTAGGCCGGATTAGGCCAGGTCAATGGACCCCCTAACCTGTAAAGCAGCAAATCGTTCTTTTTTAATTATATAAATTTATTATTTTTTATAATTTTTGTTTGAAATATCCTAAAATGACCTAATGAATGGGAGATTTTAAAGTCTTTCATTTCAAAGAATTTTAGATTAAAAAATATTACGTAAAGAAGGGATGAATTGTACTTGTTGCCTGACCTTCCAGAAACCCTTTACAAGCGGCCTTTGAGTACCGTTGAGTCAAGCTTTCAAACCAAAACTTCCAAATGAGGAAAAAGAAATTTTTTAAGAAGACCTCTACCTCACAAGCCAATGACTGATTAGAAAGAATTGTCCCAGGCTATCTCCTGTGTTTTTTGGGTAAAATAGTCCCAGGCAATGGAAAGTAAGATCTTCCCACTCATGTTTACCTATGAATGGTCATGATTCCATCCATCAATCACCATCCCCTATGGGTATTATATTATTATTTTTTTTTAAAAAAAAGGGGAAGAAGAAGAAAAAGAGAAAAAGAGGCAATTTAGTCACATTTTCTGATGAAATTAAAACTACCATACAATCAGGTCTAATTTTCTAAATTACAACACATTTTAGACTCACGCCGCCCCATCACAGGTCTCATTATGATTAATTTGAAGTACTCCCCACAACCTACCGTTGAACTCTATATCTGTTCTCCCCCCCCCCCCCCCCCCCCCCCCCCCATATGTGACCGTCAGTCGGGCAGCTGTAATTGGAGTTTTCATAAATGCCACATTAAAAAATAAAATATTAAAATACCATTTCTATAAATATTTAAAATTTTTAAAAAAGTAGCTACATGCCACTTAAAAATGTGGAAAATTAAAACATTATAAGTCATTGTGTATCAACTCAATTGTCACAATTTCCAATGATTTTTTAATTGATATCATAAAAATCTCACCAGGCAATGGCCATTACCTAAAACTAGTAGGCAATGAGCTGTGAGATTAAGAGGCATAATAACCCATCGGATGGATGAGATGAAGCACAAACTCATCCTGTACCTGTGATGTGTTTTTACATCCACACTCAAATGAATTGGAATTATATGAAGAAATCCTCGACGGTGGCCATCAGGAAATCAATCGAAATAGAGAAACATAAACCCGAATCGAGTTCAAACAAGGCTTTGATGATGACACCGAGGAAGACTTAATTCTACTTCTACCTCTTGCACCCGAGTTATATTTTCATATTTTATTAATTTTGATTTGTTATTCCTTGTTAAAACCGATTCTGATAACTGGAGTTTATCCAAAAAAAAAAAAAGATAATAAGTCTGACACATACACAAAACTCAAGTTTACTACAATTTCTTCTTAAATACTCAGAAAACTCACAACTACATCTCCTTATTTCAAACTAATCTCCTTACAATATCATGCAAAGAGATGAAGGAGAAAACAGCATTATTTTCCTCTTAGAAGCAACATATTTCTAAGATACAAAGCACTCTAACGACCAGTACTATATAAAGCTCGAATTCCATTTTTATCATCTTGACCTAGATTGACTTTCCTCTCACCAGGAGCGATGGAAGGGAACATAATAGCATTTCGATCCTCCGAGTGACCAAGTCCAAGCAGATGGCCAATCTCATGCACAGTGACTGATTCGACGTCAAAGCCAATGGCAGTGGAAGGGTTGATAGCCCAGCTTTCATCGGCGTCGTAGTGGAACAATCCAATTGTGGGTTGATATGCATGTGCAAGTACCCCACCAGGACCATCAAATGGTGCATTATCACCATGACCTCTTCTAAAGAATCCGATCTTGATATCTGCAGAATTTAAGTTTTGGGTCTCCTCAAATGTGAAATGGCTCGCAGCTCTCCATTTATCGAAAGCGCTTTTGCAAATGGTTCTAAGGCTTTGGGAGTTGATAACTTGAACGCCTTGGAGGAAGCCATAGGTGAGATGGGTCTTGGAAGAAGGCCATTTTGGAGCATTATCAAAGAAGGTGTAAAGATGGCGTCCCTTGCCACGCTGCATGGAACTCTCTCCATTGATAATATCGGCCACCCCGCACCGGGGCTTCATCATCTGCTCGGCGGTAGCGACGTCGAGCTCGCCGGTGACATTGAGATGGTAGTTGAGTTGGTAGGTTTTGATGGCCAACTCAAGCAGTTCGTCGAAGGAATCATTGTCAGCAGCGGCATTTTTGTGGGTGTTGGTGTTGGTGATGTTGGCGGAATGGTGAGGAAGGTATCCAAATTTCTCAAGATATTGCTTGAGTTTGTGTAGGCCCTTAACGGTCTCACCCTTGTGGCACCCCTCTAAGTTTTTAATGAATTCGAAAGGCTGATGATGTTTGTGGGGGTGGTGGGGAGGCGCGGGGGGAGGAGAACGGGATTCAATGAGGAGCGGAAAGATGAATAAGATGAGAGGGAGAAGAACCCAACCGTTGGATGCCATTAGTATATCTTTATCTCCCTCTTAACCAAGGAAAAACGAGGGTGCTGTTAATAGGCCAATGCTGGTTATGAGCTACTTATTTTTGTTTGCTCCTTGATTAACTAAACAGAAGAGGGATCCCCTATTTATAGATCTTGAAATATGAGAGAGAGAGAGAGAGAGAGAGAGAGAGAGAGAGAGAGGTTCTAAGCAAGTCTCCATGGAAGTCATCTACCATCTCCCCAATTCTTTCCCGAAGTAATGCCATTATTAATTTTCTATTTATTAAACCATCCTAGCCATCTGATTTCTACTTTAGAATCTGGACCGTGGATCATTGCATTGTATCGATTAATTTTGACGGGGACATCTTAATCTTGAGTCGTGGGATCATACACGTGTCGAATACCAATTGGTGGGAGGGTGTACTACCACTTTAGACGGCTTTCCCCCGACCATCACGCTAATAGCAGTGGGATCACGGAAGCCCTGTGGCCAGGCCGGGGCGGAAAATCTTTTAAAGATAGATTGACCGAGAAACTCAGATTTTTGTTTTTAAATGATAAACGACTATTGGAAACCTTAGACCAGTCAAATACGGCAAGTTTTTGGCCCGATTCTACCCATTTTTATTTTTTTCTCAGTTACTATAAAATTGTATGCATAATGAAACTCCATTTCGTTTCACACGGCTTCTTTTTTTATATGACGAAGAACCACCGGATCCTTTTCCCTTGGATCATTGGTAAAAATCGTGATGACCATGTTTTCTTTTGCAAAAGAAAGTTTTTAGGCCCACCTTAAAGTTTCCTTGTATCTTCCGCATACTTCTGCCATGCTTTTTTGTTGGAGTGTGCCCGCGTTTGCATGTCTTCATTGGCAAGGGGGGATGGGAAAGTCTATTTGAACCAAGGGGGAGTCATCTCATCATCTTTGAAATCTGGACAATTTTTTGTACCTTCTCATTTAAATTGTAGGTGGATTTATACAGCATTAATGTACCTTCTCATTTAAACTGTAGGTGGATTTATACGGAATTAATGTACCTTCTCATTTAAACTGTAGGTAGATTTATACAGCACATTTACAATTTAGATCCCTAATTTCAAGAATGTCATAAATCAAAGAATTTAAAATAATACCCACACTTAAAATGTTCACCTACACTTACAATGTTTGAATGGTGGGAAAGTCCCAGAGTGACCTGGAGGTCCCCAATTTGAACCTCTATAAGGACTTACCTGCACACATAACTTGTGGGTAGTTGAATGTATCCAGGGTTTTTTCAAAGATCAAACATAAGAGGTTTTGGTGGGTTCCCTCATTAAAAAAAAAAAAGAAAAAGAATTTAAAATAATAATTACAATTGATATCAAGAATTTAAAGGCCTATAATTACATTTAATAATTGCTTATTTGCAAAGAAAGGATTAAGGGATGCATGTTGCTCTTTATGGAGATGCAATGGTTGATTTAATTCTTTGCCAGATCTATAGATTGTTAGTGTTATATGGTGGTTTCAGAATATGCTTCTTTCTTTCTTATTGTTTTTTCATCTCTACCAAAAGTAAAAGAGAACTTTGTGTATTTATTAGAGTCTCACATTGGAAATATGCAAAACTTTTGAACACTATATAAGTTATTCATTGTCCTTTACACTTCAAGCTCTTTTGATTCTTTTGCCACAAGCTATATGCGTGCATGTGCACAAGGCCTGACCCCAAGGATCTCAATTTGGAAAACATTTAATCGGCCGTGTGTCCGCAACGCACATCCTATGTGATAACGCGAGTAGGAGGTGCAAATCTAAGTAGCCCGGCCTACTAGGGGGACCCACATCATGACATAGTATTGGCAAAATTTCATAATTCATTGTGAATGCTTTTAATAAATTAAATTCATTTATTTTAAAGTTTTTAAAATAAAGCCATGATTAAAACTTTAAAAAATGTTTAAAGCTTGATTTAAAATTTCTTAACGTTCATTTTTTTATTGCTGTTTAATGTGCTTTTAAAACGTTGATTTTATTATTGCTCTTAATGCCCAACATCAATATATTTTTATGTAAATAGGGGATGTCTGGGTTCACAAAAGTATATATGGAAAACAGATCACTTCTTTCTCCCCTCCTCTGTTCTGCTTAATGTGATGTACACCTGGCTCCGCGATTTGCTTGGTGTGTGTCCAAGATAGATCACTAGTGGAGGCCATTATATCCTAGGGATGGTCTAGCTGAGAACCTTTCTCATGTGGATCTTATTGGGAGGGGCCGAACTTATCCTAAAGAAAGTGCTGTCCAGAGTGCCTCGGCCACTGCGTATTGTTATTGCTGCTGCTTCTCATCCGTTTCTGCCAACAACAACTCCTCCACTGATAATCAGATTGGTATTGTTGTTTAATTTTGTCTACATATCAGCCATTTCTCACTAGCCACCAATAACATAGGTTTATCAATCTTTATCCGATATTTCAAGACTTCAAAGTCAAAATGCAACTTATGTTTCTTTAAAAATTGGTAAGGGGTATGACAAATACATATAATTTACGATTTTCAACATCATCAATCCAACCGTGAAAAAAAGTTTGACGTGTGTTAAAATGAGGTAAGTTTCAATTAATGATTTTAGTAGGTTTGAAATGTTGATTATAGGTAAGCCCAGCCCAAGCAGTCGTGCTCATGGGCTGGGTTGGCCAGAGACCGGCCTGAGCCCAACCCCGCTTTTGGCCTGGGCTTGGGCTTTAGTTATAAGTCATTGGGCTGGACTCGGATTAAAATTTTGGGCCCATTTGTTATATGGGCTAGGCTTGGGCTAGGTGATATCAAGCCCTCGAATAAGTGGATTAAGTTGCAACTTCCTCGTCTAACGTTTGTTATATTGCATGCAAGTCCTCCATGGTAGAAAATTTAAAATTCATTTACCAAAGAAAACTATTAAGGGGGCAAACAATGTTCATTGTAATAGGTTTATACCAGACAAAGATTTCCTCGTTGCACCAATGGAGTTTTCTTTTTAGTAATGAGTCATATGCTTTTATTAAAAAAAGAGGCAACATAAACTCAAAAAGTAGAAAATATAGCTTAGCATAAAATTTGCAATCAACTTTAAAAAAGATTTTTTTTGCATTTTGAATGGATTCATTTGGATGTAGTCATTTGTATATATAGTAATTGGTGTATGATAGCCATGTTGGCCCCACTAGAAACTCACTTAAAGGTGCTTAATAATAAGGGCTGATTTGGGCTAGGCAAAATTTATATATGGGCTATGCTTGGGCTTAATAGATTTTATATCTGGGCTCAGGCCAACCACTATGGCCCTAGATGGTCTTGGGACGGGCCTAAGCTTAAGTAGCCTTAGCTCAACCAGGCCTACAAGCACCTGTAAGCCCAAGTGGACCCCAAATCTAGCCACTCTTTGGATGCTAAACTCTAGGCCACTAGTTTTGTGGATCCCAACTTTTGCACATTATTTACAAACTTGAGTTTGTGAGTCTGATCTAGTTACTAAGGCTATTAAATTGATGGCCCCACTATGAATCAGTAGAGATGGCAGGTTTAAACGCAGACCCACCCCTTCGACAATGAGTTGATCGATTGTGGAGCGGCTTTGGGTTTTTAGACTGTACTCTGAGTCACATTTGGAGCAATTTTAGGTTTGGGTTGTGGGGATGGTAAATTAGAGGCAGACTAGGACTATTTAGGTCATGGGTTTGATTCTAACCCAACATAATATATATATATATATATACATATGAGAGTTTTACCAAAAAAATCCACCTAGATTTCATGTTAACCAAAAAGGACCTAAAATTCATATATGCACCATAGTGGTCCCGGTGCCCTTAGGCTTTTTTTTTTTTTTTTTTTGTTCCATCAAGCGCCGGTATCTCAGCTCACTCACATTTATGATATCCTACTCGCATTTTCTCTTTCTTCCTCATCTTTCTTTTTTCTCCTCCTCCTTCCTCTAACTCTTTCCACTTCTACCAACTAAACCCTTACCTACCCAACATTTTTTTTATGATATGGTCACTTCAATGGTCATAGACTTGGGCGCATGTGAAAGGTTGTTACCAAAACACTCTAATATCACATACTCATTTATATCTATCATCTTTCTCATCTCTTTTTCTCCTACATTTTAAACAAATTCACATGAACTCATTCATCTCCTTTTAATTAAACGAATAAAACATCACTCTCATCTCAGAGAGTTCACCTTCTCTCTTGCTCGAACCCATCATTTCCTCTCTTCTTTGTTTCATTTCATTTCTTTTTGTTTTCTTTTATTCCATTCCATTCTAATTCTCTACAACCCACCTTTCTCAATATTATTTCTTAGCATTTTTTTTTCATCTCCCTACACAACCAACATGCACATTTCCAAACTAGCTACCTCTACCCCATCATCATCTCATCGGATTCCCTCATTGTCTCTCCTCTCTACCAATCTGATTCACAATACATAAACCATCTCCTACCTATTACCAAGACCCATCTCTTATATTTTTCTTTCATCATTATCTTCAACTTCACTCATCACTATCTAGCCTCCATGCAAGCATCATTCACAAGAAGAAATTTAATTTTTTTTTAATCTGACCTAGGCGGGGATATTGCTAGAAGAAAAAATGAGCAAAGATATCTCGCTTGTGTATGCAGATGAGCGGGAATATCACCAGTTGGCAACAAAAAAAAAAAAAGAATAAAAAAGGGCTCATACATATCTTTTAGGTTCTTTTTGATGTAAAGTGAATGTAATGAGACTTTTTTGGTAAAATCCTTTCTATATATATAATTTAAAAAAAGAATCACTTATACCCAACTTTTACCAATCACATGGCAGCTTAGCATACAACAGTGGATGCTATACTACAGCAGAAACTAGGCCTTTAAGGATCATAGGAGCTGTTGAGACATGCAAGAATATAGAAGCTGACGCTGAGTTGAGCAAAATGCCTCATAGAAGTACAAGTCTTCCCAAGCCATGTAAAGATAATTACACCGTTACTAATAACAACAACAATTACTTATAACGCATGTGTGAGTTGTGCGTGTCCCTCACATGTGAAGATCCCCATTACCTCGTATGTATGAGTTAGTGTTGATGTGTGTATATGAGAGCCGGGACTTGCTTTGTTCTGGAAAAGAACTAGGCTAGAGGCCAATTAGAATTGTGAATAAACGTTAGGAAGAGGTGCACAATTTTCTCCCAAGTCATAATCAGAAGCTTTTAATGGGAAAATGACTTGCTTTTTCTACATGACATGCGACATGGAATCGTACAATTGGGAAATTGAAATAGAAGCTCTTTGCGTAAGGTCAAAAAGACTATAGGAATCATTCACATTGAAATGCAGGGTCCAAATAGCAGCATTGTCACCTCCATTGTCTGTTGCATCAATGTGCAAATACTTCCATTGAAACTCAGTAGTATGGGTGTGGCAATCAATGGGGTAGGAAGAGGTGCTTCAATTGCTTCAAATGATTTTGTCCACCATGCATTGAACTTTTAAGAATGTTATATGGATGATGGCCAGTTTAGTTTTTTTTTTGTTGGCGAGGTTGTTGATTTTGATATTTGAAGCATATTCCTCTCCCAAATTTCACAATGTCATTTATCATGGCCCTCAACTTGTCGATATACAATAAATTTATTGTCATGAAGTTTTCAAAACTTTCTACAAATATGATCCAAAATAATACGATAACATGTGCAGTGAAAACACCCACCAGTGTGAAGATCTTCACATAGCTTTCAATAGACTACCATGATGAAGTAATTGTTAAAAAAATGTAAACAATGTGTTCTCTGAAAAGTTATGGCATGCAAGTGAAAAGAAAATAGGAGTGAGGGAAAGGAGGTTGCCAGAAAAGTGGTTTGGATGAGGAGTGCAACAAATGGGTAAACCCTATTTCTAAATATGCTGAGAAGGATAATTGTTTCATTCTGGAAAAATATTTTTGAAATAACCAATTCATAAGATCATCTTAAAAGAATACCAGAAAACTTTTGAACTTTTTTTTTTAAATAACCAATTCATAAGATCCTTTTTTAAAACTTATATAAGTTACTATTCAAGTGGCGACTTAATTGGTTTGAGCCTTGAGTTTCCTCCCTAATGTCTTAAGTTCGACTCCCACTCCTTGCATTATCCAGATACTTATTCACGTACTATGTATGCGTCCATGTCCTTATTTGTCAAAATCAGGTAACCCCCGAGCTGAAGGCAAAACATTTGAAACCTAGGCTGGCGAGGGATACCCTATGTCATAAAAAAAATTGTATAAGTTTACCACAATTTTAAAGTTTTCCCTTTAATCTAATGCTATCTCATGAAATATAAGATGACTTGCAAAAGTCCATTTCTCTCTCTGGCTAAATCAGTATTACTATCATTTTTTCTCTTTTCAAAAAGTAACAACAGAAACAAAACAAAAAAATCCAATCATAAAACCTAAGTGTCTTTCTCGGCAAGTTTGTCCAAAAAACTTATATAAGAAGTTTGACTATACTACTTTTATTATATGACTAGTTTATTTTTCCAATTGAATTAAATTGCATTGTACCAAAGAGTATATTTTTTAAAATACTTTAATTGAAATACTTTTTAAACATATCAAATCAAATTAACTTTATTTCAAATAGATCAGAGTTTCCAAACATGTCCCTTATTTATAGCTGTGCAGGTCCACAAATTAACTTAGGGAGAAACGATAACAATTGATGAGCTTTCTTAAACCAACAATTTGCACAAAGTGGATTCATTTTTCATAACCATCATGAACTGCATCCTTATAACAGTCCCCCAATGAATTTCTCATTGTGTTAATCTCTCATTCGTTATTTATTTGTCGTTTACTCCGTGCACACGTGTATGTGTCTCGTGCATGTGCTCAATGAAACAGTGCTGTTGGGTTACATAACTAGGGGGAAGCCCTCATCATCAAAAAAGGAAAAAAAAAAAGCTTCTCTTTCCCAGCAGAAAAAAGTTCTACTCTCCTTACAAAATAATTGATAAGAATCTAATACTAGTTCTGAAATCATATCATTCTGATTGTGGATTTATAATAAGATTTTCTTATTTTGTAAGTGGTTTTATATTGCACTCACCAAATGTGCTTTTACATTAGCTCACTTATAAGTTTATCATGATTTATTTATATAATTTTTTTCTTAGCATTAGGGCACGTTTGCACAGGGACGTTTCTGCAGAAGGGGTAAGTCCTACTTCGGCTTATTGTTCCTTATTCAGTGCAAGCATGAGCCTACATGGAAAACAAAAAAATTTAAGACGATTTTTCCATGTCTCACAGAAATCCGTTTCTACGGACTTCCACTGCATTACACCAACACGCCCAAAAAAACTCAAGGACACTTTTGTACAATGCGTTTTCCACAGCAATAGAATGAAAAGCCCACCTTTGGTGCAGCATATACCTCTGCATTAATCCATTAAAAACAAACACAGTTCCCTCACTTACGCAGAACTCAAACTCAAACGCCATGGAAACATGTTTCCACAGGAGGGGGAAACAGTAAACCCATGGGAAATGTGTTCCCAAAGAAACACGGTTTTCCTCTTCCACGGACGCACACAAACACACCCAAATATCAAATTTCTTGTTCCATTTTTTTTTATGTTTCTTTTGTATCTTATATTATTAATTATTTTATCTAGTATTTTAATTCAAACACTTTTACTCTCAGCAGTTATTCTATATTTATACTTGTTATATGCTTTTCATTTTACCTTTGTGTTTCACCTTTCTACAATTCTTTATAGATTTTGTTGTATTTCATCTATTTGCAACATTTTACACAAATAATCTTTTACTCTTATGAAACAATTGTGCAACCAGTTGTATACGTCATTGTTAATAATGTAATAAGGGAAAGTTTCCAATTGAGAGCACATTGTCAAGATACCTCCAACTCTGACCCAGACCTGAAACAAAGTTAAATTCACACTGTTTTCATACTGCCACTCTGGATCTTCCTAGTACACATTGCTTGTTTTATTTAAGAACTTGAAATCCACACCAATCATCACCACGTAAGACATGTTTTCCCCTAATCTATGCAAAAACTATCTCACCAGTTCCCCAGCTTTAATTGGTCGCTGGACTGCACAAGAGAAAACCACCGATTGGAAGAGAGAACATATAGAAGGAACTAGATTAAGCTTGTGCCTAAAAGACTTGCAACTAGAGCGAGTGACTTGACAGCACTGGTATCTGGTAACTCAAGCTTGTGACCCAAACAAATCAAGTCCCTAACAGAGAAACGACAAACTAGTTCATTATTCAGAAACTGAACACCATATACATTTATACTAGTGAATAGTGATGATTATTTAGGTGCTCAAGTAAAACCACAGGGGAAAAACCTATGGTTTCACAGCATCTGGCTGCGCATCTGGCATAGCAGCAAGGAAAGCCGGTAGTTTACAATATGCTTCATCAAGGCGGCATAGGAGAGGAAACTCAGTCTGCAAGAAAAAGAGCATGAGTACTGTTAGGAGACAGACATGTTCGTACTTGGTATGCCACATGAAGATAAGCTGAGCATCAAAAAACCCCAACACAACCAATTGATAGTACTGCAGGTACAATAGTAACACGTAGTAGATTCAGAAGTAGGAACATCTAGGAGATTTTCTCAACATAGCATTTAAAATCTCTTTTAACTCATCACATGTCCTTCGATAAAATATAAGGATTATCAGCTTGGTTGACATCTAGGATGTTTAATAAAAAGCACTTCAAAATCCTAATTCATGTCTGGTAAAATGTGGATTATTAGCTTAGTGATTGTAGATATAGAAACTAATATCTCGAGTCCACAGTGGAGGGGGAGGCAAAATGTGCCCCACACAGGTGGTGTAGGTCTGATGTTAGCAGAGCAAGGAGACCTCTTAATGTTCCCCGTATGAAGTGAGGCACCAAAGACAAAAGCTGCCTTGGTAGCACCCAAGTAAGCCCATTCTTAATCAGACCTTCAATTTGTAAGGTAAACAAGCTAAGCCAATCCAATCTAGTCCAAGCTTGAGGCATGGGCAAGGTTGACAAGCTCAGCTTGAGCACAACTTGACCATCCTTTTACAAGCTCAAGCTCAATTATAAATGATACAAATCAAGTTACGCTTGAGCTCGGCTTGAATCCCCATCCGCGAAACCCCACGAGAGAGAGAGAGAGAGAGAGAGAGAGAGAGAGAGAGAGAGAGAGAGAGAGAGAGAGAGAGAGAGAGAGAGAGAGAGAATTAATATATTATATAATTTTATATACAAACATATAATATAAAGTATAATATGGATAATACCAAACAGCGTCACAAGCAGGCTCCCCTTGTTGACATCCATACATTAAATGATACAAGAAAATCCAAATCATCATTGTTACATGGTTGGGATATTGTTCATCAAGTTACAGAAGTATTTATGAAGAAAAAATTGAAAAAAAAAAAAAAGATATGAGAAACCATGGGTCAATTCAAACGCTTCAATCATATGTCATTCCTCCTTTAATCTTTAGAGCCTTCCAAAAGTCCCACAAATTCTTAAGAAGTTTCATCAATCACTATATAACCTCTTAAAAATAGAAACAATAAAAATTACTAACATCAACCATTTGGTCATGGTTGTGGGCATAACAGACAAATAGCCTAAGCTGTAAAATTAGATAAAACATGTATCGAATCATAAGATTCATACCCTAAATTCTAAGATTTACCTATAAATGGGATTTCCTTTTATAGATACAAATCTTTTTCTTTACGATTTGCATCAAAATATAGGATCCATGTGTGTGTGTGTGTGTGTGTGTGTGTGTGTGTTGTGGAAAGACACTTTTGGATTTTTTTTTTTACTTAATTCAGAAAACAAGAATAGTCCAGGTCTACAATCTTAAATCTTCTTGAGAGTTTGGCAGTACCTTTCACCCCCAATGCAGGGCACCATCTTTAGAGGACAGAAAACAGACTAGTCAAAGACAAGTCTCTATTGGATGAAGAGAACAGGAATACTCAAGCCAGTCACTGGATTGCCTTTAGAAGAGATTATTAAACAATTACGACAATGAGGTCACAAGTGATGACTTATACCAATGTGCAGAGTGGATTGTTAGCTGCCTAATAGATGATCTATGGAAAAAGCCAGAGGTAGATGACTGAACTGGTGGCTACATAAGAGATGATCACTGAGAGGATCAACTTTTAAGTGTGTGATCAGCAAATTGGAAGAGGATGCAGCTAGACTCAAGGAGGCCATCGCCAGTCTTCCTGAGTAGTTTGATTTTGTACAGATTTAGTTGGTTCTTTTTACCTGCATTCAGAGGATATAATGAAGCCGCGATCACCTTGCAGTGGTGCCTAGTCCTTGAATGGAGATACGCCTAGACAGTTGAGTGAACATGTGAATCAAATAAATATCAAAAAACACTGCTGGAGTTAAAGGTGGCCTTGGTTGAACCATGAAACTAATACGTTGGATGTTAAGAGAGTTCAAAAGTAGAACCAAACATGGTGCATTGTATAGAAGACACACACGGATATATATGGTGCATTGGGGTCCGTGACTATCACGGGGGGTAGTTGTTTTATGGTCCACCTAGATGGATAGTAAGTTATGCCCCACAAGGTGTTTTGGAAAACGGTGCTCACCTTATCATGGACACCGGTGCTCCGCGGAGGTTTTCCCCCATATATATGTAAATATGTGTGTGTGTGTATATATATATATATATAGAGAGAGAGAGAGAGAGAGAGAGAGAGAGAGATGTATGTGAAAAAACTACAATCAAGAGGTTAATTAAAAAAAGGTTTCACAGAAACCAGAAGGCATACAACATAAAACTAACCAACACCATCGATGTCATTGGAAATGACAAAAGCCTACAGAAAATATCGTTCAAATGCAGAGACATTACCATATCAACTTTAAACCTATTAATTGCTGCATGAATTTGAGGGGCCAAGAACAAATCCGCCTGCAAGTAGCAAGCAAGCATTTACATCAAACTTCAATTGAAATCCTACATGGAAAAAAAAAATCCAAATTGAGAAGAACAAAAATTCATTATTGCTTTAGACCATGCCACACCAGGCTAAACACATGGTTAGGCAATAGATATGTGGATTTCGATGTCTCGGTATCTGAGTAGAAACAAAGGCAGAAATAACAAACAAAAAATCTTCAGCATTCCAAGGAAATTTCAAACAGAGGACCAGATTAATGTCCCCATCAGTCCATGATTCTGCAAAAGCAACCAAGTAGGCTGCCTCATGGACCAAACCAGGTAAAGCTTGTCCAAGCATATCCTGTTTACTATCAGGCCTGACATTCAGGTCAGCATATAGGAGGTGGAATAGGGATCTGGTTGGGCTTTTACCAGAACACATCCCAGACACAGCCATTCAGCTGATAGAATCCTAGCCCAACCCATGGCCAAACTCAGCCTAGATCCACGCCAGTGAGATGAGCTGGAGTCATGCTGAGCAGCCTTGTGCCACCCTATAAAAAGGCAAAGGGCTGCAGTACCTTCAACATATATTAAATAGTTGGCTCAAATTTAAAATAAGCATTCCAAGGTCATGAAGGTAGACAGCACATAAAGATAAAACTACTATGAATAATTCATTCAATGAAAATCAGTAATCAACCTGTGAAAAAGACAAGAAAGAACAAACCAGGAACACATCATCCCCTGTGGCATATCTTCCAGAGAAGGGTTTTAGCAGCTTTTCAAGAGCTGAAACACAGAGAAAATTGCCAGACTTAAAAGACCCACATGTTTAGAAAAGCATGATGGATTCATGGAAGTAAAAGAAAAGAAGGCAATTACGAGTTACAACTTACAACTATTAAGGTAGGAAGAGCAAAATAAGATCTAATGGATGTCTTTGATGGGCCATTCATGCATTAGGGATGCCTAAGAATACCTAATTTAGCAATAGCGGCCACTAATTTAAGGGCCAAAAAGATTTAATAGTTTGAATTTTCAGTCATCGATGTATAACACTGGAATCAAAATGAAATTTAGAGGCTTTTGAATTCAAATGGGAGGTTGAATTTGATCCAACATTTAGCATCGGACAGTGGCCTATTCGCAGAGGTGTGCTTAGTCCATATAGTGTTATGTTGCTGAGTAGCATGCTCCTATTTTAAAATTCATGCTTCCATTTTCATCATCTGTACAATGGGCCTGCTATTCATAAATCCAACCACTCTTATCACCCTAGCACCCAATGAATTGACACAAGGCCCAAATTTCTCTACAACGAAAGTTGCATTTCAAATGGATTGCATGTAAAAGCAAGTAACTAAGAAGCCTTCCTCGTCCTTGGTTGTTTCATTTACACATATCGTGAGGAGTGCCAATTGTATAGCGGATGCTTTGACTAAACAAGGGGCATATAGATCTTCTCTGTGGGTGGGTTTATCTATGTAATATGCACTATCTGTGGGTTCTTAGGTTTGGCGTTTCCCTTTGTTTCAGTTCCTAGGGTATATTGCTCTTATACCCTTGTTCTTTTGTTTGTCTAATTAATAAAGTTTTCATTACCGATCAAAAAAAGAAAAAAAAACACAAGTAACTAATTCTGATCTCTGATAGGGAGGTAATAGAATGGTTTATAAGTAATCAATCTGATGGTGAACTCCCTTTGACTGGAGTGAGATTTGGACCAATGCCAATTCATGGGTGGGGGTATGGATGATAGGGTGATTAAGTGGGTTCATGAATCAATTGTGAACCCACTGTACAGATTTTTGCAAAATGGAAACATTCTCACACTCACATTAAGTGGGAAAATTTAATTTCTGCTTGTATACAAAAACACTTCCTACAACTTCTAGCAGTAGGGAAACTCAAATGCGTACTAGAAAAAAAGATATAACAAATAGTGATCCTTAAGCATAAGTGCTCCACCATGCCATCTTTTTTCTGGCCAACATCTCATCTTTTTCTGTGACAATATTATGTGTGCATTTGAGCACTTGCAAAGGGTATGTACAGAGTTTCATTCTGCATCACTGGTGACCCTTTTTTAGAATATGAGATTGATCAAATTTTGAACATCGTGACACAAAATCATCTGATTATTATTGCATCAAAGTAAGAAACTTAATTAAGGATCATTAAAAATAAGCTTATACCGTGAATCGTGCTACTAGAGGTAGCTAAGGCTCATACAGTAACAGAAGCTTGCCTGCAAATCCTTTGGTGATGTGATACTGACCCCCCATAAGCTTTTCGTCAGAGTTAATTTTTTTCTCATTGTACTTCTGAATGCAAAAGAGAAATCATTATTGGTTTAAAGAATGTCAAGCAGAACTCATCATGGAGTTAGGAAATTTAGTAGCAACAATCCTACTAAGAGCTTACCATGACTGCAAGATTCTGAAAAGGCTGTATGCCCGAACAGACAATGTTTGCAGCCTAGACAACAGTATCAATATCCAAAATAAATTATCATTCTGAAATATGGATGCAAAAGAGCTTCCAAAATAAATTGCAAGAGCCAACAAAATCACAAGCTTAAAAGCAGAGAATGAATCCCATAGGGGATTTGCACAAAACTTTTTATTGCAAAAAATCAACCACAGAAAAACCTATATTTTTCTCAAGAACTTTTTCGTCTCAGGAAAATTTTTAAAAGATTTTAAATTTTGGCTATTTAAAAATCAGGATATTTTATATTTTTGGTTTTTTTCTTAGGACATTATCAGAAAAAAAATCAAACTTAACATATATAGATAGAATATATAGTTCATAGGAATTTTTACAAAAAAAAAATTGTGTAGAAACCCACGAATTACTGATTAATGGAAATTTAAGTTTTTGCCAAAAGATTCTCCAAACAAAAATTAACAATTTTGAAAGATGAAAGTCCCCTTCTGTTGCTATATCATGACATTCCTTCTCTACATCCTCAGCTCAAGTTCTGAAAAGAAAAAAAATCAAAGGATACATGATGAAGCTCTCCTCTTCTGGTGACGTTTGCAAAAGGAATGGGAGTTTCATAGTGGGATATGATGTTTGAAAACGGATGGGAACAATAACATGAAGGGAAATAGGAGAAAAGGATAAGGAGAAAAGGTGAAACTGAGGAGAAAGAGAAGAGCTACAGTTGTGGTAAACTGTAAAGTTAAGAGTGTTTTTGTGGTGGAAGGGGAATGGAGAGGGGGAAAAAGGGCTTGACAAAGTTAAAAGGGGCACATAGGTCATGATATCACAAACTATGGGCAATTCTATCATCAGCCCCTTTGGGTTCTGATCATCTCTCTTACGAAGAAGTTAAATCTCTATCATTAATCACTATTAATGAATTTCTACATAATTTTTCACCAAAACGCAAAGCTAAAGATGCTTATCCACAGAATAGTCTCATGTTAAAGTCAAAGCCAAAACCTGAACCAAAATTGACAGCTACAACTAGAAGGCACAAAAAAGCAACCTTCACACGTAATCCAATTGCAACATTTACTGAATCAATAATAATGTGTTATCTTCTAAACAATAAGACTATAATCCAAGCACCAGGGTTTTGTCATCACTTAGGAAGATCTGCTTCAGAAAGAAGAGACATGAGAAGAAATTTTAGTATCCTCAGGAGATTAAACAAAAAATTCCTCTTTGGAAAGGGCATTGTCAAAATCACTAGTCTAGACACTATGCAAGTTAATGTTTATATACTTTTCTAATGGCCAACTCAAATGCAACAAAACTTGTCTTGTGGCCAGTGCCACAATCAACTGCATGCCTCAGCTTGAATGAAATATGAAATCTTCCTTCTAGGTTTTTCTCCTTTTTTCTTTTATTTTTTTTATTTTTTTATTTTTGAATTGTAACTTACATTACTCAATTCAGCAATTGTCAAAATGCCCAAATAAATTGGCAATTGGATGTTGGTGTGTGAACCCTCAAGAAAAAACGTAAGGGAAGGTTTCCAGCAATCCAGTCAAACAAGGCTTCGAGATGTAGCCAAGATAATGTCTGTCTCAGTAACAACCTCTTATTGTGGCCTCATAAAAAAGTGCTACTGGCACTTGAATGGAAATCAACTTGAAAATTCATAACAACAATAACCAAAAAAATAAATCCCTTTAAATAGCAGGGTTTTAAGATTTTTAAATGACATATTTCCCAAGATTAGGCTTTTCTTTTTTTCATTTTGTTGCAAAATTATTCACACTTGCTTTCCCATTTGTTAAATGAAGCATATCATAAACTGAGAAAAAACCCATGTGACATTTCTACTGATCAAGTAGGGGTGGTTGTTTACCTCACATGCCACTAAATAGAAGGCTTGCTTAAATAGGTCAGTATGTAGTATGGACAGCAATAACCACCCCTCCCTCCCCACACACCCCACCCCCCCACCCAAAAAAAATAAAAAAGTTTTTTTTCTTTGCTACAGCATTTTGCAATATATTTAAAAGTTGATATTTAATTTTCAAAAACCATAAAAAGAAAAATCACCTTTGAAAGACAAAAGAAATTAGAACAAAAATGTGTCCATACAATGAAACAAGGTATCTTACTAATAATACAATATATATAGGAAAATATTAATATACATCTATCCCTCATACTAGACTTAGGGATACTTCTATTTTTGGAAAGTATAAATGTGCAAAATGACAAAACCATCACACCTCATGCACCTTTTTTACTTTGTTAGGTCCAAAAAAGGAAGTGTCCCTCACTATAATATGAGGGATAGATGCATAGTAATCTTCTTCATATATATGCATGCGTGCGTGCGTGTGTGTATTTTAACTTTTCCCTTTTGTTTTATCTCTCAATTTAGCATAAACAAATTGTTGTTCTTTTATGAGCTAAGTCAAAACATCTTTTGACTCACCTAAGCCATGAGTGAATAATAGAACTCTGAAGAATTTTTTTCAAACATGTAAACCATAAGTTCATTTGGTACCAAAAGTAAGCATCACTCTATCTCTAGAACCCATACTCCCAGGGTTTCTCATCATTAAATATCCAAAGAGAAGCATTGCTCTGAGTGTTAACTCATGCAACAAGGTTTAACACATACTCCATATAAAATTGTGAATATTATACACATTTAGACACCACAGTAGTCCCAAAAGCTATGATGCCCAGATACGGTAAGGATAGAGCATGGACACATTATGAATATGGTAGGGACATGAATTTTATTCATAAAAAGTGAAGTATTAGACACGATACGTTGCTCACTTCAAAGTATCCATGCATCATATCCCAAAAGTATCACAGTACGGGTTAAACATAAGGACCACCACGTCATTTCCTGTAGTGTACCATGGCAACATATCCATGTGGAACACCATATCAAACCCAAACTGTGCAACAACATGTACGAAGATAAGTCCTAATTCGCATAAGTGATGAGAGTACCTAATCTAGAAATAGAAACATCCATATTAGTGGTAATCTCTCTCAGCCAGGGACTTTGCACACTTTTCTAGAAGGCATCAAGCCAGAAAGGGTACATTGGTCTGCATGTATAGGCACATTGGTGAACTGCTGAGACTCATGGTGCTCCAAATGTACATTTTTGAGTAATAGGCACTCCAGACTCCAAATAATAATAACAGCAATAAAACAAATAAATAAATAGCTGCAGAGTCTTGTGCCCATGTTGGACACATGTCAAAGACATCATCATCATCATCAAAGCCTTATCCCAACCATGTTAGGGTCGGTTACATGAATTCTGTTTCTTCATTCCGTTTTATTTCTATTTTGAGCCAGGACACATGTCAAAGACACACACCAAAAATTCCACTAGTAAAATGTCCAAGTTTCCAATGTAAAAAACTTGAAATAAGGACAGTGTTCTCATGTAGATGCGTTAGCATCACAGTATTACCTGGAAATTTATTGCTTTTCTATGAAGATCTTGAGGAAAGAGTGGATGCTGAGGGTACTTCTCCTCCAAATACTGACCAAAGCAAATTTTAAAATATAAAAAATAATATAAACTATGAATGTTTTTGCAAGAGAAATTCTTCTGAGTAAGAGAAGTATGTTACCATATCTTCTCTAGTTTAAGAGTGACGGCATCATAAAATCACAAACAGTAAAAAAAATATTTTAAGAAAGAGAGATTAGTCACTGACCATTATAATGGCTAGAGAGTCTGAAATCACTACATCCCCATCAACCAGTACTGGAACCTGATTAAGGGGGTTCAGCTTTGCCAACTCTACAATTAAAGCATGGGGAAAATGCTTAGATCTCAAGCCGCATATTCTTATCAAATAAACAACTAACAAGGGTCAATTACTTTAGTTCTGTGGTCTGGAGTACTACATCTAATCAATAAACCACTGATTCATGTCTATCTTTCCATCTGAAGGTTTAAGAATGCTAGTTAACATGATGAGCATCGACAAAAATTGCACATGCATACAAACCATCTTAATATAAGCTATAAGTCCAAACTTCAAACAGTGGTATGGCATGAAAAATGAACACGGTCCAAACTCCCAAAAGACCCTGGTGCCGAGGATTTACAATTCCACCACCGATTTGAATATGTATTCGGATATATACCCACCCTGTGTTAAGTGATGCCGTGGATGCATCATTGGTAAACCCTTTACAGTTGCACTGCCGGGTGTGGTAACAACACCTATATAGCAATATGTACTTGTGTGCTCGTGTGAATCATGTACGTTTATGTGCTTGCAGAGAAGCATCTATGTGACTACTTATGTGAGTAAGGCTCTCCTCACCTGGCCTGAAAAGGTTCGCCGCCTTGTACTCGTATTTCAGCTCTTCCAATAACATAATACAAACAACTTCAAATGTTAGATCCAAGAATAAGCCAATGATAACAGAAAAAAAGGGGTCTTTGATCAGTAGTCTATGGAACCAAAGAAGTAATTCTAATCTCTCAGGCAAGTAGGCAATCAGGGCCACTTATTAGACTGGATGCCCATAAACAATCTTTTACAAATATACACTTTGGCATTTCATCATGAGATGATTATGATCATAAGCTTATTTTCAAGTCTTTTTGGCCCCCATACCAACACCTCCACATGTGGGCCCCAGCTCACTCAAGGGTGGGGGATCCACAGTACCACAGATTGTCCCCAACAAACTCATGTTTTCAAGGGTAGGGATGCAAACTTCTCCACTTGGCGGTGTTTTCTCCACTAACTCTCCCTGGTAAGCACCAACCAATAGTAAAGGAAATTTGGGGTTTCTCCAAATTGACCTCTTGGGCAACCCCACATCCAAAACTCCATGTTAGAGAGAGAGAGAGAGAGAGATGTGGGTATAATCATCGACAAGAGGGGATGTAGATGTCAGACGAATTCAACACAATTGACATAGAAAATGAAGAAAAGGAGCAACCTTTAAGGTTCAATGCAATCCGAACGCGCCATGAGCACGTGCTAAGAAAGTACGAATAGAGCTGCAGCTTAGATTCACCTGGGATCACCTGCGAGACCCAAAGGAAATAAGAGATCGATGAAGACCCAATCGAAAACGAGATAGAAATGACGAAGAGAGTACAGTAGAATCGGAAGCCATGGAGGTCAGGAAATTCGATCTGCAACTGATGATCTTCTTCGGGTTGGAAAACGGAGGCGGCTAATGGTGTCCTTTTTCTGGCACTCCATTTGTATGGAAACCAGTGCTTCACGGCCCACGTTATTCAATTATTATATTATTTGTAATAAGTAAAGATATTTATAAATATTTAACTAAATTATAAAGAGGTTTAATCTTATGAAAAATGTTCTCACATATCAATTATGAGAGCTTTTTTTGGGGCTCACTTGTAGGTCCCATTCCAGGATAAGACTATAGGGATAGAAAGATCTATGTGGGAACTATCCGAAATATCAAGTTCGGCCCCAATCAGATATCTCTAACCTCTTTATTCATAATAAACAAATTTCACTCATTTGGATCGGGGCACAGTCGATCCAACAGTTCAGTAAATTTAGATTTGATCGAAATTTAAGATGTAAAACTATAAGAGGGCTCCATGTGTATTGCAAGATTTGGATTTGGTGTTAAATAGGCCCCACCTATACTTCTCACAAAACAATGGTGAAAACTAGTTCTCATAAGATTATTTTCTAATTATAAATTAATATTAACATAAGATTCATTATACAATCATAATTTTAAATATTTTAGTGCTCTCTTAAAAAACTAAATATCATATTAGTATGACTAAATAAAAAAGAAAAATAATGTACTTGTAGAGTTTCATTAGAATATAAATAGAAAAAAGTTAGATAATTTTTCTTTTAATTCGTAAACTCAACTCAAGTAAAAAAAAAACATTATATCATAAAAAAGAATAAATGTAATAATCCAATATAAAAAGAATTATCATGTCCAACTCTCTCACTATAAAAAAATTTGATCGGTTAGAATTGAATAGAAAAGAAAAAAAGCCACGCCCAATGTAGCGCAATTGAGAAATATATATATATATATGTATTATGTGAGTAGAATATATCAGCGGAAGACTCTAAAGAATAAGAATGGACGGCGTCTCCTAATTAATAATCAAGCCTAGAAATATTTAATAATCAAGCCTTAAACAGTATTCAAATGCAGTTATGATCCCAAAAACATAGTCCAAACAAACACGATCAGGGCTTCGACGTCAGGCTCAAGTGAAGCCCAATTATGAGCATCCATAAAATACCCAATCAATCTTAAGGTCTAAGTTCTTAAAATGAAAAAAATATTATAAAATGTTTAACTTTGATTATTACTTTCAAACTTTAGAGCTAGCATCGTGGATAAAGCGCCCATTCCCATAGCTCCTACTAGGGTTTGAACTTTGGTGGGAGCTCTTTACTTCCAATGTCTTGGCTATTGGGCCAACTAAGAAAAAAATATACATATTATTTAAAAATTGATTTCACTTTCGTTAAAAGTGTTATGTAATGATTTTTAATGAGACTTGTTGTTAACCATAGAAGAATAATTGCAGTAATAGCTATTTGCCTATGAGCTATAAATAGGAGTAGGAGGGCACATGAGGCAGACCTCCTCCAAAATAGGACCTTTTAATTATAAGTCATAAGTTTAAGGACTATTATTAAAAAAGCTCTTTTTAACCTAATATTGGGCTCTGAAATAGACGTATCTTAGGCCCAAACTGTATATCTATTAAGTGGATGAACCCAGCCCACAAAGCTAACAATTTGGCCCGAATCTAGAGTTTTATTTGGGTTATTTCATGTCTAGATCCTTAACTGCTTAGGCCCCGCTCGACATTGCACTGCAAATGATTGGGCTATATTAGGCCAAGGTGTATCAAAGTCCAAGTCAATACCTATTAAAAAGTAATTATATTTAAAAAAAACAATTTAAATTAGTTGTAAAAAGCAAAAATAAGTTTGTAAAGTTCATTAAAAAAACCCAAAAAAAATACTGAAATAAAATAACTTAAAAAGTAAATTCAAGAAAAAAGAAGTCCTTACTGTTTGAATTCCCCCATAAAACCTCTTGATATGCTTTCACTTCTTCAAAAAGGTACAAAAACTCATGTTTCAATGGAGACTCAAATTGGAACAAACTCTTTATGATAAAATTATTCACTAAACTTCATACCCCGTGCCACCAAACAAAACTCCTTGCGAAGCTAAGGGCCTACATCTTTTTCAAGTAACTAGATCAATTGGTGCATTCTTCAGAGAATGAATTTAAATTAATTTAAAGATAAAACCTACCATAGTCTTTGTTTCCAATTAATCAAAGTAAATTTAGCGAGGAATACTACCAAAAAGATAAATAATTAGGAAACCTAAAGGAAGATAATTTTCAAAGTGAGCTCATGTATATACAGCTTAGATGCACAACCTAACTTTGAAAAAAAAATTGCTCGTTAATAATCCCAAAGGGACTCACGACAACTTCCCATAATATTTCAATGGTCTCATGTTTTTAACAACGATATGAATGAGACTGACCATTAGATTAAATTTAAAATAGATGTATTCTAAAACCACTATACATGAATGCCACATATTAAGAAGTTAATATTAATGGACATTAAATTTTGTACATATGTTGGTCCCATGTAGATTTTTGATCATTTGCCCAACAAAGCCTTAATCTTAGCCATTCTTCTTAGAGTTTTGCGTTAAATCTAAAACCATATTTACTCCTACCCAACTAATTACCCATCTCAAGTCCCCCATTCTTTTTAGATTTTTGCATTAAATCCAACTAATTAAGTGATCCTTCCTCCCCTCATTATTCACCTCCCAAAAAAAAAAAAAAAAATGAAAAAAAAATCCCTCATCAAGAATATCAAATGAAGAAAAAGAACAAATCGAATTCTACAATACTTATAAAGTTGGTAAGAGTTATGTCACATCCCGATTCCAAGAATTCAGGTATTATGATTAAACCTAAAATAGTAACACACGTATTCCCGCTATACACACCTAGACCCAAGTCTAAGTGCACACACAAGGAAAAGTCACATGTGTAATTGCTATTAGTGGATTTTTGTCCAAGCATTCATACGCTGAAGCTATCAATATCAAACAAGAAGCAAGAGAATACACACACAATATGTAATAACTAAAACACATCTATATGTACAGAGTAAAAAGAAAACTTGTCTTTACAAAAAAGGAAGAAAGTTCCAGAAAAGATAGGTCATTTATACAGTAGACAAAATACATGGAGTCATGGCCCATACATAACAAAATGAACTTAATGCAACCACAACTCAAATATAAGATCTATACTAATCCAAGATGCACTCCGAGGTGAATCAATTAAATATTAACCGCTGTCCACTCGTCTAATCCTGATGGGACCCCGAGGATCTCCTCCGAAGTCTCGTCGACCTTTGAGGGATTGGAAGAAGGACCTGAGTGTGTAACACCAATGGACAACAAGTGAATAAGATTATTCAGTAAAGTATAAGAAAAATTAAGGTAATACACGTTGTATCTACAAGAATCACTAATAGGTGATCATAGATAGATTTTCAATTTAGTATGTTAGGCATATTGTGCATTTGAATAGAACATGTTGTAAGATTCAATTAACAAAAATACTTTACTATGTGGCTACTACATTTGCCATATCCTTCCTCTAGGGATCTATTCATTGAGAACACCATCGACCGAGCCAATGTATGAATGGGTCTCTAGTTCCTGGAGTTCGGAAGCCCCAAGAAAAGCACACTGCAGTGGCAACGTTCATGCTATACCAAAGTCAACTTCGCGAGATATCATGAGGCTCAGGCTGAGCAGAGCCAGAACATTTCAATTCATTTATATACATAAACTTCAATAGATCATACAATTCATTTATTGAGGAAGGACAATAGCATGCAATATACATTAATACTCAATTTATTCTTATTCAATTCAATGTAATTCAATATCAAGATCAATAGAAAACGCATATCAAGAAATAACACAAATAGAATTAATTGAGAAATGATCATTCAATTCAAATCCTTATTGGAAAAATAAAAGACTTTAATCGTGATTCAATATGCTATGCAATTCAATTCAGTTTCATGAGATCAAGGTGGTTTAGTAGTCAACCCTAGTCTAATATCCATTACTTCCAACCGTGCATGTTGATGTAGTTTTAAGTTATCTGATACACAATTGTTTTTCTTTTGATGTTACATTATATCAGGGATGTGTATCAAAGTCCCTTAAACCAACACCCATGAGGATGTGCTTAACAAATGGACAACACTCATGAATGAGTCTCAGCTCTCAAGACCCTTCATGATATTCAATTATTCCATGGGACCGGTTTATGAGGTAAAGGGATAAAAAACTAAGGCCCTACAAGGTCTTCTAATAATAACTAAATTAACCTTGGTTTTTAGTGGCCTCACAGTTTAGCCGTAGGTGACTTACAGCTTAGCCGTAGACATCTACTACGACTTAACCGTAGTTACCTAGATTTTTTCACATTTATGGTTGAACCATAGTTCGTCTTACAGCTTAACCATATTTCTTCTACTGTTAAGCTACGGTTTGGTTATAGCTTAGCCGTAGTACATTATACAGCTTAACCATGACTTAACCATAGAAGGATTTCAACTTTTCACACTCTCAGGTTTTCAAGCCATAAAATTGCTTACGGTTAGACCACGGCTAGGTTATGGCATAGCTGTAGTACATCCTACGGCTTAGCCATAACTTGGCGGTAGTACAAATTTCAAATTTACTGTTTTCTGGAGTTGGAGCGGTGGAGGACCTACGGCGTAGCCGTAAGCTTCAGATTTTTTAGAGCAGTTTGATTTCGTTTCAAAACTTGTAAGTTATATGCAGATTTTAACAAGGTAATATAGAAGTATGAAAGAAGGGCTATAAAGCACATTAAAATTGAAAGATTTGTAGGAATCATAAAAACCAAGATATACCAATATGCATTCAATCAAAATTTGCTTATACTTGCCTTCAATTAAGTTTTTCAAGCTATTAATCCTTCCTTTGGCTTAATTTGGGGTATTTTTAGACCTAATTGCCATGTATGCAATAATTAAAAAAAAAGATAAGTATATGCAGTGAAATGAGAGTCCTCTAAGCTCAAAAGAGTGTCAAGAAAAACAAAACTCTTACCTTAAAGATGGATTAGAAAAAGAAAATGCTTAAGTCTTCCACTTCAAAAACAAGAGGAGAGCTCAAGGATGATGGATATGGAGAGGAGTGCATACCATATGAGAGGGTCAAATGGTTAGTTAGACCCTTTTATATGGCACATGTTTTATAAAATTTATAAGAAAGTCCCTATTTCTTGGACTAATTTCAGTTTAAGTCAAGTGAACGACCAACTAATTCAAACGATTTCATTTGCATTCGAGTTAATTACAGAAGTTAGCAGGCTTGACGAGACCCATGTGATGATGCCAATATGATGCATGAATGACGTAAATTTACAAAGTTTAAAATTACAAAAAAGGGCTCGTATCTACTTAATACAAGTTAAACTCAACCCAACTATCTATACATAACCCGAAACGTGACTCATTAAGGCAAAACATTATTAACTAGACTAATTCTCTAAAAAATTGCTAAAAATGAAATCATTTAGTCGCTAAACATACTTATTTAGGGTCGAAGTGTTACAAGTTAAAACTTTTAATCATCAAATATATAAAACAAAAGCATCTGCTAATATTATATGAAATTATTCTAATATGATTAACGTCAAAGATTGTTCATCGTTCTGCTCCATCAAAGAGACAGAATCAACATTTTGGAGGTAATAAGACAATTCAATCATTCCTAGATCCATCTTTGAAATTTAATAATAATATCTATTCTATTGTATGATATATAATGACAAAATATATTTACTCATTTAGTTCAAAAATACTTAAAAGAAGAACAATAGGTAAAATTATTTTGATATCATCTGTTGATTGTAAATAAAATCCCATACGGGTCTACATCAATCGACTTATTTCTTCAAAATATACCTCAAGAATCATCTATTTTGCCATCTTATCCAAGATGTCAAAATTGCAATGCAAAGCGATTTTATCGTGAGCCAGCAGGCTTTTTGTTGCTTCAGTGGATAAATATTATTAGTTTCAAATAATGCTCTAGAAGAACTGCTGTTGCTATTCCAATCCACATTAAAAGATACTATTGAATTTAGGAAATATGTTTGTATATACAGTAATTCTTTTGCATTTACATCATTTAGTGTCAAATGTGATAAAAAAAAACTTTAAAAAGACTACTACAACTAAAACTTTAAGACATATGGATGAAAATACTACTACAGGATGGTCCATGAAATTAAATAAGAAAACAAGAAAGAAGATTAACCAAGCAAGATTCTCCTTGGAAAAGAAATGATGAAATAAATTTCGTGGCATTTTTTCAACACATGTTTGAAGTTCAACTCTCACGTAGGCATATTGTCAAATACCTTACACATTGTAACAAGCAAACAACAGTGACATACTTTTTACAGCCATCATGGTGTCTCTATTCTTCCAACAGCTCCTCCCACACGCTCAAGCTTACAATAAGCCCTGTTAGCTCAAGCTTGTGGGCCCACCTAGGGACCTACATATGGATGGAGGGGATTTAAAGGACTCCCTATGGTCTTCTTTTCTGCAAAAAATTAACTCTATCCATGATTTAATTTATCATCTCCATCCAGGCCCAAAAAGTTTAATGGTCAACAGTTCATTCAGATGGGTGTCAATCAATTCAACTATTAAGTCACATTGGATGGAGCCTAAATTTGGTGGACATATACAATTCAAGGGGCCTGTGTGTGGTCCATCTGGATGGACCGATGGTGGACCTCACACATGTGAGCAAATGGAAAAACCCCCATCGGCTTGAGCTTAAGGGAGGAATCCCCATATATATATATGTACGTGTGTATACACATTAAAACTTAACATGTATGTTAAAAGTATATATATATATATATATATTATACACATCTAAATCATCAATATATAACACCTGCTTGTTGGAATGAGATTTTATTACCCTGGAGTGAACCCCTGAATCATGAGTCTTAGCATGGGGTTTTTCCACTTATTTTTAAGGCATGAGCCTACATTCTGCAACCATAATCTCATATCTATTTTTCCAAACCTTGAAATTGGTAAACTCACTTCAACACCCACCTATACCCAACCTCCAAGCCAAACCTTCAAAAACTCACCCAAACCAAGCCCAACCTTCAAGCCAAACAACACATTTGCCCCTAAACGGTAACAACCCATTCATCATCCTAAGAAAAAAAATTTTCTCTGCCCATTTGTATATTCTTAGCCACCTTCATTTGTCCATTACCACTATCACACCACCACCATCGCCATATAAATACATGTGCATCCAACATTTACAGAAGAAAAAAAAAACCCTGAGGAAGATGAAAAGAGAAATAATTAGAAGAATAAAAAAATGAGAATAATGAGAAGAACGAAAAGAAGAATTGAGATGGGCAATGGTTGTGATGCACTACCAAAGCGAGACTGGGCACCATTTTTCCCAAATTAAGATTATAGATTGGGGCACTGGCCACCATCCTTCCAGCAGAAATCTTAAGAAAAGGATGAAAAGCATATCAACCCATAGCATCATCTACCACCTTATGCTTTCAAAACATCAACAACAACAAAAATAAAAAGTGACAACCTTCCAGATTTGTCTAGAATGGGAGATGGTGTTTGATTCAAGTCCCAATTTGGGAATTTGGGTACATAGATAGCCTGATGCAGAAGATGCAAAAAGACCCATAAAAAAGGGAAAAGATAAATAACACCATTCAAATGATCTCTTGCCATTTCACATGAGACTGTATCCCCAGGTTCTCCTCAACTGTCCTTTTGTTTTTCCCTGAAATAGTAGCTACATTAATATAAAAGGAAAACTGACTTGCATGACACAAGAGGTGTGGAAAGATTATCTCTTATTCAAATTAAGAGAGTTGTATTTAAAATGATGATCATGCAAGGATAATGCTAAGAGAGATGAAAAAAGAAGCTACTCATTTAACTTATGCTCCATCCATGACACCTTCGTCATTCTTGCATATCGGTATCATTACTATGCTACCAAGATTTTAGGTATTTTTATGTCTTTATATATTGAGGAAGCATGGATTATTTTGATCAATTAATGTTTTATTAATAATCAAATCTGCTAAATCATGCGATCAAGCAGCATAAATTACCACAAGTTTCTCAAGGCTCCTCAACTAATATTCAAGGCCATTTCTAATGATGCTTCAGCATTGCCACTTATCAAAAAATGGCTTGAGGTCTTTTCATACCAAACCCGCCCTACGACAAACACAGGTCATGACAAGTTTATTAGTGGTTGACTTTATTTTTCTCATTTTGGAAAATTTTGGAAAAGCGTATGTATTAAAAAAGTTTTGAATTCATGATGTTAAGGAAAATGTTACTGCTTACTACTACCAGCATGAAATAAACTTTCATTGATAATAATTTCGTAATATATAAAATACTAGAGACATACAAGACGACACAAGTTAAGAACATTGCAAACTTCGCTCGAGTTGGTTTTTAAACACAACCTAAACCCTACCAACACATAATCAAACACCTAATAGGAGATGGTTGGGGGCAGATCCCCGTTTAAAGTGGACCCACTCCCATCCCTAATCCATTTGCAAAATATTTAAAATGAAAAAAAAATCTTTCCATTCAACATTTTCTTTCTATTTTCATTTATGTAGTTATTTGGTTTTATTTAATAGTATGATTTTTTTTACATACAATAGGATTTTGTACACAACATAATTTTTCCTTATCTTTTGATCATTTTGAAATATTGCTCTTTCTTAAACTATATACTTTTAATTATAAATACATCATTTGGATTTGAGTTCAATATAGCCTATTGCTCTTAAATCAATGAACTCAACAAGTCAAATTGTACCTTTGTAAAACTCAATGGTGATAAATTTAAGTTTAGTCACATTAAAGTTAAAATGTAAATTGATTAGACCAAATGGGCTTGGACGTGAGCATGACACATGTCCAATGTCATAGTACCTAGCCCTAAGTTCGATCGGACCAAACTAGACCTCGATCCATCAATACACCTTAAATAAGTACATATATGCAGATTTTATAATAGCATTTTTTCCTATTAGGATTTTTGTGGGTGTTAAAAAGAATTTTTAGCGGCAAATAAAAAAAAACTGCCGCTAATAAAACGGCGGCAAAAGAAGGGCCATCCATTATAACTTTTAGCAGCGGACTTTTATTCTTTAGCAGCAGATTATTTTTTCTGCTGCTATTGGACTCGGCAGCCATTTTCTACTATTTGTCCTTTCTCTTTCGAGACACAAACATTAGTAACAAATATAGCAGCAGACGTTTTTCGGCTGCTATATCCCTTAGCGCAGTTTACATGGCGCTAAAAGCTCACTTTCATGTAGTGATATAGCATGATAAATGGCGCCAAGATGAATGAAAAAACCCATGTTAGAAAAGAAAAACAATGATAGCCAGAATCAAACAAGTGCATAAAAAGAGCCCTAGTAATCTCATTTGAGACTGACAAAAGCTAATTGTAGATATTTAAACTTAAGTAATCATTACAGAAATCCATAGGCCCTACAGACAATCTCAGCAATGAAGTCATGATGAACTAACTCTTAAATTTATTTCTAGCTCTAAAGAATACGTCTTAGGAATATCGTTCCACCCTGTATTAAAATAAAACTACAAGTTACATAAAATTTTTGTCTTTGCAATGAAAGTAGCATTTTCACCACCAGCAGTGTAATAATCCTCGGTAAATAAATGTATGATACTACTCAAATTGTCAATCAGCAATCACATGACATGGTTAGGAGCAACAGAAATACAATTTAGCCAAAATTGAGAAGATGATAACAGATGCAAGTAACACATGCAAATGCCAAAATTTAGAACATTTTGAGCATGTCAGTTAAATTAGTATTCAATTCCTAGGATTTCTAGGCAATAATTTATTCTTCATCAATAGGGACCAAGACTATGACGAGGCAAATTCTCCAAAAGACTTGTCTTTCATCCATACATGATCCTCGCTGCCGCGCTTAGAATGGTTTTGCGACTGTTCTTGGTATTGCCCATATTTGTCGAACATCCCCAACTGCTACCTCCAAGACGTGCTACAATGAAAACATTCCCTTTCTAGAAGCTATAAATGAACAAAACACCGCCTGCCTTCTATTCCAATCCAAATCACTCTCTTGTATACTGCTTTGACTTGTATAGTTAACATTTTCATTGAAATAATGTGATTAGTTTTCTCTCTGTGATAAATAATAGAAAGTTTGATTCTTTTTTATGCGAAGCAGCATCATAGAAAGATCAATGTAAATTGTGATTATGTCATAAGCTCCACTTCTTTATGAGTTCCTCATAAACAATCTGAGGAATGGACCTTTGCCAAAAAAAAGAGGATCAGAACACTGAAACAGCCTATCCAGTAAGGCAAAAAACTAAAAAAAAAAAATGATACCATGATGTGGTGAATGATATTGGAAAAAAATTAAACAGGAACAACAATATCACTAAAATGGTCATAAGAATGGTCCTTTATGATTCTATCCCTTTGTATAAAATCATGAAGTTTGAAAGCACATGCAGTATAGGAGCTTTCTACAAAGCTAAAGATCAGCTGCTACCTGATATTTATCTCACAAGTATCTAAGGGGTCGTCGAGGTAAGAAAGTCCTTCATGTGCTGCTCGATTATTGATCTCTTTCCCAGTTTGGTCTTTTGCAACCTATTCAATAACATAAAATTAGTTGTTTAGACCCACAAATACCCATTCAAAGATTGATCATACATAAAGCATATATATATATATAGTTAAAGTAAAACCTGGACAAGAAAACTAACATACCAAATCAAAGACCAGATCCAATCATCAATAAAAGGTACACATACATAACTCTTTGCCTTCGGATGTTACACATCATGTCCAATGTTCATAGAGGCTATAGCCAAGGTTCCATCCAATACTGGCCGTCGGCCTATCTTTAGATGATACGCATCTCGTCCAAAATGAGTGCAATCTAATCCAAGGGTTCAAGCCATTTGGATGGGGTAACAAACTTGGTATCGGTGACCACTAACGGGGGGTGCTTGTGTTATGGTCCACTTGGATGGATATAAGTTGAGCGCTATTAGCGTTTTGGCACATGGTACTCTCATTATCGTGCGCTTTTACCTATGGAGATCACCTGGGGACCCACATGGGAATGGGGATGTGAGGATTTGAGGGTCTCCCTCAGAGGCCCCTCTCTGCCAAAAATCAGCCATATCCATTGTAAAGACCCGAACCCCCACTAATCTTGGTTACGTTAATTAACCTTATTTTATATTGATTAAGACGTGTTGAGGGTTAATTTAGTGTGAAACTGTTGAGTTTGGACGCCACCTTGGGTGGTTAAGGACTTTTCTAAAATAGTTGGACCTTTGACAAAGTTGACCCGGAAGAACGAGCCATTCGTTTGGTCGGCTGAGTGTGAGTTGAGTTTCCAACTCTTTAAGGAGAAATTAACCTCAGCCCCGATCTTATCTCTACCAGAAGGGAGTGGCGGATTTGTTATCTATACAGATGCTTCGGGGATTGGGTTAGGTTGTGTACTCATGCAAAATGGAAAGGTAATAGCCTATGGATCTCGACAATTGAAGGAACACGAGAAAAACTATGCCACACATGATTTAGAATTGGCTGCAGTAGTCTTTGCGCTAAAGATGTGGAGACATTATTTATATGGAGAGAAATTTGAAGTCCATAGCGATCATCGCAGTTTCCAGTATCTGTTTTCGCAGCATGATCTTAACATGAGACAGCGTAGGTGGTTGGAATTTATAAAGGATTATGAGTTCCCGATTAGATACTTCCCCGGGAAAGGGAATGTAGTAGCTGATGCTTTAAGCAGGAAATCCACCACCAAGTTGGCAGCCTTGTGTGGTGAATGGTCTCTAGTAGAGGAATTCCGAGATCTGGATGTGGAAGTTGAATTCGTAAATGATAAGGTCATGTTAGTGGCTATGTCAGTCTTCGAACCCACTCTAATTCAACAAATCAAGGAGAGACAGTTTGAGGATCCGGAGTTTGTCAAGATCCGTGACCACATATCTGAGAAACCTGATTTCAGGATAGTAGATGGTGTGTTGTATTTTCGAGATCGGCTTTGTGTTCCAGCAGTTCAAAATCATAATCTAAAAAGGGCAATTATGATTGAAGCACACCATGCTCGGTATTCCATGCACCCAGGGAGTGCAAAAATGTACCAGAATCTATATGGCAGGTTTTTGTGGAATAACATGAAGAGGAATATAGCGGGCTTTGTGGCAAAATGCCTTACCTGCCAACGAGTGAAGGCTGAACACAGGAAGCCTCCCGGTTTGTTACATCCCCTGCAGATTCCTAAATGGAAGTGGGAGAATCTCATGATGGATTTTGTTTCAGGGCTGCCCCGCACAAGTAGGCATCATGATGTTGTGTGGGTAATTGTCAATCGACTAACGAAATCAGCCCACTTTATTCCCGTCAGGAAAGGGATGAAATTTCAGGAGATGGCAAAGATCTTCATTGATGAGATCGTGCGGCTACATGGTACTCCAGTCTCGATTGTGTCCAATCGAGACAGTAGATTCGTGTTTTCCTTTTGGCAGTCTTTTCAGACGTCCATAGGCACCAAACTCAGTTTCAGCACGGCTTACCATCCTCAGACAGATGGGCAATCGAAGCGAACGATACAGACTCTCGAAGATATGCTACGAGCTAGTGTAATGGACTTCGGAAAGGAGTGGGATGAACACCTCTCCTTATGCGAGTTTGCATATAATAACAGCTTTCACGCGAGTATCGGGATGGCTCCATTTGAAGCCTTGTACGGACGTAAGTGCCATATGCCTGTCTGTTGGGAAGAAGTTGGGGTTAAGAGTTTCCATGGACCCACCATGGTGGCGGATACGGCGGAAAAAGTGCGAAAGGTGCAAGATAGGTTGAAAACTGCACGATCACGCCATAAAATTTATGCAGATAACCGCCGCTGGCCCCTCGAGTTCCAAGTGGGAGACAAGGTGTTCTTGAAAGTTTCCCCAATGAAGGGTACCATCAAGTTTGGACAGAAGCGTAAGCTAGCTCCACGTTTTGTAGGACCTTTCGAGATACAGGGTAGAGTGGGAGACTTAGCTTATCGGTTGGAGCTACCACCCCCGCTTGCAGTAGTTCATAATGTGTTCCATGTGTTGATGCTTAGGAAGTACCTCCTAGACCCTTCACATGTCCTTGAGTTAGACGACGTGCAAGTGAGGCCTGATGTGAGCTGTGAAGAGAGACCCCTTCGGATCGTTAATACTAAGGAACAGGTGCTGCGCACACAGACAATCAAATGGGTTAAGGTGTTATGGGAGCACCATGGGCAGGAGGAAGCCACTTGGGAACTTGCAAATCAAATTCGGGCAAAATATCCAGAGCTACTACCCCAGGTACATTGCATTCGGGGGCTGACTGATTTTAAGTGGGGGAGGATGTAAGGACTCGAACCCCTACTAATCTTGGTTACGTTAATTAACCTTGTTTTATATTGATTAAGACGTGTTGAGGGTTAATTTAGTGTGAAACTGTTGAGTTTGGACCCCACCTTGCGTGGTTAAGGACTTTTTCGTAAATTGTCCTTGCGCCTTTTGGACACCTCGTCCATTCCCTTTCGTGTAACTTTTCATGTAGATTGTCTTTCGTGTTGGGCTCGAGTTAATCCGGACTCATCTTGGGCTAATTGAGGTCCCTTTGGTCCAAACTGTAAATTATCTAGAACTTATGGGCTTGCATGTAACTCAAGAGAAAGTTATGTTAAAAGGAAAGATCCCACGTACTCTCTCCTTCTTTCGTTTCGTTTCTTCTGGGTTGCTGCAGCAGTGCTCTTCCCTCTCTTCCTTCACTTCTTCCTTCTAGAGATTCAAGGAGCCACTCGGTTGGGGAAGATCTTGCATGTAGTGTTGAGGAAGAATCATCTTTTTCCTCTTTCTCCTCCCTGAGCCATCCTCTTGTACTGTCCTTTCTTGCAAGTTAGCTATCTAAGGTAAAGATCCATCTTCATTTCATGAAATTAGAGTCATGAGAGCCATGGGGAATCAATTTACACAACATGCATGTGGATCTAAGCCCATATTCCACACTTTCATGTTTTATTGTAGAGAACCTATTCAATTTGGAGTATTCTCTCTACCCCACACGACAACAAACGACAAGGAGAACTAGGGGGGGCTAGCACTGGTGAAAAGGCAAGTACTAGAGTCATGTTTGTTGCATGTTTGATTAAGTTCTGGGTTACTGAATTAGTTTCATACACATTTCAACTTCATTCTTTATTTTATTGTTGTTAGAGCATACATGAGATTGGGTTGTGTTAGGATGGTTAGAATGGAATTGGTGTGCGTGTGTGAGTGTTGAGAACTTCAGGGATAATTCAACTGAGTATAGATACCATTCCCCAAGTTAAGTTCTACATGGCTCCCGAACTGGACTGAGTTACAGAACCAAATTCAGGTTCTGAAGCTTACGGCGAAGATACGGCTAAGCCGTAAGCACTTACGGTTCAAAGTCCAGAGAGCAGTTAAATGGGATTTTGTACTACGGCTCACTTACGGCTACACCGTGAAATTCACTACGGCTAAGCCGTATCCAGCCCGTACCCTAGCCGTAGATCTCTCTACGGCGAGCTTTCCAGAGAGCTCATAAAACCCAGTTTCTTCTACGGCTTGCAGATGGCTGTACCGTGGAACACGCTACGGCTACGCTGTGACCTTCCCGTACCCTAGCCATAGGCTTAGCTCGGCTAAGCCGTAGGCCCATATACGGTTGGACTGTAACTGCGCCGAAAATGCGGATGGAATTCTGACCCACTCGGCTAAGCCGTAGCCTTGTATACGGCTAAGCCGTAAGAACCCAATGAATGCAGGACGTTAGGAACCTTAATGACCTTGTAGGGCCTTAGTGTTGGTACCTTCTATACCTCCACATTGGCCACTGGTAATTACCTGTTAGAATGATTGAATGATTTATGAATGATCTCCCAATGGCAAGTCATGGATGTTGGTGTGAGAAAGGGTGTCCCGTATGCACACAAGGTAATACTAAGACACGGTAACACAATGACACCAAATGTCTCATGCGTACATCGTGTTGAATGTCCTTGGGGACTGTAACACTCCGACCCGAGTTGATCCGGATTAGTGGGTAATTACGTGTGTTTTATTGTTAAGAGTGTTTTGGTTTTTGGTTTTAATTGGTTGTGAGGTGTCGAGAGATCGTTTGGGTTGAGTTGACTTGGTCTAGGTAGTTCGAGCCCTTTTTCGTAATTTTGGTTTTTGATTGACCTTGTCGATTTTGCGTCCTTCTGACGTCATCGCGTGTATTTCGTTGAGCTTGTCGTTTTCCGTAATAGTCTTGGATCCAAATGATGTCGTTTGCTCTTGTTGGACCGTCATTTGACTCAAACTGACATTTGTGTAAGTGACTTGGACTTATATGTAATTTTGGCCTCTTTTTCCTTTAAATATCCCACCAACTCTCCCATTTCTCTCGATCGTCTCTCAGCTCACTCTCTGTCTCGTCTCTCTTGTCAGCTCTCTTTCTCTCCTTCTCCGTTTCTGGTTCTACTGCTTGAGGGAGGAAGAAAGGAGTTCGTTTGTGTGTGTTTTCCGGTGGACTGAGCCAAGCAACGACTGTGTGAGCGTGATTTTCGTCCGTGAGGCAAGTATAAGCCCAAGTTGTATGAACACCGATTGATATGGTTTTGATGGTTGTGTTTGTATGCTTCATTGTGTTTCTCAGTGTTAAACAGCCCCTTTCAGTCAGTTCTGCTGTTATTTTGCTGTTTTCGGTTGTTTTGTTCAGTTTCTGTATGTCTGTAGCGATTCCAGAAAAACTGAGTCCGTGCACTCACGGCTAAGCCGTGAAATGTGCTACGGCTAAGCCGTAAAATAGCTTACGGCTAAGCCGAGACCCAGCCGAAACCCTAACCGTAGAACAGTACAGACTGTTATCTGAAAATAACTGAGAGTTGGCAAATTGCCATTCTCCTACGGCCCAGCCTGATCCAAGCCGTACATTGGCTTACGGCTAAGCCGTGGACTAGGATACGGCTGAGCCGTAGAGTAAAATACGGTTGAGCCGTAAATCCGGGTGGATATTTGGGGACCCTCAGCTCAGCCGCAGTGTATATTACGGCTAAGCCGTAAGATGCCTCGGCTAAGCCGTAAGGTCACCTACGGCTACACCGTGAAACCCTGAGAATTGAATGAAAAGGACTAGGTATAAGCAAAAGACCGTATATGACTCTCATGTTAGAACGTAGCGAACCTGAACATGCCCAATGGAATGTCTGAATGACATGAATGATCTCAAGGGCTGTGAATCATTCATGCGGTTATCCAGTTGTTTAGCACCTCCCCATGGGTGTTGGTTTAAGGGACTTCGGTGCACACTCCAGACACTGCAACACTAGACAATGGTGCATCGAATAACTTAAAACTACATTAACATGCACGATTAGAAACACTGGATAATTAGTGTAGGATTGGCTTGTAATTGATCCTTGATTCGTAGAAGTACTTGATTTGTTTGATTTGTACAGTATATTGATTACGGTTATGCCCTCTTATGTGTTCTGCGCTGGACCTCTCGATTCTGTGGGAAATGCAGCAACCCCAGAGCGAAGCCCGGGCGGGACCATTCTATTGTTGTGTATTGTGTTTTACCGTTGCTCCATTGGAGTATTTGCATCAGTGTTTATTGTTATTGGTGCTTGAGTTATCAGTGCTTTTTCCGGCTTATTTGCATTCAGTACTTTCAGCATCAGTATCAGCTTAGTGTATTCAGTATTCAGTATCAGTATGTGTGATGCACTTCCTACTGTTCGTTCAGCGTGATGTATGTGGTATGTGATATGACATGATTGATTGATTGAGGTGCATCATCCGATTTGATTGTGATTGGTATTGGCACTACTGAGCCTCAGCCTTAGGATACCCGACGGGGTTAACTTTGGTTTAGTTATGTGTTTGCCTCTGCAGAGTGTTCCGTCCTGGGACTCCGGACCCCGGGAACTAGAGACCCATGCGTACCCTGGCCCGGTCACTGGTGTTCTCATTCCGACCGCTCTCGTAAGGGAGAAAATGGCCAATGTAGTAGCCACTTTGATTGTTATCTATTTATGATTCTTACAGCATGCTTATTCATTTGCATAATTGCTTAGTATACGAACATGATTTCTATGGATTTTGCATTATGACTGTTACTCAGTAATAGACACAATTCGTGTTATCTTCTTGTCGCTTATACTTTGCTAAGTCGTTGTACTTATGAGTGGTTTTTGTGTGTTGCAGGCTCAGATCCCTCTCCCGATCCTGCGTCGGTCGACCCGACTCCAGGAGAGGCTCGCGAGGCCCCCTCCGGCCTAGAGGAGTGGACTTGATCCATCCTCCAGAGTACGGTTTGCATCATTTTGTTCTCCCCATTCATTGAGTCTGAGTTTATTGAGGGGATTTTTCTGTACTTGTACCGTGGGCTTCGAGTGATATCTGTATTTTGAGTGTTGATTGTTATAAGCCCGCTATATTGTCATACGTTCTTGTAAATTGTTTGTCACGACCCGAGCCCAGGGACCGGGGGTCAGAGAAAGTCTAACCAATGACACACGTACTCCCGTGCATGTACACCTAGACCCCGTCCAAGCATACACACACAAGGGATCATTCACACGTGCAAACAACTGTACGCGGAAGCTGTACGTATCAAGGCATACCACAATATCTCAAAATGACATAGGAGATTACAAAAGATCATGAACTGATGACAAGAACAAATACAAGAACGTATGACCATATAGTGGGCTTACAACGATCAAAATCAATGTACAGATATCACTCAAGCCCACATTACAATTACAGAAAATGTCCCCTCAATAGACTCCAACACAAAGAATGGGGAGACCCAAAATGATGCAAACCGTACTCTGGAGGATGGATCAAGTCCACTCCTCTAGGCCGGAGGGGGCCTCGCGAGCCTCTCCTGAAGTCGGGTCGACCGACGCAGGATCGGGAGAGGGATCTGAGCCTGCAACACACAAAGACAACGGATAAGTACAACGACTTAGCAAAGTATAAGCCAACAAGAAGATAACACGAATTGTGTCTAAGACTGAAGAATACTGAACAATAGTCGTAATGCAATATCCATAGAAATTATGATTGTATACTAAACAATTATGCAATGAATAAGCATGCTATCAGAATCATAAACAGGTAACAATCAAGTGGCTACTACATTGGCCATTTTCTCCCTTACGAGAGCAATCAGGATGAGAACACCAGCGACCGGGCCAGGGTACGCATGGGTCTCTAGTTCCCGGGGTCCGGAGTCCCAGGACAATTCACTCTGCAGAGGCAAACACTTAAACTAAACCAAAGTTAACCCCGTCGGGTATCCTAAGGCTGAGGCTCAGTAGTGCCAAGACCAATCACAATCAATCGGATGATGCACCTCAATCAATCAATCATATCATATCACTTATCACTTACAGATCTCACATATCATGCTGAACAAACAATAGGAAGTGCATCGCATATACTGATACTGAATGTACATAAACTGATACGGATACGGAATGTACATAAGCAATTACAGGAAGTGCTGACAATGAGTATCAATCACAATCACTGACTCATAACTGATGCGAGTACTCCAATGGGGCAATGATAACACTAATACCAATATAACAATAGAATGGTTCCGCCCGGGCTTCGCTCTGGGGTTGCTGCATGTCCCACAGAATCGAGAGGTCCAGCGCAGAACACATAAGAGGGCATAACCGTAGTCAATATGCTGTACACATCAAGATACCTTTACGAATCAAGGTCAATTACAAGCCAATCCTATACTAATTATCCAGTGTTTCTAACCGTGCATGTTGATGCAGTTTTAAGTTGTTCGATGCACCATTGTCTAGTGTTGCAGTGTCAGGGGTGTGCACCGAAGTCCTTTAAACCAACACCCATGGGGAGGTGCTAAACAGCTGGATAACAAGCATGAATGATTCATAGCCCATGAGATCATTCATGTCATGCAAACATTCCATTGGGCGTGTTCAGGTTAACTACATTCTAACATGAAAGTCATATACGGTCTTTTACTTAAACCTAGTCCCTTTTCATTCAATTCTCAGGGTCTCACGGTGCAGCCGTAGGTGACCTTACGGCTTAGCCGAGGCATCTTACGGCTTAGCCGTAATATGCACTGCGGCTGAGCTGAGGTTCCCCAAATATCCCTCTGGATTTACGGCTTAACCGTATTTTACTCTACGGCTCAGCCGTATCCTGGTCCACGGCTTAGCCGTAAGACAATGTACGGCTTAGATCAGGTTGGGCCGTAGAAGAATGGCAAATTGCCAACATCCAGTTATTTTCAGCTAACAGTCTGTACTGTTCTACGGTTTGGTTTACGGTTGGGTCTCGGCTTAGCCGTAAGCCATTTTACGGCTTAGCCGTAGCACATTTCACGGCTTAGCCGTGAGTGCACGGACTCATTTTCCTGAAATCATCACAGACATACAGAAAGTGTGCGAAATGGCTGGAAACCGAAACATAACAGTGAAAGGAACTGAATGGGGCTGTCTAATACTGAGAAACACAATGAAGCATAAAAACACAACAATCAAACCACTATCAATCGGTGTTCACACATCTTGGGCTTATACTTGCCTCACAAATGGAAATCACTCGTTGCTTGGCTCAGTCCACCGGGAAACACACGCGAACAAGCTCCTTCCTTCCTCCCTCAAGCAATCGAACAGAGATGGAGAAGGAGAGAAAGAGAGCTGACGAGAGAGAGAGAGAGAGGCGAGCTGAAGAGAGTGAGAGAACGAGAGCTGAGAGACGATCGAGAGAAATGGGAGAGTTGGTGGGATATTTATAACTTAATTTGAGCCAAATTTACAAACAAGTCCAATTAGTTAACACGATTATCAGTTTGAGTCAAATGACGGTCCAACGAGAGCAAACGAACTCATTCGGATCCAAGACAGTTACGACAATCGACAAGCTCGACGAAATACACGCGATGACGTCAGAATGACGCGAAACTGACAAGGTCAATCAAAAGCCAAAATTACGAAAAAGGGCTCGATCTACTTAGACCAAGTCAAACTCAACCCAAACGATCTCTCTACAACTCAACCAAACAAAAACAAAATCAAAACACTCTTAGCGATAAAAACACACGCAATTACCCACTAATCCGGGTCAACTCGGGTCGGAGTGTTACATTGTTCTTATTATCAGTTCATGATCTTTTGTAATCCATTGTATCTTTTGGTATGTTGCTATATGCCTTGATACGTACAGCTTCCGCGTACAGTTGTTTGCACGTGTGAATGATCCCTTGTGTGTGTATGCCTGGACGGGGTCTAGGTATGCATGCACGGGAGTACGTGTGTCATTGGTTAGACTTTCTCTGACCCCCGGTCCCTGGGCTCGGGTTGTGACAGGGACCAAGGGAATGCATCCATATTGCTATGATATATCACCTTCAGCATAATTGTTATCAAATTCATTCCTCTGGCACAACCAGAGGCAATTCAGACCTGAGCTTCTAATGAGTGCGTGTCTGACAAGCCAGAGCTTCTACTGAGTGTGTGCTTGTTAACCAAGGGTATAACCGAGGTTCGAGCCTTGCAGCTCAAATGTATATGCTTCGTTTCATTATATATATGCTTCATTTCCTTACACATGATATGACTAGCATGATTGATTCCGAGTCGGCACCACTTAGCTTTTGCCCTTTTGGGTATATGTATGTCACCACTGCAGTAGGTTTACGGAGGGGTTGTCGACGCTCCTCGGGAAGCTAGCCTGATCCCCTAGCGACCCGTACGATATTTATGCTCCCCATTGGGAGAATAGAGCATCGTGGTTGCCAATCAGTATGTATGATGTTCAGTTATAATTCCCCATTCATGCATCATGTTTAGTGATTGTTCTTGTTACTATATCATGTTGTATTTGTTTCATATGCCTTAGTACTTGCTTAACCGACGTGTTAACAGTGTTACCCTTGGTATTGCAGATCCAGCACCCGGTCCCAACGAGGACAATGACATGGCCCTGGAGGGTACCTCAACGGTACCTCGGGGTGTAGGCGAATGGATGGATGGCGACGTCTATTACTAGCCATCCTACGGAGAGCGTCTATTCTAGGGATATTATGCTGGGACTTTTGTATCAATCTTTTAAGAACCAATTGGGAAATGTACTTAAAGACTTTAACTCTCTTGTATGTTTATATGTTTACTTATGAAAGCTTGTGCTCTTGATAATTACTGAGTATTTCGCAGGATGTCGTTGATGATAAGTTATGTTTGTACGTGTGTCAGCATACCTCACACGTTCCTGTGAAATCTCCCTTATAGGAATTCGTGCATAATTCTTCAGGGTACAGATTTCTACGGGATTAAGTATCCACGCCATGGGGGCCCACTCAAATCCCCAAATTCCCGGGATTGGGGGCGTGACATCTATGATCTCTATTATCTCCATTTAGGCCCATAACTTTCAACGAGGTACAATCCATTCGGATGGATCATCAGTCAATTCAATAGTCCAGTCACATTAGATGAGGCTAAAAATTGGTGGACATGTGCAATTTAGGGGGCCCATATATATATGGCTTTAATCTTGTGAGAATTGTTCTCACGCACCTACCGTAAGAACTTTTTACGAGGCCCACTTATGGATCTCATTTGGAAATAAGACTAGGGGGATGGAAAGATCTATTTGAAACCATCCCAAATATCAAGTTTGGCCCCAATCACATCTCCCTAACACCTTCATCCGTGGCCCACAAATCTAGTCCATTCAGATTAATGTATAGTCGATCCAACGGTCTAGTAAATTCACATCTAACTGTAAATTCGAGTGAGTGGCTATCAGGAGTCCCCTTGTGTGTTGTAAGGTTTGAATGAGTGATAGATGGGCTCCACTTAAAGTTCTTAGAAGAAAGGGTGAGAACTATTATTTCCCTATAACTATATATGTATTTATATATATATTGTTGATATTCAAGGGAGAATTGTTCTTACCGACCTGCACAAAGAACTTTTTTATGGGACCCACTTGTGGGTCCTATTTGGGGATGGGACCCAAAGTATGGAAAGATCCACGCGGGGAAACCCCAAATATCAAGTTTGGCTCCAATCACATATTCATAACCCCTTCATCTATAGCCCACAAATCCAATCCATTTGGATTGGTGCACAATTGATTCAATGGTCTAATAAATCCGAATCTGACTAAAACTTAGGGCGTGTGACTATTGGAGGTCTGTGTGTATTGCAAGATTTGTATTGAATGATAGATGGGCCCCATATAGAATTATTACCAAAAAATTAGTTAGAACTGTTTCCACTTGAATATTTGATGCAGTCTAGGGCCCAGCCGCCTCTCAGCCCCTCTTCAAATTAGATTAGGATTATTATTATTATTATTGGAAAAGTTTCTATTTTTAGCCTAGGGTTTTCTTGCTTATTAAGATTGTTTTCCTATATATATGGCTTTGTAGAGAAGAACTTCAGAGATTTGGTTGATTAATAGAATTGGGTTGTTTCCCAGAGGTGCTTCTCTCGTGTGTGTTGAAGTCCTTTGTGACCGTTCGAAGTGTTGTTGGACACGTGCTCAGGCACCTCCACGCAGCCCTAGCCCTTGAGCTGCATCAGATTGGTATCAGAGCGCCAGTCGATCGGCGCGTGCTACCCTCTCTTGTTCTCGCCCTACACCCCAGACGACCACCACCCTCTGTCTACCCAAAACCCCGCCAGAAACCCAATCCCAGTCGAAGGCCACGTCCCAATCCACCATCTCTGCCATCAAGTCACCTTAAATCCAAACCAGAACCAATCTTCCCGCACGCCTGCTCCACAGCCCACCATCTTCCTTCTCAGATCTACACATCGCCCGCACCAATCCCTCGTCAGATCCTCAACCCCCGCTCAACTCCACAAAACCCTAATCTTTCCCACCCCCGATCCTCATCAAGACGCCGCAGAGAGAGGCGCAGGAGCCGAAACCCTATTCAACCCTCAATCCCCCCCTGGAGTGAAAAAAAAAAAAAACAAATAAAAAATAAAAGGCAGAAGCAGAGGCGCGAGATCGAGAGACCGAGAGAAAGATCAGCATAACCCGTTGCCGTTTGCCCTCTGTGGAAATCATCACCGCCTCCGCCGTTCGCTGTTGATGTCAAAAGCCAACGTAGGTCGCTGCAGTCTCGCCTCCTCCGCAGACGTCGCCAACGATCGCCCTGTCGCCAGCTTCCGCCGTTCGCTGTTGACGTCAAAAGCCAATGCAGTTGTCGCCATCTCCATCATCTCGCCAGCGCTCATCGTTGCAAACTCTGTTGCAGAGTCTATTTGAACCAGCGAGGGCAAGACGTTCTTTTTGTTGCGTCGTCGGCTTCGTCGTCCCTAACAGCCTCGGCAAGCCACCAGCAGCGCCACGCCACACTCCGCCGTTCGTCGCGGCCTCTCATCGCAGCGTGCGCCCACCGATCGTCTTCTCCTGCAGTTGTTTTTGTCGCCGAGCCCCAGCCCCTTCCAGTCTCTTCCTCCTTGCACAGATAAGCTGCTCTTCTGTTCTCTTTATTTCTGTTTCTGCACGACACCCGAAACCAAGGAAGAGGGAGATCCCTGCCCGACCCATTGATTTCAAATCTGTGCCCGACCCATTGATTTCTAAACGGGCCTAAGTGGGTCCGGCTCCTCACAAGTCCAACCCGACCCGACCCACCTTAAAAAAAAAAAATGCCTCCTAAGAAGCAAGTGGATGCTGAATCTTCATCTTCTTCACTTGAAGATTTGGCTAGTGCCATTAGAGAATTATCTGCAAAATTTGATGGCATGCACACCACACTGCAACAATTGGATATTAGAGTGACAAATTTAGAAAATAATCAGCGTGTGCATTACCACCACCGTGATGATGGTGCAAATATTCGGAATCACCGGGATCCGCCAGTTAATAATCCTGATCGAAAATTAGGGATTAAAATTGTGATTCCTGAATATGATGGGAAATTGCAGCCTGCGGAATTTATGGATTGGTTAGTGTGCGTGGAAAATATTTTCGCACATAAGCCAATGACTGAGCACAATAAAGTCACACTAATTGCCACTAGATTTCGTAATTATGCTGCAACTTGGTGGGCTGAATTGCAAAGAAAACGGAGGAATCAGAACATGGACTCTGTTGATACATGGACTGAGATGAAAAATATTTTGAAACAAAAATTCCTCCCTGTCAACTATGCAAGAGATCTCCGTTCCAGTTTTCAAAATTTGAAATAACGGTCCAAGACAGTTGTTGAATATTCTGAGGAATTTTTGACTCTGCAAGCTCGTTGTTGCTTGAATGAAGATGATGATGTGGTAGTTGATAGATTTTTCAATGGATTGAGACTAGACATTCAGCATATCCTTCCCTTCCAACATTTTGATAATGTCGATGAACTCATCCAACATGCTATCAAGGCTGAGGGAATTGCAAATCATCAAATACAAAAATCCAAATGGGCTCAGCCAAAGAATTCCCCTCTACAAGAAGCTAAATCAAATGGACAGATTTTTGTTAAGACTGAAGGTCAAAATAAGATGATTTGTTTTCATTGTCACCAGCACGGGCATCGCGCCGCAGATTGTCCAAAACGAATACATCTAATTGAGATTGAAGGTACTGCTAACAATATCCTAGATGATATTGACACTGATCCTAAGGATATTGACAATTCCAAGGATATTGACACTGCGGACATTGACTTCACCGATGCAAAGCCCCCAGATGACGCTCTTATTGTCCTCAAGGATGCTTCACCAACTGTTGAGCATAAGTGGTTGCGCAAAAATATTTTCCGTTCCACATGAATGATTCAGGGACAAAACTGCACAGTTGTTATTGATAGTGGAAGTTGTGAAAATCTCATCTCCCAGGCTCTTGTTGATCCCCTTCAATTGAAAGTTTATAAGCATAACCGTCCTTATTTTGTCAAATGGCTAATGAATGGTAATCGAGCGCATGTTCGACATACTTGCAAAGTTACTTTTGTCATTGGTGAGACTTACAAGGATACAATCTGGTGTGATGTGCTACCTATGGATAGTGGTGATATCTTATTGGGCCGTCCTTGGATGTATGATAAAAATGGAACTCATGGTATGCGCGACAACACCTATACATTCATGCATGGTGGACAGCAAGTTACTCTTCATCCTGAGAAACCACAACCGCCAAAGAAGAATTCCTGGAAAGCTGCCACAAAGGATGTCCTTCATGTTCAACACATTTACACTGGCAATCCGAAGCAGCATCGAGTTCGAGGACGAACTCTTCTTTCAACCCGGGGAGGATGATGCAGTCTAGGGCCCAGCCGCCTCTCAGCCCCTCTTCAAATTAGATTAGGATTATTATTATTATTATTAGGAAAGTTTCTATTTTTAGCCTAGGGTTTTCTTGCTTATTAAGATTGTTTTCCTATATATATGGCTTTGTAGAGAAGAACTTCAGAGATTTGGTTGATTAATAGAATTGGGTTGTTTCCCAGAGGTGCTTCTCTCGTGTGTGTTGAAGTCCTTTGTGACCGTTCGAAGTGTCGTTGGACACGTGCTTAGGCACCTCCACGCAGCCCTAGCCCTTGGGCTGCATCAATATTTCCGTGTGTGTGTACATATAGGGCCCCCTAAATTGTACATGTCCACCAATTTTTTGCCCCATTCGATGTGACTAGACTATTGGAGTGACTAATGATCTATCCTAAGGAGCCCCTCTGCCACCATGTATGTATAAGTGGAGGGAAGATCTTTCGATCCGCCCTAATCCTATCCCCACTAGAAGGTGGTGCTCACTAACACCGGTGCTTAGCAGAGAGGTGAAAACTAGTATGCATCATTCTCTCACTATGTGGTGAGGGACAAATGTATATTTCGAAAGACTTATGCATAAAAGAGAGAAAGTCATTTATGATATTATGAAAAAGAAGTATCTTACCATCACTTTATATGTTTTGATGGTAGAGGCTTAGTTCGGTAACCTTGGGGTGTTCACTTTGACTCCCGACAGGGTGTGTTCTTGTAAGGGTTTTTGAGCAATAGAGGCTTCGGGTTTTCGATCGTGGTGTCCAGAGATTCTATAAGTGGTGGTTGGAGGGGTTTACAGGCTAATCTGGGGTTCCCCATCATTCAGATTGAGCCCGTAGGGTCTCCTTGGCTTACCAGGTGCGCATGATTTGCAAGCTAATGCATGCACTCACCTAAAGGGGCGTTTCCACAAAAAAAAAAAGCATCTTTATATGTGAAAAGGGAAAGCCACATCATTGTTACTCACACATGGTGAGGAAAGAATGCATACTAGCATTTCCCATATATATATAGGGATAGACTGCTATGCATCTATCCCTCACACTATGGTGAGGGACAATTCCTTTTTTAGATCTAACAAGGTCAAAAAGGTATTACGATATGTAATGGTTTTGTCTTCTTGCACATTGATACTTTCCCAAAAAAGAAAGTATTCCTCTCTATAATGTAAGGGATAGATGCATAGTATTTTTGTCCATATATACATATATATCGGTCCAAATATATATATATATATATATGAGACTTGATCCTATGAGAATAGTTCTCACCATTGCTGTGAGAAGTGTAATCCTGGCCATTGATTTGAGGATTACATCCAACGGCTAGCTCCAGCAATAAAGCCCCTCAAAATTTTCCAGGCCCGCCTAACTTTTCAAATCCCCTAAAAAATCATATCGTTTCTCTCCCTCCATTTCCCCTCCTCCAAAACGGCATCGAAGAAGAAGAAGCCGGTGCTGACGAAAGCTCGTCCTTCCTCATCGACTAAATCGGATCTCCTTCTTCCTTCCTTTTCTCTTTTCCCTCAGCCTCCTCTTTTTACCGTATCTCTCTCCCTCCCCAACCGTCTCTCTTCTCGTCATCTCTCCCTAGCCTCAACCCCTCTGGACAGAGAAGTCCCAGCCAAGCCCCTCTCCCCTAACTCCCTCGCTCAGGAAGCTCAGGCATCACATCCCTTCTCCAATGAGGTTCGTTTTCATTCCTTTCTCTCTCCCTTTCCCTTCTTGCCTTTATCTCTGCTCCCTCTCCCTCTTCTCTAAAAGAGAGGAGTTACTACTCCCCTTTTTTGTTCAGTTTCTTGGGGTGTTGTCTGTTTCAAACAAAAAGCAGACCTCAAGTTTCAGCCCACCCTGGCAGAGTCCCTCGCTCCCACTCTGTCTCAGTTTCCCTTCTTCCCTACCCCTCAGTCTTTGTCCCAAATCAATGATCCCCTGAAAGCCCTAATCCATCGAACCTGTACTCATGAAATCTCCAAATCCTATCATCTCTCTTCCTAATTTCCCTTAATTTTTATCAACAAAATCCCAAACCCCCAACTCACAACCATTGAAGGATCGATTGGCAATAAATTATGAATGCAATATGTATTTTAATAAATCATGTGTCTAATCTGATTTCTAACATGTGCATTTCCTGCCTTGTATTTCGTAGGGATTGTGGACTCGACACAAATAGGTGGCTATCAGATTGCAATGCTTATTGGTTGTGATTGAATGCATTTGGGTCATATAGTTCATGTTGTATTTTAGCATGTTCGGAAGTGGAGTGTAATGCGATTGACCATCATTGCAAAGGCATGTTGGAATGTCGTTATTGGAATGTTGATTCGGATTTTATGATGCTGGGATGTTCAAATGATCCATCTGTAATTGAAACTTGTAGTTAAAAAAGGCTAGAATGAAACACGTGTTGATCTTCTATGATGTTTTGATGTCATTTGTAATGAATTTATCATGTTTGGACTTTTCTATGAATTTATCACAATTTTTATTGGTAAAACTTAATGATATTGTTAGTGCAGTTTGAATGATATATAGGTTTTGAATATACAGTTGAAATTGACACAAGGTGCAAATGCAATTCTATGCCAATGACCAAAAGACCTATTCTGGGTATTTTCAGATTTGGGCCATTGAATATACAAGTTGACTTTAGCACAAGTTGAAGTAATCTTGATTTGATGCATGCTAACTTGTCCCATCTAGCACTCTCTTCTTTGTAGGCTGTCGCCAACAAGTGTAGTGATAATTTTGCTACTAAGATATTTATTAGTAAATTCCCAATATCAGTGAAAGCCCCATATGAACCAAAATCAGATAAAGGTATTTTTTTTCCTCCATTGCTAGTGTATATCTGTACAAAAACCACTCCTTTTGGAAGATTACTTTGGCGACTCATTTTATGAGGACCACATATGAACTTATTGCATATGTTGACTACTTCTAAGAACTTCACTGTGGCATATTCCATTTGTTTGATTTAGTAAGTGAAAAACATATGATAGATGCCCAAGTCCATTTTAAGCCTTCGGAACTCTGTTCACCTTTAACTCTAATTACTTGTATATCATTAGGTGTTTCCAGTGATCTAAGTGAGCGCCTAAGGGTTGAGAAGTTCTTGATATCCAAACATATGAAGCTTTATTTACTTAGAAACTGAGTTACCTGCATATTTATAAAAATCCAAGTGGACGCCTAAGGTTTGGAAATTTTCACATAGCATATGGCATCCGAAAGACCCAGGATCCAAAAACATGAATGCCAATTAAGAAAGGGCTGAAACATAGTTTTTGTTTCCTAGTACAGGTTAAGGTTCAGAAAAAATCAGGTCAATTGTATGCCCCTTTGGACTTTTAAGAGTAAGCAAGCAATTTCAAGCTCTCTGTACAATAACTACATTCTTTTTTAACAAATACAGCTTCCAACAACACCATTCTATTTTGACAAGAAAGCGTAAACAACACTAACAAAACATTTTTTTCTATTCCATTGTACAAAAAAACTATGCAATAAAATACAATTTTCAAATCTATTACAGAAATGAAACCATCAACTTCTACAAATGCAAACTGCCCATTTTTTACAATTAGAAACAAACATTTTTCTACAATGTCACAATACCAATTTCTACAATCAAAATTCACTTCCAAAAAGGATTTTTTTTTAAACTCCAAAAAAGGATTCAAAACCCACTTTCTGGTTCCATTACAACTATAAAATATCTATTCATTTAACATGCTATAGACCCACTGTAATTCCATGTTTTAAAACATGCTTCAAATCCTTTTCTTCAAAACCAACAGCCACCACTCCATTTCTACGCAGTGAATCCCTACAAAATACAGGGTAGGAAAAGCACATGTAAGAATCAACCATAAATCAATCCCAGTTATAGATGTATAGAAATAAATCGCAAATGATATGAAATTATACAGTAAAATCATGATAGAAATAGGGAATAGAGTCTTATTTAAAAGAAAAAAAAAAGAAGCTCCACTTGGGAACACTTATCTTTTGCCTAACGGTAATGTGATGTTGAATTCCGTGTATGGCACACTGAGCATACAGTGGTGTGAAACTACACATTGTGCTATTATATCTGCATAGTCGACACCATCTGTACAGAGAGATGGCTGGGGCCTTTCATTAGGGGCTTGGCTGGGATCTCTCTATCCAAATGATTTTGGAGTGAGAGAGAAAGAGATAGGGGAGAGGGGCTTGGTCGGGATCTGTCTGTCCAGAGGGGTTGGGGCGGGAGAGAGAGAGAGAGGGAAAAGAGAGATGGTGGGGGTGGGAGAGAGATAGGGGAAAGAGAGAGGAGGCTTAGGGAAGAGAGATGAGAGAGGAAGGAGGAGACCCGATTCAGTCAATGATGGAGGAGCTTCCGTCTGCGTCGGCTCCTTCTTCTTCGATTTTGTTTTGGAGAAGGGGAAAGGAAGGAATGAAAGAAACATGATGTAATTTTGGAGGGATTTGAAAGTTGGGCGAGCCTGAAAATTTTTGGGGGTTTTATTTCGTTGGAGCCAGCCGTCAGATGTAATTTTGAAATCAATGGCTAGGATCACACTTCTTACAGCAACGGTGAGAACTATTCTTGTAGGAGCAAATCCTTATAAATATATCTTACTCCTTAGGAGGATATTCATGTGCATATGTCTCTCACCATTTTGATTTCTTTTTTGAACTTTTCAAATATAAAAGATGTAAAATTTTGTCTTATTGCTTATTAATACTTTTCAAAAAAGAAGTGTCTCTTACCAAAATGGTGAGGGACATATGCATATGAAGACCCCTCTATATCTTATATATCGCACTTTTTTCACCTTAATAGGTCCGAATATAAAAGTTTCCCTTACACACACGTATATGGGTCATTTTAGAAAACTAGCATTGCGTTTTTTCATTAAAAAAAGTTTTTTTTTTCACTTATAAGATTTTAACATATGTCATCCACATTATTTTGCTTTGCACTTAGGCATGTTAAAAGAGCTAAAAACTCCTCAGTTATATAGAGCGTTTCTTAGAATTCATATATAAATATATATATATATGTATATATTGCACAGCCCCAAAGCAACAACACAAGGCAGCCCAGGACCCCAAATGTAGCCCAATGGAAGCACCCGGGAAATGGAAAGAGCCATTGCCACCCCTTTATCCGCCATTTATCACAGAATGCCTGATGAACGGTTATAATTCACTGACAAGACCCAACCAAGATGGCCCACCAGGAAATTCACCTTCATCCTCACTGGAAGTGGAGAGCCAGGGGCTCAGTCTGTTTCCTTGGCTATCTCGCGCTCGGGTAACGTGTGAATCAGCACAAAATCGAACACAGAGAAGAGTTGCAGAAAACGATGAAGCAAAAGAGAGCGAATTGCTCTGGGAAACCGAAGTAGAAGAATGAGATGAAAGCGTTCCTCTTCTCAACTTCTTCTCATCGATGCTCTTACTACTCTTCCCCTGTAATTGCCAGGAACAAGAAGCCCGAACACGAAAAGGTCTCTCCTTTTTCTCCTTCTCTTCTTCCCATTGGAATTCTATCTGCTTCAATCCTTGTTTTGGATTAGATTGTCGCCTGATGTCGAGTAGAAGATGGGTTTTCTTCATGTACATCGAATTCCTCAGTTTGAGGCAAATCTTCGGTTCCTGCTGCTTTTTCTCTGCTTTCCTGGGCGTTATTTCATAAGGCGTGAAGTGGGTTTTTCTGGGGTTTCTTTATAGTTGATAGAAAGGGGAATTCTGGCCTCAATATGACCTTGATTGCGTCCCAGGTGGCGAGGAACTCATTGGTGCAGACACCCATCAGTTGTTTGGCTTCTAGTTCTGTTGTTAGTTTGAATTAGCTGTTGAGAGAAGATGGGTTTTCTTCATATTCTTTGAAATCTCCAATTTGAGGCAAGTCTTGGGGGTTTTTTTTTCCCTTCCTCAGCTTTTAGTGATTATATGTTGCTCTTCATCATTGCCTTTTTATTGGTGCCTTACGCCAAAGGCGATGGAGTGGGAAATCCCGACCTCGACATGGTCTCGCTGGCGTCCCAAGCTCCTGGGACCTCTTTGCTGTTATCTAATTCTATGTCTGTTCTTAGTTTGAGTTAGTGGAGGAGAGAAGTGTTTCTCAGTTGCTCATAAAAGCATCTATAGTCAGATAATGGCCTTGTTTGTAGTTAGTTAACTGTCCCAGACAATGATTTTTCACTTAATTGAAGATGTCCATACGAAACTTTCTTATAGAATGATCCTTTTTAATTGAATTCTACTATGATTTGTATGGTAGTCAGCTCACGAGGAATGTGGATTCAGTTGCATGTAAAACAACAAATTCACTGGACAGCATTTTTCGTGTATGCAGATTCTTTAGGTTACTGAATTCAACCCTTTTCATTCGGCAGATGCCATTGCACATTGTGCATAGAAACGACATACTTAGTGAATTATACTTATGGAATCGCTTTACGTCAACCCGTGACGATGTGAGTATGAGAAAAGCTGCTTATAAAACATCCCATATGTTTGATTGTGGGATTTCTTATTTACCGAAATATCTCGGATTGGTCAATTCACACATTTTAGTAGATGCTGGTCTGTACTCAAATTGGAGATCCTTTTCCCCCCTTTTAAATACTTCAAGCCTGTTCTGAAAATAAGGGAGCCACCTCCGGGGTTGTCACAACTGCCCCCTCTCCAGGTTCAGGTTCCTTGTACAATGAAAAACCAGTTTGTTCGCACCTTTTTTCCCGTGACTGGAAATTAGAATGATTGTATTAATGTTTTCAAGGTTAAATTTTTGTACTTCTCTTTACTGCTCTACGTGCCTGCTTTTACAAAAAACCAAAAAAAAAAAGAAGAAAAAATAATAGTAAAGAATTATTAAAGTAAAATAGATGGGGAAAGAAATGGACATTGTATGGTGTCTCGATTGTTGAATGCATTACAAATTGTTGTTATTGACTGTTCCTAAGCTTTTCATTGACAATTAGATCCGGAGTCTTACAGGCATGCTATATCCAGGGTAATGATCAGAGACCTCCAAGAATTACATCAAATGTTAAGCAGAACTTGCAGTTTCTAAGGTTGTGGAAGGTATGCTGCCTACCAGTTTGATTATATTTCATTCTATCCAGCATCTTTATATAGGTACCTAATATTTTACAATTTTTTTCAGGAGTTCCGAAAGAAAAGTCCAAGCACACCAAAGCCTGCTACCAGTTATCGCAAAAGGAAGGTGCAAAAAGAGGTTCTTCCAGAAGACGGAGAGCTATATGAAGATCCTACCTCAACCCTTTACTAGTTAGTATAGCTTCTCTGTACTTTCTTTTCTTGAATTCCTGATGTTGTGTTAATGGTCGCTGTGTGTACTTTTGCTCACTTTTTGTTGTACAGCACGCACCAAGGTCTGGACACTGCAGTTCCTGTTTTGCTTGTTGATGGATACAATATGTGTGGCTATTGGGCAAAGCTAAAGAAACATTTTATGAAAGGGAGGCTTGATATTGCTCGTCAAAAGCTTATTGATGAATTGATAACATTCAGTGTGATAAAAGGTATGCCCTCCTGCATTAAATTTTGACTGGTCTTAAATTTTGTTTCCCGTTCATGATACTTGCTCTATGCTTGGGTCTCTCTTTAACAATATCCTCCCCTCACTCCTCACTTTTGATCATCATCTGCACCACCACCATCATCAAACTATATTGGGGTCGGCTACATAATTTCTTTTTCTCCATTCCAGTCTATTTTGCCCAGAATAGACTGGAATGTGAAACAGAAACCATGTAGCTGACCCCAACATAGTTGGGGCAAGGCTTTGATGATGGTGATAGTGATTATCAGAAGTGAGGATTGGGAAGGAGCACAACCTATGAGAGGAAGCAATTTTACTTACTTTTACAATGGACACATTCATTGTTCAATTGTAAACAGATCAATGTTTCCTATTTGGAAAATAATGGTTGACGTACAATTCAAAAAAAAAAAAAAGGGTAGACATGTATCTATCTGTGTTATGATGATCATGATCATGGTCAAAAGTGAGGAGTGAGGAGGAGCACAAAAGTAAGAGTAGAAAAAAAATGTACTCACTCTTACAATGGACGTATTCATTGTTCAAGTGTAAACAGTTCATTGTTTCCTGTTAGAAAAAAAAACGGTCAACATTTATCTTTATGTGGCATCAGCTTTTAAGTGCATTCTTTTCAGCAGTGTCACCGGCAACTGGGGCAATGCCTTTCTTCTCTCAAAGTCAGTTGAGTGTCCTTTTTGTGCTAGCTGAAAGAACATTAGTGTTTGGGTTTGAAAAACCTAAAAAGAAATATAATCCCACATAATGTGGTTTACATTTCTGTGCTGACTTAAAACAACATGGTTTCCTTCTAAAATCCTACCCACTGATGGATTTGGGATACATCAGTACAAATTCATAACTTCTCTTCTAAATTAATATCTCCTTTTACCCTTTGTTCATGTATTTCTTTATTGAATGCATTGCTTGTTATCCCTTCCACTCAACATATCCTTCTACTTTCTATTTGCATGTTCTCATTGTAAGAAGTAATTTTGTTATCTTGCCTACACAAGTGCTACTTTCATTCTCTTGGTCATTCCTTTGACTTAAGTGACCAAATAAAAAAAATTTCTTTATCATTCCGAACAAAAGGTTTGCATCTTGATGTGTATCCTTATTGAATTCCTGGCAAAATTCAAGGTCGTTTTCATTTACAGTTCACATTCAGATAGAGAAATAAATTATTTTAGTTGCATTGGTCTTGAAGTAAATACCAGTGATCATCATCAAAGCCTTATCTTATCTAGTGTGGGCAGAAGGTTTATAGTAATTCATATGCTTCTTACAAATTTGTTTTGTGTGGTAGCGACTAGAACTTTTTTTTTTTATAAAATATTGTGGTAAATATATAATGCCTCAGGTTTTCTTTTCTTTTCTTTTCGATGTATTTTCTTGATACTAACACTTCATGTTTTATGCAAATTTATAGAGGTTAAAGTGGTAGTGGTCTTTGATGCCATGATGTCTGGACTCCCTACACACAAGGAAAACTTTGCCGGGTATGATACAGGGAACAGAACTTCTCGTTGTTTTGTAGTTTTTAGTCATTGCTAGTTTATTAATTACTTGCAACTTTGCATTGTCATTTGGAACAACAGCATTAGAAATGTAGGAAAGCTCATCTTTCCAAATCCCATTTTGCTAATTGGAGCTTTTCTCTCTCAAGGTAATGAAGGTGCTCACTAGTATCTATTTCGGCGTTTAGGTTGCAAGTTCAATTCATCTGAGAGAGAGAGAGAGAGAGAGAGAGAGAGAGAGAGAGAGCTATGAAATGAGTTACAATTACAAGAAAGGGATAAAATCCTCCCCTTGTGACAAATGCCACTTGATTGCATTATGAATATCACCTGCCAGATTGAGTCACTCATTCAAGACACCTCCACTTCCCACTGAAGGGAGAGAAAAAGTTTTAACAGATAGGCATATTTGGTAACCGGTGAGGAATCTACAGATTTGAGGATTCCTCACGGCCCCGGAACATTGGTGGAGGCCAAACTAGCTAGCCGTAACCCAAAAGTCTATACCTGAATGCCTATACCTGAATGCCTAAGCCCAATAAGGCCCAATGAAGAAGAATCCTAAAACATGTTTTCTAGCTTTGCTTTCCTATTTTTCAAGTTTCTAGAGGATTTCCTAGACTTCCCTAATTTTTAAAAGTTGCAATGATTTAGAAATAAATTAGGAGTTTCTATTTTACTGAGATTTGTTTCCAAGTTAAGGCGTAATCCTCTTAGTCCATCATTGCCAGTTGAATAGAAAATTGAATTTGCTTTTGGAACTATCGCCACTAAGATCATGGCCCTCATATTTTTCTTGGCCGCTTGCTTTTCAGTATAATTCTGTTGTACCGTTAAGCTTATTTTAATGCATTTCACCATTCAGATATATATATATATATATATATAAAGATCATGGCCCTCATGTGAGAGTGATCATTGTTGGCGTTATTACATCATTATCACGATATGATGGAACCAACCTTATATAGGCACAAGACAGACCAAATACTTTGCATTTCATCATTCTAGCTATGCGGACTTCTAGCCTAGAAATTTTGTTCATCAATCCTTGAGGTTGTCATTCAGCTTTTTTTTTTTTTTTTTGTAATATTTAGTTATATCAATATATTTTGTTTTCATTTTTTTTATTGGTATTTTTACTTGAAACCACAGCCTCAAGGTTGCAATAGTGAGCACACCTTCCAATGTACCACAGGCTGTTGTCTTAATAGTTTACATTTTGCTCGTTTTGTTTTCTAATCTTGCAGGATTGATGTAGTATTCACAGGTGAATCATGTGCCGATGCATGGATAGAAAAAGAAGTAAGTGAATATATATGAAATGACATTCAGATGATGATTATCAATGTAGACCTTGGAAACATATAGACTTTTATTTCTATTATAAAAAAATAAATTCACAATTCAAAATAGTAATTGTTGGATGCAGGGATCTTGATAAATGCTCCAACTTTCCAAGTGTAAGCTTGAAGCACTGACCAAATTATCAAAAATAAGTGCCAAATCACTAATAGCACAGTGTTAAGGCACTTCAATCTCACAATACTGACCAGGGAAGAACCTTGTCCTTGCATTGGAAGTATCACTCTTGACCAGTGATCCAATCTGGCAGTATATATGGTATACATAAATTATCCTATGCACACCTTTTTTTGTCCACACCTTTTGAAATAGAATTCATGTTAATGGAGAGCTTCATATGGCTTGATTGGAGTCAAAGGAAGACGTAAGTCTGGGAGGAAAGCTCTGGAAAATCAATCAATTCAAGAAAAAACTTTAGAAGATGGACTGTCACAAGTTGCGCCAATAGCAATGTGGCAGTCAGTTATTGAAGTTATATTTGATTCGATCCTGCTGGTTCCAAAGATGAAATCAAGATCATGCATTTATTTTCGGTTATGTATGAAAATTGAAATAATTCACATCTGTAAGATTTATGTAATATTTGTGGTTTATTCTCCCTATTTTCTGATTTTGTGGGTGGCTATCCATTTCTTTCTGTCTGCCCAGGTTGTAGCTTTGAGGGAAGATGGGTGTCCCAAGGTTTGGGTTGTGACATCAGACTCTTGTCAACAGCAGGCTGCACATGGAGCAGTATGCTCTATTCCATGTAGCCAAATTTATTTCCAAATTTCTCAATTCTCTGTTTTTTTTTATCAGCTAAAGTTTACAAACCTTTCCCTCCAAAGGCACAATATAGGATTCATGAAGTGTGCTTTAGGCTTGGTGGATTTCACAGTTCATCCTTAATCTCCCATCTGATCGCATGTGTAAACTCTCATTATGTCTTCAAGCAGAGTACATGTCATCTTCCATTGCTATTTCATACAAATTAGGTCAATGGGATAATCATTACTGCTTGATTGTGGAGGAAAGAAGTAGAAGAGTTGATTGAAATGTAACATTACAGTGATGCGACTTTTCTTGTTGAATACTGTGTTCTCTATATTTACCTTAAAATTTATTTTCTTCTTTAGAAAACATTTCCAGTTCTCAATGTAGATGCTTCAAACTAAGGAACACTTGTTCAAGCCATCTAATTGACTTAAACTTCTACTTGGCCTCCAGTTACACTGTACATTTAAAAACATTCACATAAATTTAAACAATTACTTGTTCACCACATGTGCCATTGAAGTTAGCATTGGTATCTACATGCTTTATTTGATCCACTTCTCTTGATTACTTGTCATTAAGTGAAATCTTTACCAGCATCTTGCAACTTAAGTCCAACTTTTATCATATATGTACATAAGTGCTTGGAGAGTATAGAAGTTGGTACATATTCCATTTTTGGCACTGATGTATTACCTGCCGTATGCTTGCACTAGATATATACTGTTCTGAAGCATGTTTGGTCACAATGATTTATGTTCATATGATATTCCAGGGTGCTTTTGTATGGAGTTGTAAAGCATTGGTTTCAGAGGTGAGGATCTCATAACCTGTCATTGTTTGAACCCTCCCACTCAGTGGATCACTTGTGAAGACAGCCTCTTCTTTCTGTATATTAGTTTTCATCTTGCTGCCTATGTTTTATCAAGAAATTTGTTTGATTCATATTTCCATGTTGTAGAGCAATAGCATTAAACAACTACAATGCATCTGAAAAAAAACAGACATAGAACGTGAAAAGTTCTTGTGAGTTGGATTTCAATATCTGGTTTGATGCTTGGTATGGATTTGAGGTATCGGACACAACACCACCTGATACAGCTTGATGAAAAGATTATCATTATTAAAATAACCATTAGTTTACAAGACTAAGATATAGAAAAATGTATCAAGAGAAGGGAAATACATTCACACTAAATAAATTATTAAAGGCTAGACCAAGCATGAGTATGTTACACCTAAGGGAGAATTAGTAACTCTATTACATACAGCTCATACGCTGATGTGCCTGACAATTCAGACTACCCAGTTGTGGACACGATTGACAATGGACTCTGAAGCCACGCCGATTACATTAGCCTCCTATTAGTCCCCACTCCCCATCAAATGGATTGTTAATATGGGAATGTGAATGATCAACTAGTGATAAGAATGGGTTAGCTTTAGGGAAGTCCCATGAGGAACCCACATCCATACCTGTATCTGAATTGATGTACATATCCTAGTTGTCACACCCATATGGCTGTATCTGTTATTTGTTCTGGATATTGCATGAGAACATATAAATTATAAGAAATTAATGTTCAGATAAAAGAAAGGTATAAGAAGCTCCAATTGTGGATAAGGGATGGCCCCAAAATCCCCTGATCACATATTTCATGGGGATTGTTTGGAACATATTTCATGAAGACATGGGTGGCTTTGAACTGTGGAAAAACAGAATCTTCAATTAAATCTTCTATCCACTCTTAACCCTGCAAATAGAACAGAAAAATAGCCAAGATGAGAGAAGGAAATCTGCAACTAGAGATTGTGGTGCACGAAGAGAAGTGAGGCAGGAGCTGTGAGGAGAAGCAAGAAGTTTTAGGAGAAGGAAAAGACACTAGGAAAGAAGAGCACAGAGGAGAGTGCTTAGAAGATGGGGCTTTTATTGTGATTAGGGATTTTTGCTGGTTGTTTATGTAAAAGAACCATGTACTTGCACACATTTTGCTAGATGCTACTGTGGCATTTGTATCCACGGGTGTTAGCCCCTGGACTAGGACTGGACACAAATTTTGTTTGGTTCCATCCAGCATGCGCAGATTTGGCCTGAGTTTAGGGTGAGATCAAATTTTGGGCCATTCCTTATTTTCTCAATGCTTCTTCAAGTATTCGGATATTTATGTGCCCATTTTATCCCAATGGTCATTAGTCATAATTCAGTGCATGGAATTGCATGGTCAGCAATTTGTTATCATTAAGGTTCATCCTAATGATTATTATGATCAATGTTGAATCCTTATCCCATCTATTTGAAGTCTACTAAGCTCTACTTCCTAATTCCATTTAACGTCATATTTTCTGGAACTCCGTAGGCTATCATGTCTCGTTCCCACCACTTTTTTCATGATCTTTATTGGTTTTTCTTGTTCCCTAGTTCTTGAAATAAGAAAGGGTTAAGTTTGCATAAGTTTTTGAAATTGGAGATCTAAAGCTAATGACAATGGAACAAGGGCTAATCTTTGACGACCGGGGCCTAGTACCCACATGATATTGTCCGCTTTGGCTGATGGGATTTCAATTCAACCTTGCCTCACAGTTTTAAATGGCCTCACGTGGAGTTAAGGCTAAGGCCGTACTTATATTCCCAAAATCAGGACTTGAATATTTCCGATGTGAGACAAAGCATTCCACCCTTACCCCTGCGGAGTCTCTTCTCTTGGCTCATAGGAGCACTTGACCTAGTCTTGCCTCAGGGATTACCCAGGCGGAGTAGGGTCTCACATAGTCCAAATATGTTGATAAGGGAAATATATGTGTCACTTAAAGATTTTAAGTTCCTTTTCGTTTAACTCAAAGATCATTACTAAGTCATCAGTTGCATGGTTATGGTTTTCCTCATTCCTGTTGTCTATGCATTATATTTAAAGCCTATGGTCTTCTGAATTGTTTCTCTCGGCTTCGTAACAAGTGATGTTTGAAGTGCTTGTAGATAAAGGCCTCACAAAGGGAATTTGAAAGGATACTTGATGAACACAGGTCAGATTCATTAATGATAATTCTGATCTATATGATTGCCTACCACATTTTCTAAGACAGAGAATCATATATTGCATATTAATTGAGTTAATGTAGTAACATTAATATCAACTACCCATCAAGCTTGTCTATGATTAATATGATCTTTTAAAATCAAGATGAATCAGATTTAGTTGTATAGGAACTCAAAGAGCAAATATAAAAGTCAACTGTTGACATGTTGTTTAAAATGTGTAATGTGTTATATGTTCTGCTTAAAGTTATAGAAGTTTTCACAGAGTGCAAGGATTTGATTATTACCAACTGTTTTTTTTAATCTGAACTCAATCAAGTTCTTATTTGATCTTTCTGTATACAGAAATATTACATTTTTTTAAAATTTTTTTTGTTTTTTTTATTGGTGACATGCCTTGAACCCACAACTTACATGCCTTGAACCCACAACTTATGGTTGCAATAGTGAGCACCTTCCACTATTTGAGGAAAAAAAGGGTGGTACCAACTGCCAATCCTTGAACCCTTGGACGTCTTGCATGTGCTCCTAATAATGCAAGCATAGAGACACAAGGAAGATTGGTGAGCACCTTGCCACTGGCTCTTGTCACATAGAAAGGTTACATTATACTCCACTTTTTCAAAATTCTGATTTTGGGAAGGGATGGCTGGGTGGGTGGGTTATGTAAGTTACAATTTTTTTTTTATAATTTCTGTTTTTATATTTTTGAATGCGTCATTAAATTTCTAACTAATGCATCAAGCATAGCTGAAGTCCAGATCATGAGGTGTTTATTTATTAATTAAACATGAAAGCGTATGTGCAGAATTCAAAAGGTTATTTGGTATTCTTTTTAATAGTTTAGGATCTGTTTTGCAAAATGGGGAGGAAAGCAGAACTGGTTTTCGAGGTTTCTTTCTTGTGGCAGGCAACCTTCAATACGGATGGCATTTTACCTTTAGGGGTTGTTTGTTAATTTCACATGTGATGTAAAAATGCGTTACATATGTAAATGATTCACATGTGAGTCATTTACATATGTAAATGACTCACATGTGAAAAAGAATTCATTGTTTGTTATTTTCACACCTCTTTCAATGTGAATCTTTATTGCACCAATGGTTTATTCGTCTTTTTATAGTTTTTTGCAAATTTTGAAAAATCCATAATGAATCAAGTGATGATATTTAATATTATAAGCATTGTTGGCTTTTTGAAGAAGATTAACGGTTTGGATTAGAAAAAAGAGGTCCAAAAAAATTAGAATTGAAGATCAAAAGGTCTATCATTTTTTTGTAAATATCTCACAATATATGAAAGATCAACGGTTGAAATTTGATCTACTACTCGTGTTTGATCTTTTAAAGAGACTCAACGGTTCAGATCTTGAATTTGACTCTATGATGATCCAGAAATTTGAAAAAAGTGGACTGCCTGTTCAACACTATCTAACAATAGTGTTTGCATCCAATGGCTGATATGTTTTTTGAAGATATCTCAAGATCCATTTTGAATCAGCTCCTGAAACTTGACCGCATAGCTGAAAATGGCCTTTTGAACTAGATGAACGGTCCGGATCGTGAAAATGGGCCCCAGGAAAATCCAGAATTGACGATTAACAGTCAGAATTTACGCATAAATATCTCACAATTTAAGAAGATCCAACGGCTGAAAATTTTTTTCATAGCCGTTTTGGCCTTTCTAAACACTCTGGACGGTTCAGATCTTGATTGTGACCACCAGAAAATTAAAAATAAATAAATAAAAGGCGTCCTGGGCGTTGAAGCACTGTAGCAGTGCTATTTTGGTGTTGCTGTGTAACCAATTCACACCTCATTAGGTGTGTAATGGAGAGCCCCTTTTCCCATCCATTTTACACATCAAATTCATATCTAATTTACACACCACATGTGTAAAAGTTGCAAACAAACATAAAATGTGTGAAACCATTTCCCATGTGTAGTGTTTACATATGTAAATGGGAAAAACAAACGACCCCTTATAATGGTTGATCTTCTTCTTCATTGGGTGCCCGGGGGCGGGGGTGGGGGGGGGGGGGGGGGGGTGGGATGGTGGGGAAGAGAGAGAGAGGGAGTTTAGGAGCCAATAGGTCTTCCCCATTCTGCCAGACAGCCTTACAGAGAGAGAGAGAGGGAGTTTAGGAGCCAATAGGCCTTCCCCATCCTGCCAGACAGCCTTACATCTAGTCTTGTGGTATCCTCTTTCTTCCATGGGCCCACAAACATACAGCAACAGCTCTCTTGTCCCTTTGTTATCTTCAGCTTCTTCAAGTACAACTCTTGAAATTTCTGGAGGTGTAAAATCCACAAATAAAACAACTCTTCTGTGATGTTGCATGGTGGCATGAATCACATAATCCCTTTCTTCCATGAATTGAATAATGTTGGTCTGAATTGGTTAGTTAGAGGTTCACACTCTGTATGATAGATATGCTGCTCTTCTTGAAATTTGCAGGTCGACTTCTGTACAAGGAAATTTGCTACAGCATAATCTTGGCCCAGAAGTTGTCAGTGCCCTTAAGGATCTCAAGAAAAAACTCCCTGAAATTTAGATGAACTAGCTAAAGTTTGTTTTTCCTGAATTCATGTTTCTTACACTTCAAGCATGCCATTCGTGCATTAACCCCATTCCTTGTATCATTCTTTCCTATAGTTGTATTGATGTTGTTCTTTCCTATAGATGTATTGATGTTGTATTAAGAAGGTGAAATTTTGCTAGCAATTGTTTATACAATATGCATTTTTGTATTTATTCACTTTCTTGATATGGTTTCCCAATATTTTGATTGTTTTGAATGCTCACTTGGCTTAGTTTCATGGAAAAACACTTTCTACTAGACCATCAGATGCTAACTAATTTGTTAGGGAACTTCTTGGGGATTGATTTTAAACTTAGTTCTTCTCAAATTTTGTCAGGTTTTAGCAGAGTGATATTGCCCATTGTATCTGGACACACTATGGCTTCTCCTACCTCTCTAAGTTATTTTGGATGGGGGCCTACCTTTTATTGAGGGAGACTGTGGGCTCTTGGCTCATGAAGCTGACCCCATATGTTGATGATTCGTAATTAATGCATAATCTGTGTTTGTTAGATGCATTTATCGTGTGTACCTTGACTGTCGCACATTTAAGTTGTCACCCGCAACTTTGGTTGGGTTGGGTTTTGGGCGTATGACATTTGATCCAAATTCTGAAAGGGACGACCTGAACCCAATCCAAACTCAACTGTGGGTACCTGAATTTGTAGAGGGCTAAATAAAACCCAACTGCAATCCAACTGGAACAAAGTTACCCCCCTTGGTTTCTAATTATCTTTTTTTAATGAAGTAATTCGGATTAAACCTGGCTTAAGCTGGTCCTGAACCTGATTTGGACCCATCTGAACCGTATGCAATACAAATTGACTTCATAAATTCAGGACGGTGCCCTACCCTAACCCCAATCTACCCAACTCCAGCCAACTTGAGCTTGAATTTTGGTTGTGTTTGGTTCAATCTTTTTTGGGTTGGCACAATAGATTCAAGTCCAAACTTGTCAAAGGATGACAGAACCTAGAAAAGAAAAAGGTTATACCTCAATAGCACTCTAAATTTTACCCTCTGCATTCATGTGGGGTTTATGTTTTTTATTGGTGAACTTTGCTTAGAGTTGATGTGTTGGTTCAATAAGTTAGTGCTGGAGGGAGAAGACTAGGCCATCGATGGAGGGATGTACCATTCAGCAAGGAACATAAGACATTGCCGGTTTTATTTCTTAGTGGCTTGAGTTGTGGAATTCAAGCCGAGGTTGAGATTGTTGGGTTTGTGTATTGTATTCCGTATTAACTAAATGGGTCCATTGGATTAGCCAAGAATTGGATTAAGATAAAGGTATTTTGGTCATTGTATTGGGGCTTTCTTGGGGGCCAAGAAAGCGGAGACTATATATTAATGTAATACGCAATCCTAAATTTTGCTGAAGAGAGTGGCCTCTCTTGTCCATGGTGCTCGACACAACGTATGAGAGACGATAAGAACTTAAGAGTCTCTGTATGCCTTTGTTTGTTGTAATAAAGATGATATCTTCTCTATCTGTGGATGCAGCCCCTCTTAGGTAAACCACATAAATTTTTTGTGTCTTTTTTTGTGTGTAACTTGATTGTCGATTGTAGGTTTTGTGTTTCCGCACATTGCATAACAAGTGGTATCAAAGCCTGAGTTGTGGTGGGGGATCGACGGACGAGATCTATCTCAGAGATTAGATTTGTTTTAATCTAGTGAGCCATAAAGAAGAAAAGAGGTATCAATCACCTCTCGGTGTTTCCTTGTTTCATTGGAGACTTAGCAGAGTTAAGCGTAGACTCATTTTGGGTTTGGGTTGAAACTTTTTGGTGGCAAGTGATGAACAAGAGTCCTTAACTTGTCTTCGTTGACAAGTATAGAAGAGTCTTTAAAATTCAAGAAAGCGGAGATTATGTATTGATATATTTTGTAACCCTAGATTTTGCTGAAAAGAGTGGCCTCTCTTGCTTATAGTGTCCGACATCATGTATGAGAGACGAGAATGAGAGTCTCTGTATGCATTTATTATAGTGAATGTGATATCGTCTCTATTCATAGATGTGGCTTTGCTCAAGGAAACCATGTAAATTCTTTTATATTCTCTTCTTATGTGTAGATTGATTGTTGATCATAGATTTCGCATTTCTGTATGTGCACAAGAATTCACACGTGATAAGCATCTCATCTTGTATACGCGCATTATAATGGCACCAACCCAGCTACTGAAATTGTAGTGGTACATCCTGTTTGCCCTATGAGAATCATTTTGACATAGGGGTCAACCTTAGATGGGGCATGTTCCGGATTTGTACCATTCATAACACTGCCGTAATATTGTAGATCCTCTGGACCCAACACGATTGAAAGGCATGTAATATTGGCAATTTCATGGGATGGCCAAAACTTGGGTTTCTAGCGTTGTAATTTTATGTTTTAGATAGACTGAACACTCTATTGTAGCCACAGATGATGATCTTCTTCACAGACATGAGCATCCAAGTATTTTATCTTTGGACCGGTCGGACAACTCAACAGACTGGTCGAATTTCCTGCATACTGACATCTGAAGACAGAACTAAAGACAGACCGATCAGATGAGTACCCGACCGATCGGACCCCATACCCGACCGGTCGGCTTGGGTAACCGATAGATTGGCTGGGTCGGCAGTCGCGCGATTCAGAAGCTCTATTTTTTCGGGATTACCTTGTGTGCTTCCTTATTCTTCACGAATCAATAACGGAAAGGACTCTAGGGTTCCTCTTTATTTAAGGAACACCTCTCCATGAAGAGAATGAGCTCTCTAGATCAAAACCCTAATATACTTAGAGAGATTTCATCTTCCCATAAGGTATTCTACTCTTGAAGTTCTGCAACGCCTCCTTCTGAGTTCCAGTTCGCTTCTCCGCTGTGCATGTTCATCTTTAGTGGCTTCAAGGCGTGAAGATCAATCTAGAAGAGAGTGAATGACGTGTGCATTGACAAGAAGAGCTTCGGTCCCTTAGGTTGTGTTCAACTGGGTTAAGGGTAGCAAGTAGCCTTGTAACTTTTTCTTCATAGTGATTATTCTTGATGGACCACTGGTAGGTCCCGTGGTTTTTTCCCTGTTGGATTTTCCACGTAAAAATCATGTGTCCATCTATCTCGATGATTGTTTGATTGTTTGTGATTACTCATTGTTTATATCTGCATAGCATACATCAACTAGGACCTTAACCTGTGTCAAGGTTTAAAGTTTTTCAAGTGGTATGAGAAAAGGCTTTTACCATTGTTTTAGATCTCTTTTTGTGTCTGCTATGGAGATTCCTAGAGATGGCACGTCCACCAATAAACCTCCTTACTTAGATGGAACTAACTATGCAAATTGGAAAGTGAGAATGGTTGCTTTTTTACAGTTGACTGATATTGATGTCTGGCAAGCCATTCACGTTGCTTACTCTTCACCTACTGTTACATCCGATGGAAATGTTGAAATCCCTAAACCAATGGCTAAGTGGAGCAAGGAGGAAAAATCAGCTTTTCTTGCTAATAGTAAAGCTATGAATGCTATCTTTAACGGTGTTTCACCCACTGAATTTAGGAGAATTTCTAAGTGTAACATCGCCGAAGACGCATGGTGTATCTTGGAAACAGTTCATGAAGGAACTGGTAGGGTTAAAAGGTCGAAACTTCAAAAATTGACCACTGTGTTTGAAACCCTGATCATGGAAGGGAATGAAACATTTGATGAGTTTTATGCCAAATTAAATGATGTGGTGAATTCAACTTTTAATCTAGGGGAGATCATACCTGAAAAAAAAATTGTCCAAAAAATTCTTCGATCTCTCCCTGAAAGATTTGACCCCAAGGTTGTGGCAATTGAAGAAACTAGTGATCTGGACACCCTTTCAGTTGATGAACTAGTTGGTAATTTGCAGACTTTTGAAGCCAATCTGAGATCAACTAAAAAATCAAAGGGTATTGCTTTGATCTCTTCCAAATCGGGGAATGACAGAGATGGTCCTGAACCAGACTCTGATAACCCTGATTTTGATGCGTTTCTGGTCAGAAAATTCAAAAAGGCAATGAAAAGTTCTGAAACAAGGGATTTGAAAAATGCTTACAAGAAAATCAAGTCTAAGAACAAATCAAATTTCACCTCTGATGTCAAGCCATTTTCGAATCCTGCTGCTAAGCCTGAAAAAAATAGTTCCAAGATCCCTCCTAAAAATACTCAATGCCATGAATGCAAGGGATTTGGTCACTATGCATCTCAGTGCGTTAATCGAACTCTGAGGAATCAGAGCAATCAAGGTAAAGTGTTCAATGCCACTTGGGATGACGATTCGGAAGAAGAAGACCAATTTCCAGAATCTGAATCCTCTGATGTTAGTAAGTTTATTGCTTTCATGGCACAATCTAACAGCTCTTCTGTCAAGAATGCCAGTAATGTAGGGTCGGCTTCGGATTCTGACAGTGATTCTTCTATGGATGACATTCCCCGGTCTGAAAAAGGGTTATTAAATGCCTATGACAAGCTGTTGAAAGATTCCAAAAGGGTAGCCTTGATTAATGATGCTCTTCAGCGAAAAGTGAAAATTTCTAAAAAAGTAATTACGTCTCTTAAAAAGGAATTGAAAGAAGCTCAAGGTAAGATATCTACCCTAGACTCTCAGAATATTCTTTTGTCTAACAAGTTGATTGATGTAGGTAACAATTAGAAGCTATTGCATGATCAGTCCCTTAAGACTTCCACCGAATTGGAAACTGTTAGTGAGAAATTAAAATCCTGCAAAGAAGAGAATGTATCATTGGTTCACGAGCTTGCTGAAGCTAAAGCTGACTTATCAAGAATGAATATAGGATCAAAGAAGTTGGATGAAATTCTTTGTGTTCAAAAGGCAAGTGCTGATCGACAAGGACTAGGATTTGAACCTGGGTCTACGTCACAAAATCCAGGTAAGTTCATTAAAGGTACCACCCTAACCACTTCTGTACCCATTGTTCAAGCACATCGACAAGTGAATTTTGTCAATAATTCAGAATGGAAAACTTTCCGTACTATATTTGTTCCTATCTATCATTTTTGTGGAATTAAAGGACACATAAGACCACATTGTAATAAGTTGAGAACTGTAACCCGAAATTAACTGAGGAAGAGGTATTCCTTGCCTCAAAAGGTCAAGACTAAATAAGTCTGAATTCGAAAGTCTGACCTATACTGTAATGTGGTCCTTACTGCCCTACGTGCACAAAATTCACATATATGGTACTTGGACAGTGGGTGCTTGAGACATATGTCTGGCGACAAATCATTATTCACTTCTCTTGAGAAGTGTAATACTGGAAACGTCCAATTTGGTGATAGGAACAAATCAAATGCTATTGGTAAGGGTACTGTTCATATTCCAGGTATGCCTCCTATTCACAATGTCTTTTTAGTTGATGGTCTTAAAGCAAACTTGTTGAGCATCAGTCAACTCTGCGAATCTGAACATGAAGTACACTTTACTATGAATGATTGTACCATTGTTAATAAAGAAGGATTGACGGTACTTCATGGAAAGAAAAATTCTGATAACTGTTATGTTATTGAGACCTCTAATCGTCTACAATGTCACTTAACTTCAGTAGACACTGTTGATCTGTGGCATCAACGTTTAGGTCACGTCAATTTTTCAGACCTTAAACTTCTTTCTAAACAAGAGTTAGTTCGAGGACTTCCCAAATTTCAAAAGACCTCCAACATTGTCTGTGGTCCATGTCAATTGGTAAGCAACATCGGTCACCCCATAAAAAACTTGACCAACAGACTACATCAAGACCACTTGAATTACTTCATATGGATCTCATGGGTCCCACTCAGATACAAAGCATTGGAGGTAAGAAATATATATTTATCACTGTTGATGATTTCTCACGTTTTACTTGGGTAAGATTTCTAAGAGAGAAATCAGAAACTTTTGATGTTTTTCATTATTTATGGCTTCAATTGATTACAGACAAAGGTGCTAAATTTGGTGGTGTATCCAAAATCAGATCTGATCATGGAACAGAGTTTGAAAATTCTTACTTTCAATCCTTTTGTGCTGAAAATGGAATTAAACATGAATTTTTAGCCCCAATTACTCCTCAGCAAAATGGTATTGCGGAAAGAAAGAACCGGGTTGTCCAGGAAATGGCCCGTGTTATGATTCATAGCAAACAAATACCATAGAAATTTTGGGCTGAGGTAGTAAACACCTCTGTTCATGTGATTAATCGGGTATATTTTAGACCTGGAACTAAGATAACTCCTTATGAAATTTGGACCGGTAGAAAACCAACAGTTAAATACTTGAGAACCGTTGGGAGTAAGTGCTATATCTTTAAAGATTGAGAACATCTTGGTAAGTTTGACTCCCGAAGTGATGAAGGTGTGTTTCTTGGCTATTCATTGGATAGCAAAGCATATCGGGTATTTAACTTGCGTACTTCTACTGTTATGGAATCAATCAATGTGGTTGTAGATGATGGAGAGTCACATTTCAGTTCTGACAATGATGAGGCAAATTTACCTCTTTCTTCTTTACATGATACTGATGCCAAACAGAAAAACTCTTCAAAGTCAAATGAACCAAATAGGAAGTTATCTAACACAACACTAGGAGATTCGTCTAAAGATCAGGAAGAACCAATGACACCCACTAATGCACAAAGGCCTTCTATGGATCCAGTCATTTCCCACCAAGACAAATCATCCAGGATAAATCCAAAAGCCAGAGCTTGGAAACATCACTTGTTATCCGATATTATTAGAGATGTGAATGAGCCTAGGCGCACTCGTCAACAGGTAAGTGATGAGGTAAGTTATATCTGTTATCTTTCTACGCTTGAACCTCATAATGTATCCGAAGCACTTTAAGATGACTCTTGAATTAATGCCATGCATGATGAATTAGAACAGTTTGAGCGGAACAATGTATGGCAGCTTGTTCCTTGACCAACTCATACTAATGTGATAGGCACAAAGTGGATTTTTAAAAATAAAACAGATGAGTTGGGTCAGGTTGTGAGGAATAAAGCTAGACTGGTGGCACAAGGTTATACACAAGTTGAAGGTATTGATTTTGATGAAACCTTTGCCCCTGTAGCCAGACTTGAGTCTATACGAATCCTGTTTACTCTCGCATGTGCACTAAACTTTAAACTCTTTCAAATGGATGTCAAAAGTGCATTTTTAAATGGTTTCTTGAATGAGGAAGTGTATGTTGAACAACCAAAAGGATTTCAAGATCAGCAGTTTCCTGATCATGTGTATAAGCTAAACAAGGCATTATATGGTTTAAAGCAAGCTCCTCGCGCATGGTATGAACGGTTAACCAAGTTTCTTCTTGACAATGGTTTTCGTCGAAGAGGAGCTGATAAAACCTTGTTCATAAAGAATGAGGAAACTGATATTCTGATTGCACAAGTATACGTTGATGACATTGTGTTCGGTTCCACCTCACAGTACTTGGCGAATATGTTCTCTGAACTTATGACCAGTGAATTTGAGATGAGCATGGTTGGTGAATTGGCTTTCTTCTTGGGATTACAAATAAAGCAAAGTGCAGACGGTATATTTATTTCACAATCAAAATATGCCACTAATCTTCTCAAGAAGTTCGGTATGATTATGTCAAAGCAGGAACGCATCCCAATGAGTTCTTCTGTTAAACTTAGCTTAGATACAAAAGGAAAAGCTGTTAATGATACTTTGTATCGTAGCATGATTGGAAGCCTGCTTTATTTGACTGCCAGTAGACCGGATATTGCATTCAATGTGGGTGTTTGTGCTCGTTATCAATCAAGTCCTAAGGAATCGCCTGTTAAGGCTGTTAAGCGCATCATGAAATATGTGCGTGTAACTATCAATTACGGCATTTGGCTAACAAGAAACACCAACACAACTGTTGTTGGATATTCAGATGCTGATTGGGCTGGTTGTGTCGATCACCGGAAGAGCACTTTAGGTGGTTGTTTCTTCATTAGCAATAATCTTGTTGCATGGCATAGTAAGAAATAAACCTCCACCTCTCTCTCTACTGCTGAAGCGGAATATATTGCAGTTGGGAGTTTTTGTACTCAGCTACTTTGGCTTAAGCAGATGTTGTCTGATTATGGTATTCAGCAGGATCTTATGACAATTTATTGTGACAATAGGAGTGCAATTGATATCTCGAAGAATCCTGTTCAGCATTCACGAACAAAACACATAGACATCAGGCATTATTTCATTCGTGAATTAGTTGAAGCCAAGATTATTACTTTAGAACATCTTCTAACTGAGCATCAATTGGCAGATTTGTTCACAAAACCCCTTGAGCCTTCTCGTTTTGAATCTCTTTGTAAATCTCTTGGAGTAGGTCTCCATCCGTCTCCATCCCTAGTACTCTTTTCCTTCACTCTTTGCATGCACATGCCTGTTTCATTTACTGTTTTTTTATGATTATCTGATCAGTTGTGCACTTTGTTTTGACTTAGTTTTTCGGCTCACATGTCTTGGTACATTGCACAAAGGGACTCATTCCCTGTCTTGCTCTTGTGTTTCTCACATTCATTCAGTTTCTTCCGAGTGCTTTCATTTAAAGAATGTGTTCATTCTTGTAGGTGGTTTCAAAAAAAAAAAAAAAAGGAGGTGAAGTTATCTATTCAGGGGGAGTGTTTCAATGATTATCCAACAGTTACAACATTTTTCAGTTCTCATACAAATAAGTCATGCCATTATAAGCTGTGAGTTCCCGGTGTATTACCTTGACATCATTTAGCTTATTAACTATGGTCGAACATTGGCACTTACATTGATGATCTTCATAATAATAGCTTTTTATTGGCATGTCGCATTTCCGCATATTTTATTCTCTTCATGTTTTGCATGCTTATTTGCTACTCTTTGTGAGTTAAAAAAAGAAAAAAACTCACATTGATGTGATCCGACCGGTCGAGAAAGTTCGCCGACCTGTCGGGTCTTTGTTTCATTGTTTTCCAAAAATGCAACCCGTCCGATCGGTTCCTTCTGTGACCGGTCGAGTATCCTCTACCTTGTTTCCCGAATTGGAAATCGACCGGTCGGGCTCCTTCATCCGACTGGTCAGACATGTGTTGGTTCGTTAATATTCAGCGCGTCCGTTCATCTTCTCCTTTCTACTTATATATTTCGCGTCCCTTCTTTTCTTCCTTTACCTCTTTGTGTTGCGCGTCGGTTCCTTTCTTCTTCTTCTCTTCTTCTCAATTGTACTCTAGAGGTATGAGCATTCAACATTTCTTCTCTATTTCTTCTCTATTTCCTTTGTTTTATGCTTGTCTCTTCTCCTTCAAACGCATACTCAAATGGAGATTCTATGTTGCTGTTAGCTCATATTGGGTTGGATGTTCTACTTCTATTTCTCATTTTTGGTTTCTCTATTCCCTATGATATTGGTGTTATGATGCTTGTGATTGTTTGTATATGCTGTTTGGACATTTCTCCTCTCATTTGCGCTTCATCATGCATAGTTCTTTCTTATGCACACCACATGTTTGCTGAAATGCCACAATGACCTTCATCCTTCTCTAATGAAGTTTTTGCTGATATTTCTCTATTCTTTGATGATATGTGATCCTACTATTTCCATTATCTTTAGTTATGGCACCTAAGAAGGCTGTTGCTTCAAAGCAAAAAGGTGTGGCAAGTAGTTCCTCTACTCCCACCTTTGACACTTACCGTTTCCTGTCCAAAGCAAAAGCGCAACAATATGAGACCATCTTTAGCAAACGCGCGGTTCTCTTTGAACGGCCAATCAATCCTCTTCATTTTGTCACATTGGCATTTGGTGCTTGGCTTCTTTCTCGTGGCTGGAACTCTCTTTATTCTTTTGAGACTGAGATTTTCCCTGACGTAGTTCGGGAATTTTATAATAACATGTATGAAATGACTGGTAGTATGATCAAGTCTTATGTTCGTGGCCAGCATGTTTCACTCACTCCTCAGTCATTGAGTTGGTTCCTTCTCATTGATCAGACTCCGGATGCAAAATATCCTATTCCTGACTCTGACCCTGATACAATGGAGGAGGATGCTGCTCCCATCGATTTTAATGAGGTAGCTTCTGCCTTGTGTGGTGCGCCACGTGATTGGCCTGATGATCCTTTGTTGAAGCAAAGAGAACTAACTGATTCCTACATGCTTCTCAATATTTTTGTGAAGAACAACATTGAACCTCATGGTCACCATTCTGAGATTTATCGGGAGGCAGGTTATTTGTTGTATGTCATTGGCAGTGGTCTGCCTATTGATATTCCACATGTGATATTTGACACTATGTACAGAGCTCATTCCGCTGCTAAGAACGCTACGTTGCCTTATGGCGTTTTGCTCTCCTGGTTTCTCATCGCCAAAGATGTCATGCCCTCCATGCAAGATGTTACTGTTCCTCTTCCGAACCCGATCACAATGAGTACTCTGTCGCAGTCTCGATCTCAACTTCGTCAGCCTGCTCCTCCACGGCCTGTTCCTGTTCCTGCTGCTAAGGCGGATATTCCTGATGCTTCCTCTATCCATGCTCGGTTATCAGCATTTAAGGATTCTCTTTGTGATCAGGCTGCGTATCTTGCGCTTCTTCATGAAGATGTTCAAACACTTCGCCATGAAGTGAGTAGCGAACTCGATGGGATTCAGTCCAAATTAGACTCTATTTTGGATCATCTTCGTCGTTCCTGACCTTGCTACATGTTCGGTTCTTCATTTTGCATTGGCTTATACCCCTTTTTCAATTCATGCCCAAAAAGGGGGAGACACACGCATTTTGTCATGGATATGCTTGTTGTCATGGATATGCTGGGCATAATGCTCTAATCTACAGAGCTCAAGTTAGGTTGCTTGTTTTGATTGCTAAGTTTGCTGTTATGTGGATTTACTTTTACTTATCTGATCTTGTGCCTAAACTGGTTCTGTTTTCAGTATTCTTTTTTAGGTTTTTTTTGCAGAACTTCCAAGTCTTCAAGTTTTCATGTTTTGTTTACTTCTGTCTTGTTTGGGATGAGTGGGTAGTTTGTTCAGTCTAGGCAGTTTTATCTATGAATTGCCAAAGGGGGAGATTGAAAGGCATGTAATATTGGCAATTTCATGGGATGGCCAAAACTTGGGTTTCTAGCGTTGTAATTTTATGTTTTAGATGGACTGAACACTCTATTGTAGCCACAGATGATGATCTTCTACACAGACATGAGCATCCAAGTGTTTTATCTTCGGACCGGTCGGACAGCTCAACAGACTGGTCGAATTTCCTGCATACTGACATCTGAAGACAGAACCGAAGACTAACCGATCGGATGAGTACCCAACCGATCGGACCCCATACCCGACCGATCGGCTTGGGTAACCGATCGGTCGGCTGGGTCGGCAGTCGCGCGATTCAGAAGCTCTATTTTTTCGGGATTGCCTTGTGTGCTTCCTTATCCTTCGCGAATCAATGACGGAAAGGACTCTAGGGTTCCTCTTTATTTAAGAAACACCTCTCCATGAAGAGAATGAGCTCTCTAGATCAACACCCTAATATACTTAGAGAGATTTCATCTTCCCATAAGGTATTCTGCTCTTGAAGTTTTGCAACGGCTCTTTCTGAGTTCCAGTTCGCTTCTCCGCTGTGCGTGTTCGTCTTGAGTAGCTTCAAGGCGTGAAGATCAATCTAGAAGAGAGTGAATGACGTGTGCGTCGACAAGAAGAACTTCGGTCCCTTAGGTTGTGTTCAACTGGGTTAAGGGTAGTAAGTAATCTTGTAACTTTTTCTTCATAGTGATTGTTCTTGATGGACCGGTGGTAGGCCCCGTGGTTTTTTTCCGGTTGGGTTTTCCACGTAAAAATCATGTGTCCATCTATCTTGATGATTGTTTGATTGTTTGTGATTACTCATTGTTTATATCTGCATAGCATACATCAACTGGAACCTTAACCTATGTCAAGGTTTAAAGTTTTTCAACGTCTATCATGACAATGAGCAGTCGATGGTCAAACACATTGACCCCTGGAATTGAAGTTTATTAATCCAACAACCCTTACTATTCTTGCCCTTACAATTGGTCTCTATGGTTTACAGTCACTTCACTTCGAATACATAGACGGCATATGCAGAGCGATCTCTGTGGAAACTATGATTCATTTTATCTACTCCTCAAATCATGAACAAAGTTAAGAGGAAATAGATAGAAGTGAGTTGAGGAGTAGACTTTATATCACATTAGTGGTTTACTCTCCGTCCCTCGATATATATTAAAGCTCTAAGAATCAAAGTCTGTGACGGGTGCCATATCAGCACCCCCTATTTATCTTTTTTCCTAGAGTGCCACGTAGGTATGTCAAGTCTCTTGATTGAAACTAACTTTCCATTTTTTCCAAATATATTTTTATTGCATATCTTCTCGATCTTACTACGAATCTTTGAAACTCCATCTTTTTCGAACTCTATTTTTATCACATGGATCTTAGGAACCAACAAAGATCGCTTAGATCATCGCTCAGATCAGATCTAAAGAAGAAGAAGAAGAACCGGGGAAAACCGTTGTCAGCGATCGCTCAAATCAGATTTGAAGAAAAAAAAGAAAAATGCTCAAATCAGGTCTGAAGAAAAAGAAGAAGAATGGGGGAACTGACTGCTTCGATTGCAGTTCGGCCAAGTCCTCTGTTCTCTGGTGACTTGATCTATGAAAGTTGTTCGGAGAAGAAAACTTGTGCGCTCTTGCATCATTAGCTGCTAAAGAAAAAGTCAGAGGGGGGACTGAGTTGCAATATCTGGAGAAGAGATATTCGGGCTTCTTGGGTACAATATGGCAGAAGGATCAAAGATTTTATGACTCAGTTTTGCAGATCAGAAGATACATATGGGTCAGATCTGCGGTGGGCCACATCTTGCACACAAATCTATAGAAGGGAAGTTCTGTGGACCAGATTTCTTGAGGATTGGCGGTGAGTCCTCATTTATTCTTCTTTCTTATTTTCTCTTCATCCTCACAAATCCTCATATCTTTCTCTATTTCTTTCCTCAGATTCTTCATCGACACACCACCTGAGAGGGTAAGTTTAAAGCGTACATTTCCTTCATGATTGAGTGCGCTGTTTTCTCTCTTCGATCATTGTTAATCCCCTCGATGTTACCACATCTAGGTTTTCTATATCTCTGTTGTTGGATTGATTTCATTTCAATTTTATTTTGTTGATTGTAATTGTTTTTCGTCTGGAATTTTAGGTTTATTAGTTTAGCTTTAGGTTTATTTTGGTTTCGCAAGGCCATTAGTGGAAAAAGCTCGCCCCCTGTGATATCTGTCTCTCCAAAAGGCAAAATCCATTCAATTTGCGCATATTGTGGGCTTGATTTCGCCGATTGAACTGACGACAACATTCGATGGCGATCCTCGCAGGCTCCAATCACCATCTCCTCTCTCTCCTTGCGATCTTTCTTTCAAATGTAGGATTCTTGTTTTTTTCTTTCAAATCTGGTCTATTAACTAATTTTCTCCATTGATTTCATATTAGATGAGCCCATAGACTCGAGATTGCTCAGATCTGATGTTCTTAACCCGTGGCTCATCAGATCGCTTCAATATGATCAGATCGGTAGCTTTTTTGTTTTTTGCTCTTTGACCAATCTAAGGGATGGTGTTTATCTGAAGCTTATTTATGTGACACATGCTTTTGTTGAAAAGAAAAAAGGCATTTGTTGATGGTTATTATAAAGAATGACCCTTTTTTTTTACTTTGATAGTTTTAATTGTATATAATGTTTCTTTTGAGCGTTACCATGTGAAGGAAAAAAAAAAGGTTTAAACAGTAGCATATGGTTGTAGATAAAGAATAAAGAATATTATCTTGCATGATTACACTTGTAGCAATATTTGTTTCCCTTTGATAAGAATTTGTTTAGCTTTTACATGGTTGTATGTATGTGTTATTCATGATGTTCTTTTTTAATGTGATATTTCTAAATGTATTTTTTTAGGGCTCGGGCTTAGCACGGGCCTTTGTTGCTAGTTTGACATCTAAATATGAGTAAAATAAAATGTAACATTACTGGTTTTTACTTACCTTCTGCTCTTTCAATCCGAACACCCTAATGTAGAAAGTAAGATGGTTAATGACATCATGTACTTGTTTATTTTTCTTTGACTGAAATATTTTATGCAAAATAAATTGACCCAAAAACCTTAACCATGCATATATTATATTTGAATAAACCAGCAGTATAGTAAGCAAAGTATTGATTGAGACCTTGAAATGGTCCATTTCAGTTTCTAAATCGAATCAGCTATGTAATTGGGAGAGATAGGGTGTGTACATGATTGGACATGGGGATGTGTGTTTCTATAATGATAGTGAGAAATCAGTGTCATGTGGTCCCTACTACAATATCTTCTAATGTCATGTGGTCGGTGATTTCGATCCCACCATACTCTGGGTCAGTCTAATATTAGCTGTTGATTGTCCATTTTATTTATTTCATTGAGAAGGGTGTCTTGTTAGTTTTATCATAATCACAGGATCAACTTTAACCAATCAGATCTGAATAATATAATATATAAATTACACGCATACTTGACTCCATCGTATGTTGAGCTTGTGGAGAAGAACAAGCTATTTGCGCATGGGATTTACAACTCACTTCTACTTCTCCTTGATGTATACAAGTGATGAGAGAGCCAAGCAGTAATCTCTTGAAGTGAAGCAAGTTACCCTAAACCCATGTATTTATAGATCTCTATATTAGTTTCATTCTCTTCATGAAACTCCTAAGTTGGTTAGTACTATCCCTCTTATTAGTAATTTTAGTAGGAAGTAATTATTAGTTTTCAAGTTCAATAGGATTTCCAAATACCAAATAGAAGAGGAGTCTTTAATTGCTTTGGACTCTAAAGGTGGGATCAATGTATGGGCATACGGTCAAGTGGACCACACGTCCAATGCCAACATTCTCCCACTTAGGCCAATTGATCGCAAACTATATCCTCAATTTATTTATTTTTTTATGGAAAATAATTTATTTTGAAAAATAACTCAATTTGAACTTAGAAGGTTGGAAAAAACTGACTTTAACCGATGCACCAATAAAACTCCTCCTACTTAAACTTTGATTTAAATCTTTAATATGTAATTAGACAAATTTGTCCATGTGAAGTGTAGCATTTACATATCTTTAATGACGCACTCCCTTTCATGATCACAATAAGTACATCATTGCTTAACCAAGTCTTTAATGAGGGTAAAATTAGGACTCTTTTCCACAATAATCATATGTACAAGTAATATAAGAAATAAGAATTACGAAATGAAAAAATTTGTAAATTTAATGATCTCTTTAATAGTGTCAACATAAAATAATCCTAATTAGGCAAATCTTGCAGGCCCACATTTACAACATGTTCCTTATAAGCTTTAGGTGCTAATGCCTTCGTTAATAGATCTGATATCACGAGACTCGTCGAAGCTCCAACAATAAACACTAAACCATTTCGTACTTGTTCTTTAAATACAAGGTATTTAACTTCTAGATATTTCAAATTGCTAGAACACTTATTATTATTGGCAAAACGCATTATTGCATAATTGTCAGAGTAAATCATTAGTGTCTTCGAGATACAATCCATAATCCGAAGTCCTGATATGAAATCACACATTCACAATGTATGACCCGTGGCTTCAAAGCAGGCCATGTACTCTACATGAAACATAGATGAAGTAGTTAAAGTTTGTTTTGCAGTCCTCTACGAAACTACTCCGCCTGCCAATAGGGAAAAATATGCTGAAGTAGATTTCCTTGTATTGGAACATCCTATAAAGTCTGAATCAGAATATCCAATCATCTCCAAATGATCGAATTTTTATATGTGAGCATATATCTCCAAGTACCGCTTAAATAACAAAATACTTTATTTGCTACTTGCCAATGAAACATGCCCAGATTACTTTGGTATCTGCTAAGCATTCTCACTGTAAAACTTTTGTCTGGTCTTGTAAATGTCTAAGCATACATCAAGTTGCTGACAGCTGCTGCATAAGGACATTTTTCCATTTGCTTATTTTCTATTTCATTCTTTAGACATTGGTCCTTGCCTCCTTTGATTATAGGAGAATCTTGTGGTTTACAGCCTTCCATGTTAAACTTCTTGAGGATTGTTTTGATATAGGCTTCCTGAGATAACCCAAGTAATCCTCTTTATCAGTCTCGATATATCTCGATTCCTATTACAAATGATACTTCGCTCAAATCTTTCATATAAAAGTTTGCCTCAAGATAATCCTTGGCTTCACGGATCATTCCTAGGTGGTTATTGGCTAAGAAGATATCGTCAACATATAGGACTAATATCATAAACTTGCTCCCACTGATTTTAAGATATATGCAATGATCTACAATATTTTTTGTAAAACCAAAAGATATGATAATTTGATTGAACTTTAAGTACCACTGTTTGGAAGCTTGTTTAAGTCCATATATTAACCTCTTTAATTTGCATACTAAACTTTCTTTCCCTTATTCAATGAATCCTTCAGGTTGGACCATGTAAACTTCCTTTTCTAGATTCCCATTTAGAAATGCCGTTTTGACATCCATTTGATGTAACAATAAATTATAGTGTGCTACAAGTACCGTAATTATTCTGAATAAATCTTTCTTTGATACTGGTGAGTAGGTTTCATTGTAATCGATGCCTTTTCTTTTAGTGAAACCCTTAGCCATAACTAAGGCTTTGAATCATTTGATTTTCCCTTTAGAGTCCATTTTGGTCTTAAAGACCCATTAACAACCAATAGCTTTAGACCCTGCAAGTAATTCGAAGAGATCCAAAACTTTATTATTGGCCATGGATTTAATCTCATTTTTTATTGCATCTAACCATTTATCAGAATTTTCACCATTCATGGCTTATTTCAATGTCCTTGGATCTTCTTTCATTACAATATCCGTTTCTTCAAGATATACAACATAATCGTCCGAGATTGCAAGCCATCTCTCTCAAGTAGACTTTTTTAATTCTCCCGTATCTATTTCATCAACATTCTGTTATGCATCATTCATGATTGGATCATTTAAGCTAGTCTGTTCTAGGAGTATCTCTACGTTAATGGGTGTCACAACCCGAGCCCAAGAGTTCGGGGGTTAGTAAAAGCCAAACCAATGACACACGTGCTCCTGTGCCTATACACGTAGACCTGGTCTAAATGCACACGCACAAGGGAAGGTTCACACGTGCCAAATATGTACGCGGAAGCTGTAGATATCAAAACATCACACTAAACAATGCAAGAAGAAAATACGAAAACAGAACTGCCATATATCGATAAAGGCTTTACAAAATAAACATGTACAACTCATGATAAGCTCCAAGCATGACAAATCTCAAAATAAGGAAGACTCCTATGCAATGAATGTCCAGGGCGCTCTCCGATGGAGTGACTACATCCACTCCTCTAGTCCTGATGGGACCTCAGGGGCCTTACTTGGAGTCTGGCCGACCGATAAAAGGTTGGTCTGGGTATCTGAGCCTGCAACACCAAAGACAACTCATGAATACAACGATTCAGCAATGTATAAGCCATAACAAGTTAACACATGCCGTGTCTAATAGAATAAAGAACATCGTGTAAATCATAATAGGTCACATTCGTATGCTAAGCTGTCATGCAAGAAAGAAACATGCCATGTGAATCAATGTATACATGATGTGTACATAACTAGTTGGAGACTACATTGCCATATGCTCCCAAAAAGGGATCTTATATTCGTGCAGAGAACACCATTGTCCAGGTCAGGGTACAAATGGGTCTCGGGTTCCTGGGGTTCGGATTCCCCAAGACGTTTCATTACTGCAGCAAGGCCATGAAAACTACACCAAATTTACCCCGTCGGGACCCTAAGGCTGAGGCTAAGTAGTTCCTGACTATACAGAATCAATCATGAGAACCCTGAGTAGATCGTGACAAGCATATCTTGCGTGCATATCCGAGATCATGTCTTATACGTGCAAGCATTATAACATAAATACATACATACTCAAGGTGGACTCATAGTACGACTTTCGATGTTACATACAATGATCTTGATAAAGAGTGGAGATCAATGATCGAAATACAACATGTTATGCAAGCAAATCTTATCATATCAACTCACTTTCCTTTACTAGCCAACCCTAATCTAATTATCCAGTGTTTCTAACCGTGTATGATGTTGTTGTTTTAAGTTATCCGCTGCACCGTTGTCTAGTGTTGCATTGTATCAGCTGGTGCACCGAAGTCCCTTAAATCAACACCCATGGGGGAGGTGCTTAACAACTGGATAACTACCATGATTCGCAGCCCTCGAGATCATTCACGCAGTTTATCATGTTCCGTTGGGCAAGTCACTGTTCCCTGCCTTCTATTTGAAAGGTCCTACAGGTCTCCTTCTTTTCCTAATTTTTCTTACTGTTCATGTCAGCCAGCTCAGCCATAGGGTTAACCGTAATCTTCTTACGGCTTAGCCGTAGAAGGCTTCACGGCTTAGCCGTGGCTAGGCCGTAGAAGAGTTGCCAATTTACATACTCTCAGTTATTTTTAGGGACACCCTATATTGTTCTATGGCTTAGGTCACGGTGGGGCTTACGGCTTAGCCGTAGTGTGTTTTACGGCTCGACTGTAGCACATTTCACGGCTTAGCCATGCATGCGCTGGGTCGATTTCTGAATCACGTACAGAAAACCTGTAACGACATCAATTGAGCAAAATTCCAACAGAAAGAGGGAGAATGATATCAAATTGGGCTGTAAACATGTTTTCCCTGCAAACTCATGTGAATTAACCAAAATCAAGCAATTACCAACATGGGTTCATACATATTATGCTTATATTTGCTTTAATTGAGTTCTAACACTGCAATTGCTGTCCTTGGGGCTCAATTCATATCCAAACACCACTCACAGCTATCATGCATGCATGAGAAAGAGAGGGAGAACTCGTGAGTACAGTCATGAAATCATGGAAACGAGAAGAAGAAGATGAGGGTGATGGAGGAGACCTCGAACTCACCTCAACTCAATCACCAAGGAATGAAAAGGCACAATTTCCTCTTTTTGGCTTGATCGGTAGAGAAGAAAACTCAAGAGGGAGAGAGAAATGGAGCTCCACGTGAACTGAGAGAGAAGAGTGAGAGAAATAGTGTAACACTCCGATCCCCTTTGAGTTGGATTAGTGGCTCATTAGTGTGTTTTTGCATTGTTTAGTTCTTTTGGACTTGGTTTTGGGTCATGGGTAGGTAGTTGAGTAGCCTTTGACTTGGGATAGGTAGTTCTAAGCCCTTTTTTGTAATTTTGGTTTTGCTTTGAATGCATCATATTTGCATCATCTTGGTGTCAGCACGTGTAATTTTTTGAGCTCGTCAAATTCCGTAACTGTCTCAGACTCATTCGGAGTCAATTGGAGAAGTTAGACTCTCGTGTGACTTAGTGCCCGAGACGTGTAATATCTGCTTGTAAGGCAGACAGGATGCTTCGCAGGGGATGTGAGGGATTTCTTGCATTCATTTCAGAGAAGAAGGATCAGCGACAGCTCAGTGAGATCACATTAGTCAGAGAGTTCCCGGATGTCTTTCCGGAGGATATGCCAGAGTTGCCACCAGTTCGGGAGGTAGAGTTTTCTATTGATTTGATGCCGGGTCCAGCACCCATCAGTAGAGCTCCATATCGTATGGCACCTGCAAAGTTGTTGGAATTGAAGAAACAGTTGCAGGATCTGTTGGATAAAGGGTTCATACGCCCAAGTGTGTCACCTTGGGGAGCTCCTACATTGTTTGTCAAGAAGAAGGATGGCAGTTTCCGGGTGTGCATTGACTATAGGCAGTTGAACAAAGTGACCATCAAGAACAAATATCCATTACCTAGGATTGATGAGTTATTCGATCAGCTTCAGGGTGCAGCTTACTTTTCGAAAATCGATTTGAGATCAGGATATCACCAGCTCCGGGTGAAGGATGAGGATGTCCCTAAGACAGCTTTCAGGACTCGGTATGGACACTACGAGTTCCTTGTCATGCCTTTCGGTTTGACAAATGCACCTGCAGCTTTCATGGCATTGATGAATTGGGTGTTTACTTCCTTTTTGGACCAGTTTGTTGTGGTATTCATAGATGATATATTGGTCTATTCGAAGACTGCTAAGGAGCATACAGACCATCTGCAGAAGGCATTGCAGCTGCTTAGAGATAACCAGTTGTATGCAAAGTTGTCCAAGTGTGATTTCTGGCTAGAGCAAGTTGCGTTTCTGGGTCATTTGATTTCTCGAGATGGATTAATGGTGGATCCAGCCAAGGTTGAGGCAGTAGTCCATTGGCCCCGTCCTAAATCAGTGACAGAGATTCGTAGTTTTCTAGGATTTGCGGGATATTACCGCAGGTTCGTGCAGGACTTCACGAAGATTTCAGCCCCGCTGACTCAGTTGACTCGGAAGAAGGTCCCGTATGAGTGGACAGAGAAGTGTGAGCGTAGTTTCCAGATGTTGAAAGAAAAGCTCACTACGGTGCCAGTGTTGACTCTCCCTGACGGTAGTGAGGGACTCGTGATTTATTCAGATGCCTCTCACTAAGCTGTGTACTGATGCAGAATTAGCGATTGATTGCCTATGGATCCAGACAGCTGAAAGAGCACGAGAAGAACTATGCCGCCCATGATCTGGAATTAGCAGCCATTGTGTTTGCGCTAAAATTGTGGCGGCATTACTTGTATGGTGTGAAGTTCGAGGTTCATTCCGATCATCACAGTTTGCAGTACTTGTTTACTTAGCATGACTTGAATATGAGGCAGCGGAGATGGTTGGAGTTCATCAGAGACTACGACTTCCCAATCAAGTACCACCCAGGCAAGGGTAATGTGGTTGCAGATGCGCTCAGCAGGAGAGCAGAGAGTTTTCAGGTGTTAGCAGGATTCTATGTTCTTGTGCACGATCAGCCTGTTGAGGTTTGGATGGTGGATGAGATGGTGACGTTAGCTACTACCGTGGTGTTTCAGCCTGAGGTGATTCATTAGATCAAGGATCGCCAGTTTGAGGATCCCCTTCTAGTAACCTTCAGAGATAGGATTGCAGACTGACCTGATTTCAGTTTGGCAGAGGGAGTTTTGTATTTCAGGAGCAGGTTGTGTGTGCCCGCTGTGGATGAGCTGAAGGAAAAGCTGATGACAGATGCGCACCATGCCCGTTATGCGATGCACCCAGGGAGTATAAAGATGTACCGGAATTCGAAGGATAGGTTTTGGTGGAACGATATGAAGCCGGAGATCGCAGGGTTCGTGGCTCGATGTTTGACCTGTCAGAGGGTGAAAGCTGATCATCAACGACCTCCAGGATCATTACATCCCTTACACATTCCGCTGTGGAAGTGGGAGAACATTACCATGGATTTCATCTTAAGACTTCCACTAACCAGTAGAAAGAACAATACGATCTGGGTGATAGTGGATCGATTGATGAAGTCAGCACATTTCCTTCCGTTCAAGAAAAGGATGACATTCACAGAGATGGCCAGGAAGTTTGTTGACAAGATAGTCAGATTGCATGGCACCCCAGCATCGATTGTGTCTGATCGTGACAGTCGTTTTGTGTCCTCATTCTGGAGAGCCTTTCAGGAAGCTATGGGTAAGAAGTTGAGTTTTAGTACGGCATACCACCCCCAGACTGATGGACAGTCAGAGCGTACCATTCAGACATTGGAGGATATGCTTCGAGCTAGTGTGCTGAACTTCGAGAAGAAATGGGATATGCATCTGGCATTGTGTGAGTTTGCTTACAACAACAGCTTCCATGAGAGTATTAGTATGGCACCCTATGAGGCTCTATACGGATGTAAGTGCAGGACCCCAGCGTGCTGGGAGGAGGTAGGAACAAGGAGTTTCCATGGTCCGACGATCATCACTGAGACGATAGAGAAAGTGCAGAAAGTGATAGAGAATTTGAAGGTTGCTCGGTCCAAGCAGAAGAGCTACGCGGATACTCGGAAAAGATCTTTGGCATTCCAAGTAGGAGATTGGGTGTTCCTTAAAGTTTCTCCGATGAAGGGCACTGTGCAGTTTGGTCAGAAGGGCAAGTTAGCTCTGAGATATGTGGAACCGTTTGAAGTCAAGAGCTGAGTTGGAGATTTAGCCTATCGGTTCATGCTTCCAGTTGAGTTCTCCAGAGTCCATGATGTATTCCATGTGTCGATGCTCCGTAAGTATGTGCCAGATCCGAGCCATGTGATTCGATACGATGATATTCAGATTAAGCCTAATGCGACTTATGTTGAGCGTCCGCTTCGCATCGTTAGTACACAAGAACAGATTCTCCACACCAGGACTATCAGATGGGTTAAGGTGTTGTGGGAGCATCACGGTCCAGATGATGCTACATGGGAGCTAGAAGAGCAGCTAGCTCGCCAGTATCCCCAGCTCTTCGCGCAGGTAGGTGGTCATTCCGAGGACGGAATGATTCCTAGTATGGGAGGATATAACACTCTGATCCCCTTTGAGTTGGATTAGTGGCTCATTAGTGTGTTTTTGCATTGTTTAGTTCTTTTGGACTTGGTTTTGGGTCATGGGTAGATAGTTGAGTAGCCTTTGACCTGGGATAGGTAGTTCTAAGCCCTTTTTCGTAATTTTGCTTTTGCTTTGAATGCATCATATTTGCATCATCTTGGTGTCAGCACATATAATTTGTTGAGCTCGTCAAATTCCGTAACTGTCTTAGACTCATTCGGAGTCAATTGGAAAAGTTAGACCCTCGTGTGACTTGATTTGTAAATAGTGGAAACTCATTGGATCTTGTTTTAAACTCCAAAACTATATATACACATCACCTGTACAGATGTCTGTTTATTCCCTTAGTCGGTGCATGCAACAACCAGGAGAAGTTCACGTTCTCTCTCCCTCCTTTTCTCTTCTCTTCATCGTTTTGGGTGGAGTGGGATTTTGCATCCGTTTCAAGTGGGTTCTTTCTCTTCTCTCTGTGATAATCCTCTATCTTTGCTTTGGGTAAGTGGGTTCTTCGTTCTTCTTCTCCAATTGGATCTCTCTCTTTTTCTGTATTCTTATGGTTGTGTGTGTTGTGGTTTTGTTTTGCTTGGGGTTTAGTTGAATTGGAGCTTGATCTCAGTGGATTTGACAAAGCTTTGAGGCAAGTATAAGTACAGGATTGTATAACACATATGGGTATTTTGTTAAATTGCTTTGATTTCATCTTTTTCCATGTACAGGATGTTTTACAGCCAATTTTCTAAGGTATTAGGATCTATTGAGTCTGTTTTGATCAGTTTCTGTATCAGATTCCAGTTTCTGTAACTCAGTTCGTTTTCGTTTCTGTATTGTACGGCTAAGCCGTAACTTGGTACGGCTCAGACTCCAGAGACGTAAATTTTGAACTTTGTTCTACGGCTAGGATACGGCTAAACCGTAAATTGTCCTACGGCTAAGCCGTAATCTAGCCACGACCCAACCGTGAACCAGCCGTGAATTAAATATCTGATCAGTCGAAACTTTCTAATTTCAGTACTCTTACGGTGAAGATACGGCTAAGCCGTGGACTGATCTACGGCTAAGCCGTGGACTCCACCGTAGCTCAGCCGCAAACTGTATCAGATCAGAGGTGGAAGATGACTGGATTAGCCGTGTTTTGAAGGGAACCACCGCTAAGCCATAGTGCATGTTACGGCTAGTCCGTAAGATGTCTTCGGCTAAGCCGTAGGTCACCCATGGCTAAACCGTAAGACTTGGAAAATCTGAAATTAAACGTAGGATAATTGTGTAACTCTGTAGGGCTAAATTACAGGTTGACCCCACATGTAGACCGGCCTAATAGAGTCTTTGGACCGCATGAATAGTCTATTAGGTTGTGACTCATTCATGTAAGTGTTGATTTACTGTTAAGCACCTCCCCATGGGTGTTGGTTTAAGGGACTTCGGTGCACGTGAGGATTATATTGCAACACTTTGATGGCAATGGTGCATTGAATAACTTAAAATTACACTAACATGCACGGTTAGTGACAGTGAACAACTAGATTAGAGTTGGCTCGTAATTAACCTTGATTTTGCATTAATCTGAGATGCATTACATGTTGAGTACAGTTTTGTCCTCTGTTCTGCTGATCTATATCTATGCATTACGAGATTCTTTTGCTTTCGTTTTGTATATCTGTTTTATTCTTCGCTCTGTATGATGCTTTGATCTATGCTATGCGTTGACTTTATTCCGCTATGCTCTGTATTTCTCTGGCTTTGAACTCTCTGCTTCAGTGGGTATTCCCTGGTGGCTCTGCCCAGTGATTAATACGTGAGGATAAGATCCGGTCTTTGCCATCGGTGAGTCCAAAGCGGATAATCTCCTTTCTCCTTAGATTTGATTTGATTGGTATCAGTCTAGCTCTATTCAGCCTCAGCCCTAGGATACCCGACGGGGTTACCTCTGGCTTGGTTCTCTGTGCTTTGTGTCACTGTAGCGTAGCTTTGTCTTGAGACCCCGGAACCTAGGAAACCGAGACCCACTTGTACCCTTGGCTAGGTCGGTGGTGTTCTCATCTGTCTGCTCTGCTCTCTATGTGAGAGAATATGGCCAACGTGGTAGCCACCTAGTTCAGTATTTATATGCTTTGATTCATTTATCATGTCTTAATTCTATGCATGATTTGCTTAGCATACTAATATGAAACTCTGTATTTAATCTTTATCATTATTCTATTTGATACTATGAGTGTTACGTCCCTGTCACTTATATTTGCTGGATCATTGTATTCATTGTGTTGTCTGTGGTGTTGCAGGCGCAGATCCCTTGCCCAGCTCCCCGGCAGTCGAAGAGGCTACAGGGCAGAGCTTAAAGACACCCTCCGGCCTGGCAGAGTGGGCTTAATTGCCTCTGCCAAGTGCGTACCTACATGTCATCATGGTTTTGGTTTTTGGAGATCTGTATTTTGTACTTTGGACTTTGTCACTCTTGTGTATATTTTGTATATCATGATTTTGGTCTCTTTTGGTGTGTAGTCAGACTCGTATTTGGTTTTTACCATGTATGTTATCTTCATCTCTTCTTATTGTTTCAGCTCGTTTTCTTTGTTTTGGCTTCCGCTATTGCTTTTGTTGTTTGCTATGATATCTACAACTTCCGCTTACGCTTAGTCCACACGTGTTAGATCCCTTGTGTGTATGCATCTGGACTGGGTTTGGATGCATGTGCACGGGAGTACGTGTGTCACTGGTTTGGCTTTTCGATAACCCCTGATTTTCTGGGCTCGGGTTGTGACAAACAATCTGTGGAATGGCTTTATAAGATAAGATTTAAGTCCAAATTGCAACCAAGTCCAAGTCATAAAACAATTTACAGTTCAAGTCAAATCAAAGTCCAACGGAATCATACGACATTGGTTACAAACGACATAGTTACGAACGTTAATAAGCTCAACGAAAGACACATGTTGACATCAAGATAATGCAAAAATGACCATGTCTTAGAAAAGCTAAAATTACAAAAAAGGGCTGGTCTACCTAATCCAGGTCAAACTCAACCCAATTACCTATCCATAACCCGCAACGAAATCAAACTACAAGCAAAACACAGTTAACAACTAAAACAACCTTAATTAGTCGCTAAACGAGGACAAGCTGGGTCGGAGTGTTACAATGGGTTGTTCCTCCTCTAAGATATCTTTATAAGCAATATCGAGAGGAATTTCAACACTATCATTTGTATTAAGGAACAAAGTTCGTTCTCTAATTTCATTGAAAGTATTGTTTCTACTATGATGACCCCCACTGTTTTCGTGATCCTCAAGAATTTAGCGTTATTAGATTCTACGATCTTGATACTATGGTTTGGACAGTAAAACTTATACCCTTTAGATCTTTGCAGATAACTAATGAAAATTTCGCTAACAGTTCTGGGGCCTAATTTCTTTTCATGTATATTGAGGACTTTTACTTCAAATGGATAACTCCAGACTCTAAAATGGTTTAAATTGAGTTTCCTACTAGTCCATAACTCAAATGGGGTTTTAGGGACCACCTTAGTAGGAACATGATTCAAAACATAAATAACTATCTTTAATGCTTCTCCTCACATTGAATCGGGTAAAATGGTATTATTCACCATGCTCCTAACCATATCCATAAGTATTCTATTTCTCCTCTCAACAACACTATTCTGTTGAGGGCTTCCTGGCACTATATATTGATCAACAATGCCTTCCTCTTCTAGGAATCTAGCGAATGGCCCCGAATTACTGTCTGATTCAACATATTGGCCATAGTATTCACCATTTCGATCTGATCTCATGACTTTAATTTTTCTGTCTAGTTGTTTTTCTATCGCCACCTTGAATATTTTAAAGATATTCAAAGCTTTAAAATTTATCTTTAATGAGATAGACATATCCATACTGTGAGTAGTCATCTATGAAGGTGATGAAATACTCTTTTCTAGTGAAACAAGGCATATACAATTTTCACAGATGTCCGTATGAATTAATTCAAGAAATCCTGAACTCCTTGTAGCAGTTTTTTTTTGTTGTCGTTATTTGTTTCCCTTTAATACAATCAACACAGACACCCACATTAGTAAAATCTAAGTTTGTTAATAACCCATCTTTTACCAATCTCTCTATTCTCTTTTTCGAAAAATTGAATCTAACTTTAATTTATATAAACCATCATATAAAGATCCACTACCAATTAAAATACCATTTTTATAAGCATTCATAAATCCATTGCGAAAATTAAATGCATAACCATATTGATTTAATTTTGAAATAAAAACTAAATTCCTAAAAATGGACGGAACATAAAAGATATCATAGAGATCCAGTTGGAATCCAATGCCTATCACAATTCTGTAAGTCCCTATCGCCTCGATTCTTAATTTCTGTAGGTTTTCCATTGTGATAGTTCTTTTGCCATCACTTGGACTCCGGCTTGTAAGGAATCCCTACATCCAACCAGAAATATAAACGGTTGCTCCAGAGTCAGCCCACCAGGTATTTAATGGAACATCTACTAAATTAGATTTGAAACATATAAAAGATACTTGACTATTATTACTTTTCTTTTTAAACCAATTCTTTCTTTTCAAACATTCCTGTCTGAAGTAACCCTTGCAGAAGAAACATTTCTGCGAAGTCTTTTTCCTTTCCTTTTTTCCCAGTTTTACTTTTACCTTATGCACATTGTCTTTATATTTTGACTCATATTTTCCTTAGCTTTTCCATGGGAGAAATAATTAACTATAATTTGGCTTTTAGCTTTAAGCCTCCTTTCCTCTTGATTACATTTTGCAATCAATTCACTAATTGTGCACGGCTGTGAGTTCTGATTGTACAATAGTTTGAATGATCCAAAGGCCGGTGGCAGGGAATATAAGATTAATTGAATCAGATATCCATCTGAAATGCTCATATTAACTTCCTTGAGCTTAGCCACAATGATAGATACATTTGAAATATGTTCTCTTATGCATTTGAACCCATCATACTTAATATTAGTCAATTGAGAATTGTTGAGGATCCAAGTGCCTTATCAGTTATCTCAAATTGTATCTTAACAGCTATGAGGTACTCATTTGCATAATCTTTAACATCGATGGACCCTCGAATACTCTTTGATATTGAATTGGTGATGGTTTTCAGGCTTACTTTATTGGATTTCATCCACTTTTCATATTCTGCTTTTTCATCGGCAAATTTCGATTCAGTGGGCATAGAAGGTTTTGGTTCTTCTATGGTCGTGTCCAATTCTATGTAACTTAATGCAAGAGACAGCATATCTTTCTAATCAGCATAGTTTGATCCATCTAGAATTGGGATGGAGCCCAGACATGATGGCAATGTAAATGAATTCGAAACTGGAAATAGATATATCACAAAATATAAGCTTTAAATTTAACATGCAAAACAATAATTCAACTTAAATTTAAACATGTAATAAATTCAAATTGGCGAGTAATAAGTACATCATCATGAATTGCCTTTGGGTGAATATGACATGTTAATTTATTACTATCATTACTAATAAGACTATGGTTAATAACATATATCATGAATAAATTGACTACAACTTTAGGCAAAGATCAGTCATGCTCATATCATACATATTAAGTATACCTTATCCCGTTTTCAAGTGTTCAAGAAATGATTGAGCATTTGGGTTAATCTTCAATTTACATTTGAAATGCAATTTAGGTGCAATTAAACGTCACAAAATTATAATGATCTTTTAACAAAAAATATACAATATATCATAATTTTGGGTTATTTTGGCAACATCCAAATTGAATAAATTTTGAATTTTGCTAATGAGAAATTATAATTACACCTTTAATTACTTAATGAGTCCATTTAAAAACATCTCTCTAATTGTATTGGATATTTTCATCTCAATGACTAAAAATTAATTGCCCACTTTAACTTTAAGTTGGGCTTCATTGAGAAAAAATCCAAATAGTTATTAATTGACTCATTTAAACTATTCATATCATTAATCCATTAATACAGGTATTTTTACATATGATTAATGATCCAAGAAACTTTTATTTAAATTAATCACAAACCTAATTTTTCTTAATTAATATTTTACAATTAGGGTATTATTTAATCTATCCATAGATTTCCTTCAAATTAGAAATAGATGTGAATGTACATTCACCTATGAACCTTTCTTAACTCATGATCAATAGAAATTTGACAAATTAACTGCAGAATTAAACTTTAATGAGTTAAACATGCACTAATTAATATGCCACGAAATCTAAAAATCTCTGAATGGTCGATCCATACCGTTAATCTGGTAAATCTGACTTTTAGGAGTCCATGGAAGAAAACGGATTGAAAATCCGAGTTCAGATGTGTCCATAATCATCAATTTACTATTTCAATGGTTAAAAAAATTGATCTATGCAACTGTTGATATCGGCATGATGTCAGCATCTTCATCATTCCAGAACTAATCCTTGATATTATAGATCATTTGAATAATGACCAATTTAGATTACCCTATTAAAAACCCTTTTTATAAAGTAAGATGTATAATAGTATGAAATTTAAATAAAGGGTTATGAAAATTGTATTGTCTTTGATGTGATGCAATCATGTCATCAAAGACTTTATTCTAATGCAACCATATACAGCCATTCATGGGAGGCAGTGAGAATTCTTGTGCAAAACTATTAGTACAAAATTATATTCGTGTACAGAACTAAAGTAGAACATAATAATAAAACTATTGAGTTTTTTTTTAATCTTGGAGCCTCAAAAACTGTGCACATAACATGGTAGTTTTTGATCGAACCATATTCCCACCGTATTCTATTAGAATACGGAATTATTGGTTCTGTACTCTTGATCGAACCATAGTATATAGGCTGGTGGAAAAAAAAACCCTATAATCAATCATTCAAATTAGGTTCAGGAACCCAATAGCTCTGATACCAACTGTTAGATCTACCGTAATCATAGGATCAACTTTAATGGATCAAATCTGAATAATATAATATATAAATTACACGCATACCTAACTTCATCATATGTTCAGCGTGTGGAGAAGAACAAGCAATTCGCGCATGGGATTTATAATTTACTTCTATTTCTCCTTGATGCATACAAATAATGAGAGAGTCAAGTAGTAATCTCTTGAAATGAAACAAGTTAACTTAAACCCATGTATTTATAGATCTCTGTAATAGTTTCCTTCTTATCATGAAACTCCTTAGTTGTTTAGGACTATTCCTCTTATTAGTAATTTGAGTAGGAAGTAATTATTAGTCTCCAAGTCTAATAGGATTTTCAAATACCAAATAGAAGAGGAGCCTTTAATTGCTTTGGACTCTAGAGGTGGGATCAATACATGGGCCTACGATCAGGTGGACCACATGTCCAATACTAACACCTCTCTCTCTCTCTCTCTCTCTCTCTCTCTCTCTCAGTACACACCTTCACATTGATGCAATGAGATAAGATGGTCCGACTTCATTCCTCAAGGCCACAAGGTGACCAAAATTTACCTAACAAATGGCCCCATCTATGACAGGAAAGGCCCAGGTCCAGGCCCACACCCAGAGAAAGGTCCTTGTCACTTCTTGTTTACAGATCTTCCTTGTAATTATACAAAATTTTTTTATTAGAAGAAGACCGTTTGGTCAGCAAGGTGTGAGAGTGGGCATTGTGGAATACTCCAGTGTTTTCACTGTATCATCAAGCTGAAGTTTACCTTTGATTTGGAAAGCCATGTGATGCATGTAATTTCTACAAATTCAAAGAATAATAACTTAGTAAATGGGTGAATCTGAATTCTAACACTGCAGAAATAGAGTTGGAAATCCCACATGATAATTTATGGGTCATTGATTTTAGGAATTGGTGAAGATGGTCACACTGTATCTTCTATTGCATATGAGATGGAAGAGGGAGAAAAGTAAGTGAGAGAGAGAGAAGACAATTATCATCAGTTGTGTAAAGTATGAGAATAAAGACAACTAATTAAAATCTCTTGTAAAAAGGGAGAGAACAAATGTTTGGCTGAAATTGCAGAAAGTTGGGGAAAACAACTAGAATATAATTAGAGGTGAAGCACGGTTTATTGGCAATTGTAAGCCTGAAAAAAGAAGAGGAGTGTTATGTCAAGTTGATGGAAACATTACATTTTCATCATGAATTCTGCAATACAATGGTGAGGGCCCAGCCTGCGTTTCTAAAGTCAGACCGGGAATGGATATATCTCAGCCTAACCTAATCTAGCCCATGAACACTCCTAATTTTAAATTTTATCATGGACCATGAATTAGGAAGTTATGAGAGGTTCCACAATTATGAAAATGATGTGTAACAAGAAAACTAAGCATATCTATATTAGAGTCAATTTGATTTTACTAATGCCTTTGAATCACTAATTTGGAGATTATTTAAGCCTACATGCACGGGAGAACTTAAGCTAAAGTCAATCTCAACTTCTCATTATTTGATTTGCAGAATCTCATGATAACGACGGGTTAATCACACGTTCAGACCTGCATAATCTGAAATCCTTGCAATAATGTTGCTTACAGAGGCATCTTTTTTTTTTTTATTGTAATAGTGTTCTTTCGTCTAGAGAAATCGAATCTTCGGTATAAGTCGGTTCTTTCCATTGAAAAACTTACATTTCCTGATATGATACAGCTAAAGAATCTTTTCCTATCTTTTGCACTGTACTACGTAAGCTGTGACACAAATAAGGGTAACAATGAGTGGTTGGATTTGGTCTAAATTGACCTTTGAATGTAATGAATATGGTCTAAGTCTTACTTGGCCTGTTCATTACTTTGGTTAGAATTAAGGTTGTGTGGACTATTAGATGTTTGATAATGCGCGCGAATCAGTTTTTTGGACTCCATGGGCTCAACTTGAACTAAAAATTATCAGGTTGGTCCCAAATTTTTAGAAGAAATAAGGACCCCGAGTGGCCACTCCGATATGGCTACACGCATTAAATGGGCATTTGGATTCTGTGGTAGAGAAGAAAAGTCGTCCTACTTTTCATGCAGACACTGTTTCGTTTTTTTGTGCGAAAGAAGTCAATTTGGACTAATTGTATAACAAGTGAGTCTTGTGCACAGCCGATTTGTTTTCCATTGAAGAGATGAACCATGCATTTTTACTCTTTTCATATGAAATCAAAATCTTTTTTATCAGAAAAAAATCAATAAACGTTATTTTACTTTCCACAAAAGAAATGCATTGCAATGAATACCGAAAGACTAAATTTTTTTCTATATCATAAAATTTTCTTGCTACACATGCATTCACACGGAAAAATTCTAAAATTACATATGAGGATGCTTCAATGTATTTGTGTCATACAAGTTACATTGCATCATGTAAAATGTTGGATGAGTAGGCAGTTAATACTACTGATCCGGACCATCTATATCGGATATCTTGCTCTTACCAGTACATCTTTTGATTTTTTTTTTTTTTTGATCGAAAATCTAATCCTTTGTAACAATTGATTTCTAAGAGGACGGAAAAGATGCATGGCTTAGATTATTTCTAACAGGAAAAAGGACCAATCATTTGAAGTTTTTCAGACACCTATAAATTGAATTCACGAAATCTCCATTTACACATTTATATGAAAGGTGATGATGAGAAAGACAGAGTTGTAAAAATGTATGGCTGTGAGGAAGAAGACGTGACACATTTGCATGTGATAGGACTCTATATAATAGGACATGGTTTGTCTTTTCCAAACAATAATAACATATGGCAGTATACTAGTGACAAATACAAAGTGGCGAAGAAAGGTTTATGGATACACCCGACAAGCACGATTAGCCCGTGAGACCACCCAACAACTCCTATAAAATAATCCATGGACCCACCCATATATCTTCTCCTGTATGCTCTTTTAAAATATGATTGGATTTTTTTCAAATAAGACTTTAAGTTTTTAACTTATTTCAAAAAAGGTTACAAGTTTTAAAAACTTTCAAATCAGTCCCTAAATTTTTCAAAAAAATTCAAGGACATCTGTATTTTTTAGTGACTTTTTCTCTTGATTTTTTAAAAATATCTAAATTATGGTTCATTTAAAGCCATAATACGGTTCTTGCAGCTATTTTATGCAGCTAATTACTGATAATGCTTATTGATCTTTATCATTGTAAGGACGCCGATGAAGAAAATAAGGAGAATGTTGAAGAAGTGAAAGAGAGTTTTATTTCAAAATAATGTAATTTAAGTATTTTAAAAAAAAGTGAAAGAAAACTGAAAAATAGCTTTAAATCGACTAATGTTCATAATTGGAAGCTTTTTGAAAAACTTAGAGATTGATTTGAAAATTTTTGAAAGTTGTATCCTTTTTTAAAATAAGACAAAAATTGAAGGCCTTATTTGAATATTTTCCAAATATGAATCATGCATTTGAAGATGAGGGGTTTGTGAGCCCGCTCATCTCCGAGACACAATAAGGCTAAAAATGAAAAACAAAATATATTGAATTTGTGGGCAGTTTAATATGAAGTTAGAAAATGTTTGAAATATTACCACTATCTTTAGGGGTGTGTTTGTGCATGTCTAATGTAGCGTAAAATGGGGAAACAAGCTGCCTTAAAATTTAGAATATTATTCAATCGCGGTTTGGTGCAACTTGAAAAGGAGTGAAAAACACCCATTTTTATATTACTTTCTGTCACCAATGAGGCTGTTGCCTTTCGACCCAGGGAGGTGGGAAATGAGATCCCCTAAAGTGGAAACAATGTGTTTCTTCTTCCGCGGCTATATACAAAAACACACTTACTAGCACTACTAGATTTTTGTGAGATAATTAGTAAGATGAACGAAATTTAATTTGGCATCAAAGTTAATCGATTACAACTTACAAGGCCAAATTCTAAGAAAACCTCCACACTATAATGCATATGCTGCAAACCCTAAGAGAGAGTGTTAAAAAGTACTTCTGCCCAAGATCTCAAAAAGGTACATATCGATTTTTATATAATTGCAATATATATGTTGGTCATTTCATGATCTTAGATAAAACAAGCTAATGTTTATAAAATTTCAATTCCTACAGTGAGCTCTTTTATTTGAGAAGTTAGGGGACTCACCAACTCTGCCGCTTATCTTATTTGAAAGGATTTCCATTAAATACAAGGAGTCTGAAAAAGATTGGGAGTCTCTAGGAAGAGAGAAATAAATGATAGTCAAGACATAACTCTAGTATAGTAGAAAAGACACAATCGTGAGGATCATTTTTGTCACTTCAAGAGACACAATCGTGAGGATCATTTTTGTCACTATCGTGAAGTGGTCAGTTGATCACGGGTTTCCCTTGACTTTACTGGTTTCGCATCTGCCCATCTCTCTGAGGATTTTCTTGTATCTCCTGCATTTAACAGCCCATAAAGAGCCACTGCATCTTCAACATTTTGCAAGTCCTTGGCAATGTAGTAAACTGTAAACAGGAAATCCTGTAATAGAAGGAAGCGAAAAGAAAAAAGTAACGGATTGGTTGGTGAGTGTCTTTTATTTGGCCCAATGCCAGTGGTCACATGTTTGGTATTTTCGTGCATCTAGGGCTGTTCATGGGGCCGATTCCGACTGAGCCTACTTGAATCCAAATTCATGCCCAACTAAGGTCGAACTTCGAAGGGCCGAGTCCAAGTCTGACCTGGACCCTAAACACAGTTTCAAGCTTACTTGATAAGAATATAGGAGCCATAACGGTCTGGCTTTAATCCAACTCATGCTCTTGACGGGCAGGGATGGTCTTACGCTCTATTAAAATGTGAGTTTAAACAGACTCTGACTATGTGAGCATAATCGTCGGGGGCCAGGCCTTTGACCTGTTGAAGGTCTGAAATCCTTGACTGTGGGACTTGTACGTGAGCGGGACTTGTACGTGAGCGGATTCGGGCCATACCTGAGTAGAATGAGTTCGTTCATGCTTGTGATTCATAGACCCTGCAGTACTTTGAATTTCCTGTTTCTCACAGTTATTTCATCTGAGTTCAGGGCCCCTTGATGTTAGTTTTTGTTATTTCCTTTTCAATGATGTGGGCCCACTTTATCAACTTAAATCCAAATGACCCAAATTAGAAAAGAAAAGAAAAGGACAGAGGGGGATATGGGACCAATGGCCCAATTGTTAGCCAAGTGGGTCCAGAACAAAGTGGGTTCAATCTTTTGGATAATTTTTCTAATTGTATTAGAAATTTACTGTTTGTTAAACAATAGTTTCTTAATAAGATTATGACTTTCCTTTTTCTAATAATAGAGTTCTTGGAGGATAAGGAAGTGATGATTATATATATAATGTAATCTGTAATGCTAGACATAGGCTGGAATTTTAAGACTATGGATTCACAGATTGGAGAAGAACCTAATAAAAATTTGTTTCTTGTCAATGTAAGCATTTTTGCCGAACCACGTAAATCTCTTGTCTTCTTGTGTGATTAATTATTGATCTTCATTGCTTACAAATCACACACACAACAGTGGTGTTATATCTACAATAAGTGGTATCAGAGCTTGACTAGGGTCTCCTAGGGCTTAGAGGTTGTGCGCACGAACATCGACGAATTGAATCCTCATCAAAGGGTTCAGCTTTATTTTGTTGTGGAAACAAAGGAGCAGGGATCACGGCCATGATCTTTGTTGGCCACCATCAAAGAAGAAGAAAAAGTGGGTTGTTGACACAGCATCATCCTATCATGTTACTCATTGTAGAGAGTGTTTACGACATACAAAGCAGCTGACTTTGGTATTGTGAAGATGGGCAACACGAGTCATTCAGAGATTATTGGTATCAGTGATGTCTACATTAAAACTGATATTAGTTACACAATGACGCTAAAAGATATGCGATATGTTCCTAATCTGCAGTTGAATCTGATTTCCGCAACTGCATTGGATTGTGCAAGTTATGAGAATTACTTCAGAAATGACATATGGAAGCTCACTAGAAGGTCCTTTGTTATTGCGAGAGGAAAAGCGGGTAATACGCTTTATAAAACACATGTGAAACTGTGCAAAGATGTGTTGAATACTATTCAAAATAGTTTTTCTTCGAATCTGTAACATAAGAGAATTGGTCATATTAGTGAGAAAGGTTTGCATATGTTGGCAAAGAAAGATTTAATTCTTTGCTCCAAAGGTACATCCCTTGACCATTATAATTATTGTTTGTTTGGCAAACAACATAGGGTTGCTTTCTCTTCAACATTAAAACTGAAATCTAATATATTAAATTTAGTATATTTTGATGTTTATGGTCCCATAAAAGTAGAATCATTGGGTGAAAATAAGTTGTTTGTCACATTTATTGATGATGCATCCAGGAAAGTCAAGGTTTATGCGTTGAAATCAAAGGATCAAGTGTTCTAGATTTTTCAACAGTTTCATATCATGGTTGAAAGAGAAACAGGTAAACTCTTGAAGTGTCTTCGTATAGATAATGGCGGTAAGTACACATCCAACTAGTTCATAAGCTACTGCTTGAAGCATGGCATTCGACATGAAAAGACAGTTTCTGTTACTCCACAATATAATGGTATGGAAGAGAGGATGAACCGCACTATTCTTGAGAAGATGAGATGCATGATGAGATTAGCATGATTACCTAAATCATTCTAAGGTGAAGCCATTCTGACTAAGGTTATCTGATTAACAGATCTTTTTTAGTTCCTTTGAATTATGACCTTCTAGACAGAAGATGGGTAAGTAAAAATACTTCCTATTTACACTTAAAGGTATTTAAGTGTAAGGCATTTGCATATGTACCAAAGGAGCAACGTTCAAAGTTGGACGATAAAGCAGTGAGTTGCATCTTTCTTAGCTATGGTGGAGATGAGTTTGGCTACAAGTTATGAGATCCAGAGAAGAGAAGAATTATCAGAAGTAGGGATGTGGTTTTCCATAAAGACCAGTTCTTTGAAGATATTGAAAAGATTGATAAATCTTCGCAAACAGTTGATGGTGTGGTTGATCTCACACTGACTCCTTCTCCGTTGCTGACTACAGGTGGAGAAGGTGGACAAAGCGATCTGGATCGTGATGAGGTACAAGGGTTGCTAGATAATGAGGGTGTTGAGCAGGGGGAGCTGCAACCTCCTTGATTGGAAACTGCGGAACCTCAAGCTAGGAGGTCTACTCAAGAGCGTCAACCATCAACTAAGTATCCTGCATCTGAATATATTTTGCTTACTAATGAAGGGGAGTCAGGGAGCTTCTGAGAAGCAATGACTCATGATGATAAAGATGAGTAGATGAAGGTTGTACAGGATGATATGAGTTCTTGAAGAAAAATAAGACTTATGAGCTGGTACAACTTCCTAAAGATATGAATATTTTGGAAAACAAATGGGTGTTCAAGCTTAAAAAGAATGAGAATAGAAAACTAGTGAAGCACAAAACACGGTTAGTAGTAAAAAGTTTCGTGCAGACGAAGGGTATCGACTTCAATGATGTTTTCTCTCCGATTATGAAGATAACTTCTGTCAGAGTTCTCTTCGGTCTAGCCGCCACATGGACCTCGAGTTTGAATAGATGGACGTGAAGACTGCATTTCTTCATGGTGACATGAAAAAAGAGATCTACATGACTCAACCGGAGGGGTTTGAGGTAGCAGAAAAAAAACAGATGGTTTGCAAGTTGAAGAAGAGTCTCTACAGGCTAAAGCAACCACCGAGACAGTGGTATAAGAAGTTTGATTCATTTATATTGAGTCATGGGTACCGGAGGACAGATGCAGATCACTGTGTTTATGTTCATCGATTTATCGATGGTAGGTTCATCATCCTTATTTTATATGTAGATGATATGCTGATAGTTGGATAAGATAGCAAGTTGATTGACAAGTTGAAAAAGGAGGTGTCAAAGTCGTTTGACATGAAAGACTTGGGTCTTGCATGAATAATATTGGGCATGCAAATACTTCGTGACAGGAGTTCCAAGCAGTTGTGGTTATTATAGGAGAAATATGTTAAACGAATACTCGAGTGGTTCAACATAAAGGATGCAAAGCCAGTTAGCATGCCTCTAGGTAGTTACTTCAAACTCAACAAGCATTTGTTTCCTACTACAGATGAAGAAAATGAATGAATGGGTATATGTTCCTTACTCCTTTGTTATGGGGAGTCTTATCTATGCCATGGCTTGTACACGACCAGACATTACTCATGCTGTGGGTTTAGTGAGTAGATTTCTATCTAACCCTAGAAAAAAGCATTGGGAAGCAGTGAAGGAGATCTTCAGGTATTTGAGAGGTACTTTCAGGTTGTGCTTATGTTTCAGAGGCTCGAAACCAGTGGTGGAAAGTTATACTGATGCTAATGTTGCAGGCGATCTAGATCGTTATTTGTCGACTTTTGGTTATTTGTTTACTTTCATAGGGGGAGCTATCTCCTGGCAATCGAAGTTGCAGAAATGTACAGCACAATCTACAACTGAAGTGGAATATATAGTTGCTAAAGAAACAAGGAGAGAGATGCTTTAGTTGAAAAGATTCTTTCAAAAATTGGGTTTAAAGCAAAAAGAATATATAGTTTACTGTGATAGTCATAGTGCTATAGATTTCAGTGAAAATGCTACTATGATAGTCACATGAAGCACATTGATGTCAAGTACTATTGGATTCGTGAGGTGATCGAGAAGAACTTCATGAAACTAGAAAAGATTTACTCGGATCAGAATCCCTTGGACATGATGACAAAGGTTGTGTTTAAAAAAAAGCTGGAGCTGTGTTCAAAGTTGGTAGGGCAGAACTCCTAATAAGAGGCTCAAGGCGTCTTCCCCATGGTCTGAAGGGGCAGATTGTTGGTCAAGTGAGTCTAGACCAAAGTAGGTTCAATATCTTGGGTAGTTTCCCTAATTGTATTAGGAATTTTTTAGTTGTTAAACAGTAGTTTCTTAATAGAATTAGGACTTTTCTTTTTCTAAGAATAGAGTTCTTGGGGGGATAAGGAAGTGATGATTATATACATGATGTAATCTATAACCCTAAATATATAATGGGATTCCAAGGCTGTGGATTCACAGATTTGAGGAGAACCTAGTAAAAATTGATTTTCCATGGACGTAAGCATCTTTGCTGAACCACGTAAATATCTTGTCTTCTTATATAGTTGATTGTTGATCTTGGTTGCCTATGCATACACGCGCACAACGGTGGTTTCATATTCACAACACCAATGTTTAACCCACTTTAATCTGGATTGGGGTTCAGGTCCATGGATTTTATGTCTGGTGATCAGCTTACTCAACATCACACGCAGCCTGATTATATGTCTACGCACATAGATTATATAAGTACGTGGGACTTATTGGGTTCAGGTCGAGGCCCTTTATTCATCTTCCGGTACTGGTGGCCTATGAACCGACCAATTTTACTAGGAGCCAATTCGTCTAGGGCCCATTGACCTACAGATAGACCGCCACTCAAACTAGAGCAATTTTATTTTTATTTTTCAAGTATAACCCGGACATCCAATCACCATCATTTTTTAACTTCAGCCATACACACTTCATCCTTTATGGTAAGACCGAGAAGAAAGATGGTTTGTGTCAGTTCTTAGGCCTTTGGGCTGGGTCTAGACATTTTATGCTTCATTTGCTTAAATGGGCTGGACATGGGCTCATATCTTCCAACAGCCAACATCTGGCATCTATTGGTCAAATGGGCCTGGGGCCGGTATTTGGGGATGCAGATTCGATCCAGGTGACAACTTTGCTGGATGTAATTGGATATCGTAGGCTTTAACTGGGCCACTTGAAATCCATGCTAGGCCGAGACTGCAATGTTAAACACGGGATCAGAAGTCAGCTATTTTTGATATTGTTCCTAGCACCGATGGGCTATAGAATAGTCACATGCATTCCTTAAGTTCATATACAGGGATACTTTGACTAGACATTTTCAATAACCATCCATTTGTATACCAGAAAGTTCCCAACTGGATCGTTAGGATTGTCCTAGAAGGTTATGACCATAAAAGAAGGGACTAATAAAGATCTTGTACATTGACTCGAATAAGAATAGTCAATTGTCAAAATAGAAAATGCACATCGTTTTATGCTTGCCTAATATACAAAGCACAAGCATACCGGAGACTATGGGATCAGCTATAATCTTTTGGGGACACCAATATCTAAGTGCTACCCATAAAGTTTGATTTTTTTTTCCTTTCTTCTTTTTTTCGGCTTCATGGAATTGTTGAACTCACGTACTATATGATGTTGATAACTAATTTAACTAAACTGAAGCCAACCAAAATTTGATTTAAAGCCAATCGTTTGCATAAAATTCAATTCCTATAGCAAAATGGAAAGGTGAGTGAGGAATAAAAGGTAAAGATGTAGACGAAACTCTCACATTCCTAAGTTTTGATTTACTACAGCCATAGCAGGAGCATTCACTTTTCATCTCCCCCTAATTGATTTTTCACTAAGTGGAAGATTATTTGATGTCAATTATTAATCTTTACCTATGTTTTTCCTATTTTATCTAATTTTAGAAACACATTTCTTAAAAATAATTCCACAGAAACAAATGAACCTTGACAAGCTTTTAACAAATGAACCTCAACAAGCTTTTACAATGATTAGACTCTTCACACTAACACATACTGAGAAGAAACATTGCTAAAAAATACACCCCTATGTTACTAGTTAAAAGCCTAAGTACAATAGAAAAGACAATGAAGGTAGAATTTTTTCTTTTATGAAAAGATTCTCAAAATATATTATTGGGATATCAACTCTGAATCAATAATCATATCTAGTGTAGAATGTCATTAGACTACTATATCATCTACATGTGTAGCATGCTTAGCTAATTTATGAGCAACGATATTTTCTTCTCCTCCCATGTGATGCACCTCAAATGTATAAAAATGATTCAAGATTAAAGGAAAGGGAAAAGAAAAACACATATAGAAAGAAGAATGGCCAGCTGAGAAGCAAGGTAAGGGAAGAAAAACGCCCACATAGAAACAAAAAGCAAAGCAAATGTTAGATGAAGTCAAGGTGGCCTTCCACCGCTAATGAGTTATAGCCAACCAGTCCTCTACTCGAACAGTCCCTTTCATGTCCTTATCCCCTTAACGCACCATTTCATGTAGGCCCTGAAAGCTATGCAGATCTTTCTTCCCCAACCTCCCTCTTCTGATCTTCTCTTCCTTTTTCTTCTCTCTACTTCTACAACACTACAGAGAGAGAAATAGAGCGCACCCAACACTACCAACTATAACCTTTCTTTCTTGGGTATGCAGTTTTATCTTATCTTCTATGCACTTGCACCTCTTCAAAACCTACATGCCTCTGGTTAGTATAAATGTTCGAAAGAGCTCAAGCTGGAGGGGCTGATGTTCTTTGAGGCTGGTATATTGCAATTGCTTCTGCCATGAGCCACGACGATGACAAGGATGACCATGCGAACGACGTCTTGATGCCCGGGTTCCGGTTCCACCCCACTGAAGAAGAGCTCATTGAATTCTACCTCCGCCGCAAGGTCGAAGGGAAGCGTTTCAACGTGGAGCTCATAACCTTCCTAGATCTCTATCGTTATGATCCATGGGAACTTCCTGGTTTGACATCTCTACCCTAGAACACTAGGCCTTTTTCGCCAATTTCCTTTGTGTTTAGCTTTGATCGTACTTATGCAAAAAAAAAAAAAATGTAAATTGGATTTTCTTCAATATTCATATGTTTGGTTCTACTTGATGGGGTCCTCGTATCTTTAAATTTTTTTCATTTTGTAGCATTAGCTACAATTGGAGAGAAGGAATGGTTCTTCTATGTGCCTAGAGACCGCAAATACCGGAATGGTGATAGGCCCAATCGGGTGACTACTTCTGGCTATTGGAAAGCTACAGGCGCCGATCGAGTGATAAAAAATGAGAGTTCTCATTCAATTGGGCTTAAGAAGACTCTAGTTTTCTACACTGGGAAGGCTCCGAAAGGCGTTCGGACTAGTTGGATCATGAATGAGTACCGGTTGCCGAGGCATGAATCAGACCAATATAAGAAGGTATTGATCATATGGAATTTCCATAAGACTAACTTTGTTTTAAGCGATCATCGATGAATTATAGAAAGAAGAAAAACACATGAAGGGGCTCTTGCCTTGAAACACTCCAAGACACTCATGAAACTCACTTCATTTGCTATGAACAATAATCATTTGACTAAGCTATACGAAAATTTTCTGGGCTCCTTTCATTTCGTATATTCTTGGATTATTGTTCTAAAACTCCTTCCCCTTTACTTTTATAAAATCACATTCCATGAATAAATCTTTTGCTGGGGAGAATACCGTCAATAAAAATTAGGGTTTTTCTTCTTTACTTTCTATCAAGTTTTGGTTTGTAATTTGAGATGTAATCATTTTCTATCAAATTTTGGTCAGTAGTTCCAGATATAACAAGTTTAAATCCAAAGGAACATATGTCGAACATTCTGTTTGCTTTGCATTTTCTGTGTCCTGTACATACAATTCATTTCACTTGCATTGTGCAGGGTGAAATATCACTTTGTCGCATCTATAAAAGAGCTGGAATAGAAGACCACTGCCCAGTCCCCAGTTCACTCTCTTCTAGGCCTTCTTCTTCCAGTACGATCCAATCAAGCAAAAAGCACAACTTGGGTCTTCAGGCAACAAGAAGTTCTGAAGCTCCTCAGCCAAACTCGCCACCATCATCAGAGATCGATAAGTTTCAAGAAGTCGGAAGTGCAAGCAGCACAGATGACCAGTCCACGATTGTGTTCCACCAACATAGAGCCTATGGTACGGTGGTTCCAACGTCTTCTATAAATTCCACATCGACAGAAGCGGATCGATCTCTACCACATTATCCAAAGCAATTGGCTTCTTTCCTCCCGAACAGTGCTATCTTTCCTTCCTCTTCTTCATTATCCACTGCAGCTGTCGACGACCTCCATAGTGTAGTAGACTACCCACACATTTACCCGCATTATCCTTCCCAAATGCTTCAATTGTCCTCAACCCACTCGCAATCGCTACAACTCAATACCCTCTCCAACTCATTGTCAACTCTCTCAGACAAGTTATGGGAGTGGAATCCCATCCCAGAAGCCAGCAGAGACTATAGAAATTACAAATAATCAGTGAACCGCACATGTATACTGAAATGTGTCATTTGCTTACTACAACTTCCTACTTCATTTCTGTAAATTGAAAGGCAAATTAGATGTTGGTAAAAAGACACTGTTGGTTACATTTCTTCTTGAATGAGTACCACCAACCATTCCTTCTCAAACTTCTCATCTGATCCTTTTCAACTGAGAAGAGGCTCAACGAATTGGGGTACGAAGCTATTCTTCTATTAAGCTTTGTCCATTGTGTGATTTGTACTGTTGGATCATGGTAACAACAAAAATGCCAAGATCCCATATTTGCTGAACAGAAAATTACCTTTCTCTCTGCAATTGGAAAGGAAGGACTAATGCCAGAGCTACAATTCCATTGTCCTTTCCTTGGATTGTGGGGGACTAACTGATGTAAGCAAATTATATTTATTACAGTGCAGAGGGAAGGAGTGAATATCTAAAACAAGGATCTTGTGACCAGTATCATTTCATGATTCATCTCTCTTTAATAAACCAGTTGGCAAGTGTAATGTAGATCTTTATGGGTGTCCATTTCAAATACTCACTATGTATTGAGGAGTGGGTGCCACCCAATCGAAAATATTAAAATGTATTATCACTGTCTCTACTAATACCTAGAGATTTTGGTAAGAATATTGGTTAGCCAAGGAAATTTAATACATGGTTTGAGAATGAACATTTATTTGAATAAAATTCATTCTTGCAGTCTGATTGTAGAGAGCAGTTCAAGTCTTTTGTCCTGGGTGCACGGGAGTTTCATGTTCCCAACCGGTGGGTCCCTCCGACAACTGTGAGAGTGTGAATGTCTGCAATGGGGTACTGTTCTGACTCATATGGGCTTCATGAAGACAAGCTGGAGGTGAAGAGGATGTGTGCCCTTTTAGACCTCCTCACTTTCAGGCCCACTTCCCCCACTGCATTGTTTCAGTCTTTTAATTGTCTCTTCTGTTGTTACTGAATGAAGCCTCTTTGTGTGGATTTGTTTGGGTGTTTCTTGTCTTCTGTTACCATGGAATCTTCCTCAAATGTTTAAGTTCTTTTTTTTTTTTTTTTTTTGTATGGAGGAGGTTGGAATCCTTCTAAGCCATTTCTTCTCTCTTGCTTGTGATACCTGGAAATATGAATAGATTTAGGTTAAAATTAGAGTTTCAAATAGGTGTACTACTTTAGAATTTGAAGTGAGTTTATATTTACATTCTGTTTATCTTGTTCACTCCTGGGATATATGTCACAGATGATAAGGTGAATTTTATGAAATCTAGTCTGTTGAAAGTTCACTTAGGATTAGTATAGATTAGGCTTGTTAGAATTTAGATTTTTCATAAAATAAGTAATTTTCACTCATCATAGCGAGAGAAAAAGAAAGAAAGAAAGAAAGATATGTGCAACTGGCAGCCTAAGTATGACCAGGACTTCTGTGCATTTTAACTGCAGGAATCAGAACAAATGGTTTAGCAAATAACCAAGAAACAAGAACTAGAACTTGATTGAGTCTAATGGCACCCTTCAAACTAAATGGGTCTTTTTGGAACTTGGTTACGGTAATTTCCTTCAACCACATACCATGATATGGTGATGAATATTGAAGGTTTTAGGAGAGAGAGCCCTGGAATGGATTAATGTAATAACCCAACCTGTCTTGGTGGGCCAGCCTTATAGGGTGTGCCATGTTGGTTTGGCATAGCTAAAAATCAGAATAAGAGCCATGGATTAGGATTCTTTAAAAAATTCAAAATAGGAAAGAACAAGGAGTCCAGAACCCACCTTTCTCTAGGAACTCTACTACCTAAAGACTTCCTTGTAAGTTTCAAACAGGACTCTCTCTTAAGAAGGAAAGTAGACCCTTAGAAGGACTCCCCTCCCTGTACTAATATAAATATAGATAAGAGGCAAGTCGTGGCCTACATACACCAACGAGAGAGAGAGAAAGAGAGAGAGAGAGAGAGAGAGAGAGAGAGAGAGAAGGGAGACTGAACATGATTTTAGATCTGTAGAAGAAGAGGAAGATCGACAGCGATATGACAACGGATGCCTGACGAAAGACCGACTACTGCCCAATCAACGTACGTCTATACCAGGTGAGTAGAATTTCAAAACTTGATGATGTATGGCCTATTTCTCTGCCACAATCCATGTAAAAGTGGCTGCCGACATTAAACAATGGAAGATACCATCCAACAACGAAAAGGTCAATAGAACTTGTCAAATTGGGTTGCTGTGATTGTCAGTCTAATATACATGGGTCCAGATCAAAGAAATTTTGGTTACTATGATAATCGGAACCAAATTTAGAAATCCCTGTATACAGGTCGTCAATACCCAATTTGGTAGACTTGGGTTGTGGGTCCCCGTGGCCCACCTGATGAGAGATCAAGACCCCACATCTGGAGTAGAACCGTTGGGTGACCACAGCTGTAGTGGTCCCATGTGGATTGGACCACTGAGGGTCCACCATCCTAGCACTGTTCACAGCCCTGATGAGAGGAAGTCTCTGATGGAAGTAGCATTCAACGTTTTGGGTTTCTGATGATATCAATATAGTTCGAAACTTGGTAAATTTAACACTCTGGGATTGATATACCTCTGAACAATGTAATAGGAAGGAGGAATGCTAGATTTACAGAGAAATCCAAATCTTATTGGAATCTTTAGAAAATTAGGTCGTCAAAACCCCTTTGGGTCGACAGTGGTTGTGTAATCACATGGGACACCTGATCACAGATCAGGTCCACACATCTGTCAGTGGACCTCTGGGCAACCACCTTGGTACAGGTCCCATGCGATTTGAACTGTTGGGCCCCACCATCCAGAGGTTTCAAACTACCCAGGCGGAAACAGTAGCCTAACGATAACTGGGTTCTGTGAATTTTGTCGAGTGGCACAAAACGTAAATTTAAGACTCTAGAAATTACAGAATAGTCCCTGATCAATGTATATTTCTATTAACAGTCCTTGTTACTAATATTTTGTAGGGACAAGTAAGAACAGTAACTAGGGACAAGTTACTAGAGAAAAATTAAATATGATACTCCGTGTAACAATCGCTAAAACTTTATCACCACCTCTGAATTAGAGATAGAAGTGATGAAAACTGATATGGAATGTTTATTGAATATTCAACTATACTGGAAGATATTCTAATATGAGTTTGTTAAATTTAAAAATTTATTCATGTGATTAAATTATGGTAAGCTATTTAATTTCTCAATAAGACATGGGCAATGCCACAGCCTGGTACCAACTCCGACTTGGAGTGGGGCGAGGATTAACCAGTGTTATGTGGTACTGGCTAAAGAAAAAAATAAAATGATGAAGCCAATTATGATAGAGATGAATCTATACTAAAGTTATTGAAATAAATTTACCATTGATGATCGAAATAAGCGTAATACCAACTGCTGGCACTAAAAATAGAACTTCCCTCGTGGATGTTGGTCGAGGGGAAGAGGTTCAGCAATCATGGTGGCATGATAGGCCATGTTGTTGATAGAAATATAGATACTCTGATTGGGAGTGTCGGAACAGGTTCAACATTCATGGTGGATGACAGGCCATGTTGTTGACAGAAATGTAGATACACCATATGGGGTATCGGAACTATTTGATGCCACAGTGGGGAATTACTCAAGAAAGAAATTGATCATAATGTTATTATAATTATATCATTGAATATATATGTTTTCTTAATGCTTGAAATATGCTTTATCTTAATGTTCTTATTCTACTCACCAGTGTTACTGATCAGTGGTTCGCCCCACTTCAGGTAATGCAGTCATGGAGATTTCAGGGAGTGACGGGGATCAGCCGGTGGATTTTGGCATACGTGGCTGATCCAGAGCGCGAAAAGCAAAGAATAGAATTGTAGTTGGGATTAGCCCAAGACTTCGATACTTTTCTTTTCTACAAATAGAAATTGTCTTATTCAGTAGTATTATCAAGACGCCTAATAACTACATGATAGTTGAAATACAATGAGATTTGATTGTTTATGACCTTGATGCTCATAAGAATTTGATTTATGTAGTGTTATTATGAAAATTTGAGTACGGCTTAAGAATCTGAAGAGCTCCAGATTCTTGGGCCGTTACAATTAATACAATAACTCTCAATATTATGTGTGCAAACAATTAACCATGTAGCGAAAATAAATTAAATAAAAGCACACACCACAAGAAGACACAGATTTTACATGGAAACCCAAATTAGGAAAAAACCACAGCTAAAATCAAGCACTATAAATCATACTATAGTTACAAAAAAATACTCACAACCTTTATCTAGTTGCCCCTCAACCTAAGAACTTTGTGATTCCCTTGCACAGTTCCCTGCTGCAACAACCTCCTGCCATTTTCTGTGACAAATTCAGGCACCTAGATGCCTTCTAGATGTTGAACTTGACTTCCCAAAGTAATCTCCTACACTCAGAGAAGTAGAAGACAAGAATCTCTAGAGTAGAACTTCAGTCATTTAACTCTCCAATTAAAGAACTTTAGAGAAGATGATCTCCAATAAGCAATCTCTTTTTAGAATAATGAGATATGTGTTCCACCCTTTAGGGTTGAGAGAGAACCCTTTTTTATAGCTTTTAATATGTGCCTCATAAATATATTTCAATCAGGAAAGGATTTGGCATGAAACAGGCAAACTCCCTTTCAAATTGGACTGGAAAACTGTAAGTCGGCAAACTTTCTCTACTAATCTGATCGGTCGGATGAATTGTCCAATCGGTCGGATTAAGGTTCTGCCCGGGTGAAAATTCAACACATTTTCTGCAAACTTTCGGAGGCCATAACTTTTTCATTTTAGCACTGATTGAGGCAATCTTGAGCTCTACGGATAACTATTCAAAACGAGCTTTCCAATGGTAGGTTGCATGCCCATATCCGACGCTTGGTTTATGAGAAATGACCTTTTTAATCGATGTTGTCTGTAGAAAATCACCTGAAGTTGCTGCTTTTTCTTTGATTTCTTCACTTCAGTGTATCTAACAATTCAACCCATTGTCCATACTTAAGGATATATAAAATACAACACTTATAGACTTAAGTTTTGTCCAACCTATGAATTTGTCAATACAAAAATCCTTACAAATATTGTTGTGAATAATGCGCGGATTTGCTATACAAATGGAGAAAGATCACACCACACAGTGAAGATCACACAAGGTTTATGTGCTTTGGCTTAAGCCTACGTCCACTGGAGAAGATGGAAAGAGTTTCACTATATGAGGAATGAATTACAAGTGGAATGATCAATCTCACTCTCAACCCCAAACCCAATTACACCCCAAGCCTCAATTTGCTCGTCTCCACTCCTCAACTGGAGCAACAGAGCATTCCATTTATAGACTCCATCAGTGGTATGGAAGTTGAAGGTTTTTAGGGAGATCATCTTGAATGAATCTACGTAATCAATCAATAATATGTATGCAAACAATCAATTACACAGCGAAGATAAACAAATCACAAGCACATACCATAAGAAGATACAATTTTTACGTGAAAACTCAAACCGTGAAAAAACCACGAGTCCGACCTAAACTAATAATCAAACACTATGAATTATCACGCAGTTACAAGCCACTTACAAACATCCGCATAACTCTATAGTGTCAACCTCTTGTAAAAAATCATTTTACAATGACGGCTTGCCGTTGCTTGCTACAAATCCAATTAACTAGACGCCTTCTAGTTGTTAGCTTGACTCCTTAGATCTTCTACGCTTAAAAGATGATCTTCTACAAGAGATGTGGAAGATAAGAATCTCTAGAGTAGAACTTCAACCCTTCAACTCTCCAATAAAAAACTCTAGAGAAGGTGATCTCCAATAAACAATCACTACTCAGAATAATAAAATCTATGTTCCATGCCTTAGTGTTGAGCAAGAACCCATTTTTATAGCCCTAATTTTATGCATTATAAGTATATTTCAATAAGGAAAGGAATTCGCACAAAACAAGAAAATTCCACTTAAAATAGAAATAGAAATTCACGCAATGACAGTGTCATAATTTCGGACAGCACAATTTCTGTAAACTTCCCGAAGTTATAAATTTATTGTTTTACTTTCGATTGATGCAATCTTGGAACCTACGGATATCTACTCGCAATGAACTTTCCAATGATAGATTGCTTACCCATATCCGACACTTAGTTTATGAGATATGACTTTTTTAATTCAGATACCTTCATTCTAGCTCTTTTAGATCTTCTTCAACCTCTTCAAACTCCTAGTCTAAAAAAATAGAATTACAACTCTGACTAGAAATAGAGTTTTGTCCAATCCATGAATTTAGCCAACATACTAAAATCCTTATAGAAGTCCACATTTTCAGCTTACCATTTGGTGCTGCAGTGTAGCTATTAGGAGGGTGGTTGTAGAGCTCCACTATTTGTAATCAAATCCGGCTCCATTAAGCCATAAAGTTAACAAATCTCCCCCCTTGGTGAAAATCCAAGCTGATTCTTACAAAATTCTTCTTACTACCTTCACATGCTCATTTAGTTACTCAGGAACTTCTTACACCAATCAAGTCCAAGTAATGCTTAAACTTGGTTGCTGGAATAGGCTTAGTCATTATATCTATTGAGTTCTCTGTTGTAAGGATCTTTTCTACTACAATAGCACCTTTGGAAATAATATCCCGAATGAAGTATGCCCTGACATCAATGTGTTTGGTTTTTTCATGATGCATCAGATTATTTGTTAGATCGATAGCACTTTGGCTATCATAAAACACAGTAGTTAATTTATGTTGTAATTCCAGACCACTGACCCAAATATCTTCCTTTACTACCTCTATAGCTTTCTTCATTGCCGTAACACCCTCATCCCACATCGCTTATAAAAGAAATTTGAGTCTGATATATAATATACCATGTAAGTTACTGCTAGTAACTTGGGCTTAAGCATTTTGGGCCACGTGACAGGCTTACCAAGTTATTGGGTTAAGTCCTCGGGTCATGATAAATGGTATCAAAGCCTATCACTAGTCGGAAATATGAGACACCCAATCATGTTGGGAAAGCCCTTGAGGCAAGATTGTTGTGGTATATTAAGAATGGTCTTCTCTCGTTTTATCTCATTTGTGGAGTAATACTCCTTAAATTCTTTGCTACAGTACTCTCCCCCATTATCAGACCTTAGGCACTTCAATTTCAAACCTATTTCATTTTCAATCAAAGCTTTCTACTTTTTGAAAACACCAAACAAATCGGACTTGTGTTTCATTACAAACGATGTCATGCAGACCATTGTCGTTATTACAAAAACTTTGATGACTGTTATATTATTCTCTTTTTGTATGCAAATGACATGCTTATTGTAAGATCGAACATGCAAGAAATAAATAATCTGAAGAAACAGCTGTCAAAGGAGTTTGAAATGAAGGATTTGGGTACTGCGAATAAAATTCTTTGTATGAGAATCAGTAGAGACAGAACAAACCATACATTGAAGTTGTCTCAAGCATAATATATTGAAAAGGTCCTACACAGCTTCAACATGCAAGGTGCTAAGCCAGTAGCCAGGGTGCACGAGCTTGTAAGTCAAGAAAGGGGAATCTATGGAGCCACGGGTGTGGAATGCTTCAGTCTCACATCGCCTGATGAAGTTAGATGGATCGACATGGGTACGTGTGGCGTTAAAGAGGGTAGATTATAACACCCCATCTCACATCGCTTATGAAAGAAATTTGAGTCTGGTGTATAATGAATCATATAGGTTACTACTAGTAACTACCTTATATTACGTCATATACTATCTTAACATCCGTAGTCCCTCTTAAATAGTGGCAGGGATTAAAATTGTGGCATCGGTCAACCCCAAAAACCGATACGGTATTAGTATCGGTCATAGTTCGCCGTTCATTACGGTTGTTGCCGCATGAATTTTTTTTAACAAAAAAATAAAAAATATATCCAAAAATTCTAGAATATTATAAATGCTAAAAATAATATTCTTTTCCCATTAGTAGCAACTAAAAATCAAAATATTGGTCCCCTAAATCATAATATCTTGCATCCTTGTTAATTCATTGCATGTAGAGTGTTTTAGTATTTGAACTTTCCCTACAATTTTTAGTTTTTTAATTCTTTACCTGTTGGATTGACCACTATTTTTAACCTAAATTTTTAATATTTATTCACATGTATTATAAATGATTAATATGATACTAGCATGGGTTACATTTGAGTAAACTCCATTAAGAGCCTTTTAAGGTGGTATTTATTTTGAGTGATTTATATTTGTAATTAATGGATTCTATAAGAATGGTACAAATCAAAATCTAGATTTTCCAAGGACTTGGATCCACAAAAAAATTGACCACTACAAGACACTTGAAACTTTTTAATTTATTTTATTTTCATATTTTACAAGTGATTAGTCTGACAATATGCCCAATTCTTATTTGAGTAAGATTTGTTAAAGGACCGTTGATGATGGTGCATTAATTTTGAGTGATATATATTGTTCTTATCTTAGCCAATAAGCTAAGCACATTTAATTAAAATACTTCTAAATATTCAAAAAGTGGGCCATGTATTTTTTTCATATTAAAATGTGGGTATAGTAGATCTTGAGAATTTGTGCCCCACTATGGAGCCTTGAGTCAGCAAATTCAAGAATATGGGGGCCAATTAGGGCTAATTGCCCTTTTCTTTGTTCTAAGTTCCAATGAAAGGAGGAATTGAAAAGGCTGGGAAAAAAAAACAATAGAGAAAGAAGGAGAAAAGGAAATAGGGGAATAGGATAGGGAAAGGGAAACCAACACCAGTCTAGCAGCACAGATACGCCTCCCCACCCCCCCAACCACAAAAAACCCCCCTCTCTCTTATATCTCTTTTTCTCTCTCTTGCAAGCATGCCCATCTCTCCCCTCCCCCTTTTAGTTTCATATTTGCAAAATGCCAGCACTCTCTCTCTCTCTCTATTTTTTTACACTAAGAATCGTTACAAATTTGTATCGGTCGATACTGATATCTATCCTATATTTAAAAATATCAGCCGATTCACTGATACAACTGTGATTTTTCACCGTGTTGAAACCATGACCGGTACACTATAAAAAAAATTGAATCAGTCATGGCCAATACAGGCACGTATCAACTAGTATATACTGTATTGGCCGATTTTTTAAACCATGGATAGCGGAGTATCCATTTTACAGCCTACCAATGAACCTTCATGGGTTTATCAATGTATATGCTTACTACACTAACTATATGTGAAATGGCTGGCCTTGTACAGACTATAGCATACATAATACTCCTCAATACACTGGCATAAGGAACACATGACTTGTGCTCTACCTCCTCCTCAGTTTGTACTAAAGTAATGGAAAGTTTAAAATGAGATACAAGTGGAGCATTCACAGGTTTAACCTTTGCATGCAAAAGCGTTCTAGTACCTTTTTTAGTGTACCTTTTTTTTATAACAAAGACAATTTGCCTGCTTTTTGGTTCCTATGAATCTCTATCGCAAGTATTTTATTTACAGCGGCCAAATCCTTCATCTCAAATTCACTATTGAGTTAAGCTTTCAACCTGTTAATCTCAGTTAGCAGCAATTAACATATCATCAACATACAACAATAATAAAAGAATCATTTGAGAGCTTTTTTTGATAAACAAATTGCCATACACTCCTAGAATAGCCATTTCCAACCATAAAAGCGTCGAAATGCTTATACTACTGTCTAGGTGACTGCTTTAGGCCATACAATAATTTTTTTAGTAAGCAAACATGATCCTCCTTACTTAGGATTTCAAACCCCTCTAGTTAATGCATATAAATATATTCCTCCAACTCACCATGTAGAAAAGCAGTACCAACATCAAGCTACTAAAGCACTAAATCCAATAGAACAACCATAACAAGTAGCATCCGGATGGAGCTGTGTTTCACTACAAAAGAGAACACTTCATTGAAGTCAATACCATCCTTTTTTAGTATAGCTTTTAACAACCAGTCGTGCTTTTTAAACTTGGCATCTTCCACCTCTAGAGTTCCATCTTTCTTCTTGAAAACCCATTTGCAACTAACAATCTTTTGGTCCTTCGGCGGTTTCACAAGCTCCAAGGTTTGTGAAGGGATTCAATCTCTTCACTTATGGCAATAGTCCATTTTACTGATTCTTTATTGGTGATGGCACCATGATATGTATTTGGCTCTGCCTCCATACTTTCAGCTACATTAAGAGCGTAAGCGACAAGATCATCATATCTTTGAAGTGGCTTAATCTCCCTCCTCTCTTTATCCCTACAAAGCATGTAATATTGTGGAACTACATTCTACTCATTTGAGCCTTGCACTTCTTCTACATCTTGCTGAGCTGGGACATCTTCTTGTAATTTTTCTTATAAGTTTTTTGAAGCTTTCATCTCAAGCTCCATCTGTTTACTGACACAGTGATTTGTTCCATTATCAAGACACTCCTTTCCAAGTGTTAGCATGTCCAAGTTCAGATTTAGTCGGGTCAATGCCCAAATATGAAAAATCTAATTACTTGATTGATGCATAAAATACAAAAATATTATGTAAACTGCATACTAATCAGTTTTATTTTAATAATTATTTTATATAACAATGAACTACCATTTGCATGTATCACGGATGGTTGAGGCTAAATGCTATTCCTACTAGGACCTAGGATTGACTCATCTCATTTTCAACATTCAATTCCAAAGTTGGGTCTAGTCTCTAATAGTTTGTAGTTGTTGGTCCCAAGCTTGGATAAATGAAGAGGGTTGCATTAGTTAGGTTCCCAATTGATATAAAACTTCTATCACACTTCATAACTCCCAATATAAGTTAGGATAACAACATTTATGAGGAGAATTGCCACATATCCGAGGTGTTATCCCAAGATAGACTGGAGTGGAAAAACATATTTTATGTATTCCAAACAAGATTTTAATGATGGTGATGATGATCTGAACTTGGGCACAATCCAGTCAGGCCTATTAGAGTCAAAACAAGGTCCAACTATATTTATTTATTTGGGTTCAAATCTATCTAGGCCCAACCCATATACATCCCGTTAGGCTATAATGATGATGTTAATATATATATATGAAAAGATTATATTTGAACATGTGACCATCCATAAAAAGGTAGTATGTATGAAAAGATTAGATTTACTTAACATGGGCCCTATGACAAAAAAATAGAGGGGCGGAAAAGGGGGCATTTTTTAGAATTCTTCATATATATATTTATTGTAAAGGTAAGTTGATGTTAATGATAATCATTGGTGAACAAGAACTAGTTAGTGAGAAAGGATACTCCATATCATTTTTTATGCAAGGTAGAACACTGGAAATTTATAATTAATTGTTCCTTTTTTTATAGCTTCTACTTTATTTTTTGAATTGTTTGGTCACCAAAGCTTACATCATTCCTAGAAAGAACACAGCTTACTTTCATGCACTTGCATTAGAAATGAAAGAAATTATGACAATAGATGCAAAAGATGACAATGAAGGAGAAGATGAAGAAATTATATTTAGGAAACTGAGTAGATTACCAAACAAGTTCAAATTTATTTTTCTTGAAACTTGCAATGGGTAGTCACTTACATACACTTGCATAATATACTTAGTTGATGGTTGACACTCTTGAGTAAACCTCCTAGCTTGAAGTTCAATTGGTTTTAACTGAGGAAACTGTAGCTCCTCTTGCTCAACACCCTCATTTTCTGGCAATCCCTATGCTTCATCATTATCTAGATGGTTTTATCCACTTTCTTCACCTATAGTTTACACTGGAGAAGGAGTCATTGTGAGATCAACTACTTCATTAACTGTTTCTTCAGACTTGTTAGTCTTTTCAAATCACCAAACAATCGACATTCAGGGAAGATCATATCCCACCCAATTGTTTTTAGGATTTCAAAAAAGATGATCCATACTTGGATTTTGTAAACTATCAGCTTATTGGGTAATCGGAGGTCCATTGACTATTGACATTCTAAGCCCAAACCATGCCTTATTGAGCAAATATTAATAATCCAGCCCAACCCATTTTCAAACAATAGAAATCCATCAGGCTTAGGTTGGCCTTTAATAATTTTAAGAGGGGCGTTCATGAGCCAGGTTGGGCAAGGTTGAAGCTTGCCCAAACCTTGTCTTATTGGGCTAATGTTGATAATCAGGTCCAGCCCATTTTCCAAAAATTGAAATCCATCAGGCTTAGGTTGGCCGGCCATGCCCAGCCCATTTGATTTTCAGAATAGAATTAGGACAAGGTTCAGCCGATTTGCCTCAAAAATAGCCCAGTGTAGACCAAGCTCCAGTGAGGCTTGGGCAGGGTCCACGTATGAGCACTTCTAACTTTTAAGCTATTAAAACCCTCTAGAGCCCGTTTGGATGTTTCTAGAATTAAATATTTATAAACTTAAGTATTAAAGGAATCAAAATCCTAATGGAAGAAGTAGAGCTCTCTCTCTCTATATATATAGCTCTCTCTGTAAAAAGAAGATTATTTTAATCAACTTTCCTCAACAAACTTCTTCATACAGGCCCACTTGGATTAAAAAACCAATGGACAGGACAAGCAAATTTGGATGAAAAGAATACTGGGAAAAACATTTTATGGATTGTTTGTGCAGACGCTTTTCAGCGGAAAGGGAAGGAGTCGTGAGTGTTTGCCGTAGGCAAGAAAAGAGGAGCGATTTCAACATATATTTGCAGTGATTCGTGTTGGGAAAAGTGGCGCAATGGAAACTACCCACAATCAACGGATCAATCACGATGAATACAAAGCAATCACACCATCAAGCAATCACACACATGAACACAGTAATTTTACGTGGTTCGGCAACTTGCCTATGTTCACAGGAAGAGAGAACTCATCTACTATGATCCCATCTCAATCCCCTTATGATATAGGGTTATAGTACATCAATATATATATAGTTTCCACTTTCTTGGCCAACAAGAAAACCCATACATAATGACTAAAATACCTCTAACCCTGAGCCTCGGTTCTGGCCAAACCAGACGATCGATCCTAGCTAAACTAGAATACAAGACAAAACCCAACAATCTTCACCTTGGCTTGGATTCCGTAAATCCTCAGAGCCACCTTGAGATATCCGGTAATGTCTTCACGCACCTTGTGTAACACTCCGATTCCCTTTGAGCCGGATTAGTGGCTCATTAGCGTGTTTTGTTTTGTTTTAGTCTTTTGGACTTGTTTTGGGCCTTGAATAGGTAGTTGAGTGACCTTTGACCTGGAATAGGTAGTTCTAAGCCCTTTTTCGTAATTTTGCTTTTGCTTTGCTTGCATCATATTTGCATCATCTTGGTGTCAGCACGTGTATTTCGTTGAGCTCGTTATTTTCCGTAACTGTGTCAGATCCGTTTGGAGTCAATTGGGGAAGATGGACCTTCGTGTGACTTGAACTGTAATTAGTCTAAACTCTCCGGACTTTGACTTAACTCCAAACCTTTATATATAAATGAGTCAGCCCCCAGGTGTCTATCTCCTTGCCCATTTGTCTTCATCGACTGCATGCAAATTCCAGGAGAAGCTCCCTCCACGTTCTCTCTCTCTCTCTTCTTTCCTTCTCTTGCTCGATTGAGGATTGGATCCTTTGTTTGGATTGGGTTCTTTTCTTCTTCTCTCTCATCTCTGTCTTTACCGTAGGTAAGTGGGTTCTTTCCCAACTCTTTCTTCTTCTTCTCCAATTGCACCTCTCATTCTCTGATTTCTGTGTTTTCATCTCATGCATGGTGTATCTCTTTGATTTGTCTTGATTTTAGTGGATTTGGAGCTTGTTTCAGAGGATTTGTCAGATTTGAGGCAAGTATAAGTACAGGCTTTGATAACACATATGGGTTGTTTCTTTGATTGCTTTGATTCACTCTTATTCTCTGTATACAAATGCTTTACAGCCACATTTGGTGAATTTGGAGTCTCTGTAACTCATTTTGTGCAGTTTCTGTATCAAAATTTCGTTTCTGTACTCAACCCATTTTCGTATCTGTATTGCACGGCTAAGCCGTGAACTTCTACGGTTTGATTTCCAGAGGCTTCAATTTTGAGTTTTGTTCTACGGCTAGGCTACGGCTAAGCCGTAATTTGTTCTACGGCTGAGCCGTAAGCTAGCCGTGACCCAACCGTACCCCAGCCGTGAATTAAATCTCTGATCAGTCGAAACTTTTCCAACACAGAACTCCTACGGTGTGGCTACGGCTAAGCCGTGGAATGCTACGGCCAAGCCGTGGATTGGTCTACGGCTAAGCCGTATACTGACTGTAGCTCAGCCGAAAAAGGTACCAGATCAGAGGTGGAAGGATGACCAGTTTAGCTGTGTTTTAATGGAACCAAGGTGAAGCCGTAGTGCATATTACGACGAGCGCGTAAGATGTCTTCGGCTCAACCCTAGGTCCCTCATGGCTAAACCGTTAGGCATGGCAATTTTGAAACATAACTTAGGATAATGGTGAGACTTATAGGGCTCAAATACAGGTTAACCACCCATGTAACCGGCCCAATGGATTCTTTGGATCGCATGAAAGGTCTGTTCGGCTGTGACTTATTCATGTGAGCGTTGATCACTGTTAAGCACCTCCCCATGGGTGTTGGTTTAAGGGACGTCGGTGCACCCAAAGATTACATTGCAACACTTTGATGGCAACGGTGCATTGACTAACTTAAAACTACATCCACATGCACGGTTAGTGACAGTGAACAATTAGATTAGGACTGGCTTGTAATGACCCTTGACTCCGTATTAATCTGAGATTGCATTGCATATTGTATATGGTTTTGCCCTCTGTTCTGTTAATCTATGTTTACGCATTCCGCAGCCATTTTGCTTTCGTTCCGTATATCTGTTTTATTCTTCGTTCTACACTATGCTTTGATCTATGCTGTGCTTTGACTTAATCTATGTTCTACTCTGTATTTTGGCTATGCTTTGTACATTTCTGGCTTTGTATATTTTGGGTATTCCCTAGTGGCTCTGCCCAGAGGTTAATACGTGAGGATAAGATCCGGTCTTTGTCATCGGTGAGTCCAAAGCGGATAATCTCCCTCCTTTTAGTTTTGATTCGATTGGTATTAGTCTGGCTCTACTCAGCCTCAGCCTTAGGATGCCCGACGGGGTTACCTCTGGCTCAGATCTCTGTATCTCTGTATCACTGCAGTGTCGCTTTGTCTTGGGACCCCGGAACCCAGGAAACTGAGACCCACTTGTACCCTGGCCCGGTCAGTGGTGTTCTCCTCTGCTTTGCTTTGCTCTGCTCTCTATTGGAGAGAACATGGTTAACGTAGTAGCCACTTAGTCAGTATTTCTATGTTTTGATTCAATTATCATGCTTTACTTCTATGCACGATTGGCTTAGCTTACTAAGATGAAACTCGGTAATTGATCTTCTGTCATTATTTCATTCTCTTTGATACTATGCGTGTTACGTCCCTGTTACTTGTATTTGCTGGATCGTTGTATTCATTTGTGTTGTCTGTGGTGTTGCAGGCACAGATACCTTGCCCAGCTCCCCGGCGGTCGAGGAGGCTGCAGGGGCGAGTGTAGAAGCACCCTCAGGTTTAGCAGAGTGGGCTTGATCATCTCTGCCGAGTGCGTTCATGCATGCTTTCCAGTGGCTTTTCGTTTTGGGATTTTGAGTGATTGTATTTGGACTTTGGACTTTGGATTTGTATTCTGTATATTTGTACATACGTATTTTGGTGTGTATTCGGTTTTATATCAGTGTATTTGTCTTTGTGGTTTCCATTTCGTATTTGCGTTGGCTTCCGCTATTTTCTTTGTTGCTTGCTATGATATGTACAGCTTCCGCGTACGCTTAGTTCGCATGTGTTAGATCCCTTGTGTGCGTGCATCTGGACTGGGTTTGGATGCACGTGCACGGGAGTACGTGTGTCACAGGTTTGGCTTTTCGCTAACCCCCGACTTCTGGGCTCGGGTCGTGACATACGTATTGTATGGTATCAAAGCATGCTAGTTATAAGCATGTAGGCAGCTAAGATCGTGGTGAGATAACGCTATCAACTATTTGACTCGAAGTCTCATATGTTGATTTGGGATTTGACTAACTCAGGGGCATTTCATATTTGTGTGTTGTGTTTCCTTTTCTTTTGCAGGATGGCATCAGGATCAGGATCTCGGGATGAGAATCAACAGGGCCATAACGGAGATAGTGGATCGGTACCCCCACATATCAGTAGTGAGGAGCGCATGATGATGATGATGCAGTCTATGCAATCATTACAGGCGCAGATGGCATCCATGGTAGATAGACAGAGTCAGGCTGCCGCAGTAGCATCACCTCGTATAGATCAGCAGGTGATTTTCCAGCCTAAGGAATCAGATCCGAATGCTCTTTTCGATAAGTTCCGTAAGCGAGGGGCGACTGAGTTCCATGGGATAGAGGATGCATTGCAGGCTGAGCAATGGTTGGAGCAGATTGAAGAGCTATTTGATACGATTGTGTGCAGTAACAAGCAGAAGGTAGTTCTCACAGCCTCTATGCTTCGGAGTGTGGCCAAGACATGGTGGAGGAGTGTTAAGAACTCATTCCAGACTATGCCCAGTGCCACAGTTTGGGAGACCTTCAAGCAGCAATTCCGTCGGAAGTTCATGCCTCTCCATATTCAGTGAGCCAAGGAAGTGGAATTCTTCAACCTTCAGCAGAGACAGATGTCAGTTGCAGATTTTGTACACAGGTTTACAGAGTTGTCTCATTTTGCAGAGGACATGGTGAACACTGAGCATAAGAAGGTGACTCGCTTCGTCAACGGCCTGAATCCGAGACACAAACGCCACGTGGTTGCATGTATGTGGCCGGCTACATTGGATGACGCTATTGACAGGGCCTATGATGCAGAGGCCATCTTCGAGGAGGAGCGAACTGAGGCTAAGAGGACGGCAGGTTTCAGTGGCAGAAGTCAGTTTCAGAAGAAGTTCAAGGGTAAGCAGGGCAGTTCGAGCAGTACTCAGATAGTTTGCGGTCACTGTGGGAAGGATCACCCCACCGACAGATGTTGGAGGAAGAGTGGGGCTTGTTTCGGGTGTGGCTCTACGGATCACAGGCGGGCCCAATGCCCGAAGTTTCAGTCCTCTCCACAGACGAGACAGGCAGGATCTACAGCGCAGGGCAGATCTCAGCCAGCTCGCCCAGCCCAGAAGCAGAACCGCCAGACAGCCCGAGCCTATGCTGCTACACATGAGGGCGCAGAGGAAGCTACTGTCGTGGAAGGTAAAATTTTAATTTCTGATGCTGAAGCTTTAGCCTTATTTGACTCCGGGTCTACGCGTTCGTACGTAGCACCCCATTTTGCTGTGCAGCTTCGACAGCGACCCACACCACTCCCATATTTGTTGTTAGTATCCACTCCGGTTGGTAAGCGGGTGGAGTGCAGTGTTTTCTACCCTCAGTGTGATGTGCAGATAGCTGGTCATCAGCTCCCAGTAGACCTCGTGTTGCTCACGACACTGGATTTTGATGTGATTCTTGGTATGGACTGGCTTGCGAGATATCATGCATGTATCAATTGCTACAGTAAGGCTATCTACTTTGATTTGGGCAGCGGATTTCGATTTGAGGGCAGCCAGACAAAGTGCCCAAGGCGTGTGATATCTGCTTGTAAGGCAGACAGGATGCTTCGTAGGGGATGTGAAGGATTTCTCGCATTCATTTCAGAAAAGAAAGATCAGCGACAGCTCAGTGAGATCCCCGTAGTCAGCGAGTTTCCGGATGTCTTTCCGGAGGATGTACCAGAGTTGCCACCAGTTCGGGAGGTAGAATTTGCTATTGACTTGATGCCAGGTACAGCACCTATCAGTAGAGCTCCATATCGTATGGCACTGCAGAGTTGTTGGAATTGAAGAAACAGTTGCAGGATCTGTTGGACAAAGGGTTCATACGCCCAAGTGTTTCACCTTGGGGAGCTCCGGTGTTGTTTGTCAAGAAGAAGGATGGCAGTTTCCGGATGTGCATTGACTACAGGCAGTTGAACAAAGTGACTATCAAGAACAAATATCCATTGCCTAGGATTGATGAGTTGTTCGATCAGCTTCAGGGTGCAGCTTACTTCTCGAAGATTGACTTGAGGTCAGGGTATCACCAGCTTCGGGTGAAGGATGAGGATGTTCCTAAGACAGCTTTCAGGACTCAGTATGGACACTACGAGTTCCTTGTCATGCCATTTGGTTTGACGAACGCACCCGCAGCTTTTATGGCATTGATGAACAGGGTGTTTACTTCCTTCTTAGACCAGTTCGTTGTGGTTTTCATAGATGATATCTTGGTCTATTCGAAGACTGCTGAGGAACATACAGACCATTTGAGGAAAGCATTGCAGCTGCTTAGAGATCACAAGTTGTATGCAAAGTTGGCTAAGTGTGATTTCTGGTTAGAACAAGTTGCATTTCTGGGTCATAAGATTTCTCGAGAGGGATTGATGGTGGATCCGGCTAAGATTGAAGCAGTAGTCCATTGGCCCCGTCCTAGATCAGTGACAGAGATTCGGAGTTTTCTGGGATTGGCGGGATATTACCGCAGGTTTGTGCAGGACTTCTCGAAGATTTCAGCCCCGCTGACTCAGTTGACTCGGAAGAAGGTCCCGTATGAGTGGACAGAGAAGTGTGAGCGTAGTTTTCAGATGTTGAAAGAAAAGCTCACCACGGCGCCAGTGTTGACTCTCCCGGATGGTAGTGAGGGATTCGTGATTTATTCCGATGCTTCTCGAGTTGGACTAGGCTGTGTACTGATGCAGAATCAGAAGGTGATTGCCTATGGATCCAGACAGCTGAAAGAGCATGAGAAGAACTATGCCACACATGACTTGGAGCTAGCAGCCATTGTATTTGCACTGAAGTTGTGGCGGCATTACTTGTACGGTGTGAAGTTCGAGGTCCATTCCGATCATCACAGTCTGCAGTACTTGTTTGATCAGCATGACTTGAATATGAGGCAGCGAAGGTGGTTGGAGTTTATCAAGGATTACGACTTTCCGATCAAGTACCATCCCGGCAAGGGCAATGTAGTTGCAGATGCACTCAGCAGGAGGACAGACAGTCTTCAGGTGTTGGCAGGATTTTATCTGCTTGTGCATGATCAGCCTGTTGAGGTTCGGACGATAGGTGACTTGGTGACATTAGCTACTACCGTCGTGTTTCAGCCTGAGGTGATTCAGCAGATCAAGGATCGCCAGTTTGAGGACCCCCTTCTGGGGAAGTTCAGAGATCGGATTGTAGATCGACCGGATTTCAGCTTGGTAGATGGAGTTTTGTACTTCAGGAATAGATTGTGTGTTCCCGCTGTGGATGAGCTGAAAGATAAGTTGATGACAGATGCGCACGATGCCCGATATGCGATGCACCCAGGGAGTACGAAGATGTACCGGAACTTGAAAGATAGATTTTGGTGGAACAATATGAAGCGGGAGATCGCAGGGTTCGTAGCTCGATGTTTGACCTGTCAGAGGGTAAAAGCTGACCATCAGCGACCTCCAGGATCATTGCATCCATTGCATACTCCGCAGTGGAAGTGGGAGCACATTACGATGGATTTTGTCTCCGGTTTTCCGCCGACCAGTAGAAAGAACAATGCGATCTGGGTAATAGTGGACAGATTGACCAAGTCAGCACATTTCCTTCCGTTCAAGAAAGGGATGACATTCACAGAGATGGCCAGGAAGTTTGTTGACGAGATAGTCAGATTGCATGGCACCCCAGTATCGATTGTGTCGGATCGTGATAGTCGTTTTGTGTCTGCATTCTGGAGAGCATTTCAGGAAGCTATGGGCACGAAGCTGAGTTTTAGTACGGCATACCACCCCCAGACCGACGGACAGTCGGAGCGTACCATTCAGACATTGGAGGATATGCTCAGAGCTAGTGTGCTGAACTTTGAGAAGGAATGGGATACGCATCTAGCATTGTGTGAGTTTGCCTACAACAACAACTTTCATGAGAGCATTGGTATGGCACCCTATGAGGCTCTCTACGGACGTAAGTGCAGGACCCCAGTGTGCTGGGAAGAAGTTGGAACTAGAAGTTTCCATGGTCCGACAATCATAGCTGAGACGACAGAGAAAGTGCAGAAAGTGATAGAGAATCTGAAGATTGCTCGATCCAGACAGAAGAGCTATGCGGATACTCGGAGGAGACCTTTGGCATTCCAAGTCGGAGATTGGGTATTTCTTAAAGTTTCTCCGATGAAGGGCACAGTTCGATTTGGTCAGAAGGGCAAGTTAGCTCCGAGATATGTAGGACCGTTCGAAGTCAAGAGCCAAGTTGGAGATTTAGCTTATCGGTTGACGCTTCCAGTTGAGTTCTCCGGTGTGCACGATGTCTTCCATGTGTCGATGCTCCGTAAGTACGTGTCAGATCCGAGCCATGTGCTTCGCTACGATGATATTCAGATTCAGCCTAATGCAACTTACGTTGAGCGTCCGCTTCGCATCGTTGGCACACGAGAGCAGATTCTCCGTACCAGGACAATCAGATGGGTTAAAGTGTTGTGGGAGCATCATGGTCCAGATGAGGCTACTTGGGAGCTAGAGGAGCAGCTAGCACGCCAGTACCCCCAGCTCTTTGCGCAGGTAGGTAGTCATTCCGAGGACGGAATGATTCCTAGTGGGGGAGGATGTAACACTCCGATTCCCTTTGAGCCGGATTAGTGGCTCATTAGCGTGTTTTGTTTTGTTTTAGTCTTTTGGACTTGTTTTGGGCCTTGAATAGGTAGTTGAGTGACCTTTGACCTGGAATAGGTAGTTCTAAGCCCTTTTTCGTAATTTTGCTTTTGCTTTGCTTGCATCATATTTGCATCATCTTGGTGTCAGCACGTGTATTTCGTTGAGCTCGTTATTTTCCGTAACTGTGTCAGATCCGTTTGGAGTCAATTGGGGAAGATGGACCTTCGTGTGACTTGAACTGTAATTAGTCTAAACTCTCCGGACTTTGACTTAACTCCAAACCTTTATATATAAATGAGTCAGCCCCCAGGTGTCTATCTCCTTGCCCATTTGTCTTCATCGACTGCATGCAAATTCCAGGAGAAGCTCCCTCCACGTTCTCTCTCTCTCTCTTCTTTCCTTCTCTTGCTCGATTGAGGATTGGATCCTTTGTTTGGATTGGGTTCTTTTCTTCTTCTCTCTCATCTCTGTCTTTACCGTAGGTAAGTGGGTTCTTTCCCAACTCTTTCTTCTTCTTCTCCAATTGCACCTCTCATTCTCTGATTTCTGTGTTTTCATCTCATGCATGGTGTATCTCTTTGATTTGTCTTGATTTTAGTGGATTTGGAGCTTGTTTCAGAGGATTTGTCAGATTTGAGGCAAGTATAAGTACAGGCTTTGATAACACATATGGGTTGTTTCTTTGATTGCTTTGATTCACTCTTATTCTCTGTATACAAATGCTTTACAGCCACATTTGGTGAATTTGGAGTCTCTGTAACTCATTTTGTGCAGTTTCCGTATCAAAATTTCGTTTCTGTACTCAACCCATTTTCGTATCTGTATTGCACGGCTAAGCCGTGAACTTCTACGGTTTGATTTCCAGAGGCTTCAATTTTGAGTTTTGTTCTACGGCTAGGCTACGGCTAAGCCGTAATTTGTTCTACGGCTGAGCCGTAAGCTAGCCGTGACCCAACCGTACCCCAGCCGTGAATTAAATCTCTGATCAGTCGAAACTTTTCCAACACAGAACTCCTACGGTGTGGCTACGGCTAAGCCGTGGAATGCTACGGCCAAGCCGTGGATTGGTCTACGGCTAAGCCGTATACTGACTGTAGCTCAGCCGAAAAAGGTACCAGATCAGAGGTGGAAGGATGACCAGTTTAGCTGTGTTTTAATGGAACCAAGGTGAAGCCGTAGTGCATATTACGACGAGCGCGTAAGATGTCTTCGGCTCAACCCTAGGTCCCTCATGGCTAAACCGTTAGGCATGGCAATTTTGAAACATAACTTAGGATAATGGTGAGACTTATAGGGCTCAAATACAGGTTAACCACCCATGTAACCGGCCCAATGGATTCTTTGGATCGCATGAAAGGTCTGTTCGGCTGTGACTTATTCATGTGAGCGTTGATCACTGTTAAGCACCTCCCCATGGGTGTTGGTTTAAGGGACGTCGGTGCACCCAAAGATTACATTGCAACACTTTGATGGCAACGGTGCATTGACTAACTTAAAACTACATCCACATGCACGGTTAGTGACAGTGAACAATTAGATTAGGACTGGCTTGTAATGACCCTTGACTCCGTATTAATCTGAGATTGCATTGCATATTGTATATGGTTTTGCCCTCTGTTCTGTTAATCTATGTTTACGCATTCCGCAGCCATTTTGCTTTCGTTCCGTATATCTGTTTTATTCTTCGTTCTACACTATGCTTTGATCTATGCTGTGCTTTGACTTAATCTATGTTCTACTCTGTATTTTGGCTATGCTTTGTACATTTCTGGCTTTGTATATTTTGGGTATTCCCTAGTGGCTCTGCCCAGAGGTTAATACGTGAGGATAAGATCCGGTCTTTGTCATCGGTGAGTCCAAAGCGGATAATCTCCCTCCTTTTAGCTTTGATTCGATTGGTATTAGTCTGGCTCTACTCAGCCTCAGCCTTAGGATGCCCGACGGGGTTACCTCTGGCTCAGATCTCTGTATCTCTGTATCACTGCAGTGTCGCTTTGTCTTGGGACCCCGGAACCCAGGAAACTGAGACCCACTTGTACCCTGGCCCGGTCAGTGGTGTTCTCCTCTGCTTTGCTTTGCTCTGCTCTCTATTGGAGAGAACATGGTTAACGTAGTAGCCACTTAGTCAGTATTTCTATGTTTTGATTCAATTATCATGCTTTACTTCTATGCACGATTGGCTTAGCTTACTAAGATGAAACTCGGTAATTGATCTTCTGTCATTATTTCATTCTCTTTGATACTATGCGTGTTACGTCCCTGTTACTTGTATTTGCTGGATCGTTGTATTCATTTGTGTTGTCTGTGGTGTTGCAGGCACAGATACCTTGCCCAGCTCCCCGGCGGTCGAGGAGGCTGCAGGGGCGAGTGTAGAAGCACCCTCAGGTTTAGCAGAGTGGGCTTGATCATCTCTGCCGAGTGCGTTCATGCATGCTTTCCAGTGGCTTTTCGTTTTGGGATTTTGAGTGATTGTATTTGGACTTTGGACTTTGGATTTGTATTCTGTATATTTGTACATACGTATTTTGGTGTGTATTCGGTTTTATATCAGTGTATTTGTCTTTGTGGTTTCCATTTCGTATTTGCGTTGGCTTCCGCTATTTTCTTTGTTGCTTGCTATGATATGTACAGCTTCCGCGTACGCTTAGTTCGCATGTGTTAGATCCCTTGTGTGCGTGCATCTGGACTGGGTTTGGATGCACGTGCACGGGAGTACGTGTGTCACAGGTTTGGCTTTTCGCTAACCCCCGACTTCTGGGCTCGGGTCGTGACATACGTATTGTATGGTATCAAAGCATGCTAGTTATAAGCATGTAGGCAGCTAAGATCGTGGTGAGATAACGCTATCAACTATTTGACTCGAAGTCTCATATGTTGATTTGGGATTTGACTAACTCAGGGGCATTTCATATTTGTGTGTTGTGTTTCCTTTTCTTTTGCAGGATGGCATCAGGATCAGGATCTCGGGATGAGAATCAACAGGGCCATAACGGAGATAGTGGATCGGTACCCCCACATATCAGTAGTGAGGAGCGCATGATGATGATGATGCAGTCTATGCAATCATTACAGGCGCAGATGGCATCCATGGTAGATAGACAGAGTCAGGCTGCCGCAGTAGCATCACCTCGTATAGATCAGCAGGTGATTTTCCAGCCTAAGGAATCAGATCCGAATGCTCTTTTCGATAAGTTCCGTAAGCGAGGGGCGACTGAGTTCCATGGGATAGAGGATGCATTGCAGGCTGAGCAATGGTTGGAGCAGATTGAAGAGCTATTTGATACGATTGTGTGCAGTAACAAGCAGAAGGTAGTTCTCACAGCCTCTATGCTTCGGAGTGTGGCCAAGACATGGTGGAGGAGTGTTAAGAACTCATTCCAGACTATGCCCAGTGCCACAGTTTGGGAGACCTTCAAGCAGCAATTCCGTCGGAAGTTCATGCCTCTCCATATTCAGTGAGCCAAGGAAGTGGAATTCTTCAACCTTCAGCAGAGACAGATGTCAGTTGCAGATTTTGTACACAGGTTTACAGAGTTGTCTCATTTTGCAGAGGACATGGTGAACACTGAGCATAAGAAGGTGACTCGCTTCGTCAACGGCCTGAATCCGAGACACAAACGCCACGTGGTTGCATGTATGTGGCCGGCTACATTGGATGACGCTATTGACAGGGCCTATGATGCAGAGGCCATCTTCGAGGAGGAGCGAACTGAGGCTAAGAGGACGGCAGGTTTCAGTGGCAGAAGTCAGTTTCAGAAGAAGTTCAAGGGTAAGCAGGGCAGTTCGAGCAGTACTCAGATAGTTTGCGGTCACTGTGGGAAGGATCACCCCACCGACAGATGTTGGAGGAAGAGTGGGGCTTGTTTCGGGTGTGGCTCTACGGATCACAGGCGGGCCCAATGCCCGAAGTTTCAGTCCTCTCCACAGACGAGACAGGCAGGATCTACAGCGCAGGGCAGATCTCAGCCAGCTCGCCCAGCCCAGAAGCAGAACCGCCAGACAGCCCGAGCCTATGCTGCTACACATGAGGGCGCAGAGGAAGCTACTGTCGTGGAAGGTAAAATTTTAATTTCTGATGCTGAAGCTTTAGCCTTATTTGACTCCGGGTCTACGCGTTCGTACGTAGCACCCCATTTTGCTGTGCAGCTTCGACAGCGACCCACACCACTCCCATATTTGTTGTTAGTATCCACTCCGGTTGGTAAGCGGGTGGAGTGCAGTGTTTTCTACCCTCAGTGTGATGTGCAGATAGCTGGTCATCAGCTCCCAGTAGACCTCGTGTTGCTCACGACACTGGATTTTGATGTGATTCTTGGTATGGACTGGCTTGCGAGATATCATGCATGTATCAATTGCTACAGTAAGGCTATCTACTTTGATTTGGGCAGCGGATTTCGATTTGAGGGCAGCCAGACAAAGTGCCCAAGGCGTGTGATATCTGCTTGTAAGGCAGACAGGATGCTTCGTAGGGGATGTGAAGGATTTCTCGCATTCATTTCAGAAAAGAAAGATCAGCGACAGCTCAGTGAGATCCCCGTAGTCAGCGAGTTTCCGGATGTCTTTCCGGAGGATGTACCAGAGTTGCCACCAGTTCGGGAGGTAGAATTTGCTATTGACTTGATGCCAGGTACAGCACCTATCAGTAGAGCTCCATATCGTATGGCACTGCAGAGTTGTTGGAATTGAAGAAACAGTTGCAGGATCTGTTGGACAAAGGGTTCATACGCCCAAGTGTTTCACCTTGGGGAGCTCCGGTGTTGTTTGTCAAGAAGAAGGATGGCAGTTTCCGGATGTGCATTGACTACAGGCAGTTGAACAAAGTGACTATCAAGAACAAATATCCATTGCCTAGGATTGATGAGTTGTTCGATCAGCTTCAGGGTGCAGCTTACTTCTCGAAGATTGACTTGAGGTCAGGGTATCACCAGCTTCGGGTGAAGGATGAGGATGTTCCTAAGACAGCTTTCAGGACTCAGTATGGACACTACGAGTTCCTTGTCATGCCATTTGGTTTGACGAACGCACCCGCAGCTTTTATGGCATTGATGAACAGGGTGTTTACTTCCTTCTTAGACCAGTTCGTTGTGGTTTTCATAGATGATATCTTGGTCTATTCGAAGACTGCTGAGGAACATACAGACCATTTGAGGAAAGCATTGCAGCTGCTTAGAGATCACAAGTTGTATGCAAAGTTGGCTAAGTGTGATTTCTGGTTAGAACAAGTTGCATTTCTGGGTCATAAGATTTCTCGAGAGGGATTGATGGTGGATCCGGCTAAGATTGAAGCAGTAGTCCATTGGCCCCGTCCTAGATCAGTGACAGAGATTCGGAGTTTTCTGGGATTGGCGGGATATTACCGCAGGTTTGTGCAGGACTTCTCGAAGATTTCAGCCCCGCTGACTCAGTTGACTCGGAAGAAGGTCCCGTATGAGTGGACAGAGAAGTGTGAGCGTAGTTTTCAGATGTTGAAAGAAAAGCTCACCACGGCGCCAGTGTTGACTCTCCCGGATGGTAGTGAGGGATTCGTGATTTATTCCGATGCTTCTCGAGTTGGACTAGGCTGTGTACTGATGCAGAATCAGAAGGTGATTGCCTATGGATCCAGACAGCTGAAAGAGCATGAGAAGAACTATGCCACACATGACTTGGAGCTAGCAGCCATTGTATTTGCACTGAAGTTGTGGCGGCATTACTTGTACGGTGTGAAGTTCGAGGTCCATTCCGATCATCACAGTCTGCAGTACTTGTTTGATCAGCATGACTTGAATATGAGGCAGCGAAGGTGGTTGGAGTTTATCAAGGATTACGACTTTCCGATCAAGTACCATCCCGGCAAGGGCAATGTAGTTGCAGATGCACTCAGCAGGAGGACAGACAGTCTTCAGGTGTTGGCAGGATTTTATCTGCTTGTGCATGATCAGCCTGTTGAGGTTCGGACGATAGGTGACTTGGTGACATTAGCTACTACCGTCGTGTTTCAGCCTGAGGTGATTCAGCAGATCAAGGATCGCCAGTTTGAGGACCCCCTTCTGGGGAAGTTCAGAGATCGGATTGTAGATCGACCGGATTTCAGCTTGGTAGATGGAGTTTTGTACTTCAGGAATAGATTGTGTGTTCCCGCTGTGGATGAGCTGAAAGATAAGTTGATGACAGATGCGCACGATGCCCGATATGCGATGCACCCAGGGAGTACGAAGATGTACCGGAACTTGAAAGATAGATTTTGGTGGAACAATATGAAGCGGGAGATCGCAGGGTTCGTAGCTCGATGTTTGACCTGTCAGAGGGTAAAAGCTGACCATCAGCGACCTCCAGGATCATTGCATCCATTGCATACTCCGCAGTGGAAGTGGGAGCACATTACGATGGATTTTGTCTCCGGTTTTCCGCCGACCAGTAGAAAGAACAATGCGATCTGGGTAATAGTGGACAGATTGACCAAGTCAGCACATTTCCTTCCGTTCAAGAAAGGGATGACATTCACAGAGATGGCCAGGAAGTTTGTTGACGAGATAGTCAGATTGCATGGCACCCCAGTATCGATTGTGTCGGATCGTGATAGTCGTTTTGTGTCTGCATTCTGGAGAGCATTTCAGGAAGCTATGGGCACGAAGCTGAGTTTTAGTACGGCATACCACCCCCAGACCGACGGACAGTCGGAGCGTACCATTCAGACATTGGAGGATATGCTCAGAGCTAGTGTGCTGAACTTTGAGAAGGAATGGGATACGCATCTAGCATTGTGTGAGTTTGCCTACAACAACAACTTTCATGAGAGCATTGGTATGGCACCCTATGAGGCTCTCTACGGACGTAAGTGCAGGACCCCAGTGTGCTGGGAAGAAGTTGGAACTAGAAGTTTCCATGGTCCGACAATCATAGCTGAGACGACAGAGAAAGTGCAGAAAGTGATAGAGAATCTGAAGATTGCTCGATCCAGACAGAAGAGCTATGCGGATACTCGGAGGAGACCTTTGGCATTCCAAGTCGGAGATTGGGTATTTCTTAAAGTTTCTCCGATGAAGGGCACAGTTCGATTTGGTCAGAAGGGCAAGTTAGCTCCGAGATATGTAGGACCGTTCGAAGTCAAGAGCCAAGTTGGAGATTTAGCTTATCGGTTGACGCTTCCAGTTGAGTTCTCCGGTGTGCACGATGTCTTCCATGTGTCGATGCTCCGTAAGTACGTGTCAGATCCGAGCCATGTGCTTCACTACGATGATATTCAGATTCAGCCTAATGCAACTTACGTTGAGCGTCCGCTTCGCATCGTTGGCACACGAGAGCAGATTCTCCGTACCAGGACAATCAGATGGGTTAAAGTGTTGTGGGAGCATCATGGTCCAGATGAGGCTACTTGGGAGCTAGAGGAGCAGCTAGCACGCCAGTACCCCCAGCTCTTTGCGCAGGTAGGTAGTCATTCCGAGGACGGAATGATTCCTAGTGGGGGAGGATGTAACACTCCGATTCCCTTTGAGCCGGATTAGTGGCTCATTAGCGTGTTTTGTTTTGTTTTAGTCTTTTGGACTTGTTTTGGGCCTTGAATAGGTAGTTGAGTGACCTTTGACCTGGAATAGGTAGTTCTAAGCCCTTTTTCGTAATTTTGCTTTTGCTTTGCTTGCATCATATTTGCATCATCTTGGTGTCAGCACGTGTATTTCGTTGAGCTCGTTATTTTCCGTAACTGTGTCAGATCCGTTTGGAGTCAATTGGGGAAGATGGACCTTCGTGTGACTTGAACTGTAATTAGTCTAAACTCTCCGGACTTTGACTTAACTCCAAACCTTTATATATAAATGAGTCAGCCCCCAGGTGTCTATCTCCTTGCCCATTTGTCTTCATCGACTGCATGCAAATTCCAGGAGAAGCTCCCTCCACGTTCTCTCTCTCTCTCTTCTTTCCTTCTCTTGCTCGATTGAGGATTGGATCCTTTGTTTGGATTGGGTTCTTTTCTTCTTCTCTCTCATCTCTGTCTTTACCGTAGGTAAGTGGGTTCTTTCCCAACTCTTTCTTCTTCTTCTCCAATTGCACCTCTCATTCTCTGATTTCTGTGTTTTCATCTCATGCATGGTGTATCTCTTTGATTTGTCTTGATTTTAGTGGATTTGGAGCTTGTTTCAGAGGATTTGTCAGATTTGAGGCAAGTATAAGTACAGGCTTTGATAACACATATGGGTTGTTTCTTTGATTGCTTTGATTCACTCTTATTCTCTGTATACAAATGCTTTACAGCCACATTTGGTGAATTTGGAGTCTCTGTAACTCATTTTGTGCAGTTTCCGTATCAAAATTTCGTTTCTGTACTCAACCCATTTTCGTATCTGTATTGCACGGCTAAGCCGTGAACTTCTACGGTTTGATTTCCAGAGGCTTCAATTTTGAGTTTTGTTCTACGGCTAGGCTACGGCTAAGCCGTAATTTGTTCTACGGCTGAGCCGTAAGCTAGCCGTGACCCAACCGTACCCCAGCCGTGAATTAAATCTCTGATCAGTCGAAACTTTTCCAACACAGAACTCCTACGGTGTGGCTACGGCTAAGCCGTGGAATGCTACGGCCAAGCCGTGGATTGGTCTACGGCTAAGCCGTATACTGACTGTAGCTCAGCCGAAAAAGGTACCAGATCAGAGGTGGAAGGATGACCAGTTTAGCTGTGTTTTAATGGAACCAAGGTGAAGCCGTAGTGCATATTACGACGAGCGCGTAAGATGTCTTCGGCTCAACCCTAGGTCCCTCATGGCTAAACCGTTAGGCATGGCAATTTTGAAACATAACTTAGGATAATGGTGAGACTTATAGGGCTCAAATACAGGTTAACCACCCATGTAACCGGCCCAATGGATTCTTTGGATCGCATGAAAGGTCTGTTCGGCTGTGACTTATTCATGTGAGCGTTGATCACTGTTAAGCACCTCCCCATGGGTGTTGGTTTAAGGGACGTCGGTGCACCCAAAGATTACATTGCAACACTTTGATGGCAACGGTGCATTGACTAACTTAAAACTACATCCACATGCACGGTTAGTGACAGTGAACAATTAGATTAGGACTGGCTTGTAATGACCCTTGACTCCGTATTAATCTGAGATTGCATTGCATATTGTATATGGTTTTGCCCTCTGTTCTGTTAATCTATGTTTACGCATTCCGCAGCCATTTTGCTTTCGTTCCGTATATCTGTTTTATTCTTCGTTCTACACTATGCTTTGATCTATGCTGTGCTTTGACTTAATCTATGTTCTACTCTGTATTTTGGCTATGCTTTGTACATTTCTGGCTTTGTATATTTTGGGTATTCCCTAGTGGCTCTGCCCAGAGGTTAATACGTGAGGATAAGATCCGGTCTTTGTCATCGGTGAGTCCAAAGCGGATAATCTCCCTCCTTTTAGCTTTGATTCGATTGGTATTAGTCTGGCTCTACTCAGCCTCAGCCTTAGGATGCCCGACGGGGTTACCTCTGGCTCAGATCTCTGTATCTCTGTATCACTGCAGTGTCGCTTTGTCTTGGGACCCCGGAACCCAGGAAACTGAGACCCACTTGTACCCTGGGCCGGTCAGTGGTGTTCTCCTCTGCTTTGCTTTGCTCTGCTCTCTATTGGAGAGAACATGGTTAACGTAGTAGCCACTTAGTCAGTATTTCTATGTTTTGATTCAATTATCATGCTTTACTTCTATGCACGATTGGCTTAGCTTACTAAGATGAAACTCGGTAATTGATCTTCTGTCATTATTTCATTCTCTTTGATACTATGCGTGTTACGTCCCTGTTACTTGTATTTGCTGGATCGTTGTATTCATTTGTGTTGTCTGTGGTGTTGCAGGCACAGATACCTTGCCCAGCTCCCCGGCGGTCGAGGAGGCTGCAGGGGCGAGTGTAGAAGCACCCTCAGGTTTAGCAGAGTGGGCTTGATCATCTCTGCCGAGTGCGTTCATGCATGCTTTCCAGTGGCTTTTCGTTTTGGGATTTTGAGTGATTGTATTTGGACTTTGGACTTTGGATTTGTATTCTGTATATTTGTACATACGTATTTTGGTGTGTATTCGGTTTTATATCAGTGTATTTGTCTTTGTGGTTTCCATTTCGTATTTGCGTTGGCTTCCGCTATTTTCTTTGTTGCTTGCTATGATATGTACAGCTTCCGCGTACGCTTAGTTCGCATGTGTTAGATCCCTTGTGTGCGTGCATCTGGACTGGGTTTGGATGCACGTGCACGGGAGTACGTGTGTCACAGGTTTGGCTTTTCGCTAACCCCCGACTTCTGGGCTCGGGTCGTGACATACGTATTGTATGGTATCAAAGCATGCTAGTTATAAGCATGTAGGCAGCTAAGATCGTGGTGAGATAACGCTATCAACTATTTGACTCGAAGTCTCATATGTTGATTTGGGATTTGACTAACTCAGGGGCATTTCATATTTGTGTGTTGTGTTTCCTTTTCTTTTGCAGGATGGCATCAGGATCAGGATCTCGGGATGAGAATCAACAGGGCCATAACGGAGATAGTGGATCGGTACCCCCACATATCAGTAGTGAGGAGCGCATGATGATGATGATGCAGTCTATGCAATCATTACAGGCGCAGATGGCATCCATGGTAGATAGACAGAGTCAGGCTGCCGCAGTAGCATCACCTCGTATAGATCAGCAGGTGATTTTCCAGCCTAAGGAATCAGATCCGAATGCTCTTTTCGATAAGTTCCGTAAGCGAGGGGCGACTGAGTTCCATGGGATAGAGGATGCATTGCAGGCTGAGCAATGGTTGGAGCAGATTGAAGAGCTATTTGATACGATTGTGTGCAGTAACAAGCAGAAGGTAGTTCTCACAGCCTCTATGCTTCGGAGTGTGGCCAAGACATGGTGGAGGAGTGTTAAGAACTCATTCCAGACTATGCCCAGTGCCACAGTTTGGGAGACCTTCAAGCAGCAATTCCGTCGGAAGTTCATGCCTCTCCATATTCAGTGAGCCAAGGAAGTGGAATTCTTCAACCTTCAGCAGAGACAGATGTCAGTTGCAGATTTTGTACACAGGTTTACAGAGTTGTCTCATTTTGCAGAGGACATGGTGAACACTGAGCATAAGAAGGTGACTCGCTTCGTCAACGGCCTGAATCCGAGACACAAACGCCACGTGGTTGCATGTATGTGGCCGGCTACATTGGATGACGCTATTGACAGGGCCTATGATGCAGAGGCCATCTTCGAGGAGGAGCGAACTGAGGCTAAGAGGACGGCAGGTTTCAGTGGCAGAAGTCAGTTTCAGAAGAAGTTCAAGGGTAAGCAGGGCAGTTCGAGCAGTACTCAGATAGTTTGCGGTCACTGTGGGAAGGATCACCCCACCGACAGATGTTGGAGGAAGAGTGGGGCTTGTTTCGGGTGTGGCTCTACGGATCACAGGCGGGCCCAATGCCCGAAGTTTCAGTCCTCTCCACAGACGAGACAGGCAGGATCTACAGCGCAGGGCAGATCTCAGCCAGCTCGCCCAGCCCAGAAGCAGAACCGCCAGACAGCCCGAGCCTATGCTGCTACACATGAGGGCGCAGAGGAAGCTACTGTCGTGGAAGGTAAAATTTTAATTTCTGATGCTGAAGCTTTAGCCTTATTTGACTCCGGGTCTACGCGTTCGTACGTAGCACCCCATTTTGCTGTGCAGCTTCGACAGCGACCCACACCACTCCCATATTTGTTGTTAGTATCCACTCCGGTTGGTAAGCGGGTGGAGTGCAGTGTTTTCTACCCTCAGTGTGATGTGCAGATAGCTGGTCATCAGCTCCCAGTAGACCTCGTGTTGCTCACAACACTGGATTTTGATGTGATTCTTGGTATGGACTGGCTTGCGAGATATCATGCATGTATCAATTGCTACAGTAAGGCTATCTACTTTGATTTGGGCAGCGGATTTCGATTTGAGGGCAGCCAGACAAAGTGCCCAAGGCGTGTGATATCTGCTTGTAAGGCAGACAGGATGCTTCGTAGGGGATGTGAAGGATTTCTCGCATTCATTTCAGAAAAGAAAGATCAGCGACAGCTCAGTGAGATCCCCGTAGTCAGCGAGTTTCCGGATGTCTTTCCGGAGGATGTACCAGAGTTGCCACCAGTTCGGGAGGTAGAATTTGCTATTGACTTGATGCCAGGTACAGCACCTATCAGTAGAGCTCCATATCGTATGGCACTGCAGAGTTGTTGGAATTGAAGAAACAGTTGCAGGATCTGTTGGACAAAGGGTTCATACGCCCAAGTGTTTCACCTTGGGGAGCTCCGGTGTTGTTTGTCAAGAAGAAGGATGGCAGTTTCCGGATGTGCATTGACTACAGGCAGTTGAACAAAGTGACTATCAAGAACAAATATCCATTGCCTAGGATTGATGAGTTGTTCGATCAGCTTCAGGGTGCAGCTTACTTCTCGAAGATTGACTTGAGGTCAGGGTATCACCAGCTTCGGGTGAAGGATGAGGATGTTCCTAAGACAGCTTTCAGGACTCAGTATGGACACTACGAGTTCCTTGTCATGCCATTTGGTTTGACGAACGCACCCGCAGCTTTTATGGCATTGATGAACAGGGTGTTTACTTCCTTCTTAGACCAGTTCGTTGTGGTTTTCATAGATGATATCTTGGTCTATTCGAAGACTGCTGAGGAACATACAGACCATTTGAGGAAAGCATTGCAGCTGCTTAGAGATCACAAGTTGTATGCAAAGTTGGCTAAGTGTGATTTCTGGTTAGAACAAGTTGCATTTCTGGGTCATAAGATTTCTCGAGAGGGATTGATGGTGGATCCGGCTAAGATTGAAGCAGTAGTCCATTGGCCCCGTCCTAGATCAGTGACAGAGATTCGGAGTTTTCTGGGATTGGCGGGATATTACCGCAGGTTTGTGCAGGACTTCTCGAAGATTTCAGCCCCGCTGACTCAGTTGACTCGGAAGAAGGTCCCGTATGAGTGGACAGAGAAGTGTGAGCGTAGTTTTCAGATGTTGAAAGAAAAGCTCACCACGGCGCCAGTGTTGACTCTCCCGGATGGTAGTGAGGGATTCGTGATTTATTCCGATGCTTCTCGAGTTGGACTAGGCTGTGTACTGATGCAGAATCAGAAGGTGATTGCCTATGGATCCAGACAGCTGAAAGAGCATGAGAAGAACTATGCCACACATGACTTGGAGCTAGCAGCCATTGTATTTGCACTGAAGTTGTGGCGGCATTACTTGTACGGTGTGAAGTTCGAGGTCCATTCCGATCATCACAGTCTGCAGTACTTGTTTGATCAGCATGACTTGAATATGAGGCAGCGAAGGTGGTTGGAGTTTATCAAGGATTACGACTTTCCGATCAAGTACCATCCCGGCAAGGGCAATGTAGTTGCAGATGCACTCAGCAGGAGGACAGACAGTCTTCAGGTGTTGGCAGGATTTTATCTGCTTGTGCATGATCAGCCTGTTGAGGTTCGGACGATAGGTGACTTGGTGACATTAGCTACTACCGTCGTGTTTCAGCCTGAGGTGATTCAGCAGATCAAGGATCGCCAGTTTGAGGACCCCCTTCTGGGGAAGTTCAGAGATCGGATTGTAGATCGACCGGATTTCAGCTTGGTAGATGGAGTTTTGTACTTCAGGAATAGATTGTGTGTTCCCGCTGTGGATGAGCTGAAAGATAAGTTGATGACAGATGCGCACGATGCCCGATATGCGATGCACCCAGGGAGTACGAAGATGTACCGGAACTTGAAAGATAGATTTTGGTGGAACAATATGAAGCGGGAGATCGCAGGGTTCGTAGCTCGATGTTTGACCTGTCAGAGGGTAAAAGCTGACCATCAGCGACCTCCAGGATCATTGCATCCATTGCATACTCCGCAGTGGAAGTGGGAGCACATTACGATGGATTTTGTCTCCGGTTTTCCGCCGACCAGTAGAAAGAACAATGCGATCTGGGTAATAGTGGACAGATTGACCAAGTCAGCACATTTCCTTCCGTTCAAGAAAGGGATGACATTCACAGAGATGGCCAGGAAGTTTGTTGACGAGATAGTCAGATTGCATGGCACCCCAGTATCGATTGTGTCGGATCGTGATAGTCGTTTTGTGTCTGCATTCTGGAGAGCATTTCAGGAAGCTATGGGCACGAAGCTGAGTTTTAGTACGGCATACCACCCCCAGACCGACGGACAGTCGGAGCGTACCATTCAGACATTGGAGGATATGCTCAGAGCTAGTGTGCTGAACTTTGAGAAGGAATGGGATACGCATCTAGCATTGTGTGAGTTTGCCTACAACAACAACTTTCATGAGAGCATTGGTATGGCACCCTATGAGGCTCTCTACGGACGTAAGTGCAGGACCCCAGTGTGCTGGGAAGAAGTTGGAACTAGAAGTTTCCATGGTCCGACAATCATAGCTGAGACGACAGAGAAAGTGCAGAAAGTGATAGAGAATCTGAAGATTGCTCGATCCAGACAGAAGAGCTATGCGGATACTCGGAGGAGACCTTTGGCATTCCAAGTCGGAGATTGGGTATTTCTTAAAGTTTCTCCGATGAAGGGCACAGTTCGATTTGGTCAGAAGGGCAAGTTAGCTCCGAGATATGTAGGACCGTTCGAAGTCAAGAGCCAAGTTGGAGATTTAGCTTATCGGTTGACGCTTCCAGTTGAGTTCTCCGGTGTGCACGATGTCTTCCATGTGTCGATGCTCCGTAAGTACGTGTCAGATCCGAGCCATGTGCTTCGCTACGATGATATTCAGATTCAGCCTAATGCAACTTACGTTGAGCGTCCGCTTCGCATCGTTGGCACACGAGAGCAGATTCTCCGTACCAGGACAATCAGATGGGTTAAAGTGTTGTGGGAGCATCATGGTCCAGATGAGGCTACTTGGGAGCTAGAGGAGCAGCTAGCACGCCAGTACCCCCAGCTCTTTGCGCAGGTAGGTAGTCATTCCGAGGACGGAATGATTCCTAGTGGGGGAGGATGTAACACTCCGATTCCCTTTGAGCCGGATTAGTGGCTCATTAGCGTGTTTTGTTTTGTTTTAGTCTTTTGGACTTGTTTTGGGCCTTGAATAGGTAGTTGAGTGACCTTTGACCTGGAATAGGTAGTTCTAAGCCCTTTTTCGTAATTTTGCTTTTGCTTTGCTTGCATCATATTTGCATCATCTTGGTGTCAGCACGTGTATTTCGTTGAGCTCGTTATTTTCCGTAACTGTGTCAGATCCGTTTGGAGTCAATTGGGGAAGATGGACCTTCGTGTGACTTGAACTGTAATTAGTCTAAACTCTCCGGACTTTGACTTAACTCCAAACCTTTATATATAAATGAGTCAGCCCCCAGGTGTCTATCTCCTTGCCCATTTGTCTTCATCGACTGCATGCAAATTCCAGGAGAAGCTCCCTCCACGTTCTCTCTCTCTCTCTTCTTTCCTTCTCTTGCTCGATTGAGGATTGGATCCTTTGTTTGGATTGGGTTCTTTTCTTCTTCTCTCTCATCTCTGTCTTTACCGTAGGTAAGTGGGTTCTTTCCCAACTCTTTCTTCTTCTTCTCCAATTGCACCTCTCATTCTCTGATTTCTGTGTTTTCATCTCATGCATGGTGTATCTCTTTGATTTGTCTTGATTTTAGTGGATTTGGAGCTTGTTTCAGAGGATTTGTCAGATTTGAGGCAAGTATAAGTACAGGCTTTGATAACACATATGGGTTGTTTCTTTGATTGCTTTGATTCACTCTTATTCTCTGTATACAAATGCTTTACAGCCACATTTGGTGAATTTGGAGTCTCTGTAACTCATTTTGTGCAGTTTCTGTATCAAAATTTCGTTTCTGTACTCAACCCATTTTCGTATCTGTATTGCACGGCTAAGCCGTGAACTTCTACGGTTTGATTTCCAGAGGCTTCAATTTTGAGTTTTGTTCTACGGCTAGGCTACGGCTAAGCCGTAATTTGTTCTACGGCTGAGCCGTAAGCTAGCCGTGACCCAACCGTACCCCAGCCGTGAATTAAATCTCTGATCAGTCGAAACTTTTCCAACACAGAACTCCTACGGTGTGGCTACGGCTAAGCCGTGGAATGCTACGGCCAAGCCGTGGATTGGTCTACGGCTAAGCCGTATACTGACTGTAGCTCAGCCGAAAAAGGTACCAGATCAGAGGTGGAAAGATGACCAGTTTAGCTGTGTTTTAATGGAACCAAGGTGAAGCCGTAGTGCATATTACGACGAGCGCGTAAGATGTCTTCGGCTCAACCCTAGGTCCCTCATGGCTAAACCGTTAGGCATGGCAATTTTGAAACATAACTTAGGATAATGGTGAGACTTATAGGGCTCAAATACAGGTTAACCACCCATGTAACCGGCCCAATGGATTCTTTGGATCGCATGAAAGGTCTGTTCGGCTGTGACTTATTCATGTGAGCGTTGATCACTGTTAAGCACCTCCCCATGGGTGTTGGTTTAAGGGACGTCGGTGCACCCAAAGATTACATTGCAACACTTTGATGGCAACGGTGCATTGACTAACTTAAAACTACATCCACATGCACGGTTAGTGACAGTGAACAATTAGATTAGGACTGGCTTGTAATGACCCTTGACTCCGTATTAATCTGAGATTGCATTGCATATTGTATATGGTTTTGCCCTCTGTTCTGTTAATCTATGTTTACGCATTCCGCAGCCATTTTGCTTTCGTTCCGTATATCTGTTTTATTCTTCGTTCTACACTATGCTTTGATCTATGCTGTGCTTTGACTTAATCTATGTTCTACTCTGTATTTTGGCTATGCTTTGTACATTTCTGGCTTTGTATATTTTGGGTATTCCCTAGTGGCTCTGCCCAGAGGTTAATACGTGAGGATAAGATCCGGTCTTTGTCATCGGTGAGTCCAAAGCGGATAATCTCCCTCCTTTTAGCTTTGATTCGATTGGTATTAGTCTGGCTCTACTCAGCCTCAGCCTTAGGATGCCCGACGGGGTTACCTCTGGCTCAGATCTCTGTATCTCTGTATCACTGCAGTGTCGCTTTGTCTTGGGACCCCGGAACCCAGGAAACTGAGACCCACTTGTACCCTGGCCCGGTCAGTGGTGTTCTCCTCTGCTTTGCTTTGCTCTGCTCTCTATTGGAGAGAACATGGTTAACGTAGTAGCCACTTAGTCAGTATTTCTATGTTTTGATTCAATTATCATGCTTTACTTCTATGCACGATTGGCTTAGCTTACTAAGATGAAACTCGGTAATTGATCTTCTGTCATTATTTCATTCTCTTTGATACTATGCGTGTTACGTCCCTGTTACTTGTATTTGCTGGATCGTTGTATTCATTTGTGTTGTCTGTGGTGTTGCAGGCACAGATACCTTGCCCAGCTCCCCGGCGGTCGAGGAGGCTGCAGGGGCGAGTGTAGAAGCACCCTCAGGTTTAGCAGAGTGGGCTTGATCATCTCTGCCGAGTGCGTTCATGCATGCTTTCCAGTGGCTTTTCGTTTTGGGATTTTGAGTGATTGTATTTGGACTTTGGACTTTGGATTTGTATTCTGTATATTTGTACATACGTATTTTGGTGTGTATTCGGTTTTATATCAGTGTATTTGTCTTTGTGGTTTCCATTTCGTATTTGCGTTGGCTTCCGCTATTTTCTTTGTTGCTTGCTATGATATGTACAGCTTCCGCGTACGCTTAGTTCGCATGTGTTAGATCCCTTGTGTGCGTGCATCTGGACTGGGTTTGGATGCACGTGCACGGGAGTACGTGTGTCACAGGTTTGGCTTTTCGCTAACCCCCGACTTCTGGGCTCGGGTCGTGACATACGTATTGTATGGTATCAAAGCATGCTAGTTATAAGCATGTAGGCAGCTAAGATCGTGGTGAGATAACGCTATCAACTATTTGACTCGAAGTCTCATATGTTGATTTGGGATTTGACTAACTCAGGGGCATTTCATATTTGTGTGTTGTGTTTCCTTTTCTTTTGCAGGATGGCATCAGGATCAGGATCTCGGGATGAGAATCAACAGGGCCATAACGGAGATAGTGGATCGGTACCCCCACATATCAGTAGTGAGGAGCGCATGATGATGATGATGCAGTCTATGCAATCATTACAGGCGCAGATGGCATCCATGGTAGATAGACAGAGTCAGGCTGCCGCAGTAGCATCACCTCGTATAGATCAGCAGGTGATTTTCCAGCCTAAGGAATCAGATCCGAATGCTCTTTTCGATAAGTTCCGTAAGCGAGGGGCGACTGAGTTCCATGGGATAGAGGATGCATTGCAGGCTGAGCAATGGTTGGAGCAGATTGAAGAGCTATTTGATACGATTGTGTGCAGTAACAAGCAGAAGGTAGTTCTCACAGCCTCTATGCTTCGGAGTGTGGCCAAGACATGGTGGAGGAGTGTTAAGAACTCATTCCAGACTATGCCCAGTGCCACAGTTTGGGAGACCTTCAAGCAGCAATTCCGTCGGAAGTTCATGCCTCTCCATATTCAGTGAGCCAAGGAAGTGGAATTCTTCAACCTTCAGCAGAGATAGATGTCAGTTGCAGATTTTGTACACAGGTTTACAGAGTTGTCTCATTTTGCAGAGGACATGGTGAACACTGAGCATAAGAAGGTGACTCGCTTCGTCAACGGCCTGAATCCGAGACACAAACGCCACGTGGTTGCATGTATGTGGCCGGCTACATTGGATGACGCTATTGACAGGGCCTATGATGCAGAGGCCATCTTCGAGGAGGAGCGAACTGAGGCTAAGAGGACGGCAGGTTTCAGTGGCAGAAGTCAGTTTCAGAAGAAGTTCAAGGGTAAGCAGGGCAGTTCGAGCAGTACTCAGATAGTTTGCGGTCACTGTGGGAAGGATCACCCCACCGACAGATGTTGGAGGAAGAGTGGGGCTTGTTTCGGGTGTGGCTCTACGGATCACAGGCGGGCCCAATGCCCGAAGTTTCAGTCCTCTCCACAGACGAGACAGGCAGGATCTACAGCGCAGGGCAGATCTCAGCCAGCTCGCCCAGCCCAGAAGCAGAACCGCCAGACAGCCCGAGCCTATGCTGCTACACATGAGGGCGCAGAGGAAGCTACTGTCGTGGAAGGTAAAATTTTAATTTCTGATGCTGAAGCTTTAGCCTTATTTGACTCCGGGTCTACGCGTTCGTACGTAGCACCCCATTTTGCTGTGCAGCTTCGACAGCGACCCACACCACTCCCATATTTGTTGTTAGTATCCACTCCGGTTGGTAAGCGGGTGGAGTGCAGTGTTTTCTACCCTCAGTGTGATGTGCAGATAGCTGGTCATCAGCTCCCAGTAGACCTCGTGTTGCTCACAACACTGGATTTTGATGTGATTCTTGGTATGGACTGGCTTGCGAGATATCATGCATGTATCAATTGCTACAGTAAGGCTATCTACTTTGATTTGGGCAGCGGATTTCGATTTGAGGGCAGCCAGACAAAGTGCCCAAGGCGTGTGATATCTGCTTGTAAGGCAGACAGGATGCTTCGTAGGGGATGTGAAGGATTTCTCGCATTCATTTCAGAAAAGAAAGATCAGCGACAGCTCAGTGAGATCCCCGTAGTCAGCGAGTTTCCGGATGTCTTTCCGGAGGATGTACCAGAGTTGCCACCAGTTCGGGAGGTAGAATTTGCTATTGACTTGATGCCAGGTACAGCACCTATCAGTAGAGCTCCATATCGTATGGCACTGCAGAGTTGTTGGAATTGAAGAAACAGTTGCAGGATCTGTTGGACAAAGGGTTCATACGCCCAAGTGTTTCACCTTGGGGAGCTCCGGTGTTGTTTGTCAAGAAGAAGGATGGCAGTTTCCGGATGTGCATTGACTACAGGCAGTTGAACAAAGTGACTATCAAGAACAAATATCCATTGCCTAGGATTGATGAGTTGTTCGATCAGCTTCAGGGTGCAGCTTACTTCTCGAAGATTGACTTGAGGTCAGGGTATCACCAGCTTCGGGTGAAGGATGAGGATGTTCCTAAGACAGCTTTCAGGACTCAGTATGGACACTACGAGTTCCTTGTCATGCCATTTGGTTTGACGAACGCACCCGCAGCTTTTATGGCATTGATGAACAGGGTGTTTACTTCCTTCTTAGACCAGTTCGTTGTGGTTTTCATAGATGATATCTTGGTCTATTCGAAGACTGCTGAGGAACATACAGACCATTTGAGGAAAGCATTGCAGCTGCTTAGAGATCACAAGTTGTATGCAAAGTTGGCTAAGTGTGATTTCTGGTTAGAACAAGTTGCATTTCTGGGTCATAAGATTTCTCGAGAGGGATTGATGGTGGATCCGGCTAAGATTGAAGCAGTAGTCCATTGGCCCCGTCCTAGATCAGTGACAGAGATTCGGAGTTTTCTGGGATTGGCGGGATATTACCGCAGGTTTGTGCAGGACTTCTCGAAGATTTCAGCCCCGCTGACTCAGTTGACTCGGAAGAAGGTCCCGTATGAGTGGACAGAGAAGTGTGAGCGTAGTTTTCAGATGTTGAAAGAAAAGCTCACCACGGCGCCAGTGTTGACTCTCCCGGATGGTAGTGAGGGATTCGTGATTTATTCCGATGCTTCTCGAGTTGGACTAGGCTGTGTACTGATGCAGAATCAGAAGGTGATTGCCTATGGATCCAGACAGCTGAAAGAGCATGAGAAGAACTATGCCACACATGACTTGGAGCTAGCAGCCATTGTATTTGCACTGAAGTTGTGGCGGCATTACTTGTACGGTGTGAAGTTCGAGGTCCATTCCGATCATCACAGTCTGCAGTACTTGTTTGATCAGCATGACTTGAATATGAGGCAGCGAAGGTGGTTGGAGTTTATCAAGGATTACGACTTTCCGATCAAGTACCATCCCGGCAAGGGCAATGTAGTTGCAGATGCACTCAGCAGGAGGACAGACAGTCTTCAGGTGTTGGCAGGATTTTATCTGCTTGTGCATGATCAGCCTGTTGAGGTTCGGACGATAGGTGACTTGGTGACATTAGCTACTACCGTCGTGTTTCAGCCTGAGGTGATTCAGCAGATCAAGGATCGCCAGTTTGAGGACCCCCTTCTGGGGAAGTTCAGAGATCGGATTGTAGATCGACCGGATTTCAGCTTGGTAGATGGAGTTTTGTACTTCAGGAATAGATTGTGTGTTCCCGCTGTGGATGAGCTGAAAGATAAGTTGATGACAGATGCGCACGATGCCCGATATGCGATGCACCCAGGGAGTACGAAGATGTACCGGAACTTGAAAGATAGATTTTGGTGGAACAATATGAAGCGGGAGATCGCAGGGTTCGTAGCTCGATGTTTGACCTGTCAGAGGGTAAAAGCTGACCATCAGCGACCTCCAGGATCATTGCATCCATTGCATACTCCGCAGTGGAAGTGGGAGCACATTACGATGGATTTTGTCTCCGGTTTTCCGCCGACCAGTAGAAAGAACAATGCGATCTGGGTAATAGTGGACAGATTGACCAAGTCAGCACATTTCCTTCCGTTCAAGAAAGGGATGACATTCACAGAGATGGCCAGGAAGTTTGTTGACGAGATAGTCAGATTGCATGGCACCCCAGTATCGATTGTGTCGGATCGTGATAGTCGTTTTGTGTCTGCATTCTGGAGAGCATTTCAGGAAGCTATGGGCACGAAGCTGAGTTTTAGTACGGCATACCACCCCCAGACCGACGGACAGTCGGAGCGTACCATTCAGACATTGGAGGATATGCTCAGAGCTAGTGTGCTGAACTTTGAGAAGGAATGGGATACGCATCTAGCATTGTGTGAGTTTGCCTACAACAACAACTTTCATGAGAGCATTGGTATGGCACCCTATGAGGCTCTCTACGGACGTAAGTGCAGGACCCCAGTGTGCTGGGAAGAAGTTGGAACTAGAAGTTTCCATGGTCCGACAATCATAGCTGAGACGACAGAGAAAGTGCAGAAAGTGATAGAGAATCTGAAGATTGCTCGATCCAGACAGAAGAGCTATGCGGATACTCGGAGGAGACCTTTGGCATTCCAAGTCGGAGATTGGGTATTTCTTAAAGTTTCTCCGATGAAGGGCACAGTTCGATTTGGTCAGAAGGGCAAGTTAGCTCCGAGATATGTAGGACCGTTCGAAGTCAAGAGCCAAGTTGGAGATTTAGCTTATCGGTTGACGCTTCCAGTTGAGTTCTCCGGTGTGCACGATGTCTTCCATGTGTCGATGCTCCGTAAGTACGTGTCAGATCCGAGCCATGTGCTTCGCTACGATGATATTCAGATTCAGCCTAATGCAACTTACGTTGAGCGTCCGCTTCGCATCGTTGGCACACGAGAGCAGATTCTCCGTACCAGGACAATCAGATGGGTTAAAGTGTTGTGGGAGCATCATGGTCCAGATGAGGCTACTTGGGAGCTAGAGGAGCAGCTAGCACGCCAGTACCCCCAGCTCTTTGCGCAGGTAGGTAGTCATTCCGAGGACGGAATGATTCCTAGTGGGGGAGGATGTAACACTCCGATTCCCTTTGAGCCGGATTAGTGGCTCATTAGCGTGTTTTGTTTTGTTTTAGTCTTTTGGACTTGTTTTGGGCCTTGAATAGGTAGTTGAGTGACCTTTGACCTGGAATAGGTAGTTCTAAGCCCTTTTTCGTAATTTTGCTTTTGCTTTGCTTGCATCATATTTGCATCATCTTGGTGTCAGCACGTGTATTTCGTTGAGCTCGTTATTTTCCGTAACTGTGTCAGATCCGTTTGGAGTCAATTGGGGAAGATGGACCTTCGTGTGACTTGAACTGTAATTAGTCTAAACTCTCCGGACTTTGACTTAACTCCAAACCTTTATATATAAATGAGTCAGCCCCCAGGTGTCTATCTCCTTGCCCATTTGTCTTCATCGACTGCATGCAAATTCCAGGAGAAGCTCCCTCCACGTTCTCTCTCTCTCTCTTCTTTCCTTCTCTTGCTCGATTGAGGATTGGATCCTTTGTTTGGATTGGGTTCTTTTCTTCTTCTCTCTCATCTCTGTCTTTACCGTAGGTAAGTGGGTTCTTTCCCAACTCTTTCTTCTTCTTCTCCAATTGCACCTCTCATTCTCTGATTTCTGTGTTTTCATCTCATGCATGGTGTATCTCTTTGATTTGTCTTGATTTTAGTGGATTTGGAGCTTGTTTCAGAGGATTTGTCAGATTTGAGGCAAGTATAAGTACAGGCTTTGATAACACATATGGGTTGTTTCTTTGATTGCTTTGATTCACTCTTATTCTCTGTATACAAATGCTTTACAGCCACATTTGGTGAATTTGGAGTCTCTGTAACTCATTTTGTGCAGTTTCTGTATCAAAATTTCGTTTCTGTACTCAACCCATTTTCGTATCTGTATTGCACGGCTAAGCCGTGAACTTCTACGGTTTGATTTCCAGAGGCTTCAATTTTGAGTTTTGTTCTACGGCTAGGCTACGGCTAAGCCGTAATTTGTTCTACGGCTGAGCCGTAAGCTAGCCGTGACCCAACCGTACCCCAGCCGTGAATTAAATCTCTGATCAGTCGAAACTTTTCCAACACAGAACTCCTACGGTGTGGCTACGGCTAAGCCGTGGAATGCTACGGCCAAGCCGTGGATTGGTCTACGGCTAAGCCGTATACTGACTGTAGCTCAGCCGAAAAAGGTACCAGATCAGAGGTGGAAAGATGACCAGTTTAGCTGTGTTTTAATGGAACCAAGGTGAAGCCGTAGTGCATATTACGACGAGCGCGTAAGATGTCTTCGGCTCAACCCTAGGTCCCTCATGGCTAAACCGTTAGGCATGGCAATTTTGAAACATAACTTAGGATAATGGTGAGACTTATAGGGCTCAAATACAGGTTAACCACCCATGTAACCGGCCCAATGGATTCTTTGGATCGCATGAAAGGTCTGTTCGGCTGTGACTTATTCATGTGAGCGTTGATCACTGTTAAGCACCTCCCCATGGGTGTTGGTTTAAGGGACGTCGGTGCACCCAAAGATTACATTGCAACACTTTGATGGCAACGGTGCATTGACTAACTTAAAACTACATCCACATGCACGGTTAGTGACAGTGAACAATTAGATTAGGACTGGCTTGTAATGACCCTTGACTCCGTATTAATCTGAGATTGCATTGCATATTGTATATGGTTTTGCCCTCTGTTCTGTTAATCTATGTTTACGCATTCCGCAGCCATTTTGCTTTCGTTCCGTATATCTGTTTTATTCTTCGTTCTACACTATGCTTTGATCTATGCTGTGCTTTGACTTAATCTATGTTCTACTCTGTATTTTGGCTATGCTTTGTACATTTCTGGCTTTGTATATTTTGGGTATTCCCTAGTGGCTCTGCCCAGAGGTTAATACGTGAGGATAAGATCCGGTCTTTGTCATCGATGAGTCCAAAGCGGATAATCTCCCTCCTTTTAGCTTTGATTCGATTGGTATTAGTCTGGCTCTACTCAGCCTCAGCCTTAGGATGCCCGACGGGGTTACCTCTGGCTCAGATCTCTGTATCTCTGTATCACTGCAGTGTCGCTTTGTCTTGGGACCCCGGAACCCAGGAAACTGAGACCCACTTGTACCCTGGCCCGGTCAGTGGTGTTCTCCTCTGCTTTGCTTTGCTCTGCTCTCTATTGGAGAGAACATGGTTAACGTAGTAGCCACTTAGTCAGTATTTCTATGTTTTGATTCAATTATCATGCTTTACTTCTATGCACGATTGGCTTAGCTTACTAAGATGAAACTCGGTAATTGATCTTCTGTCATTATTTCATTCTCTTTGATACTATGCGTGTTACGTCCCTGTTACTTGTATTTGCTGGATCGTTGTATTCATTTGTGTTGTCTGTGGTGTTGCAGGCACAGATACCTTGCCCAGCTCCCCGGCGGTCGAGGAGGCTGCAGGGGCGAGTGTAGAAGCACCCTCAGGTTTAGCAGAGTGGGCTTGATCATCTCTGCCGAGTGCGTTCATGCATGCTTTCCAGTGGCTTTTCGTTTTGGGATTTTGAGTGATTGTATTTGGACTTTGGACTTTGGATTTGTATTCTGTATATTTGTACATACGTATTTTGGTGTGTATTCGGTTTTATATCAGTGTATTTGTCTTTGTGGTTTCCATTTCGTATTTGCGTTGGCTTCCGCTATTTTCTTTGTTGCTTGCTATGATATGTACAGCTTCCGCGTACGCTTAGTTCGCATGTGTTAGATCCCTTGTGTGCGTGCATCTGGACTGGGTTTGGATGCACGTGCACGGGAGTACGTGTGTCACAGGTTTGGCTTTTCGCTAACCCCCGACTTCTGGGCTCGGGTCGTGACATACGTATTGTATGGTATCAAAGCATGCTAGTTATAAGCATGTAGGCAGCTAAGATCGTGGTGAGATAACGCTATCAACTATTTGACTCGAAGTCTCATATGTTGATTTGGGATTTGACTAACTCAGGGGCATTTCATATTTGTGTGTTGTGTTTCCTTTTCTTTTGCAGGATGGCATCAGGATCAGGATCTCGGGATGAGAATCAACAGGGCCATAACGGAGATAGTGGATCGGTACCCCCACATATCAGTAGTGAGGAGCGCATGATGATGATGATGCAGTCTATGCAATCATTACAGGCGCAGATGGCATCCATGGTAGATAGACAGAGTCAGGCTGCCGCAGTAGCATCACCTCGTATAGATCAGCAGGTGATTTTCCAGCCTAAGGAATCAGATCCGAATGCTCTTTTCGATAAGTTCCGTAAGCGAGGGGCGACTGAGTTCCATGGGATAGAGGATGCATTGCAGGCTGAGCAATGGTTGGAGCAGATTGAAGAGCTATTTGATACGATTGTGTGCAGTAACAAGCAGAAGGTAGTTCTCACAGCCTCTATGCTTCGGAGTGTGGCCAAGACATGGTGGAGGAGTGTTAAGAACTCATTCCAGACTATGCCCAGTGCCACAGTTTGGGAGACCTTCAAGCAGCAATTCCGTCGGAAGTTCATGCCTCTCCATATTCAGTGAGCCAAGGAAGTGGAATTCTTCAACCTTCAGCAGAGATAGATGTCAGTTGCAGATTTTGTACACAGGTTTACAGAGTTGTCTCATTTTGCAGAGGACATGGTGAACACTGAGCATAAGAAGGTGACTCGCTTCGTCAACGGCCTGAATCCGAGACACAAACGCCACGTGGTTGCATGTATGTGGCCGGCTACATTGGATGACGCTATTGACAGGGCCTATGATGCAGAGGCCATCTTCGAGGAGGAGCGAACTGAGGCTAAGAGGACGGCAGGTTTCAGTGGCAGAAGTCAGTTTCAGAAGAAGTTCAAGGGTAAGCAGGGCAGTTCGAGCAGTACTCAGATAGTTTGCGGTCACTGTGGGAAGGATCACCCCACCGACAGATGTTGGAGGAAGAGTGGGGCTTGTTTCGGGTGTGGCTCTACGGATCACAGGCGGGCCCAATGCCCGAAGTTTCAGTCCTCTCCACAGACGAGACAGGCAGGATCTACAGCGCAGGGCAGATCTCAGCCAGCTCGCCCAGCCCAGAAGCAGAACCGCCAGACAGCCCGAGCCTATGCTGCTACACATGAGGGCGCAGAGGAAGCTACTGTCGTGGAAGGTAAAATTTTAATTTCTGATGCTGAAGCTTTAGCCTTATTTGACTCCGGGTCTACGCGTTCGTACGTAGCACCCCATTTTGCTGTGCAGCTTCGACAGCGACCCACACCACTCCCATATTTGTTGTTAGTATCCACTCCGGTTGGTAAGCGGGTGGAGTGCAGTGTTTTCTACCCTCAGTGTGATGTGCAGATAGCTGGTCATCAGCTCCCAGTAGACCTCGTGTTGCTCACAACACTGGATTTTGATGTGATTCTTGGTATGGACTGGCTTGCGAGATATCATGCATGTATCAATTGCTACAGTAAGGCTATCTACTTTGATTTGGGCAGCGGATTTCGATTTGAGGGCAGCCAGACAAAGTGCCCAAGGCGTGTGATATCTGCTTGTAAGGCAGACAGGATGCTTCGTAGGGGATGTGAAGGATTTCTCGCATTCATTTCAGAAAAGAAAGATCAGCGACAGCTCAGTGAGATCCCCGTAGTCAGCGAGTTTCCGGATGTCTTTCCGGAGGATGTACCAGAGTTGCCACCAGTTCGGGAGGTAGAATTTGCTATTGACTTGATGCCAGGTACAGCACCTATCAGTAGAGCTCCATATCGTATGGCACTGCAGAGTTGTTGGAATTGAAGAAACAGTTGCAGGATCTGTTGGACAAAGGGTTCATACGCCCAAGTGTTTCACCTTGGGGAGCTCCGGTGTTGTTTGTCAAGAAGAAGGATGGCAGTTTCCGGATGTGCATTGACTACAGGCAGTTGAACAAAGTGACTATCAAGAACAAATATCCATTGCCTAGGATTGATGAGTTGTTCGATCAGCTTCAGGGTGCAGCTTACTTCTCGAAGATTGACTTGAGGTCAGGGTATCACCAGCTTCGGGTGAAGGATGAGGATGTTCCTAAGACAGCTTTCAGGACTCAGTATGGACACTACGAGTTCCTTGTCATGCCATTTGGTTTGACGAACGCACCCGCAGCTTTTATGGCATTGATGAACAGGGTGTTTACTTCCTTCTTAGACCAGTTCGTTGTGGTTTTCATAGATGATATCTTGGTCTATTCGAAGACTGCTGAGGAACATACAGACCATTTGAGGAAAGCATTGCAGCTGCTTAGAGATCACAAGTTGTATGCAAAGTTGGCTAAGTGTGATTTCTGGTTAGAACAAGTTGCATTTCTGGGTCATAAGATTTCTCGAGAGGGATTGATGGTGGATCCGGCTAAGATTGAAGCAGTAGTCCATTGGCCCCGTCCTAGATCAGTGACAGAGATTCGGAGTTTTCTGGGATTGGCGGGATATTACCGCAGGTTTGTGCAGGACTTCTCGAAGATTTCAGCCCCGCTGACTCAGTTGACTCGGAAGAAGGTCCCGTATGAGTGGACAGAGAAGTGTGAGCGTAGTTTTCAGATGTTGAAAGAAAAGCTCACCACGGCGCCAGTGTTGACTCTCCCGGATGGTAGTGAGGGATTCGTGATTTATTCCGATGCTTCTCGAGTTGGACTAGGCTGTGTACTGATGCAGAATCAGAAGGTGATTGCCTATGGATCCAGACAGCTGAAAGAGCATGAGAAGAACTATGCCACACATGACTTGGAGCTAGCAGCCATTGTATTTGCACTGAAGTTGTGGCGGCATTACTTGTACGGTGTGAAGTTCGAGGTCCATTCCGATCATCACAGTCTGCAGTACTTGTTTGATCAGCATGACTTGAATATGAGGCAGCGAAGGTGGTTGGAGTTTATCAAGGATTACGACTTTCCGATCAAGTACCATCCCGGCAAGGGCAATGTAGTTGCAGATGCACTCAGCAGGAGGACAGACAGTCTTCAGGTGTTGGCAGGATTTTATCTGCTTGTGCATGATCAGCCTGTTGAGGTTCGGACGATAGGTGACTTGGTGACATTAGCTACTACCGTCGTGTTTCAGCCTGAGGTGATTCAGCAGATCAAGGATCGCCAGTTTGAGGACCCCCTTCTGGGGAAGTTCAGAGATCGGATTGTAGATCGACCGGATTTCAGCTTGGTAGATGGAGTTTTGTACTTCAGGAATAGATTGTGTGTTCCCGCTGTGGATGAGCTGAAAGATAAGTTGATGACAGATGCGCACGATGCCCGATATGCGATGCACCCAGGGAGTACGAAGATGTACCGGAACTTGAAAGATAGATTTTGGTGGAACAATATGAAGCGGGAGATCGCAGGGTTCGTAGCTCGATGTTTGACCTGTCAGAGGGTAAAAGCTGACCATCAGCGACCTCCAGGATCATTGCATCCATTGCATACTCCGCAGTGGAAGTGGGAGCACATTACGATGGATTTTGTCTCCGGTTTTCCGCCGACCAGTAGAAAGAACAATGCGATCTGGGTAATAGTGGACAGATTGACCAAGTCAGCACATTTCCTTCCGTTCAAGAAAGGGATGACATTCACAGAGATGGCCAGGAAGTTTGTTGACGAGATAGTCAGATTGCATGGCACCCCAGTATCGATTGTGTCGGATCGTGATAGTCGTTTTGTGTCTGCATTCTGGAGAGCATTTCAGGAAGCTATGGGCACGAAGCTGAGTTTTAGTACGGCATACCACCCCCAGACCGACGGACAGTCGGAGCGTACCATTCAGACATTGGAGGATATGCTCAGAGCTAGTGTGCTGAACTTTGAGAAGGAATGGGATACGCATCTAGCATTGTGTGAGTTTGCCTACAACAACAACTTTCATGAGAGCATTGGTATGGCACCCTATGAGGCTCTCTACGGACGTAAGTGCAGGACCCCAGTGTGCTGGGAAGAAGTTGGAACTAGAAGTTTCCATGGTCCGACAATCATAGCTGAGACGACAGAGAAAGTGCAGAAAGTGATAGAGAATCTGAAGATTGCTCGATCCAGACAGAAGAGCTATGCGGATACTCGGAGGAGACCTTTGGCATTCCAAGTCGGAGATTGGGTATTTCTTAAAGTTTCTCCGATGAAGGGCACAGTTCGATTTGGTCAGAAGGGCAAGTTAGCTCCGAGATATGTAGGACCGTTCGAAGTCAAGAGCCAAGTTGGAGATTTAGCTTATCGGTTGACGCTTCCAGTTGAGTTCTCCGGTGTGCACGATGTCTTCCATGTGTCGATGCTCCGTAAGTACGTGTCAGATCCGAGCCATGTGCTTCGCTACGATGATATTCAGATTCAGCCTAATGCAACTTACGTTGAGCGTCCGCTTCGCATCGTTGGCACACGAGAGCAGATTCTCCGTACCAGGACAATCAGATGGGTTAAAGTGTTGTGGGAGCATCATGGTCCAGATGAGGCTACTTGGGAGCTAGAGGAGCAGCTAGCACGCCAGTACCCCCAGCTCTTTGCGCAGGTAGGTAGTCATTCCGAGGACGGAATGATTCCTAGTGGGGGAGGATGTAACACTCCGATTCCCTTTGAGCCGGATTAGTGGCTCATTAGCGTGTTTTGTTTTGTTTTAGTCTTTTGGACTTGTTTTGGGCCTTGAATAGGTAGTTGAGTGACCTTTGACCTGGAATAGGTAGTTCTAAGCCCTTTTTCGTAATTTTGCTTTTGCTTTGCTTGCATCATATTTGCATCATCTTGGTGTCAGCACGTGTATTTCGTTGAGCTCGTTATTTTCCGTAACTGTGTCAGATCCGTTTGGAGTCAATTGGGGAAGATGGACCTTCGTGTGACTTGAACTGTAATTAGTCTAAACTCTCCGGACTTTGACTTAACTCCAAACCTTTATATATAAATGAGTCAGCCCCCAGGTGTCTATCTCCTTGCCCATTTGTCTTCATCGACTGCATGCAAATTCCAGGAGAAGCTCCCTCCACGTTCTCTCTCTCTCTCTTCTTTCCTTCTCTTGCTCGATTGAGGATTGGATCCTTTGTTTGGATTGGGTTCTTTTCTTCTTCTCTCTCATCTCTGTCTTTACCGTAGGTAAGTGGGTTCTTTCCCAACTCTTTCTTCTTCTTCTCCAATTGCACCTCTCATTCTCTGATTTCTGTGTTTTCATCTCATGCATGGTGTATCTCTTTGATTTGTCTTGATTTTAGTGGATTTGGAGCTTGTTTCAGAGGATTTGTCAGATTTGAGGCAAGTATAAGTACAGGCTTTGATAACACATATGGGTTGTTTCTTTGATTGCTTTGATTCACTCTTATTCTCTGTATACAAATGCTTTACAGCCACATTTGGTGAATTTGGAGTCTCTGTAACTCATTTTGTGCAGTTTCTGTATCAAAATTTCGTTTCTGTACTCAACCCATTTTCGTATCTGTATTGCACGGCTAAGCCGTGAACTTCTACGGTTTGATTTCCAGAGGCTTCAATTTTGAGTTTTGTTCTACGGCTAGGCTACGGCTAAGCCGTAATTTGTTCTACGGCTGAGCCGTAAGCTAGCCGTGACCCAACCGTACCCCAGCCGTGAATTAAATCTCTGATCAGTCGAAACTTTTCCAACACAGAACTCCTACGGTGTGGCTACGGCTAAGCCGTGGAATGCTACGGCCAAGCCGTGGATTGGTCTACGGCTAAGCCGTATACTGACTGTAGCTCAGCCGAAAAAGGTACCAGATCAGAGGTGGAAAGATGACCAGTTTAGCTGTGTTTTAATGGAACCAAGGTGAAGCCGTAGTGCATATTACGACGAGCGCGTAAGATGTCTTCGGCTCAACCCTAGGTCCCTCATGGCTAAACCGTTAGGCATGGCAATTTTGAAACATAACTTAGGATAATGGTGAGACTTATAGGGCTCAAATACAGGTTAACCACCCATGTAACCGGCCCAATGGATTCTTTGGATCGCATGAAAGGTCTGTTCGGCTGTGACTTATTCATGTGAGCGTTGATCACTGTTAAGCACCTCCCCATGGGTGTTGGTTTAAGGGACGTCGGTGCACCCAAAGATTACATTGCAACACTTTGATGGCAACGGTGCATTGACTAACTTAAAACTACATCCACATGCACGGTTAGTGACAGTGAACAATTAGATTAGGACTGGCTTGTAATGACCCTTGACTCCGTATTAATCTGAGATTGCATTGCATATTGTATATGGTTTTGCCCTCTGTTCTGTTAATCTATGTTTACGCATTCCGCAGCCATTTTGCTTTCGTTCCGTATATCTGTTTTATTCTTCGTTCTACACTATGCTTTGATCTATGCTGTGCTTTGACTTAATCTATGTTCTACTCTGTATTTTGGCTATGCTTTGTACATTTCTGGCTTTGTATATTTTGGGTATTCCCTAGTGGCTCTGCCCAGAGGTTAATACGTGAGGATAAGATCCGGTCTTTGTCATCGATGAGTCCAAAGCGGATAATCTCCCTCCTTTTAGCTTTGATTCGATTGGTATTAGTCTGGCTCTACTCAGCCTCAGCCTTAGGATGCCCGACGGGGTTACCTCTGGCTCAGATCTCTGTATCTCTGTATCACTGCAGTGTCGCTTTGTCTTGGGACCCCGGAACCCAGGAAACTGAGACCCACTTGTACCCTGGCCCGGTCAGTGGTGTTCTCCTCTGCTTTGCTTTGCTCTGCTCTCTATTGGAGAGAACATGGTTAACGTAGTAGCCACTTAGTCAGTATTTCTATGTTTTGATTCAATTATCATGCTTTACTTCTATGCACGATTGGCTTAGCTTACTAAGATGAAACTCGGTAATTGATCTTCTGTCATTATTTCATTCTCTTTGATACTATGCGTGTTACGTCCCTGTTACTTGTATTTGCTGGATCGTTGTATTCATTTGTGTTGTCTGTGGTGTTGCAGGCACAGATACCTTGCCCAGCTCCCCGGCGGTCGAGGAGGCTGCAGGGGCGAGTGTAGAAGCACCCTCAGGTTTAGCAGAGTGGGCTTGATCATCTCTGCCGAGTGCGTTCATGCATGCTTTCCAGTGGCTTTTCGTTTTGGGATTTTGAGTGATTGTATTTGGACTTTGGACTTTGGATTTGTATTCTGTATATTTGTACATACGTATTTTGGTGTGTATTCGGTTTTATATCAGTGTATTTGTCTTTGTGGTTTCCATTTCGTATTTGCGTTGGCTTCCGCTATTTTCTTTGTTGCTTGCTATGATATGTACAGCTTCCGCGTACGCTTAGTTCGCATGTGTTAGATCCCTTGTGTGCGTGCATCTGGACTGGGTTTGGATGCACGTGCACGGGAGTACGTGTGTCACAGGTTTGGCTTTTCGCTAACCCCCGACTTCTGGGCTCGGGTCGTGACATACGTATTGTATGGTATCAAAGCATGCTAGTTATAAGCATGTAGGCAGCTAAGATCGTGGTGAGATAACGCTATCAACTATTTGACTCGAAGTCTCATATGTTGATTTGGGATTTGACTAACTCAGGGGCATTTCATATTTGTGTGTTGTGTTTCCTTTTCTTTTGCAGGATGGCATCAGGATCAGGATCTCGGGATGAGAATCAACAGGGCCATAACGGAGATAGTGGATCGGTACCCCCACATATCAGTAGTGAGGAGCGCATGATGATGATGATGCAGTCTATGCAATCATTACAGGCGCAGATGGCATCCATGGTAGATAGACAGAGTCAGGCTGCCGCAGTAGCATCACCTCGTATAGATCAGCAGGTGATTTTCCAGCCTAAGGAATCAGATCCGAATGCTCTTTTCGATAAGTTCCGTAAGCGAGGGGCGACTGAGTTCCATGGGATAGAGGATGCATTGCAGGCTGAGCAATGGTTGGAGCAGATTGAAGAGCTATTTGATACGATTGTGTGCAGTAACAAGCAGAAGGTAGTTCTCACAGCCTCTATGCTTCGGAGTGTGGCCAAGACATGGTGGAGGAGTGTTAAGAACTCATTCCAGACTATGCCCAGTGCCACAGTTTGGGAGACCTTCAAGCAGCAATTCCGTCGGAAGTTCATGCCTCTCCATATTCAGTGAGCCAAGGAAGTGGAATTCTTCAACCTTCAGCAGAGATAGATGTCAGTTGCAGATTTTGTACACAGGTTTACAGAGTTGTCTCATTTTGCAGAGGACATGGTGAACACTGAGCATAAGAAGGTGACTCGCTTCGTCAACGGCCTGAATCCGAGACACAAACGCCACGTGGTTGCATGTATGTGGCCGGCTACATTGGATGACGCTATTGACAGGGCCTATGATGCAGAGGCCATCTTCGAGGAGGAGCGAACTGAGGCTAAGAGGACGGCAGGTTTCAGTGGCAGAAGTCAGTTTCAGAAGAAGTTCAAGGGTAAGCAGGGCAGTTCGAGCAGTACTCAGATAGTTTGCGGTCACTGTGGGAAGGATCACCCCACCGACAGATGTTGGAGGAAGAGTGGGGCTTGTTTCGGGTGTGGCTCTACGGATCACAGGCGGGCCCAATGCCCGAAGTTTCAGTCCTCTCCACAGACGAGACAGGCAGGATCTACAGCGCAGGGCAGATCTCAGCCAGCTCGCCCAGCCCAGAAGCAGAACCGCCAGACAGCCCGAGCCTATGCTGCTACACATGAGGGCGCAGAGGAAGCTACTGTCGTGGAAGGTAAAATTTTAATTTCTGATGCTGAAGCTTTAGCCTTATTTGACTCCGGGTCTACGCGTTCGTACGTAGCACCCCATTTTGCTGTGCAGCTTCGACAGCGACCCACACCACTCCCATATTTGTTGTTAGTATCCACTCCGGTTGGTAAGCGGGTGGAGTGCAGTGTTTTCTACCCTCAGTGTGATGTGCAGATAGCTGGTCATCAGCTCCCAGTAGACCTCGTGTTGCTCACAACACTGGATTTTGATGTGATTCTTGGTATGGACTGGCTTGCGAGATATCATGCATGTATCAATTGCTACAGTAAGGCTATCTACTTTGATTTGGGCAGCGGATTTCGATTTGAGGGCAGCCAGACAAAGTGCCCAAGGCGTGTGATATCTGCTTGTAAGGCAGACAGGATGCTTCGTAGGGGATGTGAAGGATTTCTCGCATTCATTTCAGAAAAGAAAGATCAGCGACAGCTCAGTGAGATCCCCGTAGTCAGCGAGTTTCCGGATGTCTTTCCGGAGGATGTACCAGAGTTGCCACCAGTTCGGGAGGTAGAATTTGCTATTGACTTGATGCCAGGTACAGCACCTATCAGTAGAGCTCCATATCGTATGGCACTGCAGAGTTGTTGGAATTGAAGAAACAGTTGCAGGATCTGTTGGACAAAGGGTTCATACGCCCAAGTGTTTCACCTTGGGGAGCTCCGGTGTTGTTTGTCAAGAAGAAGGATGGCAGTTTCCGGATGTGCATTGACTACAGGCAGTTGAACAAAGTGACTATCAAGAACAAATATCCATTGCCTAGGATTGATGAGTTGTTCGATCAGCTTCAGGGTGCAGCTTACTTCTCGAAGATTGACTTGAGGTCAGGGTATCACCAGCTTCGGGTGAAGGATGAGGATGTTCCTAAGACAGCTTTCAGGACTCAGTATGGACACTACGAGTTCCTTGTCATGCCATTTGGTTTGACGAACGCACCCGCAGCTTTTATGGCATTGATGAACAGGGTGTTTACTTCCTTCTTAGACCAGTTCGTTGTGGTTTTCATAGATGATATCTTGGTCTATTCGAAGACTGCTGAGGAACATACAGACCATTTGAGGAAAGCATTGCAGCTGCTTAGAGATCACAAGTTGTATGCAAAGTTGGCTAAGTGTGATTTCTGGTTAGAACAAGTTGCATTTCTGGGTCATAAGATTTCTCGAGAGGGATTGATGGTGGATCCGGCTAAGATTGAAGCAGTAGTCCATTGGCCCCGTCCTAGATCAGTGACAGAGATTCGGAGTTTTCTGGGATTGGCGGGATATTACCGCAGGTTTGTGCAGGACTTCTCGAAGATTTCAGCCCCGCTGACTCAGTTGACTCGGAAGAAGGTCCCGTATGAGTGGACAGAGAAGTGTGAGCGTAGTTTTCAGATGTTGAAAGAAAAGCTCACCACGGCGCCAGTGTTGACTCTCCCGGATGGTAGTGAGGGATTCGTGATTTATTCCGATGCTTCTCGAGTTGGACTAGGCTGTGTACTGATGCAGAATCAGAAGGTGATTGCCTATGGATCCAGACAGCTGAAAGAGCATGAGAAGAACTATGCCACACATGACTTGGAGCTAGCAGCCATTGTATTTGCACTGAAGTTGTGGCGGCATTACTTGTACGGTGTGAAGTTCGAGGTCCATTCCGATCATCACAGTCTGCAGTACTTGTTTGATCAGCATGACTTGAATATGAGGCAGCGAAGGTGGTTGGAGTTTATCAAGGATTACGACTTTCCGATCAAGTACCATCCCGGCAAGGGCAATGTAGTTGCAGATGCACTCAGCAGGAGGACAGACAGTCTTCAGGTGTTGGCAGGATTTTATCTGCTTGTGCATGATCAGCCTGTTGAGGTTCGGACGATAGGTGACTTGGTGACATTAGCTACTACCGTCGTGTTTCAGCCTGAGGTGATTCAGCAGATCAAGGATCGCCAATTTGAGGACCCCCTTCTGCGGAAGTTCAGAGATCGGATTGTAGATCGACCGGATTTCAGCTTGGTAGATGGAGTTTTGTACTTCAGGAATAGATTGTGTGTTCCCGCTGTGGATGAGCTGAAAGATAAGTTGATGACAGATGCGCACGATGCCCGATATGCGATGCACCCAGGGAGTACGAAGATGTACCGGAACTTGAAAGATAGATTTTGGTGGAACAATATGAAGCGGGAGATCGCAGGGTTCGTAGCTCGATGTTTGACCTGTCAGAGGGTAAAAGCTGACCATCAGCGACCTCCAGGATCATTGCATCCATTGCATACTCCGCAGTGGAAGTGGGAGCACATTACGATGGATTTTGTCTCCGGTTTTCCGCCGACCAGTAGAAAGAACAATGCGATCTGGGTAATAGTGGACAGATTGACCAAGTCAGCACATTTCCTTCCGTTCAAGAAAGGGATGACATTCACAGAGATGGCCAGGAAGTTTGTTGACGAGATAGTCAGATTGCATGGCACCCCAGTATCGATTGTGTCGGATCGTGATAGTCGTTTTGTGTCTGCATTCTGGAGAGCATTTCAGGAAGCTATGGGCACGAAGCTGAGTTTTAGTACGGCATACCACCCCCAGACCGACGGACAGTCGGAGCGTACCATTCAGACATTGGAGGATATGCTCAGAGCTAGTGTGCTGAACTTTGAGAAGGAATGGGATACGCATCTAGCATTGTGTGAGTTTGCCTACAACAACAACTTTCATGAGAGCATTGGTATGGCACCCTATGAGGCTCTCTACGGACGTAAGTGCAGGACCCCAGTGTGCTGGGAAGAAGTTGGAACTAGAAGTTTCCATGGTCCGACAATCATAGCTGAGACGACAGAGAAAGTGCAGAAAGTGATAGAGAATCTGAAGATTGCTCGATCCAGACAGAAGAGCTATGCGGATACTCGGAGGAGACCTTTGGCATTCCAAGTCGGAGATTGGGTATTTCTTAAAGTTTCTCCGATGAAGGGCACAGTTCGATTTGGTCAGAAGGGCAAGTTAGCTCCGAGATATGTAGGACCGTTCGAAGTCAAGAGCCAAGTTGGAGATTTAGCTTATCGGTTGACGCTTCCAGTTGAGTTCTCCGGTGTGCACGATGTCTTCCATGTGTCGATGCTCCGTAAGTACGTGTCAGATCCGAGCCATGTGCTTCGCTACGATGATATTCAGATTCAGCCTAATGCAACTTACGTTGAGCGTCCGCTTCGCATCGTTGGCACACGAGAGCAGATTCTCCGTACCAGGACAATCAGATGGGTTAAAGTGTTGTGGGAGCATCATGGTCCAGATGAGGCTACTTGGGAGCTAGAGGAGCAGCTAGCACGCCAGTACCCCCAGCTCTTTGCGCAGGTAGGTAGTCATTCCGAGGACGGAATGATTCCTAGTGGGGGAGGATGTAACACTCCGATTCCCTTTGAGCCGGATTAGTGGCTCATTAGCGTGTTTTGTTTTGTTTTAGTCTTTTGGACTTGTTTTGGGCCTTGAATAGGTAGTTGAGTGACCTTTGACCTGGAATAGGTAGTTCTAAGCCCTTTTTCGTAATTTTGCTTTTGCTTTGCTTGCATCATATTTGCATCATCTTGGTGTCAGCACGTGTATTTCGTTGAGCTCGTTATTTTCCGTAACTGTGTCAGATCCGTTTGGAGTCAATTGGGGAAGATGGACCTTCGTGTGACTTGAACTGTAATTAGTCTAAACTCTCCGGACTTTGACTTAACTCCAAACCTTTATATATAAATGAGTCAGCCCCCAGGTGTCTATCTCCTTGCCCATTTGTCTTCATCGACTGCATGCAAATTCCAGGAGAAGCTCCCTCCACGTTCTCTCTCTCTCTCTTCTTTCCTTCTCTTGCTCGATTGAGGATTGGATCCTTTGTTTGGATTGGGTTCTTTTCTTCTTCTCTCTCATCTCTGTCTTTACCGTAGGTAAGTGGGTTCTTTCCCAACTCTTTCTTCTTCTTCTCCAATTGCACCTCTCATTCTCTGATTTCTGTGTTTTCATCTCATGCATGGTGTATCTCTTTGATTTGTCTTGATTTTAGTGGATTTGGAGCTTGTTTCAGAGGATTTGTCAGATTTGAGGCAAGTATAAGTACAGGCTTTGATAACACATATGGGTTGTTTCTTTGATTGCTTTGATTCACTCTTATTCTCTGTATACAAATGCTTTACAGCCACATTTGGTGAATTTGGAGTCTCTGTAACTCATTTTGTGCAGTTTCTGTATCAAAATTTCGTTTCTGTACTCAACCCATTTTCGTATCTGTATTGCACGGCTAAGCCGTGAACTTCTACGGTTTGATTTCCAGAGGCTTCAATTTTGAGTTTTGTTCTACGGCTAGGCTACGGCTAAGCCGTAATTTGTTCTACGGCTGAGCCGTAAGCTAGCCGTGACCCAACCGTACCCCAGCCGTGAATTAAATCTCTGATCAGTCGAAACTTTTCCAACACAGAACTCCTACGGTGTGGCTACGGCTAAGCCGTGGAATGCTACGGCCAAGCCGTGGATTGGTCTACGGCTAAGCCGTATACTGACTGTAGCTCAGCCGAAAAAGGTACCAGATCAGAGGTGGAAGGATGACTAGTTTAGCTGTGTTTTAATGGAACCAAGGTGAAGCCGTAGTGCATATTACGACGAGCGCGTAAGATGTCTTCGGCTCAACCCTAGGTCCCTCATGGCTAAACCGTTAGGCATGGCAATTTTGAAACATAACTTAGGATAATGGTGAGACTTATAGGGCTCAAATACAGGTTAACCACCCATGTAACCGGCCCAATGGATTCTTTGGATCGCATGAAAGGTCTGTTCGGCTGTGACTTATTCATGTGAGCGTTGATCACTGTTAAGCACCTCCCCATGGGTGTTGGTTTAAGGGACGTCGGTGCACCCAAAGATTACATTGCAACACTTTGATGGCAACGGTGCATTGACTAACTTAAAACTACATCCACATGCACGGTTAGTGATAGTGAACAATTAGATTAGGACTGGCTTGTAATGACCCTTGACTCCGTATTAATCTGAGATTGCATTGCATATTGTATATGGTTTTGCCCTCTGTTCTGTTAATCTATGTTTACGCATTCCGCAGCCATTTTGCTTTCGTTCCGTATATCTGTTTTATTCTTCGTTCTACACTATGCTTTGATCTATGCTGTGCTTTGACTTAATCTATGTTCTACTCTGTATTTTGGCTATGCTTTGTACATTTCTGGCTTTGTATATTTTGGGTATTCCCTAGTGGCTCTGCCCAGAGGTTAATACGTGAGGATAAGATCCGGTCTTTGTCATCGGTGAGTCCAAAGCGGATAATCTCCCTCCTTTTAGCTTTGATTCGATTGGTATTAGTCTGGCTCTACTCAGCCTCAGCCTTAGGATGCCCGACGGGGTTACCTCTGGCTCAGATCTCTGTATCTCTGTATCACTGCAGTGTCGCTTTGTCTTGGGACCCCGGAACCCAGGAAACTGAGACCCACTTGTACCCTGGCCCGGTCAGTGGTGTTCTCCTCTGCTTTGCTTTGCTCTGCTCTCTATTGGAGAGAACATGGTTAACGTAGTAGCCACTTAGTCAGTATTTCTATGTTTTGATTCAATTATCATGCTTTACTTCTATGCACGATTGGCTTAGCTTACTAAGATGAAACTCGGTAATTGATCTTCTGTCATTATTTCATTCTCTTTGATACTATGCGTGTTACGTCCCTGTTACTTGTATTTGCTGGATCGTTGTATTCATTTGTGTTGTCTGTGGTGTTGCAGGCACAGATACCTTGCCCAGCTCCCCGGCGGTCGAGGAGGCTGCAGGGGCGAGTGTAGAAGCACCCTCAGGTTTAGCAGAGTGGGCTTGATCATCTCTGCCGAGTGCGTTCATGCATGCTTTCCAGTGGCTTTTCGTTTTGGGATTTTGAGTGATTGTATTTGGACTTTGGACTTTGGATTTGTATTCTGTATATTTGTACATACGTATTTTGGTGTGTATTCGGTTTTATATCAGTGTATTTGTCTTTGTGGTTTCCGTTTCGTATTTGCGTTGGCTTCCGCTATTTTCTTTGTTGCTTGCTATGATATGTACAGCTTCCGCGTACGCTTAGTTCGCATGTGTTAGATCCCTTGTGTGCGTGCATCTGGACTGGGTTTGGATGCACGTGCACGGGAGTACGTGTGTCACAGGTTTGGCTTTTCGCTAACCCCCGACTTCTGGGCTCGGGTCGTGACATACGTATTGTATGGTATCAAAGCATGCTAGTTATAAGCATGTAGGCAGCTAAGATCGTGGTGAGATAACGCTATCAACTATTTGACTCGAAGTCTCATATGTTGATTTGGGATTTGACTAACTCAGGGGCATTTCATATTTGTGTGTTGTGTTTCCTTTTCTTTTGCAGGATGGCATCAGGATCAGGATCTCGGGATGAGAATCAACAGGGCCATAACGGAGATAGTGGATCGGTACCCCCACATATCAGTAGTGAGGAGCGCATGATGATGATGATGCAGTCTATGCAATCATTACAGGCGCAGATGGCATCCATGGTAGATAGACAGAGTCAGGCTGCCGCAGTAGCATCACCTCGTATAGATCAGCAGGTGATTTTCCAGCCTAAGGAATCAGATCCGAATGCTCTTTTCGATAAGTTCCGTAAGCGAGGGGCGACTGAGTTCCATGGGATAGAGGATGCATTGCAGGCTGAGCAATGGTTGGAGCAGATTGAAGAGCTATTTGATACGATTGTGTGCAGTAACAAGCAGAAGGTAGTTCTCACAGCCTCTATGCTTCGGAGTGTGGCCAAGACATGGTGGAGGAGTGTTAAGAACTCATTCCAGACTATGCCCAGTGCCGCAGTTTGGGAGACCTTCAAGCAGCAATTCCGTCGGAAGTTCATGCCTCTCCATATTCAGTGAGCCAAGGAAGTGGAATTCTTCAACCTTCAGCAGAGACAGATGTCAGTTGCAGATTTTGTACACAGGTTTACAGAGTTGTCTCATTTTGCAGAGGACATGGTGAACACTGAGCATAAGAAGGTGACTCGCTTCGTCAACGGCCTGAATCCGAGACACAAACGCCACGTGGTTGCATGTATGTGGCCGGCTACATTGGATGACGCTATTGACAGGGCCTATGATGCAGAGGCCATCTTCGAGGAGGAGCGAACTGAGGCTAAGAGGACGGCAGGTTTCAGTGGCAGAAGTCAGTTTCAGAAGAAGTTCAAGGGTAAGCAGGGCAGTTCGAGCAGTACTCAGATAGTTTGCGGTCACTGTGGGAAGGATCACCCCACCGACAGATGTTGGAGGAAGAGTGGGGCTTGTTTCGGGTGTGGCTCTACGGATCACAGGCGGGCCCAATGCCCGAAGTTTCAGTCCTCTCCACAGACGAGACAGGCAGGATCTACAGCGCAGGGCAGATCTCAGCCAGCTCGCCCAGCCCAGAAGCAGAACCGCCAGACAGCCCGAGCCTATGCTGCTACACATGAGGGCGCAGAGGAAGCTACTGTCGTGGAAGGTAAAATTTTAATTTCTGATGCTGAAGCTTTAGCCTTATTTGACTCCGGGTCTACGCGTTCGTACGTAGCACCCCATTTTGCTGTGCAGCTTCGACAGCGACCCACACCACTCCCATATTTGTTGTTAGTATCCACTCCGGTTGGTAAGCGGGTGGAGTGCAGTGTTTTCTACCCTCAGTGTGATGTGCGGATAGCTGGTCATCAGCTCCCAGTAGACCTCGTGTTGCTCACGACACTGGATTTTGATGTGATTCTTGGTATGGACTGGCTTGCGAGATATCATGCATGTATCAATTGCTACAGTAAGGCTATCTACTTTGATTTGGGCAGCGGATTTCGATTTGAGGGCAGCCAGACAAAGTGCCCAAGGCGTGTGATATCTGCTTGTAAGGCAGACAGGATGCTTCGTAGGGGATGTGAAGGATTTCTCGCATTCATTTCAGAAAAGAAAGATCAGCGACAGCTCAGTGAGATCCCCGTAGTCAGCGAGTTTCCGGATGTCTTTCCGGAGGATGTACCAGAGTTGCCACCAGTTCGGGAGGTAGAATTTGCTATTGACTTGATGCCAGGTACAGCACCTATCAGTAGAGCTCCATATCGTATGGCACTGCAGAGTTGTTGGAATTGAAGAAACAGTTGCAGGATCTGTTGGACAAAGGGTTCATACGCCCAAGTGTTTCACCTTGGGGAGCTCCGGTGTTGTTTGTCAAGAAGAAGGATGGCAGTTTCCGGATGTGCATTGACTACAGGCAGTTGAACAAAGTGACTATCAAGAACAAATATCCATTGCCTAGGATTGATGAGTTGTTCGATCAGCTTCAGGGTGCAGCTTACTTCTCGAAGATTGACTTGAGGTCAGGGTATCACCAGCTTCGGGTGAAGGATGAGGATGTTCCTAAGACAGCTTTCAGGACTCAGTATGGACACTACGAGTTCCTTGTCATGCCATTTGGTTTGACGAACGCACCCGCAGCTTTTATGGCATTGATGAACAGGGTGTTTACTTCCTTCTTAGACCAGTTCGTTGTGGTTTTCATAGATGATATCTTGGTCTATTCGAAGACTGCTGAGGAACATACAGACCATTTGAGGAAAGCATTGCAGCTGCTTAGAGATCACAAGTTGTATGCAAAGTTGGCTAAGTGTGATTTCTGGTTAGAACAAGTTGCATTTCTGGGTCATAAGATTTCTCGAGAGGGATTGATGGTGGATCCGGCTAAGATTGAAGCAGTAGTCCATTGGCCCCGTCCTAGATCAGTGACAGAGATTCGGAGTTTTCTGGGATTGGCGGGATATTACCGCAGGTTTGTGCAGGACTTCTCGAAGATTTCAGCCCCGCTGACTCAGTTGACTCGGAAGAAGGTCCCGTATGAGTGGACAGAGAAGTGTGAGCGTAGTTTTCAGATGTTGAAAGAAAAGCTCACCACGGCGCCAGTGTTGACTCTCCCGGATGGTAGTGAGGGATTCGTGATTTATTCCGATGCTTCTCGAGTTGGACTAGGCTGTGTACTGATGCAGAATCAGAAGGTGATTGCCTATGGATCCAGACAGCTGAAAGAGCATGAGAAGAACTATGCCACACATGACTTGGAGCTAGCAGCCATTGTATTTGCACTGAAGTTGTGGCGGCATTACTTGTACGGTGTGAAGTTCGAGGTCCATTCCGATCATCACAGTCTGCAGTACTTGTTTGATCAGCATGACTTGAATATGAGGCAGCGAAGGTGGTTGGAGTTTATCAAGGATTACGACTTTCCGATCAAGTACCATCCCGGCAAGGGCAATGTAGTTGCAGATGCACTCAGCAGGAGGACAGACAGTCTTCAGGTGTTGGCAGGATTTTATCTGCTTGTGCATGATCAGCCTGTTGAGGTTCGGACGATAGGTGACTTGGTGACATTAGCTACTACCGTCGTGTTTCAGCCTGAGGTGATTCAGCAGATCAAGGATCGCCAGTTTGAGGACCCCCTTCTGGGGAAGTTCAGAGATCGGATTGTAGATCGACCGGATTTCAGCTTGGTAGATGGAGTTTTGTACTTCAGGAATAGATTGTGTGTTCCCGCTGTGGATGAGCTGAAAGATAAGTTGATGACAGATGCGCACGATGCCCGATATGCGATGCACCCAGGGAGTACGAAGATGTACCGGAACTTGAAAGATAGATTTTGGTGGAACAATATGAAGCGGGAGATCGCAGGGTTCGTAGCTCGATGTTTGACCTGTCAGAGGGTAAAAGCTGACCATCAGCGACCTCCAGGATCATTGCATCCATTGCATACTCCGCAGTGGAAGTGGGAGCACATTACGATGGATTTTGTCTCCGGTTTTCCGCCGACCAGTAGAAAGAACAATGCGATCTGGGTAATAGTGGACAGATTGACCAAGTCAGCACATTTCCTTCCGTTCAAGAAAGGGATGACATTCACAGAGATGGCCAGGAAGTTTGTTGACGAGATAGTCAGATTGCATGGCACCCCAGTATCGATTGTGTCGGATCGTGATAGTCGTTTTGTGTCTGCATTCTGGAGAGCATTTCAGGAAGCTATGGGCACGAAGCTGAGTTTTAGTACGGCATACCACCCCCAGACCGACGGACAGTCGGAGCGTACCATTCAGACATTGGAGGATATGCTCAGAGCTAGTGTGCTGAACTTTGAGAAGGAATGGGATACGCATCTAGCATTGTGTGAGTTTGCCTACAACAACAACTTTCATGAGAGCATTGGTATGGCACCCTATGAGGCTCTCTACGGACGTAAGTGCAGGACCCCAGTGTGCTGGGAAGAAGTTGGAACTAGAAGTTTCCATGGTCCGACAATCATAGCTGAGACGACAGAGAAAGTGCAGAAAGTGATAGAGAATCTGAAGATTGCTCGATCCAGACAGAAGAGCTATGCGGATACTCGGAGGAGACCTTTGGCATTCCAAGTCGGAGATTGGGTATTTCTTAAAGTTTCTCCGATGAAGGGCACAGTTCGATTTGGTCAGAAGGGCAAGTTAGCTCCGAGATATGTAGGACCGTTCGAAGTCAAGAGCCAAGTTGGAGATTTAGCTTATCGGTTGACGCTTCCAGTTGAGTTCTCCGGTGTGCACGATGTCTTCCATGTGTCGATGCTCCGTAAGTACGTGTCAGATCCGAGCCATGTGCTTCGCTACGATGATATTCAGATTCAGCCTAATGCAACTTACGTTGAGCGTCCGCTTCGCATCGTTGGCACACGAGAGCAGATTCTCCGTACCAGGACAATCAGATGGGTTAAAGTGTTGTGGGAGCATCATGGTCCAGATGAGGCTACTTGGGAGCTAGAGGAGCAGCTAGCACGCCAGTACCCCCAGCTCTTTGCGCAGGTAGGTAGTCATTCCGAGGACGGAATGATTCCTAGTGGGGGAGGATGTAACACTCCGATTCCCTTTGAGCCGGATTAGTGGCTCATTAGCGTGTTTTGTTTTGTTTTAGTCTTTTGGACTTGTTTTGGGCCTTGAATAGGTAGTTGAGTGACCTTTGACCTGGAATAGGTAGTTCTAAGCCCTTTTTCGTAATTTTGCTTTTGCTTTGCTTGCATCATATTTGCATCATCTTGGTGTCAGCACGTGTATTTCGTTGAGCTCGTTATTTTCCGTAACTGTGTCAGATCCGTTTGGAGTCAATTGGGGAAGATGGACCTTCGTGTGACTTGAACTGTAATTAGTCTAAACTCTCCGGACTTTGACTTAACTCCAAACCTTTATATATAAATGAGTCAGCCCCCAGGTGTCTATCTCCTTGCCCATTTGTCTTCATCGACTGCATGCAAATTCCAGGAGAAGCTCCCTCCACGTTCTCTCTCTCTCTCTTCTTTCCTTCTCTTGCTCGATTGAGGATTGGATCCTTTGTTTGGATTGGGTTCTTTTCTTCTTCTCTCTCATCTCTGTCTTTACCGTAGGTAAGTGGGTTCTTTCCCAACTCTTTCTTCTTCTTCTCCAATTGCACCTCTCATTCTCTGATTTCTGTGTTTTCATCTCATGCATGGTGTATCTCTTTGATTTGTCTTGATTTTAGTGGATTTGGAGCTTGTTTCAGAGGATTTGTCAGATTTGAGGCAAGTATAAGTACAGGCTTTGATAACACATATGGGTTGTTTCTTTGATTGCTTTGATTCACTCTTATTCTCTGTATACAAATGCTTTACAGCCACATTTGGTGAATTTGGAGTCTCTGTAACTCATTTTGTGCAGTTTCTGTATCAAAATTTCGTTTCTGTACTCAACCCATTTTCGTATCTGTATTGCACGGCTAAGCCGTGAACTTCTACGGTTTGATTTCCAGAGGCTTCAATTTTGAGTTTTGTTCTACGGCTAGGCTACGGCTAAGCCGTAATTTGTTCTACGGCTGAGCCGTAAGCTAGCCGTGACCCAACCGTACCCCAGCCGTGAATTAAATCTCTGATCAGTCGAAACTTTTCCAACACAGAACTCCTACGGTGTGGCTACGGCTAAGCCGTGGAATGCTACGGCCAAGCCGTGGATTGGTCTACGGCTAAGTCGTATACTGACTGTAGCTCAGCCGAAAAAGGTACCAGATCAGAGGTGGAAGGATGACCAGTTTAGCTGTGTTTTAATGGAACCAAGGTGAAGCCGTAGTGCATATTACGACGAGCGCGTAAGATGTCTTCGGCTCAACCCTAGGTCCCTCATGGCTAAACCGTTAGGCATGGCAATTTTGAAACATAACTTAGGATAATGGTGAGACTTATAGGGCTCAAATACAGGTTAACCACCCATGTAACCGGCCCAATGGATTCTTTGGATCGCATGAAAGGTCTGTTCGGCTGTGACTTATTCATGTGAGCGTTGATCACTGTTAAGCACCTCCCCATGGGTGTTGGTTTAAGGGACGTCGGTGCACCCAAAGATTACATTGCAACACTTTGATGGCAACGGTGCATTGACTAACTTAAAACTACATCCACATGCACGGTTAGTGACAGTGAACAATTAGATTAGGACTGGCTTGTAATGACCCTTGACTCCGTATTAATCTGAGATTGCATTGCATATTGTATATGGTTTTGCCCTCTGTTCTGTTAATCTATGTTTACGCATTCCGCAGCCATTTTGCTTTCGTTCCGTATATCTGTTTTATTCTTCGTTCTACACTATGCTTTGATCTATGCTGTGCTTTGACTTAATCTATGTTCTACTCTGTATTTTGGCTATGCTTTGTACATTTCTGGCTTTGTATATTTTGGGTATTCCCTAGTGGCTCTGCCCAGAGGTTAATACGTGAGGATAAGATCCGGTCTTTGTCATCGGTGAGTCCAAAGCGGATAATCTCCCTCCTTTTAGCTTTGATTCGATTGGTATTAGTCTGGCTCTACTCAGCCTCAGCCTTAGGATGCCCGACGGGGTTACCTCTGGCTCAGATCTCTGTATCTCTGTATCACTGCAGTGTCGCTTTGTCTTGGGACCCCGGAACCCAGGAAACTGAGACCCACTTGTACCCTGGCCCGGTCAGTGGTGTTCTCCTCTGCTTTGCTTTGCTCTGCTCTCTATTGGAGAGAACATGGTTAACGTAGTAGCCACTTAGTCAGTATTTCTATGTTTTGATTCAATTATCATGCTTTACTTCTATGCACGATTGGCTTAGCTTACTAAGATGAAACTCGGTAATTGATCTTCTGTCATTATTTCATTCTCTTTGATACTATGCGTGTTACGTCCCTGTTACTTGTATTTGCTGGATCGTTGTATTCATCTGTGTTGTCTGTGGTGTTGCAGGCACAGATACCTTGCCCAGCTCCCCGGCGGTCGAGGAGGCTACAGGGGCGAGTGTAGAGGCACCCTCAGGTTTGGCAGAGTGGGCTTGATCATCTCTGCCGAGTGCGTTCATGCATGCTTTCCAGTGGCTTTTCGTTTTGGGATTTTGAGTGATTGTATTTGGACTTTGGACTTTGGATTTGTATTCTGTATATTTGTACATACGTATTTTGGTGTGTATTCGGTTTTATATCAGTGTATTTGTCTTTGTGGTTTCCGTTTCGTATTTGCGTTGGCTTCCGCTATTTTCTTTGTTGCTTGCTATGATATGTACAGCTTCCGCGTACGCTTAGTTCGCATGTGTTAGATCCCTTGTGTGCGTGCATCTGGACTGGGTTTGGATGCACGTGCACGGGAGTACGTGTGTCACAGGTTTGGCTTTTCGCTAACCCCCGACTTCTGGGCTCGGGTCGTGACATACGTATTGTATGGTATCAAAGCATGCTAGTTATAAGCATGTAGGCAGCTAAGATCGTGGTGAGATAACGCTATCAACTATTTGACTCGAAGTCTCATATGTTGATTTGGGATTTGACTAACTCAGGGGCATTTCATATTTGTGTGTTGTGTTTCCTTTTCTTTTGCAGGATGGCATCAGGATCAGGATCTCGGGATGAGAATCAACAGGGCCATAACGGAGATAGTGGATCGGTACCCCCACATATCAGTAGTGAGGAGCGCATGATGATGATGATGCAGTCTATGCAATCATTACAGGCGCAGATGGCATCCATGGTAGATAGACAGAGTCAGGCTGCCGCAGTAGCATCACCTCGTATAGATCAGCAGGTGATTTTCCAGCCTAAGGAATCAGATCCGAATGCTCTTTTCGATAAGTTCCGTAAGCGAGGGGCGACTGAGTTCCATGGGATAGAGGATGCATTGCAGGCTGAGCAATGGTTGGAGCAGATTGAAGAGCTATTTGATACGATTGTGTGCAGTAACAAGCAGAAGGTAGTTCTCACAGCCTCTATGCTTCGGAGTGTGGCCAAGACATGGTGGAGGAGTGTTAAGAACTCATTCCAGACTATGCCCAGTGCCACAGTTTGGGAGACCTTCAAGCAGCAATTCCGTCAGAAGTTCATGCCTCTCCATATTCAGTGAGCCAAGGAAGTGGAATTCTTCAACCTTCAGCAGAGACAGATGTCAGTTGCAGATTTTGTACACAGGTTTACAGAGTTGTCTCATTTTGCAGAGGACATGGTGAACACTGAGCATAAGAAGGTGACTCGCTTCGTCAACGGCCTGAATCCGAGACACAAACGCCACGTGGTTGCATGTATGTGGCCGGCTACATTGGATGACGCTATTGACAGGGCCTATGATGCAGAGGCCATCTTCGAGGAGGAGCGAACTGAGGCTAAGAGGACGGCAGGTTTCAGTGGCAGAAGTCAGTTTCAGAAGAAGTTCAAGGGTAAGCAGGGCAGTTCGAGCAGTACTCAGATAGTTTGCGGTCACTGTGGGAAGGATCACCCCACCGACAGATGTTGGAGGAAGAGTGGGGCTTGTTTCGGGTGTGGCTCTACGGATCACAGGCGGGCCCAATGCCCGAAGTTTCAGTCCTCTCCACAGACGAGACAGGCAGGATCTACAGCGCAGGGCAGATCTCAGCCAGCTCGCCCAGCCCAGAAGCAGAACCGCCAGACAGCCCGAGCCTATGCTGCTACACATGAGGGCGCAGAGGAAGCTACTGTCGTGGAAGGTAAAATTTTAATTTCTGATGCTGAAGCTTTAGCCTTATTTGACTCCGGGTCTACGCGTTCGTACGTAGCACCCCATTTTGCTGTGCAGCTTCGACAGCGACCCACACCACTCCCATATTTGTTGTTAGTATCCACTCCGGTTGGTAAGCGGGTGGAGTGCAGTGTTTTCTACCCTCAGTGTGATGTGCGGATAGCTGGTCATCAGCTCCCAGTAGACCTCGTGTTGCTCACGACACTGGATTTTGATGTGATTCTTGGTATGGACTGGCTTGCGAGATATCATGCATGTATCAATTGCTACAGTAAGGCTATCTACTTTGATTTGGGCAGCGGATTTCGATTTGAGGGCAGCCAGACAAAGTGCCCAAGGCGTGTGATATCTGCTTGTAAGGCAGACAGGATGCTTCGTAGGGGATGTGAAGGATTTCTCGCATTCATTTCAGAAAAGAAAGATCAGCGACAGCTCAGTGAGATCCCCGTAGTCAGCGAGTTTCCGGATGTCTTTCCGGAGGATGTACCAGAGTTGCCACCAGTTCGGGAGGTAGAATTTGCTATTGACTTGATGCCAGGTACAGCACCTATCAGTAGAGCTCCATATCGTATGGCACTGCAGAGTTGTTGGAATTGAAGAAACAGTTGCAGGATCTGTTGGACAAAGGGTTCATACGCCCAAGTGTTTCACCTTGGGGAGCTCCGGTGTTGTTTGTCAAGAAGAAGGATGGCAGTTTCCGGATGTGCATTGACTACAGGCAGTTGAACAAAGTGACTATCAAGAACAAATATCCATTGCCTAGGATTGATGAGTTGTTCGATCAGCTTCAGGGTGCAGCTTACTTCTCGAAGATTGACTTGAGGTCAGGGTATCACCAGCTTCGGGTGAAGGATGAGGATGTTCCTAAGACAGCTTTCAGGACTCAGTATGGACACTACGAGTTCCTTGTCATGCCATTTGGTTTGACGAACGCACCCGCAGCTTTTATGGCATTGATGAACAGGGTGTTTACTTCCTTCTTAGACCAGTTCGTTGTGGTTTTCATAGATGATATCTTGGTCTATTCGAAGACTGCTGAGGAACATACAGACCATTTGAGGAAAGCATTGCAGCTGCTTAGAGATCACAAGTTGTATGCAAAGTTGGCTAAGTGTGATTTCTGGTTAGAACAAGTTGCATTTCTGGGTCATAAGATTTCTCGAGAGGGATTGATGGTGGATCCGGCTAAGATTGAAGCAGTAGTCCATTGGCCCCGTCCTAGATCAGTGACAGAGATTCGGAGTTTTCTGGGATTGGCGGGATATTACCGCAGGTTTGTGCAGGACTTCTCGAAGATTTCAGCCCCGCTGACTCAGTTGACTCGGAAGAAGGTCCCGTATGAGTGGACAGAGAAGTGTGAGCGTAGTTTTCAGATGTTGAAAGAAAAGCTCACCACGGCGCCAGTGTTGACTCTCCCGGATGGTAGTGAGGGATTCGTGATTTATTCCGATGCTTCTCGAGTTGGACTAGGCTGTGTACTGATGCAGAATCAGAAGGTGATTGCCTATGGATCCAGACAGCTGAAAGAGCATGAGAAGAACTATGCCACACATGACTTGGAGCTAGCAGCCATTGTATTTGCACTGAAGTTGTGGCGGCATTACTTGTACGGTGTGAAGTTCGAGGTCCATTCCGATCATCACAGTCTGCAGTACTTGTTTGATCAGCATGACTTGAATATGAGGCAGCGAAGGTGGTTGGAGTTTATCAAGGATTACGACTTTCCGATCAAGTACCATCCCGGCAAGGGCAATGTAGTTGCAGATGCACTCAGCAGGAGGACAGACAGTCTTCAGGTGTTGGCAGGATTTTATCTGCTTGTGCATGATCAGCCTGTTGAGGTTCGGACGATAGGTGACTTGGTGACATTAGCTACTACCGTCGTGTTTCAGCCTGAGGTGATTCAGCAGATCAAGGATCGCCAGTTTGAGGACCCCCTTCTGGGGAAGTTCAGAGATCGGATTGTAGATCGACCGGATTTCAGCTTGGTAGATGGAGTTTTGTACTTCAGGAATAGATTGTGTGTTCCCGCTGTGGATGAGCTGAAAGATAAGTTGATGACAGATGCGCACGATGCCCGATATGCGATGCACCCAGGGAGTACGAAGATGTACCGGAACTTGAAAGATAGATTTTGGTGGAACAATATGAAGCGGGAGATCGCAGGGTTCGTAGCTCGATGTTTGACCTGTCAGAGGGTAAAAGCTGACCATCAGCGACCTCCAGGATCATTGCATCCATTGCATACTCCGCAGTGGAAGTGGGAGCACATTACGATGGATTTTGTCTCCGGTTTTCCGCCGACCAGTAGAAAGAACAATGCGATCTGGGTAATAGTGGACAGATTGACCAAGTCAGCACATTTCCTTCCGTTCAAGAAAGGGATGACATTCACAGAGATGGCCAGGAAGTTTGTTGACGAGATAGTCAGATTGCATGGCACCCCAGTATCGATTGTGTCGGATCGTGATAGTCGTTTTGTGTCTGCATTCTGGAGAGCATTTCAGGAAGCTATGGGCACGAAGCTGAGTTTTAGTACGGCATACCACCCCCAGACCGACGGACAGTCGGAGCGTACCATTCAGACATTGGAGGATATGCTCAGAGCTAGTGTGCTGAACTTTGAGAAGGAATGGGATACGCATCTAGCATTGTGTGAGTTTGCCTACAACAACAACTTTCATGAGAGCATTGGTATGGCACCCTATGAGGCTCTCTACGGACGTAAGTGCAGGACCCCAGTGTGCTGGGAAGAAGTTGGAACTAGAAGTTTCCATGGTCCGACAATCATAGCTGAGACGACAGAGAAAGTGCAGAAAGTGATAGAGAATCTGAAGATTGCTCGATCCAGACAGAAGAGCTATGCGGATACTCGGAGGAGACCTTTGGCATTCCAAGTCGGAGATTGGGTATTTCTTAAAGTTTCTCCGATGAAGGGCACAGTTCGATTTGGTCAGAAGGGCAAGTTAGCTCCGAGATATGTAGGACCGTTCGAAGTCAAGAGCCAAGTTGGAGATTTAGCTTATCGGTTGACGCTTCCAGTTGAGTTCTCCGGTGTGCACGATGTCTTCCATGTGTCGATGCTCCGTAAGTACGTGTCAGATCCGAGCCATGTGCTTCGCTACGATGATATTCAGATTCAGCCTAATGCAACTTACGTTGAGCGTCCGCTTCGCATCGTTGGCACACGAGAGCAGATTCTCCGTACCAGGACAATCAGATGGGTTAAAGTGTTGTGGGAGCATCATGGTCCAGATGAGGCTACTTGGGAGCTAGAGGAGCAGCTAGCACGCCAGTACCCCCAGCTCTTTGCGCAGGTAGGTAGTCATTCCGAGGACGGAATGATTCCTAGTGGGGGAGGATGTAACACTCCGATTCCCTTTGAGCCGGATTAGTGGCTCATTAGCGTGTTTTGTTTTGTTTTAGTCTTTTGGACTTGTTTTGGGCCTTGAATAGGTAGTTGAGTGACCTTTGACCTGGAATAGGTAGTTCTAAGCCCTTTTTCGTAATTTTGCTTTTGCTTTGCTTGCATCATATTTGCATCATCTTGGTGTCAGCACGTGTATTTCGTTGAGCTCGTTATTTTCCGTAACTGTGTCAGATCCGTTTGGAGTCAATTGGGGAAGATGGACCTTCGTGTGACTTGAACTGTAATTAGTCTAAACTCTCCGGACTTTGACTTAACTCCAAACCTTTATATATAAATGAGTCAGCCCCCAGGTGTCTATCTCCTTGCCCATTTGTCTTCATCGACTGCATGCAAATTCCAGGAGAAGCTCCCTCCACGTTCTCTCTCTCTCTCTTCTTTCCTTCTCTTGCTCGATTGAGGATTGGATCCTTTGTTTGGATTGGGTTCTTTTCTTCTTCTCTCTCATCTCTGTCTTTACCGTAGGTAAGTGGGTTCTTTCCCAACTCTTTCTTCTTCTTCTCCAATTGCACCTCTCATTCTCTGATTTCTGTGTTTTCATCTCATGCATGGTGTATCTCTTTGATTTGTCTTGATTTTAGTGGATTTGGAGCTTGTTTCAGAGGATTTGTCAGATTTGAGGCAAGTATAAGTACAGGCTTTGATAACACATATGGGTTGTTTCTTTGATTGCTTTGATTCACTCTTATTCTCTGTATACAAATGCTTTACAGCCACATTTGGTGAATTTGGAGTCTCTGTAACTCATTTTGTGCAGTTTCTGTATCAAAATTTCGTTTCTGTACTCAACCCATTTTCGTATCTGTATTGCACGGCTAAGCCGTGAACTTCTACGGTTTGATTTCCAGAGGCTTCAATTTTGAGTTTTGTTCTACGGCTAGGCTACGGCTAAGCCGTAATTTGTTCTACGGCTGAGCCGTAAGCTAGCCGTGACCCAACCGTACCCCAGCCGTGAATTAAATCTCTGATCAGTCGAAACTTTTCCAACACAGAACTCCTACGGTGTGGCTACGGCTAAGCCGTGGAATGCTACGGCCAAGCCGTGGATTGGTTTACGGCTAAGCCGTATACTGACTGTAGCTCAGCCGAAAAAGGTACCAGATCAGAGGTGGAAGGATGACCAGTTTAGCTGTGTTTTAATGGAACCAAGGTGAAGCCGTAGTGCATATTACGACGAGCGCGTAAGATGTCTTCGGCTCAACCCTAGGTCCCTCATGGCTAAACCGTTAGGCATGGCAATTTTGAAACATAACTTAGGATAATGGTGAGACTTATAGGGCTCAAATACAGGTTAACCACCCATGTAACCGGCCCAATGGATTCTTTGGATCGCATGAAAGGTCTGTTCGGCTGTGACTTATTCATGTGAGCGTTGATCACTGTTAAGCACCTCCCCATGGGTGTTGGTTTAAGGGACGTCGGTGCACCCAAAGATTACATTGCAACACTTTGATGGCAACGGTGCATTGACTAACTTAAAACTACATCCACATGCACGGTTAGTGACAGTGAACAATTAGATTAGGACTGGCTTGTAATGACCCTTGACTCCGTATTAATCTGAGATTGCATTGCATATTGTATATGGTTTTGCCCTCTGTTCTGTTAATCTATGTTTACGCATTCCGCAGCCATTTTGCTTTCGTTCCGTATATCTGTTTTATTCTTCGTTCTACACTATGCTTTGATCTATGCTGTGCTTTGACTTAATCTATGTTCTACTCTATATTTTGGCTATGCTTTGTACATTTCTGGCTTTGTATATTTTGGGTATTCCCTAGTGGCTCTGCCCAGAGGTTAATACGTGAGGATAAGATCCGGTCTTTGTCATCGGTGAGTCCAAAGCGGATAATCTCCCTCCTTTTAGCTTTGATTCGATTGGTATTAGTCTGGCTCTACTCAGCCTCAGCCTTAGGATGCCCGACGGGGTTACCTCTGGCTCAGATCTCTGTATCTCTGTATCACTGCAGTGTCGCTTTGTCTTGGGACCCCGGAACCCAGGAAACTGAGACCCACTTGTACCCTGGCCCGGTCAGTGGTGTTCTCCTCTGCTTTGCTTTGCTCTGCTCTCTATTGGAGAGAACATGGTTAACGTAGTAGCCACTTAGTCAGTATTTCTATGTTTTGATTCAATTATCATGCTTTACTTCTATGCACGATTGGCTTAGCTTACTAAGATGAAACTCGGTAATTGATCTTCTGTCATTATTTCATTCTCTTTGATACTATGCGTGTTACGTCCCTGTTACTTGTATTTGCTGGATCGTTGTATTCATTTGTGTTGTCTGTGGTGTTGCAGGCACAGATACCTTGCCCAGCTCCCCGGCGGTCGAGGAGGCTGCAGGGGCGAGTGTAGAAGCACCCTCAGGTTTAGCAGAGTGGGCTTGATCATCTCTGCCGAGTGCGTTCATGCATGCTTTCCAGTGGCTTTTCGTTTTGGGATTTTGAGTGATTGTATTTGGACTTTGGACTTTGGATTTGTATTCTGTATATTTGTACATACGTATTTTGGTGTGTATTCGGTTTTATATCAGTGTATTTGTCTTTGTGGTTTCCGTTTCGTATTTGCGTTGGCTTCCGCTATTTTCTTTGTTGCTTGCTATGATATGTACAGCTTCCGCGTACGCTTAGTTCGCATGTGTTAGATCCCTTGTGTGCGTGCATCTGGACTGGGTTTGGATGCACGTGCACGGGAGTACGTGTGTCACAGGTTTGGCTTTTCGCTAACCCCCGACTTCTGGGCTCGGGTCGTGACATACGTATTGTATGGTATCAAAGCATGCTAGTTATAAGCATGTAGGCAGCTAAGATCGTGGTGAGATAACGCTATCAACTATTTGACTCGAAGTCTCATATGTTGATTTGGGATTTGACTAACTCAGGGGCATTTCATATTTGTGTGTTGTGTTTCCTTTTCTTTTGCAGGATGGCATCAGGATCAGGATCTCGGGATGAGAATCAACAGGGCCATAACGGAGATAGTGGATCGGTACCCCCACATATCAGTAGTGAGGAGCGCATGATGATGATGATGCAGTCTATGCAATCATTACAGGCGCAGATGGCATCCATGGTAGATAGACAGAGTCAGGCTGCCGCAGTAGCATCACCTCGTATAGATCAGCAGGTGATTTTCCAGCCTAAGGAATCAGATCCGAATGCTCTTTTCGATAAGTTCCGTAAGCGAGGGGCGACTGAGTTCCATGGGATAGAGGATGCATTGCAGGCTGAGCAATGGTTGGAGCAGATTGAAGAGCTATTTGATACGATTGTGTGCAGTAACAAGCAGAAGGTAGTTCTCACAGCCTCTATGCTTCGGAGTGTGGCCAAGACATGGTGGAGGAGTGTTAAGAACTCATTCCAGACTATGCCCAGTGCCACAGTTTGGGAGACCTTCAAGCAGCAATTCCGTCGGAAGTTCATGCCTCTCCATATTCAGTGAGCCAAGGAAGTGGAATTCTTCAACCTTCAGCAGAGACAGATGTCAGTTGCAGATTTTGTACACAGGTTTACAGAGTTGTCTCATTTTGCAGAGGACATGGTGAACACTGAGCATAAGAAGGTGACTCGCTTCGTCAACGGCCTGAATCCGAGACACAAACGCCACGTGGTTGCATGTATGTGGCCGGCTACATTGGATGACGCTATTGACAGGGCCTATGATGCAGAGGCCATCTTCGAGGAGGAGCGAACTGAGGCTAAGAGGACGGCAGGTTTCAGTGGCAGAAGTCAGTTTCAGAAGAAGTTCAAGGGTAAGCAGGGCAGTTCGAGCAGTACTCAGATAGTTTGCGGTCACTGTGGGAAGGATCACCCCACCGACAGATGTTGGAGGAAGAGTGGGGCTTGTTTCGGGTGTGGCTCTACGGATCACAGGCGGGCCCAATGCCCGAAGTTTCAGTCCTCTCCACAGACGAGACAGGCAGGATCTACAGCGCAGGGCAGATCTCAGCCAGCTCGCCCAGCCCAGAAGCAGAACCGCCAGACAGCCCGAGCCTATGCTGCTACACATGAGGGCGCAGAGGAAGCTACTGTCGTGGAAGGTAAAATTTTAATTTCTGATGCTGAAGCTTTAGCCTTATTTGACTCCGGGTCTACGCGTTCGTACGTAGCACCCCATTTTGCTGTGCAGCTTCGACAGCGACCCACACCACTCCCATATTTGTTGTTAGTATCCACTCCGGTTGGTAAGCGGGTGGAGTGCAGTGTTTTCTACCCTCAGTGTGATGTGCGGATAGCTGGTCATCAGCTCCCAGTAGACCTCGTGTTGCTCACGACACTGGATTTTGATGTGATTCTTGGTATGGACTGGCTTGCGAGATATCATGCATGTATCAATTGCTACAGTAAGGCTATCTACTTTGATTTGGGCAGCGGATTTCGATTTGAGGGCAGCCAGACAAAGTGCCCAAGGCGTGTGATATCTGCTTGTAAGGCAGACAGGATGCTTCGTAGGGGATGTGAAGGATTTCTCGCATTCATTTCAGAAAAGAAAGATCAGCGACAGCTCAGTGAGATCCCCGTAGTCAGCGAGTTTCCGGATGTCTTTCCGGAGGATGTACCAGAGTTGCCACCAGTTCGGGAGGTAGAATTTGCTATTGACTTGATGCCAGGTACAGCACCTATCAGTAGAGCTCCATATCGTATGGCACTGCAGAGTTGTTGGAATTGAAGAAACAGTTGCAGGATCTGTTGGACAAAGGGTTCATACGCCCAAGTGTTTCACCTTGGGGAGCTCCGGTGTTGTTTGTCAAGAAGAAGGATGGCAGTTTCCGGATGTGCATTGACTACAGGCAGTTGAACAAAGTGACTATCAAGAACAAATATCCATTGCCTAGGATTGATGAGTTGTTCGATCAGCTTCAGGGTGCAGCTTACTTCTCGAAGATTGACTTGAGGTCAGGGTATCACCAGCTTCGGGTGAAGGATGAGGATGTTCCTAAGACAGCTTTCAGGACTCAGTATGGACACTACGAGTTCCTTGTCATGCCATTTGGTTTGACGAACGCACCCGCAGCTTTTATGGCATTGATGAACAGGGTGTTTACTTCCTTCTTAGACCAGTTCGTTGTGGTTTTCATAGATGATATCTTGGTCTATTCGAAGACTGCTGAGGAACATACAGACCATTTGAGGAAAGCATTGCAGCTGCTTAGAGATCACAAGTTGTATGCAAAGTTGGCTAAGTGTGATTTCTGGTTAGAACAAGTTGCATTTCTGGGTCATAAGATTTCTCGAGAGGGATTGATGGTGGATCCGGCTAAGATTGAAGCAGTAGTCCATTGGCCCCGTCCTAGATCAGTGACAGAGATTCGGAGTTTTCTGGGATTGGCGGGATATTACCGCAGGTTTGTGCAGGACTTCTCGAAGATTTCAGCCCCGCTGACTCAGTTGACTCGGAAGAAGGTCCCGTATGAGTGGACAGAGAAGTGTGAGCGTAGTTTTCAGATGTTGAAAGAAAAGCTCACCACGGCGCCAGTGTTGACTCTCCCGGATGGTAGTGAGGGATTCGTGATTTATTCCGATGCTTCTTGAGTTGGACTAGGCTGTGTACTGATGCAGAATCAGAAGGTGATTGCCTATGGATCCAGCCAGCTGAAAGAGCATGAGAAGAACTATGCCACACATGACTTGGAGCTAGCAGCCATTGTATTTGCACTGAAGTTGTGGCGGCATTACTTGTACGGTGTGAAGTTCGAGGTCCATTCCGATCATCACAGTCTGCAGTACTTGTTTGATCAGCATGACTTGAATATGAGGCAGCGAAGGTGGTTGGAGTTTATCAAGGATTACGACTTTCCGATCAAGTACCATCCCGGCAAGGGCAATGTAGTTGCAGATGCACTCAGCAGGAGGACAGACAGTCTTCAGGTGTTGGCAGGATTTTATCTGCTTGTGCATGATCAGCCTGTTGAGGTTCGGACGATAGGTGACTTGGTGACATTAGCTACTACCGTCGTGTTTCAGCCTGAGGTGATTCAGCAGATCAAGGATCGCCAGTTTGAGGACCCCCTTCTGGGGAAGTTCAGAGATCGGATTGTAGATCGACCGGATTTCAGCTTGGTAGATGGAGTTTTGTACTTCAGGAATAGATTGTGTGTTCCCGCTGTGGATGAGCTGAAAGATAAGTTGATGACAGATGCGCACGATGCCCGATATGCGATGCACCCAGGGAGTACGAAGATGTACCGGAACTTGAAAGATAGATTTTGGTGGAACAATATGAAGCGGGAGATCGCAGGGTTCGTAGCTCGATGTTTGACCTGTCAGAGGGTAAAAGCTGACCATCAGCGACCTCCAGGATCATTGCATCCATTGCATACTCCGCAGTGGAAGTGGGAGCACATTACGATGGATTTTGTCTCCGGTTTTCCGCCGACCAGTAGAAAGAACAATGCGATCTGGGTAATAGTGGACAGATTGACCAAGTCAGCACATTTCCTTCCGTTCAAGAAAGGGATGACATTCACAGAGATGGCCAGGAAGTTTGTTGACGAGATAGTCAGATTGCATGGCACCCCAGTATCGATTGTGTCGGATCGTGATAGTCGTTTTGTGTCTGCATTCTGGAGAGCATTTCAGGAAGCTATGGGCACGAAGCTGAGTTTTAGTACGGCATACCACCCCCAGACCGACGGACAGTCGGAGCGTACCATTCAGACATTGGAGGATATGCTCAGAGCTAGTGTGCTGAACTTTGAGAAGGAATGGGATACGCATCTAGCATTGTGTGAGTTTGCCTACAACAACAACTTTCATGAGAGCATTGGTATGGCACCCTATGAGGCTCTCTACGGACGTAAGTGCAGGACCCCAGTGTGCTGGGAAGAAGTTGGAACTAGAAGTTTCCATGGTCCGACAATCATAGCTGAGACGACAGAGAAAGTGCAGAAAGTGATAGAGAATCTGAAGATTGCTCGATCCAGACAGAAGAGCTATGCGGATACTCGGAGGAGACCTTTGGCATTCCAAGTCGGAGATTGGGTATTTCTTAAAGTTTCTCCGATGAAGGGCACAGTTCGATTTGGTCAGAAGGGCAAGTTAGCTCCGAGATATGTAGGACCGTTCGAAGTCAAGAGCCAAGTTGGAGATTTAGCTTATCGGTTGACGCTTCCAGTTGAGTTCTCCGGTGTGCACGATGTCTTCCATGTGTCGATGCTCCGTAAGTACGTGTCAGATCCGAGCCATGTGCTTCGCTACGATGATATTCAGATTCAGCCTAATGCAACTTACGTTGAGCGTCCGCTTCGCATCGTTGGCACACGAGAGCAGATTCTCCGTACCAGGACAATCAGATGGGTTAAAGTGTTGTGGGAGCATCATGGTCCAGATGAGGCTACTTGGGAGCTAGAGGAGCAGCTAGCACGCCAGTACCCCCAGCTCTTTGCGCAGGTAGGTAGTCATTCCGAGGACGGAATGATTCCTAGTGGGGGAGGATGTAACACTCCGATTCCCTTTGAGCCGGATTAGTGGCTCATTAGCGTGTTTTGTTTTGTTTTAGTCTTTTGGACTTGTTTTGGGCCTTGAATAGGTAGTTGAGTGACCTTTGACCTGGAATAGGTAGTTCTAAGCCCTTTTTCGTAATTTTGCTTTTGCTTTGCTTGCATCATATTTGCATCATCTTGGTGTCAGCACGTGTATTTCGTTGAGCTCGTTATTTTCCGTAACTGTGTCAGATCCGTTTGGAGTCAATTGGGGAAGATGGACCTTCGTGTGACTTGAACTGTAATTAGTCTAAACTCTCCGGACTTTGACTTAACTCCAAACCTTTATATATAAATGAGTCAGCCCCCAGGTGTCTATCTCCTTGCCCATTTGTCTTCATCGACTGCATGCAAATTCCAGGAGAAGCTCCCTCCACGTTCTCTCTCTCTCTCTTCTTTCCTTCTCTTGCTCGATTGAGGATTGGATCCTTTGTTTGGATTGGGTTCTTTTCTTCTTCTCTCTCATCTCTGTCTTTACCGTAGGTAAGTGGGTTCTTTCCCAACTCTTTCTTCTTCTTCTCCAATTGCACCTCTCATTCTCTGATTTCTGTGTTTTCATCTCATGCATGGTGTATCTCTTTGATTTGTCTTGATTTTAGTGGATTTGGAGCTTGTTTCAGAGGATTTGTCAGATTTGAGGCAAGTATAAGTACAGGCTTTGATAACACATATGGGTTGTTTCTTTGATTGCTTTGATTCACTCTTATTCTCTGTATACAAATGCTTTACAGCCACATTTGGTGAATTTGGAGTCTCTGTAACTCATTTTGTGCAGTTTCTGTATCAAAATTTCGTTTCTGTACTCAACCCATTTTCGTATCTGTATTGCACGGCTAAGCCGTGAACTTCTACGGTTTGATTTCCAGAGGCTTCAATTTTGAGTTTTGTTCTACGGCTAGGCTACGGCTAAGCCGTAATTTGTTCTACGGCTGAGCCGTAAGCTAGCCGTGACCCAACCGTACCCCAGCCGTGAATTAAATCTCTGATCAGTCGAAACTTTTCCAACACAGAACTCCTACGGTGTGGCTACGGCTAAGCCGTGGAATGCTACGGCCAAGCCGTGGATTGGTCTACGGCTAAGCCGTATACTGACTGTAGCTCAGCCGAAAAAGGTACCAGATCAGAGGTGGAAGGATGACCAGTTTAGCTGTGTTTTAATGGAACCAAGGTGAAGCCGTAGTGCATATTACGACGAGCGCGTAAGATGTCTTCGGCTCAACCCTAGGTCCCTCATGGCTAAACCGTTAGGCATGGCAATTTTGAAACATAACTTAGGATAATGGTGAGACTTATAGGGCTCAAATACAGGTTAACCACCCATGTAACCGGCCCAATGGATTCTTTGGATCGCATGAAAGGTCTGTTCGGCTGTGACTTATTCATGTGAGCGTTGATCACTGTTAAGCACCTCCCCATGGGTGTTGGTTTAAGGGACGTCGGTGCACCCAAAGATTACATTGCAACACTTTGATGGCAACGGTGCATTGACTAACTTAAAACTACATCCACATGCACGGTTAGTGACAGTGAACAATTAGATTAGGACTGGCTTGTAATGACCCTTGACTCCGTATTAATCTGAGATTGCATTGCATATTGTATATGGTTTTGCCCTCTGTTCTGTTAATCTATGTTTACGCATTCCGCAGCCATTTTGCTTTCGTTCCGTATATCTGTTTTATTCTTCGTTCTACACTATGCTTTGATCTATGCTGTGCTTTGACTTAATCTATGTTCTACTCTGTATTTTGGCTATGCTTTGTACATTTCTGGCTTTGTATATTTTGGGTATTCCCTAGTGGCTCTGCCCAGAGGTTAATACGTGAGGATAAGATCCGGTCTTTGTCATCGGTGAGTCCAAAGCGGATAATCTCCCTCCTTTTAGCTTTGATTCGATTGGTATTAGTCTGGCTCTACTCAGCCTCAGCCTTAGGATGCCCGACGGGGTTACCTCTGGCTCAGATCTCTGTATCTCTGTATCACTGCAGTGTCGCTTTGTCTTGGGACCCCGGAACCCAGGAAACTGAGACCCACTTGTACCCTGGCCCGGTCAGTGGTGTTCTCCTCTGCTTTGCTTTGCTCTGCTCTCTATTGGAGAGAACATGGTTAACGTAGTAGCCACTTAGTCAGTATTTCTATGTTTTGATTCAATTATCATGCTTTACTTCTATGCACGATTGGCTTAGCTTACTAAGATGAAACTCGGTAATTGATCTTCTGTCATTATTTCATTCTCTTTGATACTATGCGTGTTACGTCCCTGTTACTTGTATTTGCTGGATCGTTGTATTCATTTGTGTTGTCTGTGGTGTTGCAGGCACAGATACCTTGCCCAGCTCCCCGGCGGTCGAGGAGGCTGCAGGGGCGAGTGTAGAAGCACCCTCAGGTTTAGCAGAGTGGGCTTGATCATCTCTGCCGAGTGCGTTCATGCATGCTTTCCAGTGGCTTTTCGTTTTGGGATTTTGAGTGATTGTATTTGGACTTTGGACTTTGGATTTGTATTCTGTATATTTGTACATACGTATTTTGGTGTGTATTCGGTTTTATATCAGTGTATTTGTCTTTGTGGTTTCCGTTTCGTATTTGCGTTGGCTTCCGCTATTTTCTTTGTTGCTTGCTATGATATGTACAGCTTCCGCGTACGCTTAGTTCGCATGTGTTAGATCCCTTGTGTGCGTGCATCTGGACTGGGTTTGGATGCACGTGCACGGGAGTACGTGTGTCACAGGTTTGGCTTTTCGCTAACCCCCGACTTCTGGGCTCGGGTCGTGACATACGTATTGTATGGTATCAAAGCATGCTAGTTATAAGCATGTAGGCAGCTAAGATCGTGGTGAGATAACGCTATCAACTATTTGACTCGAAGTCTCATATGTTGATTTGGGATTTGACTAACTCAGGGGCATTTCATATTTGTGTGTTGTGTTTCCTTTTCTTTTGCAGGATGGCATCAGGATCAGGATCTCGGGATGAGAATCAACAGGGCCATAACGGAGATAGTGGATCGGTACCCCCACATATCAGTAGTGAGGAGCGCATGATGATGATGATGCAGTCTATGCAATCATTACAGGCGCAGATGGCATCCATGGTAGATAGACAGAGTCAGGCTGCCGCAGTAGCATCACCTCGTATAGATCAGCAGGTGATTTTCCAGCCTAAGGAATCAGATCCGAATGCTCTTTTCGATAAGTTCCGTAAGCGAGGGGCGACTGAGTTCCATGGGATAGAGGATGCATTGCAGGCTGAGCAATGGTTGGAGCAGATTGAAGAGCTATTTGATACGATTGTGTGCAGTAACAAGCAGAAGGTAGTTCTCACAGCCTCTATGCTTCGGAGTGTGGCCAAGACATGGTGGAGGAGTGTTAAGAACTCATTCCAGACTATGCCCAGTGCCACAGTTTGGGAGACCTTCAAGCAGCAATTCCGTCGGAAGTTCATGCCTCTCCATATTCAGTGAGCCAAGGAAGTGGAATTCTTCAACCTTCAGCAGAGACAGATGTCAGTTGCAGATTTTGTACACAGGTTTACAGAGTTGTCTCATTTTGCAGAGGACATGGTGAACACTGAGCATAAGAAGGTGACTCGCTTCGTCAACGGCCTGAATCCGAGACACAAACGCCACGTGGTTGCATGTATGTGGCCGGCTACATTGGATGACGCTATTGACAGGGCCTATGATGCAGAGGCCATCTTCGAGGAGGAGCGAACTGAGGCTAAGAGGACGGCAGGTTTCAGTGGCAGAAGTCAGTTTCAGAAGAAGTTCAAGGGTAAGCAGGGCAGTTCGAGCAGTACTCAGATAGTTTGCGGTCACTGTGGGAAGGATCACCCCACCGACAGATGTTGGAGGAAGAGTGGGGCTTGTTTCGGGTGTGGCTCTACGGATCACAGGCGGGCCCAATGCCCGAAGTTTCAGTCCTCTCCACAGACGAGACAGGCAGGATCTACAGCGCAGGGCAGATCTCAGCCAGCTCGCCCAGCCCAGAAGCAGAACCGCCAGACAGCCCGAGCCTATGCTGCTACACATGAGGGCGCAGAGGAAGCTACTGTCGTGGAAGGTAAAATTTTAATTTCTGATGCTGAAGCTTTAGCCTTATTTGACTCCGGGTCTACGCGTTCGTACGTAGCACCCCATTTTGCTGTGCAGCTTCGACAGCGACCCACACCACTCCCATATTTGTTGTTAGTATCCACTCCGGTTGGTAAGCGGGTGGAGTGCAGTGTTTTCTACCCTCAGTGTGATGTGCGGATAGCTGGTCATCAGCTCCCAGTAGACCTCGTGTTGCTCACGACACTGGATTTTGATGTGATTCTTGGTATGGACTGGCTTGCGAGATATCATGCATGTATCAATTGCTACAGTAAGGCTATCTACTTTGATTTGGGCAGCGGATTTCGATTTGAGGGCAGCCAGACAAAGTGCCCAAGGCGTGTGATATCTGCTTGTAAGGCAGACAGGATGCTTCGTAGGGGATGTGAAGGATTTCTCGCATTCATTTCAGAAAAGAAAGATCAGCGACAGCTCAGTGAGATCCCCGTAGTCAGCGAGTTTCCGGATGTCTTTCCGGAGGATGTACCAGAGTTGCCACCAGTTCGGGAGGTAGAATTTGCTATTGACTTGATGCCAGGTACAGCACCTATCAGTAGAGCTCCATATCGTATGGCACTGCAGAGTTGTTGGAATTGAAGAAACAGTTGCAGGATCTGTTGGACAAAGGGTTCATACGCCCAAGTGTTTCACCTTGGGGAGCTCCGGTGTTGTTTGTCAAGAAGAAGGATGGCAGTTTCCGGATGTGCATTGACTACAGGCAGTTGAACAAAGTGACTATCAAGAACAAATATCCATTGCCTAGGATTGATGAGTTGTTCGATCAGCTTCAGGGTGCAGCTTACTTCTCGAAGATTGACTTGAGGTCAGGGTATCACCAGCTTCGGGTGAAGGATGAGGATGTTCCTAAGACAGCTTTCAGGACTCAGTATGGACACTACGAGTTCCTTGTCATGCCATTTGGTTTGACGAACGCACCCGCAGCTTTTATGGCATTGATGAACAGGGTGTTTACTTCCTTCTTAGACCAGTTCGTTGTGGTTTTCATAGATGATATCTTGGTCTATTCGAAGACTGCTGAGGAACATACAGACCATTTGAGGAAAGCATTGCAGCTGCTTAGAGATCACAAGTTGTATGCAAAGTTGGCTAAGTGTGATTTCTGGTTAGAACAAGTTGCATTTCTGGGTCATAAGATTTCTCGAGAGGGATTGATGGTGGATCCGGCTAAGATTGAAGCAGTAGTCCATTGGCCCCGTCCTAGATCAGTGACAGAGATTCGGAGTTTTCTGGGATTGGCGGGATATTACCGCAGGTTTGTGCAGGACTTCTCGAAGATTTCAGCCCCGCTGACTCAGTTGACTCGGAAGAAGGTCCCGTATGAGTGGACAGAGAAGTGTGAGCGTAGTTTTCAGATGTTGAAAGAAAAGCTCACCACGGCGCCAGTGTTGACTCTCCCGGATGGTAGTGAGGGATTCGTGATTTATTCCGATGCTTCTCGAGTTGGACTAGGCTGTGTACTGATGCAGAATCAGAAGGTGATTGCCTATGGATCCAGACAGCTGAAAGAGCATGAGAAGAACTATGCCACACATGACTTGGAGCTAGCAGCCATTGTATTTGCACTGAAGTTGTGGCGGCATTACTTGTACGGTGTGAAGTTCGAGGTCCATTCCGATCATCACAGTCTGCAGTACTTGTTTGATCAGCATGACTTGAATATGAGGCAGCGAAGGTGGTTGGAGTTTATCAAGGATTACGACTTTCCGATCAAGTACCATCCCGGCAAGGGCAATGTAGTTGCAGATGCACTCAGCAGGAGGACAGACAGTCTTCAGGTGTTGGCAGGATTTTATCTGCTTGTGCATGATCAGCCTGTTGAGGTTCGGACGATAGGTGACTTGGTGACATTAGCTACTACCGTCGTGTTTCAGCCTGAGGTGATTCAGCAGATCAAGGATCGCCAGTTTGAGGACCCCCTTCTGGGGAAGTTCAGAGATCGGATTGTAGATCGACCGGATTTCAGCTTGGTAGATGGAGTTTTGTACTTCAGGAATAGATTGTGTGTTCCCGCTGTGGATGAGCTGAAAGATAAGTTGATGACAGATGCGCACGATGCCCGATATGCGATGCACCCAGGGAGTACGAAGATGTACCGGAACTTGAAAGATAGATTTTGGTGGAACAATATGAAGCGGGAGATCGCAGGGTTCGTAGCTCGATGTTTGACCTGTCAGAGGGTAAAAGCTGACCATCAGCGACCTCCAGGATCATTGCATCCATTGCATACTCCGCAGTGGAAGTGGGAGCACATTACGATGGATTTTGTCTCCGGTTTTCCGCCGACCAGTAGAAAGAACAATGCGATCTGGGTAATAGTGGACAGATTGACCAAGTCAGCACATTTCCTTCCGTTCAAGAAAGGGATGACATTCACAGAGATGGCCAGGAAGTTTGTTGACGAGATAGTCAGATTGCATGGCACCCCAGTATCGATTGTGTCGGATCGTGATAGTCGTTTTGTGTCTGCATTCTGGAGAGCATTTCAGGAAGCTATGGGCACGAAGCTGAGTTTTAGTACGGCATACCACCCCCAGACCGACGGACAGTCGGAGCGTACCATTCAGACATTGGAGGATATGCTCAGAGCTAGTGTGCTGAACTTTGAGAAGGAATGGGATACGCATCTAGCATTGTGTGAGTTTGCCTACAACAACAACTTTCATGAGAGCATTGGTATGGCACCCTATGAGGCTCTCTACGGACGTAAGTGCAGGACCCCAGTGTGCTGGGAAGAAGTTGGAACTAGAAGTTTCCATGGTCCGACAATCATAGCTGAGACGACAGAGAAAGTGCAGAAAGTGATAAAGAATCTGAAGATTGCTCGATCCAGACAGAAGAGCTATGCGGATACTCGGAGGAGACCTTTGGCATTCCAAGTCGGAGATTGGGTATTTCTTAAAGTTTCTCCGATGAAGGGCACAGTTCGATTTGGTCAGAAGGGCAAGTTAGCTCCGAGATATGTAGGACCGTTCGAAGTCAAGAGCCAAGTTGGAGATTTAGCTTATCGGTTGACGCTTCCAGTTGAGTTCTCCGGTGTGCACGATGTCTTCCATGTGTCGATGCTCCGTAAGTACGTGTCAGATCCGAGCCATGTGCTTCGCTACGATGATATTCAGATTCAGCCTAATGCAACTTACGTTGAGCGTCCGCTTCGCATCGTTGGCACACGAGAGCAGATTCTCCGTACCAGGACAATCAGATGGGTTAAAGTGTTGTGGGAGCATCATGGTCCAGATGAGGCTACTTGGGAGCTAGAGGAGCAGCTAGCACGCCAGTACCCCCAGCTCTTTGCGCAGGTAGGTAGTCATTCCGAGGACGGAATGATTCCTAGTGGGGGAGGATGTAACACTCCGATTCCCTTTGAGCCGGATTAGTGGCTCATTAGCGTGTTTTGTTTTGTTTTAGTCTTTTGGACTTGTTTTGGGCCTTGAATAGGTAGTTGAGTGACCTTTGACCTGGAATAGGTAGTTCTAAGCCCTTTTTCGTAATTTTGCTTTTGCTTTGCTTGCATCATATTTGCATCATCTTGGTGTCAGCACGTGTATTTCGTTGAGCTCGTTATTTTCCGTAACTGTGTCAGATCCGTTTGGAGTCAATTGGGGAAGATGGACCTTCGTGTGACTTGAACTGTAATTAGTCTAAACTCTCCGGACTTTGACTTAACTCCAAACCTTTATATATAAATGAGTCAGCCCCCAGGTGTCTATCTCCTTGCCCATTTGTCTTCATCGACTGCATGCAAATTCCAGGAGAAGCTCCCTCCACGTTCTCTCTCTCTCTCTTCTTTCCTTCTCTTGCTCGATTGAGGATTGGATCCTTTGTTTGGATTGGGTTCTTTTCTTCTTCTCTCTCATCTCTGTCTTTACCGTAGGTAAGTGGGTTCTTTCCCAACTCTTTCTTCTTCTTCTCCAATTGCACCTCTCATTCTCTGATTTCTGTGTTTTCATCTCATGCATGGTGTATCTCTTTGATTTGTCTTGATTTTAGTGGATTTGGAGCTTGTTTCAGAGGATTTGTCAGATTTGAGGCAAGTATAAGTACAGGCTTTGATAACACATATGGGTTGTTTCTTTGATTGCTTTGATTCACTCTTATTCTCTGTATACAAATGCTTTACAGCCACATTTGGTGAATTTGGAGTCTCTGTAACTCATTTTGTGCAGTTTCTGTATCAAAATTTCGTTTCTGTACTCAACCCATTTTCGTATCTGTATTGCACGGCTAAGCCGTGAACTTCTACGGTTTGATTTCCAGAGGCTTCAATTTTGAGTTTTGTTCTACGGCTAGGCTACGGCTAAGCCGTAATTTGTTCTACGGCTGAGCCGTAAGCTAGCCGTGACCCAACCGTACCCCAGCCGTGAATTAAATCTCTGATCAGTCGAAACTTTTCCAACACAGAACTCCTACGGTGTGGCTACGGCTAAGCCGTGGAATGCTACGGCCAAGCCGTGGATTGGTCTACGGCTAAGCCGTATACTGACTGTAGCTCAGCCGAAAAAGGTACCAGATCAGAGGTGGAAGGATGACCAGTTTAGCTGTGTTTTAATGGAACCAAGGTGAAGCCGTAGTGCATATTACGACGAGCGCGTAAGATGTCTTCGGCTCAACCCTAGGTCCCTCATGGCTAAACCGTTAGGCATGGCAATTTTGAAACATAACTTAGGATAATGGTGAGACTTATAGGGCTCAAATACAGGTTAACCACCCATGTAACCGGCCCAATGGATTCTTTGGATCGCATGAAAGGTCTGTTCGGCTGTGACTTATTCATGTGAGCGTTGATCACTGTTAAGCACCTCCCCATGGGTGTTGGTTTAAGGGACGTCGGTGCACCCAAAGATTACATTGCAACACTTTGATGGCAACGGTGCATTGACTAACTTAAAACTACATCCACATGCACGGTTAGTGACAGTGAACAATTAGATTAGGACTGGCTTGTAATGACCCTTGACTCCGTATTAATCTGAGATTGCATTGCATATTGTATATGGTTTTGCCCTCTGTTCTGTTAATCTATGTTTACGCATTCCGCAGCCATTTTGCTTTCGTTCCGTATATCTGTTTTATTCTTCGTTCTACACTATGCTTTGATCTATGCTGTGCTTTGACTTAATCTATGTTCTACTCTGTATTTTGGCTATGCTTTGTACATTTCTGGCTTTGTATATTTTGGGTATTCCCTAGTGGCTCTGCCCAGAGGTTAATACGTGAGGATAAGATCCGGTCTTTGTCATCGGTGAGTCCAAAGCGGATAATCTCCCTCCTTTTAGCTTTAATTCGATTGGTATTAGTCTGGCTCTACTCAGCCTCAGCCTTAGGATGCCCGACGGGGTTACCTCTGGCTCAGATCTCTGTATCTCTGTATCACTGCAGTGTCGCTTTGTCTTGGGACCCCGGAACCCAGGAAACTGAGACCCACTTGTACCCTGGCCCGGTCAGTGGTGTTCTCCTCTGCTTTGCTTTGCTCTGCTCTTTATTGGAGAGAACATGGTTAACGTAGTAGCCACTTAGTCAGTATTTCTATGTTTTGATTCAATTATCATGCTTTACTTCTATGCACAATTGGCTTAGCTTACTAAGATGAAACTCGGTAATTGATCTTCTGTCATTATTTCATTCTCTTTGATACTATGCGTGTTACGTCCCTGTTACTTGTATTTGCTGGATCGTTGTATTCATTTGTGTTGTCTGTGGTGTTGCAGGCACAGATACCTTGCCCAGCTCCCCGGCGGTCGAGGAGGCTGCAGGGGCGAGTGTAGAAGCACCCTCAGGTTTAGCAGAGTGGGCTTGATCATCTCTGCCGAGTGCGTTCATGCATGCTTTCCAGTGGCTTTTCGTTTTGGGATTTTGAGTGATTGTATTTGGACTTTGGACTTTGGATTTGTATTCTGTATATTTGTACATACGTATTTTGGTGTGTATTCGGTTTTATATCAGTGTATTTGTCTTTGTGGTTTCCGTTTCGTATTTGCGTTGGCTTCCGCTATTTTCTTTGTTGCTTGCTATGATATGTACAGCTTCCGCGTACGCTTAGTTCGCATGTGTTAGATCCCTTGTGTGCGTGCATCTGGACTGGGTTTGGATGCACGTGCACGGGAGTACGTGTGTCACAGGTTTGGCTTTTCGCTAACCCCCGACTTCTGGGCTCGGGTCGTGACATACGTATTGTATGGTATCAAAGCATGCTAGTTATAAGCATGTAGGCAGCTAAGATCGTGGTGAGATAACGCTATCAACTATTTGACTCGAAGTCTCATATGTTGATTTGGGATTTGACTAACTCAGGGGCATTTCATATTTGTGTGTTGTGTTTCCTTTTCTTTTGCAGGATGGCATCAGGATCAGGATCTCGGGATGAGAATCAACAGGGCCATAACGGAGATAGTGGATCGGTACCCCCACATATCAGTAGTGAGGAGCGCATGATGATGATGATGCAGTCTATGCAATCATTACAGGCGCAGATGGCATCCATGGTAGATAGACAGAGTCAGGCTGCCGCAGTAGCATCACCTCGTATAGATCAGCAGGTGATTTTCCAGCCTAAGGAATCAGATCCGAATGCTCTTTTCGATAAGTTCCGTAAGCGAGGGGCGACTGAGTTCCATGGGATAGAGGATGCATTGCAGGCTGAGCAATGGTTGGAGCAGATTGAAGAGCTATTTGATACGATTGTGTGCAGTAACAAGCAGAAGGTAGTTCTCACAGCCTCTATGCTTCGGAGTGTGGCCAAGACATGGTGGAGGAGTGTTAAGAACTCATTCCAGACTATGCCCAGTGCCACAGTTTGGGAGACCTTCAAGCAGCAATTCCGTCGGAAGTTCATGCCTCTCCATATTCAGTGAGCCAAGGAAGTGGAATTCTTCAACCTTCAGCAGAGACAGATGTCAGTTGCAGATTTTGTACACAGGTTTACAGAGTTGTCTCATTTTGCAGAGGACATGGTGAACACTGAGCATAAGAAGGTGACTCGCTTCGTCAACGGCCTGAATCCGAGACACAAACGCCACGTGGTTGCATGTATGTGGCCGGCTACATTGGATGACGCTATTGACAGGGCCTATGATGCAGAGGCCATCTTCGAGGAGGAGCGAACTGAGGCTAAGAGGACGGCAGGTTTCAGTGGCAGAAGTCAGTTTCAGAAGAAGTTCAAGGGTAAGCAGGGCAGTTCGAGCAGTACTCAGATAGTTTGCGGTCACTGTGGGAAGGATCACCCCACCGACAGATGTTGGAGGAAGAGTGGGGCTTGTTTCGGGTGTGGCTCTACGGATCACAGGCGGGCCCAATGCCCGAAGTTTCAGTCCTCTCCACAGACGAGACAGGCAGGATCTACAGCGCAGGGCAGATCTCAGCCAGCTCGCCCAGCCCAGAAGCAGAACCGCCAGACAGCCCGAGCCTATGCTGCTACACATGAGGGCGCAGAGGAAGCTACTGTCGTGGAAGGTAAAATTTTAATTTCTGATGCTGAAGCTTTAGCCTTATTTGACTCCGGGTCTACGCGTTCGTACGTAGCACCCCATTTTGCTGTGCAGCTTCGACAGCGACCCACACCACTCCCATATTTGTTGTTAGTATCCACTCCGGTTGGTAAGCGGGTGGAGTGCAGTGTTTTCTACCCTCAGTGTGATGTGCGGATAGCTGGTCATCAGCTCCCAGTAGACCTCGTGTTGCTCACGACACTGGATTTTGATGTGATTCTTGGTATGGACTGGCTTGCGAGATATCATGCATGTATCAATTGCTACAGTAAGGCTATCTACTTTGATTTGGGCAGCGGATTTCGATTTGAGGGCAGCCAGACAAAGTGCCCAAGGCGTGTGATATCTGCTTGTAAGGCAGACAGGATGCTTCGTAGGGGATGTGAAGGATTTCTCGCATTCATTTCAGAAAAGAAAGATCAGCGACAGCTCAGTGAGATCCCCGTAGTCAGCGAGTTTCCGGATGTCTTTCCGGAGGATGTACCAGAGTTGCCACCAGTTCGGGAGGTAGAATTTGCTATTGACTTGATGCCAGGTACAGCACCTATCAGTAGAGCTCCATATCGTATGGCACTGCAGAGTTGTTGGAATTGAAGAAACAGTTGCAGGATCTGTTGGACAAAGGGTTCATACGCCCAAGTGTTTCACCTTGGGGAGCTCCGGTGTTGTTTGTCAAGAAGAAGGATGGCAGTTTCCGGATGTGCATTGACTACAGGCAGTTGAACAAAGTGACTATCAAGAACAAATATCCATTGCCTAGGATTGATGAGTTGTTCGATCAGCTTCAGGGTGCAGCTTACTTCTCGAAGATTGACTTGAGGTCAGGGTATCACCAGCTTCGGGTGAAGGATGAGGATGTTCCTAAGACAGCTTTCAGGACTCAGTATGGACACTACGAGTTCCTTGTCATGCCATTTGGTTTGACGAACGCACCCGCAGCTTTTATGGCATTGATGAACAGGGTGTTTACTTCCTTCTTAGACCAGTTCGTTGTGGTTTTCATAGATGATATCTTGGTCTATTCGAAGACTGCTGAGGAACATACAGACCATTTGAGGAAAGCATTGCAGCTGCTTAGAGATCACAAGTTGTATGCAAAGTTGGCTAAGTGTGATTTCTGGTTAGAACAAGTTGCATTTCTGGGTCATAAGATTTCTCGAGAGGGATTGATGGTGGATCCGGCTAAGATTGAAGCAGTAGTCCATTGGCCCCGTCCTAGATCAGTGACAGAGATTCGGAGTTTTCTGGGATTGGCGGGATATTACCGCAGGTTTGTGCAGGACTTCTCGAAGATTTCAGCCCCGCTGACTCAGTTGACTCGGAAGAAGGTCCCGTATGAGTGGACAGAGAAGTGTGAGCGTAGTTTTCAGATGTTGAAAGAAAAGCTCACCACGGCGCCAGTGTTGACTCTCCCGGATGGTAGTGAGGGATTCGTGATTTATTCCGATGCTTCTCGAGTTGGACTAGGCTGTGTACTGATGCAGAATCAGAAGGTGATTGCCTATGGATCCAGACAGCTGAAAGAGCATGAGAAGAACTATGCCACACATGACTTGGAGCTAGCAGCCATTGTATTTGCACTGAAGTTGTGGCGGCATTACTTGTACGGTGTGAAGTTCGAGGTCCATTCCGATCATCACAGTCTGCAGTACTTGTTTGATCAGCATGACTTGAATATGAGGCAGCGAAGGTGGTTGGAGTTTATCAAGGATTACGACTTTCCGATCAAGTACCATCCCGGCAAGGGCAATGTAGTTGCAGATGCACTCAGCAGGAGGACAGACAGTCTTCAGGTGTTGGCAGGATTTTATCTGCTTGTGCATGATCAGCCTGTTGAGGTTCGGACGATAGGTGACTTGGTGACATTAGCTACTACCGTCGTGTTTCAGCCTGAGGTGATTCAGCAGATCAAGGATTGCCAGTTTGAGGACCCCCTTCTGGGGAAGTTCAGAGATCGGATTGTAGATCGACCGGATTTCAGCTTGGTAGATGGAGTTTTGTACTTCAGGAATAGATTGTGTGTTCCCGCTGTGGATGAGCTGAAAGATAAGTTGATGACAGATGCGCACGATGCCCGATATGCGATGCACCCAGGGAGTACGAAGATGTACCGGAACTTGAAAGATAGATTTTGGTGGAACAATATGAAGCGGGAGATCGCAGGGTTCGTAGCTCGATGTTTGACCTGTCAGAGGGTAAAAGCTGACCATCAGCGACCTCCAGGATCATTGCATCCATTGCATACTCCGCAGTGGAAGTGGGAGCACATTACGATGGATTTTGTCTCCGGTTTTCCGCCGACCAGTAGAAAGAACAATGCGATCTGGGTAATAGTGGACAGATTGACCAAGTCAGCACATTTCCTTCCGTTCAAGAAAGGGATGACATTCACAGAGATGGCCAGGAAGTTTGTTGACGAGATAGTCAGATTGCATGGCACCCCAGTATCGATTGTGTCGGATCGTGATAGTCGTTTTGTGTCTGCATTCTGGAGAGCATTTCAGGAAGCTATGGGCACGAAGCTGAGTTTTAGTACGGCATACCACCCCCAGACCGACGGACAGTCGGAGCGTACCATTCAGACATTGGAGGATATGCTCAGAGCTAGTGTGCTGAACTTTGAGAAGGAATGGGATACGCATCTAGCATTGTGTGAGTTTGCCTACAACAACAACTTTCATGAGAGCATTGGTATGGCACCCTATGAGGCTCTCTACGGACGTAAGTGCAGGACCCCAGTGTGCTGGGAAGAAGTTGGAACTAGAAGTTTCCATGGTCCGACAATCATAGCTGAGACGACAGAGAAAGTGCAGAAAGTGATAGAGAATCTGAAGATTGCTCGATCCAGACAGAAGAGCTATGCGGATACTCGGAGGAGACCTTTGGCATTCCAAGTCGGAGATTGGGTATTTCTTAAAGTTTCTCCGATGAAGGGCACAGTTCGATTTGGTCAGAAGGGCAAGTTAGCTCCGAGATATGTAGGACCGTTCGAAGTCAAGAGCCAAGTTGGAGATTTAGCTTATCGGTTGACGCTTCCAGTTGAGTTCTCCGGTGTGCACGATGTCTTCCATGTGTCGATGCTCCGTAAGTACGTGTCAGATCCGAGCCATGTGCTTCGCTACGATGATATTCAGATTCAGCCTAATGCAACTTACGTTGAGCGTCCGCTTCGCATCGTTGGCACACGAGAGCAGATTCTCCGTACCAGGACAATCAGATGGGTTAAAGTGTTGTGGGAGCATCATGGTCCAGATGAGGCTACTTGGGAGCTAGAGGAGCAGCTAGCACGCCAGTACCCCCAGCTCTTTGCGCAGGTAGGTAGTCATTCCGAGGACGGAATGATTCCTAGTGGGGGAGGATGTAACACTCCGATTCCCTTTGAGCCGGATTAGTGGCTCATTAGCGTGTTTTGTTTTGTTTTAGTCTTTTGGACTTGTTTTGGGCCTTGAATAGGTAGTTGAGTGACCTTTGACCTGGAATAGGTAGTTCTAAGCCCTTTTTCGTAATTTTGCTTTTGCTTTGCTTGCATCATATTTGCATCATCTTGGTGTCAGCACGTGTATTTCGTTGAGCTCGTTATTTTCCGTAACTGTGTCAGATCCGTTTGGAGTCAATTGGGGAAGATGGACCTTCGTGTGACTTGAACTGTAATTAGTCTAAACTCTCCGGACTTTGACTTAACTCCAAACCTTTATATATAAATGAGTCAGCCCCCAGGTGTCTATCTCCTTGCCCATTTGTCTTCATCGACTGCATGCAAATTCCAGGAGAAGCTCCCTCCACGTTCTCTCTCTCTCTCTTCTTTCCTTCTCTTGCTCGATTGAGGATTGGATCCTTTGTTTGGATTGGGTTCTTTTCTTCTTCTCTCTCATCTCTGTCTTTACCGTAGGTAAGTGGGTTCTTTCCCAACTCTTTCTTCTTCTTCTCCAATTGCACCTCTCATTCTCTGATTTCTGTGTTTTCATCTCATGCATGGTGTATCTCTTTGATTTGTCTTGATTTTAGTGGATTTGGAGCTTGTTTCAGAGGATTTGTCAGATTTGAGGCAAGTATAAGTACAGGCTTTGATAACACATATGGGTTGTTTCTTTGATTGCTTTGATTCACTCTTATTCTCTGTATACAAATGCTTTACAGCCACATTTGGTGAATTTGGAGTCTCTGTAACTCATTTTGTGCAGTTTCTGTATCAAAATTTCGTTTCTGTACTCAACCCATTTTCGTATCTGTATTGCACGGCTAAGCCGTGAACTTCTACGGTTTGATTTCCAGAGGCTTCAATTTTGAGTTTTGTTCTACGGCTAGGCTACGGCTAAGCCGTAATTTGTTCTACGGCTGAGCCGTAAGCTAGCCGTGACCCAACCGTACCCCAGCCGTGAATTAAATCTCTGATCAGTCGAAACTTTTCCAACACAGAACTCCTACGGTGTGGCTACGGCTAAGCCGTGGAATGCTACGGCCAAGCCGTGGATTGGTCTACGGCTAAGCCGTATACTGACTGTAGCTCAGCCGAAAAAGGTACCAGATCAGAGGTGGAAGGATGACTAGTTTAGCTGTGTTTTAATGGAACCAAGGTGAAGCCGTAGTGCATATTACGACGAGCGCGTAAGATGTCTTCGGCTCAACCCTAGGTCCCTCATGGCTAAACCGTTAGGCATGGCAATTTTGAAACATAACTTAGGATAATGGTGAGACTTATAGGGCTCAAATACAGGTTAACCACCCATGTAACCGGCCCAATGGATTCTTTGGATCGCATGAAAGGTCTGTTCGGCTGTGACTTATTCATGTGAGCGTTGATCACTGTTAAGCACCTCCCCATGGGTGTTGGTTTAAGGGACGTCGGTGCACCCAAAGATTACATTGCAACACTTTGATGGCAACGGTGCATTGACTAACTTAAAACTACATCCACATGCACGGTTAGTGACAGTGAACAATTAGATTAGGACTGGCTTGTAATGACCCTTGACTCCGTATTAATCTGAGATTGCATTGCATATTGTATATGGTTTTGCCCTCTGTTCTGTTAATCTATGTTTACGCATTCCGCAGCCATTTTGCTTTCGTTCCGTATATCTGTTTTATTCTTCGTTCTACACTATGCTTTGATCTATGCTGTGCTTTGACTTAATCTATGTTCTACTCTGTATTTTGGCTATGCTTTGTACATTTCTGGCTTTGTATATTTTGGGTATTCCCTAGTGGCTCTGCCCAGAGGTTAATACGTGAGGATAAGATCCGGTCTTTGTCATCGGTGAGTCCAAAGCGGATAATCTCCCTCCTTTTAGCTTTGATTCGATTGGTATTAGTCTGGCTCTACTCAGCCTCAGCCTTAGGATGCCCGACGGGGTTACCTCTGGCTCAGATCTCTGTATCTCTGTATCACTGCAGTGTCGCTTTGTCTTGGGACCCCGGAACCCAGGAAACTGAGACCCACTTGTACCCTGGCCCGGTCAGTGGTGTTCTCCTCTGCTTTGCTTTGCTCTGCTCTCTATTGGAGAGAACATGGTTAACGTAGTAGCCACTTAGTCAGTATTTCTATGTTTTGATTCAATTATCATGCTTTACTTCTATGCACGATTGGCTTAGCTTACTAAGATGAAACTCGGTAATTGATCTTCTGTCATTATTTCATTCTCTTTGATACTATGCGTGTTACGTCCCTGTTACTTGTATTTGCTGGATCGTTGTATTCATTTGTGTTGTCTGTGGTGTTGCAGGCACAGATACCTTGCCCAGCTCCCCGGCGGTCGAGGAGGCTGCAGGGGCGAGTGTAGAAGCACCCTCAGGTTTAGCAGAGTGGGCTTGATCATCTCTGCCGAGTGCGTTCATGCATGCTTTCCAGTGGCTTTTCGTTTTGGGATTTTGAGTGATTGTATTTGGACTTTGGACTTTGGATTTGTATTCTGTATATTTGTACATACGTATTTTGGTGTGTATTCGGTTTTATATCAGTGTATTTGTCTTTGTGGTTTCCGTTTCGTATTTGCGTTGGCTTCCGCTATTTTCTTTGTTGCTTGCTATGATATGTACAGCTTCCGCGTACGCTTAGTTCGCATGTGTTAGATCCCTTGTGTGCGTGCATCTGGACTGGGTTTGGATGCACGTGCACGGGAGTACGTGTGTCACAGGTTTGGCTTTTCGCTAACCCCCGACTTCTGGGCTCGGGTCGTGACATACGTATTGTATGGTATCAAAGCATGCTAGTTATAAGCATGTAGGCAGCTAAGATCGTGGTGAGATAACGCTATCAACTATTTGACTCGAAGTCTCATATGTTGATTTGGGATTTGACTAACTCAGGGGCATTTCATATTTGTGTGTTGTGTTTCCTTTTCTTTTGCAGGATGGCATCAGGATCAGGATCTCGGGATGAGAATCAACAGGGCCATAACGGAGATAGTGGATCGGTACCCCCACATATCAGTAGTGAGGAGCGCATGATGATGATGATGCAGTCTATGCAATCATTACAGGCGCAGATGGCATCCATGGTAGATAGACAGAGTCAGGCTGCCGCAGTAGCATCACCTCGTATAGATCAGCAGGTGATTTTCCAGCCTAAGGAATCAGATCCGAATGCTCTTTTCGATAAGTTCCGTAAGCGAGGGGCGACTGAGTTCCATGGGATAGAGGATGCATTGCAGGCTGAGCAATGGTTGGAGCAGATTGAAGAGCTATTTGATACGATTGTGTGCAGTAACAAGCAGAAGGTAGTTCTCACAGCCTCTATGCTTCGGAGTGTGGCCAAGACATGGTGGAGGAGTGTTAAGAACTCATTCCAGACTATGCCCAGTGCCACAGTTTGGGAGACCTTCAAGCAGCAATTCCGTCGGAAGTTCATGCCTCTCCATATTCAGTGAGCCAAGGAAGTGGAATTCTTCAACCTTCAGCAGAGACAGATGTCAGTTGCAGATTTTGTACACAGGTTTACAGAGTTGTCTCATTTTGCAGAGGACATGGTGAACACTGAGCATAAGAAGGTGACTCGCTTCGTCAACGGCCTGAATCCGAGACACAAACGCCACGTGGTTGCATGTATGTGGCCGGCTACATTGGATGACGCTATTGACAGGGCCTATGATGCAGAGGCCATCTTCGAGGAGGAGCGAACTGAGGCTAAGAGGACGGCAGGTTTCAGTGGCAGAAGTCAGTTTCAGAAGAAGTTCAAGGGTAAGCAGGGCAGTTCGAGCAGTACTCAGATAGTTTGCGGTCACTGTGGGAAGGATCACCCCACCGACAGATGTTGGAGGAAGAGTGGGGCTTGTTTCGGGTGTGGCTCTACGGATCACAGGCGGGCCCAATGCCCGAAGTTTCAGTCCTCTCCACAGACGAGACAGGCAGGATCTACAGCGCAGGGCAGATCTCAGCCAGCTCGCCCAGCCCAGAAGCAGAACCGCCAGACAGCCCGAGCCTATGCTGCTACACATGAGGGCGCAGAGGAAGCTACTGTCGTGGAAGGTAAAATTTTAATTTCTGATGCTGAAGCTTTAGCCTTATTTGACTCCGGGTCTACGCGTTCGTACGTAGCACCCCATTTTGCTGTGCAGCTTCGACAGCGACCCACACCACTCCCATATTTGTTGTTAGTATCCACTCCGGTTGGTAAGCGGGTGGAGTGCAGTGTTTTCTACCCTCAGTGTGATGTGCGGATAGCTGGTCATCAGCTCCCAGTAGACCTCGTGTTGCTCACGACACTGGATTTTGATGTGATTCTTGGTATGGACTGGCTTGCGAGATATCATGCATGTATCAATTGCTACAGTAAGGCTATCTACTTTGATTTGGGCAGCGGATTTCGATTTGAGGGCAGCCAGACAAAGTGCCCAAGGCGTGTGATATCTGCTTGTAAGGCAGACAGGATGCTTCGTAGGGGATGTGAAGGATTTCTCGCATTCATTTCAGAAAAGAAAGATCAGCGACAGCTCAGTGAGATCCCCGTAGTCAGCGAGTTTCCGGATGTCTTTCCGGAGGATGTACCAGAGTTGCCACCAGTTCGGGAGGTAGAATTTGCTATTGACTTGATGCCAGGTACAGCACCTATCAGTAGAGCTCCATATCGTATGGCACTGCAGAGTTGTTGGAATTGAAGAAACAGTTGCAGGATCTGTTGGACAAAGGGTTCATACGCCCAAGTGTTTCACCTTGGGGAGCTCCGGTGTTGTTTGTCAAGAAGAAGGATGGCAGTTTCCGGATGTGCATTGACTACAGGCAGTTGAACAAAGTGACTATCAAGAACAAATATCCATTGCCTAGGATTGATGAGTTGTTCGATCAGCTTCAGGGTGCAGCTTACTTCTCGAAGATTGACTTGAGGTCAGGGTATCACCAGCTTCGGGTGAAGGATGAGGATGTTCCTAAGACAGCTTTCAGGACTCAGTATGGACACTACGAGTTCCTTGTCATGCCATTTGGTTTGACGAACGCACCCGCAGCTTTTATGGCATTGATGAACAGGGTGTTTACTTCCTTCTTAGACCAGTTCGTTGTGGTTTTCATAGATGATATCTTGGTCTATTCGAAGACTGCTGAGGAACATACAGACCATTTGAGGAAAGCATTGCAGCTGCTTAGAGATCACAAGTTGTATGCAAAGTTGGCTAAGTGTGATTTCTGGTTAGAACAAGTTGCATTTCTGGGTCATAAGATTTCTCGAGAGGGATTGATGGTGGATCCGGCTAAGATTGAAGCAGTAGTCCATTGGCCCCGTCCTAGATCAGTGACAGAGATTCGGAGTTTTCTGGGATTGGCGGGATATTACCGCAGGTTTGTGCAGGACTTCTCGAAGATTTCAGCCCCGCTGACTCAGTTGACTCGGAAGAAGGTCCCGTATGAGTGGACAGAGAAGTGTGAGCGTAGTTTTCAGATGTTGAAAGAAAAGCTCACCACGGCGCCAGTGTTGACTCTCCCGGATGGTAGTGAGGGATTCGTGATTTATTCCGATGCTTCTCGAGTTGGACTAGGCTGTGTACTGATGCAGAATCAGAAGGTGATTGCCTATGGATCCAGACAGCTGAAAGAGCATGAGAAGAACTATGCCACACATGACTTGGAGCTAGCAGCCATTGTATTTGCACTGAAGTTGTGGCGGCATTACTTGTACGGTGTGAAGTTCGAGGTCCATTCCGATCATCACAGTCTGCAGTACTTGTTTGATCAGCATGACTTGAATATGAGGCAGCGAAGGTGGTTGGAGTTTATCAAGGATTACGACTTTCCGATCAAGTACCATCCCGGCAAGGGCAATGTAGTTGCAGATGCACTCAGCAGGAGGACAGACAGTCTTCAGGTGTTGGCAGGATTTTATCTGCTTGTGCATGATCAGCCTGTTGAGGTTCGGACGATAGGTGACTTGGTGACATTAGCTACTACCGTCGTGTTTCAGCCTGAGGTGATTCAGCAGATCAAGGATCGCCAGTTTGAGGACCCCCTTCTGGGGAAGTTCAGAGATCGGATTGTAGATCGACCGGATTTCAGCTTGGTAGATGGAGTTTTGTACTTCAGGAATAGATTGTGTGTTCCCGCTGTGGATGAGCTGAAAGATAAGTTGATGACAGATGCGCACGATGCCCGATATGCGATGCACCCAGGGAGTACGAAGATGTACCGGAACTTGAAAGATAGATTTTGGTGGAACAATATGAAGCGGGAGATCGCAGGGTTCGTAGCTCGATGTTTGACCTGTCAGAGGGTAAAAGCTGACCATCAGCGACCTCCAGGATCATTGCATCCATTGCATACTCCGCAGTGGAAGTGGGAGCACATTACGATGGATTTTGTCTCCGGTTTTCCGCCGACCAGTAGAAAGAACAATGCGATCTGGGTAATAGTGGACAGATTGACCAAGTCAGCACATTTCCTTCCGTTCAAGAAAGGGATGACATTCACAGAGATGGCCAGGAAGTTTGTTGACGAGATAGTCAGATTGCATGGCCCCCCAGTATCGATTGTGTCGGATCGTGATAGTCGTTTTGTGTCTGCATTCTGGAGAGCATTTCAGGAAGCTATGGGCACGAAGCTGAGTTTTAGTACGGCATACCACCCCCAGACCGACGGACAGTCGGAGCGTACCATTCAGACATTGGAGGATATGCTCAGAGCTAGTGTGCTGAACTTTGAGAAGGAATGGGATACGCATCTAGCATTGTGTGAGTTTGCCTACAACAACAACTTTCATGAGAGCATTGGTATGGCACCCTATGAGGCTCTCTACGGACGTAAGTGCAGGACCCCAGTGTGCTGGGAAGAAGTTGGAACTAGAAGTTTCCATGGTCCGACAATCATAGCTGAGACGACAGAGAAAGTGCAGAAAGTGATAGAGAATCTGAAGATTGCTCGATCCAGACAGAAGAGCTATGCGGATACTCGGAGGAGACCTTTGGCATTCCAAGTCGGAGATTGGGTATTTCTTAAAGTTTCTCCGATGAAGGGCACAGTTCGATTTGGTCAGAAGGGCAAGTTAGCTCCGAGATATGTAGGACCGTTCGAAGTCAAGAGCCAAGTTGGAGATTTAGCTTATCGGTTGACGCTTCCAGTTGAGTTCTCCGGTGTGCACGATGTCTTCCATGTGTCGATGCTCCGTAAGTACGTGTCAGATCCGAGCCATGTGCTTCGCTACGATGATATTCAGATTCAGCCTAATGCAACTTACGTTGAGCGTCCGCTTCGCATCGTTGGCACACGAGAGCAGATTCTCCGTACCAGGACAATCAGATGGGTTAAAGTGTTGTGGGAGCATCATGGTCCAGATGAGGCTACTTGGGAGCTAGAGGAGCAGCTAGCACGCCAGTACCCCCAGCTCTTTGCGCAGGTAGGTAGTCATTCCGAGGACGGAATGATTCCTAGTGGGGGAGGATGTAACACTCCGATTCCCTTTGAGCCGGATTAGTGGCTCATTAGCATGTTTTGTTTTGTTTTAGTCTTTTGGACTTGTTTTGGGCCTTGAATAGGTAGTTGAGTGACCTTTGACCTGGAATAGGTAGTTCTAAGCCCTTTTTCGTAATTTTGCTTTTGCTTTGCTTGCATCATATTTGCATCATCTTGGTGTCAGCACGTGTATTTCGTTGAGCTCGTTATTTTCCGTAACTGTGTCAGATCCGTTTGGAGTCAATTGGGGAAGATGGACCTTCGTGTGACTTGAACTGTAATTAGTCTAAACTCTCCGGACTTTGACTTAACTCCAAACCTTTATATATAAATGAGTCAGCCCCCAGGTGTCTATCTCCTTGCCCATTTGTCTTCATCGACTGCATGCAAATTCCAGGAGAAGCTCCCTCCACGTTCTCTCTCTCTCTCTTCTTTCCTTCTCTTGCTCGATTGAGGATTGGATCCTTTGTTTGGATTGGGTTCTTTTCTTCTTCTCTCTCATCTCTGTCTTTACCGTAGGTAAGTGGGTTCTTTCCCAACTCTTTCTTCTTCTTCTCCAATTGCACCTCTCATTCTCTGATTTCTGTGTTTTCATCTCATGCATGGTGTATCTCTTTGATTTGTCTTGATTTTAGTGGATTTGGAGCTTGTTTCAGAGGATTTGTCAGATTTGAGGCAAGTATAAGTACAGGCTTTGATAACACATATGGGTTGTTTCTTTGATTGCTTTGATTCACTCTTATTCTCTGTATACAAATGCTTTACAGCCACATTTGGTGAATTTGGAGTCTCTGTAACTCATTTTGTGCAGTTTCTGTATCAAAATTTCGTTTCTGTACTCAACCCATTTTCGTATCTGTATTGCACGGCTAAGCCGTGAACTTCTACGGTTTGATTTCCAGAGGCTTCAATTTTGAGTTTTGTTCTACGGCTAGGCTACGGCTAAGCCGTAATTTGTTCTACGGCTGAGCCGTAAGCTAGCCGTGACCCAACCGTACCCCAGCCGTGAATTAAATCTCTGATCAGTCGAAACTTTTCCAACACAGAACTCCTACGGTGTGGCTACGGCTAAGCCGTGGAATGCTACGGCCAAGCCGTGGATTGGTCTACGGCTAAGCCGTATACTGACTGTAGCTCAGCCGAAAAAGGTACCAGATCAGAGGTGGAAGGATGACCAGTTTAGCTGTGTTTTAATGGAACCAAGGTGAAGCCGTAGTGCATATTACGACGAGCGCGTAAGATGTCTTCGGCTCAACCCTAGGTCCCTCATGGCTAAACCGTTAGGCATGGCAATTTTGAAACATAACTTAGGATAATGGTGAGACTTATAGGGCTCAAATACAGGTTAACCACCCATGTAACCGGCCCAATGGATTCTTTGGATCGCATGAAAGGTCTGTTCGGCTGTGACTTATTCATGTGAGCGTTGATCACTGTTAAGCACCTCCCCATGGGTGTTGGTTTAAGGGACGTCGGTGCACCCAAAGATTACATTGCAACACTTTGATGGCAACGGTGCATTGACTAACTTAAAACTACATCCACATGCACGGTTAGTGACAGTGAACAATTAGATTAGGACTGGCTTGTAATGACCCTTGACTCCGTATTAATCTGAGATTGCATTGCATATTGTATATGGTTTTGCCCTCTGTTCTGTTAATCTATGTTTACGCATTCCGCAGCCATTTTGCTTTCGTTCCGTATATCTGTTTTATTCTTCGTTCTACACTATGCTTTGATCTATGCTGTGCTTTGACTTAATCTATGTTCTACTCTGTATTTTGGCTATGCTTTGTACATTTCTGGCTTTGTATATTTTGGGTATTCCCTAGTGGCTCTGCCCAGAGGTTAATACGTGAGGATAAGATCCGGTCTTTGTCATCGGTGAGTCCAAAGCGGATAATCTCCCTCCTTTTAGCTTTGATTCGATTGGTATTAGTCTGGCTCTACTCAGCCTCAGCCTTAGGATGCCCGACGGGGTTACCTCTGGCTCAGATCTCTGTATCTCTGTATCACTGCAGTGTCGCTTTGTCTTGGGACCCCGGAACCCAGGAAACTGAGACCCACTTGTACCCTGGCCCGGTCAGTGGTGTTCTCCTCTGCTTTGCTTTGCTCTGCTCTCTATTGGAGAGAACATGGTTAACGTAGTAGCCACTTAGTCAGTATTTCTATGTTTTGATTCAATTATCATGCTTTACTTCTATGCACGATTGGCTTAGCTTACTAAGATGAAACTCGGTAATTGATCTTCTGTCATTATTTCATTCTCTTTGATACTATGCGTGTTACGTCCCTGTTACTTGTATTTGCTGGATCGTTGTATTCATCTGTGTTGTCTGTGGTGTTGCAGGCACAGATACCTTGCCCAGCTCCCCGGCGGTCGAGGAGGCTACAGGGGCGAGTGTAGAGGCACCCTCAGGTTTGGCAGAGTGGGCTTGATCATCTCTGCCGAGTGCGTTCATGCATGCTTTCCAGTGGCTTTTCGTTTTGGGATTTTGAGTGATTGTATTTGGACTTTGGACTTTGGATTTGTATTCTGTATATTTGTACATACGTATTTTGGTGTGTATTCGGTTTTATATCAGTGTATTTGTCTTTGTGGTTTCCGTTTCGTATTTGCGTTGGCTTCCGCTATTTTCTTTGTTGCTTGCTATGATATGTACAGCTTCCGCGTACGCTTAGTTCGCACGTGTTAGATCCCTTGTGTGCGTGCATCTGGACTGGGTTTGGATGCACGTGCACGGGAGTACGTGTGTCACAGGTTTGGCTTTTCGCTAACCCCCGACTTCTGGGCTCGGGTCGTGACACCTTGCTGAAGGGTACGCCTCCACAAACGCTACAAACTAGCGTGGCCACAGTTGCCTCATTTGACCTCAACACCAGCGTCTTGAACCACCGAAGTGCTCTCCATTTGTTGCCACATGCATGCATCCTTACAACACAATGAACCTAACTTCCATCTGTCAAGACAAAACTGAAGACCTCCCCGAATCCGAATCTCACTGGTACCTTGTGAATCCTTCATTCTGTCTCCATGTCGGTGTTCTTTCCGTCAAACATGCAACTGTCCTATTCTATCCTGTTCTGGTGGGTTGGGCACAGTACATGCGGGTTAAGTATGACCCGATGCTTAAACCGGCTTACTCCGATCTGAACAAGACTACCGTTTTCCCGAGAAAATCATCTCCGTTCAGGGCTTCCTGGATTTCCGCTAGATGATAGCATCGAAGACCCATCAATCCATCTTCCGATGATCCGTCGCATCTAACTCCACTTGAACCACAGATTTCCTCCCCTGTTATTTAATGTCTTCTTCACTACTCCACCTGAAAAAAGCATCTCCTATCAACTTGTAGAGATTTCTGACCATCGCACCTTCCATGATGACCAATGTTCCCTTTTTCCAGCTTCATAACTCTACCCGCTACAGTGCACTTACAGCCTTTGAAGTCTAAGACACACAAAGAAATCCAATTCCTTTCGATAATCCAGAACATATATCATAGCGTTAAGGTTTGAATAACATGATCATACACCTGGATCTCTACCGCTTTTATCTCAAATGCTCATCAATTTGCATTTTCCCCCATAAGAACAAATCCATCAACTATGATAGTTATTTGCATCAAACCAATCTCTACTCAATCACATGATAGGAAGAATCTGAATCTTAATACCATGAATCATCAACAAGATCTATACCTGTAGTGACCAAAACTGATTCCTTTCAACCGAATCCGAGCTTTCTTGTATACTACCTCCTTCCAATTCTGATTCTTTTGCTTTTTCCTTCCACTTTGGCAGGTCGCTCCTTTCTAATCCCTTTGGCGCGAATCTGAGCTTTCCATTAAAGTACTCGAAGCAATATACTATTCTTGACATCAAATAACACTTTTCAATCATTGCCGTGTCACGGAGTCTAACACTCTTGTGTGCCAATTGCTGAAGTCGTTTCTCCATTAAACACTTCAATCTGGCCCGTGATGCTTGAATCCATTGTTATCATCGTGAATTTGTCAGTTTCTTCAGTCCCCCAATTGTATGCCCATCAAACTGCCAATATCTTTTATCTGCCTCGTAGATCTTATCATCGCGAGCACGCTGAAAGAAACGGATTTGAAATCCGATTCTGAATGGCTTCGATATCGTAGAAACAATTTTCTATACTCCGATTGGTCAAACATCCATGTTGATCGTTGAAGAACCTATCTTCTTCCACATACGTGTAGATATCCTCACAATGAGTCCATAGGCTCAAATGGATCTCCGATCGGACACTGGACGTTCAAGATATCGCAGAAACAATTTCGGCCGTTGAATCTGGTCAAACATGCCTGTTGACCGTGCTGACGTTGCTGCTTGCTGTTCTGCTGGGCTTCTGAAACGGATCTGGGTGGCGTCCACCCGACCCGAAACAGAACTGCATCTGTTCTTTGGGCTTTTTCTGCGAATGGGTCGGGTCCAACCTGACTTGACTTGGCCTTCGACCTGTGTTGATCTGAACATTGGGCTTTTCCTGTAGATCAAGTCCAACCTGACCTGCGACCTGGCCTGGCTCAGATTCGACCTTCTGTAATCTGTCTAGGCGGATACTGTAACTGGTCAGGTCTGCACGACCCAACCCAAACCCGACCTGACTAGATGCTGCTGCTATAACCGGGTCAGGTCTGAATGACCCAACCCGAACCTGACTTGTGACCTATGCTGCTGGGCTTCTCACCACGGGTAGGTTGAAACAACCCGACCCGAAAACCAGAACCCGTTCTTCTGGGCTTATACTCCACGGGTTAGGTCAAACTGACCCATCCCGAACCCGAAACCACCTGGGTCGTCTTCTTCAACCCATGTCCCTATTTCTGCATTCTGCAATAGGGAATCGAACCATGGTCATCATCCTCGGATATGGTGGACTGTTCGGGGAACCGGTGACAGTGGTGGTTGGCCGCGACAGAGACAGCGACAATCGGTTTCCAGCAACTGGCGAGAGCTCCGGAGATTGCAGCAGCAGCAGACTGCAACTGGCAGCGGCAAGGAGCGGATCTGTTTTTTTTTTTTTTACAGTGCAACAAAACAGCTGAACAAACCTTTCGTCTCCTTCTCTCCGATAGGTGTGGCCCAAGAGAGATCAAAACAGATCTTGATCGCCTATCTAATACCATCATCAGAACTGCCCTCTTCTCCATTTTTGCAGCAAACTGACCTGGTACATCTTCTCTTTCCTTTGATCTCTGTTCTGTAACATAGTCAGGAGAAGGTTCTACAACTCGAGTACAAGCCCACCTTGTTGATGACAACCTTGATCTTCAACACGAAGATGGATTCGAGCAAAACTACCTGATCAACTGCTGATCCTCTTCTTCCTTTGTTATTCGAGTCTTAGATCCGTCAATCGCAAAATCTGAGCGATCTCCACCTCGCTCTTATACCACTTGTTGGGAAAAGTGGCACAGTGGAAACTACCCATGATCAACGGATCAATCATGATGAATACAAAGCAATCACACCATAAAGCAATCACACACATGAACATAGCAATTTCACGTAGTTCATTAACTTGCCTACGTCCACAGGATGAGAGAACTCATCTACTGTGATCCCATCTTTATCCCCTCAGGATCTAGGGTTACAGTACATCAATATATATAGTTTCCGCTTTCTTGGCCAATAAGAAAACCCATACATAATGACTAAGATAATCATAATCCTGAGCCTTGGTTCTAACTAAACCAGATGATCGATCCGGTTAAACCGGAATACAAGACAAAACCCAACAATTCAAGCCTCACAAGGAAATGGCTTTCCTACCTTCCTAGGGTAGGAACTTGGTTCTACGTAAGGGCAAACACTGAAAGACTATGCGGAGTGAAACCAAGTTCCTACCTAGGAAGGTAGGAACGCCGTTTCATCGCGAGGTTGGAATCACCGCACTATTTATGTGTGTTTAAATCTTTTCCTCTCTCTCCTCTTTTCCTGCTTGCGCTAATTACCCAGTCTAGTGCTTTGTCTCCTCCCCTTTCCGTTGAAAAGCGGCCTGTACAAACAAAAACTCCTTTTCACTTTTTGGATTCTCCTTCAGAGTAGAAAAAATACGAAAATTTATGGCATGTTTGTGTAACCCTCTTCCACAAAAAACTAAATGATTTTCTACAGTGAACCTACTTTTTATGTGTTTTGTGTAATATATTTCCATGAAACTACTTTTTTGCCATGTCAGTTTTTGTTTGGTAAGGTAGAAAATGGAGTTCTTATGGGGGATATGGGAATTTCATTTTTGCAGACAAGTTGCCCCATTTATAATTTCATTTTCTATTTCATTTCCACATCTCATTTTGTGGGCTCTGATTGGTAATTAGACTTCCAAGAAATTATTATAAATAACTTAATTATATGTAGGTTGTGTAAGTTTTTTATGAAAAATTGCAGCACCAAATAGAAAAAATTTGTTTTCAGTAAGTAATCCACAGCCACACTAAAACATTTACATCATGTCATCAAGAAAAAATACTTCGCACCAAATAAGAGTAAATTGTTCCACAGAACTCCTTTTTTGAGGTACCAATTACCATAAAAATTGTTGATGTGGCAATTTTCTCTTTTTACAGAAATGATCTATACACAAACATGCTCTTATAAAAGTAAAAAAATTTTCTCAAAATGCTTATGCTGGAGGAGCGTGCATCTAGTTTGCTGCCAAATGTGGGAGCCCTCTAATTTCATTGGGTCCTATGCGACAAACGGAGTTGAATGCACATAGCATCTAATAAATTGGTTTTTATAGTTTTAGATAAAAGCTCTTTTCTCTATTTAATTGACTTCTATTATTGTTGTTTCTGGTGCATATGCTTTTTTATTTTTTACTAAGACTCTTTTTTTAACAAGAAGAAAGCTTGTAGAAATTTGAATTTTGGGCAGTTTTACAAATGTGTATTATTTCCAATTTTTTCCACTTCATTTTCTCTAACTTCCCTCCTTGTCTAGACTGTCCATAAATCTTCCCAAGGGAATTCTCCACCTCTATTTTTCTACTTAATTTTTTCTTTGGGGATTCCAAGAGTGAGGATCATTTGTATTTTCAAATGAACAAAAAGTAGTTACCTTTAATGCTTCAAATTCGATTTTAATAAAATAAAGAATATTGAGGTCGTAAAAGTGGTCTTCTTTGTAAGCCTCGGAATTATACGTGCGGAGTGTGGTACGGCTGCTCCCTTTATACGAGCCATATGAATACAATGGTATCCTTGGGTTTCCTTCTCTTAATTCTAGGCTTTCTCAACAGCTAATGCACTTGTGGTTGAGTGGTTTAGGCACCTTAAGATCAATCAATTATTGAGTCATTAAATTTTAGTATCATTTCCCTTTATTTAAATATTTTTTTCTTCATATTTGCAATCAACTCTTGTATATTTTACTGTGAATTGGAATTTTGTTATTTAAGAATGGAGTTGGTGGTTATCTAAATGAATTAAATTTTTTTTCCTTTTGAAATTACTTTGATAGTCATAGAAAGAGACTCCATGTTTAACTTTTGAATGATGGGGATTTCCTGGTAATAGAATTTTGTGAATTAAGGTTTGGCATTTTGGTGATTTTACATGCATAATTATATAGTTTAAAATCACAACATTATCACGGTATCGGCAACCCAAAAAACTAATGAAGTATTGTTATTGGCATAGTTTGCGGTCTGTGTGGTCGTCCTTGTTTAAATTGATCTCTTATTAAAAATATTAAAAAATATTTAAAAAATTTATAATATTAAAAAATGTTAGAAAATAATGTATTCCCTATTAATACACACTATAAACAAAAATATAAATCCTCTTAAGTCATAGCACCTTGTGTTAGAGTTGAATATGGAACCCTTCAATATGTCAAATATAATCTTTGTGTTTATAAATCCTTACAATTTATAAAGGAAGTTCTAAAATATGTCCCAGTTTTTATTTTTTTCTTTTATCGGCAACACAATTTCATTAACAAAGAGTAACAAACTAAGAAAGAAGGGTACAAGAGCAATGTACCACTCTCACTAAATTACACTTTCCTCATCCAATGAACTAACCTATCAACTATTGTTAAAGTATCTGTCATAAATTTTGCGGATTTAATCTAAACAACACTCCAAATTTTTTCTCCCCTCATTTTTTTGGTCATGGGGCCCATGTGAAGTCAATTTAATTTTTTCATACCTACTACTCTCATATATATGGTCACATATCCAAATTTGACATTCATCTACCTTTTTCTTACTATTGGATTGAAATCATAAAAAAATGACACCTCTAAACTATTAAAATTTATGGTCATAGATATAAAGGTTAGGATGATCTTACAAACTAAATATTTATATAAAGGCAGGCCTTATATGAATTTTTTCATTCAATGGATTTTAGTCATGATTATGCATCTCAATGGGCCCAACCAATATAACCTCCATCTCTTATATTTTACTCGAGTCGGAGGTAGGCCCACAATTGAATTGCCCATGTTACATTATTTAAATAATCAATCATTAGCCCACGAACGGCTTCGATTTTCTCCAAGTGGGCCTCGAGCCCACATTGGCAGAAATTTTGAAGTTCCATGCATGTTGTGCACTTGCAACCGATATATATATTGTGCTTCTGCCCTAATCCCCGCCATTCTCCTCTCTCCGCCGATACCAAAAGGAGAGGGAAAACAAAGGAAGACAGAGGCAAACTAAAAGTAATAACAACAGAGAGCTACCGCGACCGGTACTAATTCGCTTGAGATTATCGGAGCAGTCATGGCCGATACCGGTATGTTACTTCACTTTCTCATCATCATTCATCATGTAAATCTGCACATTCCAATGCACAGAAATCAATCAATTGCATCTTCTGATGTCTTGCAGACCCCAAATCCGAACCAGAAGAAGACCCAAAGCTCCTTCCAGTTTCCTATGACGCAAAACTGACAGAGCTACTGCGGAATCTCTGCTCTCTTGAGCCGAAGATTTATTCCGCAGCCTCCAAAGAATTCATACGCGCCATAAGACGCGATTCCGGCGGCGAATTCCTTCGCCACTACGTCCAAGCTTCTCCTTCATGCATGGAGTTGATGGAGGTGTGGAAGCTGCAGCAGGGGAAGGCCGGAATGGCACACATCGCGGCGCTAGTCGCAGAAATTCTGGACCACCCAGATGGAAGATACTGTATGAAAGATATTGAAAGACTTGCTACCAGTAGAAGGCTTGACAAGCTTGCCCAGTTGATTATCGACACAAAGATGCAAGACGTATACAGGGAGCTGAATTGCGGAGAGGCCAAGCGCCAGAGCGCTGTGCTACTTCTCATGGCCGCCATTGTCAGGCGCGGCGTGGGTTTGGCCTCAGAGGTCGCTAAGAGTTTTGATTTTAAGCTTGGGGTGTTCCCCAAGCTCGCGGAAATGCATCAGAGGAAGGGAGGGAAGAAGTCGAGGCGTTCTACGAGGCCGTCGTTTATCAAGTATGCGATGGCGTTTCTGGAAGTTGGGAACCCAAGGCTGCTGAGGTGGATCCTTCAGCAGAGGGATATGTATTTCGGCGTGCTTCGCAGGCTTGGGAGTGATGATGATGCGACTGTTATTCATGTTTTGACGACGCTGCGGGATAAGGTTCTGACGCCGGAGTCTCTGGTGCCGCCCAGCCTTAGAAGTGTTCTCTTTGGGAGTGTTACACTTGAGCAATTGAGCATTGTTTCTGGAAATTCAGTGGGAGGGCATGTCGCCGAAATGGCGCATGAGATTCTTGTTGCTGTGTGTACTGATCCCTGTAATGGGTTGATGCCAGATATCAAGGATCATATGAATCCACTACGGGGAAACCCGAAGCGGCTTTTGGAACTTATGAAGAAGTTAAATGTTACAGAGGTCAAGTATCATAGGGACCTGCTTTTGGCTATAGTAAGCGGCAGACCGTCTTTGGGTTCAGCATACATGGATGAATTTCCATATATTCTTGAGCCCCGTGCTTCGCCTCTCTGGTTAGTGTTCGCTTGATTCTTCCTATGTAATCTGTAGGTTTGGTATCCAATGTGTGTGAAGTACCATTTAAATTTATCAACTTATAGCACCCTACAGAGGACAGACCATTACGAATTGTATTTTGGTCGTTTTGTGGTGGATGCTAACTGTCCAACAACTGGTGGCATGCGCTATGGCCCAAAATTTCTTTATTATTATCATTATTCTTATTATTATCATTATGTGTTTCCTAGTCATTGTTATCAGAATCCTATGATTCGTATCCCTAATCCTACCAGTCATATCGAATCCTAAAAAACAATATTTGTATCATACAACGGATCCCACTTGCAAGTGAATTGTAGGATTTAGATGTGAATCTTATGATTCAATATTTGTTTTCAAATCTCTGTTTGAGTGGGAATACCCATACCCAAAATGTTAATATTAGTATTTGTTTTAAAACTTCCTCTCTTCTCTCTTTTGTTAAAATTTTCATTTTAAAAAGTTATATCGTGATTGGTGAAACTTTTTAAGAACTTTATTATTTTGAGGAGGCTTTAGCGATTAATAAGGAATGGGCATACGACTGGAGCGTTCAGCTTTATATGTGATATCTTGTCATGCATTTTCTTTTTAATCATTTTTCATTTTTTTCTTCATTAACAATTTTTTAACTTCAGGAGATGTCCTAACCATTTTAGGTTGATTATGTATATTATTTTTATTTATTTATTTATGTAAAGAGAACAAATCAGTTCTACTTGTTTGTTCGTCCTAGTAACTTTGATATCTTAAACATATTTAACTGGTCATGCCTACCATTATGATACATTAGTATATATCATTGCGTTCTTCATATGATTTTATCCTAGTCTTGTTTTTCATTGTAATGAATGGATTATGAATAACTGCTTTATTCATTATTATCTTTCATTTTATAACAACAGTAAAAAAATCCTACGATTCGCGATGCCATTTGAATTAATCTCTTTTTGATTTGTGACGCGGTTTCATTTTTTAAAACAGTGGGAATAGGGACATCATAGGGAGGACCAAGGTTTGGGCTTTGCACAAATTTTTGGAAGACATCTGTGCTGTCTGATTTGATGGCCTAATAGAGAAATCCCATTTCGGTTGGACAAGAGAAGCAACACTTTGAAAGAAACCCATAACATAACTATGAGGGAGAAAAAGTGATTGGATCATTTGTCTTTCCAAGAAATAGTGTTTGGTGGTGGTTCGTTTGGACTGGTTGTTACATCTGCAATTTTAGTTGTTATGGGCATGATAATTGATACCATTTACCAAATGATATCGTGCATATAAAAGATTCTTTATCTAATATTGTTTGGCTATTACCATTTGTAGGTTTGCTGCGGTTGCCCTTGCAACAGACTTGATTTCCTCTGCAAATGCTCATATGTCTATCATTTCACTTGGTTTGCAGTCCAACCATCCACCTCCTTTGGATGATCCAGAGATTCAATGTATGTTGAAATGTATAATTCCTCGATCATTCACCCGACTTGTAATCAATAGGGGTTTACTTCACTCTGACATTTTTGTGAAGCATGGTTCCTTGAGGCTTCTTCTAGAGGCACTCAAATCCTTTGACAAAGTCATCAATGCTATAGATGATGTGTTAGACAAGATGACTGTGATACAAGATACAGCTGTCTTTCATGAGGGGCTTCCAAAACTTAATGGGCTTCTTGGAATTGATGAGTTGGTGGAAAATGCTGACGTGTGTCCTAAAACTAATAAAGCTGGTGACTCTTGTACGGGCAATTCAATTGTTCAGAAATGGATGCACTTCAAGCAAGAAATTCAGAATGAAGTTCGAGCTCTGTTGCCTGATCCTCAGGTTATATTAAAGCTGCTATCTTCACTGTGTTGTGGCCCGCAGAAAAATTTGAAGACAAATTTGAAGAGAGATAGGACATCTGAAGATTTATCTGAATCTCGTCATAGGGATGGTTTAAAGAAATTGAAATCTGGCACCAGTAAAGACAATGTTGATATTGTTATTGGTGGGATTGCAGGGAATGACACTTATTTACATGAAAACTATGGGAAGGATAATGGTGCATTTGTCACGGAAGAGGGGGACCCTGAAAATGATAATTTGACAATTTTGGCTGGAATTTGGGATTCCCATGAATTTTCGGCGAGTGGCAATAATCTAAAGGATGCTGAAACCTACTTCCACTCAAAGTTGGTTGATGTTCTTACCTTTTATCTGGTAAGCTGTGACTTCTTGGAATATTGTTTGCTCAAGCTAGTATTTTGCTTGTTTTGGTGTCCTGTACAGTGATAAAAACTTGTCTTCTTGCAAATTTGCTGAGAGCATTTTGATCTTTCTAGAATTTTATACTAATGCACTTTTTTTTTTCTTTTTTCTCTTGAGTGCTGTTTTTCTTTGTTTTGTACAAGATCATTTTGACCCTTTACCCATTTACAATGGAGCTTATTTTATTTATTTTAATTTTTTTATTCTAGTAATGTTATAAGTGTTCTAAATAGTTAGCTGAGATTGTAGCTTGATTGGCTTTAGGTTCATTTTAGAGAACTAGCTGTAGTATATAGACTATGATGCCCAGATACTACTGCACTTCAGTGCTGTGTTTACATATGGTTTCTGCTTGTTACCTTGCCCTGTTTTTCCCCATTTTTTTTTTTAAACCTGAGTTGATGTTTATAAAAGAATGTGAGTGTGTGAATGTGCTGAATTATAGAAGCTTTCAGAAAATTAACTATGGATCTTACATGTAATATCTGAGCTTTTGAATTCACTTTTTGCAGCGGACAATGCCATTTGGATTAGAAGGATCATTTGACATCTTTAAGATGCTCCCTAGTAATCCATTAACCTTACCCGTCAGTCAGCAGCAATCTCTATTGTCTTTGTTGATGGGATACATTGGGCAATCCTGTGGAAGTAGGTTTCCTGTCAGAGGCCCTGAGCTGATGTACAAACATTTGCAGCCGATTGTTAACTTATTCATTCATTCGTCAGTCAAAGGTGTACAAGACCAGGCATATGTCCTGGCAAAAACAGCTATGTTAAGCACTGGTGCTTTTGACAGAAATCCCTCAGAAATTGATGTGTGGTTCTTGTGTTTACCTGGTTACAGCAGAGATAAATCTTCTCTGGAAAGTGAAGCATCTGAAGTATTCCAAGATTTGTCTAGAGTTGTCATTTCATTCTTTTGTGATGCTGTTTCAACTATGGGAAATAACTTATATAAGTACCTTGATAACATGCGCAGTCTGTCCAGCAAATTACAAGGAATAGAAGGTAATTTTCTGCATTTTCTGACTAACAGTTACTCCAACTTGCTTATGATCTATTTTTGGCTCTTCTAGTACTTTCTGTTTTTGTTGGATTACAAACTTTGTAAAATATTCTCATAATTGGTAATGCTACCAGGGGGAAGCTCCTAGGATTGTCAAACTTGGATTTGGCCTGGAGCTGTATTGTCATCCCCGCAATCTCATTTATTATTATGTCCAAATCTTTATTGACCCCACCTTCCCTTAGTACCTTGTAATGGCAAACACTTAACGTTTTTCATACAAGTGTTTCCTGATCTTCTAATATTCTAAAGCGCTATTCATAGAGTTTCTCTTATTTATTCATTCCTAATTCTTTCCTTGTTACTTCCACATGCCCATCCTAGTAACTATATATTGGCCACATGTACTGTTATTGGTTCCTTCCTGCCCAATGAATGACAAGACTGGTCTAACTGGTGTTTCATCTCCGGGCCCTTAATTGATGGAAAACTTGATTATCACATAGTGCTTTTTGGTAAATTGATCATCACATAGTTGAGACCTTTAATCTATAACAAATGTAAGTAAATGTCCTAAAGGGCCTGTTTGTTTGAATTATAATGCATATTGAGTCTAAATGCTTTCGAGAGCATTTAGGGTTAGCACTAATAGGAGATAAAGTTAGAGAAATCCATTTAAAATGGTTTGGACATGTTGAGCGTAGGCCGGTAATGGCACCGGTGAGAAAAAGTTTGGCTATATAGGTGGATGGCCTATCAAGAAATAGGGGTAGGCCGAAGAAAACATTGATGGGGGCCATTGAATCAGATTTGAAGCAGTTTAACTTATCTAAGGATTTGGTTCAAAATAGAACGGAATGGAAAAATAGAATTCATGTAGCCGACCCCAACATGGTTGGGATAAAGCTTTGATGATGATGATGATGATGATGATTGTGATTGAGGCTAAATCATATTTAGACTTGGGCCCATATTGGGGCCTCACATGATCAACTTAGCCTTAGACTGCGTAAACTGGCTTGCTTCATCTGAAGGTGCATATAGGGGGAGATACTGTAGAATAAGTGTACGGTTGACAATCTCCTAGCACAATTGTAGATTTTTGTTATTTTGGATTGTGTGTGTAGATTACCCCAATCAGAGGGGATTCGCATCTGTGAACTTTCCAAACAAAGAGAATTCATGAATTATAAATAGAGGCCTCCAAGGATTGACATCTCATATTCCATCTATTTGTGTTCTTTTATCTTTTATTAGAAATCTTTGTTATGGCATCTGAGCATCACTGAGAAAGGATGTCTTATGGCTTTCTTCTTGTTGTTGCTGCACTTCTTATTACTTATTTTTGAGTAATTTTTTTGGGTTTTCTACAATACAGCAGTGAAGACGCCACTATCTAGATAGTATATTTTAGGTTTGTTTTTATTATTGTGGTCCACCTGTGATCATCTAAGATCAATAGAAGCCTTCTGTTGTCTTCTTCTTCTTCTTCTTCTTCAGTCGAATTCTTCTCTTCTGATTTACAAATCTGCAGTCGACTATATATGCTTTTCATTGTATCTGACTATCTGTTGTGGGGCCCAGTAGAGTGATAAAATGGATCCGAAATCTTCAAGATGGGTTCTCTCAGTTTATTTGAGCTTATTTGGAATTTTCGGATGTCTCAAGAGTCACAATGAGTACTCTCTTGTCTTCATCTCATCTCTGTGAATAAATTGATCAAAGGAAAATGATTGAGAGGAAAAATGTGAGTATCCTTGTGATTTCACTGTGTCTTTAAATATTCTACTTCTTATCTTAGTACAGAATGTTTGACCCATTGATTGGGTGGTGTACAATCTAAAAAGAGGGAAACAACAACTAAGATATAACAAAGATTTTGACTGTACAGATTTGTTTCTTGACTGGGTCAAGTGAGCTTGTTTGGAGTTTGGACTGGCCAAATAGATTAGGTTGACCCAATGTGCTAAGTCCACCCATTGAGGTTACCACTATCTTTACACAATTACACCCCTCAAGCTCTGGCTGTGAATCTTAATCACGACATCTCAGCCTGTTTTTTCGTCTAGATAATCTTTCAAGGAGGATCACATGTCCTGTTCATGCTCTATATTACAGTCATTTGACCGTGCATTGTCTGTTTGCTATTGACTTGAAGTGGGGCCCACTCGAGACCTCTGATCGAGCTGAAACTTGGAGAGCATATTGCCTGTTTTAGTTAAGATTAACATGTTTTTTAGAATTTCTGGGGAGGTCCAGGTATCTTTTTTTTGTCATGATTTTGTTTTTGGCAGTTTTGGGTAGCTAATTTCATCAATATGGTAGAATTTCTTATTCAAAGATCTGATTTCAATGATTCAAGTTGCCTGAGTCGGACAAATATTGTCTGCATCTGATTTTCTATACTGAATTACAAATCATTGCTTTTTGGAGTTTCAAAAGCCGTTTCCACATCCAAGATTTCAGGTTGCCTGGGTGTTTTTTTTTTCTTTTTGGTGTAGGTCCAAATTTGGTAGTGTCGTGTAGGATTGGGCCTTGGGATGTGATCAGGAAAGGGCCTAAATGCTGCGACTATTTCCTCTGAGCATTGCTACTTCCCTAGTAAATAAGTCTTTGTTTTTAGTAGTTTGTTTTTCTCATGTTGTTCAGTTATGGCATAGACATTTAGGCCATCCAAATGCCAATAAATTGTTGTTTATGTTAAACTCTGGATGGTTGATGAATAAAGTTTGTGTTTATTTTACGTGATGTGTCTTTTGAATGTGTAAGTTGTAAGATGGGATCTTTTCCCACATACAATGAAATCGCCACTGAGTGTTTTGATTTGATTCATAGAGATGGTTCGGGAATTTTACCTGGTGTTTCTCACTCCTAATGCAAATATTTTGTTACATTCATTGATGACTTGAGGCGCTACACATGGATTTATTTTCTTCATTCAAAATCAGAAGTACTTGATGCCTTTAAAAAAACTCTAACCACTTATTTAAACTCAGTTCTAAAGAGGTATTAAAATCCTTGATTTCAATTCTGGTGGAGAATATGTTTCTAACAAATTTCAAGAAATTCTTTGCAAAAAAGGAATTATATGATAACGTTCTTGACCATCCACCTCTCAACAAAATGGGGTTGTGAAAAGAAAGAATCAACATCTTTTGGATGTAACTAGAACTCTTCTCCTTGAATCATCTATTCCTCCATATTTTTTTGGGTTGAGGTGCGTAATAGAAGAGTAGCCAAAGACTACTTTCCAAGCCGAAGCTCAGGGATAGGGATCCACAGAGAGAAGCAATTTTGGTCTCACACCAAAGACAAACCACTGAGAGAGAACTCAGCTCAATCAAAGAAATTTTTAAAATTTTTATTAATCAATGCACACCAAACGAGAGGGGTACAACTCTTTATATAGGCTAGAAATCAGACTACTTTGGAAACAAGTCTAATTTGAAATTAAACAAAAGTAAACTTTCTAATATCTCTATATATTTAGCTACTGCTAAATATATCCTGCATGATTTGGAAGTTTCCCCTTTATTGGGTGTTCTGCAAAGCTTTTGGGCATGTGGATGAGTCCAATGGGCTGGCTGACCTCGGGTCTAGCCTGCATCACTATATCTACTGAATTTCATAGAGACAAAGTTTATATGAAATTTCCTCTTGGATTTCATAATAGTTTTGCAAATGATGTTTGTGGATTATGACATTTACTCTATGGGCTGAAACAAGCACCTCATGCTTTGTTTGATAATGCTAGACTCTATCAATCTCAAATTCTTATAAAGCAAAAATGATCCTTCTACGTTCCTTCGCCAATTTTGTGTTGTATAACAGTGCTCTTAATTTATGCGGATGATATTATTATCACAGGATCTGATATGGTTAGAATATAGGACATCAAGCACATCCTTCATTCATTATTTCATATGAAAGATCTTGGAAATCTTCAATATTTTATAGGTTTGGAGGTCCATAGCTCAAAATATGGAATTTTGTCAATCAGCGTATACATGCTAAGGATTTGGTAGCTCTAGTCAGGTTTGAGATTTCGATTCCTGTCGATCCACCATTAGAAGTCAAGGTCAAGTTTTGTTGTGGAGATGGCGATCTTCTCTTTGATTCTACATTTTATTGAAAATTGGTCGGCAGTCTGTTTTATTTGACTATCATGAGCACATCTATGTTGTCAGTTTGTGACTGCTTCACATCATTGTCGTCTAGCTGCTGTGAAAAGTGTTATTCGACATGTTCTAGGGACTCTTGAGTGGTGTTTATTTTATGTTGTAGGATCATCTCTTGCTTATTTTGTTATGTGAATTAGGCAGAATGTCTTGATACCTGTCGATCTAGGAGTGGCTGGTGCAGGTATCTTGGTAATGCAGTTATTTCTTGGATGTGTGAAAAAACAGAAGTGGGCTTCTAAATCTTCCACTGAAGCTAAATATTTTTGCGCTCTCTTCTGCATGTTCAAAAGCTATTTTGCTCCTAAGATTGCTCTTTGAATTGGGCTTCCCCCAAGCATAGCCCACTGCTCTCAATGCTGATACAATCACTAAGAATCCAATTTGTCATGAATGGACCAAACATATTGAGGTTGATTTCCATTTCATTTGGGATGCATTTGATGAACATATGATTTGGGCTTGGGGCTATGATGCAGGTCCTAGGGTTAGGGCCTGCGTAGGGGTGTTGAAGCACGTGTCCGGGGATATTTCAAATCGTCAAGAAGACTTCACACATGAGGACGCACCTCTCAGGGATAAAATCCACAAATCTATTCAATAATCAAAAGTCTGAAAATAATCTATTACAATGCCCATATATATAAGCAAGCAAACATAAGGCCTAAGATAACCTAATCTAATAATAAAAACTAAATAAACTGGAAACCTAATCTTAATTAGGATATTTAAAGAAACTAATGATATAAAAATAAATTCCTAAAACTAAGAAGGCCCTACATTTGTGGCCATTTAGGTCAATACTGCATTAGCCTACACGATTGACTTGGCCTTAGACTAAATAAACTGGCTCACTTCATTTGATGGTCCATATGATGGGAGATATTCTAGCATAAATGTACAGCAGACAAAATCTAGTAGCACAATTGTAGATTTGTATTATTTTGGATCTTGTCTGTAGATTACGGATTACCCCAATCAAAGGGGATTTAGATCTGTAAACTTTCCAAATAGAACGAATTCTTGAATTATAAATAGAGTATGCCTCCAAGGATTGGCACTCATCTTATTATTCCATCTATTTGTGTTTTTTTTATATATATTTTTCTTAGAAATTTATATGGCCCATCAAGAGGTAGGGGTAGGACAAAGAAAATATTGATGGAGGTCATTAAATTAGATTTGAACAAGTTTAACTTATTGAGGATTTGGCTTAAAATAGAACGGAATGGAGAAACATAATTCATGTAGTCGACCCCATCATGGTTGGGATAAGGCTTTGATGATGATGATGATATATTTTTCTCAGAAATTTGTATGAATACATAGGATTCCAACCACAGGTGGTTAAAAATGAAGATCAAAGTTGAGTTTTCATCTTCCTTTTTTTTTAGAGAAGTAGAATCCAAAGAAGATGGAAAATGAATAAACCGGCCATCATCCTAGTAGTTAATTTCTCATCTTCTTTTTGTTATATTTTCCTAAAGGGAATGGTTATTTGATGCTTATTTTTTATTCATTTCCCATCTTCTCTGGATTCTATTTCCCTAAAAGAAGAAGAAGATGAAAACTCACCTTTGATCTTAATTTTTAACTACCTATGGTTCGAATCCTATGTATTTTAATGCAAACAAATAGGCCCTAAGTTCTAGAAGTTTAGAGAACATATGGCCTTCAGAGGTGGAAAATGTTGCAGAAAACCATGAGGACTAGTACTTCAATCCTAATTATGGCCAGCCCTGACAGTTTATTTATATTATTTGCTATGTTCACAAAATTGAGAAAAACTCTATTCACCGGAGTTTCTGAGAATTACAAGTTAGTGCATAGTTGCTAAAAAATTACAAGCCCTTTGCTTGTTCTGAGCACTCCTCTCAAGCTGGTGCATATATCTACTATGCCCAGCTTGGAATAGATTTCATATGACTGGTCCTTATGTGGCTGCTTTGGTGACTAAATTTGTTAGTTTGCTTTTCAGTACCTATGCCTGTGATGAATCGTTGATATGTTTTACTGACTAACAAAAAAATGTGCACAGCTTAATCAGTCCCCGGTAATTTTTACCATTGCTTCAACAACTAATGGTATATCTATATTTCTTTGTGCACTTGGCAAACAATTGTTGAAGGATTTAGAAACCAGCCAGCCAACAACTTAACCTTATATTCTCTACAGCACAAACATCACTATCAGCAACACTGCTGAACTAACGTACAACTTGACTTTATATGCCTCACAAATCACAACAAAAACTGTACAATCAGCACCATTGTTGATATAGACAACACCTATATATGCACTTATATGCTTCACAGCAGAAACTGCTAAATTAGGAATGCTGCTGATATAAACTGCACTTATATATGATTCACAGCTTATCCAAAGAAGCAGTACAGCATTACTGATATTGTCATACAGTCCTCTGTAGTGGTTGGCTAGAAAACCCCCTAAACTTTTTTGTATGAAACTAGGATGAATACTCAAACACTAAGCTTGAGCCACTCCTTATGGCTGAGCTTGGATTCACAATGCACAGAGAATTGTGGGGTACTCGGAGCTGTAAAACCTTTTGCTTTGATTAACTTGCTTGTGTGATGAAAAACCTGCCTTTTTCAATCATCATTAATGGACAATTTAATGATGACTACTATTCGTCATCATCAAAGCCGTTGTCCCAACTATGTTTGGGTCGGCTACATGAATTCTATTTCTTCATTCCGATCTATCCTTAGGCAAATTTTAGATAAGTTGCACTTTCTTAGATCTATTTTTACAACCACCATCCATGTCTTTTTCGGCCTACCCCGTCCCCTTGGTGGGCTATCAACCTGCATAGCCAAACTTTTCCATATTGGCACCTTTGCAGGCCTGCTATGGACATTCCCAGATCATCTCAAATGAGTTTCTCTAATTTTACCCCCTATTGATGCTACTACTAAATGCTCTCGAAAGTTTTCATTTTTAATTTTATCCTTCTTAGTTTTACCTCACATTCCCATCAAAATTGTTATCTTTACTGTATCCATTTTGTGCACATTTTGCTTCTTGATTGGTCAATATTTTGCTCCATAGGTCATAGCTTGTCTAATCGCTGTCTTGTAGAATTTTTCTTTCAATTTTGTTGGCATTTGTTAATCACAACGCACGTTAGCGACAAGTCTCTACTTCAACCATCCTGCCTTTATCCTAGGTTTGACATCTTCATTAATCTCCCATTCTTACTAATTATCGAGCGAAAGTAACATAATGAATCTATTTGTGTTATCTCCTGCGCTTCAATTCTCACAATGGTTTCAGTTTTTTGTATTTGCCCACTGAAGTTGCAATCCATTTGTTTTGTCCTTGTATGGCTTATTTTAAAGCTCTTTGCATGACTACTTAGAAAAAAAAAAAAACAGTTTGGCCACGCTCAGGTGCCCTAAAATTTCAGAACTTAATAAAATGTGCATGCTAACCTTACCAATTCAAATAATTGAACTTCAACCAAAGAAGCCCCTTTAAACTCCTTCTATCAGAGTCTTAATCAAGGGTGAATATTCAAAGGAGTGGAACTAGAAAATTTTGCATGTATGAAAAAAACCTTAAACAATTCCTAGTACTTGATAGGGGGACACACCAAAAAAAAAAAAAAAAAAAAAACCACACACGCACTAACATCCCAGTTCCAGCCATGAATATTCATCTACTCAACTCACAACATATGAATGTGTGTTCATCCATACTGCTTAAAATTTGTGCCTTAAAACACTACAACTCCACTGGGGATTGAAAGTTTTAAAAAAAATTTAGACCCACCTCAAATCGAGTATTGAAAATTTTAAAAGAAATTTAGACTCACCTCAAATTGATTGTGGGCCGGGCAAATGGGAAGGGGTGGGTGGTCTGGGAATAGCAACAGGAGAGGGCTCGTAGCATAGTTGTCATTTTCCTTTTGGACCCTGTTTTAGTTTGACTCCAAATTGAACTGTTTAGGTTGATTCGTAGTTTTTGTAATAAATTTCGGAGTTCTTTTTCAGAAAATATAAAAAATGACGTATATTATCTTAAAAAATTATATATAGAAAATTTTAATAAATAAATTAATAATTATATATATAAATATTACTCCGGTAAATACTCACACACCCACCTCAAAACACCATCAATATTGTGGCTAGCAACTGATCCCTGGTTGCTTCTGTGGAAGGGAGTTGCCTCACCAATTGAGAAATAACATATAGATTATATACATTTAATTTATTCTACTAAATGAATTGTGCTATATGTTACTTTTGCATGCAAATTTGGTTGAATTGGACCAAATTGCCAAAATGCCAAAATAGCCATGGAAATTGACTGAAATTTGGAAATGTGTGTGGAGTGAAATATGAGTTCCCTGGACTTCGATTGCACCAAGGGTCCACGTCCATTAACATCTATATCCATATAGGCATTGTTTATGTCCATATCCATATCCAGCTCAAGGTATACCTCTAAAGAAACACGGCCTTGGGTCAAGTTCTAGCCATTGTTTATGTCCATATCCATATCCATGTCCTTGTCCACTTGTGGCTTTCATGGGGTCATGCTTTTGAATTTCATGCATGGTAATAAAATCCAAATTCGTTATATGAATTTCAGTGCAAATTGCTTAATGGGCTGGGGTTCCATTGGGTCTAACCTGGACCGAATGTTGGCCACGGCCACCCATTTATTTTTCAATCAGTAACTTTTTGGAACCATGATGTGCTTGAGGACTTGGATTTATGTTCTAATATATCTAAAACTTTTTTACTTCAGAAATTTCTCTTGATTTTAGCCCTCTTGTTGTCTGCATCCTACGCAAGTGCTTGAGGTTGCTTGACTCAGATTCTGGGACCTTTGAGTTATCTGAGAAAGCCATGATTTCAATATATATTTGCAACACGTTATGTCTTATCTTGCAGACTCAGGTATGCGTTCCCTACTTGTTTTCTTGGGTGGGTGCAGCTTTGATGATTTGAGGTGCTGATATAGAGTTGACAGGTTGATGGAATGGCATTATCTAGGTTGATTGAATGTATTTTAACTGAAAAACTTGGAGACTCCAGTCTGGGAAATGATGATTCTGCTGGTTTCCTTTGTGAGTGGAGGCCATTAAAGAAGCTGTTACAGTTTGCACGAAGCATCATTCATCAACAGGCTTGTTATGGCTTGTGTTCCAATGCAGAAAGGGTTACAAATGGACGATGTTGTTCTCTCCTGGAAACACTTGGTGAAATGAAGAAGATGATTGGCAGTGCACATGTTGGTCAATCAGCTGAAGTGGGTGCGGACTTTTTATTGGCACTGATATGTGCATCACCTGATGATGCATTAGAAAATTTTCCGTTGCTAATTACTGTTGCCCAACATGTTCTTTGTGCACATTTTTCATTCCTATCATCTATATTTTTCCTTGAACGAAATCTTCTTGTGAATGCTGCTAAACTGTGGCCAGATATGTTCTTTTCTGGGTTGGAAATGGTTGGAACCAGTATCAGCAAAAACAAAAAATCTGATGAACATTTCCTGAGCCATGACATGGGTGATTCAGATTCCTCTGTTTTCAAAAAATCTTCAGGAAAGGACATAGATTCCATGGAGTCAGTCGCTATTGCATTTGGCTGTCTTTTGAACCAGGCGCCATTCTACGTGTTATTTCCTGCAATTACGGGCTTTGGAAGCTCTGAGTTGTTGAGTTCCTCCAAAATCACAGACCTGCTTAAAGCTAAACTATCCAAATGTTCAGAATATGAGTCCATTTTATCACTGCGTCTTGTGCTATTCTGGGTCCATCAGGTTCAGTCAACTTATAGAGCTAAGCCATCAAGTGAACTGGGACAGATGTTGCAAGACTTTTTAATTCTTATAGAGCATATCTTCTCGCATCTTATGAGAGTGACTGATTTTGATAGTGGAAATACAATTGGCCCAACTGTCATGCCAACATTTGTTCAAGAATTAAGCAAAATTTTCTTACATCATCCTGTAGTAACTGAGTCCTTGTTACATCCCTTTTGTCTTAGTGAGAAACTCACAAGCGATAATGTGGGAGACATTCCTGAGGACTTTCTCAGTTCATCAAAACATAGTGTTCATCCAGCTGACCATCATATCTTGAATCTCATAAAGAGGGTTGGTGATTATTTGTTGGTTCGAAGAAATGGTCATAGTTCTTTTCGAAGAGTCAGTGATACTGTCTATAAATCTGCTGTATACACTTTCAGACAACTGGTTCAGTGGGCAGTTTTGTTATTCAAGGGCAAGTTTGAGCTGTGTATTGTTGATGATAATGCGCTTTCTCTTCTCCCTATTTTTTATGCTCTTCGTGCCTTGCTGCATTTTATATCCCCTTTTGAGTTACTGGAGCTTGTGCATTGGATGTTCTGTAAATTTGATCTCAATCTGATAAGTAGGAAATCTTCTAGGCTTTGTGCTCTCACTGTTGGCTTTTATATTGCTGATGGTGCTTTTGACATATTGTCCTGTTATTTGCACCAAAGAAACACGGAAGCAGCAGCATTCCACTTATTTTCAGAAATGGATGGTAAAACTTTTGATGTTACTCTACTTGAAAGAGTTTATTTTAAGATCATTGATTTTGCCACCTACTTCAAGTTGGAATGTGCTGATGTTTGTTTATTGAAAGCTGTGAATGCTGCCAATAGAGTGAAATCTACGCCACCACAAACTGCTCTACTCCCACTGAATATGGTTTTGTTGAGGATGGTAACCAGAAGTCCGATGAAAATGCTTACTTATTTAATCTACAGAACGAGCGAGCTGAGAGCGAAAATATTGTTCGAACTAACTGAAGTCAGTCCTATGCATTTGGGCCTCTTTGGGCAAATATTTTTGTGTGTTTTAAACAAAAATTTATCGTATTTGAATGTTAAGAACACAGCCAGTTCAGTGGAGTTGAAGAAGATGTTTGGGAGTAAGTGTAGTCTGGCCTTTTCAGATGAGGAGTTTATGTTTCTCTTGCCTGCTGCTTTGTCATACTTGACCTCATGTTCAATAAAATTCAGTAAGCAGTATCTGAAATCTTTTGGATGTATTCCATTGTGTTATTCTAGGATTCTTTTGGATGGTTTCTCAAACTGGAAGAGATTTATCTCACAAGATATATTTCAGGAAAATTACAATGAATTTACACCAACATCAATGAAGGAGCTTGATGGCCTATTCACCAGCACTCTTCTTGGAAAAGCAGTCCGTATGTTGCAGTACTACTTTATGTTGAATGGGAACTCAATCAATAGTAAAAAGAGGCTGAAAATATTTGATTCTATGTATGCGTGTTCTGATGTACATGATGAATTGCTGGATTGTGATGTCAATGAGATCAACATTCATTCATTTAAAGAATTGTTGAACTTCATAAACAGAATTGTTGCAAAAATTACCTTTACAAGGATGCTGCTATTTCCTCAGGACAATCCATTTCAGTTCATGCCAAGGGAAACAGATGAAAGCACCATAGAGCTGACACCTTTGGAAACAAAGTCTAGTAAGATTGACTGTGCTAGATTAAGATTTACAAATATCTTGGTCTATGCGTTGGATAAGATTGTTAAAAGACTCCTCACATGCGTTGAAAACTCTACTGCATCGGACAATGCAGTGTGTTGTCAGTTCTTAAGATTTTTAGAAGTTTACATGTTGAGAAACATAGTTCAAATTTCCACGAGGATCCAGAGTTTTCTTATCCAGTTGAATCCTATTCCTTTCCTAGAACCATTTATACATTCCTCTTTTCGTCACAGATTTGAGGATCCTACCAGAGTGAAAGTGCTTCGTGTAATTCTAAGTTTACTATCAGAAGGAAAGTTTTCTTCCTGTAGTGTTCTTGAGCTGGTGCTTGCTCATTCACAGTTTGTCCCTACAATTCTTTGGAATGATTCAACCTCTGATTCGGTTGGTCTCTCAGAAGCTGGGACATTGTTGCGGCCCATGTCCAGTCTTCTCAAAGTACTTGTTCGTCCTTCTACTGTTTTTAGTGGCGTGGATGGAAAAAGCATCCGTGAAGCATCAAGTGCACTTAGATACAAGCATTTTGATGCTTACAACAGAAAGCTGGAACTAGTTAAATTACTCAGAGTACTGTATCATCTTAAGGCATTGCAGGGTATCAATGATCCTGGAAAAGATCTTGGTTTGAAGTCCAGAGAACTGCTTTCTTTGCTTTTGTCTGGTTATGGTGCGACTTTAAGTGAAACTGATTTGGAGATATTCCATCTAATGAATGAGATTGAGTCTGATGAAGGATTGGACAGTGGAAGCATTGCAGAAATGGATTATCTGTGGGGAACTTCTGCTTTGAAAATCAGGAGAGAACAGACACTAAAAGAATTAATATTGTCTAATGATATGGTTGATTGTGAAACAGCTGAAGAGCAGCGCAAAAGGCAATTCAGAGAGACCCTTCCAGTTGAACCAAAATTATGTGCCATGACAGCACTTCACTACTTCTGTGAGAGAACTTCACCTGTGGGACATGTTTCCTTGATGAACGTAAAACAGGATGCTTTTATGGACTTACGTGAGGTAAATTACCAATCAACTTACTTGAAGCTCATTAACTTTTTTCAGTTTTAACTCTTGAGATATTTTCTAGATTTTCCTATTATTGTCTTTGTTACAATTCACAAGTTAATGCCTTGCTGATGTGGGCAGCAGGATCCATGTTGTGGTGCGGAGAAGATCCAATGCTATGATCCCGCTTTTATCTTGCCTTTCTCAATTCATAGTCTGTCGATGGGTTACATTGATCCAGTGGAATTTGCTGGAATAGGTTTGCTTGCCATTTCCTTCGTTAGCTTATCTTCACCAGATGAAGACCTACGGAAACTGGGTTATGAGGCCCTTGGAAGTTTCAAAAAAGGTTTGGAGGTATGCCCATGCTTCCATTGTAATTCATATGAATGTTTGCATTGCGTGTTTCATTCTTGCAGTAAACTGCATGGTGGACATTCATTTTGTTTCAGCCAAATTGGCCATACTGTTCGGTTTGGTTAGTGTACCGAACGGAACAGCCGTCGTAAAATATTTGGTTTGAAATTTGGATTTTAATTTCGAATTCATTGATCCAAACAGGGCAAAATTCACAAATTTGGTAGAATCTGTGGTAAATTTTATTAATAAATTTTTTTAAAAGTCAAATTTATTAACAAATATGCCCTCATTAGAGCACAACTCATTTTTGTTTCCTTTTGTTAAATGGGTCCATTTACTTGTGTGCAATTAATTCTGCATGTGTTAAAATGTCTCCTATGTGATATGGGACCCACCCAACCCTGTGCTTGACATAGGGGACCATGTACAAATCTAAGAGGATAGAATCATGGTCGAATGATTTTATTTTGAATTTTGTAGAGGTGAGTATGAAGCAGAGATAAGAATGCTGAGAACTAGAGTTGGTTTTGTGGTAAAGCTAGGAAAGATAGAATAAAAAATGTCCCCATGTGGCAACATCTAAGGTTAACATCAAAGATGATAAATTAGGAGAGATTTGTTTGGGCTGGTTTGGGCATGTCCAATGTAGATGAACAATAACACTGCTGTGGAAATGTTATTTTGTGCAAGCTGATGGTCCCCCAAGGAAAAAGGCATATGTTAACTGAAAAGGGCACTCAACTGACTATGTCCAAGTCCTAGAATGAAAGAGGGGGGGATGGGGGGTAGGACTGTTTAACTGATTATGCCAACTTTAAACTCTAAAGGTCTCAAATTCAAAATAGAAAAACCCTTATCAATATTAACAATATAAATATCAAAAACAGGTGTGGAAGCAATAAGAACTCAATAGAGCAATATCAACTGTAGTGAATATAGATTTAATTCTAACAAGTTAATTGCGTAGGTAATGATAATCAATCTAAATATCATGCATTTTGCTCATACATCCCATAGCATGGATATAAAATAGAAAAATAATAAAGAGATGCGGCACACAATTTTATAGTGGTTCAGTCCCCTGACCTATGTCCACTCTTAAGAGCACCACTCCCAATGTTCTTTCGGTTTCCACTATGTGAGGTTTTCAACAGGCACGTCAAACCCATACAACCTAATTTTATTAGGGTTGTTTGATCAAACAGGTCTACTCCACTGTCCTTTTATTGATAGAGGTTCAATCACGAATGTCCACTCGACCGATCTATTTTATTGTAGAGGTTCGATAACGAAGGTGTATTCCTGTTTACAAGATATAATAAAGAAAAGAAATAAAATCAAATGCAAACAAGTGTACTTTGAAGATTACGTTTGATGCCAAGATCCCAAATCCAGACTCAAGCTATAGCCTTAGAAGTAGACAATCCTTAGTGCTTGATGATCTCCCAACTATAGCACAACCAAGATAATCTGGAGGTTCTAGATCTAAGGTAAGGGAATAGGTTCCTATGGTTTGAACAATCTAGATCTATGTCAACTCTCTAATGAGCTTGAATGCTCAATAGGATTTTTCTATGAACGACTTAGAGAGGTCGAAGAATGTTTGAAAGCTTGAGGATTGTCACTCCCCACCCTACACGCATGCATGATATTGTCCGCTTTGGCCTATAGGCCTCACGGTTTTGCTTTTGGTGGGCCTTAACCCACCAAAAAGCCTCATACAAGGTAAGGGTGTAAGCTCTACATATAATCTCAATCACTTTCTTCTCTATAGTCAATGTGGAACTCCAGGATGTCACAATCCACCCCCCTTAGGGCTGCACGTTCCTATGCAGTAGCCTGCCAGTCTATGTAGCCTGCTAGCCCTCTTGGCCCGCCCACATAAGAACCCGTCCCCTTGCACCAAGCCACGGCAGGGACCTACACTCGAACTAGTCGAGAGTCGGCTCTGATACTACTTGTCACGCCCCACCCTACACGCATGCATGATATTGTCCGCTTTGGCCTATGGGCCTCATGATTTTGCTTTTGGTGGGCCTCAAGCCACCAAAAGGCCTCATACAAGGTAAGGGTGCAAGCTCTACATATAATCCCAATTACTTTCCTCTCTATAGTCGATGTGGAACTCTAGGATGTCACAAGGATGGTTTTAATGGCCTACACTAGTTTCTCTCTGAGAGCTTTCAAAATGATCGTGTGCATAGATATGGATATGAAGTAATCTATTTATAGATTTTGAGCTTCAGCTGACTGCGGTAAAACCTTCGGTCGCCTAAGGTTCCAAAACAAGCAATACAACTTACGAACAACGTCTTGTTTGACTCAGATCTAGATCCATTTCAGTAGATTGAGGAATAGCTCGGTCCCCTGAGAGTTGAGACACTACAGCCCTCGAAAACAGGCTCTTTGGAAATAGACTGAAGAAAGGCTTCGATCCTTCAAAGGGGTCTTTTGGTCGACTGACACAACCAACTTCGATTGCTAAAGTGGGCTTGAGTTTGATTAGAATAGTCGGTTGTTGCTTGCCTTTCTTGTTTTGGAAATTGGATTGATATTGGCTTTCTAATCCACTCTGATCATTCATGCTTTGTGAGCATTTGTACCTTCCCAGCCTAAGCTTTGTGAGCATTCCTACATCCCCAGACTAAGTAGAACAACAAAGACACTTTGAAGGCACGTTGGTTTCCTTTGAATCTTATTTCAAGCACTACTTTACCCCGGATGAGACTTCTCTTGGCTTCTTCCGACTTCTTCCGAAAAATTTAGACTGAACACCTAGAGGGTTGCTTTGTGCAGTAATTCATCTCAAGGAATTTCAATCATGGCCCGTTTGAGATGTCGGTACCAACAAATTGGACTTAATTGGTTTGAATCAAGATCGGCCATGATATGCTATTGGACACGTGTGATCATGCTTTGGGTCATGTAGTTCTGTGGTCCTATTTTCCTATTGTAAGTTGTCATACTAGCTAACATGGCTTGTGGGCTTGAAATTAATCTCTGTTTTATTGTCCTTCTTTAAGCTTCCTTTCATTGCTCACTTGCTTGAGGATGTCATATGCTTTGCTCTTGCATTGCATAGCTGGACGCCATACTGGGTGCCACAGTGGTTGGAGGCTAATTTATTTTGTGTAGGGTAACCCCCATGTTTTGTGATTAATACAATTCTACTTATCATCCAAAAAAGAAAGGCTCTCTGAACAATTAACAGACTTCATTTAAATTATATTGCACAGTGATCTATTTTGTTTTCAATGCAAATTGTTTTTTCTTCGTCTCTGCCTCTGGTCATGTTTGGCAATCAAATCCTTGGAGATTCCTCACCAGTTTTCCACAAAAGTCATGGAAAACCAATGTTTGGAGATTGTAAATCCACAATGATTTGGGCAAATTGAAATCCTCATTTGTGAGGATTTTCAGGTCTGACCCCCCTCCCATGGGATTTGGAAGTCCTCATTTTTGTGGATTTTATGAATTGATATCAAATTTTTTATTTAGTTAAATTATCTACATAACTGAACATTGACTCAATTCTTTTTGTGTATATGCAATATAGAGAATGAAATTGCCAGAACACAGATCACAGATGGTTGTAAAAGCCCCTAATTTAGGCAACAGGGGTGGAAAGGAAATAATACTACGATAGCATAAAAATAAAGCACACCATACTCCTAAAGCCATAGCAAAGAATACTCTATATCCTCCGAATTTTTCTTCTTTTACTGAAATATCAAGGGGCTTAACACCTATGGTTGGTCATTAGCATATGTTTTTCAACCATTGGCTTTTGTATCTTTGTTTCATAATTTCTTGCTATACATGGTACCTGAAGGTTCTCTCTTGACTTATTTTTTCCTGTTAATTTTTTTTGCTATCTTCATTGACTTTCTTTTCCTTATGAAGGTTGCTCTAACTGGATTTGTCCATTACAGAATTATCAAAACTGCAAGGATGGGCTACGGCTTAGGCTTCTTCTAACTTACTTGCAAAATGGAATATCAGAGCCCTGGCAGAAAGTTCCTTCTCTGATAACTATATTTGCTGCCGAAGCATCTTTCATCTTGCTAGATCCTTCACATGATCATTATTTAACTGTTAGTAAATTTCTAATGCACTCTCCTAGGGTGGACCTAAAGGTATCTCTTCCATTGTATAAAACCCGATAGGCTGATTATCTGTCCTTTCTCTGTGTGTGTTTTTAAAATTCTATTTGGTTCTTTATGCAGAGTGTGCCATTATTTCATTCATTGTTTGGGAGTAGCTCCATTCATTTCAAGAAAGACCGTTTGTGGATTCTTTGCTTACTACATGCAGCTTTGAATTTTGATGACAATTGTCAAACTTTTATTAGGAAGCATTTGCTTGAGCTCTTGATGAGCTTTTGTACTTCTTCTCTCTCAGATTATGAGGCAAAGATTCTGATTCTTGAGGTACTTTTCCACTTGAGAAAGATAATGTTCTTGCTGTTTTGTGGCATGTTGCCCTCTGTGGCTACTACATCTGGTTTGTTTTAGCTATAGATGCTCAAATATATTGTTTTTAATGCGAAAACTTCTTAAAATTGCCTTTTGATGGGAAGCACATTTTTGCCTTTCTCGTTTTGCTCTTAGAATTCATTGTATACTTTTGTTTGGCTCCTAACTGAGCCCACACAATTAATGGTGGAATGAAGTTGAGTGATAATGATGGGGAGTATAAGTATTTTGGCTTGTTTTTGTTTGGCAGTGAGTGTTGTGAGTGCCTTGGTTCAAAATAGCTACGTAGTGGCGGCATTATCGGGTGTAGTGTTGAAGCCGCTATGCTACTTTGAAAATAGTGGTACTATAGTCTAACACCTAGTAGAGCCAAGTTTTTTTTATTCTAAAACATTGTTTTTTCTATTTCTTTTACTCAATAGTCTTTTCAAAAGTTGTTTATACCCTTATATGCTTCCAAACCATTAAAAAAAATGATTGATTGCTACAGAAGATTTGAATTTTATTGACTAATTAAAAAATTCACACTGCTATGCCTCTATATATTTCCCAATTGCTACATATCACCTGCTATGTAGCGTTTTGGCCACTAGCCTCTGCAACCACTATTTTGATTCTTGGTGAGTGCAGTGGAGGGTCACATATCTTGATTGCTGCTTAATGATTGGGGTTGAGTCAACAAAAGGAATGGAGACTGGAGTATTATTTTCAGACCCAATCTAATGCTTCATTTTCCAGTGGTGAATTTGTTGTGGTAAATAAACACCTTCTTCATGGCTTAACCAAGATGGGTCTTTGGTATCTTGCTCTCAAGAACAAGGTAATCTATGAGAATGGCTCAGTTCTTAAGATCCGAGAGGTTCTTAATGACTTGAAATCCATTAATAAGTAAGAATGAATTTAACCATAGTAGTTAAGAATCTGTTAGTAGTTTTTACTTTTCCTGTTTTGGTGTGGAACCATAATATTGCTGTATCATATCAAGACTCTGGGGGAGATCAAGCAAACGATACTAGTGGACATGGCTGCAGATCGGTTATATAAACCAGAGTTAGAGCCTGAATATCCATATGGACCAAACCAACTTTGGCAAACTCACTTCTTTGCACTTCTCTGCTTGGTCCAAGGTGCAAAGGGGAGTCCTCCGTATGGTGTGTTGGGTGAAGGTGAGAAAAGAAGAAGAAAAGTTGCAAGTATTTTTGTCAAAAAAAAAGGCACAAATCATTGACCCTTAATTTTATTGTTTTTCATCATTAAAATGTTTAATCTGAGTCTAAGTTTAATTATTTCATAAAAATCCCTAGATTTTGTTAATTAATGAAGAATTTTGCATTTGGTTGTGTGAGCATTTTCTCAGGTTGACACTGGTTGTGTGTTGAATCCCTCGAGGATTTGGCCAAGACCTATTTGGAGTTTGGTCTATCTCATTGTATCCTATCTGGTTTCGGCTAAATCCCATCATGGAGTTGGTCCATTTACTGTTTGCAGATCTGGGGTTGGGTCATGTTTTCAACTAATTGACCAGCAGAAATAAGATTAGTAGATTGTTGTAGAATAAAAAATTAAAAAAAAACATTTTGCATGGGTAAACACTGAAGAATGTGGCTGATTCCAGACACAGGAAGTTTTTCGCCATCGGCGGTACAGACTTGTAAAGGCCCACTGGAGCTATTTATATGTTCAGTTACCTGAAGAACATGTCATGTGGTTGGATGGGCCCAAATAAGGATACCAATCTGTGTAAAGAGTTTTTGTCTAACTGAACAGACCCATTACTGAACTGCTGCTTGAAATCATTGTTAAACAATTTCAGGCACGAGGGAAGCAATGCACTGTGGCGCCACTGAGCACTCCCCATTGCAGAAAATGTGGCTCGAATAATTTGTTGAGTGATTTCAGGCATGAGGGAAAAACTGACCAATTTATATAGTTCTGATTTTTTTAGTCTTCATTGTCATAACCTCAAAAGGTATCGGCATGAGGACGATTAATCCATGATTTGAGATTTGGTTTATGAAAATGCCTAACTTACCTCTACAAGCTTCTTTTGTGTTGGTTAGCTGCAGGCACTGCATATTTTTTAGTTATGCTTCAGATGTGAATTGGGATCATGGTTTTAGTACATGGTTTCAGATTCCATAAATGGTTCATCTCTTTTGTGCTGTGATGAAGGCCACAATTTTGCCTTTTTGTTGCCTCTTAACAATTGCCTTACATGCTGTTCCATTGCTCATGAATATGGGGTCTTTTATTTTGTTTGCATTAAATTTTGTATATACAATGCATATATTTATGATTTGTAGCTGCAGTTTACCCTTCAATTGAATGATATAATCATTATGTATTTTTCATGCCCTTTTCAATTGTCATAGTATATCACTGGGAACATCATCTGAATTACATTGCAGATGGTGAAGAAATCTGTTAAATTGAATAATTTAGCTCGTCATTTAGTGGAGCGCTGCGGTTTATTTTCATGGTTATTTTCTGTTCTCTCATTCTGCGGGAAGGAGCTACATGGACCTCACAAGGAATTCTATTTGAAACAGATGGCACTGGGGTTAGAGGTAACTATGCATACTTATTATGCTATGCACCTTTGGACAATATTTCCTTCTATAACATTTATCTTTCATTAAAAAAAAATCCTTTGAGTGATTTATCAAAGAAAATTTTGAAGTTTTCATCTTCAATTTTCACCCTTTGTATTCTTTTTTCTTCTTTTCTTTTCTTGGTGGTTTTGGTATCTCTTGCTTCATACCTTGTTTTAGGTAGATTCCTTCTCTTGCATCATTTCCATTTTTTAAGAATTATTAATGTCACAATTTTGTTAATTGTACATCAAATGCACAAATTGATATCTTTTTTGTTGCAAAGCTAAACCCTTTTGGAAGCTTTTGTTTTTTTTTTTTTTTTAATCGGTAACAATAAAATTTCATTAAAGAAAGAAACTAGTACAACTCAGCTTGAAACAAACAAAAGAACATTCTTTGAAGAAGTACCAGTACACAAGAGAAATGCACCAACCACAACATACAAAATAAACAGAAACTAGTACAACTCAGATTATAACAAACAAAAGGACACCCTTTGAAAAAGTACCAATACAAGAGAAATGTACCAACCACAAACTACAAAATGAAAGCATTTAAATTATAAGACCTATCTCCCATTGCTTAATTAAACAATCTGCCATCCCGTTTGCAAATCTACTAATGTACTGGTACTTTTTTTTATCGGTAACAATAAAATTTCATTAAAGAAAGAAACTAGTACAACTCAGCTTAAAACAAACAAAAGAACACCCTTTGAAGAAGTACCAGTACACGAGAAATGTGCCAACCACAAAATACAAAATAAACAGAAACTAGTACAACTCAGCTTATAACAAACAAAAGGATCCCCTTTAAAAAGTACCAATACAAGAGAAATGTACCAACCACAAACTACAGAATAAAAGCATTTAAATTTTAAGATCTATCTCCCCATTGCTTAATTAAACAATCTGCTATCCTGTTTGCAAATCTACTAATGTATTGAAACTTGACTTTGCATACCCAGAATTAGATGACTAATTTAGTTGAAGAGGAATTAAATTTTCCATAACCCCCTCAACGATTTCACCCAAGATACTACATTATCTGAATCATGGTACACGATAAGATAATGATAGAAAAGAGTATGGTAAATATGAAGAGTTTCCAGGTAGCTAAAACTGTGCTTCATTAGAGTCTTTGATCCCTACATATTTAGGGACCATATACACAACTTCCCCTTTATGACTTCTAAGAACTCCTCCCATAGCTGCCAACCTTGATTTTCCTTTTGCTGCTCTGTCCACATTGAGTTTTAGAACTCCACATAGTGGGGTCCAAGATACTATCTTTACTTTCTTTATAGCACCTGTCTTCAAACAAGCTTCCCAATTTTGCATTAAGTTAGCTATCTTACTATCTGAAATTTCTTTCCTAGAACATGCCCATTTAGCAACCCTCAAGAGAACAACTGATAATAGATCCTGCATGACAATTATTTTCTACTGAAGATTCTATCATTCTTCTATTTCCAAATTGACCAAAGATTGGAAGGAGGAATAATTATCCATAAAATCTTACCATTTCCAACCATTGGAGTCCCCTGCCAAGCTTCAAACACTATCAATGATGAACCAAGAGAGCACTCACTCACTCTGCATTCTTTTGGGGAAGAAAAATAGATGAAGTTACACTGCAGTGAATGAACAAGTGATTTATCAACTCCATCTCCCTCTCACATAGAAAACAAATGTCTGAATGGAATTTGACACCAATGCCCTTCTTCTAAAAACATCTGCTATTGAGATTTTGCCCACCACTGCCAACTGTCAAAAAGCTGCCACACTAGGTGGAACAAGCCCCATCCACATATCTGCACAGGTAGACATAACTACACTACAAGGATCAATCTCCCTATAGAACAACCTTGAAGAAAAACAAGCCTGCAGAACGAGGCTTCCAAATACAAAAGTTGGCTGCATCCTTGCAATGGCAGTTGCAAAAGTACTGTTTAGCTGAACTGAATTTCCAGCATGCCTGAGCTGAATCTAAGCACTAATCTTGAGGACTTATTGATTGAATTTGGCTGAACTAAAAATCAGGGGTTATGCCTTATGGGTCTAGTAGAACTTGGTTTCCATTCGAGTAATGGTCTAATTGTTAAAAATTCTGTGTAAACATGTCACGATTTGGTGGTTTCCTATAACTCCGAATTTGTCTTGTAACTATGTAAAATCCACATCACTTAGTCTTGACTGGTTATGTGTGATGTATTGATGGGATTGCTCTCTCTTGATTTTATGATTATGTACCCAAGTGCTACTTGAATTTAGGACGTTTGTTTTCGGTAGTTTCCGAAGTTTGTCTAGAAACTATGTAAAATCCCTGTCCCTCATTCTTGACTTGTTATATTGATGTTTTGATGGGATTACTCTCTCTTGATTGTATGATTATGTACCCAAGTGCTACTTGCATTTAAGAAGTTCATTTTGGCGAGTAATTCTCGACTCGTGATACTGCTATGTTGTGACTTATAAACTGTTGACTCTAGATTTTTTGGACTACCTTCCAAAAGATTTGTTGGACATGACAAGGGCAGTCATGTGCATTGAAAACATAGTCTGCAGCTAGGCAAGGTTGGAAAACTTGGCGATTTGACTTTTTTACTCTGCTGAGTCACCTAGTTTTGACAAAAGATTGAGCCAAATATAGGGTAAACTCAGCTGACTAGCTGATTCAAATATAAATAATTAATGCTTGAGGTTTGGAGTTAGCAATTTAAAATGTTGATTTAAATGGGATAAATTGGCTAATGTGAATTTATTATCGTTAATGCATGTATATCTAAATTTTATAAGTATGTGATCTATTTTAAATATTTTAAAAATAAATGACTCTTGAGTCATCGAGTTGATTCTCTCCATGACTTAGACTCAATATTTAAGAGCCAGATGAGCTGGGTTTGAGTCACGAGTTTTCCAACATTGCAGTTAGAGACATATGATCCCACTTTAAGGAAATGATGTTATTGGTACCAGCTTTTGAAAGGCCTAGCCAGGAATTATGCTCCTTTTGATGGCCTACCGAGGGGTTATTCCGGTTGGTTAGCCTAGCAGAAGTTTATTCTGGTTGAGATGACCTAGCCAATGGCTATTCTAGTTGTGGAAACTAAGCTAGAAGGGGGCCGTAACTGGTAGGGGTGATATCTGGTTCAGGAAATGGCTGCAGAGGCATTAAATACGGTTGCAATTCTAGTAACTTGTGGCCTCTTTGTTAGATGATAATACTCATAATGTCATTTGTTAGCCTGTTATTGATGTTTATAATCTACACCTAAGGACCATGTTATTCATATGAACCAAGAACCATGTTATGTCATAAAACATGTTTTGAAGAATCTTGTGAACCTTATTTTCTCTTGTTAAGAACTCTATATAGCCAAAAAGACTGTTTTGCATAAGTTCCAAGGCCAATTGTCGTAATGGACTGTTTTCCATAAATTAACTGATTGGTAACATGTAAAAAACTGTGTTAGGTTTCCCAAAGAACTGAACCTTTGCTCAGGGTTGCTCGATCATCTCCTCCAAAAATGTCAATACTTGGCCCACTATGAGATCCTTCTCTAAATCTGCATCATATGGTATCATTGTGTTGGGTGGGTTATGACAGGTATACTGCTTCAACTCTCTAGGAGGAATGACTATTTTGATTTTTGAGAGAAAGGGGCAATACTTTATGGGACTTTACTCTAGTTGCAGCTATTTTGGTCAGTTTGTCTAGAAAGGAAGGGAGATTTTTCCCCTCTCTCCTCATAACACCTGATCCTTGTGTTGGTTGTGATAAGGCTAATAGTAACTTCATATCTTGCAAGTTTTAGTGGGCTGCATGCTCCTTTGCATGATGTATTATTGTGTCATTTTTTTCATTTTTTATTTTTTGTTGTTGAAAAAATTACCATAACCATTACCAGCATGAGTACATGCGCGCACACGCGTGAGAGAGAGAGGGTTCCTACCTAACGTAACCCTCTTTTACTCGAGCTTGGGGCCAGCAGTAAAAACTATCAGAGTTTGGCTATGGCCCTCCAAGGGGAAGGGGTGGGTTGAACTGGATGTGGATGGAGCTAGTAAATATGGACATGAAGTATAGCTTATCTAAGGATTTGGCCCATGATAGATCAGAATGAGAAATAGAATTCATGTAGCCGACCCTAATATAGTTGGGACAAAGCTTTGATGATGATGATGATGCTAATATAGTTGGGACAAAGCTTTGATGATGATGATGATGTTTTCTTGTTTGTCTAAAGGGGCTGTTGTGTTGGGCAGCACATCAGGAGATAGGTTCTTTTATTTTATGTTGTTCCAAGCCTCATCACAGTTTGTTTATGTTTGTGGTGCAACAAATTTTATTGGCCATATAGTAATACATGCCAATTATTAATGAAGCAAATTAATAGTTTACAAAAGAATGAAAGTAAAAATCTAAGGCCAATTGGAGCATAGTAATTTTACGTATTGAGAGAGATGTGAATTGGTCTCAACTCCCAATCATACTGCCTTTAGTTTGTGAATGGATCAGTTTTTCTTTTCCTTAGGTTTCATATAAGTAACGCATGTTTCCTTAGGTTTCATATAGTAACGCATGTTTATGTACTTTTGTTTCTTCAGTAGTATCTACAGACTATAGTTCTATGGATGTTTCATATAAGTAATGCATGTTTATGTACTTTTGTTTCTTCAGTAGTATCTATAGACTATAGTTCTATGGATGTGGAGGTTGGAAACTGCTCCTACTGTGGTCCAATTTCATTCTTTAGTGATAAAGTTCTGGATCAATGCATGATGGTTTCAGATTACCTTTCCACTTTTGCACTAAGTTACGATGCCTTTTTTTATTATAGGTAGTTAATGACTTAATTTCATTGAGAAACATCACTGAGTGGCTCCAAAAGCACAAGCTTGAAGAATTGTCAGAGCTCTCATCTTATTTATTTATGATATTTGTGAATGACTTAAAGTTGGCAAAGGACAACCCTGCATTGGCAAATTCAATATTACAGTTGCTGTTCTCAACTTTGAGGATTTCGCAAAAGAGAAAGATATACCAACCACGTTTCACCTTCTCAGTGGATGGCCTCCTACAACTACACCAAGCCATTGATGAGAAATTCAACAAGATGAACTTCGGTCTTACTGCTGAACTTGGACTGAAAATTATACTTATGAGCACCCCAATGGCTGACATCTTTTACATGGTCTCTCTCTCTCTCTCTCTCTCTCTCTCTCTCTCTGCTGTTGTTATCACAAAACAAATGGGCAGCGAATGCCCTACCCGATCCCTCTGTCTTTTATAAAGGGTAAAATATGGGCCCCAATTGGGCCCATGGCCAACCTAATGGTAGATTCAAATAAAAAATAAAGTGGGCCCTAGTAAAAAGAGAAAGGTACATCCCTAACAACTAGTGGGCTCCGCAATGAGGCTCACGTGTTAAAAAAAAAAGGCTGTAACCAAATCTTACTTAATTGAAATTAGGGCCTTAGCCAAACTTCATTCTAATCGAAAATAGCACCTAATCAAATTCTCACTATAATTGAAAATAGGCCCCAATCAAAATTCCACTCTAATTGAAAATAGGTCCCAACTGAATTTCACAGCAATTGAAAATAGAGACCAGCAAAGTCTCATATTAGTGGGAAATAGAGCCCAAGCAAATTTCAATTTAATTAGAAATAGTGCCCAACCAAGTTTTACCATAATCAAATTCCACTTTAACTGAAAATCTCTCTCTCTCTCTCTATATATATATATAAGGAACCCCTCAAAATGTTATATTCTAAGCATAATGGTGATGATATTTTGCTAATTCTATTTGATTATAAACATTGCATTAGTTTTAACTTAGCATAGCTAACCAACATGGATACATATGAAAAAAAATAAATAAATATTACTGCGTTATAATCATACAGCGATACTAGACCTTATGCAATGAGAGGACCGCTGGTCCGCTACATACCCCTATACTAGTCAACTTTGCAAAACAAATATATATTCCATCGGTTTCCATTATTCTTGATTTTCTGGAATTTTTTCAGATTTTTTTTTGAACACTTTATCCAATCACGCCACTACTTCGCTATACACCCGCTACGTAGCATTTTGGCAGCGGGTCGTTTTGCCCGCAGCAACTACTATTTTCATCCTTGACATTAGTGAAATTCAAGTATATTGTGTTGCGTTTTGATGCTTTTGTAGGAACTATTGGACAATTAGGGGACTTGTTGAGTTGATTAATTCATTTCTTGTGAGGAATAAGAATATTCTATTGTGCAATGTGTGCTTGTGGTGAGCATGATATACTACTATTCGGCTTTAACAGGGCTTCAAAATTGTAATAGAATAAAAAGTATTGAATAAATTGTCTCCTATAGGGGACATTAAACATCATAATGACCTCATTCTTTTATCTATTGGCTTAACTTCTAAAGAGGAACAAAAAGAACATGGGTTTATTTGTGCTTTCAGTGACGATTGAAAGACCTGAGGGTGTATATTAAACTTAGGTCTTTGTTTTGAGTCTTGTATAGACTCAAGATACTAATTTATTTATTGTTCTTGTGGACATGTTTTTGAGGCAGCATAAAAAATATCACAAAAATGGAAAATAGAGTTAGGAACAGATCTGAACAGTAGATAAATTTGAAAGTACCTACCTTGATTTATTTAATGTGTTCCTGTGTAATGCTTTGTACATTTACATGTGGTAAACAGTGAGTAGATAACATGATTTACTTCCATCACCAACCACTGCAGTGATTATCTTCAGTTCTGAGATTGAAAAATGCCAATCTGGAGAAACATCCTGGAATACTTGCCTTGATTATGAAGAGGATCTTGAGATGGTATTTGCTCAAATTTGACTCATGAATAGTATTTTAAGATCTTGGACCTATTTGCCTGTTCCCTGCCCGCCGTCACTTCAGTTGCTTCTTTATGTTGACCTCCAGCCTGCATTACATTCTCTCGAGCTCCCCAAATCTTGGTATAAAAGGTCCATTTTAAACTTTTGTGTAATGAGTTCAAATAAATTTAGGACCAATAATTGCCTACTTATTTATAAATGCTGGGTAAACTATAAGGCATTGCTGGTTTACAGGCGAGTGGCCATTTTCATTTATGATATTTTCTCTTGCTTTCATTAAAATCTGGAATTTACCTCACCAAGCTAATTTAAGTCTGATGCATGATAAAATTCATAATGTGCATGGTCATAATTTCATGAGGTTGTTTCATAGGATGGAGGAAAATTGTTACAGCTTGTTACGTGGGCTGTTGCAATGGCTCAGCAGGCATGTACTACGCAGACATTTTTGTGCATGGAATCTAGCTTGCATTCTGAGTGTGTGTTGGAGGAACAAGAAAGTGAAGATTCTCTAATTCCAAAGCTTTTGCGATGGCTGGTCGCCTCAGTTATTCTTCGGAAAATCTCTAACAAAACCATTAGAAGTTCCTCGGTTTCTCCAGCTATATCAAACACTGATACTCTAGCGTCCCTACTGGAGCATATCAAGATAAGTCAGGGTCAAAGCAGCACTAATGATTATTGTGGCATTGCTGAGGCATTAGCTGCTATAATTTTGCACCTAGAAAATCTTCTTGGAATGAACTACTCTGTGCTTCCCTCAGTTGTTTCTGCACTGTGCTTACTCCTTCCTAATGTCTTTGATTCAACAGGTATGCTGTTTCATGAAGCATTATGTTCCATATTTGCCTTATTCCCGAGTTAAAAAAAATTAGGGTTCCATGACTGATATTTGCAGAAATTGAGATCAAATATGTGAGATGTTTGTCTTTCATTGGTTGTGCAAATGCTTTCCAAATGCAACCATGAGTAGTTTCAATGCTAGAAGTTAGAGAAAAACATGGCCAATCCTAAAGTAAACTAAAAGCCCAGATAATGAAAATTACAAAATGTGGAAAACCATAGAACGATTATTATCTAGATGCCTCAGTTGCAATTTAAATTGTTGTGTGGGGAAATGCCCCTATTATTGGTCAATCAGAACTGAATAAGTTACAGGCTAATATAGCATGCAACCTACCATGCAATTATTGTTTGGGGAGTTCTTGGTTCAGTGACTAAATTGTTTTGCTACCATGATTGAAGAACAATGAAGTTATCGGAAAGAAAAGATGGTAGCCATACAATTTGGAGTTTTCTGTCCACATGCAAAATGATTGCATGAGTGATGGAGCTCCTTTAAACCAGGTGAGCTACACTTTCAGTAGGTCCCCTTATGATCAAGCAAACTTTGTCATGCACCCTCCCCCTGGAAAGAAAACCATAAGAGGTTGTTTGTTAATTTAATTGGTTGAGTGAAGTGAGGTGAATGGTCATTTCAAAAGATAAAAAAAAATGAGAGGGGTTAAATAAATCCTATAATGAGATTTTGTCTTTTAGTGAAAAGAGAATGTAACTTTTTGACTTTTGTGTTAAAAGTCGATATTTTTTTGTTAGTCAGTGATATGAGAAAGTAGTTTTTTGACTTTTTGGTGTAAAAAGCCAGAAGATTTTTTTTTGAAATGTGGTAATTTGATTTGACTCTTTTAGTTATTGTGTCTTGAAATGAAAGATTACTTTAATTTTACTTTGAGGTGAAATCAACAAACACGCCCTAAACCCCACACACCATGCCTGCCTTGATGCATCTCAATTTTCCACTTTTTAGCTGTTGGCATTGAAGCCATAAATCCAGAATGAATGGAATTTGATCAGTCTGATTTTTTCATATCGTTTATCTATGCATATACTTTCCCAACCCTTTGTTTCGTGGTAAGCTGATGTGGGCCTCCATAGAGTTTCATAAAGTTTTTGCTCATTTAGAACATTTCCATCATAAAAAGAGAAACTTATGTTTCACAAAACTGAACCCACCATCAAACTGATGAAGGTGAAGCCAAAACACAGACGAAGTCCATTGTAAATGCCTGTTTGAATTGATTTGTCTCAGTTTGAAATTGATGCCATAGAAACAACACCTCGTAGATATCGATTAGTCTAATTTTTTTCATGTCACATTTATCAGTGTGTAGACTTTTGCATCCCTCTGATTAGCGATGACTGGATGTGGGTCCCGGGTTTTGTGCAATTGTTGCTCATCTATGGAGGTCATTGCCATCATTCACAAACACTAACCAATTTAAAAAAAAAAAATGAAGTGACCATGTAATTGGTTAAGGCTAAGCTTTAGTCGAAATGGTCCAACTGCTGGTTCATTCTGATTGAGCCATGAATATCACCTTGCGTCGATACTTATATAGTAAAGAAAAATTAAGAAAAAAATCTAGAAGTAAGTTATAGGTAAAGAAATCATACAAAAAAATTGGAAAGTTTCAGAAACAATGGTCTAATGAGAAAAAGTCAGAAGTTACATTTTTGATGTTTTTAGAATGACCTAACTATAATTTACTACTTTATATTTTGCCCTAGGTTTGCTTGTTGCTTTGTTCTTAATACACTTTTCGGTGACTATTTTGAATATATCAACAGTTTTACTGTGTTGAGCTGCGAGATTTGGTGATTTTGGTAGATCGAGTGAAAGGTCGATATATAGAGAGAGGATTTAACTTAGTAGAAGCACAAAATTGACATGCATGCAAGAGGGAGAATGGTGGAACGCAGAGTGGAGAGAGAAGTGTGGGAGGAGAACACAGAGTGGAGAGAGAAGTGTGGGAGGAGAAAGGCTTCTTTTCTTTCTTTCTTTCTTTTTTTTTCTTTTTTATTCAATGTGACTAGCAAACACTATGTTATAATCAAGGATCAAATTAGCAGTAGTGGATAGCGTTGCGGCCGGTGGCCAAAACGCTACGTAGCAGTGTGATTAAAAAAATTATCAAAAAATTTTGAAAAAATTTCAGAAAATCCAGAAAATTGTAAAGAGTTAGAATATGTGTTTGTTTTATAAAAAAAGCCTAAAATAAGGGGGCGTAGTGGTCCTCTAAATGCATGATGTCCTATATCGCTGTATAATTAAAAAATAATAGTATCAACTTATTTTTCACATGGTATCAAGAATCAAGATTCAAGACTCAAAGTCAAGATTCAAGAGTCAATAATTTAAGACTTAGAGAGATTAATAACTAGAGTCAGTGACTCAACATTCAACACAATAAATGACATAATAAATAATAACTTTATAAATAACATTGTATTTAAAGAGTTGAGACATGAGAGTTAATATAAAGTTGAGATTTGAGAAATGATTAGAGGAATACCTTTACCACCAAAATGAATGTCTAGCAGGATATGTGGCACTGGCATCGCTGTCTCCATCGCCATAGTTGTTATCATTGGCACTACTCCCACTAGTACCAACATACTGCAACTCCCTTCTATATTGGTAGGCATTGGGATCCTCAAACACAAAGAAATGGGATGGACTTGGATTTGGATGAGAATATTGATCAAACGACCCTGATTCTGAATATTGTTGTGAGGATGATTCCGCTTGATCATGTGCGTAGTCTGGTGGGACATACTGTCAGTATTCAAAATATGGGTTATGGAAAATAGGGTACCAGTTTGCTATTTGTTGCCCTCCAACATTCGCACTCCTACCATCATTTCCTTGTCCATCACGGGGTCTTTGGCATACATAAACATGACCTGGCCTCATACGAGATGAATCTTGAAATTCATCCACAATTTGAACGGGAGTATTTACTTCGCCTTCATGGTAAGAACTACTTGGCTCGGCCCCGCTTCCTCCTTTAGATGGAGAGTCATTACTTGGAGCAATGCTTGAACTCCAACTATCAGAGCTCACTGTAGATACTACATGAGAGGGCTCAGGTTCAATCCCCCTTCATGTTCCAGTTTTTGTAGGTGGTTGAGGTTCACTTTCTCCTTCTCTTTCGTCTTCTTCCATTATTCCTCATATATCCTGGTGTAAATTCTCATCTCCATCTAACAATGGATCTTCTATATCAGCTAACCATGGAAGTAAGGGATCATCTTCCTAAAAGATTTTATCCAAATTTATAGGGCAATAATTCGGATCATCCCTTTGCCTCCTTTGTCTATTTTTGACTGTCAACTTCAAATTGTAGTGACAATACACTAACTTGTTCAGTTTTTGCATTGCTATCCGATTTCTTAATTTTGTGTGAATTAATGAGAAAGTACTCCAGTTTCTTTCACAATTTGATGAAGACACCGTTTGGCTAAGGACCTGAATGGCAGCAATTCTCAAGTGTGGAGCACTTTCTCCAAAATTGATCCACCACTCGGCTAAAATTGAAAAAAAAATGAACATAAAAAATTAGTCATCCACAATCCCCATTCCACGGCAGATAACATAGATAAACGTAAAACTAGTACGTATCGAGGTTAAAACTATTTATACCAGGATATAAGCTGGTTATTGATCTAATTGCCAACGGGTCTGCAAAACTCCCTTGTCTCATTGTGTATATAAAAATCTACCATATGCAAAGTACAAATCATTTTAAATTTGTCATAACTCACAACTTAGGTAAAAATCACAGTACATTTAAAATATAATAAACGTTATATCATATATGATATGTCACTTACTTCTTGTAAAGCTAATACTTGTTCATTGTGATTAGGAATTACTTTCTTCAACACCCCCTTCAGTCTTACTTGCAGCTCGGTATCAAATTTGACAGTTTTCACATTTTTCCTCTTTCCGATGTCCTCCAACATTAAATCTATACAATGTGCCGTGCATGGGGTCCAAAACAAGTTTTTTCTTTTTTCCATTAACAACTGCCTGGCTTTCTTGAAATTGGCACCATTATCTGTAACAATTTGCACAACATTTTCCTCACTAACACTTTCAACAACTTTATCCATAAGGCGGTAAATATATTTTGCAGTCCGTATATGTTCAAATGCATCAATGGACTTAACAAAGATGGTCCTAGCAGCAGAATACACTAAAAAATTTATTAACTGTATTTGTGTGCTGCTTGTCCGTCTGTCACACATAATTGTGACTCCCCTTTCCTCCCATATACCTTTAAAAGTAGCTACCCAACTCTTTATATCTTCATACTTAATTTCTAAATATTTGGTCCTCACATCATAGACAGAAGGTGCTGTTATACCGGGACTAGCTGTAGCTGCAACATCTAGTATAGTTTGGAAGTAAGGAGAATCCACAGCTTGAGGGGGTATGTTCTTATGAATTAGCCACTTTGTTGTTGCCAAGGCTAATCTGTTTCTTGCACTTTTCAAGGCCCCCTTAAACAACTTTGAGATTTTAGGCTGTTTAGCCAACTCATTTCTATGTGTTAGAGGATCAATTGGACCGGGTATAGCACTATTAGGAGTCCGTAATGCTTTACGAGAAGAAATAATCTCAATGTTATCCTCCTGTTATCGAGTGCTGAATGCTCGACGCATTGCTCCAGCCATACCTTTGCTCCTAGATGAGCCCCTTGGCCCCCCTCCCCTAGATGAGCCCCTAGATTCAAAGTGTCTTCCAGTACTTCTTCACATTTCATCCATTTGTGCCGTCATAAGTGACTCTCTTCTTACAGCTTCCATTTTTTGGTCATCACCCTCATCATCAAAATCAGAAAGAATTTGCTCCCCAAACACCTCATAGCGGGCATCATCAACTTCTTTACTTCTTTTTTCTTTGATCTCTACTTTTCTTTCTTTTTCTTTATTTAGAAGCTATTTCATCTTTTCTCTAAGCTCTTTTGGTGCAACTATACATCCCGCTACATTGCCTGAAACATGAGCCAAGTGCTACTTGAATCTTGTAATACCCCCATTAGTGATTTTACCACACAAATTACATTTTATTTTTGACCTATTTCCATCAACTGCTACACCGTGTGCCCATGCAAGATCTATATCGCGCACCATCTTAATTCGTAACAAATTACAAATCATCATCATCATCATCATCAAAGCCTTATTCCAACCATGTTGGGGTCGATAACAAATCACAAATGATGAGAGAAATTGAACTTTGAGGCACACAATAAATACCTGCATATATGATTTAGTTGACCACATTTAAATATTTTTTTTTCAAAAAATCCTATTAATATGGCATATGAAGTATGAACTATGAACATAAAAAATTAAATAAATTCAAAAAAAAAAAAAGAAAGAAAGAATGTGTGATTGTGTGATTCATTCATAGGATTCATAGATCTAACACTTGAGAGTGATTTTCAAGCAATTTGGTTAGTGTTTCTTCAAAAAAAATTTTTTTTTGAAGAATAAAAAATAAAAAATAAATAAATAACCCATAAAAATGGGGGTTTGATCTATGAGAATTATAGATCTAGCTACTTGGGAGTGATTTTAAGTTATTTCATTGACCGCATTTAAATAAATAAAAATTATTTTTTTTCAAAAAATCCTATTAATATGATCATAAAAAATTAAATAAATTCAAAAAAACAAGAAAGAAAGTGTGATTCATTCATGGGATTCATAGATATAACACTTGGGAGTGATTTTCAAGCAATTTTGTTGGTGTTTCTTAAAGAAAATTTTTTAAAATAAATAAATAAATATATCTGAGAATAATAAATAAAAAATAAATATAAAACCCAAAAAAATGGGGATTTGATCTATGAGAATGATAGATCTAGGCTACTTGGGAGTGATTTTAAGTGATTTAGTTGGCCAAATTTAAATTAAATTAATTTTTTTCAAAAAGTCCTATTAAAATGAATATAAAAAATTAAATAAATTCAAATAAACAGGAAAGAAAGTGTGATTCATTCATGGGATTCATAGATCTAACAGTTGGGAGTAATTTTCAAGTGATTTGGTTGGTGTTTCTTCAAGAAAATTTTTTTTTCAAAAAATACAAAAATTCGAGAATAAAAAATAAGTAATAAAAAATAAACCATAGAAAATGGGGGGTTTGATATATGGGAAACATAGATCTATCACTTACAAGCCATTTCCAAGAGATTCATGAAGGAGAAAAGAGGAATAGAGCCATAGATCTAAAAAAGTCACATAAAAAATACCTTTTGAGAGATGCCTCTTAGCTCTAAAGAAGATGAATGATTTAGATTTGTTGATCTTGATGTGTTTTTGGACCCTTGTTGCTTTTGGTTTGAAGGACGATGGAGATAGGACCAAAAAATAGTGGAAAGGGAAAAGGAAAGATGGAGACTGGAGTGAAAGGAGTGATATGTGAATATGGGCCCATCAGGGGCATTTAAATCGCCCAGCCCGCAGTGGCCGCTACACACCGCTATGGGTGTTAGCAGCGCTAACACCCATGTATCGTAGCGGTGCCGGCCGCTACGGCCAATAGAGCGGTGCTACGTTTTGTAGCGGCCGCTATTTTATTCCTTAGTTATAATGTTTATCAAGTTCGGGTATCCGTGTGACATAATATTATGAATCATGGGAAATATAGAACTGAAAAACAATAAATTTTCTACAGTCCCTCTGAATCTGGAGCACGCATTATAATAATGGCAGCCCGCTATCAGGATGTTGAAATTTAACACCCATATTCCTTTGGTCAAGAAGTCACTAGCTGTCTTTGGATTTCTATTTACGCATTTGATCTCTTAGCTCACTACTTTCTTTAGCCTAAGAGAAAGCTTCAGTGTGCTTTCTTTGCTCAACAACTAAAAAATGCAGTTTCATCCTATGATACATGGACTCGCCTAAATCCATGATGCACCCACACCTGACACATATGCATCCTCATCTAATACTTATGCGCATACGTCATGTCTAAGGTATTTGACATACTTTCTTAATGCGCACCCGCACTTGATATGAACGTGCATCCAATACTAATGCCGAGTACCAGTTAACATAGGTTTCATCATAAGAGATGCCAAAACCCCATCTGACGCAGTCTCAATTTGACGCAATCAGACTGTCGAAGGGCCCAATAAACCAAACTTGATAATAATCCATCAACAATACATGTGCAGAAAAATTAACAGAAAATTCTGAAATTCAGTTATGCAAAGAACGGGCAAGTAAGAAATGCAAACTGACCTTAGATGTGCTTATCAATCCAAGGGAAAGTGGTTTGACAAAGGAGAGAGGAAGAAACCAAAGCAGCACAATACTTTACTCAGAAACCATAGACTGATGAACTGTATACTGTGCAGTCAACAACTGTTTGGTATATGTAACACTCAAAACATAAAAAGAAAACCCTAGTAATCCTATCATAATGGAGTCCTAATACAAATAGAAAGCTGAATCAAGGTTTTGAAATATATTACTGCAAAAATCTGTAAAGGAATTGAAGAAAAATAGCAAATTTCTAAAACTCGAGTAGCCCCAGAAGACTTTCACATGGCCTCACTTTGATCAAGTGCACATGACAGTCTTAAAGGCGACTCTCTGGTGACCCTAATGGTGTATGACTCGTGGGGTTGAGCTGGTTCTGACCCACCAAACTGTAGGCCCAAGTTGCTGAACGTAGGGCTCTTTTGCGAGTTTCTGGATTTCCGAAAATGGCAGAAATGGCCTGTTATTTAATGTTACAATAAAACAGTCCCAAAAAATCAGTTTTGGGCTTAAAAATGGGATTGTTTGGCAACTGTAAATTTATAATCCAAAATTAGTTTTGTATCATTCTTCCCTGGTTGGAAAGAACTTGCCCTTGAGTTTGCATTGTCATATTGCCACTTATGTTGGTGCTTTCTTTTCTTGCTATACATCTGCCACTTATGTTGGTGCTGTCTTTTCTTGCTATATACATCTGTTGTGGAGCTTGAATCTGTAGACTTCTCTTTGTGCTGCCCTTTTGTTGTTGTTGTGTGTCTAATATCCCAACTGCTAAATTGAGCTTTCAATCTGATTTGCAATTTTCTAAACCCGCTTGGTCGCTTCTTGTTGCCAAGGATTAAAATAGTAGTAGCAGTTGGTGTAGTGATCAGCCGCTGAAATGCTATGTAGCGGGCCCTATGTACCACGTAACGGAGTGATTCAAAAAAAGGTTAAAAAAATCTGAAAAATTTTCAAAAAAATTAGAATATTGTAGAAAGCTAGATTTTTATTTTTAATTAATTAATTAATTAATTTTTTGCAAAAGCAACAAAGACAAGGGGGTGTAGCAGTCCCCTTATTGTGTTTTGTGTGTGTGTGTTTTCTAGCTTTAGATTGGAAGAAAATAATGTTAGGGACCCAACTTGGAAAAGAACCGTGGCAAAAACGGAAGAATAGAAGTATAAAGAGAAAAAAGGAGACCCTTTGAAACCTAACTGCTATTTATTGGCACTAACACTCAAACAACATAGCAGCCCTTGCCGTTATGGCTGATAGCAGCCGCTATTTTGATCTATGCTTATTGTCGTATTACTACTTCCCATAATGGATTAACATAATGGTACTAAAGAGGGGCTTGTAGAGTCATAGTCAGCTGTTTGCATTCTTGCTAGGGCACAAATTCTGGCTAGGCTTTCATAACTAGTGGTTTGCACTCTGGCTTTGGCACAAACTCTAATGCCACTTGATTTTCGACTACAACTACTTGCTCATCTTGGTATTTTTCAAAATTTTTATTTTCTATATTCAGTTCTTAGACAATCATCTTCCACATATTCGTCAAATCTAGGAGGTCCATGTCATCCATGTGGGCCCCCTATAGAAGGGCATTGGGTCCAGCGAGCATCCGCTTATAGAGAGCAAGGGAAACTCTAAAGGACTAGGTATTTAGTGGTGTAAAAGTCTCCAAATCGGAAACATACAAGTCTTAATCCTAGATATATATATATATATATGTATGACTTGGTTTTTACCCCATATGAGACCTTTTAAAACTGTGTGGCAAAATTTGATTAAAATTCCATGAGCCAAGGTGGACAATATCACGTGTGTAGTGGCTGGGTCATCATAGGTGGTATGAGAGCTGAGGGCTCTGTATTTTGGTGTGGGAGTATGTCATGCCTGCGGCCCCCCTGTAGAAGGGCGTTGGCTTTGGCAAGCATCCACCTCTAGAGAGAAAACAGGGGAAACTTAAAAGGACTGAGTAGTGGGTGTTATAGTGAATCTATAAAACAATATTCGATGTTCTTAGTAGCTTCCATAATTGCTTCTTTTGAATTTTCGCATTACATATCATCATCATCATCATCATCAAAGCCTTATCTCATGTTGGAGTCGGCTACATGAATTCTGTTTCTCCATTCCGTTCTATTTTGAGCTAAATCTTTTGATAAGTTAAACTTCTTTAAATCTAAATTAATGACTTCCATCAATGTTTTCTTCGGCCTACCCCTACCTCTTGATGGGCCGTCCACCTGTATAGCCAAACTTTTTCTTACCAGTGCCATTACTGGCCTACACTCAACATGTTCAAACCATCTTAAACGGGTTTCTCTAATTTTATCCCCTATTGGTCCTACCCCTAAATGCTCTCGAAAGCGCTCATTTCTAATTTTATCTTTCCTAGTTTTACCACACATCCACCTAAGCATTCTCATTTCCGTTACATCCATCTTATGAATATGCGTTTTCTTAATTGGCCAACATTCTGCTCCATATATCATAGCTGGTCTAATCACTGTCCTATAAAATTTGCCCTTCAATTTCGTTGACATTCGTCTATCACAAAGCACTCCAGAAGTTAGTCTCCACCTCAGCCATTCAGCTTTTATCCTATGCTCCACATCTTCGTTAATTTCCCCATCCTTACCAATCATTGAGCCTAGGTACCGAAAAGAATCTCTACGTGGTATCTCATGGGTTTCAATTTTGACAGTTGTATATATCCACTGAAGTTACAATCCATATATTCTATCATATATTCTATCTTTATATGACTTATTTTAAATCCTCTAGATTCTAATACCCCTCGCCATTTCTCAAGCATTGCATTTGCACCATCTCTTGATTCATCCACTAATATTATATCATCTGCAAATAACATACACCATGGAACTTCTTCTTAAATATGCATAGTTAACTCATCCATAATTAATACAAAGAGATAAGGGCTTAAGGTTGATCCTTGATATAAACCTATAGTCACGGGGAATCCACCTGTTTCTCCACATGTGGTTCTCACATTTGTTACTGCTCTTTCATACATATCCTTAAAATATTCAATGTAACCTCTGGGGACATTCCTTTTCTTTAAAACCCACCAAATTAAATTCCTCGGTACTCTATTATAAGCTTTTTTTCAAATTGATAAAGACCATATATAGATTTTTTCTCTTTGTTCGATATTTTTTCATTAATTGCCTAAGTGAAAAAATAGCTTCCATAGTTGATCTTTCTGGTATAAAACCAAATTGATTTTCAGAGATTTTGGTCTTCTTTCTCAGTCTTTGCTCCATTATTCTCTCCCATAACTTCATAGTATGATTCATAAGTTTAATCCCTCGATAGTTAGTACAATTCTATATATCTTCCTTATTCTTATATATAGGTACTACAATGCTTCTTCTCCATTCATTCGGCATTTTTTTTTCACAAGTATCTTATTGAATAGTCTACATAACCAATTTACCCCAGCCTCTCCTAAGCATTTCCATACCTCTATCGGAATACCATCTGAGCCTGTTGCTTTTCCTGTCTTCATTCGCTTTAATGCTTCCTTCACTTCCACCCCTCTAATTCTACGGAAAAAAGTATGCTCTAGTGATGAAGTATCCTCCTTAACTCTTGTATCATCCAAATGTTCTTCATTTAAAAGTTTGCTAAAATATTCTTTCCACCTTTCTTTAATATCGTTGTCTTTCACTAGAATATTTTCCTCATTGTCCTTGATACATTTGACATGATCTAAGTCCCTACTTTTCTTTTCTCTTATTTTTGCGAGTTTAAAAATATCTTTTTTTCCTTCTCTTGTTCAACCTATTTTAGAGGTCAACGTATGTTTTGAACTTTGCACTACTTACTATTTTGTTAGTTTCTTTCTTTGCTTTCTTATGCAGCTCAAAATTTTCCATATTTTTAGTCCCCTGTCAAACTTTGTAGCAAAATCTTTTCTGTCGAATAACTTCCTGAACCTCCACACTCCACCACCATGTTTCTTTATTAGTGTCTCTTTCCTTTTGATTCTTCAAGTACCTCATTTGCAACATTCCTAATGCAATTAGCCATTTGATTCCTAGAAATTACTTACTTCCCCTATCAAAGTAGGTTTTGTAGTGTGTTTCTCAAGAGTAGGCCAAGGGCAATTTTGGCATTGTCTTTGTAGAAGTTGTATGTATTTTTATAACTAGGGTGAAGTGTCTGATGCAATTTCATAAGAAACTGATTCCGTTGCTTGACCTCATGAAGCTTTTGAAAAGTTGGTATTACATCATCAGGGATAGTAGCATAAACTAATTTTGTGAATTCAGTTCGAAGGTTGATGAATCCAGAATAATAGTCTTGTATATACTTATTACCCTGGGAATACTAAAAAATTCCTTACACTAATTGAAATCTCCTTGCTAAATTTTCTTGATTATAAATCCTTCTTGAGTAGTGTCACACCCCTTTAGCACTTTTATGGGGTCACAGATTTGAGTTTAATCTGTGGATCCATTGAGCTTAGGACCCAGCTAATAATCCTAGCATCATTATACTCCTATTGAGCCAATTTCGTGGTTTCTATGGGCTTGGCAGTCAGCCCATTTATAAGACCAGTAGTTTCTTTCCTTTCACAGTCTTCAGAACTGAAATTTCTATGAAGAGTAGTTTTTTGCATTCGATGTAATAGGTAATATCTCAGATTTTTCAACCGACACAGAAATCAGATGACTGAGCCCTTTTTCATTTAAGAAAAAAAAGGCAAAATTGGGCAGAAAATGGGTCTGGAGGACCAGAATTTCCACAGAAGACCATATGATTGAGGTTTGAAACTTCGTTTGATTGCAGATGAAACTTTACAGATTTAATTATCACACGTTTATGTTCCTAAAGCAAATGAAATCACCTTGATGAAGGAAGCAAAAAATAAGTTTCAATGGTCATTAGAAAAACATATGCAACTAACTGCCAAAAATGAAGAACCAGTAAGAATCATTTCTCTCGGAAATAAAAAAAAATCTGAAAAATCCCAGGATGCTTCAAAGCAAAACCTGGACTCAAAATAGTATCCCAAGTGAGCCCCATAGGTAGGCAGAATAATCCTGGGGCATTCGAGCGACTGTTGACAGACCTCTCCTAGATTTGTTTTTCTTCAAGACTATCTTCTCTATTAGTGAGAAAAGCTATCAAAATGACCCTAATACAAATCCCTTGATCACAGAAGATCACAGGTGGCCAGATAGACAAGACACTGTCATCGGTCTTTAAAAAACTAAATAAATAATTAAGAAAAAAAAAACTTTGAGAGAAGTCTTTCACTAGTAAGAAACATGAGAGAGTCTCCATTCCCAAAAAGAATATGTGCCACAAAGAAGAAAGCCAAGGAAAGCCACACAAGACTTTCCTAGTACCAGAGGAGCTCTGATACCATATCATCATCATCATCATCATCAAACTGATATTTAGAGAGAGATGAAATACAGAACATAAGAGAGATGAATGTCGTGCCTCCTTTGAGGATCGACTGTTCTTATATAAGGGTTTAATTCCCTAATTACAATCAATTACAAATCTTAGATCCTAAACTAAAGCCACAAATTAAGTCCCTAATTACAATCAATTACAAATCTTAGATTCTAAACTGAAGCCACAAATTAAGTCCCTAATTACAATCAATTACAAATCTTAGATCCTAAAACTAAAGCCACAAATTAAGTAACAACCTTTGACTAATTACAACGTAACAAAAAGGTACAATAAATGAGCCTAATGGACTTGGGCTTGCTTGACATGAAATGAGCCTAATGGATTTGGGCTTGCTTGACACCCCCCCTCAAATTGATGCTGGGGAGTCATAAAGCAGCAATTTGGAAACAAGAAATTGATGACGAGGACGAGGAAGTCCCTTTGTGAAGATATCGGCAAACTGAAATGCTGTAGGAACATGAGGAAGAGTAATGACACCACGCTTATATTCATCGCGAATAAAGTGGCAGTCAACTTCGATATGTTTGGTGCGTTCATGGAAGACAGGATTTTCAGTGATTCGGATAGCCCCAGTATTATCGGCATGCAATGGAGTAGGAGAGGTTTGAGAAAACCCGAGTTCCGAAAGAAGTCCCCGTAACCATAAGATCTCAGAACAAGCAGAAGACATAGCCCTATATTCAGCTTCCGTGGAAGAGCGGGACACCCGTTCTTGTTTCTTGCATTTCCAAGAAACGAGAGATGTTCCAAGGTACATGCACCAACCAGTAGTAGAACGGCGTGTGTCTTGACAGCCAGCCCAGTCAGCATCTGCATAAGCGGTCAGATGAAGAGGATTATCCTTTGGATAATATAAACCACGAGGGACAGTTTTGAGCAGATAACGGATAATGCGCTTCACAGCTGTCAAATGAAGGTGTCGAGGAGCTGTCATGAATTGGCTCACAAGATGAACAGCATATGAGATGTCAGGTCTAGTGATGGTGAGATAGACAAGACTTCCCACCAGACGCCGGTAGGTATGAGGATCAGGAAGAAGATCGCCATCATCTTTACTCAACTTGAGATTGACCTCTACAGGCGTATCAACAGGTGAAGAATCATTGAGGTCAGCCAACTCGATAAGATCTGATGTGTATTTGTGCTGATTAACAAATAAACCTTTTGGAGATTGATGCACCTCGAGGCCCAAGAAATAATGCAAAGGACCCAAATCCTTCATACGGAAGGAATCCCTGAGAGAAGCTTGGAGAGATTTGATCATACGATCATCCGTGCCAGTGATAATAATATCGTCAACATAGACGAGAAGCACAGTAACACCAGTAGATGTGTGGCATAAAAAGAGAGATGGATCAGAAGGACTCTGGGTAAAGCCACTCTCGCATAAGCGAGCCTTGAAGGTTTCAAACCAAGCGCGAGGAGCTTGCTTTAAACCATAAAGCGATTTGCGCAGGCGACAGACAGACCTCTTGAAGGGAGAGGAGACGCCTTGTGGTATCCGCATATAGACTTCTTCGGGCAGGTCCCCATGGAGAAATGCATTTTTGACATCCATTTGGTATAAAGGCCAGGATTTAGAGGCAGCAATGGCGAGAAGTAACCGAACAGATGTCATTTTTGCCACAGGTGCAAACGTTTCCTCATAGTCAATGCCATACTCTTGTCTGTTTCCGAGTGCTACAAGTCTAGCTTTGTGTCTATCCAATGACCCATCAGATTTAAGCTTGATCGAGTAGATCCATTTGCAACCGATGGGTTTAACTCCGGAAGGACAATCCACAATATCCCAAGTGTGATTCTGATCCAATGCATCCAATTCCTCCTTCATAGCCTGGTTCCAGCAATCGTGTTGGACAGCCTGCAAATAAGAACTTGGGATAGAGATAGAAGAGAGAGTGGTCATCAAGGAAGTATGGGTAAATCCATACCTATCAGGCGGTTTAGAAGTTCTGGAGGAGCGACGTAAGGGAGGAGTAGGTGTGGAACCATGTGTCGGTGGAGGATCAGGGGGAGGACCATCCGCAGTGGGAGGTTTCTCCTGACGGTGGTATACAAAAGCAGGATTAAACCGAGTAACAGAGGTTTGATCCGAAAAACCTGGTAAGAGAGCTGGGGAAGAGGGATGAGGACTGTCCATGTGAGTGGGGAAGAAATATTGATTTTCAAAGAAAATAACATTCCGAGAAACCCTGATACGACGACCAATGGGATCATAACAAACAAAACCTTTTTGATTAGTGGCATAACCCAAAAAAGCACACCTGCGAGATTGTGCTGTTAGTTTCGTTCTTTCTGTGGGAGGTAAATGAACAAAGCAAACACAGCCAAAGGTATGTAAGTGATCAAACACAGGATGATGACCAAACAATTTAAAATGAGGCGTTAAATGAGCAATGGTATGTGATGGAAGGCGGTTTATGAGATAGACAGCTGTGGTGAGAGCTTTAGTCCAAAAACGAGGGGGAACGGATGCTTCAATCAGAAGAGTTCTAATGACAGTAAGAAGATGTCTGTTTTTCCGTTCCGCGACTCCATTTTGTTGTGGAGTATATGGACAGGTACGTTGGGAAATGATTCCATTATTGTTTAAAAATGATTGAAAATCCTTGGAAACATACTCCCCCCCTGAGTCTGAGCGCAAAGTTTTAATGCATTTAGAGAATTGGTTTTTAACATATTGAACAAAAAATTTAAATGCATTAAGAACATCAGATTTTGAATGTAATAAATAAATCCAAGTAAATCTGCTGTAGTCATCAATGAATGTTACAAAGTACTTGAAATGACTATGTGAAATGGTCGGAGCAATGCCCCAAACATCACTGTGAATTAAGTCAAAACATGTAGTGCTCCGTGTGTTAGAAGTTGGAAAGGGTAAAGTTTGACTCTTCCCTAATTTACAAGCATCACAGTCAAAAGAAGCAGAATCAACAGGTTTATTTATTAATCCAGATTGAAATAAAGTAGACATTGTAGAAGCAGTCGGATGACCTAGTCTATTATGCCACAACCGAGAATTATTCTTAATGAAAAAACAAAATAACTGATGTAAAGTTTTATCATGAATAAATGAAGACACTGGTAAGGAAAAAAGTCTTCCACGCTTAGGCCCCCTCGCGATCACTTCCCCCGACTCCCGGTCCTGCACAACACAACCAGAAGGAGAAAACAAAACATTGCAGTTATTTTCAACAAGTTGACCCACAGAAACCAAATTGGTAGCAAGATGAGGAGAAACTAAAACATTGGTTAATGGTAAGGGGCTAGGGATATCACCAACAGAGGTGATAGGAAGATGATCTCCATTGGCAGCTTGGACAGTAAGATGACCAGTGTAAGGAACAACATTGTGTAATTTTAGGGCTGAAGTGGTCATATGGTTACTTGCACCAGAATCTAAGTACCAGGTATTGGAAAGAGAGGAAGCAGTACCTGCGATGTGCATGGAAGCTAAGGCATTGATGATCATTTGGTTTACCATCTCAGGGGTGAGAGGAGTTGTTGACGTAGATTGGGAGGAACCAGGTTGGGATGAAGAATCAGACTGCAGAGAACCACTGAAGTCAGGTGAAGCATATGGTGGAGTAGTCACAGTGTAAGCACTAGGAGCTGACTGTACGCTGTAAGTACCAGGGGCTGGCTGCACATAGTTGCGGGAAAGAGAAGTGCGATTCTTCTTCTTGCACTCTTCAAGAACATGACCAGTGGCCTTACAATATCGGCAGATTTTTGCCTTACATTGATTTGCATAGTGACCATATTTCTTGCAGGTATGGCACTGAACTTTACTGATGTCCCTAGAAGGTGGTCTAGTTGTAGCAACATAGGCAAGGGGAGTCTCAACAGATCTCTGTTGTTCCAGTGTAGTTTGAGTGACCCGACGTTGTTCTTCCCGTAGAAGTTCCTGAAGACAATCATCCAAGCTAGGAAGAGAAGCCCTGCTCATTAAGTTAGATCGAACTGTCTCAAACTCGAGACGAAGTTTCATAAGAAACTGATCCCGATGACTACATTGCTGTAATGGAAGTAATTCCTGGAGAAGAGCTGCAGATACCGAGGCAAACTTAATCTCATCATATTCGGACCACAGTCTGCGGAAGCCATTATAATACTCCTGAATAGACTGGGTGCCTTGAGTGAATTGTGAGATTTCAAGTTCTAATTGAAACTGGCGAGCAGCATTGCCCTGTTGGTAAATTTTCTGAAGATACTCCCACATTGCACGGGCAGTGTGGCAGGGTTTGAGGTTGAGAATAAAATGTGACTCAACAGAGCCCAGCAACCAGGTCTTGATTTTAGCATCCTTTGTTTTCCAAGCTAAAATTTTCTTATCATCTTCTGCAGGTTGAGGTTCAGATCTATCAATGTGTCCCCAGAGTTCTTTTCCTTCCAAATAAATTTGAAATTAGAAGGCCCAGGAGGTATAATTTGTACCATCAAAGCGAATCAGGGCAATCTCATGTTTGTCCATGACTAAAGAGAAGGAAGAAACCCGCACAAAGCAGTCCGGAAAGGATATTGGTAAAACAATATCTTTTGGATGGCCGAGATGAAAAGAAATGGACAAAACAGAATTTCTACAATAAAGGGTAGATGGCCTACCTCAGATGATCCATAAATGGTGAGAAAATCTTCAAAAAAAATGTAGAAATCCAGACGACCAAGATGGGCTGGTCCAGCTGAATGGCGATGATGATCGCAGGTGGGCCACTTCAGATCTGAGATGAACAGGGATGATCAAGGCTTCCAGATCTTGGAAGATGACTCTAATGATCAATAAATCAGAAACAAATTCTTCATAAATCCTGGAAGCTTCAGGCGACCAAGATGGTAGGATTCCGCTAATGAGTTGGTGAGAATCACAGGTGGGCCACGTCGGATCTGAGATGATCAGGATGATCTGGCTGAAGAGAATGATCACAGATGATCATATACTGGCTTCCAATGTTTGGAAGATGATGTAGGAGAAGATCACAGATGATCGAGCTCTGATACCATGATATTTAGAGAGAGATGAAATACAGAACATAAGAGAGATGAATGTCGTGCCTCCTTTGAGGATCGACTGTTCTTATATAAGGGTTTAATTCCCTAATTACAATCAATTACAAATCTTAGATCCTAAACTAAAGCCACAAATTAAGTCCCTAATTACAATCAATTACAAATCTTAGATCCTAAACTGAAGCCACAAATTAAGTCCCTAATTACAATCAATTACAAATCTTAGATCCTAAACTAAAGCCACAAATTAAGTAACAACCTTTGACTAATTACAACGTAACAAAAAGGTACAATAAATGAGCCTAATGGACTTGGGCTTGCTTGACATGAAATGAGCCTAATGGACTTGGGCTTGCTTGACACAAACTCTTATCCCAACTATATTAGGGTTGGCTACATGAATTCTGTTTCTCCATTTTGTTCTATTTTGAGCCAGCTTTGATACCATATGAAAAAAAAATTCTAGAAATTATTGGGTTCCTTTTGGAGGACTCCCCATTTTAAAATTTTGAATATCTCATATATGGTATGTATACAGGAATTGTATCCCCTCTAATTGGGGTGGTACACAACTGAAATCTCCAAAATTGGGCTACCTAAGTCAGAAAATATTTGTAGATTTGTTTTAGAAAAAATGTTTAATGGGAGCAAGTGAATTGGTAGTCCTTTGGTGGAATCATGTGGTGAGGGGTCCAAGTGCAGATTAGATGGCTCTAATAATTAAGGCCTGATAAAATTTTATAGTCAGGGATCATTATTTAGTATATACTATGTACATAAGATGTAGTATCATGACATTGTCAATCATGTAAAATGTGTGATACAGTAGTACTTAGGTCCTACTTGTTGCTTATTTACTGCTAGTTAATAACTACCCAGTCCACCCTTAGGTCTAGGGGATTGATATATGGAACATATAAATATAGGGGCAAAATCAAATGAAATGGTCTTTGTGTAGGGGAACAAAAAAGGAATGAAATGTTCTGTGGGCCAGAGTTTTGGACAAAAAAAAATAGATCGTATCTTTTCAAAAAAGTTCCAAAACGTCCAGGATATTTATGAGAAAAAGTACACCTCCCCCCCCCCCCCCCCCCCCCCGCCCCCCCCCCCCCCAACCACAACCACAACAAAAAAAAAAAAAAAAAGAAAAAAAAAAGAAAGAAAATGGACCAAATAACATTCATATGAACTATCGTAAAGTAGTGACTGATCTCAAAAAGGCACCAAATTCAATCCAAGTTTCTTCATTCTTCTTATTTTTGTTAAAGAATGAATGATTAGTGATAAGTCTTATAGGACTGCGAGGGCCTGTTGGCTGGTCCTAAGGGACTCCTGCTTGATTTAGCTCAGTTTGATGGGCCTGGCCAAGCAGGGCCTCTCAAGATGCTTATTCACATCACATATGTAGCTGAACATCAGCTGTGTCAATTGCATTCTGAAGTGTATGTTGGAGAATACATTGCAATCTTCATGAGCTAGTAACCTGATTTACTATCCTGCTGTATCATTCCCTATTGACATCTCGTATTTTCATTTTACTCAATGAAATGTTCTGTAGATACTTTAAAAATTTGTTAAGTTATTAAAACAATGGGTTAATAAAATGTATGATCACTCGTGTTGTGCTGTTTTGGCCCTGTTTTCTTGTTAAGGTGACAAATATCTCTTTTGGTGAAAGTTATATGTATATTTTTATCTGACTTGCCTGTTTGCTTAGTGAAATTAATGCTGAAAAGTATTTTTTTATGATGAAAAAATAGACCCAAAGGAGAATTTCAGCGGCAGCCAAATAGCATCCCTATGTTCGAAGATACATTGTCCTGTTGAGGCCAATCCTGCTTGGAGATGGTAAGTATACATCTTCATTAAGCCCCTCTCTCTCTCTCTCTCTCTCTCTCTCTCTCTCTCTCTCTCTCTCTCTCCATGCACAGTGTTACCATTACAATCCTTGATAAATCAAGCCTAGCATAAGCAGAGCCCATCTTACTTGTGTATGTCTTTCTGTGTGTCTGTACATCTATGTATCATACATACAAATTTTCTGATGAGAACTGTTTGCAGAGTTCTTATGTGCAGCCCACCTTCTATGGGCCACTTGATCCACCTGTGATCAAGTTACCCCACTCTCACACACGCTTCCTCTTGCCCAACCTTCCCTCACCATGCCGGCCGCTGCTGACTAGCAATGAATTGTTGCATGCCCAAATTTGACATTGAAAAAAAAAAAAAAAAACTGTTCACTTGAGCTCATCTATGAATGGGTTAGGATGTTATAATGGGATTTGATATTTTGTACACTTTGTATTATGTCTTGTGAAGGTCTTTCCATCTTCCCTCCCCGATGATTGGTAAGGCTTCGAGTGGGCACAGAGTGAGTGCAGTCTTATATGCCAATGGTTTGTGCCAAAATAGATTATATATATTATAATCATTATCAAAGCCTTATCCCAACTATGTTGGGGTTAACTACATGAATTTTGTTTTTTCATTCCAATCTATCCTTAGATAAGTTGATTTTCTTCAAATCTAATTTTACTAACTCCACCCACCTCTTTTTCGGCCTATTCCTTCCCCTTGATTGTCTATCAACTTGTATAGCCAAAATTTTCAATGTTGGGGCCGTTCCCGGCCTATGTTCAACATCCCCAAATCATCCCAAACAAGTTTTTAAAGAGAAATATGCCCCTTTTAGTAGGACCCACTGGGATGTATGATGATTTTGAAAGTTTGTTGGATGAAAAGATCTATATAAGACTTACCTATATACAAGATTGAGACTCCATAAGATCAACCCAACCTTTTGATCCATGGCCCTAAAATTTAATGGTTTTAGAGGGGCATCGTTTTCTCACGATTTCAATCCAATGGTGAGGAAAAGTTGTTGAGTGTTGGACGTTGGACTATTCTTCTTTTATATATATACATACATACATATATATATGAGGAAGCATACTATGCATCCATCCGTCATCATAGTGTGAGGGACACTTTTTTTTTTTTGGACTTAACAAGGTCAAAAAGGTGTGATGAGGTGGATGGTTTTGTCTTTTTACACATTAATATTTTTCAAAAAAGGAAGTGTCCCTCACTCTATGGTGAGGGATGGATGCATATTAATATTTTTTTCTTTCTCTCTCTATATATATAGATATATATGGGCTTTAATCTTGTGAAAACTATTTTTACGCACCTACCATGAGAACTCTTTATGTGGGTCCCATTTGGGGATGGGACCGAGGGATGGAAATATCTATGTGAGATAACCCCAAATATCAAGTTTGGCTCTAATTACGTGTCCCTACCTCCTTCATCTGTGGCCCACAAATCCAGTCCATATGAATTGGTGCACAGTCGATCCAGTAAATTCGAATTTGACCGAAACTTGGGGCGTGTGATATTAGGGGGGGTTTTGTGTATTGCAAGGTTTGGATTGGGTGATAGATGGGCCCTACCTAGAGTTCTCACAAAAAAATGCTGAGAACTAGTTCTCATAGGATTATTTCCTTATATATATACGAGGAGCACTAGATAGTTCCTGAGCATTTTTTTAAGTGAAAATGTCCTTCTATGCAACGAATAGGAGATTAGGAATGTAGAGAAGCAATTAATGTTATTTTAAAAAAGGAGAAAAAGTCACCACATGACTTGTCCCTTTATGTGCATAGCCAATGAGATGCGTGAGTGCTTCCCTCCTCAGGAATATGTCATCACACCAAAAATGGGCAAACCTTCAAACTTATCCGCATTGGCTATGTGCTCATTTTACCACGCATCTTATTAGCTGCGCACATAAAGGCTATTTGAGCATTTGATCTCTTGAAAATCTCTCTCTCTCTCTCTCTCTCTCTCTCTCCCTGAGTTTGACACCCATCTGAATAAATTGGATTGTTGGATTGAATGAGAACTTGTCAGCTGTTGATATTTGAGCGCTATCGCATGGTTCATAATCGCAGTCGCCATCGTGGTCGACCTTGAAAATCATGATGTGGCATTGTGTCGTAGTTAGTAATTATCAAGGTACCTTTTTTTTTACTCCAAAAAATCTAGAATACTATCAAATGTTGGGAAACATTATTATTATTTTTTCCATTAGTAAACACTTTAAGCAAAATAATGGTCCTCCTCAATTATGACATCCCATATCATTGTTTTATCTGAAAAACTTATAGAGTCTATTTTGAATTAAATATATTTACATATATATATATATTAAAATTAATAGGTTGAAATATCACAATAGAGTGCAATCATAATTTTGAACCATTAGGGGGTGTTTGTGCAGCCTCCTTTTCTACAGAAAACCACACTCAACATGGTGTCGGGTGTTCGGTGCAAGACGTCTTTACCCTGGAGAAGGCACCTTTTAATGCATATTTTCCGTGGGAGAAAGGATTGTCGTTTCTCACCACGGACTCTCAGAAAATGGCATCCGCAGACTGGGTTTCCTCTTCCGCGGAATGCTCCAAACGTACCTTTAGAGTTTAACATAAGTAAAGAAACTAATAGTCGTAGTAGTGCAATGCTCAATTACTCAATCAGCTAGTATATTGATACTACTTGTATGTGTTGCTAAACCTCATGTGTTCCATATCTACAGGTCATACTATCAGCCATGGAAGGACCTATCTTTAGAATTAACAGATCTACAAAAGATGGAAGAACATCACGCTTGTCGATCCGTTCTTGTGATCTTCACAAATGCTCTAAAAGCAAGTTCAGTAGAATCCTCTGGCTTATCATGTCCTGATGTACAGGAATCTGGCCTATTTGCTTGGGAAAAAAATGTTGTTCTCAGAACTGAACAATGTGTAGGCACATCAGATGCACCATAATCACGAAGCTATTTAACATAGCGGGAGGGCACTTTGCATTGTTTTTCCTGAAGTTGCTGGAATGCTGTTTTGTTTTTTCATTCCTTAGTCTTCTTGGGAAAAATCTACCGACCTGAATGCCCAATAGGGTATACGAATGTAATGAACAGAGGGCAGGCACTCATCCATTCAATTAACGTACTGCTATTCTGATGTTATCTGACATCCGTGAGGTCTAACATTTGCCCTGCAGCACAGAGGAAAATGAAAGAAATGTTAAATTGATTTGTTTTTTGAAATTCTAATGTTAATCATTTACTTGGGTTGTTAAATCTTTTAGGTATACTAGGTAGTCATTTTGAAGAGGGCATTCTTCCTATTGGGCCAGGGAAGCCTTGTAAAGCCATGGTCAATGTAAAGACACGGACGCAGTGTACTAATTTTATCCTTTATTTCTTTGTTTGTTTTGATGTAAAATCACCTGGAACTGTTTTGGTGGTGTTGTTTTCATGAAGTTTATTGTCGTCATCAGTTTTGGATCTTTGATAATCCTTCAGCTTGGATACAATTTTTTGAGGAAGAAAGGACTTATAGTGAATGATGATTTGTGATTTTTAGGCTGTTTATTTGATGTAAAGTCAACTGGAACCTTTGTGATAGTATTTTCTTGTCGCCAGCGTTTTGGGATATTTGACAAAATCCTTCAGTTTCGTTCTAACAGCAACTTCCTTTTTTAGGGAAGAACGCTGCCATTCAGACGTTTGGGGATGCATTTTAAACCAACAATGATAATAAAAAATGGATGACCCAGATATTCTTTCTTTTCCAATAACACATTGGATTCCCTTATTTTCTTACCTATCTTTATCGGGTTTAAATGCAATACAAAAACAATTTCTCTAGTAAATACTCACATAGAACAAGATAACTCCCGGGCCAAAAGCCAAAAGTCGGAAAGCTGGACTAGTAAAGGATAGCTTAGATAATAAAAAATAATAATAATAATAACTCACCCACACATTTGTAGTCTCATAAGCCTACGGCCTTGGATCGGTTGTTTCTGTGAAAGGAGGGTGTGCCCCCACCAAGCTAAATGCCGCTAAGCTTACTCCTATAGCTTTTTAAGATTTTTTTTTTTTTAAGAATTTCACCTGTACTTGGGAGGCTGCAGCTATTATGGGCGTTCATGAATTGACTCAATGGTTGCCAACAATGGTTGATTGGTGTCTGCAACTTGACATCACACAGCCCAATGCCCAATGATCAATCCCATCCCTAGGTCTTCAAGTTGGTGGTAAAGAATGGCCTTTGATCCCGATGGCAAGAGGTGGTGCCCTTACCTAAATGCCCATGGGTTCATAATTGGACAATCACCCTCTCTCTTCTGAGGGTTGTTTTACCTCAACCTTCTCTCTGGTTCCTCACCAGAGAGCTCACTCACCTCAACCGAGGTCAACTTGTCAACTTTCCTCATCAGAGGATTAAGGTCCCAACTCCCTAAGTTGGGTAAAAAAAAAAAGTTGGTTGTATCACTCCTTTACCAGTAGGCCAACCTAGCTAAAATAAATCATCATCATCATCATCATCATCAAAGCCTTATCCCAACCATGTTGGGGTCGGCTACATGAATTCTATTTCTCCATTTCGTTCTATTTTGAGCTAAATCTTTTGATAAGTGCAACTTCTTCAAATCTGAATTAATGACTTCCATCCATGTTTTCTTCGGCCTACCCCTACCTCTTGATGGACCCTCCACCTGTATATCCAAACTTTTTCTCACCGGTGCCATTACTGGCCTACGCTCAACATGCCCAAACCATCTTAAACGAGTTTATCTAATCTTATCTCCTATTGGTGCTACCCCTAAATGTTCTCGAAAGCGCTCATTCCTAATTTTATCTTTCCTAGTTTTACCACACATCCACCTAAGCATTCTCATTTCCGCTACATCCATCTTATGAATATGTGTTTTCTTAATTGGCCAACATTCTGCTCCATATGTCATAGCTGGTCTAACCACTGTCCTGTAAAATTTTCCCTTCAATTTTGTTAGCATTTGTTTATCACAAAGTACTCCCGAAGCTAGTCTCCACTTCAGCCATCCAGCTCTTATCCTATGCTCCACATCTTCGTCAATCTCCCCATCCTTACTAATCATCGAGCCTAGGTACCGAAAAGAATCTTTACGTGGTATCTCATGGGTTTCAATTTTGACAGTGGTTTCAACACTTTGTATATGTCCACTGAAATTGCAATCCATATATTCCGTCTTTGTACGACTTATTTTAAAGCCTCTAGATTCTAATGCCCTCAGCCATCTCACAAGCTTTGCATTTACACCCTCTCTTGATTCATCCACCAATACTATATCATCTGCGAACAACATACACCATGGTACTTCTTCTTGAATATGCACAGTTAACTCATCCATAATTAATGCAAAGAGATAAGGGCTTAAGGATGATCCCTGATGTAAGCCTATAGTCACGGGAAATCCGCCCGTTTCTCCACATGTGGTTTTCACATTTGTTATTGCACCTTCATACATATCCTTTAAAATTTAAATGTAACCTCTTAGGACATTCCTTTTCTTTAAGACCCACCAAATTAAATTTCTCGGTACCCTATCATAGGCTTTTTCCAAATCGATAAAGACCATATGTAGATTTTTCCTCTTTGCTCAGTATTTTTCCATTAATTGCCTAAGTGGAAAGATAGCTTCCATAGTTGATCTCCCTGGCATAAAACTAAATTGATTTTCCGAAACCGTAGTCTTTTTTCTCAATCTTTGCTCTATTATTCTCTCCCATAACTTCATAGTGTGACTCATAAGTTTAATCCCTTGATAGTTGGTACAATTTTGTATATCTCCTTTATTCTTATATATAGGTACTACAATGTTTCTTCTCCATTCATCCGGCATTTTCTTTGTCACAAGTATCTTATTGAATAGTATACATAACCAGCTTACTCCAACCTCTCCTAAGCATTTCCATACCTCTATCGGAATACCATCTGGGCCTGTTGCCTTTCCTGTCTTCATTCGCTTTAATGCTTCCTTCACTTCCACCCATCTAATTCTACGAAGAAAAGTATACTCTTGTAATGAAGTATCCTCATCCACTCTTGTATCGCCCAAATATTTTTCATTTAAAAGTTTACTAAAATATTCTTTCCACCTTTCTATAATATCGTTGTCCTTCACCAAAATATTTTCCTCATTGTCCTTGATACATTTGACATGATCTAAGTCCCTACTTTTCTTTTCTCTTATTTTTGCAAAAATCATTTGTTCAGAATTCATATTTGGGTTGTAACAAAGTTTTACGCTGGCTGTCACCTACCTAACGCAACCCTCCTCCTTTACCCGGGCTTAGGACCGGCAGCAAAACTGGCGGAGTTAACCTAGCTAAAATAAATAAATATAAAAATAAAAAAGGAAAAATAAGAAGAGGTAGAAGCAGCAGCGACAGCACGACGACACGTTAAGTTGGGGCACGAAAGACCTAGTAAAGCACCATAAAAAATTTCAAACTGCTTCGAACTGTCAATTTCATAGACCAAAGTCTAAATCCTATCTATGAGCTCCGTAACTACTCCACATGTCCCGACTCATCCCTTCATACTAAAGCTATGACCTGGCATCACCATTTCCTCTTGAAATAAAATTAAACTGCTTAAGTTTGGCTACATCAGCCATTCAAACTCATTCTAATCTCATCGTATAGCAAATCCTCAAACCAATATGGCACTTCACAGAAAAATAATAATTAAGACTACTCATCAGTACATTGGAAAGTTGATATACCACAGGTGCCAGCGCCATGAACAATTGTCCCAACAAAACGGCCGTAAAAGATTTTTTTCTTTGAAAAGGAAGATGATGACAATGATGATGAAGAAAAAGAAGGAAGAGAAGAAGAAAAAGAAATGGACCAGTTTACAAGAGGATTCACGCAATGTTAGTTGTCCACAACAAAGGTTTAAATTATCCTGCAATGTTAGTTGTCCAGAACATAGGTTTAAAGTATTACTACAAGATACTATCAACCTGGCAATACACATTGGTGCATTGACTATTTTGGCTTTCATTTGAAAAAACATAATAATAACACAGTCCATATCTATTGTCCAGTATCAGCCTGTACTCAGCAATATGTATCGACATATCAATATTACTTGCGTGAGAATCAGGCACCCACGGATACTTTGCATCAGTTTCTAAAACCAATACATATAAGCCATTATTTGAAAACATAATCCAAAAAGCAAACAAATACCTAGCACAAAAAGATACCCTACTAAATGGAGCTAAATTGCTTGAGATTTTTCAGGTTAACATACTGTCAAATCAGATGCCCCCCGTACACACACATTTTAAGTTCCAAAACCATAAAAATAATTGTCCTTGACTAAATAAACCCAGAGACACAAGACTCTGTTCTAGACATTTTATAGTAGTAGCAGATGGCAATACCATACCATCATTAAGTACATAAATAAGGTTCCGTGAAAACCAAATACTTCGCCATGTAGCAAGCAGCTGAGTAGAATCAGCTAAATAAGGTGCTGTGAGTAAGCCATTGTACGTAGCAAGCAGTTGCCAAAAATTAATCCTGTTAAAAATCAAACTCTCAATGTAAAAACGACGGACTTGAGTAACATTTGCTGTACAGGATGATCTTCATGTGACTATGCAGCTCACCTGATGGTTCATTGAAGACCAATACCCGATCGCTGTAATCTGCATGCAATTCTGGTATAGGCAATGGAGAAAGAAAAGAAGGAAAAACTAATTAGTGTTCAGAAACCAACTTGATACTGGAAGAATGGTATAACCCGATCCTTAGTTAGACCATAAGGTTTGTTGAAATAACGAGAGTAAAAAACTTACAGACCAAGGTGTAAAAGACTCAAGCTCAATAATTGGCTCACGCAAAATGCATCATCAAATCCATAAACCAAACTGTATAAACTAAATGCTTCATCAATAAGGCTGGAGCTTGAATCAAATATGAGTTTGGTTGTTTGACTTTTCAAGTTTCAAATACTAATTTTCCTAGTTTGATCAAGTCTTCTGGCACTCAATGTGGCCAGGCACTTGAAATACATGGATCATGCCACAAATTGACAAATTTTCAGTAACTTTGCTAACAAATCAAGCCAAACTACCATCACCATACTGTAATTAGATTGAATACTTCTCTAAGTAAAATGGAATTCATCACATGCATGGAATAAAAAAGGATATGGTGAAAAACCTTTGTATTTCAGAAAAATCCACGTGCATGCCATAGAAATGGAGCAGCTTGTGGCATGCTTGCATGGCCAGTGCAGGGATGCTTTCCTGCACCGGCTCAGGTAACAGTTAATTGACTGCTATTCAGAGTCTTCATAAACCTCATTATCAGACAATTCATCAAATGCCCTCATGTCAACTTGGTAACGAAGAACACCACCAATGCCACCAAACCCTCTGCAGAACTGTGAACCCTCTTGAGATTTGTTCGTGACAAACTCAAGAGTGCACCCAAAACGCCTATATTCATTTGCAAACCACTCCAAAAGGGGTAATTTTTCTTGAACCTCTAACTCGGAAGAGGAAGATGAATCATGAAAATTGCTCTGATCAGATTCTTGATCCTTGTTAAGATGCTTTATAACAATTTCCCCAGTACCAGAATTCTTTAAGGTGTATCTATTGATATCCAAATTTTCCCACACAATCAACGTCTCCACTGCACCCATTTCCAGAGCCTTCAGTGTGTCTTCCACCCCAAAAACGTACTTCCCAGTATCTTGGCTAATTTCCTCAAAGTACTTCCCAATCAATTTCTTTTCCTGAATGAATTTTACATTCGATAAAATCTCTGATGACAGCTCAATGGCCTGATTAAAACCATTCTCCCCACCGTAAGAGACATCAACCACATTCAGTATCTTGGCCTGGAGTCGGGGATCAAACATATCTGACTGACTCAATTCAGTCTTAAAATCAGCAGAACCGGCCAAAATGAGTCCGGAAACATTGGGCTGACTCGTTGAAGGGTTGATGAAAAACTGTGTTGCAAGCTCGGCTGTCTTTCTCACGTAATTGTGACGTTTCTCCATCCGAAGCCGAGCAAATCGCAGAGCCGACTGCCCTCCTCTTCCATGTTTCTTTGGAAGGTCAACTGTAAATTTGTGCAGAACCTCACGAGTATTGCCACTCAAAGTACCAAAAAGAGTTCCATTACCATCCATAACAATGAAACCAAACTTATCATCAGATTCTAGAAGTTCATTTAGAGCCTCAGTATGGAACTTGTTGTCACAAAGGTACAGTGAGGCATTTATAGGCTTGAAAGGCTCAAAGTCTATTGTAACCTTCTTTTCCTTCCCATCTTCAGTAACAATAGTCCCAGTGTAAAGCACCAATCCATTTGTAGGAACCTTACTGTAAAGCTTAAGCCTCTGTTGAGCAGAGGTAATGGCACCTAACACAGACTGCCGATTGACTCTACTCTTGATGTTAGAAGCAGTTCCAAATTCGTCCCCCAACATCTTAGTGACCCGAGAGATTTGATCACATGGTGGCATAATCAAAGAGATCATGCTTGTGCCATTGCCTCTTGCAGCTTCCAGTGCTTTGATCAGTTTCTTAACTTTCCACATCTCAATGTTCCTATCGGTTTCATGCCCGTCAGCCATCTCGAGAAGAAAAATGCTAAACACCAAGGAAACTGTATCTACCTGTAACAGAATACCACAAAAAATAAACCATGCATTTCAAAATAAACATTATAAACCTTATTAATTACTTGCAGAAAGCATAATTGAGTTAGTATCGATAGTTAGAAACATAGAAAACTCCTAAACATAGAGAGTCAATGAAAAATGATTCCCCTGGAGTTGCAGACCATAAAGGAAACAGTTCTCCACACTATATATATTGTAGATAATTGCAAAGTTATTTTTTACTTTGTAGATTAACAGATGTTTTACACATTGTAAACCAAAATTCAAATAGCCTACCATTCGAAAAAAAAAAATCAAATCACTTTTATAAGAAGTGGCATGCAGTTCCACTCATATGGCAGTGAAATCAATGGAAGAAAGATAAATCCCATAACTTTTTGATCAGGTTCCTACTACATGGACTGATTACCCATCATTACTTTTGCAATTCTAGGGCTGGTGATTGGGTTGTGCTATTGAGGCAATTACCACAAAGGGAACTTCATCAATTTTAAGTTCTGATCTTTTTATACTGGAAGATGCCTAGAAGGGCCTATTTAAATGTCAAGTTTTTTTGGTATGCATTCAAGTTGGATAAGTTACTAATGTCAAAGAAATGGAACAATTATTTTCTGGTCTGGTACAGTGTAGCTTTCCTTGTCCAGTGTTGAACATTACCCCAACCTACTAGATCTGAAGATGCACTCATGGATGAGTCTTATTTCCAATTTGAACATACGGGGTGAAAGAAGAGAAAGGTAACCATGAACGAATCAAAATTGATGGCAAATTTATCAAAGTTCTTTAACCATAAACTAATCTAAGATTGAGGCAATCTACCAAAATTCTTCCAGCAATGTTATTCATAAGTCAGTGGCAAAACTTTCATACCAAATAAGTACAACATGTGAAATAAAGCTTATGGATTATTCAGGGCAACAAGTGAAAATGCAAGCTAAAACTCAATAATTGCATGCACCAAGGGAACAAATTTACAATTGGATCAAAATTTAGGATGATGTAAACAGTTGAACAAATATCTAATGACAATTACAAAAAGGAGAAGATCATGATAAAAAAAAAAAAGAGAGTGAAAGGTTCCTCCATTGCGTGACTAACAAACGGATGAGAGAGTAAATGTCATTAGATGGATGAGAGGGTGAATGTCATTAGAATGGAGTGGGGAAATGAGTGTTGCGCTTCAAGAAATTTTCAAACCTCAAGTTAAATGACTTCTTCCTAGCCAACTTTGGGGCAGGAGCATGCTTAATGGGTGAGGAGAACCCTTTGAAAAGACACGGACTCCTTTGCCTCAAATCACGAGGGTCAACTAGTATTGGGAATCCTTTGATTGATGTAGGATATACTAAATTGGTTTTCTCAGGTGTCATTTGAGTGAGTGATTCTATTGAAGTAAGACGTCGCCAATTAAGAAGTATTGCGTGTGTTTATAATGACTGTTTCCCAGGTTCGTTTAACTGTGGAGGGCAACCTTTCCAATGCCATTAGTTGCTTCATCTTTGGAGGTATCCGTGAAAATCCAAATATCTTAGTCAAAATGTACTATTTGTTAAAACTTTTTATCATTTAATTTTATTGGCAGTCTTCAAATTTTGTTTATTCAAATTTATTGTAAATGGTACCTGAAATCGCAAAATCAGTTAAGGAAGCTAGGATATAATCTTATGAAGAGCACATGCATGCTGGTATGTAAGTAGATATAAAAATATATCATAATGATATGTGTGAATGGTTAATAAGTTTAGGATAACTACATGATATTAAAAAACAAAGAAATTGCATTATTTTTTTATTCTCTTTACATAAAAAATAAGAAAAAAACCAAAACAATCAACCTTACATGGCTAATGTCTCTTGAAGTTAAAAAGGTGGTTTTTTTTTTAAATGAAAATTAAAAAACTGTTCATGAAAATAAATGAGCAAAAAAGATTTGAAAAAAAAAAAGCAGAACAAAATCCCATAATACAATTCAACACTTTAGACACATGCATGTTCCTTAATCTCTAAAGCCTCCCCAAAATCACAAAAGTTCTCAAGTATTTTTTTAATCACCTTATAACCTAAGTAGTTATTTTTGCAGTATGAAGTAGTGGTTATAAGTCCTACCTACCTAAGGATCAATCCCTAGGTAGCTACAGGGTGAGAAGCCTTGTTGTCATCGGGTTGTGAGGCACTTCTCAATCACTTTATAGCATTTTAAAAATAGAAATGCAAACAGAAGAACAAAAAGATAAACATAAATTTAAAAATAAAAAATAAAAAAAAGGATACAAATGGTAGCCCTTCAACTATGACTGTTTTGCTCATACAATTTGCTTGATTCCTATGGTTCGATAAAACAAGTATCGATTCAAAAAATTCACTCCTAAATCGATTCATTGTACAGATACAAATCTTTTTTCCTTAGGATTTAGTATGAATTGTAGAAATTCATATTAAGAGTAGTAGCATCCTAACAACAACAATTACAATTATATAATCAACACAAATCATGAAATTAATTTTTTTTATTCTTTATTGTAGTTGTCTTTATTGGCATTCGTTTAGCATTTTATTTTGCAAATACAATGTTTTACCCTTTTCTCTTTTATCAAAATTTATACTAGATATTGCTTCTAATTTTGTTCAATTAAATATTGATTTCAATTTTAACTAATTCTTTTTTTTTATCTTGCCTTGTATCCTACAACTTCCATTATTTTCTGTATTATATGTTTTGGTTATTCTTTCTTGAGCCCTTCTCTCTATCCTCTCGAGCCAAGTTGACCATAGAAAACGATTTGGCAGAAGCAGTGAGGTGGGCAAATTATTTTGACTTGAGGTTGTAGAGATATCAGTTTCTTTTTAATGTAATTAGGGAGTTTTCCTCAAAATGAGGGAGTTGTCCTCCTAGTTAGATGTAACTTTCTTTCATGTTCTTAAGTCGGCTAACTCCTTGGCAGATGGCCTAGCTAAATAAGGGATAAATAGAGTCTCACAGCCTCACAGATTCAATTTGTTGCAAGGTATAATCGCTTTTATATCCTTGTTGTTGTCTTTGCTCTGCCTTTTCTCTTAATATAATCCTTGCTTGTTATTGTTCCGAAAAAAAAAAAAATCTTTCTACTATTTTTTTTCTTTTCAGTCTCTCTAGAAAACAGCTTTTTATTATCGTTCTTCTTCCATTTATTGGATTATTATCATATTCTCTTTTTTTTAGATATCTTTAAAAATAAATAAAATAAATATGAATTTAACCTTTGAATTCTTTTTGCATTTTCTTCTTTTTTATTTTCCATTTATCAGGATGGTGTTTTATAGTTTCTTTTCTTTTTCCTTCAAAATGCTCGAGCAATTTGCATTTCAATTTTCATTTTTATTTACTAAGTTCTTGTCTGTTCTTTCTCTCTTCTGTAATTGACAATGGCATTCTCCGTCTTACAATTTTTTTTTTTTTGTAATTGTCCTCTTCATTTTTCCGATTGTTCTCTACATTCTCTAAGTATGGGTCAGCCCACAAGTCATGGGACAGATCTGGGTATGGCTAGTCCGGTACCAATGTTATAGCTAATCATAGCATCCCAAGTCCCAATAATGAAATGATCATACTTCAAACTCTACGTCACAAACCCAATCATACATGAGCTTGCAAAAAGCTACCAGACAATGTAAAGAATCTTTAATTCTTTATGCATCAAAAGCCATCTTTGTGCCAACACACTCATGGTTGAGCGGTGTTGGCACCTTCATATCTATCACATACATACCTTGGGATTGATCCTAGGGCCTTCAAATTGGAATTATCACTCCCGAGTCCCATCTTTTCACAAGATACCGTGATCCACCCATTTTACAAGCTCTTGAACAATGGATTTGATCATCGAGCAAATGTGGTTTTTGAACTTGGAAGGGAGTCTAGGGATGGTAATGGGTTGGGTTTAAACGGGTATCCACCTTGATCTGCTCTTATTAGAGGCGTGTTTGGTAGCCGTTGGTAGGATTTGGGTGGGGCATTGGTTTTCATTCATTAACCGGGGGCGGGTTCGGGTTTTTTGAGCACATCAACCTAACCCGCCTCATGTATCTTTACTTCACATATTACTCTGTGCATTTTTAAGTGGCAATGAGAAAGAATGTTTTCTTGGAGGTCATGGTTCAAATTCCCTTAGACACATATTTTTAATAATTTTTAAAAATATATAATAAACCATAGTCAAACCCAACCCAACCCAAGGCGGGTATGGTATGACAACCATCTAACCCACCAGAGAGAGGGGCAGGTACAGTATTGCAGAAATGCCAATTGGGGCCCGTTGCCATCCCTAGATGGGACTAATCCATCCCAATCCTCTTCCAACCACAGGCCATGATCATGGCACACTGGCCCCACGGTGAAGATCAAATCTCCGACCAATCAATCCATAGAGACCCAATCCACTATGACCTTCATCGCAGAGAGCTTCAAACCCACCCACAACACGCAAGGAATCACAACCATCCATTGCGCAAGCCCTTATGATAATGGGTTTAATCACCACACAAACGTGGCTTTTGGACCACATGCGTTAGATCCACCGCAGTGCTCTTCCAACCACTGATCAAGATCAACTCACGTGGGCCACACAGCACAGATCGATCCTCCCATAAATAAATAAATAAATCAATCAATCTATAGAGATCAGATCCTCAACAACTCTATCGCACCACAGGAAAAAGAAGCCGATCTCTCGCGATATGGAATCAAACCGAACGACTACAAAAACTACATAGATCGTTAACATCTATTCTCAATTCCATGCAATAATTAGGGTTTCCTGACTATAAAGATCACACATCAACGCATATAAAAATCTCACCAATGAATCCAAATCACGCAACGAACAACAACAGGGAAACAGAAACCTTTATGCTTCATCTGGATCGAGATCTTACAATCATATATCAGCAAACACCAACGAAAAGAAAAGAAAAGAAAAGATTCACAAGCTAACACAGCAAATCTGGAACTAGGGTTTGCGTTTTTTCACCTTCTTCTTCTTCTCTATCCTTCGCGAGAGCAGGTGCAGGAGGCGGGGACGCGGAATGCCAGGTTGGGTTTCTGCGTAGGGACGACGGAGATTATAATAATAGCGCCTTTTAATGAAACGAGGCACGCATGATGTTTTATCTACGATTTCGCCCCTCGGATGTGGTCCTGCTGATCTTAACCGTTAAATAGTTGTGGATTTAGATCAAGTTGTGGCCGCCATCTCTATTTCTGTTCCAATTAGGAAAAAACGTGGGAGGACACGCCGCACCACTTGATTGGTAGAAGCATTGTTGGTCAATGCATCAGCATGTGCTTTTTTATGTTTTTTCCCACGGAGGGTGGCTCCAATACGGAAACAATAATACTAAGCCAGTTGAGCAACCCCACGAGATTATGATCAGGCATTTATATCCATTCTTGGTCACGACGTGTTGATCACAGTTTTCATCAATTATACCTTTGATCAAATTAGTATCATGAGTGATGGTCATCAAAGTCTTACTTCGTTCGTATTGGGATTGTGTTAATGAATTTGATTTCTCTGTTGGATTAATATAACCGTTAAAAAGTGGCGGGCCTATAAATTTTATTTGAGGGGTGTAGACCCTTAATAGGTAGGTTAGTTTTGAGGCGAACAGAAAACTTTTATGTAGATTTCAAGAGTAAACTCAGGATTTATATTAGAATTTTTGAAGTGGATACAAAAATTTTGTATATCGAAGCACCCTGAGATTTGACAGTGCAACTGCGCTCATGCGACACTATCTAAGTCTGCAGCTGGATAAGTATTGTTTTAATAACATAAGGTGAGAGTGGGACACTGATTTTGAGTGTTTTATTTGGAAAGAAGGTGTGAAAGACGTCCATTTGATCCGTAATCAAATAAGTGGATGAAAATTAGGAAGCATCCTAATTTTAGCGGACGACATCCACATGTAGGGAATATAAATAGAATACAACCAGCGGCTAGAATTCATTGTGTATGCAGCCACGTGTTTTCTATTTTTATTTTTATGTGCTCAGCAGATTACATTCGTACACAGACCAACGATAAGGTGGGACTATTGGGTGGCGCCTCTTCACCGACCTTGTTCGGTCCATATTTTCAGATTGAGCTGATGATTAAAGAATCCAAATTGGGACTTTACTCTAGAGTAAGAGGGGTAGTCATCTTTTTCTCCATTGCAAGGTTGTTAGTCCTATTTAGAGTAATTTTATCTAGAGATGTAGTATAGTTTGGTGTCACCCGAAGAATATTGTGGATATGTTGGAGACGTAGAGTCTTGGTTGAGTGGGTACTTTATGCAGCATGGTTGAGTTCTATTGAAGATGATCCCTTTTGTTGTTTATAGGTCTAATTGGAAGGAAAAAAAGGGTAAGATCTTTAGGAGCTCATCTTCTTCCATGGAAAATTTGATCTCTAAATTGATATTTATGATTGCGAAATGGGCTTTAGTTAGAAAAGGGTTTTCCAAGTTTACTCTTGATGATATCCTTTCAAGTTGAGAAGCATGTATGGTTTGTGGTACTTTAAAGGATGAGAGATTGATCCATTGGAGCTTCCCTTCAGAAAGGTTTTAAAGTTTAACATGGACAGTGCTTTTAAGGGAAACCCAGGTCCAACGAGGATTGGAGGAGTGCTTCGCGATAGTAAGGGTGAGGTGCTTTTTATGTTTTACAAGCATGTTAGTATGTGTGATTCTAATGAAGCAAATGTGCTAGTGATTCTGGAAGGCCTTAGGTTGTTTTCTTCAATATATGGTGGTGCATTGCTTATAGAAAGTGATTCTTCACGCGATCGATTGGGTGTCTAATAAGAAGGTTAATACATGGAAGTTTCAATTTCTTTCTAATGAAATTACAGAGTTATCGGCTAACATTAATGTTATTTTCTGCTATGAGGTTAAATCCGCCAATTTTATGGCGGATGTGTTAGCGAAGTAAGGAGTTGATAGGTTGGTTCCTTGGATTAGTGTGTTGAAATTGAGGCTTAAGTTGATGCATCTTTATTACACCTTCTCCTTTCTTTTTCTTTCTCTATGTCTTTTGTATTCCTTTTTCCCTTAATGAAATTTGTTTCCATTTCAAAAAAAAAATTCTATGGCAGGTTCAACCCACCACTTGCAACCTAATCTAACTCCAGTTTGGGTTGGAGTTTGTGATTTTTGTTGCTCATCATCAAAGCCTTGTCCATAGTATCTTGAAATGGAGTATGTGAATTTGGATATTGTTTTTGTTGGCATCTGCAATGGGGCCTACTTGTGGGTACCCCAATATAGAGAGACACCCCTCACAAGGAGTTATTTTGAATAGAGGGAGGATGTGTTAATCTTTCTAAAACTCAAATTGGAATTGAGAGAGTCTGATCCAACTCTCTATCCTTATTATTATTATTATTATTATTTATATATATTAAGATAATTCCTCATTTGCGAGAGAGAATGGAAGCGCAACACGTGGCATCCTAAAATCTAAAATATCTCCCATCTCCCTAAAATCTCTACATGCCATCCTTTCTCTTACCATCTTATTTAAAACACTTTAAAATACCTAAAATCTCTCACTATACTCATGTCCATAGATATATCACTTTAACATATGAGGCTCCACAATGACTTTACCCATCCATATATGAAAACATCCATATAATAAACAAATTCATCATCTTAATCTTACAAAAGTCAATTTGAACGGCACTCATCGGATTAATAGTCGAGATCACCATACTGTGACCTAGACATGTAAAAACTGATACTTGAATAACTGCACAAAAAATCTAGGGTCGAGCATTGACTTTACAAACAATATATTTTTTTAAATATATACATCATGACCCACCAAGTAACCCAAGCAAGATACAATTTTAAATTTGAGTATACACATCATGGCCCCACCAAGTAACCCAAAGACGATAGAATTTCCAAATTTGGTTGGCATGTATGTGACCCTCATGTCAGATCCAAAATGCAAAAATTTCATAATTGGCTTCATCTTTATTGTTTTCCATCAATCTGTGGAGTACTATCAGCCAAATTTTTTTCCCTATTCACTTTTAATCCTCAGATCTCACAATTTAAAGGGGACGATTGCCATTATTTTTTTTAATCTATTAAGGGTCATAATTGATTTCTATGATAGGTGGGCATACATGGGACCCTCATGTTAAATCAAAGTTGCAAGAATTTAAGGTCCACTTATAGATCATAGTTGGTTTCATCTTTGTTGTTTTTCATCAATCCATGGGGCCAACTATTAAAGTTATTTTTTATTCCAAGTTCTAACATTTTGTGGGTCCCATTGTGAAAGTTAATTTTTACCTTTCGAATTTCACAACTTACGGGACCACTTTCATAGCCCAACGATTGTATTTTGCTACATTGTGGAATTCAATTGATTTCAAAATCCACATTTAATCTTGAAATTGATATTTACTTTGTACCTAAGCATAAATATATTATTTCTAATATGCTTCGATCTTACTTTCATATTAGCTTATATATATATATATATATATATATTCTTTTTTAGCCCGTGTTGGGCACAGGCTTTCAACAACACCCCCCCCCACACCTTATGACAGAGGACGAGAGTGCAACACGTGGTATGCCTCTATCTGCTATTTTCTCTTAATCTCCTATTTTCACGTGGCAAGATAGATTGCATAATAAGTGTGATCGATTGAATTGGATAATATCTTTTCCACTGACGTAAAATCTCTCCATCTCCTATTTTCTCTCAATCTCCTATTTCTTGGTGTGACCTACTAAATAATAGCAACAGTTTAAAACAGCAAATTTAAATGAATCCCATCCTAATCATGAATTCAACACTAAAATATCTCCTTTTACCTCTCCCTCAATCCATCTTATCTCATCACCCCTAAAATCTCTCCACCGAAACAAGTAAATATCTTTATTACAATCCTTTCAAGATGATTGGGACCTTCTTCTAACGACAATTAATTGGCAATATTAATGATACCCACTAAAATCTCTTCCTCATCAATTCAATTTATATTCTGCTAAAAAATCTATCCCTTTTTCCATCGTTTCTCATCACTCTTAAAATCTCTCCACCTATCCTTCATCCTTAAAAACTCTCTCTCTCTCTCTCTCTCTCTCTCTCTCTCTCTCTCTTCATCCATAGCTTTCCATTAGCCTTTCCAATCTTACTTTGGACCTAGGATCCTTTTACCTCTTAGATACCAAAGGATTCAGACTCTATATTCATCACCAAAAAGAGAGACCCGTAATATACACCAACGTGCAACGTTATTTATTTTTATATATTTATTTTGCCACCAATACCACTAATATTATTGAAAGAAATTAAAACACTTAACTTTCAAATAAGGGGCCTTTTCCTGTGCATACGTCCCTCATGGACTGTTCATGCACACTCTTTGGTGGGGCCCACTGTGGACCCCACCAAGGGATGAGATTGGGAGTTGAAAAGATCTATGTGAAAGCACCATACATATCAAATTTTGTCCCAATCACATATCTCTAACCCCTTCATCCGTAGCTCACAAATTCATTATGTTCGGATTGGTGTATAGTCAATCCAACGGTCCAATAAATTTGGATCCTACTAAAAGTTGGGGTGAGCTGCTATCATGGGGTCTCATGTGTGTTGCAAGGTTTGGATTGAGTGATAGATGGGCTTCTCTTAGAGTTCTCACGAAAAAAATTGTAAGGGATGGATGCGTAGGAAGATTCTCCTTCAAAGGGGCCTTTTCCTGTGCATACGTCCCTCATGGACTTTTCGTGCACACTCTTTGGTGGGGCCCACTGTGGACCCCACCAATGGATGAGATTGGGGGGGTTGGAAAGATCTATGTGAAAGCACCCTACATATCAAATTTTGTCCCAATCATATATCCCTAATCCCTTCATCCGTGGCTCACAAATTCATTCCGTTCAAATCGGTGTATAGTTAATCCAACGGTCCAATAAATTTGGATCTTAGCAAAAGTTGGGGTGAGTCGCTATCATGAGGTCCTATGTGTGTTGCAAGGTTTGGATTGAGTGATAGATGGGCTTCTCCTAGAGTTCTCACGAAAAAAATTGTGAGAGACGAATGCGTAGGAATATAAGTTTGATACATATATAATATGCCACACAAATTAATCAAACAATATAAAAATAAGGCATTAAAATCAAACTGAAATCAAAATAATCAAGTTTAAATTAGGCAGAAGTACGCACAACAATCACAAATAACTAAGCATGTGTTCACAGATACTCCAACTATACAATCAATTTTGACTAACTCATTTAAATAGATTACATAGATAAACTATAACCCAACCCATTTGACCATACATATACAAATTTATATTAGACGTGAGTCAGATTATGCAATAAAGATGAGATATAGGTCGGGTTAGATTTTTAGACCCTTTTGTAAGCTCAATAGTTCCAACTTTATCTTATTTTGGCTTTAAATAATCGCTGAGCATAGACTTTTGGAACTTCGAAAATACTAAGCTCGGCCTTGCTTTCTTTATATATATACTCCTTATATATTTATATATATTTGAGCATATGTAGGTTTATTCAAGTATGATTCTAATGTGGGGTTCTTATGTGATTCTTATATTAATTTTTTGTAGATAAAATGTAGATCTTACAAATGCCACACACCTCTCTTAATTATTATAGTACTAAGTGAGTCGATAAGGAGTGTCATTTCTAAACTGGGAACTGCGTTCATAAGAGAAGCATGTCTTGCATTTATCTTATATGCTGAGTTGGCTCATAATATGTGTTCTTTCCTTAAATAATTTATTTTGAATATGCTAAGAACTAGCCACAAGATCAAATTTCAAAAATTAATGTGGGTCCACCTCAGTGTAGGCCAATCACAAGTGTAGGGCAAGATTGAGATTTCTTGATGTAGACTAGAGTTTTTTCATCATCACTATCTCTAAGAATCCCAATATTTAATAATTATAGATATTATATCATATTAATAATTGACCCACCTATAATCTAAATCAAAGCTTTTCAATGTTGCCTCATTTGCGAATATAATTTTGTATATCAAATGGATTAAATTTAATAATCCTTTTGCTTAAGCCAATTAGTTGCAACTTAGTCTCATTTTGACTTCAAATAATGGTTGAGTAGAGATTTTTAGATTCTAACATATGCAAATATATGTACTATATGCACTTTAGCCACCCTCATGTTAGACCTACACTCGATAATTCACATCGAGCATGTGACCAAACATTATGTATAAATTTTATTGTTAAGATATTTGATAGTTTAAATTTAATTGTAACTACATTTGTGTTATATTTATATAATAATATTGATTTATATTTTATTAAAATATTAAAATATTAATACATTTATTTTTTTTTCATGGCTCATATTGGGCGTGGGTCTTGAAGCGCTAGTATATATAAAGAGAAATACCCACCCAACCCCACAACGGGAGTGCAACACATGATATGCCTACATCTGCTATTTTCTCTCAATCTCAAAATCTCTCGATCTCCTATTTTCTCTCAATCTTCTATTTCTTGGTGTGACCTATTGAATAATAGCAACAGTCTAAAACATCAAATTTAAATGAATCCCATCCTAATCATGAATTCAAAACTAAAATATCTCCTTTTACCTCTCCCTCAATCTCTCTTATCTCATCACCCCTAAAATCTCTCCACCGAAATAAATTAATATCTTTATTACAATCCTTCCAAGATGATTGGGACCTTCTTCTAACGACAATTAATTGGCAATATTAATGATACCCGCTAAAATCTCTTTCTCATCAATTCAATTTATATTCTCCTAAAAAATCTATCCCTCTTTCCATCGTTTCTCATTATATATATATATTAAATCTTTAAAAATGGAGGTCTCTGAATGGTGCCACATCAGCAATATTTTTTTTTCCTATAGCGCCATGTCTGCATCCTAATGGCATTGGGTTCTTAAGATCTTTTTGATTGATATCATTGGATTGGATAAGATCCAGTTAGAGAGACTTTCTATTTATTCCTTCTTTATAACCCTAAAAAATCTCTCAACTTGTCTATGATTTCTCATAATAAAAAAAAAAATAGATTTCAAAAATTTCTTTCCTTTAAAAGATTGTGTTGAAAGGAATTGTAAAATCTTGGATCCAAACAAAATTATAATGTGTTTAATATTTCAGCCTAAAATTTCAAATTAAAATCAAAAGTTGATTGGCCATCTAGTCTTTTCAAGACATCCAACTTGAGTTTGGTCGAAACTATGATCGATACATGTATATAGGCTAGTTGGGCCAACATAATTGATGCAGATATAGGCTCAAGCCGAACTCTTACACTAACAGAGTGGTTAGGAAGCAGGTTGCCAAGTGGAAATTTAATCCTTGACACGTACCTAGAGCACAATTCCTAATAGGTTAGGGAGCCATGAGGATTACTCACTGCATTGTGAATAGGGATTCCAAATTAAAAATTTGTGGTCGTCTTCAATGTGTAATGTTTATTAAGAAAATTATACAAATTATCTATAATTTTTTGTTGAAGATGTTGATATTTGACATACGTAGTGATTTAGTTGCTCATATCATTTTATGGTGAGCATATGATTGTGAATTTGTTATAAACTAAAGAATCTTGTAAGATCCAATGTACCCCTTAATAAACCTTTGGAATAAAACTGTAAATTCTCATAATAGAAATTATAAATTAGAGTTTGTGAATATGTGAACTATATAATTGTGGCACGAGTTTTATTTGTATAATAATATCTTCTGTGATATACATTGAAAAACAATATACTGCGCATATCTGTGACAAGAAAGAGAGAACATAGTTAGTAAAATGATAGGAAGTAATAAAATATTTGTTCTTTATTAAAAAAAAGACAATGTAGTGATATATTTATTATTTCTTTACAAACTATTTTACCGTATGCAATTCGTATCCTCTGTCCACAAATTTTATGTTTGCAAATATAGGTTATTCACCTGTGCTTAACACAGGCATTTCTCGCTAGTCACCCTTAAAATCTCTGTACCCATCTTTCATCCCTAAAAACACACAATCTCTCTCTCTCTCTCTCTCTCTCTCTCTCTCTCTCTCTCTCTCTCTCATCCCCCTCATCCCCATAGCTTTCTATTAGCCTTTCCAATCTTTCTTTGGACCTGGAATCCTTTTACCTCTTGGATACCAAAGGTTTCGGACTCTATATTCATCACCAAAAAGAAAGCCCATAATTACAAGCAATTCGTCTTGCGGGAATTGAAAGTTAGACTTGAGAATACGCTGGAATAGAAGCTGATTTTTGGATTGTTTGCTGTATTTACGCTTTTTGTAGGATGGATTGATAGGTAATCTTGAAGCATGGGCAGTAGTGCGCTGGACACATCTGCAAATGGGTCAAAGAAGCCTTCATCACAGGTCTATTACTGCAGCAAGCACTCGATTTTTTTGTTCAATTTGATGTTTGGAGTTTGGATTATAAATTATTGGTCTTCCTTATTTTACTCTGTTGTTTATATGGTCTTGATCAGAAGCAGGCTTCTACAAATAGCAGTGCGGCAGTATATCCAGACTGGGCCGGATTTCAAGTAATGGTTCAACTATTTTCTGTTGGTATTGTTATTTGGAGAGATTTTATTCAATTTGGTCACATAGGCCTTCATGTTCTCAAATGTGAAGAACTGAAAGAATCAAAATATGAGGAATTCCTATTGGGTAGACCATATTTAGTAGAGCTTCAAATTCAAGAAGCAGCCCATTCGTGACCAGGTAATCAAAATCTAAATGACACATATAGAGATCAATCATGAGTACCGACTAACAGCCATACAGTAACAAAACACAATTGGTGATCCTACCTGTGGGGTCGTGATAAGAAAATTTGAAACTTCTGAACCATTTTAATAATTTTTTAAAAAAATAAGAAAATAAGTGAAAATAGAATTTATGGTCCATTTACCATTCAATCTTCCATGTTCTCATGGGCTGGGTGAGCCTTATCCAAGCATGATTTATATCGGCTGGATTTGGGCTCTACATATAGGTCCATTGATGGACCGAGGCATTGATGGTATAATAGGTGGGTCGTCGCTGCCGCCAATTTACAGAAGTAGTGCACGTAAACAGGACAAACTGATCAAGGTAAGCCAAAGTGGGCCCCACAGAGATGAAACCCCCACCATAATAGGTGCCAATCAAGGGTTGAAGTCTGGGCTCAAAGCATTATATTTGAATTAAAGGTGGGCCTAAAATTGACATGATTTAATGATTGTAACCATCTAAGGGCTGTAAGTAGAGCTATTTTTTAACAATTAAAGTTTATTTATAAGTAATTATGAATGAGGTTTGGAGTCAAAAATGACCTTATTTTCGGGCAAACAGTTACACATGTTTATTCATTTCTTGAGATCTAGGAAAAAAAAATGATAATAACTTGTGAGATATTCAACAGAAATGGCAACTGGCTATCGTTCTTATGGTAATGTATTTTACATTCTCAGATGGGTATGTATTAAATGTAGAATTAATTGTTAAATTTTATTTAATTGATTTTAAAAACCAGTTATTATTCATCATATGGTTAATCTAATTTATTCTGTTTATAATCTAGGGCATATCCCACCTAGCCCAGCTTATGTTGGGTTATGTCTTGTATTCCGGTTTAGCCGGATCGGTTGTCTGGGTTAGCCAGAACCGAGGCTCAGGGTTAGGGGTATTTTAGTCATTGTGTATGGGTTTTCTTGGTGGCCAAGAAAGCGGGAACTATATATATTGATGTATTGTAACCCTAGATCCTGAGGGGATTGAGATGGGATCATAGTAGATGAGTTCTCTCCTCCCGTGGACGTAGGTAAGTTGCCGAACCACGTAAAACTGCTGTGTCATGTGTGTGATTGCTTGATGGTGTGATTGCTTGCGTTCATCGTGGTAGATCCGTTGATCGCGGGTTGTTTCCGTTGCGCCACTTTTCCCAACAGCTTAGGAGACTTTGGCCCTGAGCCTCAGGGACTCTTAATTCTAGACAATTGAGAACTAATTTGTAGGGGCACATGCAAACCCTCCTATCTCAAACAAAACTTCATTCCCTTTATGACTTATCTAATTTTATTTCTAATTTAAAAATATAGTTGAAGATTCTATTTTCAATTGAAGATGACCCCACTTTATTCGTAATTTAAACTCTTAGTATACTTGAATTGTTGAAATACAATTGCACCCCCTTCTAAAAAAAACTATTGGATGCAATTCCTTGTGCTTTTCTCTCTAAAGTTCCCCATCAAACAACCTTTTGGATGCGTTGTCATATTACTGGTATGACTTTATTTTCACTTCTTTTATGGTATGTATTGTTGATTTTTTTGTTGTTGTAATTAATTAATACCATTTTATCTTATTTTTATTTCTTTTGACCACTATCACTTTGTAATGGATTGGAGATGCCACAAATAGCCGAATAGCATAGGCCCAAGTTCATGGTTCACCAGCTAAGTTCATATATTTTTTTTTGGGGGTAAAGAGAGCTTCATTACCTTTTTCTTTGTTTTTTTTTTTAAATAAAGAGAGCTTCCTTAGTTAAGTGAACAAGAAAGCAACACACAACAAAAGAAAATGTAAAAAGACATCAAAAGAAAGCCCAACACAAAACACCCTCATCCCACAAGGTCCCTACCCCACAAAAAGTCCTAGTTGATAGAGTAGCTCAACTTTGCAAGAAGATGAACAGCAAAATTCAAATTCCTCGGAATAAAAACAAAATTAACAAGATGAAACTTAGAAACCAGAGCTAACGACATCCACTAGAATGGAGTTAATATCCCACTTGAACTCTCCATTGATTGCCTGATCACTCCCTAGCAGATGAAAAAATTAAACTTTTGATAGACCCATAACTTTGGCATTCAAAAGGACTAGGTAGATTGCCCTCATTTCGGCTCCTTTGGGGAGAAGACCTTTGATCCTTGAGAAGCGCATGTACTCACAATAATACCATTAAGTTTCATTGCAAAACCAGAACTAGATTTGCCACCAGCATCAGAGAAGATAAGAACATTCTCCCTAATAACAGTCTCTTTAGGAATAGGAGCCAAATAGTTAGGCCCTTGGATCATCTTAGCATGCTGTGATGTAACATCCTTTACAAGCCCACTTACCAATCGAATCAGCCTATTTGGTTTGAGGGGAAAGCCCTTAAAAGAAAATCACACTTGGCTTTCCAAATTTTCTACCAAATGGAGAGGATCCACATTTTTGTGTGTTTGCTATTTGAGTAAATTAGCCAAACACCCCTCCCACAATGGAAATTGAAGGAGCAATTCACTCACAAATTTGCTAAAGCTTGTAGTCCATACTGCATGGACTTATTCCAGGCAGAGATCTCTAAAATGGCCAGCTCATTTTTTTTTTATGACTGATTTGCCTTTATTGCAACTATTTTTGTCTTTGTGATCCAAATCTTTGAAAATTTATAACTTTTGTTCCTGATATCTATTTTTGAAAAAAAAAATGATATGTTTGGAACCTACTCATTGAAACCTTTTAAATAATACTCATATTGCAAATGAAATTTTGTAAAAAAAAATCTGCAAAACTCATATAAATTCTCTACAAACTCATATAAATTCTGACCAAACTCATATAAACTCAATCGAAACTAAGATAAATTCAGTCCAAAACTTAAACAAATTCAATTCAAAACTCAGACAAATTCTCTGCAAAACAAGAGTGTCTTGTGTGATTGTGCACAGATCGAGTGGGTTTGGGGACGGTGAGAGGACCACGATTCGGACAATGGGCGGTCTAGATTTTCAAGGCTTCATTGTGATTGCAGAAAGCAGTAGGGGTTGTCTTCACTTCTGGTCGTGAGGTGAGTCATGGATTGGTAGACATCAAGGGATTGATTTTGGTTGCTGTGTTTTGGTGGATAAAAGAAAGAGAGATCGGTGAAGTAGACAAAGGTGATCTAGACTGTTCACTGTCTGAGTTCAGTCATCAAAAGAAGAAGACCGGGAAGAAAGGGTCTAGGCATTGACCGTTCTTGCAGAAGAAATCAAAGGGTTCTCTGGGTTCTGTCGGTTCCGGATAAGGTGCCTGAGAAAAAAGGCTATGTTGGGATTGCAGAAGAGAGGGCTTTGGGTTCACTTTCTATGCACAGCGGAGCTAGAGAAGGAGGATCCACACTTCTCACTGCTGCCTCTCGCTAAAGAAGACGACTGAGGTCGTCGATGGACTTTGCCAGGCCCATTGCCTGCCGCTTCACCGTTCGCAACACCTAAGAAGAAAGGCTGTTGCTACCCTATTTCTGGTTACACACCAAAATTGAATAGAAAAAAAGGCCGGAAAGTTGTGGGTTAGATCTGTTGGTAGGGCATTTATATGCTTAAATTTGAGAAAGGATTTTTGCCTCTGCGACAAAAGATCATGGGCTACTTACCATAATATGAAATGTTGAGAGACCTATCATCGAAAACCCCTTTCTATTTAAAGAACTCTGAAGATCATGCTCACACAACCAATTCCACCATTCCATAACATTTGAACCTTGGATCCTATTAGTTAAAAGCCCTAAATGAGATCCAAACCAGCATGCCCTTACATATTTACATCTAAAAAGAGGATGGCCTACAATTTCCTCCTCTTTTCCACAAATGGGGCATAAGGGGTCAACAGAGTTAATTTTAGAATGTAAAAAGTATCTTACCAAAATGGTTCACCAGTTAAGCTTGGAAAAGCCTCTGGCCATGAGTATGGGTTCCAATGTGGGCTGGTGGGTGTAATCTGTGCTCATTGTCAACAAAATAATACGCTGTGACCAGACCTTGACCTAGAAGTTGCACTTACCCTCATTGTCTACATCTACGTCCAAAATTTTTGGTATGATTAGATCTGGGCATAGTCTAGAAACTTGTTAGACTTTCCAGAATCACTTGAGCCTACTTGGTTCAGTGAGTTATCCTCTCTTGTGAGTTGAATGAGACTGACTAAGTAATCATCTAGACTCTCACAAGTTTATCAGCCCAATGATCTTCTGAATCAAGCCCACTTTCAGATCTGGGCCTCAATTCAGAGACTTGAACTGTGATCTGAACCTCAATTCAGCCGTACTAATTAACATGTTGGTTAAGCCGTAAGCCAGACCCCAAGTCAGTATTACTTTAATTAATTGAGATGTAATAGATGGATAGCAGTCTAAAATTTTGGCTCAACCTGCTAAGACCAGGTTATGGGTTGGGCCTATTTTTGCCATTATGCTAGATGGGGCTAGGTCTAAAATTTTACCTCAGCCCACTACATATCCAGTGTTTTACATACCGGCTAGGACAAACTGACTTGCAGGCCTGAAGCCTTGATCCAAACAATACCAGCACTCAAAGTGGTCTAATTTTGGTCGGGATGGGTCCAACCCATACACTGTCCTATGCCACCTAAATAATGCTTCTTAGGCTGATATCCTCCATATCTTGGAATGCCAAGGGCCCATTGGGTTATCTGTAAACCAAGTTCAGGAAACTGTGATTATGTGTAAATAAGGACGGTTTATGCATTTGGCTTACCCGAGTTAACTCCAAGCTATGTTTTGTTCTCTGCCACTATCAATAACAGATAAGTAGCTTTACAAGTAAAGCAAACAAGACCAAGGGTGCCAGTGGAAAGTTTTCATATATTGAATTAGGTCCAATGCCTAAGATGCCTGTTTATTAACCGAGACTGAAACTCTGAGTTGAGGCCCAGACCCAGTTGAGACTACAACTTAGGACCCCTGAGAATCATAAAATTGCAATGTCAAACATACCAGCCTAAAATTATAAGCCAAAAGAAGGCTTACTTTTTGTGATTCAAACTGTCGACTCAATTAGGCTCTATCAACGCATGGTCATTAAGCATAATTTCAGTTAAGGTTGAATTAATCCAAATGTTTGAAAATGGATGGACATGGAAATCTTCAAATGCTATGAAAAATGGAACTGCACCCAATCTTCACGCTAGTAATTAACCATTTGAGAAATTCCTAGGTCCTAGATGCCTCTTTTTATTTGTTTTTACCCAGCTTTGGCCCTTTCAGGGTTGTCTGGCCCAGCCTTGGAAGGACTGAAAGTTAAAATAACAGTGGCCGGTCAGGCCCAGTTGTAGCCATTCAATACCAGGGCGAAAAGGAGCTCAGGCCTGACCCATTGACACCACTATTCCTTCTGGTGTTCAATATAATTTATTTAAGTTACCAAAACATAGGACCATCTGATCACTGTTCTTTGGCTAATGTCATGTTCAAAAACGACACTATCACATGTATGTGGACCTTTTTTTTACCCCCTATTCGTAGCTTCCAATTGTTAAATAATGCCAACTAGATGAAATGAATAACTGAATATAACATATTATGATGAAAAGATAATAAGAGATCGAGCGAAGAAAGATATAACAAAGGATAAAAATGTGAATATAATAATTCAAGCCAAACAACATGTCTCAGAAGGTTAAGATCACATAATCCTTGGAATTTTAGGGGAGTGGCCATTACAAAAATGGGGCTGCAACTTGGGTGGTCTGGAGATGGGACTGAAGCTCACAGTTACTGTTTAGCTGTAGTTGCACAGTCGGATGTTTCACACAGTTGCTTTCTATGCTGCATTCCTGATTCATGTGGTGGTTCACCAAACACATGTTCCTGGGTCTGATGATGATTGCTAGGACTTTAAGGGCATTCATGAAGCGGATACAGTATTTAATGCATTCTAAACCAGTTCAACTTCAATTCACCCACCGTAAGCATAGTACCTATATATTAAATTGGTTACAAAAAGGATGTGCCACACAGCCCAGGCCACAGAATGTCCAAGTTGAGCTTGTCCTATCTATTGGACAAAAAATTCATCCCAAGTCAGCAAATTAAAGGGTCTGAATCCAAAGCCTGGCCTCGTAGAAACTGATCGTTTTTTCTCTTTTTTGATGTCAGCCTAACCATAGGACCTTTGGCCTCCAGCTTCGGGTTATTTGATTTTGATGAGCTAAGACTATTTTTTCATGGGTATATACATGGCCGCACATATAGTATCAGGATAATGCAAGGGGTGGGAGCCGAACTTGAGACCTTAGGAAAAAAACCCAAGCTCAAACCAACTAAGCCACTGAAACTGTTGGTTTATTTATGTGACATATGCCATCTGGCCCTGGCAAATAATAGATTCATTGGGAGACACAAGCCCAAACCATATCAATGGTGGAGTGAAATTGGACCTGTTGTAGATGGATAGGAATCAATCCAAATTTGATGGTGCATTTAAGCTGCGATGAATTGGTTGAGGTGTAAGTGTCTAACAGGTGGACCATGGGTTATCTGGATTGGTTCAACAGGAGGGACCTATGATCAGGTCAGGGCAGAGACGTTCTCTTTGTGCAAAGCATGGGCCCAGTGACAATTATAACAATCTTCAGAGGTACAATTACTAATTTTTAACTTTCTACTCCGACATGGTGTATATTTGGTAGCAAAAGCCCATGTGGAAGTTGAAACGGGCTTTAATGTGGGCTGCCCTAAATGCAAAAATGGGCCCACTTTGAACAATTCTGAAGGAGGGCCCTGGCAAATTATACTTTATACACTGCTCATCAATCCAAGTTAGGGAGCTCCTTTTTTATTTTATTGTTTTTTTAATGAAAATACTTCAATAAAATATTATAAAGAATGGCACATAGAGTCCACAAGTACATTTTGCATAATTGAGACAAGCATTGAATGTCACCAAACCTCCATATCTTCAACAGACTTAACATGCCTAGCTAATTTGTGAGCTACTATATCCCTTATTGCATGAGCAACTTCTTAACTATTGAAATGCTTCAAAAAATATTTGATTTCATCAAACAAGTGGCCTTGTTTTGATAAGTTAAGGGGAGAGGAGTTGAAGGCATCTATCATCCCATAAGAGTCTCCTTCAAAGATAAAATCACTCACTCCAATATTATAACTTATTTGAACTCATGTAATGCTGCTACCGCCTCAATATCATTAGCCTCTTTGCTATCATGGTTCTACTTTGCTCATCGCCATAATATCATTCCCCTTCTCACAACAAAGAATTGCTCCGATTCTTGCCTTTTGCACATCTTCAAATAAGGCCCTATCAACGTTAAGCTTGCACACACTTGATGGGAGAGGATGCCAACATGGAGCTTTTTCTTTATGTACACTCTTCTTCGACATGCAAACTCTTATGTAGTCTTGAACCAAGGCAACTACTTTATTTGTAACCATTTTTGGCTTTGTAAGGTTTTCATTTTATTTTATTGTTAAAATATGAATTTCATAGCACTTTTACTACCAAGCCCAAGCCCGAGTAAAGGAAAACTATTGCGTTAGGTAGATTAATAGCTAGCATAAAAGTTTGTCATAAAAATAAGTTAGATTGAAGAAACATAATTCATGTACCGATCTAATATAGTCGGGACAAGGCTTTAATGATGATCATGATGATATGAGTTTCACCATAATTGTAATATTCATTAGGTGCTTAGACTAAAGCCTAATTAGGAACTCATTGCACAGCCGTGAGCTTAAATAGATATATGAATGCTTAATGAAAACACCTAACATGGAGATAGTTGTTCTTTGATATTATTAGGGTTCAATCGGTCCACACATGGTCAATGCACACATGAAGAACATACACCAATCTAAATCAACAAATATGGTGGGATCCACTAACCAAAACTATCTAATTTGCTGAAGTCCATTGCCTAATGCCCCTTGACAACTTTACAAAACCCTGGCCCATTTATCATAATTGCTGGATCCGTTCATTGGCTCTCATAGTGCAATGGGCCCTCTTTTTAAATCCAAACCATTCAATCAAATATCACTCTTAATTTTATCTACCTTCTACCAATCTACCAGAGTTTCAGTGATCTGTGGTTATATGTTGTTCAAGTAACAAAGATTTCATTAGAGGTGTTTCTCACAATTGAATCAAGTGCAAAATTTTGATAGGATTGGTATTTAGGTGACCTAGCAATCTTTGGGTGTAGTATTGAAATAGGTTTTCAATTTATTGGATGGATGAGCCTGTGTGGGGTAATGATTTTGAAGTTTTGATTATTTTGGCTGGTTAAATCACAAAGCAGCTTTTCATTTACTTCACTAATGAACCCAAAAACCCTACCACATTTCCTAATTTAACAAATATTATTAAGATGTCCTTAATTGAAAAAGTCTTTAGAAAGCTCATTCATATGTTACTAAAAAACTTAAGCCCTCTTTGAAAGGTTTTAAAATTTTTTTTTTTGAAATAAGACAAAAACTTACGTCATTAGGGCCTATCCAATTTTAACAAGTAAAGATTATTTTGTGGGAATACGTAAATGGCTACATTTATATTACCAATGAAGGAGTCGAACTTGAGACCTCGCGAAACAAATCCAAGGCTCAAACCAACTAAGTCACTGTCCTAACAGCTATTCTGCATATATATATATATATATATAAATGACCTTTATCGTATATCATACACATAGTATATTCTTAATACAAAACTAGACCATGTGACCAAAAATGTGGACATAAGACAGTAACCCAATATCAATTGGGTTAAAAAATTGAGTCCACCCCTAAATTTTTTACATCGGGTCGGTCTACTAACCATATAATGGGAGTTTCATTTTTTCTTTATGCTAGCTTAAAGGGGCTAGCCCCCTAGCCCTCTGGTAAGGGAGCCTCAAATGAGGAGAGTATACCTTAGTTGAGGAGGGGGAACCCTCCGGTGAGAGGAGTTGACCTCTAGTGAGAAGGTACTACAGCCTCGATTGAGGAAAGATGTTTGCTCCAATTCAAATCCTAAAAAGGCAAGTAAGAATAGGTGCCTCTTACCGCTCTTTAGTCGGAGCTTCATTGACATCCACGTTGTGGGGTGCATCTAATTCTAATATCCTTTTTATATTTGGCATCCAATATCATTAACAGCTTTCTTTTCCACTAGATATAGCTAAGTTGTGTGGAAAGAATGTATTAGACAGAGGGATTTCTTTCCGGGCTTCCTCCCACATACCTGCACGTCTAAATCAAACATAGGTGTTGGTCGATTAAGAAGGTGTTGCACTTGCACGCATGTGATGCATGGAAGGGGAAAGCTAAGGCCAACAAACCAACCATACAAGTATAGATTAATTGATGGTGTGTCTATGTTCACAAAGAGAAGCTTTTTTTCCCCAATTGCTAAGAAGCTGTTTTTTTTACCCCGCTGTTAAAATATATATTTATTGGATACATAGAAATTCATGTTGAAATAAACTCTTCCAAAATATTATTACAGGGGTGAAGGTAAATCATGATATAAGGTAAGAGATGAAGGATATAATGCGGAGCTGTAAATAGCATATTCACTTTCTTTCCCATATATTGAATTAGTATGGTAATCACTACAAGAAAAATGACAATTAGCGACACTTTTATAGCGGCAATCTTCAGATTCCGCCGCTAAATGTCTTCATCAGCATCACACTTTCTATTTGCCACTGCAAGTTAAAAATTTACATCTCTACAGCAGCATAAAAAAATGTTTGCCGCTAAAGTTTCGCTTTACTCATTGCTTGGTGTTAACATTTAGTGTATATAGCAGCAGACAGTATTGTATGTTGCTATAGTAGTGAAAAATTAATATATACAGCAGCAGGCAATAATGTTTGCTGCTATAAAGGCATATGGTTAGAATTTTAACTAGTGGTTGCCTATTGAATAGTATAGTATTGAATTATTTTTTCTACACTAGGAGGTATTTGAAATTTATATCATTTCATTTTAAAAAACAAAAAAAGCCAAGGCTCGTGTACAAGATTTTTCGATAGGGTCTAGATTGGTTTTGGATCTCATTTTTTGGCTTGGATCGCTAGTCAAATTGCTTGCACAAATGTCCATCATCAGATTAACGGCTCTAATTTCTTTAAACCATTAAATAATGGCCCCGCATTAACAAAACTCTCACTTTCTCTCATGTATTCAGGTTCCTCTCACTTCCTCTTGGCTCCAATTCAGTATCAACCTCCTAGTGGGGGCCACATGAGGGTCTCTCCATATATAGGGATCCATTTATTAGTGATCACGTACCTTTATTTGTACCCATCCAAATCCATTTTTTTTTATAAAAACCATTTTAGCAGCAAAAAAAAAAAAAGCCACTAAAACTGCTTAAAAAAACACTATTCAATAAAAAACAAAACCTTTTAGTGGCACATGTTAATATTAACAGGAGCAGTTGTTTAACTGCTGCTATTTCCTTATTTTTAGCAGCAGACACTTGTCCACCGCAAAAAGGTGGTGAGAAATAGCGATAGAGGGGATTAGTGACAGACAATAAAGTTTTAGTGGCAGATTTTATCTTTTAGCGGCAGAAAAAAACTGCCGCTATATGTGTCTTTTTTTGTAGTGAATGGTTGGATATTCATTCCCCATCTTCTCTTTATTCTACTTTCATAAAAAGAAAAGGTTATTTGATATACATTTTTGCAAAAGTTACATTTTATCTATGTTGGTATGAAATCTTCGTATTTAATTCCTATATATACATTCTATTGCAAACAAACTTACATCATATTTATAACTTTTCTTTCTTACGCACAAAAAAAATTAATATAATAAAGAATTGCCCTTTCACCCCAAGGCCCTATTATTTTGCTAGAATTCATAAAATTCATGTCTAGGGAATTTTAAAATTTTCAGACCTAGTGGAATTTTTAAATGCTTTCTTGTACTTGAATATTTAGGAATTCTAACAAAAAGTAAAGGACGTGGAATTCTAAAAATTTGAAAGGTTAAATAAGTCATTTCAAGTAGTAGAATTCAAAAATTCTAGCATATGAACATGACATTTTCAAATGGCAGAGAACAAAATGTCATAGCATGTCCCAAAAACCCCAACCACCCAAATTCTTGACAGAAATTCTTGAAAAAGAACATGTTGTAATGGTAAGAGATGTATGTTTTTACCTGGTTGTCCAAGGTTCAAAGCCTGGGTATATCACATCTTCTCGCGTGTACCGGCTTTTCTCCCACATGTGTTGTATTCGTTCCCACTTGAGTGAGCTTTTTTTCCATATGTAGAGGCTCTCCGTTTGAAACCTAACCCCCTCGTTAGGTTGCCAGAAAAAAAATCAATATAATAACCAAAACACTACTAAGCCTAAATCATGTCCCGGCTAAGTCAATGTAGCAGTTAAATTAACCTGTAATACAAGACTTGTAGATGAATGGACCTTTTACAACAGCACTCATGCAACATCCTACTTGTCCAAGGATTGATTCCCAAGCAGCTAGACACCCTAGCACCGGTGCTAAATGTCATCAAGAAATTAGATGGCAAAAATCAGAACCCTCTATTAACAGATGCCCTGCATATCCTTTTATGTTTCTCTCCTCATAAGTTACTAAGTTCCCTGTTTTACCTTTGATATGGGAACCAAGGTCTAAGATCTTACAAGGTCTGCACTGTAACTGAAGGGGTGTTTAGGCCCTATTGTTCGTATTTAGTACTGACATGCCTTGTTACCTTCGTCCAGGACCCCACCTACATGTTTTGTTTCTTCCAGTCAAAAGAATCCTATAAAATCTCAGCTCCTTTGCATTTTGTGAAAAAAGATGCATGTCCCATTTCCTTTGAGTATCTTGATGCATCACTTTCGGTTGTAATTCTTCTTGGCTCCACACAACCATCATTTCATGCACGACCTCTTTCACATCCATAAAAAAGAAAGAGGGGGCCCAGAGAAAGTAAATGACCTTTTTCCATCTTATCAAAACTTAGGGAAACTGCAATGTTAGAAAGTGAGACACTAAAAAATTGCAAAACTAAAGGGCAGTGGCGAAGTTAGGAAAATCGCTATTGTGGGGCCACTTTGTAAAAAAATGGAAAATTCTTAGAGGGCCCAATATAAAAAATATATAAAATCTTAGTAAGATATCCTGACCCCATAGTTCCGCCCCTATTTATAAGGGTTAGGCACTGGCTCATAAGGAAAATTTTAAGTGTCAAACATTGTGATTGTTTGGTTGCAAGCATTTAAGAATATATCCTGTAGAGCATTCGGAGAATTTCAAATGTTGTCCACAAAGAAAGAGGAGTCTAAAGTACTAATAGCAAAATAGCATTCCGAATTACGAACTTCACAGAATTTAGCTGTTAAAAGTCACTTTCACTTAGTCATTGGAAGGATTAATCTTATTTGGTTAAAGACATCAAAAATACCCACATCATAAAAAACTAAAAAGGTTACTTCTCACTCATCTAGTTCTGCAAAATCTTGACTACCTAAACCCAATCAAATAGAAAATTGTAAACTCTCAAGAACAACCTCTGCATTTTTGGCAAGAATTCTTTAGAAATGCTCTCAGTCAAAAGAGCCTTGGGCATATGAAGGAAAGCTTGCCAAATGAAGCAAGCGGACTAGTTAGCGAACTGAAGCGACATCTCACTAATCACCAATCTACTAATAACCTAGTAGTAAGACATCTCCATATCTACATATACAACAAGGGATTGACTGTATAGTCCATTGAATAAGGACGTAGAAAGTGTGAGTGCGTGGATACATAAGTATTTATAGGGAAAAAAAATTAGCTTGTTTGATATGTTATCACATAATGTGTGTGTATGTGTGAAACGGTCCTGTAAGGACAATCTAAATAGATCACACACACAACCCCTCTAAATTACACACGTTCACCAATTTTGAGTCTCATCTGAATGGATTGGACTATTGGATCGATTGCACATCCATCCGAATATACTTCATATATATTTATCCATATATATAAGTGTGCAGTCGATCTAATGGTCCAATCTATTCTGATGGGACCCAAAATTGGTGAACATATAAAATTCACGGGAATAATGTGCACGATCAATTTGGATGGCTCCCAACATGGGTTGCATTATCTAAAACAGTAAGAAATGGTCCATAAAGACCGTCCTTACAAGACCGTTGCCCTATATATATATATATATAAATTCAAGTCATACTTAAGTGATAATCTTACAACATATCTTGTTATCATATATTGTCAAATCAAGTTTATTCCATTAAAATTGTTATACAAAGGACTCAAAAGGCGTTTCCTTTCTTTTTAATGACTTAAACATTGTAGGAAAATCTTGTTTTTCATGTTGATCTTCAATGATGATATGATGGAAATTTCATTTATTTATTTGAGATTAGAATAACGCATTTTAGTGGCCATTCGAATATATTTTTATAATTTTTTGGTCAATGGCTATATTTATTTGAAAACCATTTTATACATACGTTAAACAAGATGATGAGTTAAGCTGTTTTAATTATGTGTGAATTTTGTTTGGCATTTCTCTTTTTTTAATGACCCAGTGTATCCCTCATTAGCCCAACTAAGAGACTTTTAACCTCTGGCCCAGAGGTTACCTAATTTTGATGAGTAAGAACTATTCCTTTGCGGGTACATTCATAGCCGCACATATAGTATACGAATAATGCAAAAGGCGGAAGTCGAACTCGAGAAAGCAAACCAAGGCTCAAATCAACTGGCTCTGCTACCAACATTTTACTTTAAAAAGTCTTTTTGGAAACCTAACTAGCTAGACTTCGAACCATTGACTAGTAGGCACTTGGTCCAACCAATGGTTCATTTTGGCTGAACGATGATATAAGTATGACACCATAATAATATAATAAATAAACTTAGAAGTAAAATACATTCTAAATAATATTCTTAGAAAAGCAAATGAACAGACAAAAAAGTGAATTTTTCTCTATCTTGGGGACAATTAATTAAAAAGTGCATTCAAGAGTAATACAAATGAAACGACAACAATTCACAAATTCTAACCTTAAAATACTCATTTGACAAGTTTTTCAAAAATTAGCCCATTTTAATGGTTTGAACTATATGGTCAACATATTTAACTGAAGCTACGTGGTTTTGATTGGGCCAAATTCCATTATTCAATGGTTCCAGTTCAACTGCCCTTCTATTGGAATTCGACTGCCCCTTCTATTGGAACATTAATGTAAAAAAAAAAAAAAAAAACCTCTAGGGTTTAGATTACACTTACCGTCCTACCTGTCAATCAGATCGAACCTGCCCTGGAAGTTTAGGGTTCGGGTTGAGCCCTTTTTCATCCAAGTTGGTTTGTTATCTAATCGCACTAATAAATTGTTTGAAGGGAACTAGGATTGGGGCCTTGCTAATTGCTATGCAACCCACCAACTCCTACTATCTTTTGATTATTCACATGGTTGAATCAGCTGCTTGTAAGCTGAGAGTGACACTAGTAGAAACAAACAGCCAAAAAGTCTTCTTAGTGCCCGGCCGTTCCCTTAATTTGTGGCGCATGTTTCTGAAAGATGCATGGAAACTATCACACCACACCATTAAACTAATACAGTAAAATACCACTTATGTCATCAAATATTATTAGATAGATACTCATGAATGTCATCTCCATCTAAACTTGTGGGAACCATAAAAATGTGGGGCCACTTGAAGAATTTTCTTTGCCTGAGGACAGAAAATCATAACAGTCAGAGCCTCTCGGATGATGTTTGAATAATTTATCAAGAAAGTTATATAAAATACATGTCAAATTAGTGAAAATTAATAATTGTATAAAAGAGACATGCAAGGATCTTTATAATTGGCTAATTCATAAATTGGACAAAACTTTGGGTCCATTGAACTGTATTTTATATTTCCTATAGAATAGACTGAGGCTCGTGTCGCTGAATCAGCTGAAGAAAAGAATTGAAGCAAATCGTCAAAAGCGACAAAAAGGCTATCTGATTGATCAGGTAAAGTTCGGATCAATTAGACGTGGGACACGCTATAGTTAAATAGGGTATGCAGAAAGATTGGTGAGGCAGAATGACTACCCAATTGATCGGGCATCCATCTAATCGATTGGATAACGAATAAAAACTCACTCTCTATTTCAAATATATTTCCTGTTTATGCCAAAACTAGTCATTTTTATTCTAAAAGGAGTATTCCTTTAAAGCAAGAATTGCCAGTTATTGAAAGCGTTCTTCTCTCAAACCTAAGAGAGGCATCTCATTGTTTTGAATTGAGAATTCACATTGGAGATCACTTTACTTTTTTAGAGTTTTTATTGGAAAGATTGTGCTGAAATTTTGGGCAAGAGAATATTACTTCTATATTTCCTATAGAACATTGAAAGGAAACCGGAGAGCAATACACAGCGGCGGAAAGTTGTGGTAAGGAGTTGTACAAGAATAACCCAGTCCTTAAATTGAAGAAGTGACTAGATAAGGGTTATGAGTATATTTTGAAATTATTCGCTATTGCTTGATAGTTAATCCTTATTGAATTCGTGGTTGTTTTTCTGGTTGGGGTTTTTCAAGTTAAAAAATTTGCGTGCCTACTTGTTTCTGTGGTTGATTGTTTATTTGTAAGTTCGTTTATTTCTTCCATTGTATTTTAATTGAACTACAATTTAAAAATCTAGATCTAAACAAGACGCATAGTTTTTTGGTAAACTATGTTTGCACTTCTAACAAAAAACAAGCTATATTTGCACTTGTTTTCATAATCAAGTAATTTGAACCTTTCTTTATTTCATTTGCGTTACTCATCACAGGTACAATAAATAAATTTTTCCTGACTTTCACATCCTCGTTTAAGATAATATCGAATCATCATGGCGGCATTATCAATGAGAGGAGTGCCCACAAAAGAAAAAGATACAGGATTGGAATAACAGGACTGAGAAGAGAAGTAAAAAATTGTTAAGAGTAACCAATTTACTTGTTTATTATGAAGTAATTTCTTTATGGCTGGGTAAGTAAACGTAAAGTTTTTTTACTGTACTTTCCACTTTGTGTGACCAATTAGAGATGGGTAAACTACAAAATAAAATTAAAAATTAAAAAGACTTTTCAGTAATTTTCATTTTACTTCTTGAAAAACAAATATGCCCAAAGGATAAGTGCCCTGAAACGTGTTAGGTTGTTCTTGCTGGAGCACAAAGAGACCACTACAGTAGAATTCCATGCTTGGTCGGTTTAGTTATTGAGAATCAAGAAGAATCGATGCCATTAGATTACCAATGAGGCACCAATAAGGACAGCGAAGATGTACGAAGGGCCATCAAATGGTCAACCCTTTTGAGGGAGTGATTATGAGGCTATCATCATAGTAAATTACATATCCTCATTACTTAGAAAATGCTCATACAATATATCTCTCTAAAAGGAAAGTGGTCAAAATCATTAAAATTTCTCACACGGAGAGATTAGGGTGGAAAATTATTTGCCACCAAAGGAGAAAATTGATGGCCACTTGTATATATTGTATATTTTTTTGTGTCCATTTAGCATTCGCTCGTGGGATCATGCCATTCCCCTCAGGGCCACCTAAAGCTACGATGAGTGAATGTGGAGAAGGACGCAGTTGCTTGGATTGATGACCAATATGGTCCACAAAGCATTTGTTGCAAAGCACAGTTAGACTCACCAAGTTTGAATAGATGGATCTGGGAAGTTTCCATGGATTCATAGTGTTTTTCACGATTGGATATTTAAATCGATGATCACTTAGAAACCAAACTAATTAAGTTCATGGTATTTTTCACGATTGGATATTTAAATCGATGATCACTTAGAAACCAAACTAATTAAGTTCAAGCTTGAACCTGAGCGGATATAATATTTACTATATGATAGTCCAATCTTCACCTAAGCACCTTCCCCTTGTAGCATTGGAGACGGAGTCCCACTGCTCAGTTGAGATGGCTAAAGGGTAGAAAAATACTTATTAACTGAAAGCTTTGGGGCTTGTTTATTTGCATAAAAAAAGGTACGCATGAGAATTCATTGTTTAATTAGCTCCATTGAAAGATTATTAAAGAGGTAATAGGTCAAGGATAAGGTAAATGGGGAAGGATATAAGACAGTGATATCGATTAGATCTTGACTTTCGGCTTGGTATTCATTGTCCATCATTATTCAATTTCTATTAAAGATAAGGTTTTTTATGGTTCTTTTTGGACATCCACCTTTAAATCTTTATTTTTAACCACTCATTAAAAATTCTAGTAATTCAGGTATATGTAGTCCTTAAATTTGTTGCTAATCCCAATGATTCTATATGTCATGTGTTTAAGACTTACTAGAACATCTGGTTTTAATTTGTGCATTAACTTAAAGTGCCAAAACCCTGTAATGCTGATTTTAGTTAGGAAGCTATAAGGGGCGGGTCTGCCATGTCTAAACATGAGTTCCATCGGATTCTAAGAAATGGGAGAAAACAAGCAGCCAACCATCGAGGTGGCCTTCGGATTTAAAGTAGGGATAGACCTAAGTGTTAACACCGTATCTGTATGATAAAAAAACCTCCTTAAAGAAAATCTTAAAAATTATATTTTATTATTTAATTTATTTACTTGACTATTGCTGGTACCACCAAATAAAAATTTTAGGTCCACTGTTGATTCTTAGATGGGAGAAACAAGAGGGTAAAAAAACCAGTCGACCAATAAGGTCACGCAAGTCTTACAGTAATGACTATTCAACCCACTTGAACTTCTAACTAATTCAATAAGGGGATTGCTATTCATACACCAGGTTTTTCTCTTCCTACACATCTCATTTTTTTTAAAAAAAATTCCAAACTTCCTAAAATACTCCTCGCCCCTTTTCTCCCTACACTTCTCCCTTCCTCCTCTCTCCTCCCCTTCCCCACCTACCCCTCTGGCCGGCGACGAGCACTGGCCAGAGGAGGTCTCTCCCTCTCTTTCCCTTTCCTCCTCCTCTTCCTCCCCCTCTTTCTATTCTCTCTCTTTCCCTCTCCCCCTTCTTTCCTCTTCCTCTTTCTTTTCCTCCTCTTCATCTTCCTTTTCCTCCTCCTCTTTCTCTCCCTCTTCCTCCTCCTATTCTTTTTCTCCTCCTCTCCCTCCCTTTTCCTCTCCTCTCTTCTCCTCTTCCTCTCCTCTCCTCTCCCTCTTTCTCTCATCTCTGCCCTATTCGGCCTTATCGGGCAGAACAAGGGTGGCTTTCCTCTCCCTCTCCGTTCATCTTCCTCTTCTTCTCCTCTCCCCTCCTCTCCTCTTCCTTCCTCTTCCTCTCCCCTCCTCTCCTCTTCTCTCCCTTTTTCTCTCATCTCCGCCCTGGTTTGGCCCGATGAGGGTGAACAACAGTGAGCTGTTTGGCCTTATAGAGCCGAACCAGTAATTTCTGGTTCGGCCCTGAAAGGCAGAACGACTATTTGCTGTTCGGCCTCGTAGGGCTGAACATGGCGGAGATGAGAGAAAGAGGGAGAGAAGAGGAGAGGAAGAGAGAGGGAGAGGAGGAGAAAGAAGAATAGGAGGAGGAAGAGGAAGAGGAGGAGGAGGAAAAGGAATAGGAAGAGGAGGAAAAGAAAGAGGAAAATGAAGATGTGGAGAGAAAGGGAAGGGAGGGAGACTCCCTTCCCCTGGCTGGAGGTCGTTGCCGGCATGAGGGGAAGTGGAGAGGAGGAGGAGGAAGAGGGAGGTGTGTAAGAAGAGGAGTGGGTGTAGTTTGGGGAGTTTAAATTTTTTTTTATTTTTAAAAATGAGCTATGTAGAAAGAGAAAAACCTGATATATAAATAATAGCTCCCTTCAATGAATAGTAGAGCTCACCTAGTGGGTGTTTAAAACTCATTGTTAAATGAGCCTATCTTGTTTATTATTTATTTGGCTTTTGTTCTGTAGTTCTGATAGTATAGCCATGCCCGATTTAAGCAGCGGTTGAACTGATTTGGACCTAACTATCCACCGTCCATCCTTTTTGTGTCCTCTTCTCAAAACTAATAAACTATGAAACTTTAGAAAATGAAAAAAATATCATTTGCATAGCTTTTATTTTATTTTATAAATTAAGATGTAACTATGACTTTTTAAATAAAACCCATACCTGAAATGCTACAGCTATTTTGGGAATCCTGACTTTATACCATTATTTATGCCAAATAGTATTTTCTTGATATCGTAATATTTCAAAATTTGTCAAATTTTAAAATCCGACCAATATTGAAAATATCTAGATTTCTAAGATAATTTTAGCAAAAATTCAGGCCAAAGGGATAGTTAGTTGGTTCATGTCTAGACGCATATTATATTCACATGTATGAGATTATTAATGAAAAATTAACGTTTAAGGTTGGTTAAACAAAACAAAGAAAAAAGGCTCAGTATTAAGAGAATACTTCATACATGATGTCATTTTATTTTCTTTACAAAATGCCATAGTAGCGATATCACCGGTGCAATGACAATATCATTAATTCTTTGATCCTTTACCTTTCTTCTAAAACCTACATCAATGGGCTCCATAGATTGCAAGTACCAAGCCTCATTGGTACGTAGCTTCGCATCATTCAAGTCGACAACCATGAATGAAGTTGACTTAAGCTGGCAGCAAATCCCACAGTCAAATCAACAACACTGGAAGAGAACCCAGTGCTAGTTTTAATTGGAAAGTCTCGGTCTCAAAACTGACTTTTCCTCTTTATGCATGTGTTGATTTTTATTATCACATATATACGAGTTGTATTTTATCTTTTCACATGTACCTTTTCCAATTATCTCTCATGCATGAGTTCTAGCCGTGGCTTCACATGTGCAATATGTGTGAGTTGTGTTCATATCTTTACATTTATGAGTTTTCATTACCTCACATATATGAGTTGCATAAGGTGAATTGTATCTGTGTCGGTCCTTCAGCTCCTTGCTAGAAAAATCAACAACATTAGAAGAAGTGATTGCATTGCCTATGGTTGTGACCATTGAGTCACTGCTGTTGGTTGTTGCAAGTTAAGAGGGTACCGGAAAACAGGGTCTTGCAAGAAAGGGAAAAAGGAGACTACAAAATCATTCTTGGACAAAATAAGAAATATAAAATTTGAAGAATAAGAAAGGTTTAGAACCTTTACCATTGTATTATTTACAAAGACAAGGGCGCCTGCTGTAGCATACTTCCTCTAAGCAATGTCAACTGAAAAATATTCATTTTCTTACGGCCTTGTGATGCTACATATCAATCAAAATATGAAGATAAATTTATTAGTTTTTGTCATAAATAAATATTTTAGAAAACACTCACTTAGGTGTTGGTAGAGTGGTATAAGGTATGAATTTGCCTTTCTCAACTCGTGTTTGAAATCCATCCCAAATTTGCTCCATCTGCTTTTTACGTGAGTTTAATGAACACCACATGAGAAAATTGTCATTGGAGGTGAGGGATAGCCATGGCATAAGAAAAAACATTGTAGAAAACACGAATAAATATTACCAAGGTTAATTAAAAACACAAGAAATGTTTGCAGCTTTTGACTCCTTGCCGTTAGACACTTAGAACCAAAGCAACCCACAAACTTTCTCTTTTCCATCTTTAACTAAATTTGACTGTTGGTGACATCTAAATCCAACGTAGCACCAACAAATAGGCATAACTGCACATGGCCACAACCACTGGATAAATGGAGGCCTGGATGTGGACCACACCCCACATGTATCTTCAAAAAGAGGAAGTTCAGCTCCTGCGCCGCATTAAAGCTACAGTTTTCCGGGCCCTCATTCACTCACACCCCCTACTTCGTGATCCTGACCGTTGATGTGGTGGCCCATCCATGACATCATCATATCAGATTTTTTTTCAATCCTCCTCAAAAGCTTCCAATAACGTGACGAGAAAATCATCGAACAGAAGCTTCTAACTAGAAGGACCCTCCTCTGCCAGGCAGTGTTGCTCAACTTATGCTGAGCATGGTGGGTCCCACTTGGGGGATTGGACTTGGAATAGAAAGATCTCTCCCCGTGGCCTTTCATATGATGACTTATATCATTATCCAAACCACTTGTTCAATGTTTCATAAGTTTTTATCCTCTAAATGAGTTTAGAAGTCCATTGTAGTAGCACAACTCAGCCCAGCAATTTTCGGGGCAAACTATGGTCCTAAGTTAGCTAAACTACTATCCTTTCGATTTTAAATAAATACACTTTTGATGCAATGGTTTAATTCATTCAAATGGATGCTAAGTTGGGATTGATGACTAAGGAAATATTCTCCGTACAACTTTCATTAAACTTAATATTTATCTTTAAACAGATGAAGTTCAAATATTTCTCGCATAGTTGTTTGTGTAATAATGGTGCAATATTGCATGGCCTACAGGCCAATATGTATGATATTGCACAGGCTAGGATATAATACAGTCTAATGTATAAAATATTTTAAGACCCTAGCATATCGCGAGGATCGATTCATTAGAGCTAGTTAAATTTAGACAGCTCATAAGTGGATGTCAGATCTAAAGATTGTAGCACAAGCAATTTCCCTTTTGATTATCAAGATGGGGAGGGGGGTTCGTATAGCCTATTTAGAGGGATGATGAGGTGGGCCCACTCGGTGCGGTGTACCAGTACTCGGCTGAGGTTTTCTTAAATAGTGGAATTTTTTGAGCCTCGGTGTGGAACCCACGAACAATCTGCATCACATGCGGCTCAGGACCCTACTACTTCCCTCTAAAATAAGATACTCGATTGCTCTTCCCCACACTGTAAGAAAGGAAAGCATAAAAAAGCACAGCGTTAAAAACGCACAGAACAGCAAAGACCAGAGAAGAAGCAGAGAAGCACAACTACTGAAAAGAAAAGAAAAGAAAGAAGAAGAAGGGGAAGTGAAAAAGAAGACGACTCTCTCTCTCTCTCAAAAGCCAAGTAGCGGCGAATCCAAACAGATGAAACGACTTCTTTTTCTTCCTCTTGCTTCTTAGGTGCTGCTGCTTCTACTTCTTCTGATTCCTCTTCTGATCTGATTGCATTGCATTTGCTTTCCCGTTTGGATGTCTCTTTCCACGAAACGGAAGCAGATCGGATGCTTTCTCTGTATTATACGTTTGCGATTTTGATATCTTGCTGTGGTCGATTTCTTTCTTCTTCTTCTGCAGATTCGAGAGGTTTGGATGAGGATTGGAGCTTTTTCGAGCCGAATCACGTCCAGATTCGCTAATTCGTCGGTACGAATCTTCGCTTTTGTTTTCTCTTCAAATCGATCTCTCCATACGTGCATTCTCGTCTCTGTAACCGCCATCGGTTACTGTTTGAATGCGCGTGAGATTGAGATTGCAGCCTTAGGATGCATCTGATGCGCTGCATTTTCTCAGATCTTGTTGGAATCTTACGCTGATTGGATTCTGTAGAATTCAGTGCGAGTTGGGATCTTGTTTTGGTGATGCTAAAGTTTGATGTGATGCTGGATTCACCGAATTTGTTTGAGATTGGAAGATCCTAGACGTCCAATTTTAGAACCTTCTCAGATTGCGGCTGCTCCCAGGAATATAGAACTTAGATGAGATGAATTGTGATCTTGTGCTCTGCAAAATTTCTAGGGTAGGATTATTGTTGTGGAGTAATTGGAATGAACCTGCTGCAACCACGCCGCGCCTTTAAATTTTCGTGAATTCTTCTTACATGTTTTACCCTTGAATTTTGGGGCTGGTGGTGTTGTAAGTGGTAGGCAGTTGTTAATTGACTCGATAGTTTGTCTTCTGAGCTAAAGATGGGTATGAAGGGACAAGGTTTGTACTCTGTAGCTTGGGTTTCCTGTATTTTGTTTCATCGTTTTTTTGATTTGCAGGTGGCTGCTCCAGTGAAAGCCAGTGTGGGTTATAATTAGAGCAAATGTCGAGGTCTTTTACTGAATCTGGCGGGCTCTGTTCATCGTCAAGTTCTGAGCCTAGGTAACTAGTTCCTGTTGAGCTGATATTATGTTTATTAGGTATCACCTGGAGAGAAAAAATTTAAGGGACTACTGAACTGGTAATTTAGAATCCCAGCCCCGAGTTAATAAAATTCGAGATTTTGAGGTTGTCTTTCGGTCTACTGCCTGGAAAAGGGGGTGTGCATGCAGCCCCTGTAATTTTCTGGAATTGTGAAATAGAAGAGTTGCTGGAAAAGACAGGATTTGGATACCCACACACATCCTCAAATTTAGATTTCTTCACTCCAATCGTGATAATGTATAATACAAATTTTTGATGCAATGGATGGGATTTTATGCTAAATTTGTTGATAGTTATATCCAATCACTCCCAGGATCATGCTATTCAATACTGAGGCTCGATGATTCTTACAGCTGTTTTGTTCCAAGTAACTCCGTTGTATTCCTCTTTGGAGGAATTTTTCATTGATTATGAAGTTGATTTGACAACTTTTTTTTTTACTTTTCGTAAGAGTAACTCCAGAATATTTACTGATCTATCATCTTCTCTCTGTTGTGTGTTTCTTCTGGGTTTAAATTCTATTTCCTGACAAGATAACTTTTTGGATGCTTCATAGGGAATCAAATAGTGCCGCAAGAATGGACAATCCTGATGACACCATGTCCATTGTTGCTCAATTTGTTGAGCAGCTACATGCCAATATGTCCTCACCACAGGAAAGGGAATTAATCACGGCACGCTTGCTTGGTCTTGCGAGGTCAGGAAAAGATGGGAGAATTCTTATCGGTTCCCACTCTCAAGCAATGCCACTGTTTATCTCCATTCTCAGGAGTGGAACGCCTATTTCAAAATTGAATGTTGCTGCGACTTTGAGTGCCCTTTGCAAGGAAGAAGACTTACGGGTGAAAGTCCTTCTGGGAGGATGCGTACCTCCGTTGCTTTCTCTTCTGAAATCTGGAGCTTCTGATGCTAGGAAAGCTGCAGCAGAGGCCATCTTTGAAGTTTCCTCAGTTGGATTGTCGGCTGACCATGTGGGGATGAAAATATTTGACACCGAAGGGGTGGTGCCAACCCTGTGGGAACAGCTCAACCCAAAGATCAAGCAAGACGAAGTTGTTCAAGGTTTTGTGACTGGGGCTTTGAGGAATCTTTGTGGTGACCAGGATCACTACTGGCGGGCCACACTTGAAGCTGGAGGAGTGGAGATCATCATAGGACTTCTATCATCTGACAATGAGGCAACTCAATCCAATGCAGCATCTCTCTTGGCACGTTTGATGTTGGCCTTTGGTGATAGCATCCCCAAAGTTATAGATGCTGGAGCTGTTGAAGCATTGATTCGTCTTTTAGCTCGGGAGAATGATATTTCTGTTCGTGCCAGTGCTGCCGATGCATTGGAGTCTATCTCATCAAAGTCTACTAGGGCCAAGAAAGCTGTGGTGGAAGCAAATGGTATACCGGTTCTCATTGGGGCAGTAGTGGCTCCTTCAAAAGAGTGCTTGCGAGGTGAGTCTGGTCAGGCTCTATCAGGTCATTCGATACGCGCATTGGCCAATATCTGTGGTGGGATGTCGGCGTTGATACTTTATCTTGGGGAACTGTGCCAGTCTCCCCGTTTGCTCACCCCTGTTGCAGATGTAATTGGAGCTCTTGCCTACTCATTAATGGTTTTTGAGCATCCCTCTGGCACAGAAGAACCATTTGATGCAAGACGGATAGAAGGTACTCTGCTAATGCTGTTAAAGCCTCGGGATAACAAGACAATTCAGGATCACATCCTTGAGGCTTTAGCCAGCCTCTACGGCAACACCCATCTATTGAAGTGGCTTGATCATGCAGAAGCAAAACGAGTTCTGATTGGGTTGATAACGATGGCTTCTGTTGATGTTCAGGGGCATCTGATACACTCTTTAACAAGTTTATGCTCTGACAGTGTGAGTATATGGAAGGCTCTTGGGATGAGAGAGGGTATTCAGTTGTTGATATCACTGCTTGGGTTATCAGGTGAACAACATCAAGAGTATGCTGTTGCTCTGTTAGCGATCTTGACTGACCAAGCTGAAGACAGCAAGTGGGCCATTACAGCTGCTGGTGGTATCCCTCCATTGGTGCAGTTGTTGGAAACAGGATCTCACAAGGCAAAAGAGGATGCAGCTCATGTATTGTGGAATCTCTGCTGTCACAGCGAAGACATCCGTGCCTGTGTTGAAAGTGCTGGAGCTGTTGAAGCTCTGCTCTGGCTTCTTAAAAGCAGTGGCCCCAAAGGCCAAAAAGCTTCCTCTATGGCTCTTACAAAGCTTATACGCTTTGCAGACTCTGCCACTGTTAATCAGCTGTTAGCTTTGCTACTTGGAGAGTCTCCAAGCTCAAAGGTTCATGTTATTACTGTTTTAGGTCATGTGCTTACCATAGCATCTTACAGAGACTTGGTGCAGAAGGGAGCTCCTGCTAATAGAGGCCTCAAGTCTCTTGTTCAAGTTCTTAACTCAAATGAAGAGACCCAAGAATACGCGGTTTCTGTTCTAGCTGATCTATTCAGTACTAGACAAGATATATGTGAGAGTCTCGCAACAGATGAAATTATCCATCCATGCATGAAGCTTTTGACGAGCAAAACTCAGGTCATTGCGACACAGTCAGCTCGGGCCTTGGGTGCACTGTCCCGTCCAACCAAGGATAAGGCTACAAATAAGTTGCCTTATATTGCTGAAGGAGATGTCAAGCCTCTGATTAAACTGGCAAAAACTTCTTCAGTTGATACTGCAGAAACTGCTGTGTCTGCACTTGCCAATCTTCTCTCAGACCCACTGGTAGCTCGAGAAGCTCTTGCAGAAGATATTGTATCGTCTTTGATGAGAGTACTAGGAGAAGGAAGTGTGGAAGGAAAGAAGAATGCATCACGTGCACTTCATCAGTTATTAAACCACTTCCCACTTGGTGATGTGTTTACTGAAGATGCTCAGCGCCATTTCACAGTACATGCCCTTGCTGAGTCCTTAGCTGCAATGAACTTGGAGGGAAGTGATTCTTCCGATGCTCTAGAAGTACTTGCTTTGCTTGCGGGAACAAACCAGAGTGTGAATATGACATTTTCCCCATGGTCGTCCCTCGCCAAAGTTCCCTCAAGCTTAGAGCCACTGACACGTTGCCTTGCAGATGGGCTTCCTTTGGCCCAAGAAAAAGCTATAGAGATTCTGTCTAAGCTGTGTGTTGATCAACCTATTGTACTCAGTGATCTATTGGTGGGTAACTCAAGATGTATTGTCTCCCTCGCTGATAGAATCATGAACTCTTCCAGTTTAGAAGTGAGAGTTGGCGGGGCTGCTCTACTCGTTTGTGTTGCTAAGGAACATAAACAGCAGTCCATGGAGGCACTTGATAAGTCTGGGTTTTTAAAGCCACTCATCTATTCGCTTGTTGATATGATGAAGAAATGTACCAATGCCTCAAATCTTGAAACTGAAATTGACAGAGTTGGTAGAAGTTTTAACACATACCTTCGTGAAGGGGATGAATTTGAGGCTTCTGATCCTGCAAATTTTCTGGGTGGGACAGTTCTGTTATGGTTGCTTTTAGTAATTTCTTCATTAGACAAGAAGAACAAACTTACCGTCATGGAAGCTGGTGGCATCGAGGTTCTCTACTACAAGCTTGTTAGTCATGCCACTAAACCCCAGGTGTGGTTTGTGATTTTTTTTTTTCTGTTCAACTTGTTTGCTGATATCTGTTTTCTTGTATTTTTACCTAGTTTATGCTCATAAGCTTCAAAGACAGGCAGCTTGTGTCTTTTCTAAGATATTTTCTGACATGGCCATCATCCATGCTTGTAATGCCTCTAGCATGTCTGCATTAAATTTTATGCAAGAGTAGTGTACACACACATGCGCTGGTAATATCTTGGGCTCGTTGCCGTTGGAGCTAGAGCTCTATGCAGCCTACTCCTGGGCTTTCTTGTGATACTGATTTTTACTCTCTCTCTCTCTCTCTCTCTCTCTCTCTCTCTCTCTCTCTCTCTCTCTCTCACACACACACACACAAGGAAAGATGAAAGACCTCCCTTTATACTGGTATGGGATTAGTTTTGAGCTCCTTATCTGCTGTTGAATTTTAGTTCAATTGGTTTTTTACAATTGATTTTGCATGGCCTATATTTTAATCATGATAGACGAGTAGATCAGTTGAATCTGAGACTGCCAACCCCAAAATCACCACCACACACAAACACCCCAGGTTGGTTGAAATTCAGAATGGGCATAAAATCTGTGGTACCCTCCTTTGAGGGAGTGCCTTGTTTTCAAAATTATGTCCTCAATATGCAAATGCATGAATACCCTTTAGGAAGGTTTTAAAGAGAGGATATGCACTAGTGTAGATTAGGAAGAACTAATTTGCAAGCATTTATCTCCGAGATTCCCAATCTTTGGATCAGTCTTGTAATGGTATCTTGCTCCGCCGGTGTAGTGGAATTGATACTATCCCCACTGGGCTCTCAACCGTAGTTACCAGATTCGCAATTCGGTTTATTCGAATTCGAGTTCGTAATTTGCAGTTCGACATTTACTTAAATTCAAAAATTTGATGGAGTTGGGTTAATTAATTTGTTTTTCGATTCACTAGATTCACAATTCAAGTTCGATGTACTAATTCGAAAGCCAATTCAATACATACATATGTACATATATTATAGCTTCAGTTACTTTAAGAATTATACAAATAAATATTTCAAGACCATCTAATTAACATAATTCTTAAAGAAGATATCCCATATACTTTAAAGCGTGATTGTCTTAAATGGTTCAGATTGTAATATAGGCCCATGGTGGTTTTACTTTTTTTTATTCAAGATTTCAATAAGTTAATTAAAGTTGAGAATCTAGAGTCGTGAGAGAGAGACATGCAAATTTCAATTCTACTTTTTCTCTTACTATTAAATAAGTGTAAAGACAGCTATTAAGCAGTTATATATATTTTTTATATTGGGTAGATTAGACATATGCTAATTTCAATGCTACTTTTTCCCTTATTATTAAACAAGTAGAAAGATAACTATTAAACAATTACTTTCTATATTGGGTAGATAGTATAGATGGGTGGGAAAATATTTAAAATATTAATTTTTTTCTCTCTGTTGAAGGAATGGGGCTGGATGATGGGATGTTTGCTTTTCAACTTTCCATCTCCTTCTCCCTACTATCCATTATTCATCATCATCTCTCTCCCCACTCTGATCTCTGCAATACTAAAGACATCAACAGGGAGATACCGAACTCTTATGAATTGCAAGATTTCAAACCTCCGAACCCTACTGAACAATCCTGAATTATTCGATTCAAAAAGTTCAGGATTCGGAGGATTGGTGAGCATATCAGGTAACTATGCTCTCAACCATGTGTGTGTGTCTATATATATATTATTGATCCTTGGGAAACTGGAAGTTTCCATTATGTTCTTTTTTAGCATGGTTGTGAGGAATATTTGGTTGGTTTCTTCCTTCTTCCAGGAACTCATGTGATATAAGACTTCATTTGTGGCAATGCTTCCACCCTATAGATGTGGATTAGTTTTACTGACTTCTAAATTTATTCCCAAGTAAATTTATCTAATGTGGTTTATCACCAACTTGCTCTTTACCATCTTCAACACGACTTCCAGCACCATGTTTGTTAATCATGCGTTTCACTATCTGAATTGTTTATCACTTTTATGCATACAAAAAAAAAGAACCAGTATTGGGTCAATACCTCGAAGGTTGTCTTCATGTCTCTGGCTATGTGACACTCATTTTCCCTATGAAGTTGGGGATTAATATCTGGTTTTGATGCAATATATGTACTCATGTGAGGGGCATGCATCTTGTATCTGTTGAGTATATATAAAAGAAAATGTGATTACTTGCATGTGTTATTTTAGTTAATTTTTGTCACTTTTGTGTGGATATTAACATTGACAATTGCCTTACTGTGTGCTGCTTGTGAGCTCTATCAATTATTTGCTTTGTTATTTTCTACTGAGTTTTGTATCCATGAAGTGCCAAGTTCGGTTCTTCATGCTTTATCAAAGAATTTGTATGTTAGCTATTATCCTTGAACTGATAGATTATTCATATTTACAGTCGGAATCTGAGGATACAGAAGGCATATGGATCAGTGCCCTGCTTTTGGCTATCTTATTCCAGGATGAAACTGTTGTTCTATCCCCTGCGACCATGCAGATAATACCTTCACTTGCTTTCTTGCTCAGGTCCGATGAGGTCATTAACAGATATTTTGCTGCTCAGGCTATGTCTAGTCTTGTTTGCAGCGGAACCAAGGAAATACACCTTTCACTGGCAAATTCAGGTGCTGTCGGAGGACTGACAACTCTAATTGGTTATGTAGAATCAGATATTTCAAACCTTGTAGCTCTGTCTACAGAATTTTCTTTGGCTCGCCATCCTGATCAGGTTGTGCTAGAGTACCTTTTCGAAATTGATGATATACGAGTTGGTGCAACTGCATGGAAAGCTATCCCTTTGTTGGTGGACCTTCTGAGACCCATGCCAGATAGACCAGGTGCCCCTCCAATTGCAGTTCGCCTTTTGACCCAGATTGCAGAAGGAAATGATGCAAACAAACTAGCCATGGCTGATGCTGGGGCTCTGGATGCTTTAACTCGCTACCTTTCTTTAGGTCCTCAAGATTCAATTGAAACTTCTATAACTGAGCTATTGAGAATCTTGTTTAGCAATTCTGAGTTGGTTCACCATGAAGCATCTCTTAGTGCTTTGAATCAACTCATAGCTGTTTTGCGCTTGGGGTCACGAAGTTCCAGACTCAGTGCTGCTAGGGCTCTCCAAGAGCTTTTCAATGCTGAAAACATTAGAGATACCGAAATGGCCCGGCAAGCCATTCAGCCATTAGTTGACATGCTCAATGCTGGATCTGAGAGAGAGCAACATGCTGCTATTGTTGCCCTAATTAAGTTGACTTCTGAGAATGCATCAAAAGCATCATCATTGACTGATGTGGAGGTTAGCCCTCTTGACGCCATGTACAAGATTCTATCATCGACTTCATCATTAGAGCTGAAGACAAATGCTGCACAGCTGTGTTATGTTCTGTTTGGGAATCCAAAGATACGGTCAATGCCAATGGCCTCTGAGTTCATACAACCTTTTATATCACTAATGGAGTCAGATACAGGTATTGCAGTAGAATCTGGTGTGCGTGCTTTTGAGAGGTTGCTAGATGATGAACAACATGCAGAGCTTGCATCAGCACATGATATCATTGGTCGTCTTGTTTTATTGGTTTCTGCTTCAAACCATCAACTTACGGAGGCTATTATCAGTGCCCTCATAAAGTTGGGAAAAGATCGTCCTCATTGCAAGTTGGATATGGTCAATGCTGGCATCATTGATAATGCCCTTGAGATGCTCCCTGTTGTGTCTGGGTCTCTATGCTCCTCAATTATGGCATTATTTCGCATCTTAACAAATAACAGCAGCATTGCAAAAAGCACGACTGCAGCAAGAATGGTGGAACCTCTTTTCTTGGTTCTATCACGCCTAGATTTGACTATGTGGGGACAGCAAAGTGCATTGCAAGCGCTTGTAAATATATTGGAGAAACCACAGAGCCTTGCAACCCTGAAGCTTACTCCTAGCCAGGTCATTGAGCCATTGATATCATTTCTTGAGTCACCATCTCAAGCTATCCAACAGCTCGGCACCGAACTGCTATCACATTTACTAGAACAAGAGCATTTCCAACAAGATATTACAACAAAAAATGCAGTTGTACCGCTTGTGCAGCTAGCGGGAATTGGCATTCTGAATTTACAGCAAACAGCAGTCAAGTCACTTGAGAGTATTTCTACGAGTTGGCCAAAGGCAGTCGCTGATGCTGGGGGCATTTTCGAACTCTCTAAGGTTATCATTCAAGATGATCCTCAACCACCGCATGCTTTATGGGAGTCAACTGTACTGGTTCTATCAAATGTTTTACGGTCCAATGCAGAGTATTATTTCAAAGTTCCTTCGGTGGTTCTTGTGAGAATGTTGCACTCAACATTGGAAAGCAATGTTACTCTAGCTCTCAGTGCACTACTTATTCAAGAGAGAAGTGATCCTTCAACTGCTGAACTGATGGCTGAGGCTGGTGCTATTGATGCCCTACTTGAGCTTCTGAGATCCCATCAGTGTGAAGAAGCTTCTGGAAGACTACTTGAAGCTCTATTTAACAATGTGAGAGTGCGTGAAATGAAAGTTTCCAAATATGCAATAGCCCCTCTATCTCAATATCTGTTGGATCCGCAAACCCGATCTCAGTCTGGGAGACTTCTGGCAGCGCTTGCGCTTGGTGACCTTTTCCAGCATGAGGCGCTCGCTAGAGCCAGTGATGCGGTGTCTGCATGCCGTGCGCTGGTGAGCTTGCTTGAAGACCAGCCAACAGAAGACATGAAAATAGTTGCAATTTGTGCATTGCAAAACTTGGTTATGCATAGTAGAACGAATAGACGTGCTGTTGCAGAAGCAGGAGGCATATTGGTGATACAGGAATTGCTACTGTCTCCAAATTCTGAAGTTGCAGAGCAAGCAGCACTGCTCATCAAATTTCTTTTTTCTAATCACACCCTTCAAGAATATGTATCAAACGAGCTCATCAGGTCTCTTACTGGTAAGTTACCTCTGACATGGTTTGGTAATGGCTGCTCTTTTGCCTTGTGTTTTCTATATTTTTTGGCAGAAACTTGTTGCAATTTACTGCCTTAGGCTACTTTCAGCTCCTTGCCATACTGTTAAGTGGTAGAGAAGAAAACTCTAAAGGTAGGAATTGTCTCCATGTGAAATGGTAGAGCCAAACAAGGCTGAAGGGGAGAATGGTTTATCTGTTTCCCTCTCCAACAAGGCCATCTAAATATTTCTACTCTTTCTTTCTAATAATTTATCATCTGCTGACTGAATATTTCATTTTTTCTAAAGGCCATATCATATTTCTACAGAAATTCCTCTAATAATAATTTTTTTTCATTTGAATAACTAAACATCTCATCTGTTTCTGATATATATATATATATATATATTGTTTAGAAAGACTTCAGGTTTTCCCTAGTTACAGCTTACAGCTGGATTTGATATTCTGCTGAAATGGATGGTTTATCTTGTCTGCCAGTTGTTTGTCCAAACCTCATCAGTGTGGGAGAGAATAATTTGTTGCATTCTCCTCTGTTCCAAAATTGTTATCTCGTGCTTTACATGGTCAGATTTGAACAGTATCCTATATAAATTTTGGTGGAAATTCTTTCAATGCCCATCCATGCCATGGTTTTTTTGTTTTTTGTTTTTTTTTTCAAATCTACCTCCTAATAGTACTCAAATACAACTACAAATTTTGGTGGAAATTCTTTCATTGCACATCCATTCCATGGGTCTTTTTTTTTTTTTTTTCAAATCTAGCGCCTAATACTTTTCCACTATCAGAGCCATAGTGGATGATTCTGTTTTGTTTTGGCTGAATGGACTGGCTGAGGCATACTTTTCCTCCGTAGAAACATGTTTGAAACATGCTGGTTCCTGTTTTCTTCTTTTTCCGCCTGTGTGGCGATCTTGGTCTGTTCCAGCTGGCATTTCAGACTCGGACATGAGTGAGTTGGGTCAATAGGGACTCAGCTGATTAGCACCCCGAGTAAAATACCCCGCAGAAACCACATCCAAACCCACTTTTCCACATCTGCAAAAACACCAAACAATCATCCAAACGAAGACATCCCAAAACCTCCCCTCCTCAAAACCCTAACAGGTAAAACTGAGAAAAGGGTTTGAAGAGCAATAGCAGCTTCTTCTTGCAAATGAAAAATAACACTTACCTAAACACAAAAAAACTGAAGACCAATGTCATTTCATTCTCCAATCAGTCAACCATCATTGAAGAAATCAAGATAAACTGCACAGCATCTGCAGAGAGGATTATGAGAGGAATGACCTCCAGATCAAGCCCATCCAGATCTTGCCTCTCTAGACCAAGCTCATTTCTAAAATCAATCTCTCTCTCTCTCTCTCTCTCTCCAACAAATATTTAGGATAAAATAAGACAAGAAAAATGGTACTCAGCTCAAGTTCTGGCATTGTCTTACTCAGTTTGGGCTATCAATCTGCTTCAGTTGGGAATCTCCGAGTTCCTTTTTTTATGTTTAGGGAAATTTTGTTGAGAAACCCTCGTGTCATTTGAGAAGTAAAATATGTGAATCTCTCTCTCTCTCTCTCTCTCTCTCTCTCTCTCTCTCTCTACACACATACATCTATGTTTATATAGATAAATAAAGGGAATAATCTGCTGAGGAATGTCCCACAGACATGTGGGCAGCCTGTGGGGCCCACCTGGATGGATGCTAATCAGAGACATGGTAAGTGCTACCCATGGATGATGCGCTTGTAAAAAGTCAGGCCCATTGACAACAGTAACTATTGGTTTAAGGGCTTCCGAAAAAAAAAAAAAACTTGCTTTAAGGCCTAAAAATTCCTTAGTATTTTTTATGCTTGTTTTTTTCTTGGAGGATCTAATAGTAATACAGTTCCTATCAGGGGTAAATTTGGGGCTAGCAGCAATTCAACAACCCAAATGGGGATGAGTGTGAGGAATTGTATTGATCATAAGTGGGCCTTCCTCAGGAGGTGCATGGATTATCCACATGGGATGTCCCACGGCTGAACATTTTCCTACATGCATGCAAGCTCCATGACAATAAAATAACTAATTTCATGTCTTTTCCAAAACAGAGCATTGGATTTAAAGTAAACACCCAGACATGCCATTCTGGTAGGAAAAGCAGAAACAACCACCGACATGGAATTGGCAGCCATGATAATAAATAAAAACAAAAGTAGAATAAGCAGCCAAAAGTTCATGACATGAAACTTTAACTCAAATCTATACAAGTCTAGATGAAACAAACTATTTGAGAGTTTGTGTTACATATTGGTACTTGAAGTTGGGATTAACTTTAAATCAGCAAAAATAAAATATTTAAAAAATATGTGTCCTATTCTCATCTCTCAAAAGATCATTGTTGTTAAAACATACCTTCTGTGTTGTTTATACATGTTGTCTGAGTTTCTATCATCATTTCTGCAGCTGCCTTGGAAAAAGAGCTGTGGTCTACAGCAACCATCAATGAAGAAGTTCTGAGAACTATAAATGTGATATTTATGAACTTCTCCAAGCTTCACATTTCTGAAGCTGCAACACTGTGCATCCCTCACTTAGTTAGCGCACTGAAGGCCGGAAGTGAGGCTGCTCAGGAATCTGTTCTTGACACTCTATGCTTGTTAAAACAGTCTTGGTCTACAATGCCTATAGATATCGCGAAAGCACAAGCAATGATTGCAGCAGAAGCCATTCCCATCCTGCAGTTGTTGATGAGAACCTGCCCACCCAGTTTTCATGAACGAGCAGATAGCTTGCTGCATTGCCTACCAGGATGTTTGACTGTTACCATTAAACGTGGGAATAACTTGAAACAGGCTATGGGAAGCACAAATGCCTTCTGTCGATTGACAATAGGGAATGGTCCACCACGGCAGACCAAGGTAAAAGCTACAATAAAGTTGGCTTTATCGCATTAATAGTTAGAATTTTACGTAATTTTATGGATGGGTATAATTAATGCATCCCAGATATTATATACACGCACTTCGGATTGGTTTAGATTTTCATCAAGTGTTGATGTGTACGGTTTTGATTTTCATCTAGCGATCATGTGTATGGATTTTTTTTTGACCTTGACGATTTTTTGTTTCCACTTCCCTACTCTCTCTCTCTCTCTCTCTCTCTCTCTCTCTCACACACACACACACACACACACACACACACACACACACACACACGGATCCATTTTCAATTCCAGTTTGTGCTTTCTTACTAGAATGAAAAATCATGTTTGGCGAGGTACTGTTTTTCTTTGTCACTCAACTGAGTGGAAAAAAAAGAATAAGAGTGGCCCAACCAATGTCTACACAGCCTCAAATGCATGGGAGAGTGATTTGTCGTCTGTTCTGCCAAAATATTCAAACTGCTGGTGATTAGAGAAGGCATAAATAGAGAGACCCACCTAATATGTCTCCTGTTTCCAAATTACTCCAAATATTGTTTGTTATCTGTTGTGCCAACATATTTGACCTGCTTCTGATTCAAACATCCAAGTGCACGATAGGCCAAAGTGCCATAAGAAGATAGTTACTATATTTTGCCACTTTGGTTCTAACAGCAAAAGTTCTCATCATTGTTAGGTAGTGAGCCGCAGCACTTGTCCAGAATGGAAGGAGGGATTTACTTGGGCATTTGATGTACCTCCCAAGGGACAAAAACTTTATATCATATGCAAGAGCAAAAATACATTCGGGAAGGTATCAAATTCTCACTGATGTCTGTTTTGCTATAAAAAAAAAAAAGGGTCTCCTAATCAGTCTATTTGCATGTGCTGACTGCTATATGTTGCAGTCAACTCTTGGGAGAGTGACAATTCAAATTGATAAAGTTGTGACGGAAGGACTATACAGTGGGTTCTTCAGTCTAAACCATGATGGCAACAAGGATGGATCATCCCGGACGCTTGAAATTGAGATCCTGTGGTCCAACAGGACGAGTGATGGCATGTGATGGTTATGAGCATATATAATACACCGGAAATCCGTTCTCTCAAGGGATCTATTAAGGTGAAGATCCCTTTGAGGAGAGCAGGAGTGTTTGTTAGAGATTGTGAGCTCCAGTTTTGTAGCTTTGGGAGGGGTACCTGCTAATGCTTATTTAGCTTTGGGAAGGTGATAATGGAAAATGGAGCCTGCTGTAAGTTTGTACAGGTATGTACCTATTTCTCTTTCCCACTTGTGCATGGCACCATTTGATTATGTATGTTACTTTTTCCAGAGTTCAAAGTAGTACGAGAAAATCCAGAGCTAGTTGAACATGTGATGAAAGATGTGATTTCTTTTCATTTTTGTAACTTTTCTCTACACCCCTCCCCCCCTTGCCTGGTCACTACTTCTGAATGTTAGCATTGATTGTATGCCTTTTTTTCTTTTGTGTTTTTTTCTTTCGGGTTAGGGGAGGAGTTTTATCTGATTGAACCTTATTTGTTTGTACATATTCTTTATATTTCTAATAGTGAAACTCGCATTTGATGTACATGTGTTTCATTGGTAATAACCATTGGTAATAGTGAACAAGGTATGCACATTAGATTTTCTGCATTCCTGATAGCCATTGTAATTTGCTGACGGTTACGGCTATCCTATTGTGAGTTTTAGATTGACTATGTTTGACGCTTGATGGATTGATCAAGTGGGGCGGGGAGGGGATGCATGGGCCTGATTGTTGATCAGCAAGGAAAGATGAGATAAGCATTGCTCTCTTTATTACGCATTCAGGGAACAAAAAAAAATACTAATATATAATTTATACGAGGGAATACAAAGGACCATCATCTGTTACGTTGGACGAGTCCCAAGGGTAAGAAGATTGGGCCGTGTACACCATCATACTATTGAGTATTGACCATTACAATGGAGGCGTAATTAATTTGGCATCACTTCATGGCCATCTTTGTTTGCATTAAAATAAATAGGAATTAAATACAGTGAATGCTATTTTATGTTTCTTTTTTTTTTTTAAATTCACTTTCATCTTCATTTTTAAAACATCCTCTGTATTCAATTCCTATTCCTATACATGCAAACAAACAGACCCACCCCAAATTTGCACCAGCCTGAGTGAATTGTAAGACCACCTGCAACTTTAAAAGAAGGCAGATGATAAGATGCAGCATAGGGCAGTCTGCGGCCCACATGATCAATCCAATCCTGTCATCTTAAACCACCATCCCTGTATGTCATGGATTGCATGGGTTCTATACCAATCTAAATGGATTAGATTGTTGGATTGAAATCAAAAGGAGAGAGAGAGAGGTAGAGGAGCTTCTGAAACTGTTAAAACTTTGTTTTTAGGATGATGGTATTTACTAGTGATTTTATACATGGGCTGGTCCTATATTGATCTTTGGATACTCACGCTCATACATGATTGGTGGGCTCCCACAGGTTTCTCACGCAGTCTTTTGAGCTGCGACATCTGCACCCAAGCATGCACCCTAGCATGCCTCTCCTTCTGAAGACTGAGCGGATAACAGTTTAGTAGTTCTCATTTTTAGATCTGAAGTGTTTTTCTTTTTCTTCCCCAATGAATGCCTCATATGCATGTTTGAAAATAGTTATCAAATGCTGTTAAGGCGGTGGCTGAATTAGTTTGAAGCTATGGTTTGTTTCCCATGATCTAAATTTTGACTCCTGCCGCTTTCGTTATCTGAATACTATGTGTACGGCCGTCTATACACCCCTTATAGAATAGTCTTTGCTGGTTGGAACGGTATAACCCTTGAGTCAGAGGCCAAAAGGCTGCAGGCAAAGGATACCCTGGGCAAATAAAAAGTAATCAAATGTATCATGAGCTAAGCTTAGCATGGAAGCTCATTTGTTGAGCATGAATTTCAAACCTACTAAAGAAAGCACTTAAATTAAGTCCCAAGCTTTTTACTCGAGAGCCGATAATCAGGGCAGAAACCACGCACGTGATTGTTGGCTAGACTTGCGAGGGCATCTAGCCATTCTCAGTGACAGGTGTTTGACTTGGACTGCAAATGTGAGATTCAAGGTACCCGGACAGGATTATATACATGTAGACATGTTAGGTTTTGCTTAACATTTAAACAAGAGGCTAGGTTTCGGGTTATAAATAGCTGGACCCAGGGCCAGTGGCAATAAAATAATAATTATTATCTGGCATGGGTTCTAATCCAGATCAGATCCGACTTACATAAATGCCACAGTAAAAGTACAACACACTTAATATTGTATAATTTTCAATTGTGAATCAGATTCACCATCTTACTGTCCATCAGGTGTTGAATCCCGGACAAAGTCAGGACAAGTCAGGCGTCAAGGTGGCTCAAATTCAGCCAGGCAACCCACAGCTACATGTTATACAATTAACTTTAAAGGGAACTCCAATTGAGCTAAAGATTTCCGGGCCCAACAAGTAACGGAACCATTTTTTTAAACTCTGGTAGCAATTGTTTGTATTGTAATTTTATTTGAAGTTCCAGGCCTTTGGCACCAGTTGCTTGCAAACTCCGATGATTACTCGAGGCTTGTAAAGATCAAAGGTCAAGCAACCCAGCTCATCTAGAACTTGGTTAAATGAAAGGCTGCCCCTGTAAATAAAACCACTTGGATAGTTCCGGCTTTTCCTTTATTAGATTTCGAAAAGGTATTCTACTTTACCGGCGGTTTTAGCTGCCATCAAATTCAATGGTAACACAATTACGCATAACTAGGGATACCCAAGTTCTTGGACTCCAGATGCCCTCACTTTACCAAACAAACCATTGGGCCCCTCATGAATCCAAGCAGTTTCCCTGCACTCATTTTACCCAAAGTATCCTGTGACCCCAAATTATGTTTACCTGCAACTTGCCATGGAAAAGAACAAAGACAACTGTTCAAAACGCAAGAACCTTCGTTTACATGTAAGCCTAATTACCTGCACTTGGTCTACAAAATACCAAAATGTAACAGAAATACAGCCCCAGGAATTTCTTCCTCCATTAGACCAGTCCCAGCACAAAAAGCCCCCAGTAGACAACTTTCATATCACAATTTGAATAAAAACGGAGTCAGGATACTTAGAAATAACTTTGGAGCCACCACACCAACATAACAATCTTGAAGAAAATCCAAATGCAGAATGATTGCCAGGCACCAGATGTAAAATCCAGTGCTATCATTCTCAGAATTTGGGTTCTCGCCGCATACTTCAACGGCCAATGGGACCTTGTACTGTCATCTGCACAAACATAATTTGAATGATCCTTAAACAAAGGCACTGGCAAAAAGATTTTAAACATAAAATCCTTAAATTAGACATCAAATTCAATAACCTCCAAAACTAAATTTATGCAATTTTTGGATAGAGTTGCCTGTCAATCATGACAGGAAAATATCAAACATTGCACAGAAATCAGAATTTGAGTAGATGATGCTCATCCATTTCAATGGAAGATTAAAAAACTACAATTTTGCTCCCTTTTTTTTATTTTCTTTATTTTCAAGGAGTTCCACATCACCAACTTCAGCAGGCATAGGACACTTATACTCTAAGAAGGAAAGAAGCGTACATGCATGTGGAACATAGCTACTTCACTGCAGCTACCATTGAAGATCGTGCGTGTGAGAAGCCAGTAACAAGTGCTCCAAGCTGCAGCTTATCATTGCATCCAAAGCTCAGCCTATACCTGCAAACCCAGCCAATCTTAGTATTGAGATGAACACCTCCCAGTAGCTGACTAGCATGCAATCCCTCATAAGGAGCTTTCACAAGCTTTGGAGAGAAACATGATGAGAGATGCAGAATCCATAGCATGCAGAAAGGGCCAAAAGGTGGGTAAGTCCACGGCCACCCACTACTGTCTCTGCAGCAAACAAAAAAAAGGGTACTATCCTATGATAACCCCAATACTTGTACACATGCCCATCATATCAGAATCGGACTATTAAGACACTCATATTGCCATATTGGTACTCAATATTTCACCAATACTTCTACATTATCTCATATACTTCTAGTAATGTTTATACTTCCAAGAGTAATCTACTCCCAGCATAAAAAAAGTTAGGAAGAAATATAAACAATGAGAACTTTAATAATCTAGACTAGAAATGTTTTAAAGAACAAATTAGGATAGCTCTATCCATATCAATATCCTGGATTTCCAAGAGGGTCATATCCTTGATCCCTGTATCCATCTCCGCATCTATATCTGGGCACATCACAGGTGCTACCCCTTGGGAGTCAAGTCCACATGGCATATCATGATCTTCTCATTGCAAGCGGTCTGAACCATCCACAAATCTGGAGTGGGAATCAGTTCTTTCTGCTTGGGTGATCCTCTACAACAACTGTTCATCGATTAATGGGTTGAACCTGTCCTTCAAGACTCATGCCCTTCCCTTTTATTCACAAGTCTGAGCAATTCTAAAGAATAAAGGACCACTTCAGTCCAGAGGGTCACCGAAGTTTGGTTCCATCAGCTTCCATGGTGGGTTACTTGTTTCGGTGACAGGAATCATCGAGTGAGTAGGGCCACCTCTAATAAGATAAAGAAAAAAAAAACAAATTTTACTAAAAAGAATCCTATCCACTGATCAATAGGCAGTCTAATGGGTACATTCATATACAATTTGATCAGATGTTCAGGACCATTCACAGTGAGTAGTTTACCCATGGCGCATCCAAAGTGTGTCATACCCCTTCAATGGCTTTGGTCACTCACATGAGCCCCCAATTACTGAACTGCAATTTGAATTAGTGGTCATGCAACATCTGACCCTCTTTATAGATTATACTTTTTTCAAATGAACATGGAAAATGCACTAGTGATGAAAATCAAAAGATCTTCATGAAAGAAGTGAAGTTCAAGATAGATGGGGAATTTATTTAAAAACCTGTGAAATGTGGATTGTGGAATATGCCAATAAAGTAGATAAAAAGTCAGAATCAAATCCAGGGACAGTTGCCAAAATATTTGAAACAGAATTACAGATGGTGTTAGCTAAGATGACAAATTGACCATTAGTACCAGATCGTATTCCATTAGAAATTTATGTGTGAATTTGAAATCTAGTTTGTCAGCAAGATTGTGCATAAATATAAAAACTAAGTACAAAACAACAACAACAACAACAACAACAACAAAAACAACAATAATAGAAATTGATGAGGAAGTACGGCCAGGTAACATTTTGTAATTCTAGAATTAATCATTCCTTAAAAGGATAAAGAGATGCATACTCAATGTCTGCCAAATCATTAATTAGTTGAACTCGAGCATCTGATGGCATTTTTATGTTGAATATAAACCTGTTAATATAACAAATAGAATCAGATTCAGCATAAAGAAAAGCATTCTATAAAAGTAGGACGCTAAAGGGATGCATTTGCTTACATAGTAACTTCTCTCACAATATCTACCAATGCCAATCCTTTCTTCATCTTGATTTCAGATATATCTAAGCAAGCTAAGTTGACAAATGCTACATTGTATTGGATATCATAATACTATACCTACCAATATTTAACAAAATAATGATGGAAAGATGTTGCTGGATACATCTAAAACTAGCTGCAAATGATTCATTCAAAAGCCAAAAGCATATCTGCTCAATATCTTTTGGCATTGGGTTGCCAGTGCACAAGTACACAGCTTCTTCAGTAACATTCTGAGAAGCCATATGGGTTGACTGCAAAACAAAAATCAACATGTAATTCCAGAGTTCATCCACAAATGCTAAAATGTAGAATAAGTTTCTTTCTAGTTAACATAATCCCTCATAAATTAAAAAAAAACCAAGAAATCAGAAATCAGTTTGCATTTCTATCTTGTGGAAGGTAATGTATTTTGACTTTCTCCGAGCTAGCATTTTTTTTTCTTTTTCTTTGATTTTTTGATCAGTATTGAATTGAACTATTTTCATTTCCATAAACCATATCCTATCTAGCAGGGGTTAGTACTAGTAGAGTGCTATAGACTACAAAGTAGAACTCAAGTTAGTTTAGAAAGAGTGTATTTTATAGTAACTGCCACTTTAATGCAACCCTCCTTTATCTAGACTTGAGCCATCACCTATGTTATATGGACTTGGCATTAGTATCGGATGCGGGTGCGTATCGGTGCTGAGAAGCAACAAATGGTGGAGAAATTCCATTTGGTTTGAATTTAACTATTATTCCAGGAATTCAAAGTTCACAAGAAAGGAACTTTGTCATCTCTATTTTGTCTTTATACTTAGTAATTAAACTTCAGTGTTTTGGTTTTGCCTCCAGAAGTAGTGGGCATTTTTCCTTTGTCCCAAAAGTGGTAGTGTATATTTTGTGAACTGTTGTTGGACTAGGGATTTGGGTTTTATATTTTGTTTACTGTGGTTCAGGACCACTGCAGAGGATCTAAGTTGGAGCCAGATAAGGAGATGGGTCCATCTCCTTGAATATCTTCACAGGAGATGGTTCCAATCTGTCTCCAGCCTGTTTACACCCTTAGTCTGTACTAACATGATCACACATGTCCTGCATCATTAGGTGTATGTGTATATTGCCTAATGCCTTTATGTTTCTTTCTTTCAACTATGAAAAAATATACACTCACCTTTTTTATCTATAAATTTTCTTTTTTCTTTTCTTTGATTTCTTGGGTTTGGGCAACTTGGTAAGCAGTAGTAATCAGGTCTATTGAAAGTGTTCCGTTTGGAAGTGCACATGCTACAGCCACTGATTTAAGAGGAATAGGATTTCAGGGAGGCTGAAGAAGAAAACACTATAACATAAAGGGCCCCACTCAGCAGGCAGCTAAACTGTCTTGAAAATAGCGATATATGTAACATGCCTCAGCTCACTCTTGATCCCTTATTAACTTATTTTATTGCACTTTGAGCTCCTTCTTTTTGCCAAGCAGTGATTATGAATTTATGATGATGATGTAGTAATGATAACAAAGTTTAAAGAAAATATAATTAGACCACTGCCAAGTACTACAGATAGAAACCTGCAAAATATTCAAAGCCTTTCTCATGTCACCATTGCTCAGTCGCACAATTGCCTCCAAGCCACTGTCAGATACATCAAGCCTAGCATCAAATAACAAGGAAACAATGAGGGCAAGTCAGCAACTAAAAATGTATGCTAGCAAAGAATGAGCTACCGCATTGGTCTACATCAATGGCGGACCCAGGATTCTCATTTGGGTGGTGCGGGCGATGGTCGAGTGAAGAAATAAAATAATAATATCAGAGTTTTTATACTGTCATATAAGAGAGCTTCTCGAATCACGCGGGTGTGGTTGTGTTTGGGTCCACTGCTGGTCTACATTATACTAATCATGTGTACTGGCAATATGTTTACCTTTTGATTTTTCTTACTTCTTTTAAGAGCTAACAATTAAATTTTTTTTATCGAGAAAAAACAAGAAGAGGCATATTCCATCAATATTTTGGAGATAAAAAAAGAAATTTGCGATCAGAATGAAGAAACAAAATTCATGTAGCTGACCCCAATATAGTTGAGACAAGGCTTTGAGGATGATTATGAATATGATGATGGCTAAATAACAATTTACAACATTGGCTGACCAACATACATATAATGATGTGTTGTTGTAGCCTCAACACATTTCTTTCTAACTAGGCACACAGCACCTTTATTTCTAATCTAACTAGGTGCACAACACCATTCCAAAATTTTGTTAGATCAACAAGATGACCAACATGTAGATTGCCTCTTATGTTCTGGAGTGTTTTTAGGATATTGTCAGCCTTCAACAAATACGTCATGTTATTTATTGAGGAGAAACAATCAATGGAAGATTAAGCTCATGAACTAATCATGATGTGGATGTCCGGATACTTAAAAAATGGGGCAATCCATCATGTTGTATTGTAGCTGATACTTCACTTTTTATGTGTAAATCTGTGTGCATATGTCCTTGGCATGTCCATGCCATATCCATGATGTCTTTGGGCATCATGAACCTATTAAGATACAAAATGTAACGACAGAAAGTACATCAACATACCACTACACAAAACACAAAAGTCTATACTAACCCAGTTATAAACAAATGTTACTGACATCCATTTTTATCCAAGTGAAATATTGGACACATGGTGCAGAATCTACACAAAATCGAGGTGCCCAACACCAGTGTGGCACCCATCTCAAGTTGCCCAGACTCCATGTAACATTTGACTGACAAAAGTGTTCAAATATATATATATATAATAGCAAATTGAAATGGGAAACATACCCTTCAGCCTTTATCACATATTGAAGGCGTTCTTTGACGTGACTAGCATTGAGGGGAGCAAATCTAAAACGAGTACATCTTGATTGTAGTGCTGGAATGATCTTGTTCACATGATTGCATATAAGTGCAAACCTAGTGCTCTTTGTGTATTTCTCAATCACTGTAACAGATATAAGAATTGAGATAGGCAGAGCAAGCATGTACAAAGGCTTGTTGAATTCTTTTTATCTTAAAAAGAATGAATTGTGAATGGATGCATGGCAATACCTCTACGTAGAGCAAACTGTGCATCTTTTGTCATAGCGTCTGCCTCATCCAATAGGACCAACTTCACCAAAGACTTTGCTCTATAAAATACAAATAATATGTGACCAACCAATGCATTTAACCACCACAGAATAAAGAGATTGAGATCCTCCCCCATCTCATCACTCATACTTCTGGCCTTTTCTTTTCAACAAAGATTTATAGAAAATCAGAAATAACTAAACTAGATGACACCTGAGTTAAATGTGGCCACCTGTCTCACAAAAAAAGAGAGAATAGAACATAAGTGGGGAGGCAAGTAGCATCGAAGGCCAGAGTGCATGTGGCTACAGCCCATGCCAAAAAATGAAGTGTTCAATTGTTGTTTTGGTGGAACAAATGATCATCCTCTCCACTGTGTCTAGGGTGATAGTAAAAACAAGGAACAGCCAAGATCATGAAAAGTTATTTGTGATAAAATCAATAACATTATGGTGGTGTCCTAGGATCCAGTAGGACTTAACAACTCAAACGGAGCAGAAGTGTTGCCCTTTAGAAAGAGGCCTCAAGATGCCAAGGCAGCAGAAATGGTGCCTACTAGAAAGACGGTAAAATAAACTGACAGAGTAGAAGCATTGGTTATAAGAAAGACAATAAGAAATTTAAATTCTCATGTGGAAAACCTAATTGTGGAGAGAGAGATTATAGTAATGATATGAGGGACCATTTATCGGAGAAAGATAAAAGAGAATTGTAATACAATGGCTCATGCACCAAAGAGTGCTAGCTAATAAGTTTGCTGATTCACGAGAGAAAGCATGAACTGATAGAAATAGCATGAATGAAGGGCCCATATTTTTTTATTTGTATCTCTTCAATTTTTTTTTCCTCGACTTGGTATTGCTCTCATGATACATCTCCTATACTTTTTATTTCACTGAAAATTTACCCATTCAAAATCTTGGGGTCAGCAATTTGAATCAGAAAACAATTTCAAGTTCGAAACTTTATCCCTGAAGCCCTTTTTAGGAATATTTAAAAAAAAATCCATAAATCTTACCATTTATAATTTAAATCTTCCAATAATCATATCTTGTCATTCTTCAAAAGAGCAAAGAGTCATGTTCTATACCAAATTGTAACCAATTGAATAGAATTCTTCGCACTTCCTTTGTCTTTTGTTTCCAAATTTTGTTTAACCCCTACAACATCCCAAATAATACATTCTCTAGCTCCATTAAGCAATCATGAAAAAAACGCGTAACATGCCCTAGTTTCAAACTAATGCAAAAGTTATTAGCCCAAACAACCACTCCCGACCAGTCTCTTATTAGCACAATGTCATTCATTCATCCATCCATCCATCCATCCACCCACCCAGCCACATTGGACAAATGCACATGTTAACCATTGCGAATCATTGTTCTTTTCGTTTTCCCTTGCCTAAATATAAATTCTAGTGAAACCATCTACAATACTTAATCAAATACAACAGATATGTAGATATAAAGATAGAAAAAAGAGATATACCCAAAGGAGAAGCTCTGGGTGCTGGCAAAGTCCTGGATCTGCTGGCGAACGACGTCGATTCCTCGATCATCCGACGCGTTGAGCTCCAAGATCATGTTGTGGTAATGGGTCCCATAGAGCTTCCGAGCGACGGCCAGGATCGTCGATGTCTTTCCGGTCCCCGGTGGGCCATACAAGAGGAGATGGGGCAGTCTGTTCTCGTTCGTAAGCCTGTCAACTGCGGTTCCAATCAAAACCAAACAGATGTTTGAGCAGAAAATCGAATGCCAACACAACAAGACAAGGAAGAAGAAGAGGTGACAGGGGCAAAATGGGGATTTGAATACGGACCGGTGTCGACGATGTCGCGATGTGCGGTCACGTCGGCGAGCGACTGAGGCCGGTATTTCTCCACCCACGGCGTCGCCTTGGCGGCGCCGGACGGAGGGTCGTCAGAAATTACGGTTTTGCCCTTGGTAGTCGTCTTCTCCGGCGAAGAGCCGTCGATTTCCATGGGGGAAGAGCTCATCTCTGCTGCTCTGCTGCTCTCTTTCTTCTTCTCCAATGGCGCCAAAGAGGGGGAACAGGGTTTTATAACGGCATCCGCGGCCCGCGCGAGCAATACTTTTTGTTCGTTCGGTGCCTAGAGCTGTTGGGCCCCATCTGTCGATGATCGGGCTTTCGTGGGGGCCATCAAATCACCCATCTCACAAATTGTTTGTAAAATGAGGGCTTTTTTTTTTTTTAATCCTCATACCAAGAGAGGCTTTTGCATGGGCAAATCGCATTTCGACATGGGGTTAGGGCTTTTTATTTTTCTTGAAAATTTCTAAAATTTTTATTCAAATGTTTATCGGCATGTGAATTTGAGAGTCAAGCTTGGCCAACAAGAGGCTTGGCATGCCTCTTTTTCTTATTTATTTGATATTTGAATTATTTTTATGTTTGTTTGATATTGAATTCGTAAGGATCCAATGTAATGCATTCTATTAAAGGCCTAAAATTGGTGGGATAAAAGATAAAATTTACTAGTACTGTAGGAATGGTCTTCTTAAATATTAGCAAAACATTCTCGCGCTTAATAAGGGCAATATATAGTTTATAATATTAAAAATAACAAAATTTTTAAATATTATTTAGTCTAAATATATATTAAGATGGTAAAAATTACAATCAAAATTGAAATCTACAATAACAATAAAAAACAATTGGTAAATTTTAAAATAAAGACACTTTAATTTGTTTAAAATGAGTTGAATAGTTTACTTCAAACACTCTTTTAAAATTAAAAGAATAAACTCATAATAAAATGGGAGGTGTAATTCAAGCCCTCCATAGGTTGTTACTTAAGCATATGCTAGGCTAAAATATGGGACAAGCCACCTTGGTTGTACCATTTAGACTTTGGAGCCCACATTGATTTGTCATCTTTGGAGGTGGATCACAAGCAAGATAGCATACTACTAATAAATAGAGAGATTGGAGTCAGTGCACCTTATGATAAGGATTAACAACTTTAATTTGAGTCAAATTGAAGAGTTTCGTTTAGTCCTCATTCTTCTTTTTCCTCATTTGCAAATATACTGGGAAACTTGACCACATCCCAAAGCAATCTATAAAGGAGCAGGTTAAGAATGAAGCTGAAAGTTTAAGGGAGTTGATGATGATGAAATCTTCATTATTTGAGATAGGGATGAAGAGTCTGGAAGATAGGCTCAATTACTTTTTGTGGAACAAGTGTTTGGCTCAACTTAAGGACACCAGGTCCAGTTACTTCTCAAACAATATGAATGACGCTGAAAAAGATGATGTTGTTGATTTCAAGAATGCTGCTGCTGATGGGCTTGGAAGTATAGATAATGGGCTGGCTTCTGGTGATGCAGGAGTTTAGATCTGGAGAAAGCTAGCCATTGGTTGTCTGGGGCTAAAACTAAATATAAGGTTCATTTCCTGGCACAGAAAATGTTGGAGCCAAGTAAGTAGTGTTTTTCCTTAAAAGGAAACAAAAGATTTGTAGAGATTGGGCTCAGGACAGCTTTCATTCCAGAGGCTGTTACTTTTTATCCTATTCCAGAGGTGATCTTCTCTCTTTCAAGTTTACTTTTACTTGCCATGCATTGTTTTGCGTGTCATTCTTGGATTGTTGTCTTTATGAAACTGTTTATTTGCCTCTAAGAAAGCTGATCTCATTTTTTTTTTCAATCATACAACACTCCCATGTTTTCTTATTCATTGTACTTCTTCTATAATTCTATTGAAGCCATTGATAGTTTTATTCCAATGTACTCATTCCCATTGCTACGAATCCTTGATACATCAACCTTAGTCCTTTGGCACATGAATGAATCTCAGTCACATGTTCTTTAGCTTCTCATTTTTTGTTGCTTAATAATCAGCTCCAGACAATTTCTGGAGTCCAAGTAGTGTCCCATGAACTTGCCCCTTTAGTTGTAGTGACACCCGACAATTGCATAAAACTACACAGGCAAGTCTGTTGTCGGGCTTCCCCTTCCGTGATCTTATTTGCCTCACCATATTATTCCACAGTTGTCCTTAGGCTTGTTTGGATAAATGACGAGTAAACTAGAGTGAAGTAGATTTTACATGATGAGTGAAGTGGAGGAGAAGTGGGTTGAAGTTAAGGTAGATTAGTTTACCTCACTCTATTTGGTTGCTTGATGTGAAGTGAAATTTAAAAATATTATGAAGTAGAATTTACTTTTACTCAAGGAAATTGAAGTATTTAGAGTTGAAGTGAAATTAAATATATATTGGCTGACAACAATACTTTATCTGTTAGGTCAGAATCATCCAAATAGAGTAAAGTTGAAATTTTAAGCTGTTGAGCTTATTTAACTTCACTCTACTCTATTTTTTACCTATCCAATCAGGCCCTAAAGATTGAAATCTGTTAAATGTTGGTGTTTAATCATTTTCGATTTTGACTGGTTTCCAGAGTTATAGCTTGCCATTTATTTACTCTCTTTCGTTTTTATCATTTTTTGGTTAATGAGTACAATATGTCGATATCAGCTGTGAAAAAAAAAACACTACATGAGCTCACCTTGGATATCCATTTTTAACTTGTCTATATTCAAGACAAATAACTAAGGAATCAACTTGACTTTTGAAGGATTTGAATTACTACGGTGGCAAAGATGGGACGTATCTTTCTAACTTGGAATTCCCATTCCAACTACACTTATTTTTCTCTTTTAAATTTTATCTCTAAAATTAGAATCTTACTAAACAATCCAAATTAAATTAAACTCTTAAGAAAGTACTCTTAATTGACTCAAAATTCCTACCTAAATGGCTATCATGATGGACCAGTGACAAGGCCCAGTGGGCTAGCATCCGTCAAGTTCATTGTCAGTGTCATCTGCAACACCATTCATTTATGTATTGAAAGGATCCATTGATCTGAAAATTCATCAAAACCAACATGAGCAGTCAACACGTGAAGCATTTCCTCATCATAAAACTAACAAAAAAATAAAAAATAAAAAACAAATTGTTCCCTTGCCTCAAGTTGTGGTGCATTTGGTATATTTATCGTAGGTATGGTTTATATTAGGAAGATTTGACATTAATTTCATCTTCATTTTTCCAAGGAATTCATCTTTTTCTTACATTGGTGTAGATGAGCAGGTTGCTTGCTCTCGTACACCATGCCAATGCATATTGAATATATCAATGGTCACTGACTTCACCTTTTGGTTCACACTACCCTTGGAACAAATATAAGAATACTCAAAAGAAAATTGTAGAAATGGAGTGCTTCATTGTTATGTTTCGCTCCTTTTAAAATAGATTTCATTAGTATGGAGTGCCACTGATTTGGCACAATTACAGATAATAAAATCCATGAGGCTGATTATAATCCAAAATCTATAAGTACAGTCCCATATTACCTAGTGTTTTAATGACCAGACCAAAGGATGAGACTTGTCTTACAATGTAGTATGTATAACTAGTTAGTTAATGTTGAAGAATCAACAACATCAATTTTCCAAATAAAAAAACAGATCATGTTCTTGTTTCAGCTTTAGTAAGGCTGTCGGCAACTTCTAATGATTCAAATGAATATTGATTTCAATATAGTTTTTCCTGTTGGAAGTAGGTGGATCTCGTGGATAGATTTTCAAAACTTTTGATCCACTTGACACAGGGATCAACTATCCATAAGACCAAAACCCAATACAGGATGCATTACCCTCAATCTCATGACCATGTACAGTAAATATTCTACCAGCACTAAACATCCATAATAATCTACGACATGCAAGAAGTAGATCATACCTTTGGAGATCCGAAGTGCTCTAATGGATTTCTTCAACACCTCTTAGCCTTCTATGCTATGACCCGAATTGGATTTCTTTTCTTAAGAAGAGTGGTGGAATCTTCAGGAGAAAATCCCAACTCCAAACTCCAAGGAATTAGAAGAGAGAAGGAGAGAGAAACTCGTGCAACTCTTGCACGAATAGGGTTTTGGGCGTTAGAGAGACTCTTTTTGACGTCCAAGGAGATTTTTTAAACTTTCAAATCTCGTCCTTACCTAATTGAAATAGAAGTCTTACTTCCAAAGCAATTAGCAACTTTCTCCTTTCTTATTCCTTCTTTCTAGAGTTCGAGTCGGATTAGTATTTTCCAATAACTTGGGCTAGCGTGGGGACCACTAGGGATTCCTTAGAAAGCTGGCTCCAACTGGAACACCGCGACCCCACATCTCATGTGCAATCCGGGCCCTCAGTTAATTGCAAATAACACCACTATATAAATGCAATTGCACTCCAGTCTTAAGAATAAATTACAATGAAGACCCTAAACTTCCCAATTACCACAAGTAGGCCCCTCTATCAATATCCGTGGATCAATTGGAATAAATCTGTCTCTTCCAATCTAAGTTCCACATCTTATTATCCTTGAGCCTCAATTAATCACAGTAATCATCAGTACCATCCAATTAACTCTTAATTAAGATGGGTGCGCACTTACTAATGACAAATCCATTAATTGGCACAAAGGGATAATAGAGATAGATTTCATCTTGATCATTCAATGTTCCCACAGTTCTACTACCACATACCTAAGACACCGGGGTGTTAACCTACAGTTGGCCTCACTCATTGGTAACTCAAAGCAAATGAATAGATAGAAACTTGAGTTCATCAATGTCTCAGTATTGAGAGCCTATTGCTAGGGAATTATGAGAGCATACCTTATTATTGAGATGGAATTCATAAGGCGCATCTCATGGTCCTTCAATACATCCAATGTACCAGCACCGTGATCCAGAATCTTACATTCTGATGATCGAGACAAATCACACTATCTCATAGTAATCAAAGTGCTGCAACCTTATCAAAAAAGATGCCCAGTCTCATTACTGGTTATGAAGCTATTTAAGTATAAGATTTGTGACATATATCTCCCGTGTGTGGATCTCATCCACGCACATATATCACATCTAATATACTAATGGGACCCGGTTCAACTCATGAACCATTATGTCATATGTATTAGTCATGTGCATGAAGTAGTAAAATAACATTCATCTCATGAAAGTATAGCATGATTTTATTGATAAATAAAGAAATTAATCAATTTATTACATCAACTGATGGATTGAGTCCACAAAATCTAACAATCTCCCACTTGGGCTCAATGCCAGTTAGGGTTGTATCTCATGCCCATTCCTTCTACATGCTGCTCAAAGACTTTGGTAGTCAAAGGCTTAGTAAAGGGATCTGCCAAATTGTCCGCAGAGGCTATTTTGGTAATAGCAATATCACCTCTCTGCACGATCTCTTTAACTAAGTGATACTTCCTCTGTACATGCTTTTGGCTTTATGGCTTCTAGGTTCCTTTGACTGAGCGACTGCCCCACTGCTGTCATAGTAAACTGTGAGTGGCTGTTGTACCAAAGGTACCACCTCAAGTTCCAAAAGGAATCTTTTAAGCCATACTGCTTCCTTAGCTGCTTCACAAGTTGCTACATATTCAGCCTCCGAGGTTGAATCAGCGGTACATTCTTGTTTTATACTCCTCCAGCTGATAGCTCCGCCTCCAAGCATAAATACATAACCAGAGGTGGATTTCCTAGAATCCTTATCTGACATAAAGTTAGAATCTGTGTATCCAACTGGAATCAACTCATCACTGCTATAAATCAACATGTAATCTCTAGTCCTTCTCAAGTATTTGAGAATACATTTTACAGCAGTCCAATGTTCAGGTCCTAGATTAGATTGATATCTGCTGACTAGGCCCACTACATAACAGATATCTGGTCTAGTACATAACATAGCATACAGGAGGCTACCAACAGCCAAAGCGTATGGTATTGACCTCATTTGCTTCTTTTCCTCGGGTGTCTTAGGACACTGATCCTTGGAAAGGTGCACTCCATGCCTGAAAGGTGTGATACCCTTCTTGGAATCTTGCATTGCAAACCGTACTAGCACCTTATCTATGTATGCAACTTGGGATAAGCCAATCATCCTATTTTTCCGGTCTCGATAGAGTTTGATCCCGAGGATGTAGCTAGCTTCTCCCAAGTCCTTCATATCAAAAGTCTTGGCTAACCAAACTTTTACCGTTGACAATGTTCTTATGTCTTTCCCGAGGAGAAGGATGTCATCGACATATAAAACCAGAAAAACTACCCTGTCACCCTCACTTTTCATGTACACACATGACTCATCCGGATTTTGACAAAAACCAAATGACTTGATTGCCTGGTCAAAACGGATATTCCAACTTCGGGATGCTTGCTTCAGTTCATAAATAGACTTCTGTAGCTTGCAAACTTTTTGCTCCTGGTTTTTAGCTACAAAACCGTCTGGCTGCACCATATAGATGTCTTCCTCAAGATGGCCGTTGAGAAACGCCGTCTTGACATCCATTTGCCAAATCTCGTAATCGAGATGAGCTGCAATGGATAAGAGTATCCGGATGGATTTGAACATGGCTACCGGCGAGAAGGTTTCCTTATAATCGATCCCCTATTTCTGAGTATATCCTTTCGCAACAAGCCTAGCCTTATAAGTCTCCACTCTTCCATCTGGTCCTCTTTTTCTCTTGTAGACCCACTTGCACCTAATAGGTTTATTATTGGCAGGCAAATCCATAAGTGTCCAGACCTGATTTGAGTACATAGACTCCATCTTAGCTTTCATAGCATCTTGCCAGCGTCCCGAGTCTAAGTCATTTATTGCTTCATCATAGTTAGAGGGATCTTGTTCCAGCTCTTCTGGGATTGCTTCATAAGACTCTCCCAAGAATGAGAACCTGTCAGGAGGTCTGACAATCCTCCCACTACGACGAGGTACTGGTGTAACTACTAGGTCTGGTAAGGGCGGTTCTTCCTCAAGTCCGGTCATACTTGGATTTGGAATTGATTGCTCCTGAATCTCTTCCAAGATCACCTTTTCTAAAGATTTCCGGACCATCATATAATCTTCCTCCAAAAAAACCGCATTGGTGCTGACCAGCAGTTTCTGCTCTCTGGGATTATAGAATAACCACCCTTTAGTTCCTTTAGGATATCCTACAAATGTGTTTACTTCCGACTTCGTTTCCAACTTATCCGTCTTAACATTGAGCACGTGTGCTGGACAACCCCAAATGTGTAAATGTTGTAGACTAGGCTTTCACCCAGACCACAATTCCCGGGGAGTCTTAGGTATAGACTTAAATGGTACGAGGTTTAGTATGTACATTGCAGTATTCAAAGCGTATCCCCAAAAGGATATAAGTAATCTTGAGAAACTCAGCATAGACCTAATCATATCTAAAAGAGTTCAGTTCCTTCTTTCTGCTACTCCATTCTGTTGAGGTATACCAGGAGCAGACAACTGGGATAGAATCCCATTTTCTGATAAGTAACCCATAAAATCAGCAGAGAGATATTCTCCTCCTCGATCTGATCGAAAAGTCTTGATACTCTTACCTAATTGCTTTTCCGCTTCCGCTCGAAACTCCTTGAACTTTTCAAAAGCTTTGGACTTACGGTGCATAAGGTATATGTAACCATATCTTGAGTAATCATCTGTGAAAGTGATGAAGTACTCATATCCTCCTCTGGCCCTGACATTAATGGGTCCGCAGACATCAATATGCACTAATTCCAATAAATCTTTAGCCCTATTACCCTTAGCTGAAAAGGGTCTTTTGGTCATTTTACCTTCCAAACAGGACTCACAGATAGGCATTGGTTCTACCACCAATGAAGGTAAGATACCATTTTTTATTAGCCTCTCAATCCTGTTAAGGTTTATATGACTTAGCCTTAGGTGCTAAAGTTTTGTTGGATTAGATGAAGGTGACTTTCTTTTTAATGATGGTCTATTAATTGTTTCAGTATCATGTATCTCATACATCGTGGGAGTTAACAAATAAAGTCCATTGGTTACCTTGCCAGAACATATGAAAGTACCATTCCTCTTTATGACAACTTTAGTACCAAAAGTAATAGAATAACCTTTATTCACCAAACTAGAAACTGAAATTAAATTCCGCCTTAAAGACGATACATATAATGTTTCTGACAAAACCAATTTATTGTTTGAAAAACATAAAGTAATGACTCCCACTGAAACAGCCTCCGCCTTAGCGTTAGATCCTAGGTTGACAATGATTTCTCCATCACTTAGCCTCCTGGTTTCCCTGAACCCCTGCAACGTATTACATATGTGATTAGTTGCCCCGGAATCCACACACCAGGATTCTAAAGTACCAGTTGCAAAACTAACTTCAGATATAAGTGACTCAATCATACCTAGGGTCTTTTTCTTAGACAGATATTCTAAACAATTCCTCTTCCAATGTCCTGTCTTACCACAATGGAAACACTTTCCTTTTGTCCCTGAACTCTTAGCTTTAGCCACGCCACCAGTTGGACCATTCTCCACCTTAGGACCTTTTGGAACTGATTTATTTTTACCTTTCCGCCCTTTGCCTTTCGGCTTGGACTTGGCATCTGACTTTTCTGTTATTAAGGCAGTTGGTTTTTTCTTCATAATCCCTTCAGTTGCTACCAGTTGACTAGATAGCTCAGCCAGAGTCAGATTCATTTTATTCATATTATAATTGACCTTGAAATTGTTGAATGACTCTGGTAGTGACTCAAGGATTATGTCAATCTGCGATTCTGTATCAATCACAGCTCCCAGTACATCTAACTCATTTAATGAGTCCATCATCTTGAGCATGTGTTCATGTACTGATGTACCTTCAGCTATCTTGGTGCTAATGAGCACCCTCATGGCTGCCTGCCTAGCAGGTCTGCCTTGTTCCGCAAATATCTCTTTTAAGTTCGATATCATATCATATGCAGTCTTATAAGATTGATGTTGGTGTTGCAGCACACTAGACATGGATGCTAGAATATAACATCGGGCCATCTCATCGTCTTTGGCCCATTTAGTGTAAAGGTCCTTTTCTGCTTCTGATGCATCTGGGTCAGGCTTTTCAAGGGGGTTTTTGGTAAGGACATATTTATATCCTGAAGCTGTTAGGACAATATCCAAATTCCGTTTCCAGTCTACATAGTTGGATCCCACCAACTTATTTTGGTTGAGGATGGTCGCAAGTGGATTGAAAGTATTCGAATTCATGCTTGTAATACTGTAACACATAACCATACATTCAATTAATGAATTTAAATGACATTAGGATTTAGTATTCTACCAAATTTATGTGGGAATCCTCATAACCACAAAATTCAGAATACATCGGAATCCCAATCCTGCGGGGTATGCCTCCTTAGGGAGTGCAAATACCTCATAGACTGGTGTAGATCAAAGTTGGTCAAAATTGGGATTAAGACTAACTATCCATGATCCCCTTCATTCATTACTATCTAGGTATCTCATACCAAATAATGTATGACTCCCGATTAGCTTCGGTTTCTAAAATACATGAGGCAAATCCTTGGGGATACTACATCATTATTTTAGTTAAGTGTGACCCACCAACTAGCATTGCATGACAACCGTTGCGGGCAGCTCGTCCTTGGGGAGTGGGCTCCCACCCCGTCTTATGAACACTTGTCACGACCCGAGCCCAGGGACCGGGGGTCAGAGAAAGTCTAACCAATGACACACGTACTCCCGTGCATGCACACCTAGACCCCGTCCAAGCATACACACACAAGAGATCATTCACACGTGCAAACAACTGTACGCGGAAGCTGTACGTATCAAGGCATATCACAATATACCAAAAGACAATAGGAGATTACAAAATAACATGAACTGGCAATAAGAACCAATACAAGAACGTATGACAAAAATAGTGGGCTTGCAACAATCAAAAATCAATATACAGATATCACTCAAGCCCACATTACAATTACAGAAAAGTCCCCTCAATAGATTCCAACACAAGGAATGGGGAAACCCAAAATGATGCAAACCGTACTCTGGAGGATGGATCAAGTCCACTCCTCTAGGCCAGAGGGGGCCTCGCGAGCCTCTCCTGCAGTCGGGTCGACCGACGCAGGATCGGAAGAGGGATCTGAGCCTGCAACACACAAAGACAACGAATAAGTACAACGACTTAGCAAAGTATAAGCCAACAAGAAGATAACACGAATTGTGTCTAAGACTGAAGAATACTGAACAATAGTCGTAATGCAATATCCATAGAAATTATGATTGTATACCAAACAATTATGCAATGAATAAGCATGCTATTAGAATCATAAACAGATAACAATCAAGTGGCTACTACATTGGCCATTTTCTCCCTTACGAGAGCAATCAGGATGAGAACACCAGCGACCGGGCCAGGGCACGCATGGGTCTCTAGTTCCCGGGGTCCGGACTCCCAGGACAATTCACTCTGCAGAGGCAAACACTTAAACTAAACCAAAGTTAACCCCGTCGGGTATCCTAAGGCTGAGGCTCAGTAGTGCCAAGACCAATCACAATCAATCGGATGATGCACCTCAATCAATCAATCAATCATGTCACATCACTTACAGATCTCGCATATCATACATATCATACTGAACGAACAATAGGAAGTGCATCCCATAACTGATACGGACACTGAATGCAATAACAAGACCGAATGCCGATAAACAGTTACCAAGAACAATCTCAAGTACTAATAACAATTATGCAAGTACTCCAGTGGAGCAATGATAACAATGATACCAATACAACAATAGGATGGTTCCGCCCGGGCTTCGCTCTGGGGTTGCTGCATTTCCCACAGAATCGAGAGGTCCAGCGCAGAACACATAAGAGGGCATAACCGAAATCAATATGCTGCACAAATCAGAATGCTTATACGAATCAAGGTCAATTACAAGCCAATCCTACACTAGTTATCCAGTGTTTCTAACCGTGCATGTTGATGTAGTTTTAAGTTGTTCGATGCACCGTTGTCTAGTGTTGCAGTGTCAGGAGTGTGCACCGAAGTCCCTTAAACCAACACCCATGGGGAAGTGCTAAACAACTGGATAACAAGCATGAATGCTTCACAGCCCATAAGATCATTCATGTCATGCAAACATTCCATTGGGCGTGTTCAGGTTAGCTACATTCTAACATGAAAGTCATATACGGTCTTTTACTTAAACCTAATCCTTTTCATTCAATTCTCAGGGTTACACGGTGTAGCCGTAGGTAACCTTACGGCTTAGCCGAGGCATCTTACGGCTTAGCCGTAATATACACTGCGGCTGAGCTGAGGTTCCCCAAATATCCATCCGGATTTACGGCTCAACCGTATTTTTCTCTACGGCTCAGCCGTATCCTGGTCCACGGCTTAGCCGTAAGACAATGTACGGCTTAGATCAGGCTGGGCCGTAGAAGAATGGCAATTTGCCAACTTCCAGTTATTTTCAGCTAACAGGCTGTACTGTTCTACGGTTTGGGTTACGGTTGGGTCTCGGCTTAGCCGTAAGCCATTTTACGGCTTAGCCGTAGCACATTTCACGGCTTAGCCGTGAGTGCACGGACTCATTTTCCTGAAATTGTCACAGTCATACAGAAACTGAAGGGACGACTGAAAAATAACAAATAACAGTGAAATGAACTCAATAGGGCTGTCCAATACCGAGAAACACAATGAAGCATAAAAACACAACAATCAAATCACTATCAATCGGTGTTCACACATCTTGGGCTTATACTTGCCTCACGGACGAAATCCACACGCTGATTGGCTCAGTCCACTGGAATCACACACTAACGAGCTCCTTTCTTCCTCCCTCAAGCAGTAGAAACAGAATTTGGAGAAGGAGAGAAAGAGGGCTGGACCGAGAGAGACGAGCTGAGAGTGAGAGAACGAGAGCTGAGAGACGATCGAGAGAAAAAGGGAGTGGTTGGGATATTTATAACTTAATTTGAGCCAAATTTACAAACAAGTCCAATTAGTTAACACGATTCTCAGTTTGAGTCAAATGACGGTCCAACGAGAGCAAACGAACTCATTCGGATCCAAGACAGTTACGAAAAACGACAAGCTCAACGAAATACACGCGATGACGTCAGAATGATGTAAAACTGACAAAGTCAATCAAAAGCCAAAATTACGAAAAAGGGCTCGATCTACTTAGACCAAGTCAAACTCAACCCAACGATCTCTCTACGAGTCAAAACCAAAGGAAAACAAAATCTAAACACTCTTAACGATAAAAACACACGCAATACACACTAATCCGGATCAACTCGGGTCGGAGTGTTCCATCCTCCCCCACTTGGACATCATTCCGTCCTCGGAATGAAAGCGTACCTGAGCAAACAGATAAGGATACTGACGCGCCATCTGATCTTCTAATTCCCATGTGGCTTCATCAGGCCCATGATGTTCCCAAAGTACCTTGACCCATCGGATAGTCCTCGTACGCAAGAGCTGTTCTCTGGTCCCAACAATACGGAGCGGGCGCTCAACATATGACGCATTGGGTTGCATCTGAATATCATCGTATCGAATCACATGCGTCGGGTCTCGAACATACTTGCGAAGCATAGACACATGAAAAACGTCATGTACTCCAGAAAACTCCACGGGTAGGATCAATCTGTATGCCAAATCACCAATCCGGCTCTTGATCTCAAATGGACCCACATACCTTGGCGCTAACTTGCCTTTTTGACCGAACCGTACTGTACCTTTCATCGGTGAGACTTTCAAAAATACCCAATCTCCAACCTGAAATGTCAAAGTTCTTCTTCTCGAATCTGCATAGCTCTTCTGTCTCGATCGGGCAATCTTCAAATTGTCAATAACTTTCTGAACTTTCTCTGTAGTCTCAGCAATGATCGTCGGTCCGTGGAAACTCCTTGTTCCAACTTCTTCCCAGCAAACAGGACTCCTACATTTCCGCCCATACAAAGCTTCATAGGGTGCCATTCCAATACTCTCGTGGAAGCTATTGTTATACGCGAACTCGCACAACGAGAGATGCAGATCCCATTCTTTCTCGAAATTCAGTACACTGGCCCGTAACATGTCCTCGAGCGTCTGAATAGTTCGTTCCGACTGTCCATCAGTCTGCGGGTGATACGCCGTACTGAAGCTCAACTTCGTTCCCATGGCTTCCTGAAATGCTCTCCAAAACGAAGAAACAAAGCGGCTATCTTGATCTGACACAATCGACACGGGCGTACCACGTAATCTCACTATCTCGTCAACGAACTTCTTCGCCATCTCGGAAAATGTCATGCCTTTCTTGAATGGTAGAAAATGGGCTGTCTTCGTCAATCTGTCCACGATCACCCAAATGGCACTGTTCTTCTTGCTCGTCAGGGGTAAACCCGAAACAAAGTCCATCGTAATGTGCTCCCATTTCCACTGGGGAATGTGCAATGGATGTAAGGAACCTGGAGGTCTTTGATGGTCAGCTTTCACCTTTTGGCAAGTCAAACATCTGGCAACAAACCCAGCAATTTCTCTCTTCATGTTATTCCACCAGAATCTGTCCTTGAGAGCTCGGTACATCTTCGTACTTCCAGGATGCATAGAATAACGAGCATGGTGTGCTTCTGTCATCAAACTCTCCTTCAAAGCATCTACTGCTGGCACACATAATCGGCTCCTGAAATACAAGACATCACCCTCCAAACGAAAGTCTGGTCGACCTGCAATGCTATCCCGGATTCGCTTCAACATCGCATCTTCGAACTGCTGGTCCTTAATACGCTGAATGATGTCAGGCTGAAAGCTCACTGTACTGGCAAGTGTCAAACAGTTCTCCACCAATTGCAGTTCCACTGGCTGAGCATGCCTCACAAAATAAAGACTATCCAAGGCCTGAAGAATCTCCGACTTCCTACTCAAAGCATCTGCAACAACATTGCCTTTCCCTGGATGATATTTGATGGGGAAATCAAAATCCTTGATCAACTCAAGCCACCTTCGTTGCCTCATATTCAACTCGGACTGCGTGAGGAGGTACTGTAGACTCTGATGATCGGAATGCACTTCAAATGTCACGCCATACAAATAATGTCTCCACATCTTCAACGCAAAAACGACGGCTGCCAACTCTAAATCATGCGTAGCATAGTTCTTCTCATGCTCCCGAAGTTGTCTCGAGCCATAGGCAATCACTTTGCCATGTTGCATCAAAATACATCCCAAACCGACTCGAGAAGCATCAGAATAGATCATAAATCCTTCATGCCCATCTGGTAACGTCAAGACTGGAGCCGAAGTAAGCTTCTCCTTCAACAGCTGGAAATGGCACTCGCATTCGTCCGTCCATAGAAAAGGAATGTTCTTCCTGGTCAATCGAGTCAACGGGGCTGAGATCTTAGCAAAATCTTGAATAAAGCGACGATAATAACCAGCCAATCCAAGAAAACTCCGTATCTCCGTCACAGTCTTTGGGCTGGGCCAATTCATCACTGCCTCAACTTTCATCTGATCCACTGCCAACCCATCTCGTGAAATGGTATGACCAAGAAAAGCTACCTGCTTGTCACAACCCGAGCCCAGGGAACGGGGGTCAGAGGAACTCTAACCAATGACACACGTACTCCCGTGCATGCACACCTAGATCCCATCCAGGAATACACACACAAGGGATCAAACAACTGTACGCGGAAGCTATACGTATCAAGGCATACCACGAAATATCAAAAGACATAGGAGATTACAAACTATCATGAACTGATAACAATAACAAATACAGGAACGTATGTTATGGAAGAGGGCTCCCAAAAATCAAAATACAATATACAGGTATCACTCGAAGCCCATAGTGCCTTACAGAAAAATCCCCCTCAATAGAAATCGGACTCAATGACTGGGGAGAACCAAAATGATGCAGATCGTACTCTGGAGGATGGATCAAGTCCACTCCTCTAGGCCGGAGGGGGGCCTCGCGAGCCTCTCCTGCAGTCGGGTCGACCGACGCAGGATCGGAAGAGGGATCTGAGCCTGCAACACACAAAGACAACGAATAAGTACAACGACTTAGCAAAGTATAAGCCAACCAGAAGATAACACGAATCGTGTCTAATACTGAATAATACTGAACAATAGTCATAATGCAATATCCATAGAAGGCATGTTCGTATGCTAACAATTTATGCAATGAGTAAGCATGCTATCGGAATCACAACAGATAACGGTCAAAGTGGCTACTACATTGGCCATTTTCTCCCTTACGAGAGCGGACGGAATGAGAACACCAGCGACCGGGCCAGGGTACGCATGGGTCTCTAGTTCCCGGGGTCCGGAGTCCCAGGACGGAAACACTCTGCAGAGGCAAACACATAAACTACACCAAAGTTAACCCCGTCGGGTATCCTAAGGCTGAGGCTCAGTAGTGCCAATACCAATCACAATCAAGCGGATGATGCACCTCGATCACTTATCACTTATCACTTACAGATCTCACATATCATACTGAACGAACAATAGAAAGTGCATCACATAAACTGATACTGAATGCAAATACTGAACGCATAATACGGATACTGATACGGATACTGATACGGATACTGATACTGATACGAAATGCAATACAGATACTGAAAGCAAATCATACGGATAACTGATACTGAATGCACATAAACTGATGCTGATACTCCAGTGGAGCAACGGTAAACACAATAATAGAATGGTTCCGCCCGGGCTTCGCTCTGGGGTTGCTGCATTTCCCACAGAATCGAGAGGTCCAGCGCAGAACACATAAGAGGGCATAACCGAAATCAATATGCTGTATAAATCAGAATGCTTATGCGAATCAAGGTCCATTACAAACCAATCCTACACTAGTTATCCAGTGTCTCTAACCGTGCATGTTGATGTAGTTTTAAGTTGTTCGATGCACCATTGTCTAGTGTTGCAGTGTCTGGAGTGTGCACCGAAGTCCCTTAAACCAACACCCATGGGGAGGTGCTAAACAACTGGATAACAAGCATGAATGATTCACAGCCCTTGAGATCATTCATGTCATTCAAACATTCCATTGGGCGTGTCCAGGTTAGCTACATTCTAACATGAAAGTCATATACGGTCCTTTGCTTAAACCTAGTCCCTTTTCATTCAATTCTCAGGGTCTCACGGTGTAGCCGTAGGTAACCTTTCGGCTTAGCCGTGGCATCTTACGGCTTAGCCGTACTATGCACTGCGGCTGAGCTGAGGTTTCCCAAATATCCATCCGGATTTACGGCTCACCCGTATTTTGCTCTACGGCTCAGCCGTATCCTGGTCCACGGCTTAGCCGTAAGACAATGTACGGCTTAGATCAGGCTGGGCCGTAGAAGAATGGCAAATTGCCAACATCCAGTTATTTTCAGCTAACAGTCTGTACTGTTCTACGGTTTGGTTTACGGTTGGGTCTCGGCTTAGCCGTAAGCCATTTTACGGCTTAGCCGTAGCACATTTCACGGCGTAGCCGTGAGTGCACGGACTCATTTTCCCTAAACTTGTTACAGTCATACAGAAACTGAAGGAAACGACTGAAAAATAGCAAATAACAGTGACATGAACTCAATGGGGCTGTCCAATACTGAGAAACACAATGAAGCATAAAAACACAACAATCAAATCACTATCAATCGGTGTTCACACATCTTGGGCTTATACTTGCCTCACGGACGAAATCCACACGCTGATTGGCTCAGTCCACCGGAATCACACACACTGACGAGCTCCTTTCTTCCTCCCTCAAGCAGAGAAACAGAAATGGAGAAGGAGAGAAAGAGAGCTGACGAGAGAGAGATGAACTGGAGAGTGAGAGAGAACGATCGAGAGAAAGATGGAGTTGGTGGGGATATTTATACTTAATTTGAGTCCAAATTACATTTAAGGCCAAATAGCTTATACAAATATCAGTTTGAGTCAAATGACGGTCCAACCAAAGCAAACGAACTCATTCGGATCCAAGACAGTTACGACAATCGACAAGCTCGACGAAATACACGCGCTGACGTCAAAATGACGCGAAACTGACAAGGTCAATCAAAAGCCAAAATTACGAAAAAGGGCTCGATCTACTTAGACCAAGTCAAGCTCAACCCAACGATCTCTCTACGACTCAAAGCCAAAACAAACAAAATCTAAACACTCTTAGCAATAAAAACACACGCAATTACCCACTAATCCGGGTCAACTCGGGTCGGAGTGTTACATCCTCCCCCACTTGGACATCATTCCGTCCTCGGAATGAACGCGTACCTGAGCAAACAGATAAGGATACTGACGCGCCATCTGATCTTCTAATTCCCACGTGGCTTCATCAGGTCCATGATGTTCCCAAAGTACCTTGACCCATCGAATAGTCCTCGTACGCAAGAGCTGTTCTCTGGTCCCAACAATACGGAGCGGACGCTCAACGTAGGACGCATTAGGTTGCATCTGAATATCATCGTATCGAATCACGTGCGTCGGGTCTTGAACATACTTGCGAAGCATAGACACATGAAAAACATCGTGTACTCCAGAAAACTCCACGGGTAGAATCAGTCTGTACGCTAGATCACCAATCCGGCTCTTGATCTCAAATGGACCCACATATCTTGGCGCTAACTTGCCTTTTTGACCGAACCGCACTGTACCTTTCATCGGTGAGACCTTCAAGAATACCCAATCACCAACCTGAAATGTTAATGTCCTTCTTCGCGTATCTGCATAGCTCTTCTGTCTCGATCGGGCAATTTTCAAATTATCAATGGCTCTCTGAACTTTCTCTGTAGTCTCAGCAATGATTGTCGGTCCGTGGAAACTCCTTGTTCCAACTTCTTCCTAGCAAACAGGACTTCTACATTTCCGTCCATACAAAGCTTCATAGGGTGCCATTCCAATACTCTCGTGGAAGCTATTGTTATACGCGAACTCGCACAACGAGAGATGCAAATCCCATTCTTTCTCAAAATTCAGCACACTGGCCCGTAACATGTCCTCAAGCGTCTGAATAGTTCGTTCCGACTGTCCATCAGTCTGCGGGTGATACGCCGTACTAAAGCTCAACTTCGTTCCCATGGCTTCCTGAAATGCTCTCCAAAATGAAGAAACAAAGCGGCTATCTCGATCTGACACAATCGACACGGGCGTACCATGTAGTCTCACGATCTCATCAACGAACTTCTTCGCCATCTCGGAAAATGTCATGCCTTTCTTGAATGGTAGAAAATGGGCTGTCTTCGTCAGTCTGTCTACGATTACCCAAATGGCACTGTTCTTCTTGCTCGTCAGGGGTAGTCCCGAAACAAAGTCCATCGAAATGTGCTCCCACTTCCACTGGGGAATGTGCAAAGGATGTAAGGAACCTGGAGGTCTCTGATGGTCAGCTTTCACCTTTTGGCAAGTCAAACATCTGGCAACAAACCCAGCAATTTCTCTCTTCATGTTGTTCCACCAGAATCTGTCCTTGAGAGCTCGGTACATCTTCGTACTTCCAGGGTGCATGGAGTAACGTGCATGGTGTGCTTCGGTCATTAAACTCTCCTTCAAAGCATCTACCGCTGGCACACATAATCTGCTCCTGAAATACAAGACATCACCCTCCAAACGAAAGTCTGGTCGATCTGCAATGCTATCCTGAATTCGCTTCAACATCGCATCTTCAAACTGCTGGTCTTTAATACGCTGAATGATGTCAGGCTGAAAGCTCACTGTACTGGCAAGTGTCAAACAATTCTCCACCAATTGCAGTTCCACTGGTTGAGCACGCCTCACAAAATAAAGACTATCCAAGGCCTGAAGAATCTCCGACTTCCTACTCAAGGCATCTGCAACAACATTGCCTTTCCCTGGATGATACTTGATGGGGAAATCAAAATCCTTGATCAACTCAAGCCACCTTCGCTGTCTCATATTCAACTCGGACTGCGTGAAGAGGTACTGTAGACTATGATGATCTGAATGCACTTCAAATGTCACGCCATACAAATAGTGTCTCCACATCTTCAACGCAAAAACGACGGCTGCCAATTCTAAATCATGCGTAGCATAGTTCTTCTCGTGCTCTCGAAGTTGTCTCGAGCCGTAGGCAATCACTTTGCCATGTTGCATCAAAACACATCCCAAACCGACTCGAGAAGCATCAGAGTAGATCATGAATCCTTCATGCCCATCTGGTAACGTCAAAACTGGAGCCGAAGTAAGCTTCTCCTTCAACATCCGGAAATGGCGCTCGCATTCGTCCGTCCACAGAAAAGGAACATTCTTCCTGGTCAATCGAGTCAACGGGGCTGAAATCTTGGCGAAATCTTGAATAAAGCGACGATAATATCCAGCTAATCCAAGAAAACTCCGTATCTCCGTCACAGTCTTTGGGCTGGGCCAATTCATCACTGCTTCAACTTTCATCTGATCCACTGCCAACCCATCTCGTGAAATGGTATGACCAAGAAAAGCTACCTGCTCGAGCCAAAAATCACACTTCGACAACTTGGCATACAAGCGATGCTTTTTCAACAACTGTAGGGCTCGACGTAGATGTTCCTCATGCTCCTCTGGGGTCTTCGAATACACTAAAATGTCATCAATAAAGACCACCACAAACCGATCCAGGAAAGGAGCGAAGATCCTGTTCATCAAAGCCATAAAGGCAGCAGGTGCATTGGTTAATCCAAATGGCATCACGAGAAACTCAAAATGTCCGTACCGTGTCCTGAAAGCAGTCTTCACAATGTCTTCTTCCTTCACCCGAAGTTGATGATACCCTGACCTTAGATCAATCTTGGAAAAATAAGCGGCACCTTGAAGTTGATCAAACAACTCATCAATGCGCGGCAATGGGTATTTGTTCTTGATCGTAACTTTGTTCAATCGCCGGTAATCTATGCACATCCGTAAGGTACCGTCCTTCTTCTTCACAAACAGCACTGGGGCTCCCCACGGTGACACACTCGGCCGTACGAAACCCTTCTCCAGAAGATCTTGCAATTGCGTCCTCAATTCGAGTAACTCAGCAGGGGCCATACGATAAGGAGCTAAACTAATGGGTGCTGTACCGGGCACTAGATCGATCGCAAACTCTACATCTCGGACAGGGGGTAACTCGGGTACTTCCTCCGGAAATACATCCGGGAACTCACGTATTACCGGAATATCGCTCAACTGCTTCACCTCCTTCTTCTCCGAGACAAAAGCAAGAAATCCTGCACAACCTCTGCGTATCAAACGATCCGCCTTGCATGCGGAGATGACACGCCTCGGGCATCTCTCCTGATTGCCCTCGAAACGAAACCCCTTCGCAAAATCGAAGTAAATCGTCCTGTTGTAACAGTTAACACAGGCACGATACCGCGCTAGCCAGTCCATTCCAAGGATCACATCGAAATCCAACATGGACAACAAAATCAAATCAACTGGCAGCTGGCGACCTTCAATCACCACGTCGCACTGAGGGTAGTATACACTACACTCCACTCTCTTGCCCACTGGAGTGGACACCACTAGCAAATAGGGTAGCGGTCGAGGGGGTTGCGGTAACTGTTCCGCAAAACGAGGTGCAACATACGAACGCGTAGATCCCGAATCAAATAGGGTATGTGCTTCAGCTCGGGCAATGAGAACTTTACCTTCCACCACTTTCGCATCTTCTGCATGATCATGAGAGGCTGCATACACACGAGCAGTCTGACGCTGGGGCTTCTGGCTCTGGCGAGACGGATGGGGACTATTCGAAGCTGCTGAACTGAGAGACTTAGATGACCCCATAGATCTAGATGACTGGAGAGGCCTAGCTGTCGGGCACTGAGCTATCTTATGCTCCCTCGATCCACAACTCAAACAAGCTCCGGACTTCTTCCAACAGTTCTCCGTCGGATGTCCCAATCCACAAAACTCGCATCTGCTCCCAGAGAAATTCGAAGTGCCTTGCTTCCCTTTCCATTTCTTCTGACTCTGTCCCCTGGAACTCACAGGTGCACTCCTCTTAAAGTCCATGGCTCTCTCTGCTAGGTGGTTGGCTTCCGCAGCGTGTGCTCTGTCAACCGCATCATCGAAAGTAGCTGGTCTCTGAAAAGCAGTCACAAAATTCGCATATCTAGGATGCAGACCAGAAATAAAACGATTCACCTTCTTCTCCTCGGTATGGATCATGTCCTCAGCAAAATGGGACAACTGGGTAAAGCGGTGAATGTACTCTGAGACGGTCAGCTGCTGCTGCTGTAAGGCCAGAAACTCAACCTCCTTCACACGCCGGACATGAGCAGGAATGAACTTTCTTCTGAACTGCTTCTGGAACGTCTCCCACACTGATTCACTTGGCATGGTCAGATAGGCTGCACTGACACTCTTCCACCACGTCTTTGCTACCTCTCGAAACATCGAGGCCGTAAGCAGAACCTTCTGCCGGTCATCACAAATAATGGTAGAAAAAAGATCTCCGGTATGCTCTAGCCACTGATCAGCCTTCAATGCATCTTCATTTCCATAGAATTCTGTGGCTCCACGTTTCCTGAATTTGTCGTACAACGCATTCGGATCGCTCTCCTTAGGCGGAAAGACCACTTGCTGCTCTGCAGGCCGAACTGGCGTTTGACTCTGTCGGTCTACGATCGAAACGACCTGCGCTTGCAAAGAATGAATCGCCTGTAGCATAGTCAAGAAGCGCTCGTCGAAATTCACGAGTGGCTGTGGAGCGGCTGATCCACTCTCGTTATCTCCCTGATCATTGTTGTTGTGTGTTCCAGATCCCGATGCCATAGCCTGCAAAACACAAAAGTCAATCTGCTATCACACTCGGTAACTCACACAGACTCACAAGACAAGGAGACCACACACAACAGTCCAGAACTGGACTACGAAATCTCACCACGTCCTATATGCCTACATGCTTACACACTAAGATAGAGACAATGCCCTGAGAGACAAAGCTCTGAGAGACAATGCTCTGAGAGACAAAGCTCTGAGAGACAATGCTCTGATACCATACAATACGTATGTCACAACCCGAGCCCAGGGAACGGGGGTCAGAGGAACTCTAACCAATGACACACGTACTCCCGTGCATGCACACCTAGATCCCATCCAGGAATACACACACAAGGGATCAAACAACTGTACGCGGAAGCTATACGTATCAAGGCATACCACGAAATATCAAAAGACATAGGAGATTACAAACTATCATGAACTGATAACAATAACAAATACAGGAACGTATGTTATGGAAGAGGGCTCCCAAAAATCAAAATACAATATACAGGTATCACTCGAAGCCCATAGTGCCTTACAGAAAAATCCCCCTCAATAGAAATCGGACTCAATGACTGGGGAGAACCAAAATGATGCAGATCGTACTCTGGAGGATGGATCAAGTCCACTCCTCTAGGCCGGAGGGGGGCCTCGCGAGCCTCTCCTGCAGTCGGGTCGACCGACGCAGGATCGGAAGAGGGATCTGAGCCTGCAACACACAAAGACAACGAATAAGTACAACGACTTAGCAAAGTATAAGCCAACCAGAAGATAACACGAATCGTGTCTAATACTGAATAATACTGAACAATAGTCATAATGCAATATCCATAGAAGGCATGTTCGTATGCTAACAATTTATGCAATGAGTAAGCATGCTATCGGAATCACAACAGATAACGGTCAAAGTGGCTACTACATTGGCCATTTTCTCCCTTACGAGAGCGGACGGAATGAGAACACCAGCGACCGGGCCAGGGTACGCATGGGTCTCTAGTTCCCGGGGTCCGGAGTCCCAGGACGGAAACACTCTGCAGAGGCAAACACATAAACTACACCAAAGTTAACCCCGTCGGGTATCCTAAGGCTGAGGCTCAGTAGTGCCAATACCAATCACAATCAAGCGGATGATGCACCTCGATCACTTATCACTTATCACTTACAGATCTCACATATCATACTGAACGAACAATAGAAAGTGCATCACATAAACTGATACTGAATGCAAATACTGAACGCATAATACGAATACTGATACGGATACTGATACGGATACTGATACTGATACGAAATGCAATACAGATACTGAAAGCAAATCATACGGATAACTGATACTGAATGCACATAAACTGATGCTGATACTCCAGTGGAGCAACGGTAAACACAATAATAGAATGGTTCCGCCCGGGCTTCGCTCTGGGGTTGCTGCATTTCCCACAGAATCGAGAGGTCCAGCGCAGAACACATAAGAGGGCATAACCGAAATCAATATGCTGTATAAATCAGAATGCTTATGCGAATCAAGGTCCATTACAAACCAATCCTACACTAGTTATCCAGTGTCTCTAACCGTGCATGTTGATGTAGTTTTAAGTTGTTCGATGCACCATTGTCTAGTGTTGCAGTGTCTGGAGTGTGCACCGAAGTCCCTTAAACCAACACCCATGGGGAGGTGCTAAACAACTGGATAACAAGCATGAATGATTCACAGCCCTTGAGATCATTCATGTCATTCAAACATTCCATTGGGCGTGTCCAGGTTAGCTACATTCTAACATGAAAGTCATATACGGTCCTTTGCTTAAACCTAGTCCCTTTTCATTCAATTCTCAGGGTCTCACGGTGTAGCCGTAGGTAACCTTTCGGCTTAGCCGTGGCATCTTACGGCTTAGCCGTACTATGCACTGCGGCTGAGCTGAGGTTTCCCAAATATCCATCCGGATTTACGGCTCACCCGTATTTTGCTCTACGGCTCAGCCGTATCCTGGTCCACGGCTTAGCCGTAAGACAATGTACGGCTTAGATCAGGCTGGGCCGTAGAAGAATGGCAAATTGCCAACATCCAGTTATTTTCAGCTAACAGTCTGTACTGTTCTACGGTTTGGTTTACGGTTGGGTCTCGGCTTAGCCGTAAGCCATTTTACGGCTTAGCCGTAGCACATTTCACGGCGTAGCCGTGAGTGCACGGACTCATTTTCCCTAAACTTGTTACAGTCATACAGAAACTGAAGGAAACGACTGAAAAATAGCAAATAACAGTGACATGAACTCAATGGGGCTGTCCAATACTGAGAAACACAATGAAGCATAAAAACACAACAATCAAATCACTATCAATCGGTGTTCACACATCTTGGGCTTATACTTGCCTCACGGACGAAATCCACACGCTGATTGGCTCAGTCCACCGGAATCACACACACTGACGAGCTCCTTTCTTCCTCCCTCAAGCAGAGAAACAGAAATGGAGAAGGAGAGAAAGAGAGCTGACGAGAGAGAGATGAACTGGAGAGTGAGAGAGAACGATCGAGAGAAAGATGGAGTTGGTGGGGATATTTATACTTAATTTGAGTCCAAATTACATTTAAGGCCAAATAGCTTATACAAATATCAGTTTGAGTCAAATGACGGTCCAACCAAAGCAAACGAACTCATTCGGATCCAAGACAGTTACGACAATCGACAAGCTCGACGAAATACACGCGCTGACGTCAAAATGACGCGAAACTGACAAGGTCAATCAAAAGCCAAAATTACGAAAAAGGGCTCGATCTACTTAGACCAAGTCAAGCTCAACCCAACGATCTCTCTACGACTCAAAGCCAAAACAAACAAAATCTAAACACTCTTAGCAATAAAAACACACGCAATTACCCACTAATCCGGGTCAACTCGGGTCGGAGTGTTACACTGCTCGAGCAAAAAATCACACTTTGACAATTTAGCATATAAGCGATGTTCCTTCAACAACTGCAAGGCTCGACGTAGATGTTCCTCATGCTCCTCTGGGGTCTTCGAATATACCAGAATATCATCAATAAAGACCACTACAAATCGATCCAAGAAAGGAGCGAAGATCCTGTTCATCAAAGCCATAAAGGCAGTAGGCGCATTGGTTAATCCAAATGGCATCACGAGGAACTCAAAATGTCCATACCGTGTCCTGAAAGCAGTCTTCTCAACATCTTCTTCCTTCACCCGGAGTTGGTGATACCCCGATCTCAGATCAATCTTGGAAAAGTAAGCGGCACCTTGAAGTTGATCGAACAACTCGTCAATACGCGGCAATGGGTATTTGTTCTTAATCGTGACTTTATTCAACCGCCGGTAATCGATGCACATCCGTAAGGTACCGTCCTTCTTCTTCACAAACAGCACTGGAGCTCCCCACGGTGACACACTCGGCCGTACGAAACCCTTCTCCAAAAGATCTTGCAATTGCGTCTTCAATTCGAATAACTCAGCAGGGGCCATACGATAAGGAGCTAAACTAATGGGTGCTGTACCGGGCACTAGGTCGATCGCAAACTCTACATCTCGGACAGGGGGTAACTCGGGTACTTCCTCCGGAAATACATCCGGGAACTCACGTACTACCGGAATATCGCTCAACTGCTTCACCTCCTTCTTCTCCGAGACGAAAGCAAGAAATCCTGCACAACCTCTGCGTATCAAACGATCCGCCTTGCATGCGGAGATGACACGCCTCGGACATCTCTCCTGATTGCCCTCGAAACGAAACCCCTTCTCAAAATCGAAGTAAATCGACCTGTTGTAACAGTTAACACAGGCACGATACCGCGCTAGCCAGTCCATTCCAAGGATCACATCGAAATCCAACATAGACAACAAGATCAAATCAACTGGCAGCTGGCGACCTTCAATCACCACGTCGCACTGAGGGTAGTATACACTACACTCTACTCTCTTGCCCACCGGAGTGGACACCACCAACAAATAGGGTAACGACTGAGGGGGTTGCGGTAACTGTTCCGCAAAACGAGGGGCAACATACGAACGCGTAGATCCCGAATCAAAAAGTGTATGTGCTTCAGCTCGGGCAATGAGAACTTTACCTTCCACCACTTTCGCATCTTCTGCATAATCATGGGAGGCTGCATACACGCGAGCAGTCTGACGCTGTGGCTTCTGGCTCTGGCGAGACGGATGGGGGCTGTTCGAAGCTGCTGAACTGAGAGACTTGGATGACCCCATAGATCTAGATGACTGGAAAGTCCTGGTCTTCGGGCACTGAGCTATCTTATGCTCCATCGATCCGCAACTCAAACAAGCTCCGGACTTCTTCCAACACTTCTCCGTCGGATGTCCAAATCCACAAAACTCGCATCTGCTCCCAGAGAAACTCGAAGTGCCTTGCTTCCCTTTCCATTTCTTCTGAATCTGTCCCTTGGAACCCACTGGTGCACTTCTCTTGAAGTCCATAGCTCTCTCTGCTAGGTGGTTGGCTTCCGCAGCGTGTGCTCTATCGACCGCATCGTCAAAGGTAGCTGGTCTCTGAAAAGCAGTCACGAAATTCGCATAGCGAGGATGGAGACCAGAAATGAAACGATTCACCTTCTTCTCCTCGGTATTTATCATGTCCTCAGCAAAATGGGACAACTGGGTAAAGCGGTGAATGTACTCTGCAACGGTCAGCTGCTGCTGCTGTAAGGCCAGAAACTCAACCTCCTTCACACGTCGAACATGAGCAGGAATAAACTTCCTTCTGAACTGTGTCTGGAACGTCTCCCACACTGTTTCACTAGGCATAGTCAGATAGGCTGCACTGACACTCTTCCACCAGGTCTTTGCCAACTCTCAGAACATCGATGCCATAAGCATAACCTTCTGCCGGTCCTCACAGACAATGGTCGAGAAGAGATCCCCGGTATGCTCTAACCACTGATCAGCCTTCAATGCATCTTCATTGCCATAGAATTCTGTGGCTCCACGTTTCCTGAATTTGTCATACAACGCATTTGGATCGCTCTCTCTAGGCTGGAAAACCACTGGCTGCTCTGCAGGCCGAACTGGCGTTTGACTCTGTCGGTCTACGATCGAAACGACCGGCGCTTGCAAGGAATGGATCGCCTGTAGCATAGTCAAGAAGCGCTCGTCAAAATTCACGAGTGGCTGTGGAGCGGCTGACCCACTCTCGTTATCCCCCTGATCATTGTTGTTGTGTGTTCCAGATCCCGATGCCATAGCCTGCAAAACACAAAAGTCAATCTGCTATCACACTCGGTAACTCACACAGACTCAAAAGACAAAGGGACCAAACACAATAGTCCAAAACTGGACTACGAAATCTCGCCACGTCCTATATGCCTACATGCTTACACACTAAGATAGAGACAATGCCCTGAGAGACAAAGCTCTGAGAGACAATGCTCTGATACCATACAATACGTATGTCATGACTCGAGCCCAGGGACCGGGGGTCAGAGAAAGTCTAACCAATGACACACGTACTCCCGTGCATGCACACCTAGACCCCGTCCAAGCATACACACACAAGGGATCATTCACACGTGCAAACAACTGTACGCGGAAGCTGTACGTATCAAGGCATATCACAATATACCAAAAGACAATAGGAGATTACAAAATAACATGAACTGGCAATAAGAACCAATACAAGAACGTATGACAAAAATAGTGGGCTTGCAACAATCAAAAATCAATATACAGATATCACTCAAGCCCACATTACAATTACAGAAAAGTCCCCTCAATAGATTCCAACACAAGGAATGGGGAAACCCAAAATGATGCAAACCGTACTCTGGAGGATGGATCAAGTCCACTCCTCTAGGCCAGAGGGGGCCTCGCGAGCCTCTCCTGCAGTCGGGTCGACCGACGCAGGATCGGAAGAGGGATCTGAGCCTGCAACACACAAAGACAACGAATAAGTACAACGACTTAGCAAAGTATAAGCCAACAAGAAGATAACACGAATTGTGTCTAAGACTGAAGAATACTGAACAATAGTCGTAATGCAATATCCATAGAAATTATGATTGTATACCAAACAATTATGCAATGAATAAGCATGCTATTAGAATCATAAACAGATAACAATCAAGTGGCTACTACATTGGCCATTTTCTCCCTTACGAGAGCAATCAGGATGAGAACACCAGCGACCGGGCCAGGGCACGCATGGGTCTCTAGTTCCCGGGGTCCGGACTCCCAGGACAATTCACTCTGCAGAGGCAAACACTTAAACTAAACCAAAGTTAACCCCGTCGGGTATCCTAAGGCTGAGGCTCAGTAGTGCCAAGACCAATCACAATCAATCGGATGATGCACCTCAATCAATCAATCAATCATGTCACATCACTTACAGATCTCGCATATCATACATATCATACTGAACGAACAATAGGAAGTGCATCCCATAACTGATACGGACACTGAATGCAATAACAAGACCGAATGCCGATAAACAGTTACCAAGAACAATCTCAAGTACTAATAACAATTATGCAAGTACTCCAGTGGAGCAATGATAACAATGATACCAATACAACAATAGGATGGTTCCGCCCGGGCTTCGCTCTGGGGTTGCTGCATTTCCCACAGAATCGAGAGGTCCAGCGCAGAACACATAAGAGGGCATAACCGAAATCAATATGCTGCACAAATCAGAATGCTTATACGAATCAAGGTCAATTACAAGCCAATCCTACACTAGTTATCCAGTGTTTCTAACCGTGCATGTTGATGTAGTTTTAAGTTGTTCGATGCACCGTTGTCTAGTGTTGCAGTGTCAGGAGTGTGCACCGAAGTCCCTTAAACCAACACCCATGGGGAAGTGCTAAACAACTGGATAACAAGCATGAATGCTTCACAGCCCATAAGATCATTCATGTCATGCAAACATTCCATTGGGCGTGTTCAGGTTAGCTACATTCTAACATGAAAGTCATATACGGTCTTTTACTTAAACCTAATCCTTTTCATTCAATTCTCAGGGTTACACGGTGTAGCCGTAGGTAACCTTACGGCTTAGCCGAGGCATCTTACGGCTTAGCCGTAATATACACTGCGGCTGAGCTGAGGTTCCCCAAATATCCATCCGGATTTACGGCTCAACCGTATTTTTCTCTACGGCTCAGCCGTATCCTGGTCCACGGCTTAGCCGTAAGACAATGTACGGCTTAGATCAGGCTGGGCCGTAGAAGAATGGCAATTTGCCAACTTCCAGTTATTTTCAGCTAACAGGCTGTACTGTTCTACGGTTTGGGTTACGGTTGGGTCTCGGCTTAGCCGTAAGCCATTTTACGGCTTAGCCGTAGCACATTTCACGGCTTAGCCGTGAGTGCACGGACTCATTTTCCTGAAATTGTCACAGTCATACAGAAACTGAAGGGACGACTGAAAAATAACAAATAACAGTGAAATGAACTCAATAGGGCTGTCCAATACCGAGAAACACAATGAAGCATAAAAACACAACAATCAAATCACTATCAATCGGTGTTCACACATCTTGGGCTTATACTTGCCTCACGGACGAAATCCACACGCTGATTGGCTCAGTCCACTGGAATCACACACTAACGAGCTCCTTTCTTCCTCCCTCAAGCAGTAGAAACAGAATTTGGAGAAGGAGAGAAAGAGGGCTGGACCGAGAGAGACGAGCTGAGAGTGAGAGAACGAGAGCTGAGAGACGATCGAGAGAAAAAGGGAGTGGTTGGGATATTTATAACTTAATTTGAGCCAAATTTACAAACAAGTCCAATTAGTTAACACGATTCTCAGTTTGAGTCAAATGACGGTCCAACGAGAGCAAACGAACTCATTCGGATCCAAGACAGTTACGAAAAACGACAAGCTCAACGAAATACACGCGATGACGTCAGAATGATGTAAAACTGACAAAGTCAATCAAAAGCCAAAATTACGAAAAAGGGCTCGATCTACTTAGACCAAGTCAAACTCAACCCAACGATCTCTCTACGAGTCAAAACCAAAGGAAAACAAAATCTAAACACTCTTAACGATAAAAACACACGCAATACACACTAATCCGGATCAACTCGGGTCGGAGTGTTACAACACTATCCATAGGAGATCCATATCCAGTATCTAGATAAATACAAGCCCTCCGTGGGGAATGGCCAATCTCAAAATGGCGCGAGGCTAATACTTTCCTTACAATGGACCTATGGTGGAAAACCATGGGGATTTTTATATATATAGAAATGCCCCGCTCCCACTTAATATTTTAGAGTTGAGGATTTCCTTATAGGTGTATAGGTCCATCAAATATGGGTATATATTCATCTCATGATAAGACCAATGATTGGTTCCAAGTCAAGTTATTTTAAGGAAAGTCCAGTTCTAAAATTAGTGTTACCAATAGATCCATCTCATGGGCCCACCAACTCTAATTAGAACTCTTTACAAAAATTAATTTGATTTGACCAATTTTGGAATTCGCTATGTTTGGATCAGATATGGAAATACTCTAAAATAAGCATTCATCCATAAATAGAAAGTGCTATAACAAAAGACTAGTCCTCTCCTCCACATGACCCAGGCGGAAAAGACTTCTTGGACTTCTAGACTTTCCAAAACTTTGGGATTCCTCAAATTCTTTGGGCATCTCCAAAACACCTTTTGGTAATCTTCAAACTCTTTGATTAGGAGTGCAGCTTCTCTTTCTTTCTTTGTTTCGGACATCTCCAGAATTTACAAAGTTTAAAAAAAAAAAACATAAATTCCAATGTCTCTATAATGAGACTTACATGGTAATCTAAACATGGAAATAAAAGGGCTATAGGGAAATTCACCATGCCTTGCCCTTTCACGGGAAACCAAGGAAACCATGATGCCCTTTACACTTAGCCACAAATAAACCAATAATTAAAAGGAAAGAAAAACATGTGGGCCATATGGAGAGGACATTATCACCTGCAAGTTAGTATCTCATACAACAAAGTATCTCATAAAACCAGGTTGCCAAACCACAATGGAAAAACAAGATGCCAAATTTTTGCCACCACGATACAAGATCTCCTACGCAGCGGGGGTCCGGGGGCAGCGCCCCCGGCGGGGTTCGAGTTGCCCGGTCAGCTCGCGGGGTTCCAAAGGGCAGCGCCCCGAAAAAAAAAAAAAAAACAACTCAGACCAAGAACAAGATGATTCTGCCTGGGTTCGGCTAGCCGATCTAGTCCCTACGGTTAGCCAACAGACTTCTACTGTAATAGTGGTCCGTTTGACTAACCGACCTGACGAACCCAGAAATTTGGGTTCTTTTTCAGATTCGGCTCCTGCTGTCCCCAGTTAGCTCTAATGATCTCAATATGCTTCTAATGGCATCTTATCATCCTCCTATCATGATTAAAACCTTTTGTGACTTTCTAAACATGTATCTACTACAAAAGCAAGCAAACCCAATAAACACTGATCCTATCATAGCCCTTGCTCTTTCCTCTTCACATCTCATGCAAAGATTAGAACAAGATTACTGATCTAACATGATTAGAGATGAGGTATGACTCTGATACCAATTGTTGGAAGTAGGTGGGTCTCGTGGATAGATTTTCAAAACTTTTGACCCACTTAACACAGGGATCAACTATCCATAAGACCAAAACTCAATCCAGGATGCATTACCCTCAATCTCATGACCATGTACAGTAAATATTCTACCAGCACTAAACATCCATAATAATCTACGACATGCAAGAAGTAGATCATACCTTTGGAGATCCGAAGTGCTTTAATGGATTTCTTCAACACCTCTTAGCCTTCCACGCTATGACCCGAATTGGATTTCTTTTCTCAAGAAGAGTGGTGGAATCTTCAGGAGAAAATCCCAACTCCAAACTCCAAGGAACTAGAAGAGAGAAGGAGAGAGAAACTCGTGCAACTCTTGCACGAATAGGGTTTTGGGCGTTAGAGAGACTCTTTTTGACGTCCAAGGAGATTTTTTAAACTTTCAAATCTCGTCCTTACCTAATTGAAATAGAAGTCTTACTTCCAAAGCAATTAGCAACTTTCTCCTTTCTTATTCCTTCTTTCTAGAGTTCGAGTCGGATTAGTATTTTCCAATAACTTGGGCTAGCGTGGGGACCACTAGGGATTCCTTAGAAAGCTGGCTCCAACTGGAACACCGCGACCCCACATCTCATGTGCAATCCGGGCCCTCAGTTGATTGCAAATAACACCACTATATAAATGCAATTGCACTCCAGTCTTAAGAATAAATTACAATGAAGACCCTAAACTTCCCAATTACCACAAATAGGCCCCTCTATCAATATCCGTGGATCAATTGGAATAAATCTGTCTCTTCCGATCTAAGTTCTACATCTTATTATCATTGAGCCTCAATTAATCACAGTAATCATCAGTACCATCCAATTAACTCTTAATTAAGATGGGTGCGCACTTACTAATGACAAATCCATTAATTGGCACAAGGGGATAATAGAGATAGATTTCATCTTATTATTCAACGTTCCCACAGTTCTACTACCACATACCCAAGACACCGAGGTGTTAACCTACAGTCGGCCTCACTCATTGGTGACTCAAAGCAAATGAATAGATAGAAACTTGAGTTCATCAATGTCTCAGTATTGAGAGCCTATTGCTAGGGAATTATGAGAGCATACCTTATTATTGAGACGGAATTCCATAAGGTGCATCTCATGGTCCTTCAATACATCCAATGTACCAGCACCGTGATCCAGAATCTTACATTCTAATGATCGAGACAAATCACACTATCTCATAGTGATCAAAGTGCTGCAACCTTATCAAATAAGATGCCCAGTCTCATTACTGGTTGTGAAGCTATTTAAATATAAGATTTGTGATATATAACTCCCGCGTGTGGATCTCATCCATGCACATATATCACATCTAATATACTAATGGGACCCGGTTCAACTCATGAACCATTATGTCATATGTATTAGTCATGTGCATGAAGTAGTAAAATAACATTCATCTCATGAAAATATAGCATGATTTTATTAATAAATAAAGAAATTAATCAATTTATTACATCAACTAATGGATTGAGTCCACAAAATCTAATATTTCCTTCCATCGTAGACCGGTTTGGATGCAACTTTTTTTGCACCCGCTATCAGCATTAACGAGATTAGGTGAGCATTGTGAAAAACCTAGTGTTCAAACAATGTCCATGCTGCCATCCAATTTCTGTGCGATTGTGCGTACATGCAGACAACATGATGCTATACTCTGCCTTGGTGGAAGATTTGGATACTCAATCCTGTTTCTTGCATTTCTAAGAAATCAACAGCTTTTTAAGAAACATGTATGGTACTGTTGTGGGTTGGTTAGCATCAGAAAACCCGGACCAATCTACCTTGGCATAGGCAGACAATGCAAGTGGAGATTGAGTAGGAACGAATAGATTAAATTGGAGGCTACTTTGGAGATAAGAGAGAATGTGGAAGATGGGTTGATGAGTTTCAGAATACCCACCCCACTTAATCTGCATTAGCAGATGCAGAAGTTGTAAGTGGACACAGGGGTGGACCCAAGTGGATTTGAGAAGCTCCCTTATATGCACTATTAAATTCTATTTTTTTTATTGAACTTCTTCACTTGACCATCGTCAGCACCACACAAATGAAAAATCATGGGTCCACCATTGAGTGGACATTAAGCATGAAAGAAGAGACTCCAGTTGGAAGTTCATTTGAGATAACAGAGAATGTGAAGGGAAAGCACAAGGCAGCTGTCCAGGATCATTCATAAACATGCATATGACTTGATTCATCTTGACCATCTTTCTGAAATGAAGTAGATACCACTCTAGGTAATGTGGAAAGAGTCTACCTAGCATAATGCTGAAGGTTCGAATTGGTGTATGAAATTGTTGATTGCCTACTAGTCAAGAATTATATCCCTTGGCTGGAATATAGAACAAGGTTTAAAGAACTAGCTTGAGTTTCCCTTACCAGCTGTCCAAAATGTTCATAAAATTCCACAGCGATATCTATCTCTTCATGAAACTCGACCATGAGTTTTGAGATCATAAAAGCTAGTTGAATCGTGAATGGGATCCCTATTCCCTACTCCAAGTTTGGATACTCGTCTCCAAGAACTATAAAGAAAAGCAAGTAAGATGTTGTTTTTAAGTCCTTTTAGAGAATCAGGGTCCTTCTCTCCATAATCTGAGATGCTTCCTTGCCAACGAAGATTTTGGTATGTCCAAGCCCCTAGACACATAAGCAAAGGTCAGTGTTATCTATGACCATTCCATTTTCTAAATAAATGCTATGAAAAATTTGGGGGTGCACCCAAGTATGTGATTTTCTAAATTGCAAACAAGTACACAATATGCAATGAAAAATGTAATCAAGCAAACAAGCAACCACCACAAGAAGACGCAATTTTTATGTGGAACCTAAATCGAGAACAAACTACGAGTCCAAATGGGACCAATAATCAAGCACTATAAATTAGATAGTTACAAGATACTCACAACCCTCTTTCGATTCTCGCAACGTAAGGACTATAAATCTCTCAGTACAACTTCATACCACAATGACTTCACACCATTGATTGCATCAGATCCAAACCTTGCTTGACTCCACAATCTTCTATGCAAGAAGATGATCTTCTACAAGAGATGTTGAAGCAACAGCTCTTTAAAACAAAACTTCAACATTAAACTCTTTAGTGAAAGCTCTAGAGAAGAAAGGTCTCTCAATAAGATCTTTTGGACTCAGAATAATGAGAGACGTTTTTCATGCCTTAGGGTTGAGAGAGGAACCCTTTTTTTAACCCACAATTCGTGCATTAGAGTTAGAGTCTATGTAGGAACCAAACAGGTAACTCTAGCACAAAAAAGAAACAATTCCATACAGGTTAGTGGGTTTTTGTAAGTCATCTGATCAATTGGGCAAATATCATATTGATCGGGTATCAATTCTCGATTCTGTCTTTAGTTTGTAATTCAAATCAAGACTCTACAATGCCCGATTGATCGGGCAAAGATCAGATCGATTGGGTATCCAGCGCGCAAACTTCTCGAAGCTATAACTTTCTCGTTTTAACTCCAATTAACACTATCTTGGAGCCAATATATATCTAATCGAAATAAGCTTTCCAAGAGTAGGTAGCTTGCATATATCTGACGCTCGGTTTGTAAGATATGACATTTTTAATATAAATACTTTCATTTAGCTCTTTCAGGGACTCATGCAACAACCCATTCTAGAACAACTATAAAATATAACTCAATGGACCCAGAGTTTTTTCCAGCTCATAAATTAGCCGACATATAAAAATCCTTACATGCTGTAAAAGAGGAAGTGTTCAATTTTTGTGATGGAATATGTCATGCCATCACAGAGTATAGGGAATGATCTCAAAATTGTGATTCACATAGATATCATGTTGTGTCTTTCATACCATGTGAAGAAAAAGAAAATTGTTGGAATGGAGTTGCCTCATTCTATGGTCTGGTTTCCTCTTTAAATAGATTTCATTACTATGAAGTCTCACTGGTTATTAAAGATACCAACAAAACAAAACAAAAAAAAAAATTCAAATGTTGATTTCTATCTAAGGTCTCTGTTTACAATCATAAATAACCTACAAGATCATCCAGTTAAAAAAAATAATTTGCAGAATATTATAAAGATCCTTTTGACTGGCCACACCAAAGTATGACTCTCCTTGGCATATGAATGCTAGAATAACTTCCGTAATTCATAAGGCTGTTGGACAGTAGCATGTTATTCATTGGTGGATACCTTGCCTAGATTGATTATTTTCAACCAAAATTCTGAGCAATAAAATATTCGCTATTTTCTCTGAGGATTGGCTATTATGTTTCTATAGGATTTTGTTATAAGATGTATTATCATATGTGGATGCCCACATTGGGACCCACATGAGATAAAGGAATTACTAAGGGTTAGGGTTTTTCCCTATTGGGTTGCTTGAGGAGGAAGCAATCTTATTCTATAAATAAGATCCTCCTCCCCCCATTATGTACACAGAAATCTCATCAATAAGAGCTCTCTCTCTCCCTCCCTCTACTCTTCAGTTTTTCTATTCTAACACGTTATCAGCACGAGGCTCTCCTTTTCGTGCACTCCACCTTTGTCTCCTCTGCTCCTTTCGAGATCTCCCCATCTGATCTGATCGGAGATCCACAAGTCGCACGCCTCTGCGGCTCGCCCACTTCACCATCCGATCCAAGTGCCACACCATGCTCCTGTGCTACAGCGTCTCGAACCCGACCGACACCGTATCGAACCCGTCAGATCTGCAGCAGTGGGGGGCACGTGGTGGCGTCCGGCTGCCTGTACGGCGGGACCCATGCGTTGCTGACCCACTTCCTCCCGAGGGCCTGCAACATCACTACCGCATTCGTGGATGCGGCGGACCTCGGTGCAGTCTTGAAACGAGGAAGAGATAACGAAGAAGGCGCTTGTGGCTCGGTACAAATTCTCGGTACAGAAGTGGAAAGAAAGAAAAATGAAGCGGATGGTCTCCTGCATCAACTCAACATGTGACTTAATATAAAACAATTATCATGTTTTGAATTTGTCTTCCAGAGAATCGATTGTCACATGGGTTAATCCACGTTTCGATCATCCCAACCCGAGTAAGGCCCATAATTTGTGTGATGTCACTGATGATGTCAGCAGATGCAAATCAGAAAGCTCGCGAGCAGATCTACACATTGGTACTAAAAGGAGGACGTTATAAAGGTTAAGTAATTTCTCTTTATTTTATAACTTTTTATTCATTTGATAATCTGCATTTAACTTTATTCCTTTTAGATCTATAAGTATTTATCATTTTAATTCGAGTGATGAATTGTAATTTCTTATCAAAAGGAGATCATAATAAAATTGAAAATCATGGATCATAAATAGAACCAGAAGTTCTATGAAAGAAATTGGAACCCGAAGTTCCATACGATATTTAAAACCAGAAGTTCTATATGGAATCAATAATTCGGACTCGAAGTTCCGTAAATTTTTTTATTCTATGAACCAGAAGTTCTATGCAAGAAATTGGAACCCGAAGTTCCATACGATATTTAGAACCAGAAGTTCTATATGGAATCAATAATTCGGACTCGAAGTTCCGTAAATTTTTTTTAATCTATGAACCAGAAGTTCTTTCAAATTCGGACCAGAAGATCCGTTGGTTATTTTACTCTGAAACCAGAAGTTTTCAGATCTACAATACATACTCAAAGTTTCATATGATACTTAGAACTAGAAGTTCTATATCGAATAAATAACCTCAACCTGCAGTTCTGTATGTTATTTTAATTTAGAACCAGAATTTCTAACTTGGACCTGAAGATCCATGAATTATCCTAATCTAGAACCTGAAGTTCTAACTCGTATTGAAAGATCCATGAACTATTCTAATTTAGAACCAGAAGTTCTGATTCTTAAGTTGAGAACTCGATGTTCTAAACTTCAATTTCTAAATTCTTCATGACATTTTTATTATTATCTTTGATTGGATGTTAAGAACCTGAAGTTCTACATGTTATTTTCTGTTTCTCATATACATTTATTTTTATATTCTATAACATTGTACTGCATACTTGATATAATTACTTCAGCATAATTATCACTAATGATTATCTGAAACTTTAGTTTTGATGAATTTATTATTGCCAGAAGCAGTAGTTACAAATAATAGAACCTGAAGTTCTATATCTAATGAATAACTTGGACCCGAAGATCCATACATTATCTGGAACCAGAAGTTCTAAAATTTAGAATATGAACCCGAAGATTCATATTCATAATCAAACTTGGAGCTTTGATTTCTAAAGATTCAAAGTAGTATAGATCGATACAACGGCCATGAAATCAAACCTAAAGTTTTGATAGAACCAGAAGTTGTGATTCAAACCTGAAGCTTTGATAGAACCAGTAGTTCTAAGAACCTGAAGTTCTATCACTAGCCTGAAGTATTGACAGAACTAGAAGTTTTGATTCATTAGTTAAGAACCCGAAGTTCTAACTTTCTGATTGGCCAATTTTTCATTATATTTTGTCATCGGATATTGAGAACCCGAAGTTCTATTTTTGTTTGATTGTTATTAGTAAATCGATTTTAACACACTCTAAAAGGCTTGGTGATACTATCAAAGTCGGAAATAAAATATCCCTGAAGGATATGGCATACGCTCTTATTTTCCGCGCCATTATATCCTCATTAGATAGGGATGATCACCAGCAGATGGTCATACACCCAATGCTTGAAATAAATGCCAGATTAGTCAATTAAAATCCCTCCAGAAGAGGTAGATATAATATGTTCTCCAGTAGAGATGCAAACAACCACCCCAGGAGAGGTGCTTGACAAGGCATTTTGTTTGGAAATTGGGCGAACCACCAAGCATGGTCTGGAAGACCTACAACTACTTTTATGGGTTTGAACATTGAGTTCATTTCTTAGATATTTTGTTGAATGCTAGGACTTATTTTTAATCCCCCGTATATTATGTTATATTTGCTTTAAATGCTGAATTGTTTAGTTGTTCTTACTTTTATTTTTGTAATGCGATTAACTAGTTATGTAAGTTTATTATTACTTGCTATATGGATTATGGAATGCATGATACTGAGGATAATATCTGTCCAGTAGACAGTGCAACAAAACACACTACCTTGAAAAAAACCAGAAGTTTTTCTCTGAGTTAGTGTTTCATTCGTGCACGGCATCGATCATAGCTGTATCCATACAAATACTTAAATGCTCCTGAAGAGTCTACCTAATGGTATTTGCACATCATTACTAGTATTGACAGCCAGAAGCTGATACTAGAAAAGCTAAGTGCATTCTCTTTATATTTCAAGGCTATATTACAAGACAATCTTTAAAAATCGAATCATATTCGATTATGAGCAAAACGACAAAGTTAAGTCAGAAGCTTGTTATTCTAGGGGTCCTATGCTCTGGTAAATTATTGATACTTCTGTTACGTACTCCTTAGAGTACCATCTATTGACCATCCTTTTCGAAAAGGGTATAGTGTGACATTAGTAAACTCATCAAATCATGCCTATTAGCACAAATTATTACACTTAGGGTACACTTCCTTGGGCATATTTTTTTTATATTTTTATAAGACTTGATAGCGTAGGTTTGTGACCTGCATGAACTCAGAACGTAGACTCTATGTTGGTTATACTTCACCCTAATTAATGGATATCTAGACCCAATGACAGGAGATATATTCATTGTTCGTTTTTGCTAATTGTCATCTTGATAAGATAGTCTTCTCGCCGTTAGGGGGAGATAAGAGAGTTCCTGAAGAACACCTTGTTCCTGAAGAACAATCCGTTCCTGAAGAACGGCAAAAATTAATGTGGAATACTTCCACTCAATCTCATCTTGATTTATGTACGTCACAATGTGAGAATGAAGTACGGAGAATTGTGCACTTAATTACAAATGAATTCCCTGATGCTTTTAATGATGCAGCAAAAGTGAGTAGGTCACATGTATCGGCTATGAACACACAAGCACGAATTAATGTCCCTGTAGGACAAGTACGAATTAATGTTCCTGAAGAACAAAGTCCAAATATGACAGCAAATGAATCTACCCATGCCAGAAGCATGGTAGACTTATAGGTTTCAAGGACTCAGCTTCCCAGAAGAGGAGAAATGAGCAATTATATCCCAATCATACTCCAGAAGAGGTATACTCCCGAAGAGTTTATGATAAAATCCACTCTCTCCAAATTTCCTGAAGAAATCAATGTCCCGAAAGAGACATGAGTCCCAGAAGAGACTCTGGAAGCCCCTGAAGAGGCAATGGGTACCCAATAAATAAAGAGATCTCTATACTTTATAATTATTCAAGAAAGAGATGGGATAGAAATGAAATTATCATCGATGACGCATTTGTATATGCGGTAGCTACTTAAATATCAAGGAAAAATGAGAATGATGATTGGGATACGAACCACGTTCTATAAATGAATGTCGACAAAGAATATATTGGCCAAAATAGAGAGATGCCATTGAGGAATTGCAGTCTCTCAATAGAAGTGGTATATATGAACCTATAGTATAAACCCCAAATGATGTTAACCCTGTAGGTTACAAATGGGTGTTTGTAAGGCAAATGAACGAAAGGCAAAATTGTGATATAAGGTTTCCTGTAGAAACCTGGGATTGAAAACATACACAGATATATATATATATATATATGAAAATCCCAGAAGGATTTCCTTTGCCTGAAGCAAAGTAAGAGAGTACGTACTCATATATAGTTTTACACAAAGGCTTTGGATTGGTATTAAACAAATGCTATGATATTTATGTTTGTTTTATGGTTGAAATCAAATTTTATAGGATATACAGATTCAGGATATATCCCTGATCCTCATAAGGATCGATCATAGACATGTTATATGTTTCTTCATGTCAATATCATTATTTTTTATATTCTACTAAATTGACTATTGATAGCTACTTATTCTAACCATGCTGAGATTTTTAAGCCAGTGGGGAATGTGTATGGCAAAAATATTTAACTCAGCATAGATATAGTTTTTGTCAATTACCTCTTAGTACAGGTACTCCGAGCATTATTTGCAAAGACAATGGGGCATGTATTCAACAGATTCAAGAATGATACATTAAAGATGACAAGACGAAACACATTACACCAAAGTTCCTCTTCACTCATGAGCTTCAAAAGAATAACAAGATTGAAGGCAATCAAGTTCGTTCAAGCAACAACCTGGCTAATCAGTTTACGAAGTTTTGCCAAAACTCAGTATTTTAGAAATTGTATACGAGATTGACATGCTTAATTATGTACAAAGATGTTATCATCAGGGGGAGTAGTCAATCAGGGGGAGGCATCCTGAAGTATGCTACCCAGGACATATGTGCGCTGTATTCTTTTTCCTTCTCTAGGTTTTGTCCCACTGGGTTTTCCTAGTTAAGGTTTTAACGAGGCAGCATTATGCACGTCCAACACCAAGTCAATGATCCTGTAGAACGTTGTACTCTTTTTCCTTCGTTTTGGTTTTTATCCCACTGGGTTTTTCCTTTGCAAGGTTTTAATGAGGCAACTGTCATTGAATGGTGGTCATCCAATGGGGAGTATTATAAGATGTATTATCATATGTGGATGCCCACATTGGGACCCACATGAGATAAATGAATTACTAAGGGTTAGGGTTTTTCCCTATTGGGTTGCTTGAGGAGGAAGCAATCTTATTCTATAAATAAAATCTTCCTCCTCCCATTATGTACACAGAAATCTCATTAATAAGAGCTCTCTCTCTCCCTCTCTCTATTCTTCAGTTTTTCTATTCTTAACAGATTTGAATATCTTTCCGATAGTGTTTTTTAATGGCTGCATATCCATGTATGTCAATTGTTGTATTACCTGTCAAATCAATCGGTATGCTATGTGTCACAGTAGAATGTTACTTGCTGGATTCAAGCCCAAGTAAGGGTGGGTTGTATCTAACTCGTTGTTTATAAATATAACTCGCAAAATTAACGCTAGATACATGTGGGCTTGTGGAGCGATGACATTTGGTCATGTATCAAAAGTTTGTCTATAATGCCCCGAGATCAGAGATACTTGGGACTCTCAAGTTTCGAGGTATTAGGGTCCCCTAACATAATATAAATCAGAGTCAAGAGTCAACTACATTTAAAATAATGAGCAATAAATGTCTATATTCAATATTCTCTAGCATATGAAATAGTCCTCCTATGTCACTATGTGAAATAGTCTCTAATAACTAAATGATGATTCGCATTTCAGGCTCATTCGTCCGTGCGAGTAAGATAAGGTTTTTCAGTATTGGCATCAACCTCCTAATTTGACCAAAAAAAGAAAAAAAAAAGGGATAAAACACATATAAGCATGAAGCCTAGCAAATGGTTTTTCAGCCATTGGTAGCAAATTGGGCACAATTATATGAGTACGGTTTTTTGCAAGAATTTCATAAAATACTAAAAAAATCACAATGGTGACAATATCAATAAATATATATTTCCAATAATTGAAACGATATAAAGATCACATACACTTATCCCAGAAGAGGAATATCCATAATAACAAACATATAAGAGCAACAAACATATAAGAGCCGAAAGCTATGATCACACTTGCAAGATCCCGAGGACCACTGTTCAAAGACCTTATTATCTTGCGGGTGACGACTAACCACGGCTACACCAACTCTTCACGCCTCTTTCTCATACGAATGCCGCATTTCCTGTTCCAAAATCAAAGAACCCATTCCTACATCTGCTGTGGGCAAAGTGCTGGTGACGACTAACTACGGCTACACTAACTCTTCACACCTCTTTCTTATACGAATGCCACATTTCCTGTTCCAAAATCAAAGCATCCATTCCTACATCGTGCTGTGGGCAAAGCACACATTCTAAACTCTGCAAAATGAGAAACAAATGAACGTTAGAAAAAAAAAATTGTAACTTTAATTGAGAAAGTAAAGTCACCATAGTGTGAAAATGATGAAATTGTTTGTGCCTTGGTTTTTGCTTTTACGGCTCCCTAGTCGCAACCCAACGACTATATTGAAAAAGTAAAGGGACCATAGTGTGAACGTGTGGACATTGTTTGGTTGCCTCCGGATTCTCCGGACCCAAATTTGATTTTTACATTACAAAAAACTTGATCGTACACCACGCCACAATCACAATCGATGCCACCTATCATGCGCACCGAGCGCCACGCAAAAGTCACCACAGTATTGACCACACACTATTTAGACGGCGGTAAAAATAGAAAACAATTCGAAAGAGAAAAGAGGAATCTAAGGTGGGCCCAACTCATATTTAAGTACATTTTAACTAAGAGTTATTTGATAGAAGACAAATTATCTCACTGCCTAGTAAATATATATATATATATTACTCAGGTTAATGTGTAAAAATAAAATATCCTTCAGTAAGATGAACGGTCCGGAAGAGGACAGTGGGGCCCAAAATGTGAAAGTGGAGCAGTAAGTCAGAGACTCGAAGTACGCAAGGGTGGTTGAGTGACAATAAAGGCAACCCCACTAAAGTCGCACATGCCAATTGCACGCGCCTACTACTGGTGAGAACTGTTGAAAGCGAACAAAGCATGTGCCTGTAAGGCATTAGGATCGTGACACGTGGCACCCGCAGAATCTGACGGCTGCTAGCTGCTCCCTCTCCACAAGCGTAGTCCAACGCCTCCTGCAGCCACTGCTCCCCGGCTTTTCCGTTTGCCACCGACCACGTCCTCCTAGCGCCGCTCGTTGACACCCACCTCCGCCTCCCTTCTCCTCCGGTGCCACCCCTCTCTTCCTCACGCTCTCCGCCGTCAGCGGGATATCATACACCTTCTCCTGGTTCGGATAAAACAGCCCGTAGTTCCTCTCCTAGGACGATTGTGGCTTATTGTTCTCATTAAACAACGCAAACAGGTAACATCCACCTTGGCCTGCGAACGTAGCAGCGTGCCGGAACCCATCTGCGCCCTCACTCTCACCCGACCCCACAACGCTCCCACCTCCTTCTCCCTCCTCCGAGGACATCTACGACGGCGACGCCTTCGTCTCTGTGGCGTTCGAGGCCATACCCACCTTCCACACCCATGCCAAGTCAGCCTCCGCTGTCGGACACATGGCTGTGACGGTGGTGTGTGACGGAAACCCAAGAACAACTACATCTAAATAGATATATAGATAGATAGATAGGATTGGGGTTTTTGATGCTTGTGGTTAACTGAGTAACAACTACATTCCAGTAGTATAATAGATGGCTTCTCCGCGTAATTGCTCGTGTTTTGGAGATCCTGAATTTGAGGACTTACCGAGGTGCTCATGTTTCGCACGCACGATCCTATCGGTGTTGCTAATCATACCACCCTCATTGAACCCGAAATTAGCATTGCCGTAGTTGATGAAATACTTGGCCTGGATTTGGGGTTTGTTCAACCCCCCACCACTCTCTGCGGGAGTGCTGGGGTCATTAGAAGGGAAATAAAGAAGGATGCTTAGCAATTCGAAACCTTTGATAACCATGACAGACACACGAAAGCTAGCCATTGTTAGGGCTGGAGTACGTTTGGATCTGGAGAACTGGTGGGAATATATAACCCAAACTCTGATTCTATTAGAAGAAAAAGAAACTTCATTATGATTAAATAAAAGCTTTTTAGCAGTTAATATATTCAATAGGCGGGACCTTGGTGGATGATTGACTCAAATACAACTCAAGCAGCAATCTTTCCTTCCCGTTTCGAGGAAAGTGGGAAACCGAATGCCCGGTGACCAAAATAAGCCTTGTGTATTCTGTTTCGTTTGTTTGTTTGTTTGTTAATTGTTATTTATTTATTTATTTTTGTTATGGGAGTCATACCGGCTATCAATCGAACGGTTTATATGAGTCTAGGGTAATGAATTAGCTGCGTCTGGGAGCTGTCGATTGGTGTGTATGGGTGAAATTCATTCAATGTGCCCACATCTAAAAGTCGAACATCAGCATCATCTTGATCTAATCTGTGACCCCAGAATCAATCCGATTGGAGCTTGGGCACTATCAGATTAACCATGCACAGATTTGACTCGAGTAAACAATGCGACAATGGGAAAAATCAAACTGGATTGAAATTTGTGCCAGGACATAATGCAAGCATCCATTGTTTTTTTCAAATGGTTTGAATTATAGATGTGGGTGTAGCCGACGGACACATATTATGTAATCCTTCCCTCTTGGCCTCAATATCTGTACCTATCACATTTCATCAATTCATCATTCCAGTTTATTCACGGATAATGCTTTTATAGCCAAATTATAATTAGTAAGTGACATAAATGCCCTTATATATTATCATTTATGACTTCTATGACTTTGAAACTTTGATCATATGCATCGGCTAACAATTTGATTGTCAAATGAGAGTAGCAGTTGGTGATCCAACCCCACCAATTCAACTCGATAATTTAAGGTTTAGTACTATATGCAAATTGATGCCTTGGACACCTATAGCTTAGAAGGCAATACTTCCTCTTTTTTTCTTTTTCTTTTTTTATCTTTTGTTTAGTTTTTTTAATGAATTCTTTCTTCCATTAATGCAGGTGGATTGGCAAGTGTCTCGGAGAATGCTTGAAACTCTCTAAAAAAAAATGAATATTAGGTTCAATACTAAACTTGACAGTTGAATTAGATACTTCAAAAAAAAAAAAAAATCATGCGAAAAATTACTTTAAATTAAAGTGTAAGCTCTCATAAATTGTCCCACGTTATTAGGTATGGCCAATTAATGTACTAATTTTGGAAATAGCAGTCAAGATTGGTGGGGGCTACTAGTTTAGGCCGATCATGGTTAGTCAATGGACACGGTAATTAACCTACTCTCAAAATGATTGTGACTAATTTTTTGTAATTAGTTGCAACAAAGAACAAAAAGATTGAAACAGATAGCTCAAGCAGTCCAGGCATAAAGACTCGTTGAAGAGTTTGAGCTAAATGTAATTCATTTGTTTATCATGAATCATGATTGAACTAGGCTCCCTGATATTGGCGTGGTCCAACCAACCATGATTTCAGTTATATATAGCTAACTTATTATCTTTCCAAGGAAAACGATTTGCTGAAGTAGTAAAACAATGTGGTATAACAATTCACGCCGCAAACGCTCGTCTGAGACTTAAAATTGGGCAGACGACAAATATGAGAACGGCATCCCCATAGACAATAATAGTCATTGGATCCAGAAGCTGTTTCGACTTAGTTTTAATTCTATTCCACATCTGCATGTCTGTTTTTTCATTTAGTGGAACCCATGGATTGGGAAACACCATCCAACGGAATGACCTTCGTGGTACCGTCGAAGGAAATTCAACAAATTGCGCCTGTTTTTTCATATAGGGTGTCACGTATGATTTTCAGCCGAAAATACATTGAAAACTAGTGTGTGACTGTGTATACATATTATATATATATATATTTCAAACTCATTTCACTAATTTAAAGAAGACATCTAATAGATTTTTTTTCCGTGCACTAACAAAAGTATTATAGTTTCATGGTAAAATATGATGTAATATCTGTTTTGGGATGCGCAATCTAGCGATCTAGAAAAAAAATGTAAAGTTCATTAAATGTTTGGGGTTGCACTAGTGATTTCTTTTTAAAGAAAACTATAAATTTGCTTTTCTCTCAGTAATTTACATTGGTCTCTGATTTAATATTGGTCCAAACTTTGAATTTAACTATGGCAATTTCGGCTTTGAAAGAAAAAATATATATAGCAATTCCGTCAAATATTTAGTACTTACAGAGAAATAAATATATATTTATCTATAGCATCTGGACTTTGTGGCCTTAAAATAATTGCTAGGGCACATCAAATCACCGATGTGTTTAGCCTTCTACCTAAATGAACGCTTAAACCGATCCCTTCATCATGGCCTCGCACAAATTCAACTTAAAACCCACCCTGTCAGGGGGTCCTTTTGTCATTTACCAAACAAGGCAAACCTGAAACCTATCCTATCAAGGGTCTTTTTGACATTTACAAAAAACTAGGGAATGAAGTTGACTTGGCCACACCCACACTACTTATAAAGATCTACCTCGACATAAAAATATCATACATCCACACTACTTATAATGCATGCTACAGCCTAAAATCAAACAAAAATGTGAAACGTCAAACGTTACATGAGGAGATGAGAAATACTGATACTCGCCACAAGCATCACAGCTGTATGCACAGGGCTTCCTTCTGACTGCTATTTTAGAGCTGTACAGAAGCTACAGAAACGACCATCCATAGGGAAGAAATTCCCATTATCATGAAATGAGAGGAGATAGGAGCTTCTACGGCCTGTCATGTTCTCACAAGAATATCAAAATCTCTGTGGCCCCATTTCTGAAAGGGGCTGCAGTGGAGGCCTGTTAGTTTCAACCTGCTCCTTCTCTACGTAGCGGCATCTCACTAATCACCAATCTACTAATAACCTAGTGGTAAGACATCTCCATATCTACATATACAACAAGGGATTGACCGTATAGTCTATTGAATAAGGACGTAGAAAGTGTGAGTGCGTGAATACATAAGTATTTATGGGGAAAAAAAAGTAGCTTGTTTGATATGTTATCACATAATGTGTGTGTGTGTGTGTGAAACGGTCCTATAAAGACAATCCAAATAGATCACACACACAACCCCTCTAAATTACACACGTTCACCAATATTGAGTCACATCCGAATGGATTGGACTATTGGATTGATTGCACATCCATCCGAATATACTTCATAAATATTTATCCATATATATAAATGTGCAGTCGATCTAATGGTCCAATCTATTCTGATGGGACTCAAAATTGGTGGACGTATACAATTCACGGGAATAATGTGCACGATCAATTTGGATGGCTCCCAACATGGGTTGCATTATCTAAAACAGTAAGAAATGGTCCACAAAGACTATCCTTACAAGACCGTTGCCCTATATATTATATATATATATATATATAAATTCAAGTCATACTTAAGTGATAATCTTACAACATATCTTGTTATCATATATTGTCAAATCAAGTTTATTCCATTAAAATTGTATTACAAAGGACTCAAAAGGCGTTTCCTTTCTTTTTAATGACTTAAACATTGTAGGAAAATCTTGTTTTTCATGTTGATCTTCAATGATGATATGATGGAAATTTCATTTATTTATTTGAGAATAGAATAACGCATTTTAGTGGCCATTCGAATATATTTTTATAATTTTTTGGTCAATGGCTATATTTATTTGAAAACCATTTTATACATACGTTAAACAAGATGATGAGTTAAGCTGTTTTAATTATGTGTGAATTTTGTTTGGCATTCCTCTTTTTTTAATGACCCAGTGTATCCCTCATTAGCCCAACTAAGAGACTTTTAACCTCTGGCCCAGAGGTTATCTAATTTTGATGAGTAAGAACTATTCTCTTACGGGTACATTCATAGCCGCACATATAGTACATGAATAATGCAAAAGGAGGAAGTCGAACTCGAGAAAGCAAACCAAGGCTCAAACCAACTTCAAACCAACTGGCCCCTGCTACCAACATTTTACTTTAAAAAGTCTTTTTGGAAACCTAACTAGCTAGACTTTGAACCATTGACTAGTAGGCACCTGGTCCAACCAATGGTTCATTTTGGCTGAACGATGATATAAGTATGACACCATAATAATCTAATAAATAAACTTAGAAGTAAAATACATTCTAAATAATATTCTTAGAAAAGCAAATGAACAGACAAAAAAGTGAATTTTTCTCTATCTTGGGGACAATTAATTAAAAAATGCATTCAAGAGTAATACAAATGAAACGACAACAATTCACAAATTCTAACCTTAAAATACTCATTTGACAAGTTTTTAAAAAATTAGCCCATTTGAATGGTTTGAACTATATGGTCAACATATTTAACTGAAGCTACGCGGTTTTGATTGGGCCAAATTCCATTATTCAATGGTTCCAGTTCAACTGCCCTTCTATTGGAATTCGACTGCCCCTTCTATTGGAACATTAATGTAAAAAAAAAAAAAAAAACCTCTAGGGTTTAGATTACACTTACCGTCCTACCTGTCAATCAGATCGAACCTGCCCTGGAAGTTTAGGGTTCGGGTTGAGCCCTTTTTCTTCCAAGTTGGTTTGTGCTCTAATCGCACTAATAAATTGTTTGAAGGGAACTAGGATTGGGGCCTTGCTAATTGCTATACAACCCACCAACTCCTACTATCACATGGTTGAATCAGCTGCTTGTAAGCTGAGAGTGACACTAGTAGAAACAAACAGCCAAAAAGTCTCCTTAGTGCCCGGCCGTTCCCTTAATTTGTGGCGCATGTTTCTGAAAGATGCATGGAAACTATCACACCACACCATTAAACTAATACAGTAAAATACCACTTATGTCATCAAATATTATTAGATAGATACTCATGAATGTCATCTGCATCTAAACTTGTGGGAACCATAAAAATGTGGGGCCACTTGAAGAATTTTCTTTGCCTGAGGACAGAAAATCATAACAGTCAGAGCCTCTCGGATGATGTTTGAATAATTTATCAAGAAAGTTATATAAAATACATGTCAAATTAGTGAAAATTAATAATTGTAGCTAGGCAGTTGGTGCTATCCTCGCTTTAACATTTTTTTTTTTGAAGTTCTTTATTTCTTCGCATTGTTAGGGTTTTTTTTTCTTTTTTTTTTAAATCCTAGGGCCTCAGTGGCATTAGTTTATTTTTTTAACAATTCTCAAGAGAAGTGATAATAGAAATATGTTTAGATGTTACTCTCAGGGTCTCTGCATAATGGTTCAAAGGGCTGGAAAGGTGCACCTTATGGATTTTAGGAATTTATGTTGGCCATCCCTTTATACGATGGTTCTCATAAATCCATGTCTTCACAATCTATTTTTATATCGGTTGTAATCTCCAATTTCAAACATTTGAAATTGTGTTTTAAAGAGCATTAATTTTTGCTAAAAGCAAAAAAAAATGTATTAAGAGGGGAGAAAATGATTAAAAACGAAAGTTTTTGGCGTCCTACTCTTGAGCCACCCAATTAGAGGAATATATGATTTTTTAATGAATATATTAGATTAAATAAAATCTGATTCAATCAATTAATTTGCTAAAGTGATCATAAATATATTCAATTCAAAGCACGGTTGCGCTAGCTCATGTTACTGATAGGTAATAGATTAAAGACATCAATCAAAATTAAGAAAAATAAGAGATGAGCAATTGACACGTATATAGGATTGAGGCAATTTAACGGATCTATTATTCAATCCACATTGGAGGTCTCTTAATAAATATTAGAAACCTTAAGAGGAGTCTATACAAAAATGGCTGTAAGGCTAAGAGTGTCATTTCGATAAAGATTAAGCAAAATCCACATGGTGGTTGCTCATTACCATCAAATACACATTTTGGGATCTAAGAGGTATTAAAATGCCAAAGTAGGGGCTTATGTATAAAACTGAAACCAAATGAACTTATTTATAGCAATGTTGACCTTGTATCTGCTTTAGATCCAAGTGTAGGACACACTGAAAGGTTAAATAGCAATGATCATCTTGCACCTGCTATGATCGCGAGCATGATATGTAAGGATGATATGAATTGGGAATGCCTAGACAAGAAAAAAAAAATACAAACTATGACTTTTTAAAGAAAACTTTATTTGTTGTTTTCTAGAGAAATTTTGATTCATGAAGCACTTTTTTAGGCCCGAGATTAGCATGGGCCTTTGTTGCTAGTTTTAGCACATATACAAGTAAAATCAAAGCCTTTTATCAGTTTGATCCATGGCAATGATACATATCAGTCGTATCCAATAACAACAGTTCCAAAGATGGATTCGAGCAATCCATCTACAATAAGATGGAAAAAAAAGGATTGGCAGTTCTTTCCTACATGCATGAACTTTAGAGCATGTGGGCTTAGAGCATCTCTAAGAGAGATGTCAATTTTAGAGATGCTAAATGAGATTTTGAAGGGTGATGTGCCATTTTGAAGGTTTGAATTTTGGCAACTCTAACAAATGTGCCAAAAGTTACAGCCTTTTTTTTTTCAAAATATCTTCAACAACTATATTTTTTCAAACTTTTAAAGGGCCCAAACATTAAAATGTTAAAAGAAAATAAAAGGCAAAGCCTTTCTGAATGTTCAAATCTGGTATGTAAGGGCTATACCAAATGCCATGTCACAATTGGCATAGCTCCTAGAGCACCAAAGCAATGCCTTTTTGTTACCGTTCCATGCCTACATGGCATTTTGACACCACTGTTGGAATAGCTTCTTTTTTCATGCTTGTGAGCTTTTCTATTTGTGTGTGTAGTGTTTCTTTCTTGCGTGTGTGGACTCTCACTCGAAACCTAACACCCTTCAATGGGGTAAAAATTAAAATTAAAAAAAGGAGCAATCCATCTAAAGTAAATATTAGAAAACAAAGTTTTATTTTACGTGTTCACAATGCTCATGGTTCCTTGGAGACAACACTTTATGAGATTTTTAGACGCATGTTTAAGGATTTTCTTCTCTCAATATCTTTATTTATTTTACTTAATTGAGAATTGTTCTCTCAAGACTTAGCTTAATCAACATTTCTAACCATTGAACCATTCAATTTTCGTTGATGAAAATCACCTCAAATTTGTTTCTAACTTCATGGGCTTAGTCTTAGGACCCTCATTTCAAGTACAAGACCAACTTTCAATGGGCCTAGCTCTAATCTAAGTTGAAATGCCCTTGAGGAGGAAGTTTATATATAAGTCATGAATCTGAAATCTAGGCTGGGACATGTATAATGTCGGGTTTTGTCTTGTATTCCGGTTTAGCTAGATCGGTCATCTGGGTTAGCCAGAATTGAGGTTCAGGGTTAAGGGTAATTAAGTTATTATGTATGGATTTTCTTAGTAGACAAGAGAACAGTATCTATATATTAATGTGATGTGTAACTTTAAGCCTTAGTGGAGTTGTGTTGAATACAGTAGACAGAGAAAGGAATAGAGTTAGCTTTTCTCCGTAGACGTAGGTAAAGTTGCAGAACTTCTTTGTGGTTGCTTGATTGATTGCTTGTGATTGTGTGATTTGTACGTGCTGTGGTTTATTGTAGATATTGGGTATATTTCCTAACAAGTGGTATTAGAACGGTGCAGCATAAACTACTTGTGATCGACGGATCAATTACGATGAACACACAATCATAAGTAATTAATCAAGCAACCACGAAGAAGTTCAGTAACCTTGTCTGTGTCCATGGAGAAAAGCTCACTCTATTTCTTTCTCTCTCTGCTGTGTTCAACACAACTTCACTAGCGTTTAGGGTTACACATCACATTAATATATAAATCATGTTTTTTTGGCCAACAAGAAAACCCATACATAGTGACTTCAATACCCTTATCCCTGAACTTCGATTCTGACTAACCCAGGTGATTGATCCGGCTAAATTGAAATATAAAACAAAACTCATCATATAAGGGTTGTAGTGTCTCACATGTTTGCCCAGCCAACACTGCAAAGGGCTTGTGGTGGAAGAAAGTATCTAGAGAACGGCGAGGAAATCATGAAAGAAATTAGAAGGAAAGGAAAAGCTTATTTGTAATTGTGCTCGCAAAGTCAAATGATAAAAGAGATTCGGATCCTAACACCAACATACTCAAGAATAGAAGAACCTTCAGAAACCAACCGTCCAATGTCTAATTGAAATGCTTCTCTCTACAGTTACAAAATCATATTAAACCTGTGGAGCCTTGTTCACTCTTTTCCAAGGACAAGACGAAGCTAAGGTCAGTAGGCTACAATGGAGGTTGAATTTTTCTGGTCTTGAGTCTTGACCCATATCATTTTTTTAATAGGACATTGAAATTCTTGAGCAAGAACTTATTAAACTAGGAAAAATTTAAATTGAATTCCTTCAATTTTGAGCCTCACAAATTAATTTTGTTCACATCTAAAGTGTGCACTTACTGTGGGCCATCATTAATTTTTAAACCGCTCAAGCAAAATATTATATCTCAACAGAGTGGTGGAGCAACATTACCTTGAGAGCCCGCAATTACTAAAATTTAAATGTTTTTTTGTCTTATCGGCTTGGCGCTCTCTTCAACTTTTTTATTTTACTTTTCTACCACTCTTCAACTTTCTTATTTTACTTTTCTGCCCCTCTTAAATGTTATTTTTCTTTTGGAATAACATAATTATTTGAAAGGGCAGTTAGGTCTTTTACTTTAATTAGGGAGATTCAGACAACTCATCAAGTGACCTATCTCTCTCCTTTCCTACCATGGATGAAAATCGCGGTATCGGTCGCGGTATCGGTCGGTCCAAAAAACCGATACGGTATCGGTATCGGTCGCGGTTCGCGGTCCGTCGCTGTCGTCGCGATGTGAATTTTTTTTTAATCCAAAAAATTTTAAAAAAATATCCAAAAAATCCAAAATATTAGAAATACTGGAAAACAATGTTTTTTTTCATTAGTAATATATATAAATCAAAATAACGGTCCCCTTAAGTTATGATATCCTGTATCGCTGTCTTGTCTAAAAATGTAATTTTTTTTATAAGAGCCATAAGTATGACTTATGAAATATGAACTATCAATTAGTATGAAATTTTAGAGAATAAACTTATTGATAATTTACATATAGTGGTTGTACGTTTGTACTTGTATCTTGTATAATATATAACTATACCTCTATTATTATTTATCAGTCATCATTCATTATTCAACAACCATCAATTCATCATTCAATTATCAAGCAAGTTGTAAAACTCAAGAACATGAACATTAACATAACATATGACATAATGACAGTAAAATAAATTATAAATCAAATTATTGGACCCCTTAAGTTATGTTCATGTATTGCTATCTAATCTAAAGCTATATAAATTTTATTTATAATTAAATTAATTTAGGTACATATACTAAACAAGTTAAAATATCATAAATTTTATAAAATGCAATGTAATTATGACTTATGGGCTATCTATTAGTATGAAATTTAAGAAAATAAAACTTGTACTCGTCACTCAATCATTAAGTAAGTTCTGCCTTGCGCTTGTAAGATAACATGTTTTATTATGATAGTATAATAAAATACAAAGCAACTAGATATTTATAATTTACTTAAAATAATGATAAATTTGAGTAATTATTTTACAAAGATCAACAAGATTTTAATAAAAATTCTGAGTTTTAAAACCTTAAATAATTGATTTAACCTCAATATGTATTGATTTAAAATAATAAAAGGTACTCACAATAAAAAAAAAGCATAAAATCATCATTTTTAAGCTATATCTAAATAATTTTTTTAAAAAATACAAAATGCTTACCTCAGTATAGTTGTATATGTTTTTCAAGACTATATTGATAAAAAAAATATTTTTGATACCTTACAAGTGAAATAGGTGTTGAGGAAGAAAAAATGTGGCATATGATATATTTAAAAGGAGGAAGAAAGAAGGAAAATAAGATAAAAGAAAAAATTTTTTTTTAAATAGTGGGCCGATATTTTGACCGATATCGACTGATATATCGGCCGATATATCGGTTCACACCGATATTTTGAAATATCGGCCGATATTATCCGATATTTTGGGGATATTTTGCCTGGACGATACAAAAAATCGATAACTTCAAAATATCGTACCGGTATGGACCGATACCGGTTCGTATCAGCCGATACGAACCGGTATCGGCCGAGATTTTGAACCGTGTTTCCTACTACTCCAATAACTTATGTGCATGTTCATTGCTTCTCCTCTTTTTCTTTTTTTTTTCTTTGTCTTTATCTTTTATTGAGTGCATTATCCTAATCCACTAAATTTGAGACTCATTATTAGTACATTTTAGATGCTTGTCTATTTAAGTTGTTATCAAATCTAAAATTTGAAAAAAATAATTTAAAATCCGAGCTGAATTAGATCTAATCTAATGCTCAAGTAAGATATTTCATATGGCTATAATTAACGTGTAGTGAAGGGTTTTCTACACTAATTACATGTCCAATGATTCCATCAACCATAGTATTTTTGTTAATAGTAGTGAAAAGATTTGAACTCTAAACAATGGGCCAAAGATCAAAACATTTTTTTTAACATCATCCCCATAATACGATCTTCAAGAAAATAAATTAATTTGATATCTTAAAAAGCTATAATCATTTGAAGCAAGTCTTAAGTCTTCTTTAATCTTCTAGATTCATTATTAAGTGTTGTTGAATATGGAGAGCAATAAAAATTTATTAATTTTATCATCTTTGAGGAATAATCTAATTAGTCTTATATATTCATTCTTAGATTGAATACACGATTTCAAATTTTTAGTATTATGTTAAAATATTTTTAATAAAATTTTAATTTTTTCATTAAGAGAGATTTCATTTTGCAGGCCCCCAAGAAAAAATTCAGGCTTCGCACTATTCCTTGCAAGTTACGCTGGATTGGCTCTTGTCAAATATTTCTCACATGCATTTAGCCAGTTTTTAACTTCACTCGGTTTTACATGGTGGGACTTATATGGCATGCATTAACATATCCATTTATTGCATGATAATGGTGAGGATGAAAGTCATCCTTACATTTGTCTTTGGGTCTCATTGACTTCTAAGTACTTCTAAGGAGAAAATTATCCCTTATTAGTAGACTAATAGCATAGTTCACCTCTATTGAGGCCCACTTTCGATCACTTGGTCAATTCGGTCATTTGATACTCTTTTGTGATCACATGATTTGACATGATATACAATTTTACTAAATTGAATATATATATATATATTGACCGGCTACTAATTTAATTGAATATTCACTCACCATTGGATTAAATGTCAAAAAATGATTTCAAAATTACAATTTAAAATACCATTAAAGCATGAGGCTATTAAATCAAGAACTAGGGTAATATTCACTTTTTGTTATAATAAGTATTATCATAGGTGGATGCCCACATTGGGACCCACATGAAATGAGAGGATTACTTAGGGTTAGAGTCTTTCCTTATTAGGTTGCTTGAGGAGGAAGCAATCTTATTCTATAAATAAGATCTCCCCCCCCCCCCCCCCCCCCCCCAATTATGTACACATATATAGCTCTAATAAGAAAATCTCCTTCTTCTTTTCTACTTCTGTCACAACTCGAGCCCAGGGTTCGGGGGTTAGCAAAAGCCAAACCTAATGACACACGTACTCCCGTGCATATACACGTAGACCGAGTCTAAATGCACACACATAAGGGAACATTTACACGTGCCAAACATGTACGCGGAAGCTGTAAATATCAGAAACATCAAACTAACAGTGCAAGAAGAGAATACCAAGAAGGAACTGACATAATTACATATGAAGTTTTTACAAAAGAACCAAAATAACATATACAGTCATGATATATACACAAGTAAGCAAATCCTCAAAACAAGACTCCAATGATGCATGCCAAGAACGCTCTCCCGTGGAGTGATCACATCCACTCCTCTAGGCCTGATGGGGCCTCGGGGGTCTCATCTGGAGTCTGGCCGACCGGCGAGGTACGGCAGGGGTATTTGGGCCTGCAACACAAAAAACAACTATGAATACGAAGATTTAGCAAAGTATAAACCATAGCAAGTTAACACACGCTGTGTCTAATAGAATAAAGAACGTCATGTAAATTAAAGAAGGCATTTTCGTATACTAGGCTGTCATGCAAGAAAGAAATATGCTAAGTGAATCAATAAATACATGCTGTGTACATAACTAGTAGCTACTACATTACCATATGCTCCCAAAAGAGGGATCTTATAACATGCAAAGAACACCATTGTCCGGGCCAGGGTACAATGGGTCTCGGTTTCCTGGGGTCCGGTTCCCCAAGACATATCCTTACTGCAGCAAGGCCATATAACTATACCAAATTCACCCCGTCGGGATCCTAAGGCTGAGGCTAAGTAGTGCCTGACCATACAGAATCAATCATGAAAACCCCGAGTAGATCGTGACAACATATCATACGTGCATATCTGTGAGTGAACATATCATACATGCATACTCAAGGTAAGGAATCACAATGTGAAAGTAAAGTAACGGAGTACAAGTAATCATGTCAGAGCGTAGAGGTCATTACTCGAATGCAATATGTTATGCAACAAATCATGCGAAATCGAATTATCTTTATGTACAAACCAATTCTAATCTAATTATCCGGTGTTTCTAACCGTGCATGATGATGTAGTTTTAAGTTATTCGATGCACCGTTGTCTAGTGTTGCATTGAATCTAGCAGTGCACGAAGTCCCTTAAACCAACACCCATGGGGAGGTGCTTAACATCCAGATAACGAACATGAATGATTCGCAGCCCTCGAGATCATTCACGCGTTGTATCACTTTCCGTTGGGCAGGTCTCGGTGCTCTACATTCTATCATGAAGGCCATACCGGTCTTTCCCTTACACCTATCCTTGTTTTTCATTATCCTAGTGGGGATACGGCTTAGCCGTGTGTGTGCTACGGCTTAGCCGTGTGTGGTCTACGGCTTAGCCATGGCTGGGCCGTAGCAGGTCTGTCAATTGATGGCTCTCAGTTAAATCCAGAAAATGCACCCTGTATTGATCTACGGCTTGGCCACGGCTGAGCTTCGGCTTAGCCGTAGGGCAATCCACGGCTTAGCCGTGCCCGAGCCGTAGAGGAAAACTGGGTTTTTATCCTCTCTGGACTTTGAGCCGTAAGTGCCATACGGCTTAGCCGTACGTGCACGAAGTCAAATCTCTGAAGCACAATCAGAATCCCTGTAACACCATCAGAATTGCAAGGAGATAGACAAGTATCAAACAAATGAGTAACCAAATGGGCTGTAACACATTGTTCCATACAAATTCAAGTAAACTAACCAAAATCAAATGCATACCAACATGGGTTCTCACAAGTTATGGTTATACTTGCCTTAATTGGAATTCAAATGCACAACTTGTTGTCCTAAAGGCCAAACACAACCTAACACAAATCAAACAACATGCATGCATGAGAATTGGAATCACAGACACACCATGCAATGAGAAACAAGAAGGAGAAGAGATAGAGAAAGGAGATGAGAGGAATGGAAAGAATTCCACTCACCTCACATGCAAGGCCGAAACTTCTTTCACTAGAGCTTGATCGATGGAGATCGGTGATCGAGAGAATTCAAGAGAGAGAGAGAGAGAGAGAAATTCCACGTGCACAGTGAAGAAACTGAGAGAGAACGTGTGTGTTGGTCGATGGGTGAGTGTATATAAGCTAATGGTTTGTTCAAATTACAATAAGGGCCAAGTTAGAATGCTATTTTCAGTTTGAGTCAAATCTGGGTCCAATTGAATCACACAACATCGGTTACAAACAACGTAGTTACAAAAGTTAACGAGCTCAACGAAAGACACGTGTTGACATCAAGATGATGCAAGAATGACCATGTCTTAGAAAAGCTAAAATTACAAAAAAGGGCTTGGTCTACTTAATTCAGGTCAAACTCAACCCAACTACCTATCCATGACCCATAACGAAAATAAAGCACAAACAAAACACGATTAGCAACGAAAACAAGATTAACTAGCCGCTAAACGGGGTCAAGCTGGGTCGGAGTGTTACAACTTCTCTCTATTTCTGTGTTTGATATTTCACAACACGTTATCAGCACGCTCTATTTTCTTCCCCTCTTCATCCTCAATCTGCGTGTAGAAGGACAGTCATCCCCCTCCCCTTTTCTACCTAACCAAAAGCAACGTGGCGACATGCAACCATCCTCCACCTTTTTTTGTGTTACAGTTGAAAGAAGCACCATCACGTGCCTTTTTTTTCATATCTGGCTTGCTTGGGAAAGTGTATGAAGGCAAAAGGTCTCCCTCCCTTTAGTGCACTTCGGTTAACATCCATTCGACATGTGATCAATGATCGGATAGAAGCTGCGGAAAGCTTAAAAGCAGATCTATACGTTGAAAGCGAAAGGAAGAAGATCCAATGGTAAAATAATTTTTGTTATTTATAACCTTTTATTAGTTTAATAACTATATATGTGCTTTTATTCTTATTACTCTTATTTGGAAATGAATGATTTTTTTTTAACAAGAAAAGATCAAGAATGGATCATAAATAAAAACCTGAAGTTCTTTATTAATATGGACCGGCAGTTCCGTAAGAACCAGAAGTTTTGATTCTTAAATTGAGAATCCGATATTCTAAACTTCAATTTCTCAATTCTTCATCACATTTTTATTATTATCTTTGATTGGATGTTAAGAACCTGAAGTTCTACATTTTATTTCTGTTTCTCACATACATTTATTTTTATAACATTGTACTACATGCTTGATATAATTACTTCGGTATAGTTATAACCATATGATTATATAAAACTTTAGTTTTAATGAATTTATTATTGCCAGAAGCAGTAGTTGCATATAATAGAACTTGAAGTTCTATATCCAATGAATAACTTAGACTCGAAAATCCATATATTATCTGGAACCAGAAGTTCTAAGATTTGGAATATGAATCAGAAGATTCATATTCATAATCAAACTTGGAGCTTTGATTTTCAATATTCAAAGTAGTGTAGATCGATACGAAGACCATGAAATCAAACCTAAAGTTTTGACAGAACCAGAAGTTGTGATTCAAACCTGAAGTTTTGATAGAACCAGCAGTTCTAAGAACCTGAAGTTCTATCTTTAGCCTGAAGTCTTGACAGAATTAGAAATTCTGATTAGTCAGTTAAGAACCCGAAGTTCTAACTTTCTAATTGGCCAATTCTTCATTATACTTTGTCATTGGATTTGAGAACCCGAAGTTCTATTTTTGTTTGCTTGTTATTGGTAAATCGATCTTTACACACTCTACAAGGCTTAGTAATGCTATCAAAGTCGAAAATAAGATATCCCTGGTAGATATGACATATGCTCTTATTTTCTGTGTAATTATATCCCCGTTAGATAGGAATGATCACCAGCAGATGGTCATACACCCAATACTTGAAATAAATGCCAAATTAGTCAATCCAAATCCCTCCAGAAGAGGTAAATATAATATGTTTTTCAGTAGAGATGAAAATAACCACCCCAGGAGAGGTGATTGAGAAGGCATTTTGTTTGAAAATTGGGCAAACCATCAAGCATGGTCTATAAGACCTACAACTGCTTTTATGAGTTTGAACATTGAGTTCAGTTCTTAGATATTTTGTTGAATGCTAAGACTTATTCTTTTATCCCCTGTATATTATGTTTATACATTATATTTGCTTTGAATGCTGAATTGTTTAGTTGTTTTTAATTTTATTTTTGTGATGCAATTCACTAGTTATGTAAGTTTATTATTACTTGCTATATGGATTATGGAATGCATGAAATTGAGGAGAATATTTGTCCGGTAGACAGTGTAACAAAACACACTATATTGAAAAAACCAGAAGTTTTTCTCAGAATTAGTGTTTAATTCGTGCGCGACATCGATCATAGCTGAATCTGTACAAATACTTGAATGCTCTAGAAGAGTCTGCATAAAATATTTGTACATCATTACTAGTATTGATAGCCAGAAGCTGATACTAGAAAAGTTAAGTACATTCTCCTTATATCCCAGGGCTATATTATAAGACAATTTTCAAAACTCGAATCACATTCGATTATGAGCAAAACAACAAAGTCAAGCCCGAAGCTCACACTCAGCGCTAAATTTAGCGACCCTAAGGCTTTAATGCTTTGGCATAATAGGTTAGATCACCTTAGGGATACTATGCTATGGCAACATTGTTGATAATTATGTTAAATACTCCTTAGAGTACCATCTATTGACCATCCTTTCCGCAAAGGATATAGTATGACATTTGTGAACCTATCAAATCATGCCCATTAGCATACATTCTTAAACCTATAGTACACTTCCTTAAGCATGTTTTTAAATTTATAAGGCTTGATATTGTCGGTTCGTAACTTGCATGAACCCATAACGTACACTCTATGTTGGTTCTACTTCACCCCCAATTATTGGATATCTAGGCCCAATGACAGGAGGTATATTAATTGTTCGTTTTGTTGATTGTCATCTTGATGAGACAGTCTTCTCGCCGTTAGGGGGAGATATGAAAGTTCCTGAAGAACGTCTTGTTCCTGTAGAACAATTCATTCCTGAAGAACAGCGAGAATTATCATGGAATACTTCCACTCTGTCTCATCTAGATCTATGTACTTCACAATGTGAGAATGAAGTACGGAGAATTGTGGACTTAATTACAAACGAATTCCCTGATGCTTTTAATGTTGCAGCAAAAGTGACTATGTCACATGTACCGGCTATGAACACACAAGCACAAATTAATGTCCTTGTAGGACAAGCACGAATTAGTATCCTTGTAGGATACAAAGTCCAAATATGGCGGCAAATGAATCTGTACATGCCAGAAGCGTGGTAGACTTATAGGTGTCAAGGACTCTGCTCCCCAGAAGAGGAGAAATGAACAATCATATCCCAATTATACTCCAGAAGAGGTATACTCCCGAAGAGTTTATGACAAAATCCACTCTCTCTACAGTTCCTGAAGAAATTAATGTCCCGGAAGAGACACGAGTCCCAGAAGAGACTCTAGAAGCCCCTGAAGAGGCAATGGGTACCCAATAAATAAAGAGATCTCTATACTTTATAATTATTCAAGAGAGAGATGGGATAGAAATGAAATTATCATCGATGACGCATTTGCATATGCGGTAACTACTCAAATATCAAGGGAAAATGAGAATGATGATTGGGATACAAAACCATGTTCTAATAATGTCGACAAAGAACAGATTGGCTAAAATAGAGAGATGCTATTAAAGAATTACAGTCTCTTAATAGACGTGGTGTATCTGGACCTATAGTACAGACCCCAAAAGGTGTTAACCATGTAAGTTACAAATGGGTGTTTATAAGAAAAATGAATGAAATTACTTGATAGAAGGCAAGACTTGTGATACAAGGTTTCCTGCAGAAACTTGGGATTGAAAACATACACAGATATATATATGAAAATCCCAGAAGGATTTGCTTTGCCTGAAGCAAAGTCAGAGAGTACGTACTCAATATAAGTAAGACGTTCATTGTACTACCTGAAGCATTCCAGAAGAATATGGTACAATCGTCTTAGTGAATATTTATCTAAGAAAAGGTATGAAAACAATCCCATTTGCCCATGTATCTTATAAAATCCGTAAATGGATTTACAATAGTAGAAGTTTATAAATCTAATCGGGACTCCAGAAGAGCTCGAGAAAACTATTGACTATTTTATCTCGACCCGCAGATCGAGAGAAGTTCTAATGAGATTTTTCATTCTTTGTAAATTTGCTTATTATATATAGTTTCACACCAACTCAAAAATACTGGATTGGTATCAAATGAATCTTACTATTGTCACGGCCCGATCCCGGGAATTTGGGGATTTGTGTGGGCCCCCAGGGCGTGGATACGTAATCCCGTAGAAATCCGTGCCCTGAAGAATTATGCACGAATTCCTACAAGAGAGATTCCATAGGAACGTGTGAGGTAAGCTGACACACGTACAACCATAACTTATCATAAGCGAGATCCTGCGAAATACTCAATAATCATCAAGAGCACATAAGGTTCATAGTATGTTAAAGCATATTTACATACAATAGTGTTATAGCCTTTAAGTACATTCCAAAAATAGTTCTTAAAGTGTGATACGAAAATCCCCAGCATAATATTCCAAGAATAGATGCTCTCCGTAGGATGGCTAGTAATAGACGTCGCCATCCATCCATTCGCCTACACCCCGAGGTACCGTTGGGTTACCCTCCGGGGCCGCGTCAGTGTTCGTGTCGGGAGCGGGTGCTGGATCTGCAATACTAAGGGTAACACTGTTAACACGACGGTTAAGTAAGTATTAAGGCATATGAAACTAATACAATATAACACATTAACAAGAACAATCACTAAATATGATGCATGAGTGAGAAATTACAACTTAAAGGGCATACATACTGATTGGCAACCACGATGCTCTATTCTCCCAAAAGGGAGCATACATATCGTATGGATCACTAGGGGATCAAGCTAGCTTCCCGAGGAGCGTCGACAACCCCTCCGTAAACCGACTGCAGTAGTGACATACATATACTCTAAAAGGGCAAAAGCTAAATGGTGCCGACTCGGAATCAATCATACTAGTCATACCATGTGTAAGGAACATCAATCTAAGAATATAATTGTGACAACGGCAATAATGAAATGAAACATATACATAATGAAACGAAGCATATACGTATGAGCTGCAAAGCTCGAACCTCGACTATACCCTTGGTTAACAAGCACACACTTAATAGAAGCTCTGGCTTATCAGACACGCACTCATTAGAAGCTCAGGTCTGAATTGCCTCGGGTTTTGCTAGGGGAAAAGAATTTGATAACAATCATGCTGAAGGTGATATATCGTAGCAATATGGATGCGTTCCACTTGGTCCCCAAGGACATTCAACACGATGTACACATGAGACGTTTGGTGTCGTTGTGTTACCGTGTCTTGGTATTACCTTGTGTGCATACGGGACACCCCTTTCTCATGCCAACATCCATGACTTGCCATTGGGAGCTCATTCGTTATCATTCATTCATTCCAACATGTAATTACCAGTGGCCAATGTGGAGGTATAGAAGGTACCAACATTAGGGCCCTACAAAATCATTGAGGTTCCTAACATCCTACATTCATTGGGTTCTTACGGCTTAGCCGTATACAAGGCTACGACTTAGCCGAGGGATTTAGAAATTCATTCGTATTTTCGGCGCAGTTACAGTCCAACCGTATATTGGCCTACGACTTAGGCTTAGCTGAGCTAAGCCTACGGCTAGGGTACGGGGAAGTCATGGCTTAGCCGTAGGGTATTTCACGGTGCAGCCGTCTGCAAGCCATAGAAGAAACTGGGTTTCATGAGCTCTCTGGAAAGCTCGCCGTAGGGAGACCTACGGCTAGGTTACAGGCTGGATACGGCTTAGCCGTAGTGAATCTCACGGTGTAGCCGTGAGTGAGCCGTAGTACAAAATCCCATTTTACTGCTCTCTGGACTTTGAGCCGTAAGTGCTCACGGCTTAGCCGTAGCTTCGCCGTAAGCTTCAGAAACCTGAACATAGTTCTGTAGCTCAATCCCGATTCTAGTCAGTACAGAACCTATATTGGGAGGGGGTTCTGTAACTCACTAGTAGTATCCAATTGAGGTATTCTGTACTCCCACACCCTCTATTCCCATTTCCATCATTCCCGCTTGATCCATACACACACATTAAGAAGAAACGGCAATGAGAAACAAACTAACTTAACATGCAATGAACAATTACACATACAGTGCATATAAGCTTAAGTACTTGCTTTTCCTAACAGTACTAACCCTCTCCCACTTTCTCTTGCTGTGCGGTTAGGGGAAGACTTCTAATCTGAAATGGGTTCTCTTAGATCTGTAGCTTAGAGAGAGAGGAATGCCCAAAGGAGGAAGGAGAGGATGAGAGGAGACCACTCCCTGTGCATGCACACTCCCAAGATCCCCAAGCACTCAGATTGTAAGGAGAAAGGAGAAGAAACCAGAAGAAAGAGAGCTCCAACCAGTTGAACGAGAGAAAAGGAAAGATTACATGGGACTTCCCCTTTTTAAACATAACTCTTCCTGGAGTTACATGCAATCCCATTTGTTTTTGGAAATTTCAGTTTAGTCCGGAATGACCTCCATTGGCCCAGGATGAATTCGGATCAACTCGGGCCCAACACAAAAGGCGATCTACGCGAAAAGTTACACGAAAGGAAATGGACGAGGTGTCCAACAGGTGCACGGACAATTACGAAAAAGCCTTTAACTACCAAAGTGGGGTCCAAACCCAATAGTTTCACACTAAATTACCCTCAACAAGTCTTAATTAATATAAAACAAGGTTAATTAACGTAACTAAGATTAGTGGGGGTTCGGATCCTTACAACTATATTTGCTTCTATTTTATTCTTATGGTTGTAAAGATTCAAATTTTGTAAGATATGCAGATTCAGGATATATCTCTGATCCTTATAAGGGTCGATTATAGACACGTTATGTGTTTTTAAATGGTAATGCCATCATTTCTTGGCGTTCTATTAAACAGATTTGGTAGTTACTTATTCTAATCATGCTGAGTTTTTAGCCCTCTATGAAGCTAGTAAGAAATGTGTGTGTTTAAAATTTTTAACTCAACATATATATAGTTCTTATCAATTGCCTCTTAGTACAGGTACCTTGAGCATTATTTGTGAAAACAATGGGGCATGTATTCAACAGATTAAAGAATGATACATTAAAGATGACAAGACGAAGTATCTTACACCAAAGTTCTTCTTCACTCATGAGCTTCAGGAAAATAGCAAGATTGAAGTCTAGCAAGTTCGTTCAAGCACCAACTTGGCTAATCAGTTTACAAAGTTTTTGTCATAATCAGTATTCTAAACACCTGTATACGAGATTGATATGCCTAACTATGTGAAAGGTTGTTATCATCAGGGGGAGTAGTCAATCAGGGGGAGGCATCCTGAAGTATGCTACCCAGGACATATGTGCGCTGTACTCTTTTTCCTTCTTTAGGTTTTGTCCCACTGGGTTTTCCTAGTTAAGGTTTTAACGAGGCAGCATTATGCACGTCCAACACCAAATCAATGATCCTGTAGAACGTTGTACTCTTTTTCCTTCGCTTTGGTTTTTATCCCACTGGGTTTTTCCTTTGCAAGGTTTTAATGAGGGAACTGTCATTGAATGGTTGTCATTCAAGGGGGAGTGTTATAATATGTATTATCAGAGGTAGATGCCCACATTGGGACCCACATGAGATGAAGAGATTACTTAGGGTTAGAGTCTTTCCTTATTAGGTTGCTTGAGGAGGAAGCAATCTTATTCTATAAATAAGATCCTCCTCCCCCTCATTATGTATACATAAATAGCTCTAATAAGAAGATCTCTTTCTTCCTTTCTACTTCTCTCTATTTCTGTGTTTGATATTTTACAACACTTTTTCATTTTTTACGCTCGTCCCTAATGTGGGGGATCTACAATGGGCCCTCCTTTAAAATCTCAGCGCTTACATATATGGGATATTCTAAAACTTACCTGTAATAACATTTTAAGGCCAAGTATAATTAATATGATTCACTTAAACAAATTATCATAATTGCTTTAGATATGCAGGCTGTCTTTTATTTCTGATACCATACACATATTCTAAGAACTCTCTTTTATACTAAAGCTATAAAAAGGTGGTGTTCTTCTGTACGTAGGTGCCCCCACAGTACTGAATAGAGGATGGATCAATGCTAATTCTGATCAATTAATCTTTTTTTTTCTTTTTTATCTATATATACCCTGGCATTTCTCCATGTAGATTGCAAGGTGGGCCCTTAGATTATGATGACTCATTTGACCAGTTTTATTAAAAAATAAGAGTAATTTTAGTAGCTTTACACAAAATTCAAATTAAGATTTACCTCAAAGATCTCTTTATATTTTTTGGATTAGACGATTTGGTCATGGCTCCTTTCTGACACACCAGCACTATGCTGCGATTCTTCTTTAAAGTTAATTTTGATGTGTGAGATTATAAGAATGTTCAATAAGAATATGCTTATAATTTATTTTGAATTTCCCTTTTTTCCCAATAATAACTTCAAAGAAAAGCTAAAACTTGAATATAGAGGATTTTACAGAAAAAATTTTCTTAGTTGACCCCTAAATGTAATTAGTCCCAAATTAAGGTAGTGCATAGCATTGCTCCTCCCCACATTACAAAAAAAAAAAAAAAAAAAAAAAGTTTCACGAAACCAAGCTGAAGGGACTCAATATGTGCAGTAACTTAAATGGGGGACTAATCGCATTTTGTGGTCAATGAAGAGGTTTTTTCTCAAAAGATCTTTTTACTCAAAATCCTCTTGAATATATGTGTATATATATTATTTACGAGTGTGGATTATCACGTCCCATTTTTTGCTAGTGTAAATTGACACCAGATTTGATTTCGTATTCATCTAATTTTTGCTCTCAGCTGAAGTGACGGTGCCAAAATATAAAAATTTGGTTCATTTGATATAATAAATAAGTTACAATTTGCGAGGCCTAGCAGGGTTAGGGGCATGTTATATCTCAAAAACAAACATATCCCTCCCAAGTACATTTATCATATTCTAATAGCTGGATCAGTTACGGAGGACCCATTATGAGAATGAGCCGGTTGGTGGGCCGGGTTGTAAAAGTTAAACACTAACAGTTCCCATTGGACCCACGTGTGTGTTATTTATTTATCCCTCGAGGCTAAGAATATAAGCACGATGGAAATAGTGATCGTTGGTTCATGAAAGCATTAAATGGGATTAGTGGTCCAAATTCAATAAGTTAATTGAGCAGAAGTTGGAAATTGATGGCGATGATTGACTAGCTGACGTAAATGGGCCACGGTGATGAATATCCTCCACGTGACAGAGTGGACCACACTATTGCGCGTTGAACAACAAATAAATGGGTGGTGACGAGCACGATTTTGACAAGTGAAGGCTTATGGCCATACCTTAAGGGTTAGGGCTACACAAGGGTTAATACCAGTACTTGAAAACAAGAATTAAAATTTAAAATTATTTTACCATTGTCATCAAGCATTAAAGTGAATCTAACATTCACCCTCCTTTAGTTTAGTTTGAAATTGACAATGGTTGCAATAAAGCAAGCACAGCAATGTCAATATTTTTTTACTAAATAATGAAAAATTAAAAATTAATCTGTATTATAATATCTTCTAATGATATTTAATACTACTTCTAATAATATATAATAAAACTTTTGATGGTACTTAATAATAGTTATTTTATATGTAAAAGGCACTGTATATGTAGGCCGGGTTGGGCCCCCTTGTCAAAGGGTTAAATTGATAGGCATAATTAATACCATGACCTTCATCCCAAGTAAAAATAACGTAGGTTTCATTTCCCCAACACTATGCATTTACAGTTGACATAGCATATATATGTAATAGCTATCTACTTCTCTATGTCTAAAGGTCTTGTCCTTAAAAGTAGGGTTTGTGCCTGTTTTAGGTTTCAACTCATTAGCAAGCCTTATTTTCTATTTACAGTGCTGGACCTGTCTAGTTTGGTTTTATACAGATATCGAACTGTAGACCAGGGCTTCTACTTAAGAATGTGCATTTTTAAGAAATGGTTCTTAAGGTTATATTGTCTAGTGTCCAAAACTTCAACTGGCAAGTAGCAACCTATATATTAATTCTATTTCAGTTGTGGAAGATAGACTTAATGCATTGTTATTAGGTTAAATAATATCCCTCTTTTGAGAAAAAATAAAATTAAAAAAAATTCAAAAACAGTTCTGGCGTGGACTTGATTCTCTTATTGGAAAACGGAGCCAAAAGTAGGAAAATTTGTTCGGTTTACAAAATAGTTTTAATTTCTGGTCCAATATGATTTTGGCATTGAATTGGCTCATTTGCATCCCTATAATTTGTGCTCATGTGAATTGGAATTCCTTTTCCAAAGATGCCCATGTGAATTGTCAGTTGTAACAATGATTCAAATGACTTTCCAGGAGTTCGATTTGGCGATCTGGTTTGTGGGCATTTAGAAGCTCCATCGGTTTTCCTGTTGCTGTTTTAGTCCTTGTAGCTCTTGCTCGCCCAGTGATTATCTGGTAGCCTGTAGGTATTTGATCGGTCCCACCCCATGCAACTAAAACGGAAAGCAAACAAAAATGATTTGCAGCGATCCTCTAGAAACCTCTCTTGGGAATCCCACTCGAAAAGCCAAAAGCAACAAAAAACATGATTCGATCGGTCAAATGAAAATGACAACCTTCCTCGGTCGTACGGTAGGAGCGTCACGGGTTGGCGCCTAATTCTATTCGCTCCCTCCTTATTGAGAAAGGTAAGAAAAAGTAACACTCGACTCTTCCTTTGATAACCTCCACGTGAGTGTTTGAATCCTTTTTGTGGGAACTCATTTGGTGAAAATTTTTATTTTGTAGGGGCCCACCAAGATATTTAAGTAGATGAAATTATCATGATTTGATGTGACCATCAATGTGAGGGGCACATTTTCAGTGGTTACATAGTTTTTTTCTTTTCTGGTTTCAAAGATTATATAGGGTTTTACAGTGTTGCCTTTTCGTGGATAAAATTATATATATATATATATGTACTTATATCAACTATGGGTGTTTGTTTAGATTTAGTGGTTAATAGAAACTGCATTGATTTGTGATTGTTATACACACGATGATAGCATCCATTACATCGTTGATTACATTTAAGCTTGTAGACCTTTTTTAAAAGAACTATTGTGGCATTTTCAATATGAGATAATCGATACATATGAAATCAATTATATATATATTATTAGAATTTTAATGATATGTTTTAATATTGATCATATTGACCATACTAAGCACATACTCAAATTGCCCGATAACATTCGTCTTTGCCCACGTCTTGCCCTATCTTGCCTAGAACTCGACTAAGGTGAAACTAAATTTGACCAACTTAGTTTCAAACACGTCTCTAATAGGAAAAATATTTATCTTTGCCCATTACTTGCCTCAAAGTCAAGAACCTCATAACGCCCCTAGAATTTGACGAACTCTTTTTCAAACAAATCTCTAACAGAAAAACATCACAATTGAAATTTCTTATAATTTTTTCCATCTCAATATACTTTATGTAGAAATATCATATTTTAATTTATTATAAAATTTTATATTAAGTATATTCTTGTGCTAACCATGGGCATGTTTTGCTATCCAAGTGAATGATAATTATTGATTTAGAAGATGAGAGGCGCTTACATGGATAAAGCTTTGGCCAAAGTTTAATCTAATCAAGTAGGTTTAGAACTTAATTTAGTGTCAAGGAGCCTAGTTGTTATGTCAGTATATATTTAACATTGTTAAATGCAAGAATATGATGGTGAGACCAATGTAAAAATGTAAATTCGGTTCCTTATAAGGGTATAACAGCTTCTTTTTGGAAAAAAATTTATAAGAATATAGCAAGTTAGATGTGACAGAAGTCCTGAGCGGACCTACGCATTGTTACATGGTTCCAGTTACACCGCGAGACTTGAAAAAATCCTTGAAATAAGATATTAAAAATCTAATTTTATTTAACTTGTTCACTTTGACCGGAGCCCACACCACCCAAATGAAAAACTAGCATCTGCCAATGACAGAAGTACATTAAAGATTTAAGTTTGGCTTATGGAACTCGTGCATGACAGTTGAGCCGGATTTTCTTCCCATGACTTCCATTTGGATGCACACTTAGTTGTGGGCAGGATTGAAAATTATGTGCCATTCATGATGACTCCATTAGTTGAAAAAAGCGCTTAAGAAAGGGGATTAATTGTTAAGTATCTGAAAGAAAAGAGTAAATTCTACATAAGAAAAAATTGCACCAAATCCAATCCGGCATGGGTCTGTCGGTCAAGCCTAACCATCAGAACCCTATTCAAGGGTGGACTCCATTGTAAGGAGCATGACTTTCATGGTCTTGATCAGCCTCAAGAGTATAGTGGTACTTAATGATACGACCTATATATCTATGTAAATTAACTATTGAGAAGAATTCATAAGTTACTTAATGATGAGGAACTCCTGATACTATATATGGAATTGGATGAAGTTTAGCTTGTGTATTTTGGACCATTGATGATGGGATCCACTAGATGGGTACCTCTCGGCAGCTTTGGGTAAATGGATTTGGGATCCATAGATGGGTACCTCTCGACAGCTATGGGTAAATGGATTTGGATTAGGTGGATACTTATCCTTTTAAATTCCATCTGTAGCGTGCATTGCAAATCCAACTGTAGTAGCAGAAAAACAGAAATTCTTCTTCCATTTTTCTTCCTTTATATAAGCAACCTTGTAATGGGAGCGGGTGGGACACGGACTTAAGCACCCCATCGGTTATTCCTTAACGGTAAAATAAGTGGGATATGAAATTTCAAATTTTAAGAACTGTCCCAGAAATATCCAAATGTATTACAAATCCTGTTGCTTCACAAATTTCCCAATGCATGGCATTGCATGGAATGTATAAGCAATAAATGGGTTATGACCTAGGTTTCTCACCTGATCTTTTTTGTGGTCCCATGCTTTTGGTGAAAAGTAACATCTTCAAGGCAATCTATTTTATTTTGCTAATTACAGTATTTATCTTTTTTATGGACGTAGAAGGCGGGCACCTGCAGAGAGCTTCTTTTTAAATAATTCGCACCTCATAAGTCACAACACAACTGTTGGGTTTATGTCTTGTATTTCTAGTTCATCGGATTAGTCCATAGGGTTAGTTTCGGACCGGGCTTTGGGTTAAGGGTATTTTTGTCTTTGTACTGGACTTTCTTAGGGGCCAAGAAAGAGAGGGTTATATATATGAAGTAACCTGTAATCCTAGACCTAAGCAGAAGAGTGCAGTAAAAGAGTATAATTCTTTTTTGGCCGTAGATGTAGGCCTCTCGCTGAACCATGTAAATATCTCGTGTCTCTGCTCTTGTGTGCTTATATCATAGGTTACACGCTTCCGCACGTGCACAGCAAGTGGTATCAAAGCCTAGGTTGTGTGCCTTGCGATCTACGAATATCTTTTTGAGATTGATCTCTATTTCACGAAACAAAGAGGGAGATCGGATTTGCTTTGATCTCAGTGGGCCGCGCATCATAGTCACGTTGGTGGCTGGTTCAAGTGTTTTTCTGTTTACAAAAATAGAGAAGAAGAGAGAGATTTATCTCTATTTTCTGAAATAGAGAAGTGATCGAATTTCTTGAATTTGATCGGTGGGCTACGAAGGTTTCTCGCAAACTCTCGCCATCTCTATTTGCAGAACTCAAAGAAAAAGAGACCGGATTGGGTTTGGAGAATGCAAAGGGTTCTGTGTTCTTGGTTCTGGATTTTATCGAAGAAGCGGAAACTCATCGGAGAAGAGAGATTTGAGAAAGACTTTGGAAAAGTCTTTGATTTGTTTAATTTGAAAACAAAAACTCATCGGAATCTGTGTCTCGCCGTCGCTGCTGTAGTCGCTATCACTGGGGAAGCCATCTCCGTTCACCGTTGTCCATTGTCGGTGCTGCAGTCTTTGATTGCTGCCGTTGAGGTAGAAGGTCGGGCGGTCTGTCTATGATATTTTGGTTGCAGAGAAACAGAATCGAAAGAGAGGAAGGAGAAGGATTCCAGGCCAGGTTAGGTCTCGGTCGAGGTCAAGTCAGGTTGACTTGACCTGTTAGCAGCAGCTTAGCCAGAGGGAAGGTCTGGTCGGGTCGCAGTCTGGTCAGGTTAAAACTGACTTGCTAGCAGCGCAGCCCAGGAAGCATAGGTTGCAGGTGGGGTCGGGTCTGGTTGACCTGATCCGTGTGTAGAGCCTAGCCTAACAACAGTAGAGCAGTTGCCGATGTCAGCATATGTCAGCAGGATTGTATGGTCAAAGCAGTTTGACTGTGAATCGACAGCAGAAACTTTTTTTTGCGATATATTGATCATCCAGTGTTCGATCGAAGATCCGTTTGCATTTATAGACTCGTTTTCAGCAAATCTACGGAGTAGAAGAAAGAGATTGGCTGTTTGACGGTCAACAAGGAGGTTTGATTGATCAAAGCATAGAAACTTATTTCTTCGATATCGGAGCCATCCGGACTCAGATTTCAGATCTATTTCTTCCAATGTACTCGAGGTGATGAGATCTATAGTGTGGTGCAGAAATTTTGCAGGAATGGAAGCAAAATCTGAAGTTGAAAAATTCAATGGCAAGAATGTTTTCAGCTTGTGGTGCATGAAGATGCATGTTTTGTTAGTTCAAAAGGGGCTGCAGAAAGCATTAAAGGGAAAGAATGCCCTTCCTACAATAATGTCAAAAGACATAAAGGAGGGCATGCTGGAGCAGGCATATGGAGTGATTTTGTTATGCTTGAACGATGGAGTGTTGCTAAAGGTTGCTCAAGAGAAAACCGCTGCTGGGTTGTAGCTGAGATTAGTGTAACACTCCGACCTAACTTAATCCGGGTTAGCGGGTAATTACTATTCTTTTTTGTCCTTTTCCGTTTAATTAGTTTCGTGAATGTCACTTTGTTTTTGTTTGAGTTTCTTTTCGGGTCATGAATAGGTAGTTGGGTTGAGTTTAACATGGATTAGGTAGGCATGAGCCCTTTTTCGTAATTTTAGATTTTATAAGAGTTCGTCATTCATACATCATCTTGGTGTCATCACGTGTATCCCGTCAAGCCTGTTAAGTTCCGTAACTGACTTGTATGCAAATGACTTCGTTTGTTTCCGTTGGACAGTTAATTGACTTAAACTGTAATTATCTTCAACTTGTGGACTTTCTTATGATTCCGTTTATCCTTATCTTATATATATCATGCACCGACTTTATTCTTTGTTTCTTCTCAATGTCTGTGCTTCTTCATTTCTTATTTTCCTTTTTTCTCCTTCTTCACGATCAAAGCAAAGAAAGAGGGGGCACTCATCTTACATGTCATCTCCTTGTGTATTTTAAGGTAAGACTTGGGTTCCTGCTCATCTCTATGAGTCTTGAATTCTTCACATCCTTTACTGCATGCACTCAACTGTTCTTTTTTCTTACATGCATGGTTGTTAGAGCTGCATGTAGACGTCGAATTTGAGCCAAAGGACAACAATTAACTTGACAAAGCTCATTTGAAGCAAGTATAAGTACGTTATGGATGAACACACGTTGGTACACGATGATTGCGAATATTCTTCCCACTCTTGCATGTGGTTTGTGTTTTACAGCCCTTTAGTGTCCAATTATACACACTTGTTCTCCTTGTTTCAAAATTGTGCAAATTCGGTTTTATCTGTAACAGGTTCAAAACATAACCCTCTGAAGCTTACAGCTAAGCCGTAGAGCTCCACGGCTCACTTTCCAAAGAGATGTAAAACCTGACTTTATACTACAATCATGCGACAGCTAAGCCGCAGAATGTACTACGGCTAAGCCGTAGGCTAGTCGTGACCCAACCGTAGGTCAAGCTCCGGCTTGATGTCTAAAGAGTAGAAAATTGGAGAAAGCTTCTACGGTTTAACTACGGCTAAGCTGTATAGTGTGCTACGGCTAAGTCGTACCCACCCGTAGCTTAACCGTAAAGTAAACACGGTCAAGCCGTAAGAGGAAGCACGGGTTCGCCGTGGCTCGCCGTAAATGCAGAAATATTTTGGGGAAACCACGGCTGAGCCGTAGTGCATAATACGGCTAAGCCGTAAAATGCCCACGGCTAAGCCATAGGTCACCCATGGCTAAGCCGTGAGATTGAAATGGAAAAAAAGATAGGTAATTAAGAGACCTCATAGGGCCTTTGTGTTAGAATGTAGGTAAACCTCAACTTGTCCAATGGAAAAATGAGAATAGCATGAATGGTCCTGAGGGCTGTGACTCATTCATGTATGTTGTCCAGTTGTTAAGCACTTCCCCATGGGTGTTGGTTTAAGGGACTCTAATACACCTTCCCTACACAAAGCAAAACTAAGAGAAAGATAACTGTGTATCAGATAACTTAAAACTACATCATTATGCAGGTTAGAAACCTGGATGGCTAGATTAGGGTTGGATAATAAACTCTCTTGATTCTATCAAATTGATTTGAATGGCATATTGGACGATGATTATTGTCTTCCACTCTTATGTATGGATTGAATGTTCAACTTATACGAATTGCTTGATAGTTGTTACTCCTGTTACATTGGTTATTGATATGGACTTGAATATGATTGTTTAACACGAATGCATTGAAAGTAGTTTCGTATTTGTTTATTTCTTTAATGAATTGCATGTTACCCTAAGTCCAAGTATATGATTGAATCGAAATGGTCAGGCACTACTCAGCCTCAACTTTATGATACCCGACGAGGTTGACTTTGGCGTAGTATGTATATTGTCGCTGCTGTGTGTTTATGTCTTGGGCTTCCGGACTCCAGGAAACCAATACGCATTCGTACCCTGGCCCGGTCGATGGTGTTCTCTTCATGTATAGACCCCTAGAGGGAAGATATGACAAATGTAGTAGCTACATAGTACAATACATCTATGCATTAATTCATACAGCATGTTTTATTCACAAATACACAATTTGCCCAATATACTAAATTGAAACTCTATGTAATATTACTTGTTCATTATTCTTGTAGACACAACGCGTGTTACCTTATTGTTGCTTATGCTTTGCTGAATTGTTGTATCCACTAGTTGTCCTTGGTGTTGCAGGCTCAGATTTCGTTGTCGACCCCTCATCGGTCGGCAAGGCTCCAGAAAAGACCGTAAAGGCCCCGTCAGGGCTAGAGGAGTGGATGTGAACACTCCACTGGAGAGCGTCAAGGTATGATAGGCTTCTTCGAGAGTTTTGCGGGATGCATCTTGTGGTTGTCTTAGAGTTGTTTAATTCCTTGCAGTTTGTGACTAGTCCTCTAGAACAGTTTCCTTACTCTTGTATAAGAGGGTTTCTTGTTCTTATATATCATGTAATTATTATAATTTTGTCAATCTTGTTTATGTTAGGATATCCTCTTTTTATGCAATAATACTTACAGCTTCTGCATACAATGTGTTTGCACGTGTGATTTTCCTTTGTGTGTGTGCATTTAGACGGGGTCTAAGTGTGGAGCACGGGAGTACGTGTCACTGATTAGGTTCAACTTAATCTCCGATTTCTTGGGTTCGGGTTGTGACAGTTAGAGAATCTGTAGATGACCAAGTCTCTGACGAACCGTTTGTATCTGAAAAAATGGTTGTTCTCTCTCCAGATGCAAGAAGGTATGTCCCTTGATACCTATCTTGATGCATTTGATAAAACTATCATGGATCTGGAAAATATTGATGTTTCAATTGATGATAAAGACCAAGCTATTATGCTGTTATGTTTTTTACCACCGTCATATGAGCATTTTGTTGATACCATGATGTATGGTAGAGATACTCTTTCAAAAGAAGAAGTAGAGGCAGCCTTGAACTCTAAAGAGTTAAAGAAAAAGGTTATGCCTAAAAACAATGATAACTCGAGTGAGGGTTTAGTTACAAGTAGAAGAACAACGACTCTAGTAATAGGGGCAAACATAGATCCAAGTCTAAATCCAACAAAAAGAACATTGAATGTTATTATTGCCATAAGAAAGGGCATATTCGAAAAAACTGTTCTGACAAGCAGAGGAAAGGGAAAGAAATAGAATATTCATCCTCTGAGGATTCAGTTAATGTTGTAGAGGGAAGATCAGGTTTTGATGTCGATAGTGCATTTTCTGTGATATCAAAAGGTATTTATTGTCCTGTTGAATGGATTCTTGATTCTGGATGTTCCTACCATATGTGCCCCAATAGGGACTGGTTTATCACTTATCGTGAGATCAACAGTGGTTGTGTCTTGATGGGCAACGATGTTGCATGTGAGACAGTTGGGATTGAAACAATTAGAATAAATATGTATGATGGAATCGTCAAAACATTGGCAAAGGTTCGGAATGTCCCTGATCTAAAAAAGTATTTTATTTCTTTGGGTGCCTTGAACTTCGACGGTTATAAGTTTTCAGCTGAAGGTGGAGTCATGAAGGTCGTAAAAGGTGCACTAGTTTTTATGAGAGGCAATAAAGCTGGAAACTTGTATGTTTTGTCTCAAAATACTATTTCAGGTGGTGCTATAATGTCTTCATCTGATGACCATGAATCTGTTTCAACGTGTTTATGGCAATTGTGTGTGGGTCACATCAGTGATAAGGGCTTGACAATGCTAAGCAAATGGAATTTGCTATGTGGCACCAAGGCAGGCAAGTTGGATTTCTATGAGAAATAAATATTCAGAAAACACCTCAGAGTCAGTTTCAAAATGGGTATTCATCGCACAAAATGTATCCTTGATTACATTCATTCAGATGTGTAGGGTCCTTCTAAGGTTTATTCCAAGGGTAAGTCCCCATTTATGCTAACTTTCATCGATGATTATTTAAAGAAAGTCTGAGTTTATACACTAAAGATGAAGGATCAGACGTTTGAAACATTCAAGCGATGAAGGGAATGGTTGAAAAACAGACTGGCAGGAAGGTGAGGGAGTTGAGGACAGATAATGGCAAAAAGTACTGATCCAATGAATTTGAAAACTATTGCAAGGATAAAAGCATAGTTCGGCATTACACCACCACGGGAACTCCACAGCAGAATGGAGTTACAAAGAGGATGGATAGAACGATCTTGGAAAAAGATCATTGTATGTTGTTTATTGCAGGATTGTCCAAAGACTTTTGGGCTGATGCAATACATGTTGCAGGCTACTTGGTTAATAGGTCTCCACACTCAGAGATTGGTTGCAAAACACCGAAAGAAATGTGGTAAGGTAATCTACCTAATTATTCTAATTCAAGGGTTTTTGGTTGTCCAGCGTATGCTCATGTGAAAACGGATAAGTTAAAATCAAGGGCTGTGAAGTACATCTTAGTTGGATATGCTTATAGGGTGAAGGGATATAGGTTGTCGGGTACCGATAGGGATTCACTCAAATATATCATCAACAGGGATGTGACATTTCATGAGGATGCTTTGTTCGATGGGAGAAAGTAGGTGGAGAATATAGAAGTAGGTGGCAGCAGTAGCACCATTTAGGTGGAGTCAGACATCCTAGTTTGGAAGGAGAGTGCATCCAGCTCCTCTCGAGATATTGAGGATAGTTAGACTGAGCAGCACACAGGTAGACCGCGGAGAGTGAGGAAACTGCGAGTCAGATACGGTTTCGAGGTATGTTGGTAACATATGATTTGGTTGCATATACATTGACGGTTGAGCCATCCACATATTGGAGTTAGTGAAATAGCAGAAAAATGGTCAATAGGCAGCAATCATAGATGAATAGATGGAGTCTCTTGATGATGGTAATCAGGCCATTGGATGCAAGCAGGTCTACGAGGATAAGGAAAGAACTTCCTATGCAGATGGAGTAAAGTTTCAAATTCATGATCATACATGTAATTCAGAGAAATCATTGTATGGGTCAAAACTAACTTCTGGACAATGGCACAAGTGATTTGGAGCATTCATGATGAAACTGGTTAAGGACAAGTTCAAGTCTTGCTTGGACTTGATCCGTGTCACTTATTATTGAAGAGTGGAGACTGTGCCCGGTGACAGGAGGCACAGGGACATACCTTTCAGTGAGGTATGTGAAATTGAAGACATTGCTGGTCATTCTTCTGGTGGAGTTCTACAAAATCCAAGCCAAGGTGGAGATTGTTGGGTTTATGTCTTGTATTCTGGGTTTATCGGATTGGTCTATAGGGTTAGCCTTGGACCGGGCTTTGGGTTAGGGTTATTTTGATCTTTGTACCGGGCTTTCTTAAGGGCTAAAAAAGATAGGGTTTAATATATGATACAACTTGTAACCCTAGATCTAAGTAGAAAAGTGCAGTAAAAGAGTAGAGTTCTCTTTTGGCCGTGGACGTAGGCATCTCGCCAAACCGCGTAAATCTCTTATGTGTATGCTCTTGTGTGCTTGTCTCTTCTTGTGTGTGGCTTTACTTGTTGATCGTAGGTTACCCGCTTCTGCACGTGCACAACAACAACCCTCTCATCACATATACTCCTTTTCTTCACAGGAAGGAACCAGCATCTTCTCTCCCGATCAAGCTTGCTCAGGTATCACATTCTTTCGCCACAAAACTCTTCTTCTCTTTCTTACAGTCCAGAGCACAGTATTTCTTTCCTCCCTGCTTTCATCTCTTCACCAATGGCAATGGAGTGATGATGAGAACGGTGGAGGAGGAAGAAGATGGGAGATTAAGAAGCAAGTGAAAACTGAGAACAAGAGATGAGATGGGGATGGGGTAGAGAGTCAGAAAGACAAAGAGGGAAATTCTCTTTTCTCTCCAATTGAGGGAAACTCTCTTTTTCTCTCCGATTGATCTCTCTCTTTCTCACTTTCTAGCCTTCCATGTCTCTCTTGCTTTCCCTCTCTTTATATCTCTCACTTTTTCTTCATCTTTGTCCCTAATCTCTCTTCAACTCCCCCTTTCATTCCCCCTCTTCCAGAGCTCATTTGACCATTAACTTTTCTAGGGAAATTTTCAAAATAGAGCTCAAGGTTTGCTCTGATTTCAAATTAGGACAAGAAAAAAAACAAGGCTTAAGTTTTCCATAGACATTTCAAATTAGGGCATCTGGTGCTCGGAAGAAGTTTCCGGGGACTTTCCTCTCCATTTTTTTGAAAATACCTAGAGTATCCTTAACAAAACCTTTCTGCTTCTCTCCCATTCCTTGGTCCCCACCTCTCCTCTGTCTCACTAGCGACTACCAACTACCGTAGGTAGGATAGGTTTTTCCTCGCGTTACAACCATTTTGAGGTTCCAGGAGAGGCTATCTTCATACTATAATGAGTATACTATGAAGTTCAGTAGAAAAATGGAATCACTGAATCCAACAATATATTTGACTACGTTTTCTCTTGTTTGTTTAAGATCCTATATAGCTTCACCCCAATGCATGTTTATGGAATATGCAATATTTAATGGAAATAACCTTTGTTCATCTAGTGGTGGTGCTGTGAGGTCTCGGGTAGGTTTTGTAGGTTGGGTTGGTCTTATGGCTTGTGCAGTGGGTTGAGTCGAGCTTCTTTTTTTGGAGTAGATGGGTTCGGTGGCTGGGTAATGTGATCTGTAAATTACAAGTTGACGGTGGATGTGAGGTGTGAAAATGGATGATGATGCCTGTGTGCCACACTGAGGTGAGCAACGATGATAAAGGTGTAGGTGGGTTGAAGTGGATGGTGCAGGGGCTAGCTGGGCTCGCTGCTCGTGCATGTGGTGGCTTCTGTTGGTTTGTAGGCCGAGAGTGGTAGAGGTGTGGGTGAGTTTGTTTGGTTTGCAGGCCAAAAGAGGGTTGAGTTGTAGGTGGTGTTGACCAAGATTTGGTGCCGGCATGTGATGGGTGGCAGTGGAGAGATGAGAATGGTTGTTGTGTTTGTTTAGGAGGGTAGGGTGAGTGGGTGTTTGTAGGTGAATGGTGATGATGAAGAAGGGTTCTGCGTGTAGGTTCGGTGAGGTGTGGGCTTAGTTGGGCTGTCGTGAAGTAATGGGTGTGGGCTGTGGAATGATGAAAATGATGGTGGTCGTTGTGGGGATGGTGAGCAGAGGATGATGATGGGATCGGTTTTGCAGAGTGTAGGTGTCAGATGGAGATGGAGGAGAGATGGATGAGAGGTGTTTCTTTAGGTCATTAGATAGATGAGGAAGAAGATGATGGTGATAAAAGTGGGTGCCTACTGATGATAAAGTGACTGTTTGATTAGTGGAATTAGCTTTGTGGAGAGAGGTGTAAGGTCTATTTGGATGGTTGGATAGACAGATGCAGATGAGTGAAGATGGAGATATGGGGTCGTTTGGTTGGCTAGATGGATAGATGCAGATTGGTGAAGATGATCCCTTTTATTTGGGTTTGTTTGGCTGGGTGCTGATGAAAGATTCCAGATGATGATTATGGTGAGACAAGTAGGCTAAGGTGGTTAACAGTGGAGGAGATGTGAAGATGAAGGAAAGAGAGGGTATGGTGACAATTGAGAGAGTTCCGTGAAGGATAATTTGGTTAGTTAGAGAAAGAAAGAGAAAAAAGTTATCGGAAAATGGTTTTGTTTACCGGACGTAATGATCTGAAATATATTTGAAAAACTTAAGTACTATTTTGAAATGTAAATTTATTTTTGTCCTGATTTGAAATTTGGACAAAAGGAGAGTCCTATTTTGAGATTTTTCTTTAATTTTATGTATTTAACCAAACAAACAGGCTTTAACCGCTGACTTTGTTTTATGTATTTAATTTTCTTGCAGAATATCTCATAGCATGGATTACTTAGCTTTTGCATTTGCTGTGGCAGGTAAGTATTTGATTCGTCTTGGATTTTTTTTTAAATTTTTTCCATCAGTCAATTCTTTTTTCTATTTTCAATGGATAATTTTAATAATCTTTTTAATTCTTTGTTATATCATTGGAACAGGAAATATTTTTCAGATTCTAACTGCTATGAGACCCATGTATGAAGACAACATAACTATACTACATCAGCTTATCTCTCTTTTTCTTTTTCTTGAGTTTTATTTTTTGACTACTTCTGTGTGTTTTTGACATATATAAGGTAGCCAACAGGACTTTGAATGGCACGCCATGGGATCACATGGCTAATTTGATGAGTTCCTTAGCATCTGCTGTCACTACCCAAGCCCAAGAAATCGGAGATTACGTTTAAACCTAATCAGTGACACACGTACTCCCGTGCATACACATTTAGACTCTATGTAAATGCATATGCACAAGGAAAAATCAAACGTGTAAAATACAGTGTATGCTGAAGCTGTAAGTATCATTGCATTACAAAGAGGATACATTAACATAAAACAATATCTACAAAAGGTATTACAAGATATACAATAAAAAGAAACCTTGTCTTTTGTCTTTATAAGAGTGAGGAGACAGTTTCTAAAAGACAAGACACAAAATGAAGATAGTTGAGCTAACTCCAATTACAAAAACCAGATGCATCCCACATATTCAAAGGAGACCTATCTTATGATATGCGGCCCTCTGGTGGAGTGATCACATCCACTTATCTAGCCCTAATGGGGCTTCTACAGTCTCTTCTGGAGTCTTACCGACCGGTGAGGGGTCGGCAGGGGAATTTGAGCCTGCAACATCAAGGACAACTAATGAATACAATAATTCAGCAAAGCATAAGCAACAATAAGGTAACACGCATTGTATCTATAAGATTCATTAACAGGAGATTGTACATAGAATTTCAATTTAGGATACTAAGCAAATTGTGCATTTGAGTAAAGCATGCTATAAGAATTAATGCATAGATGTATTGTACTATGTAGCTACTACATTTGTCATATCCTCCCTTTAAGGAATTATGTGTGGAGAACATTATCGACCTTGCCAGGGTAAGAATGGGTCTCAAGTTTCTTCTAGTCCGAAAGCCCTAAGACATGAACATACGGTAACGGCAACATACATGCTACTCCAAAGTCAACCCTGCTGGATATCCTAAGGCTAAGGCTGAGTAGTACCTAACCATTTTGATTCAATCAGATACTTGGACTTGAGTAAACTATGCAATTCATTTAAGAAATAAGAACAATAGTAAATCGTATACATTCAATTTATTCATGCTAGATGTTCATACTCAAGTCAATGTCAATAGCAAATGTAAATGGAATATCAAGTGTCAAAGACATATCAAGCAAATCTCATTCATACAATATCAAAAAGACATACGATAATCATTCAATCCATGTATAAGAGTGGATGACAATAACCGTCGTCCAATATACCATGCAATTCAAATTGAGAGAATCAAGACCGTTTACTAGCCAACCCTAATCTGGTTATCCAATGTTTCTAACCGTGCATGATGATGTAGTTTTAAGTTATTCGATATACAGTTGTCTTTCTTTTAGTGTTACATTGTATTGGGAAGGTGTATCGAAGTCCCTTAAACCAACAGCCATGGGGAGGAACTTAACAACTGGACAACACACATAAATGAGTCACAGCCCTCAAGACTATTCGTGCTATTCGTGTATTCTATTGGACAAGGTAAAGGGTACCTGAATTCCAACACAAAGGCCCTATAAGGTCTCTGAATAATACCTACCTTTTTCCTTAACTTTTCAGTGACCTCATAGCTTAGCCGTGGGTGACCTATGGCTTAGCCGTAGGCATCTTACGGCTTAGCTATATTATACACTACGGCTCAGCCGTGGTTCCCCAGAATTTCTTCCGCAGTTACTGCGAGCCACAGTTGAACCGTGCATTCTCTTACGACTGGACCATGAATGTTTTACGGTTTAGCCACGGTTAGGTACGGCTTAGCCATAGTACACCACACGGCTTAACTATGGTTGGACTGTAGAAGGTTTTTTCCAAATTTCTACTCTTAGGACATCAAGCCGTAGCTTGACATACGATTGGGTCACGGCTATCCTATAGCTCAACCGTAGTACATTATAAGGTTTAGCCATAGCTTGATCGTAGTGTAAAGTCGAGCTTGACTCCTCTCTAGAGTTTCAGCCGTGGAGCTCTATGGCTTAGCCGTATGCTTCAGAAGCTCTAAGATTGAAGTATTTCAGAGACAAGTCAGAAATTGAATGAACTCAATATAGATGGAAACAAGAAGAGCTAATCGTACATAGAAGGGCTATAAAACACAAAACACTTCCAAGATTCAAAACAGAATAATAGCAATCATATTGTACTAACGTGTGTTCATCCATAACGTGCTTATACTTGCCTCAAGTAAGCTTGTTAAAGTTCAACTTTGTCCTTTGGCTCAATTTAGATGTCTATAGAGAACCCTAGTAGCCATGCATGTAAAAAGAAAGAAACAATGAGTGCATGCAGTGCATGAGAAGAACTCTAGACTCGTAGATGGTATCATGACTCGAATTCTTACCTTAGATGAACCGTGAAGTTGGTGCAAAGATCGTGTCAACGAAGTGAAGAAGAAAAGAAGAAAAGAAAGAAGAAGATGCTGACGATGACTTGAAGGAGCTTGCATGCAGACGGTACAGGAGATAAGGATCGAAGGGGGGTAGGTAAGCTATATATATATAGATATGTTTAAAATGAAGTCCAACTTCTGAGGGTTAATTACAATTTAAGTCAAATGGATGACCAACGACATCAAACGGTTTCAAATGCAATTGAGATAGTTATGGAAAACAACAAGCTTAACGAAATGCACATGATGATACCAAGATGATGTATGAATAACTAAATCTTATAAAATCTAAAATTACGAAAAAGGTCTTGTGTCTACCTAATCCAAGTTAAACTCAACCCAACTACTTATCTATGACCTGAAACGTAACTAAAAAAGAAAGACAAAACGACATGCACTAAACTAATTCACTGGTAAATGACCAAAAAGAACATTAATTAGTCATTAAACTGAATTAATTTTGGTCGGAGTGTTACATCTGCGTGGTAAGATTACTACCCTACTATTAAAAAGAATTTACAAAAGTGATTGGAGTACTTAATGATATTCATGGATCATGACCCATTTTAAATTTCCCATTGTTGATCTTTTAGATCTTAGAGATGTTTTTCATGCTTTGTTAGATTATTAATCCTCATAGTTTCTTTTAGTTATTTGCTTATAAATTATACAAGAATTTGAAATAAGTGGCAATTATAAATTTAAATTTTATTCAAAGATTGTGTAAGTTTCCTACTTAATTTATTCCTCTATATTTTAATATATAAAATGTAAAATGATATAAGGCATGGTTGTTTTTTTTTTAGATTTATTTTCTTCAATAATATGCATCAAGATTTCAATATATATTTACTTTTGGGCCCTGGGTTAGCACGGGCTTTTGTTCCTAGTATAGCCTTAATAGAAAACAAGGGGTTGCTAAAGAGGATTGATCCCCCCACATTTGTAGGCTATCCTTCCCACTTTGTGGCTTCCCCTTCCCACTTGTGCGGGGGCTCTCCTTCCCACACTATGGGTTTCCTCTGACTTGTGTAGGTACTCTTGGGTCCTAGCCCTTTAAGATGGGGTAAATAAAAAAGGCATTAATATTTGAAATGGATTGAGCTTGGGGCCAAGCTTCTACATGTCAGGTTTGATCACGTTGAGTTAATTAGCTTGACCAACATTAGATGTAGCTAATCCGAATAGGATTGGGTTGACTCACTTGGCGTATGGGTTGGATTATAATATATGAATAGGTATGATTGACCCACTTCGGGTGTGGGTTGGATTACAAAAATAGGTCTAATACATGTGTGCTTTCAACATATTGATACCCTTTACCAATGCATGTTGATAAACTTGAACAGTTTGGTATTCTTACTAATGACATCCTTTTCAAGGTCTTTAATTGGTTTTTTTAAGGGCTTTTGAGATATTAATCCTATTTAAACCCGATTTTCTCAATTTTATTGTCTAAAATAAAATATTTTTACTAGAGTCACTTGACTTCGGTCAACATCTTTTTAAAAGACTTTTGCCCCAGATCCCATGATATCATAACTTCTATGCGACATCTAAGGAAAAAAATTAATTGAATTAAAATTTAAGAAATGGTGGTCAAATGTGTATTATTTTTCACGAAACCTCTGTTTCCATATTTTATAAGAAATGAAATCGTTTGCTGATAGTAGAAAGTGTATGATGTGGAAGTTGATAAATCCCGTGATATATCATGGGATCTGGGGCTCAAATGAAAACAAAATCACCTTTGTATTTTTTGGGGTTGTGCTTCTTTGTCGGCTTTCTCTTTCTCACTAATACATCTTGCCTTTTAAGAAAAATTAATAAATAAATGCAAATTCTCTATAAAAATCCTCTTTAGATTTTTTTTCCATATATGGGTGCAAATCCTCCCAATTCTGCCTCACACACTCCTAAAGGGCATTAGTTAAGACCATATATATATATATATTTATTTAAGAGTTTTTTTGTAAATACCCTCCTAAGGTTTGTAGGATTTGTAATTATGCCCATGTGGTTTTAGTATTTGTAAATAAGTCCTTGCTTTTCTATTTTAATATCTACTAAGTCCTTAGAATAAATATTCCTAACAAAAATGGACAACCATCATGAGGTTTATGTTTATTTATTTTTTAAAAATGACAGCGTTACCCTTACACCCACTAAATAAAAAATGAGTATATTATTATTTGTAAAGATATTATTATTTTATTACAAGTTCCAATGCCCTTTCTCTCAATAACTCTCTCATGCATATAAAGTCAAATCATGTATTTTAAAACTTTCATGAATCGAATGGTGGGCCATGTATGGATAGGATAAATTAGAATTTATTATAAGTATATGTGTTGATTGTCATCATAATGTATTTAGACTTAATGAAATGTGTCATTGATTGAGAGAATTGGATTTATGAAGGGCATGCTCTCCCACTAAATATAACTTTTAATCTTAATGCTTCTAAAATTATGTTTATATGGATAAAAGAGATAGGCAAAAGTGTCATTTCAGTTTAAAAAATTATGGTGGTTGAAAGTATACTGATTTTAAGGACACAAAAGGGATTAAAATGAAAAGGCATGGGCCTATTTATAAATACTAGAACAATATGGGCTTATTTACAAATCCTATAAACATTAGGGGGTATTTACAAAAAACTCTATTTTTAAAGATAGTCAAAACCATTTTTTTTTAAAAGAGAGAATATATTGACAACCCAAAAGAAGTGTTAGTGTTAAGCATGGTTGGACATAATTGATCCGGACATTAGCCACATAAATATTATAAGCCATTGTTAGAGTTCATAACAATAAATTTAGACATAATATACATATTGAATTTGAAGATCTAAAGTTAAGGGCTAGGTTCATTTGACAGGATTAGTATTTTAAATGGCCCTAAACCATATCAAAATCCATGTGGATGAAAGTTATTTGATCCTTTAAAAGACGAGTTTGATAAAAGGTTGCTTTCAACTCTGAACTACCAGTTTTCAGCTAAGCTCTTCTAAACACGAACTTATGGTTTACTTCTCTAATAATACCCCCTCTTGCACTCTTTAATTGGTTAGTTTTATAATTGAAGATTGAACATAAAGCCCTCGATTCAGGTTCTACTTTACTTTATTTTATTTCCAAACATAGGCCCAAGTCAATTTAATACCTTGACACAGACATGACACGATGCCAATCCAAATTGGACACTGGTACATTGATCTAGACCTTATCCATTGAAGGTTCATCACAATATGTTTATTATAAAAAAAAACCCGTTAATATAACATGAAAATGTTCTATAATAATAACCAGATAGCCAGACTCGCATTGTTTCTTAGGATAGATGTAATCACTTTTGTTTGACCCAATTTGCCCATATTCAACATTTTACTACATTAATAAAGATATTAGAACTTCATTGCATTAAGAATAAAATTTAGTGTCAGATGATATAATCAATGTAACCCAAGTGAAACTTATATCAATCTTAATAATAGTTATGTGTGTTTTTTGATGTTTAGATTTTATAAATGTTGGCCTCACATATGTCTTGAACACACCACCTGATTATGAATGCAACGAATTTTTGGTTTGCTAATATAGGTTTTGGGAGAAGTCACTTGATTAAATCTCAATTGCTTAAAGAGATTTCTTTGCATTTTTTTTTAGAATAGATTCAAGTTTCACTCGAGTCAGAGTGCTGCTAATTCCCATTTATCTATACATTGTGGGTGAATTGGTATGGGATGCCATGAGTAAAAGCCGATAGTATTCCATTCGCTGTACTATTTCATGTGCGGGGATAGAAGCTTCCTATATAAAAAAGGCATACAAGTAAGTAAACACCAAAAGGGTCAAAACAAATATTATAGTAATGTCTTTCATCTAAATCCCTATTTATTGCTTTATGCTGATTATGATATCTCAGTCAATTTTTCATTCGATGGAGTGGGGCAGTGGAGTGTTGTCAGCATTCTTCACTGTTCTAGTTTGCTGCCTTCTCAATGAGGACATGGTGAGAAAAACCTTTTTTTCCATAACTTTTAATTTATTGCTTGTGTAAATGTGACCCCCTCAAGTTATTCTTCAAAGTCAGTCTGAAAATAGAAAATTGATATTAATCCAGCACCTGATATTCCTTAGCCCAAATTGTTTTAAAAAATGTAGATGCAGGATTTCCTTGTAATGATGGGATCGAAAGCTTGGTTTATCTAAGGAATTAAAATGGATGACTTCTACACAATCATAGGTATTTTCCAGCATTTTACTTCTTAAGATGAGAGAATAAGTTAAATTATTTACAAGTATGAGAAACTTAACAAATTCATCGTTGTTATTATTACCATCACATGTCACAAAGATTACAGTATAAACATTAATCATGATTGCGTTAGGTAGGTTAACAACTGGCTTAAAACAACTAAACATGTTTTCTGTGTAGTGCTTGGAAAATAAAGCAAAAATCTTTTAATTTTAATTATTCTTGTCTGACATGGTGAACATTGCCTCCTGCCCTGCTCCCTCATCTTCAGTTCCACAAGCCTCTGCTTCTTCTCCATCAATCCCGGCCAGCATTGCCATAGCTAACTTCCCTTCCCTACCATCGCCAAAACCACCCGACCATCCTCCTGATCATCCCTTTCCCCACTGGATCTTATTCCCCCTGGTTCGTTCAGCATAGAGCAAACAGGGGAACTCCTAAAAGCCTTGAACACCAACCCCACCCAACGTCAAATACCCCTCCCTCCTCCTGAGAAGTCCTGGCTAGACCTCTTCCCAGATTCCCAACCCATCCACCCTTCAGCTTTTCCCTCTTCTCTGATAGTGGGCAAGCTGGTGATGAAGATCCCCTCCACCATGATTGAACCAACATACGCAGACTCTGTTATAGGATGTTTTTCTGGCAAAAGTCCATCTGTAGAATGGCTCACCCAGTGCTCAACTACACACTGGAACCTCTCTAAACCCTCCCTCATCTCCCTAACAGAAAAAGGTTATTTCCTCTTTAGACTCAACTCTAGTCTCTAGAGAAGACAAGGACATGCTGCGCTCCCCATCTCCAATCCCTGTGTCTAATAAGAAGCTTCATCTCATACCCTGGTCTCTTTGCAAACACTATTTTTAATGGTCCTCTTTCTCCCCTGTTTGGATCAGGCTCCAAGGTATGCCCTACCAGTGTTCGAGAAGAAATGTCCTCTCTATTGCTAGCTCTGTTGGCCTTCCTATCAAGCTTGATGGTATCGCAACTTCTCAAAAATCTAAACCTAAGATAGAACACTGGTCAATCTAGATCTTTCTATACCAAAGCCTCAGCAGATTTTGGTAGATCTCAAAGGAGACACTGAGGTCCTGGGTTCCATATCTTATGAAAATGCGCCCTGCTCCAGATGCCTCTCCCATGGCCACCCAGGTGGAAAATGTCGCTCTACCAAAGCCCCTGTCGCTGCGGTAATCCCCAAAGAAGTTCAATTGGGCCTTTTATCAATTTTATGGTTATTTGAATAATTGATTGTCATAATTTAATTAAATTGCATGCACTTCTTAAATGGGCCGGGCTAGGCCGGGCTTTGAGCTATTTATCATTTAACCCAAGCCTGGCCCAATTATTAAACTTGTCTTAATTACATATTGAAGACCGGCCAAAGCTGGGCTAGGCCTGGATTGGAGTCAGGCTGGCCTAGCCCATGAGCACCCCTATTTGGTTTGGATTATGACCCTAAGACTCTGGTCGAGTCCATTATGGATTTTTGACCCTACACATTGTTTAGGTACGGCCTATGCGAATTTATTGGCAATACTGATGTGTGGATTTATTGGTTGCAGGTGCCACGTGCAATTGTTGTTCATATAAACTGTTGAAGACTTGCTCATAAAGCTGGCCTTCATCCTCCGCAAGGATTTCCTTGAAATGAACATTAGTGATGATTTTATTCTTCTTCCTGTTTACGGATTATGCTTCTTACTCCCTCTTTTGATAACATTAACTTTCCTGGATGGCTATGTGGTAAAGATTAAAAAGTGGATTTTTTTTGTGTGGGTTGTCATTTGATTGATCGATTGATTACTGGGTCGACTTCATTCGTTTGTCCCCTTTTTTTTCGCTGATGAAGGATGTGTAGTTATATTAAGTGGTTAAAAGAGTGCAATACGTGCGGCCCTGGGCTGACACTAGGGCCATCTTCTTTGATATTTCTACCTAGCATACACTACGTTAAGTAAGAGAGCATGCAGGGGCATGTGACTTTGTACATCTGTGATACAAAGGGACAAGTGGCTTGCTTCTTCCGGGGTTGGCCTGGGGTATCAAGAGCTTCAGTGATTAAGTATTGCTGTTGAGGAGTTTTGTCCTTTGAAAGAAATCCCTTTGTCCATCTTTAGACCTTTCTTCAACCTGAGAAAGGAGCAAGGGAGGTGTGCTGATCCTGGATGTCATGGGCTGAATGTGTTGAATGTACTAATTGCTCAGTAGGCTGTGCTACACTCTGTTGCTGTGAGGGCAGTTCTTCTCTCATTAGGAAGCTATTGGTTAAATGTATTGCAGCCTGCTTTTCTAATTGAAGGAGGTCCTTGATGTGGTTCAGTTGTAGGCTCTGATCTGGCAGGTTTTGTGGCACCTGCACTGTTCCACATGTGCAAGAAGGTGGGCCATCTGATTAGCAGATCTTTTACAGAATTTGATCCTCCAGGATGGCAGAGAGGATAGGAGCTGTTTTGTCCTCGTCCATATGGCATTAGATAAGTTCTCTTGTTATACAATCAAAGTGGTGGCTTAGTTGATTTAAGCCTTGAGTTTGCTCCCTAAGGTCTAAGTTCGACTCTCGCCCTGTGTTATCTGATATTATGTATGCGGCTATATATACTTCAAAAGAATAATCCTTGCTGGCGAGGGATACTCTAAGTCAAGATCCCAAGACATAGTAGACAAGCCCTGGATAGAGTTGACTAAGGCGAAACAATCCCCTTCTACAATTCCCTTCTATAATGATCAATCGATGGTGGTGATCATTGCAAATTTGCAATGGTATAGGCCTCTGTTTAGGGCCCGAGGTTATGCTTCAAGAGGATGTGCTGATGTGCTGCCGTTGCTTCCGCGGAATACGCCATGATCATTTCACCTTCTGAGTCCCGAATGATTCCTCCAATTCCCACTCGGCTGTTGTTGGAGCAGCCTCATCTCTCTTTTGTTTGTTTGTTTTTTCTTTTCTGTCGATAAGCTGGGTTTGCTTCAAAACAGATACTTGTCCATTCTTTTTCATAATGGTTAATACAGCAGTAGCATTCAGTTCTGTGAAGTACATACTATTTAAAGAAGAGGGAAGGTGGTTGAAATGGCTAGAAGGTTATATGTGAGAGAAATATATGAATAGTTGTAGTGTTGGATCTTGATGATGGTGGAGTAAACGTTAACTGATATGGAAAATTTACAGTGGTGGAGTGGGTCTCGGTAATGGTGGGGGAGATGATAGAGACAAGAATAGAGATGGCTTTGTTTATAAAATGATGAGAAAAAATAGTGAAGAAAGAAGCCAAGTGTGAGTCTGTGTACAGGTTGGAATGAACTGGACTGAATAGCTGTTGGCAAGTTGGTTCAGGTATGGATAAGGGAGACTATGATTTGCAGGAGTGTTGAGCTGAAACAGGATGTTGGTGTGAAGTTAATAGTTATGATAGAAACAAAGTTGGTGTGTGTAAGTGATAGTGAGTTTAGGTCTCGGTTTGATCCCAAGAGAGATTGGTGGACCACAGGCAGTTGGATTGGGTGGAAAAGGTGGGCTTGCGTTTGAATTGAATGTGTGTCAGGTTTGGGGATTTAATTGGTATGTAGCTGAATCGGGTTTGCTCGATGAGGAAGGAATGACAGTGTACTTGGTTCCTATAACACCCCACCCTACACACATGCATGATATTATCCACTTTGACCCATGGGCCTTACGGTTTTACTTTTGGTAGGTCTCAACCCACCAAAATGCCTCATGCAAGGTAATGATACAAGCTCTACGTATAAACCCATTCACTTTCCTCTCTATAGACGATGTAAGACTTAAGGATGTCACACACACCGCCTAACAGATGGTCTGTTCAAGTGGGTATGGAGGGGGTATTGTTCTATTTGGATGAGTTCTGAGAGGAGTGGGTCTTGTTTTATACTGGTGAAGAGAATGAGAAAGTAGAGATGAGCAATGCAAGGGAGCTGAGTTAGGTTGGGCTTAGTTGACTGGCTTTGTGAGCTTTGGGTTGGTCCGATGGTCTTTACAAGCTATTGGTGGCTGATCTGATTTGAGTAACTGAGTCAAATGGGTTCTGAGTGAGATTAGAGTATACTGGGCGTTGGTTGGTCAATTTAAACGGGTTGAGATAATGTTGTGGCCCTCGGATGATGATGAGTGAGGAAGGGTACTGGACTGTGTTCGCTTGAAAGGAAAAACCTATGAACTGTTTTAACTTGAGCTATGTTCGCCTGATTAGCATGTTGGGGCCTGGCTTCAATTGAGCGTGAGGGAGGAAGCAGTGTTGTTGTTGTTGGGTTCATGTCTTCTATTTCGATTTGACTGGATTGGTTCATTGGGTTAGCCAAGGATCAGGCTTTAGATTAGGGATTTTGGTAATTATACCGGGGTTTCTTGTTAAAAAAGAAAGTGGGGATTATATATATTATGTAATCTGTAATCCTAGATCTTGTGGAAGAGAGTGTCCTCTCTTGCCCATGGTCTTTCGAACACCACATAGTAGAGACGATGACAGAATAAGAGTTTCTGTATGCCTTTGCTTGTAATAATAAAAATGGTATAGTATCTGTATCCGTAAATGTAGCCTAGTGTGGGTGAATCACATAAATGATTGGTCAATCACAGGTTATGCGCTTCCGCATGCCCACAACAATTGGTGTTGATTTCTGGTTATTTGTTTTGCGCGCGTGTACACCAGCATGAGCAAACACCAATTGACAATCAACCACATTGTCATGCCTCAAAAATTCGAGATCCTTGGGACTCTCAAATCATGAAGCATGACGGGTCTAAACTAATTAAAACTAATTAAATACACTGCTAAATTAATTCACTAATTTCTAATGCCAAAGTTTAGGCGACTCATCACAATCTTGACCCTACAAGCTAGCTTGGTCTCCAAGTTTTCTGCTCAACCTCAAAATCTGGGAAAAACAAAAGGGTGAGTAAAACTCAACAAGTTACTAAATCATGAAACCATAGCAAACGGTTAACATTCAATTGATAACAAATTTGGCTAGGATTTAAAGGAACGGAATTCTAGTAAGATCATACGATTAAGTAGGATTGAATAAAAATCAAATAATCTAATTAGACAGATCAAATGAACTAAAATGAGGCAAGGTCCAAAATTAGCACAATTACAAAGCTATGTAAGATTGAAACAATGATAAAATAAATTCGAATATCTTGAATCACATATCAGCTAGGATTTGACAATGTTCAAATTCTTGCAAAATTACGGGGTCATGTATGATTGTCCAACAAAAATTAAATAAAGCACATAACAACTTAAGAGCAACTTCCTAATCCAAACTTAAGATAAGGCATTTCCGTTGTAAACAAAGTAACAAAATGTGCTCACCAGAATTAAGCCTGCGTTAATCACAAAGTACCTGCCAAATATAAGCCACATCATATCTATACAAAGTTGGCACGAGGCCTGGGATATCGGTAATCTCCACATAATACAGTGGGAGCTAACTGCAAACTAATAATATCGCACAAAAGGGGTCACAATCCAAATATTATACCAAAGAGAGCCAAAATCCGCGTGTGAGCGTCCCCATGGTGCATTACCCACACTTTAGAAAATGCCTTTAGATCAATGGTATACAAGTAACAAAGTCCAAAATTCCACAATTTCAGTTCATGAATAGCATTGTGGTTGGAAACACAAATCAATCACATGATATCAAATTTTCCACAATTCCAACCCTTTAAAATCTTACAAAATATTTCATTTCATATTAGGATGGTGTCAAGGAATCAATATCAAGCATAAATCAAAACAGCTCAAAGGTAGCAATTATCCTCGAAAATTCTATGATTATTTCAATAAAATCACAAACGTACATTTTAGAGCATGATCGAGGCAAGAAATAAAAAACTCAATAATAGGGTAACATAGTAAGGCTACTTGCTTGAATCAACGGTGCTTAATGAATCTGACCTAACCTGACTTGGATGTCTAGGTGTCTCAGTGTGAATTCCTGTTAATGATGGTTTGCAAGTGGATTAGCAAATGAGTCTAGGAGAATGGGTTCAAGCACAACTATTGGAATTGAGTTATGCTTGATTAAGGGTCAAGTGTGATGGAGTTGTCACATGTTGGCTTTGGCCCCCGCTTTGTCCATGCAAGTGGGCCCTAAGTAGAGTAAAGTAGTATGATCCATACATGCCCATAGGTGAAAGGGATCTAGACTTGGGTCAATAAATGATGCCAAGAAATAATCATAATGAGTAGGCCTATGAACTTTAGGTCAAACAATTCCATTAGATGGCCAAGGGCAGTAGGCCATATGTTTCAACTGGATGGGCTTGGGTGGATAAGTTGGGTTGCAAAACAATGAGTGGGCCTAAACAACAAACTCATTAAGTGGGTTAGGGACAGTGGCTTAAATGGGTTGCCTAGGGCTAAGGTATGGGTAGACACCTCATGGTTTCGGCCCAAATCATTCGATCATACAAGCGGGGCTCATGAATTAAATTGAATTCACCATCATGTCAGGTGGTCCAAGGTTAGTGGGCCTCATATCTCAACTGGTTTGATTAAGTGAGTCATGGGTTCAGTTAATGACACGGACGCTGAGTCTAAATGGGCACTTGCTACGCTAATTTGTTTGGCCCAGGGACATGAGTCTTGAGATGGTGGGTTCAGGTTTGTGTTCATTGCACACCATTGGATGAGAAGTGAAGGGAAGACAAGGATGGGTTAGTTGGTGATGTAGTGACTGAGAGTGGCCCTCAAATAAGGTTGGCAATACCTCAGATGGGCCAAATATAAGTTTCTATGATGGCACAGGTGTAAGCAGAAGGGTCAAATGGATCTGTTAGCAGGAAAAGAAGATCAATATACATGTATGAAATTAAAATAAGAAGTGGAAGGAGATACTGCTTGGTCCATAGTGGTTTGATCTCTAAGTTGGAAAGAGTAGTGGATCTAGGCCTGTTTCAGTAAGTTAACAAGAGGTTCTCAGTTCCCATATTCCAAGGAGAAGGAAAGAAGAAAGGAGAAGAAAGCAGAGGGAAGATGATGCAGTCGGCCAAGGCAGTGAGATGGGTTCTGTTGGTTGGTCCGACTGGTGCAAAAGGTGGCCCGTGTGTAATGGTTGTTGGGGATAGTGATGAGAGTTGTCCCTGAATTTAGGACAAAGTTTACATGATGGTGTTGCTTGGTGGGTATCACGGAGAGGAAAAGAGAGGAGAAGGACAGAAGCAGGACTGAGAAGAAGAACAAAACAAAGAAAAAGAAAAGGAACAAAGTTGAAGAAGAAAACAAGATGAAGAAGAGAAGTAAACAAGTTGACTGCTGTTTACAGGAGAGGATGAATTGATGTACAGAGTGGTAAAAGGAAAACAAGAAAACGACATGTGTTAGCCAAAATGGCCCATTCTGGGAACTTTGAACGGATTAGATTCGCACACCAATGGTTATGATTAAATGTAAATGGATTTCCAAAATTTCAGGGCATACCTGAATCCATCGCTAATGGAGACGGAATGGATGCCAAAATGGGTCTTACAACTCCCTCAGTCTCCTCTTGATGCCAGCAACTCGATGGTGATGCTCAGCCTTTGATTTGAATCCGTATGAGTGTATGTTAGAGTGAAGAAGAGGGAGTTTCCCGACTTTTATAGCCATCTAACCATCACTGATGGCTGCAACGTTTCCCATTCATTATGGACTGTTGCAAGGTTTCATTCATGGAGATTTAAGAAAGGAGAAACTGAAAAACGTGCATGGACAGTGAATGGCAATGAAGAGATGAGAAGAGAACCGTTACAGTCATGAGCGGTGGTCATTTGGACCACCACCCTCGTCTTCCAACAATCTCCCACTTGGTCCATATGACCACTATATATCCACTTAGTATATATATATAGTGTATAGAAAATACTTTATTTTGCAAACGAATTTTGAAAACGACTCTAACTGATGCGCATCATTTAAAAAACACCGATTATCCATGAAAACTGTAATGCTAAGATCTTTAATCTGAGATTAGGTTAGTTTACCTATGCGAACTGTGGCGGTTACACATCTTTACGATATATTTCCTTCCACAATCACAACAGCAGTATCCTTTCCTAATCAAGAACTTAACTTTAATATGACTACTTTAATGGGAACTATAATGTCATAACACTTTTATATTCTTACTTCATTGCACAATTATCACATGTGAATATATAACAAAGTAAGAATTGCAAAATCGTTTCTTTAATTGATCAATGAATAGTGTCATACATCATTGATTCCTACAAGGCATATCTTTCAATCCCATATTCAATACATGGTCTTTAAATTCATTTGGCGCCAATGCCTTTGTCAATGGATCAGTAACCATGAGCTTCGATGGAGCTCCAACAATTGACACTAAACGATCTCGCACCTTTTCCTTCAAACCAAGGTACTTTACTTCCAGAAACTTTGATTTACTGGAACACTTGTCATTCTGCGCAAAAAGTCGAGCAGCATTGTTATCGCAGTAAATCTTTAGCGGTTCAGAAACACTGCCCATAATTGTAAGTCCCTTGATGAAGTTACGCATCCATAATGCGTGACCCGTGGCTTCAAAGCACGCCACATACTCTGCATCAAATGTGGATGGAGTGACTAGCGTTTGCTTTGCACTCCTCCACGACACTGCCCTGCCAGCCAACAGAAAGATGTAACCAGATGTTGACCTTCTAGTATCGAGACAACCCGCAAAGTCAGAATCTGAATATCCAATGACCTCCAGCGTATTGGATCTCTGATATGTGAGCATGTATCTTCTAGTGCCGTTAAGATAACGCATCACTTTCTTGACAGCTACCCAGTGAGTTATGCCTGGATTACTTTGATATCGACTTAACATCCCAACTGCAAAACTAATATCTGGCCTCGTGCATGTCTGTAGGTACATTAGACTTCCTACTGCTGCCGCATAAGGGTATTTATTCATTTCTAACTTTTCTATGTCAGTCATGGGGCATTGATCTTTACTAAACCTATCTCCCTTAGACATTGGGGCAATTTGTGATTTACTCCTTTCCATTCGAAAAAGTTTGAGAATACTTTGCACAGGGGCTTCTTGACACAACCCGAGTAATCCTCGAGATCGATCTCTGAATATCTCGATTCCTATTATAAAAGTTGCTTCACCCATATCTTTCATGTCAAAATTATTCTCAAGGTATACCTTAGTTTCTCGGATCATACTAAGGTCATTGCTGGCTAGTAAAATGTCATCTGCATACAGGACTAAAATGATAAACTTGCTCCCACTGATCTTAAGGTAAATACAATGGTCAACTGGATTTTCGGTAAAACCGAAAGATGTAATAATATGATTGAACTTTAAGTACCATTGTCTGGAAGCTTGTTTCAGCCCGTATATTGACTTCTTTAACTTACAGACCAGCCTTCGATTATTACCTTGTTGAACAAACCCTTCAGGTTGTTCCATGTACACTTCTTCATCAAGATTCCCATTCAAAAACGCTGTTTTAACATCCATCTGATATAGCTCTAAGTCATAATGAGCTATTAGAGCCATTACAATTCTGAATGAGTCTTTCTTAGATACCGGAGAGTAGGTTTCGTGAAAATCGAGACCTTCTCTCTGAGTGAATCCCTTAGCCACTAGTCGGGCTTTAAATCGTTCAACTTTACCTTTAGAATCCTTTTTGGTCTTAAAGACCCATTTACAACCGACGATCTTGGACCCTTCAGGTAGTTCAACGAGATCCCAAACGTCATTTACAGCCATGGATTCTAATCTTCTTTCATAGCATCTAACCATTTATCAGAATTGTCATTGTGTACAGCTTCATTAAAAGTTTTTGGATCTTCTTTAATTCCAATATCCAATTCTTCTAGATACATAATATAATCATCCGAAATAGCAGGCCTTCTCATACGAGTCAACCTTCTCAATACTTCCGGATTTTCTTCAGGAATGTTTGGTTGTATTGGAGGAGTTGGTTGTGTATCTTGAGGAATTGGATCAACAGATCGTTCTGGGAATGCCCCTATATCGAGTGGAATTATTAATCCATCTTGAGTGGAGGATTGAGGCCCATCTCTAATCTCCTTATATATAATGTTTCTAGCCTCGCTACTCCCACTGTTGTCATGATTCTCCAAAAACTTAGCATTATGGGACTCAACTATCCTTAGTGAATGATTAGGACAGTAAAATCGATACCCTTTAGACCTCTCTGGATAACCAATAAAATATCCGCTCACAGTTCTAGAGTCTAACTTCTTTTCTTGTGGATTATAAATTCGCACTTCAGATGAACATCCCCAAACTCTAAAATGGTTTAAGCTAGGTTTCCTTCCAGTCCACAACTCGAAAGGAGTTTTGGGAACTGCTTTACTAGGAACCCTATTTAAAATATACATGGCCATCTTTAGTGCTTCACCCCACATAGACTCGGGTAACGAAGTATTACTAACCATACTCCTAACCATATCTAACAGAGTTCTATTCCTTCTTTCAGCAATTCCATTCTGCTAAGGAGTTCCAGGCATTGTGTATTGGGCAACAATACCTTCGGATTTTAGGAATCTTGCAAACGGACCTGGGTTACGGCCCGCTTCAATGTACTTACCATAGTATTCACCACCACGATCCGATATCACAATTTTGATCTTCCTATCTAATTGCTTTTCTACTTCTGCCTTGAATATTTTGAACATAGTCAAAGCATCAGACTTTTCTTTAATGAGATAGACAAAACCAAAACGTGAGTAATCATCTATAAATGTGATGAAATATTGTTCTCCTGTAAAACAAGGTATATCTATCTTTCTACAAACATCCGTATGGATTAACTGCAGGAGTTCAGAACTTCGTGTGGCAGTTTTCTTGACTGTTTGTATCTGTTTTCCTTTAATACAGTCAACACAGACACCAAAATTAGTGAAATCAAGGGTTGGTAATAACCCATCCTTCACTAATCTCAACATCATCTCTTTCGAGATGTGTCCTAACCGTTTATGCCACAACATGGAGGAGTTCTCTTTTATCAGTCCTCTTTTCATGCCAACATTCATTCCACAAGAAACATGGTGTGTAGTCAGTGATTGTGTATATAAAATATCTAACTGTAACTTATATAAACCATCACACAATAAACTACTACCAATCATTATATTATTGAAAAATAGTTTCAAAGATCCTCTATCAAAATTAAAGACATATCCTTTCACATCCAATTGAGAAATGGAAACCAAATTTCGGGAAATCTACGGAACATAGAAGGTGTTCGGCAGATCTAAAACGAATCCGGTATCTAGCACCAGCCTATATGTGCCTACTGCCTTGACTTTTGACTCCTTCCGGTTCCCCATAACGATGGTTCGTTCCCCATCACTTGGCCTCCGAGTTGAAAGGAATCCCTACATACAACTAGAAATGTGAACGGTTACACCAGAGTCTACCCATCATGTATTAGATGGGACATTAATAATATTGGTTTCACATACAAGAGATAAATTTCTTTGCTTACCTCTTTTCTCAAACCAATTTTTCCTTTTGAGGCAGTCCTTCTTGAAATGTCCTTTCTTGCGACAAAAGTGACATTTTTCAGACCCTTTCTTCCCCTTTCTCTTCATCGGTTTCTGACCTTTCGGATCTACCTTGGGCGTGTTGGCATTGTTCTTGAGGTTTCTAAAACCTTTCCTGCCCTTAACTTGGGAGACTAAGTTTACTTGAAATTGCCCCTCAGCCTTAAGCCCCCTCTCTTCTTGATCACATCTTGCGATCAGTTCAGTTATGGTCCACCGACTAGAGCTCTGATTGTAAGTTACCTTAAACGGGCCAAATGCAGGGGGAAGGGAATCCAGAATGAATTGGATCAAATATCCATCTGAGATACTCATGTCTATATCCTTCAACTTGGATGCAAGGTTAGACATGAGTAGGATATGTTCCCTAACTCCCTTCGTCCTATCGTACTGCATGTTTGTTAATTTGTTCATTAATGTGGCACCTAATGCCTTGTCAGTCACTTCAAATTGTGACTTGATCTGTTCTAAGAGTTCCTTGGCATGTTTTCTTGGATCAAGTGATCCCCTAATACTCTGAGAAACTGAAGTCATTATGATCTTTTGGCATTTCTTGTCACATTTGTGCCACTGTTCATGTTTCGCCTTTTCAGGTCAGAACTCTGTTCGGTAAGGGCAGGAGGCATGGGCTCATCTAAGGCCATTTCTAAGTCGAGAAAAGTTATGGTCAATGCTAACATGTCTAACCATTCGGGGTAGTTTGATCCATCTAATAAGAAATGGTTCCTAAGCACGAAGGAAGAGTCAATAATCTGGAGGAAGAAGGTATAAAAGAAAGAAGATATAAACTATTACTTTCACAATTCTATAATGCTTTGAATTCACAGGGAATCTTACAACAAAATAATAATTTGACATCACTACAAATAACCTTTGGGTCAAATGCAATATGTTAATGTTATTATTCTCAATTTTGATAAAACCACAATTTATTAAGTGAATAAGTAAGATCCCACCTTTGGGCATAGATCAACACGAATTCACAAAACATCTTTAATGTGTTTTATCCCAATCTTCAAATAATTGAAAGATAAACTCCTTTGGGTTGATTATCTATCCCTTAAGTGAAATTGCAATTTAAGTGTCATATGTGGTATCTTTTATAATATGTAAAATATGAGTTTCATCGTAACTCGGCCACTTTGGTGACTACCTAGTTAACTCATAATTTCAAATTGAAACCTATGACTAATTTATTTATCAAACATTCATGCATGTAATAAATTATAACTCAAACAACATTAATCATGTAAACAATAAGCAGAAAACATGAATTTAAATAAGTTAAACATGCATAAAACCTTATGATATTATCATTAAACCATTGGATCGGGAATTAAATTCACTAATATGGTAGATCTCATCATAAGGAACACAACAAAAGAAACGGATCGAAAATCCGATATCATATGTGTCCGTAATGATCAAAATAAGATTTTGATCATTCATTTTTTTCCTTGATCTGGCCTTGATCTGATCACATTTAAATGATCCAGTCCCATCAGAATGATTACAGCATTTAAATATATCAAATGGACGGTTCTGATCGGAACGGATCAATTTTATAATGACCCAATTATTCAAAACATACAAGTATCAAAAAATTAATAATACTTTATTCAAATCAGGCCAGGCCAGTGGGTCGGGTCAGACCCAAGTCATAAAATAACCTGTTCAGTCCAGTCGGGCTTGACAGGTTGGGCTGGGTCGGAACCAACCTATGAAATAACTGGAAGCCCAAGTCTGCTGGATTCAGATCAGGTCGGGTCAGGTCGGGTCGGACCTGACCTGCCATTTATATATTCTATTATGTTGGGCTGGGCCAGGTCAGTCGACCCGGGTCAGTCAAAACCCGAATCCGAGGCCCAATCTACTTTAATTCCAGTTGAACCGGGTCAGTTGGGTCAAGTCTGACCTGTAAGCCGAAACTGCAAGCCCGACTTACAAATCGGGTCGGATCCAAATCGGGTTACAATATCCGGCCCGTATAAGGTCCGGGTCATGAACAGCGGGTCGGGTCAGTTCAGCGGGTTGACCCATCTTAAAAAACCCAGACCCATATTTAATTGGGTTACCTTCCAGGTCATCGGCCTGACCCGCAAAGCGACCCGGCAGACCCGAAAATCGACCCGAAGAACGACCCTCACTGTTCATCGTCTCCTTCACAGAGACGATGACAAGCTGGGGTCCCCAGACACGCCGGCAAGGCTGCGGACGGCAGCTGGGGTCCCGCCCGAGGCCGGCGACGGCAACGGCAGGGCCCGTCGGTCCATTCTCGTCACCGGCCGGCAACGCAGAAAATTTTTTTTTTTTTATTCTGCAGCGCTGCGCAGCTGCGCAGCCGGCGCAGCGGCTGTGCGCCGCTGCTACCAGTGACGGCTGTCGTCTCAGGCGACGGCCAATCCTTTTTTTTTTTGTTTTTTTTTTATTACACTGCTCTGTATACTGTTCTGAAAACGGAAAAACAGAGGTTCTATTTTTCTGCAATTCCAACCCGTCCAACACAAATACCGTTGGCTCTGATACCAATTGTTAGCCAAAATGGCCCATTCTGGGAACTTTGAACGGATTAGATTCGCACACCAATGGTTATGATTAAATGTAAATGGATTTCCAAAATTTCAAGGCATACCTGAATCCATCGCTAATGGAGACGGAATGCATGCCAAAATGGGTCTTACAACTCCCTCAGTCTTCTCTTGATGCCAGCAACTCGATGGTGATGCTCAGCCTTTGATTTGAATCCGTATGAGTGTATGTTAGAGTGATGAAGAGGGAGTTTCCCGGCTTTTATAGCCATCTAACCATCACTAATGGCTGCAACGTTTCCCATTCATTATGGACCGTTGCAAGGTTTCATTCATGGAGATTTAAGAGAGAAGAAACTGAAAAACGTGCATGGGCAGTGAATGGCAATGAAGAGATGAGAAGAGAACCATTACAGTCATGAGCGGTGGTCATTTGGACCACCACCCTCGTCTTCCAACAACATGATGATGAAGGAGGTGGTGGGTCGTATGGGTTGGTTCACTAGGCTTTGGGATCAACCCTGGACAGGAGGAGGGTGCAGTGGAGAAAAAAAGAAAGGAAGGAGAGAGTGGAGAAAGGACCAGGATGAGGGAGGACATGGTCATGGTCGAGAGGTTGTAGAAAACAAACTGAAGAAGAAAGAAGAAGAAAGTGGTAGAGGAGAAGAACAAGAAACAGAAGTAGAGAAGATGAAGATGGGCTCGACTTATTGCAGCAATGACTAAGACTGGGTTTGCTTGGCCTGGCTTGACTATGGTGTGGTCTGGGCTTATCAGAGGTGGTCCACGGGTTGCTGGGTTTAGCCTGGCTGGGCTGGGGCATATGGTGGCCTGGTAAGATGTGTGGCTAATGGTGATGACTAGATTGGCCTCAGGGAGGGTGGATGATACTGACGATGATGCTTAGATGGAGATGAAGGTGATGATTCTCATGACATGGCATGGTTAAAAGTTAAAACAAATATGATAAAAGAAAATCTATGTTACCATGGCAGGAAATTAAGGTAGCCTACTTTATAGTAACTTGTAAAAGAAACAGATGAAGAGAGGGTCCATACATCAGAGAGTAGCAGGCGTTTGGAAAGAGAAGCCAGAGATCTAAAGAGGAGAGAGAGCTACGTATGAATGACTGACTGGGAGGGATCCTTTTTATAGACAGTCCGGAGAGGTTCAATGAAGTGTGCTCCATGAATGGAAATGAATGGAAGAGTTACAAATTGGATTCGAATTAGAAGAGAACGTGACAAGACTCCCAACTTTCAAAAAACCTCTTCATATCAAATCTCTAATTAAACATAGGATTTCAACTTCCTTTGACATAAACACAAATTTAGTACCCCATGATGGGTCCTATTGGTTAAAAATTTAGAAATAAAAATTTGATAAAATAATAGTATTACAACTAAATAAAAAAGGTGGGGCCCACAAAGATCAATACTACAGTCTAGATTAAGCTTGTCAAAATATTAAAAATTTGGGTTCTTCCATCCTTTCCACCTTAGGGAATTTGGTTCTCCAAATTCTACTCACATAGTAAGAAGAAATTGGAGGGGCAATTAATTGGGGTGCTACATCCTTCCCCACTAAAGGACATTTGGTCCACCAAAAAAAAAAAATCCCAAGATTAGGAAAATAGTTGAAAGTATTTTTTATTCTATTTCTCATAAAACACACATACACATAAAAGAACAAAATATTCCAAGTCTTCTATTTTTTTTAATTTTGAAAATGCCCAAAAAGACTAGAAACATTCATAAGTAATAAGGTAATATGTCAAGCAATTCAAAAAGCCATGAGGGAAAACATGTGAAAACGAGAAGCTACAATGTTTTTTTTTTACTAAGCAATTTAATGGAATATATGTTAAACATATAATCAAGTGATGCTGAAAACGAGACGGAATAAGTAGGTAAACAGGTTTCTTTTTTTCTTATAATGCAATTAAATTTAAAACAAATATTGATGCCATGTTAAACAACAAACAAATAAGGTTGAGAAATATAATTGCAAATCCAAGCAAGATATCCCATTCTAATTTTTCTACCATCGATCTCACACGTCTTAAGGTTTCTATCGAATTTTACTTATTTTTAAAACCTACTGTCTCTGATACCAATCTGTCACACCCCAAAAATTCAAGATCCTTGGGACCCTCAAAACACTAGGCACGATTGGTCTACAATAATTAAAACTAAATAAAAGAGTCAAAACTTTATTTAAAAATCTCAATTGAAAGGCAAAATAAATATTAAAAAAACTCCAACTAAAAAAATGATTTACATGCCAATTTCAAAATAGTAAATACATTGCTATGTATTTTGCTTCAGTTATAAACTGTGCTGTGGACTTCTGCAACTTTGATTGTCAGGAGATAGCCCCCCTACGAAAATAAACAAAAAACCAGAAGTCAACAACTGACGATCAAGATCGCTTACACAATCAACATCGGTAAAGCCTTCCACCACTATTTTTGAGCCTACAAAACACAAGCACAACTTGAAAGTACCTATCAAATGCCTGAAAATCTACTTTACTGCTTTCCAATGCTCTTTTCCAGAGTTAGAAAGAAATCTGCTCACTAAACCCACATCATGAGAAATGTCTGGCCGTGTACACATGACGGCATACATAAGACTTCCCACAATAGAGGAGTGTGGAACAGAAGCCATCCGTTCATTTTCTTCATCTGTAGTCAAACACAATCTCTTACTGAGCTTGAAGTGATTGGCTAGAGACATGCTAGCTGGCTTCGTATTTTTCATGTTGAACCACTTGAGCACTCGTTCAACATATTTCTCTTATGACAACCACAGCTTCTTGGCACTCCTATCACGACGTCTTTGCATTCCCATTATCATTCGTGTGGGACCAAGTCTTTCTTGTTAAACGACTTTGACATTTTTTCTTTTAACCTGCCAATCAACTTGTTCTCTTGTCCAACTATCAATATTTCATCTACATATAAAAGAAGGATGCTGAACCTGCCATCGATAAATTGACGAATATAAACGCAATGATCTATAGCTGTCCTTCGACACCCATGACTCATTATAAATGAATCAAACTTCTTGCACCACTGTCTCAGTGCCTGCATCAGCCTATAAAGACTTTTTTCAACTTGCAAGCCATTTATTCCTTTCATGTCCACTGTTCAAGCACAAGGTCTACACTAGCGGCTAAACCTAAGACAACTTTGACAGAAGTCATTTTCACAATAGGAGAGAAAATGTCATTGAAGTCGATAACCTTCGTTTGCAAGAAGCCTTTTAACCACTAACCGTGCTTTGTGCTTCACTTATTTTCCACTCGCATCCTTTTTTTAGCTTGAACACGCACTTATGTTTTAGAACATTCATATCTTTAAGAAGTTGCACTAGCTAGTAAGTTTTATTCTTCTTCAAAGCACTTATCTCATCCTACATAGCCTTCATCCACTCATTTTTATCATCATGAGTCATTGCTTTTCGAAAACTCCCTAGCATCCCTCATCAATAAATAAAATTTACTTGGATACAAGATACTTAGTTAATAATTGACGCTCTTAAGTAAATGTAACACTCCGACCCGAGTGACCCGGATTAGTGGGTAATTACGTGTGTTTTATCGTTAAGAGTGTTTTGGTTTTGTTTTTATTTAGTTTTGAGTCTTGAAGAGTTGTTTGGGTTGAGTTTGACTTGGTCTAAGTAGTTGAGCCCTTTTTCGTAATTTTGGCTTTTGATTGACCTTGTCAGTTTTGCGTCATTTTGACGTCAGCGCGTATATTTTGTTGAGCTTGTCGATCTTTGTAACTGTCTTGGATCCGACCGATTTCGTTTGCTCTCGTTGGACCGTCATTTGACTCAAACTGACATTTGTGTTAACCGTTTGGACTTAAGTGCAATTTGGACTCAACTTTAAGTTATAAAAATCCCAACTACCCAGTTCCTTTCTCTCGATCGTCTCTTCTCACTCTCTGTCTCGTCTCTCTCTCGTCAGCTCTCTTTCTCTCCTTCTCCTTTTTGTTCGACTACTTGAGGGAGGAAGAAAGGAGCTCGTTTGTGTGTGTTCTCCCGGTGGACTGAGCCAAGCAACGACTGTGTGTGCGTGATTTTCGTCCGTAAGGCAAGTATAAGCCCAAGTTGTATGAACACTGATTGATATGGATTTGGTTGTTATGTTCTTGTTCTTCATTGTGTTTCTCAGTATTAGACAGCCCTATTAAGCTCCTTTTGCTGTTCTGTTTCTGTTTCCAGCCGTTTTGCACACTTTCTGTATGACTGTGACAGTTTCAGGAAAATGACTCCGTGCACTCACGGCTAAGCCGTGAAATGTGCTACGGCTAAGCCGTAAAATGGCTTACGGCTAAGCCGATACCCAACCGTAACCCTAACCGTAGAACAGTACAGACTGTTATCTGAAAATAACTGAGAGTTGGCAAAATGCCATTCTTATACGGCCCAGCCTGATCTAAGCCGTACATTGTCTTACGGCTAAGCCGTGGACCAGGATACGGCTGAGCCGTAGAGCAAAATACGGTTGAGCCGTAAATCCGGATGGACATTTGGGGAGCCTCGGCTCAGCCGCAGTGCATATTACGGCTAAGCCGTAAGATGCCACCGCTAAGCCGTAAGGTTACCTACGGCTACACCGTGTGAACCTGGAGAAAGACATAAAAAGGACTAGGCTTAAGCAAAGGACCGTATATGACTTTCATGTTAGAATGTAGCTAACCTGAACATGCCCAATGGAATGTTTGAATGACATGAATGATCTCGAGGGCTGCGAATCATTCATGGACAGTTATCCAGTTGTTTAGCACCTCCCCATGGGTGTTGGTTTAAGGGACTTCGGTGCACACTCGAGACACTGCAACACTAGACAATGGTGCATCGGATAACTTAAAACTACATCAACATGCACGGTTAGAAACACTGGATAATTAGTGTAGGCTTGGCTTGTAATTGATCCCTGATTCGTATAAGTACTTGATTTGTTGATTTGTACAGCATATTGATTACGGTTTATGCCCTCTTATATGTTCTGCGCTGGACCTCTCGATTCTGTGGGAAATGCAGCAACCCCAGAGCGAAGCCCGGGCGGGACCATTCTATTGTTGTGTATTGTGTCTTACCATTGCTCCACTGGAGTATTTGCATCAGTGCTTAAATGATATTAGTACTTGAGCTTGTTCTTGGTAACTGCTTATCTGCATTCAGTATTCGTATCAGTATCCGTATTATTTGCATTCAGTATCAATTTATGTGATGCACTTCCTATTGTTCGTTCAGTATGATATGTGTGATATGTGAGATCTGTCAGTAATATGATATGTTTGATTGAGCGAGGTGCATCATCTGATTGATTGTGATTGGTATTGGCACTACTGAGCCTCAGCCTTAGGATACCCGACGGGGTTAACTTTGGTTTAGTTTATGTGTTGCCTCTGCAGAGTGTTCTGTCCTGGGACTCCGGACCCCGGGAACTAGAGACCCATGCGTACCCTGGCCCGGTCACTGGTGTTCTCATTCCGACCGCTCTCGTAAGGGAGAAAATGGCCAATGTAGTAGCCACTTTGATTGTTATCTGTTTATGATTCTTACAGCATGCTTATTCGTTTGCATATTTGCTTAGTATACGAACATGATTTCTATGGATATTGCACTGTGACTAGCATTCATAATTAGACACAATTCGTGTTATCTTCTTGTTGCTTATACTTTGCTAAGTCGTTGTACTTATAAGTGGTTTTTGTGTGTTGCAGGCTCAGATCCCTCTCCCGATCCTGCGTCGGTCGACCCGACTCCAGGAGAGGCTCGCGAGGCCCCCTCCGGCCTAGAGGAGTGGACTTGATCCATCCTCCAGAGTACGGTTTGCATCATCTTGTTCTCCCCATTCATTGAGTCTGCGTCTATTGAGGGGATTTTTCCGTATTTGTAAAGTGGGCCTTGAGTGATATCTGTATTTTGTATTTTGAGTACTGTAAGCCCGCTATATTGTCATACGTTCTTGTATTTGTTCTTGTTATCAATTCATGGTCTTTTGTGATCCATTGTATCTTTTTAGTATGTTGTTATATGCCTTGATACGTACAGCTTCCGTGTACAGTTGTTTGCACGTGTGAATGATCCCTTGTGTGTGTATGCTTGGACGGGGTCCAGGTGTGCATGCACGGGAGTACGTGTGTCATTGGTTAGACTTTCTCTGACCCCCGGTCCCTGGGCTCGGGTTGTGACAGTAAACCTTCTAGCTTGAGGTTCCATGGTTTTTTATCGAGGAGATTGCAACTCCCCCTACTCAACACCCTCATAATCTGGCAACTCCTGTGCCTCATCATGATCGGAATCATTTTGTGCACCTTCTCCACCTGTAGTCTGCATCGGAGAAGGATTTGGTGTGAGATCAACCACTCTATCAACTATTTATGTAGACTTTTTAGTTTTCTCAATACCTCCAAAGAACCTATTTTCATGGAAAACCACATTCTGCTTTAATAAATTCTTCATTTTTCTATATCCTATAACCTGTAGCTAAAATCATCTCCACCATAGTCAAGAAATATGCAACTTATTGCCTTATCGTCCAACTTTGAATACTGCTCCTTTAGTACATGTGCAAATGCCTTGCAACCAAACACCTTCAAATTTGAATAGGAAGCATTTTTACCTATCCATCTTCTCTCTGGAAGATCAAAATCCAAAGGAACTGTGGGAAGCCAATTAATCAGATAACCGACAGTCAGAACAGCTTCAGCCCAAATTGGTTTAGGCAACTGTGCTACTCTCATCATATATCTCATCCTTTTAAGAATAGTGCGGTTCATTCTCTCTCCACATTATTGTGCTGTAGAGTACTGAGAACTATCTTTCCATGTCAAATTTCATACTTCAATCAGTAGCTTCTAAACTGGTTGGACGTGTACTCACCACCATTATCTGTGCAGAAACATTTTAAGAGTTTACCTGTATCTCTTTCAACCATGACATAAAATTGTTGAAAAATCTGGAACACCAGATCCTTTGATTTCAATGCATAAACCCAGACTTTCCTGACTACATCATCAATAAACGTGTCAAAGAATTTATTGCCACTAAATGACTCTACCTCCATGGGACTACAAACATCAAAATATACCAAATCCAACACATTAAATTTCAGTTTTGATATCGAAGAGAAAACAACCCTATACTATTTACCAAACAAGCAATAATCACAAGGATTAACGGATGAACCTTTGGAGTAAGGAATTAAATCCTTCTTTGCCAACATCTGGAGTCCTTTCTCACTCATATGTCCCAATCTCTTGTGCTACAGATTCGGAGACGAACTGTCTTGAACAACATTCAACACACCTTTACACAGCTTCGCATGTATTTTGTACAGTGTATTATCCGCTTTCCCTCTCGTAATAACAAGAAACCATCTAGTGAGTTTCTATCTACCAATCCTGAAATAACTCTCAGAACCTGTTCGATCTAATGTAGTCCTGGAAATCAGATTCAACTACAGATTAGGAACATGTCGCTCATCTTTCAATGTTATTGTGCAACTAATATTAGCTTGAATGTAGACACCACTAATCCCAACAATTTTTGAATGACTCATGTTGTGCATTTTCACTGTACCAAAGTCTCCAACTTTGTACGTCGTGAACATCTCCTTACATGGAGCAGCACGGTAAGATGCTATTGTGTCAACAACCCACTTAACTTGATTATCTACAATACTCAAACACTCGTCATCATCGCTGGCGAGAATAACTACTCCCTATTCTAAAATAGCAGTAATGTTTTCATCGTCATTCTTCTCCTCATTGTTGGTTTCTTTTTGTTCCTGCAAAGCAAAATAATTTTTTCTGGATGTAGCCCATCTTGCCATAGAAAAAACATTTCACAGACTTTTTTCTAGTCCGTGATCCACCTTTAGACTTACCACAACCCCCTTTGGTCCTTACTCTTACTCCTCCCCCTTTTCTTAGTAACAAATACCTGTGCATTATTTGTCTCTGTAGTTTTCCTTTTAGTTTTTTCATTCTGTAAGCTACTAATAGCCTGACTCATAGACAACACACCATCTGGAATAGAGTTGCTCACGAAAATAACCAATGTTTCCCATGTATCTGGCAAAAAACTCAAAAGCAACAAAGCTTGCATCTCATCATCAATGACTATATTCATTGTGGCTAACTGATTCACCACACTTTGGAACTCATTAATCTGATCATTAATCTAACCACCCTCCTTAAATTATGTTCACAAGCTTTCTGATCAAGAAAGTTTTGTTCACTGTAGTCGTTTTATTAGCTTTTTTGAAAGGATATGCGCATTGGTTTTATTAGACACATGGTGAAATATACTATTATCAACCTATTGTCTAATATGGCCAATGGCCTTTATGTGCATCTTGTTCCAATCTGCATCATTCATATCTTTTGGTCAAGCACTTTCCCCCTCAATGGGATCATAAAGGTCTATGCAATAAAGGATGTCCTCCAACTTTGGTTTCCAGATCAACCAATTAGTATGGTTGAGCTTAACCATGGTAGTATTCATAGTATTGTTTTCCATTTCAATTAAGCAAATAAGAAAAACAAACAACTAATAATGATCTCAACTCTTACACCATCTTGTAGATCTCATCACCACGACCACGCTGGAAGAAACCAATCTAAAATCCGACCAGAGATGGCTATAATATCGCTGAAACAGTTTTTCACGATCTGATTGGTCAAACTACCTTGTTGACCGTCAAACTGCTAATCTTCTTCCACAGACGTGTAAATCTGCTCAAAAAGAGTCCGTAGCAGTAGATAGATCTCTGATGGACTTCAGATGATCAATATATAGTGACAGAAAGTTTATGTCATCAATCCCCGGTCAAACTGCCTTTGACTGTACCGCCTGCTGATGTCACTGCTTGTATTAGCAGCTGACATCTCTGCTGACCTCAGTGACTATTGCGGTGGGCTAGGCGCTGCTCACGGGTTCAGGTCGACCTGACCTGACCTAACTAGGCCCGCTACCAGGCCTTGAACAATTGGGCCTCTTCTACAACATGTAAGGTCAAAATTGACCAAAACTAACCTGGCCTCAGATTCGGAAAAAACCCCAGGCGCAGACCTTCGTCCCCCGCATCTCTGTTTTGCAACAGAGGAGGAAAAAACCTCTAGCGGCCTAGCCCTTCTTGTCTTCTTCCTTGAGTCCAGTGAGGCAAAGGCGACGGAAGGAGGGTGGCTGCAACGGCGACAGTGCGCGATTCCTACAAAGGTCGTCTTCTCCATGCACAAAGGCGATCAGGCGCGCTTGTCTTGTCCGATGGTGGGCAAGAAGGCAGCGACAGTTATATAACACGAAGAGAATCACTCTTCTTCTATGCCTAGACAGAGACAAAGCAAAGCTTACTTCGATCTTTTTCTCCACAGTACTTAATTTCTTTTGCAACTTCGGAATTGCAGAACCCCAACGTACGAGAACCCCCTTCAATATCTTCTTCTTCAGCAACGTGAGGCCCATAGAGTATGTCACGCCCCGAACCCGAGAATTGGGAATTTGGTGTGGGTTCCGAAGAATGACGCACGTACCCGTGACAATTCGTGCCATGATCAAACACGTACGAACTGTCACAAGGGTGATCCACAGGCACATGCGAGGACAATCCACAAACACGTATCATCATTATTAATAATCAAGCGGAAACCTGGAGATTTCACTTGTAAACATATCATGAGCATCCATAAAATATACATTCATTTCCACTCCATTAAGAACAAAGTCTAATAATTAGTACATCCAAATACATAAAACCCATAGATAATTAAAAAGGGTAAAATAACAAAATGAATCCCAAATGTCTTCCTATGATGCCATGACATTTCGCACTACGGAGGAGGATCATGAGAAGATGTCCTCCTCGTTCCATTCGTTCACGTTCCGAGGTAACGTTGGGGTTCCCTCCGGGATCGCACTGACTGCCGGACCGGCAGCGGGTTCCGCACCTGTAACACTATAGTAACTCAGTTAACACGACGGTTAAGCAATGATAAGGATACATGAACTTATTCATAGTAGATCGACTGAATTTAAAACAAATGACATAGTAGTTAATAGCATGAATACATTATATCCAGTTGACAACTGAATCTCCTCCCATAGTGATATTGTCCACCTTGGGCAGAGCCCCCTGGGAGTACCCTCACGGTTTACTTCTGGGCAGAGCCGCCCCGGAATACCCAAAACGCATTACAACTTCTGGACAGAGCCGCCCCGGAATACCCAGAACGCGTCACGAGGGGAATGCGACACTCTCTCTTAAGCAGTGCGGGACTTTGCTAGGCAGAGCACCCCGTGAATACCCATTTAAGAGGTCCACACCCACCGCTCACGTTAGAGATGTCAATCATGGAATCACAACTACGTAAGATACTGATTATCCAATGCATATTAATATAAACCAATGCAATGAATATAAGCTAATGCAATTAGATCATCGGTTATCAGGGACAACGCCATCAATTCTCTATTAGGTGATCCGGTTTCCAAGGTCATTTAACCCGGTGTATTCATAAGGTGTTCGGTGTCCCGGTGTTACTATTCTTGGTGTTACCGCATGGGTATACAAGGGTACATCACCTTATGCCCACACCCGTGGCCTGACATTGGAACTAAGGTCTCTGTTCTGTGGTTTGAGGAAATAACCCATCAGTAGGCTCCCATAGACTATAGGAAGTCCATAGTTAAGCTTAGAATTCATTTTTTTGAACACTTTTCAATAACCTGCCAGTCAGGCTTACCCGACCGATCGGGTGAAGGTCCAACCGGTCGGGCCCCTTCCAGAAGTGGAATTTGACCAGTCGGCTGGGTGATAGACCGGTCGGACTATCTAATGAGGTAATCGACCAATCGAGCTTCAGGACCGACCGGTCGGCCCTGAAGCGATTTGTGACGAAGGGGGGTTTCCCTTCCAACGGACTTTTCCTTCCAATACCCCATTGTACCTGCACTAAAACCACTCCACAAGCTTCCATTCCACACCCTTGGGTTCCCTAAAAGGCCATTAACATCTTATTCATCCAAAACCACCATAAATCATCACTTAATCCATACATTTTCCAAAGGGCTGCGAAATTGGGTAAAAATCATACAATCCATCGAAATCTAAGAAATCAAGTCATGCATGTAAGATTATGTATCCTTATACTTGCCTTGTGCTTGGTGCTTCACTTAAATCGATTTGCCCTTTGATTAGATGAAGAATGAAGCTCTCTATAATGAAAACCTAGCACATGCATGAAGAGAAAGAGAATGAAATGCATGCACGTCAAATGGATGGGTTCTCTTGACCCTTAATAGACTCGAGAACTGAAATGGAAAGGGGTTCCCATACCTCAACTCGTTTTCAAGCAATGGGGGAGGAGAGGGTGCCTTGATTCCAACAAGGAGCAAGGAAAGGATGAAGAAGAAGAAGAAGATTCCAAGTTTGATGCATGCAAGCCTTGAATCACCACAAAATGAGCTGAAAGATGATGGAAGACGACGATGGAAGAAGGGGGGGAGCCGGTGCTGCAACGAGAGAGAGAAGGAGGAGGAATGGGATCGATGGGGTTTTGGGGATTTTTATAGGAATGAAGTTTCTGGATTTACAAGAAAGCCCTCTTAGTTTCTAAATATTTCTGGTTTTAGTCAATTCGGGTTTGAATGGATTGGAATGAGTCCAAATGGATTTAGGCCAAACATAGAAGATGTCCAACAAGATGAGACTCACCCAATGCAACCGGCATGGTGCAATTATGATGCCAAATCATGAAAATACTAAAACACAAAGGTCTTGAACTACCTAACGAGGTTTGAACCCAACCCATCTAGCAATCCATGACCCGAAATCTTGAGATTTGGGCTCAATTAGCCTAATTACTCATTAATTAAAGTAAAACCAACTTAATCATTATAAATTATAATTATTCGGGGTTGGGACCTTACAGAGTACCTCTGATCTCTTCTGCAATGGAGATTGCAAAAATCCAAACTCCAAGCGAAAACCGATCCGTCGATCTTCCCACGCAAACCCTAGCCTATGTCTGATATGACTTGTCATACTCGTGTGTGCACCAACTTAAGCAAACATGAACGGAGAATCAACCACACGAGAAGACAATGGTTCGACAAAGAAATCAATTTCCACATGGTTCTTCCACTATCACAACATCTATGTAGGGATACAAATTACATCTCATATATATATATGGGAAAATATTCAAGTGCATCCATCCCTCATCATATTGGTGAGGGACATTCCCTTTTTGGTAAGCATTAATGTGCAAAAAGACAAAAAGGAACCCCTTTTTGACCTTTAATAGGTCAAAAAAGGAAATATCCTTCACCAAAATGGTGAGGGATGGATGCACTAAAATACTCCCCATATATATATATATAATGGTGACAGATACTTTCTATTTTGAAAAATATTAATATACAAAAAAACAAAAGCATCACACCTTAGCCCACCTTTTTTACATTAATAGGTCGAAAAAAAAAGTGTCCCAATAGATGCATAGTAGTCTCTCTCTTTATATATATAATCTCAACTTTCTTAGCCCTTAAGAAAGCTATCCTTAGAAAGAAAAGTCCAAATACAATTAGAAGACTACTGTTAGTAAACAGAAAAGTTCTAATACAATTAAGAGACTAACCAAAACTTTGAACTCACTTGGTCTGGACCCATTTGGCCAATAGTTGTGGCCTATGAGCACTTGAGTTTAGTTTAGATGAGTTGAATTTAGAACTGGCACTAGGTTTCCGTTGTCCATGCATGTGGTGATGACTGGGAGTTAAAGGCTGGTGTAGAATAGTTTCAAGGATTATCCCAAACAATGGGCAAACTGCTACATGACCAACAACACATCATTTTATTATTATTATTATTATTTGGAATGTTTAGAATATTTTGATTAAAAAATGAGAAACCAACAACAACAATCTCTGAACTATTGAAGTAGGCCTCACCTAGTCATTTTACATCTTCTTAGCATGTGCCTTTTATATTCACTTTGGTAGCCCACAAAGAATCCCTTCATTTTTAGTACTTGTTCTTTTACAAGAATTTCTGCCAAGAGTTTGACTAGTTGTAGTTTTTGGGACATGCTATGACATCTTGTACCATGATATTTTCAAATGCCATGTTTCTTCATAAGCATTTCAGAATTTCACCTAACTGAAAGGTCAAAATTCAAGAATTCCAACACCTTAGCTTTTTGGTGGAATTCCTAGATGCTCAAGTACAATAGAGAGTTTTGGAATTTCACCTTGCTAGAGAATTTCAAATTTTTTCGAACATGAATTCCATGAATTCCACAAAAGAAACAGGGTTAGAATTTGAACTTAGAAAATCCAAAATTTAAATAGCCTTGGCCCATCAGAGTTTTATACCTATTATTTTAACTCTATGATGCCTTCGCCTAATTTTATTTATTTACCTCTTTTTTAATTTTTAGTTAATAATCATCATAGCTTTATCTTCTTTATATCATTATCATCATAGCCTTATCTGCAAGAGCCACCTTTGTGTGTTTCACTTTTTTTATCAATGCTGATTTTTTTTTTAGTAATTTACCAATGCTATTTAAAATCCATGCTTTCTCAATTCCAAGATCTATTATATTTTCCTCTTGGCTTCATTTAAAGTTTTTTTTTCACCCTTTGAATTGGTTCATTGAACTTGGAACTCTTTAATACGTTATATATAAATAATTTCTTAACTTCATAATTATGTCCTTTTTTGTAACCTGGTCCATTTTCCTTTTTTATTATATATATTTCTTTTAGTGACAGTTACAACACTCCGTATTACACATGGAATAAATACATAACCAAATATAAAGTGAACCCAAAAGGAAATAAAAGTGGAGGACGGCCTCCTACTGCTAAGTTTTCACCTGTCTATCTAAGTTTTAACCTATACATGCTATCTTCCCTCACACGAGGTCTATGTCCCTCACCCGAGGGATCTATCACCTCACCTAAGGGCATGTCCAGTCCCCTATAGTTAGTTACTAGAAAAAGTTTGGCCTTGCAATTTATTTATTTATTTTTTAATAGTTTGACCTATTTACCCCTTTTACTCTCCTATCAACTAATAATTGAGATTCAGTGAGTAAAAACCTTACGGTGACCGCGGCGGGACCTGATCATCACCAATGCGGTTTTTTGACAGAGGATCCGGACTCATCAACTAAATATGCACCCTACGTTCTAGTTATGTACTTCCTAGGTGAGCATGTTTAAATGCATCCCTTCAACCTCAGTACAATCAATCTCATGATTTGCACTTAATTAATTTGGCAGTCACTCATTTGGTCCAAACCCAATGTTAGAAAAGTCGAATGATTTGTAACTCAACAACATTTGAGACCAACCTTAATTCATAACCGAACCTTCTGATCACCTTCTGATCCTTCAACTCCTATGGTTGTGATGCATCTAGGTGGGCCCCTGGGGGCTGCACTTGCAGGGGCTAACCTACATACACGGATTTTGGGCAGTCATCATCTTCCAAAGCAAAACTTGAAACGATTGGATCCATATTAAAAAAAAAATACATGAAAAATATTGGTCCGCCCCCAAAACCCATTAATTGAAAGTTTGGGGTGTGGCCCTAAAGCTTAACTACCTGTTTGTGTCCACACTCAAACAAAAATCCCACCTGGATCTTGATTATGCTCACTTGTGTCATAACAGAACTAATGCCAAAACTCATAATCATCTCGTATCATTACTCGCTCTATAGATATACTCTGGTTAATACTCAAGGCGTGGGCCCTATCATACTTAAGCAGCAGCCAAAGGACTGAACTCCATTAGTCAGCGCAGGTTATTTTCCCTTGAACATGTATAGAATTTTTGTGAATGGTTAAAAAGCATCGACCCTATTCCTAATTCTCAAAACCATCTGATATAAGTCCGAACCCTAACACAAATTACCCCATTGAGCTAAACCCTCACACAAATTACTCATCCCTATTTCATACAGATTTGACCATTATCAACCATTGGCTTGAATCGCCAAAAAAGATGGTTTTAATAAATAAAAAAAAATGGTTAAACTTGGAGGGTCTGGAATATGTGATGGGATGTTTGGTAAATTCACCGTGCGCTCTGTTTGTTATTAGTAAAGTGAAATTGGTGAATTCACGATGCCCTCTATTTGTTATTAGTAAAGTGAAATGATGAGTCATTTTAATAGATCACAAACTAAAGGGAATTTCTAAATTAACAGCAAAAATTTCTCAATTGAGACCACATTTAAAAAATAATAATTAAAAATTCTCCAAAATTCCCCAACCCCCTTCTCTCCTCACACACCTTCCCTCTCCCTCCCTCTCTCCTCCCCTTCCCCACCTCCTCCTCTGGCAAAGATGAGCTCCAGTGGCGGAGGGGGTCTTTCCCTCTCCCTCCTCTCCCATTACTCTCCCTCTTCCTCTTACTCCTCCTCTCCATTTAAACCATATGGCCCAACCCCATTTAAATAAGCCCATTGGCCCAATAACTCATGAAAGACATTTGTCCTGTCTTTGTAAATCCATGAGATCGCATAGGCTTCCTTGCGCAATTCTTCCAATTCATTCAACTATAATTTCCTCTTGGATCCAGCCTTATCCATATCGAAGTTAAACTGTTTAATGGTCTAGTATGCTTTATGCTCAAGTTCCACCGGGAGGTGGCATGCTTTCCGGTAGGTAAGCCGACACAGAGACATCCCAATTGGAGTTTTTTGCAATCCTTCTGTTTTTCTAATTTGAATGTTTGAATCCGAAGAAACATGTTGTTCATCTTTTTTCTGATATGATTGAAGTTCTTTACCACTTCATAGAGTACTAGCCTGAACATACTCATAATAGTTAGGGCCAGTCACGTCGGTCAGCTCAAACTGCCCTTTTGGGTTTAAGAGGGGTTGGGCTAGAGAAGTTCCCTTCCCTTGACCTTAGAGGGTACATTTGATTTGCTCGATTGAGGACTCTAATCTTTTTATAGCTTGTTGGCTATTTTGAATAGCTTATTAATTACTCTGAATAGTTTGCCAATTAATTAGCAAATTCTGCTTTGTGTCATGCTTGAATTGTTGCTGAGATTGCATGAACATATGGAGTGTCTCCTCCAAAGACTTATTTTGAGCTTGTGGTGCAAAAGATGTGTTTTGTTGTTAAGGCATGTATGTACCAATATTTAACTATCTTCGGGGGTTAAACTCTTGGTTTGAATTCGGTCCATTCCTCAAATTGAAGTTAGGGTCTCAAATTGAAGTTAGGGTGGTTCCTCTATGACGGATTATATGTGTTTTCCATAGTAATGGTATTGAACAGCTTTTGATAGGAATTCAAAGCATTAGCCTATTCTTGTAGTGCTTCATGTAGGGTAGGAATTGTTGTACAGTCCTCAAAAAGATGAGCATCGGAAGCGCAAACACCACAAACAATTGTAGTTTCCTTGTTATTTCCAAGTCTTAGGGCTTCCACTTCTCTTATCAGTTTGGCTTGGAATTCAATTTGATCTTTCAATTAATTATACCCTCCCCACTTAGACTGATTTAATAGCTTGAGATGATCTACACCTTCAAAAGTGTTACAGTTTTGAGCATTTTTGGTAATTAGTTCCAGAAATTTCCATGCCTCATCAAGCTGTTTTATTATTATTATTATTATTATTATCAAATCTACCATTGCACATAATTTCGATAAACTTGCAGGTCTCCATAGTTAAATTTTCATAAAAGATATCAATAAGCGACCAAATTTCAAATCCATGAGGACATGTAAAAAGTAATTCGTTGAATCTTCCCCCACACCAAACTAGAATTCTCTTTCTTTTCACCCGAACATCATGATTTCTCGCTTTAGAGAGTTGGTTTTATGCTAAGGAAAAAATTTCTTCATAAATTATGTGATCAATGCATCCCAAGTAGTTATTGAATTTGGTCTACCGGTGTAGAGCCAAGCCTTTGCTTTGTCTTTCAATGAAAAAGGAAAGAATCTAAATTTCACAAAATCGGCCCCCATATTAGGAAATTAAAGTGTGGTGCATACTTCTTCAAATTCTTTCAGATGTATGTATTCACTTTCAGATTCAAGCCCATTTTACTTAGGTAAAAGTTGCATCACACCAAGTTTAATTTCAAATTGGCCCGCAATGGTGAGCATAACCATGCACGAAGGTGTAGTTTGTTGCCCAGGGTGTAGATAGTCACATAAGGTCCTAGGTGGTTGGTTCACCTCACTGTGGTTCCCATTAACATTCTGATTTGGGTTTACATCAGGGTTACTTGCCTCTGCACTATCCATTGGAGATAATCTAGGACTCAAAGGTCTAGGAGATTCGTAGACTTCGATGAGTTTCTTAACCCAAGATTCTCTTCTTTCCAAACGATGCACTAACTCTTGTTGCTAAATTGGCTTCTTACTCATGTAATAGTGTGGGCAATATGGAGAGGGCTAATCCTTTTTTATACTTTTTTAGAATTTTTTAAGAAGACTAGTGAAAAAAAAAAAAAAAAACCTAATCTAAACAAGCAGCAACTGAACCACTGTTAAGGTTGAGGAGTGCACCTAGGCCTCCAACCAAGTCTTATGAAACCAACCCAACCACATAAACTCCCACATAGGTGGTGAGGTGACAATGCACTTGGCAAAGGTCTCGCTTAAGAACCACTTTCCTAGAACAAAGTCCCTCTCTCCTTTAGTGGGACAAGGCTTACCTAGACATCAAGGTGATCAACGAACGCAATTGTCAGCTTCCAGTGTCCTCCCAAAAAGAGCTTCCTATCAAGCATAAATTCTATTATAAGTTGAAAATGGTAACTTTTAGCCAATTTCAGAAGTTTCTAAAAATAAAATGATGTGGTATTTCTAAATTAGCAATGCACTTTCCTATTCCAAATTAAGGCGTTCTATTAGTGCATGCATGCACCTACTATTTCTAGAGAGATGCAAAAAAATAAAGCATACCCACAAAACAATTAAATGAGGAAAGTTAAAGAGTTACCTTAGTTAGCGCTTCCTGATCACGGTGCCAAAACTTGATCGTAACTCTAAGTGCACAGTGCTGATGGAGTAATAATTCTTGTGAGTCTAGGAAAATTCATAGGAAGCATATAGTCGCCAAATTCCAAATTGAATTTATCCTATAAAAAAATTACGAGCAACCTTACTCCCCTATAAAAAAATTTTTTTAGATATCAGCTGGTTAGGGACATGGGTATATGACTAGAATGTCTAAGTTTCAATCCTAATGGAAAAAACAATCAATGTTGATATCAAATAGGATTTTAAAAAAATCAATGTCGATATCATATAAGATAGATATTTTGAATGGTATAAATTATAAAAGTGGGCTATTACATATGATTTTCTTCCCCAAGGAATCATACGACAATTCTTAGAAAATTTGAATTTATTTCACGTTCTTCATGAATCTAAGAGTATGCTATACTTCTGATAATAAGAAATATCTCACACCACCAAAAAATGTAGGAGTTATTTTAAATGGCTGAAATTTTATTTAAGAATCCATTGTAATTGTAAGTTTTGCATGAAATCACAGCCTATTTGTTTAAATTGAGTAAATTAGGAATTCATAGTCAAATGGCCTCTTACCAAAATTAATGAAATAAGTGAAGGATTTAAGGTAATGGTTTAGATGCAATCTTGACTTTCATAGTATTTGAATTACTAAGTTAATGGCTGGGTATTCATTTTACTTTTCCTTTTATTTATTTATATCAAAGGGTGAATATTTGATGATCATTTTTGGATATCCACCTTAGCATGTGTTCGTTTAGCTGCCTTTCCGTGCAAGCAGAAACCAAACAATTTTGCTCGCCTCACTTGCTTCCTTCACTTGGTGCAACTCATTTTGCAAATGCATGCTTGTGATAATTTCTAACTCCGCCAGTTTTTGCTGTGGGTCCCAAGTCTGAGTAAAGGAAGAGGGTTGCATTAGGTAAGTTGACAACCAGCATAAAACTTTGTCATAACCCAAATATGAATTCTGAGATTACAATTTTTCGCGATAAGTCTAAGGTGTTCCCCGCTTTAAGCGACGCATTGCAGCGTCGCCCAGCTACAGTGAAAACTGTGCAAGGGCTACCGCACGACTCTAGGTTAGTGCGATTAAAGAAGTTAGTCCATGAGAAGAAGAGGAGGAATAGGAAAATTAGACTTACTACTTGGAATACAGGAACCTTGACAGGCAAGAGCATGGAGTTGGTTGAGGTAATGAAAAGAAGAAAAATTAATGTAGCTTGTATACAAGAGACAATGTGGAAAGGGAATAAAGCAAAGGAACTCATAGATAGGTATAAGTTTTTCTATGCAGGAAAGAGTAATACAAGAAATGGAGTGGGTATAGTTGTAGATAAGGATTTGAAAGAGAGAATTGTGGGGGTAAAGAGGTTTGATAAAAGAATTATAGCAATTAAACTAGTGCTAGAGGAAGACATAATTCATATTATCAGTGCATATGCTCTCCAAGTAGGATTAGTGGAAAGTGTGAAAAGACAATTTTGGGAGGAGATTGATGATTTAATGTGAGAAATCCCAAATAGTGATAAGATTTTTCTTGGAGAGGATTTAAACTGGCATATAGAAAGAGATAATAGAGGATATAAGAGAGTGCATGGAAGGGAAGGATTTGGAGAAAAAAATGAATTCGGAAACACTATATTCGACTTTGCAGTGGCATTTGATATTGTAGTAGCAAATACTTACTTTAAAAAGAGAGATGCGCATTTAATTACTTTAAAAGTGGGAGCAATAGGAGTCAGATAGACTTTTTTTTAGTTAGAAAACAGGACTGATTAGCTTATAAAGATTGTAAGGTTATCCCAAGAGAGAGTTTGACTACGCAACATAGGCTCGGAGTTTTAGATATTTGCATTAGAAGTAGAAAGAGAACAGTAGTAAACAAAATGGACCCTAAAATAAGGTGGAGAGATTTAAAGGGGAAAAGAGCAAATATATTTAAGGACAAAATGATTGAGAAGGGAGAATGAAATCTTGAAGGAGAAACTATAGTAATGTGGAAACAAATGGCAAATTACATTAGGAATGTTGCAAAGGAGGTACTTGGAGAATCAAAAGGAAAGAAATATATTAATAAAGAAACATGGTGGTGAAGTGTGGAGGTTCAAGAAGTTATTCGACAGAAAAGACATTTCTACAAAGTTTGGCAGGGGACTAAGAGTATGAAAAATTTTGAGCTGTATAAGAAGGCAAAGAAAGAAGTTAAGAAAGTAGTAAGTAGTGCAAAGTTCAAAACATACGATGACTTCTATAATAGGTTGAGAACAAGAGAATGAGAAAAGGATATTTTTAAGCTCGCAAAAATAAGATAAAAGAAAAATAGGAACTTAGATCATATCAAATGTATCAAGGACAATGAGAAAAATGGTCTGGTGAAAGACAATGACATTAAAGAAAGGTGGAAGGAATATTTTAAACATTAAAGCGAATAAAGACAAGAAAGGCAACAGGCCCAGATGGTATTCCGATAAAGGTATGGAAATGCTTAGGAAAGGTTGGGGTGAATTGATTATATAGACTATTCAATAAGATACTTGTGACAAAGAAAATACGAGATGAATGGAGAAGAAGCATTATAGTACCTATATATAAGAATAAGGAAAATATACAAAATTGTACCAACTATCAAGGGATTAAACTTATGAGTCATACTATGAAGTTATGGGAGAGAATAATAGAACAAAGACTCAGACAGAAGACCAAAATATCTGAAAATTAATTTGATTTTATGCCAAGGATATCAACTATGAAAGCTATCTTTTCACTTAGGCAATTAATGGAAAAATATCGAGCAAAGAGGAAAAATCTACAAATGGTCTTTATTGATTTAGAAAAAGCCTATGATAGTGTACCGAGGAATTTAATTTGGTAGGTTTTAAAAAAAATATATCCCCAAAGGTTACATTGAAATTTTTAAGGATATGTATGAAGGAGCAGTAACAAATGTAAAAACCACATTGGAGAAACAGATAAATTTCCCGTGACTATAGGTTTACATTAAAGATCAACCTTAAGCCCTTATCTCTTTGCATTAATTATTGATGAGTTAACTGTGCATATTTAAGAAAAAGTACCATGGTGTATGTTATTTGCAGATGATATAGTATTGGTGGATAAATTAAGAGATGCTGTAAAATCAAAACTTGAGAGCGGCGGGGGGCATTAGAATCTAGAGGCTTTAAAATAAGTCGTTTAAAGACAGAATATATGGATTGTAACTTCAGCGGACATATATAAAGTATTGAAACCACTGTCAAAATTGAAACCCATAAGATACCACGCAAGAATTCTTTTTGGTACTTAGGCTCGATAATTAGTAAAGATTGGGTGATTGACGAAGATGTGGAGCATAGAATAAAAGCTGGATGGCTAAAGTAGAGACTAGCTTCTAAAGTGCTTTGTGATAGATGAATGCTAACGAAATTAATGAGCAAATTTTACAAGACAGTGGTTAGACCAGGTATGACATATGGATCAGAATATTGGTCAATTAAGAAGACGCATATTCATAAGATAGATGTAACAGAAATGAGAATGCTTTTATGGATGTATGGTAAAATTAGGAAAGATAAAATTAGAAATGAGCATTTTCAAAAGCATTTAGGGGTAGCACTGATAGGGGATAAGATTAGAGAAACCTGTTTAAGATGGTTTGGGTATGTTGAGCGTAGGACAGTAATGGCACGATAAGAAAAGTTTTACTATACAGGTGGATGGCCCATCAAGAGGTAGGGACAGGACGAAGAAAATATTGATAGAAGTCATTGATTCAGATATTAGAAGTTTAACTTATCGAAGGATTTAGCTCAAAATAGAACAGAATGGAGAAACAGAATTCATGTAGGCAACCCAACATGGTTAGGATAAGGCTTTGATGATGATGATGCTTGTGATAATTTCTATCAAAGTAATTGAAATTGGAAAAAGAAAAAAAAAACAGATGTGAATAAGCGAAATCTTATCCTACAAGCAATAGTCCACCAATGTGGGGCTCACTTCGGCTCATCTTTCATTAGTGCAACCCCTTTGATAGTCTTTTCATTCCATGATTGGCAAAATTTATACTTTCTGAGCATTCATTCACTATTAGATTGAATCTCAAAAAAATCTAACATTAAACTTTGATAAGACTGCCAATTCAAGGGGTAGGATATTCGAGTAAGGCTGTTTCTTTGGATTCTCATTATCCACCAAGTTGCATCTTAGTTATCCCCACGAACTAGATTGCATATAACTACTTGTACATAGGTCATGCATGAACATTGTCTTATAAAGAGATCTTTCCATCTATTCTATTCCAATATATGAATGCATCCAAGTGGTCACATGAGCCGGACAAATAAGCTCAATACCCAATCTCACACGCAAAAGATTTTTTTGCTAGGCCGAACCATTCCTTCGTCAAGTCAAGAAAATTTTATCATGGCGGTGGCCATCCGTGAGGGTGCCAACCAGTTTGATGGCCCAGATCATGAAGCTATGAGATTGAACTATGTGACAAGAACTTCATGATTCCAAAGATCACAGGAGTAAATAAGCATCATGCTTCTTTTTTTTTTTCAAATAAGCCTAGCATTTTAAACTTTGAAAAGTGGGAATGCAGAGACAGCCCTTATCACGGGAAGAAGATGTCTCTTTATCTTCATCTTCTGGATGCAATTCATTTGTTTTGCATCTATCTAGGGAAAATTTCAAAATACGACATATGTTTTGCTCAGATCTCAAAATAAAAGTTAACTTTCAAAACAGGACTTAAGTTTTCCATATGCATTTCAAATCAGGTTATTGGGCAATAAAAAGGATTTTCTGGTGACTTGTTTCTCCACGTTTTTTAAAATACCCTCCTCTTTACTTTTCTTCCTTTCCTCTCTCTTCTGCTTCTTTATTGAGGGAGGCAGACATATTGAGTTCCGGGTCAAATGACGGGCAGCTGCTGGTTATAGGGTGGGCGTAAGTGAAGCTTGAGTTGAATGGATTTCAACTGCAGTATAGGTTCCAGGAATGCTGAGGGCTTGAGCTTTTTGGTGGTGTGGATGGAAAAAGAAAAAAAAAAGAAAGAAAGAAAGAAAGAAAGAAAGGGTGCAGGTTGACAATGTATTGGGCTGGTTGGATATGGTTGGATTTTGAGTGTGAGGATGATGGTTGTGCGTCTCTGAAGTGGGTGAGTAAGGGGTTTGATGGCTGTGAGAAAAGGCGGTGATGAAAGTGCGTGTATCTGTTTGGGAGGGTGCATTTGATAGAGATGAAGATGATGGTGAAACAAGTTCAAGTAAACCTCGAGTTCCAGTTTTAAAGCTGGCAAGTGAATTAAAGGTGGGTTCAATGGCTGGGTTAGTGGTTAATGAGCTAAGTGGGGTAGGCCGAGAGGTGGGTTCGTGGTTGAGACTTGAGAGAGCAAAGAGTGTACGGAAAGCGTGAAAAATGAGTGGGCTGTCTGAGTTAGATGAGGGGTACTGATGTTGTGTTGGCGTAGTTTGCAAAATGAGACAGCGATCTAGAGTAGTGAGTGGTTAGTGGCTCACTGTGTGAGAGATGATGGTGTTAAGGATTGAGATGTATGTTGAGATGTTGCAGGTGGATATTAAAGATGGGTAGAAGGTAGTACCTGGGCTCCATTCGGGTTTGGTGAGCAGGGTGTGAGTTCTAATGCTGGAGATGTTGCAGATGATGTTGGGAATGGTGATGTTTGGAGGGGCTTTGAGATATTAAGGTAATGGTGGGTCTCGATTGTGTCGTCCACCAAATGAGTTGCTGGACGATGAAGTGGGTTGGAGATGATGATGATGGATGGTGGTGGGGAAAGAGGAGAGCAGGGGGCCTTGGAATGATGTGTTGTGAAGGTGTTTGGTTGACGGTGGTTGTAGATGTGTTGCTTGGCAGATAGAGGTGGGTTGGTGGGATGGCGAGTGTTGGTGTTTGGATGGATGAAGAAGATGGGTAGGAGTAGATGGGTTGGCATGTAGCTGTGCGATTAGACAAGAGGTTGTCTTTCTTTATTACATCGCATAAAAAAGAAACACATTTAAACAAAAAAAGGAGCATATGCATAGTTTAGTTTAAAAATCCAGATTTTAGAATTATCCCTCTACGGCAAAAAAATTAAATAATTGTCATTAATTAATTACTAATTAGTAGGTTTCTTTACAGTAAAAATCCCAAGAAGCAAATAAAAATACTGAAGGTAAATAATTGTTTAAATTACACTACTCAAATACAATCAATCAAACATGATTATTACAAGCACATAAATATAATTCTAAAGCTAGCAAATCCAATCAACCAATCAACACCAACAAAAAAGGAAAAAGAACTAGATTAGAAACTACATGGGATCAACATACCTGATGATCTAGGTTCCTCTCTAACAATGGAGAAATGAGGAAAGATTTGAATCTTCATTAGTGTGTATGAGTTTATAAATGTAAGCTTAGTGTAGAGTTCTACTTGGACAAGGAGATCGACACTCTCTGAAACACCTCCTGAATACAAATTCTCATGCAAAAGTACATGTCTCATGTGGTATTCACGTGAGTGGAAATAATAGAACTCAATGTGCAGCCCACCCATTCAAAATCATAACCGTCCACATATCCCTACATACGTGGGAATATCCTCAAAATTCATTCAATGGGTAGGTCCCAACGGTTGGAGACACTAAGGGGATCCAGACTCTAAACTATGAGGACACTCACTTTTTTTCGTTATTCCAACTAACGGGCTCTCACTTTTATTTTAGTCGAACTGAGGGGCTGGGTGTTGAGAGGCTTGTACATGCAGGGTAATAGGAAGTCATACATCCAAGGGCGGACAACTTGCATGTGCAACATGAAAGTTTGGGGATCGGATCCAGATTTCTAGAATGCAGCAGAATAAAAGAACTCGTAAAAAGCAAACAACCACATAAAACATAACAGGCATACGATTTTTACGTGGAAAACCCAATGCAAGAAAAAACACAAGTCCTACCTAGATCAATAACCAAGCACTAATATCAAACGGTTACAAAATATACTCACAAATCCCCTTTCCAGTCTTTCTGACCTAAGGACCATAGTTCTTCTTGCACAACTCCCTATTACAACAACTATTCGGCGCCATTCACTGCTCTTCGTGCTCGATCCAATGAATCTTCTACGAAAAAAAATGATCTTCTACAAGAGATGTAGAAGCAACAACTCCAGAACTCAATTAGCACAACTGTCTCTCATAGTGCTCTAGAGAATATAAATCTCCAATGTGTAACCTCAACTCAGAGTATGGAGATGGATCACTTTGAGTTGAGAGAGAACCCATATTTATAATCCTCCATTTTGTGGGAAGTACTTATGTTGCCGGAAAATTTGTGAAAGAAAATGAAGATTCACAACATTCAAAATACAGAAAATGAGAGAAAACATATGTTTTTATTTCTCTCTTTCATTTTACATGGGTTCACGGTCTGGCCTTCTGGATGTAGGCTGTTTATATTGAGTTTTGACTCACAGCCCCTCCATCTAGCCTTTGATTGGCCTCAAATTGAATGAAAATAAAATATAATATTTGGAATGAAGCAAAAACTACACAAACTATGCCTGGGCGGTTCGTTTCTAAAAATGAGTGTTCTTTCAGACATAGTCTCCTATCATTCGGACATGCCCTCCTACAACATCTTTTCTATACTCTTTTCACCTCTGTGTTCTCCTACATGATTGCCCATTGAATGTATATCTCTGCTTTGGACTTGGAGATGGTTTTACCAAGGTTTGAATGTATGAAATGGGGTTTTGAATCACAACACTCTTGTAAGTCATCACTTGTTTAACAAAGATTGCCTTTGCATAGTCTAAGGGAATTACTAGTTTTTTATTCCAGCAGGGAGCCAAAGGTTGGGCCATTCTTAGAATGGAGCCATGAGTGGTCTCACCAACCATAAGTGCATCCATATTCCTTTAAGTGAGAGAGACAAAGAGAAGTTGTTGCATCACAGGATTTTGAACTTCGGTAAAGGGTAAAACCGTGGATACTTGGATTTCATCCCTAAAAAGTCACTTCAGAGAATGAAACACAAAGTTCCAGAGAGTTGGGAAGTGCAGAGCCTTTTTTGGCAGTCTCCCCTTTTGTTTATTGAAGAAGAGGTTTTCGAAATGAAAGGATGAGTAACAAATGCCTAAAGGATCGAAACCCCTTCTACAGAGGTGTGGTGGATGTCCTCCTCCCAAAATGGTTGCCTAGGAGCCCTTTTTATAAACCTTAAGAGCAGTTAGGACAGTTTCCTTTTAGTTTGAATTCAAATTGGAGAGGGAAGGAACCGCCAGTAACTGCCATGAGGCCCATATTTGAAATACAATGTTATTTTGGGACATGGGGCCCTATGTGACCCATTTGATGCCTAAACAGGCTTCAATCAGCATGAAACTTCGGGGGTTATCTTTGGACTTCATTTGAACGCTGTAAAGGATAATTTCAGCTTGATTAACCCCTATAGATGACGGAAATTAGCTCCTTAAACCTCATTCCTAAAAGCCATGTAAAGTGGCTTGGAGTGGACCTTGCTTTGCTTGTATCCGGCTCAAATGATATTCAGTTGCTCTGAAACTTTGGTGAGTCGTTACTGGAATTATTTTGAAGCCTTCAGCCAAATTTTATAATATTTGGCCTTTCAGAAGTAGCATTCATATTCCATGTTCAAAAGAAACCATATTCTTATGTTTTTGGGTCAAATGGGACCCGATTGGTTTAAACTTGGAACCATATCTTCAGAAACTATTCTCGACCTTGTGATGTAATTTCATCCATTTTGGGACCTTCTAGTGCAATTTCATTCATTTCCTTCTGGAGATAGATTTATTGAAAGAACTTCATCCATTCTCAAAAGCTTATGGTGGAAGGGGTTTTGCACTGGACTTGTAAACAAATGATCTCAGATTGCACTAAAACTTTGGGGAACTCCACGAATATGTATTTCTTGCCTTCATACCCAATTTCACATCATTTGGACCACTGTAGCTAGGTCAAAGGTGGTGAAAGGTGTCCATATCCGAAAGCACCTAGGACGAGCTGATCTTGGGCCTATTTGTTATTGGAGTGACCTGAAACTTTGAGGGAGTCCTTGAATTGTATTATGAGACCCCCCGTGAAGTTTCATCTTGATTTGACCTTTGGAACTATAGCGAATGCAGTTCCCAGCGCCTCTTCCCGAACAGTCCGAATTTTGAGAACATAAAGCTTCTTCACTGCGTTGAGATTCTCTGCATTGTTTGGGCTTCTTGACTGACTTCAACTGAGCTAAGAGTCACCAAATTTACTTCAAGTGAGCACAAAGCCTCTTGTAGTATTCTTTCAACTGAATGAGCACCTTCCAGGAGTGGATTTGCTCACTTTGTTTCTTGCATTGTATATGTGCACTATTAGGAACATATGAGATTTTTTATGTGCCAACAACTTAGGGTTCCAATAGAACACAAACAAGAAAGTCCTACTTCAAATAGGAAATAAAACAGTGCAGGTCAGTGGGGTTTTTTTGTCAGTGCGCTCGGGCGAGGTTAAGCATCCGCTTGAGCAGGTGTAATGCACTCCCAGTTATTTCGTGCTCTGTTAGTCCAGCTTGAGCGCATATAAGTTCAGCTTGAGCACGGTAGCTTCTGTCTGATCTAGGCTAGCCCACTCAAGCGTGTGTGGAGGGCCGCTAGAGCGCCCTCTGCAGAATTCTTCATTCAACTCTTCGGCAACACAGTATAGTCAACTCTAAAATAATTAGAAAATTACAACTCAATGGAATCCTGAGTTTTGTCCAACCCATGAATTAGCCAACACTCAAAATACTAACACAAGTTAATAGGAACTCACACATGCAAGGAGAACTAGGACATGTGAGGTAACAGGGATTTGAGTTTGGAGCCATAGACCTAATTATTAAGTACGTTTTTAAAAAAAATTTAATTCACTGATTATCTAATATCATTATCTAATATCGTGTAGTGTTAAATTATCTAATATTGTGTAGTGTTTCGTCATTCAGCAGGGTTTATATTTTAATTTTCTATTGATAAAGACTATGCAATGGAGTTACATAATTACATATTTCAATTGAAAAACTGTAGTTTATAATTTTAATTACAGATCTAAAATAAAAAGCTACAGAATGGTGCATGAATAAAATATAATTGAAAGACTGTAGTTTATAATTTTGATGCATGCTTTGCCAATATATACATCATTTAGTAGGTGAAACTATTACGTATATGGCTTATAATACATCAACGCCAAGTTTCCTATTTAAGATGTCTATCTTAATTAAACTATGCTTAATTCTCTCTATTACCTATCAAACAACATATACCAAGAGGGCTGAGAGGTCATGGCCCTCCAAAGTTTAAAAAGAAAATGCTGATTAGATTTCTAAATTGGTCTGTGTGGCCTTCTATGAAACGTCCACCGGTGGGGGTGATGGTTATTATCATCCCATGTAAATTTTGGAATGATAAAGGAATGGTTTAGTGCTATGGGTTAGGTTAAATTAATACAGACACGTAGGACTAAATATTGAAACCACAACATGTGAAAAATCACGAAGGATTACACACACATTAAAAAAATAAAAATAAAAATAAAAATAACTACCTCAAAGTGCAATAGAGACTAAGAAATTCAAATCCAATTGATGCAGGCTAGACCATAAATTGGCCAACCCGTTATGCCAGTCCATAAGCCCAATTCGATATCAAGTTATTTAGGAATGTTATTAGTAGTTTGATTGTATTAGGGTTAATAGGCTTATCGGTATTATCCTGGTTCAAGTCATGGAAACAGCCTTTTCAAAATGAAGGTAAGGCTGCGTACATCTTGCCCCTCCCCAGACCCTGCTATGCGGGGAGCCTCGTGCACTAGGCCGCCTTTTTTTTTATTGTATTAAGATTAATATTAGTGAGTTTCTTATTTTGTTTAGGTTTATTCTAATATTAGTAAGTTCCTCTACTCCCCTTTCTGTCCAGCCGACGACAAGCTCCGGCTGGAAGGACGGGGGCTCTCCCTCCCCCTCTCTCCCTCTCCCTATGCCTCCTCTTCCTCTCCTCTTCCTGTACCTCTCCCTCTTCCTATTCCTCTCCTCTTCCTCTCCCTCCTTCCTCTCCTCTTCCTGTACCTCTCCCTCTTTCTATTCCTCTCCTCTTCCTCTCCCTCCTTCCTCTCCTCTTCCTCCCTCTTCATCACCCTTTTCCTCTCCTCCTCTCCTATCCCTCCATCTTTATCTCCCTTTTCCTCTCCTCCTCCCCTCTCCTCTCCGCCCCATTCAGCCCTACGAGGCCAAACATCAGCGTGATGTTCGGCTTCGTAGGGCTGTGAATGGGGCGGAGAGGAGAGGAAAAGGGAGAGGAAGAGGAATAGTGAGAGGAGAGGAGGAAGAGGAGGAGGGAGAGGAGAGGGATGGGAAGAGGAAGAGGGGGGGGGGGGGGGTTGGAATAGGGAAAGCGAGAGAGAGGGGTGAGAGGCCCCTCCTGCCGGCCAGAGAGGAGAGAGGAGGAAGGGAGAGAGATCTGCAGGGACATTTTGGAGATTTTATTTATTTATTTTTTCTCTTGAGAGTTCAAATTGCTGTTCATCCAGCAATTCTCTATCTCTTATGGTGTTTGCTCCTCTTGTGAGGGTATCCTAGTAGCTAAATCTATTATTGGATTCGATCAATTCTTAAGGAGATTGATCTATATTTTTATTGTGGACTCGTGGCTATGCCAATTGGTATCGAAGCTGAAGAGAGATCGCTGGGGAAGACAACAGTCCTTCTCAGCTTTTCTGTGCCATCATCTCAGACCCATCTTCACTCCAGTCCCATTCAACGAGCACCCAGAACCTTCCTTCCCATCCCGACCCACCACCGAAATACATCCTGAAACCCCAACACACTTCCGCCATCCACCCCAGACCCATCTCTTCCTACTGCAACCCCAAAACCTCCAACGACCACAAATCACCACCCAACCCCAAATCCCATTCCCGAACTCCATCCCCACACCCTAAACTCCACGATCGTAAGTTCCCAGACCCCAAAATAATTCTCCCAGACCAACCGAGTCCAACCGAGTACCCATATCGCCAAAACCACACCCTGATGAGAAACCCAAACCCAATCGCAAACCATACCACTTCCACGACTAATCCAAACCCCATCCCTACCCACCGACGCTAAACCCCACCCACCCCAACCATTGTCATCCCACTCTAAACCCCACTTCTGCAATACCCCTACCCACTTCCGCCCCATCGAATCTTCTCACTAAGCCTCAAATTCCCAAACCCCATCTTCTCGCCAAGCCCCAAATTGACAAAAAAAAAAAAAAAAAACCGCAGCAGCAGAGAAAAGAAACGAGAAAAGGAAAAGGAGAAAGAAGATAACGTACGCCACTGTCGGCCCAGCCACCAGCTTCGAGTCACCAAAGCCTCGCCCCAACAGCACCGCCCTCGCCTCCTTCGCCAGTTTGCCCGATAGTACAACAGCGTCTCGTCGGCGCCAAGTGCACGTACTAGCTTTGATTCACCCTCTTCGTCAAACCAGCCCAGGCAGCCCTTCTTTCCATTCATATTTTCTCTACGACAAAGCATCGAAGGAGAAGAAAACTGAGGCCTCTTTTATCATTTTGTTCACTAGTTTCATTCCTTACACATTTTGTGCCTCCATTGTTTGGGCCGACCCAGACCCAATTTCAAGGCAGCAGTTTTGCCTGATTGGGGCCTACAGCTAGGTCCTGCCCGAGCCAGACCCAATCCAAGTGAGAATATCTACTGTTGGCTTACAGTTAGAACCGGCCCAGCCCAAACCCATCTTTCTCTTAAAAACAACTGGACCCAACATAGTAGGTCAGCCCATTTTTCAACAAAGGGCTAAATGGCAGGTACATTTAGCCCTTGCATCTACGTTATCATGAAGATTTTTGGAAACTTGAATGAAATTCAAGAAATTTGGTATAAATTTACATATGGCAATTGGTACTTTAAGAAAAAGTTCTATTTTGAACAATATCTTACTTTGAACCAAGAGAACTTGTCACTTGATGAATATACCCGCTAATTTTGGGAGTTGCAAGATATATGTGCATTACAAAAGAATAATACATATGACTTGACTAATTATATCAGAGGCTTGCTACCAGATATCTTAGAGAATATGAATTATAGAAAAACTAGTCAAAAAGCATATTTAGAAGCCATTTGTGTTGAGCGTATGCTTAAATGGTTTCACATACAACAAAGACCACGGGCTCATGTTATGGAAAGGCTTTTTGCTAAAAAAGATAATCCCACGATTATCATTCGCAGACTTCTCAGTATAAATGAAAAGGAAGAAGAATAATAGAGACAGACTTAGAATTTCCACACCCGAGTAAGAGTAAAAAACAAATTCGTCTATTTGATTGTTGACAATGGCAGTAAAATAATTTTGTTGTGCAAGAAGTAATTGATAAGCTTCAGTTGCAATTAAAAACCATTCTAAGCCCTACCAAGTCGCATGGTCTAACTGTTATGTCATTCCGGTAACTCATAGACGCTTGGTATCATTCAGAATTGGCAATTAAGCAGACAAAGTTTGGTGTGATGTGATCCATGTGAATATTACTCATATTATTTTTGAAAAACCATGGCTTCTTGATCGAAAAATGCACAATGATAAAGAGATGAACATATATAAAATTGTATAGGAAGGAAAATGGATTAGGCACATTCCATTGCCATCAACTCCTTCGTCCTCTACATCCTCACCTCCAACTGTAAGTTCAACTAAAGAGCAGCAAAAAGAAGAAAAAAAAGACATGATTGCACCAAAAATGCAGATAGAAAACATCAAGGATGACAACCAAGGGCCTCAAAGCGTTGAAGAAGAACAGGGAGAAGCACACATTGAAGCCTTTCATCGGGTTAACAACAATATCGAAAATTCAAGAAATTTGATTGTATTGCCACTTTCAGCAAATACAACTGAGTCATTAGAAGTCAAATCAATTGTTTTAGTCATTTTGTATATAGAAGAAGTTGTTGAAATTCCCCACATTGACTTCATCTTCAGGGATCAAACATGGATGATAGATAGCTAATAATTGCAACATCTACAAGTCAAATCACACGTCTCTTATGGTGTTTGCTCCTCTTGTGAGGGTGTCCTAGTGGCTGAATCTATTCTTGGATTCGATCAATCCTTTGGAAGATTGATTTATTTTTCGATTGTGGACTCGTGGCTGTGCCACCGATCCAAGCCCAAAATTAGATTTGAGTTCGAAGACTTACTTTGATTTCAAACATGCTCTTCAAATCACTACAACAAGTTGCACTTTTGGCGACGTTTTTTGGCGACGATTTTATAATTTCATTGCTAAAGGCTATTGTTTACCGACGCATATAAATTTGTCGGTGAAAAGGTGAATTTTACTGACGTTTTTTCTAAAAACGTCGATAAAAGTTATATTTTACCAACGTGTTTTCAAAACGCAGCTAAAAGTTAGACATTATCTCCGTTAACAGTTGACTTTTACCGACGTTTTCTAAAAAAACGTCGGTAAAATCCACTTTTACCGATATTTTTTAGAAAAAATCATCGCTAAAAGTTAAACATTTATCTCCGGTAACAGTTAGACATTTAGCGACCTTTTTTTAAAAAAACGCCGTTAAAAGTCACTTTTACCGACGTTTTCTTAAAAAACGTTGCTAAAAGCTGAATTTTCAACCACATATTTATATCGGTAAATGATAGTCTTTAGCGACGAAATTATAAAATCGTCGCCAAAAAACGTCGGTAAAAATTACTTTTACCGATGTTTATAGTTTTCGTCGGCAATAGTATGTACTTGGGCCACCGATGAAATTTTTTCCGACGAATTCGGATAACGTTGGTAAAAGTTTGTACTTGAGAAAACAATTTTTCCACTGTAGCAATATTTTTACCGACAAAAAATAATTTACGTCGGTAAAAGTTTTGAAACTTTTAAGCTTGGGCGCCACCATTTCAATTTCCCGCCCCAAATTGAATTTTCTTTCTCCCTCGCACTGTTATCTCTCGCTCGCACTCTCACCCAAATTTCTCCCTCGCGCTATTCTCACTCTCTCGCTCTCTGCTTTCTATCTCCGGTCTCTCTCTCTCTCGCTCTCTCTCTCTGCTCTCTCTCCAATCTCTCTTTCTCGCTCTCTCGCTCTCTTTGCTCTCTCTCTCGCTCTCTCGCTCTCTCTGCTCTCTCTCTCGCTCTCTCGCTCTTTCTGCTCTCTCTCGCTCTCTCTCTCTCTCACTCTCTCAGCTCTCTCTCTCTCACTCTCTCTCGCTCTCTCTACTCTCTTTCTCTTTCTCTCACTCTCTCTCCTCTCTCGCTCCAGACCCTCTTTTTCTGCTCTCTCTCTCTCACTCGCTTTCTCTCACTCTCTCTGCTCTCTCTCGCCCCAGATCCTGTCTCTCTCTCTGCTCTCTTTCTCTCACTCGCTTTCTCTCACTCTCTTTGCTCTCTCCCTCTCTCTCTCGTCCCAGATCCTCTCTCTCTACTCTCTTTCTCTCACTCTCTCTGCTCTCTCACTCTCTCTCGCCCCAGATCCTCTCTCTGTGCTCTCTTTCTCTCACTCTCTCTGCTCTCTCGCCCCATATCCTCTCGCTGCTCTCTCTCTCACTCTCTCTGCTCTCTCGCTCTCTCTCTCTCGCCCCAGAGCCTCTCTCTCTGTTCTCTTTCTCTCACTCTCTATGCTCTCTCACTCTCTCTTTCGCCCCAGATCCTCTCTCTCTCTGCTCTCTTTCTCTCACTTTCTCTGATCTCTCGATGTCTCTCTCGCCCCCAAATTCCTCTCTCTCTGTTCTCTTTCTCTTACTCTTTCTGATCAGTCGCTCTCTCTCGCCCCCAGATTCCTCTCTCTCTGCTCTGTTTCTCGACTCTCGCTCTCTCTCTCTGCTCTCTCTCTCCCCGATCTCTCTCTCGCTCTCTCTCTCTTATCTCTCTCTCGCTCTCTCTCTGCTCTGTTTCTCTCACTCTCTCGCTCTCTCTGCTCTCTATCTCCGGTCTCTCTCTCTCTCGCTCTCTCTACTCTCTCTCCAATCTCTCTTTCTTGCTCTCTCACTCTCTGCTCTCTCTCTCTCCAATCTCTCTTTCTCGCTCTCTCGCTCTCTGCTCTCTCTCGCTCTCTCTCTCTCTCTCTCTCTCGTTCTCTCCCTGCTCTCTCTTTGCCGTACTTTCTGATGTGCTTTTGCCGACGTTCAAAAACGTCGGCAAAGGAAAAATAAAAAAATTAAAGAATTCAAATTATAATGAGAAAATAAATATTGTATTTTTTAAAAAAATAAAATTATTGGCGACGAAAATTTTCCTAAAAACGTCGGCAAAGGTAAAATTCCATTTTTAAAAAATAAATACATTACCAACGTTTTTTTAACGTCGGCAAAAGTATATACAATTTTAAAAAATTAATATTGTAAAACATGGTTTTGCCGATGTTCCAAAACGTCGGTAAAAGCTATTATTATCTAATTGAAATGAAATTTTATAACTTTTACCGACGTTAAAAAACGTCAGTGAAAGTCCCATGGTGCGTCGGTAAAGGGGACTTTTGCCGACGAAATTGAAAAACGTCAGTAAAATATTTTGTTGACATTTTTTTACCGACGTCCAGGCGGCGAAAATTTTTTCGTCGGTAAAAATCTTTGCCGACGTTTTGAATACTTTTAGCGATGAAAAAGTGCGTCGCTAAAACTGTTAATTGTTGTAATGAATCCATTGTACACTGCTCATTCTCTGGCAGCGAGGCCTACCACTACAGACAAGATCTGGCTTGCCAAAGCTAAATTCATCGACTTATGGATCCAAATCACAACTAGACTACCTTGAAATACGCCATTATGAGTCCTACATTAGAACCAATGGATAGGATCTACTTGGGTTTCCAAGACGTGATGAAAGATCTTCTTCCGACTTCTCCCCGGTTAGTCATGCTTTTTTCATAAAATGATCTTCAAGCAGTAACTATAAGGGTTGTATAAATGGAGCAGGCTCTCAAAAGATGACAATCAGAATATATTCTTTTGCAGTGAACTCCTGGGATTTATAATAAATTCCCACTAGTTTTCTTTGAAAACAGTTGTCAGGGCAGCATGACTGCAGGAGTATGAAAGCTTAGAAGGAAAAAAACTCACAAATGTACCCCCACCTTTATATGTGGACGACAGCACCAAAGACCTAAACAAATATATCTAAGAAAGAATAGGGTAGCAATCAAAATTTACGAGTTGCAGAAGGCTTCGAATGGTCGGCTTTGGGAACACGCTCTATCTCATCTCTCTTCTTGATGGTCTAGCCATGAAGGAGAGCTTCACTTCTGGTTGAGCCATGACCACCATGGCATAGACCCAGAAAAGCCAGAAGCAACAAAACCCTATATAAAACAAGTGCTAACATGGTGAACTGAACTTTTTAAAAGGATCTTTCAGCTTCACGGTATAAGAATAACAAATAACAATCAACACCATCAAATACCATGCAAACAAATACAAAGCTAGGGCTAGAAAATTCAGTCAACACTAATTAGAAAAGAAAAAAAAAACAAGAATACTCACCATCAAACATATACAATGCTAGAGCTAGTGAATCCAATCAACACAAACAAAAAAGAAATAAGAACTGGAAGAGTAATTATATAGGGTCTACATAGCTAATGATCTAAGCTCCTCTCTCTCTCTCTCTCTCTCTCTCCAACATCCTTTTAAAGATGTGAATTTTTTTCGTGTGATTGTGAGTATATAAAGAGAGATGAGTATGGAGTTGCACAAGGGAAAGGAGAATGAGACTCACTGGATCTCTATGTAAACTAAGAAAAGAAGAGAACAGTGGGGGGGGGGGGGGGGGGATGGTACCTACACTGCCGCCATCACCATCCCTGTCCCTAGTTGGAGCCATTTCCACGAATAATATTTTTTTACTACTTATTTAAAAAACTAAAGGCCTTTTTGACTTTATTCCAAAACTACTATAAGATTTTTTTGTAAATGTAGTTTTCATAAAGACTCTATTATAAATGGAGTCTTCATTGAAGACGCCATTAACAATGCAGGCTTCATGCTTGAATTTTGTAAAAAAGAAAAAAAATTAAGTAAAAGATGCCATTGAACCCATGAAGTTTTCGTCTTTGAATTTTGTGGAAAAAATAAATAAAAGAATATTTTAAAAAAACTGAAGATCAAAAAAATATTGAAGACGCCATTAGAAATAGAGTCTTCAATGAAGACTCCATTCCTAATGGAGTTTTCATTGAAGATTGTGTTCCTAACGAAGTCTTCAATGAAAACTCCACTGAAACTTATTTTATACACTTGATGGAAAAAAAAGAAGACAACCCAACTCTATTCGCAAAAGCAAAACGAATGAAACCCCAACTCTATTAGCAAAAGCAAAACGAATGAAACCCCTTGTAAGAACAAAACGAACAAAACCCCTAGCATGAGCAAAATGAAGCCACATATGGATTGGATCTATGTGGAAGAAGATGATCGGCAGTGATCAGGGGCGAACCTACAGCTATTAGCTTGAAGTTACTTTGGCCAAGCCCCCATTTCAAAAATTCTCAAGCCCCCACGAGATGTTCCCAAAAACCAAAACCTAACCCTTCCCTCTCTCTCCCTCCCTTTCTCCAAAATCCCAATCCCCTTTCTCTGCCTTTCTCCCTTCCTTTCTCAAAAACCCCAATCCCCGTTCTCCTCCTCAGCCTCTCTCCTTCCTCTCTCAAAAATCCCCAAATTACAAAAAGTGAGAGTATGAAACCCTCATCACCCTCCAGCTCCAGCGACTAGCATCGACATTGGAGCACCACCGTCCGTCCGTCCCTTTCTCTGGCAAGTGGGTTGCTCTCTCTATCCCTTTCTTTGTCTCTCAATTTATCTATCTCTCTCTAAGATTTTTGTAACAGCACCCATGAATATCATAACTTCTCTTTTCAATACTGTCCATTTATAGAGATCAATCTTTGCTTCATTCTTACATTTCAATTTGGTTACAAAATTAGAAAGTTGGCATTTAAAAAACATTCCTACATTATAGAGAACCAACCAAAGTTTAGTTGTGTTTGATGTTTCTACGTGTGTGATGTACATGTGTTTTGTTCTATTTCTTTCTGAGCTTTAATTAGTGGGGTTATTTATTAGTATTATTACAAGAAGGATCAAGTCAATATTAATCTTTGTATCATTGTTAAATCTAAGAGAAATGTTCAAATCCAGTTGATTGGATTACAAGGATAGTCCAACTTTAGTGTTTAAATTCAGTCATTTATAAGTGCGGTAATGTTTAGTTTGGAATTAATTAATGTGGTGTGTATGTATCAAAATTGATTAGGCTATCTTAAAATCTAAATTGGATAGCCTAATTCTAGAAGATCTATGAATTGGGCTTTCTTAAAATCCACAATGGATCTTCTTTCTTGTTTTATTGTATTGAACTCTCATTTGCCATCCTAAAACTATATATTTCATTTATTGCCTATGGCATGGTGCATACTGGTTATGTTTCTTTATTATATTCTTCCTTTCTTCTTTAAGGTTTAAGAAGGTAATATAAATTGATTTAGTAAATGATATCAGCCTTACAAATTATTGTTTGGTGCATTTTTTTTATATAATTGAGTAGTATTACAGGTGACCTAACCACCTAAAGAACCTTCCTTGTGTAATTGGGTTTGACATATGGCGGTTGTTGGTTGTTTAATGGCTGTTTGGCATCATTTTTATGCTGAGAACATTTCCATTCTAAAAATGGCTTATGTTGAGAATGAATTATCTTGAGAACATAATGCACAAAACAAGTAGAATCATGTTTGACATCATTAATGAATTTGAATATTTTGTAAGTTCTTGCTCTATCTATGTTATATGTAAAACACTCTTTTAATAACAGAGTTGGTGGGCAACACTTCCATGGCACTCGTCCTTGTTTTAATCAGCCCAAAATCTAAGATGGAAAAAATAAGTAAAGTTTTACATTAAGTAAAGGGAGGAAAATATAAGCATGATATTTCGAGAGACATTCTCATTCGAAAAAATGTAGAACCATCTCACAAGTCTGACTATTTATTTAAATTGATATGATCTCCAGAGTTAATTAGCATAGGCATTTAGCATGGAACCCAACTTCAATCAACTTTGGGAATTTGGCATGGACCCCCAACTTCAATCTGATTTTGAGATGTCGGATGAAGATGATAGCAGCTGACAAGATCACCACATATCGTCCTTTGTATTCATGTAATTATCATGCTAGACCTTATCTTATCATATGGATGCACTTTTATCTAACATAAATAAAGGAACAGCAACCTTTTTATTAAAAAGTTCACGATCACTTTATTATCTCATATTGTCAGTACAACATACACAACAATAGAATGATAAATCACTGCTCAACACATTCTTAACACATAGATTAAAAGTATCAAAGATCATTCTTCATCTGACATATGATAGTCATAAACATATACAATGATAGAAAGATTGGTCACTATGTGATAACTCATTCTTCATCTGACATATAATAGTTTCATATAGATATTTCTCATTGGTTAAGAGGTTATTACACTCAGTGGGGGTGAGTTCTCTCCCAGTTGCTTCGGCCATCTCGCCTGCAAGTTAAAGCATGAAATACCGGCACCTCCACATGAGCATCCTATTATTTTTCCTCTTAATTTTAGTTACTACTCATTCGTAATTGTTTTGGTCTCTTCTCGACATGGTTAGTGACAGGCATCTGGGGATTGGTGCACCAAGGTTGGGTAGATCCCTGACCAATCCCTCTTGCTTGGCCAACCTAAAATTCCACTATTATCTCAAATCAATGTAATGCTCCTTTGGATTTGACTACTTTGTGGTCCAACATTCATTGTAGAAAGGTGGTAGTAACCACCCCAAAGCACGAGCACAGCCAATTAAACTCCCTGGAACTCCACTTGCCATTAGGCGGAATGATTTAGTTTCAGAAATATGGGTGATTAAGTTTTAACCATAGGTCATTGTGTAGATTTGGGTAGCTATATATAACCAAGCTCAATTGTCCATATACTTACGATATTACACAATTCTTTATTCATGTATGAATTATTACAATAATCTGATGCATCAATTACTACATTGATTTTACTTGTCGATACCATTATAACATTTATGGAGGGCAATGTTGGGGATCTGCTTTATCCAAGACCGATAGATAGGTCTGTACTGACTCTGCACAGTTCATATAAATCTACAGACATATGTGTTCATCAGGTTTGTCATTTTGTACATCACATCTCACGTCAAACTATTGATTATCTCTTCTATGGAGCGGAAGAAAGAAAAGAAGAAAAATAACACTTTAGAAAGAAGGGAATAAAGAAATGAAACAAGGTAATTTAAAAAAACGAAAAGATAAAGTTGTAGAATAGTGAGGGAGTAGGAGAGATGAAAAAAAATGAAGAAAATAAAAAAAATGAAGAAGATTATATAATAGTGAGGGAGTAAGACTGTAGGAGGGATGAAAGAAATAAATGAAAATCATGTAGTTTATGAATGGAAATCATGTAGTAGTTGATGCTTAGTAGATTTCTAATTACATTGTTATTAGGAAAGTTTCTATTAATAGCTTAGGGTTTGCTTAGGCATTAAGTTTGCTTTTACTATATATAGGGCATTGTACAGAAGAAATTTTCAGACTTGATTGATTAATAGATTCGTGGATTTTATCCTGAAGGTGCGTCCTCATATGTGAAATCTTCTAGACGATTCGAATCGTCCTTGGACACGTGCTTCGGCACACCTACGCAAGCCGTAACCCCAGGGCCTGCATCAGTTTGGTATCAGAGCCAAACGATCCCTGTTGTCCACATGATTACCTCTATCTTCCCATCTCCGTCGTTCCCATCCCTGCCCATCGTCTTCAACAACCGGCTCCCCCAAACCCAAATCCATACCACCCAAAACCCTCTCCTTCTTAGACAAAACCCATCACCCCCATTACCCAATCACCAGCTGCAAGCCCACTACCGCTGCCTCTCCATCGAAACCCAACCCTAGCCGGACTCTTATCCTTTCCAGAAACCAACTTCCCCTATTCCCATCGTTATCACACCCTAATCTCCAATACCCCTCCCCACCACCAATCCACTCCCTGCTGCAAAACACTTGCCACCTCTACTCACTGTCATCACAGAACCCTAACACCCCTATTCCAAAAAATAAAAACAACAAAAAGAAGAATAAGAAAGAGGAGCAAGGACGACTACGTACTTGGCACCATCGCCACAACGTCTGCCGTTGCTGCTCGCCGTCGTCGTCATAAGACCGCACGCATCACGCCATCACGTCAACTAGCCCAAACTAGCCAGCGTCGCACCACCCTACTTGATCGCTCGCCGCCTGATCTCGCATTGCCACCTGCCGTTCGCTGTGCTCCTTCGTCACCAATCGCAACCATCTCCCCTGCCAGCCCCTCTTCTCATCAACAACAGCAGTAATGCAACGAAAACAGGGCTTCTAAACCCTCTTCATCTTTTATCTATGGTTTTAAAGAAAAAGTCACATGTGACTTTAGACACATGCATGACAAGTTCTTTGGGCTTGAATTTAATTCAGGCCCTTGTTAGGTCATGACAGTTTCATTTCGACCTAGTTGCAGAAGAAAGTTAACTTGTTTGCAATTCTAGTCAGCTAACATCATCCCGACATTAATAACATTCAATCAACAGCTAGAAATTATTTTTGCAATTTCGAAACCATCTAAAGCTTGCTTTCAGATCTGTCTACGCCTGCGGCCTAGTGGAAAATGGATCTACATATCAGGTCAGTCAAATTTTAAATTTACATTCAATAAAATGCCTCTGAAAAGCAAGTTGAGGTGGAATCTTCATCTTCTTCAATTGAAGATTTTGCTAGTATTATTAGAGAATTATCTGCAAAAGTTGATGGCATACACACCACCCTACAACAATTGGACACTCGAGTAACAAATTTGGAAAATAATCAACATATGAATCAAAACTATGATGATGGTGCAAATATTCGAAATCAACGAGATCCACAACTCAATAATCCTGATCAAGATTTAGGGATTAAACTCGTAATTCCCGAATATGCTGGCAAATTGCAGTCCGCTGAATTTATGGATTGGTTAGTGATCAACGTGAACCCCAAGTGCAAGGTCTCGATGTAATTTTACCCAGTGAGTTCGGAATCGCATCCACAGGAAGCTAATATTTAAAGAAAACATGTCCTAATTGAAAAAAGCTAAAGCTACCCTAATAAAACCACAAAAATACACACTACTACTTCTGAAATTTAAATTTAAATTACAAGTCCAAATCTAAAAAAAATCACAAATTAAATCTAACATAGAAATCCTAAACTAAAACAATCATGGAACTAGAAACTGCAAAATAATAAAGTAGATCAAACCACCAATATAAAGAGATAAATAATCATGCAATAAATTAAAAAATAAAAAATAAAACATTCAGATATAATAAAAAAAATAACGAAAGGAATTCTAGTTCCTCTTATTTTTGGAAATTAAAATACTGTATAGGCAAAATAAAAAAAATCCACAAAAACATTACATCAAGTGCGTGCTGTCACCACACACAAACACACGGTATCAATCTAAGGCGGAACACCTTGACCTAACTAATTGTGTATTTAAAATTAAACGAACCAATACACCCAATAATACCCCAAAAATAATTAAACTAGAAAAATAAAATCTATCCTTACCGTAGATCAAAACATTAAAAAGAAGGGACTTCGCGTGCAATCCATGCTCTAATCTTCAGTCTTCACACCAAGGAGGATTAGATGATAGGAAAAGATGGAATGGAGAGGATGGGTCCAAGTGGGTTGACCAAACCCCGCTTGGATTGTGATGAGATGGGCGCTGATGGATTGGATGTGGTAATGAAGAGCATGGAAAAGAAAGGGAGAGAAAAAGGTGATGGGAGGGTGGCCTTGGACGTGAAATTCGTATGGGTTGTTTTTACTTTCTCTCCTTTGCGATATATATATATATATATACATATATATATATATATAAGAATATATAAGAGATGATGGGAAGGTGGTCTGGGACGTTGGAATGGGAATGAAAAGAGGGAAAGAAAAAAGTAGTGTGAAAGAAAAAGAGGAATAGGAATGGAAAGTTTGGAATGAGTAGGATTGTTGGCCACCTCTACATGGAATTGATAAGGACTTGTAATGAGATGCCCTTTTTCAAATTGGAAAGTGGGTTGGTGGGATGCATTCACGCGGGATGAAGTCTTGCCCTTTCTTTTCTTTTCTTTTCTTTTCTTTTCTTCATTTCCAAATTTGAAAAAAAAAAATCTTCTCCTTTTTCCTCTCTTGCAAAGGATTTTCCACCTTGGTGTGACTTGGCTTTTAGTTTTGATTGTGAGACCTTCTTCTAATTTTCCTACAAATAAAAGTGATTTTCAATTAATTTAATAATTTTAAATAAAAATCGCAAATGCACTAATGTGGGCCCAATTTACATAAAATGACAACATAAATCCACATCATTAATCTTGATTTAGCTTTAAATAACTAATGACAATGAGAAATTTTATCATTTCACATAAAATCGTGAATAAAAAAAATCTTCTAGAAATGGAAATCCAAAATAGAAAATTTTATAATTTTATGGAAAATTGTGATTTTTAAATGAATTTTTGCAAGAAAATTCTAAAATGAATTTTAAAATCATAAAAACATGAATTCCAACTAAATGAAGAGATTTATAATGAATAAGTCTTTAAATTTCCTGAAAATACACATAAAATGATGCATTTTTAAGGACTTATCAGTCAGTATGTGTAGAAAATATTTTTTCACACAAACTAATGACTAAGCACCATAAAGTCACACTAATTGCCACTAGATTCCATAATTATACTGCAACTTGGTGGGCTGAAATGCAATAAAAAAGAGGAAATCAGCACATGAACCCTGTTGAAACATGAACTGAGATGAAGAATATTTTGAAGCAAGAATTCCTCTCTGTCAACTATGCAAGAGACTACGTTCTAGCTTTCAAAACTTGAAAAAATATCTAAGACGGTTGTTGATTATTCTAAAGAATTTTTTACTCTGCAAGTTCATTGTAATTTGAATGAAAATGATGATGTAGTTGTTGATATATTTTTCAATAGATTGAGATTAGACATTCAGCATATCCTTGCCTTCCAACATTTTAAAAATGTCAATGAACTCATCCAACATGCTATCAAAACTGAGGGAATTGCAAATTATCAAGCACAAAAATCCAAATGAGTTCCACCAAAGTATTCATCTCTATAAGATGCTAAACCCAATGGTTCATCAGCACAAATTTTTGCAAGGACTGAAGGTCAAAATAGGATGATTCATTTTCATTGTCAAAAGCACGGGCATCGCATAGCAGAATGTCCAAAGCAAATACATTTGATTGAGATTGAAGGTACTGATAAAAATATCCCAAATGATACTAAGGGTATTAACACTGATTCTAAGGATATTGACAATGAGAAAATTGCTGAAATATATGCAGATACCACAGGTAAAGCTTTTATCGTCATCAAAAAGGCTCCATCAAATGTTGAGAATAAATGATTGAGAAAAAATATCTTCCGTTCCACGGGTACAGTTCAGGGACAAAATTGCACAATTATTATTGACGATGGTAGCTGTAAAAATCTTATCTCCCAAGCTCTTGTTGATCACCTCCAATTGAAAGTTTACAAGCACAACCACCGTTATTTTGTCAAGTGGCTAATGAATGGTAATCAAGCGCATGTTCGACATATTTGTAAAGTTACTTTTACCATTGGTGAGACTTACAAAGATATAATCTGGTGTGGTATGCTACCCATGGATAATAGCGATATCTTATTGGGCCGTCCATGAATGTATGAAAAAAATAAAACTCATAGTATGCACAACAACACCTATACATTTATACATGATGGACAGCAAGTTACTCTTCATCCCGAGAAACTAGAGCCGCCGAAAAAAAATTCCTGGAAAGCTGCCACAAAGGAAGCTCTTCATATTCACCACACTTATAAAGGCAATCCGAAGAAGACTCGAGTTCGAGAACGAACTCTTCTTTCTACCCAGGGAGGATGATGCAGTCTAGGCCCCACAAGCAATCCCTATTCAAATTATATTAGGATTATATTGTTTTTATTAATAGATTTCTAATTACATTGTTATTAGAAAAGTTTTTATTAATAGCTTAAGATTTTCTTAGGCATTAAGTTTGCTTTTACTATATATATGGCATTGTAAAGAAGAGATTCTCAGACTTGATTGATTAATATATTTGTGGATTTTATCTTGGAGGTACGTCCTCATGTGTAAAGTCTTTTAGACGATTCGAAGTGTCCTTGGACACGTGCTTTGGCACCTCTACGCAAGCCTTAACCCTAGGACCTACATTAATAATCAGGGCATTTCAAAGTTTGAGTGCCTTAGTCAATATTTACAAATTTGTTTGCTTGGTGAAATATTACGGTAATAAATTGTGGTCAAGAAAGAAACTAAGGTTTATGAGGGGCTTTCTCAATGGTGTTTTTTTTTTCTTTTTTTGTGTTTTTAGTTTTATCAACAGTGTGTCTTTTTAAAAAAAATCAATAAATCTCAAAAAGAATTCTCAAGGCAAGACAACTTTTGCTTTACTGATTTTATAAACTAGGATTTATAGGGGCCTGTTTCAATAGTTTTTTATTCTGTATTTTAAGTTTTAACAATGGTGTTTAAAAAAATAAAATTCAAGAAATTTCGAGAAGAGTTCTCAAAACGGGAAAACCTCTGCTTTACTAATTTTGTTCATCAGTTCAGCTTCCTTGATAAGTAAGGTTTCTTACCTTCAAGCAAAATACTAAAAACCAGTAACTACCATAGACAGTTTTCTCAAATCAAAATAAAAATCCAAAGCGTTGGTTATTTGTTTATAAGAGGGTGGGAGCTTCTAACCAATTTTTGCTTTTGTGACATACATCTTTGAAAACAATTTTCATTGAATTGTTTTAAAAATTATTTATGGAATGCATCAAATATGTTCCAACTAATTGGCTTATATGCTATTACTATATGTGTTATATGTTTCTTTTTCTCATATTTTATACTACTTGTTTAACTAAATCATAATCATAGCTTGGTCATCTTTTATCAAAATTAAGCTTTATTCATTAATCTTATATTCATGCAATATTCATATTTTGGTGATTTATGAAATCTAACAAGTCTAATACCCTGTAGATTCGATTTGGCTAGATTTTTAAGATTTGGCTAAATTTTTAAAGGAGTCTAATTGACTGAAAGGTCTAAGTATATTTTATTGATTTGACTATTGATTAAGTACAATCATAGTTGTTGCAAAAAAATTCTATTGAATATTTGTTAAAGTTCCATCTTTGATATCCCATTTTGTTGCTATGTTCTCCAATGATTTGATAACCATATTTTGGTAACTATCTTAGTTTTAATATATATTTTTTTAACCATAGCGTATAAAGAAATAAAAGTGAGTGGAGTCTTCACTGAAAACCCCATTTCCAATGGAGTCTTCACTGAAGAAGAAATAAAGTCTTCAACTGAAGACAAAATGGAGTCTTCAAATCTTCAATTTTTTAAAATTTTTTTTATCTTCAGTTATTTTAAATTATATATTTTTTATTTATTTTTTTCCACAAAATTCAAATACGAAAACTCTGTGGGTAATGCAGTCTTCAATAAAAACTCAATTTCCAATGGTGTCTTCTACTTTTTAGTTATTTATTTATTTATTTTTACAAAATTCAAGCATGAAGGCTCCATTATTAATAGCGTCCTTAATGAAGACTCCATTTACAATGGCGTCTTCAATGAAAACTCCGTTTACAATAGAATCTTATAGTAGTTTTGGACTAAAATTTAAAAGGCCTTTAGTTTTTTAAATAAGTAGTAAAAAAATATTATTCATGGAAATGGCTCAAGAAAAAGGAGATGGATGCTGGAGTGAGAGTCAAGGTTTTAAAAAGGCAGAATCTCAAATAAGGCCTTGAGTTTTTTCCTTATTTCAAAAAAGGATACAAGTTTCAAAGCTTTACAAATTAGTCTCTTATTTTTCCAAGAAGTTTTCAATTAAGAACATGCATCCATTTAAAGCTATTTTTCAACCACTTTTTCCCTTAATCTTTTTTAAATACCCAAATTATCTATTATTTAAATTATGATCCTCTTGCAATTCCTATGTATTCTCCTCATTTCCTTCTCCAACGTGTTCACGATGATCAAAGACAACTAGTGTCCTCAAGGTGATTGATTGCATGTAGTTGCTACTAAAACCAGGTCATGGCTTGGATTAGTAATTTTGGTATTTTAAGTAAATTGAGGAAAACAGCTGCCAAAAAGTACCTTTAAATTATCAGATGTCTTTAATTAAAAACTTTCAAATCTAAGTTTAACAGAAAGAAATACCATCCAGACACAGAAAAGGTACCAACTACATTTCAAAGGTATAAAAATGTACTTGTTTCTACCTCTCATTACTTGTGTACCTTTAAATATGGCACTTGCTATTTTGTGTGCTTGATGCAGACCGAATCTGGCCTGTCAAAGCTAAATTGATCCAGCCACAAAATGGCTCAGGTTGGATCCAAGTCACAATTGGACTAGGTTGGATAATGGCATTCTGAGTTCAACCTTTGACCCAATGGGTCCGACTCCAATTGGGATCCCCTAGATGCGACCACCCAAATACTTAGCTTTTGGATTTATCTAAACCCGATGGGACCTATGTAAGTAGGACGTGGGTTTGAATGGTCTGCTTGGATGGACTAAAAAATGGCCCCATGTGGTAGGTTCCATCGTAAGACCGTAAGAGAAACTTGTACAGAATCATTACTCTTTATATATTACTTGGTCTAAAAACAAGGGCTTGACCCATACTTGATTTTCTTTATATCAAGTTTAAGTTCAGGGCCATTCTTAGGCTTGGGAGTTTAATACATGGTTGAAAATTCTCCGAGCTGACTCTTGACTCTCTCGAGTTATCTTATTTTGACAAATGACCAAGTCAAATATAGGGGATACTCGGCCGAGTCATCTTATTTAATAAGTTATTTGCACTCTAAAATATTTGATAGGTAAATCTTATTTTAAAAAATTAATATTTGTTTTAAGCGACCAAATTTGATGATACATCATTCTATGACAGCATATATTATATGTTAGGGTTGAGACACGGAATCTGATGGCTACAGACTCTGAGTTACAACCCCACATGAGCTTCTGCACAATATTTAAATTAGTGATGGGAGTTATGTATATATCCTCACTCACGTGGATCCTGGGAAGAAAAACAAAAATTATCCTATCAATTTCAAGGCACACCCCTAGATGTAAATAACTACAGTAGTTTGGGTTTGGGGCTGTGACATGCATGTTGTGGAACTCAATTTCAAGACTTCATTCGCATTAAGACCACATTCAAAATTAAAGTTGTTTAAACAAAAGAATTAATTTTTGAAATTAAACTTAACAAAGAACCCTAATATGCAACTAGAAGTGAAAACTAGCAATGCATAGGATGAAAATTTTAGCAATAATTGTATCTAACATAAACAAAAATAAAAGAACAAAATAAAAATAAAAAGTGTTGGAATTTAAATGTGTGGAATTTTTTAAAAAATTTAAATGTGTGGATCTGACAAGAAATTAAATGTGTGGAATGCAAGAAAAATAAATGTGTGGTAATTATTATTTTCTCAATTCTCTTTCTAATCTCGAGCTTAAGATCAGTAGAAATACATGCTTTAGGGCCATGTTCGTTATCTTGGGTCGTCAATCCAAATGAGAACACTAAACTAACATGCAAAGAGCATAGGGTTTCATGGCAGGGTTCATATCTTCATATGGCTAAAAAAAATTCCCTTAACTCCAGCTTGCATTGCCTCCCATTCATGTAATGAACTCAAGGATCAAAGCACATGTTGGAGGACACTAAACTAGGTTATTAAGTATTGAGATGTCATCCCTCTACTAACCTTACCAAGTTACATATTAATTAATGCTTTTTAACAAATCCATAGAACTAGTAGTAAAAAACGACAAAGATAAAGAAAAGAGAAATTGAACCATGAAAATCAATAACTTTACTAACATGCAATTTCCCTTACACAAAAGATATTGAATTAAAAGACAAAGAACCTTACACATCCTCCTTCAAGATCAATAGCTGCTAAATCAGCATTTCAAAGGGGCATAATAAATAGAGGCATAAAAAGCACAATATCATGAAAACGAAGTTGTGTATTAAAACTAGAAAAGATAAAATTAAAAATGAGCTCTTTCGAGAGCATTTAAGGGTAACATCAATAGGCGATAACATTATAGAAACATATTTAAGATGGTTTTGGCATGTTGAACGTAGGCCGATTATGGCATCGGTGAGGAAAAGTTTGGCTATCCAGGTAGATGGCCCATCAAGAGATAAAGGTAAGCCAAAGAAAACATTGATGGGGGTCATTAAATCAGATTTGAAGAAGTTTAACTTATCTTAAGATCTGGATCAATACAGAACATAATCGAAGCACAGAATATATCTAGCCAATCGTAACATAATTGGGATAAGGGTTTGATAATGATGAGGATGATAATGATGATGATCATGAAAACAAGGTTAAAAGCAAAGATCAAGAAACGGCCGAAGAAAAGGGTTGGAAGGAAACAAAGGTCTATAAAAAAGGTCATATAAAGCTCAACAAAGACCTTGATAGTTACACCCGTCGATTGGATCTTCAGTTGAAGGAAGTCACTGGGGACTAGCCATTTTGCGACCCAAGATGACCCAAAGGGAAAAGTATAGATGGAGATGAAGGTCGGCACGACCCAAGACCACCCAAAGGGAAAAGTATAGATGCAGATGAGGGTCGGCACGAGGATGTCCCAATTTCTAGGTAGATTCCACACCTGCAATACCAAATTTCATCCCAAGCATGGTTACAATTACCACTTATACAAAGAAAAACATCAAATCTATAGAGAAGAAGCAACGCGATAATTATGAAAACAGAGAGAAAGAAAGAAAGAAAAGGAGTATTGTCATTCATTCACCTGTGAAACGATCATTTGACCACCACCCTCAAAGAACAGGATGCATCTCCCAAACTTATCAACAATGACGATTGCAATGAAGGTGGAAAGCATATTGATACCACCAATTATCATGAACCACATGAAATAAGGACAGAAGCCAAAATCAAAAGTGCTAAAGTCGCCAGGCGCGTTGAACCTGTCTTCATTGATCCCAATAAGCTTTTGGATGAAGGGAATCGGCAGAGACACGATGTATTGAGGCCTGTACTCTCTAAACACAATTTCCCCCCATTGAAGCTCGACCTCATTTGAGGCCCCAGTAGATTTAATGAGATTAGAATGCTCCTCATTGACGCAGTCGTCGCCATAAATCTTCTTGAACAAGGCCTTCCCTAGCGGGCCCTGCTCAAGTTGATAACTTAGAGTTTCCAGTAAAAGGAAAGTTCCCACAAATATTATAATGCCGGGGAACCCCGCTGAGCCTAAAGATAATCTCCATCCTTTATCTCCATTCATCTTGTTTGTAAAGTTATTCCACATATTTGCAATGAAAATTCCAACAGTTATCATCAATTGGAATAGGCCGTCCATGATTGTTCTATCCTGTTGCCCCATGATCTCTGACCAAAACATAGGTTCAGCCTGCCAAAATCATTATATACTAGTTTTAGTTGTTTATTTGTCAGTCGATATCATTATCTAGTAACATATGCAGCAAGTAGCATTGGAGCTGTAAGGAATTATCCATACATTAATAAAGTTGAGACAAATTTAATTAAAATGAAAAAAAAACTGTGAGAATATATATATATATATATATGTAAGTATGTGGGGTTTTACATGAATCACTAGACTGATGCTGGTACCGAGCAATAACTGTCCCACAATGAGCATCCAAACAGCATTTGCAAGCCCATTGATGGCTGCCCCGAAGAGGAAGAATGCTCCAGCAAATAACATTGTAATCTTCCTCCGAAAGTGTCCAGAGGCACATGAAGCCACCCTGGACACAATCAATCCAGAACTATATAGCCAGGACGTGAACAATGTCAATAGTTGGCGGTCAAATTTAAAGTAATTGTTTTGGTGGGAAGACGAAGCTTGCTTCTTCATATAGACAGATGGAAAAAGCTTATTCAAGAACACGTCCATACAAGTCACTCCACCTGTAGTGTTATGAAAAATAATTTTTCTATCAATTCACCCTACACATGTTAACGAGCTACTAAAATCCTTTTCATAGTTCCTGCTATATAATTCATTCATACCTGATATCCCAATGCCATATCCAAACATGAGACCACAAAAACTTACGATGACGCATAAAATTATACCTCCGACCATTTTCAATCTCTCTCCTTTTATCTCTGTCCGCAAATGTCCAGAAAGAAAGGAAAATCAAAAGAGAACAAGTTATTAGCAAAAAGAGAACAGAATCATCTAATTAATTATTCAATGACATGTAGAAATTCTATAGGATACTTTTTCAATGAATTCATCGGTTATTTTGTCGTGAGGAAACATCTTGTAAAGAAACACCACTAAATTCAAACTCAAAACTCTCTTTAAATTCAAACTTGTATCCTGACATCTCTACCATGATAAATTGGGTAAAGCAGATCAATCAATGGGTTGGGCCATATACATGTGACCATAACATGGTAATGATATTGGGTTGATACATACTCAATACACATCCAGTCTTTAATGAAAGAAGTTGACTTGGGTTAATTTACAAATTCAATAGGATATCCTTGATGTTGATATGCACAGTGTTGGACCCCATCAAAGTCGAAAAGCCCTTGTTTGGCTATTGTAAATCTTTGAGGATTTGGACTAATGGAAATCATCAATCAGAGAATTTTCATATCCGTCACCCCCCAACCCCAAAAACCAAAACACTAATAGGATTTGGAAATCATCTCTTCCATGGATTTGTGATACAAAACCTATTTTTTCCAGAGATGAATTACTGGTAAAAATTGGATTTCTTGTTTCTTTCCACACTTGAAACTCCCACAAAGTCTTATCAACCATTTCAATTCAAAACTCATGTCCCTAGAAATTCTTTTGAAGCAATAGCACCAGTCCCCTGAGCAGGTTTTGAACGCAAGGAGTGTGGAGCAAACCCACCCCTTCTCCCACTCCAACTCCTAGGTGCTTAACTCATGTTTTTCCTTTTGTTTTCTTAAGAAGGCTGAGAGTTATATTTAAACTAGAAAGTCACAGATACAAAGGAAACTTCAACAACGAACTACATCCACTTAGGAATTACATGTGTCATTTCTTTTTAATATGCATGTCATGTTACTGTAGATAGGAGAACATGGACACACACCAATGAAGAGGTTGTCTTTGTATTGCATCACATAGAAAGGAAACAAATTAAAAAAAAAAAAAAGGAGCATATGTGTAGTTTAGTTTAAAAAATCCAGATTTTTAGAATTATCCATCTAGGGCAAAAAATTAAATAATTATCATTAATTAATTACTAATTAGTAGGTTTCTTCACAGTAAAAATCCCAAGCAGCAATTAAAAATACTGAAGGTAATAATTGTTTAAATTAGATTACTCACATACAATCAATCAAACACGATTATTACAAGCACATAAATATAAAGCTAGAGCTAGCAAATCCAATCAACACCAACAAAAATGAAAAAAGAACTAGATCAGTAACTATATGGGATCAACATACCTAATGATCTAGGTTCCTCTCTATCAATGACGGAAAAATGAAGAAAGATATGAATCTTCATCAGTGTGTATGAGTTTATAAATAGAAGATGAGTGAGAGTTATACTTGGACAAGGAGATCGACACTCTCTGAAACTCCTCCTGATTACAAATTCTCATGCAAAAGTACATGTCTCATGCGGTATTCATCTGAGTGGAAGTAATAGAACTCAATGTGCAGCCCACCCATTCAAAATCATATCTGTCCATGTATCCCTACATACCTGGGAATATCCTCAAAATTCATTCAACGGGTGGGTCCCAACGTTTGGAGACACTAAGGGGATCCATGCTTTAAACTATGAGGACACTCACTTTTGTTTGTTATTCCAAAAAAAGGGCTCTCACTTTTATTTAAGTCCAACTAAGGGGATGGGTGTTGAGAGGCTCGTACATGTAGGGTAACAGGAAGTCATACATTCAAGGGTGGACAACTTGCATGTGCAAGATGAAAGTTTGGGGTTCGGATCCGGATTTCTAGAATGCAGTGGAATAAAAGAACTAGCAAAAAGCAAACAACCACACAAAAGATAAGAGGCACACAATTTTTAAGTGGAAAACCCAATGCGGGAAAAAAAACACGAGTCCCACCCAGATCAATAACCTAGCACTAATATCAAATGGTTACAAGATATACTCACAAATCCGTTTCTCAATCTTTCCAACCTAAGGACCATAGTTCTTCTTGCACAACTCCCTATTGCGACGACTATCCGGCGCTGGTCACTACTCTCCGTACTCGATCCAACGAATCTTCTACAAAAGATGTAGAAGCAACAGCTCTAGAACTCAATTAGCACAACTGTCTCTAATGGATGCGCTAGAAAATATGAATATCCAATGTGTAATCTCAATTCAGAGTATGGAGATGGATTGCTTAGGGTTGAGAGAGAATCCATATTTGTTACCTCCATTTCGTGGGAAGTACTTACGTTGCTAGAAAAATTGTGAAAGAAAATGAAGATTCACAACAATCAAATACAGAAAATGAGAGAAAACATATGTTTTTATTCCTCTCTTTAATTTTACATGGGTTCAAGCTCTAGCCTTCTAGATGCAGGCCGTTTACATTGAGTTTTGACTCAACCCCTCCATCTACCCTTAGATTGGTCTCAAATTGAATGAAAATATAGAATAATATTTGGAATGAAGCAAAAACTACACAAACTGTGCTCTAGGAGTCCGTTTCTAAAATGAGTGTTCTTTCGGACATGGCCTCCTATCATTCGGACATGCCCTCCTGCAACATCTTTTCTGTCACTCTTTCCACTTTTGTGTTCTCCCACATGATTGCCCATTGCATGTATATCTTTGCTTTGGACTTGGAGATGGTTTTACCAAGGTTTGAATGTATGACATGGGGTTTTGAATCACAACACTCTTTGTAACTCATCGCTTGTTTAACAAAGATTGCTTTTGCATAGTCTAAGGGAATTATTGGTTTTGTTATTCCAGCAGGAAGCCAAAGGTTGGGCCATTCTGAGAAAGGATCTATGAGTGGTCTCAACAACCATAAGTGCATCCATATTCTTTTAAGTGAGAGAGACAAAGAGAAGTTGTTTCATCAGAGGATTTTGAACTTTGGTAAAGGGTAAAACCGTGGATACTTGTATTTCATCCCTGAAGAGTTACTTCAGAGAATGAAACATTAAGTTCTAGAGATTAGGGAAGTATCAGAGCCATGTTTTGGAACAGCCTCCCCTTTTTTTTGTTGAAGAAGAGGCTTTCGAAATGAAAGGATGAGTGACAAATGCCTAAAAGAATCGAAACTCCTACAGAGGTGTGGTGGATGTCGTTCTCCCAAAATGGTTGCCTGGGAGCCCTTTTTATAAACCTTAAGAGCAGTTAGAACAGTTTCCTTCGAGTTTGAATTCAAATTGGAGAGGGAAGGAACCGCCAGTAACTGCCATGAGGCCCATATTTGAAATACAATGTTATTTTCGGACATGGGGCCCTATGTGACCAGTTTGATGCCTAAATGGACTTCAATCAACATGAAGTTTCAGGGGTTATCTTTGGACTTGATTTGAACGCTGTAAAGGGTAATTTCAGCTTCATTTACATAAATCAGCTGCTTAAACCTCATTTCTAAAAACCATGTAAAGTGGCTGGGAGTGGACCTCGCTTTGCTTGTCTCTGGCTCAAATGATATTCAGTTGCTCTGAAACTTTAGTGAGTCATTACTGGAATTATTTTGAAGCCTTCCGCCAAATTTCATGATATTTGGCCTTTCAGAAGTGGCATTCATATTCCATGAAAGAAACCACTTTCCTATGTTTTTGGGTCAAATGGGACCTGATTGGTTTGAACTTGGAACCATATGTTCAGAAACTATTCTTGACCTTCTGATGTAATTTCATCCATTTTGGGACCTTCTGGTGCAATTTCATCCATTTTGGCCTTCTAGAGATAGATTTATTGAAAGACCTTAATCCATTCTTGAAAGCTTAGGGTGGAAGAGCCTTCTAGAGATAGATTTATTGAAAGACCTTAATCCATTCTTGAAAGCTTAGGGTGGAAGAGCTTTTGCACTGGACTTGTAAACAAATGATCTCAGATTGTACTAAAACTTTGGGGAACTCCATGAATATGTATTTCTTGTCTTCATACCCAATTTCACGTAATTTGGACCACTGTAGCTAGGTCAAAGGTAGTGAAGGTGTCCATATCCGAAAGCACCTAGAACGAGCTGATCTTGGGCCCATTTGCTATTGGATTGACCTGAAACTTTGAGGGAGTCGTTGAATTTGTAAGTCTCCAGCAAGAGCATCCAAGTCTCCAGCAAGGTACTTCGACAATGGAAGAGTACACAAATAAGTTTCGCAAATACATTGTTCGCTGTAACTTGAAGACAGATGACCGTCTGACTATCACCAAATACAAAGATAACCTACGTGCCGAGATCAGACGAGAGGTAACGATGTTTCACTACACCACAGTTGATGAAATCTTCTATAAAGCCCAGAAAGCACAGCATGATATTCAATTGCGAAAATGCAATGCTTTTCAAGCCGGGGAGTCTTCCACAAGAAGAGGCCCTGACCCTCGCTATAATCACAATCAAATGCAAGGTTATAGGCCTCCTCCTCAACGACCAACCCAACAAGCACCTCAGAATAATCAGCTAGTTATTCAGCAAAGACATGTTATCCCACAACAAAATCAGCGGATTCCACAGAATTAGAATGATAATCGTACTCGTGATAAAATAGATAAAAGGGATATTGTTTGTCATGCCTGCAAACAACGAGGACACTACGCAAGCGAGTCCCCACGTAGAAATTTATATGCCTCCAATGAACCTGATAGTAATGATCAATATGATGAGTATATAGAAATGGAGACAGTTGATACAGATCCTGCTTATGAGAATTTTGAAGAGCAGATAAATGAAACCGATCCTGATACTAATGGTACTCCACTGCTTTTTCTTGAGTGTCGATTGTTAGTGGCCAATGCAAAAGAGTAAGACGAAGACTGGAATCACGCTTTGATTTTTCGATCCAGAGTTAATTGCAAGTGCAAATCATGCAACATGATTATTGATGGTGGGAGTTCAATGAATGTCATCTCCCAAGAAGTGGTTGAGAAGCTCAAGTTAGCCATAGAGAAGCATCCACAAGCTTATAAAGTTGCATGGGTGGATAATTATTTAATTCCTATTCGTCAACAATGCATAGTTCCTTTCAGAATTGGCAAATATGAGGATACTATTCGATGTGATGTCATTCCAATGAACATTACACATTTTGTTCGGATGACCTTGGCTACAAAAACTTAAGGTCATCACAGATCATAAGCACAACGCTTATACTTTCAAGTGGAAAGGTGAGAAAATTAGACTACATCCTTTACTATCCCCACCCCTCTTCACCTAAATGTGATGTTTCTCTTGCTACATCTCCTCTTTTAACCATGCAAAGATTTAAAGAAGAAAGCAAAGAGCAAGGTGTCATGTATGCCTTAGTTACCAAACAAGTTGTACATGACTCTCCAACCACGTCCATTCCACAGAAAGTGCAGCCACTATTGAAGACGTTTGCTGATTTAGCTCCTAGTGAATTGCCAAAGGAACTACCCCCATTAAGAGAAATTCAACATGCCATTGATCTTGTTCCAGGAGCGTCATTACCAAACTTACCTGCATATTGGATGAGTCCAGCGAAACATGCTGAGTTAAAACGGCAAGTTGATGATCTGCTTATGAAAGGTTATATCAGAAAAAGTCACAGTCCCTGTGGCGTTCCAGCACTTCTCACTCCAAATAAAGACGAAAGCTAGCGAATGTGTGTAGACAGTCGTGCAATCAACAAATCAAAGTCAAATATCGTTTCCTGATCCCTTGGTTGGATGATATGCTAGATATGATGACTAGTGCATGCATTTTTTAAAAAAAATTGATGTGCGGAGCAGTTATCATCAAATCCAGATGAGACTAGGTGACGAATGGAAAACTGCCTTTAAAATCAAGGATGGTTTTTATGAATAAATGGTTATGCTATTCAACTTAACTAATGCTCCTAGTACTTTTATGCAAGTTATAATGCAATTGTTGCACCCTTATATTGGAAAATTCATCGTCGTTTACTTAAACGATATCTTAATTTACAGCAAAACAAATGCAAATCACCTTCAGCACTTGGATAAGGTCTGTCAACTTCTTCGCCGAGAGCATTTCTACATTAATCTCAAGAAATATACCTTCATGAGCGATTCTGTTATTTTCTTGGGATATGTTGTGTCTGCACAAGGTATCAAAATGAATCCTGAAAAGGTGAAAGCAGTTCTTGATTGGCCTATTCCTACAACTTTTATTGAAGTTCGTAGTTTTCCTGGTCTTGCCAATTTCTACAAACGGTTTATCTGAAACTTAAGTACTATATGACTCCTGTTACTGACTATACAAGGAAAGGCGAATTCAAATGGACCAGCGCATCCACCAAGGCTTTAAAAAAGATCAAGCATAAGATTACTGAAGCACCAGTCTTACAGGTTCCTGATTTTAACAAGCTCTTTGAAATTGCTTATGATGCCTCAAATGTAAGCATTATAAGTGTCCTTAGCCAAGAAAGACATCAAGTTGCATTCTTCAGTGAAAAACTTTTCGATGCGAAGCAAAAATGTTCTGCTTATGATTTGGAATTTTATGCTCTATTCTGCTTACGATTTGGAAGTCTATGATCTTGTCCAAACGCTTCGTCACTGGAGGCATTATTTGATTGCTGATGAATTTGTACTCTATTCTGACAACGATGCTTTGCAACATCTACACTCCCAACAGAAGATCAGTGTCAACCGTGCTAAGTGGAGTGCATATAGACAGGATTTTAAATTCAGCATTCGACATAAAGCAGGAAAGAATAACATGATTGTGGATGCATTAAGCCAGCGGAAGCATCTTTTGACCGCCATGTTTGTTAATGTGCCAAGTTTTGAGCAAATTAAACAAGACTATGCCATTGACAAAGACTTTGGCTCTATTTATGCTAATCTCATCCATGGCAATCATATTCAACATCCTCATTATAACCTTCAAGATGGTTTTTTATTTAAATTTACGCAACTATGTCTTCCAGCTACTTCTATTCGCAACTATGTTATGCGAGAGTCGTATGCAAGAGGCTGTAGCGGACATTTGGGTCATGACAAAATGCTTGTTCTTGTCAGCGACAAATATTACTGGCCTCGCATGAAGACCAATGTGATTCATATTTGTGAAAGATGTAAAACATGTCAACTCGTTAAAGGAAACAATAAGAACACTGGATTATATCAACCTTTGCCTATTCCCCCCACTCTTTAGAAAGACATTAGCATGGACTTCGTGCTAGTTTTACTCACGACTACCAAAAAGGTTGATTCTATCTTCGTCATTGTTGACTGTTTTTCAAAAATGGCACACTTTATTCATTGTACTGCAACTACTGATGCTTACAAGGTAGCCAAATTATTCTTTAACGAAGTTGTTAGGCTACATGGTTTTCCAAAGACTATTGTTTCTGATCGAGACACAAAGTTTATCAGCTATTTCTGGCAAACCTTGTGGACGTTATCCAATACTAAGCTTAACTTTTCCACTGTTTATCATCCTCAATCTGATAGACAAACAAAAGTCTTATACAGTTGTTATGTTGTCTTGTGCATGACCATATTACAAACTGGAATCAAGTGCTACCTATGGCAAAATTTGCATATAATAACTCAGTCAATCGGTCAACTAGCACTTCACCGTTTGAAGATGTTACAGGAGTTCGTCTACAACTCCCTGTTGATCTCGTGCCTTTGCCAGTCGGTGGACAAGTTAATGCAGATGCTGAACATTACCTCCAACACATGCAATAAGTGCATAATGAAGTACGTTTAGTAAGCCATGATTGTTTAAGATTACTCTTTTCTAGTTTAACAATATCCCTTCCTATATAAGAAGGAGCCATTTATTGTAATAGACATGCTTAATTCAATTAAAATTATTAGAGTTTTCTCTATTTTGTGCTTGTCGTGAGTGTAGGTGTGCCTTAGGGCAAGAATCCCTCTTTGGATTCGAACAATCTATTGAGAGATTGTTCTACGCTCGATTGGAGATCCGGGACTGCACCAACAAGTATGCAGTAAATCGTAAAAATTACCATACCCATCTTCAAAATGATTAAATTTTGTGATCAAGGTGGACCATTGATGGGAGAAGTATATGAAGGAATGAATAATATGCTTAGTGAAATAAAAGATAGTCTCAATGATTATGATGATTTTAAGGAGATTTATGACATAGTGAAAGATATAAAAATAAATAGGTGGATCATGGTGCGTAGCCCACTGTATTGTCTTGGATTTGAAATTACGCCTCGATTTTATGATTCATCCTATCTTGCAAAATTAGAACCTAGTGGTGAAAAAAGAAAACCCCAAATCAAGATAAAAGGTCATAAAGGGAGTCAGGGAAACATTTGGAAGACTAGCAAAGGCATGTATTTTCAGTTTAAACTTCTACAAATATTTCATGTATTATGTTCTTATTGTGTTCCTTACACATTCAATAAATTATTTTACAATTTTTTATTTCTACAGGCTACTGGAGTTGAGGCTAAATTGAGGCTTAATATGCAGTATTTCATTCTAAAGATGGTGTTTTTGGACTTCCTGCAGCAAAAGTGGATGCAGTTACTATGTCACCAATAAATTGGCGGTCAACATATAGATATCAAATGCCGAAGCTAGCAGAGATAGCTATAAAAATTCTTACACAACCTGTAAGCTCATCGTCTGTAGAGAGAAGTTGGAATACATATTCATTTATACATAATGTTAAAAGAAATATGCTTAACGCTAAACATGCATATAAACTTGTCTTTATTCATTCAAATCTTCGCCTTTTATCACCCATGAAGGAGGGATACCATGATGGACTATTTCGAAAATGGGACATTAGTCCTGAGCATGATGTTATTGATGATTCAAGTGCACATTTAAAAGACCTAGGGTGGAAAGCGCTATATGATGATGACGAGCCTCAACTTCAAAGTCGTAATAAGAGTGGTGTGGAATCCGGACCAAGTGGCACATCTAATGTTATAGTCACTCAATCATCTTTACAATCATGTTCACCTATCAGACAAAGAAGTATTTCATCATACAGATGTAGTTTGCAATCTTCTCATGACAAAGGAAAAATGCGTTGGGAATGAAGACTTTTATTTCACACTTTTATTTTAAAATTGATGAACTTGTAGTTTTTCTTACTCTCTTTTTCTATTTTGTTGCTTAACATTAATTTTAAATCTTTTTTTTCATTTGGAGTTTAGGATTTAATTTATTTTATATGGATGGTTAGATGATTAAAGTTTATTGATTCACACTTGAACTAAAAGAAGGATGGATTTTTTTAAATATTTATTTGCTCATAGTTTTTGTGAAATGTCATTATTTATATGCTTATTAAAGCATCCAATTTCTATAAAATATTTATGTATATATTGAATGGACTTACGAATAGTATTGAATTATATATTCAAATTAGTCTAGCAAATTCATCGAACTCAAACTACGAATCAAGCGAACTGGAAATCGAATTAGCTAAACCTATCCCATGGAATTTTTGAAGCAAATTGCGAATTGCAAATTCGAATTGGTCGAACTATGAATCAAGACACTGAAGATCGGAAGAAAATACATAAGTTTGTGCAAATGATTTTCAACCCAAGAGGACCTTTCCCTCACCTTGCAATCAAATTCTTCTCGTATTCTCAAGTTGGCAAACTCGTCAGAATCGAGTTTTTCCAAGCCGAAGAGCGCTGATGCAAGCCAGGTCCAAGATCCGGCCCAGTTTTGATGGGCCACATTGATGAGCCCCACTTGATCCTTGATCTGTCAGGGATCACTATCCTAAATTAGATAGTTCCTAATTAATAGGTTTATTTCTTTTTTTATGTTGGATTGATATTTAGTAATTGCTTAATAGGATTTAGTAGGTGCTTATTTTATTTTAGTAAGCTTTGGTTATTTAGAAACAATCACTCCTATAATGGAATGCTTATTTTCAATCAATTTAAATTATCTCTGAGATTTTATCTCTTGGTGTTTTTCCTCTTGTAAGGGTGCCCTAGGAGCTGAAATCAATCTTCAGATTCAATCAATCCTTCGGGAGATTGATCTACATTCGATCAGAGAACTGAAGCTACGCCAGTAGACCTTAGGTCATGTATGTAAGGTTAATTGCAAGCAAGTTAAGGAAGTGAATAAAGTGATGAGACTTGAGTAGTCAACCTGCTAGAGATTAAATTTCTTTCCTAGTTTAGTATTAAGATTTAGATTTCTTTCTTAGTTAAGTAGTAAGATTTCTTTGACTTATTGTGTAATAATCTTTTCCTGATTTAAGGGAGATCTTTTTAATTTTGTTTCCATCCATGTAAAGCCAACAATGGCTATTTAATAACAGAAGAGTAATATGGTATCAAGAAAGTAATCCCAAATCTATGCTTGCACAAGGAGCTGTCCAACCTTCAATTGGACGATCTAAGGAGGTAGTCCAACCTCAAATTGGACCATCTCTCTCTCTTTTTTCTTTTTGGTTCCTATCATAGCCCACATTTGCTGGTTTGTGAACTAGGAATGAGAGGACACTATCACCCCCTCAGTCTTGTTTTTGTTGCTCTTTCTTGTGATGATACAGGTCTTTGGATTGCACAAAATCGGCTGCATCATTGATGACTAGCCGTGGTACCTTCTTTTGGTGCATACACCGATTTTTGAAGTGAACGTGTGGGAGTAGGCCCCACACTTTTCAACCTAAACTCCTCCTTTTAAACTTCCAACCCTCCTATAGAGTGAGGGTAGAAGTTGTCTTCAATGGAGGCCAAGGCTTTGTCTTGGGCCTTGTCAGTCTTGAGCTTATGTGGCTTTGGGGACCACATACTGCACCCGACAATGCTGGGTTCTTGCCGGGCCTTTCTCTATCTTAGGAAATGGTGGAGATCTTAGGCCACTTATAGACTTTGCTCTTTATGGGCTTGGTACTTCAGCCAGTTTTGGACTGACTTCTGGGCTTCATTGACTGTACGGATGCAGTCGGCCATGCCATGTGGCTTATCATGGACGTTTGGAGATTGGCCCATGAGTTGGACTTTCTTTGCCCCCTGTTGCTGCTTGGTAATGCGGAGGCAGTTGTGGTGCTTGTTGCTTGTAGGTGCCTGAGATTTGGCTTCCTCTTAAGCCTGATTAAAGACACAAATGAGGTTCTGGGCATATTTGGATACCCATAGTTTGAGTGGTTCAACATCCTTGATCAGACATGTGCCACCATTGCTTTGTTTTTGGTTGATGGGGTAGTGCTTCCTACTAATGAAAGTCTCTGGAATATTGAGATTTTTGAAGCAGATGAGATAAACTCAGTATGAGCCCTCTTCTAAGCTTTGGAAGTCAAGTCAGTCTCTCACTGGCTCCATCAAAGTTTATGATGAGAGACCTCGTCTTTAAAACCGATCCTTAGTTCATTTGGGAGAGCATATTGAATTGCGGTCTCAATCCCATATAGCAAACATGACTTCCTTTTAGGTTTATACAAAATGGCCTATGTGCATTTGAAACAACATGGTTGCCAAAGTTTGGTCAACCGAAATGGTTGTAGTAGGCATGAACTCTTTGCGTCAATCCAATTTCAGTACCAAAAGGCTGGGCTTAAAAGCCAGAGAAGAGTTGGACCCGATCAGAGGACAAAGTGCGTTTTGGTCAAAGTCTGCACCACTATCACACTGATCACATGGGATCTGTCAGCCAAAGACTCTGGGCATCACATGATTGCGAATGCCATTGTTCTAACACTGACTTGTTAATAACATTTGATGGTCTTACAAATGGACTGACTTGGAATAGTCGAAAACATAATGCCATGATAAAGGCTAAACTAAACCATTGGTAAAACCTTGGTTCAAGTTCAGTTTATGTACCTAAAAAATGCTTGAATTTCATCTTCTTGCAACACCTTAAGCAAAAATTCAGTCCACTAGTTTGCTTTGAAATGGACTTTAATTTCATTGAAGCCTCTGATGAATTTTTCAAGAGGTTTGGAATCAAAATAATCTAAAACTTGCCAAAAATTCAATTCTGTCAAGCAATGACTGACAGGCAGTTCTGTTCAGACATGGGCCTGCAACAGGTATTTTCCGTAGTTTCCCAATTTGGGCATTAATTCAGCCCTCTGTTCTGCTATATCAGGTTCCAACGCTCATTAAGAAGCACTTGATCGAATTTCCAGAGGCATTTCAGAATTAGAATAACTAAGAACTCCATCCAGAATGGCATGAACTTTTAAGTCTGCATGTCCATGTCTGAAAGTTTCATTCAATTGAGCATGTGTCTGAAAGTTTCATTCAATTGAGCATGTCCTTTTTGCATGGTATTCAGGCAGGTCCAATTCCAAAACCCTTTTTAGTGGATACTCCCCCTTTAACTTTGGATCTACACATTCCTTAATTTCATCCTCACTTAGTCTTGGAGTTGTCCAAGTAATAAGACTCTCAGCTGCCCATGAGGCATTGTATAATCCACAGGTTTCTGCTGGTTAGTAGCTCCAGAAGAACAACCCCAAAACCGTAGACATCACTTTTCTGAGTTAACTGACTAGTCATGGCATACCCTGGGGCATGATAACCGAAGGTGCCCAAAACTTGGGTTGAATTATCAAGACCCTGATTTGAAATGCTAGAATCTCCAATTTTAGCTTTGAAGTCCTCAAGTAAGAGAACGTTGCTTGGTCTGACATCCTGTGTATTACAGAAGGTTAAACCTATTCATGCAGATACTCCAATACCTTTGCTACATCGACAGCAATACTCCTTTCTACCATGCAAAACGTCATGCAAAGAACCCATGGTTGCAAACTCATCTTCTAAGACACGTTCATTTTCTACCACACAGTAACTGAGCAACTCAACAAGATTTTCATGCTTCAACCTTGACATTATTGAAACCTTGTTTTATTGATTTCTTGGTTCAGATTCATTTTATGCATCGTATAGTACTAAACTTCTCATTTCGGGAATCTTTTTTTATCACATAAATCATTCAAGTAATTGTTTGGAAAAATGGACTTGGAATAGTGGCCGATCATAGACTTCACATGCAGTGGCTGATCGCAAACTTTGCATGTAGTGGCCGGTGGTGGAAACCATGGTTTCTATGGCCTTTTTTTATCTTGATGAATTTCATACTGGCTTGGACCCAAATGTTTTCTGGATGTCCCAAAATTTTGAGAAGTGTTTCCATCGCCTGTGATCACTAGGGAATTAATCCCCATAACCTCCTCACCAATTATCACCAAATCCCTTCTAGTCTTCCCATGTCCAAAAATCTGAGTTTAATCAAGCATGAGTTTTACACAGCAGCATCTTAACATATATGCCTGATTAATCATAGTTGCCTGCTACTGTATGTAGAACAGAAAAAGGAAAAGAATGAGAGAAATTCACTCTACATCTCTTGCTTGATTCAGATGGCAGTTTCAACATTAGCCTTCAGTCACAAATTTGAGGTAATACTGTCCTAGTATTAAAGTTCCTTGAATCACCATTATCTGTAGGTTCCGCCTATACTTTTGTAATCATTCATATGTCATCCTGCTAAATCCTAATTTGTTTGTCCAGGTTGATTCAGCTTCTTCGGCAATAGGAAGTATGAGATTTTTCACATTCAGTTGACACAACCTCTCGATGCATGAGAGCAAGAAATGGTAGTTCAGCAGCCTCTTGGCCAAATATTCTAAGGATTCCTACTTATACTAAAACTGATTTTATAGTTAAAATTGTTCAATACATGCATCCGAGTCCTTGCCCAGCTATATTTCTACCATAGTGTCATGGACCGATCGTCTCACCCACGATTTATAGCCCGTGCGGCACTCGACTAATGCCCCGTGCACTTAGTGAGTCAGCCTTCCCTCCCAAGCTTGCTTGGAACTCACCCGACTATAACGCAAACACCACACTCACAAGAGAAGAACACTTGGAGAATGCTAAGAGAACTATAGAGCTTCTTACAACTCTTGATTGGTTACAAATGAGGGAGGCCGCCCCTTTATATACACTTTGGCCTTACAAAGTGTGGTGTAGAATGTGCCACGTGTCATTTATACATTGGTTGAGAGTCTTTTAGAACTCTCTCTAGAATGTTCTACACTACTCTTTACGAATATCTCTAAGCTTCTACATTATTCCAAGGTTGCAGAGAATTATAGAAACTTCTAAATAACGAGCCCTTAGTCATGAGTCATGAGATTGGCCTGGCCCGCAAGATCCATCTAGGCTATGATTAAGCCTCCTCTTTACACAAAATGTGGGGGTGGGGCAATCTAGCAGATCATGACAATCTCCCCCACCTAATCCGCAGACATCCTCGCTGCGGCGTTCTCCTTATGATAGTCTTCGAGTACTTTTTCAAATTGCCACAAAGTGTCCACTCGTTCCCAACTTGCTTCATGTTTGGGTTGGCCTTTCCATTTCACTAAGTACTCGATCTATGGAGGGACACCACACCAACTTACTCTTCAGTCGTCAAGAATGCGTTCAGCCTCTTTATCAAATGATGTCATCATTGTAGCAGATGGTCGATTGATGCAATTCCTTAACAGTCTTCCTTGTCTTCATAACATGGCTTAAGACAACTCACATGGAAGATTGGGTGGATCTTGAAGTTAGATGGAAGATCTAACTTATATGCTGCATTACCCACCTTTTTAAGTATTGTAAATGGTCCCTCATACCTTCATATCAACCCCTTATGGACTTTTCTGAACACTTTGAACTATTGGGGTTGTAACTTCATCATTACCTTATCGCCCACATTGTAGTGTATCGGCCTTCTCTTCTTATCCGCCCATTTCTTCATGCGCTTGGTGGCCTCGTGCAAGTAAGCCTTGGCAACGTCCTGTTGCTCATGCCAATCTTTGGCAAATGTGAAGGCAGCTTGGCTACTCCCCGCGTAACCGGTTGTAACCGTGTGAGGTGTGAGGGGTTAATGCCCTGTTGCTATCTCAAATGGGCTATGACCTATTGATTCACTTCTTTGAAGGTTATAACAGAATTGCACCACGTCTAGATGACTTACCCAATCCTTTTGGTTTGTGTTGACGTAGTGCTGTAAGTATTCCTCCAAGAGTGCATTGGTCCGTTCGGTCTGCCCATCAGTCTGAGGATGAAAACTTGTGGAGAAGTGTAGGTCAGACCCTAGCAATTTGAACAACTCTGTCCAAAACTTCCCTATGAACCTAGGGTCCAGATCACTTATGATGACTTCCAGCAAGCCCCAGTACTTCACCACATTCCAGAAGAAAAGAACAACCACATCGGCTACAGTGCAGTCTGTTAGTGCAGCAATGAAGGTAGCATACTTGGAGAACCTGTCCACCACTTCCATAATGCTACCTAACCCATTCGCCTTGGGTAGGCACAAGATGAAGTCCATGGAGATACTTTGCCATGGTCATGCGGGTGTAGGCAACGGTTCCAATTCACCAGCTGGCCTTTGGTGTTCCACCTTGTCTTGTTGACACACAAGGCAAGTCCGCACGTAGCCCTCAACATCCTCCTTCATCTGCGGCCGGTAGAATCGTGCACCAAGTAGTGCGAGGGTCCTCCTATATCCTGGATGACCAGCCCATCAGGTGTCATGGCATTCTTTTATGAGGTCCCTCCGGAAATTCCCCCATTTAGGCACATAGAGCTTGTTACCCTTGGCATAGAGCAGGCCATCCTTCTCCCAGAAGCGCCTAGTCCTCCCATCTTTAGTGGCTTCCAACAAGTTTTGTGCCATATTGTCTTTTGGTAACCCCTACTTGATCTTCTCAAGTGTGGGATTGGCAATGGTGATGATTGCATTCAGCTCCACAAGCTCTGCCTTTCTACTCAAGGCATCCGCCACTTGGTTAGTGCGTCCCGGCTTGTACTCAATAGCCATGTCAAACTTAGCCAAGAAGTCTTGCCACCTTGCTTGCTTTGGTGTCAACTTCTTTTGAGTTTGGAAGAAGCTTGTGGCAACATTGTCTGTCCGCACAATAAACCGGGATCCCAGTAGATAGTGCCTCCATGTCCGTAAGCAACCCACAATGGCGGTCATTTCCTTCTCATGGACGGAGTATTTCCTCTCCGTCTCGTTGAGCTTACGGCTCTCATATGCTATGGGATGCCCTTCTTGTAGGAGTACCCCTCAAATAGCAAAGTCTGAGGCATCAGTGTGCACCTCAAATGGCTTGGTGTAACCAATCAATGCCAACACCGGTTTTATCATCACCGCTTCCTTTAGGTCCTCAAAATCTTTTTGGCATTCATCCCTCCAATGCCAAGCTTGACCCTTCTTAAGTAGATCAGTCAAGGGTGATGCCCTCTTGGAAAAGCCTAGTATGAACCTTCTATAATAGTTCACCAGACCAAGGAATGATCTCAACTCTGTCACCTTGGTTGGAGGGCACCACTCCCATATGGCCTTCACTTCCCTCCCATATAGCCTTCACTTTTGCTTCATCCATGCGAATGGTGCCTTCCTTTATCTTATGCCCCAAGAACATCACCTCTTCCTGGGCAAATGAACACTTTTCCTTCTTCACATAGAGTTGGTTAGAGCGTAGTACCTGCAAAACTGTCCGAAGGTGCTCCTTATGTTCCTTTAGAGTTTTGCTGTAGACCACGATGTCATCCAGATACACCACCACGAACTTGTCCAAGTAGGGATGGAAAATCCTATTCATGAGCGTACAGAATGTGGCTGGTGCATTCGTCAAGCCAAATGGCATGACCAAGAACTCATAAGCTCCATAGCATGTCACACATGTGGTCTTCGGCTCATCTCCTTTTGCTATCCGGACTTGATAGTACCCTGATCGAAGATCCAACTTAGAGCAATACTTTGCTCCACCAAGCTGATTGAACAAATCTGCTATGAGAGGGATAGGGTATTTATTCTTGATGGTGACCTTGTTGGGTGCCCGGTAGTCGATGCATAGCCGAAGACTACCGTCATGTTTCTTTTGGAACAACACCGGTGCTCCATATGGTGCTTTGGATGGTTGGATGAACCCTGCATCAAGCAACTCCCCGCAATTTTTTCTTCAACTCTTCCAACTCTGGAGGAGCCATCCGATAGGGACTCATTGCTGGTGGCATGGCACTAGGTTCCAACTCTATCTTGTGGTCCACCTCCCTCCTTGGTGGAAGCCTTTTGGGTAGCTCTGGTAGCATCACGTCCTTGAACTCTCCAAGGACTAGATCAATCTCCTTTGGCACCTCTGCATGTGAGACATCCTTGTCTTCCACAAGTGCTGCTAGGTAGGTGTCTTCACCTCTCTTAACACCTTTGGCCAACTGCAGAGTTGATAGTGTGGCCACCTCCCTCTTAGCCTTGATAGCTGGGACCATGCAAGGTTTCTTTTCATCCATGATCCCAACGGCATCCAAATGTAACATTGGCACCACCTTAGTTGGCTTAAGAAACTCTACCCCTAGCACCGCTTTGAAGTCATCCAAGGGGACTACCGTGAAGTTGGTCCTCCCTTTCCAATCCCCCACTTGGATATCTACCCCCTTGGCAACTCCTTTGATGGGTCGAGCTTCAGAGTTTACCGCCTTCATACGGTTGGAGTCCTTCTCTAGCTTCAGCCCCAACTTTCGTGCTTCATCTTCGGCAAGGAAATTATATGTAGCCCCCGTATCTACCAATGCTTTGGTGACTTTGCCGTTGATATGCACGTTTACATACATAAGGCTTTTGTTGACAGGTGGAGAGCCAACTGCTTGTTTCTTCACCGCATTAAGTACGGTAAGGGCACTCATCGTAGGATCCTCCGTGCCTTCCTCATCACTAAAGGCCGCCTCCTCTTTTCCTTTCAGCAAGGCATTAAAAGTGTGCCTTTTTGGACACTCAAACAGCTTATGTCCAAGGCCCCCACAAATGTAGCACTGGATTTGATTAGACTTCCCAGTCCCACTGGGTTTGTCTTGGCCCTTATGTGAGAAGGGCTTTTTCCCACCATCCTTAGAATCACCGTTCTTATCTCCCCCACCTTTGCCTTGATAGGGCTTAGAAGATTTTGGCTTCCCAGAATCAGCCTTCTTAGAGAACTCCGTTAATTTTTCGGCCGTGGCAAGGGCCATGGCTAGGTCTTGTACATTCCTCCTTTGAAGTTCTTGTTCAACCCATGGTTGCAACACATTCATGAAGAAGAACAACCGATCCTCATCAATCATATTGGTGATGTCCAATATACAATGGGTGAACTTCTTCACATATTCTCGAATTGAGCCATCATGTTTGAGCTTCATCAAGTTTTTCCTAGCCAAATACTCCACATTTTCAGGTAGGAATTGAGACTTCAATTCCTTCCTGAAATCCTCCCATGACTCAATGGTACAAAGACCTCTCTCCATATCATTAAGTCGTCTACGCCACCACAACATAGCATCATCCTCCAAATACATGGTGGCCATTTCCACCTTGGTTGCCTCATCCTCCACTTTGGCAACCCTAAAGTAGTGTTCCATATGCCACAAGAAATTTTCTATTTCCTTAGCATCCCGAACACCTTTATAGCATTTGGGTTCAGGTAACCGTACCTTACGGGTCTCCTTAGCGGAAGTGCCTCCATTGGCAACTACTCACTCCAACACGGCTAGTCGGTTCTTGACATCCTCATCCCTTGCACGAAGATCTGCTAACAACTCTGCCCTTAATGAGGCGATGGTTTCCTTGACCTCTTCCGTCATGACTTGGAAAGCATCGCGAGCTTCTTCGTGTAGCATCTTCCAAATGTCAACGACCTCTTCGCCCACTGTGTTCACCCAAGATACCAACTCCTGTTGGCTTTCTTCTTGGGTATTAACACGGCCTTCCAGCAAGTCTACATGACCGTCTACCTCACGAACGGTTCGCTCCAAGGACCTTAGACATCTCTCTAGAGTGGCCAAGTCCAAGTCCCCACCTGGCTCACGGGAAGCATTTCGCGCTCCCTTCCCCTTCTTTCCACCCTTGCTAAGGACCTCAGTGACTTCGCTTTCATGAGATACCATCGCTACTTCTTCCTTGTGATCTTGCATTAAGGGTGACGAACCAACCTTGCTCTGATACCACTTGTCACAGACCGATCGTCTCACCCACAATTTATAGCCTGTGTGGCACTCGACTAATGCCCCGTGCACTTAGCGAGTCAGCCTTCCCTCCCAAGCTTGCTTGGAACTCACCCGACTATAAGGCAAATACCACACTCACAATAGAAGAACACTTGGAGAATGCTAAGAGAACTATAGAGCTTCTTACAACTCTTGGTTGGTTACAAATGAGGGAGGCCACCCCTTTATATACACTTTGGCCTTACAAAGTGTGGCGTAGAATGTGCCACGTGTCATTTATACATTGGTTGAGAGTCTTCTAGAACTCTCTCTAGAATGTTCTACACTACTCTTTACAAATATCTCTAAGCTTCTACATTATTCCAAGGTTGTAGAGAATTGTAGAAACTTCTAGATAATGGGCCCTTGGTCATGGGTCATGAGATTGGCCTGGCCCGCAAGATCCATCTAGGCTATGATTAAGCCTCCTCTTTACACAAAATGTGAAGCAATCTAGCAGATCGTGACAATAGGCCATTGCAGGAACTAGATCATGACCAGAATTTACAACTATAGGATCAAAACAGTCTCAAAAAATAGCAGTGACCTTTGATAGCATGCGTTCATTGCCCAATTTTTTTTTTTTTCCACTGAGAAGTTGCCACTGCATATCATCCCCTGCTTTATTAGTCAAGCCTTTATCTTCAAGCTGCTTCTTTATCACACTTGACAGTGGAGTTGGAACCATCTTTGACCTACTGAAAGTTGCTTCTTTATCACACTTGACAGTGGAGTTGGAACCATCTCTGATCTACCGAAAATCAACTTCTGTATAGAAGTAGATGAATTAAGCCTCACAACTTGAGCCAAGCATTCCTGGATGAAGCTTTAGTACTAAAATAAAAAAGACCTTTCTGGCTGCCAAAATTTCAAGAACACCTCCACATCCAAGAATTACACTGATCAGACATTGCACAAGAGCACCAACATGACTGCCCTTTATGGATAGCCGTGATGGTCTATATGCCTTTGAACCAACATGGTTGCCATGTATGGTCAACCAAAATAGTTATAGTAGGCATGAACTCAGTCTCTTCGTGCCAACCCAATCAGACCTTTGGCTCCAAAATATCGGCAGCATCTCCCCTTAATGGGAGGCCGAAATAGAAACAAAATACTCAACTCTAAGACCGGAAAGTGGTATCGAGGCACACTAAAGTCTAAGAACTGAGGCTCCCAGCAATTACAGTGCTCTAGCGCCAACAGACCTCCTTTCAGGGAGCAATGGGTGTGCACTATGGCATGATATGAGAAGCATAGGCAAATAGAAATTGCCATTCTTATAATTTTCGTCAATATTCATTTTGTGCACTTCAAAGTGTTGAATTTCCTCTTTCTGGCAGCTTCTTGAACACATAAATCAGTCCAATAATTTGGTAAAATGGACTTGGAATGTTGTAACCATCTCTGGCTGATATGTTAAAGAGTACCAGTAGTCAAGACTTCCCATTTTCTTCATAAAACTGCACCAAAAATCAGTTCTGTCTGGCCATGTTCGACAGACTGGTTTTCAACGGACATGGGCTTGTGAAGACCAATTTCTCCACTTTTCAATTCCTTCATTCAGTTAGTGAATATTTTGGCCAACTGGGTTCTTTTACTTCAGTAGCATTTTTTAGTTAAACTCTGAATGATGCTTCAAAGTCAGGCCAAACGAAGACTTTTCTCAAAATAGTTGACTTTCAATTCTGCCCATTCATGTTTGATGGATGCATGAGCCTGGAACAGGAAATTTTCTGCATTTCTGCAGTTTTAGGCTTCCAATCTGTCAACTATTCTGACGCACTAAAGATCATCCCCACATTCACACTATAACTTGTGTTTCAGAGTGAAGAGCATAACCAAAGTCATCAATTTTTCTCAGAATTGGCCACGATTCAATTCAGTTAGGACTCAGGCCACGTCTGAAAGTATGCTTTGCCCAAACAGAGGGCCTGTAACCATCATTTTCTGCCATTTCTTCGGTTACACAGTTGATTCAGGCTACTGTTTCGCCAAGCTAGTCTTTAATATCTGACTATAATCTTTGATTGAACCTTCAGAAGTATTCTAAGACCATTCTAACTGTCAAAAGCTTCAGAAATAACTCAAAATAGAGCACTTCCCACTCATGTTCAAAAGTCTAAGTTTAATCGAACAAGGGACCCGTACAGCAGCGCTTCTGTAGGTTTGTGTATGCGCAGTTAATTTGGCCTGTTGTTTTGCCGTGTCAGTTGGACTTAAACAATCCACCACAACTTTTGTTTGGATTTTCAGAAACATTTCAGAATTGGAGCGGGCTTCATTTCTGCATGATTGTCTGTTTGTCTCATCAAAAACCAAGAACATTCCTGCAATCATCAGTCCATATGCTTGAGCAGTCCACGGTTCTCTCAAACCAGGCCCCCACCTTTCAACCAAACATTCTTGATTGAGGCTCCTGAGGATACCCCAAGAAGAAGAAGAAATTGATGAAAATGAAGAGAAAGACAAGGGCAGGAAGAGGGGGCTTGTGCCAACAGAGGATAATGAGGAGAGATGTAAGGCATGTGATCACTACATTTCTGTCATCTGCGCTAAGCCTGATGCATTCCATATGTTCTGTATCTCTAAATCCAACAGCGACTGTAATGCGTAGGATCATGAGCAATCAGTTGATCTCAGGATTATAGATTTGGCCATGTATTTTATCAGAGGTGTGTACAACCTTGACCTTTGGAAAGAAACCAAGTGACTGGCTCTGTTTAATGATAGAGAAAGTCCCGTAGTTACTTCAAATCCTTCTCTGATAAATGGAAAGGTCACAGGCTGAGATCCCCATGTCACAATTGCAAAATAGGCCATTATGTGTCATAGCAGGGCCAAGTCCGAATCTGGTCAGTCTTGGGCAACTGCTTGGCCTTATAGTTACAAGAGCAAATCAGGCCGGTCTTGGACCTTTTGCGCCCTTTGCAGCGCTGTGACCGATTCTGATCAGTCTCATAGTTCTGCAAGGCTTTCTTGCTTTTCTGAGTCCCTTTTTTTTTTTTTTTTTTTGCACCATTTTGATCATACAGATTAGTCCAATATTTTTGCAAAAATGGTCTTTGAAAATGTTGTCAGTTTCTGATTTGTATTTTCAGAGAACAACAATCAGAAACTCCAACATTTGAAATTCCAGCGAGTTACAACTCCGTAACATGTTGCGTTGTCCAAACATAGGCTTAAGATATGCATTTTCTGCTATTTCTTGATCCATGCAAGTGATTCGGACCACTGTTTTGCCTTATCTGTCTACAATATTCAATGAAAATCTCTGATTGAACTTCCAGGAGCATTCCCGAGCCAGCCTGACTGATCAACCATCAAACAATGGACAGAATTTTGATTCAGTCAGTCCATGTCTGAAAACTGCAGTTGGTTGGGCATGGAACCTGTACAGAAGCACTTTTGCAGTGTTGCATTTATGCATTTGATTTGGCCTACTGTTTTGTCATGGAAGGCTTCAATGATCCACCAAAACTCTTGATTGAATTTTCAGCAACACTTCAGGATCAGAGTGACTAAAAATGAACATCACTTCAGCATGTCCATGTCTGAAAAATGCAATTTCGGACATGGACATGGAACAGATAGTTTCATGGAACTTTCAACTTAATTAGCCCACTGTGTTTTTTTTTTCTTTTTTTTCAAATTAGAGTTCCCAACACTTCTGGCTGGACTTTCCAAGAGTGTCCCCAAGCCAAACGGATTGAAAATCACAAACTCCTCAACAAAATCCCTTCCAGTCTGCCCATATCCGACAGTTATATTTGGTCAGAGATGGACGTGCAACATGCAATTTGCTGCATCCTCTGTGCTTTTGCAGCTTGTTCAGCCCTTCAAGTTGGACCTCTTGCAACTAGGAAAATCTTCTTGTAAGACGTTCAGAGATGTCCCAGGTTTACTCCATAATGTTCAGTAACTCCAAGAAACAGGCCCAAATCTGCATACTGAAGGGTCATGTCCCACAATCACACTTGGTCATTCATGGCCTAAATAGGCAGTTCTATACAGTTACGTGCAGTTTCTGTCAGTTTCGTAACTTCTAATTCAACTTTCGACCAAAAACAGAGCCATGAAAACTTCCCACAGACAGCGCCAATTTTCTGTTGCCAGAAAAATTGTGAAAGAAAATGAAGATTCGCAACATTCAAAATATAGAAAATGAAAGAACACGTATGTTTTTATTCCTCTCTTTCATTTTACATGGGTTTACGCTCTGGCCTTGTGGATGCAAGCGATTTACATTGAGTTTTGACTCACAGCCCCTCCGTCTAGCCTTAGATTGGTCTCAAATTGAATGAAAATACAAAATAATATTTGGAATGAAGCAAAAACTGCACAAACTTTGCTCTGGGAGGTTCGTTTCTGAAAATGAGTGTTATTTCGAACGTGGCCCCCTATCATTCAGACATGCCCTCCTGCAACATCTTTTCTGTACTCTTTTCACTTCTGTGTTCTCCCATATGATTGCCCATTGCATGTATATCTCTGCTTTGGACTTGGAGATGGTTTTACCAAGGTTTGAATGTATGAACTGGGGTTTTGAATCACAACACTCTTGTAACTCATCACTTGTTTAACAAAGATTGCCTTTGCATAGTCTAAGGGAATTACTAGTTTTTTATTCCAGCAAGAAGCCAAAGGTTGGGCCATTCTTAGAATGGAGCCATGAGTGGTCTCACCAACCATAAGTGCATCCACATTCCTTTAAGTGAGAGAGACAAAGAGAATTTGTTGCATCACAGGATTTTCAACTTTGGTAAAGGATAAAACCATGGATACTTGGATTTCATCCCTAAAGAGTAAATTCAGAGAATGAAACACTAAGTTCCAGAGATTTGGGAAGTGTTAGAGATTTGTTTTGGCACAGAGATTTGTTTTGGCACAGTCTCCCTTTTTGTTTGATGAAGAAGAGGCTTTCGAAATGAAAGGATGACTGACAAACGCCTAACAGGATGGAAACTCCTTCTGCAAAGGTGTGGGGGATGTCCTTCTCCCAAAATGGTTGCCTAGGAGCCCTTTTCATAAACCTTAAGAATTTAGGACAGTTCCTTCGAGTTTGAATTCAAATTGGAGAGGGAAGGAACCGCTAGTAACTGCCATGAGGCCCATATTCAAAATATAATGTTATTTTCGGACATGGGGCCCTATGTGACCTGTTTGATCCCTGAATGGACTTCAATCAGCATGAACCTCCAGGGGTTATCTTTGGACTGGATTCGAACACTGTAAAGGGTAATTTCAGCTTCATTTAACCCATGTAGATGATGTAAATCAACTCATTAAACCTCATTCTTCAAAACCATGTAAAGTGCAAAAGGTGTCCATATCCGAGAGCACCTAGAATGAGCTGATCTAGGTCCCATTTGGTATTGGATTGACCTCAAAATTTGAGGGAGTCCTTGAATTTGTATTATGAGACCCCTAGTGAAGTTTCATCTTGATTTGACCTTTGGAAATGTATCGGATGCAATTCCTGGAACCCGTTCCCGAACAATCTGAATCTTGAGAACAAAAAGCTTCTTCACTGCTTTGAGATTCTCTTCATTATTTGGGCTTTTGACTGACTTCAACTGAGCTAAGAGTCACCAAATTTACTTCAAGTGAGCCCAGAGCCTCCTGTAGTATTCTTTCAACTGAATGAGCACCTTCCGGGAGTGGATTTGCTCACTTTGTTTCTTGCATTGTATACATGCACTATTAGGAACATATGAGATTTTTTACGTGCCAACAACTTAGGGTTCCAATAGAACACAAACAAGAAAGTCCCACTTCAAATAGGAAACAAAACATTGCAGGTCAGTGGGGTTTTTTCGTCAATGCGCTCGAGCGAGCTTGAGCATTTGCTTGAGCGCGTGCAATGCGCTTCCAGTTATTTCGTGCTCTGTTAGTCAAGCTTGAGCACGTATAAGCTCAGCTTGAGCACAGTAGCTTTTGTCTGATCTTTGCTAGCCCGCTCGAGCGTGTGTGGAGTGCTGCTAGAGCGCCCTCTGCAGAATTCTTCATTTAGCTCTTCGGCGACACGGTACAATCCATTCTAAAATAATTAGAAAAGTACAACTCAATGGACCCCTGAGTTTTGTCCAACCCATGAATTAGCCAACACTCAAAATACTAACACAAGTTAATAAGAACTCACACATGCAAGGAGAACTAACTTAGACGTGTGAGGTAATAGGGATTCGAGTTGGAGCCATAGACCTAATTATTAAGTACGTTTTAGAAAAAATTAATTCACAGATTATCTAATATTGTGTAGTGTTCCTTCATTCAGTGGGGTTTATATTTTAATTTTCTACTGATAAAGCCTATGCAACGGAGTTACATAATTACAGATTTCAATTGAAAAACTGTAGTTTATAATTTTAATTGCAGATCTAAAATGAAAAGCTACAGAATGGTGCATGAATAAAATATAATTGAAAGACTATAGTTTATAATTTTGATGCATGCTTTGCCAATATATACGTCATTTAGTAGGTGAAACTATTACATATATGGCTTATAATACATCAAAGCCAAGTTTCCTATTTAAGATGTCTATCTTAATTAAACAATGCTTAATTTTCTCTATAACCTATCAAACAACATATACCAAGAGGGCTGAGAGGCCATCGCCCTCCAAAGTTAACAAAAAAAAAAGCTGATTAGATTTCTAAATTGGTCTATGTGGCCTCCTATGAACTGTCCACTGGTGGGGGTGATGGTTATCATCATCCCATGTAAAATTTGGAATGATAACAGAATGGTTTAGTGCAGTGGGTTACGTTAAATTAATACGGACATGTATGACTAAATATTGAAACCACAACATGTGAAAAATCACGAAGGATTACACATAAAAAAAATAAAAAAATAAAAAAGAAAAGACCTCACCTCAAAGTGCAATAGGGACAAAGAAATTCAAATTTAATTAATGCAGGCCAGACCATAAATCAGCCAACCAATTGGGCCCAGCCCATAAGCCCAATTGGACACTACTTATTTACGAATATTATCAGTAGTTTGTTTGTATTAGAGTTAATATTAGTGAGTTTCTTATTTTGTTTAGGTTAGTCTAATATTATTAAGTTTTGTCTCTTAAGAATCAAGCCAACTCCTCTATATAAGGATGTTAGGCCTTATTGTTATGCATGATCAGTTTCAATCAATAAAGTTCTCTTTTTAGATATTATCTCTTATAATGTTTACTCCTCTTGTGAGGGTACCCTAGTGACTAAATCTATTCTTGCATTCGATCAATCCTTCGGGAGATTGATCTACTTTTTGATCATTGACTCATGGCTGCGCCAATTGGTATCAGAGATAAGGAGCAATCGTCAGGAAGACACTAGTCCTTCTCGGATTTTCTCTGCCATCCATCTCAGACCCATCATCACTCCAGTCCCATTCAACAACCACCCTGAACCTTCCTTCCCATCCCAACACCCAAAACCCACCACAAAAATACATCCTGAAACCCTAACACACTTCCGCCATCCACCACAGACCCATCTCTTAACGCTGCAACCCCAAAACCTCCAATGACCACAAATCACCCCCCGACCCCAAATCCTATTCCCAAACTCCATCCCAACACCCTAAACTCCACGATCGTAAGTCCCCAGACCCCAAAATGCTTCTCCCAGACCAAATACCCATATGATGCAGGACAGTGCAAGGCTAAGATAAATGATGATATGAGATCAGGAAATCACTTAACATCCACAATTAAAAATATTAAAAATGAAATTCTGATTGGACCTCTTATATATATGGTTTCAATTTGGGAACTAGAGGTTACTCCAGGCCTTGCCACAATCCCACAATGAAAACCTCCCAAATCTGAATTGGAAGTTACGATGGAAGAAAAGTCTTCCACTAGCTTAGGGATCAACCAATTTTCATTAGGTTTGCTTGCCCCTTCAGAGGAATTTGACAAATGGGCCAAGTTCAATTGGGTTACCAACAAATTGATAAGATGGAATCAGCAATTATGATTTCAGAAATGAAATCAGAAATTCACTTGGTTAATCTGGCTTATATAATCCATAAATAAGTAACAAAGGAAAAGGGCCTGAAAGAAGTGCTCAAATGGGCCTACAAAACCTGAAATCAGGTTCTGCCTATTCTTTAATGGGCCTGGTTGGGTTCAGCTGGGTCTGTTTGGGGCCTGGGCTGGATTCAGCAGGGCCTGTTGGGCCTGGGCTGGGTTCAGCAGGGCCCGAGCTGGCTCAAGTGGACCTGTTTTTTTTTTGGGCCTGGACTGGTGGTCTTAGGTGGGTCGGTAGGGATATATGATGCATTCGGGACTCTTGGAATTAGGGTCTGCCACCTGTGGTGTATTGTAAAAGAGAAAATGGACACATGTAAAGGACTTTGGATATGACAAAAAAAAAAATGGGTTTGCTGTTGGATATGTGGCTGACAGTAGATCTACTTGAATAGGGGTAGTGGAACACTTGGCTTTTTGATAGGGGAGATCTTGTCAAACTAATATATGTTGGCAAAGGATGTAACAGTAGTATCGGCCAAGGGGTTTTGGTTGACAGATGATGGGCAACAGGGATGTTGTATTTGTACGGCTTGGCACTTAGGGGTTGGGGTATAGATGGTTGTCGGCCAATGGATCTAGGTTATTATGGCTGGTTCAATAGTGGAGATGATGAAGGAGAAGGAAAACACAACCAACAATAACTTGAAAAAGAGAAAGGGAAAGAGAAGAAGATACCTGATTTGCGATCTCACACCGCAAGGCCTCACGCCCGATGGTCTCACACCAAATCCTTCGTAGGAGAAATAGCCAAAAGCTTTCAATATTCATTAACCATCATTATTCCTCAAGATAGGTCTTTACATGCTTTTATAAAGAAAACCTAACCCTAAAATAAATTTCAACCATCAAATCCAACCTACGGTCAAGATCAAAACATCCAACTAAATATATTAAAAATAAAACATCACTTAAACTAATAAGTCCATAATTAAATAAAAGAAAACTAATGAACTTGGCAGCCCACACGACTCATGTGATCGGACGATCACTTGAATGGGTCCCACTTGATCTTCAATATCTTCTTTACTGTTCCCTCCCATGTGGCACATCCCAATGCGGGGTCTTCTTAGTTTGCCACAAAGGGTCTTCATCATCTCGATCAAGTATTAGATCGGGTTAGATCTGACCGTTGATCTTTGTCAAAGTTAAGATCCAACGGTGGATCTTTTCCAGAGTTAAGATCCAACGGTGAATCATTTCCAGAATCACGATCTGATGGTGGATCTTGGCCAAAATCATGATCCGTCACCTTGCAAAGATTATCCAACCATGAGAAGGCATGTGTGTGCATCTTTTGAGCCTCCTTCTTCTTCCTTTTACAAGATTTGTGCGCAAGAAGTATGATGTCCACATCACCATATCGCCAAAACCACACCCTGAAGAGAAACCCAAACCCAATTGTGAACCATACCACTTCCACAACTAACCCAGACCGCAACCTTACCCACCGACGCCAAACCCCACCCATCCCAACCATTGTCATCGCACTCTGAACCCCACTTCTGCAATACCCCTACCCTCTTCTGCCCCATCGAATCTTCTTGCTAAGCCTCAAATTCCCGAACCCCATCTTCTCGCCAAGCCCCAAATTGACAAAAAAAAAAAAAAAAGAAGAAGCAGCAGAGAAGAGAAAGGAGAGAAGGAGAAGGAGAAAGAAGTTATCGTGCACCACTGTCGCCCCAACCACTAGTTTCAAATCACCAAAGCCTCGCCCGAACAACACCACCCTTGCCTCCTCTGCCAGTTCACCCAATGAACAAAAACATCTCGTCGGCGCCAAGTGCACATACTGGCTTTGATTCACCCTCTTCGTCAAACCAAGTCAACTCTTCTTTCCTTTCATATTTTGTCTACGACAAAGCATCAAGGGAGAAGAAAACTGAGACCTCTTTTATCTTTTTGTTCACACGTACCACTCCTAACACATTCTGTGCCTCCACTGTTTTGGCCGACCCAGAGCCTATTTCATAAGCAATAGTTTTGCCTAGGGCCTATAGGTAGGTCCTGCTCGAGCCAGACCCAATCAAAGTGAGCCTATCCACTGTTGGCTTGCTGTTAGAACCGGCCCAGCCCAAACCCATCTTTCTCTTAAAAACAAGTGGACCTAACATAGAGAACCCATTTTTCAAAAGCAATTACAATTATTGCCCTTGCATCTGACATCATCATGAAGATTTTTGGAAGCATGAATGAAATTCAAGAAATTTGGTATAATTTTCCATATGGCGATTGGTATTTTGAGAATGAATTCTATTTTGAATAATTTCTTACTTTGAAGCAAGAGAACTTGTCAGTTTATGAATAGACCCACCAATTTTGGGAGTTGCAAGATATATGTGCATTACAAGAGAATAATATACATGATTTGGCTCGTTATATCAGATTCTGGTGAAGGACAACGATATTAAAGAAAGGTGGAAGGAATATTTTAGCAAACTTCTAAATAAAGAACATTTGAGCGATACAAGAGTTAAGGAGGATACTTTATCACTAGAGCATACTTTTCTCCGTAAAATTAGAGTGTTAGAAGTGAAGAAAGCATTGAAGCGAATTAAGACAGGAAATGCAATAGGCCCAGATAGTATTCTGATAGAGATATGGAAATGTTTAGGAGAGGCTGGGGTGAGTTGGTTATGTAGACTATTCAATAAGATACTTATGACAAAGAAAATGCCGAATGAATAAAGAAAAAGCATTGTAGCACCTATATATAAGAATAAGGGAGATATACAAAATTGTACCAACTATCGAGGGATTAAACTTATAAGTCATACTATGAAGTTATGGGAGAGAATAATGGAGTAAAGACTGAGAAAGAAGACCAAGATTTCTAAAAATTAATTTGGTTTTATGCCAGAGAAATCAACTATGGAAGCTATTTTTTTACTTAGGCAATTAATGGAAAAATATTGAGCAAAGAGAAAAAAATCTATATATGGTCTTTATCGATTTGGAAAAAGCCTATGATAGGGTACCGAGGAATTTAATTTGGTGGGTTTTAAAGAAAAGGAATGTCCCCAGAGGTTACATTGAATTTTTTAAGGATGTGTATGAAGAAACAGTAACAAGTGTGAGAACCACATATAGAGAAACAAGTGGATTTCCCGTGACATAGGTTTACATCAGGGATCAACCTTAAGCCCTTATCTCTTTGCATTAATTATGGATGAGTTAACTGTGCATATTCAAGAAGAAGTACCATGGTGTCTGTTGTTTGCAAATGATATAGTATTGGTGAATGAATCAAGGGATGGTGTAAATGCAAAGCTTGAAAGATGGTGGGGGGCATTAGAATCTATAGGCTTTAAAATAAGTCGTACAAAGACAGAATATATGGATTGCAACTTCAGTGGACATATACAAAGTGTTGAAACCACTGTCAAAATTGAAACCCATGAGATACCACGTAGAGATTCTTTTCACTACCTAGGCTCGATGATTAGTAAGGATGGGGAGATTGGCGAAGATGTAAAGCATAGAATAAAAGCTGGATGGCTAAAGTGGAGACTAGCTTCTGGAGTACTTTGTGACAGACGAATGCCAACGAAATTAAAGGGAAAATTTTACAGGACAGTGGTTAAACCAGCTATGATATATGGAGCAGAATGTTGGCCAATTAAGAAAACGCATATTCATAAGATGGATGTAGCGGAAATGAGAATACTTAGGTAGATGTGTGGTAAAACTAGGAAAGATAAAATTATAAATGAGCGCTTTTGAGAGCATTTAGGGGTAGCACCAATAGGGGATAAGATTAGAGAAACCCGTTTAAGATGTTTTAGACATGTTGAGCGTAGGCCAGTAATGGCACCAGTGAGAAAAAGTTTGGCTATACAGGTGGATGACCTATCAAGAGGTAGGGGTAGACCAAAGAAAACATTGATGGAAGTCATTAATTCAGATTTGAAGAAGTTTAATTTATTAAAGGATTTGGCACAAAATAGAATGGAATGAAAAAACAGAATTCCTGTAGCCGACCCCAACATGATTGGGATAAGGCTTTGATGATGATGATGATGATGATGATGATGATTTGGCTCGTTATATCAGAGGCTTGCGACCAGATATCTTGGAGAATACGAATTATAGAAAAACCAGTCATGAAGCATACTTAGAAGTCATTTGTGTTGAGCACATGCTTAAATGGTCTCGCATACAAGTACAGCAAAGACCACGGGCTCATGTTGTGAACAAACTGTTTGCCAGAGAAGATAATCCCACGATTGTGATTCGCAGACTTCTCAATACAAACGAAAAGGAAGAAGAATAATAGAGACAAACTCAAAAATTCCACACCCGGGTAAAAGTCAAAGACAAAGCCGTTAATTTGATTGTTGACAATGGCACTGAAATAAATTTTGTTGCGCAAGCAGTTGTTGATAAGCTTCAATTGTAATTAAAAACCATCCTAATCCCTACAAAGTCGCATGATCTAATAATTATGTCATTTCGGTAACTCATAGATGCTTGGTATCATTCAAGATTGGCAACTATGAAAACAAAATTTGGTGTGATGTGATCCATATGAATACTTCTCATATTATTTTTGGAAAACCATGGCTTCTTGATCGAAGAATGCACAGTGATAAAGAGATGAACACATAAAATTTTCTGGGAAGGAAGATGGATTAGGCACATTCCATTGCCATCAACTCCTTCGTCCTCTACATCCTCACCTCCAACTAAAACTCCAACTGAAGAGCTGCTAAAAGAAGAAATAAAAGACATGATTGCACCAGAAGCGCAGGCAGAAAACATCAAGGATGACAACCATGAGCCTCAAAGTGTTGAGGAAGAACAGGGACAAGCACACATTGAAGCCTTTTATCGGGTTAACAACAATATTGAAAATTCAGGAAATTTGATTGTATTGCCGCTTCTAGCAAATACAATTGAGTCATCAGAAGTCAAATTAATTGTCCCAGTTATTTTGCATACAAAAGAAGACATCTTCAGAGATCAAACATGGATGATAGACAGCTAATAATTGCGACATCTACAAGTCAAATCATACTTCTCTTATGGTGTTTGCTCCTCTTGTGAGTGTGTCTTAGTGGCTGAATCTATTTTTGGATTCGATCAATCCTTCGGGAAATTAATCTATTTTTTTATCGTGGACTCGTGGCTGTGCCACCAATCCAAGCCCAAAGTTATATTTGAGTTCAAAGACTTACTTTGATTTCAAACATGCTCTTCAAATCCATTGTACACTGCTCATTCTCTCGCAGCCAAGCTGTAGCTTGCCAAAGCTAAATTCATCAACTTATGGATCCAAATCACAACTAGACTGGCTTGAAAAATGCCATTCTGAGTCCAACATTAGAACCAATGGATGGGATCTACTTGGGTTTCCGAGACGTGATAAAAGATCTTCTTCCAACTTCTCCCCAGTTAGTCATGCTTTTTTCAGAAAAAGATCTTCAAGCAGTAACTATATGGGTTGTATAAATGGAGCTGGCTCCCAAAGATGACAATCAGAATATATTCTTTTGCACTGAACCTCCCGGGATTTATAATAAATTCCCACTGGTTATCTTTGAAAACAGTTGTTAGGGCAGCATGACTGCAGAAGTAAGAAAGCTTAGAAGGAAAAAAACTCACAAACGTACCACCACCTTTATATGTGGACGGTAGCACCAAAGACCTAAACAAATAAATCTAAGAAAGAATAGGGTAGCAATCAAAATTTAAAAGTTGCAGAAAGCTTTGAATGGTCGGCTTTGGGAACACGCTCTATCTCATCTCTCTTCTTAATGGTCTAGCCATGAAGGAGAGCTTCACTTCTGGTTGAGCAATGACCACCATGCCATAGACCCAGAAAAGCCAGAAGCAACAAAAACCCGTACAAAACAAGTGCTGACATGGCGAACTGGACTTTTTAAAAGGATCTTTCAGCTTCAGGGAATAAGAATAACAAATAACAATCAACACCATCAAATACCATGCAAACAAATACAAAGCTACGGCTAGAAAATTCAATCAACACTAATTAGAAAAGAAAAAACAAAGCAAGAATACTCACCATCAAACATATACAATGCTAAACCTAGTGAATCCAATCAACACGAACAAAAAAGAAATAAGAACTAGAAGAGTAATTATATAGGATCTACATACCTGATGATCTAAGCTCCTCTCTGTCTCTCTCTCTCCCTCCCTCCCTCTCCCTCTCTCTCTCCCTCCCTCTCTCTCTCCTCTTCTTCCCCATCTGCTTATTCCTCCTCTTCCTCCACCAGCCTTCTCCAGCAAGTATCGTTCCTCCGAGAAAGGGCCCAGGGCAAAAGTAAGAAAAAGGAGCTAGACGCTGGTGTGAGAGTCTACATTTTAAAAAGAGGGAGTTTCAAATAATGCCTTGAGTTTTTTTCTTATTTCAAAAAAGGATACAGGTTTCAAAGCTTTACAAATTAATCTCTCATTTTTTTCAAGAAGTTTTCAATTAAGGACATCCATCTATTTAAAACTATTTTTCAACAACTTTTTCCCTTGATCTTTTTTTTTAAATGCCCAGATTATCTAATATTTAAATTATGATCCTCATTCAATGCATATGTATTCTCATTTCTCTCTTCGACGTGCTTACGATGATCATAAACAATAGTGTCCTCATGGTGATCAGTTGCACGTAGTGGCTGTTGAAACCAAGTCATGTCTTTCAATAATTGATAATTTTGTTATTTTAAGTAAATTGAGAAAAATAGTTGCCAAGAAATACCTTTAAATTGATAGATGTCATTAATTAAAAACTTCCAAATCTAAGTTTAACAGAAAGAAATTCCATCCAGACACAGAAAACATACACAACTACATTTCAAAGGCATAAAAATGCACTTGTTTCTGCCTCTCATTAGTTGTGGACCTATACATATGGCATTTGCTATTTTGTGTACTTGATGTAGACCGGATCAAGCTTGTCAAAACTAAATTGATATGCCATAAAATGGCTCAGGTTAGATCCAAGTCACAACTGGACTATATTGGATATTGGCATTCTGAGTCCAACCTTTGACCCAATGGGTCGGATTCCAATTGGGATCCCATAGACGTGACTGTGAATAACCCAAATACTTTGATTTTGGATTTATCTAAACCAAGTGGGACCTATGTAAGTTGTAGGTGGGTTTGAATGATCCACTTGGATGGACAAAAAAGGGGCATGTGGTAGCTTCCACATAAGACCGTAAGAAAAACTTGTAAAGGATCATTACTCTTTATATATTACTTGGTGTATAAACAAGGGCTTGACCCATACTTGATTATCTTTATATCAGGTATAAGTTTAGGGCCATTCTTAGGCTTGGGAGTTTAATACATGGTTAGAAAATTCTTTGAGCTAACTCTTAACTCTCCAGAGTCATCTTATTTTAACAAAAACCGAGTCAAATATAGCGGAAACTTGGCCAAGTCATCTTATTTAATAAATTATTTGCACTCTGAAATATTTGATAGGTAAACCTAGTTTTAAAAAATTAATATTTATTTTAAGTGACCAAACTTGATGATACATCATTCTATGACAGCATATGTTATACTAGCAACTAAGGCCCGTGCTAAGCCCGAGCCAAAAAATAAATTATGGTAAAATTTGATATTTACTATAAAAAAACATATTAAAAAACCTATAGAAATATAAGTAACATTTCTGACCTATAGCCTATTTTAGTTTATTTTTAAAATTAAAAAATCAATTAAAAGTTTACCGAAATAGTTCTACATATGAAAGAATCATGAAAATCACATCTAAAGCATTAGATAGCAATTCTTTAGAGAAAATATATTTATTGCAAAACAGAAAATTGATTATTATATCCAAAGATTGATCAGATTTCTTCGTTGAACACAGCTATGAACTTAATCAATAACTTTAAATGTTTACTTGAGTAGGCCCACCAATGCCCGTGATGAGCTCAGGCCAATAAAATCAAGTACATCTCAAAGATTTTAATATTGTTCAACGTAAATAATGATATTCATAACGACAATGGTATGGGTATATTTTTATTTGTACAAAATTGTATGCGTAAAAATATAAAATTGTAAATCATACATGATTTGAGAAATACTTGAATAGTAATAGCTGATTCCTTTTCTTTTAATTTAATAATATCATGCAATAATCATCAACACCTGATAATAATCAAATAACTAAATAAATTAACATTCCAATCCTAATAAACTGACCACCAGCAATACATTAAAACACTTAATAAAAATATTGAAATCTACTGTTTTTTTAAATTTATTTTTGAATATTTTAAATTTAATAAGAATCCAATGTACAATGGTCCACTTTAATAATAAACAATTTATCAATAAAGCCGACATTGATAATAGTAGCTATACGAGACTCTTTCTGATTTTAAATTCTATGAATAGAAACATTTTTTTGAAATGATAAATGGAGTGATTAGATATTAAGAGGGAAAATCAAATGGAAATTTTAGAGGGAGAGATTTTTTTTAATGTAATTCTACTCATGCCATGACTGCATCATTATCATCATTGGGTTATCCTTCATCACCATCATCCCTCTCATTGTTCACCCTTCAGCCCACTCAACTCAAACCCCCATTCACCAGGACCACGATATTGAGCCCAAACCCTCACCAGCCGATCAGCCCACTCAACTCATTTAGGTCGACCTGAACCCATCTCTCCTTCTTCAGCAACTCTTCTTCCCGTTTTCCTCTCTGCTGCATTCCACTGAACCAAACAATCGCCTGTCTTCATCCCATTATTCCCCTCGAATTCTCTTTCTTTTATTCTTTTTTATTTCTCTTCCTCCACCATGGCCGAACCCGAGAACTCTACCACCCCCACCGTCTGCATGCAGTCTCCCTCTCCATCGTTTCTCTTTTCCTTCTTCTCTGTATCGTCTTTTCTCCCTCAGCCACTGTCTGAAACCAAGCATCTCCAAACGATCAATGGCCATCTGAGACCATTACATGCAAAGAAACCGGCCTGGAACCCAAGAACCCATCCCTGTATTCTCCTTCTTATTCTTCTTCTTCCTCGTGCTCAAATTTTTTTCTGTTTTTGTTGCTCTTCCTCTTATTCTTTTGCAACCGGTCCTCCTTATTCTTCATCTTTTTCTTTCCTTTCCCCTCTTCTTGTTGCTTTCCCTTTTCTTCCTTCCTCTTGCACATCTTAGCCCAGTGTCCTCCTTCTCGTCCTGATTTTCTTCTTCTCCCGGTACTGTTTTTTTTCTCTCTTTTCCCTCCTGCTGTTCCTTCCTCTTCTCGTTTAGCTTCTCTCTTTCTCTGCAACTCGTCTTCTTCCTCTCTTTCCTCTATTTCGGATCGTCTCTTTCTTCATCATCTCTGTATTTCTTCCACTGCAACCAGGCACTGTTAACCACCGGGCGAGTTCTTCTTCTCCATCCTGCTTCTTCCTTTATTTCCATTTTCTTCCTTTTATTTTCTTCTTGCTTCATTCCCCTGTTCATCTCCCTGACTTCTCCCCATTGTCAGATTTCTTCTCGTTTCTGTTCTCCTTCTTCACCTTCCTTCTCTGCCAATCTCTGGTTCTTCTTCTTCTTTGTTTTCTCCTTCTTTCTTACTTCTTTCTTCTTTGTTTTCTCCTGCTCCTTCCTCTTCGTTTGTGCTCGTCTCCTTTTTCTCTTTGCACTTCTCGTCCGTGGTTTCTCTTCTTCCTTCTCTGCAAGCCCACCTTCTTCTTCTTGTTTCTTTCTTTCTTTCTCTCTTTCTTTCTTTCGTTCTTGCCACTCTTCTTCCCTGTTCTTTCTTCAACTCTTTCTCATTTCTATTTTCTTTCTTCCTCCTTCCGTTTCTGTCCAAGACCCCACCAGACTCTTCTTCTCCTTTCTTTTCCTCTCCCTGTTCCTAATCGAAAACCCAGTCCAGAAAACCGGTGAACCCATCTCCCTTTTCTTCCTGTTTCTCCTTCTTTCCTCCCTTGGTTTTTTTTTTTCCCTCTTCTCTTCTTCTTCCCTGCATTTTCATCTTCCGTTTCTTCATTTTCCTGTTCTTTTCCTCCTTTCATTTCCTTTCTTGTTCCTCTGCCTCCATCTTCTCCGACCAAATCCAGCCCCCCTTTTTTGCATGCCTCTTTTTTTGTTCTTCTCTATTCATCTTCCTCCTTGATTCCTCTTTCTCCTCTCTGTCTCTGCTTCATCTCTTGTTTTGTTTTCTTCTTCATTCCCTGTGGGCCCTGCTGCAACTGTTTCTCTGTTTCTTTCTTTTCTTCTTCTTGTTCACTTGCTCTTCCTCCTTTCTTCATTCTCTTCTTTGTTTTCTTTCCTTCTCTTCCTCCTTCGTCTTCTTCTTCCTTCTGTTTCTTTCTTTCTTCTGGTTGTTGTTTTCGTTCTGTCCACCACCCATGCCACTTTAATAATTAAGAGGGAAAATAAAATGAAAATTTTAGAAGGAGAGATTTTAGGAAATCTAAGTTTAAAAAATATTAATTACCTAAAAAATAAGAGGGAGGGAAAGAGATTATAGGAGGAGAGATTGTATCATTTTAAGATATTGACGTGACGCTCTAGAAAAAAAGATAAATAGGGGTACTGATGTGGCACCCCCCAGAGGCCCCATTCTTAGAGCTTTAATATATATATATATATAATGTTAGGGTTAAGACACAAAATCCGATTGCTACAGACTTCAAGTTACAACCCCACGTAAGCTTCCGTGGAATATTTACATTAGTGACGTGATTTATGTATATATCCTCATACTGGGAAGAAGAGGAAAAATTATCCTATCAATATCAAGGTCACACCCCTAGATGTAGATAACTGCAGTAGTTTGGGTTGGGGGCAATATCAAGGTCACACCCCTAGATGTAGATAACTGCAGTAGTTTGGGTGGGGGGCTGTGACATGCACGTTGTGGAACTCAATTTCAAAACTTCATTTGCATTAAGACCACATTCAAATTAAAGAAATTTGTTGTTTAAACATAAGAATTAATTTTTGAAATTAAATTTAACCAAGAATCCTAATATGCAACTAGAATTGAAAACTAGCAATGCATAGGATGAAAATTTTAGCAATAATTGTATCAAACATAAACAAAAATCAAAGAAGCAACAAAATAAAAAATAAAAAGTGTTGGAGTTATTTAAATGTAAGGAATTTTTGAAAATTTAAATGTGTGGATTTGATAAGAATTTAAATGTGTGGAATGCAAGAAAAATAAATATGTCATAGTTATTCTTTTCTCAATCCCCTTTCTAATCTCGGGCTTAAGACCACTAGAAATACGTGCTTTGGGGCCTTGTCCATCATCTTAGGTCGTCAATCCAAGTGAGAACACTAAGCTAACATGCAAAGAGCACAGGGTTTCTTGGTAGGTTTCATGTCTTCCTATGGCTAAAAAAAAATTCTCTCAACTCTAGCTTGCGTTGCCTCCCATTCATGTAATAAACTCAAGGGTCAAAGCACACATTGGAAGATACTAAACTAGGTTATTCAGTATTAAGATGTCATCCCTCTACTAACCTTACCAAGTTGCATATTAATTAATGCATTTTAACAAATCTATAGAACTAGTACTAAAATATGACAAAGATAAAGAAAAGAGAAATTGAGCCATGAAAATCAAAATAACATGCAATTTCTTTTTACAAAAGATATTAAATTAAAAGAGAAAGGACCTTACACATTAGGATGGAAGGATGCCTCTTCTAGATCAATGGCGAAGCTAAGATTCTATAGTGAAAGGGGCCGAACCCAACAATATGTTTGTTAAAAAATCTAGTATACGGAAATTGTAATGAACATCTTTTTTTATTTTAAGTCCTCAAAACAATTGATATAATATTCTTAATACACGAGAACTGATCAATAAATTAAAGCAGTGCTGATGAGTCTTCAGGCCATGGAAGTCATCTATGATTGACTCCGTTGTAAAATTTTCAACAATCTCTTTTTCAATTTATGCAATCATGTATTATAATATTATTTAATAGAACTTGGTTCGTTGTCTTTTAAATTAGAGTGACCATGTCAAATCATGGAAGGGTTATAGTTCAATGTCATCTATTATTTTAAGATATCATCTATAAATCTCAGGTAGACTTTTGAGGGGTGGATCGCTCCTTACTTAGACTCACATTGTGTTCTTTTTTTGCGAGATATATAAGAGATTTTTCTAATGTCACCTTGTGATTTGAGTCAACATTTCTTTTTTAAAACACACCTTCAAACAGTGGTTTTCAAATTTCATCATCTATTATTGCCGTTAGACAAAAGAAAATATTAAAACGCCTTTAATTTAAGCCCAAAATCAAAACTAATTTTTCAAAAATGTGCACAGTTCCTCTCTTAGTTTTGAGAAAGTCCCTAAAAGAACAATTATTAAAAGTCACTTAAATTTAAAAATATTTTTAAATGCTTCCTTACTATTAGGTTAGACAAGTGAAAAGTTTTTCTTAATTAAAAAAGGTCAAATAACAATCTATAAAAATAAGGAAATGTTTTTCAAAAGAAAATGTATTGGATATTTTGCCTATTTACTACCAGAAATTAATATATTTAAAGTTAGTTTAAAGAAAACTCATACATTAGATGTTGCAAGCTTCTTTATTTAATGCTATAAAATAAAAACTGAAGAAATAAACTTCTTCACTTATTTGCTAATAGTCCACCTCATATTCTAAAATCAGAAAATCAGTAACATCCAACAAACTATTTTTTTATTATAAATTTCTACCAAAAGTTTATTTCCTTGGGCAATGGCATATATATATATATATACATATAATAATAAAGAGGTATTCATTCGGATACTACACGATTGGATCTAAACTTAATCATTTTGTATTATTATTTGTTCATGGCCATAGGGGCAATGCGCCCCCACCCCCAAAACCAAATTTGTGATAATTTTGATTAATTATTGGAGTATCTTACTTATTTCCTTTGTATTGTGTAAACTTTTTTGAAATTCAATTTTTATCAAGTTGTATTGATCTGATCTTATTATTCGACTTTATTTCCTTTAAGATTTCTATATTCCGCTCATTGTTAATTTGTATGAAACCGTGGCTCCTAATTTGATACATTGATTGTTACCTGTTTACTACGGTTGCATGATGGGTCTGCTTGCAAAGTTGTGCTCGCTCCTTTGTTTTTCCCCAAATTTCACAGTTAAGTCGGACATAGAAGATACTTAGCTTGCATGCAGGACCAGGATTGAGAAATAAGTTGTGAGAATTTTGCATTAAACATTAGTAGCATATGTAGAGAGTTTATTTGTTCATGTAATTATTGTTTAATGAGATTTATTAATTAAAATCTTATTTTGCATTAGTTATTATGGACCTATCGTGCCTCGTGATTTGAGAGTCCCAAGGACCTCGGATTTCGAGGCGTAACAAAACAAACAGCAACTAGCAACTGAACTACTCTTAAGGTTGAAGAGTGCACCTAGGCCTCCAACCAGGTCTTTTGAAACCAACCCAACCAAGTAAGCCCCCACATAAGTGGTGAGGTCATGATGCACTTGGCAAAGGTCCCGCTTAAGAACTTGCATTTTCCTAGAACATAGACTCTCTCCGTTAGTGGGACAAGGCTTACCTAGACATCAAGGTGATCAAAGAACGCAATTATTAGCTTCCAGTGTCCTTCCAAAAAGAGCTTCCTATCAAGAATAAATTCTACTAAAAGAAACAAGTTGAAAATGGTGACTTTTAGCCAATTTCAGAAGTTACTAAAGATAAAATGATGTGGTATTTTTAAATTAGCAATGCATTTTCCTATTCCAAGTTAGGGTATTCTTTCATTGCATGCATACACCTCCTATTTCTAGAAAGATGCAAAAATAAAGCACACCCACAAAGCAATTAAATGAGGAAAGTTAGAAAGTTACCTTAATTAGCGCTTTCCGGCCACAATGCCAAAAACTTGATGGTAATTCGAAGTGCAGAGTCCCGATGTAGTAATAATTTGGTGAGTCCAAGTAAATCAATAGGAACCACATATTTAGTCAAATTACAACTTGCATTTATCTTATAAAAAAATTAGGATAAATACAAGTTATATATGAGCAACCTTACTTCCTTATAAAAGGATTTTTTAGATGTCAACTAGTTAGGGACATGAGTGTGTGAGTTTCAATCCTAATGGAAAAAACAATCAATGTCAATAACATATAGGATTAAAAAAAAATCAATGTTGATATCAGATAAGATTGTTATTTTGAATGGTATAAATATTTATAAAACTGAGCTATTACATATGATTTTCTTCCTCGAGGAATCTTACGATAGTTCTTAAAAATTTGAATTTATTTCAGGTTCTCATGAATCTAAGAGTATGCTATACTTTTGATAATAAGAAATATCTCACAATACTAAAAATAAGGAGTTATTTTGAATTGTTGAAATTAGAGTGGTAGATTCAACCATTTGGAAGAGAGGAATAGGAGACTTAAATTTTGTTTAAGAATCCATTGTAATTTTAAGTTTTGCATGAAATCACAACCTATTTGTTTAAATTGAGTAAATTAGGAATTCATCGTCAAATGGGCTCCTACCAAAGATTAATGAAAAAAGTGAACGATTTAAGGTGGTGGTTTAAATGCAATCTTGACTTTTCTAGTATTTGAATTACTAAGTTGATGGCTAGGAGTTCATTTTACTTTTCCTTTTATTTATTTATATCAAGGAGGTGAATATTTGATGATCATTTTTCGACATCCACCTTAGCATGTGTTCGTTTTTCTGCTTTTCCGTGCAAGCGGAAAATCAAACAGATTTGCTCACCTCATTTGCTTCCTTCATTTGGTGCAACCCATTTTGCAAATGCATGCTTATGATAATTTCTATCAAAGTAGTTGAAATCAGATAAAAAATGTGAATAAGGAAAATCTTATCCTGCGAGCAACAGTCCAACACGGTGGGGCTCACTTCGGCCCACCTTTCATCAATGTAGCCACTTTGATAGTCTTTTCATCCCATGATTGGCAAAATTTATACTTTTTGAGCTTACATTTACCATTAGATTGAATCTCAAAAAAACTAACATTAAAGTTTAATAAGATTGTCAATTCAAGGAGTAGGATAATCCGGTAGAGCTAGTTATTTGGATTCTCATTATCCACTAAATTGCATTTAAGTGAACCCCACAAGTTGGATTGTACATAAGCCATATGCAGTCTACTTGTACATAGGTCATACACAAACAGTGTCCTTTAAATAGATCTTTCCATTTATTCTATTCCAATATATGAATGCATCCAAGTGGGCCCCATGAGCTAGACACATGAGCTCAATACCCAATCTCACGGGCAAAAAGAGTTTTTTGCTAGGTCGAACCATTCCTCCGTCAAGTCAGGAAAATTTTCATCATGGACAGTGGCCCATCGGCGAGGGTGCCAGACAGTTATGGCCCAGATCATGACGCTATGAGATTGAGCAATGTGACATGAACTTCATGATTCCAGTGATTATAGGCGTAAATAAGCAGCATTTGTTGTTGTTGTTGTTGTTGTTTTGTTTTTAAATAAGCCTAGCATGTTACACTTTGAAAAGTGGGAATGAAGAGACAGCACTTATTACAGGGAGAAGATGTCTCTTTATCTTGATCTTCTGATGCAAGATGCAATTCATTTGTTTTGCATCTATTTAATCTATTGACATTCCTTTCAAATTCAAGCAGACTAGGTATTATTAAACTAAGTTCAAATCAAGGGTGGAATCGATTTAAATATTGACTAATCTTATCATATTTATCTTATATGATTCAGTAATTCAAAGTCTTCTCCACCGTCCATCCTTTGTCTAGTAGCTACACTTTTCATCAAATCCATTTGTTTGCCCAACGTGTCCACCAAATTTGCACATGAAGATCCAAGTGGAATCTAGTTTCCTTTTTATAGAAGTATTTTAAGGAGAGAATTCAAAAGATAACAAAGTATTAGTGGGGCAATGGTGAAACTCCGTAGTACATGAAGATCCAAGTGGAATCTAGTTTCCTTTTTATAGAAGTATTTTAAGGAGAGAATTCAAAAGATAACAAAGTATTAGTGGGGCAATGGTGAAACTCCGTAGTAAGGCCTCCACCTGTTGAAGATCTGAGATGCTGAAATGAACACCCAAGCATTGTACAGTAAATAGGATTAATGTATAAGATTGTAATAATCACATTCATCATATGATCAATCTTACTGTAAGCATTTTTGTAAATTGAGTCATATACACTCCGCTTATGTGGATTCAAGGGATAAGCATTTATTCAAGAAATAAATTGTTTATATAGATTTTTTAGCAAGAGAGTATTCATTACACACCTTCTATCAAAAGAATAAAAGAAAACTCAATGTTCAATGTCAACTATAAGTAATAAATTTATCCTCTGATCAAGGAAGAAATTCTTCTGATCAAGATTAAATGGAAAAGAAAATGTGCAATTGAAAAGCATTAATTTATCATCCTACCATGGTAGCTTAAAGATTCCAATTTACATAAAGACTCCAATTTATAAAATAAAAGTGATGAAAAAGCTAAATACATTTAAAAAGTTACTTTCCAAAATATTAAAAAAAAACTTTCCTACCAACCCTTAACATTCAAAATGTATATACTCTATTGATATCTCCTAAAATATACCTCCTAACATTCAAAAGTTTGTAAACAAAAAAATAATAATAATAAAATCTGAACTCTCTTGATCTCCTCTCCAAGAAGGTTCGAGCTACACTTCTGTGCCATTGCGGCCCTCTCCTCTTCCTCATTTGAAGTGAATGTTTTCCAGTGCCAGTGCTTATTGAAAATCATGGGAACATTCTCAATTGGAATGTACTTTGTCTTCCTCATTTGAAGTGAATGTTTTCCAGTACCAGTGCTTATCGAAAATCATGGGCACATTCTCAATTGGAATGTTCTTTGTCTCCAGAAGAAAAAATACAATAAACAATGTCATGACAACGAGGTTAAAAGCGAAGATGAAGAAAAGGCCGAACTTAACATGGCAAAGGGCTGGAAGGAAAGCCTGGACTATAACAAAGGTCATGAAAAGGTTGACAGAGGCATTGATAGCTACACCAACGGATCGAATCTCCAGTTGAAGGATCTCACAAGAGACCAGCCATCCAAGTGGGCCCCAAGAGCATGCAAATCCAAAAGTATAGACGCAGATGAAGGTCACCATGAGGATGGCATGTTCTATAGACAGAGATTCCACGCCTGCAATCCCAAATTTGATCCCAAACATGGTTCCAATTACCACCTACACAAAAGAAAAACATCAAATCTATAGAGAAGCAATGCGGTAATTAAAAAACATCAAATCTATAGAGAAGCAATGCGGTAATTATGAAAACAGAAAGAAAGAAAGAAAGAAAGGAGTATTGTCATTCATTCACCTGTGAAATGATCATTTGCATACCACCCTCAATGAACAGGAAGCGTCTCCCAAACTTATCAACAACGATGATTGCAATAAAGGTGGAAAGCATATTGATACCGCAAATTATCATGGCGGACATGAGAGAAGCGGCATTGTTAAAACCCAAGGTTTGGAAGAGGCCAGGCGTGCAGAACATGACTACATTGATGCCGGTAAGTTGTTGGAAGAAGGGAATCAGCAGAGACATGACGAGTTGAGGCCTGTACTTTCTTGTCACAGTTTCCCTCCATGGATGCTTGACTATTTTAGAGGCCTTGCTAGCTTTAATGAGATCAGAAAGCTCCTCATTGACGTCGTCCACACCGCGAATCTTCTTCAACATGTCCAAGGCCTTTGCTTGCTCGCCTCGCTCAAGTAGAGAATTGGGAGTTTCAGGTAGAAAGAAAGTTCCCACAAATACTATAATGCCGGGGATCCCCGCTATGCCTAGAGATAATCTCCATCCTTTATCTCCATTCATCTTGTCCGTAAAGTAATTCAACAAAGTTGAAATGAAAGTTCCAACAGTTATCATCAATTGGAATAGGCCGTTCATGACTCCTCTATCCTGTGGCCTGCTCGGATCTCTGACAAAAACATAGGTGCAGCCTGCTCGGATCATTATTTACTAGTGTCAGCTATTTATTTGTTAGTTGATATCATCATCTAGTAATATATGCAGCTAGTAGCATTAGAGCTGTAAGGAATTATCTATACGTTAATAAAGTTGAGACAAATTTTATTCAAATGAAAAAAAAAAAAGACTGTGAGAATATATATGTAAGTATGTGGGGTTTTACTTGAATCACTAGACCGATGCCGGCATCGAGCAATAACCGTCCCAAAATAAGCATCCAAACAGCATTTGCAAGCCCATTGATGGCTGCCCCAAAGAGGAAGATCACTCCACCAAATGACATTGTAATCTTCCTTCCAAAGCATCTAGAGGCATATGAAGCCACCATGGACGCAATCAATCCGGAAATATATAATGAGGAAGTAAACAATGTCAATAGTTGGCTGTCAAATTTGCAGTAATTGTTTTGGGGGGAAGATGAAGCTTGCTTCTTCACATAGACGGATGGAAAAAACTTATTCAAGAACACGTCCATACGAGTCACTCGACCTGTAGTGTTATGAAAAATAATTTTTCTATCAATTCATTCTCCACATGTTAATGAGGTACTATAATCCTTTTCATAGTTTGTGCTATATAATTCATTGATACCTGATATCCCAATGTCATATCCAAACAAGACACCACAAAAACTTGTGACGAGGCCTGAAAAAACCACATATGTTGTCAACTTTCCTGGGTATTGCTTTACATGATTGCTCGAGATGATACCTCCGACCATTTTCGATCTCTCTCCTTTTATCTCTGTCCCTAAATGTCCAAAAAGAAAGGTAAGTCAAAGAGAACAAGTTATCAACAAAAAGAGAGAATAGAATCATCTAATTAATTATTAAATGACATGTAGAAATTCTATAGGATACCTTTTCAGTGAATTCATCTGTTATTTTGTTGTGAGGAAACATCTTGTAAAGAAACACAACAAAATTCACGCTCAAAACTCTCTTTAAATTCAAACTCGTATCCAAACATCTCTAATACGATGAATTGGGTAAACTAGATTACTAAATGGGTTGGGTATGGATTGGGCCGTATACACATGCTCAACCCGATCAAATCCAAACCCTAACATGGTAATGATATTGGGTTGATACATACTTGCAGACATCCGGTCTTTAATGAAAGAGGTTGACTTAGGTTAATTTACAAGTTCGATAGGATATCCTTGATGTTGATATGCAAAGTGTTTGGCCCCATCAAAGTTGTGGACAGCCCTCATTTGGCTATTGTAAATCTTTTGAGGATTTGGACTAATGAAAATCATCATTTTAAGAATTTTCATATCCATCTCCCTCCCCATAGGATTTGGAAATCATCCCTTCCATGGATTTGAAATACAAAACCTATTTTTTCTCAAGTATGCATTGATATCCACCAATATCTATTAGAAAACCTCAGCTATACAAATCTTCAACGAGGAATCTTTGTTAACTTTGCCAATATGTTTCAAATTTTTTCCAAAGATGAATAACTAGTAAAAAATAGATTTCTTGTTTCTTTTCCACGCTTAAAACTCCCTCAAAGTCTCATCAACCATGTCAATTCAGAACTCATGTCCCTAGAAGTTCTTTTGAAGATGCAATATGACCAGTCCCCTGAGCAGGCTTTGAACACAAGATGTGTGGAGCAAACCCACCCCTTATCCCACTCCCAACTCCTAGCTGCTTAACTCATGTTTTTACTTTTGTTTTCTTAAGAAGGCTGAGAGTTACATTTAAACTAGAAAGTCACATGTACAAAGGAAACTTCAACAGCAGACTACATCTACTTAGGAATTACGTGTGTCATGTTTTTTTTAATAGGCGTGTCATGTTACAGTAGATAGCAGCAAATGGAAACACACCAATGAACAAGAGGTTGTCTTTGTATTACATCACAAAGAAAGGAAACGCATTAAAAAAAAAAGGCGCATATGGTTGTTTAGTTTAAAAAATCCAGATTTTTAGAATTATCCCTCTAGCACAAAAAATTAAATAATTATCAGTAATTAATTACTAATTAGTAGGTTTCTTTACAATAAAAATCCCAAAAACCAAATAAAAATACTGAAGCTAATAATTGTTTAAATTACATTACTTAAATATGATCAATCAAACACGATTATTACAAGCACATAAATATAAAGCTAGAGCTAGGAAATCCAATCACCCCAATCAACACCAACACAAAGGAAAAAAGAAAGACTAGTAACGATATGGGATCAACATACTTGATGATCTAGGTTCCTCTCTATCAATGATGGAGAAATGAAGAAAGATATGAATCTTCATGAGTGTGTATGAGTTTATAATTAGAAGATGAGTGTAGAGTTATCCTTACACAAGGGGATAGACACTCTCTGAAACTCCTCCTGATTACAAATTCTCATGCAAAAGTACGTGTCTCCCATGGTCTTCATGTGAGTGGACATAATAGAAGTCAATGTGTGGCCCACCCATTCAAAATCATAACTGTCCACGTATCCCTACATACTTGAGAATATCCTCAAAATTCATTCAATGTGTGGGTCCCAGCATTTGGATACACTAAGGGGATCCGGACTCTAAACTATGAGGACACTCACTTTTTTTTTTTTTTTTGAAATTCCAACTAAGGGGCTAGCACTTTTATTTTAGTCTAACAAAGGGGTTGGGTGTTGAGAGGCTTGTACATGCAGGGTAATAGGAAGTCATACATTCAAGGGCGGACAACTTGCAAGTGAAAGATTAAAGTTTGGGGATTGAATCCGAATTTCTAGATTGCAGTTCAATTTAATATGCAACAGAACAAAAGAACTTGGAAAAACCAAACAACTACACAAAAGACAAGAAGCACACGATTTTTACGTGGAAAACCCAATGCAGGAGAAAAACGGGTCCTACTCAGACCAACAACTAAACACTAATATCAAACAGTTACAAGATATACTTACAAATCCCTTTCCCAGTTTTCCCAACCTAAGGACCATAGTTCTTCTTGCAAAACTCCCTATTGCAATGACTATCCGGCACCGTTCACTACTCTTTGTGCTTGATGCAACGAATCTTCTATGAGAAAAGATGATCTTTTATAAGAGATGTAGACGCAACATCTCTAAAACTTAATCAGCACAACTCTCTCTAATGTATGCTCTAAAGAATATGAATCTCCAATGTGTAATCTCAACTCAGAGTATGGAGATGGATCAGTTAAGGTTGAGAGAGAACCCATATTTATAACCCCCATTTCATGGGAAGTACTTAGGGTTCCAATAGAACACAAACAGGAAAGTCCCACTTCAAATAGGAAACAAAACAGTGCACGTCAGCGGAGTTTCTCCGTCAGAATGCTCAAGCGTGGTTGAGCATCCGCTTGAGTAGGTATAATGCACTTCCAATTATTTCGTGCTCTGTTAGTCAAGCTTGAGCGCATATAAGTTCAACTTGAGCATAGTAGCTTTTGTTTGATCCGTGCTAGCCCACTCGAGCGCTTGTGGGGAGCCGCTTGAGTTCCCTCTGTAGAATTCTTCATTCAGCTCTTCGACAACACAGTACAATCCATTCGAAAATAAATAGAAAATTACAACTCAATGGACCCCTGAGTTTTGTCCAATCCATGAATTAGCCAACACTCATAATACTAACACAAGATAATAGGAACTCGCACATGCAAGGAGAACTAACTTGGATGTGTGAGGTAATAGGGATTCAAGTTTGGAGCCATCGACCTAATTATTAAGTATGTTTAAAAGAAATTTAATTCACAGATTATCTAGTATTGTATAGTGTTCCTTCATTCAGCAAGGTTTATATTTTAATTTTCTACTGATAAAGACTATGCAATGGAGTTACATAATTACAGTTTTCAATTGAAAAACTGTAGTTTATAATTTTAATTACAGATCTAAAATGAAAAGCTACAGAATGGTGCATGAATAAAATATAATTGAAAGACTATAGTTTATAATTTTGATGCATGCTTTGCCAATATATACATCATTTAGGAGGTGAAACTATTACATATATGGCTTATAATACATCAACACCAAGTTTCCTATTTAAGATGTCTATCTTAATTAAACTATGCTTAATTCTCTCTATTACCTATCAAACAACATATACCAAGAGGGCTAGACGTCATGGCCCTCCAAAGTTTAAAAAAAATGCTGATTAGATTTCTAAATTGGTCTGTATGGCCTTCTATGAAACGTCCACCGGTGGGGGTGATGGTTATTATCATCCCATGTAAAATTTGGAATGATAAGGGAATGGTTTAGTGCTATGGGTTAGGTTAAATTAACACAGACACGTATGACTAAATATTGAAACCACAACATGTGAAAAATCACGAAGGATTACACACACATTAAAAAGTAAAAATAAAAATAACTACCTCAAAGTGCAATAGAGACTAAGAAATTCAAATCCAATTGATGCAGGCCAGACCATAGATTGGCCAACCCGTTGGCCCAGTCCATAAGCCCAATTCGATATTAAGTTATTTAGGAATGTTATTAGTAGTTTGATTGTATTAGGGTTAATAGGCTTACCGGTAGCATCCTGGAGGACGCAGGTTTACGTTATAGAAACAAACTTTTCAAAATAAAGGTAAGGCTACGTACATCTTGCCCTCTCCAAACCCCGCTATGCGGGAGCCTCGTACACTGGGATGCCCTTTTTTATTGTATTAGTGTTAATATTAGTGAGTTTCTTATTTTGTTTAAGTTTATTATAATATTAGTAAGTTTCTCTCCTCCCCTTTCTGTCCAGCCAGCGACAAGCTCTAGCCGAAGGGAGGGGGGCACTCCCTCCCCCTCTCCCTCTCCCTATGCCTCCTCTTCCTCTCCTCTTCCTGTACCTCTCCCTCTTCCTATTCCTTTCCTCTTCCTCTCTTCCTGTACCTCTCCCTCTTCCTATTCCTTTCCTCTTCCTCTATCTTCATCACACTTTTCCTCTCCTCTCACTATTCCTCTTCCTCTCCTATCCCTCCATCTTTATCTCCCTTTTCTTCTCCTCCTCCCCTCTCCTCTCCGCCCCATTCAGCCCTACGAGGCTGAACATCAGCGTGATGTTCAGCCTCATAGGGCCAAACGGGGCGGAGAGGAGAGGGGAGGAGGAGAGGAAAAGGGAGAGGAAGAGGAATAGTGAGAGGAGAGGATGAGGAATGGGAGGAGGAAGAGGGGGAGGAATAAGGAAAGGGAGAGAGAAGGGTGACAGCACCCTCCTGCCAGTCGGAGCTCATCGCCGGCCAGAGGGAAAGGAGAGGAGAGAAGAGGAAGGGACAGAGATCTGCCAGGGTATTTTGGAGATTTTTTTTTTCTGTTGTGTGTTGAGAGTTCAAATTGCTATTCATCCAGCAATTCTCTATCTTTTATTGGGTTTGCTCCTCTTATGAGGGACCCTAGTGGCTAAATCTATTATTGGATTCGATCAATCCTTCATGAGATTGATCTATTTTTTTATTGTGGACTCGTGGCTGGGCCAATTGGTATCGAAGCTGAAGAGCGATCGTCGGGAAGACACCAGTCCTTCTCGGCTTTTCTCTGCCATCATCTCAGACCCATCTTCACTCCAGTCCCATTCAACGAGCACCCAGAACCTTCCTTCCCATCCCGACACCCAAAACCCACCACCGAAATACATCATGAAACCCCAACACACTTCCGCCATCCACCCCAGACCCATCTCTTCTTACCGCAACCCCAAAACCTCCAACGACCACAAATCACCCCACAACCCCAAATCCCATTCCCGAACTCCATCCCCACACACCCTAACTCCACGATTGTAAGTCCCCAGACCCCAAAATAATTCTCCCAGACCAACCGAGTCCAACCGAGTACCCATATCCAATCGCAAACCCAAACCCAATCGCAAACCATACCACTTCCAAGACTAATCCAAACCCCATCCCTACCCACCGACGCTAAACCCCACTCACCCCGACCATTGTCATCCCACTCTAAACCCCACTTCTGCAATACCCCTACTCACTTCCGCCCCATCGAATCTTATCGCTAAGCCTCAAATTCCCAAACCCCATCTTCTCGCCAAGCCCCAAATTGACAGAAAAAAAAAGAAACAAAACGCAGCAGCAGAGAAGAGAAACGAGAAAAGGAGAAGGAGAAAGAAGATAACGTACACCACTGTCGGCCCAGCCAGCAGCTTCGAGTCACCAAAGCCTCGCCGAACAGCACCGCCCTCGCCTCCTTCGCCAGTTTGCCCAATAGTACAACAGCGTCTTGTCGGCGCCAAGTGCACGTACTAGCTTTGATTCACCCTCTTTGTCAAACCAGGCCAGGCAGCCCTTCTTTCCTTGCATATTTCGTCTACGACAAAGCATCGAAGGAGAAGAAAACTGAGACGGTGAGGCCTCTTTTATCATTTTGTTCACCAGTTTCATTCCCTAACACATTTTGTGCCTCCACTTTTTGGGCCGACCCAGACCCAATTTCATAGGCAGACCCAATCCAAGTGAGCCTATCCACTGTTTTGCCTGATTGGGGCCTACAGCTAGGTCCTGCCCGAGCCAGACCCAATCCAAGTGAGCCTATCCACTGTCGGCTTACAGTTAGAACCCACCCAACCCAAACCCATCTTTCTCTTAAAAACAAGTGGACCCAACATAGTAGGTCAGCCCATTTTTAAAAAGTGATTACATTTAGCCCTTGCATCTCCGTCATCATGAAGATTTTTGGAAACTTGAATGAAATTCAAGACATTTGGTATATATTTACATATGGCAATTGGTATTTTGAGAAAAAGTTCTATTTTGAACAATTTCTTACTTTGAGCCAAGAGAACTTGTCACTTCATGAATATACCCGCCAATTTTGGGAGTTGCAAGATATACGTGCATTACAAAAGAATAATACATATGACTTGACTAATTATATCAGAGACTTGCTGCCAGATATCTTAGAGAATATGAATTATAGAAAAACTAGTCAAAAAGCATATTTAGAAGCCATTTGTGTTGAGCGTATGCTTAAATGGTTTCACATACAACAAAGACCACGGGCTCATGTTATGGAAAAACTTTTTGCTAAAAAAGATAATCCCACGATTGTCATTCGCAGACTTCTCAATATAAATGAAAAGGAAGAAGAATAATGGAGACAGACTTAGAAATTCCACACCCGAGTAAGAGTAAAAAACAAATTCGTCTATTTGATTGTTGACAATGGCAGTAAAATAATTTTGTTGTGCAAGAAGTAATTGATAAGCTTCAGTTGCAATTAAAAACCATTCTAAGCGCTACCAAGTCACATGGTCTAACTGTTATGTCATTCCGGTAGCTCATAGACGCTTGGTATCATTCAGAATTGGCAATTAAGAAGACAAAGTTTGGTGTGATGTGATCCATGTGAACATTACTCATATTATTTTTGAAAAACCATGGCTTCTTGATCGAAAAGTGCACAATGATAAAGAGATAAACATATATAAAATTGTATAGGAAGGAAAATGGATTAGGCACGTTCCATTGCCATCAACTCCTTCGTCCTCTACATCCTCACCTCCAACTGTAAGTTCAACTAAAGAACAGCAAAAAGAAGAAAAAAAAGACATGATTGCACCAAAAACGCAAATAGAAAACATCAAGGATGACAACCAAGGGCCTCAAAGCGTTGAAAAAGAACAGGGAGAAGCACACATTGAAGCCTTTCATCGGGTTAACAACAATATTGAAAATTCAAAAAATTTGATTGTATTGCCACTTCCAGCAAATACAACTGGATCATTAGAAGTCAAATTAATTGTTTTAGTCATTTTGTATATAGAAGAAGTTGTTGAAATTCCCCACATTGACTTCATCTTCGAAGATCAGACATGGATGATAGATAGCTAATAATTGCAACATCTACAAGTCAAATCACACGTCTCTTATGGTGTTTGCTCTTCTTGTAAGGGTGTCCCAGTGGCTGAATTTATTTTTGGATTCGATCGATCCTTTGGGAGATTAATTTATTTTTCGATCGTGGAATCGTGGCTGTGCCACCGATCCAAGCCCAAAATTAGATTTGAGTTCGAAGACTTACTTTGATTTCAAACATGCTCTTCAAATCCATTGTACACTGCTCATTCTCTGGCAGCGAGGCCTACTACTACAGACAAGATCTAGCTTGCCAAAGCTAAATTCATCGACTTACAGATCCAAATCACAACTGGACTGCCCTGAAATATCCCTTTCTGAGTCCTACATTAAAACCAATGGATAGGATCTACTTGGGTTTCCAAGACGTGATAAAAGATCTTCCAACTTTTCCCCGGTTAGTCATGCTATTGTCATAAAATGATCTTCAAGCAGTAACTACAAGGGTTGTATAAATGGAGCCGGCTCCCAAAAGATGACAATTAGAATATATTCTTTTGCACTGAACTCCCGGGATTTATAATAAATTCCCACTAGTTATCTTTGAAAACAGTTGTTAGGGCAACATGACTGCAGGAGTAAGAAAGCTTAGAAGGAAAAAAACTCACAAACGTATCCCCACCTTTATATGTGGACGGCAGCACCAAAGACCTAAACAAATATATATCTAAGAAAGAAAAGGGTAGCAATCAAAATTTACAAGTTGCAGAAAGATTCGAATGGTCGGCTTTGGGAACACGCTCTATCTCATCTCTCTTCTTGATGGTCTAGCCATGAAGGAGAGCTTCACTTCTGGTTGAGCCATGACCACCATGGCATGGACCTAGAAAAGCCAGAAGCAACAAAAACCCATATAAAACAAGTGCTGACATGGCGAACTAGACTTTTTAAAAGGATCTTTCAACTCCACGGTATAAGAATAACAAATAACAATCAACACCATCAAAGCTAGGGCTAGAAAATTCAGTCAACACTAATTAAAAAAGAAACAAAAAACAAGAATACTCACCATCAAACATATACAATGCTAGAGCTAGTGAATCCAATCAACACGAACAAAAAAGAAATAAGAACTTGAAGAGTAATTATATAGGATCTACATACCAAATGATCTAAGCTCCTCTCTCTCTCTCTCTCTCTCCAATATCCTTTTAAAGATGTGAAATTTTTTCGTGTGATTGTGAGTATATAAAGAGAAAGATGAGTATGGAGTTGCACAAGGAAAAGGAGAATGAGACTCACTAGATCTCTATGTAAACTAAGGAGAGAACAGTGTGGGGGGGGGTGGTACTTGCACCGCCACCATCACCATCCCTATCCCTAGTTGAAGTCATTTTCACGAATAATATTTTTTAACTACTTATTTAAAAAACTAAAGGCCTTTTTAACTTTATTCCAAAACTACTATAAGATTTTCTTGTAAACGTAGTCTTCATGAAGGCGCTATTATAAATGGAGTCTTCATTGAAGAAGCCATTAACAATGCAATCTTCATGATTGAATTTTGTAAAAAAGAAAAAAAAATTTAAGTAGAAGATGCCATTGACCCCATGGAGTCTTCATCTTTGAATTTTGTGGAAAAAATAAATAAAAGAATATTAAAAAAAACTGAAGATCAAAAAAATTTTTTTAAAAATATTGAAGACGCCATTAGAAATAAAGTCTTCAATGAAGACTCCATTCCTAATGGAGTTTTCATTGAAAACTATGCTCCTAACGAAGTCTCCAGTGAAAACTCCACTGAAATTTATTTTGTACACTTGATGGAAACAAAAGAAGACAACCCAACCCTATTCGCAAAAGCAAAACGAATGAAACCCCTTGCAAGAGCAAAACGAACGAAACCCCTAGCATGAGCAAAACGAAGCCACAGATGGAATGGATCTATGTAGAAAAAGAGGATCGGCAGTGATCAGGGCGAACCTATAGCTATTAGCTTGAAGTCACTTTGGCCAAGCCCCCATTTCAAAAATTCCCAAACCCCCACAAGATGTTCCCAAAAACCAAAACCTAACCCTTCCCTCTCTCTCCCTCCCTCTCTCCAAAATCCCAATCCCCTTTCTCTGCCTCTCTCCCTTCCTTTCTCAAAAATCCCAATCCCCGTTCTCCTCCTCAGCCTCTCTCCTTCCTCTCTCAAAAATCCCCAAATTACAGAAAGTGAGAGTATGAAACCCTCATCACTCTCCAGCTCCGATGACTAGCATCGACATTGGAGCACCACCGTCCATCCGTCCCTTTCTCTGGCAGGTGGGTTGCTCTCTCTCTATCCCTCTCTTTGTCTCTCAGTTTATCTCTCTATCTCTCTCTAAGATTTTTGTAACGGCACCTATGAATATCATAGCTTCTCTTTCCAATACTGTCCATTTATAGAAATCAATCTTGGCTTCATTCTTGCATTTCAATTTGGTGTACAAAATTACAAAGTTGGCATTTAAAAAACATTCCCACATTATAGAGAACCGACCAATGCTTAGTTATGTTTGATGTTTCCACATGTGTGATGTATATGCATTTTGTTCTATTTCTTTCTAAGCTCTAATTAGTGGGGTTATTTATTAGTATTATTACAAGAAGGATCAAGTCAATATTAGTCTTTGTATCATTGTTAAATCTAAGAGAAATGTTCAAATCCAATTGATTGGATTACAAGGATAGTCCAACTTTAGTGTTTAAATTCAATCATTTATAAGTACGGTAATGTTTAGTTTAGAATTAATTAATGTGATGTGTATGTGTCAAAATTGATTGGGCTATCTTAAAATCTAAATTAGATGGCCTAATTCTAGAAGATCTATGAATTGGGGTTTCTTAAAATCCACAATGGATCTTCTTTCTCGTTTAATTGTATTGAACTCTCATTTGCCATTCTAAAACTATATATTTCATTTATTGCTTACGGCATGGTGCATACTGGTTATGTTTCTTTATTATATTCTTCCTTTCTTCTTTAAAGTTTAAGAAGGTAATATAAATTGATTTAGTAAATGCTATCAGCCCTACAAATTCTTGTTTGGTGCATTTTTTTTTATATAAATTAGTAGTATTACGGGTGACCTAACCACGTAAAGAACCTTCCTTGTGTAATTGGGTTTGACATGTGGCGGTTGTTGGTTGTTTAGTGGCTGTTTGGCATCATTTTTATGCTGAGAACATTTCCATTCTAAAGATGGCTTATGTTGAAAATGAATTATCTTGAGAACATAATGCACAAAACTTGTTTCGTAACATTTCAGTAAAGTTTTTCCAAAAGATCAAAACAAGTAGAATCATGTTTGACATCATTAATGAATTTGAATATTTTGTAATCTTGCTATATCTATGTTATATGTAAAACACTCTTTTAATAACAGAGTTGGTGGGCAACACTTCCATGGCACTCGTCATTGTTTTAATCAGCTCAAAATCTAAGATGGAAAAAATAAGTAAAGTTTTACATACATAAAAGGAGGAAAATATAAGCATGATATTTGGAGAGACATTCTCATTCAAAAAAATGTAGAACCATCTCACAAGTCTGACTATTTATTTAAATTGATATGATCTTCAGAGTTAATTAGCATAAGCATTTAGCATGGACCCCAACTTCAATCTACTTTGGGAATTTAGCATGGACCCAGATGAAGATGATAGCACCTGACAAGATTACCACATATCGTCCTTTTTATTCATGTAATTAGCATGCTAGACCTTATCTTATCATATGGATGCACTTTTATCTAACATAAATAAAGGAACACCGACCTTTACTAAAAAGTTTATGATCACTTTATTATCTCAAACATATTGTCAGTACAACATACACAACAATAGAATGATAAATCACTACTCAACACATTCTTAACACATGAATTAAAAGTATCAAAGGTCATTCTTCATCTGACATATGATAGTCAAAAACATACACAACCATAGAAAGACTGGTCACTATGTGATAGCTCATTCTTCATCTGATATATAATAGTTTCAGATAAATATTTCTTATTGGTTAGGAGGTTATTACACTCAATGGGGGTGAGTTCCCTCCCAGTTGCTTCGGCCATCTCGCTTGCAAGTTGGAGCATGAAATACTAGCACCTCTACATGAGCATCCTATTATTTTCCCTCTAAATTTTGGTTACTGCTCTTTCATAATTGTTTTTGTCTCTTCTCGGCATGGTTAGTGAGAGGCATCAGGGGATTGGTGCACCAAGGTTGCGTAAATCCCTGACCAATCCCTCTTGCTTGGCCAACCTAAAATTCCACTATTGTCTCAAATCAATGTAATGCTCCTTTGGATTTGAGTGCTTTTTGGTCCAATACTCATTGTGGAAAAGTGGTAGTAACCACCCGAGCACAATCACGACCAATTAAACTCCCTGGGACTCCACTTGCCATTAAGGGGAATGATTTGGTTTCAGAAATATGGGTGATTAAGTTTTAACCATAGGTCATTGTGTGGATATGGGTGGCTATATATGACCAAGCTCAATTGTCCATATGCTTACGATATCACACAATTCTTTATTCATTTATGAATTACCACAATCATCTGATGCACCAATTACTACATTGATTTTACTTGTCGATGCCATTATAACATTCATGGAGGGCAGTGTTGGGGATCCGCTCTATCCAAGACAAAAAGATAGGTCTGTACTGACTCTACACAATTTGTATAAATTTACAGACGTGTGTGATCATCGGGTTTGTCATTTTGTACACCACATGTCACATCACACTATCGATTATCTCTTCTATGGAGCGGAAGAAAGAAAAGAAGAAAAATAACACTATAGAAAGAAGGGAATAAAGAAATGAAACAAGGTAAAAAGAAAAAAAAACGAAAAGAGAAGGTTGTAGAATAGTGAGGGAGTAGGAGGGATGAAAAAAAATAAATGAAGAAAGTCAAAAAAGAAAAAAAAAAGGGAAGAAGACTATATAAGAGTGAGGGAGTAAGACTGTAGGAGGGATGAAAGAAATAAATAAAAATCATATAGCTTATGAATGGAAATCATGTAGTAGTTGATGTTTAGGGTTTGCTTAGGTATTAAGTTTAATTTTCAGACTTGATTGATTAATAGATTTGTGGATTTTATCTTGGAGGTGCGTCCTCATATGTGAAGTCTTCTAGACGATTCGAAGTGTCCTTGGACACATGCTTCAGCACTCCTATCCAAGCCCTAACCCAAGGGCCTGCATCAGTTTGGTATCAGAGCTAAATGATCCCCGTTGTCCATGTGATTACCTCTATCTTCCCATCTCTGTCGTTCCCATCCCTGCCCATCATCTTCAACAACCAGCTCCCTCAAACCCAAATCCATACCACCTGAAACCCTCTCCATCTTAGACAAAACCCATCACCCCCACTACCCAATCACTAACCGCAAGCCCACTACCGCTGCCTCCCCATTGAAACCTAACTCTAGCCGGACTCTTGTCCTTTCTAGAAACCAACTTCCCCCATTCCCATCGTTATCACACCCAAATCCCCAATACCCCTCCCCACCACCAATCCACCCCCTGCTGTAAAACCTCTGCCACCTCTACATACTGTCATCACAGAACCCTAACACCCCTGTTCCAACAAAAAAAAAAAGCAGCAGAAAGAAGAAGAATAAAGAGGAGCAAGGACAATTGCGTACCTGGCCCCTTCGCCACAACGTCTGCTGTTGCTACTCGCCGTCGTCGTCATAAGACCGCGCACATCACGCCATCACGTCCACTGGCCCAAACCAGCCAGCATCATACCACGCTACTTAATCGCTCTCCGCTTGCTCTCGCCTTCGCCACCTATCGTTGGCTGTGCTCCTTCGTCACCGATCGTCACAATCTCCCCTACCAGCCCCTCTTCTCGTCAACAGGTAGCAGTAATGCAATGAAAACAAGGCTTCTAAACCCTCTTCATCTTTTATCTGTGGTTTTAAAGAAAAAGTCACACGTGACTTTAGACACATTCATGACAAGTTCTTTGGATTTGAATTTAATTCAGGTCCTTGTTAGGTCATGACAATTTCATTTCGACCCACTTGTAAAAGAAAGACAACTTGTTTGCAATTCTAGTCAGCTAAAATCATCCCAACATCAGTAATATTCAATCAACGGCTAGAAATCATTTTTGCAATTTCGGAACCATATAAGGCTTGCTTTCAGATCTGTCATGCCTATGGCCTAGTGGAAAGTGAATCTAAATATCAAATCAGTCAAATCTTAATTTTACATTTAATAAAATGCCTCCTAAAAAGCAAGTTGAGGTGGAATCTTCATTTTCTTCAATTGAAAATTTGGCTAGCGTTATTAGAGAATTATCCGTAAAAGTTGATGGTATACACACCACCCTACAACAATTGGACACTGGAGTGACAAATTTGAAAAATAATCAGCGTGTAAATCAAAAGCGTGATTATGGTGCAAATATTCAGAATCAACGAGATCCACCACTCAATAATCTTAATCAAGATTTAGGGATTAAACTTGTAATTCCCGAATATGCTAGCAAATTGCAGCCCGCTGAATTTATGAATTGGTTAGTATGTGTGGAGAATATTTTTTCACACAAACCAATGACTGAGCACCATAAAGTCACACTAATTACTACTAGATTCTGTAATTATGCTACAACTTGGTGGTCTGAAATACAACGAAAAAGAATGAACCAGCACATGGACTCTATTGAAACATGGACTAAGATGAAGAATATTTTAAAGCAAGAATTCCCCCTGTCAACTATGCAAGAGACTACACTCTAGCTTTCAAAACTTGAAAAAATGTCTAAGATAGTTGTTGATTATTCTAAAGAATTTCTGACTCTGCAAGTTCGTTGTAGTTTGAATGAAGACGATGATGTGGTTGTTGATAGATTTTTCAATGGATTGAGATTAAACATTTAGCATATCCTTGCCTTCCAACATTTTGAAAATGTCGATGAACTCATCCAACATGCTATCAAAGCTAAGGGAATTGCAACTTATCAAGCACAAAAATCCAAATGGGTTCCACCAAAGCGTTCATCTCTATAAGATGCTAAACCCAATGGTTCATCAAGACAAATTTTTGCAAGGACTGAAGATCAAAATAGGATGATTTGTTTTCATTGTCAAAAGCACGGGCATCACGTAGCAGAATGTCCAAAGCGAATACATCTAATTGAGATTGAAGGTACTGATAAAAATATCCCAGATGATATACTAAGGGTATTGACACTAATCCCAACGATATTGATAATGAGGAAATTGCTAAAATATATGCAAATACCACAGGTGAAGCTTTTATTGTCATCAAAGAGGCTCCACCAACTGTTGAAAATAAATGGTTAAAAAAAGATATCTTCCGTTCCGTGGGTACAGTTCAGGGACAAAATTGCACAATTATTATTGACGGCCAAAGCTATAAAAATCTCATCTCTCAAGTTCTTGTTGATCACCTCCAATTGAAAGTTTACAAGCACAACCGCCCTTATTTTGTCAAGTGGTTGATGAATGGTAATCAAGCGCATGTTCGACATATTTGTAAAGTTACTTTTGCCATTGGTGAGACTTACAAAGATATAATCTGGTGTAGTATGCTACCCATGGATAGTAGTGATATCTTATTGGGCCGTCCATGGATGTATGAAAAAAATGAAACTCATGGTATGTGCAACTACACATATACATTCATATATGATGGACAGCAAGTCACTTTTCATCCCCAGAAACTAGAGCCGCCGAAGAAAAATTCCTAGAAAATTGCCAGAAAGGAATCCTTCATGTTCACCACATTTATAAAGGCAATCTGAAGAATACTCTAATTCGAGAACGAACTCTTCTTTCAACCCGAGCAGGATGATGCAGTCTAAGCCCAACAAGCAATCCATTTTCAAATTAGATTAGGATTATATTATTTTTATTAGTAGATTTCTAATTACATTATTATTAGGGAAGTTTCTATTAATAGCTTAGGGTTTGCTTAGGCATTAAGTTTGCTTTTACTATATATATAGCATTGTAAAGAAGAGATTTTCATACTTGAATGATTAATAGGTTTGTGAATTTTATCCTAGAGGTGCGTCCTCATGTGTGAAGTCTTTTAGACTATTCGAAATGTCCTTGGACGCGTACTGTGGCACCCCTATGCAAGCCTTAACCCTAAGGCCTGCATCAGTAGTCAAGGCATTTCAAAGTTTGAGTACCTTAGTCAATATTTACGGATTTGTTTGCTTGGTGAAATATTACAGTAATAAATTGTGGTTAAGAAAGAAACTAAGGTTTATGGGGGGCTTTCTCAATGGTGTTTTTTTTTTCTTTTTTTTTTTTTTGTGTTTTTAGTTTTATCAACGATGATTCTTTTAAAAAAAAATCAATAAATTTCAAGAAGAGTTCTCAAGGCGAGACAACCTCTGCTTTATTGATTTTATAAACTAGGATTTATAGGGGCCTACTTCAATGGTTTTTGTTCTGTATTTTAATTTTTAACAATGGTGTTTAAAAAAATAAGATTCAAGAAATTTCAAGAAGAGTTCTCAAAGCAGGAAAACCTCTACTTGACTAATTTTGTTCTTCAGTTCGACTTCCTTGATAAGTAAGGTTTCTTATCTTCAAGCAAAATACTAAAAACTAGTAACTACCACAGACAATTTTCTCAAACCAAAATAAAATTCCAAAGCGTTGGTTATTGGTTTGTAAAAGGGTGGGAACTTCTAACCAGTTTTTGCCTTAGTGTCATACATCTTTGAAAATAATTTTCATTGAATTGTTTTGAAAATTACTTATGGAATGCATGAAATATGTTCCAGCTAATTGGCTAATATGCTATTAATATATGTGATATATGTTTCTTTTTCTCATATTTTATATTACTTGTTTAACTAAATCATAATCATAGCTCGGTCATCTTTTATCGAAATTAAGCTTTATTCATTAATCTTATGGTCATGCAATATTCATATTTTGGTGATTCATGAAATCTAACAAGTCAAACACCCTGTAGATTCAATTTGGCTAGATTTTTAAGATTTGGCTAAATTTTTAAAAGAATCTAATCGACTGAAAGGTCTAAATATATTTTATTGATTTGACTATTGATTAGGTAGAATCATAGTTGTTGCAAAAAATCTATTGAATATTTGTTAAAGCTCAATCTTTGACATCCCATTTTGTTGATATGTTCTCCAATGATTTGGTAACTATATTTTGGTAACTATCTTGGTTTTAATATTTTTTTTAACCATAGTGTATAAAAAAATAAAAGTGAGTGGAGTCTTTACTAAAAACTCCATTTCCAATGGAGTCTTCACAGAAGAAGAAATGAAATCTTCAACTGAAGACAAAATGGAGTCTTCAAATCTTCAATTTTTTAAAATTTTTTTCGATCTTCAATTATTTTAAATTATATATTATTTATTTATTTTTTTCCACAAAACTCAAACATGAAAACTCCATGGGTAATGCAGTCTTCAATGAAAACTCAATTTCCAATGGTGTCTTCTACTTTTTTTTATTTTTTTATTTTTACAAAATTCAAGCATGAAGACTCCATTATTAATAGCGTTTTCAATGAAGACTCCATTTACAATAATGTTTTCAATGAAAACTCCATTTACAATAGAGTTTTATAGTAATTTTGGAATAAAGTTTAAAAGGCCTTTAGTTTTTTAAATAAGTAGTAAAAAAATATTATTCATGGAAATGGCTCAAGAAAAAGGAGCTGGATGCTGGAGTGAGAGTCAAGGTTTTAAAAAGGGAGAGTTTTAAATAAAGCCTTGAATTTTTTCCTTATTTCAAGAAAGGATACAAGTTTCAAAGCTTTACAAATTAGTCTCTTATTTTTCCAAGAAGTTTTTAATTAAGAACATGCATCCATTTAAAGCTATCTTTCAGCAACTTTTTCCCTTAATCTTCTTTAAATACCCAAATTATCTATTATTTAAATTATGATCCTCTTGCAATTCCTATGTATTCTCCTCATTTCCTTCTCCAACGTGCTCGCAATGATCAAGGACAACTAGTGTCCTCACGGTGATCGATTGCATATAGTTGCTACAGAAACCAGGTCATGGCTTGGATTAATAATTTTGGCATTTTAAGTAAATTGAGGAAAACAGCTACCAAAAAGTACCTTTAAATTATCATATGTCTTTAATTAAAAACTTTCAAATATAAATTTAACAGAAAGAAATGCCATCCAAACACAAAAAAGATACACAACTACATTTCAAAGGCATAAAAATGTACTTGTTTCTACCTCTCATTAGTTGTGTACCTTTAAATATGGCATTTGCTATTTTGTGTGCTTGAAGCATACCGACTCTGGCCTGTCAAAGCTAAATTGATCCAGCCATAAATGGCTCAGGTTGGATCCAAGTCACAACTAGACTAGGTTGGATAATGGCATTATGAGTCCAACCTTTGACCCAATGGGTCGGATTCCAATTGGGATCCCATAGACGCGACCACCTAAATACTTAGCTTTTGGATTTATCTAAACCCAATGGGACCTATGTAAGTAGGAGGTGGGTTTGAATAGTCCGCTTGGATGGACTAAAAAGTGGCCCCATGTGATAGCTTCCATCGTAAGACCGAAGGAAAACTTGTTTAGAATCATTACTCTTTATATATTACTTGGTCTACGAAGAAGGGCTTGACCCATACCTGATTTTCTTTATATTAGGTTTAAGTTCAAGGTCATTCTTAGGCTTGGGAGTTTAATACATGGTTGGAAAATTTTCCAAGCTGACTCTTGACTCTCTCGAGTCATATTATTTTGACAAATGACCAAGTCAAATATAGGGGAGACTCGGCCAAGTCATCTTATTTAATAAGTTATTTGCACTCTAAAATATTTGATAGGCAAATCTAATTTTAAAAAATTAAAATTTATTTTAAGTGACCAAACTTGATGATACATCATTCTATGACAGCATATATTATATGTTAGGGTTGAGACACGGAATATGATGGCTACAGACTTTGAGTTACAACCCCACATAAGCTTCTGCAGAATATTTAAATTAGTGATGGGATTTATGTATATATCCTCACTTACGTGGATCCTGGGAAGAAAAACAAAAATTATCCTATCAATTTCAAGGCTCACACCCCTAGATGTAAATAACTGCAGTTGTTTGGGTTTTTGGTGCTGTGACATGCATGTTGTGGAACTCAATTTCAAGACTTCATTCGCATTAAGACCACATTCAAAATTAAAGTTGTTTAAACAAAAGAATTAATTTTTGAAATTAATTTTAACCAAGAATCCAATATGGAACTAGAATTGAAAACTAGCAATGCATAGGATGAATATTTTAGCAATAATTGTATCTAACATAAACAAAAATAAAAGAAGCAACAAAATAAAAATAAAAAAAGTGTTGGAGTTATTTAAATGTGTGGAATTTTTAAAAAAATTTAAATGTGTGGATCTAACAAGAAACTAAATGTGTGGAATGCAAGAAAAATAAATGGGTGGTAATTATTATTTTCTCAATTCTTTTTCTAATCTCGAGCTTAAGATCACTAGAAATACATGCTTTAGGGCCATATTCGTTAGCTTGGGTCGTCAATCCAAGTGAGAACACTAAACTAACATGCAAAGAGCACAGGGTTTCATGGTAGGGTTCACATCTTCATATGGCTAAAAAAAATTCCCTTAACTCCAGCTTCCATTGCCTTCCATTCATGTAATGAACTCAAGGATCAAAGCACATGTTGGAGGACACTAAACTAAGTTATTAAGTATTGAGATGTCATCCCTCTACTAACCTTACCAAGTTACATATTAATTAATGCTTTTTAAAAAATCCATAGAACTAGTGGTAAAAAACGACAAAGATAAAGAAAAGAGAAATTGAACCATGAAAATCAATAACTTTACTAACATGCACTTTCCCTTAGACAAAAGATATTGAATTAAAAGAAAAAGAACCTTAAACATCCTCCTTCAAGATCAATAGCTGCTAAATCAGCATTTCAAAGGGGCATAATAAATAGAGGCATAAAAAGCACAATATCATGAAAACGAAGTTGTGTAGTAAAACTAGAAAAAATAAAATAAAAAATGAGCTCTTTCGAGAGCATTTAGGGGTAACATCAAATAGGCGATAAGATTAGAGAAACATATTTAAGATGGTTTTGGCATGTTGAACGTAAGCCGATTATGGCACCGGTAAGGAAAAGTTTGGTTATCCAGGTAGATGGCCCATCAAGAGATAAGGGTAAGCCAAAGAAAACATTGATGGGAGTCATTAAATCAGATTTGAAAAAGTTTAACTTATCTCAAAATCTGGATCAATACAGAACATAATCGAAACACAGAATTTATCTAGCCGATTGTAACATGATTGGGATAAGGGTTTGATAATGATGAGGATGATGATCATGAAAACGAAATTAAAAGCAAACATCAAGAAACGGCCAAAGAAAAGGGCTGGAAGGAAACCCTGGTCTATAAAAAAGGTCAAGAAAAGCTTGACAGAGGCCTTGATAGTTACACCCGTCGATTGGACCTTCAATTGAAGGAACTCACTGGGGACTAGCCATTTTGGGACCCAAGACAACCCAAAGGGAAAAGTATAGATGGAGATGAGGGTCGGCACGACCCAAGACCACCCAAAGGGAAAAGTATAGATGCAGATGAGGGCTGGCACGAGGATGTCCCAATTTCTAGGCAGATTCCACACCTGCAATCCCAAATTTCATCCCAAGCATGGTTACAATTACCACTTATACAAAGAAAAACATCAAATCTATAGAGAAGAAGCAATGCGGTAATTATGAAAACAGAAAGAAAGAAAGAAAAGGAGTATTGTCATTCATTCACCTGTGAAATGATCATTTGACCACCACCCTCAAAGAACAGGATGCATCTCCCAAACTTATCAACAATGATGATTGCAATGAAGGTGGAAAGCATATTGATACCACCAATTATCATGAACAACATCAGAGAAGCACAGTCGTCAAAATCAAAGGTGCCAAAGTCGCCAGGCGCGTTGAACCTGTCTACATTGATCCCGGTAAGCTTTTGGATGAAGGGAATCGGCAGAGACACGATGTGTTGTTGAGGCCTGTACTCTCCAGTCACAATTTCCCACCATTGCTTGGCCTCATTAGAGACCTCGGTAGCTTTAATGAGATTAGAATGCTCCTCATTGACGCCGTCCTCACCATAAATCTTCTTCAACAAGGCCTTCCTTAGCGGGCCCTGCTCAAGTAGAGAACTTAGAGTTTCCAGTAAAAAGAAAGTTCCCACAAATATTATAATGCCGGGGACCCCCGCTGAGCCTAGAGATAATCTCCATCCTTTATCTCCATTCATCTTGTTTGTAAAGTAATTCAACAAATTTGCAATGAAAATTCCAACAGTTATCATCAATTGGAATAGGCCATCCATGACTGCTCTATCCTGTCGCCCCATGATCTCTGACCAAAACATAGGTGCAGCCTGCCAAAATCATTATATACTAGTTTTAGTAGTTTATTTGTCAGTCGATATCATTATCTAGTAACATATGCAGCAAGTAGCATTGGAGCTGTAAGGAATTATCCATACATTAATAAAGTTGAGACAAATTTAATTAAAATGAAAAAAAAAAACTGTGAGAATATATAATATATATATAAGTATGTGAGGTTTTACATGAATCACTAGACTGATGCTGGTACTGAGCAATAACTGTCCCACAATGAGCATCCAAACCGCATTTGCAAGCCCATTGATGGCTGCCCCGTAGAGGAAGAACGCTCCAGCAAATAACATTGTAATCTTCCTTCGAAAGTGTCTAGAGGCACATGAAGCCACCATGGACACAATCAATCCAGAACTATATAGCGAGGAAGTGAACAATGCCAATAGTTGGCGGTCAAATTTAAAGTAATTGTTTTGGTGGGAAGACGAAGCTTGCTGCTTCATATAGACAGACGGAAAAAACTTAGTCAAGAACACGTCCATACAAGTCACTCCACCTGTAGTGTTATGAAAAAAAATTTTTCTATCAATTCACCCTCCACATGTTAACGAGGTACTAAAATCCTTTTCATAGTTTCTGCTATATAATTCGTTCATACCTGATATCCCAATGCCATATCCAAACATGAGACCACAAAAACTTACGATGACGCATAAAATTATACCTCCGAACATTTTCAATCTCTCTCCTTTTATCTCTGTCCGCAAATGTCCAAAAAGAAAGGAAAGTCAAAAGAAAACAAGTTATTAGCAAAAAGAGAGAACAGAATCATCTAATTAATTATTCAATGACACGCAGAAATTCTATAGAATACTTTTTCAATGAATTCATCTGTTATTTTGTCGTGAGGAAACATCTTGTAAAGAAACACAACTAAATTCAAACTCAAAACTCTCTTTAAATTCAAACTCATATCCTGACATCTCTAATGTGATGAATTGGGTAAACCAGATTAATAAATGGGTTGGGCCATATACATATGCTCAACCCAATCAAATCCAAACCCTAACATGGTAATGATATTGGGTTGATAAATACTTAGTACACATCCGGTCTTTAATGAAAGAAGTTGACTTGGGTTAATTTACAAATTCGATAGGATATCCTTGATGTTGATATGCAAAGTGTTTGACCCTATCAAAGTCATGGAGAGCCCTTGTTTGGCTGTTGTAAATCCTTGAGGATTTGGACTAATGGAAATCATCATTTAGAGAATTTTCATATCCCCCCCCCCCCCCCCCAAACAAAACAAAAAAACAAACACCAATAGGATTTGGAAATCATCTCTTCAATGGATTTGCGATACAAAACCTATTTTTTCTCATGTATGCATTGATAGATACCAATATCAATGAGAAATCCTCAGCTATACAAATCTTCAATGAGGAATCTTTGTTAACTTTGCCAAGGTTTCAAATTTTTTCCAGAGATGAATAACTGGTAAAAATTGGATTTCTTGTTTCTTCCCACACTGGAAACTCCCACGAAGTCTCATCAACCATGTCAATTCAGAACTCATGTCCCTAGTAATTCTTTTGAAGAAGCAAATAGCACCAGTCCCCTGAGCAAGTTTTGAACACAAGAAGTGTGGAGCAAACCCACCCCTTATCCCACTCCAACTCCTAGGTGCTTAACTCATGTTTTTCCTTTTGTTTTCTTAAGAAGGCTGAGAGTTATATTTAAACTAGAAAGTCACAGATACAAAGGAAACTTCAACAATGAACTGCATCTACTTAGGAATTACATGCGTCATTTTTTTTTAATACGCGTGTCATGTTACTGTAGATAGGAGAACATGGACACACACCAATGAAGAGGTTGTCTTTGTACTGCATCACATAGAAAGGAAACAAATTTAAAAAAAAAAAAGGAGCATATGCATAGTTTAGTTTAAAAAATCCAAATTTTTAAAATTATCCCTCTAGGGCAAAAAATTAAATAATTATCATTAATTAATTACTAATTAGTAGGTTTCTTTACAGTAAAAATCCCAAGAAGCAATTAAAAATACTGAAGGTAATAATTGTTTAAATTAGATTACTCACATACAATCAATCAAACATGATTATTACAAGCACATAAATATAAAGCTAGAGCTAGCACATCCAATCAACCCAATCAACACCAACAAAAAAGAAAAAAGAACTAGATCAGTAACTATATGGGATCAACATACCTGATGATCTAGGTTCCTCTCAATGATGGAAAAATGAAGAAAGATATGAATCTTCATCAGTGTGTATGAGTTTATAAATAGAAGATGACTGAGAGTTATACTTGGACAAGGAGATCGACACTCTCTAAAACTCCTCCTGATTACAAATTCTCATGCAAAAGTACGTGTCTCATGCGGTATTCACGTGAGTGGAAATAATAGAACTCAATGTGCAGCCCACCCATTCAAAATCATATCCATCCATGTATCCCTACATACCTGGGAATATCCTCAAAATTCATTCAGTGGGTGGGGCCCAACGTTTGGAGACACTAAGTGGATCCGTACTCTAAACTATGAGGACACTCACTTTTGTTTGTTATTCCAAATAAGGGGCTCTAACTTTTATTTAAGTCCAACTAAGGGGCTGGGTGTTGAGAGGCTCATACATGTAGGGTAACAAGAAGTCATACATTCAAGGGTGGACAACTTGCATGTGCAAGATGAAAGTTTGGGGTTCGGATCCGGATTTCTAGAATGCAGCGGAATAAAAGAACTAGCAAAAAGCAAACAACCACACAAAAGACAAGAGGCACACAATTTTTACGTGGACTACCTAATGCAGGAAAAAAACATGAGTCCCACCAAGCACTAATATCAAACGGTCACAATAATATCAAACGGCTACAAGATATACTCACAAATCTGTTTCTCAATCTTCCCAACCTAAGGATCATAGTTCTTCTTGCACAACTCCCTATTGCGACAACTCTCTGGCGCCATTCACTGCTCTCCGTGCTCGATTCAACGAATCTTCTACAAGAAAAGATGATCTTCTACAAAAGATATAGAAGCAACAGCTCTAGAACTCCATTAGCACAACTGTCTCTAATGGATGCTCTAGAAAATATGAATCTCCAATGTGTAATCTCTACTCAAAGTATGGAGATGGATCACTTAGGATTGAGAGAAAACCCATACTTATTACCTCCATTTCGTGGGAAGTACTTATGTTGCTAGAAAAATTGTGAAAGAAAATGAAGATTCACAACATTCAAAATATAGAAAATGAGAGAAAACATATGTTTTTATTCCTCTCTTTAATTTTACATGGGTTCAAGCTCTGGCCTTCTAGATGCAGGTCGTTTACATTGAGTTTTGACTCACAGCCCCTCCATCTAATCTTAGATTGGTCTCAAATTGAATGAAAATACAGAATAATATTTGGAATGAAGCAAAAACTACACAAACTGTGCTCTAGGAGGTCCGTTTCTAAAATGAGTGTTCTTTCGGACATGGCCTCCTCTCATTCGGGACATGCCCTCCTACAACATCTTTTCTGCAGTCTTTTCACTTTTGTGTTCTCCCACATGATTGCCCATTGCATGTATATCTTTGCTTTGGACTTGGAGATGGTTTTACCAAGGTTTGAATGTATGACATGGGGCTTTGAATCACAACACTCTTTGTAACTCATCACTTGTTTAACAAAGATTGCTTTTGCATAGTCTAAGGGAATTATTGCTTTTTTTATTCCAGCACAAAGCCAAAGGTTGGGCCATTCTGAGAATGGATCTATGAGTGGCCTCAGCAACCATAAGTGCATCCATATTCCTTTAAGTGAGAGAGACAGAGAAGTTGTTTCATCACAGGATTGTGAACTTTGGTAAAGGGTAAAACCATGGATACTTGTATTTCATCCCTAAAGAGTTACTTCAGAGAATGAAACATTAAGTTCTAGAGATTAGGGACGTTATCAGAACCATGTTTTGGAACAGCCTCCCCCCCTTTTTTGTTGAAGAAGAGGCTTTCGAAATGAAAAGATGAGTGACAAATGCCTAAAAGGATCAAAACTCCTTCTACAGAGGTGTGGTGGATGTCGTTCTCCCAAAATGGCTGCCTGGGAGCCCTTTTTATAAACCTTAAGAGCAGTTAGGACAGTTTCCTTCGAGTTTGAATTCAAATTAGAAAGGGAAGGAACCGCCTGTACTGCCATGAGGCCCATATTTGAAATACAATGTTATTTTCGGACATGGGGCCCTATGTGACCAGTTTGATGCCTAAATGGACTTCAATCAACATGAAATTTCAGGGGTTATCTTTGGACTTGATTTAAACACTGTAAAGGGTAATTTCAGCTTCATTTAACCCCTGTAGATTACATAAATCAGCTCCCTAAACCTCATTTCTAAAAACCATGTAAAGTGGCTGGGAGTGGACCTTGCTTTGCTTGTCTCTGGCTCAAATGATATTCAGTTGCTCTGAAACTTTGGTGAGTCATTACTGGAATTATTTTGAAGCCTTCAGCCACATTTCATGATATTTGGCCTTTCAGAAGTGGCATTCATATTCCATGAAAGAGACCATATTCCTATGTTTTTGGGTCAAATGGGACCTGATTGGTTTAAACTTGGAACCATATGTTCAGAAACTATTCTTAACCTTCTGATGTAATTTCATCCAGTTTGGGACCTTCTGGTGCAATTTCATCCATTTTGGCCTTCTAGAGATAGATTTATTAGAAAACCTTAATCCATTCTTGAAAGCTTAGGGTGGAAGAGCTTTCGCACTGGACTCGTAAACAAATGATCTCAGATTGTACTAAAACTTTGGGGAACTCCATGAATATGTATTTCTTGTCTTCATACCCAATTTCACGTAATTTGGACCACTGTAGGTAGGTTAAAGGTAGTGAAAGGTGTCCATATCCAAAAGCACATAGAACGAGCTGATCTTGGGCCCATTTGGTATTGGATTAACCTGAAACTTTGAGGGAGTCGTTGAATTTGTAAGTCTCCAGCAAGAGTATCCAAGTCTCCAGCAAAGTATTTTGACAGTGGAAGAGTACACAAATAAGTTTCGCAAATACATTGTTCGATGTAACTTGAAAACAGATAACCGTCTGACTATCACCAAATACAGAGATAACCTGCGTGCCGATATCAGACGAGAGGTAGCGATGTTTAACTGCACCACAGTTGATGAAATCTTCAACAAAGCCTAGAAAGCACAACATGATATTCAATTGCGAAAGTGCAATGCTTTTCAAGCCGAGGAGTCTTCCACAAGAAGAGGCCCTGACCCTCGCTATAATCACAATCAAATGCAAGGTTATAAGCGTCCTTCTCAGCGACCAACTCAACAAGCACCTCAGAATCATCAGCCAAGTATTCAGCAAAGACAAGTTATCCCACAACAAAATTAGCGGATTCCACAGAATTAGAATGATAATCGTGCTCGTGATAAAATAGATAAGAGGAATATTGTTTGTCATGCCTACGAACAACGAGGACACTACACAAGCGAGTGCCCACATAGAAATTTATACGCCTCCAATGAACCTGATAGTAATGATCAATATGATGAGTATGTAGAAATGGAGACAGTTGATACAGATCCTGCTTATGAGAATTTTGAAGAGCAGATAAACGAAATCAATCCTAATACTGATGATACTCCACTGCTTTTTCTTGAGTGTCAATTGTTAGTGGCCAATGCAAAAGAGTAAGAAGAAGACCGGAATCATGCTTCAATTTTTCGATCCAGAGTTAATTGCAAGGGCAAATCATGCAACATGATTATTGATGGTGGGAGTGCAATGAATGTCATCTCCCAAGAAGCAGTTGAGAAGCTCAAGTTAGCCACAGAGAAGCATCCACAAGCTTATAAAGTTGGATGGGTAGATAATTATTCAATTCATGTTCGTCAGCAATGCATAGTTCCTTTCAGAATTGGCTAATATGAGGATACTATTCGATGTGATGTCATTCCAATGAACGTTACAGATTTTGTTCAGCCGAGCTTGGTTACAAAAACTTAAGGTCATCACAGATCATGAGCACAACGCTTATACTTTCAAGTAGAAAGGTGAGAAAATCAGACTATGTCCTTTAGCATCCCCACCCTCTTCACCTAAATATAATGTTTCTCTTCTTGCACATCCTCTTTTAAACATGCAAAGATTTAAAGAAGAAAGCAAAAAGCAAGCTGTCATGTATGCCTTAGTTACCAAGCAAGTTGTACATGACTCTCCAGCTACGTCCATTCCACAAGAAATACAGCCACTATTGAAGACGTTTGCTAATTTAGCTCCTGATGAATTGCCAAACGAACTACCCCCATTAAGAGAAATTCAACATGCCATTGATCTTGTTCCAAGAGCATCATTACCAAACTTACCTGCATATCGAATGAGTCCAGTGGAACATGTTGAGTTAAAACGACAAGTTGATGATCTGCTTATTAAAGGTTATATCAAGGAAAGTCACAGTCCCTGTGGCGTTCCGGCACTTCTCAGTCCAAATAAAGATGAAAGCTAGCGAATGTATGTAGACAGTCGTGCAATCAACAAAATCACAGTCAAATATCGTTTCCTGATCCCTTGGTTGGATGATATGCTAGATATGATGACTGGTGCATGCATTTTTTCAAAAATTGATCTGCGGAGCGGTTATCATCAAATCCGGATGAGACCAAGTGATGAATGGAAAACTGCCTTTAAAATCAAGGATGGTCTTTATGAATAAATGGTTATGCTATTCAGCTTAACCAATGCTCCTAGTTCTTTTATGGGGGTTATAATGCAATTGTTGCAGCCTTATATTGAAAAATTCATCACTGTTTACTTAAATGATATCTTAATTTACAGCAAAACAATTGCAAATGACCCTTAGCACTTGGATAAGGTATCAAAATGGATCCTGAAAAGGTGAAAGCAATTCTTGATTGGCCTATTCCTACAACCCTTATTGAAGTTTGTAGTTTTCCTGGTCTTGCCAATTTCTAAAAACTATTTATCAGAAACTTCAGTACTATATGACTCCTGTTACTGACTGCACAAGGAAAGGCGAATTCAAATTGACCAGCGCATCCACCAGGGCTTTCAAAAAGATCAAGCAAAAGATTACTAAAGCACCAGTCCGACAGGTTCCTAATTTTAACAAGCTCTTTGAAATTACTTATGATGCCTCAAATGTAGGCATTGGAGGTGTCCTTAGCCAAGAAGGACATCCAGTTGCATTCTTCAATGAGAAACTTTCCGATGCGAAGCAAAAATGTTCTGCTTACGATTTGGAATTCTTTCTCTATCCTGCTTATGATTTGGAATTCTACGATCTTGTCCAAACGCTTCATCACTGGAGGCATTATTTGATTGCTGATGAATTTGTACTCTATTCTGACAACGATGCTTTGCAACATCTACACTCCCAATAGAAGATCAATGTCAACCATGCGAAGTGGAGTGCATATATACTAGAGTTCAAATTCAGCATTCGACATAAAGCAGGAAATGATAACATGATTGCGAATGCATTAAGCGAGCAAAAGCATCTTTTAACCGCCATGTCTGTTAATGCGCCAGGTTTTGAGCAAATTAAACAAGACTATGCCATTGACAAAGACTTTAGCTATATATATGCTGATCTCATCCATGGCAATCATATTCAACATCCTCATTATAAGCTTCATGATGGTTTTTTATTCAAAGGTACGCAACTCTATCTTCCAGCTACTTCTATTCGCAACTAAGTTGTGCGAAAGTCGTATGCAGGAGGCTGTAACGGACATTTGGGTCGTGACAAAATGCTTGCTCTTGTCAGCGACAAATATTACTAGCCTCGCATGAAGACCAATGTGATTCATATTCGTGAAAGATGTAGAACATGCCAACTCGCTAAAGGAAACAAGAAGAACACTGGATTATATCAGCCTTTGCCTGTTCCTCACACTCCTTAAAAAGACATTAGCATGGACTTTATGCTAGGTTTACTCACAACCACCAAAAAGGTTGATTCTATCTTCGTCATTGTTGACTGTTTTTCAAAAATAGCACACTTTATTCCTTGTACTGCAACTGCTAATGCTTACAAGGTAGCCAAATTATTCTTCAAAGAAGTTGTTCAGCTACAAAGTTTTCCCAAAGACTATTGTTTCTGATCGAGACACGAAGTTTATCGGCTATTTCTGGAAGACCTTATGGATGTTGTCCCATACCAAGCTTAACTTTTCCACTGCTTATCATCCTCAATCTGATGGACAAACAAAAGTCTTGGACAGTTATTATGTTATCTTATGCGTGACCATATTACAAACTGAGATCAAGTGCTACCTATGATAGAATTTGCATATAATAACTCAGTCAATTGGTCAATTAGCACTTCACCATTTGAAGCTGTTATAGGAGTTCGTCTACAACTCCCTATTGATCTCGTGCATTTGCCAGTCGATGCACGAGTTAATGCAAATGCTGAACATTACTTCTAACACATGCAACAAGTGCATAATGAAGTACGTTTAGTAAGCCATGATTGTTCAGGATTACTCTTTCCTAGTTTAACAATATCCCTTCCTATATAAGAAGGAGCCATTCATTGTAATGGACATGCTTAATTCAATTAAAATTATTAGAGTTTTCTCTATTTTGTGCTTGTCGTGAGTGTGGGTGTGCCTTAGGGCAAGAATCCCTCTTTGGATTCAAACAATCCTTTGGGAAATTGTTCTATGCTCGATTAGAGATCCGGGGCTGCACCAACAAGTGTGCGGTAGATGGTAAAAATTACCATACCCATTTTCAAAATGATTAAATTTTGTGATCAAGGTGGATCATTGATGGGAGAAGTACATTTAGGAATGGATAATATGCTTAGTGAAATAAAAGATAGTCTCAATGATTATAATGATTTTAAGGAGATTTATGACATAGTGAAAGATATAATAACAAATAGGTGGATCATAATGCATAGCCCACTGCATTGTCTTAGATCTGCAATTACACCTCGATTTTATGATTCATCCTGTCTTGCTAAATTAGCACTTAGTGGTGAAAAAAGAAAACCTCCAAATCAAGATAAAAAGGTCATAAAGGGAGTCAGGGAAGCATTTGGAAGACTAGCAAAGGTATGCATTTTCAATCTAAACTTCTACAAATATTTCATGTATTATGTTCTTATTGTGTTCCTAACACATTCAATAAATTATTTTACAATTTTTTATTTCTACAGGCTACTGGAGTTGAGGCTAAATTGAGGCTCAATATGCAGTTTTTCATTCTAAAGATGGTGTTTTTGAACTTCCTGCAGCAAAAGTGGATGCAGTTACTATGTCACCAATAAATTGGTGGTCAACATATAGATATCAAATGCCGATGGTAGCAGAGATAGCTATAAAAATTCTTGCACAACCTATAAGTTCATCGTCTGCAAAGAGAAGTTGGAATACATATTCATTTATACATAATGTTAAAAGAAACAGGCTTAACGCTAAACGTACATATAAACTTGTCTTTATTCATTCAAATCTTCGCCTTCTATCACCTATGAAGGAGGGATACCATGATGGACCATTTTGAAAATGGGACATTAGTCCTGAGCATGATGTTATTGATGATTCAAGTGCACATTTAAAAGACCTAAGGTGGAAAGCATTATATAATGATGACAAGCCTCAACTTCAAAGTAGTAATGAGAGTGGTGTGGAATCCCGACCAAGTGGCACATCTAACGTTGAAGTCGCTCAATCATCTTTACAATCATGTCCACTTGTCAAACAAAGAAGTATTTCATCATACGGATGTAGTTTGCAATCTTCTCATGACAAAGGAAAAAAGCATTGAGAATGAATACTTTTATTTCATACTTTTATTTTAAAATTGATGAACTTTTAGTTTATCTTACTCTCTTTTTCTATTTTGTTGCTTGACATTAATTTTATATCTTTTTTTTTTCATTTGGAGTTTAGGATTTAATTTATTTTATATGGATGGTTAGATGATTGAAGTTTATTGATTCATACTTGAGCTAAAAGAAGGATGGATTTTTTTTAAATATTTATTTGCTCATAGTTTTGGTGAAATGTCATTCTTTATATGCTTATTAAAGCATCCAATTTCTATAGAATATTTATGTATATATTGAATGGACTTACGAATAGTATCGAATTATACATTCGAATTAGTCTAGCAAATTCATTGAACTCGAACTACAAATCAAGCGTACTGGAAACCGAATTAGCTAAACCTATCCGATCGAATTTTTGAAGCGAATTGCAAATTGCAAATTCGAATTCAAATTGGTCAAACTACGAATCAAGTAACTATGGTATAGACGCTGAAGATCGGAAGAAAATACATGAGTTTGTGCAAATGATTTTCGACCAGGAGGACCTTTCCCTCACCTTGCAGTCGAATTCTTCTAGGTATTCTCAAGTTGGCAAACTAGTCAGAGTCAAGTTTTTCCAAGCCGATGAGCGCTAATACAAGCCAAATCTAAGATCCAGCCCATTTTTGATGGACCACATTGATAAGCCCCACTTAATCCTTGATCTGTCAGGGATCCCTATCCTTAATTAGATAATACCTAATTAATAGGTTTATTTCTTATTTTATGTTAGATTGATATTTAGTAATTACTGAATAGGATTTAGTAGGTGCTTATTTAATTTTAGTAAGCTTTGGTTATTTAAAAACAATCACTCCTATAATATATAGAGGATTCTTCCATATTAATGGAATGCTTATTTTCAATCAATTTAAATTATCTTTGAGATTTTCTCTTGGTGTTTTTCCTCTTGTGAAGCTACCCTAGGGGCTGAAATCAATCTTCGGATTCGATCAATCCTTCGGGAGATTGATCTACACTCAATCGGAGATCCGAAGCTGCACTAATAAACCTTCGGTCATGTATGTAAGGTTAATTGCAAGCAAGTTAGAAAAGTGAATAAAGTGATGAGACTTGAGTCGTCAACCTGCTAGAGATTAAATTTCTTTCCTAGTTTAGTAGTAAGATTTAGATTTCTTTCTTAGTTAAGTAGTAAGATTTCTTTGACTTATTGTGTAATAATCTTTTCCTAATTTAAAGGAGATCTTTTTAATTTTGTTTCCATCCATGTAAAGCCAACAATAGCTATTTAATAACAGAAGAATAATAAGGTACCAAGAAAATAATCCCAAATCTGTGCTTGCACAAGGAGGCTGTCCAACCTTGAATTGGACGATCTAGGAGGCAGTCCAACCTTGAATTGGACGATCTAGGAGGCAGTCCAACCTCAAATTGGACCATCTCTCTCTCTTTTTTCTTTTTGGTTCCTATCATAGCCCACATTTGCTGGTTTGTGAACTAAGAATGAGAGGACACTATCACCCCCTTGGCCGTGTTTTTGTTGCTATTTCTTGTCATGATACAGGTCTTTGGATTGCACAAAATCGGCTGCATCATTGATGACTAGCCGTGGTACCTTCTTTTGGTGCATACACCAATTTTCGAAGTGAACGTGAGGGAGTAGGCCCCACACTTTCGAAGCTAGACTCCTTTTAAACTTCCAACCCTCCTATAGAGTGAGGGTAGAAGTTGTCTTCAATGAAGGCCAAGGATTTGTCTTGGGCCTTGTCAGTCTTGAGCTTGTGTGGCTTTGGGGACCACATACTGCACCCAACAATGCTGGGTTCTTGCTGGGCCTTTCTCTATCTTAGGAAATGGCGAAGATCTTAGGCCACTTATAGACTTTGCTGTTTATGGGCTTGGTACTTAAGCCAGTTTTGGACTGACTTCTGGGCTTCATTGACTGTACGGATGCAGTTGGCTATGCCATGTGGCTTATCATGGACGTTTGGAGATTGGCCCATGAGTTGGACTTTCTTTGCCCCCAGTTGCCGATTGGTAATGCGGAGGCAGTTGTGGTGCTTGGTGCTTGTAGGTGCCTGAGATTTGGGCTCGTCCTGAACCCGATTAAAGACACCAATGAAGTTCTGGGCATATTTGGATACCCATAGTTTGAGTGGTTCAACATCCTTGATCATTGCTTTGTTTTTGGTTGATGGGGTAGTGCTTCCAACTAATGAAAGTCTCTGGAATATTGAGATTTTTGAAGCAGATGAGATAAACTCAGTATGAGCCCTCTTTTAAGCTTTGGAAGTTAAGTCAGTCTCTCACAGGCTTCATCAAAGTTTATGATGAGAGACCTCGTCTTTAAAACCGATCCTTAGTTCATTTGGGAGAGCATATTGAATTACGGGCTCAATCCCATATAGCAAACATGACTTCCTTTTAGATTTATACAAAATGGCCTATGTGCATTTGAAACAACATGGTTGCCAAGTTTGGTCAACCGAAATGGTTGTAGTAGGCATGAACTCTTTGCGTCAATCCAATTTCAGTACCAAAAGGTTGGGCTTAAAAGCCAGATAAGAGTTGGACCCTATCAGAGGACAGAGTGCGTTTTGGCCAAAGTCTGCACCACTATCACACTGATCACACAGGATCCGTCAGCCGAAGACTCTGGGCATCACATGATTGTGAATGCCATTGTTCTAACACTGACTTGTCACTAGAACATTTGATGGTCTTACAAATGGACTGACTTGGAATAGTCGAAAACATAATGCCATGATAAAGGCTAAACTAAAACCTTGGTAAAACCTTGGTTCAAGTTCAGTTTATGTACTTAAAAAAATGCTTGAATTTCATCTTCTTGCAACACTTTAGGCAAAAATTCAGTCCACTAGTTTGCTTTGAAATGGACTTTAATTTCATTGAAGCCTCTGATGAATTTTTTAAGAGGTTTGGAATCAAAATAATCTAAAACTTGCCAAAAATTCTATTCTGTCAAGCCATGCCTGACAGGCAGTTCTGTTCGGACATGGGCCTACAACAGGTATTTTCTGTAGTTCCCCAATTTGGGCATTTAATTCAGCCCTCTGTTCTGCTATATCAGGTTTCAACGCTCATTAAGAAGCACTTGATTGAATTTCCAGAGGCATTTCAGAATTAGAATACTAAGAACTCCATCCAGAATGGCATGAACTTTTAAGTCTGCACATCCATATCTGAAAGTTTCATTCAATTGAGCATGTGTCTGAAACTAGACTTTCCTCCTACCTTTTTGCATGGTATTCAGGCAGGTCCAATTCCAAAACCCTTTTTGGTGGATACTCCCCCTTTAACTTTGGATCTACACATTGCTTAATTTCATCCTCACTTAGCCTTGGAGTTGTCCAAGTAATAAGACTCTCAGCTGCCCACGAGGCATTGTATAATCCACAGGTTTTCGGCTCGTTGGTAGTTCCAGAAGAACAACCCCAAAACCGTAGACATCACTTTTCTGAGTTAACTGACTAGTCATGGCATACCCTGGGGCATGATAACCGAAAGTGCCCAAAACTCAGGTAGAATTGTCATGACCCTGATTTGAAATGCTAGAATCTCCAATTTTAGCTTTGAAGTCCTCAAGTAAGAGAACATTGCTTGGTCTGACATCCCTGTGTATTAGAGAAGGTTAAACCTATTCATGCATATACTCCAATACCTTTGCTACATCGACAGCAATACTCCTTTCTACCATGCAAAATGTCATGCAAAGAACCCATGGTTGCAAACTCATCTGCTAAGACACGTTCATTTTCTACCACACAGTAACTGAGCAACTCAACAAGATTTTCATGCTTCAACCTTGACATTATTGAAACCTTGTTTTATTGATTTCTTGGTTCAGATTCATTTTATGCAATGTAAAGTACTAAACTTCTCATTTTGGCAATCTTTTTTATCACATAAATCAGAAAAGTAATCGTTTGGAAAAATGGACTTGGAATAGTGGCCGATCATAGGCTTCACATGCAGCGGCTGATCGCAAACTTCGCATGTAGTGGCCGGTTGTGGAAACCATGGTTTCTATGGCCCTTTTTTATCTTGATGAATTTCATACTGGCTTGGACCCAAATGTTTTCTGGATGTCCCAAAATTTTGAGAAGTGTATCCATCGCCTGTGATCACAAGGGAATTAATCCCCATAACCTCCTCACCAATTATCACCAAATCCCTTCTAGTCTTCCCATGTCCAGAAATCTGAGTTTAATCAAGCATGAGTTCTACACAGCAGCATTTTAACAGTATATGCCTGATTAATCATAGTTGCCTGCTACTGTATGTAGAACAGAAAAAGGAAAAGAATGAGAGAAATTCACTCTACATCTCTTGCTTGATTCAGATGGTAGTTTCAACATTAGCCTTCAGTCATAAATTTGAGGTACTACTGTCCTAGCATTAAAGTTCCTTGAATCACCATTATCTGTAGGTTCCGCCTATACTTTTGTAATCATTCATATGTCATCCTGCTAAATCCTAATTTGTTTGTCCAGGTTGATTCAGCTTCTTCAGCAATAGGAAGTATTGAGATTTTTCACATTCAGTTGACACATAACCTCTCGATGCATGAGAGCAAGAAGTGGTATTTCAGCAGCCTCTTGGCCAAATATTCTAAGGATTCCTACTTATACTAAAACTGATTTTATAGTTAAAATTGTTCAATACATGCATCCGAGTCCTTGATGTGCTATATTTCTACCATAGGCCATTGCAGGAATTAGATCATGACCAGAATTTACAACTATAGGATCAAAACAGTCTCAAAAAATAGCAGTGACCTTTGACAGCAAGCGTTCATTGCCCAATTTTTAATTTTTTTTTTCCACTGAGAAGTTGCCACTGCATATCATCCCCTGCTTTATTAGTCAAGCCTTTATCTTCAAGCTGCTTCTTTATCACACTTGACAGTGGAGTTGGAACCATCTTTGACCTACTGAAAGTTGCTTCTCTATCACACTTGACAGTGGAGTTGGAAGTGAAGGATGCAAATAGCGGTTGCGGCGGGCGTAGCGGCCCGTCGCCAAAACGATACTAGCGGGCGATACGTAGCGAATCGGCGATACGTAGCGGCGTAGCGGTGTGAATTAAAAAAGTCTTCAAAAAAATCCGAAAAAATTCCAGAAAATCCAGAATATTGGAAAATGATGGAATATGTGTTTGTTTTGCAAAAGCAACTAATATATGAGTATGTAGCGGTCCCCTCATTGCATTAGATCCTGTATCGCTGTATTAATAGAAAAGAATATGAATAATCAATGTTTTTCATATGGAATCATGTTGTTTGGTTATGTCAACTTAAACAGTAACTTAAGGCTTAAATAAAAAATGTTATAAACAAATTTCATCAAGATTCATTCAAGAATGAAAGATAAACTACGTTCAAACTTTATAAAAAAAACAATATACTAATCTACTTAAAGAGCAAAGACTTTGTAATGGAGGAATACCTTGCTGATTAGCTCTAATCTAATACCAAAGGGAATGTCTACCAGGAATCACATTGCTATCAGTGTCATCATCTTCATCATCATTTGTGGTGTTTGTGCCCCTATTATATTGCACATTCTCCCCAAATTGAATTTGATATTGGTGAGCATTGGGATCTTGCATTGCAAAGAAGAAATCAAAGGAGCTTGGAGGAGGTGGATATCTATATTGAGGTTGACTATCATCATAGTCACCATATGAGTAAGACCCTGAAGCCGAAGATTGTTCTTCTTCTTGTTGCACATGACCATACTGATAATATTGTGATGGTTCATGAGGATACGGCCTGTAGTCTGAATGTGGAAGTGGAACATTATAAATAGGGTTCGAAGATGCTGTTTGTTCCCCTCCTACATTTCCACTTCCACCCACATTCCCTTGCTCATCTATGTCTGCGGGCGATGACACTTTCCGTCGCCTTTAATAAGCACGTTGTGGAGCCATTCTTGATTGTTCGGGAAACTCATCTACGGTCTCAACAGGAATGACATTTTCTTCTTCATCATATTGATAAGACTCAACAGTGCCACCTGTCCCGCTATCTCCTCCGTCTCCTCCATCTCCTCCAGGACCTCCACCATGGCTACTGGAAGAAGCAACAGTAGAACTACTATCTTCAGATGATGACATAATATGAGCTGGCTCCTTCCCTCTAGATACACTTGCACTTCCACTACGTCTTTCTCCCTGAGGTGGCTGTCCCCCTGACATTTGTACATCTTCAGCAATTAAACGTTGTACTTCTTGCTGAAAGCCCGGATCTGAATCTAACAATGGATCTTCAGTCTCGGCTATCCATGGAAGTAAGGGATCATCGTCTCTGAATATGTGATCCAAATTAATTGGACAATAAGTAGGATCATCCCTTGCCTTTCTCTCTCTATTTCTGTTCCTCAACTTGAGATTGTAATGGCAGTATACCAATTTGTTGAGTTTTCTCATGGTTATCCGATTCCTGGGCTTCGTATGGATTATGGAGAAAGTGCTCCAATTCCTTTCACAATTTGATGATGTTGTTGTTTGACTAAGGATGCGAATGGCTGCTCTCCTTAGATGTGGAGTACTCTCTCCAAAATTCTCCCACCAATCAGCTAGAATACAAAAAAAATAAAAAAAATTAGACATCTTTAAATCGTAGAAAGTTCCTTTTCTATGTATTGTCAATTGCATATAAGTATAACTACCAGGTGAACATTTTCCAATCGCTCGCTGTACAAAAGGGTCAGCGAAAGTTCCTCTTTTATGTGTATAAGTGGAAATCTGAAATGCAAAAAATTAAAAATAAATAAGTACACCATATCAATACAATTATCTAAAATATATTTAAAAGATTAAATAAATTTCTTAATTAGCTTACCTCTTGTATAGCTTCGATATGATCATCTTCACTCAAAATTCTTTTCAACACTATCCTTAATCCTACTCGCAATTCCGTATCTATTGCTTCAGTGTGGTGTGAGGCATTGCGATAGTAGAATTCAGGATTTAAAAAATAACCTGCAGCATGTAATGGATGGTGCAGCTGATCGTTCCACCGGGCATCAATAATTTTTATATAATCATCATGATATCGGCAATTTTCTATAATGGCTTGCTTTGCCCGATCAATTGCTTCATAAATTTACCCCATTGTTGGCTTTTCATCAGCATCTACAAGCCGCAACACTTTCACTAAAGGTTCATATGCCTTTAATATGTTCTCTACTTTGGCCCAAAATTTATTATCCCTCATTAGAATTGGGATGTCAAACTCCGGACCATGTGTTGCTTTGCCCCATTTCGAACGAAGCCATTCTTCTGATGAAAACATCTGAATTAGCTCCGTTCTCCAACGTACAAGGCTTTCCATAGCAATAAAATGGGTAGCAAATCTAGTGGATGCCGGACGCACTAAGGCATGATTGTTTGTGAATCTCTTCATCAAGCTTAAGAGCCATGAATGGTCGTATATGAACCTTGTAATGCCTCTGCATGCCTTGATTGCAGCGGCCACATTCTTCTTCTTTCCAATATCCTCCATTATAAGGTCAATGCAGTGTGCTGCACATGGGGTCCAAAATAAATGTGTCCTCTTTTCCATTAAAAGAAGACCAGCCTTCTTAAAATTAGCTCCATTGTCTATCACAATTTGGACAATGTTCTCCTCTCCAACACTTTCTACAACTTTATCCATAAGCCTATAAATATAATCTGCTGTCCGTTTCTCTTCAGATGCATCAACGGACTTCACAAAGACGGTCCCAGTGACATTATACACCAAAAAGTTAATTAATTGTGTTTGGGTGCCACTTGTCCACCCGTCACACATAATAGTGACTCCATTTTGCCCCCACATGGGCCTAAACGTCTCTACCCAAGCCTTTATTTCTTTATACTCTTCTTCAAGGTACTTGGTGCCCACATCATACACGGATGGCGACGTAATACCCCGCCCAGCTTGAGCCGCAACATCAAGAACTGTCTGAAAATAAGGAGAATCAATTGCGGTAGGGGGTATATTCTTATTAATTAGCCATTTTGCTGTAGCTTTGGCTAATCTATCTCTTGCAGCCTTCATGACACCCTTGACAACATTAGAGATTTTTGGTTGCTTAGCTGCCTCCGATCTATGTGCGAAAGGATCAACAAAACTAACCCCTCTTCTAGTTTGTGTAGGTGTAGGTGTAGCCATCCGAGTAGAAATAATCTCTATATCATCATCCCGCTGTCGGGTGCTAAATGCTCTACGCATTTTACCCGCAATGCCTTTGCCCTTGCTTGTTGCACCAGATGAGCCACCTTCATCATAGTTTCTACGCTTACTATAGGCTCGACGATCTGCTTCTTCTTAGCACGACATAAGGGGCTCTCGGCGTGCAGCCATCATTTCTGGGTCATCAAACTCATCATCAGAAGCAGTACCAAGACCTTCATCCCCAAATACATCATGGCGTGCTGCATCAACACCCTGCTGCTTCTTCTCTTTAATTTGTACTTTTCTCTGTTTTGTTTGATTCAATAAATTTTTCATTTGCTCCCTAACTTCTTTCGACACTTCAGGACACCCTGCAACATTGCCTTGCACATGGGCCAAATGTTGTTTAAATCTTGTAATGCCCCCATGGGTCACTTTGTGACAAAACTTGCACTTAATCTTCAACCGATTGTTTTCAATTGCCTCACCATAGCTCCATGCAAGATCTATATCACGCGGCATTTTTTCACGTCACAATACCTAAACAAGATTTAAAAGTAATAGGTTAAAATTTAAATAAATTTCAAAAACATGAAAAAATTAGAATAACACGCATCTACGTGGGTGGGAATTGGGATTGATATATGGGAAACATAGAGATAACATTTGGGGACTATTTTCAACCCATTTGATTCAGTTTACTTTTATACAAAAATATTTTTTTTTTAAAATACAAAAATCCGAAAATAAAAAATATGAAAAAAATTAAAAGAACACAAAAATATGTAGGATTGATCTATGGGAAACATAGATCTAATATTTAGTGACCATTTTCAACCCATTTGATTCAATTTACTTTTATAAAAAAATATTTTTTAAAAAAAATACAAAAATCCGAAAATAAAAAATATGAAAAAATTAGAAGAACACAAAAATATGTGGGATTGATCTATGGGAAGCATAGATCTAACATTTAGGGACCACTTTCAACCCATTTGATTGAGTTTGCTTCTATAAAAAAAAAATTTTTAAAAAAATACAAAAATCCGAAAATAAAAAATATGAAAAAATTAGAAGAACACAAAAATATGTGGGATTGATCTATGGGAAGCATAGATCTAGCATTTAGAGACCACTTTCAACCCATTTGATTGAGTTTGCTTCTATAAAAAAAAAATTTTTTCTTAAAAATACAAAAATCCGAAAATAAAAAATATGAAAAAATTAGAAGAACACAAAAATATGTGGGATTGATCTATGGGAAGCATAGATCTAGCATTTAGGGACCACTTTCAACCCATTTGATTAAGTTTGCTTCTATAAAAAAAAAAAATTTTCTTAAAAATACAAAAATTCGAAAATAAAAAATATGAAAAAATTAGAAGAACACAAAAATATGTGGGATTGATCTATGGGAAGCATAGATCTAACATTTAGGGACCACTTTCAACCCATGGTTTTCCATTAACAAAATAAAAAATTTTTTTCAAATAATAAAATATTCCGAAAATAAAATTCAAAAAAAAATTAAGAAAGTGATAAAAAAGAGGGGCTTGATCAAAGAGGAACATGGATCTAACAACAACAACTCATTTTCAAGTGATTCATAGAAGAAAAGAGAGAAATAAGCACAAAGTAGAAAAAAAAAAATCTTCAAGACTCACCTTTTTTGAACTTGATGCTTGAATGAGTTGAATCTTAAATGTTGTCACCTTAATCTTTGGATGTTTTGATGTTTTTGTTGATGATTTTGATGTTTTTTTGAGATGATTTGAAAAATGGAGGCAAAAAAAGGGGCTTGGAGGAGTTGGAGCTGTGAAGAGGGGAGAAAAGAGGAGAACTTGAAAGGGAAAGTTACCCAAAAAATCGGCTGGGGGGTTTTAAACCCCCCAGGCCGATACGTATCGGCCGTATCGGCCGATACGCATGCGTATCGGCCGATACGGGCCGATATTTTTGTGAGGGCCGATATTTTTAAAAAAGCGTAGCGCTTATGAGCGCTACGCCCGATTTATCGGCCGATACGCTTCGTATCGGCCGATATTTGCATCCTACTTGGAACCATCTCTGATCTACCGAAAATCAACTTCTGTATAGAAGTAGATGAATTAAGCCTCACAACTTGAGCCAAGCATTCCTGGATGAAGCTTTAGTACTAAAATAAAAAAGACCTTTCTGGCTGCCGAAATTTCAAGAACACTTCCACGTCCAAGAATTACACTGATCAGACATTGCACAAGAGCACCAACATGACTGCCCTTTATGGATAGCCGTGATGGTCTATATGCCTTTGAACCAACATGGTTGCCATGTATGGTCAACCAAAATAGTTATAGTAGGCATGAACTCAGTCTCTTCGTGCCAACCCAATCAGACCTTTGGCTCCAAAATCTCGGCAGCATCTCCCCTCAATGGGAGGCCGAAATAGAAACAAAATACTCAACTCTAAGACCGGAGGTGGTATCGAGGCACACAAAAGTCTAAGAACTGAGGCTCCCAGTCATTACAGTGTTCCAGCGCCTACAGACCTTTCAGGGGGCAATGGGTGTGCACTATGGCATGATATGAGAAGCATAGGTAAATTAGAAATTGCCATTCTTATAATTTTCGGCAATATTCATTTCGTGCACTTCAAAGTGTTGAATTTCCTCTTTCTGGCAGCTTCTTGATCACATAAATCAGTCCAATAATTTGGTAAAATAGACTTGGAATGTTGTAACCATCTCTGGCTGATATGTTAAAGAGTAACAGCGGTCAAGACTTCCCATTTTCTTCATAAAACTGCACCAAAAATCAGTTCTGTCTGGCCATGTTCGACAGCCTGGTTTTCAACGGACATGGGCTTGTGAAGACCAATTTCTGCACTTTTCAATTCCTGCATTCAGTTAGTGAATATTTTGGCCAACTGGGTTCTTTTACTTCAGTAGCATTTTTTAGTTAAACTCTGAATGATGCTTCAAAGTCGGGCCAAACGAAGACTTTTCTCAAAATAGTTGACTTTCAATTCTGCCCATTCATGTTTGATGGATGCATGAGCCTGGAACAGGTAATTTTCTGCATTTCTGCAGTTTTAGGCTTCCAATCTGTCAACTATTCTGACGCACTAAAGATCATCCCCACATTCACACTATAACTTGTGTTTCAGAGTGAAGAGCATAACCAAAGTCATCAATTTTTTTCCTCAGAATTGGCCACGACTCAATTCAGTCAGGACTCAGGCCACGTCCAAAAGTATGCTTTGCCCAAACATAGGGCCTGTAACCATCATTTTCTGCAATTTCTTGGTTTACACAGTTGATTCAGGCTACTGTTTCGCCAAGCTAGTCTTTAATATCTGACTAAATCTTTGATTGAACCTTCAGAAGTACTCTAAGACCATTCTGACTGTCAAAAGCTTCAGAAATAACTCAAAATAGAGCACTTCCCACTCATGTTCAAAAGTCTAAGTTTAATCGAACAAGGCACCCGTACAGCAGCACTTCTGTAGTTTTGTGTAAGCGCAGTTGATTTGGTCTGTTGTTTTGCCGTGTCAGTTGGACCTCAATAATCCACCACAACGTTTGTTTGGATTTTCAGAAACATTTCAGAATTGGAGTGGGCTTCATTTCTGCATGATTGTCTGTTTGTCTCATCAAAAACCAAGAACATTCCTGCAATCATCAGTCCATATGCTTGAGCAGTCCACGGTTCTCTCAAACCAGGCCCCCACCTTTCAACCAAACATTCTTGGTTGAGGCTCCTGAGGATACCCCAAGAAGAAGAAGAAATTGATGAAAATGAAGAGAAAGACAAGGGCAGGAAGAGGGGGCTTGTGCCAACAGAGGATAATGGGGAGAGATGTAAGGCATGTGATCACTAGCATTTCTGTCATCTGCGCTAAGCCTGATGCATTCCATATGTTCTGTATCTCTAAATCCAACAGCAACTGTAATGCGTAGGATCATAAGCAATCAGTTGATCTCAGGATTATAGATTTGGCCATGTATTTTATCAGAGGTGTGTTCAACCTTGACCTTTGGAAAGAAACCAAGTGACTGGCTCTGTTTAATGATTAAGAAAGTCCCATAGTTACTTCAAATCCTTCTCCGATAAATGGAAAGGTCATGGGCTGAGATCCCCACGTCACAATTGCAAAATAGGCCATTATGTGTCATAGCAGGGTCAAGTCCGAATCTGGTCGGTCTTGGGCAACTGCTTGGCCTTATAGTTACAAGAGCGAATCTGGTCAGTCTTGGACCTTTTGGAACCTTTGCAGCACTGTGACCGATTCTGGTCAGTCTCATAGTTCTGCAAGGCTTTCTTGCTTTCCTGAGTCCCACTTTTTTTTTTTTTTCCTTTTGCACCAATTTGATCATACAGATTAGTCCAATATTTTTGCAAAAACGGTCTTTAAAAATCTTGTCAGAGTTTCTGATTTGCATTTTCAGAGAACAACAATCAGAAACTCCAACATTTGAAATTCCACCAAGTTACAACTCCATAAAATGTTGCTTTGTCCAAACATAGGCTTAAGATATGCATTTTCTGCTATTTCTTGATCCATGCAAGTGATTCAGACCACTGTTTTGCCTTATCTGTCTTCAATATTCAATGATGATCTCTGATTGAACTTCCAGGAGTATTCCCAAGCCAGCCTGGCTGATCATCCATCAAACAATGGACTGAATTTTGATTCAGTCAGTCCATGTCTGAAAACTGCAGTTGGTAGGCCATGGACCCTGTACAGAAGCACTTTTGCAGTGTTGCATTTATGCATTTGATTTGGCCTACTGTTTCGTCATGGAAGGCTTCAATGATCCACTAAAACTCTTGATTGAGTTTTCAGCAACACTTCAGGATCAGAGTGACTAAAAATGAACATCACTTCTGCATGTCCATGTCTGAAAAATGCAATTTCGGACATGGACATGGAACAGATAGTTTCATGGAACTTTCAACTTAACTAGCCCACTGTGTGTGTGTTTTTTTCTTTTTTCAAATTAGAGTTCCCAACTTCACCCAATACTTCTGGCTGGACTTTCCAAGAGTGTCCCTAAGCCAAATGGATTGAAAATCACAAACTCCTCAACAAAATCCCTTCCAGTCTGCCCATATCCAACAGTTATATTTGGTCGGAGATGGGCGTGCAACATGCAATTTACTGCATCCTCTGTGCTTTTGCAGCTTGTTCAGCCCTTCAAGTTGGACCTCTTGCAACTAGGAAAATCCTATTGTAAGACATTCAGAGATGTCCCAGGTTTACTCCATAATGTTCAGTGACTCCAAGAAACAGGCCCAAATCTGCATCCTGAAGGGTCATGTCCCACAATCACACTTGGTCATTCATGGCCTAAATAGGCAGTTCTATACAGTTATGTGCAGCTTCTGTCAGTTTTGTAACTTCTAGTTCAACTTTCGACCAAAAACAGAGCCATGAAAACTTCCCACAGACAGCGCCAATTTTCTGTTGCCAGAAAAATTGTGAAAGAAAATGAAGATTTGCAACATTCAAAATACAGAAAATGAAAGAAAACATATGTTTTTATTCCTCTCTTTCATTTTACATGGGTTCACGCTCTGGCCTTGTGGATGCAAGCTGTTTACATTGAGTTTTGACTCACAGTGATGCAGGCCAGATCTATGATTGACCAGGCCATCATAATGGGCCCCGATTGAAAGTCTACACCCGCAGGCCCAAAACATAGTAGAATTGTAGTAGGATTATATTAATAGTAATTGCTTGATATTTGGCAAGTCCAGTTGGATTTGATTTAGGATTTCTTACCTGTTTAGAATTAGGTATTTCCTTTTTTAGACAATTTTATAGTTATAAATAAAGGTTGTAAGCTCTTCAAGAGATATAGATTTTGATATTGAATAAAGCTTTGGGCTTTGGTTCTCAGTTGAGAGAGTTATTTGTCTTTTGGTGAGACACCTAGACAATTTATCCCTAAGCCTTTTGGCTTGGAGATTAGCCCGTTGGCTAATCTTCTTCCCCTGCGCTGCTTCAATTGGTATCAGAGACGAAGATCCACGCTCGGATCGCCGTCTGATCGCCGGTTCGAGGTACCCGTTCGTTGGTACAAGTCTTCGTTCATCCTCTCTGTCGTCGGTACCCATCCCACCATCTCCCTCCCCTTCCCACAATCCAACCCCACAGCACACCGAACACCCAGATTTTCCCAACCCCGTTGACACCCCTCTCCTCCACTGCCACCGAACCCTAACCCATCTTCCCTTCATCATCATCCTCACCGATCCATCTTCCCTTCCTCCTCACCCCCCCCCCCCCCCCCCCCCCCGCCTCTCTGTCCCTCACCGGAAACCCAAAACATCCCCACCCACGGAAATCCCCAAATCCCCTCCGATCCTCGTTGCTCAGCACCATCCCCATCCACGACAGAACCAGAACCACCGATCTCCTCACCCGAGCCCATTCCCTTCCCGGCACCCTACTCCCCACACCCCTCCATCGGAACCCGCACCCGAACCCCTCCCCTACCCGGATCCCCAACCCCCCCCCCCCCCCCCGGTTGCTGTCCACCGTCCCCACGCAACAGCACGCGCTGTCAGAAGCAACTGACGACAGCAACAGCCGACCGCACGCCAACAACCGCGACCGTCTTCTCTCTCCCTCGCCGGCAGAACCCAACCCAGCCGGTGACCTTCCTTTTCTCTCCCTCGCCGGCAGAGCCCAACCCAGACCGCGACCGTCTTCTCTCTCCCTCGCCGACAGAACCCATCCCAGATTCAACATCTCTCTCCCTCGCCGGCAGAACCCATCCCAGATTCAACAAAAAAAAAAAAAAACACACAGAAAGAGCATCCGACGAAACCCGACAGAGACGAAGCGGACGCCCTCTCCCTCTCCATCGCCGGCTGCCTTCGCCTCACACAGAGGACGCGACAGAAACAGCGACCCACCGTCAGCAGCAGCGGCGGCCTCCAGATCTCTGTGACCGGTGACTTCCACCGCCGCTAGGGTCTCTGTGCTTCGTGCGCCAAATCCAGATCCACCGCCATCGCCCCCCCCCCCCTGTCGTCTCTCTCTCCCTCGCCGACAGCAATCCACCATCGCCCGCGGTAGTTTTCTCTCTCTCCCTCGCCGGCAGCGTCTCCCTTTCCTCCTGCATCCTTTCCTCTCTTTCCTTTAGGTTCTGAAGCAGAGCCAAGCACTTGCCTTTTAATTTTTCCTGTCATTACTGTAGCAAGAAGAAGACAGACAGAAACAAATCGCTCGTTACTGTAGCAGAGGACCGAGAAAAATAAATTGAGCGGTTGGGCCATACCTGTTGGGCCAACCTGCTGACCCGACACCCGGCCCAGTTCAACCACTTTGCTTCAGTCCGGGTTTGATCTGATCCAGACCTGACCCGCCTGCCTGATTCAGCCCAGGCCCACTGCAGCCCAGGCCCACTCCAACTGTTCAGCCCAGGCCCACTCCGGCCCAGGCCCACTCCAGCCCAGGCCCACTCCAAAAAAAAAATCCATTCTTTTTGGATTGATTGGTCTCAGCCATTGCTTCTCAAAAGATGATATTTTGGTCTGATTCACGATCCATCTTCACTTGCGTCTTTGTCAACAAGATCAAGCCATCAGGTTAGTTAATTTTGAGCATTCAGAAGATTTTGAATTTCTTACAGTAAAGTCAAAATGCAAATCTTTGGACCATCTGATGAAATTCAAAGCATGTTATATGAGTATAAATATGGAGATTGGTATTTTGCAAATAAGGTCTACTTTGAGCAGTTCCTCAATCTCAGACAGGCAAATTCGACAGTTTATGAATATTTAAATCAATTTTCGAGACTGCACCAAGTTTGTGGCTTGGAACAGAATAAGCTGCATGATATAACTCGCTTTATCAGAGGTTTGAAGCCAGACATTCTTGAGAAGATGAAACCATGTTACAGTGTTCATGAAGCATACAAAGAAGCAATTCATATTGAGCACATGCTTCAATGGTCCTACCTGCAACAAGTCAAGCCTAAGCAAGAACATTCTCCACAACGAGCGAAAGATCATCTTATGGGAACAAAATTTGAAGGTAAAGATACTCACACCCTTGTCCTTCGCAGACTTCTCACCACCAATGAACAGGAAGACAAAGAGTGGAAACAGACTATGATATTTCGGACGCGAGTAAGGTGTGAAGATCGATTAACTAATCTAGTTATTGATCATGACAGTACTATCAATTTTGTGGCACAATACGTAATTGACAAACTCAATTAGCCTACAGAGACTCTTCCAATGCCTTACGAAGTTACATGGTCTAATGCTTCTGTCATTACTGTAACTCACAGATGTTTAGTATCTTTCAAGATTGGTGTATATGAAGATAAAATTTGGTGTGATGTAATTCCCATGAATATCACTCATATTCTTTTGGGACAACCATGGCTTCTTAATCGGAAAGTGCAATATGACAAAGAGAAGAATATCTATTCTTTCTATTGGAAAGGACAATATGTTGATCTTGTTCCATTACAACCAGCAACATCTTCATCTACCTCATCACTATCAATTGAAGAGTCACAAGATGAACACAGGGAAGAAACAAATTCCACCGATGATGTTGAAAAACCCATTCATGGAAAGGAAGATCTTATTGTAACTTCAAATGAGAAGCAAGATGATGTACAAGCAGACAATAATCATCCAATGGATCTGATTGCCACATCGGGTGACAAATCAATTACCCCAGTGGTTTCGCAAGAAGATATGTCCACATTAATTGACGTGCACCATATTGATTTCATCTTCAGAGATCAACTAATGTCAATCAACAATTATGCTATCTTATTACAGAGTCTACTATTAAAGCATATAATGGTCAGATTACACTGTCAATGCAACCATCAACAGACACATCACCTCCAACCTACTTCTGAGTGGAATAGAAGATTCGATCCAGCTTTCAAGGCATATTATCAACCTGATGCTCAATCCGCAACACGGAAGTTTGTTCGAATGATTTTTGACCCAGGTGGATATTTACAGAACTCGAGGACGAGTTCTCCTCCAAACGGGGGAGAACTGATGCAGGCCAGATCTATGATTAACCAGGCCATCATAATGGGCCCCGATTGAAAGTCTACACCCGCAGGCCCAAAACATAGTAGAATTGTAGTAGGATTATATTAATAGTAATTGCTTGATATTTGGCAAGTCCAGTTGGATTTGATTCCAGTTGGATTTGATTTAGGATTTCTTACCTGTTTAGAATTAGGTATTTCCTTTCTTAGACAATTTTATAGTTATAAATAAAGGTTGTAATCTCTTCAAGAGATATAGATTTTGATATTGAATAAAGCTTTGGGCTATGGTTCTCAGTTGAGAGAGTTATTTGTCTTTGGTGAGACACCTAGACAATTTATCCCTAAGCCTTTTGGCTTGGAGATTAGCCCGTTGGCTAATCTTCTTCCCCTGCGCTGCTTCACACAGCCCCTCCATCTAGCCTTAGATTGGTCTCAAATCGAATGAAAATACAAAATAATATTTGGAATGAAGCAAAAACTGCACAAACTTTACTCTGGGAGGTTCGTTTCTCAAAATGAGTGTTATTTCGAACGTGGCCTCCTATCATTCAGACATGCCCTCCTGCAACATCTTTTCTGTACTCTTTTCACTTCTGTGTTCTCCCATATGATTGCCCATTGCATGTATATCTCTGCTTTGGACTTGGAGATGGTTTTACCAAGGTTTGAATGTATGAACTGCGGTTTTGAATCACAACACTCTTGTAACTCATCACTTGTTTAACAAAGATTGCCTTTGCACTTGTTTAACAAAGATTGCCTTTGCATAGTCTAAGGGAATTACTAGTTTTTTATTCCAGCAAGAAGCCAAAGGTTGGGCCATTCTTAGAATGGAGCCATGAGTGATCTCACCAACCATAAGTGAATCCATATTCCTTAAGTGAGAAAGACAAAGAGAAGTTGTTGCATCACAGGATTTTGAACTTTGGTAAAGGGTAAAAACATGGATACTTGGATTTCATCCCTAAAGAGTAACTTCAGAGAATGAAACACTAAGTTCCAGAGATTTGGGAAGTGTTAGAGCCTTGTTTTGGCAGTCTCCCCTTTTGTTTGCTGAAGAAGAGGCTTTCGAAATGAAAGGATGAGTGACAAATGCCTAAGAGGATGGAAACTCCTTCTGCAAAGGTGTGGGGGATGTCCTCCCAAAATGGTTGCCTAGGAGCCCTTTTCATAAACCTTAAGAATTTAGGACAGTTCCTTCGAGTTTGAATTCAAATTGGAGAGGGAAGGAACCGCTAGTAACTGCCATGAGGCCCATATTCAAAATACAATGTTATTTTCAGACATGGGGCCCTATGTGAACTGTTTGATCCCTGAATGGACTTCAATCAGCATGAACCTCCAGTGGTTATCGTTGGACTTGATTCGAACACTGTAAAGGCTAATTTCAGCTTCATTAAACCCATGTAGATGACGTAAATCAACTCCTTAAACCTCATTCCTCAAAGCCATCTAAAGAGCAAAAGGTGTCCATATCCGAAAGCACCTAGAATGAGCTGATCTAGGTCCCATTTGGTATTGGATTGACCTCAAAATTTGAGGGAGTCCTTGAATTTGTATTATGGGACCCCTGGTGAAGTTTCATCTTGATTTGACCTTTGGAAATGTATCGGATGCAGTTCCTGGAACCCGTTCCCTAACAGTCTGAATTTTGAGAACAAAAAGCTTCTTCACTACTTTGAGATTATCTTCATTATTTGGTCTTCTTGACTGACTTCAACTGAGCTAAGAGTCACCAAATTTACTTCAAGTGAGCCCAGAGCCTCCTGTAGTATTCTTTCAACTGAATGAGCACCTTCCGGGAGTGGATTTGCACACTTTGTTACTTGCATTGTATATGTGCACTATTAGGAACATATGAGATTTTTTAAGTGCCAACAACTCAGGGTTCCAATAGAACACAAACAAGAAAGTCCCACTTCAAATAGGAAACAAAACTGTGCAGGTCAGTGGGATTTTTTCGCCAGTGCGCTCGAGCAAGGTTAAGCATCCGCTTGAGCATGTGTAATGCGCTTCCAGTTATTTCGTGCTCTCTTAGTCAAGCATGAGCGCGTATAAGTTCAGCTTGAGCGCGGTAGCTTCTTTCTGATCCGTGCTAGCCTGCTCGAGCATGTGGAGGGCCGCTAGAGTGCCCTTTGCAGAATTCTTCATTCAGCTCTTTGGTGACACAGTACAGTCCATTCTAAAATAATTAGAAAATTACAACTCAATGGACTCCTGAGTTTTGTCTAACACATGAATTAGCCAACAACACTCAAAATACTAACACAAGTTAATAAGAACTCACACATTCAAGGAGAACTAACTTAGACGTGTGAGGTAATAGGGATTCAAGTTTGGAGCCATAGACCTAATTATTAAGTACGTTTTAAAAAAAATTAATTCACAGATTATCCAATATTGTGTAGTGCTCCTTCATTCAGTGGGGTTTATATTTTAATTTTGTCCTGATAAAGACTATGCAACGGATTTACATAATTACAGATTTCAATTGAAAAACTGTAGTTTATAATTTTAATTACAGATCTAAAATGAAAAGCTACAGAATGGTGCATGAATAAAACATAATTGAAAGACTATAGGTTATAATTTTGATGCATGCTTTGCCAATATATACGTCATTTAGTAGGTGAAACTATTACATATATGGCCTATAATACATCAATGCCAAGTTTCCTATTTAAGATGTCTATCTTAATTAAACAATGCTTAATTTTCTCGATTACCTATCAAACAACATATACCAAGAGGGCTGAGAGGCCATGGCCCTCCAAAGTTTTTAAAAAAAAAAAAACTGATTAGATTTCTAAATTGGTCTATGTGGCCTACTATGAACTGTCCACTGGTGGGGGTGATGGTTATCATCATCCCATGTAAAATTTGGAATGATAACAGAATGGTTTAGTGCAATGGGTTAGGTTAAATTAATACAGACACGTATGACTAAATATTGAAACCACAACGTGTGAAAAATCACGAAGGATTACACATAAAAAATAAAAAAAATAAAAAATAACTCACCTCAAAGTGCAATAGGGACAAAGAAATTCAAATCCAATTGATGCAGGCCAGACCATAGATCGGCCAACTAGTTGGGCCCAGTTCATAAGCCCAATTGGACACTACTTATTTAGCAATATTATTAGTAGTTTGTTTGTATTAGGGTTAATATTAGTGAGTTTCTTATTTTGTTTAGGTTAGTCTAATATTAATAAGTTTTGTCTCTTAGAAATCAAGCCAACTCCTCTATATAAGGATGTTAGGCCTTATTGTTATGCATGATCAGTTTCAATCAATAAAGTTCTCTTTTTAGATATTATCTCTTATGATGTTTGCTCCCCTTGTGAAGGTACCCTAGTGACTGGATCTATTCTTGCATTCAATCAATCCTTCAGGAGATTGATCTACTTTTCGATCGTTGACTCATGATTGCGCCAATTGGTATCAGAGATAAGAAGCAGTCGTCAAGAAGACACTAGTCCTTCTCGGATTTTCTCTGCCATCCATCTCAGACCCATCATCACTCCAGTCCCATTTAACGACCACCCAAAACCTTCCTTCCCATCCCGACACCCAAAACCCACCACCGAAATACATCCTGAAACCCTAACACACTTCCACCATCCACCCCAGACCCATCTCTTCTCGGTGCAACCCCAAAACCTCCAATGACCATAAATCACCCCCCGACCCCAAATCCTATTCCCGAACTCCATCCCAACACCCTAAACTCTACGATCATAAGTCCCCAGACCCAAAATGCTTCTCCCAAGCCAAATACCCATATCGCCAAAACCACACCCTGAAGAGAAATCCAAACCCAATCGCAAACCATACCGCTTCCACAACTAATCCAGACCCCATCCCTACCCACCGACGCCAAACCACACCCATCCCAACCATTGCAATCCCACTCTGAACCCCACTCCTGCAATACCCCTACCCTCTTCTACCCCATCTAATCTTCTCGCTAAGCCTCAAATTCCCAAACCCCATCTTCTCACTAAGCCTCAAATTCCCAAACCCCATCTTCTCACCAAGCCCCAAATTGACAAAAAAAAAAAAAAAGAAGCAGCAAAGAAGAGAAAGGAGAGAAGGAGAAGGAGATAGAAGGTACCGTGCACCGCTGTCGCCCCAACCACCAGTTTCAAATCGCCAAAGCCTCACCCGAACAGCACCACCCTCGCCTCCTTTGCCAGTTCACCCGATGTACAAAAACATCTCGTCAGCGCCAAGTGCACATACTGGCTTTGATTCACCCTCTTTGTCAAACCAGCCAAGTTAGCTCTTATTTCCTTTCATATTTTGTCTACGACAAAGCATCGAGGGAGAAGAAAACTGAGGCCTCTTTTATCTTTTTGTTCACACATGCCATTCCTAACACATTCTGTGCCTCCACTATTTGGGCCGACCCAGAGCCTATTTCATAAGCAGTAGTTTTGCCTGACTGGGGCCTACGGATAGGTCCTGCTCGAGCTAGACCCAATCCAAGTGAGCCTATCCACTGTTGGCTTGCAGTTAGAACCGGCCCAGCCCAAACCCATCTTTCTCTTAAAAACAAGTGGACCCAACATAGAGAACCCATTTTTCAAAAGCAATTACAATTATTGCCCTTGCATCCGACATCATCATGAAGATTTTTGAAAACATGAATGAAATTCAAGAAATTTGGTATAATTTTCCATATGGCGATTGGTATTTTGAGAATGAGTTCTATTTTGAACAATTTCTTACTTTGAAGCAAAAGAACTTGTCAGTTTATGAATAGACCCGCAAATTTTGGGAGTTGCAAGATATATGTGCATTACAAGAGAATAATATACATGATTTGGCTCGTTATATCAGAGGCTTGCGACCAGATATCTTGAAGAATATGAATTATAGAAAAACCAGTCATGAAGTATACTTAGAAGTCATTTATGTTGAGCATACGCTTAAATGGTCTCGCATACAAGTACAACAAAAACCACGGGCTCATGTTGTGAACAGACTTTTTGCTAGAGAAGATAATCCCACGATTGTCATTTACAGACTTCTCAATACAAACGAGAAGGAAGAAGAATAATGGAGACAAACTCAGAAATTCCACACCCGGGTAAAAGTCAAAGACAAAGCCATTAATTTGATTGTTGACAATGGCAGTGAAATAAATTTTGTTGCGCAAGAAGTTGTTGATAAGCTTCAGTTGAAATTAAAAACCATCCTAATCCCTACCAAGTCACATGGTCTAATAATTATGTCATTCCGGTAACTCACAGATGCTTGGTATCATTCAAGATTGGCAATTATGAAAACAAAATTTGGTGTGATGTGATCCACATGAATACTGCTCATATTATTTTTGGAAAACCATAGCTTCTTGATCGAAGAATGCACAATGATAAAGAGATGAACACATAAAATTGTCTGGAAAGGAAAATGGATTAGGCACGTTCCATTGCCATCAACTCCTTCGTCCTCTACATCCTCACCTCCAACTAAAACTCCAACTGAAGAGCTGCAAAAAGAAGAAATAAAAGGCATGATTGCACCAAAAGCGCAGGCAGAAGACATCAAGGATGACAACCATAAGCCTCAAAGTGTTGAGGAAGAACAGGGACAAGGACACATTGAAGCCTTTTATCGGGTTAACGACAACATTGAAAATTCAGGAAATTTGATTGTATTGCCACTTCCAACAAATACAATTGGGTCATCAGAAGTCAAATCAATTGTCACAGTTGTTTTGCATACAAAAGAAGTTGTTGAAATTCCCCACATTGACTTCATCTTCAGAGATCAAACATGTATGATAGACAACTAATAATTGCAACATCTACAAGTAAGATCATACTTCTCTTATGGTGTTTACTCCTCTTGTGAGGGTGTCCTAGTGACTGAATCTATTTTTGAATTCGATAAATCCTTCGGGAGATTGATCTATTTTTTTATCGTGGACTCGTGGCTGTGCCACCGATCCAAGCCCAAAATTATATTTGAGTTCAAAGACTTACTTTGATTTCAAACATGCTCTTCAAATCGATTGTACACTGCTCATTCTCTAGCAGCCAAGATCTGGCTTGCCAAAGCTAAATTCATCAACTTATGGATCCAAATCACAACTAGACTGGCTTGAAAAATGCCATTCTGAGTCCAACATTAGAACCAATGGATGGGATCTACTTGGGTTTCCAAGACGTGATAAAAGATCTTCTTCCAACTTCTCACCGGTTAGTCATGCTTTTTTCAGAAAAAGATCTTCAAGCAGTAACTAGATGGGTTGTAAAAATGGAGCCGGCTCCCAAAAGATGACAATCAGAACATATTCTTTTGCACTGAACCTCCCGGGATTTAAAATAAATTCCCACTAGTTATCTTTGAAAACAGTTGTTAGGGCAGTATGACTGCAGGAGTAAGAAAGCTTAGTGGGAAAAAAAGTCACAAACGTACCACCATCTTTATATGTGGACGGTAGCAACAAAGACCTAAACAAATATATCTAAGAAAGAATAGGGTAGCAATCAAAATTTACAAGTTGCAGAAAGCTTTGAATGGTCGGCTTTGGGAACACGCTCTATCTCATCTCCCTTCTTGATGGTCTAGCCAGGAAGGAGAGCTTCACTTCTGGTTGAGCGACCACCATGGCAGAGACCCAGAAAAGCCAGAAGCAACAAAAACCCGTATAAAACAAGTGCTGATTACGGCAGAAGAATAACAAATAACAATCAACACCATCAAATACCATGCAAACAAATACAAAGCTAGGGCTAGAAAATTCAATCAATACTAATTAGAAAAGAAAACAAAAAGCAAGAATACTGACCATCAAACATATACAATGCTAGACCTAGTGAATCCAGTCAACACGAACAAAAAAGAAATAAGAACTAGAAGAGTAATTATATAGGATCTACATACCTAATGATCTAAGCTCCTCTCTCTCTCTCTCTCTCTCTCCAATATCCTTTTAAAGATGTGAATTTTTCCGTGTGATTGTGAGAATATAAAGAGAAAGATGAGTGTAGAGCTGAACAAGGAAAAGGAGAATGAGACTCACTGGATCTCTATGTAAACGAAGACAAAGAGAGAACGGGGAGGGCAGGGGGGGTGGGGATGGTACCTGCACCGCTGCCGTCGCCATCCCTGTCCCTAGCCGCTGCTTCCGTAGCCATCCCTCGCCCGCGTTGCCATCGCCGTCTCTTGCCGCCGCTTCCATTGCAGTCCCTTGCCTCTGTGTCCATCATCGTCCCCTGCCTTCTCTTCTTCCCCATCTGCTTATTCCTCCTCCTCGTCCAGCTTCTCCAGCAAGGATCGTTCCTCGCCCGCTGAACAGGGGACAGGGCAAAAGTAAGAAAAAGGGGCCTGAACGCTGCAGTGAGAGTCTTGATTTTAGAAAGGGGGAATTTCAAATAATGCCTTAGAATTTTTTCCTTATTTAAAAAAAAGATACAAGTTTCAAAGCTTTCCAAATTAATCTCTTATTTTTTTAAATAGTTTTCAATTAAAGATATCCGTCAATTTAAAACTATTTTTTAGCAACTTTTTCTCTTGATCTTTTTTTAAATACCCAGATTATCTATTATTTAAATTATGATCCCCATTCAATTTCTATGCATTCTCCTCATTTTCTTTTCTGGCATGCTCATGATGATCAAGAACAACTAGTATTTTTACGATGATTGGTTGCATATAGTGTCTGCTGAAACCAAGCCATAGCTTTCAAGCATTAGTAATTTTAGTATTTTAAGTAAATTGAGGAAAATAGTTGCCAAGAAGTACCTTTAAATTATTACATGTCCTTCATTAGAAACTTCCAAATCTGAGTTTAATAGAAATAAATGCCATCCAGCCACAGAAAAGGTACACAACTACATTTCAGAGGCATAAAAATGTACTTGTTTCTGCCTCTCATTAGTTGTGTACCTTTAAATATGGCATTTGCCATTTTGCGTGCTTGAAGCAGACCGGATCCAGCTTGTCAAAACTAAATTGATCGAAACATAAAATGGCTCAAGTTAGATCCAAGTCACAACTGGACTATGTTGCATAATGGCATTCTGAGTCCAACCTTTGACCCTATGGTTTGGATTCTAGTTGGGATCCCATAGACGTGACTAACCCAAATACTTTGATTATGGATTTATCTAAATTAGGTGGGACCTATGTAAGAAGGAGGTGGGTTTGAATGGTCCACTTTGATGGACTAAAAAGGGGCCCCACATGGTAGCTTCTATCGTAAGACCATGAGGGAATCTTGTAAATGATCATTACTCTTTATATATTACTTCGTGTATAAACAAGGGCTTGAGCCATACTTGATTATCTTTATATCGGGTTTAACTCTACGGTCATTCTTAGGCTTGGGAGTTTAATACATGGTTGGAAAATTCTTTGAGCTAACTCTTGACTCTCCCGAGTCATCTTATTTTGATGAATGACCAAGTCAACTATAGGGGAGACTCAGCCGAGTGATCTTATTTAATAAAATTTATTTGTACTCCGACATATTTGATAGGTAAATCTAGTTTTAAAAAATTAATATTTATTTTAAGTGACCAAACTTGTTGTATTTTAAGTGACCAAACTTGATGATACATCATTCTATGACAGCATATGTTAAATGTTAGGGTTGAGATACAGAATCCGATGGCTACAGACTTTAAGCTACAACCCAACATAAGCTTTCGCGGAATATTTACAATAGTGATGTGATTTATGTATATATCCTCCCTCACTCACGTGGATCCTGGGAAGAAAAGCAAAAATTATCCTATCATTATCAACGCTCACACCCCTAGATGTAGAGAACTACAATATTTTGGGTTGGGGGCTGCGACATGCACGTTGTGGAACTCAATTTCAAAACTTCATTCGCATTAAGACCACATTCAAGATGAAATTTGTTGTTTAAACATAAGAATTAATTTTTGAAATTAAATTTAACCAAGAATCCTAATATGCAACTGGAATTGAAAACTGCAATGCATAGGGTGAAAATTTTAGCAATAGTTGTGTCTAACATAAACAAAAATAAAAGAAGCAACAAAATAAAAATAAAAAGTGTTGGAGTTATTTAAATGTGTGGAATTTTTGAAAATATTTAAATGTGTGGATTCAACAATAATTTAAATGCATGGTATGCAAGAAAAATAAATGTGTGGTAGTTATTATTTTCTCAATTCTCTTTCTAATCTCAGGCTTAAGATCACTAGAATAACGTGCTTTGGGGCCTTGTCCATCATCTTGGGTCGTCAATCTAAGTGAGAACACTAAACTAACATGCAAAGAGCATGGGGTCAAGGTAGGGTTCATGTCTTCCTATGGCTAAAAAAAATTCTCTTAACTCTAGCTTGCATTGCCGCCTGTTCATGTAATGAACTCAAGGATCAAAGCACACGTCGGAGGATACTAAACTAGGTTATTAAGTATTAAGATGTCATCCCTCTACTAACCCTACCAAGTTGCATATTAATTAATGCTTTTTAACAAATCCATAGAACTAGTACTAAAATATGACAAAGATAAAGAAAAGAGAAATTGAACCATGAAAATCAAACTAACATGCAATTTCTTTTTACAAAAGATATTAAATTAAAAGACAAAGAAACTTACACATCAGGATGGAAGGATGCCTTCTTCTAGATTAGTGGTGAAGCCAAGATTTTATAGTGAAAGAGGCCGAAGCCAACAACATAATTGTTAAAAAATCTATTATACAGAAATTTTAATGAACATTTTTTTATTTTAAGTCCTCAAAACAATAGATATAATTTTCTTAATACATAAGAAGCGATCAATCAATTAAAGTAGTGCTCGACGACTTGTCAGGCCATGGAAGTCATCTATGATTGACTCAATTATAAATTTTTCAGCAATCTCTCTTTTAATATTATACAATCATGTATTATAATTTTATTTAATAGAATTTGGTTTGTTGTCTTTTAAATTAGAGTGACCATGTCAAACTATGGAATGATTATAGTTCAATGCCATCTATTATTTTAAGATATCATTCATAAATCCCAAGTAGACTTTTGAGGGGTGGATGGCTCCTTACTCAGCCCCATATTGTATTCTTTTCTTGCGAGATATATGTATGGGATATTTTTCTAATTCCACCTTGTGATTTGAGTCAACAATTTTTTTTTTTAAAACACACCTTCGAATAGTGTTTTTATAATTTCATCAACTTCTACTGCCATTGGACAAAAGAAAATATTAGAACGCCTTTAATTTACGCCCAAAATCAAAAGTAGTTTTTCAAAAATGTCCACAGTTCCTCTATAAGTTTTGAGAAAGTCCCTAAAAGAGCAATTATTAAAGGTCACTTAAATTTAAAAAAAATTTAAATGCTTCCTTACTATTAGGTTAGACAAGTGAAAAGCTTTTCTTTATTAAAAAAAGGTGTAGATAACAATCTATAAAAACAAGGAAAAGTTTTTCAAAAGAAAATCTATTGGATATTTTGCATGTTTACTACCGTAACTTAACATATTTAAAGTTAGTTTAAAGAAAATTTACATATTAGATGTTGCAAGCTTTTTTATTTAATGCTATAAAATAAAAACTGAAGAAATAAACTTCTTCACTTATTTGCTAATAGTCCACCTCATATTCTAAAATCAAAAAATCAGTTAACATCCTACAAACTATTTTTTATTATAAATTTCTACCAAAAGTTTATTTCCTTGGGCAATGGCATATATATATAATAAGGAGTTATTCATTCGAATACTACTTGATTGGATCTAAACTCAATCCATTTTTTTTATTACTTATTCATGGCCATAGGGGGCATAACGCACCCCCCCCCCCCCCCCCCCCCCCCCCCCCCCACAGCCTCGCCACTGTTCTAGATGGAAATTAGGGTTGAAGTTTCTTTGGAAAAGTCTCCTTGAAGAGCTATAATGGAGAGAAGTAGAAAGTGTAACACTCCGACCCAACTTAATCCAATTTAGTGACTAATTAATGACAAAGTAGTTGTTAATTGTGTTTTGAATATGTTTTTGTTTTGTTTCGGGTCATGGATAGGTAGTTGGGTTGAGTTTAACATGGTATAGGTAGACATAAGCCTTTTTTCGTAATTTTAGATTTTGTAAGACGTTGTCATTCATGCATCATCTTGGAGTCAATACGTGACTCTCGTTGAGCTCGTTAATTTCCGTAACTACATCATTTGCAAAAGATGTCGTTTGCCTCCGTTGGATAGTTATTCGACTCAATTTGTAATTCTCTCGAACGTTTGGACTTTTATATAATTCATTTTAATCCTTATCCTTATATAAACATACATGCACCGACTCTATTCTCCATTCAACGTTCATTCTCTTATTTATTCATTCCTGCCTTTCTGTTTCTTATTCTCTACGATCAAGTCTAGGAAAGAGGAATTGGGTGCATCCTTGTGAGCTTAAGGTATGATTTGGGTCCTTGCTTATGAGTTTCTTCTTCATCTTTTGCTTCTTCACGTCTGCACATCAGTTACTGTGCATGCATTCATGTCTCTCTCTTTCTCTCATGCATGGCGATTAGAATTGCGTTTAGACGGCGAATTTGAGCCCAAGGACAACCGTTTGTGTGTTAGAAACCATTTGAGGCAAGTATAAGCATGATTTGGATGAACCTATGTTGGTATATGTTTGATTGTGAATAATTTTCTTAATCCTGCATGTGACGTGTGTTTTACAGCCCAAATTGTGCTAAATTCCATTTATTTGATGTGATTTTGTCATCTTTGCACATTTCCAGCTTGTTTTGTAATAGGTTCAGGAAACGACCCTGTGCAGCTTACGGCTAAGCCGTAACTTTTTATAACTCAAAATCCAGAGAGCTGCAAAACTCAGTTTTCTTCTACGGTAAGGCTACGGCTAAGTCGTAGAATGCACAATGGCTAAGCCGTAGGTTGCCCACGGTGTAACACCCCGACCCCAAATGAGCAAGTTAGAGGTTGTTTAATTGCATGATTAGTGTCTTGCTAGAGGTTACTGTTAGGTCATTGTGCTTGACCTTTGATGGGTTAAGTTTGAGATCTTGGTTAGGTAGTTGGGTTGAATTTAACCTGGATTAGGTAGTTTCAGGCCCTTTTTCATAATTTTCTTATTTGTTCAAATTCGTTGTTTTGATGTCATCTTGATGTCATCATATGTCTTTCATCGTGCTTATCAATTGTTGTAACTGCCCCGAGAGCATCTAGAGTCATTTGCTGTGTTTAAGTGTCCATTTGATTCGAATTGTAATTTGTATAACTTTTGGACCTAGTTACAAATAGCTAAACTATACATATATATAACCATTCACCTGTTCATCCTTATCCGTTCCATTTCTCTTCCGCTTTTTTCCTTCTTCCTTCTTCTTCGTTCGTTCTTCGTTCTTCGGTATTTGTCGCTACTTGTTACAGTGTCCAGCCATGATGCTCTCCGCCAGTTTTGCGTGATTCAAGTCTAGAAATACGTGAAAGGTTGGCAATCGTCGTTTAAGGCAAGTATAAGCAACTAATGGTTGAATACATGTTGGTATACCGTGATTGTTATGTTTCTATTCGTTTATTTTTGTTAGTATGTGAATAACAGCCTCTTTTGTAACTGTTTCCATCTGTTAAAAGGGAAAATGAGGGAATTTGGAAGCTCTGGACAGTCTGCGTTTCAGGGTGTTCTGAAACGTATGGCTAAGCTTATGGCTAAGCCGTGAGATTTATGGCTCAAAGTCCATAGAAGTGACATTTTGCATTTTGTACCATGGCTAAGGGTCGGCTAAGCCGTACAGACTTTTACGGCTAAGACGTCACTCCCGCATAACCCAATCGTAGAATAGTTTTGGTTTGAAGTCCAGAGACCTGCAAATCTGGGTTACCTTCTACGGCTAAGCCCTAGCTCAACCGTACATAAACAGTACGGCTAAGCCGTAGGTGATACACGGCTGAGCTGTAGGGCAGAACACGGCTACGCCGTTAAACCTAGAAAATGTAAGATTAAGACAAGTTATATATTGTGACTCCTGGGACCTTAGAATTCAGATCTCTCATCCTATACCTTGGACCAAAGGAAGAAATGAATATCATGAGTAGTGTAACACTCCGACCCAGCTTGACCTGGTTTAGCGGTTAATTAATCTTGTTTTCGTTGCTAATTGTGTTTTGTTTTAGTTGCGGGTCATGGATAGGTAGTTGGGTTGAGTTTGACCTGGATTAAGTAGACCAAGCCCTTTTTCGTAATTTTAGCTTTTCTAAGACATGGTCATTTTTGCATCATCTTGATGTCAACACGTGTCTTTCGCTGAGCTCGTCAACTTTCGTAACTATGTCGTTTGCAAACGATGCCGTGTGATTCCATTGGACCAAGATTTGACTCAAACTGAAAATAGAATTATGACTTGGACTTCATTGCAATTTGGACATCTACTTATCTTATATAAACTTCAGACCATCGACAAGCTCGTTCTCTCTCTCTCTCATTTTTCTCTCACTGTTCACGTGGAAATTCTTTCTCTCTCCCTACTGAGTTCTCTCCTCCATCGATCAAGCTGATTTGAGGGATTTTGGTTCTTTTAGTCACTGGTGTGTTGATTGAGGTAAGCTGGGATTCTCTTCCATCTCCCTCATCTCATTCTTATTCTTCTCCTTCTTGTTTCCGTGAGTGCACAATAGGTCTTGAGATTCTTTCTAATTCTCATCCATGCATGTTGTTGTGGTTGGTGTTAGGTTGTGTTTGGGCCCAAGGACAGCAGTTGTGTGATTGAATTCAATTGAGGCAAGTATAACCATAATCTGTAAGAACCCATGTTGGTATGCAGTTGATTTTGGTTAGTTCACATGAATTGGTATGGAAAAATGTGTTTACAGCCCATTTGATTAGTACTTTGTCTATCTCTATTGGATATTTGCAATTCTGATGGTTTCACAGGTTTTCTGTACGTGATTCAGAACATTGACTTCGTGCATGTACGGCTAAGCCGTATGTTACTTACGGTTTAAAGTCCAGAGAGGGTAAAAACCCAGTTTTCCTCTACGGCTAGGGCACGGCTAAGCCGTGTATTGCACTACGGCTAAGCCGAACCTCAGCCGTGGCCCAGCCGTAGATCAATACAGGGTGTTTTTTTTCTGGATTAACTGAGAGCAATCAATTTGACAGACCTTCTACGGCCCAGCCATGGCTAAGTCGTAGAACACACACGGCTAAGCAGTAGAACAAAATACGGGTAAACCGTAACTGCGGATGAACAGTAAAGGGAACCGCGGTGGAGCCGCAGTGCATATTACGGCTACGCCGTAACATGCCTACGGCTAAGCCGTACGTTCACCTACGGCTAAGCTGTATCAACACTAGAATAAGGAAGAACAAGGATAGATGTAAAGGAAAGACCGATATGGCCTTCATAATAGAATGTAGAGCACCTGGACCTGCCCAACGGAATGTGATACAACGTGTGAATGATCTCGAGGGCTGCGAATCATTCATGTTCGTTATCCAGATGTTAAGCACCTCCCCATGGGTGTTGGTTTAAGGGACTTCGTGCACCGCCCGATTCAATGCAACACTAGACAACGGTGTATCGAATAACTTAAAGCTACATCATTATGCACGGTTAGAAACACCGAATAATTAGATTAGAATTGGCTTGTAAATAAAGATGATCCGATTTCGCATGATTTGTTGCATAACATGTTGCATTCGATCATTGATCTCTACTCTCTGATATCTTGTATTCCGTTACTTTCACATTGTGGTTCTTTACCTTGAGTATGCATGTATAATATGTTCACAGATATGTACGTATGATACGTTGTCACGATCTACTCAGGGTTTTCACGATTGACTCTGTATGGTCAAGCACTACTTAGCCTCAGCCTTAAGATCCCGACGGGGTAAATTTGGTATAGTTTACATGGCCTTGCTGCAGTAAGGAAACGTCTTGGGGAACCGAACCCCAGGAAACCGAGACCCATTGTACCCTGACCCGGACAATGGTGTTCTTTGCATGATACAAGATCCCTCTTTTGGGAGCATATGGCAATGTAGTAGCCACTAGTTCTGTCCACTGCATGTATACATTGATTCGCACCCTGGGCTCGGGTTGTGACAAGTAGTCTTGAGGGCTGTGACGCATTCATGATTGTTATCCATTCGTTAAGCACCTCCCCATGGGTATTAGTTTAAGGGACTTCGATACACTTTCTCTGTACAATGAGATACCAAAGGGAGAACAATCGTGTATCGGACACCTAAAAACTACATCATCATGCATGGTTAGTGACAGTGGATAACTAACTTAGGGTTGGCTAGTACAAGTATCTTGACTCTATAAATTGAATTGCATAGCATATTGGCATTCAGTGATTGCCCTCTATCGTCAAATAGTATTGTACATTGTATTCTCCTGATGGATATTGTATCGTGAATTGATATTATTATTGAGATTAATTGCATTGATAATGATTGATTGTTAGCCATTCTTCTTATGCTTGCGAAAGGAATCATTTTCACTAATTGATAAATAATTGATTGGTACAAATGTCTAGCTCTACTTAGCCTCGGCCTTAGGATACCCGACGTTGACATTCGGCAAATTATTAATTGTTGCCGCTGTAGTGTGCTACCGTCTTGGAGATTCCGGACCCTAGGAAACCGAGACCCATTTGGCCGATGGTATTTTCACTACTGATTGCTCCTCATAAGGAGAATGGGCAAAATATAATAGCCACCTAGTTCAGTATTGTGTTCTTGATTCGCACTAGCATATTTTATTCATTTGCACGATTGGCCTAGTATACTAACATGATCTCTATTAAATCTACCTGTAATGAATTCTTGTTAGATACAATGCGTGTTACTAATAGATTGCTTATATTTGCTGAGTCATTATACTCACTTGTTATTCTTGGTGTTTCAGGCTCAGATTCCATCTTTGATCCTACGAAGGTGAGTCAGACTTTGGGAGAGATTGTAGAGACCCCTTCTGGACTAGATGAGTGGGAATGAGTGATCCCCTCAGAAAGAGGCTCATCAGTGTTTTTGTGCATCTTGCTTTCATTGCATATCATCGTCTCACCTTTTGTTTTGTCACTCCTTTTGTTCTGTATTGTATTTGTGACTTTAATGTATATACTGTAAATATCATTTTGCTTATATTCTTGTCTTATCCTCTGTTTTTTTTTTGTTGTAGTATAATGTAATGATACTTACAGCTTTCGCATATAATGTGATTGCACATGTGGATGTTCCCTTGTGTATGTGCATCTAGATTAAGTTTGGGTGCAGGTACACGGGAGTACGTGTGTCCCTGATTAGATAGATCCTAATCCCCGGTTTCTTGGGCCTGGGCTGTGACACACGGCTAAGCCATAAGACCTGGAAAAGTAAGTAAGATAGGGATTGAAGAGACCTTATAAGGCCTTTAAGTTAGAATGTAGGTGACCCTAACCTGCCCAATGGAATATGATATAATTGCATGAATGATCTCAAGGGCTGCGATTTATTCATGTACGTTATCCAGTTGTTAAGCACTTTCCCATAGGTTTTGGTTTAAAGGACTTTGATACACCCTCCTGACACAATGCAACACTTGACAATGGTGTATCGGATAACTTAAAATTATATCACCATGCACGATTAGAAACACTGGATAACTAGATTAGGGTTGGCTAGTAAATGATCTTGATTCCTTTGACTATTGAACTGCATGGCATTTTGTATGTCGATCGTTGACCTCCACTATTTTGTATGATTTGTTTATATCATTTTTGTTATACCTTTTGATATGGTAAGTTCAAGTCGTATGGTTTGTTCGATATGTTTCCTTTAACTGGAGTACTTCACGTATGATATGGGCGTTATGATATGTGCGGTTTACTCAAGTTCCAGTATATGATTGACTCCCTATGGTCAGGCACAACTCTGCCTCAACCTTAGGATACCCGACGGGGTTGAATTTGGCGTAGCATGTATCGTACTGCTGCAGTGAGTTTATATCTTGGGGCTTCCGGACCCCAGGAACCCGAGACCCATTCGTACCCTGGCTCGGTCGATGGTGTTCTCAGTATGTATATAAGATTCCTTTTTAGAAGCATATGGCAAATATAGTAGCCACCTAGTTAAGTACACACTACGTATATATGATTATGATAGCATATTTCATTTGTTTGCACAACTGCCTAGCATACGAATTTGAAATTTGGGAACTTATCAGTTATTACTTATTCTGCTAGATACAACATGTGTTAACTTATTGTTACTTATATTTTGTTGAATCGTTGTATTCATGAGTTGTCCTTAGTGTTGCAAGCTCAGATCCCTCGATCGACCCCTCGTCGGTTAATCAGACTCCAAAGGAGACCCCAGATGCCCTGTCAAGGTTAGAGGAGTAATGTAATTACTCCATTGAAGCGCAATGGTGTTATACATGCATATAGGTCTTCCATGTGTTGGGATCTCATTTGGTTTTGGTCTAGTCATGATTTTCAGACTTCGTATCTTGACTCTTTTTGTATGACTTTGAACTTTATGTAATCTTTTGTAAATATATTCTTTTGTTCTAGTGTATTTTTTTGTCATGCAATGATACCTACAGCTTCCGTGTACATGTATGGCACGTGTGGAATTTCTTTGTGCGTGTGCATTTAGACCGGGTCTAAGTGTATATGCACAGGAGTATGTGTGTCACTGGTTAGGTTTAACTAACCCTCGATCTCCTGGACTCGGGTCGTGACAGAAAGGGAGAGAGATAGGGCTGTGGAGAAGTTCTAGGGGAAGGGGGATCTCAACCCTGCTTGGGATGGGCTCAACCATGTTTAGGACGTCCACCTCAGATGCTCCTTTTATATTTTTTGGCACAAAGAGTCCCTCTTCCTCTAAGTTTGCAAAGACTTTGGAAACTTATGATAGACTTCTGCTTCATAACTCTATCCAAACTCTTTACATAAACTAATTACATAATTAAAATAAAAGAAAACTCTAACTAATCTTTAACTTGGTCCCACTTAAGATGAAAAATCAATCTTCATGATGAACTTTGAGATGATCCTCAATTTGCTTGTAATGGAAGAATATGGAGCCCACTTGAGGTGGGATGGAGTGCATGGACAATGTGGGACGTCCCACATGTGTTTGGGCTAAGTATGGAACGTCCAAGAGTCCTTCTCATTCTCTTATTTTGTTTCTTGAAAAGTCTTCTCACCTCTTTTGAATTATCTCCTTTATTTGCATTGGGTTTTTTCTCTTCTTATTCCAAAGATAATTACAAGAGAAATGCAATAATTCATATTTGAATTCCAAGAAAGATTGGATGTCCACTTAAGCTCTCTTTTCTCCTCCGAGTTTGAGCCAAACTCTTTTTCTCTTGTGTTATGCCCGGACTTTATCACCATGAGTTTGTATCTTCTTCGAAGTGGCTTTCTTGGAACTTTCTGGAATTCTCTAGAGATAATTTGAGCTTTCGGTTGCAAGGATAGTAGACCCCCCTTGGATGTTCATGTCTGTGTACTCATGCACGTGTGGTTGTGGGGTGCCTGTGTTCGATGCAACTAGGATTTCTACTCCAACTAGGACTCATTCTTCAATTGAAATTTATGGGTCCCACTTTGTTTTGTTTCCTATACAAATAACCAAAATTCTAGTGTGGCTAGAATTCTAATGCAACTGGGGTTTCCTCATGAAGAGTCCTAATTGAACTAGGATTTCTAAGAATTTTTGGAACTTGAGAGAATTATTTACAAAAATACATTAAATGATGGATTCTATAAATTCATGCTAAAAAATGTAGAATATTAATGATTTAACTTGAAATTCCAAACTTTGATGCTGAAATGCATTAAATCTTGAGTATTTTTCCTAAATAAGTCAATAAATCTATATAAAATGATGCAATTTTATGGACTCATCACACTCTCCCAACCAGGGTTTTGCTAGTCCCTAGCAAAAACTGTGAATAAATTATGAGGCATCCAATATGACTTAATGTCACAACCTGAGCTTCAGATTTTGGGTACGAGGATTAGCCCTAAATAGTAACAAACGTACTCCCGTGTAATCCACACATTGACTCGAGTTTAAGCAGAATTACAAAAGGGAGAGTCACATTACTTACACAGGTGAGATACATATAATGGACATCTGCCCAAGTATTCAAAAGCAGAAGCCTGTTAATATCATTCATGAAATAAGATAATCTCAACTAATTATTATGCATATATATGATATGAACATGAGTTGAAACTTTACAAAAAGGAAAAAAAGTTTCTGAACAATATAAAAAAGTGACACATCAAAATTACAAGGGATTATGAACAATGACAAAATAAAACTAATGCAAGCATGATACCCTAAATGCAGTTACACCCAAAAAGAAAGTTTAACATGCTTTGGCGCACTCTGTGGTGGATCAATCAGAAATGATCCGTTGTCCATTCATCTAAGCCGGAGGAGCTCCTGAAAGTCTCCTCTGGAGTCTTTCGATCTACATAAGATCAAAAACGGGATCTAAGCCTTTAATACCATAGATAACTAATGAATAAGACTATTCAACAAAATATAAGATGAATAAGACTATTCAACAAAATATAAGCACAATTAAGGAAATACGCATTGTATCTCCAAGAATCATTTACATGTGATTATAAAGGTCAATTTAGTATACTAGGCATGTTGTGAAATTAAGTAATCAAGCTATAAGAATCAAATAATAGAAATACTTTACTATTTGACTACTGCATTCGCCATATCCTCCCTCTATGAATCTTTGCGTTGGGAATACCATTGACCAGGCTAAGGTACGAATGAGTCTCTTGTACATAGAGTCTGAAAACTCCAAGAAAACACGCTGTAGTGGTATCATTTGTGCTATACCAAAGTCAACCCCACTGGGTATCATAAACTAAGGCTAAATAGAGTCAGACCATTATGATTCATTCATATGAACTTGAGCAAATCATGCAATTCATTTATTGAGTGAGAACAATACCAAATCGTATACATTCAATTTATTTGTACTCAATTCAATATCAATATTAAGATCAATATCAATATCATGATAAAACATATGTTAATAAACAATTCAAATAAAATCAATTTAGACATGATCATTTCAATTCAAAATTAAGATTGGATCAATAGAAGTTAATAACGGAAAGTCAATATGCTATGCAATTCAATTCAAGTTAATAGGATTTACGTAATTTTACTAGCCAACCCTAATCTAGTTATCCAATGTTTCTAACCGTGCATGGTGATGTAATTTTAAGTTATCTGATATACAGTTATCTCCTTTTGGTGTTACATTGTGTTGGGAATGTGCATCGAAGTCCCTTAAACTAATACCCATAGGGAGGTGCTTAACAAATGGACAACATTATATGAAAATGTCTCAGCCCTCAAGACTTTTATGATCTTCCATTATTCCCTTGAACCAGTTAATAAGGTAAAAGGTTCCAATGCCTAAGGTCCTACAATGTCTCATACAATGCCTATTTACCCATAAGTCTCAGTAACTTTATGGCTTAACCGTATAATGTGCTAGGTACCAAAAAGTTCCTCTGCATTTATTGTTTAACTGTATTGTCTTCTACGGCTTAGCCGTATATACCTTATGGCTAGGTCACAGCTTGGCTACGGCTTAGTCATAGCACATTATACAGCTCAGCTCAAGCTTAGCCGTAAAAGAAAATCACACACATTTTAACTCTCTAGACTGTGAGCCGTAAGCTTCAGTTTTCTGAAGCAACTTCACGTCTGAAATAATTTTTTGAAGCAAAAAAGGTATTCCCTATCTATTTCATTCAGTTATCCTTTGTTATGATTCATACTTTATCTCATACTGCATCAGAAACACTGAACTTCATTATATAGTAAAGTTTTAGACATATTGAGAATGTTAGGGTATCATACAGTAGAACTTAGGAACATTACAGCTGAATGCATAGAATTCAGTGAAATTTCAAGAGTCATGATATACCGATATGCATTAAACCAAAATTTGTTTAAACTTGCCTTGGTTTAGAATTCACACCACTATCATTACTTTTAGCTCAACTTGAGACGATACACCCAATTCCTGAACCTAAATGTTATAAATGTCATACTTGTCACATATGATGAAAAGGATGAGTGCATGTTGAAGAGAAAAGTCTTCTGGCCTATATTAACCCAAAAACTCAATGGTTGAACGGTGATCTTACCTTTAGAGATCGATCAAAAGTAAAACGTTGCTTGAATCTTTCATTCACAGAGTATGATGAGAATATAAGATACTGGAGATGCTAATAGGAGCGTTGAATCACACATGTGAACTTCTAATCCTTTGATTTGATAAGACAATCGTGACAAAGAAACGAAAGATAGGAGTCTTAGGGCAAAACTAAGTATCAGAGAAGAAAAATATTGATTAGGAACTGTTGCTCTTTATATACAAAATAATTTTCGGAAGTTTATAAGAAAGTTTGTATTTCTTGAGGTAATTTCAATTAAAGTCAAATGAAGATCTAACTAATATAAACAAGCTCAAATGCATTTGAGTCAAGTACCAAAGTTGACGAGCTCAATGAGATGAATGTGATGATGTCAATATGATGCATGAATGACAGAAAACCATGAAATCGTAAATTACAAAAAAGGGTTTTCACTACCTAGTTAAGGTTAAACTTGACCTAACTCCCTATCCATGACTTAAACATAACCCACAAAGACAAAACAAGTTAAATCCATCATAATTTGATGGTAATTAGGTAAAAACTTCCATCATTAGTTGCTAAGCATGCTTATTTAGGGTTGGAGTGTTACACTTAATCTAACCTAAAGACTAACACGATGAAAGTAACAAAAATAAACAAAAAAACAATGCCACTCTCACTGGCACAACCCCTAGGTTCCCCCTAAAGGACGAGCTGTGCCTTGTGAGCGTTTGCAGTAAATATACCCATAAAATTCTTTTCCTAAAAAAGTAAAAAAAATAAAATAAATTTTTCAAAAGAAAATTGACTCCTAATGGATATTTTGAATTCTGAAATGACAAAAATATTAGACTTTTTGAAATTTGTTTTACAATCTTGTTTTTTAGACTTTCTAAGATTCATATCAAACTTGTTTGCATGATGAGAGTGTATACATCAAAAAATGGATTCCAAATATTCCACAATAGTGCCTTAAAAATAGAATTTCCTTTTAAAATAATCCATTCCTCCTAGATTTGGGAAAAAAAATAAGTTTCCTCTCAAGGTACTATGAAGGCTTTCTCATCATTATTTCTCAAAAGGCTTTCTTCAGGCTTTTTGGCTGGATTTTTATTTTCTTCTCTTTTTTTCAAAAGAGATCCCCAATCATAAAGAATAAGACATAAGGAGCAAACCTACTTCCTATTCAATTCACCAGATTTTTTTTAATATGCACCAGTTGGTTTCTGAGACGCTTTCTTTATCTTTGTGGACATTTTTGGCATATTTTTCTTTTCTTTTATTTTATGGTCCCTAACAATAGACAGCCCATTTCAATTTGTTCGAATTAATTCATTGTTTGGTGGAAAAAAATCAACCCAAATGAACCAGAAACTTTTGGAACCAAACTTCATAATTTCATCATATTTTCTAGAAAAATCCCAAAAACAACATTAACATTTCCTTTTTAAAATTTTAAAAAATATATACAAGTATATTTGTGTAACAAACAAGTTTTGGTATTCCTCCAATAGATTTCCTCATTCAAAAAAGCAAACTTCTACTTCCTTTTAAAAGTTTTGAAAATTCTAGATTTCTCTATATATATATATATCTCTCTTCAAATCCCTCAACTCTTTTGAAAACTTCCTTTTATAAAAATGAAAAAATGTGTGCACAAAAATTCCTAAAACCAAAACAAATGTCCTAAAAATTCTAAAAATTAAAAAAAAGAAAAATTGATAAAGAATTTTGTCTAAAAATGGACAACCATGATTGTTCCCACCCCTAAGCTAAGATTGAAAATTTCATAAAGATCTAAAATGAAAAAGAAAAACTGAAAAAAAAATTGTCTAAGAATGGACAAGCGTGCTTGTTCCCACCCCCTAACCAAAGATAAACATCGTCCTTGATGTTATGCATGAAATGCAGAAAGTAAACAAGTCACATGAGGAAAGTAAATGGCAGAAGGGCAATCGGAAGAAGTCATATGAAGATTTTATCGAGTTGTTAACTATCCAAGGTTAGACAAAATAGGAAAAATAGCAAAAGAAAACCTAAACTAACCATATACATAGTGCACACAGAAGTAGGCCTTAGTCAAATCTAGGGCCTATCAATCTTGGTAAACAAGATCGTCCTGAGGAATTTCTTCTTCATCTGGTAAAGCGATCTCCAAGAATGGTTTTAATTATTAACCATTGACTTTTAACGTCCAACCATCCTTGGGATTAGAAATCTCAACTACTTCATATGGAAACACTTCTTTCACAATGTAAGGTCCTGTCCAATGAGAGCTCAGCTTGCCAGGGAACAAATGAAACCTAGAATTATGGAGGACTTTCTATTGAGGGTAGAAAGTTTCCTTGAGAATGTGTTTATCATGGAAGACATTTGTCCTCTTTTTGTGTAAATCCGTGACTTCACATAGGCTTCCTTGTGCTATTCTTCCAATTCATTCAACTATATTTTCCTCTTGGATCCGGCCTTACCCATATCTAAGTCAAACTGTTTAATGGTCCAATATGCTTTATGCTCGAGTTCCACTGGGTGGTGGCATGCTTTCCTGTAGGTAAGCCAATATGGAGACATCCCAATTGGAGTTTTATGCTATCCTTCTGTTTTTTTAATTTGAACATTTGAATCCGAGGAGACATGTTGTTCATCTTTTTTTGATTTGATTGAAGCTCTTTACCACTTTGTAGAGTGAGAGACTAAACACATTCTTAATAGTTAGGGTAAGTCACGTTGGTCACCTCAAACTGCCCTTTTAGGTTTGGGAGGGATTGGGCTAGAAAAACTCCATTCCCTGATGTTAGGGGGTATGTTTGATTTACTTAATGGAGGAATCTAATATTTTAATAACTTGTTGGCTATTTTGAATAGCCTTTTAATTACTCTGAATAGTTTGCTGATTACTTAGCAACTTTTGCTTGGTGTCATGCTTGAATTGTTGCTGAGATTGCGTGAACATATGGAGCGTCTCCTCCACATACTTATTTTGAGCTTATGGTGCATAAGATGTGTTTTGGTGTGGAGGCATGTATGTACTGGTATTTAATTGCCTTAGGGGTTAAACTTCTATTTTGAATTTGATCCTCTCCTCAAACTGAAGTTAGGGCGGTTCCTCTATGATGGATTATATATGTTTCCTATAGTAATGGCATTGAACAGCTTTTGATAGGAATTCAAAGCATTAACCTGTTGTTGTAGTGGTTCGTGTAGTCCTCAGAAAGATGTGTATCAGAGCACAAACACCACAAACCATTGTAGTTTCCTTGTTATTTCCAAGTCTTAGGGCTTCCACTTCTTTTGTGAATGCAATAAGTTTGGCTTGGATGTCAGTTTGATCTTTCAATTAATTATACCCTCCCCCCTTAGACTGATTTAATTGTCCTAGTTTTGCACACTTTCTGCCATTAGTTCTAGAAAGTTCCACACCTTATCCAGTTGGTTTTTTTTATATATAACAAATTTACCATTGCACATAATTTCAATGAATTTGTGGGTCTCTAGAGTTAAATTTTCATTAAAGATATCAGTAGGTCTCCAAAATTTTGAATCCATGATGAGGGCATGCAAGGAGTAATTTGTTGAATCTTCCCCAACACCCAGAGTAGAATTCTCTTTCTTTTCACCCGAACATAATGATTTCTCCCTTTAGAGTGTTGGTTTTATGCCATGGAAAAAATTTCTTCATGAATCTTGTGATCAATGCATCCCAAGTAGTTATTGAATTTGGTCTAAGGGTGTAGAGCCAAGCCTTTGCTCTATCCCTCAATGAAATAGTAAATAATCTAAATCTCACAATATTGGCCCCCACATTAGGAAATTAGAGTGTTGCACATGCTTTTTTGAATTCTTTCTGATATATGTAAGCACTTTCAGATTCAACCCTGTGATACTTAGGTAAAAATGTTGGAACACACCAGGTTTAATTTCAAACTGGCCAGTAATTGTCACAACTCGAGCCCAGAAATCGGGGGTTAGCGAAAAGCTAAACCAGTAACAAACGTACTCCCGTGCATGTACATCCAAACCCAGTTCAGATGCACACACACAAGGGATCTAACACGTGCAAACTAAGCGTACTCGGAAGCTGTACATATCATAGCAAGCAACAAAAGAAATAGCGGAAGCTAAAAATGGCAATAAACCAAATACGAGTCTGAATACACACCAAAATACATCAAAATCATGATATGCAAAATAATACAAGAGTGACAAAGGCCAAAGTGGTAAAAATACAAAATCTCCAAAAACCAAAACAAATAGACGGCTGATGATATGCATGTACGCACTCGGCAGAAGTGATCAAGCCCACTCTGCCAGGTCGGAGGGAGCTTCTACTAAGTCTTGCCCTGCAGTCTCCTTGACCGCCGAGGAGCCGAACACGGGATCTGTGCCTGCAACACCACATGCAACACCATGAATACAACGATCCAGCAAATATAAGTAACAGGGACGTAACACTCATCGTATCTACTTGAATGAGGACAGAAAATTAAGTACAGAGTTTCATTTTTTTGTATGCTAAGCAAATCTGCATAGAAGTAAAACATGATAAAGGAATCAAAGCATAGAAATACTGAACTAGGTGGCTACTACGTTGACCATATTCTCTCACATAGAGAGCAGACAAAGCAGACAGATGAAAACACCACTGACCTGGCCAAGGGTACAAGTGGGTCTTGGTTTCCTGCGTTCCGGGGTCCCAAGACAAAGCTACGTTGTAGCGATACAAAGCACAGAGAACCAAGCCAAAGTTAACCCCGTCGGGCATCCTAAGGCTGAGGCTGAGTAGAGCGAGACTGATACCAATCAACTAAATCAGAAGAAAAATGGGAGATTATCCACTTTGGACTCACGGACGACATTGGCCCGATCTTATCTGCACGTTTTAATCTCTGGGCAGAGCCACCAGGGAATACCCACTGAATCGAATATATACAGATTTCCGACAAAGCATAGCATAGATCAAAGTAGAGTACAGAGTGAAGAATAAAACATATATACAGAACGAAACAAAATGATTTCGGAATACATAAATATAGATCAGCAGAACAGAGGGCAAAACTGTAACCAATATGCAATGCATCTCAGATTAACGCGGAATCAAGGAGGATTACAAGCCAACTCTAATCTAGTTGTTCACTGTCACTAACCGTGCATGTTGGTATAGTTTTAAGTTATTCGATGCACCGTTGCCATCCAAGTGTTGCAATGTAATCCTCACGTGCACCGAAGTCCCTTAAACCAATACCCATGCGGAGGTGCTTAACAGTAAATCAACGCTCACATGAATAAGTCACAACCTAGCAAACTATTCGTGCGTTCCAAAGAATCCATTAGGCTGGTTTACATGTATGGTTAACCTGTCTTTTAGCCCTACAAAGTCACACCATTATCCTAAGTTTAATTTCAACTTTTCCAGGTCTTACGGTTTAGCCATGGGTGACCTACGGCTTAGCCGTCGACAGCTTACGGCCTAGCCGTAAGATGCACAACGGCTTAGCTGTGGTTTCCTTCAGAACACGGCTAAACTGGTCATCTTCCACCTCTGATCTGATACCTTTGTTGGCTGAGCTACGGTGGAGTCCACGGCTTAGCCGTAGCTTCACCGTAAGAGTACTGGAATCAGAAAGTTTCGATTGACCAGAGTGTTACTTCACGGCTGGGTCACGGCTAGCTTACAGCTCAGCCGTAGAACAAATTACGGTTTAGCTGTAGCCTAGCCATAAAACAAATCTCAAATATCAAGTCTCTGGAATTTGAATCGTACAGAATTATGGCTTAGCCGTACAATACAGGAAACGAATCTGGATAGTTACAGAAACTGGAAAATCATGTGCAAATTGAGCAAAACAAACTCCAATGAATCCAAAGTGCTAAAATTAGGCTGTAGATCATGCCAAACATATAAGAACAAGAGAATCACAGCAATCAAACAATATACTCATATGTGTTAAATAATCCTGTACTTATACTTGCCTCAAAGCTTTAGCAAATCCACGGAGATCAAGCTCCAATCCAACTAAAACCCAAGCAAATCATAGAACAACCCATGCTTGAGATGAATGAGAGATACAGAGCTTGGAGGAGAAATCCAATTGGAGAGAAAGAAATCAAAACCCACTTACCTCAAAGCACAGACAGAGAAAGAGAGAGAGAGAGAAAACTCACTCGAACTGGGTGGAAAATCCAATGCTAACCAAGAGGGAAGGAGAGAAGAAATGAAAAGGAGAAGAGAAGAGAGAAAACGAACGTGGAGCTTTCCTGGAGTTTCTTGCATGGACGTTGAAGGAAATGAGCAAGGAGAGAAGACATCTGGTTGATGACTCATATATATAGTTTTGGAGTTTAAAACAAGGTTTGTCAAGTTTAGGCTAATTACAATTCAAGTCACACAAAGGTCCAACTCCTCCAATTGACTCCGAATGAGTCTGAGACAGTTACGGAAAATAATGAGCTCAATAAAATACACGTGCTGACACCAAGATAATGCAAATATGATGCATACAAAATAATAGTGAAATTACGAAAAAGGGCTTAGAACTACCTATCCCAGGTCAAAGGCTACTCAACTATTTATCCATGACCCAAAACCAAGTCCAAAAGAATTAACCAACACAAAAACACACTAATGAGCCACTAAACCGGCTCAAAGGAGATCGGAGTGTTACAGTAATGGCAAGCATAACCATGCATGAAGGTGTGGTTTATCGCTCAGGTGAAGATAGTTGAAAGGTCCTAGGTAGTTGGTTCACCTCATCGTGGGGCTCCATTACCATTTGGATTTGGGTTTAGATTAGGGTTAGTTCCCTCCGCACTATCCATTGGAGATAATCTAGAAGGGCTTGAAGGTCTAGGAGATTTGTAAACTTTGATGAGTTTCTTAATTGAAAATTCTCTTCTTTCCAAATGATGCACTGAGTCTTGTTGCCAAACTGGCTTCTTACTCATGCAATAATGTGAGCTAGATTGAGAGGGTAGTCCCTTTTTTTATATTCTTTTTCGATTTTTTAAAGAAGACAAGTAAAAAAAATAAAACCTAACCTAAACAAGCAGCAATTGAACCACTCTTAAGGTTGAAGAGTGCACTTAGGCCTCCAATCGGGTCTTATGAAACCGACCCGACCAGGTAAACTGTAACACTCCGATCCCCTTTGAGCCGGATTAGTGGCTCATTAGTGTGCGTTTCTGTTAATTAATTCTTTCGGACTTGGTTTCGGGTCTTGGATAGGTAGTTGAGTAACCTTTGACCTGGGATAGGTAGTTCTAAGCCCTTTTTCATAATTTTGCTTTTTCTTTGAGTGCATCATCTTTTCATCATCTTGGTGTCAGCCTGTGTATTTTGTTGAGCTCGTTGTTTTCTGTAACTGCCTCAGACCCATTCGGAGTCAATTGGAACAGTTGGACCCTCGTATGACTTGAGTTGTAAATAGACTAAATTCATCGGACTTTGTTTTCAACTCCTACTGTAGAAATATGAGTCATCCTCCAGATGTCTCCCTCCTGCTCATTTTCATTCGATGCTTGCATGCAACGTATCCACGTTTTCTTCTCTTCTCTTCATTCTCTTCTTCTGTCTTGTGGTGTTGGGAGTTTGCATATTTGGGCGATTGGGTTTTGTTACTCTCCGTTTGGTTGGGTTCTTTCCCTTCTCTTATCTCTGTCTGTACTTGAGGTAAGTGGGTTCTCTCCAAGTCTTCTTCTTCTTCTCCAATTGGATCTCCCATCTCTCTCTGCATGCTCATGGTTTGTGTTTGGATTTGTTTTGCTTGGGTTGTAGTTGGATTTGAGCTTGGCTTCAGTGATTGACAGAGCTTTGAGGCAAGTATAAGTACAGGATTGTATAACACATATGGGTTTTGTGTTTGACTGATTTGATTTCATCTATTATATCCTATGCATGTCTGTTATGTTTCACAGCCAAATTCTGTGATTTTGGAAACCTCTGGAGCTTGTTTTGTTCCATTTCTGTACCAAATTTCAGTTTCTGTACTCAGCCCGAATTCGATTCTGTATTGTACGGCTAAGCCGTAACTTTATACGGCTTAGATTCCAGATACTTGAATTTTCGTATTTTGTTCTACGGCTAGGCTACGGCTGAACCGTAAATTGTTCTACGGCTGAGCCGTAAGCTAGTCGTGACCCAGCCGTGAATTATCACCCTGATCAGTCGAAACTTTCTGAATTCAGTACTCTTACGGTGAGGCTACGGCTAAGCCGTGGACTCCACCGTAGCTCAGCCGTGAAATGTATCAAATCAGAGGTGGAAGATGACCAATTTAGCTGTGTATTGAAGGGAACCACGGTTAAGCCGTAATGCAAGTTATGGCTAGGCCGTAAAGTGTATACGGCTAAGCCGTAGGTCACCCACGGCTAAACCGTACGACCTGGAAAATCTGAAATAAAACCTAGGATAATGGTGTGACCTGGTAGAGCTAAAAGACAGGTTAACCACCCATGTAAATCTGCCCAATGGACTCTTTGGACCGCATGAATAGTCTGTTAGGCTGTGACTTATTCATGTGAGCGTTGATTTACTGTTAAACACCTTCCCATGGGTGTTGGTTTAAGGGACTTCGGTGCACGTGAGGATTACTTTGCAACACTTGGATGGCAACGGTGCATCGAATAACTTAAAACTACATCAACATGCACGCATATTGTTGACTTGTAATTAACCTTAATTCAGTATTAATCTGAGATGCATTGCATATTGTTTACAGTTTTGCCCTCTGCTCTGTAAATCTATGTCTATGCATTACGAGGTCATTTTGCTTTCGTCCTGTATATCTGTTTGATTCTTCGATCTACACTAAGCTTTGATCTATGCTGTGCTTTGACTTAATCCATGCTATGCTCTGTATTTCTGTCATGCTCTGTATATCTCTGGCTTTGTGTATCTCTGATTTATTGGGTATTCCCTGGTGGCTCTGCCCAGAGATTAATACGTGAGGATAAGATCCGGTCTTTGCCATCGGTGAGTCCAAAGCGGATAATCTCCCTTCTCTTGGATTTGATTTGATTGGTATTAGTCTGCCTCTACTCAGCCTCAGCCCTAGGATGCCCGACGGGGTTACCTCTGGCTTAGATCTCTATATCTCTGTATTACTGCAGTGTCGCTTTGTCTTGGGACCCCGGAACCCAGGAAACTGAGACCCACTTGTATCTTTGGCCCGGTCAGTGGTGTTCTCCTATGCTCTGCTCTGCTCTCTATAGGAGAGAATATGGTTAACGTAGTAGCCACTTCGTTCAGTATTTCTATGCTTTGATCCACTTATCATGCTTTACTTCTATGCACAATATTGCTTAGATACTAATATGAAACTCTGTAATTAATATTCTGTCATTATTCACTTTGATACTATGAGTGTTTCATCCTTGTTACTTATATATTGCTGGATCGTTGTATTCACTGCGTTGTCTATGGTGTTGCAGGCACAGATCCCTTGCCCGGCTCCCCGGCGGTCGAGGAGGCTGCAGGGCAGAGTCTAGATGCACCCTCCGGGTTGGCAGAGTGGGCCTGATCACCTCTGCCGAGTGCGTACATGCATATCTTCCGTAGCTTTTGGATTTTGGTTTTTTTGGAGCTATGCATTTTGTACTTCGGACCTTGTCACTCTGTATATTTGTACATCTTGATTTTGTCGTGTACTCAGACTTGTATCTGGTTTTCGAGTATTGTATTTAGCTTTGTCTTTCTGTTCCGCATTTGTTTTGGCTTCCGCTATTTCTTTGTTGCTTGCTATGATATCTACAGCTTCCGCGTTCGTTGGTTTCGCACGTGTTAGATCCCTTGTGTGGGTGCATCTGGACTGGGTTTGGATGCACGTGCATGGGAGTACGTGTGTCACAGGTTTGGCTTTTCGCTAACCCCCGACTTCTGGGCTCGGGTTGTGACATAAACCAACACATAAGTAGTAAGGTCATGATGCACTTGGCAAAGGTCCTGCTTAAGAACCTACACTTTCCTAGAACATAGACTCTCTTCTTTAGTGGGACAGGGCTTACCTAGACATCAAGGTGATCCAAAGAACGCAATTGTTAGCTTCCAGTATCCTTCGAAAAAGAGCTTCCTATCAAGAATAAATTCTACTAAAAGAAACAAGTTGAAAATGGCAACTTTTAGGCAATTTCAGAAGTTTCTAAAGATGAAATGCTGTGGTATTTCTAAATTAGCAATGCACTTTCCTATTCCAAATTATGGTATTCTATCATTGTATGCATACACCTCCTATTTCTAGAAAGAAGCAAAAAATAAAGCACACCCACAAAGCAATTAAATGAGGAAAGTTAGAAAGTTACCTTAGCGCTTTCCGGCCACGATGCAAAAAACTTGATTGTAACTCTAAGTGCAGAGTTCCAATGTAATAATAATTCTGGTGAGTCTAGGTAAATCCATAGGAAGCATATAGTTAGTCAAATTCCAACTTCTATTTATCCTATAAAAAAATTAGGATAAATACAAGTTGTATATGAGCAACCTTACTCCCCTATAAAAAGATTTTTTAGATATCAACTGGTTTGGGATGTAGGTGTGTGAGTATAATGTGTGAGTGTCAATCCTAATGGAAAAAACAATCAATGTAAATATCAAATAGGATTTAAAAAAAAAATCAATGTGATATCAGATAAGATTGTTATTTTGAATGGTATAAATATTTATAAAACTGGGCTATTACATATGATTTTCTTCCTCGAGGAATCTTACGACAGTTTTTAGAAATTTTGAATTTATTTCAGGTTCTTCATGAATCTAAGAGTACGCTATACTTCTGATAATAAGAAATATCTCACACTACTAGACAAAAGTAGGAGTTATTTTGAATGGTTGAAATTATAGTGGTAGATTCAACCATTTGGAAAGAGGAAGAGGAGACTTAAATTTTGTTTAAGAATCCATTGTAATTGTAAATTTTGCATGAAATCACAACCTATTTTTTTAAATTGAGTAAATTAGGAATTCATCGTCAAATAGGCTCCTACCAAAGATTAATGAAAGAAGTGAACGATTTAAGGTAGTGGTTTGGATGCGATCTTGACTTTCTTAGTATTTAAATTACTAAGTTGATGGCTGGGTGTTCATTTCACTTTTCCTTTTATTTATTTATATCAAAGGGGTGAATATTTGATGATCATTTTTGGATATCCACCTTAGCATGTGTTCATTTTTCTGCCTTTTTGTGCAAATGGAAAATCAAACAGTTTTGCTCGTGTCACTTGCTTCCTTCATTTGGTGCAACCCATTTTGCAAATGCATGCTTATGATAACTTCTATCACAGTAATTGAAATCAGAAAAAAATATGTGAATAAGGGAAATCTTATCCTATGAGCAACAGTCCAGTACTGGGGGGCTCACTATGGCCCACTTTTCATTAATGCAGCCCCATCGATAGTCTTTTCATCCCATGATTGGCAAAATTTACACTTTCTGAGCTTACATTGGATTCAATCTCAAAAAAATCTAACATTAAACTTTAATAAGATTGTCAATTCAAGGGGTAGTATAATCTAATAGGGCTAGTTCTTTGGATTCTCATTATCCACTAAATTGCATCTAAGTGGACCCTACGAGCTGGATATATAAGCCATATGCAGTCTACTTGTGCATACGTCATACATGAACATTGTCCTATAAAGAGATCTTTCCATCTATTCTATTCCAATATATGAATGCACGCAAGTGGGCCCCATGAGCTGGACATGTGAGCTCAATACTCAATCTCACGGGCAAAACGATTTTTTTGCTAGGTCGAGCCATTCCTCTGTCGAGTCAGGAAAATTTTCATCATGGACAGTGGCCCATTGACGAGGGTGCCAAACAGTTTGATGGCCCAGATCATGAGGCTATGAGATTGAACAATGTGACAAGAACTTCACGATTCCAGTGATTATAGGCGTAAATAAGAAGCATTTTTTTTTTGTTGTTTTTTTTTTTTAAATAAGCCTAGCATGTTACACTTTGAGAAGTGGGAATGAAGAGACGGCCCTTCACAGGGAGAAGATGTCTCTTTATCTTTATCTTCTGATGCAATTCATTTTTTTTTTTTTTTTGCATCTATTTAATCTATTGACATTCCTTTCAAATTCAAGCAGACTCGATATTATTAAAGTAAGTTCAAATCAACGTTGGAATCGATTTAAATATTGACTAATCTTATCATATTTAACTTATATATATGATTCAATCATTGAAAGTCTTCTCCACCTTCCATCCTTTGTCTAGTAGCTACAATTTTCATCAAATCCAATTTTTTGCCCAACGTGTCCACCAAATTTGCACATGAAGATCCAAGTGGAATCTAGTTACTTTTTTATAGAAGTACTTTTAGGAGAGAATTCTAAAGATAACAAATAGTGGGGCAATGGTGAAACTCCGTAGTAAGGCCTCCACCTATTGAAGATCTAAGATACTGAAATGAACACCCAAGCATTGTTCAGTAAATATGATTAATGTATAAGATTGTAATATATCACATTCATCATATGATCAATCTTACTGTAAGCATTGTTGTAAATTGAGTCATATACACTCCGCTTATGTAGATTGAAGCGATGAGCATTTATTCAAGAAATAAATTGTTTATATAGATTTTTTAGCAAAAGAGTATTCACTACACACCTTCTATCTAAAGAATAAAAGAAAACTCAATGTTCAATGTTAACTACAAGTAATAAATTTATCCTCTGATCAAGGAAGAAATTCTTCTGATCAGAACCTGCAAATGAAGATTAAATGGGAAAGAAAATGTGCAATTGAAAAGCATTAATTTATCATACTACCATGGTAGCTTAAAGATTCCAATTTACATAAAGACTCCAATTTATTTAAAAAAAAGTGATGAAAAAATTAAATACATTTAAAAAGTTACTTTCCAAAATATTAAAAAAAAAACTTTCCTTCCATCCCTTAACATTCAAAATGTATACTCTATTAATATCTCCTAAAATATACCTCCTAACATTCAAAAGATTGTGAACAAAAAAATAAATCAAAATCTGAACTCTCTTATTCTCCTCTCCAAGAAGGTTCCAGCTACACTTCTGCGCCATTGTGGCCCTCTCCTCTTCCTCATTTGAAGTGAATGTTTTCCAATACCAGTGCTTATTGAAAATCATGGGCACATTCTCAATTGGAATGTTCTTTGTCTTCCTCATCTGAAGTGAATATTTTCCAGCACCAGTGCTTATCGAGAATGATGGGCACATTCTCAATTGGAATGTTCTTTGTCTCCGGAAGAAAAAATACAATAAACAATGTCATGACAACGAGGCTATAAGTGGACATGCCGAAAATGCCGAACCTAACATGGCTAAGGGTTGGAAGGAAAGCCTGGACTATAACAAAGGTCATGAAAAGGTTGACAGAGGCATTGATAGCTACACCGACAGATCGAATCTCCAGTTGAAGGATCTCACAGGGGACCAGCCATCCAAGTGGGCCCCAAGAGCATGCAAATCCAAAAGTATAGATGCAGATGAAGGTCACCATGAGGATGGCTTGTTCTGTAGACAGAGATTCCACGTCTGCAAACCCAAATTTGATCCCAAGCATGGTTCCAATTACCACCTACACAAAAGAAAAACATCAAATCTATAGAGAAGCAATGCAGAAAGAAAGAAAGAAAGGAGTATTGTCATTCATTCACCTGTGAAATGATCATTTGCATACCACCCTCAATGAACAGGAAGCGTCTCCCAAACTTATCAACAACGATGATTGCAATAAAGGTGGAAAGCATATTGATACCGCAAATTATCATGGCGGATATGAGAGAAGCGGCGTTGTTAAAACCTAAAGTTTGGAAGAGGCCAGGCACGTAGAACATGAATACATTGATGCTGGCAAGCTGTCGCAAGAAGGGAATTAGCAGAGACATGATGAGTTGAGGCCTGTACTTTCTAGTCACAATTTCCCTCCATGGATGCTTGACCATTTTAGAGGCCTCGCTAGCTTTAATGAGATCAGAAAGCTCCTCACTGATGTCGTCCACACCACGAATCTTCTTCAACATGTCCAGGGCCTTCCCTTGTTCGCCTCGCTCAAGTAGAGAATTGGGAGTTTCAGGTAGAAAGAAAGTTCCCACAAATACTATAATGCCAGGGATCCCCGCTAAGCCTAGAGATAATCTCCATCCTTTATCTCCATTCATTTTGTCTGTAAAGTAATTCAACAAATTTGCAATGAAAATTCCAACAGTTATCATCAATTGGAATAGGCCGTTCATGACTCCTCTATCCTGTGGCCTTGCAATCTCTGACAAAAACATAGGCGCAGCCTGCCCGGATCATTATTTACTAGTGTCAGCTATTTATTTGTTAGTTGATATCATTATCTAGTAATATATGCAGCAAGTAGCATTGGAGCTGTAAGGAATTATCTATATGTTAAAAAAATTGAGACAAATTTTATTCAAATGAAAAAAAAAAAAGACTCTGAGAACATATATGTAAGTATGTGGGGTTTTACTTGAATCACTAGACCGATGCCGGCACCGAGCAATAACCGTCCCAAAATGAGCATCCAAACAGCATTTGCAAGCCCATTGATGGCTGCCCCAAAGAGGAAGATCCCTCCACCAAATAACATTGTAATCTTCCTTCCAAAGCGTCTAGAGGCATATGAAGCCACCATGGACGCAATCAATCCGGAAATATAAAACGCGGAAGTGAACAATGTGAATAGTTGGCTGTCAAATTTGCAGTAATTGTTTCGGTGGGAAGATGAAGCTTGCTTCTTCATATAGATGGATGGAAAAAACTTATTCAAGAACACGTCCATACAAGTAACTCGACCTGTAGTGTTATGAAAAATAAATTTTCTATCAATTCATTCTCCACGTGTTAATGAGGTACTATAATCCTTTTCATAGTTTGTGCTATATAATTCGTTCATACCTGATATCCCAATGTCATATCCAAACATGAGACCACAAAAACTTGTGATGACGCTTGAAAAAACCACATATGTTGTCAACTTTCCTGGGTACTGCTTTACATGATTGCTTGAGATGATACCTTCGACCATTTTCAATCTCTCTCCTTTTATCTCTGTCCCTAAATGTTCAAAAAGAAAGGTAAGTCAAACAGAACAAGTTATCAACAAAAAGAGAGAATAGAATCATCTAATTAATTTTTAAATGACATGAAGAAATTCTATAGGATACCTTTTCAGTGAATTCATCTATTATTTTGTTGTGAGGAAACATCTTGTAAAGAGACACAAAAAATTCAAACTCAAAACTCTCTTTAAATTCAAACTCGTATCCTGACGTCTCTAATACAATGAATTAGGCAAACTAGATTAATAAATGGGTTGGGTATGAGTTGGGCCATATACATGTGCTCAACCCGATCAAATCCAAACCCTAACATGGTAATGATATTGGGTTGATACATACTTGTACAGATCTGGTCTTTAATGAAAGAGGTTGACTTACGTTAATTTACAAGTTTGATAGGATATCCTTGATGTTGATATGCAAAGTGTTTGGCCCCATCAAAGTTGTGGAAAGCCCTCGTTTGGCTATTGTAAATCTTTGAAGATTTGGACTAATGGTGATGCAGCCCAAGGGCTAGGGCTGCGTGGAGGTGCCTAAGCACGTGTCCAAGGACACTTCCAATGGTCACCAAGGACTTCAACACACACGAGGAACTCCTCTGGGAAAACCCAAATCTATTAATCAACCAAAAATCTCTGAGAAGTTCTTCTCTACAAAGCTATATATATAGTAAAACAATCTTAATAAGCAAGAAAACCCTAGGCTAAAAATAGAAACTTTCTTAATAATAACAATAACAATCCTAATCTAATTTGAAGAGGTCTGATGTGCCCTAAACTGCATCATCCTCCCCGGGTTGAAAGAAGAGTTCGTCCTCGAACTCGATGCTGCTTCGGGTTACCAGTGTAAATGTGTTGGACATGAAGGACATCCTTTGTGGCAGCTTTCCAGGAATTCTTCTTTGGCGGTTGTGGTTTCTCAGGATGAAGAGTAACTTGCTGTCCACTATGCATGAATGTATAGGTGTTGTCGCGCATACCATGAGTTCCATTCTTGTCATACATCCACGGACGACCCAACAAGATATCACCACTATCCATAGGTAGCACGTCACACCAGATTGTATCCTTGTAAGTCGCACCAATAGCAAAAGTAACTTTGCAAGTATGTCGAACATGCGCTCGATCACCATTCATTAGCCACTTGACAAAATAAGGACGGTTATGCTTATAAACTTTCAATTGGAGGCGATCAACAAGAGCCTGGGAGATGAGATTTTCACAACTTCCACTGTCAATAACAACTGTGCAGTTTTGTCCCTGAATCATTCCTGTGGAACGGAAAATATTTTTGCGCAACCACTTATGCTCAACAGTTGGTGACGCATCCTTGAGGACAATAAGAGCATCATCTGGGGGCTCTGCATCGGTGAAGTCAATATCCGCAGTGTCAATATCCTTGGAATTGTCAATATCCTTATGATCAGTGTCAATATCATCTCGGATATTGTTATCAGCACCTTCAATCTCAATTAGATGTATTCGCTTTGGACAATCTGCGGCGCGATGCCCGTGCTGGTGACAATGGAAACAAACCATCTTATTTTGACCTTCAGTCCTAGCAAAAATCTGTCCATTGGATTTAGCTTCTTGTAAAGGGGAATTCTTTGGCTGAGCCCATTTGGATTTTTGTACTTGATGATTTGCAATTCCCTCAGCCTTGATAGCATGTTGGATGAGTTCATCGACATTATCAAAATTTTGGAAGGCAAGGATATGCTGAATGTCTAGTCTCAATCCATTGAAAAATCTATCAACTACCACATCATCATCTTCATTCAAACCACAACGAGCTTGCAGAGTTAAAAATTCCTCAGAATATTCAACAACCGACTTGGACCGTTGTTTCAAGTTTTGAAAACTGAAACGGAGATCTCTTGCATAGTTGACAGGGAGGAATTTTTGTTTCAAAATATTTTTCATCTCAGTCCATGTATCAACAGGGTCCATGTTCTGATTCCTCCGTTTTCTTTGCAATTCAGCCCACCAAGTTGCAGCATAATTACGAAATCTAGTGGCAATTAGTGTGACTTTATTGTGCTCAGTCATTGGCTTATGTGCGAAAATATTTTCCACACACACTAACCAATCCATAAATTCAGCGGGCTGTAATTTTCCATCATATTCAGGAATCACAATTTTAATCCCTAAGTCTCGATCAGGATTATTAACTGGTGGATCCCGTTGATTCCGAATATTGGCACCATCATCACGGTGGGGATGCACACGTTGATGATTTTCCAAATTTGTCACTCGAATGTCCAATTGGTGCAGGATGTTGTGCATGCCATCAACTTTGGCAGACAATTCCTTAATGGCACTGGCCAAATCTTCAAGTGATGACGATGAAGACTCAGCATCCACTTGCTTCTTTGGAGGCATTTTTTTTTTTTTTAATGCAAAATTGAAATCTGACTGACCTGATGTGTAGATCGATTCTCCAGGAACACAGTATCAGATGGCTGCAATAGGATATTTCCGATATCAAGTGACTGATATTGCAAATAAGTTGACTTCCTGCAGCACTTGGGTCGAATGGATCTGCCTGGACCCAATAACGACCTGAATGGAATATCAGCCCACAGACTTGTCACGCACGTGTCACGGTCACGTGTGACGCTTTCGTTAAAACCCAGAGTTCCTGATCTGCTACCTGCTGACGAGGAGAAGGGCTGGAGTTCCTGATCTGCTACCTGCTGACGAGAAGAAGGGCTGGAGATGGCGATGATTGCGTTGGCGTTTGACGATAACAGCGAGCGGCACGACCGTGGGCGGCACGACCGTGGGTGGCGACGACTGCAGGTAGTAGCAGCGAGGGTTGGAGTCCCGGTGCAGGTGGCGGCGTGATGCGATCGGCGATAGCAAACAGAAGAAGGCCCTTGCAACGGCGACTTGCAGCGACGACGACAGCGTACGGCGACGACTGATGGCGGCGATGAGGGCAAACGGCAGCGGGTTGTGGTTGCAGAGCGAGATCCAGGTACACTGCTCTCTCTCTGTCTCTCTCTACACTGCTCTCTCTCTGTCTCTCTCTCTCTCTCTCTCTCGCGGCGCTGCTTGTGCTCTTTTTTTTTGTTTTGATTCGGCTCCTGCGCCTCTCTCTGCGGTGTCTTGATGAGGATCGGGGGTGGGAAAGATTAGGGTTTTGTCAGCTTGGGTCCTGGGGCAATGGATTGGTTATCGGGACTGTAGATTCGGCAGAGGAGGGGGTTTTCTGTGAGGAGGATGGGTTGGGTTCGTACGGCCGGCGAGGGGCAAGGAAGGTGGGTGTGGCCGGAAAGTGGGAATCCGCAGGGTCTGGGGTTTTGGTGGTGGATCTGGGCCGGCGATAATGGTTGGGTGCTCAGGAGGATTCGGGAGAAGATTTAGAGGATAGGGTTGTGCTCCGCTGACGGCCGAAAGGATGACAGTCAGGAAGGGTTGTCGAAAGGGGCCGGCGTCTGGATTTTGTGGATTGGAAAGGGGGTTGTCTGGGATGATGGGATCTAGGTTTTAGGGTTCTGAAGGGGAGTCGGTTAGGAAAAAGGTGAACGGATGGGGTGGATGGGTGCCCGCGAAGGGGATTGAACAGAGGCGTGGAGTTGGGTTGCGGATTTGACGAAGGATTGGTGCGGGATTGACTGAGAGGGGTCGATGGGGGTGGCAGTGGAAACCCAAGGGCTTTGATACCAATCTGATGCAGTCCAAGGGCTAGGGCTGCGTGGAGGTGCCTAAGCACGTGTCCAAGGACACTTCCAATGGTCACCAAGGACTTCAACACACACGAGGAACTCCTCTGGGAAAACCCAAATCTATTAATCAACCAAAAATCTCTGAGAAGTTCTTCTCTACAAAGCCATATATATAGTAAAACAATCTTAATAAGCAAGAAAACCCTAGGCTAAAAATCGAAACTTTCTTAATAATAACAATAACAATCCTAATCTAATTTGAAGAGGTCTGATGTGCCCTAAACTGCATCAAATGGAAATCATCATTTTAAGAATTTTCATATCCATCTCCCTCCCCATCGGATTTAAAAATCATCTCTTCCGTGGATTTGCGATACAAAACCTATTTTTTCTCAAGTATGCATTGATATCCACCAATATCAAAGAGAAATCCTCAGCTATACAAATCTTCAATGAGGAATCTTTGTCAACTTTGCCAATATGTTTCAAATTTTTTCCAAAGATGAATAACTGGTAAAAATTGGATTTCTTGTTTCTTTTCCACACTTAAAACTCCCTCAAAGGCCCATCAACCATGTCAATTCAGAACTCATGTCCCTAGAAGTTCTTTTGAAGATGCAATAGGACCAGTCCCCTAAGCAGGCTCTAAACACAAGAAGTGTCGAGCGAACCCACCCCTTATCCCACTCCAACTCCTAGGTGCTTAACTTATGTTTTTCCTTCTGTTTTCTTAAGAAGACCGAGAGTTACATTTAAACTAGAAAGTCACATGTACAAAGGAAACTTCAACAACGAGCTACATCAACTTAGGAATTACGTGTGTCATGTTGTGTTATGTTTTTTTTAATAGGCGTGTCATGTTACTGTACATAGCAGCACATGGAAACACACCAATGAACAAGAGGTTGTCTTTGTATTACATCACAGAAAAAGGAAACACATTAAAAAAAAAGCAGCATATGCGTAGTTTAGTTTAAAAAACCCAGATTTTTAAAAGGAACCCTCTAGGGCAAAAAATTAAATAATTATCAGTAATTAATTACTAATTAGTAGGTTTCTTTACAGTAAAAATCCCAAAAAGCAAATAAAAATACTAAGGCTAATAATTGTTTAAATTACATTACTTAAATATGATCAATCAAACACGAGTATTACAAGCACATAAATATAAAGCTAGAGCTAGGAAATCCAATCACCCCAATCAACACCAACACAAAGGAAAAAAGAAAGATTAGTAACAATATGGGATCAACAAACCTGATGATCTAGGTTCCTCTCTATCAATGATGGAGAAATGAAGAAAGATATGAATCGTCATAAATGTGTATGAGTTTATAATTAGAAGATGAGTGTAGAGTTATACTTACACAAGGGGATAGACACTCTCTGAAACTCCTCCTGATTACAAATTCTCATGCAAAAGTACGTGTCTCCCATGATATTCATGTGAGTGGAAATAAGAGAACTTAATGTGCGGCCCACCCATTCAAAATCATAACTGTCCATGTATCCCTACATACCTGAGAATATCCTCAAAATTCATTCAATATGTGGGTCCCAGCGTTTGGATACACTAAGGGGATCCGGACTCTAAACTATGAGGACACTCACTTTTTTTTCATTTTGAAATTCCAACTAAGGGGCGCGCACTTTTATTTTAGTCCAACAAAGGGGCTGGGTGTTGAGAGGCTTGTATATGCAGGGTAATAGGAAGTCATACATTCAAGAGCGGACAACTTGCATGTGACTGATTAAAGTTTGGGGATCGAATCCAAATTTCTAGATTGCAATTCAATTTAATATGCAATATAACAAAAGAACTTGGAAAAATCAAACAACTACACAAAAGACAAGAGGCACACGATTTTTACGTGAAAAACTCAATGTGGGAAAAAAAATGAGTCCCACCCAGACCAATAACTAAACACTAATATCAAACAGTTACAAGATATACTTACAAATCCCTTTCCCAGTCTTCCCAACCTAAGGACCGTAGTTCTTCTTGCAAAACTCCCTATTGCAATGACTATCCGGCACCGTTCACTGCTCTTTGTGCTTGATGCAACGAATCTTCTATGAAAAAAGATGATCTTCTATAAGAGATGTAGATGCAACAACTCTAAAACTTAATCAACACAACTCTCTCTAATGTATGCTCTAAAGAATATGCATCTCCAATGTGTAATCTCAACTCAGAGTATGGAGATGGATCACTTAAGGTTGAGAGAGAACTTATATTTATAACCCCTATTTCATGGGAAGTACTTGGGGTTCCAATAGAACACAAACAGGAAAGTCCCACTTCAAATAGGAAACAAAACAGTGCAGGTCAGGGGGGTTTCTCCGTCAATATGCTCAAGCGCGGTTGAGCATCCGCTCGAGCAAGTATAATGCGCTTCCAATTATTTCGTGCGTTGTTAGCCAGGCTTGAGCGCATACAAGTTCAGCTTGAGCACAGTAGCTTTTGTCTAATCCGTGCTAGCCCGCTTGAGCGCTTGTGGGGAGCCGCTTGAGTGCCCCCTGTAGAATTCTCCATCCAGCTCTTCGACAACGCAGTATAATCCATTCGAAATAAATAGAAAATTACAAATCAATGGACCCCTGAGTTTTGTCCAACCCATGAATTAGCCAACACTCATAATACTAATACAAGATAATAGGAACTCGCACATGCAAGGAGAACTAACTTGGATGTGTGAGGTAATAGGGATTCGAGTTTGGAGCCATCGACCAAATTATTAAGTATGTTTAAAAAAAATTTAATTCACAGATTATCTAGTATTGTATATTGTTCCTTTATTCAGCAAGGTTTATATTTTAATTTTCTACTGATAAAGACTATGCAATGGAGTTACATAATTACAGATTTCAATCGAAAAACTGTAGTTTATAATTTTAATTACAGATCTAAAATGAAAAGCAACAGAATGGTGCATGAATAAAATATAATGAAAAAAGAACCTGAAATTTATAACTTCCATTGAAGGGGTAAAAATCTCATAGTAATGAGACTGACGGTTAAAATTAATTATATATTTTAATGCATGCTTTGCCAATATATACATCATTTAGTAGGTGAAACTCTTACATATATAAGCCATAATACATCAACGCCAAGTTTACTATTTAAAATGTCTATCTTAATTAAACTATGCTTAATTTTCTCTATTACCTATCAAACAACAAACACCAAGAGGGCTGAGAGGTCATGGCCCTCCAAAGTTTTAAAAAAAAATGCTGATTAGATTTCTAAATTGGTCTATGTGGCCGCCTGTGAACTGTCCACTGGTGGGGGTGATGGTTATTATCATCCCATGTAAAATTTGGAATGGTAAGGGAATGGTTTAGTGTGATGGGTTAGGTGAAATTAACACAGACACGTATGACTAAATATTGAAACCACAACGAATGAAAAATCACAAAGGATTACACAGACATGGGAAAAAAAAAACACCAACTCAAAGTGCAATAGGGACTAAAAAATCCAGACTCGATTGATGCAGGCCAAACCATAGGTCAGCCAACCCATTGGGCCTAGTCGATAAGCCCAATTGGACATCTAATTATTTAGAAATATTATTAGTAGTTTAATTGTATTAGGGTTAATATTAGTGAGTTTCTTAATTTTTTTTTAGGCTTATTATAATATTAGTGAGTTTTGTTTCTTAGAAATCAAGCAAACTCCTCTGTATAAGGATGTAAGGCCTGGCCTCATTGTTATGAATACTTAGTTTCAATCAATAAAGTTCTCTTTTGAGATACTATCTCTGATGGTGTTTGCTCCTCTTGTGAGGGTGCCTCGGTGGCTGAATCTATTCTTGAAATCGATCAATTTTGCAGGAGATTGATCCATTTTTTGATCATGGACTCGTGCCTGCGCCAATTGGTATCAGAGCCGAAGAGCGATTGCTGAGAAGACGCCAGTCCTTCTCAAATTTTCTCTGCCATCCATCTCAGACCCATCGTCACTCCAGTCCCATTCAATGACCACCCGGAACCTTCCTTCCCATCCCAACACCCAACCCACCACCGAAATACATCCTGAGACCCTAACACACTTCTGCCATCTACCCCAGGCACATCTCTTCTCGTTGCAACCACCCCCCGACCCCAAATCCCATTCCCGAACTCCATCTCGACACCCTAAACTCCACGATCGTAAGTCCCCAGACCCCAAAACCCTTCTCCCAAACCAATCGAGTCCAACCGAGCCCCCAAATTGCCAAAACCACACCTTGACGAGAAACCCAAGCCCAATCCCAAACCATACCACTTCCACAACAAATCCAGACCTCAATCACTTCCCACCGACACCAAACCCCACCCATCCCGACCATTGTCATCCCACTCTAAAGCCCCACTTCCGTAATACCCATGCGCTCTTCCGCCCCATCGAATCTTATCGTTAAGCCTCCAATTCCCAAACCCCATCTTCTCGCCAAGCCCCCAACCGACAAAGAAAAAAAACGAAGCAGCAGAGAAGTGTTAGGGGAGAAGGAGAAAACAGTTACCGTGGACCACTGTTGCCCCAGCCACAAGCTTCGAGTCACCGGATCCTCACCCGAACAGAACCGCCCTCTCCTCCTTCGCCCGACAGTACAACAGCGTCTCATCGGCGCCAAGTGGACGTATTGGCTTTAATTCACCCTCTTCGTCAAACTAGGCAAGTTAACTCTCCTTTCCTTTCATGTGTTGTCCGCGACAGCGCACCGAGGGAGAAAAAGACGGAGGCCTCTTTTATCTTTTTGTTCATACGTGCCCTTCCTCAAACATTTTGGGCCGACCCAAACCCTATTGCATGAGTAGCAGATTGCCTGATTGAGGCCTACATCTAGGTCCTGCCCGACCCAGACCCGATCCAAGTGAGCCTATCTACCGTTGGCTTGCAGTTAGAACCCGCCTAGCCCAAACCCATCTTTCTCTTAAAAACAAGTGGACCCAACATAGAAGGTCAACTCATTTTTCAAAAGTGGTAACCATTATTGCCCTTGCATCCTACGTCGTCATAAAGATTTTTGAAAACTTGAATGAAATTCAAGAAATTTGGTATAAATTTTCGTATGGCAATTGGTATTTTGAGAATGAGTTTTATTTTGAACAATTTCTTACTTTGAACCAAGAGATATTGTCAGTTGATGAATATGCCCTCCAAATTTGAGAGTTGCAAGATATATGTGCATTGCAGGAGAATAATATAATTGACTTGGCTCGTCATATCAACGGCTTGTAACCAGATATACTGAAGAATATGAATTATAGTAAAACGAGTCATGAAGCATACTTAGAAGCTATTTGTGTTAAGTGTATGCTTAGACTGTCTTGCGTACAACGAAGACCACGGGCTTATATTGTAGAAAGACTTTTGATTAGAGAAAGTAATCCAACGATTGTCATTTGCAAACTTTTCAATACAAGCAAGAAGGAAGAAGAAGAATGGAGACAACAAACTCAAAAATTCCACACCTGGGTAAGAGTCAAAGACAAAGCCATTAATTTAATTGTTGACAATGGCAGTGAAATGAATTTTGTTGCTCAAAAAGTTATTGATAAGCTTAGTTGCCAATTGTAAACATTCCTAAACCTTACCAAGTCACATAGTCTAATGGTTATATCATTTTGGTAACTTTTAGATGTTTGGTATCATTCAAGATTGACAATGAAGATATAATTTGGTGTGATGTGATCCAAATAAATATTGCTCATATTATTTTTGGAAAACCATAGCTTGTTGATATAAAATACGCAATGATAAAGAGATGAACACATATAAAATTGTGTGGGAAGGCAAATGGATTATGCACATTCCATGCCATCAACTCTTTCGTTCTCTCCGTCCTCACCTCCAACGAAAACTCCAATTGAAGAGCAGCAAAACGAAGAGATAAAAAACATGATTGCACCAAAAGCATAGATAGAAGACATCAAGAATGACAACCATGAGCCTCAAAGGGTTGAGGAAGAACAGCGACAAGCACACATTGAAGCCTTTTATCGGGTTAACAAGAATATTGAAAATTCAAGAAATTTGATTGAATTACTGCTTCCGGCAAATACAATTGGGTCATCAAAAGTCAAATCAGTTGTTCTAGTCATTTCGCATCCAGAAGAAGTTGTTAAAATTCCCCCACATTGACTTCATATTCAAGGATCAGACATGGATGATAGACAGCCAACAATTGTAATATCTACAAGTTAGATCATACATCATGGCTAAATTCATTTAACATAAGAAGTGACACATCCAATGTGTTTTTTCATGGCGTAAATGAACACATCAAGCTTTCAAGACATGCCATACATGGCATGAATGACCACATCAAGCTTTCAAGCCATGCCATGCAAATGCAGCTCAAAAGAAAAGACAAAAGTTTATACGCTTGATTTTCAACTTAGGAGGAAATTTCCCTCACCTTGCAGTTGAATTCTTCTTGGCATTATCAAGTCGGCAAACTCATCGGAGTCGAGTTTTTCAGAGTCGAGGAGAATTGATGCAGGCTAGACCAAAGGTCGGCGAACCCATTGATCCTAGTCCATAGCCCAATTAGACATCTAGTTATTTAGGAATGTTATTGGTAATTTGATTGTATTAGGGTTAATATTAGTGGGTTTATTATTTTGTTTTGGCATATTCTAATATTAGTAAGTTTTGTTTAGGATATTTTTAAGCTTGTAAAAATAAGAAAAAAGAAAAGTAAGGACTTAGATCATATCAAATGTATCAAAGACAATGAGAAAAATATTCTGTTGAAGGACAACGATATTAAAGAAATGTGGAAGGAATATTTTAGCAAACTTTTAAATAAAAATCATATGAGGGATACAAGAACTAGAGATGATACTTCATTAACAGAGCATGCTTTTCTCCATAGAATTGGAGGGGTGGAAGTGAAGAAAGCATTGAATGAAGATCATGTCAAATGTATCAAAGACAATGAGAAAAATATTCTAGTGAAGGACAACGATATTAAAGAAATGTGGAAGGAATTGTAAGGTCTTGATCCCAACTAACCTCGATTTATATTAATTAATCTTGTTTACACTAATTAAAATACATTTAGACAAATTTAACTCAAACCATTTGGGCTTGGGTCATGGACAGATAGTAGGGTCGGGTTCGGACTTTACCTAAGTAATTAATGACCTTTTTGTAATTTGTTCTTACAACATATTGACACTTCATTAGTTGCATCTTGTGTAATTTTTCGTGTAGATCATCTTTCATGTTGAGCTCAACTTGATTCGAACCCATCTTGGCCCAATTGAGGTCCATTTGACTTAAACTGTAATTATTCTAAAAACTTGAGCTTGTATGTAAACACCTGGAAAAGTTTCATTTAAAAAGGAAAACTCAAAGTTTCCCTTCTTCTTCTTTTGAGTTTCCCTTCTTCTTCTTCTCCTTCTCCTCATTGTGCTCGTCTCCCTCTTCACTTTTCTTCATCCTCACCTCACCCTAAGGCTGCCAACCAAGATTTGAAGCTTTGCATGTAAGATAAAAAGCCTCCATTATTCTTATTCATCTTCCCTTGTGTATTTTCTCTTTGGAAAGTACCTTCTCCTCCAAGTTATAGCTCCTTAAGGTGAAAACTCTACTTCCATTCCATTTCTTTAGACTTGATAGAGTTAAGAAGACTCAATTATATAACATACATACACTTTACATCACATTCACTGGTTGCATGTCTTTTATGTAGAGAATCCACCTCCCATTGAGGATTTTCCCTAATTACACACCAAGAAGGAGTTACTAGGGCAAGCACTGTAGTTAGGGCAAGTATTGGAATATATATAGTATTGCATGTATGTTTAATTGGTTGATTCTTAGATTGATCATTCAAAGTTTAAATTACAACTCTTTCCTCTTTAAATTAAGCTCACATGTGTTGAATGAAATGAATTAGATTATGACTACGAAATGTAGGTGTTGGGATGAGCATTGAAAATTTATAATGATGTGTAGAGGCAATGGGAAGTTCATTGTAACCCTTTGAATTGAGAGTTTTGTACTGAACTCAGACTTCATAACCACTTTCAGGTTTTCTGAAGCTTACGGCGAAGCCATGGCTAAGCCGTAAGTGCATATAGCTCAAAGTCCCGAGAGTACCAAAATCATTCTTGTACTACAGCTAACCCACAGCTGCACTGTGGAATGAACTACGGCTAAGCCGTATCCATTCCATGACCAAGCCGTGAGCCATTTTGCAGCGAGCTTTCCCGAGAGCCTGAAAACCAAACTTCCTTTTACGGCTTACTCATAGCTACACTGTGGATTGTACCACAGCTAAGCTGTATCCTAGCCGTAACCTAGTCGTAGGCTTAGCTCGGCTAAGCTATAGGCTAATACACGATTAAAACGTAAATGCACATGAACTTAAGGGAAAAACTAAGCCACTCAGCTAAGCCGTAACATATGTACAGCTAAGCTGTAAGAACACTACAAACTAGGATATTAGGAATTTCAAATGACCTTATAGGGCTTTAGATATGGCCCCTTTTCCACTTTTAAATTAGCCCAATGGCATTTAAATGATAAAGAGGGCAAGTGTAGAACTACCATTTATCCCTTTCGATTTTTTGGAGGAATTCCGAATGTTACGTCATGGGTATTGGCATAAGAAGAAGTGTTTTTTACGTACACAATGTAACGTCAAGAATTGGTAATTCAATGACACCGGACGTTTATAAATACATCATGTTGAATGACACTGGGAGCACGAATTATCTAACTTAAAGCTGGCTAGTAAATATCCTTGACACCTATTTAAATCTGAATGCATTCATATTGTTAAGATACCTTGCCTTCAACATGATTTAGTCATATGCCCGCTCTTCCTGGTAAACCTTGAGACAAATCAGACCTGAGCTTTTACTGAGTGCGTGTCTGTCAAGCCTGAGCTTCTACTGAGAGTGTGCCTATTAGTCAAATGGGTGTAGTTAAGGTTGAAAGGATTCGAACTCTCTTAGCTCATACAAGTATGCATTGTTCAGTTATCAATTAACTTGTTAATTCTTATTTTTATAATTGAATATGATTTCAAAACTGATACTCCCCTATGTATGATATGATAAGTATGACTGAAATGTATGAAAGATATGAATTCGAGTCGGTCTTGATACATTGAGTTGGCACCACTTAGCTTGTGCCCTTATTAGGTTCGACGAAACCAGTTTGGGTATCTTTATGTTGCTACTGCAGTAGTCCATAGAGGAGTTGTCGTGCTCCTTAGGAAGTTAGTCTGATCCCATAGCGACCTATATGTAAGCTCCCTTTAGATGATATGCTCTCTCTTAGGAGAATATAGTCTTGTGGTTGCTAATTAGTATGTATGATATCTTGTTTATGATTAATTACACATGTTTACTCATGCAGAATATGTCTAGTAGACTGTTATTACCTTCTTAATCAGTATATACTCTGAATTTACTTAATACATTATGATAGTTTCATATATCTTTGTATTTGCTTAACCATCGTATTAATAGTGTTACCCTTGGTGTTCCAGGTACGGAACCAAATCCCGACACAAAAGATGACGCGTCCCCGGAGGGTGCCCCACCGGTACTTAGGGGTATAAAAGAGTGGAAAGATAATGACGTATTCTACTAGTCGTCTTCCAGAGTGCGTCAAGTAGTTTGTTGGGCTAGCTATGTTGGTCTTGTGTATGGAGATGCTGGAACTGGATATTGTATATAAGACTTGTTAAGAATTCTGTGTTTATATTGGTGATGAGAAATGGTTAACTACAAGACTTAAGTTATGCTATGATTGTATGATATCCTTTCTATTGTTGCTAATGATCATTACAAGTGCATTTCACAGGTTTTGCTTATTTATGAAATTAAATTTACGTGTCGGAGGATATGTCTCACATGTTCCTTTGGAATCTCCCTTGTAGGAATTCATGCATATCTTCGCATAGCACGGATTACTATGAGATTACGTATTCATACCCTGGGAGCCCATTCGAATCCCTAATTTTTGGGATCAGATCGTAACAAGAGTATTTTAGCAAACTTTTAAATGAAAATTATATGGGGTATACAAGAACCAGAGAGGATACTTCATTAGCAGAGCATACTTTTCTCTGTAGAATTAGAAGGATGGAAGTGAAGAAAGCACTGAAGCGAATGAAGACCGAAAAGGATACAAGCCCAAATTGTATTTCGATAGATATATGGAAATGCTTATGAGAGGTTGGAGTAAGTTAGTTACGTAGACTCTTCAATAAGATACTTGTGACAAAGAAAATGCCGGATGAATGGAGAACAAGTATTGTATACCTATATATAAGGATAAGGGAGATATATAAAATTGTACAAACTATCAAGGGATTAAAATTATAAGTCATACTATGAATTTATGAGAAAGAATAATGGAACAAAGACTTAGACAAAAGACTAAGATTGCTGAAGGTCAATATGGTTTTATGCCAAGGAGGTCAATTATGGAAGCTATCTTTTCACTTAAATAATTAATGAAAAAATATTGAGCAAAGAGGAAAAATCTACATATGGTCTTTATCGATTTAAAAAAAGTCTATGCTAGGGTATCAAGGAATTTAATTTGGAGGGTTTTGAAGAAAAATAATGTCTCTAGAGGTTATATTGAAAATTTTAAGGATATATATAAATGAGCAGTAATAAATGTGAAAACCACATATGGAGAAATAGGTGGATTTGTCGTGACTATAGGTTTGTATCAGGGATCAGCCTTAAGCCCTTATCTTTTTGCATTGATTATGGAAGAGTTAACTGCGCATATTCAAGAAGAAGTACAATGGTGTATGTTGTTTACAGATGATATAGTATTTGTGGATGAATTAAGAGATGGTGTAAATGCCAAACTCAAGATATGGCGAGGGGCATTAGAATCTAGAGGCTTTAAAATAAGTCGTACAAAGACAGAATATATAGATTGTAACTTCAGTGGACATATACAAAATGTTGAAACTACTGTCAAAATTAAAACCCATAAGATACCACGTGGAGATTTTTTTTGGTATCTTGGCTCGATTATTAGTAAGGATGGGGAAATTGATAAAGACGTTGAGCATAGGATAAAAGCTAAATTGTTGAATGAAGACTAGCTTTTAGAGTGTTTTGTGATAAATGAATGCCAACAAAATTGAAGGACAAATTTTATAGGACAGTGGTTAGACCAGTTACGACATATGGAGCAGAATGTTCGCCAACTAAGAAAACGCATATACATAAGATGGATGTGGTCAAGATGAAAATGCTCGGATGGATGTGTGGTAAAACTAGAAAAGATAAAATTAAAAATGAGCGCTTTCGAGAGCATTTAGGGGTAGCACCAATAGGGATAAGATTAGAAAAACCCATTTAAGATAGTTTGAGCATGTTGAGTGTAGGCCGGTAATAGCACCATTGAGAAAACATTTAACTATTCGGGTGGATAGCCCATCAAGAGATAGGGGTAGGCAGAAAAAAATATTGATGAAAGTCATTAAATCAGATTTGAAGAAGTTTAACTTATCTAAGAATTTGGCTCAAAATAAAATGAAATGGAGAAACAGAATTCATTTAACAGACCCCAACATGGTTGGAATAAGGCTTTGATGATGATAATGATGAGGAGGACGCATCTTGGCGTATTAAATTTGTGTTTATGTTTGAAAATCTATGTTTAATTAGAGATTTAATATGAAGACCTTTCTTGTAAGGGGGAGTCTTTTCACTTTCCCTGGGATTCAAATCCAATTTGTAACTCTTCCATTCATTGGCATTCTTAGTGCCCAAATTCATTTCCATTCATGGTGCACATTCATTGAACCTCTCCGGACTGGCTATACAAAGGATCCCTCCCAGTCACTCATTTATACGAAACTCTCATTCATACGAAACTCTCTCTCCTCTTTAGATCTCTCTCTCTCTTCACTTTCTTTTGGTCTCCCACTCTCCTAAGGTATGATCCCTCTTTTCTTTGTCTCTTTCCTTTAAAAGTTATTATTATAGTGGGTTGCTTTGATTTCCTTCCAATGGTAACATAGATTTTTGAATTTTATCATGTTTGTTTTATCCATACCCTGTCACGTAAATCATCACCCTCATCTTCATCTAAGCTTCATCGTCAACATCATCCACCCATAAGGCCCATCTAGTCATCACCATGAGCCATACATCTGATCAGGCCACCATATGCCCCAGCCGAGCCAGGTTCAACCCATCAACTTGAACATGGACCACCTCCGATAAGTTCAGACCCCACCATATATAGTCAAGCTAGGCACAGCACACCTAGTCAGAGTCATCTCTAATGCAACAATTCGAGCCCATCTTCATCTTCTCTACTTTTGTTTCTTATTCTTCTCCTCTGTCTCTTTCTTCTTCTGTCCACCATCTTCACCATCAGTCTGATGTGCCTCTCTCTTTTACTTCTTTGCATAAGTTAAGACCGAAACCCATTTAAGGGACCCGAACCTTACTCAGAACCAGTACACCAGCCCATCTTCTCCTTCTTATTCTTTCTCCAAATCTGCTCATCCTTCCTCTTCTTCATTTTCTCTTCCTGTTTGGTTCGTGGTATGTGTTACATCCTTTTATGCCCATTGTAATAGGTGATCTTGACCTTCAGTTCTGTTCCGTGCAATGATTGCAACCCACAGGACTAAAACTCACCCTCCTTTAGAAACTCAGAAACATAACCCTCTGTCAGGTTTCGGTATCATCTTCTTCCTCCTCTTATTATTATTCTTCTCCTATTTTCCTTATGGTAATGAAACCCATCCGAGCCATCAACCCCATCTTTAACCTCTATGCTTTTCCACTTGATTAAATCCCATGGTCTGTCATTGCATGCAAAGAAAGCATTGCTCTATCAACTTGAAGACCTTGTTCTAAGGTCGTCATCATCATCTTTATCCTCCGGATCTAACTAGTCCCAGACTCAGTCCAAAGTTAACCTTGCCATAAGAGACCGAACCCAACTCAGAGTTTCTTTTTTTTTTTTTTTTTTTTTCATCTTCATCTGCAAACTGATCTATCTTTCCTTGTAACCAGCAGCAACCATGACTTCTTGTTTTCTTCTTCTTGTTTCTGTTTCTGCTCTCTCTTTCTCTCCTCCTTACTTTCTTCTTTCTTCTCTCTCCAAAACACTTGTGCCTACTGCAACAAGTTGCACCAAACCGAACTCATATTACAAAGCTCCACCTTGGCTTGATCTTCTTTCCTTCCTCCTTATGCACATCACTATTTGGAGTCCACATCACAAGAACAAAGAACCCACCGAATCATGGCCCAGTTAACCCATCTATTTAATTGAAACCACTGTACAACCCATTTCATGATCTGATGAACCCACATTTCATTATGTATATGTGCCCACATATTCAACTGATTTGCGGACCACTTACATATTCCAATATCTTTTAGCTTATCTCTGGACCCACTTGATTCATTTGCATACCTTTTTTTCATTAAACCTTATGGCCAAGCCTGACCCCCCGGATAAATATGTTTACCTGAACTTCTTAGGCCCATTCATTGATTTTTTTTTTCCAACATCATCCATTAACCAAAGTCCAACCCACTTAGCAATATGCATGAATGACCCAATTATTCCCACCCACTTGCATTACCTCACCCGAGCCCAAACCCAGATGTATCAACCCATGATATTTAAACCATAATCAAGCCTGACCCAAATCCTATAACTCTAAATGAACCCATCAGCAAGACTTATTTCCTAATATTCTTGCAAACCATCATTATCAGGGACCCACATCATGTTACCAGGACAATCAGGTCAAGGTTGGTTTGACCCATCACCCGCTATTACTCCCAGCAAGTAGTCTTATTATATTACTCTACTATTTGAGTTTTCACATTCCTTATCTTGATCATGATTTGAATTGTAAAATTTGTGAGATTACTAAAATAATCAAAGAACCACTAAGATGTTTGTTATCTTGGATTTATTTTGGATTTGTTTATTGCTTGACTTAATATTGGTTCTTTTTAACACCATCGTACCATAAATTGAATGTTTTGTGATTATTCGTGATTTGATTTGAACAATACCTTAAATTGTAAAAGTTTTGATTTTATTCCCCGAGATATTGCTACCTTCGATGTGATGATCATAGACTTGATATTGTTTCCTTTTTGATATCATCATGCCATAAAGTGAATTTTTTGTGTATTATTGGTTGAGATTTGTCATTTGGTTTGAGAGGGTTGAAATTTTTAAAGAATCTTGAAAACATTGGATCAATTCGTGTTTCCAACCTAACCTTTGTTTGTAAATGGAAATTATGAATTATTGGATTTTATTACTAGTAAATTGTTGATCTTAAATGTATTCTCTAAAGTATGGGCAACGCATTGTGATATACCCACACGAGGATTTTAGCGCCTTTTTGGGTATGATATTCGGATTGAGACCCCTTTGTGTGATATTACTAGTCCGCTGTTTTGTAGAGATTGCCGGTATCTCAAGTCTGGTGCTAACTTTGGATATGAAATTGTTTGTACCTAGCGGGTATCTTGTACTTGGTCCAAGCTTAACTTTGGTGAGCACACTATGTTTGCTTTTTTTTTTTTTTTGTACTGTAGAGATGCCCTATCTTAAGTTGCTTTTAGGATATTGCTACTAAATTGTGACATGCTTTAATTTTTTGCTGGACTATCATATATGCCCCTGTAATTTTGCAAGAAGTTGAACTTCATTCAATCCTAACTAATATGTGATTCAAGATATTCGAACTTATTTGATCATTGCTTCGATCTTACATAACTTTGTAATTTTGCTAAATCTAGACCTTGCCACATTTTAGTTCGTTTGTTCTCTACTCAGATTATTTGATTTTAATTTGATTAATCTCGCTTAATTCGATGATCATGCTTAGAATTCCATGCCTTTGAATCCTAACCAAATTTGCTATCAATTGAATGTTAACCGTTACTACGGTTTTATGGTTTGGTTACTTGTTAAGATTACTCACCCCATTGCTTTTCTCCAAATTTTGCAGTTGAGCCGAACGCCAAGGAGAAATAGTTTGTTGTGGGGGATGGGATTGTGATGAGATGTAGAAACTTTGGCATTAGGAATTACTGGATTCATTTAGTAGTTTATTTACTATTTTGAGACCAACATATAAATCATTGTTTAGTTGGAGTTATATTAATTCTGCATTTCAAATGGAATTTATTAATAAAATTTTCTTTTATTTTGATTATTGTGGACTTGTCGTGCATCGGGATTTGAGGGTCCGGAGGATATCAGTTTTTGGGGCGTGACACATATCATCATTAGAATCTCATTCAATCTCAATTTTCTATTCAGATTTCTTCACTGATTCTCTGAAAGCCCTCAAATAAATATCGGTATTCTTAGATTTTCTTTTATCCAAATGATTTGTTTCGAAAGTTTGAAGATTTCTAACCAATTGATTTACCGTAAAGGGTGTCTAAATCCTCGTTTTCTTCAATAGCATCCACCTTTAAATCAAACTTTAAAGTAAAAGACCTCATAATCTTCTTGACAATTTTTTTTTCAGAGATTTCTTCACCCAAGTTAAAAATAGAATTGACAATATCATTCATCTTTGCGAAAAATTCATTAAAGGTCTCATCTTCTTCCATCACAACTATTTCAAAAGATTTATTTAATCCCTTCAATTTAGTTTGCATCACTCATATACAGTTTGCAAGACATTTCATTGTTCTTTACAGTCTTACATGTGGAAATCCTATGAAACTCATTAGCAGTCACTCTATTATAAATACCATTCACAGCTTTATTATTGCAATTAGAGTTATGCTTCTTTTCCTTAGTCTATTGGTCTTTAGAGCAACTGTTTGCCCATCAATCGTAATTACACCACTCCAAATATTTGCTCAAAATTGTTTCAAATCCTTTTGATGTCTTTTCAATCCTAATTGGACTCTTTTTATTCTTATCATCTATCTAACTAATCCCTTTGGCTAATCATGAAACTTAAATGTTTGGCTATGTATATGGGTGACTCTTCCTAAAATGTCTCCTGTAAGGCAAACAATATCTATTCATTATTATCCTAACGGTGTATTAATTCCCATCCCTAAAATCTCTATTTTGCATTATTGTCTGTACCCACGTAAATTCGCTATTGCCATAAAGAAAATGTAAAATTTAAATTCAAAACTTGAATGTCAACTAATCTACCATCAACGGCAAATGGGTCGGGTTAGCAATGGGTTCAAGTTGTCCGCCCCCAACCCATTTTCAAAATGGGTTAGGATTCTTCAACCCGCACCTGCATAGGGTCAGGTCGGGTTGGCCCGCCTGAACCCGCATTATGTTATGAGTTAGTTAAGGTCAGACCAAACTAACTACTTCACTTGAATACTACAGCTCTCTCTTTTTCTTATTCTTTTTTTTCTTTTCAAAGTGGATTCATAGATTGTATTATTACAAAGAAATGAGATTTTATGTTTTCCAATTAAAGCACTTAACCACTATATTATCAAAGCTTTTCATGCAAATATTTATCTCAAAATGTTCAAATAGATATGTAAAGGTCGACCTTAGCTATTAAATGTAACTACTTTAAATATTAACTAACAATTCGAGTTTATTTATGAAGTATTTATAAAAGTAGTTATACTTTAAGCTATTGAAACCAATAAATATAAAATTTATTATCTTTTAATGCTTATATACTGAACTTTAAACATAGTCGATCAAGTTTTTAAAATAATCATTATCCATTATTTTCTATATACTTATTAATTTGATGATAATCATTATATAATAAAGCTAAATCCAAGAAAATATTCAACATAGGGAATTGATAAAAAACAATAATAAGCTACTATAATTTATAAGGAAATAATTTATTTTAAAAGAGATCAAGCCGATGAGCTTTACGTTTGCAAATGCAGAAAAAAAAGTTAATACTATCCTAAAAAAATCATATCTTATATTATTTCTAATAATGCCTTATGGAATTAACATATCTTATATTATTTCTATTAGCTCCTTATGGAATTAAATATAAACATAAAAGACTATATGTAGGTCATGCGGGTTAGGCAAGTAAGCCCTAACCCGACCTGTTTTTCTACTAGTTAGAAAAACCTAACCCATGCCCGACCCATACTCTGCCCGGGTCAAGTTATGCGGGTCATAGGCAAGTCGGGTTAGGGTTGGGTTGACGGGTTGAGCCTCATTTTGCCACCTCTGGTCCATCATGGTGCAAGAGTCTTGGACCATCCAACTGAATTTAAATTCAAATTTTCAATGCCAACTAAATGTACCTTCATGGGATGAGAGTCCAACAACCAAACTCTTTTAAACACTATTTCTCTCCCAGTTATTATTTGAAATTTAGGTTTTTCTTTCTAACCCACCTATTTTCTAAATTTGAAGTTTGGCGTCAACAGCCCATTTAAAAAAGAAATAAATTTTGCATTGGTCTTTTACAAAAATGAATGAATAAATAAATAAACATAAAATATTCCAATAACAAATCTATATCATGCTTGGGTTAGACCTTCAAAAATTCACATTAGATTTTGGTTAGATCAAGCCAAGCTTGTGACCCAAGTAAGATATGAGTTAGATCAATAATTACTGGACAAATTCAACATATAATAAATAAGTTCCTTTTTTTAGGTTTCTCATTTTATTACTTGATATTTTTATATATAAAACAGAAAATATTTTATTGCCTTACAAGATCTTTATATTCTATTTTTTAATTTCTTTTGTTTTGATATAGGTTGTAATTATATTTTTCTGGGATTTTTTCTTCAATTGTATCTTACTTTTTATTTCTATTCTTTCTTAATTTTTTTATTTACCTTTTGAAGCTAACTACTTATATATCTTTTATTAGTGCAGGCCCAATGTTATGAATATTTTTTTGTAGCCCAGTCTTAGTACAGGCCACTGTTGCTAGTCTAGAGTTAAAGTTTTACGACTCATGCTTGTAATCATCTTCTTCATTCATCTTCAGTAGTCAACAATTGATTACTTTATTATAATACCACATAGGGATGTTTCAAAGAATTAAAAGTTAGGATTGATGTTAATTTAGGAGTGGTCTAGTGTTTATTTGGACCACACATACTAAACAAATAATTTACAAAAAGTTCTAATACTTAGTTTAAATAAATCCATTTGAATCGAATGAGTCTTGTGAAGCATCTTTTGAGGATCCATATTATTGCTTTATAAAATAAAATACAACATGTGAATTAGTAAAAAAGACTATGACTAGCAAAATTTCAACTACAGCAATCTTACTAATAGCTTGATGGCAAACAAAGTTAGACACAATAATGAAACTCTGTAACTACTACTAGTGTGCTAAGGTATTTAATAGTGTCTTCAATATTCTAATTTCAAATCACAACACTATCAAATTAGCTTATTTTATTTCATCGTAACTAATACTTTAATAAAATGACAAAGTAACATTTTCCATGCATTCTTTTAGAAATGGTACAAAAAGATTGCCTTTTTGCATTGCACCTTGAATAAAGGACCGCAACATCATGGTATAGAAAAAATGTTTTATAATGATATTAATATTAAAAAATCACTTTATTACCATAGCCCGGCCTTAACACACGTTGGCCCTAGAGGATAGAATAAGGGCTTTGACATTATAGGCCACTTATGAGCGATCAGGGCTTTGGCTCAACCTAGGCCTAACCCACACATATGAGGGTAGGGTAATGGCTTACTCTAGACTAGCCCACCTAACCAGGGCCATTATAGGTGGTCTTAGAATTGAGGAATAGCTAGCCCAGCCCTAGCACGGCTTTGTCCTTGAAGATAGGATAAGGGCTTCAACATTATAGGAAGGTTATGGGCTCTAAGAGCTTTGGCTCGACCTAAGCTCAACCCGCATTTATAAGGGCAGGGTCATGACTTACTCCATACCAACCCACCTAACTGGGGCCGTTACAAGTGGTATCAAAGCCAAAGACAGCTCTATTTCTAATGGGAGAGAGTGTGACACCTTTTACGTGGATAATCTCTTGAGGCAAGACTAGCTCGCTTTGAGCGAAGATAGGGGAATCTATAGGGGTAAGAGTGTAGTGCTTTGATTAGTACCATGAGACTTTGTTTAGTTCTCACATTGAAAATATTCGAGTCCTGATCTTGGTATATTAGTGCAGCGTTGGCCTTAACTCGACATGAGGCCCTCTAAAATCGTGCGACAAAATTGGGTTGAAACCTCAAAAGTTAAAATGGACAATATCATACAAGTAGTGGGCTTAGGTCGTTACAGTTTATTTATGAATAATTGACCATTGAAGAAAAAGAAAGTTGTTGGAATGGAGTTGCCTCAATGGTCTAGCTCCTCTTTAAATAGATATAAAAAAAGATTTCAATTCAAAATCTCTGATAAAAATCATAAATGACCTACAAGATAAACCAGTTAATATTGAGTCTCCTTGTTGTGATAGCGTCTGTAATTTTTGAGGCTGTTGATCAGAAGCATAGTGGATGCCCAGCCTAGATTGATTATTTTCATCCAACACTTTGAGCAATAAAATATTCTCTATTTTCTCTAAGAATATGTGATCTCTGTGAATTGGCTATCATGTTTTTGTAGGATCTTAATATCTTTCCCCTAGTTTTTTAATGCCTGCATGTCCATCCATCCCAATTGTTTAGGGGCTTGCTATATGAACTCAAAAAAAGGACTCACTAAAGTCATCCGAAAAAAAAATAAATAAATAAAATACCTAAACTAACCCCACCCTTTTCTCTTCCCACTTACCTTCTCTTCCTCTCCTCTCCTTCCTCACCTCCCCCTCATCTCTCCAGCCCTTCCCACCTCCACCTCCGATAACAGTCGGCAGCTCGCTGCTGGATCTTCCTCTCCTTCTTCCTTTCTCTCCCTCTCCCTCCTCTCCCTCTTCCTTTCACTCCCTCCCTCTTCCTTTCTCTCCCTCTCCCTCCTCCTCTGCATTTTCCTTTCTCTCCCTCTCTCTCTTCCTTTCTCTCCATCCCCTCCCTCTTCCTCTCCTCCCCCTTTTCCTCAATCTCCTCTTCTCTCCCTATCTTTCATTTTCAACCTATTCGGCCCTGCAAGGCCAAATATTACACTTTTGTTTAGCTTTGCAGGACCAAACAAAAAAAGAAGGTTCGGCCAAGATTGGCTGAACAATCCAGGATTGTTTGGCGAAGACTTGGCTGAACATGGGGAGAGGGGCGCGCTATGGAAGGGGAAGGCAAAGGGGAAGCGGAAAGGGAAGGAAGTGGTGGGGAACCTCGATCTCCCTGTAGCAGGAAGATCAAGCAGAGTGGGAAGGGGGGGAGAGGGAGAGAAAAGGGGAGGAAGAGGAAGAGAAGAGGGAGGGACATGAAGAGAGAGGAAAAGGAAGAGGGGGAGGGAGGGAGATCCAGCTGCCGGAACCGCCAATCGTGGCCGGGAGGGGGAGGTGGGGAAGGGGAGGAGAGGAGGAAAGTGGGAAAAAGAGAGGGTGGGGGTAGTTTAGAAATTTTTATTTTTTTTAAATTTTTGAATGAGTATAGTGAGCCTGTTTTTGAGTTCATATAGCAAACCCCTTGTTGTATTATCTGTTAGGTCAACGTGCATGCTATCTTTCGCAGGAGTATTTATTTGCTAGGTTCAAGCACAGGTAAAAGTGGGTTGCATCTAACAAACAGTTGTTTATAAATATAACTCATAAAAGCGGCCCTGGATACATGTGGACTTTTGGAGGGATGATGCCATTTGGTATCAAGTTAGATTGATGATATTTTTTTTTTAAGGAAATTGATTCTTCTTCTCTTTCCCCTCTTTTTGTGCTTTAGAAATGAAACTTGGATTATGTTTATGTGTTGGTCTACCCCAAATAAGCAATTTGGGCTCTATTTGTTCTTATGAGCATTTCGTATGGCTTGAAAATTGTTAATTAATATTTCGAAAAATGGAACTTGGACATTATATGAAGTGATTTAATGTTGTAAGAATTGTTCTCACATAACTCCATGAGAAATTTTTATGGGGCCCACTTGTGGGTCCCACTTGAGGATGAGTTAAGGGACGTTGTAAAAATCTATGTAGGACTACCCCAAATATCAAGTTTGGCCCCAATCATATGTCCCTAACTCCTCCATACATGGCCTACAAATTCAGTCCATTTGAATAAGTGCACAATCAAGTAAATTCGAATAATCTGACCAAAACTTAAAGCATGTGGCTATAAGGAAGGGGGGCCAGTGTATTACAAGATTTGAATTAAGTGATAGATAGGTCCGACCTAGACTTCTTACAAAAAAAATGGTTATCATAAGATTATTTTTCATATATAAAATAGTGGCTTCTTATCAAAACATCTTTCAAAAAAGAAAAAATAACCAGCAATATAAATCAGGAGCTTTCTTTTATTTTTCTTTTGAACAATCAAAGGTTGAAAGTTGTGAATAAAGAACTGCGCTTCTCTCTCTTTTCCCCTTTTCTTTTGGACTATCTTGAACTAAAGATTGTGAATAGCCTCTTTGAGGTTTATTTTTGTGATTATGGAACACGCTATCTTTCGCTACTCCAGTTTTGGAAGTTGTAAACATTCTTTCCTGATTTTTGGATTATTATCCTTAAAAAATTAACTATTAGGAAAGACTATACTATGGTCCGCTCCGAAAATGGAAAGGAGCTGAAATCACCTTCTGGTATCTTAACTGATAGAATCAACTTGTGAGTTCTTTTCCATTTTGTGTTAATTTTAGAAATGTGGTTAATCCCTATTTATTCTTTGACCACTTTGCATGTGTGTGCAGAATGTACATTCTGATGGGTCAAATGCTCCAAAAAACTGCTGGTTTCTACGAGGTTTCTAGCATATTTCAATTAGGGGTGTTCATTGGCTGGCCTAGCCTAAGCCTGATTTAGGCGCAGCCCACTTTTGGGCAGGGTTTGGATATGTAATTAGGGTCCATTTTAATAATTAGGAAGGGCTTGAATTAAGTGATAAAAGCCCAAAGACCAACCAGGTCCAGCTCAACCTGTGTAACAAATGCATGTAATTTAATTTAATCACTACAAACAATTACTCAAATGGCCATGAAATTGATTAAAAGGCCAATATGGCTTGGCTTGATTGATTAAATGAGCATGCGTAGGCCTTAATTTTATGGCCCATGTCAGGCTTGAGCCAGGCCTCAGCCAATATTTCTAAAGATGGTTTGGGCCTAGATATGCCTTAGTCCAGCCCGGCCCGGCCCAACCCAACCCATGAACACCCCTAATTGCAATGCCTAAACGTTCAAAGTTGCTTCCTAAGGTGGTTAACATTATAACTAATAAGCTTGAATTCCAGTCAAATCATGATAGTCCTTCGTGCACGTGCATCAGTCAATTGAGCATCAATGGTTGTCAACCTATTTCCTTTTAGACCCTGTTTGGGTTTGACTTCATGCTAAAATGATATTTTTGTTACAAGAATAGAGAGGAGGGACAGAGGTTCTTGTTAATGAGTCTGTGTATATAATAGGGGGGTGGAGGATCTTATTTATAGAATAAGATTGCTTCCTCCCCAAGCAACCTAATAGGAAAAAACCCTAACCCTTAGTAATCCCTTTATCTCATGTGGGTCCCAATGTGGGCATCCACGTAGGATAATACATCTTACAACACTCCCCCTTGGATGGCCACCATTCAATAACAGTTGCCTCATTAAAACATTGCAAAGAAAAAACCTAATGGGATAAAAAACCAAAGCGAAGGAAAAAGAGTACAACTTTTGATAGGATCATTGATTTGGTGTTGGACGTGCATAATGATGCCTCATTAAAACCTTAACTAGGAAAACCCAGTGAGACAAAACCTAGAGAAGGAAAAAGAGTACAGTGCACATATGTCCTGGGTAGCATACTTCAGGATGCCTCCCCCTGATGACTACTCCCCCTGATGATAACAACCTTGTACATAATTAAGCATGTCAATCTCGTATACAAGTTTCGAGAATACGGATTTTTGGCAAAAATTTCGTAAACTGATTAGCCAAGTTGATGCTTGAACGAACTTGTTTGACTTCAATCTTGCTATTCTTCTGAAGCTCATGAGTGAAAAAACTTTGGTGTAATATGTTTCGTCTTGTCATCTTTATTGTATAATTCTTTAATATGTTGAATAGATGCCCCATTATCTTCGCAAATAATGCTCGGGGTACCTGTACTAAGAGGCAATTGACAAGAACTACATATTGCTGAGTTAAAGATTTTAACTACACACATTTCCTACTAGCATTATAAAGGGCTAAAATCTCAGCATGGTTAGAATAAGTAGCTACCAAAGTTAATTTTAGTTAAATACCAAAAATAATGATGGCATTGCCATTACGAAACATACAACATGTCATAACATTTGTATAATACCAATCAAAAACCTTGGTGCAAAACTATATATGGGAATCATATTCATAAAGAATTAAAAATCTCATTAAAACTTCTCTCGATTTGCGGGTCGAGATAAAATAGTCAATAGTGTTCTCGAGCTCTTCTGGAGTCCCGATTAGATTTTTAAACTTCTACTATTATAAATCCATTTAAGGATTTTATAAAGATACTTGGGCAAATGGAATTGTTTTCATACCCTTCTTTAAATAAATATTCACTAAGACGATTGTACCATATTCTTCTGGAATGCTTCAGGCTGTACAATGAACGTCTTACTTATATTGAGTACGTACTCTCTGACTTTGCTTCAGGCAAAGCAAATCCTTCGGAGATTTTTATATTTATGTCTGTGTATGTTTTCAATCCCAAGTTTCTGCAGGAAACCTTCATTCATTTTCTTACAAACACCCATTTGTAACCTACAGGGTTAACACCTTTTGGGGTTTGTACTATAGGTTCAGATACACCACGTTATTGAGAGACTGTAATTCGTTAATGGCATCTCTCTACTTTGGCCAATAAATTCTTTGTTGACATTCATTTATAGAATGTGGTTTTGTATCCCAAATATCATTTTCAATTTCCCTTGATATTTGTGTAGCTACCGCATATGCAAATGCGTCATCGATGATAATTTCATTTCTATCACATCTCTCTTTTGAATAATTATAAAGTATAGAGATCTCTTTATTTGTTGGGTACCCATTGCCTCTTCAGGGGCTTCCAGAGTCTCTTCTGGGACTCGTGTCTCTTCCGGGACAGTAATTTTTTCAGGAATTTTAGAGAGAGTGGATTTTGTCATAAACTCTTCGGGAGTATACCTCTTCTGGAGTATGATTGGGATATGATTGCTCATTTCGCCTTTCTTGGGGAGCTAAGTCCTTGAAACCTATAGATTTATCACGCTTCTGGCGTGTATAGATTCATTTACTACGATATTTGAAATTTGTCCTTCAGGGACACTAATTCATACTTGTCCCACAGAGACATTAATTCGTGCTTGTGTGTTCATAGCCGGTACATGTGACCTAGTCACTTTTACTGCATCATTAAAAACATCAGGGAATTCGTTTGTAATTAAGTGCACAATTCTCCGTACCTCATTCTCACATTGTGAAGTACATAAATCTAGATGAGATAGAGTGAAAGTATTCCATGCTAATTCTCGCCGTTCTTCAGGAATGGGTTGTTCTATAGGAACAAGGTGTTCTTCAGGAACTCTCTTATCTCCCTTTAACGGCGAGAAGACTGTCTCATCAAAATGACAATTAGCAAAAAATGAACAATGAATATATCTCCTGTCATTGGATCTAGATATCCAATAATTGGGGTGAAATATAACTAACGTAGAGTCTAAGTTCTGAGTTCATGCAGGTCACAAACCTACGCTATCAAGTCTTAAAAAAATGCCCAAGGAAGTGTACCCTAAGTTTAATAATTTGTGCTAATAAGCAGGATTTGATGGGTTCACTAATGTCACACTATATCATTTGCGAAAAAGATGGTCAATAGATGGTACTCTAAGGAGTACGTAACAGAATTATCAATAATTTGCCAGAGCATAGGACCCCTAGGGCAACCTAATCTATCCTGCCAAAGCATTAAAGCCTTAGGGTCACTAAGTTGAGGGCTCGCTGTAAGCTTCTGGCTTGACTTTGGCGTTTTGCTCATAATCGAATATGATTCGATTTTTAAAGATTGTCTTGTAATATAGCCCTACGGCCTGATGAGAATGCACGTAGCTCTTCTAATATCAGCTTCTGGCTGTCAATATTAGTAATAATGTACAAATACCATTATGTAGACTCTTTCGGAGCATTCAAGTATTTGTACGAATACAGCTGTGATCGATGCCATGCACGAATGAAATACTAACTTAGAGAAAAAATTTCTGATTTTTTTCAATGTATTGTGTTTTGTTGCACTGTCTACCGGACATATATTATCCTCAGTTTCATGCATTCCATGATCCATATGGCAAGTAATAATAAACTCACATAACTAGTTAATCGTATCATAAAAATAAAACATGAGAACATCAAAACAATTTACCATTCAGAGCAAATATAGTATGCAAATACAAAATACGGGGGATAAAAGAATAAGTCTAACATCAAACAAAATATTGAAAATTGAATTCAATATTCGAACTCATAAAAGTAATTGTAGGCCTTCTAGACCATGCTTGGTGGTTTGCCCAATTTCCAAACAAAATGCCTTTTAAATCACCTCTCATGGAGTGGTTGTTTTCATCACTACTGAAAAAAAAACATATTATATCTACCTCTTCTAGAGGAATTTTGATTGATTATTTTGGCATTTATTTCAAGCATTGGGTGTATGATCATCTGCTGGTGATCATCCTTGTCTAACAAGGATATAATGGCATAGAAAATAAGAGCATATGCCATATCCTTCAGGGATATCTTATTTCCGACTTTGATAGCATCATCAAGCCTTTTCGAGTATCTAGAGATCGATTTACCAATTACAATCATTAAAAATAGAATTTCCAGTTCTCAATATCCAATGACAAAGTATAATAAAGAATTGGCCAATTAGAAAGTTAGAACTTCGGGTTCTTAACTGACGAATTAGAACTTCTAGTTCTGTCAAGACTTCAGGCTAGTGATAGAACTTCAGGTTCTTAGAGCTGCTGGTTCTATCAAAGTGTCAAGTTTGAATCACAACTTTTAGTTTTGTCAAAACTTCAGGTTTGATTATGAATATAAATCTTCAGGTTCATATTTCATATCTTAGAACTTCTGGTTTTAAATAATTTATGGATCTTCGGGTCCAGGTTATTCAGTTGATATAGAACTGCAGGTTCTATTATATTGAACTACTGCTTCTGGCAATAACAAATTCATCAAAACTAAAGTTTCATATAATCATATAGTGATAATTATACCGAAATAATTATATCAAGTATGCAGTACAATGTTTATAGAATTTAAAAATAAATGTGTGTGAGAAACAGAAGTATAATGTAGAACTTCAGGTTCTTAACATCCAATCAAAGATAATAATAACAATGTGATGAAGAATTGAGAAATTAAAGTTTAGAACATCGGGTTCTCAACTTAAGAATCAGAACTTCTGGTTCTAAATTAGAATAGTTCATGGATCTTTCAGTACGAGTTAGAACTTCAGGTTCTAGATTAGGATAATTCATGGATCTTCAGGTCAAAGTTAAAACTTCTGGTTTTAAATTAAAATAACATACAGAAATGCAAGTTCAGATTATTTATTCGATACGGAACTTTTAGTTCTAAGTATCATATGAAACTTCGAGTACATATTGTGGATTTGAAAACTTCTAGTTTCAAAGTAAAATAACTAATAGATCTTCTGGTCCGAATTCGAAAGAACTTTTGATTCATAGACTAAAATAATTTACAGAACTTTGAGTTCGAATTATTGATTTCATGTAGAACTTCTAGTTCTAAATATCGTATGGAACTTCGGATTCCAATTACTTATATAGAACTTCTGGTTCTATTTAGGATCCATGATTTTCAATTTTATCATGATCTCTTTTTTATAAGAAATAATAAATTATTCATCACAAGTATTAAAATTATAAATACTTGCAAATTTAAAATGACAAAAAATAAATGCGGGTGTATGATTATCAAATCAATAAAAGATCATAAAATAAGGAAGAATTACTTAACCTTTGAATTATCCTACTTTTAGTGCTAATACATAGATCTGCTCGCGAGCTTTCTGTAGGTGCAAACGGATCTCAAATCGGACTCCGGAGAGTCAAGATATCACAGAAACAAGTTTCTATCATCGATCCGATCAAATTTACCTTTGACCGTACGGCTAGCTGACGTATGCTGACATCAGCAACTGACACACGGGCTGGATTGCTACAAAACGGTTTCAGGTCGACCTGACCCGACCTGAAACAACATTGCTTGAACTGTTGGGTTCTGCAAAGCGTGTCCGATCTGAACTGACCCAGACCTGACCTGGACTTCTTGCCGTCAGGTTCGGGTCAACCTGACCCGACCTGAATTGCACCTTTTGCCTTCTGGGTTGGACTGAGCCTCATGAGTTAGGTCAACCTAACCCTATCTGACCAGACCCATAAAACCAGGTACCTTCTTTCTCCTTCATCACTCTGTTTCCTGCAACAGGGATTGCCGGACATCACCACGTGCAATGGGTTGCTGCTGTAGATCTGGAGGAGGAGGCGTTGGCACCGGAGCCATGGATGAGCACCAACGCTGGTTTTCAAATCCACCATAGAAATCGTTCATCCAGAAGCAACAGTTCTTCCTCCTGCAACACCGAGCAGGCTCCGGTTTCGGCTCGGCTTCTTTTCCTCTGGCTCGACGTTGTCGAGATCGCCGGAGATTTGGCACACTGCCTCAAGAAGGAGGTCCAAGTAGCCTCCGTTCTTCTGCTCGTTTTGTTCCTGTTTTACTTCCTCTTTGGTCGAAATGACGGGACCCGAATCGCTAGCTTCTTCGATTCGGTCTTCCTCTTCACGGTCGTAACCTCGCCTCCGGATTTTCCTATGCCGCTACAAATGTAGCTAGAATCTCTCTCCTCCACCGTAGGGTCCCCCGACAGAGGACCTAACTGCAGGTACAAGTCGATCTCGATTCGATCGGACAAGCTTCTCTCCGCCGCTCCCCGACCGATCGCCTTAGCCTCCGGGTGTTGGAATCGCCGATCCGTCGAGTCAATTGGATCGTTCGAGGAGTCATTAGGATGAGAGGCGATGATCTGTAAGATCTTCTCCAAATAGGTCTGAACTGTGGAGCGATAGCGGATTTTCACGGAAGGAAGAGATGGAGAAAGAAGAGGAAGAAGAGGAAGAAAAGAACGGGGAAGAGAAGAGAGCTTTGTGCTCTGATAACTTGTTACAATAATAGAGAGGAGGGAGAGAGGTTATTGTTAATGAGGTCTGTGTACATAATAGGGGGAGGAGGATCTTATTTATAGAATAAGATTGCTTTCTTCCCAAGCAACCTAATAAGAAAAAATCCTAATCCTTAGTAATCTATTTATCTCATGTGGGTCCCAATGTGAGCATCCACCTAGGATAATACATTTTATAACAATTTTGACTGATTTTAGCTTTTCAATTTTGAAACCTCATTGTAGAGGCATTTCATTTCTAATTATTTAGGAAAAGAAAAAAGACAGTCATTTTTACTTTCTTAGCTCTAAAAATCAGAATTGTAAGTCCTTTGGCTATCTATAAGTAAGGCACTAAATTTCTTAGAAATTCAATTCTCTTATTGATTCATTAAAAAAAAAAAAAAACCACCCTATGGGTTTCCTAGGAAGTGGATAATAATGTGGTTGGAGAGAAATTCGGCATGGTAACAAATCTTTAAGGCTCGTTTGGTATAGGGATGGCAATTGATTGGGAATAAACAGACCTTGCCCCACTCGAATCCAGGGCGGGTTTGGTAGTAATTTTTTTGATGCTGGGCAGTTTGGATTTTGTTACCCCAACCCGCCCAACCCTGCCATTTGAGTAAGTTTTCCTCTTATATATTTACGTAGTTACTATTCTAACAAAAAAAAAGAATAGTTGAGAACTTGAGAGGTAATGTTATCAGCTTGAATAGCCCAAGCTTCCAAGTGCATCAACTGAATGTATGTCCTTTTTTGACATGCAGGTATCCCCGTCATAAGTAATGGCTCAAGAAATTGGAGTTATATGAATAAAATGTAAAATTAGATACACAGTAAGGGCATTTTAATAATTTGCAGCGGCGACCTCTTCCACCAATATGTTTCAGATTTAAATTAATGTTTGCACCATTCATCGGAGGGCTGTATGGACCCTGAATGCAAATGGCAGATGTTGCTTTGTGGCTTGTGAATGTGGACCATCCATAAGGTTACTCCGCGTAGATGTGTACTCTGATAAGCATCTTTTAATTTCACATTCATATGCTAAGCCACATATGGGATGTCTAGATACCAGTTTGAGGTCTATCATACTAAATAGAACCTCTAGCCTTTGAGACTCATCAAATAGATTAATTCGTTTTAGCCAACCTCTCTTCTTCATCCTCAGTACATTCTTTATTCCAAGGTCCTTCTGCACAAAGAAGTAGAACAGGGTTAAAGCAATCCTAGTGGTCTCCGCCTTAATGCAATACTATCCCCAATTGTAACAATGAATATTGGTTGGACTTCACAAGCCCAAAAACGTCATATCCAGATCAACTGATCACCAAGTACGAAAACAATGGGCTAAATTAACAATAAGATTAACTCTAGTTACTTATAACTCTAATTACTTGTACTCGGTCATAACCTATGTTACATGGACTCCGCATTAGTATCGGATGCGGATGCATATCAAGTGCAGGTGCGCCTCAAAAAAATATGTTAAATACATTAGAAATGAAGTATCGACATGAGTATTGGGTGCGGGTGCGTCATAATTTTAGACGAGTTTGTATATCATAGGTCATAACAAAAAACAAAAACAAAACAAAACCCAAAAAGTTTGGATTGATTGCTCTATGGCCTTCCATCACTTCTCTAGAAAATAGAGGGTCTCGCTTCATTCCCTCATGGTCCACATCACCTGTAAAAAAACCGATAAACTTTCCAATTCAATATAAAAACAATATGAAAAGATATGATTGCAGTATACCTACAAATATATACAGAAAAATTATGATGTAGGATGCACCACAAATGATGTAATATACCAAGTGTTTAACAGAATATGATTGCGGTCATATCTCATGCATGTTTCTTTATAATTTCCTCTGCCAATCATCACATGGCCTATAGAAATATCTGGCTATCATGGACTTGGAACTTGAGTGAAGGTAATGATGATTTCACTCTATTTCTCTCATTTGGCACAACCAAGTGAGTCTAGAAAATGAGGAATGGAAAGTTATCTTAGTTCAGAGTTTGGTTTGACTAACCTGATAAACAGTTTTCATCAAAATATCCCCAAAATCTGGCTTTTTGCTCGACCTTCTCTTTTACAACACAGCTTTGCATTTTGATGGCAGCCTCTTCTTTGTTTGTTCTGAGAGTATCACTTGCGGATTTACTTCCTTTTAGACCTGCTTCACATGAACCATTCCCTTCCTCATTCGGAAGGCTTGAGCATACCCGGCAACCATGAATTGATATCAGTGACCCAACCTAGAACCAGAGATTGTCAAAAATAAGTAAGAAAGGATTTGAAATTAATTTGAAATTAACTCCCATCTGTAATAATATATATGAATTAGGAGCGATCTTACTCAGTAGTAAATGAAGATGGTCACTGGATGTCATCATGAGTAGCACTGAAAACCTATTACAAAAAAAAAAGTAATATAACTAAATTTTAAATCAATGGTATGCTACGCACAGGCTCGGATGAAGAAGATGATGGGTTTTATCTGTGCTCTTTGACACCAAACAACACAGGCAGCAAGGTCAAATTTCGATGCAACTTCCTTTACCACATTTAATATGAATGCATATTAATATTCACAAGTTCAGTGCCCTGATGCCACAAGAATCCAAAAAAATAAAATATGTTTATGTTAGATATTACAATTACAAATATCAAAACAGTGCCAGACCTATTTTGGCCGCGTACAGAAAGCAAAGTAGCAATCCATGTTAGGCATAACCCTGACTTTTTTAAGGATACTAATTCAAAATAGCACATTTTGTATATAAGGACACAACAATGCCAAAAAGACATAGCTTCTTGTTGCACTTTAAAGTACAAAGGAAATCAATTGAACTCCTGGCAGAAATTAAAATTTTGATTTGAAAACTAGAAAATAGTATGGCTTACTTTGGAGGAAAAAGAACCACAAGGTTCTTTTTAAGGGTACTAATTCAAAATAGCACATTTTGTATATATGAACACAACAATGTCAAAAAGACATAGCTCCATGGGGCACTTTAAAGTACAAAGGAAATCAATATAACTCCTGGCAGAAATAATGAAAAATCTGATTTGAAAACTAGAAAATAGTATGGCTTACTTTGGAGGGAAAAGAACCACAAAGTTCAGGAGCACGGTACCACCTGGTTGCCACATAATCCTGCATACAATTCAACATAAGAAAAAGAAGGGCTGATGAAATAAATAAACAATGTAAAAATTGAATAAACAAAATGTTCCGAGAACAATAAAAGATTCCAATTAAATACAAGAAGCAATAAAATGCCACAATTTAAGACTATAAAATATAAATACATTGTTTTAACTCATGATTTGGATGAGACACATGTAGTCCAAAAAATAGCTGATGGGCATCATTGAATGATACTCGGGCAAGACCAAAATCACAAATCTTCATCTTGCAATTTGCATTGGCTAGAATATTCTGCGGCATCAAATCACCGTGGAGCTTAGGATGTGCTCCACCATGAAAGAATGACAAACAATGCTTATATAAAAAAAGCTTGATAGTATCTCAATAATGTGCAAGTATGATTGCATTCAATCAGGAACCCCAAATTCGCAACACTTAGTATAACAAAAACTTTACAAACTAAGGCATGTGCTTGAGTCAATTCACTAGCACTATGCCTTTCTTGAAAATGGCTGCATATTCAAAAACAGTGAGATTTCAACCATTAATGGAAGACACATGGAGCCAACATTGCTGGGCCAATGAGGATCAAAGCAGTAACTCACTCGGGAGCTTCAAAGTATTTAACAGCTACAAGGCAACCAGCATAGTGCCTGAGATCTCTCTTTTTTTTTTTTTTCCAGGTTGTTGGCAGAGGAGAAGTTGAAGGAAACAGAGGGTCTATTTTCATGATGTAAATGGCAAACTTCTTTCCCTAGTAGAATTGCCTTCACAGCAGCCAAAAGGTCAATGAAAGAGAAGGTTGCAAGGATGGAAAAGACAATATAATACAGATTCAAAGGGGCAGAACTCTCACTACTAGAACTTGAATGCACCATAAAACTCATCCTGGATGTCAGCCCAAAAGCAGGTCTGTCAAAAGAAAGAACTTTGGCACCCACCACCTAAGAGAGCGGCTTCATTACTTGATTCCATGAGAGCACTGAGGATCCAAAACCATGCAGTAAGCTCATGGGCAATCCTACATCTTTATAACAATGGATGTTGTATTGAATGATCAGCTACTTCTTCTTCATGACATATTTTGTGGTGTATCTGAACTCCTCTAAAACTGCAAAAGCAACTGGTCAGTATCAGCTAACATATCTGCTCTCTCTCTCTCTCTCTCTCTCTCTCTGAGCGCTTTTTCTTGAATACATAAACCCAACACGTATTCAAGAAACCAACCAAAGCTACAGAGACAAGTCAATCATCGAAAGCAGAACGAAACAGAGATGAAATCGCAAGGGAAAAAAACAAACAAAAAAACACCCTACCTGGCCCTTGACCTTGATGTTGATGTGAGCGAACTGATGAGATGCCGATACAGGTTGATCCCTAGGTTTTGAATCGATTTCTGTGAAAGAAAGAAGGTCCGGATCGATTTCGCTGGAGATCTGATTCAATACTCGATTAAAGAGGAGAGACCGAATTCGATTCTCATGGGCCACCTCGATTACAGCAAAATGTTTGGATTTCTCTGCAATTTGATTTTTCCGTCTGAAACCTGTATGTCTCATGCTGTAACAATATCTATCCAAATCATATGAAATCAAAGAGGACCGGGGCTTAGAGAAAAGAGAGACCGGTTTTGGGGAAGTGGCGCAGCCCTAGATCTTGGATGGGTAGTAGAACAATCTCTCGAGGGATTGTTCGAATCCAAGGATTCAAGGCAGTCACGATGATAATATAGAACGAGAAAATCCTGCACAACTGAAATTTTTATTGATAAAAAAGCATCCCTAATACAGTGAAGTATTCCTCCTTATAAGGAGTGATCGTTTCTAAACATAGAAGGACTAATTCTAAGCAAATAAGACCTACTAAATAAGAAATAGATAAAAACAAAATAGAAAGTGCATCAATCGGGATCCTTGACTTCTTCAAGGATCAATCGGATGTCCTCCGAGCCTGTGATCTGGGCCGGACTTGGGTTCGGCCTGCATCAGCTCTCCCCGGCTTGGAAAAACTCGACTCCGGCGAGTTGAGCACTTGATATCTCTCATAAAGATTAGGATTGAAGCGCTGGAAGTCAGTAGCTGTAATCCACGTAGCATCAGAGATAGGACGATTCCGCCAGCGTACATAAAACTTCTGATAACCTCCTTGACGTGTAGAAACAATTTGATCATCAAGGACATCAATAATTTCATCAGGAGGTGGAGAATTAACTGGTAAAGAAATAAGCTGCTCTTCATTTTCTCCTTCAGTTTCATGGCAACGATAGAGAGTAAGATCCTCGACATTGAATGAAGAACTGATGCCTGAATCAGTAGGGATATCAAGAATATAGGCGTTGGAATTAATCTTCTGGAGAATCTTGAAAGGACCTAAATTACGAGGGTGTAATTTCTTGTTAGCTCCAGGTGGCAATCTCTCAGGTCGAATACGCACCATAACCATATCGCCTTCATTAAATTCAACAAAACAACGATGTTTATCAACGTGCTGCTTATAAACATTATTGCTGGCAGATATATGGCGACGTACTTCATTATGGACTTGCTGCATATGTTGGAAGAAAGTTTCAGCATCTGCACTCACTCTGGCATCAACTGGTAACGGAACAAGATCAACAGGGAGTCGAGGACGAACTCCTGTAACAGCTTCAAATGGTGAAAGTCCAGTTGATCGGTTGACAGAATTATTATAAGCAAATTCTGCCATAGGGAGCACTTGATCCCAATTTGTAATTCGGTCACGTACAAGACAACGTAACAATTGGCCAAGACTTCTGTTTACCACCTCTGTTTGTCCATCAGATTGAGGGTGATAAGCAGTAGAGAAATTAAGTTTGGTGTTAGACAACATCCATAATGTCTTCCAGAAGTAGCTCATAAACTTCGTATCGCGGTCAGAAACAATAGTTTTGGGAAGCCCATGTAGTCGAACAACTTTTTTGAAGAATAATTTGGCCACCTTGTAGGCATCAGCAGTTGCAGTGCAAGGAATGAAGTGTGCCATCTTTGAAAAGCGATCAACAACAACGAAGATGGAATCAACCTTTCTAACAGTCGTGGGTAAACCGAGCACAAAATCCATGCTAATGTCTTCCCAAGGAGTATGTGGAACAGGCAAAGGCTGATAGAACCCAGTATTCTTCTTGTTTCCTTTTGCAATCTGGCATGTTCGGCATCTTTCACAAATATGAATCACATTGGTCTTCATACGAGGCCAATAATATCTGTCACTGACAAGAGCAAGTGTTTTGTCGCGACCTAAATGTCCGCTACATCCACCTGCATGCAACTCTCACACAACATATTCACGAATAGAAGTGGCTGGAAGACAGAGTTGCGTACCTTTGAATAGGAAGCCATCATGAAGACTATAATGAGGATGTTGAATATGACTGCCATTAAGGAGATCCGCATAAATAGATCCAAAATCTTTGTTGGCTGCATAATCTTGTTTGATTTGCTCAAAACCAGGCACATTAATAGACATGGCAGTCAAAAGATGTTTTCTCCGGCTTAATGCATCCGCAATCAGGTTTTCCTTTCCAGCTTTATGACGAATGCTAAATTTGAATTCTTGTATATATGCACTCCATTTAGCTTAGTTAGCGCTGATCTTCTACTGAGAGTGTAAATGTTGTAGAGCATCATTATCAGAGTAAAGCACAAACTCATTTGCAATCAAATAATGTCTCCAGTGACGAAGTGTTTGGACAAGTGCATAGAATTCCAGATCATATGCATTATACTTTCGCTTGGCATCAGAAAGTTTCTCACTGAAGAAGGCAATAGGATGTCCTTCCTGGCTAAGGACTTCGCCAATGCCAACATTTGAGGCATCGCAAGCAATTTCAAATAGCTTGCTAAAATCAGGAACTTGCAGAACGGGCGCTGCAGTAATCTTTTGCTTGATCTTCTCAAAAGCCCTGGTGGCTGCATTGGTCCACTTGAAGTCACCTTTCCTCATGCAATCAGTAATCGGAGCCATCATAGTACTGAAGTTTCTGATAAACCTTTTGTAAAAATTGGCAAGACCATGAAAACTGCGAACTTCAGTAAGGGTAGTAGGAATTGGCCAATCAAGAATAGCGCTTACTTTTGCAGGATCCATCTTAATTCCTTGTGCAGATACTACATATCCCAAGAAAACAACAGAGTCACTCATGAAAGTGCATTTCTTGAGATTGATATAGAAATGCTCCCGGCGGAGAAGTTGGCAGACCTTATCTAAATGCTGAAAGTGATCTTCTTTTGACTTGCTGTAAATAAGAATATCGTCGAAGTAGACGACAACAAATTTTCCAATATAAGGCTGCAATAATTGTGTCATAACCCGCATAAAAGTATTAGGAGCATTGGTCAAACCGAAAGGCATAACCATCCATTCAAAGAGACCATCTTTTGTTTTAAAGGCAGTTTTCCATTCATCTCCTGGTCTTATGTGAATTTGATGATATCCACTCCGCAGGTCGATTTTGGAAATATACATGCACCAGTCATCATATCTAACATATCATCCAAACGAGGGATAGAGAAGCAATATTTTACCGTGATTTTGTTGATTGCACGGCTATCTACACACATTCGCCAACTTCCGTCCTTCTTCGGAGTGAGAAGTGCTGGAACACCACATGGACTGAGACTTTCCTTTATATAACCTTTCTGAAACAATTCATCAACTTGCCGTTTTAACTCTGCATGTTCTGCTGGACTCATTCGATAAGCAGGTACGTTAGGAAAAGAAGCTCCTGGAACCAAATCAATAGCATGCTGAATGTCCCTTAGTGGGGGTAGTTCCTTGGGTAACTCATCAGGAACTAAGTCGGCAAATTTGTCCAATAATGGCTGCACTTCCTGAGGACTAGCCTGAGAATCATCAGCAACTTGTTTAGTAACTAAGGCATACATGACACCTTGCTCTTTGCTTTCAATTTCAAATTTCCGCATGGTTAAAATATGCGATGTAGGAGAAGCTGCGGCAGTGGCGGGAGAAGAGGTAGGAGAGCATGGCGGAGTTTGTAATGGATGCAGCACGATACGTCTACCTTTCCAATTGAAAGCATAGGTATTGTGTTCATGATCTGTGATCACTTTAAGCTTCTGTAACTATGGCCGCCCGAAAAGAATATGTGTAACGTTCATTGGGATGATGTCACAGAGAAGAGTATCTTCATAATTGCCAATCTTAAAAGGCACACAGCATTGCTGACGAACAGGAATAGAATAGTTATCAACCCATGCAACTTTATATGGCGTTGGATGCTTTACCGTGGGAAGTTTAAGCTTATCAACTGCTTCTTGGGAAATAACATTCATAGCACTTCCACCATCAATAATCATATTACATGCTCTGTCCATACATCTAACACGAGATCGAAAAATAAAAGCATGATTCCAATCTTCTTCCTCCTTAGCATCTGCTACTAGCAAACGACGATCTAGAAAAAGAAGTGGAATACCATCATCAGCGTCTGCATAATCTACCTAATCTGCTTGATCTTCATAAGGAGGATCTATATCAGCGTGCCCTGATTCGACATGCTCATCATGCTGAGTATCAATATCAGGCTCATTGGAAGTATATAAATTACGATGAGGGCATTCATTGGCATAATATCCTCGTTGCTTGCAAGCATGACAAACAATATCCCTCCTGTCTATTCTGGCATAAGCACGATTATCAGATTGGTTCTGTGGAAACCTCTGATTCTGTTGGGGATTCATCTGTCTTTGTTGAATGCCCGGCCGAGGATTCTGAGGAGGCTGCTGAACTTGACGCTGAAGAGGAGGCCTGTAAATTGTTGCTTGATTGTGATTATAAGTAGGATCAGGACCTCTTTTCATGGAAGACTCCCCGGCTTGAAAAAGATTACGCTTCCGCAACTGAATTTCATGTTGGGCTTTGCGGGCTTTATTGAATATTTCATCTACTGTGGCATAATCAAACATTGCCACCTCTCGTCTGATATCAGCACGCAGATTATCCCTGTACCTAGTGATAGTCAGACGATCATCAGTCCTCAAGTTACAGCGAACAATGTATTCGCGAAACTTGTTGGTATATTCTTCCACAGTCATAGTGCCTTGCTAGAGACTCAGATATTCTTGGTGAAGTGTATCCATATAATCAGAGGGAAGAAAATTGCCCTTGAGTTTTTCTTTCATAATACTCCACCGGAGAATCGGTTGGCCTACTGCAAGCTCATTATTTTCAACACCATACCACCAAATACGAGCAGGACCCTTCAGTTTAACCTTGGTAAAGGCTATCCGCTGTGCATCATTCATACCATACCAAGCAAAATAGTCTTCCAAAGAATTAAACCAATCAACAAAAACTTTCGGACTCGCATCACCACTAAAGTCAGCAATTTCAATTTTGACTTTCCTAGTGATGTCATCAGGTGGGGGTGCAACATGGTGAGCTTGATGATCTCGTTCAGCCAGAAGGCGCTCCATAAAATCACGAATGGATTCATGATTGTCAGGTCTTTCTGGTTGGATGGGCGTGTAAACCATAGATACATTGGAAGATCCTTCTTGACTAACAAATTGCTTTGTTTGTAGCTCAGCAATGGCAGTTTCTACAATTTTGAGACGTCCCGTGACATCTTCTAATTCTTGACTTAGTTTAAGGATGGTTTCATCCCTCTGGCGGTCAGTCATCCAATGCTGAAGATCATCACCACGCCTAGGCATGGTTGCTGGTTTTTTTTTTTTGGTATGTAGGAGGGTCGCGGGTCGGTGGGCGGGCCGGACCAACTTAGGTCCAATTGGAACCCGGCACGGGTTCTGGAGTTTTCTTGCTCAGTCTGTGTGCAGAGAAAGGAAATTAAAAAAGAAGAGGGAGTGGACTTAGCTGATGAGCGGACGAGGAGAAAAAAAAACGGGGAGGTTGGCGATGGAAGCGTTCGTCGACCGTGTGCTTGGCCGCTGCGATGACGGTGACGACGAAACGGCTGGAGGCCACCGCTGCTGCTGACACGGTTGGAGGCCGCCGCTGCTGCTGACGGTGTCGACGAGGCCAACGTTGGAAGTCACCGGTGCCGGGTACTTTGTCTTTCCCCTTTCTTCTCTTCTTGCTGCGGTCTGCTCTCTCTTTTTTTTCTTTTTGTTTTTTTTTTTTTTTGCTCTGGGGGGAATGGACTGCCGCTGTCAAGGGTTGAAACAGTGGTCGAAGGGTGAAAAGACTGCTGGTGTGTGAGTGGAGATCAGAAGGGGTCTCAGTTCAGGATCAGGGATTGAGGGAGGAAAGGGGCGAGGAGTAGAGAGGGGGTTTAGGATTTGAAGAGGGGGGGTGGTGCGGGAAAGACCGAGAGGGATTTTGGTTTTAGGGTTCGGCTCTCCGATCGGGTGGTTGGGTGTCTAGTGCGTCCGGTAAGTGAAAGTGGGAGTAGGGTTTTGGTTGTTCGGCTGATAGGGTTAGAGATTTGGGAAGTGGGAAGTAACAGAGAGATGGGTTCCGGTGGTTCGACTGGGACAGAAAAGGGTCGTCTGGGATTTTTGCAGGGTCTGGGGTGCTCGGTGGTGGATCGGGGGTATGAACAGGGGGGGAGTCCGGGATTCTCGGTGGTGGATCGGGGTTACGGCAGGGGGTTGGGTGTCACAGAGGTTGGTTCCGGCGAAGAGGTTTGGGCTGCTGTTGGCAAGGGTGATTGCCACTGGACAGCAGATGGAAGGATGGATTCCGGGAACGACAGAGTCTCCCGGCGACCGGATCTAGGCTCTGATACCAATCTGGCGCAGCTCTGGATCTTGGATGGGTAGTAGAACAATCTCCCGAGGGATTGTTCGAATCCAAGGATTCAAGGTAGTCACGATGATAATATAGAACGAGAAAATCCTGCACAACTGAAATTTTTATTGATAAAAAAGCATCCCTAATACAGTGAAGTATTCCTCCTTATATAGGAGTGATCGTTTCTAAACATAGAATGACTAATTCTAAGCAAATAAGACCTACTAAATAGGAAATAGATAAAAACAAAATAGAAAGTGCATCAATCGGGATCCTTGACTTCTTCAAGGATCAATCGGATGTCCTCCGAGCCTGTGATCTGGGCCGGACTTGGGTTCGGCCTGCATCAGGAAGAGATCTGAAAGTGAGCAGAGAGAGTGATATCGGAGAGGGTAATTTCGATGACGAAGTGGTAAAAATATAAATAGAAAACAAATGTCATATAATGGCAAACAAAAGTAACTGCCCCCATCCATATGGACCATATCAAATTAAAATCTCTAGCAGCGAAATTTCTCTCCTTGTTGAAATGTAATTTTTCAGCAGAAAATTATAATTGCTAGTTCTTGTACTTGGCTTTAGCAGCAGACACAAACAACTATCACCATATGTGCGGTAAAAAAATCATGTCCCCCAAAGCATAAACCTCATCCAAAGTGTGGTACACGACAATGGCCACACATGACCACCACCATGTTTTTTCTTTTCCATCCAATTGAAAAGCAGTGAGTTCAATACTTCTGTTGAGAGTGGGGAAAAAAAACCAAAAACCCCACAGCTTATTCTCATTTCTGGTTTTGTAAACTCAAGCTCGTTCCTTCCTTTCTCTAGCAAGCGGGAAGGGGGCAGAGGCAACGGCGAGGGGTCACTCATTGAGAGAGATGACGCAGTTAATTTGGACAACTCTCAGTGCTTGTCATAATCTCCCATGCCAAATAGGGATTGGGAAAGAGGGGCCAAAATCTGATCAGAAGTGCTTGAGCCTCTTCCCATTGTTTCTGCCCTTCTTGGAATGGGAAAGATGGTTTTCAAGTCAAAGTTGAGATGGGCGGCACATGTTGGTTTGGTTTTCTTAGTTTTTTTTATCTCTTTTCCCATTTCCTTCTTGCTTAATACATGGAGAAAGCATTGTTGGTGGCTAGCTTTCAATCATCATCTTCTCTTGGAGACCTAGATTCCAGAATGCAGATCTTGCTGGAGCTTTGGAATGGACAGAATCCATCAAAGATTCCATTATCTAATGAAGGTTTTTTTTTTAGGATCTTATTAGAAAAAAACCCTTCCATGTACACTAATCATAATCAAGTCCAAATCTTTAGCCTGCATTGATCCGGTCCATGGGGCTTAATTGTGTGCAAAAAAATAAATAAATAAAAATTTTAATGTATGCCTGAGTGACACCTCATCATCATCATCATTGAAGCCTTATCCCAACCATGTTAGGGTCGACTACATGAATTCTGTTTCTCCAATCCATTCTATTTTGAGCCAAATCTTTCGATAAGTTAAACTTCTTCAAATCTAATTCAATAACCTCCATCAATGTTTTCTTCCACCTACCTCTACCTCTTGATGGGCCATCCATCTATATAGCCAAACTTTTTTTCACCGGTGCCATTACCAGCCCATATTCAACACGCCTAAACCATCTTAAACAGGTTTCTCTAATCTTTTCCCCTATTGGTGCTACCCATAAATGCTCTCGAAATTACTCATTTCTAATTTTATCTTTCTTAGTTTTACCACACATCCACCTAAGCATTTTTATCTCCCCCACATCCACCTTATGTCTATACATCTTCTTAATCAGCCAACATTCTACTCCATATGTCATAGTTAGTCTAACCACTGTACTGTAAAATTTGCCCTTCAATTTCATTGGCATGTGTCTGTCACAAAGCATTCTAGAAGCTATTCTCCACTTCAGTAATCCAGCTTTTATTCCATGCTCCACATCTTCGCTAATCTCTCCATCCTTACTAATCATCGAACCTAGATATTAAAAACAATCTCTACGCGGTATGTCATGGGTTTTAATTTTGACAGTGATTTTAACACTTTGTATATGTCCATTGAAGTTGTAATCCATATCATTAGTTTTTGTACGACTTTCTTTATAACCTATAGATTATAATGCCCCCCACCATCTCTCGAGTTTTGCATTTACACAATCTCTTAATTCATCCACCAATACTATATCATCACATATCCTTAAAAATTCAATGTAACCTCTAGAGACATTCATTTTCTTCAAAACCCACCAAATTAAATTCCTCTGTACCCTATTATAGGATTTTTCTAAATCGATAAAGGCCATGTGTAGATTTTTCCTTTTTGCAAGATATTTTTCTATTAATTACCTAAGTGAAAAGATAGCTTACATAGTTAACCTTCTTGGCATAAAAGCATATTGATTTTCAGCAATCTTGGTTTTCCTATCATTGACTTCATAGCCTGAGTGACGCCTATATACGAAAAAAAATGCAAAGAAGAAAAAAAAAAGAGGATAAAAAAGGAAAGGAAGAGAAATAAAGAAAGAAGAAAAAAGGAAGAAAGGAAGACGAAGAGAGAAATAAGAGAAGAAAGGAGAGAGGAAGCAAGGAAGAAATAAAAGAAGAAGATGAGACAAAAAAAGAAAAAGAAAAGAGGGAGAAAAGAAGGGATTAAAAAAAATTTTTTCCTTTTTTCCTCCTTTCTACTCTTCTTTCTCCTCTCGACTTCTCTTCTTCTTCCTTTCTTCTTTCTCTTCTCTTCTTCCTTTCTTCAAAAAAAAAAAAAAAAAGAGAGAGGAGCAAGAAGAAAGGAAGAAGAAGAAAGGAAAAAGAAGAGAAAGAAGAGATAAAAGAAAGAAAAAAAAAATCTTAATCCCTTCATTTCTTCTTCTCTTTTTATTCTTTTATTCTTTCCTTTCTTCCTCTCTCTCTCTTCTTCCGTTTTTCGCTTCTCTTTTTCTTCCCTTCTTCCTTGTTTCTTCTTCCTTTTTTTTCTCCTCTCTTGTTCCTTTCTTCTGTTTCCATTTTTTTTTAATGTAGGCATCACTCAACCACACATTCAAAAAAAAAAAAAAAAAAAAAAAGAAAGAAAGAAAATTGCACACGACAGCGCCCATGGACACAATCAGTGTACACTAAAAATTCAGGCCTGATCGTGATTAGTGTACGTCTAAGGGGTTTTTCTCAGTAAAATCCTCTTTTTTTTAGTTATGTCACAGGAAAAACAAGTTTAGGTCATCAGGGGCTGTGGGCCCCATTCCACACCGGATGCAAGATCAATTCCACACATTTGGTGGACGACTGTAGGGCGACCCTAGGGTTGGAGCCCTTTTGGATTCCATCCATTGTAAAATAAAAAAGTCCCTCTCTCCTTCATCCCTAGGAATTTTTTTTCTTAAACTCCCAATAGAAGCATCAAACTCGCCCCTGAATGGCAAGTTCGATGCTCCCCAATTAGATGAGAAAAAATTATGATGACAATTGCCATGCATTCACACCTTGAGTGAAGTTTATGATTTAGGTGTCCCCTTACATGATTTTTTTGGTAAAATCCTCTTTTTTAAATTTGTTTCCGTCTCCCATTTTACTGTTTAAATCCAACAATCTGGACTTCTCTTTTTCTTTACTACTATACCCCTCCCCTCCCTTCCTATTTTAATATCCCATTGTTTCTTTGTTATTCCACCAACCCTTCCACCCCCTCTTATCCAAACGACACCCACGTCCACGTCCACGTCCTCCCCCGCCCCAACTCTTATGTTTCAACCCCACTTCTAGTGCTATCAATTCGGCCCTTTTGATGAGGGGGCTCCACGTTATTTGAATTAAGTAACTATTGCTAGTGTGCTAAGGTTATTTTATAGTATCTTTTGTTAGTGTCATTGTAAGAATATGTTGTGAATTACGTGACCAAAGTGTAGTTCAGCTCTAGAAAGACCTACTTACATCTCTGAAGTTCAAGATCAAGTTAGATCAAGGTAGCTCGGGGTCTATCAATGAAGATCAAGCAAGTTCAAGGAAGATCAAGATCATTCAAGAAGATCCTCTGTGAGTGCCAAGGGATAAGGTAACAGTGACCCCTAGTGCCCGTAGAATTAGAATAGGAAAAAGGGTTTCTAACACCCTCTCTGTGTACTACGACTTGGACCACGGCTAAGCCGTAGAACCTACGACTCACTCTCCAGAGAGAATATTTTGAGACATTTGTTCTACGGCTGCACCGAAAAAGGGATACGGCTAAGCCGTAGTATGATTCACGGCTAAACCGTAAAATCCACGGGCCACTGTCCAAAGAGTGCTATTGGCCATATAATGCCTACGGTTGATCTTACGGCCAAGCCGTAAGGCTTTCACGGCTAAGCCGTAGTATGCTTCACGGCTAAGCCGTAAGGTTTACGGGCCACTTTCCAGAGAGCAGTTTTGGGAGATTTCAGCTTACGGCTGACCCACGGCTAGGCAGAAAGGTACACACGGCTAAGCCGTAAGCTTAACCGTAAGAAGGAATGATGTTGAATATGGTCAAACCAGCCGTTGGATGTTGTCAGAGCATACGGCTAAGCCGTAGGCCATTTTGTTCTCAGCCGTAGATCTAACCGTTGGAGCTTTTATGTATTTAAAGGGGACTTCTCCTTTCTTCCCAACACATTGTTTAAACTGAGTAAAATCCCAAGATAGCTGAGCCTTTGCACCACTAGTAAAACCATACTAAAAGCTCCCACAACCACCTACTCTACAACTCTTAAAGTGCTATTATTGTTCCAAGAAGAGTAGTTGTGCATTTAGAAAAGGCTTCATTCAATCTGAGAAAATCTTAGCTTTCCAAACCCTCTTAAAAGCTCTTCCCTTGGCTGAACACTCTGTAACACTCCGACCCGAGTTGACCCGGATTAGTGGGTAATTGCGTGTGTTTTTATCGCTAAGTGTGTTTTGATTTTGTTTGTTTTTGGCTTTGAGTCGTAGAGAGATCGTTTGGGTTGAGTTTGACTTGGTCTAGTTCGTTGAGCCCTTTTTCGTAATTTTGGCTTTTGATTGCCTTTGTCAGTTTTGCGTCATTTTGACATCAGCGCGTGTATTTCGCTGAGCTTGTCGATTGTCGTAACTGTCTTGGATCCGACTGACTTCGTTTGTTTTCGTTGGACCGTCATTTGGCTCAAACTGATATTTGTATAAGCTAATTGGACTTGTTTGTAAATTTGGCTCAAATTAAGTATAAATATCCCAACCACTCCCTTTTTCTCTCGATCGTCTCTCAGCTCTCGTTCTCTCACTCTCAGCTCGTCTCTCTCTCGTCAGCTCTCTTTCTCTCCTTCTCCTTCTCTGTTCGATTGCTTGTGGGAGGAAGGAAGGAGCTTGTTCGCGTGTGTTTCCCGGTGGACTGAGCCAAACAACGTGTGATTTTCGTCCGTGAGGCAAGTATAAGCCCAAGATGTGTGAACATCGATTGATAGTGATTTGATTGTTGTGTTTTTATGCTTCATTGTGTTTCTCAGTGTTAGACAGCCCTATTGAACTCATTTCACTGTTATCTTGCTGTTTCCAGCCAGTTTGCACAGTTTCTGTATGTCTGTAGTGATTTCAGGAAAATGACTCCGTGCACTCACGGCTACGCCGTGAAATGTGCTACGGCTAAGCCGTAAAATGGCTTACGGCTAAGCCGAGACCCAGCCGTAACCCAAACCGTAGAACAGTACAGACTGTTAGCTGAAAATAACTGGATATTGGCAATTTGCCATTCTTCTACGGCCCAGCCTGATCTAAGCCGTACATTGTCTTACGGCTAAGCCGTGGACCCGGATACGGCTGAGCCGTAGAGCAAAATACGGTTAGGCCGTAAATCCGGATGGATATTTGGGGAACCTCAGCTCAGCCGCAGTGCATATTACGGCTAAGCCGTAAGATGCCACGGCTAAGCCGTAAGGTTACCTACGGCTGCACCGTGAGACCCTGAGAATTGAATGAAAAGGGACTAGGTTTAAGCAAAAGACCGCATATGACTTTCATGTTAGAATGTAGCTAACCTGGACATGCCCAATGGAATGTTTGAGTGACATGAATGATCTCATGGGCTGTGAATCATTCATGCTTGTATCCAGCTGTTTAGCACCTCCCCATGGGTGTTGGTTTAAGGGACTTCGGTGCACACTCGAGACACTGCAACACTAGACAATGGTGCATCGAACAACTTAAAACTACATCAACATGCACGGTTAGAGACACTGGATACTTAGTGTAGGATTGGCTTGTAATTGATCCTTGATTCGTATAAGTCCTGGATTGGTTTGAATTGTACAGCATATTGATTTCGGTTTATGCCCTCTTATGTGTTCTGCGCTGGACCTCTCGATTCTGTGGGAAATGCAGCAACCCCAGAGCGAAGCCCGGGCGGAACCATTCTTATTGTGTATTGTGTTTACCGTTGCTCTATGGGAGTACTTGCATCAGTTATGAGTCAGTGATTGTAATTGATACTCATTGTTAGCACTTCTTGTATGTGTTTATGTACCTGTTTGTGTACATTCAGTATCAGTATCATGTTCGATGCACTTCCTATTGTTATTCAGCGCGCTATGTGAGATCTGTATGTGACATGATATGATAGGATTGATTGAGTGAGGTGCATCATCTGATTTGATTGTGATTGGTATTGGCACTACTGAGCCTCAGCCTTAGGATACCCGACGGGGTTAACTTTGGTTTAGTTTAAGTGTTTACCTCTGCAGAGTGAATTGTCCTGGGACTCCGGACCCCGGGAACTAGAGACCCATGCGTGCCCTGGCCCGGTCGCTGGTGTTCTCATCCTGATTGCTCTCGTAAGGGAGAAAATGGCCAATGTAGAAGCCACTTGATTGTTACCTGTTTATGATCCTGATAGCATGCTTATTCATTGCATAAATTGTTTAGTATACGAACATGCTTTCTATGGATATTGCATTATGATCATTGTTCAGTATTATTCAGTATTCGACACAATCCGTGTTATCTTCTTGTTGGCTTCTACTTTGCTAAGTCGTTGTGCTTGTGTGTTTGTCTTGTGTGTTGCAGGCTCAGATCCCTCTTCCGATCCTGCGTCGGTCGACCCGACTCCAGGAGAGGCTTGCGAGGCCCCCTCCGGCCTAGAGGAGTGGACTTGATCCATCCTCCAGAGTACGGTTTGCATCATTTTGGGTTTCCCCATTCTTTGTGTTGGAGTCTATTGAGGGGACTTTTTCTGTAATTGTACTGTGGGCTTGAGTGATATCTGTGGGCTTGAGTGATATCTGTATATTGATTGTTGATCGTTGTAAGCCCACTATATTGTCATACGTTCTTGTATTGGTTCTTATTGCCCGTTCATGGTATTTTGTAATCTCCCATTGTCTTCTGGTATATTGTGGTATGCCTTGATACGTACAGCTTCCGCGTACAGTTGTTTGCACGTGTGAATGATCCCTTGTGTGTGTATGCTTGGACGGGGTCTAGGTGTGCATGCACGGGAGTACGTGTGTCATTGGGTAGACTTTCTCTGACCCCCGGTCCCTGGGCTCGGGTCGTGACATACGTATTGTATGGTATCAAAGCATTGTCTCTCAGAGCTTTGTCTTTCAGGGCCTTGTCTCTATCTTAGTGTGTAAGCATGTAGGCATATAGGACGTGGTGAGATTTCGTAGTCCAGTTCTGGACTATTGTGTTTGGTCCCTTTGTCTTGTGAGTCTGTGTGAGTTACCGAGTGTGATAGCAGCTTGACTTTTGTGTTTTGCAGGTTATGGCATCGGGATCTGGAACACACAACAACAATGATCAGGGAGATAACGAGAGTGGGTCAGCCGCTCCACAGCCACTCGTGAATTTTGATGAGCGCTTCTTGACTATGCTACAGGCGATCCATTCTTTGCAAGCGCAGGTCGTTTCGATCGTAGACCGACAGAGTCAAATGCCAGTTCCGCCTGCAGAGCAGCCAGGGGTTTTCCAGCCTAGAGGGAGCGATCCGAATGCGTTGTACGACAAATTCAGGAAACGTGGAGCCACAGAATTCTATGGTAATGAAGATGCATTGAAGGCTGATCAGTGGTTAGAGCATACTGGAGATCTCTTCTCGACCATTGTTTGTGATGACCGGCAGAAGGTTATGCTTACGGCCTCGATGTTTCGAGAGGTAGCAAAGACCTGGTGGAAGAGTGTTAGTGCAGCATATCTGACTATGCCTAGTGAAGCAGTGTGGGAGACGTTCCAGAAACAGTTCAGAAGGAAGTTCATCCCTGCTCATGTCCGGCGTGTGAAGGAGGTTGAGTTTCTGGCCTTACAGCAGCAGCAGCTGACCGTCTCAGAGTACATTCACCGTTTTACCCAGTTGTCCCATTTTGCTGAGGACATGATCAATACCGAGGAGAAGAAGGTGAATCGTTTCATTTCTGGTCTGCATCCGAGATATGCGAATTTTGTGACTGCTTTTCAGAGACCAGCTACTTTTGATGATGCGGTCGATAGAGCACACGCTGCGGAAGCCAACCACCTAGCAGAGAGAGCTATGGACTTTAAGAGGAGTGCCCCAGTGAGTTCCAAGGGACAGATTCAGAAGAAATGGAAAGGGAAGCAAGGCACTTCGAGTTTCTCCGGGAACAGATGCGAGTTTTGTGGATTTGGACATCCGACGGAGAAGTGTTGGAAGAAGTCTGGAGCTTGTTTGAGTTGCGGATCTATGGAGCATAAGATAGCTCAGTGCCCGAAGACCAGGACTCTCCAGTCATCTAGATCTATGGGGTCATCCAAGTCTCTCAGTTCAGCAGCTTCGAACAGCCCCCATCCGTCTCGCCAGAGCCAGAAGCCACAGCGTCAGACTGCTCGCGTGTATGCAGCCTCCCATGATCATGCAGAAGATGCGAAAGTGGTGGAAGGTAAAGTTCTCATTGCCCGAGCTGAAGCACATACACTTTTTGATTCGGGATCTACGCGTTCGTATGTTGCACCTCGTTTTGCGGAACAGTTACCGCAACCCCCTCAGCCGCTACCCTATGTGTTAGTAGTGTCCACTCCCGTGGGCAAGAGAGTGGAGTGTAGTGTCTACTACCCTCTGTGCGCCGTGGTGATTGAAGGTCGCCAGCTGCCAGTTGATTTGATTTTGTTGTCCATGTTGGATTTCGATGTGATCCTTGGAATGGACTGGCTAGCGCGGTATCGTGCCTGTGTTAACTGTTACAACAGGACGATTTACTTCGATTTTGCGAAAGGGTTTCGTTTCGAGGGTAATCAGGAGAGATGCCCGAGGCGTGTCATCTCCGCATGCAAGGCGGATCGTTTGATACGCAGAGGTTGTGCAGGATTTCTTGCTTTCGTCTCGGAGAAGAAGGAGGTGGCGCAGTTGAGCAATATTTCGGTAGTACGTGAGTTCCCGGATGTATTTCCGGAGGAAGTACCCGAGTTACCCCCTGTCCGAGATGTAGAGTTTGCGATCGATCTAGTGCCCGGTACAGCACCCATTAGTTTAGCTCCTTATCGTATGGCCCTTGCTGAGTTACTCGAATTGAAGGCGCAGTTGCAAGATTTGTTGGAGAAGGGCTTCGTACGGCCGAGTGTGTCACCGTGGGGAGCGCCAGTGCTGTTTGTGAAGAAGAAGGACGGTACCTTACGGATGTGCATAGATTACCGGCGATTGAACAAAGTCACGATCAAGAATAAATATCCATTGCCGCGTATTGACGAGTTGTTTGACCAACTTCAAGGTGCTGCCTATTTTTCTAAGATTGATCTGAGATCGGGGTATCATCAACTTCGGGTGAAGGAAGACGATATTGCGAAGACTGCTTTCAGGACACGGTACGGACACCTTGAGTTTCTCGTGATGCCATTTGGATTAACCAATGCACCTGCTGCCTTTATGGCTTTGATGAACAGGATCTTTGCTCCTTTCTTGGATCGATTCGTGGTGGTCTTTATTGATGACATTTTGGTGTATTCGAAGACCCCAGAGGAGCATGAGGAACATCTACGTCGAGCCCTGCAGTTGTTGAAAGAGCATCGCTTATATGCCAAATTGTCAAAGTGTGATTTTTGGCTCGAGCAGGTAGCTTTTCTTGGTCATACCATTTCACGAGATGGGTTGGCAGTGGATCAGACGAAAGTAGAGGCAGTGATGAATTGGCCCAGCCCGAAGACTGTGACGGAGATACGGAGTTTTCTTGGATTAGCTGGATATTATCGTCGCTTTATTCAAGATTTTGCCAAGATTTCAGCCCCGTTGACCCGATTGACCAGGAAGAATGTTCCTTTTCTGTGGACGGACGAATGCGAGTGCCATTTCCAGATGTTGAAGGAGAAGCTGACTTCGGCTCCAGTTTTGACGTTACCAGATGGGCATGAAGGATTCATGATCTACTCTGATGCTTCTCGAGTTGGTTTGGGATGTGTTTTGATGCAACATGGCAAAGTGATTGCCTATGGCTCGAGACAACTTCGGGAGCACGAGAAGAATTATGCCACGCATGATTTAGAGTTAGCAGCCGTCGTTTTTGCGTTGAAGATGTGGAGACACTATTTGTATGGCGTGAACTTTGAAGTGCATTCAGATCATCATAGTCTACAGTATCTCTTCACGCAGTCTGAGTTGAATATGAGACAGCGAAGGTGGCTTGAGTTGATCAAGGATTTTGATTTCCCCATCAAGTACCATCCAGGGAAAGGCAATGTTGTTGCAGATGCTTTGAGTAGGAAGTCGGAGATTCTTCAGGCTTTGGACAGCCTTTATTTCGTGAGGCATGCTCAGCCAGTGGAACTGCAATTGGTGGAGAACAGTTTGACACTTGCCAGTACAGTGAGCTTTCAGCCTGACATCATTCAGCGTATTAAAGACCAGCAGTTCGAAGATGCGATGTTGAAGCGAATTCGGGATAGCATTGCAGATCGACCAGACTTTCGTTTGGAGGGTGATGTCTTGTACTTCAGGAATAGGTTATGTGTACCAGCAGTAGATGCTTTAAAGGAGAGTTTGATGACCGAAGCACACCATGCACGTTATTCTATGCACCCTGGAAGTACGAAGATGTACCGAGCTCTCAAGGACAGATTCTGGTGGAACAACATGAAAAGAGAAATTGCTGGGTTTGTTGCCAGATGTTTGACTTGCCAAAAGGTGAAAGCTGACCATCAGAGACCTCCAGGTTCCTTACATCCATTGCACATCCCCCAGTGGAAATGGGAGCACATTACGATGGACTTTGTTTCGGGTTTACCCCTGACGAGCAAGAAGAACAGTGCCATTTGGGTGATCGTGGACAGACTGACGAAGACAGCCCATTTTCTTCCATTCAAGAAAGGCATGACATTTTCCGAGATGGCGAAGAAGTTCGTTGATGAGATAGTGAGATTACATGGTACGCCCGTGTCGATTGTGTCAGATCGAGATAGCCGCTTTGTTTCTTCGTTTTGGAGAGCATTTCAGGAAGCCATGGGAACGAAGTTGAGCTTTAGTACGGCGTATCACCCGCAGACTGATGGACAGTCAGAACGAACTATTCAGACGCTCGAAGACATGTTGCGGGCCAGTGTGCTGAATTTCGAGAAAGAATGGGATTTGCATCTCTCGTTGTGCGAGTTTGCGTATAATAATAGTTTCCACGAGAGTATTGGAATGGCACCCTATGAAGCTTTGTATGGGCGGAAATGTAGAAGTCCTGTTTGCTGGGAAGAAGTTGGAACAAGGAGTTTCCACGGACCGACGATCATTGCTGAGACTACAGAGAAAGTTCAGAAGGTCATTGACAATTTGAAGATTGCCCGATCGAGACAGAAGAGCTATGCAGATACAAGAAGAAGAACCTTGACATTTCAGGTTGGAGATTGGGTATTTTTGAAAGTCTCGCCGATGAAAGGTACGGTACGGTTCGGTCAAAAAGGCAAGTTAGCGCCAAGATATGTGGGTCCATTTGAGATTAAGAGCCGGATTGGTGATCTAGCGTACAGATTGATTCTACCCGTGGAGTTTTCTGGAGTACACGATGTTTTTCATGTGTCTATGCTTCGCAAGTATGTTCGAGACCCGACGCACGTGATCCGATATGATGATATTCAGATGCAACCTAATGCGTCATACGTTGAGCGTCCGCTCCGTATTGTTGGGACTAGAGAACAGCTCTTGCGTACGAGGACTATTCGATGGGTCAAGGTACTTTGGGAACATCATGGACCTGATGAAGCCACGTGGGAATTAGAAGATCAGATGGCGCGTCAGTATCCTTATCTGTTTGCTCAGGTACGCTTTCATTCCGAGGACGGAATGATGTCCAAGTGGGGGAGGATGTAACACTCCGACCCGAGTTGACCCGGATTAGTGGGTAATTGCGTGTGTTTTTATCGCTAAGTGTGTTTTGATTTTGTTTGTTTTTGGCTTTGAGTCGTAGAGAGATCGTTTGGGTTGAGTTTGACTTGGTCTAGTTCGTTGAGCCCTTTTTCGTAATTTTGGCTTTTGATTGCCTTTGTCAGTTTTGCGTCATTTTGACATCAGCGCGTGTATTTCGTTGAGCTTGTCGATTGTCGTAACTGTCTTGGATCCGACTGATTTCGTTTGTTTTCGTTGGACCGTCATTTGGCTCAAACTGATATTTGTATAAGCTAATTGGACTTGTTTGTAAATTTGGCTCAAATTAAGTATAAATATCCCAACCACTCCCTTTTTCTCTCGATCGTCTCTCAGCTCTCGTTCTCTCACTCTCAGCTCGTCTCTCTCTCGTCAGCTCTCTTTCTCTCCTTCTCCTTCTCTGTTCGATTGCTTGTGGGAGGAAGGAAGGAGCTTGTTCGCGTGTGTTTCCCGGTGGACTGAGCCAAACAACGTGTGATTTTCGTCCGTGAGGCAAGTATAAGCCCAAGATGTGTGAACATCGATTGATAGTGATTTGATTGTTGTGTTTTTATGCTTCATTGTGTTTCTCAGTGTTAGACAGCCCTATTGAACTCATTTCACTGTTATCTTGCTGTTTCCAGCCAGTTTGCACAGTTTCTGTATGTCTGTAGTGATTTCAGGAAAATGACTCCGTGCACTCACGGCTACGCCGTGAAATGTGCTACGGCTAAGCCGTAAAATGGCTTACGGCTAAGCCGAGACCCAGCCGTAACCCAAACCGTAGAACAGTACAGACTGTTAGCTGAAAATAACTGGATGTTGGCAATTTGCCATTCTTCTACGGCCCAGCCTGATCTAAGCCGTACATTGTCTTACGGCTAAGCCGTGGACCCGGATACGGCTGAGCCGTAGAGCAAAATACGGTTAGGCCGTAAATCCGGATGGATATTTGGGGAACCTCAGCTCAGCCGCAGTGCATATTACGGCTAAGCCGTAAGATGCCACGGCTAAGCCGTAAGGTTACCTACGGCTGCACCGTGAGACCCTGAGAATTGAATGAAAAGGGACTAGGTTTAAGCAAAAGACCGCATATGACTTTCATGTTAGAATGTAGCTAACCTGGACATGCCCAATGGAATGTTTGAGTGACATGAATGATCTCATGGGCTGTGAATCATTCATGCTTGTATCCAGCTGTTTAGCACCTCCCCATGGGTGTTGGTTTAAGGGACTTCGGTGCACACTCGAGACACTGCAACACTAGACAATGGTGCATCGAACAACTTAAAACTACATCAACATGCACGGTTAGAGACACTGGATACTTAGTGTAGGATTGGCTTGTAATTGATCCTTGATTCGTATAAGTCCTGGATTGGTTTGAATTGTACAGCATATTGATTTCGGTTTATGCCCTCTTATGTGTTCTGCGCTGGACCTCTCGATTCTGTGGGAAATGCAGCAACCCCAGAGCGAAGCCCGGGCGGAACCATTCTTATTGTGTATTGTGTTTACCGTTGCTCTATGGGAGTACTTGCATCAGTTATGAGTCAGTGATTGTAATTGATACTCATTGTTAGCACTTCTTGTATGTGTTTATGTACCTGTTTGTGTACATTCAGTATCAGTATCATGTTCGATGCACTTCCTATTGTTATTCAGCGCGCTATGTGAGATCTGTATGTGACATGATATGATAGGATTGATTGAGTGAGGTTCATCATCTGATTTGATTGTGATTGGTATTGGCACTACTGAGCCTCAGCCTTAGGATACCCGACGGGGTTAACTTTGGTTTAGTTTAAGTGTTTACCTCTGCAGAGTGAATTGTCCTGGGACTCCGGACCCCGGGAACTAGAGACCCATGCGTGCCCTGGCCCGGTCGCTGGTGTTCTCATCCTGATTGCTCTCGTAAGGGAGAAAATGGCCAATGTAGAAGCCACTTGATTGTTACCTGTTTATGATCCTGATAGCATGCTTATTCATTGCATAAATTGTTTAGTATACGAACATGCTTTCTATGGATATTGCATTATGATCATTGTTCAGTATTATTCAGTATTCGACACAATCCGTGTTATCTTCTTGTTGGCTTCTACTTTGCTAAGTCGTTGTGCTTGTGTGTTTGTCTTGTGTGTTGCAGGCTCAGATCCCTCTTCCGATCCTGCGTCGGTCGACCCGACTCCAGGAGAGGCTTGCGAGGCCCCCTCCGGCCTAGAGGAGTGGACTTGATCCATCCTCCAGAGTACGGTTTGCATCATTTTGGGTTTCCCCATTCTTTGTGTTGGAGTCTATTGAGGGGACTTTTTCTGTAATTGTACTGTGGGCTTGAGTGATATCTGTGGGCTTGAGTGATATCTGTATATTGATTGTTGATCGTTGTAAGCCCACTATATTGTCATACGTTCTTGTATTGGTTCTTATTGCCCGTTCATGGTATTTTGTAATCTCCCATTGTCTTCTGGTATATTGTGGTATGCCTTGATACGTACAGCTTCCGCGTACAGTTGTTTGCACGTGTGAATGATCCCTTGTGTGTGTATGCTTGGACGGGGTCTAGGTGTGCATGCACGGGAGTACGTGTGTCATTGGTTAGACTTTCTCTGACCCCCGGTCCCTGGGCTCGGGTCGTGACACACTCATCTGAAGATCTTCATCACCAAGGTGCAAGAACAAGTGGTCAAGGCTTGGAGTTAGTCTTTCAAGCATCAAGAGCACCACATAAAACTAAGGTATACAATTCCTTGTTTGGGTGTTCTTCTCTATATTTCAATTCTCTTTGCTGTAGTTGGTGGAAGACAAACCACCGCATCAAAAATTGTTGTAGTTGGTGGACTAGATCAAGGATCAACCACCTGATCAAAAATCCAATTGGTGGAAGACAAACCACCGGATCAAAAATTATTGCAAGAGGTGTTTGTTATGAAAGTACCTCATAATTAGTGGAACCAAGAGAGATTCCTTTTGAGAGTGGATGTAGGTTTAGGACCGAACCACTATAAATTACTGTGTTTATTGCTTGTTGTGTGTGGTGCATGCCTTATATCCTTTTTACTTGTGTTGATCATCTCTGTAAGCTATATCTTCCTTATTCGAATAGCATTTCTATATACTGTCAACACACACAACTTTGAGCATCTCTCTTGATCTTGCTTGTGGACTCTTAATTTTAATTATTTCACTCTTATAAAACCTCTTTTCTGGAAAGAAATTTTTAATAGTCCTATTCACCCCCCCTCTAAGACTTGGTGAGATCTAGCTGTTGCACTTTCATCTTTCATATCCTAATCTAATGTCACAATAAAATCGAATAAACTTATTTCATTTAATTGTAAGTAATATTTTATAAAAGGACAGAAGAGCTTATTTTGTGGATTCTTTACATTACTCGTCAATTAAAAGAATGTTAGCTTCATGGTATAGAGAAACTATTATATATAATAAAAATATTTAAAAAATCATCTCTTTCGACCTTGGCTTGACCTTGGCCCTTAATGGTGGGGTAATGGGTTTGATATTATAAGCTCGCTATCGACTCTAAGAGCTTTGGCTCACCCTAAGCCTGGCCCGCATATATGAGGGTAGCATATGAGGGTAGGGTAAGGGCTTTCCCTAGCGCAGCTCAGGCCCAGCTGTTGGACGACCCTACCCACCCTTCTTTGCAAGTTAAAAAAAAGTGACATTATCCTTGATGTAAAATATATATATATATATTGGTATTGAGTGCATGCCTAAATATAACAATAGAACTTTATGTTCATTATTGTTCATAAGAATATTTGATTTCGCTTATTTGAGTTTTAAATATCATAGTAATAAAATTTCTCCAACTAATGTACCCTTTGATATTTGACCTAAGTTTAGATTTCTGGTGCTGCCTGCTTTACGATATTTGGTATTTGCCATTAATCTTTATTTGATATTTGTCCCCAGCGTCTTTTTTTGTTTCTAGAAACATTCAACTCATGGTTTATTAATATTATTTTATTTGAATTAAGATTAGAATAAACTCCATCATTTTAATTTGAAAGTTTAAAAAACTTATTTTTTCCATAGAAATTTGTTGCACCAAACAAGGAAAACTGATTTTCACCAAGTAATTTGCAACCACACCAAACAATATTATCACCAATTCACCAAGGAAAATAAATTTGCACCAAATATGAACTTTCATCCCTCTGTGAAACTCTTTTTCCAAAGAATTTATTTTCATGAAATTTGCTGACTTGACAATTTCCTTTTTACATGGAAAGGGTGTGTACACAAACGTGCCCTTAGACACAGAAAATACTGTCCACTACTTGCGTTTAATAAGTTTTGTGGCAAGCAAGATGCTTCATTGCTAACTAGGATGTGATAACTTAAAAAATTGCAAAAAAAAAATGCTACTTTTAGCAACATACAATATTATCCGCTACTACACTAATTTCTTATAATATAATTTTTGTTATTAGCGGCAGATGATAAAAACTTTCTCCAATAACTGTAAATATTAACAAAACTCTCAAAGTAGTGGCAGAAATTAATAGTTGCTGCTGATAATGAGATTTAGCAACAGAAGATTAAAACTGCTACTATAAATGTATCACTTTTCTCCTTAAAAAAAATCTACTTTTCCTATACTCTTTGAATTAGATTCTTTTTCCTTTTTCAATCTTTCTTTCGCTTTGAACAATCCCTCCTGATATGGCGTTCCTAATCATAGTAATAGCGAGTGATAATCTTGCATTTTCATTTCAACTTTGAGTGATTCTGATCTCTTGAATCTCTGTTCTTGTTCTGGCAAGTTGGGCTTTGCACATGTGGTTCAGGTATGAGTATATGATCCAATGCTAAATTGACTTACTTTAACTTGAGATATGCTACAATCGAGTCAGGTCCGACCCTACTTGAACCTAAAAGCAACCTACACCTAGGACAACAGACTAGGCTCTACTATAATGCGTTAGGTCTGACCCGACCCAAGCTTGACTAGGCTTGACAACACAAGCCCAAAACGTAGTCTTCCTCTCTGTTTTCAGTTTGCAATAGAAACCACTACCCAAACTTATTTCTTCTTAGACAACTAGCGACCAACGGTGGGCTACTCCAATGGCAACAAACGACAGCTAGCCAAGATTCTACTCCAACAATGATGGAAGGAACTAGTAAACGTCAGCGGCAAGCGGCGTTCACAAGCAACAATTTGATTAATTCAGTTAAACCAGAATGCAAAATACAACCTAATAGTCAAAATATAAACTTGCTCATTTTCTCTCTTTTTTGGGGTTATATTCATCATGATTAGGGTTTGAATTTTAAGTGATAGTTCAAGGTCCATTGGCTTCTCCACTCATTGGGATTAATATTACAATATGTGTCACGCCCCGAAATTTGAGAGCCCTGGGACCCTCAAATCCCAAGGCATAACGGGTCCACAACAAATAAATTAAATAATTTCCAAGCTTACTAAAATAATCCAACTGAAAACATATGAGCAGTATCCTATAATAAAACAATCCACTGAAAAAAATTCGAAGTGAGAGTGATAATAATAAATATCCCAAATGCATATAAATTCCTAATTCAATCTTCCGAATCAAATATAGAATCCCACAGCTCTTCCTTTAATCCCAATCCGTAAAACAAGATAGTTTTCATCGGGTTCCGACTCAACCTTGAGATTTGTGGGAGAAAAACATGAATGAATACAACTCAAGAAGTAATACAAACCATAAAACCTAGCAAACAGATAACAATCCAAGAGATCAAATTTAGAGTCACAATTTGAGTATATGAAAATATTAAGAAGATAATATGACCCAAAATTCAAGGTAATTCAATTAAATGGGCACGTGCCCAAATCAACAAATAAAAGGAGGCATCTTTGTAGTAAATAAAATATCAAAGTATACTCACCAGAATTAGGCCTGAACCAAGCATAAGGTATCCGCTAGGTACAAATCATTTTATTTTCATACAAAGTTGGCACGAAGCCTGAGAATACTGGTAATCTCCAAAACAAAGCGGAAACTAGCTGCAGACTAGCAATATCGCATAAAGGGGTCCCAAACCCATTGTTATACCCAAAAGGGGGTTAAAATCCGCGTGTAAGTGTACCATGGTGCGTTACCCATACTTTAGAGGATACCTTATTAAGAGTACAAATGGTAAATTTAACAAATTTCAAATTCTTTAGTTTCAATTGAGTTCAACTAATCAAACCTCATAGTTGCAAGGTGTTCACAATTTTCCCTTAAGCCCAATGGCAATTCGACAATAATTCATGGAACAATTCTAAAAATATCATAATGAACCAAAAGCAAGCTTAACACATTCATCATGTTCAAAGTAGGCCAAAGGCAACAAAATGTTCTAATATCTAGGATCATTTCAGTAGTTCACAAAATTATTACGCTTTAAATCAAATTGAGTCAAAGACATAAAAACTCCAGTACTAAAGAATCGTGGTAGGACTACTTACCTTAGTTGTCAGTCCTCGAAGAACTGGGCTCGTCCGACCTTCGAAGCTCGGTGTGAGTTTCTATTATAACAGTTGTATCAAGGTGTGAGAATATAAATTTATGTACAAATGAAGTCTTGTGGGTTGGGCCCGTCTTACATGTATATTGGCTAAGTGGGTTCAAGTAGTTTTGGGTTGATAGAACCTTAAAGGAGCCAGAGTCACATGGCCTCGGTTCGATAAATGATTAAATGGTTTCTCAGTTTGGGTCACAAAACATGTTGAGAAATCAATGAATGGGCCCAAGTGACTTTAGTTATACAGTTATATCAGGTGGCCATTTAAATGTTAAGATGATTATGATCAAAGTCAAGATAGATTCATTTCACAGGAGAACGAAACCAATCATATGCCGAAGATGATTGGGTGCCATCCAAGTTTAGTGCACCAACAAGTTGGTTGGATCCATGGTTGAGTGGACTGGGTTCCAAAGTTGGCCTGGATAGTGGCCTATGTGATTTCAACTGAACTGGATGAGGACCGAGCTCCGTAAGAGATGGGTTCTATTGACAGGGAAGGAGGAAATGAGGAGGTGAGAGAAGTGGACACTAATCATAGATGAGATTAGATTGTGTAGTGGTGTGGGGTCCAGGACAGATAAGAGGAGGAGGAGGAGGCTCTGAGGTGTGAAATGCCGGTAGCTTAGTCTGGAAGTGGTAATGGGTTGCTTGGGTACTGTGATGACTGCATGACGAAGTTGAAAACACTAACTCAGGATAATATAAAATGAGAAGAGGAGAAAATGGATACGAGGACATGAGAGAAAAGAAAATAGAAGAAGCAACGGGAAGAAATAGAACAGAAAAGAAATACAAGGAAAGAACAAGGAAGAGAATAGAGAAAGAACGAAAACAAGAGGGGACAGAGAAGAAGAAAGAAGGAAGCTGGAACGAAGAAACAGAGAAGGAGGAAAAGAAATCGAGAAACAGAAGGAAGAAAAAAGAGAGAAGAAGACTTTGCAGAGAGGAGATGATGAAGCAGAGACAGAGAGAGAAGGACACAGAGAGGGGCACAAGGAAGGGAAGAAGAAGACGGTGACGAAAACAGAAACAAGAGGGAGGAAAGGATAGTGAAAACGGAAATAAGAAGAGGAGAAACAAGGAAGGAAGAAGTACGGGGAAGGTGGAGCAGAACAGGAAGGAAAAGAGAAGAAAGAGGAAGTAAGGAGGAAGAAGAACCAGGGAAAAAAGAAACGGAAAGAGAGTGAGAAACTGGTGAAGAAGGAGAAGAAGGATCAAGAAGAACAGTGGGAAAAACAGGGACCTGGGAGAGAAAACGAAGAAGAGAAATGACGAGCAGAATTGGAAAAGGAACGAGAAAGAGAGGTAAAAAAAAAAAACAGTGAGGAAGAGAAATCCAGAGGAAAACAAACAAGGTGAAAGAAGGGAGGAACAGTAGGTGGGTCTCGGTCAATACTCATGCTGGTGGTGAGCACCGGGTCTGATCGTAGAAGCTCTGAGATAAGATTGCTGCTTCGACTTCTTGATCCGAGACAAGGAGAAGAGCGAAGACGGCGATGGATGAGGTATATGGGGACCGTTTGGTTGCAGGGAAACGGAAGGAAGGAAGGAATGAAGAAGCAGTAGCAGCAGAGAATGCAGGGCCCAGGAAGGAAGAAGACAGAACACGAAGATGACAAGAGACGCAGCAGAGAAGACAGTTACGAGCTGAGGACAACGATGAAGAAGCAGTAGATAAAGATGAAGCAGCAGGGAAGAAAGGCAAAACAGAGGGGAAGAAGAAAAGAGAAGAGAGGAGGGTTCCGGAGTGGCCAGGGGCTGATGGGTCCGCCCTTGGTTGCTCTGGGTTCATGGGAGAGAGCTATCGAGTTTGACAGAGGAGGGAAAAACGATGCAGCAGAAAGGAAGAAGAGGGAAAGAAAACCAGGGAAGAAGAGGAAAGAAAACTGGTTGCAGGTGGTTCAACAAAAACCATGAATGGGTCTCGACTGTGTCAAGCTGCAGGAACTTTGGGTTCGGCCAGGAGAGAGAGGAGCAGACGATGAAGAACAGAGGAAGAAAGACGATGCAGAAAAGAAAATAGAAACGATGGAGGAAGCGAAGGAAAAACGAAGAAGAGAAGAAGTGACAGAGAAGATCGGCGAGGAGGAAGATGATGAACGGTAAGGGGAAGTGACTATGACGACTGGGTTTCGCTGGACCGGCTCGTCTATGGTGGGGTCTAGCTCATCAGAGATGATCCACGGTTCTCGGCTTGGCTGGGGCATATAGTGGCACGATCAGATGTATGGTTCATGGTGATGACTAGATGGGCCTTCCGAATGAAGGTTAATGATGATGCTTGGATGAAGATGAATGTGATGATTCCCATGACGTGGCATGACTGACAAAAATTGAAATCTGGATTATCAAAAATAACCAATTATAACAGTTCAAAAGGGAATAGATAAAGAAGAGAGAGACCATACCGTAAATAAAAGGAGAATACTCTATACGAAAGAGAGAGAAGACTTAGGGTGTAGATGTGATTAAGGGAGGAGGGTGGTTTCTATTTATAGGAAGATATAAGCAAAGTTCAAGTTTCCATCCTAGCTAAATTTACCCAAAAAGTTTAATTCAAATGGAATTTCATCCTCTTTATGATAAATCAAGACAATCTAAAGGTTCAATATAAATAATATTCCAATTTTGAGCACAACTCTAGAATTCTTAAACTCTAGTAACTTATATGACCCACTGAGTAACTAAGTAATTATCCAAATTTAAATAGCACAAAATCATCGTAATAATAACATGTGGGGTCTAACAAGATTAAACCAAGGGTTAGGATTAATTCAAATTTAAAAATTAAATTTTGGGTCTTTACAATATGAAACTAGATATTCTAGACAAAAAGTTCTAAATGGTTGAGACTAAAAACACGGGGCCCATAGGTGGTGCAAAAAAGTAAAAGACAGTAATAGGATTTTATACCATGACCTATCCCAAGTAAAAAATGACATTGGTTTCATTTCATCGGCACTTCACAATTGGCATAGCATACATGTGTGTAATTGCTATCTAATTCTCTATATATAGAGGTTTCGACCTTTAAAAATAGGGTTCGGTGCCTATGTTAGGTTTCAACACGTTAACAGATTCTGGTTTTATATAGGTTCCAACCCATCGACTGGCACCTCTACATATGAATGTGCATTTTTAAGAAATGGTTCTTAACATTATATTGTCTAACATATATATATATATAACTTCAACTAGCAACCTATATGTTAATTCTAAGTTCAATTGGTTTGAGCTTTGGGTTTGCTCTCCAAGGTCCCTAGTTCGACTCTCGCCCCTTGTGTTATTCAGGTACTATGTGTGTGGGTAACTCCCGACTCAAAGGCCTAAATGCTAGGCTAGCAAAGGATACCTTGAGTCATCAATATATATATTAATTTTAATTTATCAATTGTGAAAGATTGAAAAAAATATATATTAATTCTAATTTAGCAAGGGGTGCAATGTTATTAGGTTGAATAATATTCCCCTTTTGAGCAAAAATAAAATAAAATAACAAAACAAGAAGTCAATAATGGTTCTAGCATCCATTATGTTGTTAATCGGGTCCAAAAATAGGAAAATTAGCTTCGAACCAGAATTAATTAGTTCACAATTTAATCTTGATTACTACTAATTAATTATTGATTATATTAAATAATCTTGTTTAAGGTGAAACTATGCCAATTAATTATAGCTTTTCTTATTATGCTTATTTGGGTCAAGTTCAAGTGTGAGATGGGTAATCTTAGACCAGTTTGACCTTGGTCAAATGAAGAAAAGCTTCTTTTTGTGATTTTCAATTCTATGAGTTTACATAATGTATACACTACCTTGGCCTTAATACATGTATTGCAGTAAATAGATCAACTTTAATTTTGGCCCTATCTCATTGGACTCCATTTGAAGTTATTAAGCATCAAGTTGACCTAAATTGAAATTCTATAAAGGAAGGTGTGCCTATTTGTAATTACAAGAAAATCTATTTTTAAAAGAAGAACCAATCCTCATTTCAACTGACTCCTCTTCTTCTGCAGCCTCCTTTCTCTTTCTTCCATGCACCTCAATTTCTTGAATTTCTACCTAGGAAAAGACTGCATGCAAGCTTGGAGAGCTTCATCAACATTTTGTTCCTTTCTTTTATCTTCTTCTTGAATTGAAAGACTCAATTTCATCCCCTTTCCCCTTTACAAGAAGCCAAGGTAAGAGAAAGACTTATCTTCTCTGTTCTCAATGCCAAATGAACTTGGAACATTCAGAGATTGCATGCATGTATGAATTCTCATCACCATCTTTATGTCTTCTCCATAATTAGGGTCGTAGAAATTTTGATTTCTCTACAAGTGAGTTCAAAGGAAGCCATTAGAGAGATCTTAGCACTCACCAAAGGTCAGTATAAGCAGGGTTTTGTTGATTGCATGTTGTATTATGTTAATCCTATAAATTGGACCCTTATCTTTGTACATGTGAATACTAATAATTTGCTTTTTTCCATCCTTATATTCCTTTGAGGATTAAGAATGGGTTCTTATGGAAGAAATGACTTTATTGTGATGAGATGATGGTAAGAGTAATGGAAGCTCTTAACTAGTGAAGATTCGTGGAGTAATTGGAGTGGAACATGAAATTCCTTACAGATGTGGAGTGAAAGGAAGAAAATTAGAAGAAACAAAACTTCAAAAGACTAAAGTTGCTTTGTATTAGGCTTGACCGACCAGACCTGCGTCCAACCAGTCAAACTACCTCTTTAGATCAAATCCGACTGATCGGACCTTAAACCGATTGGTCGACTAGTCTTTTGTGCATGGGGTCCTATTTAGGGTCCTGTAGCCTGTTTAACCCACTTTCCTTACCAAAAACCTTCTATAATTAACATAGAAGTTAATTATAATGTAACATTTAACCAATTAGGATCATTAGGTGTCGACCCCTAGCAATGGATATATAGCTTTTAATACTGACCAACGGAATCCTAGAACGCATAAGTGATCTTAAAGATCAAAACACCTCATGTGTATTACCTACTTAGTCTAGCACCTAGCCATTGGTGTGGATTTAGGGGACTTTAATATACAATTTATACACAATGTAACATCAACAAAGGATAGCCGTACATTGGATAATCTAAAACTACATTGAAATGGATGATTAGAGACAACGGGAACTTATACTAGGATTGGTTAGTAATTCAACTTAATCTTGTTAGTTTATTGAAAAATGTAATGTTATTGTTCTTCCATGAATTGATATAGCGGTAGTACTTGTGTTTGGAAGAATTGATATAGCAATAGTGCATGTTTTACTGTATATTGATCTCCATTCCTCTATCTATATTCCTTTTTATTTACGTTGAATTTGAGTTGTATAAGAGGAATCAAAATGGAAACAAATTAAATAGAGATTTGCAAATAAAAACTAAAGATTAAGTTTGGCCACTATAGTGGATAATAGGAATGTCTGAAACTCCAATCGGGTAAGTTGTATAAAAGGAATTAAAATGGAAATAAAAGGAATTAAAATGGAAATAAAAGGAATTAAAATGGAAGCAAACTAAATAGAGATTTGCAAATAATAACTAAAGATTAAGTTTGGCCACTACAGTAGATAATAGGAATGTCCGAAACTCCAATCTAGTAATCAATTGTACCTATGCCTGGGACATTGATAATATCCCACATGATTTGTTTAAGCTCTCATGGAAGAGTGCAATTAAGACAATTAATAAATTTCCAGCCATAATCATCACCTGAGGTATGACTTGAATTATGGTGAAATGTATTTGATTGTTGAATAGTTCTTTTAAAGGTATGTTCTTAAATGTTTATAGATGCAATGTGCATTACTCTACTTTTACTTGTACTTAGCTGAATTGTCTATTAATAGCTATCCCATTGATGTTACAAGCACAGATATAGATAACGGTCCTGCAGAGACCAAAAAGGGGTAGTAGGGAAATTCTACAGGTTCCTCCAGATTTAGAGAATGGTCAACTGAGGATGTCACTTAGTCCTTGGATCACGAGTGAATAGCATAAGTTTACAATTTGGGTTTAATTTGGAAATCGTACTTTCATCATATCATTTCACTTACATTACTTGCTTTACTTATGGTGATGGTGTTACTTGTATATTGTGAACTTATACAAATTCTGTACATGGATCTCATAGCCAATGATTTTAGGACACATACTGTAGTTCATACGGCATATCATGGCATTTACATACAGATCATGTGTGGGTATTTTGGGGTTTCTATATTTTATATGAATAAAACCATTATCTCGTGAATATTAAAATGTTTTAAATTATAAACTATTTATACTGTGATACCACATGGAATTTGGGTTATACAGATGATAAATACAGACCTCCGCATTGAACACCCTTGACAATTATCATTGACTGACCTTACACACGCAAAGATTGTAAGTATCCATTGTAGATTCTAACCTGACATGGAGTCGGGAAGAAATTTCATAGGAGTACGTGTGTCACACCTCGAATATTACCCTAATTAAGGAAAGCCCGCGCTTAGGTTGTGATACAAAATTGCCCTAAGTCATGAGGAATGGGAAAATGCGAGAAGTGTTTGTACATATTTGAAAGTGTTTTTTGAGATGGCAGAAAAATTCTCAGGCACTAAGTACCCGACAACAATTTGTATTTTCATGATGTTTGTAAGCTACGCTTGCATTTGGTTGAATGGTGCAACAATTCAGAATCTTTTATCAAATATATGGCCATGAAAATGATTGTGAAGTTTAGAAAATATTGGAATATAATTTTCACAGCATTTGCAATTGCTGTAATTTTTTAACCTCGACTCATATTTAAAGTAATTGAATATTACTTTCCAAAGGCTTATGGTGATGAGTCCGATGTGAGGACTATGGATGTTATGTTTGCATTACAAAGCCTTTACAATGAATATGTTCTTGATGCAAGACTTGTGTCCAATGTTGGGAGTGTTGTTGGTGGTGTTAGCAGTAGTTGTGGGACAAGTTTATTAAGTGTTGCTTCTCTATTTGCTTCTACTAGTAGCAAAAATTAGGACATTAACCTCAACATATTTCTCAAAGAAAATTCGTCCATTAAAAAAAAGTTGGATTCGGAGACATTTTTGGATGAAGCATCGTGGCCTACCATGTATTATGAGGACTTTGATATATTAGGTTGGTGGAAAAATAATGCAGCTAAATACCGTGACATTGCTCGAATGGCTTGTGATATTTTAGCCATTCCTGTATCCACCGTTGCACCAAAATCAACTTTTAGTATTGGTGGCAGAACAATTAATGACTACAGGAGTAATTTACTCCCACCTACAGAAGAGAGCTTAATATGTTATCCAGTTTGGTTGAGAAGTTCAAAAAAAGGTACATATTTTGTACTTGTATATGTTTTTTTTTTCTTCACTCAAATTTATAGGCCTTTCTAACATTTAAGTTTATCTTTCAGATATTCAATCTTACCACTACCACTATACAGTCATCAATGCAGCAAATATTGATAATGAAGAGACTTCAAATGTTATCTCAAATGATGTTAGCTTGGAATAATTAGTGAGTCATACATTTATTTTTCAATTTAGTTTGAATGACTACTTTGCATAGGAATAGTATTAACTCATATATATATTTATTTAGGTGAAGCGTGCAATGGACTAATAGAAATTGGATTTCTAAGGGATGAATTATGGGATGATGGTTTTTTGTTGTATTTTGACTATGTTTTGTAAATTTTTTATTGTTGATAGTTGGACTTTAAAGGTGATGTTAGAACTTTTGATGGTTTAGAGAACAAGAATTTTAATGTGATTTCTAAATTTTTCTATTAAGGGTGTAGGTTATTGATGGTTGAACTTTTTGAATGTCATTTTTGAATTTTAAACTTTTGTTGAAATTCCACTTTCTCTCCAATACCATATTGCTTCTTCATATTTGTTCACACTACTGACTTTTCATTGTTTCCTTTTTTTTTTTTTTGTGAAAAAAGGAATATATATTTAGATAACTAATATGTTACAAAAGGGCCCTTCCATAATGCATAAGGGCAGCATTACAAAGGAAAGCAGGACTTTTCAATTTTGTTCAAACCTCATTTGTAAACAGTTTGCGAAAAAAGATAAAGAGATTTATCGAGGGATTAAGGCCATTTCCATTGGGTCATGTCATTGCTTTTTAGAGGACGACAGCTTATAAGGATGATATAGAGAGAGCTTATGTGGTAGAGGTACTAGAGTAGAGAGTTACCGCTAGTGAGTTAAAGAGGCACGTGCAGTCACGCCCTGATCCCGGGAATTGGGGATTTGAGTGGACCCCCAGGGTATGAATACGTAATCCCATAGTAATCTGTGCCATGAAAGGATTATGCAGGAATCCCTACAAGGAAAATTTCGTAGGAACATGTGAGGTATGCCCAAACACACGTAGAATTAAAACTCATCATAAGCAGACTCTTGCGAAATTCTCTATAATGATCATGAGCAAGACACAAAGAAGCATATCCCACAACATTCATATATATATATATATAAATACTTAAGACTTTAATTAACATTTCATGCAACCAAACCACCATTTAACAATTCGAGTACAAAGGGTCCAATTCCAACATTTCCAGGTGGAAAACTAAAATCACAACTATATCACATCCAAAATACAGGGCGCGCTCCGTAGGATGACTAATAAAAGACATAGTCATCCTTCCATTCTTCTATACCCCGAGGCACCGTTAAGGCACCCTCCAGGGATGCATCAACAACCAAGTCGGGGTTTGGTTCCGTACCTGTAACACCAAGGGTAATACTGTTAACACGACGGTTAAGCAAGTACAGAGGCATATGAAACTAACAAAATGTATCAAATGAACTTCATAATATACACTGATTAAAGAGGATAATAACAGTCTACTAGGCATGTTGTACATGAGTAACAATGAGTTAGGAATCACAAATAAGATGTTGTATACACTAATTGGCAACCACGAGGCTTTATTCTCCCAAGAAGGGAGCATACAAATGGGTCGCTAAGGGATCAAGCTAGCTTCCCGAGAAGCGCCGACAACTCCTTCGTAAACTATTGTAGTAGTGACATAAGGGTACCTAAAGGGCCTAAGCTAAGTGTACCAACTCGGATTCACCTCTTTCATAATTTTTAATCATACTTTCATATCATACATAAGGAATAATCAATTATGAAAGACAGAGATAGCAAAGTAGCGAATAATTAAACTAAGCATACTTATATGAGCTAAGAAAGCTTGATCCCTCTCTACCTCGGCTATACCCATTTGGCTAGCAAGTACACGCTCAGTAGAAGCTCTGGCTTGTCAGACACTCACTCATTAGAAACTCAGGTCTGATTTGCCTCAGGGTTTGGCTAGAGGGAGTGGATACATAAACAAATCATGTTGAGGACAAGATATCTTAACAATATGAATGCTTTCGAATTGAGTAAGTGTTAAAGAGATTATAATCCATAATCCCCAAAGTCATTCAACACGACGTACTCATAAAACATCCGGTGTCATTGTGTTACCACATCTTAGTATTACCTTATATACATAAAGGGCACCCCTTCTTATGCCAACATCCGTGACTTGACCTTGAGAGATCATCCGGAAAATCAAAAAGGATGAGCGACAACTCTACACTCATCCTCTTTAACATTTAATTACCATTGTGCCAGTGTGGTTGTAAGGAATGTGCCAATACTAAGGCCCTACAAGGTTATTGAGAATTCCTAAGATCCTAAGTTTACTGTGTTCTTACAGCTTAGCTGTGTATAATGTTACAGCTTAGCCGAGTGACTTAGTTTTCCTCCTTAATTTCAGGTGCATTTACGACTTAGCCGTATGTTAGCTTACGGCTAGGGTTATCGCTTAGCCATAAGGCATTACACGGTGTAGCCATGTGTAAGCCGTAGAAGAAAATAGGTTTTTCAAGCTCTCTGGAAAGTTTGCCGTAAGAAAGCTTACGGCTTAGGCACGGGCTGGGCACGGCTTAGCCGTAGTTCATTTCACGGTGTAGCCGTAGGTAAGCCGCAGTACAAAAATAGATTGTGTTGCTCTCAGAACTTTAAGCCGTAAACACTTACGGCTTAGCCGTGGCTTCGCCGTACGCTTCAAAAAACCTAAAGCTAGTTCTGTAACTCAATTACAAGACAGAATTTTAGGATTGAAAGGATTGTAAAGGGGTTTCTATAGCTTCATTAGAATGCCCCTAATGGTTATTCAGTACATGCACTCTCTCCTATTCCATCTTTACCTTCTAACCCATTCCATAGCACATACTACATATGTATACAGTTAAACAAAGGGATGAAGAAGCTGTGATTTGAGAATTAAAGAATCAACCCAAGAATCAATAGCTTGAACACACATTCATCATATATGAATTCTAACACTTGTCTCTTAATAGTGTTAGCCCTTACTACTCCTTTCTTGAGGTGTGATTAAGGAAAACCTCCAATGAAAGTGGGTTCTCTACATGAAAACATGCAGATGGTAAATGTGATGCAACAATGCATGTATGTCATAGATTTGAGTCTTCTTGACTCCAACAAGCCTTAAGATATGAAATGGAAGTAAAGTCCTCACCGTAGTGGGCTGTAGCTTGAAGAAGGAGGTACTTCCCAAAGAGAAAATACTCCTACGAAGATGAGGACGATGGGTGAAGACTATCCCTAATGCATGCAAGACCCCCAACCCTAATAGCACTTCAAAATTGGAAGTGAAGATGGAGAAATTAAGAAGAAGAGAAACAGCTCCAGCAACAAGAAAAAGAAGAAGGAAGAAAGGGACGTTGAGTCTCTTTTAAACATAATTTTTTCTTGCAGTTAACATGCAAGTCCAAACTTTTTATGAAATTACAGTTTAGGCCAAATGGACCTCGATTGGCCCAAGATGAGTTTGGATCAAATCGAGCCCAACATGAATAATGATCTACACGAGAATTTACACAAGACGCAACTAAGGAGGTGCCTATATGATGCAAGAACAATTTACAAAAAGATCCTCAAATACTTAAGTAAGGTTCGAACCCGACCCAACTACCTATACAAGACCCAAGCCTAAGAGTTTTGAATTAAATTAGCCTTAATAAGGTTTAATTAATATGAAACAAAATTAATTAGCATAGATCGAGCTTAGTGGAATTTAGGACCTTACACGTGCAACCTTCTGGGAAATTTTAACAGCAATCTAAGAAGTTCAAGAGCAGCGATAGCAACAATGGTTCCAGGAAGCCGTCATGTGGCCATTATGGAAAAGGCCACGCAACTCAGGATTGTTAGAAAGCTCAAGGAGCTTGTTTTGGATGTGGTTCTAAGGACCACATGGTGTCTAAATGTCTTAAGAGGAAGACAGAGGTTGGAGCCTATCAGCAACCATAATACCAGTAGCCTATCAAAGCAGCTTTACCAGCTCCACTTGCACGATTAGCATTGCCCGCTCCTCCTAGACAGCAACAACAATACCCAGGCAGACGGCGTCGGGATCAGCTCAGGTAGGGCCAGTAAAAGCGCCATCAGGTAGGGCGCGCATAGACATTGACTTAGGAGTAGGCAAAGGCAGCCGGCATTACCGTAGAAGGTAACATTCTTGTCCGTGATATTATTGCTAAAGTACTTTTTGATCCCGGATTGACACAATCCTTTGTTGCACTGCATTTTGCAGGTGGTTTTCAAGAGCAACCAATAGAGCTACCCTTTGTGTTGTCCATCACTACCCCTATTAGAAAGAGGGTAGTTTGCGAGGATTTCTAGCTTAGCTGTAGGATCCTAGTGGGCAAGTTGTAATTGCCAGCATATTTGATTGTGTTGGTGAAGCACAACTTTAATGTGATCTTAGGCATGGACTGGTTGTCTTGGTATAGGGTTTGTGTGGATTGTTTCCACAAGACAGTCACATTTAAGGTGGATAAGGCTAGTACTAGCGTCGTTTTCAAGGGCGTGAGGAAGCGTGTGGAGACTCGTCTAGTTTTAGCGTTGAGAGCAGAGTAGTTGATTTGCAATTGCTGGGAGGGTTATATTGCCTTCATCTTAGAGTAGAAGTAATCTCCGAAGCTTAAAGAGATGTTGGTGGCTTGTGAGTTGCAAGTTCCCAGATGTTTTTTCAGATGAAGTTTCATGTTTGCCACCAGTCAAAGAAGTGGACTTAATGATTGAGCTTGGACCTTTCATTCATATATGTATAAACAATACCAGTTTTCATGTTTGAAAGCCTAGTCTGGTTTTTCCTTGCTTTTTTTTTAGTTATGGGTCCCTTAATATCAACCTGAACTGTTTGATCTAATTATAAGAATAAACATGCGAATGTTATCAAATTTCAACCGTTGATCATTTATGAATCTCAATATATTTGTGAAAAAGGTAGCCTTTTAGATCCTTTTTTTTGGAATTTGTGGGTCTAAAGATTAGGATCTAAAATTGGAATTTGTGGGCCTAAAGATCAGGATCTAAACTGTTGATACTTTTCCTAAATCCAAGAATATTTATCGGTCAAAATTGGAGTATTTAATTACTCATTTATCTTGAGAAATTCATGAAAAATGTTTCACCGTAGGATTCTAAAATGCCGATTTCAAAATGTGAATTGGTCTTACCAAACAATCTAAAAATAAGATGTCTATTCTACACATATCTACTATCCATAAATCTGTTTCACATAGATAAGATTTGCCGGAAAAGGCCTAACTCTATTAACATATTTCTAACTTTAGCACTGCACTTAAGCGATGACCTATTTTATTATTATTATTATTTTTTATTTTTATTTTAAAGTCTAAGGGTAGGGTAGAGCCTAATTTTGAAAAACTCGCAATTGAGGGATGAGCTAGGGCATGACTAAGCTAGTCCAAGGGAGCTCAACCGGGTCCTTTGTCTATGAATATATAAATAAATAATATTTATAATATGTTATATAGAAAATATAAGAGTTTTTACAAAAATTTATAAAGAACTTCTCTAATTAGAAATTAATGATCGAAAGTTACTATTTTCTCAAACAATAAATTTTAATATTTTCTCAAACAATAAAAACAATCTTATAATTTTTTTATGGATATCCCCATATATCATGATGTTGTCACTTATGTTTGATTCTATGTTTTATTTTGAATGACATGTTTTAATTTTGATTCTACATTTGTCCAACATTGACATATTCTTTAATGAAAAGGGAATTCAAGTTGTTATTCATCAAATTGATTTTTGCTAATGTAAACAGTTAAAGTTTGAGAGTTTAGATGGATAAGCATCAACATCATCATTGGGCTTGTTTCTTGATTAGAATTCCTCACGAATATTTGCTATGTTGGCGTTTTTTAGACATATTGTCCCTTTACATTTGAAATGCTGTATTTATTTCACTAGAATTTCAAAATTTAACCACCTAAAAGTTCTCATATGACCGTTTGGAGTTCCTGGAATTCCATTCTCAATGCATTTGGTTGGAGCTTTAAATACTTCAACAAGAGGACAGATTTGGAATTCCACCTCAAGGGGGTCGATTTTGGAGAATTTTGAATTCCTCCAAACATGAATCCTTAGATTTTTGGTAAAGAAATAGGGCCATTGAGTGGGGTTGAGTTTCAACAACTAGTCACTGATTGATGGCAATTTCTTTCTATTTCCTTGCTTTCATGATTGTTGTTATTTCTTTCAAATGGATCCTACATCTAAAGTTAAAATTTGTGACAGGCATCAAATCATGTCCGATAGTCAAAGTTTAATTACTTTGTTATAAAAACCCAATTGTGTCAAATAATTACAAAGTAAGGTTAATGCTAATTCAATAGTAGTCTAATGTTTATTTGAACCATACATAACAAATTATTTATTTAGAAATTGTCTAATCCTATTTGAACTAGTTGAATAAGATTAGACTTGTCAAACATGTAATGATGGTCTATATTATTGTTTTATTAAAAAATAGCACATAAACTAATAAAAAAACTACAATTACCAAAACTAAAACTACGACAATCTTACTAGTAGCCTCACGACGAACAAAATCGGCCACATTACTTGGGCTATGTAATTACTGCAAGTGTGTGCTAACGGTATTTACTAGCATCATTAATATCCTAATAGCAAATCATAATACTATAAAATTAATTTATTTCATTTAATTATAGATAATATTTTATGAAATGACAAGGTAACATAGTTTGTGCGGCGCAAAATAATTTTACTTTTGCATTGCATCTTGACTAAGGCATCATCATAAGATAAATTATATATAGTAAAGCTACAAGAATGGAGGCCTCTGAAATGTGCCACATAAGCACCCCCAACTTTTCTTTTTTGCTAGAGTGCCACGTCAACTTTTAAAAATTGACACGTGGCATCAATAAATGGTTTTTCTAAAACCTCTCCCCACTATTTGTACATCATCCCTTAAAATCTCTCCCTCTACACGCCTCTGTCTCATCTATTCCATTTATTCCACAAAAATCTCGGTTATAGTTCATTTATTTCCGTAACTATCTCCGCCACTAAAGTTTCTTTCTCCCTACTAAATTATCTCATTCAATTTTTTACTCCACTCTAAATTCGGTTTCATAACGGGCTAAGCACGAGCTTGTCATGTTAGCCCTAGCAACAAAGCCTCATGTTAAGCCCCGGGCAAAAATTGAAATTTAAGAATTATAATTATAATTAAAAAAATATTTATAAAGAGAAATGAAAGGAATTAAATTAGTATGGATTATGAAATCCATTAAAATAATAACTTTAATTTCTAAAAGAAAAATACAAAAAGCAAAAATAAGAAACCATATGTTATTGAATTTAGAATAACCCAAAAAACCAATAAAAATAAGATCTTGCTGTCCTTGGAAACAAAAAAAAATGTATAAAAAAACCCTAATGAAATCCACAAAATATGATTATAATCCTTTTGAAAAAAAAAATACACAAATGATCAATTTAATCATGTCACATAATACTGGAAATTATTTATATAAAAAATGAATTTAGAAAAATAAAGTCATTTCAGTGGGCACAATATGTTGATAGGATAAAAAATAAAGTCCTTTATTCTATTATTAGGCTTGTGCTAAGTTTAGGCCAACAAAACAAAAGTATAAAATATATATATGTATATATATAACTTAGGAATATAAAAAATTGAAAATTATGATAATTAAAATTTTATTAAAATAATATTGAAATGACAATATTTATAATATTCATAAGTGTGCGGGGTTGCATGAGTTTGAATCTACTAAAGTATATAATTTGATATTCTATTACTTCAGTTTAGCAATTACTAATTTAATATTTTTTATTCTTTTTTTACATGTATTTTTTTTCAAGTAGATGTTGTCTAATTTTCCATCACAATTGCTCTTTTTTCTTTCTTCCATAAGTTTGTTCATCATCTTGTATAGTTCCTATCATGATATAAGTAGCTCATATTCTCTATTTGAGTCAGAAATTTAAAGGAGAAGATATATATTTAGATTTGTTGATCCATTCATTATGAGATCTTAATGTTCACATTCTTTTTTTAAAAATTAATGATCGGTCTTTTTTCTTGATATTAACACTCATACTTGGGTTTGAGATTAGCACCACTATAAAATGATAGACAATGTTATAGTTTTTATAAGTCGGGTGCTTGGGTTGCTGGTTGCTATATATAATAATATACAATAAATGTTTTTAAAAAATCATATACTTCGGCCGTAGGCCGACCCCTGGCTCTTGTAAGTAACGCGAGGGATTTGATATTATAGGTCTGCCATTAGCTCTAAAGGGTTTAGGCTCTACCTTTACGCAGCGTCGTCTGGTCCTTTGGCAGCCCTTGCCCGGCTCCGTATTGCTATTTATTTTGCCAAATAGAAGGGGTGCCCCCCACAATCCCTATAAGAAAAGGAATCAGAGAAAGAAACGGATAGAGAGGAAGGGAGGAGCGGTGGCCGTTGTCATCGGTGCGCTTTTGTATCTCCGTATCTTTCTATCTCACTGGGCATATCTCCGAATTTTTTTGCTGTTGAAGTTTTTGCTTTCTTAATCATTCTCTTATTGGATCTGTTATGTTGATTTTCTAGGGTTTCTGAATTGTTTGCATTTGGATTAGGAGGTTGAGGCAGAAGAAAAAGAATGTCTTCTACCAGCGCTGCACGAAAACGGGCTTCCTCCATTCCAGATCGAGATCCAGGGGAGATTGTGGGTCGATTCATTCTCGAGAAGCACGTGTTGATTTTTGCACTTGTAATGCTGGTTTTGCTCATTTGCAAATTGACTGGGAAACTTGGCCACATCCCAGAGCAATTTATAACGGAGCAGGTGAAGAATGAGACTGAAAGTTTAAGGGAGTTGATGATGATAAAATCTGCATTCTTTGAGCTGAAGAGTCTGGAAGATAGGCTCAATAACTATATTTTGGACAAGTTTATGGCTCAACTTAAGGACACCAGGTCCAGTTTCTTTGATGCTGAAAAGGAGGATGTTATTGTTGACAAGGATGATGCTGATGGGCTTGGAGGGATGGATTATGGGTTGGATTCTGGTGATGCAAGAGTTGTTACTCACTCAGAGACTTTATATATGGAGACTAGAACTCAAAATAAGGTCCATCTCCTGGCACAGAAGATGTTGGAGCCAAGTTTTGGAGAGCCTGGTGAGTGTTTTGCCTTGAAAGGAAGCAGAGGGTTTGTGGAGATTGGGCTGAGGACAGCTATCATTCCAGAGGCTGTTTCTTTGGAACCTATTCCAGAGGTGATCTTCTTTTTCTTTCAAGTTAGCGTTTACTTGCCATGTACTATTTTGCCTCTGATGTCAATTCTTTCTTTTGTTGATTCTTGGATTGTTGTCTTTATGAAACTGTTTTATTTGCCTCTAAGAAAGCTGATGTCATTGTTTTTGGTTTTTTGTTTTATCATACAACACTCTCATGTTTTGCTTATTCGTCATAGTTCTTTTATAATTCTTTTGAAGCCATTGATAGTCTTCTTCTAATGTACTCATTCCCATTTCTACAATTCCTTAGTTCTATAAACTTGCCCCTTTAGTTGTAGTGACACTCAGTGATTGCATAAAAATCCACTAGCTACTCCACTAGCTCATATTTCTTTTAGATATTTATTTTCTTCATGTTCTTATTTATTTTGTAATGATGTTTTGGGATTAGATTTGGACCATCTATTTTTAGGGCTTTGTTTTGTCTTGTATAAACTCCATCATTCTCTTGGAGAGAGGGTTAATGAATGGATGAATAAATGAACTTCTTCTTCCAAAAGGCTTCCTTGAGATCTCTCTTGTAGGTTCTTCTTTTTGCCCACAAAGGGGAGTTTGGTGCGAAAGCAAGGTAACTCATCACTTTCGTCTCTACGTAATCTTCCCCATCGTCTCTTGTTAAGCCCATCTCAGATTTCCATGCCCAATGGAGATTTAGGTCTAGATCTCCAGATATTCTTCCCTTCTAGTTATTTCCATAACCCATCTTAAATTTTCATACCGAAGTGGAAATATAGATCTAGATCTGTACAACCAATGTAAACCTAATCTAACCCCTTTCAGCAGCCCTAATTCCAATCTATTTTATCAAACCTTTTTAAATGCCCTAACCAGACCTTCCTTCAAATCCTTAAGGATCATGGATATCTACTTGAGTTGATAGATCCCTAGACAAAATTGGAGGTTCCCATTCTGCAACCGATCCATCCCTCAAATTCCTTGAGGGCCCAATTGTAGGGTTGTCACAAGGCTTGGATTATCCCATAATTAATGGATTTAATTCGCATGGAATGGTGTGATTGGCTTACAATTTATAAATTCATTAGAATTGTTGATTTCTTCCACTAGTCCCAAATTGCACCCTTTAGGTTAGTTTCTCATCCCACATCAACTTGGTATTAGAGCTTAGGGTCGTCTAGGGATTGCATCTCATGCATTACATTAGTCGTTGTATGCCCACTAGGAGTGGTAAGGAACATCAGCCTCTAGTTTTCAGGATGGCAGGCACTTCTCAAGCCAAAATAGGCCCTAACCAACCCAGTACATCCTTAGAACAATTGCAAACAATCATGGAGTAGTTGGTAATGCAAGTCAATGCCCTACTGGCGTAGCCTCAAATCTCTGATCGAAGTGTAAATCATTATCCTAAAGGATTGATTGGATCAAATCCAAGGATGGATTCAGCCACTAAAGCACCCTTACAAGAGGAGAAACACCATAACTGATAAATGTCCACGAGAATTTTAATTGATTGAAGTAATGATGCAATCTAGGCCTCACAAGCAGCCCCTCTTCAAATTATATTAGGATTATATTATTTTTATTAGTAGATTTCTAATTAACTTGTTATTAGGGAAGTTTCTATTAATAGCGTATGTGTTTTGGGTGTCAGGATTTCTATTAATTTTGTTATCAGAGCTTTAATCGGGAAAGGATGTGATGGGGTTTTGGGTGTCGGGATTTGGGCAAATCGGTTCTTGAGTTGTCTGAGGGTGATGTTGGCAAGGGTTGGGTTTGGCAGTATTCGATTGGGTGACAATGATTGGATCTGGGGACGTTGGGGTTTAGAGATGTTGGGGCTTTTGGCGAATTTGGGGTTCTGAAGATGCATATCTGAGGCCTGTGGTGATGATCGGCCTTTATGGGTTGATTTTTGGCAACGACAATGAATGCCGGCAAATATCCGAGGGCGTGGAGGTTGCTGAAACTTGAACCCAAGATGGATCGCTCTTCGGCTCGGATACCAAATAATGCAGAACGAAATGGAGACGTGGGGCGGGCAAGATAAAAGATGGAGATACAGGGAAAAATTGGGCTCTCACCAAACTCCAGTTACAGGAGGCCTTGGAGATTTTGAGGAGAGCCTGAAGAAACTTGAGGAAGATCCCAAAATTTTTTCCTTAATCATCACTCAATAATTAAGCGAAATAGGCTTCACAATGCTTAAATAGAAAAAAGAAATAACTTAGGACTAATCTAGACCATCCAATTAAGTTGATGGTCACGATTAAAACATCTTATTAAAACAACTTAAAGCAAATAAAACCCTAAATAAACTAGGATAGGTGGGCTGGGCCCAAAGATGGGTCGACCCATTGGGGACCATTGGTTTGTCCTGCATCAACTTGCTTGTCTAATCCAAATTTTTTGCATGTTAAGTACTTCGAGACCTACTCAATAGATCTAGTTGAAGATTAATTTTTGCGTGATGCTTGACAATAGATTATGTACTTCCTATTTGTCATATAGATCATATCTCTGTTCTAGATCCTTAGTCATCCCAAAATAAGTTGAAAGGTATCCCTTGAACCATGTTGCACCTATCTCCCCCTTATTTTTATTATAGTCAATAGGAAGGGTGTGCAATATTGGTGTGAACACTTGCCTTTCTTCCTTCGAAGCAAGAAACATAGGGTGCTTAGATGCTCATGTTTCCTTAATTTCAACTTATTTGTCATCCCATCATAAACAATACTTTTCTTATGTTGCCCATTAATAAAAATGGTAGACCCAAACCCAAGAACAAATCTACCGTTCAGATCTAAGTACAATTCAGGGTGAGTTGACTTTGTTGGGTATCCACATTTCATGAAAACCTAAAAAACAAAGCTCTATGTTCGTTTTTATCAGTGAATATATTCAACTTTCCCTATCCTCTTTTCTGGATCATAGAAAGAATTCATTTTTTCTCTCCAAACTGTTTGTTTTGAAATGAGATGGCTAAGGGTTTATGGATTTTGACTTTTTGTTTATGTACTGTATGCATACATTATTTACTTCATGCATAGTATATGACTAAACACAAATTTTTATGTGCAAGTACCAGAGTGGTACTTGGGTACTCTTGGCCTTGGCCTGGCCTTATTTCCAGGAGGGCTTGGAAAAAGCACTCCCAATCCAACAATAACTTGAGTGAATTGGATTTCTTTTTCATTTTTTTTTTTTTAGAGATCAGGCCAGGTAGGCTCTGGCTTGGCTTGACTCAAGTGACAAGTGTTTTATCCATTTCAACACCATGGAGTTCCATCTTTGCTTGAGTGAGCTCTTTTTCAACTACTAACAATTTCCGTAGTATATGAGTAAACACAATTTTTTGTGTGTTCAAGTACCTGGGTTATACTTGGGTACTTAAGGCCCAGGTCTAGCCTTATTTCTAGGATGGCTTGGAATAGTGAAGCACGTATCCAGGACACTTTGAACATCTCCAAGGAGACCATAAACGATGACGTACCTAAAACGGAAAAACACAAATTATACTAATCAACTCTGAATATTCTATGTGTACAATGTCATATAAATAAGAAAGAGAACTTAAAACCTAAGAAACCTAATTAAACTAGGAAACTAAATAATATAGGAAATTGAATCCTAATTACAACCCATTAAATAAAATAAAAATCAATGACATATGATTATTAAATAAAAAAAGCATAAATCTACTTTGGCCCTACATGTGTGGCCATTGAGGGCTATTTGCATCAAAAAGGTAGGCCCAATCATATAAAGAACCAGAGTGCATTGGGTACTTTTTTTGAGTGAAAATTAGCGAAAAGTCCCTCCCATGACACAAATCAAAGGCGCAATCCACAAACATTACCTCTAAGGCTTGTAGTCTCTGCCGCCTAGACTTATTGCAGGTCCCTAATTGACCGACTCATCTTTTTTCACGAATGATTTGCCAGCAACTACTTTTTTTTTTTTATTTCCAGGACTTTGAAATTCCATAACTTTTGTTCACGATATCAATTTTAAAAAAAATAGTATATTTGGAACCTATTCATCAAGACCTTTCAAGCAACACCCATGTTGCATATGAAATTCAAAAAAAAAAATTGTCAAAAATAAACTGAATTTTACCTCAAAACAAAACGAAACAGTTTTTGGTAAAAAGTTTAAAAGGGGTAGACCAATCTAATCATCTTATTTTTTATTTAAATTTGGGGAATTTAAAGTTTAGAATGTAGTCTTTCATATCCTAGAATTTCCGGTCAAAACAATTTCGAGAAGTTGGTTGACCAGGTTAAACATGCTGAATGTGACCTCAAAGCAAAACTAAATAATTTTTGGCAAAAAGTTTGAAATGGGTAGACCACTCTAATCATCTTATTTTCAATGAAATTTGGAGAATTTAAATTTTAGCATGTAGTCTTTTATATCCCAAAATTTCAAGTCAAAACAATTTCCGAGAGTGGGTGAACCTGAGGCTTAAATATGGGCCGTCAGTCTAATTGTGCGCAGAAATTCTACACAGAAATTCATATAAATTATATTACAAACTCAGATAAATTCTGATCAAACTCATATAAATTCAATTCAAGCTCAAATAAATTCTGATCAAACTCATGTAAGTTCATATAGGGAGGGTGTTTTGGACTTTTGAAATGCTTAAATTTGAAAAAGGACCTCTGCTTCTATGACAAAAGATCATGGACCTCTCGCCATATAGTGAAATGCTGAGGGACCTGTCACTGAATGCCTCTTTTTTTAAAGGTTAGGCTGGCTAGCCGAAATTGTATCGCTTGTTTGATTAATGATTCGGAAGTCTCCTATTGTGGGCTTTATGGGCTTGGCCTCTGTAGAATTTCTCGTGCTTGGCTAAACGAGCTTTATTATGAATTTAGTCTATTTTGGGGCAGCCCCTCTTGGGCTGGATTAGTTAGCGACATAGATGAGGCTGGACTTTCCAAGGACTTGAATTACTATGGTGGCAAAGATGGGATGTACGTTCCTAAGTTGGAACTCCCATTCCAACTACACCTACTTTCTCTTCTAAATCTTATCTTAAAATTAGAAAGTTACTAAACAATACCAATCAAATCGAACTTGTAAGAAAACTGTTACTTGTCTCAAAAATCCTAGTTAAATGGCTATCATGATGGACGTCTGACAGGGCCCAATGGGCTGGCATCCATCAAGCTTATTCACTGTTTCTCTTGCTACAGTATTCATTAACGTATTGAAAGGACCCATTGATCTGCAAATTCATGGAAACCAACGTGAGCAGTCAACACATGAGGCTCCTCGATGTAGTTATTCACCAATTCGTTCTTCCTTGCCATAAAAAAAATTTTAAAAAAAATCCATCAATTTGTTCCCTTGCCCCAAGTTGTGATTCATTTGGTATATGTCTTGGGTATGTTGTACATCAGGGAGATTCATTTGACACCAATTTCATCTTAATTTTCCAAAGAATAAATCTTTTCCTTACATATTACATTGGTGTCGATGACCAGCCTGCTTGTTCTCTTACACAATGCCAATGCATATCTGAATATATCAGTGGTCACTGCCTTCACCTTTTGTTTCACACTACCCTTGGAAGAAATATAAAAATTCTCAATAGAAAATTGTAGAAATGGAGTCATTCATTGTGATGTTTTTCTCCTTTTTAAATATATTTCACTAGTAAGAAAATTCATGAGGCTGATTATAAGCCGAAATCTATAATTAATGTCCCATATGATCTCAAGATATTATACTGGGTGTTTGAATGAACACCACCCCAAAGGATGGGACAAAGTAGTTTGTATAACTAGTGCAGATCACCTTTAGTTGATGCTGAAGGACCAAACAACATCAATTTTCCAATTAAAAAATTGATAATGTTCTTGTTTCAGTTTTAGTAAGGCTGTTGGCAATTTCTAAGGTTGATGGGACAATGACACATTTGGAAGATTAATGACTTTGTTCAAATGAATATTGATTTCAATATGGTGTCCCTTCCATGATAGACTTGTTTGGACGCAACTCTTATTGAACCCACATATCGGCATTAATAAGAGTAGGTGAGTATCATTGAAAACGTATTGTTCAGATATAGTCCATGCAGCCATACAATTTATGTGTGTTCATGCAGACAACATAGCACGATACTTCGCTTATGTGGAGGATTTGTGTTTTAACATTGATAAGCATTGTTACACCATTCTCTATTAGCTTAATCTTTTAGAGTAAGTGTTTGTCAACGTGGTATCAAAGAGGGAGGTCGAGTGTTCAAATCCCAGAGACCATTGTGCCTTGTATTCTCCCACGAAGGGTTTGATTTCCATGCGGAGCCCCTATATTCTCCCAGGAAGGGTGTAATTCCCATGAAAGAGCCCGCTGTAATCTTTTAGAGTAAGTGGTTGTCAACTATTTGGATACTTTATAGTGACCCAGGCCCACTATCCACATGATATTTTCTCCAAACCCCGATCTTGTCTACAGTTTGAAAAGGCGTCGTGTGTACCTAAGGTCATGCCACGCTCATATACCCAAGCACGCTCCTTCCTAAGAGGGAGGGGTTGCATCATATGTTGGGTTAGACTTATAAGCTCAGGGTAAGGACTTGGATATTTTTGATGCGGGATTTGGACAAAATCTCACGGTACTGACCGAAGTGCTGTACCCTTACCCCCATGGATTCTCGTTTCTTGGCTCACAAGATCACTTGGTCTTGCCTCAAGGGATTACCCAGGCGTGGATTAGGGTCTCACATACTTGATCTTGTTTCTTGCCTTCTAAGAAATGAACAACTTTTAAGAAACATGCATGGTGCTGTTGTTGGCTGTCTATTATCAGAGCATCCAGACCAGTCTACATTAGCATATGCAGACAACATAAGTAGACATCCAATCGAAAAGAAGAGACTCCAGTTGGAAGTTCCTTTGAGATAACAGAAAATGCGGTGGACAGCTACTAGGAAGATGTCTAGGATCATTCATAAATATGCACGTGACTTTATTCATCTTGACCATGCATCTTTCTGAAATGAAGTAGATGCCACTCTAGGTAATGTGGAAGGGTCTACCTAACATAATGCTGAAGAATGTCTGAATTGGTGTATGAAATTGTTGATTACCAATGAGGAAATTATCCATTTGGGAGTCCTATTCAACAAAATTATGTCCCTTGGAATATAGAACATAGGTTTACAGAACTGTCTTGAGCTTCTCTTACCAGTTGTCCAAAATTTCATGAAATTACACTGCAATATCTAATTCTTACTGAAACTTTACCATGAGTTTTTCAGCCCATAAAAGCTAGTTGAATGGGATCCCTATTACCTACTCCCAGTCTGGATACTTGTCTCCAAGATCTATAAAGACAAGCAACTGTAAGACGTCATTTTAGAGAATCAAGGACCACGGTCCATTATCTGAGGCGCTTCCAACAAAGATTCTGGTATATCCAAGCCCCAAGACGCATAAGCAAAGATCAGTGTTATGTATGGCGATTTTGTAAATAAATGTTGTAAAGAGGTGTTCAATTATTGCGATGGAATGGGTCATGTCATCACAGACTGTAGAGAATGATCTCAGAATTGTGATTCACAGAGATATCATGAGAAGAAAAAGAAAATTGTTGGAATGGAGTTGCCTCATTCTATGGTCTGGATTCCCCTATAAATATATTTCATTACTATGAAGTCCCACTGGCCACTCGTTATTACAGAAAAAAAAACAAACTCTAATCTAATGTTAAATCCAAATTGTCCAATTACAATCATAAATAACCTACAAGGTATAACAGTTAATAAAAATTTCAGGATATTGTAAAGATCCTCCTACGTGGCGACACCAAAGTATGAGTTTCTTTGCCATATGAATACTGGATAACTTCTGTACTTTATAAGGCTGTTGGACAGAAGGCATGTTATTCCTTAGTGGATACCCTGCCTAGATTGATTATTTTCATCCAAAATTCTGAGCAATAAAAGCTTCTCTATTTTCTCTAAAAATCGGCGATCTCTGTGGATTGGCTATCATGTTTCTGTAGGATCTGAATATCTTCCCCTTAGTGGTTTCTTATGCCTGGATATCCATGAATCTCAATTGTTGTATTACCTGTCAGGTCAATGAGTATGCTTTCTGTCAGAGGAGAATGTTATTTGCTAGATTCAAGCCCATGTAAAAGTGGGTTGCTTCTAACTCACCCTTGCTTATAAATGTGACTCGCAAAAGCGACCCTAGATATATGTTTACTTCTGAAGTGATGATGCCATTTGGTATCATGTACCAAAAGTCTGACTGGTTTACACTGATTGATTGATACTTTTGGTTTGGAAATTGGCTCTGCTTCTCTCTTTTCCCCCTTCTTTTACTCTAGAAATGAACTTGGATTATGTTTATTTCTTGGGCTACCCCAAATTAGCATCTTGGGATTGAATGTTGGCAAAATGTATGTTATTTATTCTTATGAACATTTGGTGTGGCTTGAAAATTTGTAATTAAACATTTCAAAAAATGGAGATTGGACACTATATAAAATAGTGGCTTCTTATCCAAATATTCTTTAAAAAAGGATAAATAACCATCAGTATACTTCAGTAGCTTTCTTTTATTCTTCTTTTGAGCAATCAAAGGTTGAAAGTTGCGTGTAAAGATCTGCTGCCTCGCTCTCTTTTATCCCTTTCTTTTGGATTATCTTGAACTACAGATCGTGTATATCCTGTTTGAGGCTTATTTCTGTCATTATGGAACACTCGGCTGTCTTTGCTACTCCAGTCATGTAGTTGTAAAAATTCTTTCCTGATTTCTGGATTCCTATCCTTAAACAATTAACTACTAGGAAAGACTATACTATGCTCCTAGTCTACTAAAATGGGAAGGAGTTGAAGTCTGCTTGTGGTATCTTAACTCATAGAAGCAATTCGTGAGTTCTTCTCCAGTTTGTGTTAATTTGAAAAATGTGGTTAATCTCTAATTCATTCTTTGACCTCTTTGCATGTATGTGTAGAGTGTGCATTCTGATGGATCAAATGCTCCAAGAAACTGCTGGCTTTCTGCATGCTATAAGGCAGATGACGATGTTGCTTCTGATCGAGTGGAAAAAAGCTATTTTCTGGCAGATTGCAATGCCCAGACGTTCAAAGTTGCTTCCACTCAGGTGGTTATGTTTGGATGTGACTTCAAGCTAAAAAGATTTTTTGACTGATTTTGGATTTCAGTTTTGAAACCTCAGTGTACAGGCATTGCATTTCTACTCATCTGATATAGCGAAAAAAAGTCATTTTTACCTGCTTAGCTCTAAAAATCAGAATCTTAAGTTGTTTGGGTATTTGTAACGCTCATCCAATATAGCAAAAAATGTTACTTTTACCTCCCTACACTTTAAAACTCCATCTGGGCACAGAAATTGTAGATGGTGAGAACCTAAACTGAATTGACAGTCACGGTTAGAGAAAAATAGTGATTCTTCGCATGGGTATTATCTGCACTTAGGTTTCTCATCTTATTGACTTACCGAATTTAATAAGGTGGACTTGTTGGATGTGCCAACCTTTATACAAAATATTTATATCCCCAGGATGTGAGATTTTTAACATATTCTTTCAGTAAAAATATCTATTGTATAGCCTTTCACTTTATACCCACATGTCAAGGTCTGGTTGGTGGTAATTCAATGTGAATTTGCGAGGTCAGAAATTCCAGAGAACAAACAATTGTTATCACATTATAATTTTGGGTTCCTAGTTTGAATGGTGAGAATTCAAAAAATTAGCCTCATGATATGTCATATTTGGCCTAAAGAATTCTCCAAGTTTTAGCTTTCAAAATGCTACATTGCAGTTTAGCATTTGTGAAATCCGGTAGAGCAACATTTGGAGTATTCATAAAAATGCCAGCGTGGGTGCTCGGAATTCTTGGACAGATGCCTTTTACTGTCCTCAACATTCAAAACCAAAACATGTCCACATGAAATAGGAAAGAATAACCGACAGCGTAAGAATATTCATGCATGGCTGCCTATGACAATCAAAAGGAACAGCAGTGAGACGCAAAAAAGAATGCTTTATTACTCTCTCTCACTCTTCTATCTCCCTCCATCAGCACGTAAAGCCTCCTCTTTCCCTCAACTTCCTTTCTTCTAAAAGAGACAATAAAGAATAACAAAAGCCCATGGTTTTAAAATGCTTTTTATCTGGCAAGGTCACCGTCACCGAATCAGTTTGGCATGTTCATGGGTGATCGGTTTCATGGACTATCCCATACAACAATGGCTACATGACCAACAACACATCATGGCTCTTTACTTATTTTGAATGTTTAGAATATTTAAAATTCAGACTAAAGGAAGCCCACACACTAGTCAGCTGAGTCTGAACTTAGAAAATTCAAAATCTTTAATTGGACCACCAAATCCCAATTAACCAAGTTAAAATCTGGGCTACTACTTTAAACCTACGCTCCTTGGCCTAATTTTATTTATTTATTTATTTTAAATAATTATCATTATCATCATAACCTTATCTATAAGATTCACTTTTGTGAGTTTCACGCTTTTTTTTATCTAATATATATATGATTTTCGGGTGTTTCAATTTGGCAATCGAGGCTTAATTTGAAGCAATTGCTCTCTCAAATTCAATTTAACTCTCAAATTGGGTTTTGCATTTCTATTTCAACTTATCGTTTATAAAAAAAGATAAGTCTCATTGCAACTAGAACTCATCCAAACTCATTACAACATATCTACCCCATTAACAACTCTTACATCATCTACATCTTTCAAATTTCTCTCTCTCATTCTAGAAATCCTTCATGGGCCCCACATAAAAAATGGTTTGAATTACAAACATGAGTCCTATGGGGATTAAAGAAAATAAAAGGGGTTGATGGGGTTTGATGCCATGATAAAGCATATATTTGCAACTATTACACTTGAATTTACAAGTCTCTGGGAATTTATTATGGGTCCCATGTAATTATAACTTGACCGTTTAAAATGAATTTCAAGCACTCTAATGACATATGCTAAAATCCATTTTCAGTAAACGTGGGTCCTGCCCTTTGATTGAACACATGATTGAATTGTGATTATGTGATGGATATTTAGTTTGCAGCTATGATTAACTAAGATATTCCTCTATTCGTTATTGGATAAATACTTAATTTATAATTTATGGTCTTAATTATTTCAATGTGTAAATTTTTATGTGAATGTGTAGAAACAAGAGATTAAGCTCAATTTTGATTTGATGTGAGAATTGAGGTCAATTTGATAATTGATTGCACAATTGAATTTCCTTATATATGATCTAGACTCATTAATCTTTTATCAAGGATTGGTGATCATGGAACAAATCATCTTGAACCTTAAATTTTGAAACACAAGTCGGCCTAGCTTAGATTTAGTGGTAGAGTGCTCGAACGCCAACGTGGCTCAGACAAGATGCACAATTTTAGTAAAAATTATTAAAATTTTTTTACTAAAAATAGTTGCTTTTGTAGTAACTAGAATACATTATTTTAATAAAAAAACATGATGTACCCGGGGTCAGGCTAAAACATTCTTCAAATGGGTTGGACTTCAATCTTGAACTTATGTCATTTTTTTGGTTGTTTCTCATTAGGGATTTTAATTTGGGGTTAACGACTTTTAAAATTGAAAATACTTTGATTTTGGGGTTAAAGATTTTTGATTTTTTTTTAACCATGGATCCCAAATTTGGTATTGGTGATTTCTAATTGAAAATATGGTATTTTCAATTCTATTTAGGAATTTCAATTTAGGTTTAGGGCCCTCTAGAATCAGGAGAAGTTTGCTTTTGAGGTTAGAGATTTTTGGAACTCAGATTTGGGATTTTAAAACTAGGATTAGTAATTTCTAAGATTGGGAATAGGGTTTTCAATTGGCAATGTTCAATTTATTTTTAAAGATGATGCAATTTAACACATTTTTTAATCTCTTTTCTATCTAAAAATTAATGGAAAGTAGAAAATATATGAGTGTTTATATTTTTATTATTAATTTTAATTTTAAGCTTTTTTTATAAGAATGATAAATTTAACACCTTTTTAATTTTATTTTCTATATAAAAATAAATACAAACTCTATATTGTGATTGTTACACATAATGACAACATTCTCCCTATCGTTGACTATATGTAAGCATGTAGAATTTTTTTTTAAGAAATAATATTGTGTCTCAGATATCAGATAGTCTACACATATCAAATAATTATTTTTATATCTTATTAAAAAACAAAATGATATTTTTATATAGATTCTATTGATCGTGCTAAACATGGGCTTCTTGATTGATCTAGATAGGGGTGCTCATGGACCAAGTCAGCTTGAGCCCAACTAGAGACCAACCTGCTCTTAGACGGGCTTTAGTCTTAGGTTTTGGTACACGGGCCAAACTTGAGCCTAAGATTCATGTAGGCTTAAGATACCAGCCGAACTTGGATTCAGTGGCAGAGAGCTTGAAGCCTAGCACAAATAGATGCATTATTTAACAAAAAAAAATGTCTTTTTTAATGGGGATAAAAACTCAAACACATGCACTTTCTCACACGCATAACCATCCCAACCAATTACAAGATATCAACTAGGTTTGGGCTTTATCCCTTTCAGGCAGGAGCCAAACGTTACGCCTATGAATAAAAACGTCTACTATCATTCATTTATTCAATTCAAGTAGTTCAATAAATCTTTAATAAAAAAATTTAGAACATCACATATTAGGGATGATATCATTTATTATTTATTGTTTAGGTACATTTGAAGTATTTGGTATTTGTTGTATTAGATGATTGTGTAGTTTCAAGTATAATCTTTAATTTTTTTTTCTATTTTTTAATTAAATTAGTTTTTATTTAATTTATGGTCTTCATTAATTTAATATATATATTTTAAAATGATAATATAGAAAAATGCGAATGTGCGTAGCAGGGGCTATGATGTTAGTGCAATTTAAAAGCCATGCTTTCTCAAATCTTCTGAATTAGCATTTAGATTCCACATTGATTTGTCATATTTGGAGGTGGATCACAAGCAAGATAACACACTCTAAATAAATAAGTAGGAGTTTTGATCCTTTGAGAACTATCCTTACACATTTATTGTGAGAACTTGTTAGAGGGCCACTTGTGGTTCTTATTTGAGGATGGAACTAGGGGGCTTGAAAGATTTATGAGAGACCACCCTAGATATCAAAGTTGGCCTTAATCACATGTCCCTAACGCTTTCATCTGTAGCTTACAAATCCAGTCAATTCGGATTGGTACACACTCAATCCAATGGCCGAGTAAATTTGAATCTGATCGAAACTCAGGGCATATAACTATTAGAGGCGTCCCTGCATATTGCAAGATTTATATTGGGTGATAAATGAGCTCCACTTAGACTACTCCCAAAAAAATGGTGAGAACTAATTCTCATAAAATTATTTTCCAAAAAAGAGAGAGAGAGAGAGAACTTTAGGATAAAGATTAACAATTTTAATTTGAGTCAATTTGATATAGGGTTTCTTTTTGTGTTATATATATATATATATAATATAGAAGGATACAGGGTTTTGTTTAGCCTTTGTTCTTTTTTTATTCCTCTCCTCTCCTCCCGTGTTGCAGTCGCTTGTGAATTGATTAATTGTTTGGATTTGGATTAGGTGGTTGAGGCGGCAGAAGAAGAAGGAGAATGTCTTCTACCACGGCTGCACGAAAACGGGCTTCCTCCAGACCTCAGCCTCTTGACGCTGAGGTGGTTGTTCCAGATCCAGATCTTAAAGAGATTGACGGGGAGATTTGGTCTCGATTCGTTGACGAGAAGTACATGTGGGTTGATGCACTTATAACTCTGGTGGTGGTCATAGTCAAATTGACTGGCAAGCTTGACCACATCCCAGAGCAATTTATAAAGGAGCAGGTTAAGAATGAGGCTGAAAGTTTAAGAGAGTTGTTGATGATGAGATCTGCATTCTTTGAGCAAGAGCTGAAGAGGCTGGGAGATAAGCTGAATCTGTTGGTGGACGACAAGTCTTCTGCTCAACTTAAGGACACCAGGCCCACTTTATTCTCAAAGAATAAGAATGATGCTGAAAAGGAGGATGTTATTGTTGACAAGGATGCTGCAAGGATAGATTATGGGCTGGCTTCTGGCGATGCAAGAGTTGTCTCTCATTCAGAGGCTGTTACCTTGGAACCTATTCCAGAGGTGATCTTCTTCCTCGTTCAAGTAAACTTTTACTTGCCATGTATTGGTTTGTTTTGCCAGTCATGTCATTCATTCTTTCTCTTGTAGATTCTTGGGTTCTTTTCTCTATGAAATTGTTTTATTTGCCTCTAATAAAGCTGATGTCATTGCTTTTCTTATTCATCAAAGCTCTTCTATAATTCTATTGAAGCCATTGATAGTTATCTTCTAGTGTATTCATTCCCATCTCTACGATTCCTTGAAAAAAAAAAAATTCATACATCAACCTCAGTCCTATAAACTTGCCTTGCCCCTTTAGTTGTAGTGACACTCAACAATTGCACAAAAATCCACTAGCTAGTCTGTTCTTGGGCCACCCACCCTGCAGTGATCTTATTTGCTTCACTGTATTGTTCTACAGTTGCCAGTGATCTTAGACATTGAAATCTATTAAATCCTGGTCGCAGTCATTTTTTCTTTTGACTGGCTTCCAGAGTTCTAGGTTGCAATTTATTTACTCTCTTTCCCTTTTATTGATTTCTTTGTTAATGAGTGAAAAAATAAACTCAGGAGTACACCTTGGGTATTTGTTTTTAAGTTGCCTATATTCAAGACAAATAACTAAGGAATCAACATGAGCCCTTGGGGTAATCCAAACTCTCTTTGCAAAGTTGATTGTCACTAACATTGTTCTCGTCCGCATTAGTATCCCTTGATGTACATGTCTTGTAGAATATCAACATAACATTTAAGCATGCCTTTGTTCTTCAATATTCATTACATTAGTTGCCCTGACACCTTCTTGTGAGCCTTTTGGAGATCAATAAAAACAATATGCAAGATTTTCTCCTCCATGACTTTTTCTACAAGTTGTCTTAATTTGAAAATGGCTTTTGTAGTAGATCTACCTGGCATTACAACCCAAACGGATTCTCTCAATCATCTGACTCACATCGCGTGACCTACCACATACACTCTTCTGAAGATTCATTTTGGAACTTATAGGCATTACAGCTTGGTACTTTCACATTGTTGAAACTTGAAAATCACCTTTATTTTTAGAGAAAGGGACTGCACTCTCCTTTCTCCATTTGTTGAGCATTCATCTTTTATTCAGATTTTTACTGAACAAATTGGTTAGCCAATCTATCCTAATATTGCCCACCAAGGCCCAAGTATCTATAGGTATTACCGTATGGCCCTTAATGCTTATGTTTCTTCATTTTGGTTAGGGCAGTTGTGACATAGCCCTTATTAATGCAATTGGACTGTCTTGGCCCCAGAAATTCACAAACCAAAAAATATCCAAAAATTTCAGATTTACAGAAGCATGGAAGGAGAATAAATAAGTCTGCGCTAACCTGAACCTTAGATTTGCCACAAAAAAAAAAAAACATCTTATTCCAAGAAGAATTGCTTTCAATTCAATAGAGAGGAAGAATAACTAAAATACTTTATTCACAAGTCATTGATATTATAACTGAAGGGTATAGTTGAGTTGACCATTTATAGTTATAGCTATTGAGAAATTCCCTAGAAAGCTCTGGAATTCAATATAAACTTTTCTCAGCTCATAATAATAGAATGACTTTCCTAAATTATAGAGATGATATCCTACTCTAACTAGAATTCTTGAAACCAGGTACTTCAGTCCTGACAGCTTTCCCTTTCAAGTATAGTCCTCTTGTACCATCTTACTCCTTTTAATGAAAGTAACCATTAAAAAATGAGTGTCAAGATACAACCTAAAATCTCAACTTTGGACAAGCTCCATATTTATGTGGTGAAGCATCCCAAACACTACAATCACTCTTGGTTTAAGTGCAACAATTAGATACCAGTTGCAAGTAGAGCTTTGGGATCCTTTTCTTTGAAGGATGCCACCATGATAATGTGTTATCCACAGTATCCCCAGCAACCTGTGTTACTTATTTGGCCGACCTTAGCAACATGATCAAAGAACAAATCATGATGGATATGAAAATACCTTCACTTTCCTTAAAGACAATATGAAGATTATTTAAGTCCAAACTAACTCTTAACTGTTTGGTAAATTTACTTTATTAGTAAAGTAAGGTGAATGGTCATTTCAAGAACTAATAAAATATAAAGGGGTCAAATTAAAAGTTCCATATTTCAAAAAATATCTCAGCCTTTTCCCCCCAAAAAATAAAAAAACTACTTTTTTTCATGTCACTAAATGACAAAAAACAAATTAAAAAAAAATTCAAAAGGCTATATTCTCATTTCACTAAATGACCAAAAAGGCATTACTTTTTTATTTGACCTCTCTTCTTTTTTTATCACTTAATTTAACCCTTCATCTCACTTCATTCTACAAGCAAAGTTACCAAATAGGCCACGGGGGAGGGGGACATGATTTGCATCTCTACACCACACAATTTATGGAAGAAGCTAATGAAACAATGACATTATATGCTTTGCTAGGAAAGGAGGTATCTAATGGTAGACAGCTACTGAGAGAGATGACACCACAGTTGTCCCATGAGATTCTTGTGCTATATTTAAGGGCTGTTTTATATACTCAAACTGCTGGAGGTGGAGATTTCTATAATTTGTAGAAATTATGTGTGCAGAATTTAACAGCAGGCAGGCTGAACTTTGGGCTTAATTAAAGGGTCAATGAAAGCCCAACTGCACTAGGGACCAGCACCTCATGGGTTATTCAAGAGTGCACTACAAACTGGTGCTGTCCATTCAGTAAATGGGTGGGCCACTGGCCTGGGTCTCATGAGACAAAACGTCGAAGCTGTCCTGGATTTTCCAGCCAAGAAGAAGCTTCCTTTTCTCTGTTTCATTTCTCTCAAATAATTTAATCAGAGAGGAAGTTATTTTTCTGAGTTGGGAAAGTGTTAATTGAATTCTAGAGTTTTTTTTAGAGAATTTCTCCGTACTTTTAAATACATTATTGGTTGACTTCTATGAAATGAATGTCCAGAACTTAAAAAACTTTGTTAAAACTCTCCATAGGGTTGAATACAGCTCTTCTTTGGATTGAGATTTCCCAGCATTTAAGTCTGTTTGGGGGTTAATTTTCTTTTCTCGTTGAATTTCAACTTCTGAAGTTTTTGTAGATATCTTGGATTTTCTAGTTTGTTAGTCATTGGGCTCTTGATAGTCTGCTGAGGAGTGGGCTCACCCAAGGGGGAATATTGAAATGTATTGCCATTACCTCTACTAACGTTGCAAGATTTTGGTAGGAATGGCTAGCTAAGGAAATTTAATCCAGTCAACATTCCGACTAAACTAATCGGGGCTGCTTCAATTATTTGATTAGGATAGAGCAGCTATGGGCTGTGCCAATCCACTAGATTCTATGTCGATGGTTGAATTCCAACCATAATGCTTGAATTACTTCCGAGATGCAAAAGAGTGTTTATTTAAATGTGTACCCAATTTGGGAGATTTAAACTTTGGCATTAAGGGGGTGTGATGTTGGATATTCCCCATGGAAGAAGTCCATTTGGAGTTTCTTTAGATGTAATAGCCTAACATTCTTCAAGAAGAGTGGATTGTTTTTTGGTTTGTTTTCTTCTTTTAGGATTAGTATATATTCAGCTGACCTTCTGCTGTCCAATCCAATTTTTTGCATGTTAAGTGACTTCGGGACCTTTTTTTTTTCGAGTGACATTGGGGCTTGCTCAATAAATCTAGGTGAAGATTGATTTTTGCGTGATGCTTGACAATAGATTATGTACTTCCTGTTTGTCATATGCATCATATCTCTGTTCTAGATCCTTAGTCGTCCCAAAATAAGTTGAAAGGTTGATGCAGCCCAAGGGCTAGGGCTGCGTGGAGGTGCCTGAGCACGTGTCCAAGGACACTTCGAACGGTCACAAAGGACTTCCACACACACGAGGAACACCTCTGGGAAAAACCCAAATCTATTAATCAACCAAATCTCTCTGAGAAGTTCTTCTCTACAAAGCCATATATATAGTTAATAAGCAAAAAAAACCCTAGGCTAAAAAAGAAACTTTCCTAATAATAATAATAATAATCCTAATCTAATTAGAAGAGGGGCTGAGAGGCGGCTGGGCCCTAGACTGTATCATCCTCCCCGGGTTGAAAGAAGAGTTCGTCCCCGAACTCGATGCTGCTTCGGATTGCCAGTGTAAATGTGTTGAACATGAAGGACATCCTTTGTGGCAGCTTTCCAGGAATTTTTCTTTGGTGGTTGTGGTTTCTCAGGATGAAGAGTAACTTGCTGTCCACCATGCATGAATGTATAGGTGTTGTCGCGCATACCATGAGTCCCATTTTTGTCATACATCCAAGGACGGCCCAATAAGATATCACCACTATCCATAGGTAGCACATCACACTGGATTATATCTGTGTAAGTCTCACCAATAGCAAAAGTAACTTTGCAAGTATGTCGAACATACGCTCGATCACCATTCATTAGCCATTTGACAAAATAAGGACGGTTATGCTTATAAACCTTCAATTGAAGGCGATCAACAAGAGCCTGGGAGATGAGATTTTCACAACTTCCACTGTCAATAACAACTGTGCAGTTTTGTCCCTGAATCATTCCTGTGGAACGGAAAATATTTTTGCGCAACCACTTACGCTCAACAGTTGGTGAAGCATCCTTGAGGATAATAAGAGCATCATCTGGGGGCTCTGCATCGGTGAAGTCAATATCCGCAGTGTCAATATCCTTGGAATTGTCAATATCCTTAGGATTAGTGTCAATATTATCTCGGATATTATTATCAGCACCTTCAATCTCAATTAGATGTATTCGCTTTGGACAATCTGCGGCGCGATGCCCGTGCTGGTGACAATGGAAACAAACCATCTTATTTTGACCTTCAATCCTAGCAAAAATCTGTCCATTGGATTTAGCTTCTTGTAGAGGGGAATTCTTTGGCTGAGCCCATTTGGATTTTTGTACTTGATGATTTGCAATTCCCTCAGCTTTGATAGCATGTTGGATGAGTTCATCGACATTATCAAAATTTTGGAAGGCAAGGATATGCTGAATGTCTAGTCTCAATCCATTGAAAAATCTATCAACTACCACATCATCATCTTCATTCAAACCACAACGAGCTTGCAGAGTTAAAAATTCCTCAGAATATTCAACAACTGACTTGGACCGTTGTATCAAATTTTGAAAACTGGAACGGAGATCTCTTGCATAGTTGATAGGGAGGAATTTTTGTTTCAAAATATTTTTCATCTCTGTCCATGTATCAACAGGGTCCATGTTCTGATTCCTCCGTTTTCTTTGCAATTCAGCCCACCAAGTTGCAGCATAATTACGAAATCTAGTGGCAATTAGTGTAACTTTATTGTGCTCAGTCATTGGCTTATGTGCGAAAATATTTTCCACTCACACTAACCAATCCATAAATTCAGCGGGCTGTAATTTTCCATCATATTCAGGAATCACAATTTTTATCCCGAATTCTCGATCAGGATTATTGACTGGTGGATCCCGTGGATTCCGAATATGTGCACCATCTTCACGGTGGGGATGCACACGTTGATGATTTTCCAAATTTGTCACTCGAATATCCAATTGGTGCAGGGTGGTGTGCATGCCATCAACTTTTGCAGATAATTTTCTAATGGCAGTCGCCAAATCTTCAAGTGAAGAAGATGAAGATTCAGCATCCACTTGCTTCTTTGGAGGCATTTTTTTTTTTTTAAAATGCAAAATTGAATCTGACTGACCTGATGTGTAGATCGATTCTCCAGGAACACAGTACTTTCTGATGTCAGATGGCTGCAATAGAATATTTCCGATATCAAGTGACTGAATATTGCAAATAAGTTGCAGCACTTGGGCAAATAAGTTGCAGCACTTGGGTCGAATGGAGCTGTCTGGACCCAATAACGGCCTGAATGGAATATCAGCCCAAAAGGCTCGTCACGCACGTGTCACAGTCACGTGTGACGCTTTCGTTAAAACCCACAGAAACGCTTGCTACCTGTTGACGAGAAGAAGACGCTTGCTACCTGATCTGCTACCTGCTGACGAGAAGAAGGGCTGGAGATGGCGACGACTGCGTTGGCGACGATAACAGCGAACGGAGAACAGCGAACGGCAGAGGCTGGCGACAGGGCGATCGTTGGCGACGTCTGCGGAGGAGGCGAGACTGCAGCGACGAGCCGATGGCGGTGAGGCGAGACTGCAGCGACGAGCCGATGCCGGTGACGCTGGAGTTGCGAAGGCGGCAATGACTTCCACAGAGGGCAAACGGCAGCGGATGGTGATTGCGCAGTAAGATCCAGGTACACTGCTCTCTCTCTGTCTCTGTCTCTCTCTCTCTCTCTCTCTCTCGCGGCGCTGCTTGTGCTCTTTTTTTTTTGTTTTGTTTCGGCTCCTGCGCCTCTCTCTGCGGCGTCTTGATAAGGATCGGGGGTGGGAAAGATGAGGGTTTTGTGGAGTTGAGCGGGGGTTGAGGATTTGACGAGGGATTGGTGCGGGATTGACTGAGAGGGGTCGATGGGGGTGGATGGGTGCCTGTGAAGGGGATTGAACAGAGGCGTGGAGTTAGGGTTGCGGTTTGGTTAGGGATGACGGGGCGATGTGGAGATCTGAGAAGGAAGATGGTGGATTGGGACGTGGCCGTCGACTGGGATTGGATTTCGAGGATTCCGCAGGGAGAAGACGAGTTCGGGTTTCTGGCGGGGTTTTGGGTAGACAGAGGGTGGTGGTCGTCTGGGCTATAGGGATCGAGGTTTTTTTTTTTTTTTTTTTTTGGAAGTGGATCTGTGTTGGTGCCGGATGAGGGTTAACGGATGGGGGTAGTCGGGGAAGATGGGGTGTCGGGGAAGAAGTGGGTGACAGGGAAGATCGGGCTCTGATACCAATCTGATGTAGCCCAAGGGCTAGGGCTGCGTGGAGGTGCCTGAGCACGTGTCCAAGGACACTTCGAACGGTCACAAAGGACTTCCACACACACGAGGAACACCTCTGGGAAAAACCCAAATCTATTAATCAACTAAATCTCTCTGAGAAGTTCTTCTCTACAAAGCCATATATATAGTTAATAAGCAAAAAAAACCCTAGGCTAAAAAAGAAACTTTCCTAATAATAATAATAATAATCCTAATCTAATTAGAAGAGGGGCTGAGAGGCGGCTGGGCCCTAGACTGCATCAAAGGTATCCCTTGAATCATGTCGCACCTATCTCCCCCTTATTTTTATGGTCAATAGAACGGGCGTGCAATATTGGTGTGAACACTTGCCTTTCTCCCTTGTAAGCAAGAAACATAGTGTGCTTAGATGCTCATGTTTCCTTAGTTTCAACTCGTCCGTTATCCCATCATAAACAATGCTTTTCTTATGGTGCCCATTAATCAAAATGGTAGACCCAAGCCCAAGAACAAATCCATGGTTCGGATCTGAGTACAATTCAGGGTGAGTCAACTTTGTTAGGTATCCACATTTCTTGAAAACCAAAAAAACAGAGGTATATGTTCGTTTTTATTGATGAATATAATCAATTCTAAGATCCAAGCACTTCAAATTTCCCTATCCTCTTTTCTGAATCACAGAGAGAATCCATTTTTTATCTCCAAACTGTTCATTTTGAAATGAGATGAGTAAGGGTTTAGGGAGTTTGACTTTTGGTTTATGTACTGTGTGCATATATTATTTACTTCATGCGTAGTATATGACTAAACACAAATTTTTATGTGCAAGTACCTGGGTGGTAATTGGGTATTCTAGGCCCAAGCCTGGCCTGATTTCCAGGAGGGCTAGGAAAAAGCAGGCCCAATCCTACAATAACTTGAGTGCCTTGGCCTGACTCAAGTGACTTATGTCTTGTACATTCTAACACTATGCAGTTCCATCTCTGCTTGAGTGAGCTCTGTTTCAAGTTTCAGCTACTAACAATTGCATAGTATATGACTAAACACAAAATTTTGTGTTCAAGTACCTGGGTTATACTTTGCTTACTCAAGGCCCAAGTCCAGCCTGAATTCCAGGATGGCTTGGAAATGGGCCCAATCATACAAAGAACCAGAGTTAATTGGGTGCTTTTTTTAACGGTCAGGCTGGCAGGCCCAAGTTGTATCGCTTGTTTGATTAATGTTATTAGCATTCCAACACCACACACAGATCCATCTGTGCTTGAGTGAGTCTGTTTCAGCCACTAACAATTGCTCATTGTTCAATGTTGTGTTTAAAACTTTAATTGTAATGTCCCTAATAGGCAACTTTGGTGTGCCATATGTCCAAACCATGGGAACTTGAAATCTTGAATATATAGGAATTTCTGGTCAAATGATCTCCACCAAAAGATTATGAAATAGGTGTGGGGTGAAGGATGTTAGGGACTGATGCAGTGCCGATAAGGGAAGAGTATCCAAAGACATTCCATCAAAAGGAGGATAAAACCAATAATTTTATTTATAAACGAAGTGATCCCTAAGGACAGTTGCAATCCTTTATATAGATCCTAGATCTAATCCTATTTTGGAGACAAATCTAACCGAAATAAAAAGTTTAAAGCAATGAATAATTTTATGACAAAACTTTATAATTATTCTCATGTCTATCCCTAAAATTCAGCTACTACTAGCATAGAGGAAGATGACTGCACGATGCATGATTTGGAAGTCTCCTTTTGTGGGCTTTATGGGCTTGGAACTATGGCTGTAGAATTTCTTTGGCTTGGCTAAATGAGTGTTATCATGGATTTAGTCTATTTTGGGGCAGCCCCTCTTGGGCTGGATCAATTAGCGACATAGATGAGGCTTGACTTTCCAAGGATTTGAATTACCACGGTGGCAAAGATGGGATATACCTTCCTAAGTTGGAATTCCCATTCCAACTACACCTACTTTCTCTTCTAAATCTTATCTTAAAATTAGAAAGTTACTGAACAATCCTAATCAAATTGAAACTTGTAAGAAAAGACTTTTACTTGTCTCAAAAATCATAGTTAAATGGCTATCATGATGGACCTCTAACAGGGCCCAATGGGCTGGCGGCCATCAAGCTTATTCCGTGGCTTCTGCAGTACCATTCATTAGCATATTGAAAGGACCCATTGATCTGCAAATTCATGGAAACCAACATGAGCAGTCAACACGTGAAGCTCCTCAATGTAGTTATTTCAATGATTCGTTCTGCCTTGCCCAAAAAAAAAAAAAAATCACCAATTTGTTCCCTTGCCTCACGTTGTGATGCATTTGGTATATATCTTGGGTATGGTGTACATCAGGGAGATTCATTTGACATTAATTTCATCTTCATTTTCCAAAGAATTAATCTTTTCCTCACATTGTACATTGGTGTAGATGACAAGCCTGCCTTTCTCTTACACCATGCCAATGCATATCTGTATATACCCATGGTCACTGACTTCACCTTTTGTTTCACATTACCCTCAGAAGAAATATGTAGAAATGGAGTGCTTCATTGTGATGTTTTGCTCCTTTTAAAATAGATTTCACTAGTATGGAGTGCCACTGATTTGGCAAAATTACATATAAGAAAATTCATGAGGCTGATTATAATCCGAAATCTATAATTACAGTCCCATGTATATGATCTCAAGATATTATACCGGGTGTTTGAATGAACACAAACCAAAGGATGGGACTCGTCTTACAAAGTAGTTTGTATAACTAGTGTAGATCACCTTTAGTTGATTCTGAAGGATCAAACAACATCAATTTTCCAATTAAAAAAATGATAATGTTCTTGTTTCATCTTTAGTAAGACTGTTGGCAATTTCTAAGGTTGATGGGACAATGACACATTTGGAAGATTAATGACTTTGTTCAAATAAATATTGATTTCAATATAGTTTGCCTTCCATGATTGACCGGTTTGGATGCAACTTTTATTGAACTCACATATCAGCATTAATAAGAGTAGGTGAATATTGTCAAAAGCCTGGTGTTCAGATATAGCCCATGCAACCATACAATTTCTGTGCGTACGTGTAGACAACATAGCACAATACTTTGCCTATGTGAAACATTTGTGTTGTAACATTGATATGCATTGTTAAACCATTCTCTATTAGTTTAAGCTTTTAGAGCAAGTGGTTGTCAACATGGTATCAAAGCGGGATGTCTAGTGTTTGAATTCTTGAGACTGTTGTGCCTTGTATTCTCTCACGGAGGGTGTGATTCCCGTGCAGAGCCCCTGTATTCTCCCAAAGGGTATAATTTTCATGAAGGAGCTTGCCTTAAGCTTTTAGAGTAAGTGGTTGTTAATAATTTGGAAACTTTATAATGACCTGGGCCCGTTATCTACATGATATTGTCCACAAACCCCATTCTTGCCAACAGTTTTCAAAGGCCTCTTGTATAGTTAAGGTCAGGCCACACTTATATACCCAGGCACGCTCCTCCCTAAGCGGCAGGGGTTGCATCATATGTTGGGTTAGACTTATTAGTTCATGGTTAGGACCTAGATATTTCCGGGATTTGGATAAAACCTCACGGTGCTAATCGAAGCACTCTACCCTTACCCCATAGATTCTCCTTTCTTGGCTCACATGATAACTTGATCTTTCTTCAAGGGATTCAAGGGATTACCCAGGCGTGGATTGGGGTCTGACATACTCGATCGAGTTTCTTGCCTTCTAAGAAATGATCAACTTTTTAAGAACCATGCATGGTACTGTTGTGGGCTGTCTAGCATCAGAACACCGAGACCAGTCTACGTTAGCATATGCAAACAATGTAGGTGGACATTGAGCAGAAAAGAAGAGACTCCAGTTGGCAGTTCCTTTGAGATAACAGAGAATGTGGCAGACAGCCACTAGGAAGATGTCTAGGATCATTCATAAATATGCATATGACTTTATTCATCTTGATGATCTTTCTGAAATTAAGTAGATACCACTCTAGGTAATGTGGAAAGAGTTTATCTAGCATAATGCAGAAGAAGGTTTGAATTGGTGTATGAAATTGTTGATTACCAATGAGGAATTATCCATTTGGGAGTACTATTCATGAAAATTATGCCCCTTGGATGGAATTTAGAACATAGATTTACAGAACTGTCTTGAGCTTCCCTTACCGATTGTCCAAAATGTTCATGAAATTACACAGCGTCATATAACTCTTACTGAAACTTTACCATGAGTTGTTCAGCCCATAAAAGGTAGTTGAATGGGATCCCTATTCCCCACACCCAGTCTGGATACTTGTCTCCAAGAACTATAAAGAGGAGCAACTAAGATGTCGTTTTTAAGTCATTTTAGAGAATCATGGACCATGCTCCATCATCTGAGTATATCCCAGCCCCAAGACACATGAGCAAAGGTTGGTGCTATCTATGAATGTTTTGTAAATAAAGGTCATGCCATCACAGAGTCTAGGGAATGATCTCAGAATTGTGATTCGCAGAGATATCATGTTGTGTCTTTGATACCCTGTGAAGAGAAAGAAAATTGTTGGAATGGAGTTGCCTCATTCTATGGTCTGGACTCCTCTATAAATAGATTTCATTACTATTAAGTGTTATTAAAGATAATAAAAACTATAATCTAATGTTGATTTCAGTCCAAATTCTCTAATTACAATCATAACATACAAGATATACCAGTTAATAAAAATAATTTGAAGGATATTCTGAAGATCCTCCTGCATGCTGATACCAAAATATGAGTCTCTTTGCCATATGAATGCTGGAATAACTACTGTGATTTATAAGGCTGTTGGACAGAAGCATGTTATTCCTTAGTGGATACCTGCGTAGACTGATTATTTTACATCCAAAATTCTGAGCGTTAAAATCTTCTCTATTTCCTTTAAAAATCAGTGATCTGAATATCTTTCCCATAGTGGTTTCTCATGCCTGCATACCCATGAATCTCAATTGTTGTATTACCTGTCAGGTCAATGGGTATGTTATCTGTCACAGGAGTATGTTATTTGCTAGATTCAAGCCCACGTAAAAATGGGTTGCATCTAACTCACAGTTGTTTAGAAACGTAACTCACAAAAGTGACCCTTGATATATGCATACTTTTGGAGTGTGATGCCATTTGGTATCATGTATCAGAAGTCTGACTGGTTTACACTGATTGATTGATACTTCTGGTTTGGAAATTGGCTCTGCCTCTCTCTTTTTCCCTCTTCTTTTCCTTCAGAAATGAAACTTGGATTTGGATTATGTTTATGTCTTGGGCTACCCCAAATTAGCAATTTGGGGTTGAATGTGTAGAAGAGATCGACCTGACCCGGGGTCACGTGGACATGCCAATGAACCCGGGTCAGATTGATCTCTTCTACAGAATGTCGACAAAATGTTTGTTATTTTTTCTTATAAACATTTGATATGTGGGGCTTGGCATTTGTAATATTGGACACTATATAAAATAGGCATCTGGATCCTCGAGTAAATCCCCCAACGGTGATGTGGGGGGACCTGATCAGTGGGGGATTTCCTCACTTAATCTCAATTCATAAAATAGTGGCTTCTTATCAAAACATCCTCTAGAAAATGAAAAATAACTAGCACTATACTTCAGTAGCTTTCTTTTATTCTTCTTTTGAACAATCAAAGGTTCAAAGTTGTGAATAAAGATCTGCTGTGTCTCTCCTTTTCCCTTTTCTTTTGGATTATCTTGAATTACAGATCGTGAATAGCCTGTTTGAGGTTTATTTCTGTGATTATGGAACACTTGGCTGTCTTTTGCTACTCTAGTCATGGAGGTTGTAAAAATTCTATCCTGATTTATGGATTTCTATCCTTAAACAAATAACTATTAGGAAATACTATACTATGCTCCTCGTCTCCTAAAATGGAAAGGAGCTGAAGTCTGCTTGTGGTATCTTACCTAATAGAATCAATTCATGAGTTCTTCTCCACTTTGTGTTAATTTTAAAAATGTGGTTAATCTCTAATTCATTCTTTGACCTCTCTGCATGTATGTGCAGAGTGTGCATTCTGATGGGTACAAGAGGGATGAAGATTTTGCTTCTGGTCGAGTGGACAAAAGCTATTTTCTGGTAGATTGAAATGCCCAGACGTACAAAGTTGCTTCCACTCAGAGGTTAACATGATATGTGGCTTGAATTCCAATCAAACCATGGCAGTCCTTGGACACGTGCATCTATCAATTGAGGGTCATTGGTCGTCAACCTATTTCGTTTTAGAGACTGGGTTGACTTCAAGCTAAAAAGAAATTTTGACTAATTTTGGCTTTTCAATTTTGAAACCTTAGTGTAGAGGTATTTTATTTCTACTCATCTGATATAGGCAAAAAAAAAAAAAAAAAAAAGTCAGTTTTAACTGCTTAGCTCTAAAAATTAGAATTTTAAGTTGTTTGGGTATCTGTAACGGTCATCCAATAATTACCTCCCTAAACTCTAAAAATCCATCTGGGTGAGAACCTAAACTCACATGGTTATTCTCTGCACTTAGATTTCTCTTCTTTTGAACTTGCTGAATTTAGTAAGGTGCAGCTTACTTAATTGACTTGTTGGATGTCTCAAAATTTAGAGGATTTTGCCAGAAAATCCTTTTGGAACTACTCTATAATAAAAATGACTCCAAGACATAATTCTATCATAGTGGTCCCAATAGTCCTTTTATATTTAAAATTTTGAAATCTAAGTTGGGTGGGGATATCCCCGCTCGCCCACATACATGAGCAGGGACATCTCCTCTCATTGATGTTTTTTTTTTTTTTCTTCTTTCTCTGTTCGTTTTCAGAAAATAAACTTCTTTCCTTATCTTTATGTCGAATCAAATTTCACCCTAACTGATGTAGGGACACCATCAGATTGGGTCACTTGTAAAGCACGTGATTTCATTTTGGCTACCAACTCACTGTATCACTAAGTGCGCAATCATGTGTTCGATCTTGACCATCCAAATTGTTTATTGTATCTGCCGCTATAGTATAGTCCAGACAGGAACGTTTAAATTTGCTTGTGACATTTGGACCATTAAACACTTTTCCTATGAACTGTCGGTTTGATAATTTCCAATTGGATTCTAACTTTTTTGGCTTTTTTGAGAGAATAGTTTTTCACTTTTTTGACTTTTTATTGGATTCTAACTTCTTAAACCTTGTGAAGGGTAATTTTAAAAAGTTTGATCGGGGCCCTAAATTACCGAGTTTGATCGGGGGGCTAGGACTCCGGTGCAGCCGTGCAGGAGCCGGCCTTTTAATAAAATAGAGTAATGCCCCAGTTCCTCCAATGAGAGTTGGTCACGTGGATTATAAAACGTAAAAGAGGGGGTACTTTTGCTTGTTCTTTCTTCTCCTTCTTCTTCTTCTTCCACCTTTTTCATACTCCAAAAATAGACCCCAAATAAAAAAATTTAAAAAAAAATACAGGATTACCGATTAGAAGCACCCTTCCTAATAATCCTAGCTGCAGATGAGAAGAAAGTGAAAGCTATCTTTTCAAAGGAAATGAAGAGATCTAAAGTTTTGAAGGTGGTTGGAGAAATGAAATGGAAGGGTTTGGGTTTAATATGTGGGTATGGTAAATTGGACATAGGTTAGGTTTGGATTTGAGGTTTAGTTGGAGGAGGAAGAAGAGAAAACAAGTAGAGGGGAAGGATAATAAAGAAAAGAAAAAATGAACAGGGATATCTCGGCTATGTATATGGCTGAATAGGGTTATCTCTATCCAACTCAGATTTCAAAAACTTATACAAAAAAGGTCCCCTGTAACTACTATGGTGGAATCATGTCATTAGAGTTCTTTCAGTCTAGAGTAACTTTAAGAGGATTTTCCAATAAAACCCTCAAATTTATACATGCAAAACTTGCACATCCCCACAAATTTGTGATATCCATTGACTAGACTTCCACTTTATATCTACACGTCAAGGTTAGGTTGATGACATTACAATGTGAATTTGCTAGGTTAGAAATTCTAGAGAAGAAAAAATTGTTGGAAAAAATTATTGTCACCTTATAATTCTGCGTTCTTGGTTTGAATGGTGAGAATTCAAAAAATTAGCCTAATGAAATGTCACCTTTGGCTACATTGTACTTTAGCATTTGTGAAATTAGGTGGAGGTAACATTGGGAGAATTCATAAAACTGCCAACATGAATGATGCTCAGAATTCTTGCAAAGATTGATGCCTTTACTGTCCTTTAACATCCAAAACCAAAACATATCCAAGTGAACGAGGAAAGGAGTAACCAACAGCCTAAAAAAAAACCAAAACATGTCAAAGTGAAACAGGAAAAGAATAACCAACGGCTTAAAAAAATTCATGCATGGCTGCCAATGACAACCAAAGGGAAGTGCAGTGAGCCAAGAAAAGAATGCTTTGTTACTCTTTGTCTCTTCTATCTACCTCCATCTGCAAGTAAAGCCTCCTCTATCCCTCAACTTCCATTCTTCTAAAAGATACAATAAAGAAAAATAAAAGCTCAAGGCAATAAATCATAGTTTTTAAATGGCTTTTACCAGCCTTTTTGGCAAGGTCACCATAGCAATTTGGCATGTACATGGGTGATCAGTTTAATGGATTATCCCATACAACAATGGCTACATGACCAACAAATTGTGGTTCTTTACTTATTTTGAATTTTAGAATGTTAGAAATTCACTTTGGTAGTCCATAGGCTAAAGGAAGCACGCACACTAGTGAGCTGAGTCTGAATTAAGAAAATTCAAAATCTTTAATTTAATAGCCTTGGAACTCCAAATTCAGATTAACTAGTTTACAATTTGGGCTGAAAACTTATAACTACTATTTTAAACCTATGCTGCTTTGGCCCAATTTTATTTATTTCTTTCTTCTTTTTTTTTTGTTGTTAATAATCATCATATCCTTATCTTTAAGATTCCCCTTTGTGGGTTTCACTTTTTTATCAATGTCATTTGAAAGGCATGCTTTCTCAATTCCAACATCTTATCATATTTTCTTCTTGGCTTCATTTTAAGTTTTTTTTTGCCTTTTCATATTAGTTCGTGGAACTTGTAACTCATTAATATGTCATATGATAGCTTTAGATGTTGCGGATGCATGGATTAGGATTGTATGGCCGCTCCAAATCTGATCAAGACAATGTTGGCTTAGATCGAGCAGCTGATGCAGAGATCCATAACTCTTTACGAGAGATCAGTCACATGGAATTCACTCTTCACGATCTCAAGGCAAGAACGAACACCCTTAATGTGGAATATGGTAATGGATGATTTAGCTCCAACCTTTTGGTTATGAGTATTGAGATGCTCTACAACCACCTAGCCATATCTATTTATAGCATCTAGCTTAATGGGCGATGAACTCCTAATTCAAGTTAGAATACAATAAGGATGGAGAGTTGTATCAGACTCTCTCAATTTTTGAGTCTTAGGAAGATTAACACATCCTCTCTTTATTCAAACAGACTCTTTGTGAAGGGTGTCTCTCTGTATTGGGGCTACCCAGAAGTGGGCCCTATCGTAAATGCCAACAATTTTTCACTCGCACCAAACAAGATTAATCTCATTAGATTCAATCATCCATCATCAAAATCCACAATATATATATATATATATCTAAAGAGTGGGACCTCCACAATACCTATTTATGGAGAGAATGTAAACTAAGTCGACATCTAACTAGAATACACTAGTCTGCCTTAGATGCTCCCATGACCACACCATATTGAATTTGAACTCAAACCCTTAAGTCGGGTTCAACTCACATAATATGCTGATTCAACTTCTCAAGAAAAATTATTTCGCAAATATTTTTCTTAAAATAATATATTTGCATATATAGATAATTTTAAAAATTATTTGCTTAAATAAAATTTCAAAATACTTATTATAGCTTGGGCATATAAGTATTTTAAGTACGTATAAATGGGAGGGTGATGTCAAGGGTCCTTTCAATGAACTTATGAAGGTCAAATGAACCAAGTAGCTTTCCTAACACGGCAACTCATAGGCTTCCATGTTGCAATGGGAGATCCGCAACTAAAGTAGCATTATCCATCTCATCTTTCCAATGTAGAGGTTAGTATATGGGTACAAGAGCCTTAAGAATTAGATTACACAATTTTTAACTCCAAGCTCAAGAGTTACCTATGGGATTAATTGTCATACAACAATTATGATTGTAGGATATCATCTTGTTGCTCGTAGGTAGGTCCTCAAACACCCATGTTCGTAGACACAAACTGCAGTGTGAAATTGCATTAGCTCCACAAATGAGCCCATGCTAATATTGCACTGATTCACTACTGTGCAAGCAGGTCGTCACAAATGCAACAACGCTTGGTTTCAAAACATGCTATTAGACTTACCAGGGTGTAGTTTGTCTAATGAATAATGCCAATTCAGTCTCATTCAATCTTGTGATCTACTCACCCCAATGCACATAGGAATGAGTCAGCATTCCATGCATCTGTATGCACCAATAAGATTCACTACTGTGCAAGCAGGTCGTCACAAATGCAACAACGCTTGGTTTCAAAACAGGCTATTAGACTTACTAGGGTGTAGTTTGTCTAATGAATAATGCCAATTCAGTCTCATTCAATCTTGTGATCTACATCACCCCAATGCACACAGGAATGAGTCAGCATTCCATACATCTGTATGCACCAATAAGATTTGCATTGGCTTAACTGGCATATCACACAAATGGATGCACCTCATCCTATCAGTTACTAAGACATCAAAGGTGGTCTTTATTCGTGCGAGTGGATGACCAAGCCTGTTTGGTGCCACTCATGTATCTTAACACACGCCATTTTGTGTTTGTTGCTAATGTAATATAAATGATATGATATATATGAAAAATGTAAAAAATCATACACGTATTCCATAAAATAACAAGAAATTGATTTATTAAGATAGCTCCAATACACTCCGATTGAAAAAAAATGAATTATATAAAATGCATTCCCATGCGCTTTACATAAATCGCAAATAACTCTCGTACTAAGGGTTTGCTCAATGGATCAACAATCATTTCCAAAGATGGCATATGAAATATTGCCATCTCTTTTGCTTCTACTTGTTTACAGATGAAATGTCACTTTTCCAAAGATCATGCAAACAGAAGAAAATCTCATCATAGGGGAGAAAGTCTCCTCGTAATCCACACATTCTTTCTGTGTGGATCCCTTAGCCACAAGCTTAGCCTTAAATATATCAATGGTACCATTGACCTTTCACTTAATCTTCAAAATTTATTTTTTTGAAATGGCTTTCCTATCTTTGGGAAGATCCACAAGATCCCATACATAGTTTTTACGCATATAGCTGATCTAGTCATTCATCCCGAGCATCCATTCTTTTGAGTTTACTAATTCCATTGATTTTTTTATGAGAACATGGTTCGTCCTCATCAATTGCAATGTACACATAAGAAATTCCCTCAATTTCAAAAAAAAATTTTTATTTGAAATCAACCCACGAGAAAAACGATGAATGATATTTTGATCACTTCCACTTGCCTTTGAGTCCGTAGGATTTCTCCCATTAAATCTAGCAGGTAGTGTTGGTTCCCCTTGATCGGTGGAATTATTTATTTTAAAAAGTTCAATAGACACCCTTATCTTCTTCTTTTCAAGATATTGAAACTTGAAAAAAAATCTACGTCATGAGAATCTATTTCAACCACTTAGTTATTTATATCCTTGTAAACTAGAACGTCTCATATGGACAACTTAGAATATCTAACAAAAATACTTGGAACTTTTACGCTTTAAATTGTTTGGATGTGGAATCATCACATGCCCTAAAGAACCCCACGGGCGTAGATCTCTCAAAGAAGGTTTTCTACCGATCCATAACACATATGTGGTTTTTGGAATAGATTTGAAAGGAACTCTATTTAAAAGGTATACTTCAGTAAGCAGTGCATCACCCAAAAAGGTAATGGGTAAATTGGCATGAGTTGTCATGGATTTGATTATGTCTAAAAGAGTTATATTTCTTCTTTCCATAATCTATTTTGTTGTGAAGTGTAAACCATGGTTAATTGTTAAGAAATACCATTTTCCATACAAAAACTTTTAAAAGGGTATCCATTGAACTTTTTGAAATAAATGACTCCATTGATCAAGGGGAACCGACACCAGCTGATAGACTTAGTGGGAGAAATCCCATGGGCTCAAAGGTAAGTGGGAGTGATCAAAATGTCCTTCGTCATTCTTCCTGTGAGTTGATTTCTTTTAGAATTTACATTTGCTTTTGGTCTTGTTAGGTCCTAATCCTAACTCAGGTTGCTAATTAACAAACAATGCTTGTCCCGTGACTTCTACCTGAACTCTTAGGACTTCAAATTCTAGATGGCGATACAAATATTTAAAGGTCTTGACTACCTCAGAATGAGCCAAGAGTTTTATTGTACGTCATAAGTCAGGTAATGATCATAGGACTGCAATAATCTTTTGGTATTCAGTTAATTTATTCCCCGCCCTTGCAAGATCTGCCATCATCTGAGTCATTTTGCGGAGGTGGTCCCTGAGTTTAACTCCTAGGGCTATCCGATATGCATCAAATTCCAAGGTCATGACGTAGGTCTTGTCAACAGTAATACCACTGTATTCCTCTTTTAAGGCTTCCCACAATTCTTTGGTCATACCATAGGTTTCATAAGTTGAAACTAATTCAAAATATATACCACTTAAAATGATGTTATGAAAAGTGCAATTATCTTTCTCCCACTTTTCGAAATCATACAGTGCAGGCATGGGTGCAACATCACTTTCTAGTTCAGGTCGAATCATAATTGTTTTTAAGGTATACGTGACTTCTTGTTCATCGAACAAGTAAATAATGATTCAGTACCACTTATCATTGTTATTGCCGTCAAACTTGTCATCCTTATTAAGGTCAGCAATAATAATTTTTAAAGTTATCACTAAAAATGAATAAAAAATACTAATAAATGAATGTACAATATTGGCAACATATACATATGTATTGGTTGCCCTTTTTGTACTCAAATCAATCTGAAAATTAGGACATCGTAGTAAAAACCCTTCAATTTCAAGGTTAATTCAGGGCAGTAAAAAACAAAAACCATAATTAATTAGATGATTTACACAATACATTGATTTTTATGCAAGAAAAAAATGTGAAAATAATAATTGCATCCTAATTAGCTAATTGCCCCCCGCATAATATAAGGACCATAGCATATGATGGCACAAATTCATGCATGTGCCTAATGGACCTGCATGATATGATGCATAACATGTATGAAATACAACTAGCATACATAATTAAAACAAAAAAGCTTATCAACATGAACCCACTATATATTAATATATGCTTGCATAATAGATCCATAGTACAGATGTTACTCAACAAGTTACATGATAGGCACTTCATAGCACCTAGTCAGAGATTTGCTCATAAAATACATGACACTGTTGATAGAACTCGGTGCATTAATTTCAAATGGTCATTGTTTCTGATTTATTACAGTAATATTATCTGGGCCCATCTCTGTTGATGTGATTTAGCGCCATGTGCATTCTTTAAATCCAACTTCGTTTATGAAAGTACAGTAACATGCACAAAACCTATAGATGCATGCTTAGAAAAAAATTATATGCTAGTACATCATATGGCCTACCTCATATAGTGTTTTATTAGGCATCCATAGTTCCTTACCATTAAAAAGGAATGAGTTTGCTCATGGCTGGGTTATAGTCTGGTCTTGAGCAACTAAAAAAAAGTTATTACATGACTATGAATTTTGGTAGTGATGAGAAAAAAATATTAAATCCATGCAACTTATAAAATTCATTCTCCATCACTATGCATAAGCCAATCTATTCACAGATTTGCATAAACCAAAAAACGTATACAATAGCGTACTACTATTTTTATGCACTGACATGATCAATATATATCTATCAATTTCCAAAAGCATAAAAAAATAGCCATTATGAAATCCTCAAAGCTAATTGACAGTTGTCAATCTAAGTATATGGGTCTCATAATCAAACTCATGTACATAATGCGACTTCTCTATGGCCCATCATTTTGATCCCTTGATCATGATTTACGACATCCCATTCATAATATTTAACCCTCGACAATCCGAATGTAAGCTGGAATATAACCTTCCATGAGCACGGAAACCGGAAAGAAAGTGTGACACATCACTTGATAACAGTGGCAGGCGGCAGCATCAGAGGATCCGGACTTTGCTTCAATGCACCCAAACCAAGAGGGTTTTCCCACAAAGCAAAAAATGTGTTGTCACATGGGACTGGGAGGGAAGAGATTAGAGAGAGCCTGGGTCAACCCTGACTATGGGCTGTGCTTCTAAAACCAAGACGGTTATGAAGGGACAACAGAGAAAGCCGGCAATTAGGAGTCAACCGAGAAAGCCAAGTGGAGCATTATATTTTTTTTATTTAAATATTAGATCGGATGACCAGTCCATTCAAATTTTGAAAATTTTCAGATTCAATTCAAAAAAATCTTTAAAGTTTTGGGCTACCTCAATCACTATCAAAACCAATTCAATCTTCACGTTAGACTGCGGATAGCCATAGATGCTGTGGAAACATAAATTATGACTATAAATCCAATTAGGACAATATCAACTTGGATGAAGTAATTGATGACATATAAATACCTACGCGAGATCAATCACAAAAATTCACTCGTCACGATTTAAGGATAAGGATGAACACCCTTAATGTATAAGATGATGATAAATGATTTATCTCGAGCCTTTTGATTATAAGTACTGAGATGCTTTGCAAACACCCTGTAGGGAAATAAAGCCCACGATCTGCGATTAACCACGGCACACACAAATTACACAATCAAGTAATCATAAAGAAGATGACATACAAGCAATTACGTGGTTCGGCAACCTTGCCTACGTCCACGGAAAAAAGCACGCTCTATTCCTTTCTCTACTGTGTTCGACACAACTTCACTTCCTTAGGGTTTAAGGTTACACAACACATTAATATATAGATCCCGTTTTCTTGGCCACCAAGAAAATCCATACATAATGTCTAAAATACCCCTAATCCTGAACTTCTGTTCTGGCTAACCCAGACGACCGATCCGGCTAAACCGGAATACAAGACAAAACCCAACAATCTCCACCTCGGCTTGGATTCCACAAATCCTCAGAGCTACCTTGAGATACCTGGTAATGTTTTCGTCTTCCTGTATCTAGTTGAAAGGTACGCCTCCGCACCCACTACGATCGAGCACAGTTTCGGCACCCCCTTAGCTAGGGTTGCACCCACATTCTTATCAATGTGGTGAGACGATCAAGTCCAAGCGTGGCTTGAACTTCTCCTTCGTCGATTTTCCAAACACCATCTTAGGTTGCCGAAGTGATCCAGTCCATCTGTTGCCTTCCTTGCTAGCATCCTTGCAACACGATGACTTCTTGCCTTCATCTGGTAAAGCAAAAGTAACCCTCCTTTTGACTGCACTATTCTTTGGGCCCGCAATGTTGAGGATCTGCCGCACTTTGCCTTTAACCCGGTGTTCTTGTAGTTTCGGTTCTCTGTTAATAACCTTCTTGAAAATGTCTGTTGCACCATCTTCCAATTTTCCACCTAACTCCACCTCAACTGACTTTTCCTTATTCTTTACAGCTGCTCCACCTGTAACTGTACTTCTTGTTAAGGTGTAGAGACCGTTGAACAAATCACCCTTCATGACGACCATTGCTCCATTAACCACCTTCATAACTCCACCTGCTATAACACACTTGCAGCCCTTGGAGTCTAAGGCCCTCAAAGAAATAAAATTTCTTCGTAAATCGGGAACATGTAACACATTCGTCAAGGTCTGTATCATCCCATCAAACATCTTGATTTTCATTGTTCTAAATCCAATGCACTTGGATTCCACATTATTTGCCATGAAAACAGATTTACCCTCACAAGATGTATAGGTGTCAAACAGATCTCTACTATTGTAAGGTTTCGAAATCCCACTAATCTTAATCTACGTTAATTAATCTCGTTCTATGTTAATTAAACCCTATTAAGGTTAATCTAGTTTAAAAACGATTGGGTTTGGGTCTTGGACAGGGAATTGAGCGGAGTTTGGACTTTACCTCAGTAGTTGAGGACTTTCTTGTAAATTTATCTCGCATCTTATGGACACCTCGTTAATCACTCCTTGTGTAATTTTTTGTGTAGATCATCTTTCGTGTTAGTCTCAACTTGATTTGGATTCATTTTGGGCCAACTTAGGCCACGTGACCTACATTGTAAATAGCCTAAAGATAAGGGGCTTGCATGCAAAGGTAGGAAGAATCCACTTGTTTAAAAGAGGGGAACTCAACGTTCCTTCCTCCTTTCCTCTTCTTGTTTGGTTGCTGGAGCTATTTTCTCTATCTCTTCCTCAATCTTTATTTTCATTTCAAGATCTAGGGAACTACTAGGCTGGGGGAGGTCTTGCGTGTAATGGTGGGGATTCTTCTTCTTCTTCCTCTTCTCATCCCTTGTGCATTTCTCTCATTGGAGTATTTCCTCTTTATAGTTACAACTACATAAGGTGAGGACTTACCTTCTTTCCATTCATTTGGGTTTATTAGAGAGTTAAGGACCCAATTACATGACATGCATGTCATTCCATGTCCCATTCATCAATTGTATGTTTTACTTGTAGAGAACCCACTCTCATTTGGAGGTTTGCCCTTAGCCACACAACAAGAAGGACTTAGGGAGGACAAACACTGTTAAGAGGCAAGTATTAGAGTTTCTATGTGTGATTAAGTCATTGATTCTTGGGTCAGTTCTTTAAAATTCCCCAATTTCATTCATCTTTTCATTGTTAATTGTGTATAAAGGGGGCGTGGATTAAGTTAGAGTGATGAAAATGGGATAGAAGAGTTTGTGGGTATTGAACACCATTAAGTCATGTAAACTCCTCACAACTTAGGTTCTGTATTGATCTTGCAATGAAACTGAGCTACAGAACAGAGTTCAGGTTTCCGTAGTGTACGGCGAAGCCACGGTTAAGCCGTACCTATTCACGGCTCAATGTCCTGAGAGCAACAAAATTGGCTTTTGTACTGCAGCTTACCAACGGTTACACCGTGAAATGGACTACGGCTACGTCGTGCCCAGTCCGTGCCCAAGCCGTAAGCCTTCTTACGGTGGGCTTTCCAGAGAGCTTGAAAACCCATTCCCTTGTACGGCTTGAACACGGCTACACCATGAAATGCCTTACGACTTAGCCGTAGCCCCACCGTAACCTAGCCGTAGGCTTAACACGGCTCAGCCGTAGGCTAATATACGGCTAAGCCGTAAATGCACTTGAATTTTTAGAGGAAACCTGAGCTTTCATGACTGGTTATACTTTCAGATTTTTATTCCTTATGTATAATATGACTCATATGATTGAATCCGAGTCGGCACTACTTAGCTTGTGCCCTTTTGGATATTATTATGTCACTACTACAGTAGTTTACGGAAAAGTTGTCGGCACTCCTCTGGAAGCTAACTTGATCTCCTAGCGACCCATATGTATGTATGCTCCCTTTTGGGAGAATAGAGCCTTGTGGATGCCAATTAGTGTGTACTATATCTTTATTTTGATTCCTCACTATTGTTACTCATGCACATCATATCTAGTAGACTATTATGGTTCTCCTATGCGGTGTATATTAATAAGTTCATTGAATATATTATGCTAGTTTCATATGCTCAATACTTGCTTGACATTCATGTTAACAGTGTTACCCTTGGTATTGCAGGTATAGAACCAAATCCTAACCCGGTTGTTGACGCGCCCTTGGAAGGTACCCCAACGGTACCTCGGGGTATAGATGAATAGAAGGATGGCGATGTCTTTTATTAGTCATCCTACGGAGTACACCGGTTCTGGAGATGTTACAGTCAAACTTTTGGTTTACCCTTGGGAATGTGCAAATTGAACCTTTTGTACCCCATTTCCTTAAGTAGTAGTTTGGATTGTACCACCTGTAATTAAGTCTTAAGCACTGACATATATATCTATATTTATCTATGAATATCTGAAGATATGGCTCTCTTGTTTTGGCTTTTGATTATTACAGAGTATTACGCAGGAGTTCGTTATGATGAGTTATATTCCTACATATGTTGGCATAGCTCACACGTTTCCGTGGAATCTCCCTTGTAGGAATTCGTGCACAATTCTATCAGGGTACGGATTACTATGGGATTACGTATCCACGCCTTGGGAGCCCACTCAAATCCCCAATTCCCAGGATCGGGCCGTGACAACTATAGCACATATGACAGTTACAACCAGAATCTAAAATCCAGGAACCTTCAGTGTGATCCCATGCCTTTGATGACCGAAGCAGATTCTACCAAACATACAACCTTGCAGTCATCTAAACTTTCTGTCACACTCGTACTGTCTGAATCAGATTCTGCTTCCTTTTCCAAGTCTTTTTTCCGCTTTGGACAATCTTTCTTGATATGGCCTTCTTTATCATAGTAGTAGCAAGTGATGACTTTGCCTTTGCCCTTTGACTTCAAGCAATTCCGATCTTCTGATCCTTTATTCCTCAATCTAGATCTCCCCCTTCTTCGGTTTGAACCTGATGCTACATTAATACTTTCTCCACTAGATTTTTCACTGTCACTCTTCATAATCTCACTGGAGAGAAGAGCTGCAGTAACATCATTCATGTTCAAAGTGTCTTTTCCGTACATCAGCGTTGTCACCAAGTGCTCGTACAACTAGGGCAGTGAAGACAAAAACAACAGTGCTTTGTCTTTTTCCTCGAGCTTGACCTCAGTGCTCAATAGCTGTACCAGGAGCTTATTGAGTTCATTGAGATGCTTTGACAACCGTGATCCTTCTGCCATCTTCAAAGAATACAACTATTTCTTCAAAAACAGTTTATTTGTCAAGGACTTAGACATGTACCGGCTCTCTAACTCTTTCCATAATTCCAGAGCAGTGTTAATCCCTATGACGTTATAGAGAACTTCATCATGGAGGGTAAGACGAATTGCACTCACAGCCTTTTCATCTAAATCCTCCCAATCATCTTCGGACATCTTTTCTAGTTTCTTCAACCTACCATTTAAAGCCTTCTTCAGACCCTTCTGAATTAAGACATCCTTCATTCTCTGTTGCCAAAGACTGAAATTGTTCAACCCAGTAAACATCTCAATCTTAAACTCATTACTTGAAGTCATTGTGTATCCCAATTTGTGTCTCCTGAATTACTCCTTATTTTCTGCCTATCAAACAGTCAACCTCCTCTGTCCGTCTTGTAGATCTCATCACCACGAGCACACTAGAAGAAATGGATCTGAAATCCGACTCCGGATGGCATCGATATCGCAGAAACAAATTTCTGCACTCCGATTAGTCAACCATCCCTATTGACTATCAAACTGTCAATCTTCTTCCACAGATGGGTAGATCTCCTCGAAATGAGATCACAGAACAAAACAGGGCACGAATCTGAGTCCGGATGACTCCGAAATTCGTAAAACAATTCTGGCCGTTGATCTGGTCAAATTTGTCCTTTGACCGTACTTCTACTGACGACGGCTGATGTCAGCGATGTGCCGACAGGCTGTTCCTGCTGTGTAATAGGTCAGGTCAACCTGACTTGACTTGGAACCGAACCTGCTGCGCTGGTAACTGGGCTCCTCTGCCGAACCGGGTCCGGATCCAGCCTGACCCAGAACCGAACCTGCTGCTAGTAGACCGTGCTTCACGGGTTAGGGCTTAAACCAACCCGAGACTGACCCAGTGCCTGAACCACCTTCTTCCTCATTTGAACCGGGTTTTGGGAATGAACCTCGTAGTCCTTTAACGACGATGGTAAGGCCGGGCAATGATGACGGAACCCTGCAACGGACGGTGACAGCGCAATAGCGACAGCGGCGACAATGGAGATCTAGTCGGTCACGGCGGTGTCGGTGCAGACAGATGTAGCGGGCTCCTGTTGACACAGTCGGTGCAGACGGTGACGGCTGCAACCCTCTTCTTTCTTTGTTCGATTAGGCAAGCCAGAAATGACGATGTTTCCTGTAGACCCCGTTTGGCAAACCCCATAACAGAAAACCCAGCGACGATGTTTCCTGTTTCCTGTTTAGCAAACTTAGAACAGAAAACCAGATCGCAGCAAGTAGCAATCCGAACCAACCCTCTTGGTCCAGATTCAATATGAACACGATCCTCTTGCCACACAAGGACCGAACTACCAAACCCTAGGCTTTGATACCACTTGTAGGGAAATGAAGCCTAGGATCTGCGATTAACCAAGGCACATACAAATTACACAATCAAACAATCATAAAGAAGATGACACACAAGCAATTACGTGGTTTGGCAACCTTGCCTACGTCCACGGAGAAAAGCACACTCTATTCCTTTCTCTGCTGTGTTCGACACAACTTCACCTCCTTAGGGTTTAAGGTTACACAACACATTAATATATAGATCCCGTTTTCTTGGCCACCAAGAAAACCCATACATAATGTCTAAAATACCGTTAACCCTGAACTCCGGTTCTAATTAATCCAGACGACTAATCCGGCTAAACCGGAATACAAGACAAAACCCAACACACCCTACCATTTCTATTTATAACATCTAGATCAATGGATGATCAAACTCTCTCAGTTTCAATTTGAGTCTTAAGAGGATGAACACATCCTTTCTCTATTCAAACATATTACTTGTGAGGGGTGTCTCTGTATTGGAGGTACCTATAAGTGGGCCCCATCATAGATGTCAACAATATATAAACTATTTCTCGACTTCTTTTTACCTAGCTAAATTTTTTGAAACAACATTTGAGGGTAGCATAAAGTTTCCGCTTATACAAACTTATTCATGGTTGTATCCATTATCCATTTCTTTTAAGCTTCCACCCATACATGTCTCCGAGACTTTTGCTTGACATAAGCACGGCCCACATGTATGAGGGTAGTATAAGGGCTTATCCCAGCCTGGCCAAGCTACTGACCTTTGATTGCCCTAAATAGTGGAAGGGGAACTATAAATTGGGGTTTGAGGTTTATTGTTATTGAGGTCTCTGAATCCTTCTTCATCTATCCAAGCAGGTTCTTGACTTGGGCTTCTTAATCTCCCATTGCTCGTGCCATGCCCAAAGGGGTGTTGCCCATACTCTGAACTGCGTTCCCTTTGCCCAAGGCCCATGTTAGTCTATTGCCCATATCGTGGGCCGCAACCCATGCCCGAGGCCCAGATGATTTGTTGTCCAATCCGCAAATAAATTTGACTATTCAGAACCGGTGGTGGCCCATTGTTGGACTCATCCTTGTGTCTAATCTCTTGTCCTTTAAAACATGGATTGAAATGATATCATCTTTGACCTTTTCAGGTTAATCTCCTTCAAATCTTTTTTATAAATGTTTTTTAAATTTGTATATAGGCCTGCACGTTGTCATGCCCATCCATTTGCAATGAAACCTCGGAAAAAATGGCTCATATCTGAATGTACTGTTTGCATCTCATTAATCTTCATGTCAGGAGGGATATCCCTTCAAAACTGGGTACTACTTCTGACTCCATCAATACTGAGCCCATCATCAATACTACTGGGAAAAGTTTTGACCGTTGAATGAGCAAATCTGACCGATAGGTGAACTCGGTATCTCCTGATGTTTCTCTCCCGTACCTGCCACAACCCATCCATTCTCCAAATGGGTAGCGTGATCTTGATAGTGGGTAGGGAATACATGCGTACAGTCTATCATTATTTTGAATTGCAAGGATTTTTACTTTTTTTTTGTTTTTTCTCATTTTCTGTTGGAGAATCTTGAATAGAGATCATGAATCTCCGGTTTGAGGTTTATTTCTGTGATTATGGAAGACATAGGCCGTGTTTTGCTATTCCCACCATGGAAGTTGTTATCCCCTTCCTACCTAGTTTCATATTATTATACAAAGCGCCTCAAACTAATACTGGCCGGGCTAGACTGACATATATCTAGGCCTTGTCCAGCTTAAAAACAATATAAAAGAAAGGCCAGAGTCCACTACGAACTATCAAAGTCAGGCCCAACTCCGCCCATTTAGTCAAATGGGCCGCCCGTACTGCACTTTCTACCACTTTTTAAGGGGAAATAAACACGCATTCATTAGACGGGCAGGGCCGGTGTTGGACTTTTTATTACTTAATCCGAGGGCAGTTAAAATACTAATCGAGCCCAATTTTTATGTCCAAGCCCAGTCCATTAGCACCCTGCGCTGCCCCCGGGCATTGGCGGTGTTCCATGTTTCTGGACTAGATCAGCTAAAACTACATAGCATTTGCTAATGATATTGGAGAGATTTTGGATAGAGGTGACAATGAGTGACCTTTGTTTATTTCTTTGTTTCTTAGTTTCTTTTCTTTTGGTGTGACAATCACCAAAATAAACCTGGATGAAGTCAAGATCTAACAAATCCTAAGTGGATCAAGCAATGCACATTTCTTTTCATTGGTTATATTCACCATGATCAAGGTCCAAATTTTAATTGCTAAATATGTCAACCATGAATGTTCAAGGTCCATTGGCTTCTCCAATCATTGGGATTAACATTAATATGTGAAACTAGATATTCTAGATAAAAAGTTCTGAATGGTTTAGAATGAAAACTTGGGGCCCATAGGTGGTGCAAAAAAGTAAAAGATAATAATAAGATTTGATAACGTATCCTTAGGGGTGAACAAAAATCGGCCAATCCTCAAAATCAATCCGATCTGATCTAATCCGTGGTTTTTAATCAATCCTCTGGTTAATTGTTTGGTGATTGATTGAAAAAATCATAATCCGTTAATAATGATTTAGTGATGGATTTTACCTTTAATATGCGGATTTAAATCGATCTAAACCATTGAAATAAAATATATATTTATTTACTTTTATATAAAAATATTAAATTGCAACATTTTAGCTATTCATCATCCAACTTTCAATTTTAACCATTCACTCTCTATATAAAATAGTGAGGAAATAGTTGGCACTACTGTTAACGAATAGAACAGTTTTAACTGAACCGAACTGAACTATTGATTCACTATTTGGTTTGGTTCGATTTTTAATAGGCAACGGATTGACTATGAATTACAAGACTACAAATTCGTAAATAATGGATTGGTGATGGATTAGACTCAATCCGATCCAATTCAAACCGTGTACACCCCTATCCAAAGTAAAAATAACATTGGCTTCATTTCCTCACCGTGCCTTCGCAGTTGGCATAGCATAAATGTGCATAAATGGCTATCAAATTCTCTATATCTAGAGCATTTGACCCTTAAAAATAGGGTTTGGTGCCTATTTACATTGCTAGATAGGTGTAGTCTTGTTTTTTACAAGTTTCGACCTGTGGACTGGGCCTGTGGAATGGGGCCTCTATTTAAGGATGTTCATTTTTAAGAAATGGCTCTTGACATCATATAGTCTAATATATTAAAAAATAACCTGCAACTAGCAACCTATATATTAATTCTAATTTATCAGTTGTGGAAGATAGACTTGGTGCAATGTTATTAGGTTGAATAATGCTCTCTTTTGAGCAAAAATAAAATAAAATAAAGTAAAGGAGTCAGAAAATGGTTCTAGCATCAAACTTGATTCTCCTGTTGAATGTGTTTAGAAGTAGGAAAATTTGTTCCGAACTAGAATCGTAACCCCCTTTACAAAATAGATCTAGTTTTGAGTCCAATATGATTTTGGCATTGAATTGGCTCATTTGCATCCCTATATGTTGTGCCTATGTGAACTGGGATTCCAATATTCCCAAAAGATGGCATGGCAGGAACCTAGTGGCTGGTGGACCCCAATATGTGGTCCTTAAAATCATGCTACCATTGTCGCAACTCCTTTATTGAAATAAAAAATAAAAACCTTGTCACAAATATTAGGCCTCATTGACTTGCATGAATATAAATTGAAATTGAATACATATGGTGGTTAAAAATGAGAGTCCGGATCCTTTAATCATGAGTGTTTTTCCACATTGAATCTCAATTCTCAAAATGAATATCAAATGTTAATTTCCAAAAATGAGAACCCAATTGCATCTTCTTTTTACTCTATTTCGATAAAAGAAAATGTTATTTGATATTCAATTTTTAAAACTCCCCTCTAGTCTTTATTTTTTTTTTTTTACACCATATGTAATCAATACCTATGTATTCTAATGCAAACAAACCTCATTTGTAAATTCTATATTCTAGTTGGTACTAATGATATTAAGAGGGTTTGGCCTTTGCTAAGAATAGTCAACAAACAACAAAATTTGCTTATACAAAAATAGTGAAGTGAGGGAAATCAATCATGAGCAATTTTTCAAATGAAAGGGTTTTTGGAGAGTCTCCCTCCTCAAAGGATCCTTCTATTTGGATGGAAGTGTTTGAGAACTGTTGTAATGAGAAAGACTATATATGCCAAAATTAATTATGTGAGTTCATTGTGCCCTCTAGCGGGGTTGAGGAGGAAATTGATAATCATTTTCTAATGAAATGTAAATATGTAAGAGAATGTTGGTTTGGCACCCACTTCGGCCTTCTAACTAATAATCTTTGTTTTGTGAAGTTGATGGACTAGTGAAAGGAGTTTTGTGAGCAAAACCATTTGATCACTCTAGAGTGTGGGTTTTGACTATGTGGTGGCATTTATGCAAAGCAAAATATGAATTTATTTTCAAAAGAGAGGAAATTAGCCCTATAAATATAAATGGCTTATATTAAAACATTAATTAATAGCCTTAACAGTCCTCATGAAATGAGGGAGAGAAAGAAGGTTGGGGAAAAGAAAACCATCGGAGTGATCAAATATTCATAGCTCGTCATGCTTAAAGGGTCACTTTGGATAAAGGTATTTGGAATGGTACGAAAGTAGCCCCGACAAAGGAAGCCAAAGCAAAGGCGGTTTAGGCCCTTGAAAAAGGTGGTTGAGGAAGGTTATGCAAGGGCCTTAGGTGAGCTTGGATGCTATAGATGCGTTAACGACAATTTTAAATAGGCTATCTACCCAATTATTGATGATATTAAGAACCTCATTTCAAGTTTTGTGCCTATGGAGTTTTCTTATATCCCTAGAATTTTTAATTTGCAGCTCATTGATTAGCTAAGCTTACTGATATATAGATTGGAAACGGGCTTTGTAATTCTCATGGGTTAATTGGTGATTGGGGAGTCGGTTTTTTTGCTGTTCTTTTGGGTTGTTAGTGTTTGTCTGTCATGCTTCGTGTTAATGAATTCTCTTTTAAAAATAAAGGAAAAAAAGAGTGAGGATCCTGACTGGGGTACTATGTTGACTCAGGCACAACCTCTGATCATTCGACCTTTCTTGTAATGTAGGTAGTGGACCTGACAATAATTTCTTTGTCACACAAAACTAAATTATTTGAATTAACTAGTTAATGGGAGACAAAAACAAATTGTTTCCAGTACTAAAATAAATTGGGTTGGACCAGTCTATCGCAATGGGTTACTTCAATTGATGTCCGTATAACTGTCTGGCCCAAAACGTTCAAGTCAAGACACAGGCTCATCATTAAAGGAGAGGTTAAAAGAAAAAACACATCTCAAGTCCCTCGTTTTCGTGTGACCTGGGTTATGGCTCAGACCTGTGGGGGTGTACGGAATGACCTGTTGGTTATTCGGCCAAGCCGTGCCTGGGTCGAGCCTGGCCGTTCCCAGGTTGGTTGGGGTTCAGCCCAACACAACCCATGGCATAACTTATGTGCAGTTGTGTGAGCCAAGTTGGCATGTGCCCTCTTTTTTTTTTTTTTTTTTTTAAGTTTTTTATATAAATTGAAAAGGACTTTATGAGCTTAGTTAAAGAGAGCCTTTGGTGCTTTGATAACTTAGATAGAGAAATAGAGCTAGAACATATGTATATGTAGAAATGACACAAAATACATCTTACTTATCATTTTTTGGTTATTGGAAAGACTGTCAAAAGAAAAAAAAAACCTAGCCATTATAACCTTTTGGAAGGGGGTATTTTTGACTGTTGGGCCTAGGCCAGGTGGGGCCGCATTCAATGCTGAGCTAATGCCCAGTGCAACCTGACCTAGCATGGACTGCCCATTGGCCATGTGAGGCTAGGGCAGCCCAATCAGAGTAGGTCGAGTCCGGCTGTGGCTGCCTGGCCCAATTTACACCCGCTATGGCCATGTTCAGTGCTCTTTGTGATCCCAAACTTTTCTTGATTTTTAGTATGTATATATATATATATTGACACCCATATCAGATTTGTCAATTATCTTAGTGATTCACATCATTACCTAGGAGTCTGATAAGTCGGTCTAATTTAGAAATATATATCAAAGCAATGAGAAAGAAAGTTTTGTGAGAAAAACCCTGAAATATCTCTATGCTTTCAAATCAGCCTTTAAATTTACATAATGACCCAAAGGGGCATACTAGGGAGAGATCTTTTGCCTAAGTGATGGGCAATTTGGTTTATAAAAAAGGGATTATTATTGTGAAAGTCCTATTTGTTTATTACTTATATTTTAGGTCTAATTTAAAAGAAAAAATATATTTGAGATTTTTTCTCAAAAAAACTTGATCGAAAATTTTTGAGAATTTTATGAATGTGTTCCTAAAATGCTTTCAATGAGATTAACTAAACAAGCAGTTTTCAACGCACTTCAAAGGGTTTGACACAAAATTTTGGCAGATTTCAACAAAGCATGGGATTTTTTTTAAAAACCTTTTAGCAAATGAATTGACATTGACAAAAAGGATAAGTTTTTTAATATATGTATCATATCTTATAGTACAAAAAAATGTCCTTTCTCGTGATTATATTGGACACCCCCCCCCCCCCCCCCCCCCCCCCCCAACAAAATGAAAACCTAGACGGAAAGCAAACAAAGTGATTCGACAACAAGCCTTGTTTGTTTAGAAAGCAACCAAAATGATTGGATACTTTTCTGTAAACCTCAGTGGAAAGGAAAAGGCAAACAGATATTAATTCGAGGTCAAGTAGAAAATAACAACCTTGTGTTAGTCTCAGTCTTTCCCATGCTCTCCTCATTTTAATGCACAAGTCTCTGTCTTTCTTTCTATTCCTTTGCATTGCACAGGCAGGCAATGAATGTCTAGCAAGGACTATTAGGCTTTCACCAGCCGTACGGTTTGAGGGTGGTGATTGGCAGCCTATTCTATAGCATCAGACTAAAAAAAAGTAGCTGGGAAGATATTTTCAAAAAGAGGAGGATTTGACTCTTTGATTTTTGTGTGTACGGAGTTTTTGAATTTTTGTGGGGGGAACTCATTTGAAAAAAATTCGTATGTTATGGGGCCCACCAAGATATGGAATCGTCAACAAGATCTGATCATGTTGGGATGGAAGCACTCACCTTGAGCACAACAGACGACTTATGAAACCATCATGATCTCATGTTGAGGCCATGAATGTAAGGGCCACATATTCAGTTGTTACATAGGACTTTCTTTTTTTTTTTTTAAAGGTTACATAAAATCCTTCTTTTGGGTAAAAATTAAAAATAAAGATAAATGTTCTTATATTCAAATAAAATTCATGATTTTCACGTTATTTTGAGCATTGCATCTAGTGGGCCCACTTATAACCCATTTGAGTGGACATCAAATAAAGATTTCCTAATAGCCACGATCCCAAGTTTGATACCCCGTCTAAGTAGATTAGACTAGTGTACACACCGTTTGGATGGTGAAAACTAGCCATCTAAATGACCAAATTGGCATGTTAATTGGGATTTTGTACAAGAATGGAGGGGCCCATTGTGTTGATTTTGTGTCATGACAAATCAAATATGATTCACCTGCAGGATCCAAGTGGCTAGGTTCCATATCCAATGATTGGATACTTTTCTGTAAACCTCAGTGGAAAGGAAAAGGCAAACAGATATTAATTCGAGGTCAAGTAGAAAATAACAACCTTGTGTTAGTCTCAGTCTTTCCCATGCTCTCCTCATTTTAATGCACAAGTCTCTGTCTTTCTTTCTCTTCCTTTGCATTGCACAGACAGGCAATGAATGTCTAGCAAGGACTATTAGGCTTTCACCAGCCGTACGGTTTGAGGGTGGTGATTGGCAGCCTATTCTATAGCATCAGACTAAAAAAAAGTAGCTGGGAAGATATTTTCAAAAAGAGGAGGATTTGACTCTTTGATTTTTGTGTGTACGGAGTTTTTGAATTTTTGTGGGGGGAACTCATTTGAAAAAAATTCGTATGTTATGGGGCCCACCAAGATATGGAATCGTCAACAAGATCTGATCATGTTGGGATGGAAGCACTCACCTTGAGCACAACAGACGACTTATGAAACCATCATGATCTCATGTTGAGGCCATGAATGTAAGGGCCACATATTCAGTGGTTACATAGGACTTTCTTTTTTTTTTTTAAAGGTTACATAAAATCCTTCTTTTGGGTAAAAATTAAAAATAAAGATAAATGTTCTTATATTCAAATAAAATTCATGATTTTCACGTTATTTTGAGCATTGCATCTAGTGGGCCCACTTATAACCCATTTGAGTGGACATCAAATAAAGATTTCCTAATAGCCACGATCCCAAGTTTGATACCCCGTCTAAGTAGATTAGACTAGTGTACACACCGTTTGGATGGTGAAAACTAGCCATCTAAATGACCAAATTGGCATGTTAATTGGGATTTTGTACAAGAATGGAGGGGCCCATTGTGTTGATTTTGTGTCATGACAAATCAAATATGATTCACCTGCAGGATCCAAGTGGCTAGGTTCCATATCCAATGATTGGATACTTTTCTGTAAACCTCAGTGGAAAGGAAAAGGCAAACAGATATTAATTCGAGGTCAAGTAGAAAATAACAACCTTGTGTTAGTCTCAGTCTTTCCCATGCTCTCCTCATTTTAATGCACAAGTCTCTGTCTTTCTTTCTCTTCCTTTGCATTGCACAGACAGGCAATGAATGTCTAGCAAGGACTATTAGGCTTTCACCAGCCGTACGGTTTGAGGGTGGTGATTGGCAGCCTATTCTATAGCATCAGACTAAAAAAAAGTAGCTGGGAAGATATTTTCAAAAAGAGGAGGATTTGACTCTTTGATTTTTGTGTGTACGGAGTTTTTGAATTTTTGTGGGGGGAACTCATTTGAAAAAAATTCGTATGTTATGGGGCCCACCAAGATATGGAATCGTCAACAAGATCTGATCATGTTGGGATGGAAGCACTCACCTTGAGCACAACAGACGACTTATGAAACCATCATGATCTCATGTTGAGGCCATGAATGTAAGGGCCACATATTCAGTGGTTACATAGGACTTTCTTTTTTTTTTTTTAAAGGTTACATAAAATCCTTCTTTTGGGTAAAAATTAAAAATAAAGATAAATGTTCTTATATTCAAATAAAATTCATGATTTTCACGTTATTTTGAGCATTGCATCTAGTGGGCCCACTTATAACCCATTTGAGTGGACATCAAATAAAGATTTCCTAATAGCCACGATCCCAAGTTTGATACCCCGTCTAAGTAGATTAGACTAGTGTACACACCGTTTGGATGGTGAAAACTAGCCATCTAAATGACCAAATTGGCATGTTAATTGGGATTTTGTACAAGAATGGAGGGGCCCATTGTGTTGATTTTGTGTCATGACAAATCAAATATGATTCACCTGCAGGATCCAAGTGGCTAGGTTCCATATCCAATGATTGGATACTTTTCTGTAAACCTCAGTGGAAAGGAAAAGGCAAACAGATATTAATTCGAGGTCAAGTAGAAAATAACAACCTTGTGTTAGTCTCAGTCTTTCCCATGCTCTCCTCATTTTAATGCACAAGTCTCTGTCTTTCTTTCTCTTCCTTTGCATTGCACAGACAGGCAATGAATGTCTAGCAAGGACTATTAGGCTTTCACCAGCCGTACGGTTTGAGGGTGGTGATTGGCAGCCTATTCTATAGCATCAGACTAAAAAAAAGTAGCTGGGAAGATATTTTCAAAAAGAGGAGGATTTGACTCTTTGATTTTTGTGTGTACGGAGTTTTTGAATTTTTGTGGGGGGAACTCATTTGAAAAAAATTCGTATGTTATGGGGCCCACCAAGATATGGAATCGTCAACAAGATCTGATCATGTTGGGATGGAAGCACTCACCTTGAGCACAACAGACGACTTATGAAACCATCATGATCTCATGTTGAGGCCATGAATGTAAGGGCCACATATTCAGTGGTTACATAGGACTTTCTTTTTTTTTTTTTAAAGGTTACATAAAATCCTTCTTTTGGGTAAAAATTAAAAATAAAGATAAATGTTCTTATATTCAAATAAAATTCATGATTTTCACGTTATTTTGAGCATTGCATCTAGTGGGCCCACTTATAACCCATTTGAGTGGACATCAAATAAAGATTTCCTAATAGCCACGATCCCAAGTTTGATACCCCGTCTAAGTAGATTAGACTAGTGTACACACCGTTTGGATGGTGAAAACTAGCCATCTAAATGACCAAATTGGCATGTTAATTGGGATTTTGTACAAGAATGGAGGGGCCCATTGTGTTGATTTTGTGTCATGACAAATCAAATATGATTCACCTGCAGGATCCAAGTGGCTAGGTTCCATATCCAATGGTTGGTCATAATTAGCTCCATGCACTTGGATTTAATCCAAAATTTAGTTCATTATTTGCTGAGTGGTGGGTTGACCAATCCTGCATCTTAGTGGGGCCATCCATGGCCATACCCAAACATGTGATCCAAGGGTAGATTTTAACTTAAATTGGGTCGAATTGATGCTTTATGAATTTAACTCCTTTTGATCAATTCATTTTTTTTACTCTTCGTGTCCTTTTATAAATAATATAATTAAAACAAAATAATCATGTGATAGCTCAGGATCTTGATCATGATCATGATCTAAGGATCTTCTCGTACTGGATTCATTTAATTTTTTATATTTAAATTATGAAAAATCTTAAGTTGATTAATCTTGTGATTTGACGTTTGAATCTTTGCAATATTCCCAAAGTAGCAACTTTCGTTGCTACTGTATTTAATTTAATTTGATACATAAGGATCTTTTCAAGTTTAACATATGGCTAACCAATGGTGGTGATAACTCTTCCAGTCATTGAATTTATCAAGGGTCATTTGTAGAAGGAGACCATCTTAGCAATTTAACTTCCTTTAAATATATACAAAATTATAATTTAAAAAAATAAATAACAAACAATTTAGAGTGGTCCTCTAATGTCTTTTTGAATTTCTTTTTATATTGGTCGCCATATCTATGGCAAAACCTTTTCTCCTTTTGTTCTTCAAATTTCTCATGTCTTACCCTTGCTATCCACCTTCATCTTCTACCTCTATGCTAGCAATATACCTCTACTCATCTGTTTCTTCCTCACCTGCAAGTAAACCCAACACCCTCATCTCTTTCCATTTTCCCTTCTCCATCTTCTCCTTGTTTATTTCTTTTTCTTTCTTCTGCACAGAGAATGAAAAAAGAAGGGTAGTTCTCAGCCTTGAGTAAATGTTAATCCTAGCCCAACCCAGCAATTCACAGGGTAGTTCTCGGCCAATCTATTTTTTGCAAGGTGTAAAAAGTGAAAGCTAAAGTAGGGAAAAAGAGAAGAAGAGAGGACAACAATTGGGAATCCGCCAGCTCTCATCCCAACTAATTAGAGGCCAAAAGCATCGAATCCAATAGTCCAAATCAAGCTTCAAGCTTCTCACACGGATTGCCCCCTCCATCCAACGGCCAAGAGTTATGACCAAGTGGGTTAAAGTTTCTCAGCTACTCTCTTTCCCTGCCTTCTCTCTCTATATATGTTCCACCTCACAACCCCCTCATTACATCTCTACTAGTTTTCTGCACCAGAAGAAAGCCCCACTTAGCTAGAGTCCTCTTTCGGTCTCTCGTGGAGCTTCAACAGCCCAGGTATCACTCTCTAACTCTTTCTCAGTCTCTAATCACCAGTAAACTCTTCCACAGCCACGATTGCTTCGCCCAACACCTCTGCCTAGCCCCCCATCCTCACCTCTGCTGTCTCGCGAAGGCGACCCCAGAACACCTCTGCCCAGCCCCCCCTTTCCTGCTACGATCGCTTGATGGCCAGCACCCCCTCCCCACCTTTGCTTCCACACCCTGCTTCATCACCAATGGGATAAGGAAGTCAGAAGCAGCATTGAATTTAAGGGAGAAGAGTGGGATTGAAAGGTGGGGAAGGACAGGCAAGGGATAGGGAGAGAGGTGAGATGTGAGAGGAAGAGGACAAGAAGAAGAAGAAGTTGTATAGATTCTCTTCTTGGTACTTATCCCATCAAATTTATATGATACTAGAAGTTTATAGTGATCCTAGTTGGTGTAATCTTACCGGTTCAATATCCCACCACGTGGCTTCATTGTCTGATACTATTGTGATGCTATGGTTTTCATTGACCTGATTATTTATTCTTTCGATATTTGTAATGGAGCTTTTTTTTTATATTATGACTTTTGAGCTTTTCTATCCTGGTTTATCATTTCAATTGAGTTTTTGTTTGTTGTTTGTGTAAATAGGAATTGCATGGAAGTTTATAAAACTAGAATTCTCATTTTTGACATTGCAAATGCAACTTGCCTAAGGACTAAGGGGTATAGGAAAGAAGTTAATTTATTTATTTATAGTTTCTTGATGCTATCAGTTTTATGAACATTTGCTAGTAATATTACAATTCATTTATATGTTGTGTAAGTTTGCTACTTTAATCCCATATATTTTAGTATATAAAATGTAAACCGATAAAAGGCATAGTTTTTTCCATAATATGTATGATTCAATATATTTTTACTTTTGGGCCTGGGCTTAGCACATGCTTTTTTCTTAGTATAGCCTCAATGACAACCAGGAGCTGCTAAGGAGGATTGATCCCCCATCCTTACCACTTTGTGGGCTTCTCCTTTCCACTTCTTCGGAGGGCTTTTCTTCCCACACTATGGGTTTCTTCCTCCGACTTGTGTGGCTACTCCTGGGTCCTAGCCCTTTAAGATAGGGCAAAAAAAAAAAAAAGGCTTTAATATTTGAAATTGATTGAGCTTGGGGCCAAGCTTCTAGATGTTAAGTTTGATCGGGTTGAGTTAAATAGCTTGACCAACATTAGATGTTGCTTATCCGAATAGGATTGGATTGACCTATATGAGTTATGGGTTGGAATTATAATATCCAAATAGGTTTGGTTGACCCACTTTGGGTTGGTTTGCTACTCTTACTAATGACATCCTTTTGAGGTCTTTAATTAGTTGTTTTCAGGGCCTTTGAGATATTAATCTTCTTTAAACCTTATTTGTTCAATTTTATAACATAAATTAAAAAAATGTCACTAGAGTCACTCCACTTTGGTCAATAAATATTAAAAGCTTAATTCAATGATAAAACCTAAGAAATGATGGCCAGCTGTGTATGTGTTTTTTTTACAAAATTTTAGTTTCCATGTTCTAAAAGAACTTTATATCTTTCCTCCTTTGTTTCATCTCTTCACAATTGGCAAACACAGCTTCACAAGCTTCTCATTCCTCCTTGACCCCATTTGACCACCTCTCTTAACCATATCTTAAGTGTGGTCTCTGGCAAACTCACCTGTATGGGATTAAAAGCATGATGGTAAAATCATCACAAATGACACAAACAAGGAAAGAGACATAATGGAGAAAAAGGAACAATGTTTGGTAGGTGGGGTGGGGTGAAGAGAATGAATGTGTGGTGGATGATGGGAGGACAGTGAAGAGGTGAGAGGGCAAGGGACACATGAAAAACTAAGGGGGGCAAGAGGGGAAATGTCATTAGAGAGAGATTGAGTGATGATGAGAATGGTGGTGTATACATATTTCTCGCTCTCTCTCTCTCTCTCTGTCTCTCTCTCTATATATATATATATATGCTTTCTGTACACATCCCTAAAAGTTGTACATGGGCATCTTTTATGTGTTCAATGGAGAACTTTTTCCTTAGATATTTTTGCTCATCTTCTATGGTACTAGGAGGGATAGATTTCTTTGCCACTTCTTATTTTGATTGTTTAATATTTTATAGTTGGCACTAAATAAGCAAAGACTTTCTGTAAATAAAATAGGTCACTTCAGTAGTAGAAAAAAATAAATTAGCAGCAGTTTCTTGAACCCATGATCCCCCAATGAGAACATGCACTCATTATCACTATGGTGAAGGAGCTATTCTCCATTCCCACATGATTTCGTCCTTGAATTTTGTCAAGGGCATTGAATAAAAATGATTGGTTGAGTTTAAGGGGTTCAACTTGAAAATTACCAACCATTGGTAACCACACAAAAAATGCCATGCATCAACCTCCATTTCTATGGAAATTGAACACAGAAGATGTAAAATAAATCGTAGTGCCCATCACCCAATTAATTCAAAATATCTGAAAGTCAAGGTCACATCTTTTTCTTCTGGTTTATTTCTTGAATACTTTTGTGTCTTGTGTTTTATTTTTTGAATGCTTTTGTGTCTTGTGTTTTCGACATGGATAGGGTTGCCAACCAAACTTTCAATGGCACACTTGGGATCACTTGGCTAACATCAAGAGTTTCCTAGCATCTGCATGGTATGATTACTACCCTATTATTAAAAAGGATTTACAAAATTGATTGAAGTGCATAAAGATATTTTTTAATGGCCCACTTTAAATATCCCATCATTGATCTTAGATCTTTGTGATGTTTTTCTTGCTACTAGAATTCTTTTTTCTTTCATTTTTTCCATTTTTTATTTCAATAGCTCATGATATCTCCTACCCCAGCCCAATAGCATTTGGCACTATCAAATTCTTTTTAACTATATATTTTTGTACATCAACTAAATCAAGTCAATAGCTTCCAATAGATGTAACTTTTATGATTGTTAATGTTACTGTATATAGTTTTAATTTATTTTTCCCTGGGATTCCAGTCCACTACTATAGTAAAATCTTATATGTAGGTTATCACATATAGATAAAAAAATAGTATATAGTTTTAATTCATTTATTCACGCTTGGGACAAGAGAAGGTCGTATTTTAGACAAGAGTAGGAGGTTATATTTTTGATGAGGATAGAGTGTTTTGTGTTATTTTATATTATTTTTCTAATAATACCTCTTTAGCCGCAAAATATTAGGAATTTAACTTATAAATTGCATTGTACTAAAAGTATGCACTAAAAGAATTATGCATATTCCATCTTTTTTACACAAATATTGTCTTGCAAATATCTTTTGTTGCTTGCCTGCGCTCAGCACGGGCAAATTTTGCTAGTCCAAATTTAACACGGTTACATTGATCTAGACCTTATCTGTTGAAGGTTCATCACAATATGTTTATTTTTTATATGTATATAAAAAAGAAAACAACAGCTGAGTATTTCTTTGCGCCGTTAATATAAAATGAAAATGTTTTGTAATAATATCCAAGTAGCTAGACTCGTAGCATTTCTTAGGATAGATGTAATCACTTTTGTTTGACCAAACTTGCCAATATTCGTCATTTTACTCTATCAATAAACGTATTAGAATTTCTTTGCAAGAAGAATTAAATTTAGTATTGGATGATATAATCAATGTAACCCTGGTGAAACTTATATCGATCTAATTAATAGTTATGTGTGTTTTTTGATGTTTAGATTTTTTAAATGTTGGCTTTATATGTGTCAAATATTGGAAACACCACCTGATTATGAATACAATGAATTTTTTGGTTTGCTATAATAGTTTTTAGGAGTAGTTACTTGATTAAATCTCAATTGTTCAAAAAGATTTTTGTGTGTTTTTTGCCATTCTCAAAGTAGGTTTAAGTTTCACTCAAGTCATATTGAGATCCATTGTAATGGATGCATTTATCTTTCAATTGTGGTTGAATAGGTATGACATGCCTTGGATTAAGGAAAATTTACCATTTGCAGTATTGAATTTATCTTGTGCATTCATTGAAATTTATTATTTGATGAAAGTATATCAGGAAGTTTGTGGCAAAAGGGATAAAAGAGATATTTTACTATCTCTTTGTTGGGGTCTTACCTCTACCTTCTTTATTTGGTTTAATATTGTAGAAGAAGCTACAAGAGTGCTTTGTATCATTTGAGCTACTATAGCTTGCCTCTTTCAGGCAAAGGATATGGTGAGAACTTTTCAGAACCTTTAATTTATTATTTGTATAGATGTGAGCCCTAAATTTGTTCGCCGGTTCCAGTCATCTATAATTCATTCTTTGACCTCTTGGTATGTATGTCCAATGTGTGTATTCTGATGGGTCAAATGGTTGAAGATACTACTGGCTTATGATGATGGTGCTTCTAATTGAGTGGACAAAATCTATTTTTTGGCAAATTACAGTGTTGAGATGCTCAATGTTTAACATGATCAAGCTTGAATTCTAATCAAATTATAACATTCTTTCGCACACGTGCATCTATGGTTGAGGGTCATTTGTCTTCAACCTATTTCATTTTAGACCCTATTTAGGTTTGACTTCAAGCTAAAATGATATTTTGACCAAGAGGCATTTTCATTTCACCTTAGGCTAGGTACTGTATTGTTCCACTCATCTTGTATGGTAAAAAAAGGTCATTCTTACACGTTTAGCTCTAAAGAGCAGAATTTTAGGTGGTTTGGGCATCTGTCACACTCATCAGTATGTAAAAAAATGTCACTTTTACTTTCCTAAATTTCAGTAAAGTATCTATTGCCTAGGATTTTACTTTATATCCACATATCTAAGGTTAGGTTGGTGGTATTCAGACTTTATATTTCAGAGAACAAACAATTGTTTTCACCTTGTAATTCTGGGTTCCTAGTTTGAATTGTGAGAATTCAGAATATTAACCTCATGGAATGTAACCGGTATCCTGTAGAATTCTCCAAGTTTTATTTTTCAAAATTCTACATTTGTGAAATCAGGTGGAGTGGCATTTGGAGAATTCATAAAACTAAATTCTTACAAACAAAGATGCCATTACTGACCTTTGACATTCAAAACCAAAATATGTCCAAGTGAAAGAGGGATGGAGTAACCAACAGCCTAAGAACATGCATGCATTGGTGCTCAAGTTTAGGCTGGCAATGGCTATCAAAAGGAAAAGCAGTGAGCAAAGAAAAGAATGCTTTGTTGCTATCTCTCACTCTTTATCTCCCTTCCCTCAACTTTCTTCTTAAAGAGATAATAAAGAACGACAAATCCCCAACGCAGCAAGTCACAGTTTTCGAATTGCTTTTACCAGCCTTTTTGGCCAGGTTACGTTTGGCGTGTACGTGGGTAATCAGTTTCACGGATTGTCCCATACAACAATAGACAAACAACTGTAGTCTCTGGCTGTTCCCTTGAAGAGCAATTTAAACTGCTACATGATCAACACATCAGATTCTTTACTTTGTTTTGAAAGTTTGGAATATTTCCATTAACAAAATGAGAAACCAACGAAAATAATCTCGGAACTACTGAAGTGTAGCATGTGCACTATAAATTCACTTTGGTAGTGCACAGACTAAAGGGAGGCCTCATTCTAGTGAGTTGAGTCTCAACTTGGAAATTTAAAAATCTTTTCTATCTTGGGCCTACCAAATTCAGATTAACTAGTTTAAAATTTGAGCGGGAAGACTTATATCTAAATTTATTTATTCATTTATTGGTTAATAATCATTATTATCATCATAACCTTATCTAAAAGAGTTGTCTTTGTGGGTTTCTCCTTTTTTTTTATCAAAGCGATTTTTTATCTATAATTTATCAATGCTATTTAAAAGCCATGCTTTCTCAATTGCAATATCTATTATATTTTCCTTCTGGATATATTTTAAGTTTTTTATTCTCTTTGAATTGGTTCATTCAACTTCTAACTCTTTAATATCTCATATACAAATTATTACTTAACTTCTTTTGGCTTGGCTAGATTATTTGAAACAACATTTGAGGATTAAAAAAGTTTCCACCCATACAGAGTCATGGTTATGTCCTTTATTGTATATCTCGATCCTTTTTTTTTCCTATTTCTGGCAGAGACGGTAACAACAATTCTTCATATTAAAGGTGGAAAAATCACATAATCAAACATGAAGTGAACCCGAAAGGGAAATAAAGGCCAAGAATAGCATCTTACATTAGTTGCAAGAGGCTAACCTGTTTGCCCGAACTTTGAATGCTGGGCATGCTATCTTCCCTCACCCCTCACCCCAGCGCTCTCTTACCTTGCCGAAGGGATTGATCACCTCACATAATGGTGGGTCCCCAATCCCCTACAGCTGTGTGCCAACAAAAAATGGAACGGTTCCCTTCTACAAAGCAAATTACAAAGTATGACGGATGAAAAGAACCATGAAACTTATACATTTGTCTTCATGTCAGCTTAATGGTGAAGTAACTCGTTGGCACCCTATATTAAACATCTTTTCAGACCTTTTATTTTGTTTTATAAGTCCTTAACATTGAAATTTTTGTGGCACTGCAATTTTCTTTTTATAGTTTTAACAATTCACCTTTTATACTCATATCGACTAAATATGCATCCTATATTTATATTCTAGTTAGGAAAATAATTCTATGAGAATTAGTTCTCATCACTTTTCTATGAGGAGTCTAGGTTGGCCCCATCTATCACCCAATCCAAATCTTGAAATACAAGGGGACTCTTTGATAGTCACACGGCCTAAGTTTTGACCAAATATGAATTTACCAGACTGTTAGATCCACTATGCATTAGTTCGAATTGACTGAATTTGTAGGCCACAAATGGAGGGGTTAGTCAAACTTGCTAGTCACATGCCCTAATAGTCCATCCCCAAATTGGACTCACAAGTTGGCCCTATAAAAAGTTTTCAACGTAGGTGTGTGCGGATAGTTCTCATAAGATTAAAGCTTACCTTAGTACAATCTCATGGTTTGCACTAAATTCCTTGTTTTTGTCATGGCAGAATCCTTGCCTTAGAATTTCATTCTCAAAACAAAAAGAAGAAAACCAAAACCATTTCTCTATAACCATTTTAAGAAGTTGGAAGACAACAACATCTCAAGCCCACTGTCTTTCAAACCCCTTTCAATTATAAATTTCAATTTTAATTAGAATTTCTCGCTATGGCTTGAAAAATGAGATCAACATCGATCATTATATTCTTGGAATTCTGGTGAACCCTCTCGGAGTCCTAGAATTTTGAAATGCTTTTGAAGGGTCTAACTTTTTAGAATTCCACATTTTTGGCTTTCGAGAATTCATGCAGCCTTTAATATTGGAAAATCCACCAAAAGAACATTGAATTTCAATAAGAATTATAGAATCCACAAACACTCTAAATTCCTGTAAGAAATGCTTGTAAAGAAATATTGCCTTAATAACATTTGAGACCAACCTTAATTCATAACCTAACCTTCTCATCCCTCAACTTCTATGGTTGTGATGCGTCTATGTGGGCCCCTGGCGGTTGCACTTGCAGGGGCAACCTACATACATGGATTTGGGGAAGTCGCCCCCTTCTTCGGACCTTGGTCGACTTCCAATGCAAACTTGGAACTTTTGGGTTCAAATTAAAAAACCACATGAAAAATAGTGGTCCACCCCGAAAGGCCAATTAAAAATTCTGGGTGCGCTTCCATAACTCAACTACCAGTTTGTGTTTGCGCTTGTCAAACAAAAATCCCACCGGGATCGGCATTATGCTTACTAGTGTCATAACAGAACTAATGCCAAAACTTATAACCATCTTTGATCATTACTCCAGGGGTGGGCCCCACCATACCTAAGCAGCAACCCAAGGATTGAACCCCATTAGTGCGCACAGACTATTTCCCATTGCACGTAGAATATTGGGGTTTTTCTAGTAAAAAGGATTCAAAAGATTTTTATGACTCAAAGTGGTCCTTGAGCCCGTTTCAATTTTTTTTTTCAATATTATTAATGAGCATAGATATCTATCTATGCTCAAGCATAACATACATTAAATCATTTCCTTATTCCTTCTTTCTTTTCATCATCTCCTTTTCTTGGTTTAGTCAAGAGTTTTGTTTAGGTTTTGTTTGGGATAAAGGGGGGAAAATCAAGACGAATAAAAAAGCAAAAGAAAATAGAAACAAAAGAACAAGAGAAGACAAGAAAGTGGATGAAGGAATAAGAAAATAAAAGAAGAAGAACAAGGAAGAAGAATAAATGTTGGTAGGAGAAAAAGAATGAAAGTATGTAATAAAAGGTGAAATAAGAAGAAAAATCAATAGAAGAGATGAGGACAAGAATGAGAAGAAGAAACTGAAATAAGAAGAAAAAAAAAATTAGAAGAACTATTACATATGCTCAAGTGAAATATATCCAAAGTAAAATCATGATTTTTTCAGAAATTATTGATTAGTATAGATATCGCTGCTTAAGCGTAATATGCTCAACATTGTTAACGAAATTGAAAAAGAAATTTTGTGAGAAAATCCTGAGATATCTCTATGCTTTCAAATCAGGCTTTAAATATACATAATGACCAAAATGGGCATATACCGCATAGATCTCTTGCTTTAGTGATGGGCAATTTGATCTATAAAAAGGGAAATTACTATTGTGCAAGTGTCATTTTTTTATAACTTATATTTTAGGTCCCATTTGAAAGTAACATTATATTTGAGATTTTTTCTCATGAAAGCTTGATTGGAAATTTTTGAGAATTTTATGAATGTATTCTTAAAATGCTTTCAGCGAGATGTACTCAACAGCTGTTATCACCCCACTTCACAAGATTTGAAGTTTGTACACAAAACTCAGGCAAATTTCAACAAAGCAGGAGAATTTTTTTGTTAACTTTTTAGCAATTGAGTTAGAGGGTAAAGGAGGAATTGACATTGACAAGAGGATAATTCTTTTTATTTTTCATGTTTTAGTCGTTGTACCTTCTGCAGTGATTATCTTATTTAGATTGGCCCCACCCTTTGAAAACCAAGACGAAAGCAAACAATTAAAAATGATTGGATGGATCTCTGGAAACGTCGTTCGGGCAAGCAACCAAAGTGATTGGATCCTTCTTCTGTAAACCCCACTGGAAAGCCAAAACCAAGCAATGAACATGAGTCGAGGTCAGAAATGGCAACCTTGTCTCAGTCTCAGGTCTCTATCACTTTTTCTTTTACCGCACAAGTCTGCGTCTCTCTCCTTTCAACGTACAGATAGACATTGAAGATGGAGGAATCAATCAATCCCTGCCTGGACTAGGGTCAAGTATGACAGCCTATTCTACGGTTTGACATTAATGTGAGTTTTTGAATTTTTTTAGCGGGAACTCATGTGGAGAGAAACTTTATTTTGTGGGGACCCGCTAAGATCTGATTAAGTAGGAATGGAAGCGCTCACCTTGGGCAGGACAGACAACTTATCAATTCAACATGATCTGATGTTGAGGCCATGAATGTAAAGGCCACATTTTCAGTAGTTATAGGGCTCTTTTCTTGTTAAAAAGCTTTACAGGGTTTTACAACATTGCCTTTTCTTGGGTAAAAATAAAAAATAATATTAAATGTGCTTATGAACTACTACAACTCGAGATTTTGAGAAAACCTCTATCCATTTCGTCACCATGATACCAAGTTTAATATCCGGTCCCAATAGATTGGTCCAGTAAAGAGACTGTAAAAGCATTTGGATGGTAAACGCTAGCCTTTTAAATGATCAAACTGGTATGTTGTTTTGGATTTTGTACAAGAATAGTGGGGCCTACTTGGGCCAACCTTTGCAACATGACAAATCAAAGATGTTTCACATGCAGAATCCAAGTTTGAGTTCCATGTCTAATGGTTGACCATAAATACCTCTACTCACTTGGATTTAATCCAAAATCTAACCTCTTATTTGTTGGATGGAGGGCTGACCAATCCTTTATCTTGGTGGGGCCATCCATGACCTTAAAAAACATGTGATCCAAGGGTGAATTTTGACTTAAATTGGGTCAAATTGATGCTTTTTGGGTTTAATTCTTTCTCATCAACTCATTTGACTCTTTGCGCCCTTTTATAAATTTATGATCCAAATAAAATAATCATATGATATTACAGGATCTTGATCATTCATTATCCAAGGATCTTTTCGTACCGGATTCATTTGACTCTTGACATATAAACTAACAATCTTGAAAGATCAATCTTAAATTGATTAATCTTGTGAATTAACGTTTGGATTTGTGCGATCTACCCAAATTTGCACCTTTTGTGCTTTATTGCATTTAATTTAATTTGATACATCAGAATCTTATGGGTTAGCCCATGGCTGAATTCATGCCAATAGTGATGGTATGGGTGCTGACCCCAGAGGCCGCTCCCTGCCATATGTGTCCCATTTGCAGTAGTGCTTCTTTAAGCCAAATTCCCAATCTATGGGGACCCAATTAGTGACTCCAACTATTGGGTTGTTATCAATATATTCTTTTAAATTTGAATATAACGTGGGCTAATTCCATCAAATCAACGTGACAAAATGGATCATGTATGACCCAAGTCATGCCAAATTGGATGCTCTTGTGGGCTTGACCCTTGTACAGACCCACTTGACTCATTTGACCAATTGGTCTATTGTGAATGGGTCTATCGTGACATAAAAATCGACATCGGAGCCTTTTAGTACCCAAGTCATGCCAATATGAAGGCTCTTGTGGGCTTAGTCCTTTGGGTTAACCTACTTTGCTGAGTTGACCAAAATATCATTGTAGGCCTAAATGCCTTTGTTTCAAATAGGACCCTTTACGACTTTGTGGCATCTTAATGGTCTCCTGTGACCTTAGCCAAACATAGTCCATGGTTTCGCATCTTTTGCATTTCATGGCACACCTAACGTGACTCTTCCAAGAAAACGGTCGATATAGGTAGACCCCATATTTTTTGACAAAATGTCTTTTTTTAGACAAGTCCGTCTGCCACTACTAACGTCACCTCTCCTAGCGAAATCAGCATAGTGAACAATGTAACCTTTCGTGTGTCATGACCCAAATCCAATCTTTGCGTGGCTCAATCTTTTACCACTCACAATACTTTGGGCCTGTTTGGTAAACATCCAGGGGGATTCTATAGCTTCAAAGAATCCCTCTTAAAGCTTGAAATCAATCCATTTCCTTCTAAAAAAAACAGATTTAGCAAAAGAGAAGATTTTCAAAAAGCAACCTTTAAGAAATCAATGGCTCGGAACAATTTAGCCAATATATTATGATCCATAAAGCCCTATATTATGAAACTTGGTCTCATAGTCATTCTTGGTCTCTTGATTAGATCTAACGTTTGGATGTTCAAAATGAGCCCACATAGGTCTAGATTTGCATCTCTAGTGTTGATTACATTTTTAAAAATATCTCAGCATAAAAGATTATTCAATGGCAAAAAATTGGTCCTGTAGCCTTTTTTGGAATGAGAGACAATCTTAACGGTACTGATCTACTATATGGGGTCCACAAAAGAATGATCGGCGCAAAATTCAGTGTCACATTTCAGGCATTGTAGCATTCCACGCATCCGACCCGGGGGGTGTGGGGGTTTGCATTTGAACCCTCTGAACCCCCTTTCCGCTAACACTTGGAACGCAGACGATTGTGTTCCGCATTCCACGCAGCCACCAAATATGGGGATTTTGCGGATAGCGGGTTTGCCAAACTTGACCTTAGCTTTTAAGCCTCAGCCATTTATGGCAATGTCATTTTTATTTAATGTATTAAGGTATGAAACATGTTGCTTTCTTTTCATTCTCTTGCATTGTTTAATGTATGATGTCATTGTCAAGGAGTAATTTCTAAAAACCTCCTAACCAATGAGATCAAACCCATCAATAAACCCAAGTAGTACATGGCTATTGAAGGAACAATTGGAGTGGTTAAATAATCTGTCACACCCCGGGCCCGGGTCTGTGACGTGACACAAGTATCCTGTGGCAATTTATACTCGGGAGAACACTGATGAATCACCATGAAGGAAAATTTTGTTCGCTTCATGCGTCTGGAAGATCATTACACACCGATAATCATTCATCAATTTAAAAATATGCGGAAGCCATGTGCATATCATGCACTTTTGTGATCCTGTAACAATGGAGAATAGTAACAATGGAGAATAGTAACAAGTATCTGGTTAATATTCCATATATGAATCCTACTTAAACCAAAGAATTTGGTTAATGCCCATGCATACTAGATATCCAACAGGCGTACTAACGAGTTTGCCTGCGAGGGTTGTAGTACGGAAGTGTAGGAAAGTGAATAATGGTCTTATAAATGGGGTATATGCCATAAACAGTCATATCCATGTGTAAAATCCATGAAACCAAAATGAAATAAAAAAAAGGACCATCCGGGCCAAGATTTGAATTGTTTGAACAATGATGCGCTCACAGTGATGTCCATCAAAAGACAAGCTCTAAGACCCACTCAATGTCTACTGGAGGTGCCGCATTGGTATCCTCCTCTTTGGGGTTGATGCCTTGATCTAAGTTTGAAAATGATCCTGCAACACCAAGAGTAGTACCTCAAACACCATATTTGGCATATGTAAGCAAATGTTAGAGCTTAATACACTGTTCAAATAGAATTTAAGACATAATAATTAAGGAAGTCAAAAATGTGTTCTAGGCATGATAACATTCGTCAAGTATGAATAAGAATTAAGATAATGTAAGACTCGCTAATTGGCATGCCACATTGCTAATTTTTTTGAATAACATATATAAGAAGCGTTATGTGCAAAGGAATTGAGTGGCGATCCCAATCTCCGAAAGAGCGTCAATGCACTCCTAACATGTAAAAAGAACTATTGTAGTAGGGGTAAATGTGTCTTATGTAATCAACTCATACTTAACTCAGAGAGCCTCATAAGAGCTGTAGCTTACTAGTGCGAACTACGTGAATCAACAATGATAGAGTTTACTTGCGTAGTTGTACTTACACTTGCTTACTTGACCCACTTTCTTACATTATTTATGTTACATTTGTACTTGATATCATCTTAGAGACAACAAGCGAGTGATAGTAATAATAACAATAAATAGAATGGTAATCAATGCATCTAATAAGAATTAGATAAGAATATGAAGGTAAAGAAACAAAATGCATAAGTGTCCCATTTATTATAGTCCAATGATGAATTACTAGCAAACCCTATACTAAGATGCTTTGTGTTCCAAGCCTTCCAACTTAGATGATCATAAGGTCCCTAATGTCACAAATGGCTTAGCTTTACAATTATTAGGTACATCTAACAAGGGAAGGCGATAGCTCTATGCTTCCCTTGTTGTGTATTTGTCAAGTGTTAATGACGAAGAGTGTCCTTAGGTGAGACTTTATAAAGTTATAAGGGTAACCTTAGAGTTTAAGGTATGGCTTGACCCCATAGTATACTCAGTTGTAACTTACAAGCACTTAGTTAGTGTGGTCTAACCGGGATTAGACTTCAAAGAAATTAATTGCATTAAAGGAAATTAAAGGGGCTTGTCAAGCCTATTCGCTCAAGCAGAATTGAGCATCTACTCGAGTGAGCTAGACAAAGGAGCACGGGCTTGAGTGTGCTCGGGGTGTGTCAGCCTGAGCACCTGATTTTACAAATGTCATAACTTTTTCCACATTTTTCAGGTCACACTTGAGCAAACGGGTACACGCTCGAGCGAGAACAAAACCTATACAAGGATACACAAAATTTTTCATATTTCAAACCCATTCAACATTACAGAAATAAATGAGTCAAACCAATTGATAGCATTGAGTCACCTTAAGGCAAACAACTTTGAAACCTTATCTAAAACCAACCAATGGAAAGCAACTTTCAATTACACCCAGTTCTCACCCTATCCACTTCTCTATCTTGACTGCACCAATACCTGGAAGATTTTCATAGATATTTTGCATTTGAATTTCCACCAGTCTTGTTCTGTAGAGAGATATCATGGCCCATTCCTTATCAAATCACCAACAATTCCAACACCAGTCTTAACAATAGCTAGGAAGTAGACCCCATCTGCGTTTCTTTCTTTCTTTCTTTCTTCCTTCAACCCCACATTTTTGTAGAGGTCCTTGTCTGTTGAGAGACCTGAGTAGTTCAAAACAAAAAATAGGATTTTACCAAAGAAATCCCTTTATATTTTCTATAGGCAGAAAAAGACATAAAAAATATGTTACCACCATAACAATCCCATGAGCCCTTTTGAGTTAATTTTGTTGTTGTTTCACCAAGCAGCGATATCCCCTCTCACTTGCAAATATATCGCCGCTCTTTTCTTCTTCTTCCTCATCCTCCTTGGTCCTCCTCATCCTCTTCCTCTAACTCCTTCCACCTTTGGCAACTAACCCACTATCCACTCAATATTTTTCTTCATTATATGGTGACAACTTCAATGGTCATTGACGTGAGTGTAGGTAGGAGCTTATTACGAAAACCCCAATACTGCATATACCAATCTAAATAGTCATCTATCTAATCTCTTTTTCTCCCACGTCTTAAACAAACCCATTTGAACTAATTTATATTTTTTAAACTACACTAATTAAACTTCACCCCCCATCTCACAAAACTCACATTCTCTCTCTAGAACCCATCATTTTCTCTTTTCTTTTTTTTTTATTTTTTTTATTTCTTCTTTTTCTTTATTCTCCTTTCATTCTTATTGTCTACAACCCACCTTTTTTAGCATCTTTTTTTCATCCCCTTGCACAACACTGCAATTTCCAACTCATCTCTACCCCCTCATTATCTCATTTCATTCTCTTTATATCCCCCTTCCTACAAATCTAATTCACAACGCTAAACCAATTCCTTACGTACTACAAATGCTCATCTCTCACATTTCCCTTTCACCATCATCTTCAACTTCACCCATCGTTACCATTTAGCTTCCACAACAACTGTTATTCAAAAGAACGAAAGTTTTTTTTTTTTCCCAAATTTGATTTGGCAATGACATCGCCACTTAATTGTGAAGAAGAAAAAAAAAAAAGTAAGGAGATCCCTGCTCACAAAAAAAAAAAAAAGGAAAAAAAAAAAAGAAAACCAAAAAGAGCCCATGGGACTATTATGGTAGTTACATATTTTTTAAGTTCATTTTGGTCCATAACGAATTTAAGGAGAATTTTCCGGTAAAACCCTCAACAAATAATGTGCATATGTTATCACACCTAATACTTCAATATTATATGAAAATTCATAGTGGTCATTAATGGTGTATGTATATTACATTAGATTGAGTTGTAATCCAAAAAAATCCAGTCAAAATCAACTAACCAAAAGAGGGAAAGGAAGAGGAAAGAAGAAAAAAAGGAATATACTAACAGTTGTATCTATTTTGTTAGACAAAATGGTTAAAAGATGGCCAAGTGTTCTCATTTTATGTTATATGAACAACGAAGAGAACCCATTATTGTAGTTTTAAAATTGGGGATTCTTATTTTATTTTTACTGTTATCTTAGACGGTGGTGTAGTAGGTGAGCCCTGCCCCTGGCAGTTGGCTATCTGATCTTTCATAAGAAGAAGAATGGTGCCATTGATTTAGAAGTGCAAAACATAGCTAAATATCAAAAAATTCCCAGCTGAACTTCAAACACATCAGAATTAGGAAAAATCCATATGGATTTTGAGAAAGATGTGAAGAAAAGAAAAGGGAAACCATTTCCCCATGAATGGATTTGACAAAAATCTCTTTGAAAGAAACTAACAAAAACTACAACAGAAAACCCAAATAGATTTTGAATTGAAGACTTGATTTGTGATATCACAAAAAGTGGGCTAAAAAATCAGTTGCCTGCACATAGCAAAGAAGATTATGGCTTGATATAATATTCTTTATCTAAAAACTTGATCATCAACTCCAAGTATAAAATTGTCTGATGTAGTAATATCCTAGTAAATATGAGATCGAATCCACAAAGAGCAAATAAAATTAAAATCACTTTCCAACTTAGACCTGTCCTATTAAAATCTAAAACTAGCCTACTTTAAAAACTAACAAATATATCCATTCCTACTTTGCAAAATAAAATTAATTACAAAAATAAAAAGAAAAAAATAGTCCTAAATCTAAAAACCTAAATTTAAAAAGATCTAACTAAAGTTGTGGCAAACTCATAGACAAGTTAGAATATCCAAAATTAAGAACATGAAACTAAAATTAAAAACTACAACTATGTTAACTTTCCAAGTGTTAAAGAACTTTCTAATTTCAAAATCTTTGCAATCAAACACTTTTAGAAAGATTCTCAAATCTGGAAATTACTTAAAACAATCAAAAACCTACAATTAGTAACAAATCTAAAGTTAGAAAATCAATAAAATCAATACAATCTATGCAATATATGCCATGTAACTAATGCAAACTTTCCTCATATAAGATGCAAAATTTAAATAATATATGATCCTAGTCCAATGCAATCCTAAAGTAAATTCAATGGCTGAAAATCATACTCTACTGAAGCAAGAACCTAATAAAAAAATGAATTTGAAAAATATACTAAAATATAAAAAATATGCATGAATAATTGTTACCAAAAATAAAAATTTTAATATGCAGTTTGGCATTTAGTCTTAGTTTAGGTTTCTAGAAATTGACCTTCCCATAATTGACTTTCTTAGCTCTAAAATCAGAATTGTAAGTCCTTTGGCTGTCTATATGTAAGGCACTAAATTTCTTAGAAATTCAATTCTCTTATTGATTCATTAAAAAAAAAACTTCCCTATGGGTTCCCTAGGAAGTGGATAAAAATGTGGTTGGAGAGAAATTCGGCATGGTGACAAATCTTTAAGGCTCGTTTGGTATAAGGATGGCAATTGATAGTTAATAAATAGACCCCGCCCCAATCCTATCCAGGACGGGTTTGGTAATAATTTTTTTGATGCTAGATGGTTTGGATTTTGCTGCCTTAACCCGCCCAACCCTACCATTTGAGTAAGTTTTCCTCTTATATATTTATGCAGTTACTATCATCATCATCATCATCATTATTAAAGCCTTATCCCAATCATGTTGATGTCGGCTATATAAATTCTGTTTATCCATTCCGTTCGATTTACATAGTTACTATTAAAAAAAAAAAAAAGAATAGTTGAGAACTTGAGAGGTAATGTTATCAACTGGAATAGCCCGAGCTTCCAAGTGCATCAACTGAACGTATGTCCTTTTTTGAGATGCAAGTATCCTCGTCAAAAGTAATGGCCCAAGAAATTGGAGTTATATGAACAAAATGTAAAATTAGATATACAGTAAGGGCATTTTAATAATTTGCAGCGACGACCTCTTCTACCAATATGTTTCAGATTTAAATTAATGTTTGCACCATTCATTTGAGGGCTGCATGGACCCTGAATGAAAATGGCAGACGTTGCCTTGTGGCTTGTGAAAATGGACCATCCATAAGGTCACTCCGCGTAGATGCCTACTCTGATAAGCATCTTTTAATTTCACATTCACATGCTAAGCCACATATGGGACGCCTAGACACCAGTTTGAGGTCTATCATACTCAATAGAACCTCTAGCCTTTGAGACTCATCAAATAGATTAGTTCGTTTTAGCCAACCTCTCTTCTTCATCCTCAGTACATTCTTTATTCCAAGCTCCTTCTGCACAAAGAAGTAGAACAGGTTAAAGCAATCCTAGTGGTCTCTGCCTTAATGCAATACTAGTCCCCAATTGTAACAATGAATCTTGGTTGGACTTCACAAGCCCAAAAACGTCATATCCAGATCAATGTTTTCCACTGATCACCAAGTAGGAAAACAATTGGCTAAACAATTAACAATAAGATTAACTCTAGTTACTTATAACTCTAATTACTTGTTCACGGTCATAACCTATGTTACATGGACCCGGCATTAGTATCGGATGCAAGTGCATATCGGCTATGGGTGAACCTCAAGAAAATATGTCAAATACATTAGAAATGAAGTATTGGCATGAATATCAGGTGCGGGTGCATATGTGTCTGGTGCGGGTGCGGGTGCGTCATAATTTTAGGCGAGTTCGTATATCTTAGGTCATAACAACAAGCAAAACAAACAAAACCCATAAAGTTTAGATTGATTGCTCTATGACCTTCCATCACTTCTATAAAAAATAGAGGGTCTCGCTTCATTCCCTCATGGTCCACGTCACCTGTAAAAAAACTGATAGACTTTCCAATTCAATATAAAACCAATAAGAAAATATATGATTGCAGTATACCTACAAATATATACAGAAAAAAATATGATGTAGGATGCATCACAAATTATGTAATATACCAAGTGTTTAAGAGAACATGATTGCAGTCATCTCTCATGCATGTTTCTTTATAATTTCCTCTGTGAACCATCACTTGGCCTGTAGAAATATCTGGCTATCATGGACTTGGAACTTGAGTGAAGGTAATGATGGTTTCACTCTATTTCTCTCATTTGGCACACCCATGTGAGTCTAGAAAATGAAGAATGGAAAGTTATCCTAGTTCAGAGTTTGGTTTGACTAACCTGATAAACAGTTTTCATCAAAATATCCCCAAAATCTGGCTCTTTGCTCTTCCACACCACAGCCTTGCAATTTGATGGCAGCCCTTACTTTGTTTGTTCTGCGAGTATCACTTGAGGATTTACTTCCTTCTAGACCTGCTTCACACGAACCATTCTCTTCCTCATTTGGAAGGCTTAAGCATACCCGGCAACCATGAATTGATATCAGTGACCCAACCTAGAACCAGAGATTGTCAAAAATAAGTAAGAAAGGATTGAAATTAACTCCCATCTGTAATAATATATTCATACTCAGTAGTAAACGAAGATGGTCACTGGATGTCATCATGAGTAGCACTGAAAACCTATTACAAAAAAAATAGTGATATAACTAAATTTTAAATCAATGGTATGCTGCGCACAGGCTCAGATGAAAGAAGATGACGGGTTTTATCTGTGCTCTTTGACACCAAACAACACAGGCAGCAAGGTCAAATTTTGATGCGACTTCCCTTACCACATTTACTATGAATGCATATTAATATTCACGAGTTCAGCGCCCTGATGCCACAAGGAAATCCAAAAAAGAAAATATGTTTATGTTATATATTACAATTACAAATATCAAAACAGTGCCAGACCTATTTTGGCCTCGTACAGAGAGCAAAGTAGCAATCCATGTTGGCATAACCCTGACTTTTTTAAGGATACTAATTCAAAATAGCACATTTTGTATATGAGGACACAACAATGCCAAAAAGACATAGCTCCATGTTGCACTTTAAAGTACAAAGGAAATCGATCGAACTCCTGGCAGAAATGAAAATTCTAATTTGAAAACTAGAAAATAGTATGGCTTACTTTGGAGGAAAAAGAACCACAAAGTTCTTTTTAGGGGTCGTTTGTTTGCAGCACTTTACATATGTAAATGGCCATGATGCGTAACGGTTACACACCATCACGTTTTTTTAGCTTGATTTACGCATGGGATATGTAAAATGGATGTGAAAACGGTGTGAAAAAGGCCTGTTTTTCTGTCAAAAACTTTCACACCTCATATGGTGTGAAAGTGTTACACATGCAACTGTTACAAGGCGCTGCTACAGCACACCTCAATAGCAGTCCGCTTTTTGATTTTTTTGATTACTGTGGATTTCATTTTTATAATCAGAACCGTTCATTGTCTTCACAAGGTCAAAAATGGCTACCATACCAATTTTCAACCGTTGATGTTGCCCGGATGTTGAGATATCATCAAACAATTCTAGCCGTTGGATTAATCTATTATACATGATAATACCAGTCCGCCTTTTATAATTTTTTTGTTTCTATGGGAGCCATGCATAAAATCAAAGCCGATCATCTTCTTGACAATATGAAACACGGTCACGTGTCCAATTTTCAACAGTTGATGTTGCTTAGATGTTGAGATATCATTAAAACAATACAAGTATTAATCTATTGTAAATGGCAATCCCAGTCCGCCTTTTATAGTTTTTTATTACTGTGGGTCCCCTTTTTATAATCAGAACCGTTCATTGTCTTCATAAGGTCAAAACCGGCCAGCATACCAATTTTCAACCGTTGATGTTGCTCCAATGTTCAGATTCATCAAAAAAATGTACAACCTATTACATTAACCCATTGTAAATGACATTTTCAGCCCCTTTTTTTCAAGTTTTTAAATTATGTGGGGCCCAAAATCCTGATCTGAAACATGTATCCTCCTTATAAGATCAAAAATGGCCATGAGGCTAAATTCCATCCGTTGATGTTCATTGGATTGTGAGATATTTACAAAAAGATTAAATATGTGCACCTAAATTCACATGTAAAGAGGTGTGAAAAAAACAAACAAAAAATTATGTTTCACATGTGAGTCATTTGAATATGTAAATGACTCACATGTGAGTCATTTACATATGTAAAGCATTTGCACATCATGTGTGAAATTAACAAACGACCCATTAAGGATACTAATTCAAAATAGCACATTTTGTATATAAGGACACAACAATGCCAAAAAGACATAGCTCCATGGTGCACTTTAAAGTACAAAGGAAATCAATCAAACTCCTGGCAGAAATGAAAAACCTGATTTGAAAACTAGAAAATAGTATGGCTTACTTTGGAGGAAAAAGAACCACAAAGTTTAGGAGCACGGTACCACCTGGTTGCCACATAATCCTGCATACAATTCATCATAAGAAAAAGAAGGGCTGATGAAAGAAATAAACAATGTAAAAATTGAATAAACAAAATGTTCTGAGAATAATAAAAGATTCCAATTAAATACAAGAAACAATGAAATGCCACAATTTAAGACTATAAAATATAAATACATTGTTTTAACTCATGATTTGGATGAGACACATGCAGTCCAAAAAATAGCTGATGGGCATCATTGAATGATACTCGGGCAAGACCAAAATCACAAATCTTCATCTTGCAATTTGCATTGGCTAGAATATTCTGCGGTATCAAATCACGGTGGAGCTTAGGATGTGCTCCACCATGAAAGAATGACAAACAATGCTTATATAAAAAAAGCTTGATAGTAACTCAATAATGTGCAAGTATGATTGCATTCAATCACGAACCCCAAATTCACAACACTTAGTATAACAAAAACTTTACAAACTAAGGCATGTGCTTGAGTCAATTCACTAGCACTATGCCTTTCTTGAAAATGGCTGCATATTCAAAAACAGTGAGATTTCAACCATTAATGGAAGACACATGGAGCCAACATTGCTGGGCCAATGAGGATCAAAGCAGTAACTCACTCAGGAGCTTCAAAGTATTTAACAGCTACAAGGCAACCAGCATAGTGCCTGAGATCTCTCTTCTTTTTTTTTTTCCAGGTTGTTGGCAGAGGAGAAGTTGAAGGAAACAGAGGGTCTATTTTCATGATGTAAATGGCAAACTTCTTACCCTATTAGAATTGCCTTCACAGCAGCCAAAAGGTCAATGAAAGAGAAGGTTGCAAGGATGGAAAACACAATATAATACGGATTCAAAGGGGCAGAACTCTCACTCCTAGAACTTGAATGCACCATAAAACTCACCCTGGATGTCAGCCCAAAAGCAGGTCTGTCAAAAGAAAGAACTTTGGCACCCACCACCTAAGAGAGCGGCTTCATTACTTGATTCCATGAGAACACTAAGGATCCAAAACCATGCAGTAAGATCATGGGCAATGCTACATCTTTATAACAATGGAAGGATGAGAAGAGTGAAGTTGTATTGAGTGATCAGCTACTTCTTCTTCATGACATATTTTGTGGTGTATCTGAACTCCTCTAAAACTGCAAAAGCAACTGGTCAGTATCAGCTAACATATCTGGGTCACATAATTCATCCTGATCTATGCCAGCTACATTCTTGCCTTTTTTGCTTCCTTTCAGTGCCCAACAATTTTGCTGGATGATCATTCAAAACGAAAAGCCAATTACTACAAGACACTTGGGGCCTGTTTGCTAAATCTACATTGGATTCTATCAAGGGCGTAAAAGTGAATAATCATGATTGCTACAAGTCCAAAGGTGGCAAAAAGTGAATAATCATGATTGCTACAAGTCCAAAGGTGGCACTTCCACTTGTCACTGATGTTGATATGCCCTGCATATCACACAACAAATCAACCAAATATTATCTACCTTTACATTCCAAAAATATCCAAGTATCATCCCCTTAAGAAATATCCCAATATCATCCCCTTAACAGGATGATAGTAACTTGGTCACTCAATGCCATGGATTATAGAGGGAAACAGAAGTGCTTTTATTTTTCTCATTTGCCAGGTTACATGTGTATACATGTATAGTATTTTAGCTCATCCTGTAATGTCTGGTCTTGCACAACAACTAGAGACTAATGTTATTGACAAAGGAGGGTTTAAGAGATGATAGTTAAAACTATAAGGTTGGAACCCCTGGAATGGATCAGATAGGGGAAAGGAGAGTTAGAAGCTATGAGGAGTGAAAAGTGTCATTACGTTAAGTTTGAGTAATGTTTAAATGCAACAGACTACTGGGATTGAATATTAAGCATGAATTGAACTTGAAGATGGATATGTACTGTGGAATCCAATGACAGAATCTTTTTATTTAAATCGACGTAATCAAAATATAGTCACCACTAAGACAAATCAACAGTTGATTTGTCCCCACCCTTGCTGTGTTCCAACTTCTAAGCATATTCTTATGAAGGTATATTTTGAAAGAGCTGATACCAAAAGAACGCCACCTCACTGTTGTACAGAGATGCGTTTGCACACTAAAAGAAAAAACTAGCATAAAAAAGGGAAAATCAATACCCACAATTGTAAATGAACTTTTAGTTGTTGATGGATCATGACCTTTCATTCATGGAACCTAATAAAACCGTATCAAACTCTGAATCAAAATTGCAATTGTGCTAAACCAGGAGGCTAATTGTGACTTTTCTTGTAGTGGAACTAATCCAAACATTTCTCAATTCCCACTAACTACAGAGAGAAGCGGCGTAATTCTTTTCTTCATCAGAGAAAAATTACCTGAACAATTCAATGCAGTTGCAGATGATCTAAATTGTGAGCCCAAATGCGGACTGATTTTAACCAAATGATCTCACTGAATAGATGAACCAAACCTTCTAGTCTTCATCCCTTGACTTGGAACTCAATGATTTCTGACAATTCTCAACTTGGAAATCCATGTAGCAATCATGACTTTTATAGTAATGATTGTTTAACCTGTGAACTTTCATGGCTATAATTGCCTCATCCTAAACCCATGTTAGGAGTCAAGCAACTCAAGCACTTCATTGATTGAGCTTGATTCAATCCACAACACATGGGATTTGTTTACTCAAAGCAATATAATAAAAAAGGACCACATCTTGAATTCTGTATATAAAAAATAAAAGAAGTTCACATGTTGTGACAAAGATAACCATTTCAAGAGTCCTTCTGACTCCACTTTGAAGCATGGAGCAAGGCACAATATCAAGCTTATACTGGACAGCAACAAGAAGCCTATAACACATTAGATCCTGAGGGAGAGGTGTAGTGGGGATGTTGGGCTTTAAGAGACATTAGATCCTTAGAGAAGTGTAGTGCGGAATGTTGGGTTTTTGAGAGAGAGAGAGAGAGAGAGAGAGAGAGAGAGAGTCGATGTTGGGCTTTAAGAGACATTAGATCCTTAGAGAGGTGTAGTGGGGGATGTTGGGTTTTTGAGAGAGAGAGAGAGAGAGTCTCTCTCTCTCTCTCTCTCTCTCTCTCTCTCTCTCTCTCTCTCTCATTCTTCTTTTTTCTGTGTGTGTGGGATGAAAATTCGTACGCTTCACATTAGTTATGGTTTATAATTGTTTTGGGGGAAGGGGGAATTGGAAGGGTGGCTCACACATTTTTTATGTGGATTTTAGTGGTGGTGTGAGTTGCAAGACTAGTTTATTATTATTATTATTTGTTACATTATGCTAAATGGACTTAAATGCACCAAATGGAGGAATCATATGGAGTTAATGGTGGACTGTAAGGCGTTAGGTACATCTCCTCTTGGATAGGGAATGCCCCAAATGTCAGTTGTGTTTAAATGGGTTGATGTTGGAATGAAACAATCTTATTTATCTGGATTTCTTAGTGATCTTATTTTATTATTATTTTTTTAATGTTTTGGGGAATAAGATCACTGATCTAGACCTTTATATTGGGACAATTTGATCAAAGTTAGTTAATGTGGTCTTAATATTGTTATTTAGAAAAGAATGGATAGGTATATGGTACTATAGATGGAAAATTGTGTGCTTAATTTAAATAGACCAATTTAAATTTAAAGTGATGCTTTATAATTGCAGTACATTAAGGGGTCTATTGGTTTGGATAGAATATATAAAAAATAGATAAACATAGCAATCTATGTAGTAAGTAATTAAAGACGAAGGGAGGGAATTGCTTCCAGTTAGAGTATTACTTTGATAAAAATTAATATCTTCATCATTGGCTTATTGATGACCTTTTTTTAATACCAGCATCATTACTCAGCATTTTCTGGTTTTTGTCCGGGTCATTAGGTTTATCATCTTCTTCCAAAATGTTCAAATAGACATAGAAAGAAAACCTAAACCAAATCAATAAACAAAATAAAAAAGACAGATCCTATACAAGAGGGGAAAAAACAACAACAGATCTTCCACATGAGAACAACAGATCTTCCGCATGGGAACAAAAAAGAAACGAAAGGCAGGCATGCCAAAAGCATCCTCGTGAGTTTTCATCTTTCCATACGAAATCAAGACACACACAAGCACCACACCACACGACCAAATCAAATCAATCTCAAGATTCAATAAACCAAAGTTATATAAACCAAACAGCCTTAAAAAAAAAAAAAAGATAGTTTTCCAGTTTCTATGAACTTCGATACAGAACTTGAGCTCTTTGATGCAAGCCTTACTAATGATAAATGAATATCAAACCATACAGAATCATCAAAAGAAAGTGATCTGACAACAGCATCATGTTCAGAAAAATCAGAGCATTTCCAAATCAAAATCTTTCACCTTCTTAAAACAACAAAACAAATTCAAAAGAACAACAACAACAAGTCAAATCCTCTCTACTGCAGAAATCTGCCAAGAGCATTTCCGGTTCTACACTTCCAACACAAAAACAAATCAAAGAGCAAAAATCATCCAACAAAAAAAAAAGTACGAGTTCCTCTAAATCTCAGCAGAAAACGAAGGATCGTTGGAGAAAACAGAGAAACAGATAGAGAGAAAGACGATCAAAACGAAAGAACCAACCTTTCTTCTGAAGAAGACCGAGAAATGCACTACAAGTAGCAGAACCCTAGATAATTCTACTGAAATCAGATTTCTCTCTCTCTCTCTCTCTCTCTCTCTCTCTCTCTCTCTAAGCGCTTTTTCTTGAATACATAAACCCAACATTCAAGAAACCAACCAAAGCTACAGAGACAAGTCAATCATCGAAAGCAGAACGAAACAGAGATGAAATCGAAAGGGGAAAAAACAAACCAAAAAAAAGCCCTACCTAGCCCTTGACCTTGATGTTGATGTGAGCAAACTGATCAGATGCCGATACAGGTTGATCCCTAGGTTTTGAATCGATTTATGTGAAAGAAAGAAGGTCCGGATCGATTTCGCTGGAGATCTGATTCAATACTCGATTAAAGAGGAGAGACCGAATTCGATTCTCATGGGCCACCTCGATTACAGCAAAATGTTTGGATTTCTCTGCAATTTGATTTTTCCGTCTGAAACCTGCATGTCTCATGCCGTAACAATATCTATCCATGTCGTATGGAGTTAGGACTGCACACAGGACAGTTGTTTGTGGGATAGGAAGTGTGTCCAGTATTGATTAAAATCTCTAGCAGCTAAATTTCTCTGCTTGGTGAAATGTGATTTTGCAGCAGAAAATTATAACTGCTACTATAAAGTCGCAGTTCTTTACCAATCAAATGAGGGGTCCCTCAAACCATGAATCTCACTGGGGGTGTTCGTGGGCCGGGCTGGGGCCGGCTAAGGCATATCAGGTCCAGCCCGAAGTGTTTTTAAAAGAATCAGGACCGGCCCAGGCCTGACTCGGCCATAAGTGCCAGGCCCAAGCCCAGCTCTTTTACTTTTGTCAAGCCCGGCCCAAGCCCAAGCCCAAGCCCGAGCCCGGCCCAATTTTGGTATTCGAGCCCAGCCGGATTTAAGCCCAGTTCTTTGAGCACGTTGATACTCAAAACACTAATATATTCACTGCCAACAGGCCCCTGTTTTCTCTGACTCTTTGAGTGCTTATTGATAATGCAAAAATTGCCAAATTGTTGTACAAATGGACGAATATAGATATAAATTTATATTAATTTTAGCTGACAATATTTATCAACAATATACTTTAATGAAGCTGTTGCATACGTGGACCTATATAGATTTTAATGTTGACTCATAAATAGATAAATATTCTTCTTCAGACCCATAAAAAAAGACTTAAATGCACAATGAAATCTTATATGACGAGTTGATTGCACAAAAATTTATATGAGAGTCAATTGCCCACCAACCAACAAATAATATCAAAATATAAAGCAAACCACATAAAATTATAAACATCAAATGTGAAATATTATAAAAATCCAATAGCTACTCTGCTCCATGTGAACTCCTGGAAATTGTCAAAAGATTAATGTGGATTAGAAATTCAATTATTAAATTTATTTACTATAAATCATAAACAAAAAAATTGGAAAAAAAATAAATACTTACTAGAATTGTAAATCAATTCACAATGAATAGTTTGCACTCTAATATATGTTGCATTACTCCTGCTAAAGGAAAGCCATTCACATCAATAATGTTAAAAAGAAGTAAAAATAATTCTATGATAAATAAATAAAAGTATTTTCAAATTTCATGCAATATAAATATAAGTACCTCAATCAATTTCCAAAGAACTAGCTTCTTTTTCTTCTTCTTCTTCGTCGTCAGACAGATTGGTTAAACTATGACTATCTTGTAACTAATCTCATGTACAAATTAATGCCTCCACTGTGCTTGAAACAAGTCTGCTTCTATATTGATTGAGCACTCGGCTATCCTATACTAAATGCGGATTCTGATGCAACAGTCGACATAGGAATTGCTAAGATAACATGTGCCATTCTTGCCAAGGTAGGGTATTTTGACATATTATTTTTCCACCAACTCAAAACATCAAAATCCGGACTAATAGAACAAACATTTTCTTCCAAGTATCCATCTAATTCTGACTTTCCATGTCAAGATAAAATTTCTACAAACAAGATTGAAATACTCCTTGTCTATGTCGAACATTGTGATATCATTCTTAGCGGATACCATTGTTGAACTACTATTCTTAGTTGTTTGACATTCAACTCTTTTTGAATGTGCAAGATACTCTTTGTATAACATATTTATTCATTTATGAACAAAAGTGATATGTTCTGCAACATTGTTAGAATAAATTTTGGAAAAACAAAATTCTAAATACCTCATTTTATATCTTGGATCCAAAACAGCTGCCAAAGCTAACACTAAGTTGCAATCTTTCCAATACTTGTTAAATTTTATCTGCATCCTTTTAGACATTGAAGAAACTAATGGATCCATACTTTTTTTCTAGTTCAATGAGATAAATTTGTATCTTGTAAATTTCAGAGAAAAAGAGATTACATGTTGTATATTTTGTTCCTGAGAATAACTTCGTTGCATTATAAAACACTTTTAGGAACTTGCACAGCAATTCAACACTTTTCCACTCTAGAATATCTGGAGTATGTTTAAAATTTGAATCCCGAGCTACAAAACGAGAAAAAACCTGTTTATACTCCAAAGCAGACTCTAACATCAAATATGTAAAGTTCCATCTTGTGAGTACATGCAAAGACAAACCCTTCTTACTTGTTATCTGAAATTGCTGAACGATTTCATCAAACTTCTTTTTACGTGATTGAGATGCTTTTATGTATTTTACAGCCCTGCGAACGTTAGCAATCACATCTTTGATTTCATAACGCTCATCTTGAACAATCAAACTCAAAATGTGTGCACAGCAACGAACATGAAAAAATAATCCATTCAATGATAAAACACCATTGTTAGAAAATTGGTCCTTTAAGAGAGCGGTAGCCCAATCATTAGTTGAACAATTATCCAAAGTAATCGTGCTTATCTTAGTCTCCAACCCTCACTCTAAAAGGCGCATTGCTACTACATTAGCAAGCCCTACTGCTGTATGTGGAGGCTCAATCATGGAAAAATTTAAGATTTTCTTCTGCAATGTCCAGTCATTAGTCACATAATGTGCTGTCAAACACATATAGCCTAATGTTTGATTTGAAGTCCACATGTCCATTGTGAGAGAAACTCGTGTGCTTAAAAGCTTCCACTCTTCTTTCAATTTTCTATTCTCCTCATTATATATTGTCAAACAATCTTTCCATACAGTATGACAGGAAATGTGTTTGTATAGTGGTTGTGCATTCCTCATAATATTTCAAAACCCTTTACTCTCAACAAACTTAAAAGGAACTTCTTCAGTAATAATCATTAATGCAACATCACATCTAGTTCGATCCTAATCAAATTTCCAAATTTTTAGATTTCCTTCATCACATCTCTCAGTTACGAAGCCCAATTCTAGTTGTTTCGTATCACGATTCTTATATCTAAGACATGTTGCTTCCAAATGCCTTTTCATATGATTGGTCCTTTCAGTACTTTTGCATGAAAAATATGATTATAGTACTTGCATTTTGACTTAGTTGGTTTTCCATCAATTTTTCCTACCTCTAAAAAGTGACCCCACACCCATGAAGTTCTTTTACGCTTTCTTTGTTGGGTTGATTGAATTTCAGTAACTGAATTATCAACCATATCTCCCAACATTTAAAAATAAAAACATCAACATAACAGTTTAGCTAGACCCAATTCATAGATCTAAACTTCAAACCCTATCAATAAAAAAATCAAAATTCAAATTTTCTTTACGTTTAATTAAAGGACTAGAAAGGGGTGTTGGAAAATAAATAACATTGAAGATATGTTGCTTTGGAGTTTTTAAATAATCTCGAATAGACATGTGTAGGACTAGTTAGCAGTTACAGTTGGTCTTCAAAAAAATAAAAAAGCCATATGCTTGAAAGTCATTCTATTCTATAACAAAGGATAAGGCTATTTGGAGAACCCAAATGCCACCAAAACACTTTTATGAACCAATATGTTAAATGTAAAGGGTGACGAAATGAGTTGACATATAAATAAAAGCATACCAACCAATGAATGGAAACATAAAGTAGACTTGTTATGGATACAAGACCCAAAAAATCCATGTGACCAAAAAATATATAAAAAAGACTAACAAAATCCAAATTAACAATGCATGTTTGTCGCCAATACACCTAACATGTTCAAACTTGCTGTGATGTTCATCATAAAAACAATAATAATAATAATGCGATCAATCACAAACTAAATTGGCAAAACCAAAACTCAGTGTATTGAAACAAAACTGTAAATAGAGAACTTCATATCTGTATCAAAGTATTACCGTCACAATGTTCGTGGATGACAAAATGCATATATATATATGGAGAATCTTTCTGCGCATCCGTCCCTCACCATTTTTTTCATGAGAACTCTAGGTGGAGCCCATCTATCACTCAATCCAAACCTTGCAACACATATGGAACCCCATGGTAGCAACTCACCCCAACTTTTGGTAGGATCCAAATTTATTGGACAGTTGGAATGACTATACACCAATCCGAACAGAATGAATTTATGAGCCATGGATGAAAGGGTTAGGGATATGTGATTGAGACCAAATTTGATATGTAGGGTGCTTTTACGTAGATCTTTCCAACTCCCCCAATCTCATCCCTTGGTGGGGTCCACAGTGGGCCCCACAAAAGAGTGTGCATGAAAAGTCCATGAGGGGCGTATGCATAGGAAAAGACCATATATATATAAGAAATGAAAGTGCAATAGCTAGATCTCACCAATTCCTAGAGGGGGGTGAATAGGACTATTAAAAATTTCTTTCCAAACACGAGGTTTTATTAGTGTGCTATTTGAAGGATTAATTTAGATTGAGAGTCCCCAAGAAGATTAAGAAAGATGCTCAAAGTTGTGTGTACCAACAGTGTATAGAAATGCAACTAAAATAAGAAGATATAGCTTAAAAAGACTATCAACACAAGTAAAAAGAATATAAGGCAACCACCACACACAACAAGCAATCAACACAGTAATTTATAGTGGTTTGTTCCTAGACCTACATCCACTCTCAAGAGCAATCTCTCTTGGTTCCACTAAGTATGAGGTACTTACATTACAAACACCTCTAGCAACAATATTTTGATTCGGTGGTTTGTCTTCCACCAACTGGATTTTTGATCAGGTGGTTGATCCTTGATCTAGTCCACCAACTACAACAATTTTTTGATGCGGTGGTTTGTCTTTCACCAAATACAGCAAAGATAATTGAAATATTAAAGAACACCTAAACAAGGAATTGTATACCTTAGTTTTGAGTGGTGCTCTTGATGCTTGAAAGATTACCTCTAAGCTTTGACCTCTTGTTCTTGCTTCTTGGTGATGAAGATCTTCAGATGAGTGCTCAGCCAAGGGAAGAGGTTTTAAGAGGGTTTGGAAGGCTAAGATATTCTCTCAGATTTAATGAAGCCTTTCCTAAATGACCAACTACTCTTCTTGGAACAATAATGGCACTTTAAGTGTTGAAGAGTAGGTGGTTGTGGGAGCTTTAAAAATGGTTTTACTCGAGGTGCAAGGGCTCAGCTATACTGGTGATTTTCTTAGTAATAAATTCAGTGTTTGGAGCAAAGGAGAGGTCCTCTTTAAATACAGATAAGCTGCAATGGATAGATCTACGGTTGAGAACAAAATGGTCTACGGCTTAGCCGTATGCTCTGACAACATCCAACGGCTAGTTTGACCAGATTCAACGTTATTCCTTCTTTCGGTTAAGCTTACGGCTTAACCGTAAATCCTTATACGTCTTAGCCGTGAATACCTTTCGGTCTAGCCGTGGGTCAGCCGTAAGCTGAAATCTCCCAAAAATGCTCTCTGGAAAGTGGCCCGAAAACCTTACGACTTAGCCGTGAATCATACTACGGCTTAGCCGTGAAGGCCTTACGGCTTGGTCGTAAGATCAACCGTAGGCATTATATGGCCAAGAGCACTCTCTGGACTGTGGCCCATAGATTTTATGGTTTAGCCGTGAAACGTACTACGGCTTAGCCGTATCCCTTTTTCGGTGCAGCCGTAGGGTCAGCCGAAGAACAAAATGACTATAAAAAAAACTCTCTGGAGAGTGAGCCGAAGGATCTACGGCTTAGCCGTGGTCCAAGCCGTAGAACAAAGTCAGGGTGTTTAGAAACCCTTTTTCCTATACAATTTCTTATGGCAAATAAGGGCAATGTTACCTTATCCCTTGGCACTCATAGATAATCTTCTTGATTGATCTTCCTTGGACTTGCTTGATCTACCTTGAGCTTCCTTGACGAAACTTGATCTTCCTTAGAGCAAGACTAGACTTGGATCACGTAATTGACAACACATTCTTACAATGACACTAACAATCTCCCCCTTTGTCAATTTCGTGACAAAATTACATATAATGAAGAAGATACAACATTTTAGCTCAACAAACAGGATACAACAAGTATTACAATACTCAATACACCTTATTCTAACAGATCTACATAAGTCTGAAGGTTCCACACATTGAAGCTCCCCCTTTGAAGATGCTTAACCTGCAAAAGTCTGCAAATACAATCTACATGACAGGTGGGAGGTTAGAAAACTCCCCCTGAAGACATGCATAGAATTCTTCTCCTTTTTGGCACAATATTGACAAAGAGATATACAAGAAGCACCACAGCCATAAAGTAGAAAGAAGAGCATGAAGACACATAAGTGCACACAAAGATAAGCAACGACGAAGTAAAGGCCATATATTATTAGAAAATAAGGGCAGTACAAGGCACAACCATTTCAAAAGAGTGCATCACCCATAATGACAAAAGATGTACCTACAAACAGAACCATCAGGTGAAATACAGACCATGCCCAAAATACAGAAAGAATGCAGTGCCAACAAGACATGACAGAACAGACATCAATCAGAAGGAGGAGAGGGGGATGGAATCGCCACATCGTATCTCCGGCAGCTCTTGGAGATCTTTGAAAGGTATTGAAAAGATTTCTTCAATAGCTTCTCCATCTTGGTTTGCCGTTGTTCGAGTGCTGCCAGCCGAGCTTCAAAGGAGGCAGAGGAAGAAGCCAGGGGAGGAACCGCAACTGGTGACGCAGTAGAGGGTGCGGTTAGAGGAGGCGCATCTGGTGAGGCTTCCTCATCCCCAGAGTCATGAAGGCGGGGACCAGCCGCTTGTTGCTTGGAGAAGCGCAGGTTCTGAATATTGACTGTGCCAAAGGTGGGGTGAGACTCAGGAGCTTCATCAGAAGGTAAATTGACCTCACACTGAGAGGCAAGGCCAGTCATGAAATATCCAAAGACGCAAGCATTGGTGCCTCTTCCCGGACAAAGCCAAAAATGAATGATGGTAGCACAAATCAGAGAGGGAAGGCGCACTCTGACACCCATATGGACAGAATAGAGAATATTAACCATGAAAGGGGTCAGGTCAGAGAAGTTGCCCCTCCTAGGATAGATATTACATGTGAATATAGCATGCAAGATCCGGTAGTGAGGAAATAGGGAAGCGGCAGGGAGGAAGCCCTTGTCCTTCCAAGGGATGGTCTCACCACATAGAGCAAAAGTGGCAGTTTGTTTCTCCACTTCAGAGAGAGAGTCCTTGATGACCCAGGGGGGCACATCAGAGAGAGGAACACACATAAGGGCAGAAATGATGGCAGGAGTGATAACATTGGTGCCATCAGTGAAGTCAACCTCAAAAGAAAGAGAGTCTAAGGATGCTGTCTTAATGGATGCATACATGGTTCGCACAATCGAGGGGAAGCCAGGACCACCCCATTTGAGTATATTTTCCCACCCAATCGTAGTGAGGAGGGTATGAACACCACAGTAAGGATGTTAACATTTCTCTCCACAGTAATTGGACGAGAGAAGAAAGACCTATCTCGAGTGTGTTCCCGTGGAACCAAAACTCGGGAAAAGAGAGGAGAGTTCTGACAAGGCCTGGAGGAGCTTCCCGAGGCTCAAGGCCTCTTACTGGCGGGGTAAGCATTTTTGGTCCTGGGAGGCATAGTAACAGAAGAAAGAGGAAACCCAACCAAGAGCAAAAAGGACGAAGCACACACCGAGAGAGCAACCAAGCACAGAGAAATGGAATGACAGGAACGGAAGCAAACAAGAAGCGAGAAAGAAGAGAACAGTACAGAGGAGGGAGAAATCGCCAAAAATACCTTGAAGGAGAAGGCCGGAAGAGGAAGAACGAAGAAAGAGGAAAAACCAGAGACCTAGGGCAGAAGTCTGGAGCAGGAGCAGAGTAAGAAAGAAATGAAGCGACGGAGTTAAGTACTTATCGGCGCGCAGAACGAGGACAAAAAAACTATACGGCTTAGCCGTAGAGTATTTTACGGCTGAGCCGTAAACCCTAACGGTTGAGCCGTAGGATAAAAGTTTGCGCAAATACAAGTTAACCGTAGAGTCGTTTACGGCGTAGCCGTGAAATGACTTACGGCTTAGCCATAGGTCCTGGGCAAAAGCAATTTTAATCCAAACAGCAAACACCAATAGATTTCCTCAAATTTTCAAATTTTAACACATCAAGAGGTTTGGTTAATATGTTTGCAAGTTGATGGTTAGTCTGAATATATTCAAGCTCAATGATTCCTTCTTCGACTAATTCCCTAATAAAATGATGTCGGATATCAATGTGTTTGGTGCGAGAGTGCTGGACCAGATTTTTAGAAATATGTATGGCACTAGTGTTATCACAATACAAGCTCATTATTCCTTGCTTAATGCCATAGTCCATAAGCATCTGCTTCATCCACAAGAGTTGAGAACAGCAGCTTTCGGCAGCTATATATTCAGCCTCAGCAGTGGAAAGAGATATAGAATTTTGCTTTTTACTATGCCAAGCTACAAGACAATTTCTAACATAAAAACAGCCGCCACTTGTGGATTTTTTATCATCTAAGTTTCCTGCCCAATCAGCATCTGAGTATCCAGCAATGGAAGATGATGAGTCATGAGGATACCACAGACCATATTCAGTTGTATTTGCAACGTACTTAATGATTCTTTTTACAGCAGTCAGATGGGATTTTTTCAGATCTACTTGATATCGTGCACATGCTCCCACACTAAATGCTATGTTTGGCCTACTTGCAGTAAGGTATAGCAGGCTACCGATCATAATTCTATATAGGCTAGAGTCAACCCCTTTACCATTAGCATCCTTAGTAAGTTTGATGGTTATACTCATGGGGGTTTTGACATGTTTCCCAGTCATTAGACCAAATTGTTTTACCAATTCTTTTCCATACTTGGACTGGGAAATGAAAATACCATCACGTAATTGTTTGACTTGCAAACCTAAGAATAAATTCAATTCGCGAACCATACTCATTTCGAATTCAGATTGCATTAGATTAGCGAATTGAGCAGTCAATTTATTACACGTGGAGCCAAAGATGATATCATCAACGTATATTTGCGCTATTAAAACTGACTTTCTTGTCTTTTGGATAAAAAGAGTTTTATCAACACTACCTCTTTGAAAATTATTGTCTAACAAGAATTTTGTCAACCTTTCATACCAAGTACGTGGAGCTTGCTTAAGACCATACAGAGCTTTCTTTAATCTAAACACATGATTAGGGAATTTTGTGCCTATAAAACCTTTAGGTTGTTCAACATACACTTTCTCATTCAAAATTCCATTTAGGAAAGCACTTTTAACATCCATTTGATACAATTTGAACTTTAAAAAACAAGCTATAGATAATAAAATCCTAATTGATTCTAAATGGGCAACTGGAGCAAAGGTCTCATCAAAGTCAATACCTTCAATTTGAGAATATCCCTGCGCTACCAACCTAGCTTTGTTCCTAACAATGACGCCATTTTCATCTAGTTTATTTTTGAAGATCCATTTAGTGCCTATCACATTTTTATCCTTTGGTCTTGGAACTAGGTACCAAACATCACTTCTTGTAAATTGATTCAATTCTTCTTGCATAGCTTTTATCTAATCATTGTCTGAAAAGGCTTCATCAACGCAGGTAAGTTCTAAAACAGAAGTAAAGCATAAGTGACTCATAATGTTCTCCAATTGTTTCCTAGTTTTTACACCTGTTAGAGGGTCACCAATAATCTGATCTATAGGATGATCTTTTACATTCACCAAATTTTCAGTGGAAACAGGTACATCAGTTTTTACTGTGGATCGTGTGGGTTCAGACATTGAGGGCACTTCCACTTCATTAACATTATCAGATACTGTTGATTCATCATCTATAATAACATTTATTGACTCTTGGATGACTCCGGTTCTCATATTTAGAACACGATAGGCTCGACTCCGTGTTGAATAGCCTAAGAATATACCTTCATCACTTTTTGAGTCAAATTTACTCAGTTGTTCTCTATTTTTCAAAATGTAACATTTACTTCCAAAGACCTTAAATTATTTCACATTTGGTTTCTTCCCATGCCACAATTCATAAGCTGTCTGATTTGTACCAATCCTAAGATAAACTCGGTTGATGATGTAGCAGCTGGTATTAACAGTTTCGGCCCACAAGTCTCTAGGAAGATTCTTACTATGAAGCATGACTGTGGCCATGTCTTGGAGAACTCGATTTTTCCTTTCAGCTACCCCATTTTGTTGTGGAGTTTTAGGTGCTGAATATTCATGATGAATCCCATATTTCTCACAGAATTTGTCAAATTGATCATTTTCAAATTCTCCACCATGATCACTTCTGATTCGGGCTACTGAAATCCCTTTTTCAATTTGAATTTGTTTTGCAATCCTTTTAAATTCTCCAAAGGCTTCAGATTTTTCTCTCAAGAATGCAACCCAAGTGAATCTAGAGAAATCATCTACCATGACAAGAAAGTACCTTTTCTTACCTCGACTCTCTCTTTTAGTTGGTCCAACCAAGTGATCGTGAGTTCCAAGTGCAGAACCGCGATGTAGTAATAAAACTGGTGAGACCAAGTCGATCCTCAGGGAGCAATGTGTTTAAGGTATTTTTTTTCAACTTGACTTGCCTTAAAATAAAAATCTAAAACTAACCTAATTAAAATCTAACAAATACAAGTGTCCTACTTACCAAAATTAAATTAGTTACAAACCAATGAAAGAAACTTTCCTAAATCTAAAATTCCTAAAATAAAACTAAAGTTGCTGCAAAACTAAAACACAAGTTAGAACTTCCAAAAATAACAACTAAAATTAGAATCTTACTAAACTAAACAATGTAAAAAACAAAATGAAAAAAAGTTATAAAACTTTCCTAGGTTAGAATTTCCAAAACTAGTAAACTTTCCAATTTAAAACCTTCAATTAAAACAAGTTTAGAAAGATATTTAATTCTGAAAATTAACTAAAACAATCAAAAACATAAAACTAGAAAAAAATTTAAAATTAGAAAGTTAGTAAAATTAATAATGCAATGCATGTCATGAGATGCTGAAAAATTCTAAGTATGAAAAACTAGTATGTTGACGCAAATTTTATGCATTATTTGAACTATTCTAATGCATTCTAAATCTAAATTTAATGGCTGAAATTTATGCTCTACTGATGCAAGAAACTAACAAAAAAAACGGAATTAAGAAAGGATCTAAAACAAAAAAGTTATGAATGCATGAATATGATAACTTTGCAAAATTCTGTGCAGGAATTCTGATTCGGGTTGACTGATTGGCAAAGTTTAAGCCTCTGGTTCACAAACCTTCCGAAATTATTTTGATCTAAAATTTTGGGGAATGAAAGACCACATCCTAAACTTTAATTTTCCCAGGTTTCAAGAAAAATATTGTGATTTGACTGGTCTACCAACTTCGAACTTTTTGTCAAAAACTATTTCTACAGTTTGCTGAAACTATGAAGTTATGCTGTTTATATATTAAGTCTGAATTTAATCATTAGATTCAGATCTGAAGGCTTAATTTTCTTCAACTTAAATATGCACAAAATCTTATGATAAGAAAATAGATGCAATGATTCCTAATCCACTATCAAACTATGCAAAAACAAAACTTAAAATCCATGTGAATATAACAAGAAAATAACAAAAGTGCATAAAATAACATAAAATTGCAGGAAGTCAAAGGTAGTAATAACATGAAAGTCAAAGGCGGTAAACAACTGAAGTCAAAGGCGGTAAACAACTGAAGTCAAAGGCGGTAATAACAAGAAGTCAAATGCGGTAGATTGCTCTTTCAATTTCTTATCTTAATTTGGGCTAAAATAGATTAGCAGTGTTGTCTTAGGGTCTTATTCTTCATCTTAGGTCGTAAAACTAAGCGAGAATAACAAATTTCCATTCCATGTAGAAATAAATTTCAGAATTAGCCTCTAATATTTTTTCACTCAAACCTCTTTAACTTTATCTTACATTGCCTCCAAACATACAATGTATCCAAAGAGATAAAGTATATTAAAAAGGTTATTAAGATGGGTTACTAGTTGTAATTCCAATTCTATCCCAATATTTAAACAAGAACAAAAATTAACCCAATCACAAACAAGACTAAAATTATGAACACCACAAAATCAAAGACAAGAACAATTGAAAAGAAACAAACTTTACTAGCATGAAATTGTTTTACAAAAGATTGGAAATAAAAAGCAAACAATTACATACTAGGATGGATGAGAATTCCTCCTTCTAGTTGACACTTCAAGGTTGGTGGTGTGGCTTTAGGGCTAAGCTTCCTTGATGACTTGAGATGTAGAGACAAGAGAGGGAGAGATGGATGAAGAAATCTAGAGGTGGGAGGTGGGTAATTCTTCCATGAAGAATATGGGAGAAGGGTACCCTATTTATACTTTTTCAAGTCCTGCTCCTTCTCAAACTTTAAAATCTTAAAAATAATTAAAAAATTGAAAGAAAAAGGGCTCCAAACAATGCTTTGGACGTGCAATATCCTTGGGGATTTTTTTTCTTTTTATTTTTCTCTTCTTTCCTTGCTTTCTTTGTCTAGAAGTCCCTCTTGGATGCTTCTTTCCTTCTTTGTCATTGCCACCTTTCATTAAGATCTTTTGAGAGATGAAATAGGGATAAGAATCGTCTCTTAGAATCAAACTTGGCCCACATGAGGTGTAGAACTTCCCCTTTTATCTCTTTGCATCGTCAACTTTCCTTTTTTAGAAAGTTCTCCTTGTTGGCTCCGAACTTGAAGAGATCTTCTAGATAATTCTCCCTTGATTTTTTTCCTTTACTTTTTCAATCAAAATCTTATCCAAAATCCTCTTTTGGACGTGGAATAGCTAGTTTGGATATTTTTTTATTTTTTTCAATTAAATCTTCTCCTTCTCCAAAAAGAACTCCTATGTGGCTTTCCTTGTCAATCTTTGATGAGATATTCTTCAAATTCTCTTCAAAATCTCTTGAAAATGTGCAACAAATAAATGGACCCTATATTGGATGTTTTACAAGTGTGCCCCACACATGTGCATATATGTGTGGGACCATGAAGCCGACTTTTTACAATTTTCTTCCAATTTCCTTTTCTCTTCAATTCTGCTCTCCTTTCTCTTAAAAATCAATTCCTTGCCTCAATTCTTTACAAATGGGACCCATATAATCAATTTCCTACAAAACAGATGTGAATTCATGTGAAAAGACAATTTTACCCCTAACATCACATATGCATGGCTGTGAGCCCATTTCTCATGAAATGATAATAAAAATATACATCATTCTTCATGATTTTGTATGAATGAACTAATGATGAAGAGAATTCAATTTATTTCATGAGAAAAATTATTTTTACAAAACTTTCCAAAAATAGGCTTTCTAAAAATAGCAGGTTTCATGAATTTATGCAAAAAGTGTAATTTTTAAGAAATTTATGCAGAAAAATATAAAAATGAATTTAAAATGAATTAACCCATTATATCACACTAAATGAGGCTCTTTCAAGTTAATAAGTCCTTAAAATGGGTCAAAACTTGTATAAAAATATGCATTTTTAAAGACTCATCACACCCCCCAACCAGCGTTTTGCTAGTCCCTAGCAAAAAATGCAATAAAATATGAAGCTTCCATCCTAACCTAATCTAATCTTAAACTAATGCAATGCAATAAAATTAAACATGAATACAACGCCACTTTTGCTGACACTCTCGACTGCATTTAGCGTATGCAGCAAACCCTTAAACCCCTAGGTTCCCCCTAGTGGACAAGTTATGCCTCGTGAGGGTTTGCAGTGAATATACCCATAAAATTCTCTTGTCTTTTTTTTAATGAAGAAAAAAAATGAATAAAAGCGAAAAGAAATGCCCCAAAAGAAAATTCACTCATATTAGATATTTTCGAAATCTGGAATAATTACACTTTCAGACTTTTCAAATTCCGGTCCACAATTCTATTCTCAAAAACTTTCTCAAATTCAAACCAACTTGCGTGCATTGTGGGAAACTGTATACATCAAAAACCTACTTCGGATATTTTACAATAATGCTGCAAAAATAGAATTTTTCCTTCAAATAGTCTGATCCCCTGAAATTTAGCAAAAAGAAATTTCCTCTTAGAGTTACTAAGATAGCTGTCACTTTACTATTTACTTCGGTTGGCCTTTTTTTCTATCACTATCTTTTTCCGACGCAAGAGTTCCCAAGTTCATACTATATAAAAAAAGTTAGAATCAAGAGAGCAAATCTAGTCCTTGTCCTTCCCCACACATACTCCCTTGCAAACTCTTACGGACACTCTTCACTCTCTTACTTTTTCCAACGTAGAATTTTCCAAGTTCATATGATATAGCAAAAGTTGGGATCTAAGGAGCAAACTTAGTCCTTATGCTTTTCCGCACACATCCCTTGAAAATTTCTACGGACACTCGTTGGGCCATAATTCATCTTTATTTTCTTTTTTTTTTCTTTTCTTTCCTGTGACTGTGCAATGTTTAGGTCCCTTAAGCTTTCTAATTAACGCATGTAGTGAGCGTTAGGCTAATGACTCCCAAACCAGATGGCTTTAGGGCACTAGATATGGAAATATCCCTCCGGGCTTACTAGCTCGAGTTAAAAAGGCTACGAACCCAAACTATTCATAAATTGCTCATTATATGCTCTCTTTTATTTTCACTCTTTTTTCTTCTTTTTTTTAAACCAAAGTAAACACTAGGTGGCAATTCTCATTTCACTTGAATTAATTCATTTTGGTTCCAAAAATGAACTAGGAAACAAAAATATTCTACAAACTAAATTTCAAGTTCACATTGTATTCTCCAACAAAAATTCCAAAAACAAACAGCATCAAAGCTTCATATCTGAAATTTCGAAAAATGTATACGCGTATGTATGTGAAGAGTAAGTTTTGGTAATCTTCTGATAGGTTTTCTCCTTTAGAAAATACAAACTTTCTTTTTACTTCCTTCCAAAAGTATCAAAATTCCATATTTCTATATATCTTCAAATCGCTTCAATTCTTTTAAAAATTTTCTTTTCCAAAATGAAAAATAAATACCAACGAAAAAAAAAAATTTCCTGTCCTAATTTTTTTGTTTTTAAAAAAAAACTAAATTCATTAAAAACTGACTAAAATGATAAAAGTGATAGAAAAATAAAAAAAATTTTGCCTAAAATCGGACAAGCGTGCTTGTTCTCACCCCCCAACCTAAGATGAACATCGTCCTCGATGTTTATGCATGCAACGCAGAACTGTAAAAATAACATGAGGAAATATAAATGTAAATGAGAGTAGAGAGAAAAAGTCACCTGAAGATGTGTTCGAGCTGCTCCCTGTCCAAAGTTAGACAAAACAGAAAAACAAGAACAAAAAGACAAGAAGCTACTCTAAAAGGAAATATCTACTCTAAAAAAAAAAGAAACAAAAACCTACACTACTGGATTCGAAATCATGAGTCCACCCGGATCCTAAATGAAATTTTCCTCCACACAGTTTACAAGAAGCACAGAAAGAGATGAAACCATAAGGACTGCATATTTTTGTAGACTATGTGAAGAAGGGACCATAAAGAAATTTCTTCCTCCTCCCTTAAAAATGGATATTTGAAAGAGAGGAGAGGATGCAATGAACAGCTAGGTGGCCTTAGGTCCTTGCGTGCCACAAATTCTTTTAAATTGATTTCCATGGTCTGTTTAGGCACGAGCTCAAAGGATTCCAAATTATCGGACTTTGGTCTCTGAATAGGACCACTATTCTCTAATTTTACAAGTTTTTCTGAATAACATTGAGGGCCAAGAAATGCGAGGGCAATTTCTCTAAGGCTTGGATCATCAGATTTCATAAAGAAGTCAGTACATGATTTTAAAGATTCCAGATTATCCATCTCAGAAATTTGAAAAATGGGGTCATCCTTTCAATTGTAATCTTCCTTTTGAGGCTCAGTAGGTCCATTTGCAGTTTCCTCAATTATAGGAACATCAAATTTGTGAAAGGCTGCAATGCCAAATTCATTAGAGGAATTTGAATCATAGAAAGGATTTACGTAAAAGGGCATAGATTCCTCTTTAATGAAGTGGAATGGCCAATACAAAGGAAAAGTGGGGCACACAGGCTCATGTGATTCATTAATTGGTTCATGCATCACACCATCATCCATATACTCGTGTACACCCTTAGATATCAACTGTGTGTTTGTGTGATCCATATCTACGAGTTCTTTAATGAATGTAGGATCATTTTTAATTCCAACGGTGGCATTTTGTTTTCTCGTTTCAAGCCTTGTTTGATTAATCGAAGTCATTAGGCTTTTCATGTTGTGTTCATTTTTTTGTATGATTTGCATGATATTTTTTGTGAACTCAACCAATTTGGCTAAAGTATTCTCCAAAGAATTTTTCAGGGTTGGTGGTGGTTCATATGACCATTCAGGTGGTCAGGAATCATGTGGTGCATATGACCAGGGAAAAGAAGGGGGTACATATGATGTATCCTGTGAGGGATAGTCATACAACCCGACCAGAGTGAATTCTTGGGAAGAAGAGACATGATCCATGTTGGGCCCATTACGCCAATTGTTTAGTGAGTGATCATCCCAATTTGGACTACACATGTTACCCATTTCATTATGGTAATGCCATTGATTTGATTCAGCCCACCATGGAAATCCCACATCCATATTGTAATGAGTGAATGATTGTGTGGGGTGTGGGTAATCATACGGGACCCTTGTTAGTTGATCATCTGACCTAATCATTCCATTAAACTTTTCCATAAATTCCTCATTGTAACAATGATCATATTGATTGGCCCATTCCCATTCATAAGATCTAGCTGAACAATTTCTTAGATGTAACTTTGTAATTATTTCTTGTTCACACAAGGCATGCCAAGACTTTGGGGGGCCATCAGCATTGGTTCTATTCCTATTGATTTGCCCATTGTTAAGTCCCCTCATGTTTATGGATTTCCACCAATCCATTTTTGGAATCACTTGTTCTTTTTTTTTTTAAATGATAAAAACCTAACTTAGAAAAAAAAGACGTCTAAGCAACTCCTTAAGGTTGAAAAGTTTCCTCAAGGTCTCCAATCTGGTCCTATGAAACAAACTCGGCCAGGTAAGCCACCAGGAAGTGGTAGAGTCATAGATGGACCCGTTTGAAGGACCAGTTTCCTGAACAGACAAGTTGTCGCGCACTACAGGGGCAAAGGCTTCCTTAGACACCGAGAAGATTAAGGACAATGATTAGATCACTTTTGGTATACTTTCTTCCCAAAAGAAGTTGAGACAAGTTGAAAAACAGTAACTTTTCCTGATTTTAGAAAGTTTCTAAAAATAGCAGTGATGTGTACTTTCTAGCATTCCATGCACATTCCTATTCCAAATTAGGGCGACTCATCATTCCATGCATGTCCTTCTATTTCCAGCAAGATGCCAAAATTAAACCACACCCACAAGCAATGTAAATAAGGAAAGTTAGAAAAGTTACCTTAAACGACGCTCCCCAGCAACGGCGCCAAAAACTTGATCGTGAGTTCCAAGTGCAGAACCACGATATAGTAATAAAACTGGAGAGACCAGGTCGATCCTCAGAGAGCAATGTGTTTAAGGTATTTTTTTTCAACTTGACTTGCCTTAAAATAAAAATCTAAAACTAACCTAATTAAAATCTAACAAATACAAGTGTCCTACTTACCAAAATTAAATTAGTTACAAACCAATGAAAGAAACTTTCCTAAATCTAAAATTCCTAAAATAAAACTAAAGTTGTTGCAAAACTAAAACACAAGTTAGAACTTCCAAAAATAAAAACTAAAATTAGAATCTTACTAAACTAAACAATGTTAAAAACAAAATAAAAAAAAAGTTATAAAACTTTCCTAGGTTAGAATTTCCAAAACTAGTAAACTTTCCAATTTAAAACCTTCAATTAAAACAAGTTTAGAAAGATATTTAATTCTGAAAATTAACTAAAACAATCAAAAACATAAAACTAGAAAAAAATTTAAAATTAGAAAGTTAGTAAAATTAATAATGCAATGCATGCCATGAGATGCTGAAAAATTCTAAGTATGAAAAACTAGTATGGTGATGCAAATTTTATGCATGATTTGAACTATTCTAATGCATCCTAAATCTAAATTTAATGGCCGAAATTTATGCTCTACTAATGCAAGAAACTAACAAAAAAAAAACGGAATTAAAAAAGGATCTAAAACAAAAAAGTTATGAATGCATGAATATGATAACTTTGAAAAATTCTGTGCAGGAATTCTGATTCGGGTTGATCGATTGGCAAAGTTTAAGCCTCTGGTTCACAAACCTTCCGAAATTATTTTGATCTGAAATTTTGGGGAATGAAAGACCACATCCTAAACTTTAATTTTCCCAAGTTTCAAGAAAAATATTGTAATTTGACTAGTCTACCTACTTCGAACTTTTTGTCAAAAATTGTTTTTACAGTTTGCTGAAACTATTAAGTTATGCTGTTTATATATTGAGTCCGAATTTAATCATTAGATTCAGATCTGAAGGCTTAATTTTCTTCAACTTAAATATGCACAAAATCTTATGATAAGAAAATAGATGCAATGATTCCTAATCCAACCATCAAACTATGCAAAAACAAAACTTAAAATCCATGTGAATGTAATAAGAAAATAACAAAAGTGCAGAAAATAAGATAAAATTGCAGGAAGTCAAAGGCGGTAATAACACGAAAGTCAAAGGCGGTAAACAACTGAAGTCAAAGGCGGTAATAACAAGAAGTCAAAGGCGGTAGATTGCTCTTTCAATTTCTTATCTTAATTTGCGCTAAAATGGATTAGCAGTGTTGTCTTAGGGTCTTATTCTTCATCTTAGGTCGCCAATCTAAGTGAGAAAAACAAATTTTCATTCCATGTAGAAATAAATTTCAGAATTGGCCTCTAGTCTTTTTTCACTCAAACCTCTTTAACTCCATCTTGCATTGCCTCCAAACATACAATGTATCCAAAGAGACAAAATATATTAAAAAGGTTACTAAGATGGGTTACTAGTTGTGATTCCAATTCTATCCCAGTATTTAAACAAGAACAAAAACTAACCCAATCACAAACAAGACTAAAATTATGAACACCACAAAATCAAAGACAAGAACAACTGAAAAGAAACAAACTTTACTAGCATGAAATTGTTTTACAAAAGATTGGAAATAAAAAGCAAACAATTACATACTAGGATGGATGAGAATTCCTCCTTCTAGTTGACACTTCAAGGTTGGTAGTGTGGCTTTAGGGCTAAGCTTCCTTGATGACTTGAGATGTAGAGACAAGAGAGGGAGAGATGGATAAAGAAATCTAGAGGTGGGAGGTGGGTAATTCTTCCATGAAGAAAATGGGAGAAGGGTACCCTATTTATACTTTTTCAAGTCCTACTCCTTCTCAAACTTTAAAATCTTAAAAATAATTAAAAAATTGAAAGAAAAAGGGCTCCAAACAATGCTTTGGACGTGCAATATCCTTGGGGATTTTTTTTCTTTTTATTTTTCTCTTCTTTCCTTGCTTTCTTTGTCTAGAAGTCCCTCTTGGATGCTTCTTTCCTTCTTTGTCATTGCCACCTTGCATTAAGATCTTTTGAGAGATGAAATAGGGATAAGAATCATCTCTTAGAATCAAACTTGGCCCACATGAGGTGTAGAACTTCCCCTTTTATCTCTTTGCATCGTCAATTTTCCTTTTTTTAAAAAGTTCTCCTTGTTGGCTCCGAACTTGAAGAGATCTTCTAGATAATTCTCCCTTGATTTTTTTCCTTTACTTTTTCAATCAAAATCTTATCCAAAATCCTCTTTTGGACGTGGAATAGCTAGTTTGGATATTTTTTAATTTTTTTTCAATTAAATCTTCTCCTTCTCCAAAAAGAACTCTTATGTGGCTTTCCTTGTCAATCTTTGATGAGATATTCTTCAAATTCTCTTCAAAATCTCTTGAAAATGTGCAACAAATAAATGGACCCCATATTGGATGTTTTACAAGTGTGCCCCACACATGTGCATGTATGTGTGGGACCATGAAGCCGACTTTTTACAATTTTCTTCCAATTTCCTTTTCTCTTCAATTCTGCTCTCCTTTCTCTTAAAAATCGATTCCTTGCCTCAATTCTTTACAAATGGGACCCATATAATCAATTTCCTACAAAACAGATGTGAATTCATGTGAAAAGACAATTTTACCCCTAACATCACATATGCATGACTGTGGGCCCATTTCTCATGAAATGATAATAAAAATGTACATCATTCTTCATGATTTTGTATGAATGAACTAATGATGAAGAGAATTTAATTTATTTCATGAGAAAAATTATTTTTACAAAACTTTCCAAAAATAGGCTTTCTAAAAATAGTAGGTTTTATGAATTTATGCAAAAAGTGTGATTTTTAAGCAATTTATGCAGAAAAATATAAAAATGAATTTAAAATGAATTAACCCATTATATCACACTAAATGAGGCTCTTTCAAGTTAATAAGTCCTTAAAATGGGTCAAAATTTGTATAAAAATATGTATTTTTAAAGACTCATCACAAAGTCCATATGAATAAGTTCTAGAGGTTGAGAGGTTTTCATAGCATTTACCATTTTATGGGCACTTCTAATTTGTTTTCCTTGAAGGCACTCTCCACAGATCGTCTTTTCTTGACTACTGATCTTGGGCAGTCCTTCAACATATTTGTTTAGATGGGATAAGTCCCTGTAGTTTACATGCCCGAGTCTTTGATGCGACAACTTAGCTTCATCAATACTAGTTAATAAGCAAGAAGTGGAGGATGAAGTATTAGATTTTCCTACCACATAACAATTATCGGTAGTTCTAAGACCTTTTAAGATTATCTTTCCATTCCTTGAGATTCACAACCATGACTACTAAAGTTCACAGTATAGTCTTTATCACAGATTTGCGATATGCTAAGTAAATTATGTTTCAAACCATCAACGCACAAAACATTCTCAAAAGGTGGTAGGTTTGGAACATTTAACGTTCCTTTCCCAATAATTTTTGCAGTACTGCCATCACCAAAAGTAATCGTGCCTCCATCGAATTCAATCATTTTAGACAAACATGATTTATCACCAGTCATATGTTTTGAGCATCCACTATCCAGATACCATCTTGATTGTTCTGCAGCTTTAAAAGCTGTGTGGACCACTAGATTATTGTTTTTAGGTATCCACTTAAATGTACTAGTAGTGGGGATCACAATTGGCTTTTGGTGTTTCACTTGAAAGGTTTTATGTTGGGGAATAAGAATGTTTGCTCCATCCTTTTTGTATATTTCAAATTGTTTTCTTAACTTTTGGACTTCTTTTAACAGATTATCCATCTTTTGGTTCAATGGAAACTTGTTTATTTGAGACTCCAGCTTTTGTTTTCAAGTTCCACTTTCTTATAAGTGTTTTTCTCAATTTTTTGACTAATGTTATAATGAATTTTTCTTAACTTGCACTCCATTTTGAAATGATCTCTTTTTCCACAATAATGACATATGACATTCGATGAAACAGTATGAGTACTAGTAGATGCCTTATCCAAAGTGTTTTTAACACTAGTATCTTCCTTTTTTAAAGCACTTTTGACAAAAACAGTTCCGGAACTTGGTAACTGATTCACATTTTTATCATATCCAAGACTGGTCATATCCTTATAAGCTTTCCCAATTTTGAATAGTCTAATGTATTTCTCATCATTTTGGGTAAATCTGTACTCAAACTTTTCTTTATATCGTTTCAGAATAGTCACTTCATTGTGGAGAGCATTATTTTCATCTTTTATTTTCAAAAAGGATTTTTCATTTTCTCTTAATGTTGATAATTGGGTTTTTACACTTTCAAGTTCTTTGATTAACTCCTCCTTTTCAACATTAATACTATCAACCTTTTCTTTTAAATTCTTAATTTTGTTTTGTTGATTGCTTATAGTTTCAACGAGCCTACAGGTTCCCTCATAAAGTAGTTCATAGGAATCCGTGGTATTGTCATTATCCTCATCATCTGAATTTTCATATTCACTCTCTGACTCACTTCCTGAGATTTCTTCATTCGATATTTTAATCATTTCCTCAGAGAGATTGAATGTTGCAGTGGTAGCCATCAGATTTATATATTTGTCTGATTCATTTTGATGTGATTCATCTGAGTCAGAATCTAATTCAGATGAATCATCCCAAGTGGCTACAAGATTCTTCTTTTTGGATTTCCCTTTTAGTGGACAATCGGTGGATATGTGTCCAAATTTCTTACATCTGTAACACATGGGTTCCTTATGCTTACTTCTAAAGAGGGAACTTGACCGACCTTTGTATTTATCACTAATGTTTTCATTCTTATAATCTTTCACTCTCTTTTTCTTAAATTGTTTCAAAAATCTTTTAGCCAAAAGGGCCACATCTTCATCCTCGTCATTACTAGTTATTCCTATGTCATCTTTAGAGGAAGATGTGTTATGAGAGGTGATTAGTGCAATTGATTTCTTTTTGTCATTGTTAAATTTGAGTTCAAAGGTCTGAAGGGATCCCACTAAATCTTCAATTTTCATTTGTTCCGAATCCTTGTGTTCTTCCATAGAAATTACCTTGGGATGGAATCTTTCCGGAAGTGATCTCAAGATTTTACTACAAATTTTACCTTCCGGAAGAGTTTCCCCAAGAGCTCACATTTCATTTACAATTTTCATGAGCTTAGTATGAAAGTCAATAAACATTTCATTTTCTTCCATGCGAATGTTTTCAAACTGACTTGTGAGCATTTAAAGTTTAGATCTTTTAACAACAGAGGTACCCTCATAAGTCACTTCAAGGATTCTCCAGGCCTGTTTTGCATTAGTGGTTGTCATGATTTTTTTAAACTCTTCTTGATTCATGGCACACACTATAGCATTGTAAGCTCTAGCATTATTTTGTCTAAGAAGTAGCTGAGCAGGAGACCATCTTGCTGGATCCAATGGTCTAGTGGTTGTGACACCATTTACAGTCACATCTTCAGTGGGTTCCGTCCAGCCTTTCTCTATAACCTCCCAAACAGCCCAGTCCATGGATTTCAAAAATGCTGTCATCCGGGCTTTCCAGAAGGCATAATTTGTTCCATCAAAGAAAGGAGGCTAGGGGATAGAGCTTCCTTCAGGATTCATGGTGATTCTAGCACAAGACGGATCTACTTCAGGTTATTAGACCCTTAAGAAGTAACCCGCTCTGATACCAATTGAAAGTGCAATAGCTAGATCTCACCAATTCCTAGAGGGGGGGTGAATAGGACTATTAAAAATTTCTTTTTCCAAACACGAGGTTTTATTAGTGTGCTATTTGAAGGATTAATTTAGATTGAGAGTCCCCAAGAAGATTAAGAAAGATGCTCAAAGTTGTGTGTGCCAACAGTATATAGAAATGCAACTAAAATAAGGAAGATATAGCTTAAAAAGACTATCAACACAAGTAAAAAGAATATAAGGCAACCACCACACACAACAAGCAATCAACACAGTAATTTATAGTGGTTCGGTCTTAGACCTACATCCACTCTCAAGAGCAATCTCTCTTGGTTCCACTAAGTATGAGGTACTTACATTACAAACACCTCTAGCAACAATATTTTGATTCGGTGGTTTGTCTTCCACCAACTGGATTTTTGATCAGGTGGTTGATCCTTGATCTAGTCCACCAACTACAACAATTTTTTGATGCGGTGGTTTGTCTTTCACCAAATACAGCAAAGATAATTGAAATATTAAAGAACACCTAAACAAGGAATTGTATACCTTAGTTTTGAGTGGTGCTCTTGATGCTTGAAAGATTACCTCCAAGCTTTGACCTCTTGTTCTTGCTCCTTGGTGATGAAGATCTTCAGATGAGTGCTCAGCCAAGGGAAGAGGTTTTAAGAGGGTTTGGAAGGCTAAGATATTCTCTCAGATTTAATGAAGCCTTTCCTAAATGACCAACTACTCTTCTTGGAACAATAATGGCACTTTAAGTGTTGAAGAGTAGGTGGTTGTGGGAGCTTTAAAAATGGTTTTACTCGAGGTGCAAGGGCTCAGCTATACTGGTGATTTTCTTAGTAATAAATTCAGTGTTTGGAGCAAAGGAGAGGTCCTCTTTAAATACAGATAAGCTGCAATGGATAGATCTACGGTTGAGAACAAAATGGTCTACGGCTTAGCCGTATGCTCTGACAACATCCAACGGCTAGTTTGACCAGATTCAACGTTATTCCTTCTTTCGGTTAAGCTTACGGCTTAGCCGTAAATCCTTATACGTCTTAGCCGTGAATACCTTTCGGTCTAGCCGTGGGTCAGCCGTAAGCTGAAATCTCCCAAAAATGCTCTCTGGAAAGTGGCCCGAAAACCTTACGACTGAGCCGTGAATCATACTACGGCTTAGCCGTGAAGGCCTTACGGCTTGGTTGTAAGATCAACCGTAGGCATTATATGGCCAAGAGCACTCTCTGGACTGTGGCCCATAGATTTTATGGCTTAGCCGTGAAACGTACTACGGCTTAGCCGTATCCCTTTTTCGGTGCAGCCGTAGGGTCAGCCGAAGAACAAAATGACTATAAAAAAAACTCTCTGGAGAGTGAGCCGAAGGATCTACGGCTTAGCCGTGGTCCAAGCCGTAGAACAAAGTCAAGGTGTTTAGAAACACTTTTTCCTATACAATTTCTTATGGCAAATAAGGGCAATGTTACCTTATCCCTTGGCACTCATAGATGATCTTCTTAATTGATCTTCCTCGGACTAGCTTGATCTACCTTGAGCTTCCTTGACGAAACTTGATCTTCCTTAGAGCAAGACTAGACTTGGGTCACGTAATTGACAACACATTCTTACAATGACACTAACAAGAAAGTCATATGCATGGACATCATAACAGAGAACAAGCAATGAGAAGGGTCCTTCATTGTTTAAAAAAATAGGATTGATTTCCAAACTAGCATACCTTGCATACCTCAATGTACTTGAGAATCCCGCTGGCAAAAGGATTCGTGCAAAGTCTTCTTTTCTTACCAATCGCACAAATGAAGAAAAGAGGACAATGAAAAACTCTATAAGAATATTGAGATTTATAATGAGATTAGAATAATGGTAATGGAAAGTGAACAAAAGAGAAAGAGTCAATCATGGAAGACGGGCACAAAAATCAGCAACCCTAGATCTCCTTCCTTTTTAAGAGCAAGTACTTCATCTTTCAGCCCCAAAACTTTTGCAACTGCGCGTTGGGAGACTGTATTCGTGGAATCCATAACATTAAGCATATACAGGCTAGGCTGGGCTGGGCTTCGGGCTTTTTACTAATAAATCCAAACCCAGCCCATATATTAATTAGGCCTAAAAGTCACGTCCAAGCCCAGCCCGAAATCAAAACATGAAGCCTAAGCCCGACCTACACCAAGCTAGGCCTAGGTTGGGCTCGGGCTGGCCCAACCTATCAACACCCCTAAATCTCACCCAAAGTGTGGTACACGACAGTGGCCGCACATGACCACCACCATGTTTTTTTTTCCATCCAATTGAAAAGTAGTGAGTTCAACGCTACTGTTGAGAGTGGGGGAAAAAAACCAAAAACTCCATGCCTTATTCTCATTTCTAGTTTTGTAAACTCAAGCTCTTTCCTTCCTCTTTCTAGCAAGCAAGAAGGGGGCAGAGGCGATGGCAAGGGGTCACTCATTGAGAGAGATGACTCGGTTAATTTGGACAACTCTCAGTGCTTGTCATAATCTCCCATGCCAAGTAGGGATTGAGAAAGAGGGGCCAAAAATCTGATCAGAAGTGCTTGAGTCTCTTCCCATTATTTCTGCCTTCCTTGGAATGGGCAAGATGGTTTTCAAGTCAAAGTTGAGATGGGCAGCACTTGTTGGTTTTGTTTTCTTAGTTTCTTTTCTCTCTTTTCCCATTTCCTTCTTGCTTAATACATGGAGAAAGCATTGTTGGTGGCCAACTTTCAATCATCATCTTTTCTTGGAGACCTAGATTCCAGAATGCAGATCTTACTGGAGCTTTGGAATGGACAAAATCCATGAAAGATTCCATTATCTACTGAAGTTCTTTTTTTTCTTTTTAGGATCTTACTGGAAAAAAACCCTTCCATGTACACTAATCACAATCAAGTCCAAATTTTTAGCCTGCACTAATCCGGTCCATGGGGCTTAATTATGTGCAAAAAAAAAATAAAAATTTTAATGTGTGCCTGAGTGACACCTCATCATCATCATCATCATCAAAGTTTTATCTCAACCATGTTAAGGTCAACTACATGAATTCTATTTCTCCATTACATTCTATTTTGAGCCAAATCCTTCAATAAGTTTAACTTCTTCAAATCTAATTCAATAACCTCCATCAATGTTTTTTTCCGCCTATCCCTACCTCTTGATGGGCCATCCACCTATGTAGTTAAACTTTTCTCACCGGTGCCATTACCGGCCTATGTTCAACATGCCTAAACCATTTTAAATGGATTTCTCTAATCTTATCCCCTATTGGTGCTACCCCTAAATGCTCTCGAAAGTGCTTATTTGTAATTTTGTTTTTCCTAGTTTTACTACACATCCTCCTAAGCATTCTTATCTCTGCCATATCCACCTTATATATATGCGTCTTCTTAATTAGTCAACATTCTGCTCCATATGTCATAGCTGGTCTAACCATTGTACTGTAAACCTTTTAATTTCATTGGCATTTGACTGTCATAAAGCACTCCAGAAGCTATTCTCCACTTCAGTCATCCAGCTTTTATCCTATGCTCCACATCTTTAGCAATCTCCCCATCATTACTAATAATCGAGTCTAAATACTGAAAACAATCTCTACGTGGTATCTCATGGGTTTTAATTTTGACAGTGGTTCTAATACTTTATATATGTCCACTGAAGTTGTAATCCATATCTTCAGTTTTTGTATGACTTATTTTATAGCCTATAGATTCTAATGCCCCCTACCATCTTTCGAGTTTTGCATTTACACTATCTCTTGATTCATCCACCAATATTATATCATCACATATCCTTAAAAATTTCTATGTAACTTCTAGAGACATTCATTTTCTTCCAAACTCACCAAATTAAATCCTTCGGTACCCTATCATAGGTTTTTTTTAAATCGATAAAGATCATGTGTAGATTTTTCCTCTTTGCTAGATATTTTTACATTAATTGCCTAAGTGAAAAGATAGCTTCCATAGTTGACCTTTTTGGCATAAAAGCATATTGATTTTCAGCAATCTTGGTCTTCGTATCATTGACTTCATAGCCTAAGTGATGCCTATATACGAAAAAAAATGCAAAAAAAAAAAGGATAAAAAAGGAAAGGAAAAGGAAGAAAGGAAAAAGAAAAGAGGAAGAAAGGAAGAAGAAGAGAGAAATAAGAGAAGAAGGGAGAGAGGAAGAAAGGAAGAAATAAAAAAAGAAGATGAGACGAAAAAAGAAGAAGAAAAGAGGAAGAAAGGAAGGGATTAAATTTTTTTTTTCCATTTTTTCCTCTTTTCTACTTTTCTTTCTCCTCTCTACTTCTCTTCTTCTTCTTTTCTTCTTTCTCTTCTCTTCATCCTTTTTCTTTCTTTCTTCAAAAGAAAAAAAAAAAAAAGAAAAAGAAAAAAGAAAGAAGAAGAAAGGAAATGTCACGACCCAAACCCAGAAATCGGGAGTTAGCAAAAACCTAACCAGTGACACTTACTCCCGTGCACGCACACCAAGACCCAGTCCAAGTGTACACACACAAGGGATATCCACACGTGCAAGCAAAGTGTAAGCGGAATTTGTAAGTATCATAACGGAACAAAAAGGTATACAAAAAGGAATGATAACTGTAAAAGATTATAATAATTACAGAACGTACAACAAAATGAGAGATACAGTCCCATGAAATCAAAATACAAATATAACCCAAAAACCCTGAGTACAAAACCATGCAGATCCCATAGACTTATATAATGACCGATATGATGCAAACCGTTCTCTAAGGAATGGATCAAATCTAATCATCTAGCCCAGACGGGACCTCGCGTATCTCTCCTGAAGTCTGGCCGACCAACAAGGGGTCGAGAGAAGAATCTGAGCCTGCAACACCAAGAGCAATTGATGAGTATGACGACTCAGTAAAATATAGACAACAATAAGTTAATACGAGCTATGTCTATCAGTTCATCAGAATAATTAGCATGTGAAAATCCATAGTGGTCATGTTCGTACACTAGGCAAATCGTGTATAAGAATAAAACATGCCATACGGGTCAATAATAAAAATGCTTTACTAGGTGGCTACTATATTTGCCATATTCTCCCTTTCGAGAGCAATCAATATGAGAACACCATCGAATGGGCCAAGGTACGAATGGGTCTCTGGTTCCTGGGGTCCGAAAGCCCAAGACAGGAGCAATCTGCAGAGGCAATAAACAAGCTACGCCAAAGTCAACCCCATCGGATATCCTAAGGCCGAGGCTGAGCAGAGCTAGACAATATCAATCAATCATGTTAGGTGATGCACCTCAGGTTAGCGTCGATCGGTCAAGCAATACAATACAGTCTCAGGTCATTAAGTCATATCACAAACAACAATATAGTGCGTGCATCAAGTAACACTCCGACCTGACTTAACTCCGTTTAGTGACTAATTAATGGTGCCTTAGCTGTTAATTGTGTTTTGCTTTTGTTTTAGTTTTGTTGTGGGTTACGAATAGGTAGTTGGGTTGAGTTTGACTTGTGTTAGGTAGACCAAGCCCTTTTTCGTAATTTTAGCTTTTATAAGACATCATCATTCACACATCATCTTGGCATTAACATGTGTCTTTTGTTGAGCTCGTTAACTTTCGTAATTACATCGTTTGTAAAAGAAGTCGTTTGTTTCAGTTGTATCGTCAAATGCCTTGAACTGTTAAATGTCGAATTCATTGGACTTTCTTGTAATTTTTCTTTAATCTTATCTTATAAGGCCAGCTTCCACCGACTTTCTCTCTTTCTCTCACGGTCGTTTCTCTCTTCTCTTTCGTTTCTTACTTTCTTTCTTTCTTCCTTCTTCTCGATCAAGCCAAGGAAGAGGATTTGTGGTCTTGACTCTTGATTTCTTCTCTTGTGGTGAGTTAACGTAAGCTGTGGATTGGTTTTCCTATTCTTCTTCTCGTCAATTATTGTGTGCATGTTCTCACGTTTCGTTCTTTCTTCCTTTCTCTACATGCATGGGGGATTAGGTTTATGTTTGGACATGAATTAAGCCCAAGGACAACAATTGGTGTGTTAAAACTCAATTGAGGCAAGTATAACATAATTTATATGAACCCTTGTTGATATATGCTTGAGTTTAAATGATTCTCATGATCTTGTATGCACAGTATGGTTGCAGCCCAATTCGAGCTCATTCTCCCTTTCTCTGCTGTGGTTTTACTCTTTTTATGCCCTTCCAGGTTTTCTGTAATTGATTCAGAAATCGACCCAACGCATGCACGGCTAAGCCGTGAAATATGCTACGGCTGAGCCGTAAAGTGCACTACGGCTAAGCCGTAAACCTAGCCGAGACCTAGCTGTAGATTAATATAGGGTGTGTCTGAGAATAACTGAGAGTATGTAAATCCGCAACTCTTCTACGGCCTAGCCATGGCTAAGCCGTGAAGCCTTCTACAGTTAAGCCGTAAGGTGCCTTCGGCTAAGCCGTAAGGTCACCCACGGCTGAGCTAGATGACCTAAATAGTAAGAAAGCTAGGAAAGACATGAGACTTGTAAAGCTGCTGAAGTAGAAGGTAGGCAACCTCGACTTGGCTAATAGAGCATGATAATATGCGTGAATGATCTCGAGGGTTGCGAATCATTCATGTTCGTTATCCAGTTGTTAAGCACCTCCCCATGGGTGTTGGTTTAAAGGACTTTGGTGCACCTGATGATGCAATGCAGCACTAGACAATGGTGCATCAGATAACTTAAAACTACATCATCATGCACGATTAGAAACACTGGATAATTAGATTAGGGTTGGATAGTAAATAAACTTGATTCGATATGATAAAGATTTGCTTGAATGGCATTTTGTATTACGATCATTGATCTTCACTCTTTAGCATGATTGATTTGTTTCATCTAACATCTAATTGTTGACTTCTTGACTATATTTCTAGCACCTTGAGTATGCATGTATGTTATTAAGCTTGCACGTATAAGATATGTTTTTGAATATGCACGTATGATATGCTTGTCACAAAATACAGAATGTACTCAATGTTTAGTACATGATTGACTCTGTATGGTCAAGCACTACTTAGCCTCAGCCTTAGGATGCCGACGGGGTGAATTTGGTGTAGTTTATATGGCCTTGCTGTAATAAGGACACGTCTTGGGGAATCCGAACCCCAGGAACCCGAGACCCATTTGTACCCTGGCCCGGTCGATAGTGTTCTCAGCACGGATATAAGATCCCTAATTTGGGAGCATATGGCAAATGTAGTAGCCAACTAGTTATGTACACAACACGTTTGCCTTGATTCGAATGGCATATTTCAATTAAATGTGCAACTGCTTAGGATATGAACTTGGCCTGCTATGATTTATATGATGTCCTTTATTCTATTAGAGACAGCATGTGTTAATTTGTTATTGGTTATACTTTGTTGAATCATTGTATTCACGAGTTGTCCTTAGTATTGCAGGTTCAGATACCCAGACCGACCCCTTGTTGGTCGACCAGACTCCAGGGGAGGCCCCCGATGTCCCATCCAGACTAGAGGAGTGGATGTAGTCACTCCATTGGAGAGTGTCATGGACACTGATTGCGTATGGGTCTTCTTTATTTTGAGATTTGTCACGATGGATCCATGAATGATTTGTAAATGTATATCTTGCTTCATTTTGTAAAACCTTAATTTAGAGATATGTCATCTTTTGTCTATACACTATGTTTTCGTATTTTTGTGTTATGTTTGATACCTACAATTTCTGTGTACTTGTATGGCATGTGTGAATCTTCCCTTATGTGTATGCATTTAGATCGGGTCTAAGTGTATAGGCACGGGAGTACGTGTGTCATTGGTTAGGCTTTTACTAACCCCCGATCTTCTTGGCTCGGGTTGTGACACATCACACAAGAATAACTTACTGAACTCAAGTCTTGCAATACTATGTCAAACGAGCAATTACAGGTCAAACAAGAAGAAGAACATAGAAGGCAATAATCGAAATCAAGATGCAATGCAAGTCAACTTATCACTGTGAATCAAGGTTGTTTACTAGCCAACCCTAACCTAGTTGTCTAGTGTTTTTAACTGTACATGATGGTATAGTTTTAAGTTATTCGATACATAGTTGTTCGTATAAGATGTGTTGCAATGTATCGAGAAAAGTGTATCAAAGTCCTTTAAACTAACACCCATGGGGAGGTGTTAAACAACTGGACAACGTACATGAATGAGTCGCAGCCCTCGAGATCATTTATGCAATTTTTATCATAATCCATTGGGCAAGTCAGGGTTACCTACATTTTAACTCAAAGGTCCTACAAGGTCTCTTCAATACCTATCTTTTTTATTTTTCAAAGGTCTTAGGCTCAGCCGTGGGTGACCTTAAGGCTTAGCCGTAGGCAACTTACGGCTTAGCCATAACATGCACTACGGTTCAAACGTGGTTCCCCTTACTGTTCATCCACATTTTCGGCTTAGCCCTAATTTTGTTCTACGGCTCAGCCACAGTGAGGGTACAGCTTAGCCGTAGAACACCTCACGGCTTAGCCGTGGTTGGACCGTAGAAGGTTTGCAAAAATGTCAACTCTCAGTTAATCCAAATACTACAACCCTGTATTGATCTACGACTAGGTCACGGTTATGCTATGGCTTAGCCGTAGTACATTATACGGCTTAACTGTGACCTTACCGTAGAAGAAATCTGGGTGTTACAGGTTTCTGGATTTTGAGCCGTAGTACAGTTAAGGCTTAGCCGTGACTGCACAGGGTCGTTTTCCTGAACCTGTTACAGAACAATTGGAAATGGGTAAATTTAAAACCCACGATAACAAACATATCCAATCTGACTCAAGAGGGCTATACATCAACAAATCATGTAAGAATACTAAGAATAAACACAATCAAATCATTATCAACAAGTGTTCAATCAAATTGTGCTTATACTTGTCTCAAATGGTTTCAACACAAGTGTAGTTGTCCTTAGGCTCAAATCCGCTGTCTAAATGCAAGGTTACTCGTCATGCATGCAAAAAAAGGAGAAAGAAAGACACGTTGAGAGCATGCAACGAAAGAATGAACGGAAATCGAACTCGGAGAAAAGAACGAAAACCCCAAGCATACTGTAGAACACACAAGGAAACGACGTAGATGAAGAGTGCACAAATCTCCGTTTTTGGCTTGATCAAGAAGAAAGAAAAGAAGGAAGAAGCAACGATAGCGAGAGGAAGAGAATGTTGAAAAAAGAAAAAGGCGGTGCATGCATATATAAGATAAGTATTAAGCCATTTTATAAGAAAGTCCATACTTTTAGACTATTAACAATTCGAGTTGAATAAGTGTTTAATAAAAGCAAACGAAGTTGGTTGCATACGAGTCAATTACGGAAATTAACGAGCTCGACAAAATATAAGTGTTGACACCAAGATGATGCATGAATGACAACATTCGACAAAAGCAAAAATTATGAAAAAAGGGCTCAAGTCTACCTAAACCGGGTCTAACTCAACCCAACTGCCTATCCATACCCTGAAACAAAATGTAAACAAAACCAAAACACAATTAACAACTCATTCGACATTACTCAAGCGCTAATCCAAATTAAATTGGGTCAGAGTGTTACAGAGAAAAAAAAAAAAGAAAAGAGAGGAGGAGAAAGAAGAGAAGAAAGAAAAAAAAACCTTAATCCCTTCATTTCTTCTTCTCTTCTTATTCTTTTATTCTTTCCTTTCTTCTTCTATCTCTCTTCTTCCCTTTTTTTGCTTCTCTTTTTCTTCCCTTCCTCCTCTTTTCTTCTTCCTTTTTTTCTCCTCTCTTCTTCCTTTCTTCTTTTTCCTTTTTGTTTTTTTTGTACGTAGGCATCACTTAACCACACATTCAAAAAAAAAAAAAAAAGAAAAGAAAAAAGAAAATTGCACATGACAGGGCCCATGAACCCGATCAATATACACTAAAAATTGGGGCTTCATCATGATTAGTGTACATTTAAGGGGTTTTTTCCAGTAAAATACTCTTTTTTTTTAGTTATGTCACTAGAAAAACAAGTTTAGGTCATCAAGGGTTGTGGGCCCCATTCCACACCGGATACAAGATCAATTCCACACATTGGGTGGACTGTAAGGCAACCCTAGGGTTGGAGCTCTTTTGGATTCCGTCCATTGTAAAAATAACAAAAAAATCCCTCACTCCTTTATCTTTAGGAACTTTTTTTTTACTCCCAGTAGAAGCATCGAACTCGCCCTTGGACGACGAGTTCGATGCTCCCTAATTAAATGTGAAAAAATTATGATGACAACTGCCATACATCCACACTTTGAGTGAAGTTTATGGTTTAGGTGTCCTCTTACATGATTTTTTTGGTAAAATCCTCTTTTTTTAAAATTTCTTTCCATCTCCCATTTTACTATTTAAATCCAACAATCCGGACTTCTCTTTTTCTCTACTACTATGCCCCTTCCCTCCGTTCCTATTTTAATATCCCATTGTTTCTTTGTTTTTGCACCAACCCTTCCACCCCCTCTTATCCAAACGACAACCACGTCCACGTCCACGTCCTCCCCCGCCCCAACTCTAATGTTTCAACCCCAGTACTCCTAGTGCTATTAATTTGGCCCTTTTGATGAGGGGGCTCCACGTTATTTGAATTATGTAACTATTGCTAGTGTGCTAAGGTATTTTATAGTATCTTTCATATCCTAATCTAATATCACAATAGAACCAAATAAACTTATTGCATTTAATTGTAAATAATATTTTGTAAAAGGACAGAAGAGCTTATTTTGTGGATTCTTTACATTACTCGTCGAATAAAAGAATGTTAGCTTCATGGTATAGAGAAACTATTATATATAACAAAAATATGTAAAAAATCATCTCTTTTGACCTTGGCTTGACCCTGGCCCTTAATGGTGGGGTAATGGGTTTGATATTATAAGCTCGCTATCGACTTCTGAGGGCTTTGGCTCAACCTAAGCCCGACCCGCATTTATGAGGGTAGCATATGAGGGTAGGGTAAGGGCTTTCCTGAGCTCAGGTCGGGCCCAGCTGTTTGACAACCCTACCCACCCCTCTTTGCGAGTTAAAAAAAAGTGACATTATCCTTGATGTAAAAAATATATATATTGGTATTGAGTGCATGCCTAAATATAACAATAGAACTTTATGTTCATTATTGTTCATAAGAATATTTGATTTCGCTTGTTTGAGTTTTAAATATCATAGTAATAAAATTTCTCCAACTAATGTACCTTAGATATTTAACCTATGTTTAAATTTTCTGGTGCTTCATGCTTTATGATAATTGGTATTTACCATTAATCTTTATTCGATATTTGTCCCCAATGTTTTCTTTTTCTAGAAACATTCAACTAATGGTTTATTAATATTATTTTTTTTGAATTTAGATTAGAATGAACTCCATCATTTTAATTTGAAAGTTAAAAAAACTTATTTTTTCCATAGAAATTTGTTGCACCAAACAAGGAAAACTGATTTTTACCAAGTAATTTGCAACCACACCACAACATTATCACCAATTCACCAAGGAAAATAAAGTTGCACCAAATATGAACTTTCATACCTTTGTGAAACTCTTTCCCCAAAAAATTTATTTTCATGGAATTTGCTGACTTAACAATTTTCTTTTTCCATGAAAAGGGTGTGTACACAAACGTGCCCTTAGGCACAAAAAATACTATCCACTACTTGCGTTTAATAAGTTTAGTGGCAGGCAAGATGCTTCATTGCTAACTAGGACGTGATAACTTTAAAAATTGCAAAAAAAAAAAATGCTACTTTTAGCAACATACAATATTATCGGCTACTACACTAATTTCTTATAATATAATTTTAGTTATTAGCTGCAGATGATAAAAACTTTCGCCAATAACTGTAAATATTAAAAAACTCTCACAAGAAATGTTAGAAATTAATATTTGCTACTGATAATGAGATTTAACAGTAGAAGATTAAAAATGCTACTATAAATGTATCACTTTTCTCCTACTCTAAACCATTCCTCCTAAGAAAAAATCAACTTTTCCTATACTGTTTGTGTCACAACCAGAGCCCAGGAGTTTGGGGGTTAGCAAAAGCCAAACCAATGACACACGTACTCCCATACCTGTACATGTAGACCGGGTCTAAATGCACACGCACAAGGAAAGGTTCACACGTGCCGAACATGTACGCGAAAGCTGTAGATATCAAAACATCACACTAAACAATGCAAGAAGAGAATACGAAAACAGAACTAACATATATAGATGAAGGTTTTACAAAATGAAACAAAATAAACATGTACAGATCATTATAGGATCCAAGCGTGACAAATCTCAAAATAAGGAAGACTCCTATGCGATGAATGTCCAGGGCGCTCTCCGGTGGAATGATTACATCCACTCGTCTAGTCCTGATGGGACCTCGGGGCTTAGAGTCTGGTCGACCGACAAGGGTTCGGTCTGGGTATCTGAGCCTGCAACACCAAAGACAACTTGTGAATACAACGATTCAGCAAAGTATAAGCCATAACAAGTTAACACATGCTGTGTCTAATAGAATAAATAACATCATGAAAATCATAACTGGGCACATTCGCATACCAAGCTGTCGTGCAAGAAAGAAACATGTCATGTGAATCAATGTATACATATTGTGTACATAACTAGTTGGCGACTACATTGCCATATGCTCCCAAAAGAGGGATCTTATATCCGTGTAGAGAACACCATTGTCCAGGCCAGGGTACAAATGGGTCTCGGGTTCCTGGGGTTCGGATTCCCTAAGACGTTTCCTTACTGCAACAAGGCCATGAAAACTACACCAAATTTACCCCGTCGGGATCCTAAGGCTAAGGCTAAATAGTGCATGACCATATAGAGTCAATCATGAAAACCCTGAGTAGATCGTGACAAGTATATCCTGCGTGCATATCCGAGAATGAGCCTTATACGTGCAAGCTTGATAACATACATACATACATACATACTCAAGGTGGAGACATAGTACGACTTTCGACGTTACATGCAATGATCCTGCTAAAGAGTGGAGATCAATGATCGAAATATAACATGTTATGCAAGCAAATCTTACCATATCGAATCACCTTCATTTACTAGCCAATTCTAATCTAATTATCCAGTGTTTCTAACCGTACATGATGATGCAGTTTTAAGTTATCCGCCGCACCGTTGTCTAGTGTTGCATTGTATCAAATGGTGCACCGAAGTCTCTTAAATCAACACCCATGGGGAGGTGCTTAACAACTGGATAACGAACCTGAATGATTCGCAGCCCTCGAGATCATTCAAGCATTTTATCATGTTCCGTTAGGCAAGACGAAGTTGCCTACCTTCTACTTTAAAGGTCCTACAGGTTTCCTTCTTTTCCTATCTTTCTTACTATTCATGTCAGCCAGCTCAACCGTAGAAGGCTGCACGACTTAGCAGTGGCTGAGCCATAGAGGAGTTGCAGAATTGCATACTCTCAGTTATTTTCAGGTGTCACCCTGTATTGATCTATGGCTGGGTTCACGGTTAGGTCATGGCTTAGCCGTAGTGTGTTTTACGGCTTAGCCGTAGCACATTTCACTGCTTAACCGTGCATGCGCTGGGCCGATTTCTGAATCAAAGACAGAAAACCTATAATGACATCAAATGAGCAAATTTCTAACAGAGAAAAGGAGAATGAACTTAAATTGGGCTGTGAACATGTTTTCCCTGCAAACTCATGAAAAGTAACCAAAATCAGGCAATTACCAACATAGGTTCATACATATTATGCTTATACTTGCTTTAATGGAGTTCAAACACAACAATTGTTGTCCTTGGGGCTCAATTCACGTCCACACTCTCACAATATCATGCATGCATGAGCAAAAGAAAGGGAATTCATGAGTACAGTAATGGAGAATGAGAAAAAGAAAGGAGAGAAGAAATCCAATACATATACCTACCATGAAGCACAGGAGAAAGGAAAGAAGACAAACAGATCTTGCACTCGCCTTCTAGCTTGACTGAATCAAGGAGAAGAGAAACAGGAAAATCGAGAAAGATATAGAGAGAAACAGACGTCCACGTGAGAGAAAAGAAGAGAGTGAGAGAAAACAGTCGGTGGAATGGCTTTATAAGATAAGATTAAAAGCAAAATTGCAACGAAGTCCAAGTCATAAAACAATTTCCAGTTCGAGTCAAATCCGGGTCCAACGGAAGCAAACGACATCGATGACAAACGACGAAGTTATGAAAGGTAACGAGCTCAACGAAAGACACATATTGACATCAAGATGATACGAAAATAACCATGCCTTAGAAAAGCTAAAATTACGAAAAAGGGCTTGGTCTACCTAATCCAGGTCAAACTCAACCCAATTACCTATCCATGACCCGTAACGAAATCAAACCAAAAGCAAAACACAATTAACAAGCTAAAGCAACATTAATTAGTCGCAAAACGAGGTCAAGCTGGGTCGGAGTATTACAATTTGAATTAGATTCTTTTTCTTTTTCCAAATCCTTTTTTTGCTTCAAACAATCCCTCCTGATATAGCCTTCCTAATTATAGAATAGCAAGTGATAACCTTGCCTTTACCTTTCAACTTTGAGTGATTATGATCTCTTGAATCTCTATTCTTGTTCTGGCAAGTTGGGCTCTGCACATGTGGGTCAGGTATGAGTGTATGACTCAATGCTAAATTGGCTTACCCCAACTTGAGATATGATACAATCGAGTCAGGTCCGGCCCTACTTGAACCCAAAACCAACCTACACCTAGGACAATGGACTGGGCTCTATTGTAATGGGTTAGGCCTGACCCGACCCAAACTTGACTAGGCTTGACAACACATGCCCAAAACGTAACCTTCCTCTCTATTTTTAGTTTGCAACAGAAACCACTACCCGGACTTATTTCTTCTCAGACAACTAGCAACCAACGGTGGACTACTCCATGGGCGACAAACGGCAGCTAGCGAAGATTTTACTCCAATAATGATGGAAGGAACGAGTAAACGTTAGCGGCAGGCGGCGTTCTCAAGCGACAATTTGATTAATTCGGCTAAATTGGAATACAAGATACAACCCAATAGTCAAAATATAAACTTGCTCGTTTTCTCTTTTTTCGGATTATATTCATCATGATTAGGAACTCCGCCAATTTTTGCTGCCGGTCCCACGCCCGGGTAAAGGAGGAGGGTTGCGTTAGGTAGGTGATAGCCAGCGTAAAACTTTGTCACAATCTAAACATGACTTCCAAGAAAATGAGATTTCAAGATAAGGCTAGGGCGTTCCCCGCTTTAAGTGACACATTGCAGCATCGCCAGGCTGTAGTGAAAAGTGTGCAAGGGCTACCGCATGACTTTAGGCTAGTGCAGTTAAAGAGGTTAGTCCATGAGAAAAAGAGGAGGAATAGGAAAATCAGACTTGTTACTTGGAATATAGGAACCTTGACAGGCAAGAGCATGAAGTTGGTTGAGGTAATGAAAAGAAGAAGAATTAGTGTGGCTTGTATACAAGAGATAAGGTGGAAAGGGAATAAAGCTAAGGAGTCACGAATGGGTATAAGCTTTTGTATGCAGGAAAGAGTAATATAAGAAATAGAGTGGGTATAGTTGTAGATAAGAATTTGAAAGAGAAAATTGTGGGGATAAAGAGGTTTGGTGATAGAATTATAGCAATTAAATTAGTGCTAGAGGAAGACATAATTTATATCATTAGTGCATATACTCCCCAAGTAGGACTAGAGGAAAGTATAAAAAGACAATTTTAGGAGGAGATGAATGATTTAATACGAGAAATCCCAAATAGTGATAAGATTTTCTTCGGAGGGGATTTAAATGGGCATATAGGAAGAGAGAATAGAGGATATGAAAAAGTACATAGAGGGCATGGAATTGGAGAAAAGAATGAATTTGGAAACATTATATTGGACTTTGCAGTGGCATTTGATCTTATAGTAGTAAATACTTACTTTAAGAAGAGATATGAGCATTTAATTACATATAAAAGTAGGAGTAATAGGAGTCAGATAGACTTTTTTCTTATTAAAAAACAAGACCGATTAGCTTGTAAAGACTGCAAGGTTATTCCAAGAGAGAGTTTGACTACGCAACATAGGCTAGAAGTTTTAGATATTTGTATTAGAAGTAAAAAGAGAGCGGTAGTAAACAAAATGGACCCTAAAACAAGGTGGAGAGATTTAAAGGGGGAAAGAGCAAATATATTTAAGACCAAAATGATTGAGAAGGGAGAATGGAATATTGAATGAGAAACTACAGTAATGTGGAATCAAATGGCTAATTGCATTAAGAATGTTGCAAAGAAGGTACTTGGAGAATAAAAAAGGAAGAAACATATTAATAAAGAAACATGGTGGTGGAGTATGGAGCTTGAGGAAGTTCTTTGGCAGAAAAAACATTACTACAAAGTTTGGCAAAGGACTAAGGGTATAGAAATTTTTAAGTTGTATAAGAAGGCAAAGAAAGAAGCAAAAAAAGTAGTAAGTAATGCAAAGTGCAAAGCATACGATGACCACTATAATAGGTTGAGAACAAGAGAAGGAGAAAATGATATTTTTAAACTTGCAAAAATAAGAGAAAAGAAAAGTAGGGACTTAGATCTTGTCAAATGTATCAAGGACAATGAGGAAAATATTTTGGTGAAGGTGTCAAGCCCCGATCCTGGGAATTGGGGTTAGGACGGCCCCACGGGGTGTGCATACGTAATCCCGTAGTAATCTGTGCATGTAAACATACACACAAATCACTACAAGGGAGATTGCATAGGAACGTGTAGAGAAGTTCCTCCAACATGTAAATTATATTCAACAGTGAGCGGAAGCCTGTGTAATACATCTGTAATAATCATAAGCAATAACAACGGAATTATCATAAAATTCATAAATAAGTCTGTACTTAACCATTCTCATTTACATGATATCAATTATTTGAGAATAAACAAAATCCTAAAGTGTAAACAGGCCTATCCAATCTTAAACACTCAGCAAGTATCTCGTTGTCGCTCTTCGTACAACGATGTCATCTACATTACACTCATCTAGTCCCCGAGGTCTAGTACCTGTAACACCAAGGGTAGCACTGTTAACACGACGGTTAAGTAAGTATATAGAGATACATAAGACTATCATGCCGTATCAAATGAGTTAAGAATATATATTGATTAAAAGAAGGTAAAAATCGTACACTAGGCATGTTGTGCATGAGTAAGCATGAGTAACGAATCATAAACAGATTGTCATACAAACTTATTAGCAACCACATGGCCATATTCTCCCAAGAGAGAGCATATCATCTAGAGGGAGCGTACATATTCTAGGGGATCAGCATAGCTTATTGAGAAGCGCCGACAACTCCTCCAAGGACTACTGCAGCAGCGATATATCATATCATACCCAAACTGGTCCCGTCGAACCTAATAAGGGCGTAGCTAAGTGGTGCCGACTTAACGTATCAAGACCGACTCAAATTCATATCTTTTATTCATCTTGGTTATACTTGTCATATCATACATACTAGGAGTTCGGTCTTGAGATTACATTCATTCATTCATTCATATCTGATAATCAATTCATGCATGCTTAATTGAGCTACATTATGTTGAGGGCATGGTTTCTTAATAATATGGATGTATTTAGATTGAGTAAGCATCGAGGATAATTACTAGCCAACCCTATGCTAGATAATCCATGATCTCGAGGGCATTCAACACGATGTATTCATAAAACGTCCGGTGTCATTGTGTTACCAATCTTGGCGTTACATTGTGTATGCAAAGAACACCTCTTCTTATGCCAACACCCATGACGTGACATCGGGAATTCGTCCGGAAAATCGAAGGGGATGAGTGACAGCTTTACACTTGTCCACCTTTCATTTGATCACCATTGGGCTTATTTGGTTAGGAAATAGGTGTCATATTTAGAGCCCTATAAGGTCTTTGAAAACCCTAATATCCTAAGTTCACTGTGCTGTTACGGCTTACCCGTATACATGCTACGGCTTAGCCGAGTGGCTCAGTTCTCCTTCTTAATTCGATGCACATTTACGGCTTGGCCGTATATTGACCTACGGCTTAGCCGTGCTAAGCCTACGGCTTGGGTACGGCTTGGCCGTAGCAAAATTCATGGCGTAGCCGTGCACGAGCCGTAGATAAATTCTGGGTTTTGGGGCTCTCTGAAAGGTTCACCATAGAATAGCCTACGGCTTAGTCATGGGGTGGTCACCGCTTAGCCGTTGTTCATTCCACGGCTTAGCCGAGTGTTAACCATAGTTCAATTTGGCTCTCTGGATTTTAAGCCGTAGAGACTTACGGCTTAGCCGTGGGCTTCGTCGTAAGCTCCAGAATTTCTGAAATTGATTCTGCAGCTCGGGTTCAAGTGCAAAACTTTATCATTTGAGTTCCAATGAGGGTTCTTTATACTTCCCAACTCCATAATAAGTCTTAAATCGTTCAATGTCATTAGTATTGCCTAATCATACTCATTATCACCAAATTCAACATCTATGTGTGCTTATTTAAGGGGAAATGAACTATAAGTTGAACTTTGGATGATTAATACAAGAATCAATCAATTTAAACATACATGCAGTACCATATATACTCCAATACTTGCCTTAACACAGTGCTTGACCCTACTCAACTCCTCCTTGGTGTGTGGTTAGGGAAAATCCTCAATGGAAGGTGGGTTCTCTACATAGAAGACATGCAATTGATGAATAAGGTGTAAAAATGCATGCATGTCATGTAATTGAGTCTTCTTGACTCTAGCAAACACAAGGAAGTGAAATGGGAGTAGATTCTTCACCTTAATGAGCTGTAGCTTGTAGGAGATTGTGATTTCTAAGAAGAAGATGTCCAAAGGGAGAAGAAAAGGTTAGATGGATGCTATTGCCATTACATGCAAGCTCCAAATCCTTGTTTCCAGCTCTAACATGAAGTGGAGATAAAGAAAGGTGAAGAGAAAGGATTGGCTCCAATGAACACAGTGAAAAGGAGAAGAAGGAGACGTTGGTTTTCCTTATAAACTAAAGTTCCTACAACTTTTGCATGCAAGTCCAGGCTTTTCATGAAATTTCAGTTTAGGCCAAATGGACCTCATTTGGCCCAGAATGAGTTCGGATCAAATCAAGCCCAACACGAAAGTTGACCCATAAGATGAAATGCACATGATGCAACTGATGAGATGTCCATATGGCGTAAGATTAATTACAAAAAGGTCATTGACTACCTAAGTAAAGTCCGAACCCAACTACCTATCCAACTGAGACCCACTAATAATTAAAAGCAAGGTAAATTAAGACTAAAATATACATATTAATAGGAAAATCAAGCTTAATTAGTATAAATTATAATTAAGTCGGGTCAGGACCTTACAGAAGGACAATGATATTAAAGAAAGGTGGAAGAAATATTTTAGCAAACTTCTAAATGAAGAACATTTGGGTGATACAAGAATTAAGGAAGATACTTCATCACAAGAGCATACTTTTCTTCGTAGAATTAGAGGGGTAGAAGTGAAGAAAGCATTGAAGGGAATGAAGATAGGAAAGGCAATATGCCCAGATGATATTCTGATAGAGGTATAGAAATGCTTAGAAGAGGTTGGGGTAAGTTGGTTATGTAGACTATTCAATAAGATACTTGTGACAAAGAAAATGCCGGATGAATAGAGAAGAAGCATTGTAGTACCTATATATAAGAATAAAGAAGATATACAAAATTGTACCAACTATCGAGGGATTAAACTTATGAGTCATACTATGAAGTTATAGAAGAGAATAATGGAGCAAAGATTGAGAAAGAAGACCAAAATTTCTGAAAATCAATTTAGTTTTATGCCAGGGAGATCAACTATGGAAGCTATCTTTTCATTTAGACAATTAATGGAAAAATACCGAGCAAAGAGGAAAAATCTATATATGGTCTTTATCGATTTGGAAAAAGCCTATGATAGGGTACGGAGAAAGTTAATTTGGTGGGTTTTAAAGAAAAGGAATATTCCCAGAGGTTACATTGAAATTTTTAAGGATATGTATGAAGGAGCAATAATAAATGTGAGAACCACATGTGGAGAAATAGGTGGATTTCCCATGACTATAGGTTTACATCAAGGATCAACCTTAAGCCCTTATCTCTTTGCATTAATTATGGATGAGTTAACTATACATATTCAAGAAGAAGTACCATGGTGTATGTTATTTGCAGATGATATAGTATTGGTAGAAGAATCAAGAGAGGGTGTAAATGCAAAGCTTGAGAGATGGTGGGGGGCATTACAATCTAGTGGTTTTAAAATAAGTTGTACGAAGACAGAATATATGGATTGCAACTTTAGTGGGCATATACAAAGTGTTGAAACCATTGTCAAAATTGAAACCCATGAGATACTGCATAGAGATTCTTTTCCGTACCTAGGCTCGATGATTAGTAAGGATGGGAAGATTGACAAAGATGTGGAGCATAGGATAAAAGCTAGATGGCTGAAGTGGAGACTAGCTTCGGGAGTGCTTTGTGACAGACGAACATGGTTAAAAAAATCGGCTGATACCGGTCCGTATCGGCCGATACGAACCGGTATCGGCCTGTACCGGTCCGATATTTCAGAATGTATCGGTATCGGCAAAATATCGTCATATTATCGCGATATATCGGCCGCATTTTTAATTTATCGTTAGAACCGATATATCGGCCGATATTTTCAAAATATCGGCCAATAATATATATATACGGTCTAACCCTAATTTTTCCCTCTTTCTCCCCCTCTACTCATCCTCCTCTACCCAAAGTCGGCCCTCTTGCTGCTCCTCCTCCTTTAGCCTCCAAAAGCATCACAAAATTATTTTTTTGGGTGGATTTGGCTTATAAAAGTAAAGGAAATACATTTATAAGGTAAGTATATTAAATTTCTTTTTTTTTTAAATATTTATTAAGTAGGAGCTTAGATATGATCCATGATAATGATTCCACTTGTTTTATGTTATAGATTTACATGTTGTGATTTAAAAGTGTGGATCTATTATTTGGTTTTTTAAAATAATAAGATTTTAACATTTATTAAGATTTAGAGTCTTTTAATGTTAAGTATTATTTTTAATTTTATTAGTATGTAAAAACATGATTTTATGAAGCAAGTTTGATAGATTTAGTAGTAGAAGACATAGATCTACAAGATGTGGACATTTTATATTTATTTATTTTCCGATTTTTAAATATTTTAATATTAAAATAAGATTTTTTGAGGATTTAATCACAAATTTGTTATTTTGTTGTATACTTCATATATGATATGAATATGGTAAGTTTTCATTTTTTTCAAAACATTATGTAAATACTAAATATTTTTATATTTTCAAATTTTATTTTCTTGTATGAAATAATAATTTAATATTTAAAACTAATATTTTGAGGATTTCACTATAATTTTTTTAAAGTAAGCATAATCTTTGTAAACTTCATGTAGGATTACTTTTTTTTTATTGTTCTTTAATGTAATTAGTTTTATATTTTTTAATTTATTTTCGGATTTTTTTAAATTTTAGATTAAACTATTATATATTTAGTTTTTAATTATAAGTATGATTTCCTAATTTTATATAATCATTGTATACTTCACATATGCTATTTTTTTTTATAGTTGCCTCATCATTTATGTGAACATGTAACATGTCAACATTTTTTATATTTCTGAATTTATTTTTGGATTGTTACAACATGGAATTAGAAAAATTAAATAATTAATGTATCATTTAAAATGTACCCTTTTGAGATTCCAATTACTTTTATATGAATGTATTAATTTATTTGTTTTTATGATATTCTGAATCTTAGTTTAAATGCTATAAATTGTGCCAATGTGTTCTTTTGTTTTGAAGAAGCGAGATTAAAATGGTGCGTGACATTGATCCAGCATGGAACCATTGTGAAGAAGCTGGAAGCAAACACAAGATTAAATGTAATTATTGCCAAAAAATTATAAATGGAGGGATAACTAGATTGAAGCAACACTTGGCTCATAGGCAAGGCCAAGTAGCAAAGTGTCCTCGTGTACCACCTAATGTGAAAAAAGAAATGCAAGAGTTGTTGGATGCAGGAAAACAGAAAAAGGTTGTCAGAGAGAAAAGAAAAGAGGATGAATTTGAAGCATGTAGGGAAGAAGTTTTTGGGTCTAGGGAGGGAGATATTATTTCTTCCGATGATGATGAGGATCCAAATTTAAGCAGGGCTAGAAAAGAAAGTTTGAGGTCACTTCAGGAGGAAGAAGAAAGAAGAAGAATGCAGTACGATGCAGCTATGAGAGGTGGCCAATATGATGAGGGTGGCTCATCTAGATCTAGGAGAGGGGGTTTGCGTCGAGCATTTAGTCAAAGACAACCCCGCCTAGTAGATATTGAGGATGATGATAAACCTCCTACACAGGCACCTTGTAGGCCAAGTGTGGTGGGTCTAACGGATCCATTTGCATATAGAAAACCAACAGCCAAGCCACCCAGCATTGTAAAAGCACTAAAGGGAAAATTTAATAAAGCAAGAGATAATTTGATAAGAGCTACTGAAAAGTTCTTTTTAGATGCAGCTATTCCACCACATAAGGCAAACTCTCCTTATTTTACCACTATGTTAGATGCAGTAGCGGAACATGGTCCCGATATAAAAGCACCCACCTCATATGAGATTGGTCATCTCTGTGTTAAAAAAGAATATGAGGAGTTACAGCTCTGGGTGGAAACTTTTAAGAGGATTTGGAAAGAAAAGGGCTGCACACTAATGTGTGATGGGTGGACGACCCTCACAAAACGTCATCTCTTGAATTTTCTAGTTTATTGCCCTTTGGGAACAGTTTTTATTAAATCAGTTGATGCAACCGATTATGTTCAAGATACTAAATACATCAATAAGTTGTTTAATGAAGTGATTAATGATATTGGGGCAGATTTTGTAGTTCAAGTTGTCACCGATAACGCTACAAACATGAAGAAAGCAGGACTAATGCTTATGCGCGGAGGCCAAATATTTTTTGGTCACCATGTGCAGCACATTGCATAGATTTAATGCTTGAAGAAATTTCCAAATGAAAAGTCATGAAACTAGTGATTGAAAAGATGAAGAAAATCACTAATTTTTTCTACCAGTCTTACAGACTTGTTTCGATGATGAAGAAATTTACAAACAATCATGAACTACTACGGCCTGGCATTACTCGATTTGCCACCCACTTCATAGCCATTGAGAGTATTTACAAGTATCGAGGAGGGCTTCTCCAACTCATCAAATCAGATGAATGGCTGAATTCTAAGTGGGGAAAGCGGCCAACTCCCCTAGCAGAAGAAGTATGCAAGACCATTGAGTCCAATAAGATTTGGCCTCATGTTAAAAATTGCTTAAATGTTTTTGAGCCTCTAATAAAAGTTCTTCGATTGGTTGATGGTGATGATAAGCCAACTATGGGCTTTTTACATGATGCCATGGAGAGAGCAAAGATGGCTATTAAAGCAAACTGTAGATATTATACTAAACATTGGAAAATCATCGATAGCCATTGGGAGCGTCAATTGCATCATGACTTATATATTGCTGGTAAGTGGAGACTGATTTCTTATTGACTTTCATTATTATATTAAATTCTTTTTAATACATTACTCATGTAAATTTTTGCATTTAATAGGTTACTTTCTCAATCCACAATTTCGATATGAATCTTTGGATCAAAATATAACTGATGAAATTCGAGTGGGCATGAAAAATGTTATTGAAAGACTAGCAAATGACGCCGATGAGGCTATTAGGGCAACAAACCAAGTAAGTACATTAAAAAGTAAAGATCTTATATAATGTATGTTGTTTTCTTCAATTTAATTTATATCATTATTCATTCATAAGTCATAATAGTTGATATTGATAATTCTTTTTCTTCTTTTATGCTATTAGATCGATGTATATAATGAAGGAATGGGAAGTTTTGGCACCACCATTGCTCAAAGAGCTGTCACACAAACATATCCTGGTAAGGATTGTATAATATAAATAGTAAATTATATTTTCATTATTTGAAAATTCAAAAATTGAATGTTTAATATTATTTTCTTTTATTTTCAGCTGAATGGTGGTTAAATTATGGAGAGAGTGCTCCAGCATTAAGGACGATCGCAATTAAAGTTCTCAGTCAAACTACATCTTCGTCAAATTGCGAAAAAAATTGGAGCACATTTGCTTTTATCCACACAAAAGTAAGGAATAAAATCACGATGGATAATTTGAACAAACTGGTCTACATTCACTATAACCTCAAGCTCCGCAGTCGAAATTGAAGAAGAAGAGCATTTGAGAATCAACAAGATTACTTCTGCCCAATTAATTTAGACTATATATTTTCAGCAGAAGATGATTTGTTAGGTGAGTGGCTAGAGAAGGCAGAAGAGCCATTATTAGATGGAGATCCAGAGCTAGCAGAAATGGTTCAGGACTTGACTGGGAAGCAACTTGAGCCAATGAAAGCCTCTGAAAGATTACAAGAGATTAATTTGACACAACAACAGAGGGGTACTACGGTTGATCCTACATAAGCAAGAGGAAAGGAGGTGGGTGAGGAGAATGAGTCAAGTATCTCTACATCTTCCTCATCAGCAGGAATTCCTCCTGGTTCCCCTGGGACTGGCGGTCACTATGGAGATAATGAGCCACCAATATATGAGACAGTTGAGCATTTTCCTGGTGCTACAGACTTAGATCCCCATCGTGGTTATGTGTCACAACCCGAGCCCAGGGTTCGGGGGTTAGCAAAAGCCAAACCTAATGACACACGTACTCCCGTGTATGCACACGTAGACCGAGTCTAAATGCACAAGCACAAGGGAACATTCACACGTGCCAAGCAAGTACGCGGAAGCTGTAAATATCAGAAACATAAAACTAACAGTGCAAGAAGAGGATACAAGGAAAGGACTGACATAATTACATATGAAGTTTTACAAAAAGAACAAAATAACATATACAATCTGACATATACACAAGTCTGAGATCCTCAAAAAGAAAACAACAGGAACAAGACTCCGATGCAATGCATGCCAAGAGCGCTCTCCCGTGGAGTGATCACATCCACTCCTCTAGGCCTGATGGGGCCCCCGGGGTCTCATCTGGAGCCTGGCCGACCTGCGGGGGTTCGGCAGGGGGATCTGGGCCTGCAACACCAAAAACAACTGTGAATACGAAGATTCAGCAAAGTATAAACCATAGCAAGTTAACACACGCTGTATCTAACAGAATAAGAACATCATGTGATTAAAGAAGGCATTTTCGTATGCTAGGCTGACATGCGAGAAAGAAATATGCTGAGTGAATCAATGAATACGTGCTGTGTACATGACTAGTGGCTACTACATTACCATATGCTCCCAAAAGAGGGATCTTATAACATGCAAAGAACACCATTGTCCGGGCCAGGGTACAATGGGTCTCGGTTTCCTGGGGTCCGGTTCCCCAAGACATATCCATACTGCAGCAGGTCCATAAAAACTATACCAAATTCACCCCGTCGGGATCCTAAGGCTGAGGCTAAGTAGTGCCTGCCTATACGGAGTCAATCATGAAAACCCTGAGTAAATCGTGACAACATATCATACGTGCATATCTGTATCTGGAAACTTATACATGCATACTCAAGGTAAAGAAATCACAATGTGAAAGTAACGAAACATACGTAATCATATAGAGCGTTGAGATCAATGATCGAATGCAACATGTTATGCAACAAATCATGTGAAATCGAATCATCTTAAGTTACAAACCAATTCTAATCTAATTATCCGGTGTTTCTAACCGTGCATGATGATGTAGTTTTAAGTTATTCGATGCACCGTTGTCTAGTGTTGCAATGAATCGAGCGGTGCACGAAGTCCCTTAAACCAACACCCATGGGGAGGTGCTTAACATCCGGATAACGAACATGAATGATTCGCAGCCCTCGAGATCATTCACGCGTTGTATCACATTCCGTTGGGCAAGTCTAGGTGTTCTACATTCTATTATGAAGGCCATATCGGTCTTTTCTTTACACCTATCCTTGTTTTTCTTTCATTAGTCTAGTGTGAATACGGCTTAGCCGTGTGTGTGCTACGGCTTAGCCGTGTGTGTGCTACGGCTTAGCCGTGTGTGGTCTACGGCTTAGCCGTGGCTGGGCCGTAGAAGGTCTGTCAGTTGCTGACTCTTAGTTATTCCAGAAAATGCACCCTGTATTGTTCTACGGCTGGGCCACGGCTGAGCTTTGGCTTAGCCGTAGGGCAATCCACGGCTTAGCCGTGCCCTAGCCGTAGAGGAAAACTGGGTTTTTCTCTTCTCTGGATTGTGAACCGTAGGTGCTATACGGCTTAGCCGTACCTGCACGAATTCAAATTCCTGAAACACATATAGAATGCCTGAAAACTCATCCAATTTGCAATTCTCAAAGGGAGATAGACAAGTACTGAATCAATGAGTATCAAATGGGCTGTAAACACATGTTTCCACATCAATTCATATAAAACCAACCAAATCAAAAGCATACCAACATGGGTTCTCAAAGATATGGTTATACTTGCCTCAATTTGGAAATCAATTACACAATGGTAGCCCTTGGATCCAAACACAACCTAATACAAGCAAAACCACATGCATGCATGAGGGATGGAGAGAAATTCACAACACAGATACACCAATAGGAACAAGAAGGAGAAGAAATGGAGAAAGGAGATGAGAGAGATGGGAGAAAGTCCCACTCACCTCACATGCAAGGAACCACGAGCTTGATCGATGGAGGAGAGAATCCGGAGGAGAGAATTCAAGAGAGAAGAGAGAGAGAGAATTGAGCTCCACGTGCACAGTGAGGAAATGAGAGAAAACGAGAGAAGGAACTTGAATTGATCGATGGGTGAGCTTATATAAGTTAGTGGGTTGACCAAATTGCAAGAGAGTCCAAGTTAAAAGTGCTAATTTCAGTTTGAGTCAAATCCAGGTCCAATCGAATCACACGACCTCGGTTGCAAATGACGTAGTTACGAAAGTTAACGAGCTCAACGAAAGACACGTGTTGACATCAAGATGATGCAAAAATGACCATGTCTAAGAAAAGCTAAAATTACGAAAAAGGGCTTGGTCTACTTAATCCAGGTCAAACTCAACCCAACTACCTATCCATGACCCGTAACGCAAATAAAACACGAACAAAACACGATTAGCAACAAAAACAAGATTAACTAACCGCTAAACGGGGTCAAGCTGGGTCGGAGTGTTACATCCTCCCCTACTTGAGAATCATTCCGTCCTCGGAATGAACACTAACTCACTCATACCTGGGAAAACAAATCAGGATATTGTCGTGCCATCTGCTCTTCTAACTCCCAAGTAGCCTCATCGGGACTGTGATGCTCCCAAAGCACTTTGACCCACCGAATAGTCCTGGTGCGGAGTATCTGTTCTCGGGTTCCCACGATACGGAGCGGTCGCTCAACGTATGCAGCACTCGGCTGAATCTGAACTTCGTCGTAACGAATGACATGGGAGGGATCATGGACATATTTCCGAAGCATCGAAACGTGGAAAACGTTGTGCACTCCTGAAAACATCTCGGGAAGCTCTAATCGATAGGCCACATCACCAATCCGACTCTTGATCTCGAACGGTCCGACATAGCGTGGAGCTAACTTGCCTTTCTGGCCGAAACGGATTGTACCCTTCATCGGTGAGACCTTCAGAAAAACCCACTCGCCAACCTGAAACTCTAAGGGTCGTCTGCGGGTGTCTGCATAACTCTTCTGTCTCGACCGAGCAACTTTCAAGTTCTCAATGGCTTTCTGTACCTTCTCCGTAGTCTCGGCAATGATCGTCGGTCCATGAAAACTTCGAGTTCCAACTTCTTCCCAACAAACCGGACTTCTACACTTCTTCCCGTACAATGCTTCATATGGCGCCATCCCAATGCTCTCGTGGAAACTGTTGTTGTAGGCAAACTCGCACAACGATAGGTGAAGATCCCATTCTTTCTCGTAGCTCAACACGCTGGCTCGCAACATATCCTCCAAAGTCTGAATCGTCCGCTCTGATTGCCCATCCGTCTGTGGGTGATATGCCGTGCTGAAACTCAACTTCGTACCCAAAGCCTCTTGGAATGCTCTCCAGAAAGAGGAAACAAAACGACTGTCACGATCGGATACAATCGACACGGGGGTACCATGGAGCCTGACGATCTCATCCACGAACTTCCTAGCCATCTCTGAAAATGTCATACCCTTCCGAAAAGGAATGAAATGGGCTGACTTCGTCAATCGATCTACAATCACCCAAATGGCGTTGTTCTTCCTGCTCGTCGGCGGTAATCCGGAAACGAAGTCCATGGTGATATGTTCCCACTTCCACTGCGATATGTGCAAAGGATGCAACGAGCCTGGCGGTCTCTGATGATCTGCCTTCACCTTCTGGCATGTCAAACAGCGAGCAACAAATCCGGCTACTTCTCTCTTCATGTTGTTCCACCAGAAGCGATCCTTGAGATTCCGAAACATCTTCGTGCTGCCTGGGTGCATCGCGTATCGAGCGTAATGCGCTTCGTTCATCAGCTTCTCCTTGAACTCATCAACTGCTGGCACGCACAACCTACTCCGAAAGTAGAGTACACCATCCTCGAGTCTGAAATCGGGTCTGTCTCCAATGTGGTCTCGAATGCGCTTCAAGGTTAGATCCTCAAACTGCCTGTCTTTAATCTGCTGAATCATCTCAGGCTGAAACACTAGCGTACTAGCCAACGTCACGCACGCATCCACTAGTTTAACTTCAACAGGGAGACCACGAAACTCTAAGAGGAAACTGCTCAATAGCTGCACTGACTCTGCTTTCCTGCTAAGCGCATCTGCCACCACATTCCCCTTGCCTGGCTGATATTTCATCGGGAAATCATAATCCTTAATAAGCTCAAGCCATCTCCGCTGTCTCATATTCAGCTCCTGCTGTGTGAATAAGTACTGTAAACTGTGGTGGTCAGAACGAACCTCAAACTGCACACCATACAAATAATGTCTCCACAGCTTCAATGCAAACACGATGGCTGCCAACTCTAAATCATGGGTGGCGTAATTCTTCTCATGTTCTCGCAACTGTCTCGATCCATATGCAATAACCTTCCCATGCTGCATCAACACACAGCCTAGACCAACTCGAGAAGCATCTGAATAAACCACAAATCCTTCACAACCATCTGGCAAGGCTAACACTGGGACCGTAGTCAACTTCTCTTTTAAAATCCGGAAACGGGCTTCACACTCCTCAGTCCAATCAAATGGTACATTCTTCCTGGTCAACTTCGTCAATGGAGAAGAGATCTTAGCAAAGTCCTGGACAAATCGACGATAGTAACCTGCTAGACCAAGGAAACTGCGAATCTCTGTCACTGTTTTGGGGCTAGGCCAATTCACTACTGCCTCCACTTTAGATGGATCAACTGCCAATCCCTCTCGTGAAATGATATGACCCAAAAATGCCACCTGTTCAAGCCAAAAATCACACTTCGACAATTTAGCAAACAATCGATGTTCTCTCAACAACGACAAGGCTTTTCTTAAATGCTCCCTATGCTCCTCTGCTGACTTCGAATAGATCAGTATATCATCAATAAAAACAACTACGAACTGGTCCAAGAAAGGAGCAAAGATCTGATTCATCAATGCCATAAACGCTGCAGGTGCGTTGGTTAGTCCAAAGGGCATCACGAGGAATTCATAATGGCCATAACGAGTCCTGAAGGCAGTCTTAGGAATATCATCTTCTTTGACTCTCAACTGGTAATATCCATACCTCAAATCAATCTTCGAAAAATATGCTGCACCCTGAAGTTGGTCAAACAACTCATCGATCCTGGGTAGAGGGTACTTATTCTTGATAGTCACTTTGTTCAGCTGTCGATAGTCTATGCACATCCGAAAAGTACCATCCTTCTTCTTGACAAACAAGAGTGGTGCTCCCCAAGGTGAAACGCTCGGGCGAATGAAACCCTTATCCAAAAGCTCCTGCAATTGCTTCTTCAACTCAGCCAACTCTGCTGGGGCCATGCGATACGGAGCCTTACTGATCGGTGCCGTGCCGGGAACAAGCTCAATGGCGAACTCCACATCTCGAACCGGGGGTAAATCTGGCACATCGTCTGGGAAGATATCGGGAAAGTCACAGACCACCTGGATCTCACCTAGCTGCTTCATCTCCTTCTTCGCTGCGATAAAGGCAATGAAGCCTTCAAACCCTCGGCGGATCAAGCGATCTGCCTTACACGCCGAAATCACACGTCTGGGGCATCTCTGCTGACTGCCCTCGAAACGGAAACCCTTGCCTAAATCGAAGAAGATCGTCCTGTTGTAACAGTTAACACAGGCACGATATCAAGCGAGCCAATCCATACCAAGGATCACGTCGAAGTCCAGCATCGACAACAGGATCAAATCAACAGGTAACTGATGGCCTGCAATCTGCACGTCGCAATGGGGGTAGTACATACTACACTCCACTCGCTTGCCAACTGGGGTGGATACAACCAGCACATATGGCAACGGCTTAGACGGCTGAGGTAACCGCTCGGCAAAACGAGGTGCTACATAAAACCGTGTAGACCCCGAATCGAACAAAGCTAATGCCTCAACGCGCGAAATCAAAACAGTACCTTCAACCACCTGTGGATCTTCGGCACTCTCGTGGGTAGCAGCGTAAGCACGGGCTGTCTGACGAGGCTGTCTCGAGCCTGGACGAGCTGACTGTGGCTTGCTCGGAGCTGTAGGTGGACTTGGTCTGCTAGGAACTGCACCGGAAGTAGGACCAGATGAAGCTGCACCGGAGGCTCTATGTCGAGGACAATTGGCGATCATATGCTCCTTCGAACCGCAAATAAAACAAGCACCTGCCTTCCTCCAACACGCGTCAGTCGTGTGGCTCTTGCCACAATACCCACAAGTCACTCCGGTTGAACTGGAAGTACTCTGCTAGCCTTTGGTCTTCTTCTGTACTTGTCCTCGTGCACTGAAGGGCGGCTGTCGCTTGGGCTCAACGGCTCTCGCAGCTTGGTGGATGGCCTCAGCAGAATAGGCCCTGTCCACTGCATCGTCAAACGTAGCCGGACGCTGAAACGCTGTCACGTGGTGCATGTACCAGGGATGCAAACCTTCGACAAACCTGTTCACCTTCCTTTCTTCAGTGCTGATCATGTCCGGAGCAAAATACGACAACTGCATAAACTTGTTCACATATTCTGCTACTGTCATCTGCTACTGACGGAGAGCTAGGAACTCAACCTCTTTGGCTCGAAACACATGAGCCGGGATGAACTTCCTCCTGAACTGCTGCTTGAACATCTCCCACACCGTCGCACTAGGAATATCTCGGTATGAATCTTTCACGCTCTTCCACCAAGTCTTTGCGACGTCTCTCAACATAGAAGTGGCTAGCCCGACCTTCTGCCGGTTCGTGCACACAACGGTCTCAAAGACATCCTCCGTCTGTTCTAACCACTGTTCTGCCTTCAATGGCTCTTCTGTTCCATAGAACTCAATGGCTCCTCGCTTGCGAAATTTACCGTAAAGGGCATTCGGGTCACTCTCTCGAGGTTGCAAGATCACCTGTTAGTCTACATGTGACTGAGCTGGGACTTGGCTTTGTCGGTCTAACATGGTGGTCACTTGGGCTTGCAAGTTCTGCATTGATTGCGATTGTGCTTGTAGAGACTGAAATAGCATAAGGATGCGTTCATCTGTGTTCTGTGTCTGCGGTGACGGTGCGGATCCGCTTTCATTATTTCCTGCATTTCCAACGTTCTGCTGAGAACCGGAACCTGATGCCATCCTGTAACATGGAAAGAGTTAGACACAACACAAAACAATTGCGCCCAACAAGCCCCCAAAAATCTAGAAAGATCACAAAGAGAATCGTATCCTCACCACGATCCTACATGCCTACATGCTTATCATCTAAACAAGGAATGAGCAAGGAATGCTCTGATACCATACAATACGTATGTCACAACCCGAGCCCAGGGTTCGGGGGTTAGCAAAAGCCAAACCTAATGACACACGTACTCCCGTGCATGCACACGTAGACCGAGTCTAAATGCACAAGCACAAGGGAACATTCACACGTGCCAAGCAAGTACGCGGAAGCTGTAAATATCAGAAACATAAATTAACAGTGCAAGAAGAGGATACAAGGAAAGGACTAACATAATTACATATGAAGTTTTACAAAAAGAACAAAATAACATATACAATCTGACATATACACAAGTCTGAGATCCTCAAAAAGAAAACAACAAGAACAAGACTCCGATGCAATGCATGCCAAGAGCACTCTCCCGTGGAGTGATCACATCCACTCCTCTAGGCCTGATGGGGCCCCGGGGGTCTCATCTGGAGCCTGGCCGACCTGCGGGGGTTCGGCAGGGGGATCTGGGCCTGCAACACCAAAAACAACTGTGAATACGAAGATTCAGCAAAGTATAAACCATAGCAAGTTAACACACGCTGTATCTAACAGAATAAGAACATCATGTGATTAAAGAAGGCATTTTCGTATGCTAGGCTGACATGCGAGAAAGAAATATGCTGAGTGAATCAATGAATACGTGCTGTGTACATGACTAGTGGCTACTACATTACCATATGCTCCCAAAAGAGGGATCTTATAACATGCAAAGAACACCATTGTCCGGGCCAGGGTACAATGGGTCTCGGTTTCCTGGGGTCCGGTTCCCCAAGACATATCCATACTGCAGCAGGTCCATAAAAACTATACCAAATTCACCCCGTCGGGATCCTAAGGCTGAGGCTAAGTAGTGCCTGCCTATACGGAGTCAATCATGAAAACCCTGAATAAATCGTGACAACATATCATACGTGCATATCTGTATCTGGAAACTTATACATGCATACTCAAGGTAAAGAAATCACAATGTGAAAGTAACGAAACATACGTAATCATATAGAGCGTTGAGATCAATGATCGAATGCAACATGTTATGCAACAAATCATGTGAAATCGAATCATCTTAAGTTACAAACCAATTCTAATCTAATTATCCGGTGTTTCTAACCGTGCATGATGATGTAGTTTTAAGTTATTCGATGCACCGTTGTCTAGTGTTGCAATGAATCGAGCGGTGCACGAAGTCCCTTAAACCAACACCCATGGGGAGGTGCTTAACATCCGGATAACGAACATGAATGATTCGCAGCCCTCGAGATCATTCACGCGTTGTATCACATTCCGTTGGGCAAGTCTAGGTGTTCTACATTCTATTATGAAGGCCATATCGGTCTTTTCTTTACACCTATCCTTGTTTTTCTTTCATTAGTCTAGTGTGAATACGGCTTAGCCGTGTGTGTGCTACGGCTTAGCCGTGTGTGGTCTACGGCTTAGCCGTGGCTGGGCCGTAGAAGGTCTGTCAGTTGCTGACTCTCAGTTATTCCAGAAAATGCACCCTGTATTGTTCTACGGCTGGGCCACGGCTGAGCTTCGGCTTAGCCGTAGGGCAATCCACGGCTTAGCCGTGCCCTAGCCGTAGAGGAAAACTGGGTTTTTCTCTTCTCTGGATTGTGAGCCGTAGGTGCTATACGGCTTAGCCGTACCTGCACGAATTCAAATTCCTGAAACACATACAGAATGCCTGAAAACTCATCCAATTTGCAATTCTCAAAGGGAGATAGACAAGTACTGAATCAATGAGTATCAAATGGGCTGTAAACACATGTTTCCACATCAATTCATATAAAACCAACCAAATCAAAAGCATACCAACATGGGTTCTCAAAGATATGGTTATACTTGCCTCAATTTGGAAATCAATTACACAATGGTAGCCCTTGGATCCAAACACAACCTAATACAAGCAAAACCACATGCATGCATGAGGGATGGAGAGAAATTCACAACACAGATACACCAATAGGAACAAGAAGGAGAAGAAATGGAGAAAGGAGATGAGAGAGATGGGAGAAAGTCCCACTCACCTCACATGCAAGGAACCACGAGCTTGATCGATGGAGGAGAGAATCCGGAGGAGAGAATTCAAGAGAGAAGAGAGAGAGAGAATTGAGCTCCACGTGCACAGTGAGGAAATGAGAGAAAACGAGAGAAGGAACTTGAATTGATCGATGGGTGAGCTTATATAAGTTAGTGGGTTGACCAAATTGCAAGAGAGTCCAAGTTAAAAGTGCTAATTTCAGTTTGAGTCAAATCCAGGTCCAATCGAATCACACGACCTCGGTTGCAAATGACGTAGTTACGAAAGTTAACGAGCTCAACGAAAGACACGTGTTGACATCAAGATGATGCAAAAATGACCATGTCTAAGAAAAGCTAAAATTACGAAAAAGGGCTTGGTCTACTTAATCCAGGTCAAACTCAACCCAACTACCTATCCATGACCCGTAACGCAAATAAAACACGAACAAAACACGATTAGCAACAAAAACAAGATTAACTAACCGCTAAACGGGGTCAAGCTGGGTCGGAGTGTTATATTATGTAAGATATGTCTCACAAACTGAGACAGAGATTGGTAGTAGCATCGATCAAGGAGGAGGGGAAGGTACTTCTGCAGGCAATGTTGGACAATAGCAGGCTAGATATGGTCCGTATGGATACAATCCTCATTGGCCAACTCAACTGCCTTTAGCTTCACCGTTGCAACCATAGTATGAGCATGGACAAGGAATGATCCAATGTGAACCCCAACAAGCTATTTTTCATCCTCATGAATTTTTTAATTTAAATTTGGGCCCCCAGTCATCTCAATCTACTGAGGATAGCTCATCATATTATGAAGAGATCTTTGCTCCTCAGCAACAATATCAATATGGCCAAGGGCATGGGAGTGCAATGCAAGAGTTTGGATCATATTATTATAACCCATACCAAAGAAGAAGAAATGATGATGATGATGATATCGAGCCTGGAAGACACTCAACTTGGAATTAGGGTATGTATTGATTCTCTCCAATTGCTTTATGATTTATTTTACTGTCATTATGTCATATGCTATGTTAATATTCATGTTCTTGAATTTTACAACTTGCTTGATAATTGAGTGATAAATTGATGGTTGATGAATGATGAATGATAATTGATGACTGATAAATAATGATTTATATACTATATAAGATACAAGTATAACTTACAAGTGTACAACACTACAAGTCTTCAACCACTATATATAAATTAAAAATAAATTGTATTCTCTAAAATTTCATACTAATAGATAGTTCATATTTTATAAGTCATAATTATGGTTTTTATAAAAAAAATCACAATTTCGGACAAGACAGCGATACAGGATACCATAAGTTAGGGGGACCAATATTTTGATTTATATGTGTTACTAATGAAAAAAAAAACATTGTTTTCCAGTATTTTCTAATATTTTGGATTTTTTGGATATTTTTTCAATTTTTTTTGGATTAAAAAAAATTCACACCGCGATGACCGCGACGGACCGCGAACCGCGACCGATATCGATACCGTATCGGTTTTTTGGACTGACCGATACCGCGACCTATACCGCGATTTTTATCCATGCAGACGAATGCCAACAAAATTGAAGGGCAAATTTTATAGGACAGTGGTTAGACCGGCAATGACATATGGAGCAGAATGTTGGTCAATTAAGAAGATGCATATTCATAAGATGGATGTAGCGAAAATAAGAATGCTTAGGTGGATGTATGGTAAAACTAGAAAAGATAAAATTAGAAATGAACGCTTTCGAGAACACTTAGGGGTAGCACCAATAGGGGATAAGATTAGAGAAACCCGTTTAAGATAATTTGGGCATGTTGAGCGTAGGCCATTAATGGCACCGATGAGAAAAAGTTTGGATATACAGGTGAAGGACCCATCAAGAGATAGGGGCAAGCTGAAGAAAACATGAATGGAAGCCATTAATTCAGATTTGAAGAAGTTTCACTTATCGAAAGATTTAGCTCAAAATAAAACGGAATGGAGAAATATGATTCATGTAGCCGACCCCAACATGGTTGGGATAAGGCTTTGATGATGATGATGATGCTGATGATGATTCATCATGATTAGGGTTTGGATTTTAAGTGATAAATGTGTCAACCATTGTTCAAGGTCCATTGGCTTCTCCACTCATTGGGATTAATATTACTATGTGTCACGCCCTGAAATTTGAGAGCCTTGGGACCCTTAAATCTCGAGGCATGATAGGTCCACGACAAATAAATTAAATAATTTCCAAACTAACTAAAATAATCCAACTAAAAACATATGAGCAGCATCCTATAATAAAACAATCCACTGAATAAATTTGAAGTGAGAGTGATAATAATAAATATCCCAAATGCATATAAATTCCTAATTCAATCTTCTGAATCAAATATAGAATTCTACAGCCGTTCCCTCAATCCTAATCTGCAAAACATGCTAGGTTTCCATAGGTTCCGACTTAACCTCAAGATTTATGGGGGAAAAACATGAATGAGTAAAACTCAACAAATAATATAAATAATAAAACCTAGCAAACAGATAACAATCCAAGAGATCAAATTTAGGGTCACAATTCGAGTATATGAGAATATCAAGAAGATAATATGACTCAAAATTCAAGGTAATTCAATTAAATGGGCACGTAACCAAATCAACAAATAAAAGAAGGCATATTTGTAGTAAACAAAATATCAAACTATGCTCACCAGAATTACGCCTGAACCAAGCACAAGGTACTCGCTAGGTATAAACCATTTTATTTCTATACAAAGTTGGAATGAAGCTTGAAAATACCGGTAATCTCCAAAACAAAGTGGGAACTAGCTGTAGACTAACAATATCACACAGGAGTACCAAACCCAATGTCATATGCAAAAGGGGGTTAAAATCCATGTGTAGGTGTACCATGGTGCATTGCCCATACTTTAAAAGATACCTTACTAAGAGTACAAATGGTAAATTTAACAAATTTCAAACTCTTTAGTTTCAATTGACTTCAACTAATCAAACCTCATAGTTGCAAGGTGTTCACAATTTTGCCTTAAGCCCAATGACAGTTCAACAATAATTCATGGAACAATTCTAAAAATATTATAAGGAATCAAAAGCAAGTTTAACACATTCATCATGTTCAAAGTAGGCCAAAGGCAACAAAATGTTCTAATATCTAGGATCATTTCAGTAATTCACAAAATTATTACGCTTTAAATCAAATTGAGTAAAAGACATGAAAACTCTAGTACTAAGGAATCATGGTAGGACTACTTTTCTTGGTTGTCAGTCCTTGAAGAACTGGGCTCGTCCGACCTTCGAAGCCTAGTGTAAGTTTCTGTTATAACAGTTGTATCAAGGTATGAGAATATAAATTTATGTTCAAATGAAGTCTTATGGGTTGGGCTCAAAATAAACTGAGTATTACGTGTATATTGGCTTAGTGAGTTCAAGTAGTTTTGGGTTGGTAGAACCTTAAAGGGGCCAGAGTCATATGGACTCAGTTCGATAAATGATTAAATGGTTTCTCAGTTTGGGTCACAAAACATGTTGAGAAATCAATGAATGGGCCCAAGTGACTTTAGTTATACAGTTATATCAGGTGGCCATTTAAATGTTACGATGATTATGATCAAAGTCAAGATAGATTCACTTCGCAGGAGAACGAAACCAATCATATGCAGAAGATGATTGGGTGTATGATTGGGTGCCATCCAAGTTTAGTGCACCAACAAGTAAGTTGGATCCATGGTTGAGGGGCTGGGTTCCAAAGTTGGCCTGGAGAGTGGCGTATGTGATTTCAACTGAACTGGATGAGGACCGAGTTCCGTTAAGAGATGGGTTCTGTTGACAAGGAGGGAGGAAATGAGGAGGTGAGAGACGTGGACACTAATCATAGATGAGATTAGATTGTGCAGTGGTGTGGGGTCAAGGACAGATAAGAGGAGGAGGAGGCTCTGAGGTGTGAAATGCCGGTAGCTTAGTCCGGAAGTGGTAATGGGTTGCTTGGGTTCTGTGATGACTGCATGACGAAGTTGAAAACACTAACTCAGAATAATATAAAATAAGAAGAGGAGAAAATGGATACGAGAACATGAGAGAAAAGAAAATACAAGAAGCAAGGGGAAGAAATAGAACAGAAAAGAAATACAAGGAGAGAGAGAACAAGAAAAGAGAATAGAGAAAGAAGGAAAACAAAAGGGGACAGAGAAGAAGAAAGAAGGAAACTGGAACGAAGAAACAGAGGAGGAGGAAAAGAAATCGGGAAACAGAAGGAAGAAGAAAGAGAGAAGAAGACTTTGAAGAGAGGAGATGATGAAGCAGAGACAGAGAGAGAAGGACACAGAGAGGGACACAAGGAAGGGAAGAAGAAGACGGTGACGAAAACAGAAACAAGAGGGAGGAAAGGATAGTGAAAACGGAAGTAAGAAGAGAAGAAACAAGGAAGGAAGAAGTACGGGGAAGGTGGAGCAGAACAGGAAGGAAAAGAGAAGAAAGAGGAAGGAGGAAGAAGAACCAGGGAAAAAAGAAACGGAAAGAGAGTGAGAAACTGGTGAAGAAGGAGAAGAAGGATCAAGAAGAACAGTGGGAAAAACAGGGACCTGGGAGAGAAAACGAAGAAGAGAAATGACGAGCAGAATTGGAAAAGGAACGAGAAAGAGAGGTAAAAAAGAAACAGTGAGGAAGAGAAATCCAGAGGAAAACAAACAAGGATGAAAGAAGGGAGGAACAGTAGGTGGGTCTCGGTCAATACTCATGCTGGTGGTGAGCACCGGGTCTGATCGTAGAAGCTCTGAGATAAGATTGCTGCTTCGACTTCTTGATCCGAGACAAGGAGAAGAGCGAAGACGGCGATGGATGAGGTATATGGGGACCGTTTGGTTGCAGGGAAACGGAAGGAAGGAAGGAATGAAGAAGCAGTAGCAGCAGAGAATGCAGGGCCCAGGAAGGAAGAAGACAGAACACGAAGATGACAAGAGACGCAGCAGAGAAGACAGTTACGAGCTGAGTACAACGATGAAGAAGCAGTAGATAAAGATGAAGCAGCAGGGAAGAAAGGCAAAACAGAGGGGAAGAAGAAAAGAGAAGAGAGGAGGGTTCCGGAGTGGCCAGGGGCTGATGGGTCCGCCCTTGATTGCTCTGGGTTCATGGGAGAGAGCTATCGAGTTTGACAGAGGAGGGAAAAACGATGCAGCAGAAAGGAAGAAGAGGGAAAGAAAACCAGGGAAGAAGAGGAAAGAAAACTGGTTGCAGGTGGTTCAACAAAAACCATGAATGGGCCGGTCTCGACTGTGTCAAGCTGAAGGAACTTTGGGTTCGGCCAGGAGAGAGAGGAGCAGACGATGAAGAACAGAGGAAGAAAGACGATGCAGAAAAGAAAATAGAAACGATGGAGGAAGCGAAGGAAAAACGAAGAAGAGAAGAAGTGACAGAGGAGATCGGCGAGGAGGAAGATGATGAACAGTATAGGGGAAGTGACTATGACGACTGGGTTTTGCTGGACCGCCTCGTCTATGGTGGGGTCTGGCTCAACTGAGATGATCCAGGGTTCTCGGCTTGGCTGGGGCATATAGTGGCCCGATCAGATGGTTCATGGTGACGACTAGATGGGCCTTACGAATGAATGTTAATGATGATGCTTGGATGAAGATGGAGTGATCATTCACATGAAATGGCATGAATGACAAAAATTGAAATCTAGATTATCATGTAGGAAACTAAAATAACCAACTTTAAATAATTCAAAAGGAAGAGATAAAAGGAGAGAGGGATCATACCTTAAGTAGAAGAGAATACTTTATAGCAAAGAGGGAGAGGACTTAGGGTACGTAGATGTGATTAAGAAGGGGAGTGGTTTCTATTTATAGGAAGATATAAGTAAAGTTTCAATAGAAGTTTCAGTTCTAGCCAAACTTAGCCAAGAAGTTTAATTCAAATGGAATTTTATCCTCAAGTAGAGTTATAATAAATCAAGACAATCGAGAATTTCATCCTCAAGTAGAGTTATAATAAATCAAGACAATCGAGATGTTCAATCCAAATAAAATTCTAATTTTGAGCACAACTTTAGAATACTCAAACTCTAGTAACTTATGAGACCTACAGAGTAACTAAGTAATTATCTAAATTTAAATAGCACAAAATCATCATAATAATAATTTGTGGGGTCTAACAAGATTAAATCAAGGGTCAGGATTAATTCAAATTTAAAAATTAAATTTCGGGTCTTTATAATATGAAACTAGATATTCTAGATAAAAAGTTCTAAATGGTTAAGACTAAAAACATGGGGCCCATAGGTGGTGCAAAAAAGTAAAAGATAGTAATAGGATTTTATACCATGGCCTATCCCAAGTAAAAAAAACATTGGTTTCATTTCCTCTCACAGTTGGCATAGCATACACGTGTGTAATGGCTAGCTAATTCTTTAGATATAGAGGTTTCGGCCCTTAAAAATAGGGTTTGGTGCCTATGTTAGGTTTCAACACATTAACAGGTTCCAGTTTTATATAGGTTCCAACCCATCGACCGACACCTCTACTTAAGGATGTGCATTTTTAAGAAATGGTTCTTGACATTATATTGTCTAATCTACAATATATATATATATATATTCAACTAGCAACCTATATATTAGTTCTAAGCTCAGTTAGTTTGAACCTTAGGTTTGACTCTCGCCCTTTAAGTTATTCGGGTACTATGTGTGTGCGTAGCTCTAAGGTCAAAGGCCGAAGGCCTAAAGGCTGGGATAGCAAAGAATACTTTGAGTCATCAATATATATATTATTAATTCTAATTTATCAGTTGTGAAAGATTGACAAAAATATATTAATTCTAATTTAGCAAGGGATGCAATGTTGTTAGGTTGAATAATGTTCCCCTTTTGGGCAAAAATAAAATAAAATAACAAAACAAGAGGTCAAAAATGGTTCTGGCACCCATTCTCTTGTTAAAATAGGAAAATTAGCTCTAAACCAGAATTAATTAGTTCACGATTTAATCTTAATTACTACTAATTAATTATGATTATATTAAATAATCTTGTTTAAGGTGAAACTATGCCAATTAATTATAGCTTGTCTTATTATGCTTATTTGGGTCAAGTTCAGGTTTGAGATGGGGCTTTGACTTTGTCAAATGAAGAAAAGCCTCTTTTTGTGATTTTCAATTCTATGAGTTTGCATAATGTGTACACTACCTTGGCCTTATACATGTATTACAGTAAATAGATCAACTTTAATTTTGGCCCTACCTCATGGACTCCATTTCAAGTCATTGAGCACCGAGCTAACCTAAATTGAAATTTTACAAAGGAAGGTGGGCCTATTTGTAATTATAAGAAAATCTATTTTTAAAAGAGGAACCAATATTCATTTCAAGTGACTCCTCTTCTCCTGTAGCCTCGTTTCTCCTTCTTCCATCCTTCTCAATCTCTTGAATTTCTACCTAAGAAAAGACTGCATGCAAGCTTGGAGAGCTTCAGCATCATTTTGCTCCTTTCTTCTATCTTCTTCTTGAGTTAAAAGACCAAATTTCATCTCCTTTCCCCTCTATAAGAACCCAAGGTAAGAGAGAGACTTCCCTTCTCTGTTCTTAATGCCAAATGAACTTGAAACATTCAGAGATTGCATGCATATATGAATTCTCATCACCATCTTTATGTCTTCTCCATGATTAGGGTCATAGAAATTTGGGTTTCTCTACAAGTGAGCTCAAAAGAAGCCATTAGAGAGATCTTAGCACTCACCAAAGGCAAGTATAAGCACGGTTTTGTTGATTGCATGTTATATTATGTTAATTCTGTAAATTGGACCCTTATTTTTGTATATGTCAATGCTAATAATCTGCTTTTTTCCAGCCTTGTATTCTTTTGAGGATTGAGAATGGGTTCTTATGGAAGAAATGACTTTATTGTGATGAAATGATGGTAAGAGTAACGGAAGCTCTTAACTAGTGAGGATTCGTAAAGTAATTGGAGTGGAACATGAAGTTCCTCACAGATATGTAGTAAAAGAAAGAAAATTAGAAGAAACGAAACTTCAAAAGACTGAAGTTGCTCCTTCTTAGGCTCGACCGATCAGACCTGGATCCAACTAGTCGAACTACCCATCTAGATCAAATCCGACTGATCGGACCTTAAACTGATCGGTCAGCTAGTCTTTTGTGCGTGGGGTCCTATTTGGGGTCCAGCATCCTGTTTAACCCACTTTCCTTACCAAAGACCTTCTATAATTAACCTAGAAGTTAATTATAATGTAACCTTTAACCAACTAGGATCATGGATGCATAGTCTTTAATATTGACCAATGGAATCCTAAAACGCATGAGTGATCTTAAAGATCAAGACACTTCATGTGTATTACCTACTTAGTCTAGCACCTAGCCATTAGTGTGGATTTAGGGGACTTTAATGTACAATTTATACATAATGTAACATCAACTAAGGATAGCCATACATTGGATAATCTAAAACTACATCAAAATGGACTGTTAGAGACAACGGGAACTTAGATTAAGATTGGTTAGTAATTCAACCTAATTATAACACTCCAACCCAGCTTAATCCCATTTAGCGACTAATTAATGTTGCTTTAGCTGTTAATTGTATTTTGCTTTTGTTTTGGTTTTGTTACGGGTCATGGATAGATAGTTGGGTTGAGTTTGACTTGAGTTAGATAGACCAAGCCCTTTTTTTCGTAATTTTAGCTTTTCTAAGACATTGTCATCCGCGCATCATCTTAGTGTCAACACCTGTCTTTTGTTGAGCTCGTTAACTTCCGTAACTACGTCATTGGCAAAAGATGTTGTATGTTTCCGTTGGACTCGGTTTGACTCGAACTGTAATTAGCCTTAACTCTTGGCCTTTCTTATAATTTCCCTCATCCTTATCTTATATAAAACAACCTCCACCGACTCTTCTCTCTCATTCTCTTATCTCCTCTCACATTGGAGTCTCCATCTCTCTCCCTCTCAATTCTTCTCCTTCTCGATCAAGCCAAGGAAGAGGAAGTTGTGCCCTTGACTCTTAATTTCTCTTTTGTGGTGAGTTTAAGATGAGCTTTGGGTTTTTAAGTCTTCTTCTCCTCCACCTTATTTCTTGAGTTGCACTCCCGTCCCTTTCATGTTTCCTTTCTCTACATGCATAGGGGATTAGGATTGTATTTGGACGTGAATTGAGCCCCAAGGACAATAGTTGGTGTATTAGAACTCAATTGAGGCAAGTATAAGCATAATTTGTAAGAACCCATGTTGATATATGCTTGAGTTTGAATGATTCTCATGATCTTGTATGCACAGTATGGTTACAACCCAATTTGAGCTCATTCTCGCTTTCTCTGCTATGGTTTTGCTCTATTTATGTCCTTCCAGCTTTTCTGTAATTGATTCAAAAATCGACCCAGCGCATGCACAGCTAAGCAGTGAAATGTACTACAGCTGAGCCATAAAGTGCATTACGGCTAAGCTGTAAACTTAGCCGAGACCCAGCTGTAGATTAATATAGGGTGTGTCTGAAAATAACTGAGAGTATGCAAATCTGCAACTCTTCTACGGCCCAGCCACGGCTAAGCCGTGAATCCTTCTACGGCTAATCCGTAAGGTCACCCACGGCTGAGCTGGAAGACCTAAACAGTAAGAAAGCTAGGAAAGAAATGAGACTTGTAGGGCCTCTGAAGTAGAAGGTAGGCAATCTCGACTTGCCCAACGGAGCATGATAATATACGTGAATGATCTCGAGGGCTGCGAATCACTCATGTTCGTTATCCAGTTGTTAAGCACCTCCCCATGGGTGTTAGTTTAAGGAACTTCGGTGCAACCAATGAGGTAATGCAACACTAGACACGGTGCATCGGATGACTTAAAACTACATCATCATGCACGGTTAGAAACACTAGATAACTAACATAGGGTTGGATAGTAACTAATCGTGCTTTGCTAATGATTGCTTACATGGTATCTTGCATTATGATCATTGACCTCCACTCTTCAACATGACTGAGTTATTTTATTTAACATCAAATTATTGGCTTCCTTACTATGTTTCCAGTACCTTGAGTATGCATGTATGTTGTTAAGCTTGCATGTCTGAGATATGTTCTTGAGTGTGCACGTATGTTCTTAAGCTTGCACGTATGATATGTTCTTGAATATGCACGTATGATATGCTTGTCACGATCTACTCAAGGTTTAGTACATGATTGACTCTGTATGGTTAAGCACTGCTTAGCCTTAGCCTTAGGATCCCAACGGGGTGAATTTGGTGCAGTTCATATGGCCTTGCTGCAGTAAGGACACGTCTTGGGGAATCCAGACCCCAGGAACTCAAGACCCATTTGTACTCTGGCCCGGTCGATGGTGTTCTTAGCACGGATATAAGATCTCTATTTTGGGAGCATATGGCAAATGTAATAGCCAACTAGTTATGTACACAACACGTATACTTTGATTCAAATTGCATGCTGTAATTATTGCACAACTGCTTAATATACAAACGTGAACAACTATGATTTATCTTATGTTCCTTATTCTATTAGAGACAACATGTGTTAACTCGTTATTGCTTATACTTTGCTAAATCGTTGTATTCACGAGTTGTCCTTGGTGTTGCAGGCTCAGATACCCATACTGACCCTTCGTCGGTCAACCAAACTCCTAAGGAGGTCGCTGATGTCCCATCCGGACTAGAGGAGTGGATGTAGTCACTCCGATGGAGAGTGTCATGGACACATTTGCATATGGGTCTTCTTTATTTTGAGATTTGTCACGATGGATCCGTTCATGATTTGTAAATGTATATTTTGCTTCATTTTGTAAAACCTTTCTCTGGTCTATACATTCTGTTCTCGTATTTTATGTTATGTTTGATACCTATGGCTTCCGCGTACATGTTTGGCACGTGTGAATCTTCCCTTGTGCGTGTGCATTTAAACCGGATTTAAGTATATAGGCACGGGAGTACTTGTGTCATCGGTTAGGCTTTTACTAACCCCCGATCTCCTGGGTTCGGGTTGTGACATACGTATTATATGGTATCAGAGCGTCCTTGCTCTAGATGATAAGTATGTAGGCATGTAGGAACGTGGTGAGGATACGACTATACCTCTGTGCCTTTATAGTTTCTAGGGAACAATGTAGTTGGGAACGCTTTGTGTTTGTATATTAATCTCTCCCATCTTACAGGATATGGCGTCCGGTTCAGGTACTCATAACAATGCCAGAAATAATGAAAGCGGGTCCGCACTGTCACCACAGGCAATGAGCATAGATGAATGCATCCTCATGTTATTCCAGTCTATGCAAGCTAGGTCACAGTCCATGCAGAATTTGTAGGCATGGGTAACGACAATATTGGATAGACAAAGCCAAGCACCAGCCCAGGCTCATGTGGACCAGCAGGTGGTCTTCCAACCTAAAGAGAATAACCCGAATGCCCTCTATGATAAATTTCGCAAACGAGGAGCCACAGAATTCTATAGGACGGAAGGGCCACTTAAGGCGGAGCAGTGGTTAGAGCAGACAGAGGATCTGTTTGAGACTGTAGTGTGCATGAACAGGCAGAAGGTCGGATTGGCAGCCTCGATGTTCAAAGATGTCGTGAAGACCTGGTGGAAAAGTGTGAAGGACTTGTACAAAGACGAACTAAGTGCTACTATGTGGGAGTCGCTCAAGAGACAGTTTAGGAGGAAGTTTATTCTGGCTCATGTGCATAGAGCCAAGGAAGTGGAGTTCTTAGCCCTACGCCAGCAGCAGATGACAGTGGCAGAGTATGTGCACAAGTTTACATAGTTATCACATTTTGCTCCAGATATGGTCAATACGGATGAAAAGAAGGTGAATCGGTTCGTTGAGGGCCTACATCCCCGATACATGCACCATGTGACAGCTTTCCAGCGACCGGCCACATTTGATGATACAGTGTACAGGGCCTATTCTGCTGAGGCCATCCACCAAGCCGAGAAAGCCGCTGATCCTAAGAGACATCCGTCATTTAGTGCACGGGGGTAAGTGTAGAAAAAGATGAGAGGTCAGCAGGGCACTTCCAGTTCTGCCAGTATGACATGCGAGCATTGTGCCAAGGGCCACAGGTCAGAAGTATGTTGGAGGAAGACAAGAGCTTGCTTCATTTGTGGCTCCAAGGATCATTTGATGGTTAGCTGCCCTAGATACAAGTCTTCCAAGCCTCCACCATCCAGTGCTACAGCTGTTGCAGGTTTTGGCAGATCCAGTGTGTCCATAACCCCAAGCATGTCACAGTCAGCTCGTTCTAGCTCGAAATAGCCACGTCAGATAGCTCGTGCTTACGCCGCTACCCACGAGAGTGCCGATGATCCACATGTGGTTGAAGGTACTATATTGATTTCGCAAGTTAAAGCGTTAGCATTGTTTAATTCGGGGTCTACGCGGTCAAGCACCTTATTTTGCTGAGTGGTTACAGCAGCCACCTAAGCCGCTGCCATACGTGTTGGTTGTGTCCACTTCAGTTGGCAAGAGAGTGGAGTGTAGTGTATACTACCCCCAATGCAACGTGTGGATTGCAGGTTATTAGTTGCCCGTTGATTTGATTTTGTTATCAATACTCGATTTCGATGTAATCCTTGGAATGGATTGGCTTGCTCGATATCGTGCCTATGTTAACTGTTACAACAGGACGATCTTCTTCGATCTAGGTAAGGGTTTCCGTTTCGAGGGCAGTCAAAAGAGATGCCCAAGGCGTGTGATCTCTGCACGTAAGGTAAATCTCTTGATACGTAAAGGGTGTAAAGGCTTCATTGCCTTTATTTCGACGAAGAGAGATGTGAAGCAACTAGGAGAGATTCCGGTGGTATGTGATTTCCCAGATATCTTTCCGGATGATGTGCTAGAATTACCTCCAGTGCGAGACGTAGAGTTCGCTATTGACCTTACTCCAGGCACGACACCAATCAGTAAAGCTCCGTATCATGTGGCCCCAACCGAATTGTCAGAATTGAAGAAGCAATTGCAGGAGCTTTTAGACAAGGGTTTTATTCGCCCGAGCATCCCACCGTGGGAGCGCCGGTATTGTTTGTTAAAAAGAAGGATGTTACTTTTCGAATGTGCATCGACTACCGGCAGCTGAACAAAGTGACCATAAAAAACAAGTATCCCCTACCCCGGATTGATGAGTTATTTGACTAACTCCAGGGTGTAGCTTACTTCTCAAAAATTGATTTGAGATCTGGGTATCATCAGTTAAGGGTGAAGGACGAGGATATCCCTAAAACTGCCTTCAGGACACGGTATGGACATTATGAATTCTTCGTGATGCCTTTTGGGTTAACCAATGCACCTACAACGTGTATGGCTTTGATGAATCAGATTTTTGCTCCTTTCTTGGACCAATTTGTACTTGTTTTCATTGATGATATTTTGATCTACTCTAAGTCAGTGGAGGAGCATAGGGAGCACTTGAGGAAAGCCTTGATTCTGCTGAGAGAACATCGCTTGTTTGCTAAGTTGTCGAAATATGAGTTTTGGCTTGAGCAGGTTGCGTTTTTAGGTCATATCATTTCACGAGAGGGATTAGCAGTTGATCCATCTAAGGTAGAGGCAATTGTGAATTGGCCCAACCCGAAGACAGTGACAGAAGTTTAGAGTTTCCTTGGACTAGCGGGTTACTATCATTGATTTGTCCAGGATTTTGCTAAAATATCCTCTCCTTTGACTAAGTTAACTAGGAAGAATGTGCTTTTTGATTGGACTGAGGAGTGTGAAACCAGTTTCTGGACCTTGAAGGATAAGTTGACTATAGCCCTAGTGTTAGCATTGCCAGATGGTAGTGAAGGGTTCGTGATATATTCAGATGGTTCTCGAGTTGGTCTAGGCTGTGTATTGATGCAACACGGGAAGGTAATTGCATATGGATCGAGGCAACTTCGAGAGCATGAAAAGAATTATGCCACCCATGATTTAGAACTGGCAACCATCGTGTTTGCGTTGAAACTTTGGAGACATTATTTGTATGGCGTGAGATTCGAGGTACATTTAGATCATCACAGTTTGCAATAGTTATTCACGCAGCAGGAGTTGAATATGAGGCAACTCCGATGGCTTGAGCTCATCAAGGATTATGACTTCCCGATCAAATATCAGCCAGGAAAGGGGAATGTGGTAGCAGATGCACTTAGTAGGAAAGCATAGTCTGTACAGATGTTGAGTATTTTTCTTTTGATGATGCAGGATCAACCTGTTGAGGTGAGAATGGTGGATAAGTATGTAACATTAGCTAGTACGCTAGTTTTTCTGCCTGAGATGATTCAGCAGATGAAAGACAGGCAATTTGAAGATCTCACCTTGAAGCGTATTCGTGATCATATCGGAGATAGACCCGATTTCAGACTGGAAGATGGTGTACTCTATTTTTGAAGCAGATTGTGTGTCCCTGCAGTCGATGATTTCAAGGAGAAATTGATGGAGGAAACACATTATGCTAGATATGCGTGCACCCAGGAAGCACGAAGATGTATCGGAATCTGAAAGATCGCTTCTGGTAGAACAAAATGAAGAGGGAAGTAACAGGGTTCGTTACTCGATGATTGACATGTCAGAAAGTGAAAGCTAATCATCAGAGACCTCCAGGCTCATTGCATCCCTTGCATATACCGCAGTGGAAGTGGGAACACATCACCATGGACTTCCTTTCGGGATTACCTCTGACAAGCAGAAAGAATAACGCCATTTGGGTCATTGTAGATCGATTGACGAAGTTAGCCCATTTCATTCCTTTTTGGAAGGGTATGACGTTTTCAGAAATGGCGAGGAAATTCATGGATGAGATCGCCAGGCTCCATAGTACGCCGGTATCTATTGTGTCCGATCATGACAGCCACTTCATTTCGTCATTCTGGAGAGCATTCCAAGAGGCTATGGGTACGAAATTGAGTTTTATCACAACATATCACCCGCAGACAGACGGACAATTAGAGCAGACAATTCAAACCTTGGATGACATGTTACGGGCTAGTGTGTTAAGCTATGAGAAAGAATGGGATGCCCATCTTTCGTTGTGTGAATTCGCCTACAATAACAGCTTCCATGAGAGTCTTGGAATGGTGACATATGAAGATTTGTACGAACGCAAGTGTAGAAGCCCAGTATGTTGGGAAGAAGTTAGAACTCAAAGTTTTCACAAGCCAATGATAATCGCCAAAACTACAGAGTGATCGCGCTTAAAAAGGTAGGCGTGGAAATGAATTACGGAATCAAGGTCCGACATTCACGCACTTTAAGCGTTAAGAAGAATGAGAAATAATTACAGTTCATCATTAATTTCCCTTTTGTTTACATGGGTTCAAGTGCCCTGACCGCGGGGATGCAGGTTGTTTACATACATTTTGAAAGTTTACAACCCCTCCCTCAAGTCTCAGATGTGATCTCAATTTGGAAAATACAAGAAAATGTACATAAGGTGGAAGAAAATGTGAAAAAGGGGAAAAAATGGGGGGTGACCGTGACCCGCGGTCACTGCCCCATTTCAGTGACCGTGACTCACCCGCGGTCACTGGGGCCTTCCAGTGACCGTGACTCACCCGCGGTCACTAGGGCCTTCCAGTGACCGTGACTCACCCACGGTCACTGGAACCTGCTAGTGACCGTGGGTCACGGTCACTGACAGATAATGGCCGTGAAACCGCTGTTTGCCTCCGTTTTTTGTGCTGTTCGCACTGGTTCTTTCTTGGAACTTCTTTTAAGTATTGGAACTCTATTCTCATGGCTTTGGAGCGGTGGACAACCATCAAGAAGATCACATTTAACCATGGAATCAATTGAAACCGCTGTATCTCATCATTCGTGCTTACGGACTGCAATTTTGTTTCAAGTCCGAAATGGGCAAATTTGAAGCCGGAGTTGTGTCATTTGAACCTATCATTTTCAAGGAACAAAATGAGGCCTAGAGAGACTTCTTTCACAACTCTTGTAATGGCTAAGAAGCCCTACGAATAAGAGAAACAGAGGTGACAATGTCATCCTCTCAAAAATTGGCGTCGGACGAACATGGTATGGACTTTGGCCATTCCATTTCCTTCTCTCCTTTTGAATTTTCTTGCTCACCTTCAAACTAAGAAAAGAAGGTGGGAATGGTCGTGGAAGTGCTGCTGGAGTTTGCTTCTTGTTGCCTTAGGTGGTGACTTTCTTCAATTTCTTCACTTTTCTTCCTTATGTGTGTGTTCCCCTCATTCTTCAAAATTTTCTCTTTTTATAGACTCCCAATCAGTTTTGTGCAGTTTTGGGGAGTTAATAGCAGTTGTGGGGAGTTGGATTTCGAAGAGGAGTGGAGGGAAACCACCCAAAATCGTCTGAAACATCCTTTGAAGGTCCGTGACCGCAGACTAGGCCACGGACGAGGCCCAATTTCAGGTTTTTCGCGTATGTGGCCCATTTTCATTTGTTTTGGGCTCAAACGAAGTCCGACTGCCACCAAACTTGGAGGGATGCTTCTTAACGCTATTTTCTACATGTCATAAAAATTTCAGCCTTTTTGACTTCAGGAAGTTGGTCAACCTTTTCATTAATTGGGCCCCGGTCACGGACAAGGCCCATTTTTGGAACATTGCATATGCGGTCTATTTTCCATTGTTTGAGGCTCGAATGATGTCCAATCATCACGAAACTTGGAGAGATGTTGCTTGACACCATCTTAAGTGTTTCATAGAAGTTTCAGCTCTGTTTGACCACCTGAACATGGTCAACTCCTTTTGTTTGTGGGCCCCGGTCACTCCCAAGGCCCATTCTTGGATTTTTGCATATATGGCTTGTTTCCGCCTGTTGGGGGCCCAAACGGTGTCCAATCGCCACGAAACTTGGAGGGATGCTTCTTGACACTATTTTGAGTGTGTCACAGAAGTTTCAGCTCTGCTTGACCACCTGAACTTGGTCAACTCCTTTTGTTTGTGGGCCCCGGTCACTCCCAAGGCCCATTATTGGATTTTTGCATATGTGGCTTGTTTCCGCCTGTTCGGGGCCCAAACGGTGTCCAATCGTCACGAAACTTGGAGGTATGCTTCTTGACACTATTTTGGAGTGTGTCACAGAAGTTTCAGCTCTGTTTGACCACCTGAACTTGGTCAACTCCTTTTGTTTGTGGGCCCCGGTCACTCCCAAAGCCCATTCTTGGATTTTTGCATGTGTGGCTTGTTTCCGCCTGTTCGGGGTCCAAACGGTGTCCAATCGCCACAAAACTTGGAGGAACACTTCTTGACACTATTTTTAGTGTGTCACAGAAGTTTCAGCTCTGTTTGACCACCTAAACTTGGTCAACTCCTTTTGTTTGTGGGCCCCGGTCACTCTCAAGGCCCATTCTTGGATTTTTGCATATGTGGCTTGTTTCCTCCTGTTCGGGGCCCAAACGGTGTCCAATCGCCACAAAACTTGGAGGAACACTTCTTGACACTATTATGAGTGTGTCACAGAAGTTTCAGCTCTGTTCGACTACCTGAACTTGGTCAACTCCTTTTGTTTGTGGGCCCCAGTCACTCTCAAGGCCCATTATTGGATTTTTGCATATATGGCTTGTTTCCGCCTGTTCGGGGTCCAAACGACATCCAATCGCCACGAAACTTGGAGGAACACTTCTTGACACTATTTTGATTGTGTCATAGAAGTTTCAGCTTTGTTTGACCATCTGAACTTGGTCAACTCTCTAGTTGACTTTTTTATGACAGTGGGCCCTTGCTTCAGCTGTTTGAAGCCCAAATGACCCCGGTTTGATTTGAAACTTGGAGGGACTGACGTCAAGAACATCTTGGAGTATTCATCCAAATTTCATGCAGTTTAGATTTGAGGAAGTAGGATTTCGAACAGTAACCTATTCATTGCATGCGTTAGGTCACTATTCACTCTACATTGAGATAGTTAGCCTGTTTTCTATCCGAACAGCCTCCCCTTGACTTGAAACTTTGGGAGAATAACTTGGGGCATTCTTTGATCATTTGTTCCAAATTTTATCTGCTTTGGCCTTCTGGAAGTAAAATCTTAGCTGGTGACCCCCAAATTCAGGATTACTGTCCTCTAAGCTGACATGTAATGAAATTTAGGCCAAACAGAGTCTTTTCATCTTGAAAATTTACAAAGTATCTTCTGAGCATGACTGAAGCTTTGCGTCTAAATTTCATTAATTTTGGACATCGGGAAGCAGGACTTTGGTCAGTGACCCCCTGTCTTGGGGGGAACTGACCTCAGGCTGACATGCTTGTGGCTTTTGAGTTCGATGATGTCTGTTCAACCCGAAATTTGAACTTCCTCTGAGAGTTCCAACTATCTTGATCTTCATGGAATGCCGGTTCTCACAGTGATTCCCCAGGATCTGTAAATAACCTCTGTGGCCTAAATTAAGCTGAGATGAGGTGTCTTCGCTGCAGTATTTGCAATTTTTATAGGTCAAAAAGTGCCCCCTCGAGGTGCAATGATTATAGTATAATAATCGTTGTACCTCGAAATAGCTAATCTGTGGGAATGATGGATGGCTTGATGAAAAGACAGTTTGTCAAGGTAGGTTGTAGGCCTAAACTTTGGGATTTGAAAATTTTGATAAAAACCATGAAGGGTTTGATGACGGAATTTTGAAAAGACATAAGAAATCTGAATTTCTTTCCCCTATTTTCACGGATATCAAAAGTAGCATCTCCGTGGGAATTGTGGGGAACACCCACAAAGGAATCCTTTAGGTATTTAGAAAATTCAGAAGTTTATGAATTTTGTTTGGATTTTGGAAATGAATTTGATTTTCTTTTGACCTATTTTTCACAGATATCCAGAGTGGCGTCTCTATGGGGATGTGGGGAACACCCACAAAAAGAATCCCTGAGGTTTTAAGAAATTCAAAAGTTTTAGAGAAAATGGATTTGGGTTTGGATCTTCATGGATTTTTTTGGTTCATTTTCAAAGATCAAAGTTTGGGTTTTGACTTGGCTTGACATGATTTAAAATGAGATGCAATTTTGATAAAATGAGATGCAATTTTGACAAAATGAGATGTAATTTTGAAATAGATTGGCCTTTATGGGTTTTGATGAAAAACAATTTGAGACATTGGTTTGAAATCAAATTTTGACCCAAAGTTGATTTGGAAAGAGACTCCGCATCTTTTTTTTTTTTTGTATAATTTCCCTCGAAATACCCTAAAAATAGGATTATTTCTTTAGTAAATTACTCCAAGTGGACCCATCATGAGAATTTCAAACAAAAGATGATCATGTTATGGATTCCATTGCTTAAAATTAAGAGACCGTAGATGAAGAAGGACGAATCCATCGAGACTTGATCAAGGTTTTAGACTCCACTGATTTTTACCAAATTGTATTTGTGGGAAGAAGGGTGACACGTCAATGACTTGATCTTGAAGGGATTAGGTAGTGAGCTTCACTAGTTCAAGTTTGCAATGACCGTGGGAAATGAAAAGCGGTTAACAGTAATCGTGGGAGGAATGACCGATAGTAATTGAGGGGGAATTCCCAATTTTGGACCATTAATTGATTTTGGGCCTCTCTGTTCTATGTGCTGGCATCAAATAGCGGGCTCCATTTAGGAATAGCAGTGACCGTGGGTAAGGAAGCCAAACAGAAATTTTTTTTTTTTTCAACAAACCAACAAAGAGAAAGGGAGACCAAGAGTTTTTTTTTTTTTTTTTGTTCAAACCAATCAAAGAAAAAAAATCGAGAAAAAGGGAAGAGACCGAGAGAAAGAGAAAAGAGATAGAGACCGGGAGAGTGAGAGAGAGACCGAGAGAGAGAGAGAGAAAGACTGAGAGAGAGAGAAACCAGGAGAGAGAGAGACCAGGAGAGAGAGAGGGAGAGAAAGACCGAGAGTGAGAGAGAAACCGGGAGAGAGAAACCGAGAGAGAGAGAAGAAAAAGAATTAGGAGAGAGGGAAAGAGACCGAGTGAGAAGCAGAGAGACTGGGAGAGATAGAGAGAGAAAAATAGAAAGAAACCGAGAGAGAGACCGGGAGAGAGAGAGAAAAAGAGAGAGAGATCGGTGAAAGAGAGAGAGAGAAAGAGAAAGACAGACCGAGAGAGAGAAAAAGAAAGAGAGAGAGAGAGAAAAACCAAGAGAGGGGGAAAACTGAGAAGGAGGGAGAGAAGAAAAAGAGAGAGATCGGGAGAAAAAACTGGGAGAGAGAGAAAGACCGGGAGAGAGGGAGACCGGGACAGAGAGAGAGACCAGGACACGGTTCTGCAGGGCCCCTTCTTCTCCGAGTTCGATCTCGCCGCTCTCGCCTCCGATCTCGATTGCAGGGAGCGCCAGATGATGCTCGAAGGCACCCCCATCTCCAACGATCTCCTGCGCTTCATTTCCGAGGTGTCCCACAACGTCTCCATGGATGGGGATTTCAGCATTCAGGTTCTGGAGAAGGCTTTAGAGGTGTGGGATCTACAAGTCATCCCACTAGATTGCCCTGTTGCAGAGCCAGCCCAGGTTGACCCCCAGCTGGAAAATGCGTTCATCTGCCATCTGCAGGACCACTGGTTTTGCATCAGAAAGGTGGATGGCGAGTTCGTGTTTTGACACTTTTAAGAACTTCACTATCCACAGTTCCTAAATTCCTAGAAGAACTAGGACAACCCTGCTCCAACAATTTAGCATTTGAAGACAAAGGAGCAAGACTAGGACCAACTGTGATATTAATATTTTGTACTTCAGTATGAAAGTCACTTTCAAACCCCTTCATGCATTCAGTATCAATTTCTTCTACAGAAGTTATCTGGTTCTTGGGAAGGGTACAATGCATAGGAGACTCAGATATAAGATCTTCACCCTTCTCTCGCAGCATTTCTACTTCTTCATGAATGATTCCGTTATATCCACCATTTTCACAATAGATATTTGAGAACCCCCTACCCCCATCAACATCACCATATAACCGTAACACTTCTTCATTGCATATTTTTTATCAGAAAGTGCATTATTAGCTTGGGCAAGACTAAAATGCAATAGTCCCTCATTTGTAAAATCACATCCAGTTTGGTCATCCTCTAGACTGTCTGGTAAAACCGACTTCACAATTTCCAAACTCCCTTGAGATACAAAATCAGTGAGGGAGTGGGTCCCCCCTTTCTATACTGAGAATTCTTCTCCTTCAAATTCGGCTGAGGGTCACATTTAGTGGAATGAGTGTCTGCATTCCCAACAATTGCCTTTTTCTTCTTTGAGGTCTTATTGAGTAATGGAAGTGTTTGTGGAAGCAAGACACTCATCATAGATTTTAGTAATTCCTGCTGAACTTGCTTTTTGACCCACTGTCATGGCCTTAGCTTTGGCTAAGCCCACTGTCACGGTTTAAGTAAACCGAAGGGGGTTAATGGTTATGACCGAACTGTTCATGGCTTGGGAAGATTTTTTTTTTTTATGCAAAACCTGTGAATGAATTCTGGTATTGATCTCCCAGACTTGAAATAGAGCCAATCTTAATGAACCCATGGTGATGGCCACGGTCACACCCTGTTGAGAGCAATATTTGAGAGAAAATGGAATTCCATTATCTCTGTTGCTCCTCTCTCTTCTAAAGAAATCTGTTCCCCGTTGCCAGTAGTACAGTCAAGGGATTTACAGCCACCATTATCTGATGCAAATTCATTGTCATTGCGAAAGATAACTATTCGTATGTAGTCCATGTCAGTGTCCATTTAAGGTGTGATGAAATTCTTGCCATATCAAAGCAATGAATAGGCTTACTGGTACTGCCAATGTTGCCTGCGAGAAGCCCGCAATCACTGCCAACCTGTGACGATTTTCATGGAATTCTTGTGTCTTGAACACTACCCAAATTTTTTCATGGTCACTGTCAATCCTGACTGTCTAATACTTGTTGCTATTGACACAGTGACTGGCACAAACTGAACTTTGCAATTCATGGTGACTGATATGAGTTGGAATTATCATTGGTGAGAGTGCTTCATACCAAATAGTGGGGAAGTTTAAAACCAGGGAGGTTTAAAACTAAACAGTCATTGTATCTAAGTGCACAAATTTCACTTCTTGCTCACAATATGACAGAATCCATTACCACTTCGTTTAAGTGTTAACCCTCACTATTAAACTTAGTGATAGGACATCCACCTGTGTTTGAGTAGTAACATACACACCACTGAACACGCATCTAACTTTATGTGATCAGAGCCTCTGTGGGAATTATAGAATGGCATTTTCGTGCTTGAACACGAACCTGCTGCCCCCCCTGAAAAGGTCTTAAGGTGCTTGAACATCTGTTTGGACCGGGAGCTTTGGTTTTGAGACTTAAGTGTGCCTTTGATGCCAATTCTTGGTCTCAGAACTGAGTATTGCCTTCTCCTTTTGGCCTTATACTAAGGGGAGATGCTGCCGATTTTTTTTTTTTTTTGAAAAGTTCCATATCATTGTTACTGATACCCATCTTTCCTTTCTTTTGATTTGTTTTGCAGATAGAAGGGGTAAAGCACCTGCAACTGCCACTGCCGCGGCACCTAAAAGTCGTGCCAAGGGTAAGACCACAAGAGAGCCTGATCCGAAAGACCCAAATGAAGCATCTGATGTCAATTTTTGGCGCCAGAGAGCTAAGGCTTTGTCATCAAGAAACTGGTATTCGTATTGGTGTAAGCTGGACGAGATTGACATTAGTACTGCTATCCCAGCTTATGCAAGCTACAAAGGGCGCATCCTCATGGCAGAAGTACTGAATGCTAAGGGGAAACTGGAGAAGTTCCAGGACTAAGATTCTCTGCTGCACCTTGCATTTGATGGTTTTGCTTTTTCTGATTAGCCCTGGAGGCCATGTGTACATTGACTTCACTGCTTGTATTCGAACTTTAAAATGGATATCAATGGAAAATGTTTTTCTTTCTATTTTTGTCATTGGTATGGGTGTTTGGTTTAATTTTTTGTGGATGTTTGATGTGGTTTATGTAGATGGTTTGTTTGGTTTGGTTTTCTCAGACTTGTATGAGGGTGTGATTTGCGATCTTTTGGATCCACAAATCGAAAATAAAGGAGTCATATAAGTGGACGTTATCCGGTGGTCATGTGTGAGGCTTTCTCCAGGGTCCATGACTTGATCCTTTTGGTGTCGAAAGGGGTCAAACAAAGTGGATGTTATCCGGTGCCCATGTGTGAGGCTTTCCTCGGGATCCTTGACTTATTCCTTAGGACAAAGATTTGGTTTTGGTTTTTGTTTTGATTTTGGTTATACAGGGTCTGCAAAAAGACTTGTTCTATATAACCGAAGGTAGTCATATAGGGTCTACAAAAGACTTGTTCTATACAACTAAGGATTAGCTATATGGGGTCTAAAAAAAGACTTATTCCACACAGCTGAGTTTTGCTATACAGGATCTGCAAAAAGACTTAATCTATATAGCTGGATGTTACAAAGGGTCTTGTAAGGACGTTATCCAAGTAACAAAAGTTTGACTAGAGGAGTCATGGGACTTGATCCTCATAGTCATTTTATACAAGTCTAAGAGATTTTGGTTAGGAGTCATAGGTTGTGAGGCTCGAAACCAGAGAATTTTGGTTTTGGAATGAAAATGTACACTGTGCATGGTTTGGGTACATGGCATGGGTGTACCAATGACATTTAGGTATAGTATTTCTTGAGAAGTTTTCCATTGATAGGCATCATGCATCTGTCCCCTTCAAGTGTGAGGAGCGCATATGCGCCATTGGAGTAACCCTTGTCGACAACAAAAGGTCCTTCCCATTTAGGTTCGAACTTGCCTCTCGACAATTGCATGGAAAACATAGGTCTTCTAACTGCAAGGACTAGATATCCCTTCTTGTAAGCTCTATACTTGACTTTTTTGTTGAAAGATGCAGCCATACGAGCTTGATACAACTCAATACTTTGTCGAGCGGCAAGTCTTTTCTCATCAAGGCTTTCTAGCTCTTGTAATCTGAGTTTGGCATTCTTTTCTTCAGTATATTTGTTTATCACAGCCACCCGAAAAGAGGGAAGTTGAATTTCCAAAGGTATTACAGCTTCACAACCATAGACCAAGGAGTACGGTGTTGATTTGGTAGGACCACGAACTGTAGTTCTGTAAGCCCATAATGCTTCAGGAAGCCTTGTACTCCAACTCTTTTTGTTGTCTGAAACCATTTTCTTCAAAATCTTGCAAATGGTTTTGTTAAAAGCCTCAGCGAGTCCGTTGGCCGCGGGGTTATACGCTGTAGATGGACAACACTGGATTCCGTATTTGTCACAGAATCTGTAAAATTTATCATTATTGAATTGCGGGCCATTATCATGATACAGACGTTTGGGCACCCCAAAACAGCAAATGACATGAGTTTTCAGGAAGCTAAGGACTGTATCAGTTTTAACTTCTGTGAGAGGTACTGCTTCTGCCCATTTGGAGAAGTAATCGGTTGCAGCCAAAATGAATTGATGTCCACGTTCTGAGGGTGGACTGATCTTCCCCACTATATCCATTCCCTAAGATTCGAACGGCCAAGAAGTAGTCATAGGGTGCAAATGTTCAGGAGGTTGGTGAATGTAATCACCATGAATTTGGCACTCATTACATCTTTTAGCAAAATTAATAGCGTCGGACACCATGGTAGGCCAATAGTAGCCTAATCTTCGAATTTGATCATGAAGTTTTGGTCCAGCTTGGTGAGCACCACATAGGCCCGCATGAACTTCTCTAAGAACTTGTTCAGCTTCTTTCGGGGACAAACATCGAAGTAGAACTCCATCGTATGATTTGCGATAAAGAGTTTTTGAGGGCAAATCAAAATGGAATTTGAGAGCTCGCCTTTGAATACTGGTTCTATCTTTAGGATTCTCTGGTAATACTCCATGCAGAATATAATCAATAAAAGGATCTCTCCAATCCCTGAATGAGTTTTGGAAATATGAAATTCGATTTTTGATTACAGTGAAACTATCTTCTACTGCCTTGTAAGTATCTAGTGGGGGTAGAAGTCTTCTCTCAACAACTTCCAGTATCATCTTGTCATTCTCAGGGATTGCCATTGAAGCTGCCAAGCTTGCTAAGGCGTCTGCTTTGACATTCTGGCATCTCTGAACATGATGAAACGCAATCAATTTAAACCTTTGTTTGAGTTCATATGCCCTATTGAAAAGGGGAATTAGGTCTGGCTTCTTTACTTCATACTCGTGATTCATTTGCTTAATCACAAGTTGTGAATCTCCATAGACCCCTAGCATGTTAATGCCAGCATCTAAAGCTAACTCAAGCCCCATAATTAATGCCGTGTATTCTGCCACATTGTTCGAGCATGGCTTGATCAATGAAAAGGAGTGAGGAACATAAAATCTTCCTGGACTGCAGAAAATAATTCCAACCCCTGATACTGGCTTTCCTCGTTCATTAGTCCTGGAAGCTCCATCAAAATGCATGGTCCAATGTAGATCTGAATCAATGGTGGATTTCTGTGTTTGTTCAGTGAAGAAGACTGACTCATTAGGGAGATTGTCTGTGAACTCAGAATCTTCTGACAATGGATGTTCTGCTAAAAAATCAGCAAGGGCTTGTCCTTTTACTGCTTTCGCAGGAGTGTATCTGATGTCATATTGAGAAAGAAGGATGGACCATTTGGCCAGACGTTCGCTCAACGCCCCGGCTTTTGTCACTAATACCTTTAATGCATTAATATTGGAAACCAGATACACCACATTAGAGAGGATGTAATGCCGCAGCTTTTGTATTGCAAACATAAGCGCAAGACATTCTTTTTCTATTGGGTGATAATTGTGCTCAGCACCAACTAGCATCCTTGACAGGTAATAGAGTGCCACCTCCTTTCCTTCATCATTCTTTTGAGCTAACAATGCTCCCAAGGAATGATCAAAAGCCCTTGTATAAAGAATGAAAGGCTTACCCGGAATTGGAGCTGAAAGAACTGGCGGGTTTGTAAGATATTGTTTGATATCCTGAAAAGCATTTTCACAAGCTTTGTCCCATACAAAGCCTACTCCTTTCTTCATCAATTTGGAGAATGGTCTGTACTTTCCGGACAAGTTGGAAATGAACCGTCGGATGTAGGCGAGTCTTCCTTGCAATCCTTTCAATTCTCTCAAATTTCTCGGCAAAGGCATTTCCAATATGGCTTTGATTTTGACGGGATCTATTTCAATGCCCCCTTTTCGCACCACAAATCCTAGAAACTTTCCGGAAGATACTCTGAAAAAACATTTCAGGGGATTCATTCGAAGATTGAATTTCCGTAATCTCTCAAAGACAGTGCGAAGGTCGGTGAGATGGTCTGATTTATGCTTGCTCTTGACTGCCAAATCATCAACATAACATTCAACAGATTTATGTTGTAAGTCCTTGAATATTTTCATCATTGCTCTTTGGTATGTGGCTCCAGCATTTTTTAGACCAAATGGCATGACAGTATAGCAGTATATGCCGAATGGAGTTCTAAAGGAAGTGTGTTTCTCATCCTCTTTGAACATTTTGATCTGATTATACCCCGAGAAGCCATCCATGAATGACATTCTTTCGAACCCAAAAGTATTGTCAATCATTATTTCTGGTATAGGTAATGGAAAATCATCTTTGGGGCAGGCTTTATTCAGATCTCTAAAGTCAATACAGATTCTGATTTGTCCATTCTTTTTAGTAACTGGGACTATATTAGCCAACCAGTCTGGATGCTGTTCTTCACGGATGAAATTAACGCCTTGAGTTTCTGAACTTCTGCTTCTATCTTCACCATGATTTCAGGCTTAGTCCTCCTTTGGTCCTGTTTTACAGGTTTAGCATCATCTGCTATATTTAATTTGTGTATGGAGATTTCTAGATCTAGGCCCGGCATTTCTGCATAAGTCCATGCAAAGCAATCTATGAACTCTCGCAAGAATCCCACATACAGATCAAGTTCACTTCCTTTAATTTGAGAGCTTACAAAGGTAGGTCGGGGATTTTCTGGGGTTCCCAAGTTTATTTCTTGTACTTGGTCCTCAGTTGGAGGATTAGAAGGAAGTGTTTCTACATTGTTATTGGAAGTTTCTAACTCTGTGAAACCCTCTGGGGTTTCAGTTGAGGGTTTTAGCCAAGGCCTGATCCCTTTCCAAGGATTTGGTTTTTTAGGCTCTTTGGCTTTTACATCAAGGGCTAAGCATTCCCAGCGGACATGTTGGGACGGGCTTATTTCCTCGTTGAGTTCAGGTGGCCAATAGTCAGTGATTTGTGATGCAGCATTATCTTCATCACTTGCCCCCTCAGGATGCTGAAAAATGGCCCAGTCAACGGGATCTTGAAGCACAGGAATTTCATGAGAGTCATCCGAGTCATATTCTTCAGTGAAGACTACCAATCTGGCTTTAACACTTCGTTTAAATTTAGGAATGTTACTGTAAGGAACATATCCTATGCAATGACGCAGCTGCTCAATTCTGCCCCTTGTCTGGAGATCTTCTTTCATCTCTGGAGTAAAGACATCCAAAGGAGCCCGTATGCCATTTGCAGTTAATCCAAGACCCATAGGTTTCTTGAGATTATACCCCATATTTTTCATCATGTTACAGACCACAGGATTATAAATATCGAGCCGGATTTTTCCCTCATTACTGATTTTGTCAATGATATCTGGTGGAGAAGTATCTTCAGCCCGATGAAAAATAATCGGATGATTATACTGCTTAGATGAAGGTACCAAAAAGCAAGAACCTTCGAATTCATAAATGTGAGAGGGAGTAGGCCATGGCATAAGCGGAAGATTGCAGTCTACCATAGAATGCACGAAGGTGCTCATTTCTTTAGCGTCTTCAGAGTCCAACTCAGAATCTGTATCTCTGATCATTGAAATGACATGTATTGGACGCATTCTTTTAGACCTCTTGCGCAGCCGGTGGAGTGACACTTCGAGAGATGATACAATTCGAGACATCTCATCAAAGGTTTGAAATTCCATCGCCATAGTTAAGCTGCGGAGAGCTGGCCGAAAACCTACCCAGCACAAGTGAATCCATGCGGAGTAGTGTGGAGGATTTTCACATCTTTCAGCCAAATGGAGCCATCTATCAATGTACTTGTCGGCTAATTCTCCCCTCTGCTGTGATGTCAATATCAATTGACTAAAAGTGATAGGAGAATCAGGCTTTATAGGCGATATTCCCCTAGTAGGGGGAGATATATCATTGCTTTCTTGATTAGAGCTCGAGGATACCATGTTGGCCGAAAATGAAAACTTCTGATGTTCAGCATCTTTTACTTTTGATAGCTTTGTGGATATGATTAAAGGTGGGTCTGGCTTTTTGATTTTAGATTTCACCTTAATTATCAAAGGAGCTTTGATATCCACGCATTTTGCCGTAGATTTTCCTGCACATTCCAACTTTATGGGGAGATTAGATTTTTGACCAACTTTCTTTGCTGAAATAGTGAAAGGTTCTGCAGGATTATTATTCACAGGAGCATTCTTTGTATCTGAGTTGGATTTTGTAGGTTTTTCTTGATACATTGCTACGTCTGTGAAATAAACCTCCTTTCCTTTAAATGGCTTTTCCTCTGCAAAGACTCGATGTACCTTCCCCTCATTGTCGATGTATTTAAGGCATTGATGAAGAGTAGAAGGTACTATGGCATAATCATGAAGCCATCGTCTCCCCAAGAGGATGTTATAGCAAGCACGAGTTTTTACTACATGCAGAGTGGCCTCTGAGACTAAATCTCCCAACTGGAATCGAATTCAGATTTTACCAATCGGATCCTGGACTTCCCCATCATAACCTTGAATAGAAGTCTTTGTAGCAGACAGCTTGCTCACTGGAATACCGAACTCTTGAAGGGCTGTGATTGTGATGAGATTTAGAGTTGACCCTGGGTCAACTTGAACTCTTGGGACAGGCATATCTTTGATGTAGGCCGTGAAATAAAGTGGCCTTGTATGCTTCATATTTCCTAAGAGGAGATCCTCTTTGGTGAAAGAGATAGTAGCTTTAGAAGCATTGTGAGTTAAGAGACACTCCTTGCATTGCTTTTGAGGCCTCTTGGATTTCGCCTTCAAATAGTTCTTTTCTATTTGATGCACTTGTGCTATCTGAGTATGATTCTCAATATTCAAGGCCTGTAGTACTCGTATGAAGTTGTCACGAGTCTCCTTGGACATCTGCAAGAGATCAAAAATGTGGAGTCGTGCAGGTATGTGCTTAAGCTGTTCAACAACATCATACGTGAATGGCTCTAGTGGCCTTGTATTATCATTTACTTCTGGAGAAGTTACATTTACATTGGTATTGCCTCCCAAAGGGTTTACATAAGAAGAGGAAGGAACAGAGGATTCATCATAGTTGACCCTGTAGTTACGACCAGAGGGAGTGCCATCATTAAGCATGTTACTTCGGTCAATTTCTGGTCGTGTGTCTCTTCTTATGGCATTGACTTCTTCTGGTTCGATGAAAAGTTGATTGACCTCTTCCAGGCCTACTTCTTGGTTTACACCATTAGGAATAGCCTGCGATGTTTGGGGTTCTATGGCAGCATTCAAAACCACCAGGGAAGGAGCCGTTGACAGTTCCTCTTCAAAGTCAGAGATATTCTCGACAATATTACTAATACTGGGGTTATTATGTCTCCTCAGTAACCCAAGTTCCCTGACTGAGTTAAAGTCAACAAACTGATTACTTAATTCAGAATTTTCATTTGAAAAGATCGACTCTGAATTAAGTGTGGAAGAAGCATCTGGCGTGGAAGGAGGAAAAACCGTCTGCTGATCCTGAACTTCATCGTGCCCGACTTATGGTAGTGGATCCGGATGAACTTCTGGAGGTAGTGGAAAAAGAGGAGGATCATTCAACCAGCCACTTGAACTTGGCCTATGTATGTCATACAAGGTCACCGATAGTGTATTTAGACCATGCTTGATATTAAGTGTTCCCGTCTCGGGGTCAAAGGCTTGTTCGAAATCCTCATCCTCATCAAAAGGGTATTCATCAGCAAAATAAACATCGATCCATTGATCGTCTTCAGGATCAGAGTAATCCGACCATTGATTTTCATCATCGGAGTTAGGGGGTGTACCATCCCATGATATCCGATTGCAACTGGATATTGCTGGTTCTTCCTCATCTTTTGGAATTGGAATGATGTAGTCGGCTAGAGTAAAATAACCTCTGGCTGATCTGGGAGGATTTTCTAAGACTGGGCCCTCGACCGCCTTGTCTTTCTTCTGCTTAAGTTGTTGCTCTTGTTTCTTTTGAGCAGTTTTCTGGAGACCTTTAATTTGCCTTTTGATCTTTCTTCTTTCCACAGGTGTGGGTTTAGTTTTCACTTTTTCCCATCCTTCATCATTGATTAAGTCTGGGTGAACCCACATTTCCTCCCCTGAAGAATCTTTGATAAGTATCAACCCCTGTTCATTATGTAGTGCATTGATGACCCGGAATTCGATCATTGGTGGCCTTGATGGAGCGGGTATTGCCACAGGTGCAAATTGCCCGAAGGAAATCATATTGACTGGGGCTGTATCATATTTTCGATCAAATGTTATTACCCCATTTTTCCACATCTCATTGACCTTTTCTTTTAAGATAAAGCAATCTTTCAAAGGATGAGATACCATCCGATGGTATGCACAATAGTTTGGATCATTAACACGACCCGCTTGCTCTGGCTTTTTCATGGGTGGAAGCTCGAGCTTATTGTTCTCCATCAATGCTTGGAAGATGACTTCAATGTCCCCGTCAAAAGGGTACTTAGTTTGCTTCCTCTTTTCATATTCTTCCTTTTTGTTTTGCTCCGTCTTACCATTCTGTGGTTTTTAAGGAACTGGTTTGGAGGTTTGTACATTGAATACCTCCTGCTTCTTTTGGGGTTTCGGCACAGTTGGTTTTGGAGCAGAAGATGATGATGATTCCATTTTTTGGGAACTTGCTTTCTTCTGGCTAATTTCTTTTAGGGTTAACTCCGCATCAGTGGCTACTTCAACCAATCTAGCCAAAGACTTAGTTTTATGACTAAGTATGATAGCCTTAATTTCTGGCCGTAAATTGGTTTTGCACATTTCAATTGTCGCCTTTGGAGATGGTTGTTCTAGGCATCTGTAAGACAATGCTCTCCATCTATTGATAAAGGCTTGTGCAGTTTCATTATCCCCTTGCTTTGTACTACTGAGCATAGCGAAGGTGACCGTTTGATCTTCTTCCTGAAAGTGAAGTAGAAACTTTTCTTCTGTAACTGGCCATGTAGTGAAGGAGAGTTCTGGCAATTGTTTGTACCAATCGAAAGCAACTCCCTTCAATGTACCAACAAACAGCCTTATTTTTAGTGCATCCAATTCGGGTAAACTGCCAAGGAGCGACTTAAAATGCACTATATGCTGATAGGCTGACCCTTTTCCAAGGTAAGGCTGGAAAGTCGGAAGTTTGTAATCTGGCAGAAACGGAACCAAATCAAACTCCGGAGGGTATTTAGATGTAATACCCTTTTTCTTCATCCTGGTTTCCACTTTTGATTTGTTTAAAATTTCCTCCACTTCTTTAAAAGTTACAGGTTTTTCAGGATCTGCGTGGAAACCAAGGATTGAGGAGTGATCACCTCGAGTTGAACTTGAGGCAATTACTTTATCTGTTAGTGCCTTGATTTGTGCTGTAAGTAGGTCAATTTTGGTGGCATTCCTCCTGATCATTGCCTGTTCTCTTCTATCAGCAAATAAGGGGTTAACAGGAGCTTCAGCTGGACTACCCAGTTTGTCTGCTAAGATTTTCAATTGAGCCGTCAGGTGGTCAATTTTAACTCCTTGTTGCTTGACAACATCACTGACGTCATTCTCTTGATTTTCGTCAGCATTTTCTTCGCTAACATCTTTGCCTCCACCGGCATCCTCTTCATTACCGGTCCCACTCCCTTCAGCCATAAATACGGTGTACTGAGGGGGGTAAGAGGATGTAGGAAGAGTGGATTGACTATCTTCGGTGTCCAGGAGAGTTATTGAGTCCTTATCAGAACCATGATCGTCAGAGGTCCTATCTGAATGAGAGTTCGAATCAGAATCTTGGGACTGAGTTCGAGCCATACTCCGAGTAACTCTCCTGGTTGAGCCAGGTCCGACCATACATGAGGAGGTTAGATTTGGCTCATCTTCTTTAATCACCCATTTTTTAGTGATTCTATGCTGTGACTGCTTCCGAGCATATCTCTTGGAGCGAGCCAAAGCCCTCTTCTTTATTTGCTGGGCCAATTTGGCTGCTAGAGTTTGATCTCTGAATCTAGCAACTAATGGCCTAGAAGTGCTAGCAACTTGCTCCCAATCTATAGGGTCGGAAGTGGGAAGTGAAAGGATGTTAACAGCATTTCTTTCAATTTTCTTCTTCTGCTCCTTCTTTTGTTGAAGCAGATTTTTAAATTGAACGAGATCGGTCGAATTTTTGATGACCAATTGTTCAGCATATTTCTTGTTTTTAGTGCCATATGACGGGCCCTGGGTTGAAAGTGATGGTGATGGTGCCACAATCACAGAAGGTAAGCGCCTCCTGCCGAACCTCCGTCCCTCCTTCTGGGTCAAAGGGTAAAAGACATTCTTTTCAAGTGGGGCCAAGGGTTTCTCCTCAGCTTTTCTGGACTTCTGCATACGTGGCTGTGGTGACCACATACAACAATTTGGAATAACAACATCCTTCTGACCCTTTTCATGGGCTAGGGCTTGCTTGCGAGTGGTTTGCTTTTTGAGGTGTACCCTTTGTTTAGGATGCATAAATGAGGACTTAGTAGTCTACAAAGCCTCCTGCTGTGAACCAACGGGTATCTCTGTTTTGTTGTTCGTAAACCGAACCTGCCTTGCCCCCAGTCGAGGCTTGGTAATATGAAAATTACTGCCTTCTGACCTCACTTTGTGTTTTAAGTCATAGTGACCTTTGTGAAAGACTCCAAAGGGGTTTTGGGCATATTTGGAGACCCAAGTTTGAGGAGTCTTTGCCTTCTTGATGGGCTTCAGGGTTTCTGATGACCCATCGTAGGTTGAGGTCATGTAGCTTGAAGGAGTAGAAAGCCTTTGAAAGACCGAGACCCTTGATGCAGGAGCATTGGTGTTCATTCGGCCCCTTTTGGGTGCCCTTGTGGTCTGAGCCATGGAGATTTTGAACAATCTCTCTTTAGCTTCGTAAAAAGTGATGATCAAATAACCCATGCTGTTTCCTGCAAAAAGTTAGCCGATGAGACTATATTAGTAGTATAACCAACATGGCTGCCTCTTGGGCTAGCCGGAATGGTTTATAGATGCCATCTAGACCAACATAGTATTTGAACCGAAATGGTTAGATATAGGCATAAATCCCATCTCATTATGCTATGCTGACTATCCCTACTGTCAGAATTTCTGCAGCATTTCGGGTTTATCGAGTCAGGCTTAAAAGCATGCTATGCTGACTAGTCCTGGCTACCAAAATTTCAGCAGCATATCTAGACTATCTGTGTCAGACTTATAAGCAAGAGAGGGTTGGATCAATCAAAGGGATAGGGCCCATAGGATCAAGCCTGCACCACTATCACAATGACCACACAAGATCCATCAGTAGTTGACGCCGGACAATGCATAATTACAATGTCGTTGGTCTTATCACTGATTTAATAAACATTTTATATAGGTCAGAAGCCCTTTGAACTGAATCATCACTCTTCTAAAGTGAAAAGGGTGATGATTTGGTCCATGCACATCAAGGTGCGAATTCATTCAATCAAGTTATGCACATCAAAGTGCAAATTCTTCCAATTAAATGGCAAGTGTACGCACATCAAGGTGCCCAATGCCTTCATTTGTATGAACAATATGCACTTCAAGGTGCAAAAGTCCTTTAATGATATTTTCAAACCCATTGCAGACATCAAAGGTCTTGTATGGGTGTCATTGGAGGTTAAATAAGCCTTTGTCATCATAAAAATAGGTAAGTGACCGTATGCCCTAGTCACAGGCTTTTAGCAGCAGTTTTCAGTGAAACAGCAGCAGTTTCCAACACAACAGCGGCAGTTTCCAGTGCAATAGAAGCAGTTACAGTACAATAGCAGCAGTTTCAGTGAAACAGCAGCACTCTTTAACACAACAGCAGCACTTTCAGTGAAATAGCAACAGTTACAGTGCAACAGCGGCACTTTCAATGCAACAGCAGCAGTTACAGTGCAACAGCGGCAGTTTTCAGGGCAACAGCAGCACTTTCAATGCAACAGCAGCAGTCACAGTGCAACAGCGGCACTTTCAGTGCAACAGCAGCAGTTACAGTGCAACAGCGGCAGTTTTCAAGGCAACAGCAGCACTTTCAGTGCAACAGTAGCAGTCACAGTGCAACAGCGGCACTTTCAGTGCAACAGCAGCAGTTACAGTGCAACAGCGGCAGTTTTCAGGGCAACAGTAACACTTTCAGTGCAACAGCAGCAGTTACAGTGCAACAGCGGCACTTTCAGTGCAACAGCGGCAGTTTTCAGGGCAACAGCAGCACTTTTCAACAATTTTCAGCGCTTTCATGCATTTTTCATCAAATTTGATCACAAATTAGGGCATATAATTTCCCACAGACGGCGCCAATCTTCTGATCGCGCTTAAAAAGGTAGGCGTGGAAATGAATTACGGAATCAAGGTCCGACATTCACGCACTTTAAGCGTTAAGAAGAATGGGAAATAATTACAGTTCATCATTAATTTCCCTTTTGTTTACATGGGTTCAAGTGCCCTGACCGCGGGGATGCAGGTTGTTTACATACATTTTGAAAGTTTACAACCCCTCCCTCAAGTCTCAGATGTGATCTCAATTTGGAAAATACAAGAAAATGTATATAAGGTGGAAGAAAATGTGAAAAAGGGGAAAAAATAGGGGGTGACCGTGACCCGCGGTCACTGCCCCATTTCAGTGACCGTGACTCACCTGCGGTCACTGGGGCCTTCCAGTGACCGTGACTCACCCGCGGTCACTAGGGCCTTCCAGTGACCGTGACTCACCTACGGTCACTGGAACTTGCCAGTGACCGTGGGTCACGGTCACTGACAGATAATGGCCGTGAAACCGCTGTTTGCCTCCGTTTTTTGTGCTGTTCGCGCTGGTTCTTTCTTGGAACTTCTATTAAGTATTGGAACTCCATTCTCATGACTTTGGAGCGGTGGACAACCATCAAGAAGATCACATTTAACCATGGAATCAATTGAAACCGCTGTATCTCATCATTCGTGCTTACGGACTGCAATTTTGTTTCAAGTCCGAAATGGGCAAATTTGAAGCCGGAGTTGTGTCATTTGAACCTATCATTTTCAAGGAACAAAATGAGGCCTAGAGAGACTTCTTTCACAACTCTTGTAATGGCTAAGAAGCCCTACGAATAAGAGAAACAGAGGTGACAATGTCATCCTCTCAAAAATTGGCGTCGGACGAACATGGTATGGACTTTGGCCATTCCATTTCCTTCTCTCCTTTTGAATTTTCTTGCTCACCTTCAAACTAAGAAAAGAAGGTGGGAATGGTCGTGGAAGTGCTGCTGGAGTTTGCTTCTTGTTGCCTTAGGTGGTGACTTTCTTCAATTTCTTCACTTTTCTTCCTTATGTGTGTGTGTTCCCCTCATTCTTCAAAATTTTCTCTTTTTATAGACTCCCAATCAGTTTTGTGCAGTTTTGGGGAGTTAATAGCAGTTGTGGGGAGTTGGATTTCGAAGAGGAGTGGAGGGAAACCACCCAAAATCGTCTGAAACATCCTTTGAAGGTCCGTGACCGCAGACTAGGCCACGGACGAGGCCCAATTTCAGGTTTTTCGCGTATGTGGCCCATTTTCATTTGTTTTGGGCTCAAACGAAGTCCGACTACCACCAAACTTGGAGGGATGCTTCTTAACGCTATTTTCTACATGTCATAAAAATTTCAGCCTTTTTGACTTCAGGAAGTTGGTCAACCTTTTCATTAATTGGGCCCCGGTCACGGACAAGGCCCATTTTTGGAACATTGCATATGCGGTCTATTTTCCATTGTTTGAGGCTCGAATGATGTCCAATCATCACGAAACTTGGAGAGATGTTGCTTGACACCATCTTAAGTGTTTCATAGAAGTTTCAGCTCTGTTTGACCACCTGAACATGGTCAACTCCTTTTGTTTGTGGGCCCCGGTCACTCCCAAGGCCCATTCTTGGATTTTTGCATATGTGGCTTGTTTCTGCCTGTTGGGGGCCCAAACGGTGTCCAATCGCCACGAAACTTGGAGGGATGCTTCTTGACACTATTTTGAGTGTGTCACAGAAGTTTCAGCTCTGCTTGACCACCTGAACTTGGTCAACTCCTTTTGTTTGTGGGCCCCGGTCACTCCCAAGGCCCATTATTGGATTTTTGCATATGTGGCTTGTTTCCGCCTGTTCGGGGCCCAAACGGTGTCCAATCATCACGAAACTTGGAGGGATGCTTCTTGACACTATTTTGAGTGTGTCACAGAAGTTTCAGCTCTGTTTGACCACCTGAACTTGGTCAACTCCTTTTGTTTGTGGGCCCCGGTCACTCCCAAAGCCCATTCTTGGATTTTTGCATGTGTGGCTTGTTTCTGCCTGTTCGGGGTCCAAACGGTGTCCAATCGCCACGAAACTTGGAAGAACACTTCTTGACACTATTTTGAGTGTGTCACAGAAGTTTCATCTCTGTTTGACCACCTGAACTTGGTCAACTCCTTTTGTTTGTGGGCCCCGGTCACTCTCAAGGCCCATTCTTGGATTTTTGCATATGTGGCTTGTTTCGGCCTGTTCGGGGCCCAAACGGTGTCCAATCGCCACAAAACTTGGAGGAACACTTTTTGACACTATTTTGAGTATGTTACAGAAGTTTCAGCTCTGTTTGACCACCTGAACTTGGTCAACTCCTTTTGTTTGTGGGCCCCAGTCACTCTCAAGGCCCATTATTGGATTTTTGCATATCTGGCTTGTTTCCGCCTGTTCGGGGTCCAAACGATGTCCAATCACCACGAAACTTGGAGGAACAGTTCTTGACACTATTTTGAGTATTTCATAGAAGTTTCAGCTTTGTTTGACCATCTGAACTTGGTCAACTCTCCAGTTGACTTTTTTATGACAGTGGGCCCTTGCTTCAGCTGTTTGAAGCCCAAATGACCCCGGTTTGATTTGAAACTTGGAGGGACTGACGTCAAGAACATCTTGGAGTATTCATCCAAATTTCATGCAGTTTAGATTTGAGGAAGTAGGATTTCGAATAGTAACCTATTCATTGCATGCGTTAGGTCACTATTCACTCCACATTGAGATAGTTAGCCTGTTTTCTATCCGAACAGCCTCCCCTTGACTTGAAACTTTGGGAGAATAACTTGGGGCATTCTTTGAGCATTTGTTCCAAATTTTATCTGCTTTAGCCTTCTGGAAGTAAGATCTTAGCTGGTGACCCCCAAATTCAGGATTACTGTCCTCTAAGCTGACATGTAATGAAATTTAGGCCAAACAGAGTCTTTTCATCTTGAAAATTTGCAAAGTATCTTCTGAGCATGACTGAAGCTTCGCGTCTAAATTTCATTAATTTTGGACATCGGGAAGCAGGACTTTGGTTAGTGAACCCCTGGCTTGGGGGGAACTGACCTCAGGCTGACATGCTTGTGGCTTTTGAGTTCGATGATGTCTGTTAAACCCGAAATTTGAACTTCCTCTGAGAGTTCTAGCTATCTTGATCTTCATGGAATGCCGGTTCTCACAGTGATTCCCCAAGATCTGCAAATAACCTCTGTAGCCTAAATTAAGCTGAGATGAGGTGTCTTCACTGCAGTATTTGCAATTTTTATAGGTCAACACAGAGAAAGTTCAGAAAGCAATTGAGAATTTGAAAGTTGCTCAGTTGAGACAAAAGAGTTATGCAAACACTCACAGAAGACCATTAGAGTTTCAAGTTGGTGAGTGGGTTTTTCTGAAGGTCTTGCCGTTGAAAGGTACGATCCGTTTCGGCCAGAAAGGCAAGTTAGCTCCAAGATATATCGGACCGTTCGAGATTAAAAGCAGAATTGGTGATCTAGCATACCGATTAACTCTTCCAGTGGAGTTTTCAGGAGTACATGATGTCTTCTATGTTTCGATGCTTCGAAAGTATGTTCATGACCCTTCCCATGTTATTCGTTACGACAATGTGCAGATCCAGCCGAATGCTACATACGTTAAGCAACCGCTCCGTATCGTGGGAACCCGAGAGCAGATACTATACACCAGGACAATTTGATGGGTCAAAGTGCTATGGGAGCATCACAGTCCCGATGAAGCTACCTGGGAGTTAGAAGAACAAATGGCTCGATAGTATCCCGATCTTTTTACTTAGGTCTGTGTGTTCAATCCAATGACGGAATGATTCCTAAGTAGGGGAGGATGTAACACTCCAGTCTAGCTTAATCCCATTTAGCGACTAATTAATGTTGCTTTAGCTGTTAATTGTATTTTGCTTTTGTTTTGGTTTTGTTACGGGTCATGGATAGATAGTTGGGTTGAGTTTGACCTGGGTTAGGTAGACCAAGCCCTTTTTTCGTAATTTTAGCTTTTCTAAGGCATCGTCATTCGCGCATCATCTTAGTGTCAACACCTGTCTTTTGTTGAGCTCGTTAACTTCCATAACTACGTCATTGGCAAAAGATGTTGTATGTTTCTGTTGGACTCGGATTTGACTCGAACTGTAATTAGCCTTAACTCTTGGCCTTTCTTACAATTTCCCTCATCCTTATCTTATATAAGACAACCTCCACCGACTCTTCTCTCTCATTCTCTTATCTCCTCTCACGTTGGAGTCTCCATCTCTCTCCCTCTCAATTCTTCTCCTTCTCGATCAAGCCAAGGAAGAGGAAGTTGTGCCCTTGACTCTTGATTTCTCTTTTGTGGTGAGTTTAAGATGAGCTTTGGGTTTTTAAGTCTTCTTCTCCTCCACCTTATTTCTTGAGTTGCACTCACGTCCCTTTCATGTTTCCTTTCTCTACATGCATAGGGGATCAGGATTGTATTTGGACGTGAATTGAGCCCCAAGGACAATAGTTGGTGTATTAGAACTCAATTGAGGCAAGTATAAGCATAATTTGTAAGAACCCATGTTGATATATGCTTGAGTTTGAATGATTCTCATGATCTTTTATGCACAGTATGGTTACAACCCAATTTGAGCTCATTCTCGCTTTCTCTGCTATGGTTTTGCTCTATTTATGTCCTTCCAGCTTTTTTGTAATTGATTCAGAAATCGACCCAGCGCATGCACGGCTAAGCCATGAAATGTGCTACGGCTGAGCCGTAAAGTGCACTACAGCTAAGCTGTAAACCTAGCCGAGAGCCAGCCGTAGATCAATACAGGGTGTGTCTGAAAATAACTGAGAGTATGCAAATCTGCAACTCTTCTACAACCCTGCCACGGCTAAGCCGTGAAACCTTCTACGGCTAAGCCGTAAGGTGCCTTCTGCTAAGCCGTAAGGTCACCCACGGCTGAGCTGGAAGACTTAAACAATATAAAAGCTAGGAAAGAAATGAGACTTGTAGGGCCTCTGAAGTAGAAGGTAGGTAACCTCGACTTTCCCAACGGAGCATGATAATATACGTCAATGATGTCGAAGGCTGCGAATCACTCATGTTCGTTATCCAATTGTTAAGCACCTCCCCATGGGTGTTGGTTTAAAGAACTTCGATGCAACCAATGAGGCAATGCAACACTAGATACGGTGCATCGGATGACTTAAAACTACATCATCATGCATGGTTAGAAACACTAGATAACTAACATAGGGTTGGATAGTAACTACTCGTGCTTCACTAATGATTGCTTGGATGGCATCTCGCATTATGATCATTGACCTCCACTCTTCAACATGACTGAGTTGTTTTATTTAACATCAAATTATTGGCTTCCTTACTATGTTTCCAGCACCTTGAGTATGCATGTATGTTGTTAAGCTTGCATGTCTGAGATATGTTCTTGAGTGTGCACGTATGTTCTTAAGCTTGCACGTATGATATGTTCTTGAATATACACGTATGATATGCTTGTCACGATCTACTCAAGGTTTAGTACATGATTGACTCTGTATGGTGAGGCACTACTTAGCCTTAACCTTAGGATCCCGAAGGGGTGAATTTGGTGCAGTTTATATGGCCTTGCTGCAGTAAGGACACGTCTTGGGGAATCTAGACCCCAGAAACCCGAGACCCATTTGTACCCTGGCCCGGTCGATGGTGTTCTCAGCACGGATATAAGATCCCTATTTTGGGAGCATATGGCAAATGTAGTAGCCAACTAGTTATGTATACAGCACGTATACCTTGATTCAAATTGCATGCTGTAATTATTGTACAACTGCTTAGTATACGAATGTGAATGGCTATGATTTATCTTATGTTCCTTATTCCATTAGAGACAACATGTGTTAATTTTTATTGCTTATACTTTGTTGAATCGTTGTATTCACAAGTTGTCCTTGGTGTTGCAGGCTCAGATACCCAGACCGACCCCTCGTCGGTCAACCAGACTCCTAAGGAGGTTGCTAATGTCCCATCCAGACTAGAGGAGTGGATGTAGTCACTCTGATGGAGAGCGTCATGGACACATTTGCATATGAGTCTTCTTTATTTCGAGATTTGTCACGATGGATCTATACATGATTTGTAAATGTATATTTTGCTTCATTTTGTAAAACCTTTCTCTGGTCTATACATTCTGTTCTTGTATTTTATGTTATGTTTGATAGCTACGGCTTACACGTGCATGTTTAGCACGTGTTAATCTTCTCTTGTGCGTGTGCATTTAGACTGGGTCTAAGTATATAGGCACGGGAGTACGTATGTCATCGGTTTGGCTTTTACTAACCCCCAATCTCCTAGGCTCGGGTTGTGACATTAATCTTGTTAGCTTTTTGAAAAATGTAATGTTATTGTTCTTCCACAAATTGATATAGCGGTTGGAAGAATTGATATAACGATAATGCATGTTTTACTATATATTGATCTCCATTCCTCTATCTATATTCCTTTTTATTTACGTTGAATTTGAGTTGTATAAGAGAAATCAAAATGGAAACAAATCAAATAAAAACTCGCAAAAAAGAACTAAAGAGTAAGTTTGACAACTGCGGTGGATAATAAGAGCGTCTGAAACTCCAATCGAGTAAGTTGTATAAGAGGAATTAAAATAGAAATAAACCAGAAAGATATTCGCAAATGAGAACTAAAGATTAAATTTGGCCACTGTAGTAGATCATAGGAGTGTCTGAAATGCCAATCGGGTAATCAATTGTACCCAGGCCTGGGACGCTAATTATATCCCACATGATTTGTTTAAGCGCTCATGAAAGAGTACAATTAAGACAATTAATAAGTTTTCAGCGATAATCATCACCTGAGGTATGAATTGAATTAGGGTGGAATGTATTTGACTGTTGAATAAATCTTTTAAAGGTATGTTCTTAAATGCTCATAGATGTAATGTGTATTACTATGCTTTTAATTATATTTAGCCGAATCGCCGTATTCATAGCTATCCCATTGATGTTACAAGCACAGATGCAAGTAACGGTCTTGCAGAGACCAAGGAGGGACAGGAGGGAAACTCTAAAGGTTCCTCCAGGTTTAGAGAATGGTCAACTGAGGACGTCACTTAGTCTTTGGATCAGGAGTGAATAACATAAGTTTACAATTTGGGTTTAATTTGAGAATAGTGCTTGCATTATACCATTTCACTCATATTACTTGCATTACTTCTGGTGATGGTGTCACTTGTATATTGTAAACTTGTACAAATTCTATACATGGATCTCGTAGTCAATGATTTCAGGATACATACTGTAGTTCATATGGTATATCATGGCATTTACATACATATCATGTGTGTGTATTTTGGGGGTTCTATATTTTATATGAATGAAACCATTATCTTGTGAATATTAAAATGTTTTAAATTATAGATTGTTCATACTGTGATACCACATGAAATTTGAGTTGTATAGGTGATAAATACACTCTTTCGCATTGAACACCCTTAACAGTGGTTATTGAGTGACCTCAGACGCACAAAGATTGTAAGTATCTCTTGTGGATTTTAACCTAACATGGAGTTGGGAAGGAATTTCATGGGAGTACGTGTATCGCACATCAAATATTACCTTAATTAAGGGAAGCCTGGGCTCAGGTTGTGTCACGCCCCGAACTCGAGAATTGGGGATTTATTGTGGGTTCCGAGGGATGACACACGTACCCGTGACAATTCATGCCATGATTAGACACGTACGAACTATCACAGGGGTGATCTCACAGGTACGTGTGAGGAAAATCCACAAACGCGTATTATTAATATAAGTCATTTAAGCGGAAACCTGGAGATTTCACCTGCATATATATCATAAGTATTCATAAACATTCATTTCAATTCAATGAATAGACAAGTCTGTTAATTAAATCCAACTACATGCATAGATATAGAAGTCCATGATAAAATACAAATATATCCAATGCTAAGATGACCCTAAGTCCAACTCAAAATGATCCCTGTTGCAATCTGTTGAGGAGAATCACGAAAAGATGTCTTCCTCGTTCAACTCATTTACATCCCGAGGTAACGCTGGGGTTCCCTCCGGGATCGCACTAAATGCCGGGTTGGCCTCGGGTTCTGCACCTGTAACACCATGGTAATTCTAGTTAACACGACGGTTAAGCAAAGATAAGGGTACATGAGTTTAACATGATAGCTCAATGGAATTAAAATGACATACTGATTAAAAGAGATTAATATCGACATTTAGGCATTGATGCATGTGAGTTAGCATGAATAGTGAATCATGAAATAAAGAATACATCATACCAAACTGGCAACCACATCCGATATTTCCTCTCTAAAAGAAAGTAAACTGATCATTGGGAAACCACTAGCGGCCAGGCCAGGACCGACTAACTACCCACGAGAGCGTCGACTCACTCTCTTGATACTACTGCAGTAGACAACTGATAAAATACTCCCATGTGGTCTTGTCGAACCTCCTATGGGGTATAAGCCAAGTGGCGCCGACTCTAAACATGTTGGCAATAATCCGATATCCTTACTTACTATATACTAAACTGTTCATACTGATACGAGAAAGTAACTCAACCTGATTAAAGATATCAAACATAGGTTAACAACTAAGCAACTGATCATTATTAATGCAACTGATATAAATCCTTATGTGGAGGTCAAGGTTATTATTAATATGAATGCAATTAGATTATAGGGCTATCAAGAACAAATTGCTAGCCAATCTATACTAGATAATCTGCGTTTCCAAGGTCATTCAATACGGTGTATTCATAAGACGTTTGGTGCCCCAATATTACCATTCTCGATGTTACCTTATGTATATAAAGGACACTCCATCTCATGCCAACACCCATGACGTGACATTGAAAACTAACCGGAAAATCCTGAAGGAAAGAGTGACAGCTCAACACTCCTCTTTCTCCATGTTTAGTCACCATTGGGCTAGTTTGAGGTAACAAAGGAACCAATTCTATGGTCCTATAAGGTCTTTGGTTGAACCTACAGCCTATGGTAATGCGTAGGTGGATATCTCGATCTCTTTTTAAGGTTTAAGGGAGTAACCCATCATTAAGCTATCCCATAGATTATAGAAAGTCCATAGTCAAGCATAGAATGCATTTTGGAACACATTTCTATGAGTTACAGATCAGGCTTACCCGACCAATCGGGTGTTTGTCCAACCGGTCAGACCGCTTCCAGAAAAGTAATTCGACCAGTCGGGCTGAATGGCCTACCGGTCAGACTACCAGGAAGGTAATTCGACCGATCCGGCTTCAGGACCAACCGGCTGGCCCTGAAGCACTCTGTTACGGGAATGCTTAGTTTCTAATAGATTCCCTCTTCCAATACTCCAATACACCATTCCACCTACAATGAAATCACCCTACAAGCTTCCATTCCACGAGTGTGGGTTCCCTAAAGGACCATTATCCATTCATTCATCATTAATCATCACTAAAACACAATCAAATTCATGCATTTCCATTGAGCTATAAAAAGGGTAAAATCGCAATCTCATCAAGAATCAAAGAAGTAAGCCATACATGTAAAGAAAATGTATCATTATACTTGCCTTAAGCTTGGTGCTTCACACAAATTAATTTGCCGCTTGAATAGATGGAGAATAAGGCTCTCTAATGGAGAATCTAACACATGCGTGAGGGAAAACAAGAATAAGACACATGCACGCCAATAGATTGGCTCTCTTGACCTTCATTGCACTCAATAACTCAAAAGGAGGTGGGATTCCCTTACCTCTAGCTTCCTACAAGCAAGAAGATGGGGCTGCAAATCTGGAATGAGAACAAATAGGAGAAAAGCTTGGAGAAGACCAAGGAGGAAGAAGGAGAACTCCAACTTGTGGCATGCAACTCTTCAATCACCAAGAATGAGGCTGGATTCAGGAAGAAGATGATGAAAAAAATGGGGAAAATCGGTGCTACTACAGAGAATGGATGAAGAATAGGGGAAAAGGGTCGATGGTGGGTTTGGGATTTTTAAAGGAATGGAATTTTCTGAAATTTACAGATTAGCCCTCCTGTTTTGGTATATTTCAATTTGAAGTAGCTTGGCTCAAAATGGGCTAAGATGGGTTCAAACGAAATTGGGCCAAACATAAAATATGTCCCACAAGATAAAACTCACCCAATGCAACTAATATGATGCATAAATAATACAAAACCATGAAAATACAAAAATGCAAAGGTCTCGGACTACCAATAAGGTTTGAACCCGACCCAACTACCAATTCATGACCCAAACCTCTTGAGATTTGGGCTTAATTAGCCTAATTACCTATTAATTAAAGTAAAAACCAACTTAATTACTATAAATTACAATTATCTAGGGTTGGGACCTTACAGGTTATGACACAAAATTGCCCTAAGTCATGAGGAAAGGGAAAATACGAAAAGTATTTGTACATACTTGAAAGTATTTTTTGAGATGGCCGAAAAATTTTCAGGGACTAAGTACCCAACAGCAATTTGTATTTTCATGATGTTTGTAAGCTACACTTGCATTTGGTTGAATGGTGTAACAATTCAGAATCTTTTATCAAATATATGGCCATGAAAATGATTGTGAAGTTTAGAAAATATTGGAATGTAATTTCCACGGCATTGGCAATTGCTGTAATTTTTTTATCCTTGACTCATATTTAAAGTAATTGAATATTACTTTCTAAAGGTTTTCTGATCGCGCTTAAAAATGACGTGGAAATGTGTAATGGATTCAATGTCCAACATTCACGCACTTCAACAGTTAAGAAGAATGGGAATTAATTACAGTTCATCATCAATTTCCCTTTGTTTACATGGGTTCAAGTGCCCTGACCGCGGGAATGTAGGTTGTTTACATGCATTTTGAAAGTTTATAACCCCTCTCTCAAGTCTTAGATGTGATCTCAACTTGGAATTTTCAAGAAAAGTACATAAAATAACCACGAAAATGAAAAAAAGTAGAAAAAAGGGGAAAAGGGGGGGGGGGGTGACCGTGACTGGCGGTCACTGCCCCAGGCCAGTGACCGTGGGTCACGGTCACTGGCAGATAGTGACCGTTTGGTCACTGTTTCACCTCCGGTTTCATCCTGTTCGCTATGGTTTTTTCTTGGAACTTCTTTCAAGTGTTGAAACTCCATTTTCGTGACTTTGGAGTGGTGGACAACCATCAAGAAGATCACATTTAACCATGGAATCAATCGAAACCTTTGTAACTTATCGTTCGTGCTTACGGACTGTGTTTTTGTTTCAAGTCCGAAATAGGCAAATATGAAGCCGGAGTTGTGTCAATTTGAACCTATCATTTTCAAGGAACAAAATGAGGCCTAGAGAGTCTTCTTTCACAACTCTTGCAATGGCTAGGAAGCCTTACGAATAAGAGAAACAGAGGTGACAATGTCATCCTCTCAAAAATTGTTGACATACGAACATATCATGAAATTTGGCCATTCCACTTCCTTCTCTTCTTCTAAATTTTCTTCCTCACCTTCAAAACCAAGAAAAGAAGGTGGGAATAGTCATGGAAGTGCTGCTGGAGTTTTGCTTCTTGTTGCTCTAAGTGCTTTCTTTCTTTGATTTCTTCTCTTTTCTTCCTTATGTGTGTTAGTGTCCTTTTTCTTCTTCAAAATTTGAACCTTTTATAGACTCCCAATCAGTTTTGTATAGTTTTGGGGAGTTAATAGCAGTTGTGGGGAGTTGGATTTCAAAGAGGAGTGGAGATAAACCACCTAAAGTCATGGGAAACATCTTTTGAAGGTCCGTGACTGCAGGCCCGGTCAGGGACGAGGCCATTTTCATCTGTTTTGGGCACAAACGAAGGCCGATTGCCACGAAACTTGGAGGGATGCTTCTTGACACTATTTTATGCATGTCATAAAAATTTCAGGCTGTTTTGAATTCGAGAAGCTGGCCAACTTTCTCATTAATTGGGCCTCGGTCACTCCCAAGGCCCATTTTTGGAACATTGTATTTGTGACTTGTTTTCAGCTGTTTGAGGCCCGAACGATGTCCAATCACCACGAAACTTGGTAGGATGCTTTTTCACACTATTTTGACGATTTCATAAAAGTTTCAGCTCATTTTGACCACCTCAAGTTGGTCAACTCCCTTCATGAACAGTCCTCGGTCACGGACAAGGCCCATATTCAGACTTTTGTGTATGTGACCCATTTTCATCTGTTTGGGGCCCGAACGAAGTCCAATTGCCACGAAACTTGGTAGGATGCTTCTTGACACTATTTTGACCATGTCATAAAAGTTTCAGCTCTGTTTGACTACCTGAACTTGGTCAACTCCTTTTGATTGTGGGTCTCAATCACTCCCAAGGCCCATTCTTGAACTTTTGCATATGTGGCTCATTTTCACCTGTTTAGCGCCCGAACGATGTCCAATCGCCACGAAACTTGGAAGAATGCTTCTTGACACTATTTTGAGTGTGCTACAGAAGTTTTAGCTCTGTTTGACCACCTTAACTTGGTCAACTCTCTAGTTGACTTTTTTATGATGGTGGGCCCTTGTTTCAACTGTTTGAAGCCCAAATGACCTCGGTTTGATTTGAAACTTAGAGCGACTGACATTAGAGGTATCTTGGAGTGTTCATCCAAATTTCATTGATTTTAGACCTCGGGAAGCAGGACCTCGGTAGGGAACCCCAAGTAGACATGCTTTAACTTTTTAGGTCAAATGATGTCCATTTGACCCGAAACTTTGCAGATTATCTCCTGAGCATGATTGAAGCTTTGTGTCCAGGCTTCATCAATTTTGGACCTTGGAAAGCAGGACCTCAGTCGGTGACCCCAAGAGACATGTTCTGTGCTTTTTCGGATCGAATGATACCGTTGTCTTGAAACTTTGCAGAGCTTCTCTTGGTCATAACTGGTTTAGTCTTCATGAGATGTCACTCTACACAGAGACTCACAGAGCATAGTATATTATCACTTCGACATGTAGGAATGCTGGGTCTCATAGTGATTCCCCAGGATCTGGCAAATAACCTCTGTAGCCTAAATTAAGCTGAAATGAGGTGTCTTCGCTGCAGTATTTGCAATTTTTTATGGGTCAACAAGTTTATGGTGATGAGTCCGATGTGAGGACTATGGATGTTATGTTTGCATTAAAAAGCCTTTACAATGAATATGTTCATGATGCAAGACTTGTATCCAATGTTGGGAGTGCCGTTGGTGGTGTTAGCGGTAGTTGTGGGACATGTTTATTAAGTGTTACTTCTCCATTTGCTTTTACAAGTAGCAAAAATTTGGATATTGACCTCAACATATTTCTGAAAGAAAATTCGTCCATTAAAAGAAAGTCGGATTTGGAAACATTTTTGGATGAAACATCGTGGCCTACCACGGATTATGAGGACTTTGATATATAAGGTTAGTGGAAAAATAATGCAGCTAAATACCATGACATTGCTCGAATGGCTCGTGATATTTTGGCCATTCCTATATCCACCGTTGCATCAGAATCAGCTTTTAGTATTGGTGGCAGAACAATTGATGATTACAGGAGTAATTACTTAATATGTTGTCCAGTTTGGTTGAGAAGTTCAAAAAAAGGTACCTATTTTGTACTTGTATATGTTTTTTTCTTCATTCAAATTTATAGACCTTTCTAATATTTAAGTTTAGCTTTCAGATATTCAATCTTACCACTACACAGTCACTAATGCAGCAAATATTGATGATAAAGAGACCTCAAATGTTATCTCAAATGATGTTATCTTGGAATAATTAGTGAGTCATCATCATCATCATCATCATCATCAAAAGCCTTATCCCAACTATGTTGGGGTTGGCTACATGAATTCTATTTCTCTGGAATAATTAGTGAGTCATACATTTATTTTTCAATTTGGTTTGAATGACTACTTTGCATAGGAATAGTATTAACTCATATATATTTTTTTTAGGTGAAGCGTGCAATGGATTGATAGAAATTAGATTTTTGAGGAATGAATTATGGGATGATGGTTTTTTGTTGCATTTTGACTATGTTTTATAAACTTTTTATTGTTGATAGTTGGACTTTAAAGGTGATGTTTGAACTTTAGATGGGATGATGGTTTTTTATTGCATTTTGACTTTGTTTTATAAACTTTTTATTGTTGATAGTTGGGCTCAAAGGTGATGTTTGAACTTTTGATGGTTTAGAGAACAAGAATTTTGATGTGATTTCTGAATTTTTCTATTAAGGGTGTCTGTTATTGATGGTTGAACTTTTTGAATGTCATTTTTGAATTCCAAATTTTTGTTGAAATTCCACTTTCTCTCTAATACCATTTCGCTTCTTCATATTTGTTCACATTATTGACTTTTCAATGTTTCCTTTTTTTTTTATTTTTTTGAAAAAGGGAATATATATTTAGATAACTAACATGTTACAAAAGGGCCCTTCCATAACGCATAAGGGCAGCATTACAGAGGAAAGCAGGACTTTTCAATTTTGTTCAAGCCTCATTTGTAAATAGTTTACGAAAAAAGATAAAGAGATTTATCAAGGGATTAAGGCCATCTCCATTGGGTCATGTCATTGCTTTTTAGAGGACGACAGCTTATAAAGATGACATGGAGAGAGCTTATTAGGCGAGGTACTAGAGCAGAGAGTTACTGCCAATGAACTGAAGAGGCACGTGTAGCCTTCTGGAAAATTTTAATAGCAATCTAAGAAGTTCAAGAGTAGCGATAGCAACAATGGTTCCAGGAAGCCGTCATGTGGCCATTATAGCTGGGGCCACGCAACTCAGGATTGTTAGAAAGCTCAAGGAGCCTATTTTAGATGTGGTTCTAAGGACCACATGGTGTCTAAATGTCTTAAGAGGAAGACAAAGGTTGGAGCCTATCAGCAACCACAGTGCTAGTAGCCTATCAAAGCAGCTTCACTAGCTCCACCTACACGACCAGCATTGCCTGCTCCTCCTAGACAGCAACAACACCACCCAGGCAGACAATGTCGGGGTCAGCTCAGGCAGGGTCAACAGAGGCGCCATTAGGTAGGGCGCACATATGCATTGATTCAGGAGCAAGCAAAGGCAATCAGCATTACCGTAGAAGGTAACATTCTTGTCTGTGATATTATTGCTAAAGTGCTCTTTGATCCCGAATTGATGCAATCCTTTGTTGCACTGCATTTTTCAGGTGGTTTTCAGGAGCAGCCAATAGAGCTACCCTTTGTGTTGTCCGTCACTACCCTTATTGGTGAGAGGGTAATTTGCGAGGACTTTTACCTTAGCTGTAGGATCCTAGTGGGCAAGTCACAATTGCTAGCATATTTGATCGTGTTAGCGAAGCACAACTTTAATGTGATCTTAGGCATGGAATGGTTGTCTTGGTACAGGGTTTGTATGGACTGTTTCCACAAGACATTCACATTTAAGGTGGATGAGGCTAGTACTAGCATCGTTTTCAAGGGCATGAGGAAGCGTGTGGAGACTCGGCTAGTTTTAACGTTGAGAGCAGAGCAGTTGATTTACAGGTGCTTGGAGGGTTATATTGCCTTCATCTTAGAGCTCAAGTAATCTCTGAAGCTTAAAGAGATGTCGGTGGCTTGCAAGTTCCTAGATGTTTTTCCAGATGAAGTTTCATGTTTGCCTCCAGTCAAAGAAGTGGACTTAACGATTAAGCTTGGACCTTTCACTCATATATGTATAAACAGTACTAGTTTTCATGTTTGAAAGCCTAGTTTGGTTTTTCCTTGTTTTTTTTTTTTATAGTTATGGGTCCCTTAATATCAATCTGAACCGTTTGATCTAATTATAAGAATAAACATGACAATGTTATCAAATTTTGATTGTTGATCAATTATGAATCTCAATGTATTTGTGAAAAAGGTAGCCTTTTAGATCCAATTTTTTGGAATTTGTCGGCCTAAAGATTAGGATCTAAATTTGGAATTTGTGGGCCTAAAGATCAGGATCTAAACCATTGATACTTTTTCTAAATCCAAGAATATTTATCGATCAAAATTTGAGTATTTAATTACTCGTTGATCTTGAGAAATTCATGAAAAATGTTTCACCTTAGGATTCTAAAATCTATATTTCAAAATGTGAATTGGTCTTGCCAAACAATCTAAAAATAAAATGCCTATTCTACACATATCTACTATCCATAAATCTATTTCAAATAGATGAGATTTGCCAAACAGGCCTAACTCTATTAACATATTTCTAACTTCAGCACTGCACTTAAGTGATGACCTATTTTATTATTATTAGTCCTTTTTTATTTTTATCTTAAAGTCTGAGGGTAGGGTGGAAAAGCTCGCAATTGAGGGATGAGCTAGGGCATGATTAAGTTGGTCCAAGGGAGCCCAACCGGGCCCTTTGTCTATGAATATATAAATAAATAATATTTATAATATGTTATATAGAAAATATAAGAGTTTTTACAAAAAATTTATAAAGAACTTCTCTAATTAGAAATTAATGATCTAAAGTTAATATTTTCTCGAACAATAAATTTTAATATTTCCCAAACAATAAAAACAATCTTATAATTTTTTTATGGATATCCCCATATATCATGATGTTGTCACTTATGTTTGATTTTATGTTTTATTTTGAATGACACATTTTAATTTTGATTTTACGTTTGTCCAACATTGACACATTCTTTAATGAAAAGGGAATTCAAGTTGTTATTCATCAAACTGATTTTTGCTAATGTAAACAGTTAAAGTTTGGGAGTTTAGATGGATGAGCATGAACATCATCATTGGGCTTGTTTCTTTATTAGAATTCCTCACGAATATTTGCTATGTTGGGGTTTTTTAGACATAATGTGACATATTGTCTCTTGACATTTGAAATGCTATATTTATTTAATTAGAATTCTAAATTTTAACCACCTAAAAGTTCTCATATGACCTTTTGGAGTTCCTAGAATTCTATGCTCTATGCATTTGGTTGGAGTTTTAAATACTTCATCAAGAGGATGGATTTGGAATTCCACCTTAAGGGGATCGGTTTTGGAGAATTTGGAATTCTTCTAAACATGAATCCTTAGATTTTTGGTAAAGAAATAGGGCCATTGAGTGGGATTGAGTTTCAACAACTAGCCACTGATTGATGGCAATTTCTTTCTATTTCCTTGCTTTCATGATTCTTGTTATTTCTTTCAAATGGACCCTACATCTAAAGTTAAAATTTGTGATATGCATCCAATCATGTTCGATAGTCAAAGTTTAATTACTTTGTTATAAAAACCCAATTGTGTCAAAAAATTACAAATTAAGATTAATCCTAATTCAATAGTAGTCTAATGTTTATTTGAACCATACATAACAAATTATTTATTTAGAAAATGTCTAATCCCTATTTGAACAAATTGAATAAGATGAGACTTGTCAAACATGTTATGATGGTCCATATTATTGTTTTGTAAAAAAAATAGCACATAAACTAATAAAAAAACTGTAATTGGCAAAACTAAAACTACGACCATCTTACTAGTAGCCTCACGCCAAACAAAATCGGCCACATTACTTAGGCTATGTAACTACTACAAGTGTGCTAAAGGTATTTACTAGCATCATAAATATCCTAATAGCAAATCATAATACTATAAAATTAATTTATTTCATTTAATTATAGATAATATTTTATGAAATGACAAGGTAACATATTTTGTGCGGTGCAAAATAATTTCACTTTTGCATTGCATCTTGACTAAGGCATCATCATAAGATAAATTATATATATTAAAGCTGCAAGAATAAAGGCTTCTGAAGGGTGCCACATAAGCACCTCTAATTTTTCTTTTTCCCTAGAGTGCCACGTTAACTTTTAAAAATTGACAGGTGGCATCAATAAATGGTTTTTCTAAAACCTCTCCCCACTATTTCTACATCATCCCCTATAATTTCTCCCTCTACACTCCTCTGTCTCATCTGTTCCATTTATTCCACAAAAATCTCGGTCATATTTCATTTATTTTTGTAAAATGTCTCCTCCACTAAAGTTTCTTTCTCCCTACTAAATTATCTCATTCAATTTTTTATTCCACTCTAAATTCGGTTTCATAATTGGTTAAGCACGGGCTTGACATGCCAGCCCTAGCAACAAAGCCTCATGTTAAGCCCTGGGCAAAAATTGAAAATTTAAGAATTGTAATTATAATTAAAAAAATATTTATAAAGAGAAATGAAAGGAATTAAATTAGTATGGATTATGAAATCCATTAAAATAATAACTTTAATTTTTAAAAGAAAAATACAAAAAGCAAAAATAAGAAACCATATGTTATTGAATTTAGAAAAACCCAAATAACCAATAAAAATAAGATCTTGCTATCCTTGGAAACAAAAAAAAAACAATGTATGAAAAAACCCTAATGAAATCCACAAAATGTGATTATAATCCTTTTGAAAAAAAAAAATACACAAATGATCAATTTGATCATGTCACATAATACTGAAAATTATTTATATAAAAAATGAATTTAGAAAAATAAAGTCATTTCAGTGGGCACAATATGTTGATAGGATAAAAAATAAAGTCCTTTGTTCTATTATTAGGCTTGTGCTAAGTTCAGGCCAACAAAACAAAAGTATAAAAAATATATATATGTATATATATAACTTAGGAATATAAAAAATTGAAAATTATGATAATTAAAATTTTATTAAAATAATATTGAAATGACAATATTTATAATATTCATAAGTGTGCAGGGTTGCATGAGTTTGAATCTACTAAAGTATATAATTTGATATTCTATTACTTCAGTTTAGCAATAACTAATTTAATATTTTTTATTCTTTTTTTACATGTATTTTTTTTTCAAATAGATGTTGTCAATTTTTCCATCACAATTGCCCTTTTTTTTTTTTTCATGAGTTTGCTCATCATCTTGTACAGTTCCTATCATAATATAAGTAGCCCACATTCTCTGTTTGAGTTAGAAATTTAAAGGAGATGATATATATTTGGATTTGTTGATCCATTCGTCATGGGATCTTAATGTTCACATTTTTTTAAAAAAATTAATGATTGGTCTTTTTTCTTGATATTAACACTCATACTTGGCCTTGAAATTAGCATCACGATAAAATGATAGGCAATGTTATAATTTTTATAAGTCGGTGCTTGGGTTGCTAGTTATTATATATAATAATGTACAGTAAATGTATTTAAAAAATCATATATTTCGGCCGTAGCCCGACCCTAGCTCTTGTTAAGGAGCGCGAGGGACTTGATATTATAGGTCTGCCATTAGCTCTAAAGGGTTTTGTCTCCACCTTTACGCAGCGTCGTCTGGTCCTTTGGCAGCCCTTGCCCCGCTCCCTATTGCTATTTATTTTGCCAAATAGAAGGGGTGCCCCGACAATCCCTCTAAGAAAAGGAATCAGTGAAGAAACGGATAGAGAGGAAGGGAGGAGCGGTGGCCGTCGTCATCGGTGCGCTTTTGTATCTCCGTATCTTTCTATCTCACTGGGCATATCTCCGAATTTTTTTGCTGTTGAAGTTTTTGCTTTCTTAATCATTCTCTTATTGGATCTGTTATGTTGATTTTCTAGGGTTTCTGAATTGTTTGCATTTGGATTAGGAGGTTGAGGCAGAAGAAGAAGAAGAAGAAAAAGAATGTCTTCTACCAGCGCTGCACGAAAACGGGCTTCCTCCATTCCAGATCGAGATCCAGGGGAGATTGTGGGTCGATTCATTTTCGAGAAGCACGTGTTGATTTATGCACTTGTAATGCTGGTTTTGCTCATTTGCAAATTGACTGGGAAACTTGGCCACATCCCAGAGCAATTTATAACGGAGCAGGTGAAGAATGAGACTGAAAGTTTAAGGGAGTTGATGATGATAAAATCTGCATTCTTTGAGCTGAAGAGTCTGGAAGATAGGCTCAACAACTATATTTTGGACAAGTTTTTGGCTCAACTTAAGGACACCAGGTCCAGTTTCTTTGATGCTGAAAAGGAGGATGTTATTGTTGACAAGGATGATGCTGATGGGCTTGGAGGGATGGATTATGGGTTGGATTCTGGTGATGCAAGAGTTGTTACTCACTCAGAGACTTTATATATGGAGACTAGAACTCAAAATAAGGTCCATCTCCTGGCACAGAAGATGTTGGAGCCAAGTTTTGGAGAGCCTGGTGAGTGTTTTGCCTTGAAAGGAAGCAGAGGGTTTGTGGAGATTGGGCTGAGGACAGCTATCATTCCAGAGGCTGTTTCTTTGGAACCTATTCCAGAGGTTATCTTCTTTTTCTTTCAAGTTAGCGTTTACTTGCCATGTACTATTTTGCCTCTGATGTCAATTCTTTCTTTTGTTGATTCTTGGATTGTTGTCTTTATGAAACTGTTTTATTTGCCTCTAAGAAAGCTGATGTCATTGTTTTTGGTTTTTTGTTTTATCATACAACACTCTCATGTTTTGCTTATTCGTCATAGTTCTTTTATAATTCTTTTGAAGCCATTGATAGTCTTCTTCTAATGTACTCATTCCCATTTCTACAATTCCTTAGTTCTATAAACTTGCCCCTTTAGTTGTAGTGACACTCAGTGATTGCATAAAAATCCACTAGCTACTCCACTAGCTCATATTTCTTTTAGATATTTATTTTCTTCATGTTCTTATTTATTTTGTAATGATGTTTTGGGATTAGATTTGGACCATCTATTTTTAGGGCTTTGTTTTGTCTTGTATAAACTCCATCATTCTCTTGGAGAGAGGGTTAATGAATGGATGAATAAATGAACTTCTTCTTCCAAAAGGCTTCCTTGAGATCTCTCTTGTAGGTTCTTCTTTTTGCCCACAAAGGGGAGTTTGGTGCGAAAGCAAGGTAACTCATCACTTTCGTCTCTACGTAATCTTCCCCATCGTCTCTTGTTAAGCCCATCTCAGATTTCCATGCCCAATGGAGATTTAGGTCTAGATCTCCAGATATTCTTCCCTTCTAGTTATTTCCATAACCCATCTTAAATTTTCATACCGAAGTGGAAATATAGATCTAGATCTGTACAACCAATGTAAACCTAATCTAACCCCTTTCAGCAGCCCTAATTCCAATCTATTTTATCAAACCTTTTTAAATGCCCTAACCAGACCTTCCTTCAAATCCTTAAGGATCATGGATATCTACTTGAGTTGATAGATCCCTAGACAAAATTGGAGGTTCCCATTCTGCAACCGATCCATCCCTCAAATTCCTTGAGGGCCCAATTGTAGGGTTGTCACAAGGCTTGGATTATCCCATAATTAATGGATTTAATTCGCATGGAATGGTGTGATTGGCTTACAATTTATAAATTCATTAGAATTGTTGATTTCTTCCACTAGTCCCAAATTGCACCCTTTAGGTTAGTTTCTCATCCCACATCAACTTGGTATTAGAGCTTAGGGTCGTCTAGGGATTGCATCTCATGCATTACATTAGTCGTTGTATGTCCACTAGGAGTGGTAAGGAACATCAGCCTCTAGTTTTCAGGATGGCAGGCACTTCTCAAGCCAAAATAGGCCCTAACCAACCCAGTACATCCTTAGAACAATTGCAAACAATCATGGAGTAGTTGGTAATGCAAGTCAATGCCCTACTGGCGTAGCCTCAAATCTCTGATCGAAGTGTAAATCATTATCCTAAAGGATTGATTGGATCAAATCCAAGGATGGATTCAGCCACTAAAGCACCCTTACAAGAGGAGAAACACCATAACTGATAAATGTCCACGAAAATTTTAATTGATTGAAGTAATGATGCAATCTAGGCCTCACAAGCAGCCCCTCTTCAAATTATATTAGGATTATATTATTTTTATTAGTAGATTTCTAATTAAATTGTTATTAGGGAAGTTTCTATTAATAGCGTATGTGTTTTGGGTGTCAGGATTTCTATTAATTTTGTTATCAGAGCTTTAATCGGGAAAGGATGCGATGGGGTTTTGGGTGTCGGGATTTGGGCAAATCGGTTCTTGAGTTGTCTGAGGGTGATGTTGGCAAGGGTTGGGTTTGGCAGTATTCGATTGGGTGACAATGATTGGATCTGGGGACGTTGGGGTTTAGAGATGTTGGGGCTTTTGGCGAATTTGGGGTTCTGAAGATGCATATTTGAGGCCTGTGGTGATGATCGGCCTTTATGGGTTGATTTTTGGCAACGACAATGAATGCCGGCAAATATCCGAGGGCGTGGAGGTTGCTGAAACTTGAACCCAAGATGGATCGCTCTTCGGCTCGGATACCAAATAATGCAGAACGAAATGGAGACGTGGGGCGGGCAAGATAAAAGATGGAGATACAGGGAAAAATTGGGCTCTCACCAAACTCCAGTTACAGGAGGCCTTGGAGATTCTGAGGAGAGCCTGAAGAAACTTGAGGAAGATCCCAAAATTTTTTCCTTAATCATCACTCAATAATTAAGCGAAATAGGCTTCACAATGCTTAAATAGAAAAAAGAAATAACTTAGGACTAATCTAGACCATCCAATTAAGTTGATGGTCACGATTAAAACATCTTATTAAAACAACTTAAAGCAAATAAAACCCTAAATAAACTAGGATAGGTGGGCTGGGCCCAAAGATGGGTCGACCCATTGGGGACCATTGGTTTGTCCTGCATCAACTTGCTTGTCTAATCCAAATTTTTTGCATGTTAAGTACTTCGAGACCTACTCAATAGATCTAGTTGAAGATTAATTTTTGCGTGATGCTTGACAATAGATTATGTACTTCCTATTTGTCATATAGATCATATCTCTGTTCTAGATCCTTAGTCATCCCAAAATAAGTTGAAAGGTATCCCTTGAACCATGTTGCACCTATCTCCCCCTTATTTTTATTATAGTCAATAGGAAGGGTGTGCAATATTGGTGTGAACACTTGCCTTTCTTCCTTCGAAGCAAGAAACATAGGGTGCTTAGATGCTCATGTTTCCTTAATTTCAACTTATTTGTCATCCCATCATAAACAATACTTTTCTTATGTTGCCCATTAATAAAAATGGTAGACCCAAACCCAAGAACAAATCTACCGTTCAGATCTAAGTACAATTCAGGGTGAGTTGACTTTGTTGGGTATCCACATTTCATGAAAACCTAAAAAACAAAGCTCTATGTTCGTTTTTATCAGTGAATATATTCAACTTTCCCTATCCTCTTTTCTGGATCATAGAAAGAATTCATTTTTTCTCTCCAAACTGTTTGTTTTGAAATGAGATGGCTAAGGGTTTATGGATTTTGACTTTTTGTTTATGTACTGTATGCATACATTATTTACTTCATGCATAGTATATGACTAAACACAAATTTTTATGTGCAAGTACCAGAGTGGTACTTGGGTACTCTTGGCCTTGGCCTGGCCTTATTTCCAGGAGGGCTTGGAAAAAGCACTCCCAATCCAACAATAACTTGAGTGAATTGGATTTCTTTTTCATTTTTTTTTTTTTAGAGATCAGGCCAGGTAGGCTCTGGCTTGGCTTGACTCAAGTGACAAGTGTTTTATCCATTTCAACACCATGGAGTTCCATCTTTGCTTGAGTGAGCTCTTTTTCAACTACTAACAATTTCCGTAGTATATGAGTAAACACAATTTTTTGTGTGTTCAAGTACCTGGGTTATACTTGGGTACTTAAGGCCCAAGTCTAGCCTTATTTCTAGGATGGCTTGGAATAGTGAAGCACGTATCCAGGACACTTTGAACATCTCCAAGGAGACCATAAACGATGACGTACCTAAAACGGAAAAACAGAAATTATACTAATCAACTCTGAATATTCTATGTGTACAATGTCATATAAATAAGAAAGAGAACTTAAAACCTAAGAAACCTAATTAAACTAGGAAACTAAATAATATAGGAAATTGAATCCTAATTACAACCCATTAAATAAAATAAAAATCAATGACATATGATTATTAAATAAAAAAAGCATAAATCTACTTTGGCCCTACATGTGTGGCCATTGAGGGCTATTTGCATCAAAAAGGTAGGCCCAATCATATAAAGAACCAGAGTGCATTGGGTACTTTTTTTGAGTGAAAATTAGCGAAAAGTCCCTCCCATGACACAAATCAAAGGCGCAATCCACAAACATTACCTCTAAGGCTTGTAGTCTCTGCCGCCTAGACTTATTGCAGGTCCCTAATTGACCGACTCATCTTTTTTCACGAATGATTTGCCAGCAACTACTTTTTTTTTTTTATTTCCAGGACTTTGAAATTCCATAACTTTTGTTCACGATATCAATTTTAAAAAAAATAGTATATTTGGAACCTATTCATCAAGACCTTTCAAGCAACACCCATGTTGCATATGAAATTCAAAAAAAAAAATTGTCAAAAATAAACTGAATTTTACCTCAAAACAAAACGAAACAGTTTTTGGTAAAAAGTTTAAAAGGGGTAGACCAATCTAATCATCTTATTTTTTATTTAAATTTGGGGAATTTAAAGTTTAGAATGTAGTCTTTCATATCCTAGAATTTCCGGTCAAAACAATTTCGAGAAGTTGGTTGACCAAGTTAAACATGCTGAATGTGACCTCAAAGCAAAACTAAATAATTTTTGGCAAAAAGTTTGAAATGGGTAGACCACTCTAATCATCTTATTTTCAATGAAATTTGGAGAATTTAAATTTTAGCATGTAGTCTTTTATATCCCAAAATTTCAAGTCAAAACAATTTCCGAGAGTGGGTGAACCTGAGGCTTAAATATGGGCCGTCAGTCTAATTGTGCGCAGAAATTCTACACAGAAATTCATATAAATTATATTACAAACTCAGATAAATTCTGATCAAACTCATATAAATTCAATTCAAGCTCAAATAAATTCTGATCAAACTCATGTAAGTTCATATAGGGAGGGTGTTTTGGACTTTTGAAATGCTTAAATTTGAAAAAGGACCTCTGCTTCTATGACAAAAGATCATGGACCTCTCGCCATATAGTGAAATGCTGAGGGACCTGTCACTGAATGCCTCTTTTTTTAAAGGTTAGGCTGGCTAGCCGAAATTGTATCGCTTGTTTGATTAATGATTCGGAAGTCTCCTATTGTGGGCTTTATGGGCTTGGCCTCTGTAGAATTTCTCGTGCTTGGCTAAACGAGCTTTATTATGAATTTAGTCTATTTTGGGGCAGCCCCTCTTGGGCTGGATTAGTTAGCGACATAGATGAGGCTGGACTTTCCAAGGACTTGAATTACTATGGTGGCAAAGATGGGATGTACGTTCCTAAGTTGGAACTCCCATTCCAACTACACCTACTTTCTCTTCTAAATCTTATCTTAAAATTAGAAAGTTACTAAACAATACCAATCAAATCGAACTTGTAAGAAAACTGTTACTTGTCTCAAAAATCCTAGTTAAATGGCTATCATGATGGACGTCTGACAGGGCCCAATGGGCTGGCATCCATCAAGCTTATTCACTGTTTCTCTTGCTACAGTATTCATTAACGTATTGAAAGGACCCATTGATCTGCAAATTCATGGAAACCAACGTGAGCAGTCAACACATGAGGCTCCTCGATGTAGTTTTTCACCAATTCGTTCTTCCTTGCCATAAAAAAAATTTTAAAAAAAATCCATCAATTTGTTCCCTTGCCCCAAGTTGTGATTCATTTGGTATATGTCTTGGGTATGTTGTACATCAGGGAGATTCATTTGACACCAATTTCATCTTAATTTTCCAAAGAATAAATCTTTTCCTTACATATTACATTGGTGTCGATGACCAGCCTGCTTGTTCTCTTACACAATGCCAATGCATATCTGAATATATCAGTGGTCACTGCCTTCACCTTTTGTTTCACACTACCCTTGGAAGAAATATAAAAATTCTCAAAAGAAAATTGTAGAAATGGAGTCATTCATTGTGATGTTTTTCTCCTTTTTAAATATATTTCATTAGTAAGAAAATTCATGAGGCTGATTATAAGCCGAAATCTATAATTAATGTCCCATATGATCTCAAGATATTATACTGGGTGTTTGAATGAACACCACCCCAAAGGATGGGACAAAGTAGTTTGTATAACTAGTGCAGATCACCTTTAGTTGATGCTGAAGGACCAAACAACATCAATTTTCCAATTAAAAAATTGATAATGTTCTTGTTTCAGTTTTAGTAAGGCTGTTCGCAATTTCTAAGGTTGATGGGACAATGACACATTTGGAAGATTAATGACTTTGTTCAAATGAATATTGATTTCAATATGGTGTGCCTTCCATGTGAGACCGGTTTGGATGGAACTCTTATTGAACCCACATATCGGCATTAATAAGAGTAGGTGAGTATCATTGAAAACGTAGTGTTCAGGTATAGTCCATGCAGCCATACAATTTATGTGTGTTTGTGCAGACAACATAGCACGATACTTTGCTTATGTGGAGGATTTGTATTTTAACATTGATAAGCATTGTTACACCATTCTCTATTAGCTTAATCTTTTAGAGTTAGTGTCTGTCAACGTGGTATCAAAGAGGGAGGTCGAGTGTTCAAATCCCAGAGACCATTGTGCCTTGTATTCTCCCACGAAGGGTTTGATTTCCATGCGGAGCCCCTATATTCTCCCAGGAAGGGTGTAATTCCCATGAAGGAGCCTGCCTTAATCTTTTAGAGTAAGTGGTTGTCAACTATTTGGATACTTTATAATGACCCAGGCCCACTATCCACATGATATTGTCTCCAAACCCCGATCTTGTCTATAGTTTCAAAAGGCGTCGTGTGTACCTAAGGTCATGCCACACTCATATACCCAAGCACGCTCCTCCCTAAGTGGGAGGGGTTGCATCATATGTTGGGTTAGACATATAAGCTCAGAGTAAGGACTTGGATATTTCTGATGCAGGATTTGGACAAAATCTCACGGTACTAACCGAAGCACTCTACCTTTACCCCCATGGATTCTCGTTTATTGGCTTACAATATCACTTGGTCTTGCCTCAAGGGATTACCCAGGCGTGGATTAGGGTCTCACATACTTGATCTTGTTTCTTGCCTTCTAAGAAATGAACAACTTTTAAGAAACATGCATGGTGCTGTTGTTGGCTGTCTAGCATCAGAGCATCCAGACCAGTCTACGTTAGCATATGCAGACAACATAAGTAGACATCCAGTCGAAAAGAAGAGACTCCAGTTGGAAGTTCCTTTGAGATAACAGAAAATGCCGTGGACAGCTACTAGGAAGATGTCTAGGATCATTCATAAATATGCACATGACTTTATTCATCTTGACCATGCATCTTTCTGAAATGAAGTAGATGCCACTCTAGGTAATGTGGAAAGAGTCTACCTAGCATAATGTTTAAGAATGTCTGAATTGGTGTATGAAATTGTTGATTACCAATGAGGAAATTATCCATTTGGGAGTCCTATTCAAGAAAATTATGTCCCTTGGAATATAGAACATAGGTTTACAGAACTGTCTTGAGCTTCCCTTACCAGTTGTCCAAAATTTCATGAAATTACACTGCGATATCTAACCCTTACTGAAACTTTACCATGAGTTTTTCGGCCCATAAAAGCTAGTTGAATGGGATCCCTATTACCTACCCCCAGTCTGGATACTTGTCTCCAAGATCTATAAAGACAAGCAACTGTAAGAAGTCATTTTTAAGTCATTTTAGAGAATCAAGGACCACGGTCCATTATCTGAGGTGCTTCCAACAAAGATTCTGGTATATCCAAGCCCCAAGACACATGAGCAAAGATCAGTGTTATGTATGACAATTTTGTAAATAAATGTTGTAAAGAGGAGGTGTTCAATTATTGCGATGGAATGGATCATGTCATCACGGACTGTAGAGAATGATCTCAGAATTGTGATTCACAGAGATATCATGAGAAGAAAAAGAAAATTGTTGGAATGGAGTTGCCTCATTCTATGGTCTGGATTCCTCTATAAATATATTTCATTACTATGAAGTCCCACTGGCCACTGGTTATTACAGAAAAAAAAAACTCTAATCTAATGTTAAATCCAAATTGTCTAATTACAATCATAAATAACCTACAAGATATAACAGTTAACAAAAATTTCAGGATATTGTAAAGAACCTCCTACATGGCAACACCAAAGTATGAGTTTCTTTGCCATATGAATGCTGGAATAACTTATGTACTCTATAAGGCTGTTGGACAGAGGGCATGTTATTCCTTAGTGGATACCCTGCCTAGATTGATTATTTTCATCCAAAATTCTGAGCAATAAAAGCTTCTCTATTTTCTCTAAAAATCGGCAATCTCTGTGGATTGGCTATCATGTTTCTGTAAGATCTGAATATCTTTCCCATGGTGGTTTCTTATGCCTGCATATCCATGAATCTCAATTGTTGTATTATCTGTCTGGTCAATGAGTATGCTTTCTGTCACAGGAGAATTTTACTTGCTAGATTCAAGCCCATGTAGAAGTGGGTTGCTTCTAACTCACCCTTGTTTATAAATATGACTCACAAAAGCGACCCTAGATATATGTTTACTTCTGAAGTGATGATGCCATTTGGTATCATGTACCAAGAGTCTGACTGGTTTACACTGATTGATTGATACTTTTGGTTTGGAAATTGGCTCTGCTTCTCTCTTTTCCCCCTTCTTTTACTCTAGAAATGAACTTGGATTATGTTTATGTCTTGGGCTACCCCAAAACTTGGGATTGAATGTTGGCAAAATGTATGTTATTTATTCTTATGAACATTTGGTGTGGCTTGAAAATTTGTAATTAAACATTTTTAAAAATGGAGATTGGACACTATATAAAATAGTGGCTTCTTATCAAAATATTCTTTAAAAAAGGATAAATAACCATCAGTATACTTCAGTAGCTTTCTTTTATTCTTCTTTTGAACAATCAAAGGTTGAAAGTTGTGTATAAAGATCTGCTGCCTCGCTCTCTTTTACCCCTTTCTTTTGGATTATCTTGAACTACAGATCGTGTATATCCTGTTAGAGGCTTATTTCTGTCATTATGGAACACTTGGCTGTCTTTGCTTCTCCAGTCATGTAGTTGTAAAAAGTCTTTCCTGATTTCTGGATTCCTATCCTTAAACGGTTAACCATTAGGAAAGACTATACTATGCTCCTAGTCTACTAAAATGGAAAGGAGTTGAAGTCTGCTTGTGGTATCTTAACTCATAGAAGCAATTCGTGAGTTCTTCTCCAGTTTGTGTTAATTTTAAAAATGTGGTTAATCTCTAATTCATTCTTTGACCTCTTTGCATGTATGTGTAGAGTGTGCATTCTGATGGATCAAACGCTCCAAGAAACTGCTGGCTTTCTGCATGGTATAAGGCAGATGACGATGTTGCTTCTGATCGGGTGGAAAAAAGCTATTTTCTGGCAGATTGCAATGCCCAGACGTTCAAAGTTGCTTCCACTCAGGTGGTTAACATGATCAGGCTTGAATTTCAGTCAAATCATGGCAGTCCGTCGTACACGTGCATTTATCGATTGAGGGTCATTGGTCGTCAACCTATTTCGTTTTAGACCCTGTTTGGATGTGACTTCAAGCTAAAAAGATTTTTTGACTGATTTTGGATTTCAATTTTGAAACCTCAGTGTACAGTCATTGCATATCTACTCATCTGATATAGCCAAAGAAAGTCATTTTTACCTGCTTAGCTCTAAAAATCAGAATTTTAAGTTGTTTGGGTATTTGTAACGCTCATCCAATATAGCAAAAAATGTTACTTTTACCTCCCTAAACTTTAAAACTCCATCTGGGCACATAAATTGTAGATGGTTAGAACCTAAACTGAATTGACAGTCACGGTTAGAGAAAAATAGTGATTCTTCACATGGGTATTCTCTGCACTCAGGTTTCTCATCTTATGGACTTACTGAATTTAATAAGGTGGACTTGTTGGATGTGTCAAACTTTATACAAAATATTTATATCCCCAAGACGTGAGCTTTTTAACATATACTTTCAGTAAAAATATCTATTGTCTAGCCTTTCTCTTTATGCCCACATGTCAAGGTTCGGTTGGTGGTAATTCAATGTGAATATGCGAGGTCAGAAATTCCAGAGAACAAACAATTGTTATCACATTATAATTTTGGGCTCCTTTGAATGGTGAGAATTCAGAAAATTAGCCTCATGAAATGTCATATTTGGCCTAAAGAATTCCCCAAGTTTTAGCTTTCAAAATGCTACATTGCAGTTTAGCATTTGTGAAATCCGGTGGAGCAACATTTGGAGTATTCATAAAAGTGCCATCGTGGGTGCTTGGAATTCTTGCACAGATGCCTTTTACTGTCCTCTAACATTCAAAACCAAAACATGTCCAAGTGAAATAGGAAAGAATGGCCAACAGCGTCAGAATATTCATGCATGGCTACCTATGACAATCAAAAGGAACAGCAGTGAGCCACAAAAAAGAATGCTTTATTACTCTCTCTCACTCTTCTATCTCCCTCCATCAGCAAGTAAAGCCTCCTCTTTCCCTCAACTTCCTTTCTTCTAAAGGAGACAGTAGAGAATAACAAAAGCCCATGGCAGTAAATCACAGTTTTAAAATGCCTTTTATCTGGCAAGGTCACCATAGCAGTTTGGCATGTTCATGGGTGATCAGTTTCATGGACTATCTCATACAACAATGGCTACATGACCAAAACACATCATGGCTCTTTACTTATTTTGAATGTTTAGAATATTCGAGATTCAGACTAAAGGAAGCTCACACACTAGTCAGTTGAGTCTGAACTTAGAAAATTCAAAGTCTTTAATTGGACCACCAAATCTCAATTAACCAGTTTAAAATCTGGGCTACTACTTTAAACCTACGCTCCTTGGCCTAATTTTATTTATTTATTTATTTATTTTAAATAATCATCATTATCATCATATCCTTTTCTATAAAATTCACCTTTGTGTGTTTCACACCTTTTTTTATCTAATATATATATGAATTTCAGGTGTTTCAATTTGGAAATTGAGGCTTAATTTGAAGCAATTGCTCTCTCAATTTCAATTTAACTCTCGAATTGGGTTTTGAATTTCTATTTTAACTTATCGTTTAAAAAAAAAAGATAAGTCTCATTGCAACTAGAACTCATCCAAACTCATTACGACATATCTACCCCATCAACAACCCTTACATCATCTACATCTTTCAAATTTCTCTCTCTCATTCCAGAAATCCTTCATGGGCCCCACATAAAAAATGGTTTGAATTACAAACATGAGTCCTATGGGGATTAAAGAAAATAAAAGGGGTTGATGGGGTTTGATGCCATGACAAAGCATGTGTTTGCAACTGTTATACTTGAATTTACAAGTCTCTGGGATTTTAATTTGGGGTTAACGACTTTTAAAATTGAAAATACTTTGATTTTGGGGTTAGAGATTTCTGATTTTTTTTTAACCATGGATCCCAAATTTGGTATTGGTGATTTCTGATTGAAAATAGGGTATTTTCAATTCTATCTAGGAATTTCAATTTAGGGTTAGGACCTTCTAGAATTGGGAGAAGTTTGCTTTTCGGGTTAGGGATTTTTGGAACTCAGATTAGGGATTATAAAACTAGGATTAGTAATTTCTAAGATTAGGAATAGGGTTTTCAATTGGCAATGTTCAGTTTATTTTTAAAGATGATGCAATTTAACACATTTTTTAATCTCTTTTCTATCTAAAAATTAATGGAAAGTCGAAAATATGTGAGTGTTTAAATTTTTATTATTAATTTTAATTTTAAGCTTTTTTTATAAGAATGATAAATTTAAGACATTTTTAACTTTATTTTCTATGTAAAAATAAATACAAACTCTATATTGTGATTTTTACATATAATGACAACATTCTCCCTATCGTTGACTATATGTAAGCATGTAGAATTTTTTTTTTAAGAAATAATATTTTGTCTTAGATATCAGATAGTCCACACATATCAAATAATTATTTTTATATCTTATTAAAAAACAAAATGATATTTTTATATAGATTCTATTGATCGTGCTAAACATGGGCTTCTTGATTGATCTATATAGGGGTGCTCATGGACCAAGTCAACTCGAGCCCAACTGGAGACCAACTTGCTCTTAGACAGGCTTTAGTCTTAGGTTTTGGTACACGGGCCAAACTTGAGCCTAAGATTCATGTAGGCTTAAGATACCAGCCGAACTTGGATTCAGTGGCAGAGAGCTTGAAGCCTGGCCCAACCCAGATGCATTACTTAACAAAAAAAAATGTCTTTATTAATGGGGATGAAAACTCAAACACATGCACTTTCTCACACACACAACCGTCCCAGCCAATTACAAGATACCAACGAGGCTCGGGCTTTATCCTTTTCAGGCAAGAGCCAAACGTTATGCCTATAAAAACGTCTACTATCATTCATTTATTCAATTCAAGTAGTTCAATAAATCTTTAATAAAAAAATTTAGAACATCACATATTAGGGATGATATCATTTATTATTTATTGTGTAGGTATATTTGAAGTATTTGGTATTTGTTGTATTAGATGATTGTGTAGTTTCAAGTATAATCTTTAGTTTTTTTTCTATTTCTTAATTAAATTCGTTTTTATTTAATTTATGGTCTTGATTATTTTAATATTTTTTTAAAAATGATAATATAGAAAAATGCGACTGTGCTTAGCAGGGGCTATGATGCTAGTGCAATTTAAAAGCCATGCTTTCTCAAATCTTCTGAATTAGCATTTAGATTCCATATTGATTTGTCATCTTTGGAGGTGGATCACAAGCAAGATAACACACTCTAAATAAATAAATAAATAAATAGGAGCTTTGATCCTTTGAGAACTGTCCTCACCCATATCTTGTGAGAACATGTTACAGGGCCATTTGTGGGTTCTATTTGGGAATGGAATTACGGGGATGGAAAGATCTATGGGAGACCATCTTAGATATCAAAGTTGGCCATAATCACATGCCCCTAACCTCTTCATCCGTAGCTTACAAATTCAATTAATTCGGATTAGTGCACACTCGATCTAACAGTCGTATAAATTTGGATCTTATCAAAACTCAAGGCGTGTAACCATTGGAAACGTTCCTGCGTATTGCAAGATTTAAATTGGGTGATAAATGAGCTTTACCTAGACTACTCCTAAAAAAATGATGAGAACTAATTCTCATATAATTATTTTCCAATAAATAGAGAGAGAGAGAGTTTGGAGTTGGTGCACTTTAGGATAAGGATTAACAATTTTAATTTGAGTCAATTTGATATAGGGTTTCTTTTTGTTATATATATATAATATATATATAATATATAGAAGGATATAGGGTTTTGTTTAGCCTTCATTCTCCGTTTTTACTCCTCCCCTCTCCTCACGTGTTGCAGTCGCTTGTGAATTAATTAATTGTTTGCATTTGGATTAGGAGGTTGAGGCGGCAGAAGAAGAAGGAGAATGTCTTCTACCAGGGCTGCACGAAAACGGGCTTCCTCCAGACCTCAGCCTCTTGACGCTGAGGTGGTTGTTCCAGATCCAGATCTTAAAGAGATTGCCGGGGAGATTTGGTCTCTATTCGTTGACGAGAAGTACATGTGGGTTTATGCACTTATGACTCTGGTGATGGTCATAGGCAAATTGACTGGCAAGCTTGACCACAACCCAGAGCAATTTATAAAGGAGCAGGTTAAGAATGAAGCGGAAAGTTTAAGAGAGTTGTTGATGATGAAATCTGCTTTCTTTGAGCAAGAGCTGAAGAGGCTGGGAGATAAGCTGAATCTGTTGGTGGACGACAAGTCTTCTGCTCAACTTAAGGACGCCAGGCCCACTTTATTCTCAAAGAATAAGAATGATGCTGAAAAGGAGGATGTTATTGTTGACAAGGATGCTGCAAGGATAGATTATGGGCTGCCTTCTGGCGATGCAAGAGTTGTTTCTCATTCAGAGGCTGTTACCTTGAAACCTATTCCAGAGGTGATCTTCTTCCTCTTTCAAGTAAACTTTTACTTGCCATGTATTGGTTTGTTTTGCCTGTCATGTCATTCATTCGTTCTCTTGTAGATTCTTGGGTTCTTTTCTCTATGAAATTGTTTTATTTGCCTCTAATAAAGCTGATGTCATTGCTTTGCTTATTCATCAAAGCTCTTCTATAATTCTATTGAAGCCATTGATAGTTATCTTCTAGTGTATTCATTCCCATCTCTACAATTCCTTGAAAAAAAAATTCATACATCAACCTCAGTCCTATAAACTTGCCTTGCCCCTTTAGTTGTAGTGACACTCAACAATTGCACAAAACTCCACTAGCTAGTCTGTTCTTGGGCCACCCACCGTGCAGTGATCTTATTTGCTTCACTGTATTGTTCTACAGTTGCCAGTGATCTTAGACATTGAAATCTATTAAATCCTGGTACGCAATCATTTTTTCTTTTGACTGGCTTCCAGAGTTCTAGGTTGCAATTTATTTACTCTCTTTCCCTTTTATTGATTTCTTTGTTAATGAGTGAAAAAATAAACTCAGGAGTACAGCTTGGGTATTTGTTTTTAAGTTGCCTATATTCAAGACAAATAACTAAGGAATCAACATGAGCCCTTGGGGTAATCCAAACTCTCTTGGCAAAGTTGATTGTCACTAACATTGCTCTCGTCCGCTTAGTATCCCTTCATGTACATGTCTTGTACAATATCGACATAACATTTAAGCATGCCTTTGTTCTTCAATATTCATTAAATTAGTTGCCCTGACACCTTCTTGTGAGCCTTTTGGAGATCAATAAAAACCATATGCAAGATTTTCTCCTCCATGACTTTTTCTACAAGTTGTCTTAATTTGAAAATGGCTTTTGTAGTAGATCTACCTGGCATTACAACCCAAACGGATTCTCTCAATCATCTGACTCACATCGCGAGACCTACCACATACACTCTTCTGAAGATTCATTATGCAACTGATAGGCATTACAGCTTGGTACTTTCACATTGTTGAAACTTGATAATCACCTTTATTTTTAGAGAAAGGGACTGCACTCTCCTTTCTCCATTTGTTGAGCATTCATCCTTTATTCAGATTTTTACTGAACAAATTGGTTAGCCAATCTAGCCTAATATTGCCCATGAAAGCCCAAGTATCTGTAGGTGTTACCGTATGGCCCTTAATGGTTATGTTTCTTCATTTTGGTTAGGGCAGTTGTGACATAGCCCTTATTAATGCAATTGGACTGTCTTGGCCTCAGAAATTCACAAACCAAAAAATATCCAGAAATTTCAGATTTACAGAAGCAAGGAAGGAGATAAATAAGTCTGCGCTAACCTGAACCTTAGATTTGCCACAAAAAAAAGAAAAAAAAAACATCTTATTTCAACATGAATTGCTTTCAATTCAATAGAGAGGAAGAATAACTAAAATACTTTATTCACAAGTCATTGATATTATAACTGAAGGGTATAGTTGAGTTGACCATTTATAGTTATAGCTATTGAGAAATTCCCCAGAAAGCTCTGGAATTCAATATAAACTTTTTTCAGCTCATAATAATAGAATGACTTTCCTAAATTATAGAGATGATATCCTACTCTAACTAGAATTCTTGAAACCAGGTAGTTCAGTCCTGACAGGTTTCCCTTTCAAGTATAGTCCTCTTGTACCATCTTACTCCTTTTAATGAAAGTAACCATTAAAAAAATGAGTGTCAAGATACAACCTAAAATTTCAACTTTGGACAAGCTCCATATTTATGTGGTGAAGCATCCCAAACACTACAATCACTCTTGGTTTAGGTGCAACAATTAGATACCAGTTGCAAGTAGAGCTTTGGGATCCTTTTCTTTGAAGGATGCCACCATGATAATGTGTTATCCACGGTATCCCCAGCAACGTATGTTACTTATTTGGCCGACCTTAGCAACATGATCAAAGAACAAATCATGATGGATATGAAAATACCTTCACTTTCCTTAAAGACAATATGAAGATTATTTAAGTCCAAACTAACTCTTAACTGTTTGGTAAATTTACTTTATTAGTAAAGTAAGGTGAATGGTCATTTCAAGAACCAATAAAATAAAAGGGGTCAAATTAAAAGTTCCATATTTGAAAAAAAATCTCAGCCTTTTCCCCCCAAAAAATAAAAAAAACTACTTTTTTTCATGTCACTAAATGACAAAAACCAAATTAAAAAAAAAAAATCAAAAGGCTATATTCTCATTTCACTAAATGACCAAAAAGGCATTACTTTTTATTTGACCCCTCTTCTTCTTTTATCACTTAATTTGACCCTTCACATCACTTCATTCTACAAGCAAAGTTACCAAATAGGCCAATGGGGAGGGGGACATGACTTGCATCTCAACACCACACAATTTATGGAAGAAGCTAACGAAACAGTGACATTATATGCTTTGCTAGGAAAGGAGGTATCTAATGGTAGACAGCTACTGAGAGAGATGAGACCACAGTTGTCCCATGAGATTCTTGTGCTATATTTAAGGGCTGTTTTATATACTCAAACTGCTGGAGGTGAGGATTTCTATAATTTGTAGAAATTATGTGTGCAGAATTTAACAGCAGGCAGGCTGAACTTTGGGCTTAATTAAAGGGTCAATGAAAGCCCAACTGCATTAGGGACCAGCACCTCATGGGTTAGTCAAGAGTGCACTACAAACTGGTGCTGTCCATTCAGTAAATGGGTGGGCCACTGGCCTGGGTCTCATGAGACAAAATGTCAAAGCTGTCCTGGATTTTCCAGCCAAGAAGAAGCTTCCTTTTCTCTGTTTCATTTCTCTCAAATAATTTAATCAGAGGGGAAGTTATTTTTCTGAGTTGGGAAAGTGTTAATTGAATTCTCTAGAGTTTTTTTAGAGAATTTCTCCATACTTTTAAATACATTATTGGTTGACTTCTATGAAATGAATGTCCAGAACTTAAAAAGCTTTGTTAAAACTCTCCATAGGGTTGAATACAGCTCTTCTTTGGATTGAGATTTCCCAGCATTTAAGTCTGTTTGGGGGTTAATTTTGTTTTCTCGTTGAATTTCAACTTCTGAAGTTTTTGTCGATATCTTGGATTTTCTAGTTTGTTAGTCATTGGGCACTTGATAGTCTGTTGAGGAGTGGGCTCACCCAAGGGGGAATATTGAAATGTATTGCCATTACCTCTACTAACGCCTCAAGATTTTGGTAGGAATGGCTAGCTAAGGAAATTTAATCCAGTCAACATTCTGACTAAACTAATCGGGGCTGCTTCAATTTTTTGATTAGGATAGAGCAGCTATGGGCTGTGCTAATCCACTAGATTCTATGTCGGTGGTTGAATTCCAACCATAATGCTTGAATTACATCCGAGATGCAAAATAGTGTTTATTTAAATGTGTACCCAATTTGGGAGATTTAAACTTTGGCATTAAGGGGGGTGTGATGTTGGATATTCTCCATGGAAGAAGTCCATTTGGAGTTTCTTTAGATGTAACAGCCTAACATTCTTCAAGAAGAGTGGATTGTTTTTTGGTTTGTTTTCTTCTTTTAGGATTAGTATATATTCAGCCGACCTTCTGCTGTCCAATCCAATTTTTTGCAGTTAAGTGACTTCGGGACCATTTTTTTTTAAGTGACATCGGGACCTGCTTAATAGATCTAGGTGAAGATTGATTTTTGCATGATGCTTGCCAATAGATTATGTACTTCCTGTTTGTCATATGCATCATATCTCTGTTCTAGATCCTTAGTCATCCCAAAATATGTTGAAAGGTATCCCTTGAACCATGTCGCACCTATCTTGCCCTTATTTTTATGGTCAATAGAACGGGCGTGCAATATTGGTGTGAACACTTGCCTTTCTCCCTTGTAAGCAAGAAACATAGTGTGCTGAGATGCTCATGTTTCCTTAGTTTCAACTCGTCTGTCATCCCATCATAAACAACGCTTTTCTTATTGTGCCCATTAATCAAAATGGCAGACACAAGCCCAAGAACAAATCCATGGCTCGGATCTGAGTACAATTCAGGGTGAGTCAACTTTGTTGGGTATCCACATTTCTTGAAAACCAAAAAAACAGAGGTATATGTTCATTTTTATCTATGAATATAATCAATTCTAAGATCCAAGCACTTCAAATTTCCCTATCCTCTTTTCTGAATCACAGAGAGAATCCACTTTTTATCTCCAAACTGTTCATTTTGTAATGAGATGAGTAAGGGTTTAGGGAGTTTGACTTTTGATTTATGTACTGTGTGCATATATTATTTACTTCATGCGTAGTATATGACTAAACACAAATTTTTATGTGTAAGTACCTGGGTGGTAATTGGGTACTCTAGGCCCAAGCCTGGCCTGATTTCCAGGAGGGCTAGGAAAAAGCAGGCCCAATCCTACAATAACTTGAGTGCCTTGGCTTGACTCAAGTGACTTATGTTTTGTACATTCTAACACCTGCAGTTCCATCTTTGCTTGAGTGAGCTCTGTTTCAAGTTTCAGCTACTAACAATTGCATAGTATATGACTAAACACAAAATTTTTGTGTTCAAGTACCTGGGTTATACTTTGCTTACTCAAGGCCCAAGTCCAGCCTGAATTCCAGGATGGCTTAGAAATGGCAGGCCCAATCATACAAAGAACCAGAGTTAATTGGGTGCTTTTTTTAAAGGTCAGGCTGGCAGGCCCAAGTTGTATTGCTTGTTTCATTAATGTTATTAGCATTCCAACACCACATACAGATCCATCTGTGCTTGAGTGAGTCTGTTTCAGCCACTAACAATTGCTCATTGTTCAATGTTGTGTTTAAAACTTTAATTGTAATGTCCTTAATAGGCAACTTTGGTGTGCCATATGTCCAAACCATAGGAACTTGAAATCTTGAATATATAGGAATTTCTGGTCAAATGATCTCCACCAAGAAATTATGAAATAGGTGTGGGTGGAGGATGTTAGGGACTGATGCAGTGCCGATAAGGGAAGAGTATCCAAAGACATTCCATCAAAAGGAGGATAAAACCAATAATTTTATTTATAAACGAAGTGATCCCTAAGGACAGATGCAATCCTTTATATAGATCCTAGATCTAATCCTATTTTGGAGACAAATCCAACCGAAATAAAAAGTTTAAAGCAATGAATAATTTTATGACAAAACTTTATAATTATTCTCATGTCTATCCCTAAAATTCAGCTACTACTAGCATAGAAGAAGATGACTGCATGATGCATGATTTGGAAGTCTCCTTTTGTGGGCTTTATGGGCTTGGAACTATGGCTGTAGAATTTCTTGGGCTTGGCTAAATGAGCGTTATCATGGATTTAGTCTATTTTGGGGCAGCCCTTCTTGGGCTGGATCAATTAGCGACATAGATGAGGCTTGACTTTCCAAGGATTTGAATTACCATGGTGGCAAAGATGGGATGTACCTTCCTAAGTTGGAATTGCCATTCCAACTACACCTACTTTCTTTTCTAAATCTTATCTTAAAATTAGAAAGTTACTGAACAATCCTAATCAAATTGAAACTTGTAAGAAAAGACTCTTACTTGTCTCAAAAATCATAGTTAAATGGCTATCATGATGGACCTCTGACAGGACCCAATGGGCTGGCGGCCATCAAGCTTATTCTGTGGCTTCTCCAGTACCATTCATTAGCATATTGAAAGGACCCATTGATCTGCAAATTCATGGAAACCAACATGAGCAGTTAACACGTGAAGCTCCTCAATGTAGTTATTTCACCAATTCGTTCTTCCTTGCCCAAAAAAAAAAAAAAAATCACCAATTTGTTCCCTTGCCTCATGTTGTGATGCATTTGGTATATGTCTTGGGTATGGTGTACATCAGGGAGATTCATTTGACATTAATTTCATCTTCATTTTCCAGAGAATTAATCTTTTCCTCACATTGTACATTGGCGTAGATGACAAGCCTGCCTTTCTCTAACACCATGCCAATGCATATCTGTATATACCCATGGTCACTGACTTCACCTTTTGTTTCACATTACCCTTGGAAGAAATATGTAGAAATGGAGTGCTTCATTGTGATGTTTTGCTCCTTTTAAAATAGATTTCACTAGTATGGAGTGCCACTGATTTGGGAAAATTACATATAAGAAAATTCATGAGGCTGATTCTAATCCGAAATCTATAATTACAGTCCCATATATATGATCTCAAGATATTATACCAGGTGTTTGAATGAACACAAACCAAAGGATGGGACTTGTCTTACAAAGTAGTTTGTATAACTAGTGTAGATCACCTTTAGTTGATTCTGAAGGATCAAACAACATCAATTTTCCAATTTAAAAAATGATAATGTTCTTGTTTCAGCTTTAGTAAGACTGTCGGTGATTTCTAAGGTTGATGGGACAATGACACATTTGGAAGATTAATGATTTTGTTCAAATAAATATTGATTTCAATATAGTTTGCCTTCCATGATAGACCGGTTTGGATGCAACTTTTATTGAACTCACATATCGGCATTAGTAAGAGTAGGTGAATATTGTCAAAAGCCTAGTGTTCAGATATAGCCCATGCAACCATACAATTTCTATGCGTACGTGTAGACAACATAGCACAATACTTTGCCTATGTGGAAGATTTGTGTTGTAACATTGATATGCATTGTTACACCATTCTCTATTAGTTTAAGCTTTTAGAGTAAGTGGTTGTCAACATGGTATCGAAGCGGGATGTCTAGTGTTTGAATTCTTGAGAATGTTGTGCCTTGTATTCTCTCACGGAGGGTGTGATTCCCGTGCGGAGCCCCTGTATTCTCCCAAAGGGTATAATTTTCATGAAGGAGCCTGCCTTAAGCTTTTAGAGTAAGTGGTTGTCAATAATTTGGAAACTTTATAATGACCCGGGCCCGCTATCTACATGATATTGTCCACAAACCCCATTCTTGCCAACAGTTTTAAAAGGCCTCATGTATAGTTAAGGTCAGGCCACACTTATATACCCAGGCACGCTCCTCCCTAAGCGGCAGGGGTTGCATCATATGTTGGGTTAGACTTATTAGTTCATGGTCAGGACCTAGATATTTCCGGGATTTGGATAAAACCTCACGGTGCTAACCGAAGCGCTCTACCCTTACCCCATGGATTCTCCTTTCTTGGCTCACATGATAACTTGATCTTTCTTCAAGGGATTCAAGGGATTACCCACGCGTGGATTGGGGTCTGACATACTCGATCGAGTTTCTTGCCTTCTAAGAAATGATCAACTTTTTAAGAACCATGCATGCTACGGTTGTGGGCTGTCTAGCATCAGAACACTGAGACCAGTCTACATTAGCATATGCAAACAATGTAAGTGGACATTGAGCAGAAAAGAAGAGACTCCAGTTGGCAGTTCCTTTGAGATAACAGAGAATGTGGCAGACAGCCACTAGGAAGATGTCTAGGATTATTCATAAATATGCATATGACTTTATTCATTTTGATGATCTTTCTGAAATTAAGTAGATACCACTATAGGTAATGTGGAAAGAGTTTACCTAGCATAATGCAGAAGAAGGTTTGAATTGGTGTATGAAATTGTTGATTACCAATGAGGAATTATCCATTTGGGAGTACTATTCATGAAAATTATGCCCCTTGGATGGAATTTAGAACATAGATTTACAGAACTGTCTTGAGCTTCCCTTACCGATTGTCCAAAATGTTTATGAAATTACACAGCGACATATAACTCTTACTGAAACTTTACCATGAGTTGTTCAACCCATAAAAGTTAGTTGAATGGGATCCCTATTCCCCACACCCAGTCTGGATACTTGTCTCCAAGAACTATAAAGAGGAGCAACTAAGATGTCGTCTTTAAGTCATTTTAGAGAATCACGGACCATGCTCCATCATCTGAGGTGCTTCCAACAGAGATTCTGATATATCCCAGCCCCAAGACACATGAGCAAAGGTTGGTGCTATCTATGAACGTTTTGTAAATAAAGGTCATGGCATCACAGCGTCTAGGGAATGATCTCAGAATTGTGATTCGCAGAGATATCATGTTCTGTCTTTGATACCCTGTGAAGAAAAAGAAAATTGTTGGAATGGAGTTGCCTCATTCTATGGTCTGGATTCCTCTATAAATAGATTTCATTACTATTAAGTGTCATTACAGATAAAAAAAACTATAATCTAATGTTGATTTCAGTCCGAATTCTCTAATTACAATCATAACATACAAGATATACCAGTTAATAAAAATAATTTGAAGGATATTCTACAGATCCTCCTGCATGCTGATACCAAAATATGAGTCTCTTTGCCATATGAATGCTGGAATAACTACTGTAATTTATAAGGCTGTTGGACAGCAGCATGTTATTCCTTAGTAGATACCTGCGTAGACTGATTATTTTCATCCAAAATTCTGAGCATTAAAATCTTCTCTATTTCCTTTAAAAATCAGTGATCTGAATATCTTTCCCATAGTGGTTTCTCATGCCTGCATATCCATGAATCTCAGTTGTCGTATTAGCTGTCAGGTCAATGGGTATGTTATCTGTCACAGGAGTATGTTATTTGCTAGATTCAAGCCCACGTAAAAGTGGGTTGCATCTAACTCACAGTTGTTTAGAAACGTAACTCACAAAAGTGACCCTTGATATATGCATACTTTTGGAGTGTGATGCCATTCGGTATCATGTATCAGAAGTCTGACTGGTTTACGCTGATTGATTGATACTTCTGGTTTGGAAATTGGCTCTGCTTCTCTCTTTTGCCCCCTTCTTTTCCTTTAGAAATGAAACTTGATTTGGATTATGTTTATGTCTTGGGCTACCCCAAATTAGCAATTTGGGGTTGAATGTGTAGAAGAGATCGACCTAACCCGGGGTCATTTGGACATGCCAATGAACCCGGGTCAGATTGATCTCTTCTACAGAATGTCGACAAAATGTTTGTTATTTGTTCTTATGAACATTTGGTATGTGTGGCTTGACACTTGTAAGATTGGACACTATATAAAATAGGTGTCCGGTCCGGATCCTCTTGAGTAAATCCCCCAACGTCACCTGATCAGTGGGGGATTTCCTCACTTAATCTCAATTCATAAAATAGTGGCTTCTTATCAAAACATCCTTTAGAAAATGAAAAATAACTAGCAGTATACTTCAGTAGCTTTCTTTTATTCTTCTCTTGAACAATCAAAGGTTCAAAGTTGAAAAAAGATCTGCTGTGTCTCTCCTTTCCCCTTTTCTTTTGGATTATCTTGAATTACAGATCGTGAATAGCCTGTTTGAGGTTTACTTCTGTGATTGTGGAACACTTGGCTGTCTTTTGCTACTCTAGTCATGGAGGTTGTAAAAATTCTATCCTGATTTATGGATTTCTGTCCTTAAACAAATAACTATTAGGAAATACTATACTATGCTCGTCGTCTCCTAAAATGGAAAGGAGCTGAAGTCTGCTTGTGGTATCTTACCTAATAGAATCAATTCATGAGTTCTTCTCCACTTTGTGTTAATTTTTAAAATGTGGTTAATCTCTAATTCATACTTGGACCTCTCTGCATGTATGTGCAGAGTGTGCATTCTGATGGGCACAAGAGGGATGCAGATGTTGCTTCTGGTCGAGTGGCAAAAGCTATTTTCTGGTAGGTTGAAATGCCCAGACGTACAAAGTTGCTTCCACTCAGAGGTTGACATGATATGAGGCTTGAATTCCAATCAAATCATGGCAGTCCTTGCACACGTGCATCTATCAGTTGAGGGTCATTGGTCGTCAACCTATTTCGTTTTAGAGACTGGGTTGACTTCAAGTTAAAAAGATATTTTGACTAATTGTGGCTTTTCAATTTTGAAACCTTAGTGTAGAGGTATTTTATTTCTACTCATCTGATATAGCCAAAAAAAAAAAATGTCAGTCTTAACTGCTTAGCTCTAAAAATTAGAATTTTAAGTTGTTTGGGTATCTGTAACGGTCATCCAATAATTACCTCCCTAAACTCTAAAAATCCATCTGGGTGAGAACCTAAACTCACATGGGTATTCTCTGCACTTAGATTTCTCTTCTTTTGAACTTGCTGAATTTAGTAAGGTGCAGCTTATTTAATTGACTTGTTGGATGTCTCAAAATTTAGAGAATTTTCCCCAGAAAATCCTTTTGGAGCTACTCTATACTAAAAATGACTCCAAGACATAATTCTATCATAATGGTACCAATAGTCCTTTTATATTTAAAATTTTGAAATCTGAGTTGGGCGGATATCCCTGCTTGCCCACATAAATGAATGGGGATATCTCCTCTCATTTATGGTTTTTTTTTTTCTTCTTCCTCTGTTCGTTTTCACAAAATAAACTTCTTTCCTTATCTTTATGTCGAATCAGATTTCACCCTAACTGATGTAGGGACACCATCAGATTGGGTCACTTGTAAAGCACGTGATTTCATTTTGGCTACCGACTCACTGTATGACTAAGTGCGCAATCATGTGTTCGATCTAGACCATCCAAATTGTTTATTGTATCTGCCGCTATAGTATAGTCCAGACAGGAACGTTTGAATTTGCTTGTGACATTTGGACCATTAACCACTTTTCGTATGAACTGTCGGTTTGATAATTTCCAATTGGATTTTAACTTTTTTGGCTTTTCGAGAGAATAGTTTTTCACTTTTTTGACTTTTTATTGGATTCTAACTTCTTAAACCTTGCGAAGGGTAATTTTAAAGAGTTCGATCGGGGGCCTAATTTACCGAGTTTGATCGGGGACCTAGGACTCCGGTGCAGCCGTGCAGGAGCCGGCCTTTTAATAAAATAGAGTAACGCCTCAGTTCCTCCAATGAGAGTTCGTCACGTGGATTATAAAACGTACAAGAGGGGGTATTTTTGCCTCCTCTTCCTCCTCCTCCTCCTCCTCCTCCTTTTTCAAACTCAAAAAATGGACCCCAAATAAAATTTTTTTTTTAAAAAAAATACAGGATTACCGATTAGAAGCACCCTTCCTAATAATCCTAGCTGCATATGAGAAGAAAGTGAAAGCTATCTCTTTGAAGGAAATGAAGAGATCTAAAGTTTTGAAGGTGGTTGGAGAAATGAAATGGAAGGGTTTGGGTTTAATATGTGGGTATGGTAATTTGGACATAGGTTGTTAGGTTCGGATTTGGGGTTTAGTTGGAGGAGGAAGAAGAGAAAACAAGCAGAGGGCAGGATAAGAAAGAAAAGAAAAAAATGAACAGGGATATCTCGGCTATGTACATGGCTGAATAAGGATATCTTCATCCAACTCAGATTTTAAAAACTTATACAAAAAAAGTCCCCTGTAACTTTTATAATGGAATCATGTCATTAGAGTTCTTTCGGTATAGAGTAACTTTAAGAGGATTTTCTGATAAAACCCTCAAGTTTATACATGCAAAATTTGTACATCCCCAAGATGTGAGATTTTTAACTTACTTTCAAAATTTGTGATATCCATTGACTAGCCTTCCACTTTATATCTACACGTCAAGGTTAGGTTGGTGATATTACAATGTGAATTTGCTAGGTTAGAAATTCTAGAGAAGAAAAAATTGTTGGAAAAAATTATTGTCACCTTATAATTCTGGGTTCCTAGTTTGAATGGTGAGAATTCAAAAAATTAGCCTAATGAAATGTCACCTTTGGCTACATTGTACTCTAGCATTTTTGAAATCAGGTGGAGGTAACATTGGGAGAATTCATAAAACTGCCAACATGAATGATGCTTAGAATTCTTGCAAAGATTGATGCCTTTACTGTCCTTTAACATCCAAAACCAAAACATATCCAAGTGAAAGAGCAAAGGAGTAACCAACAGCCTAAGAAAAAACCAAAACGTGTCAAAGTGAAAGAGGAAAGAAATAAACAACAGCCTAAAAAAATTCATGCATGGCTGCCAATGACAACCAAAGGGAAACGCAGTGAGCCAAGAAAAGAATGCTTTGTTACTCTCTGTCTCTTCTATCTCGCTCCATCTGCAAGTAAAGCCTCCTCTATCCCTCAACTTCCCTTCTTCTAAAAGAGACAATAAAGAAAAATAAAAGCCCAAGGCAGTAAATCACAGTTTTTAAATGGCTTTTACCAGCCTTTTCGGCAAGGTCACCGTAGCAATTTGGCATGTACATGGTGATCAGTTTAATGGATTATCCCATACAACAATGGCTACATGACCAACACATTGTGGTTCTTTACTTATTTTGAATTTTAGAATGTTAGAAATTCACTTTGGTAGTCCACAAGCTAAAGGAAGCACGCACACTAGTGAGCTGAGTCTGAACTAAGAAAATTCAAAATCTTTAATAGCCTTGGAACTCCAAATTCAGATTAACCAATCTAAAATTTGGGCTGAACACTTATAACTACTATTTTAAACCTATGCTGCTTTGGCCCAATTTTATTTATTTCTTTCTTTTTTTTTTTTTTTTTGTTGTTGTTAATAATCATCATATCCTTATTTGTAAGATTCACCTTTGTGGGTTTCACTTTTTTATCAATGTTATTTGAAAGGCATGCTTTCTCAATTCCAACATCTTATCATATTTTCCTCTTGGCTTCATTTTAAGTTTTTTTGCCTCTTCGTATTGGTTCATGGAACTTGTAACTCATTAATATGTCATATGATAGCTTTAGATGTTGCGGATGCACAGATCAGGATTATATGGCCGCTACAAATCTGATCAAGACAATGTTAGCTTAGATCGAGCAGCTAATGCATAGATCCATAACTCTCTACGAGAGATCAGTCAGGTGGAATTCACTTTTCACGATCTCAAGGCAAGAATGAACACCCTTAATGTGGAATATGGTAATGGATGATTTAGCTCCAACCTTTTGGTTATGAGTATTGAGATGCTCTACAACCACCTAGCCATATCTATTTATAGCATCTCGCTCAGTGGACGATGAACTCCTAATTCAAGTTAGAATACGATAAGGATGGAGAGTTGTATCAAACTCTCTCAATTTTTGAGTCTTAAGAAGATTAACACATCCTCTCTTTATTCAAACGAACTCTTTGTGAGGGTTATCTCTTGGTATTGGTGCTACCCATAAGTGGGCCCTATCGCAAATACCAACAATTTCTCACTCGCACCAAACAAGATTAATCTCATTAGATTCAATCATCCATCATCAAAATCCACAATATATATATGTATCTAAAGAGTGGGACCTCTACAATACCTATTTATGGAGAGAATGTAAACTAAGTCGACATCTAGCTAGAATACACCAACTCACTGACACACTAGTCTGCCCTAGACGGTTGCATGACCACACCATTTTGAATTTGAACTCAAACCCTTAAGTCAGGTTCAACCCACATAATATGCTGATTCAACTTCTCAAGAAAAATTATTTTGCAAATATTTTTCTTAAAATAATATATTTGCATATATAGATAATTTTAAAAATTATTTGCTTAAATAAAATTTCAAAATACTTATTATAGCTTGGGCTTATAAGTGTTTTAAGTACGTATAAATAGGAGTGTGATGTCAAGGGTCCTTCCAATGAACTTATGAAGGTCGAAATGAACCAAGCAGCTTTCCTAACACGGCGACTCATAGGCTTCCATGTTGCGATGGGAGATCCGTAACTAAAGTAGCATTACCCATCTCATCTTTCCAATGTAGAGGTTAGTATATAGGTACAAGAGCCTTAAAAATTAGATTACACAATAACTAACTCCATGCTCAAGAGTTACCTATGGGACTAACTGTCATACAACAATTAGGATTGTAGGATATCGTCACATTGCTCGTAGGTAGGTCCTTAAACACCCATGTTCGTAGACATAAATTGCAGTGTGAAATTGCATTAGCTCCACAAATGAGCCCATGCTAATATTGCACCGATTCACTACTGTGCAAGCAGGTCGTCACAAATGCAACAACGCTTGGTTTCAAAACAGGCTATTAGACTTACTAGGGTGTAGTTTGTCTAAAGAATAATGCCAAGTCTCATTCAGTTTTGTGATCTACATCAGCCCAATGCACACAAGAATGAGTCGGCATTCCATACATTTGTATGCACCAATAAGATCCGCGTTGGCCTAACTGGCATATTACACAAATGGATGCACCTCATCCTATCAGTTACTAAGACATCAAAGGTGGTCTTTATTCGTGCGAGTGGATGACCAAGCCTGTTTAGTGCCACTCATGTATCTTAACACATGCCATTCTGTGTTTGTTGCTAATGTAATATAAATGATATGATATGCATGAAAAATGTAAAAAATCATACATGTTTTCCATCAAAAAAACAAGAAATTGATTTATTAAGATAGCTCCAATACACTCCGACTGAAAAAAAAAAGAATTATATAAAATGCATTCCCATGCGCTTTACATAAATCACAAATAACTCTCGTACTAAGGGTTTGCTCAATGGATCAACAATCATTTCCAAAGATGGCACATAAAATATTGCCATCTCTTTTGCTTCTACTTGTTCACAGATGAAATGTCACTTTTCCAAAGATCATGCGAACAGAAGAAAATCTCACCATAGGGGAGAAAGTCTCCTCGTAATCCACACATTCTTTCTATGTGGATCCCTTAGCCACAAGCTTGGCCTTAAATTTGTCAATGGATGTAAGGCCCCAACCTTAGATAATTATGATTTATAGTAATTAAGTTGGTTTTACTTTAATTAAGATGTTATTAGGTTAATTGAGCCCAAGTCTCAAGAGATTTGGGTCATGGATAGGTAGTTGGGTTGGGTTCGAACCTTATTAAGTAATCCAGGACCTTTCGTATTTTGTATTTTCATGGTTTTGCATCAGTAATGCATCATATTAGTTGCATTGGGTGAATCTCATCTTGTGGAACATTTTCCATGTTTGGCCTAACTTCATTTGGACCCATCTCAGCCCATTGTAAGCCCGTTAATTCATAACCGGAAATATATAGAAACCAAGAGGGCTTCTTTGCAATTTCCTGAAATTTCAATCCTTAAAAACCTCCAAAACCCCATCAACCCTTTCTTCCTCTTATTCCTTCCTTGTTGCAGCCGGTCCCTTCTCCTTTCTCCCATCATCTTCTTTCTCCTCTAGTTCTCATTCTTGGTGATTGGAGACTTGCATGCAAGAAGATTGGGTTCCTCCTTCTTCCTCCTTGGACTTCTTGCTTTCCTCTTTGGTCTTTTTGCTCTCATCTTGAAATTAGGGCATCATCTTCTTCATCTTGTGTAACGATCCAGTACCAAGAGTAAAGAATATAAGTAAGAATCCGTCCTAAACTGTCGAAGCGCCTTGGTAGCTCAACTGGTTAAGATCCCGGCTGTGCCTCGGGTGAGATCAGGGTTCGAGTCTATGCAAGTACAAAATCCCCGCCGCGTACTCTGAGGGTAAGACAGCGTCTTTTGCCCGCTCTGAATGATGAGTTAGGTGAAACAATACCTTCTCAAAATGAGGAGGCGCCTTTTGGGGACAAAACCATGAGGACTTCCATAAAAACTATAAAGTTAAGCGTGCTCGAGTCAGAGCAATTTCAGGATGGGTGACCTCCTAGGAAGTCCAAAGCGGACAATACCTCGATGGTGCGGGGCGGGTTATTACAGATGGTATCAGAGAAGGGGATGGCTCTCCTCTGAGTAGTGGCGGCGTTTGATGCCCCCTTTGGGTGACCTCTTGAGTCCGTGTCCTAGCTAGGGGCGGGAGCAAAGTCCCACATTGCTTATGAGGCCATCTTCGGTCCGATATGTGTGGATATGGGGACATATCCCGTGGAAGCTGGTGGGCCTGTAACGACCCAGTCCCAAGAATAAAGAATATAAGTAAGAATCCGTCCTAAACTGTTGTAACACTCCGACCCAGCTTGACCTCGTTTAGTAGCTAATTAATCTTGTTTTCGTTGCTAATCGTGTTTTGTTTGTGTTTTTATTTTCATTGCGGGTCATGGATAGGTAGTTGGGTTGAGTTTGACCTGGATTAAGTAGACCAAGCCCTTTTTCGTAATTTTAGCTTTTCTAAGACATTGTCATTTTTGCATCATCTTGATGTCAACACGTGTCTTTCGTTGAGCTCGTTAACTTTCGTAACTACGTCGTTTGCAACCGATGTCATGTGATTCCATTGGACCAGGATTTGACTCAAACTGAAAATAGGATTCTAACTTGGACTTCATTGCAAATTGGACCTCCCCATTAGCTAATATAACTTCATCCATCGACTACAAGCTCGTTCTCTCTCATTTTCCTCACTGTGCACGTGGAGTTTCTCTCCTTCTCTTGAATTCTCTCCTCCATCGACCACCTCCATCGATCAAGCTCAATTGAGGAAGTTGGTTCTTTGCATGTGAGGTGAGTTGGAAATCCTTCCATCTCTCTCATCTTCTTTCTCTATTTTTTCTCCTTCTTGTTTCCTATTGCATGGTGTGTCTGTGCTTTGAAATTCTTCCCATTTCTCATGCATGCATGTTGTTTTAATTGGTGTTAAGTTGTGTTTGGACCCAAGGACATCAGGTGTGCAATTGAATTCAAATTGAGGCAAGTATAACCATAACTTGTAAGAACCCATGTTGGTATGCCTTTGATTTTGGTTAGTTCACCTGAAGTTGTATGGAAAAAGGTGTTTACAGCCCATTTGATTACTACTTTGTCTATCTCCATTTGCACTTCTGATGGTTTTACAGGAGTTCTGTACGTGCTTCAGAACATTGTTTTCGTGCAGGTACGGCTAAGCCGTATGTCACTTACGGCTTAAAGTCCAGAGAGGGTGAAAATCCAGTTTTCCTCTACGGCTAGGGCACGGCTAAGCCGTGTATTGCCCTACGGCGAAGCCGAACCTCAGCCGTGGCCCAGCCGTAGATCAATACAGGGTGCATTTTTCTGAATTAACTGAGAGTAACCAAATTGACAGACCTTCTACGGCCCAGCCACGGCTAAGCCGTAGAACACACACGGCTAAGCCGTAGCACACACACGGCTGAGCCGTATCCACACTAGACTAATGAAAAACAAGGATAGGTGTAAGGGAAATACCGATATGGCTTTCATAATAGAATGTAGAGCACATAGACCTGCCCAACGGAATGTGATACAATGCGTGAATGATCTCGAGGGCTGCGAATCATTTATGTTCGTTATCCGGATGTCAAGCACCTCCCCATGGGTGTTGGTTTAAGGGACTTCGGTGCACTATTCGATTCAATGCAACACTAGACAACGGTGCATCGAATAACTTAAAACTACATCATCATGCACGGTTAGAAACACCGAATAATTAGATTAGAATTGGTTTGTAAATAAAGATGATCCGATTTCGCATGATTTGTTGCATAATATATTGCATTCGATCATTGATCTCAACTCTCTGATATGATTACTTGTGTTCCGTTACTTTCACATTGTGGTTCTTTACCTTGAGTATGCATGTATAATATGTTCACTCACAGATATGCACGTATGATATGTTGTCACGATCTACTCAGGGTTTCATGATTGACTCTGTATGGTCAGGCACTACTTAGCCTCAGCCTTAGGATCCCGACGGGGTGAATTTGGTATAGTTTATATGGCCTTGCTGCAGTAAGGAAACGTCTTGGGGAACCGGACCCCAGGAAACTGAGACCCATTGTACCCTGGCCCGGGCAATGGTGTTCTTTGCACTATATAAGATCCCTCTTTTGGGAGCATATGGCAATGTAGTAGCCACTAGTTATGTACACAGCATGTGTCCATTGATTCGCATAGCATATTTCCTTCTTGCATGACAGCCTAGTATATGAAATTGCCTTATTTAATTTACATGATGTTTTTTATTCTATTAGACACGACGTGTGTTAACTTGCTATGGGTTATACTTTGCTGAATCGTCGTATTCACAGTTGTTTTTGGTGTTGCAGGCCCAGATACCCCTGTCGAACCCTCGCCGGTCGGCCAGACTCCAGATGAGACCCCCGAGGCCCCATCAGGCCTAGAGGAGTGGATGTGATCACTCCACGGGAGAGTGTTCTTGGCATGCATGGCATTGGAGTCTTGTTTCTTGTTTTGAGGAGCCTCATACTTGTATCTGTCACGACATGTCATGATTGTATATATTCTTTTGTTTTTTTTTTTGTAAGACCTTCGTATGTAATTATGTCAGTTCTTTCTTGGTATTCTCTTCTTGCACTGTTAGTTTGATGTTTCTGATATTTACAGCTTCCGCGTACATGTTTGGCACGTGTGAATGTTCCCTTGTGCGTGTGCATTTAGACTCGGTCTACGTGTACATGCACGGGAGTACGTGTGTCATTAGGTTTGGCTTTTGCTAACCTCCGAACCCTGGGCTCGGGTTGTGACAACTGTCGAGGCGCCTTGGTAGCTCAACTGGTTAAGATCCCGGCTGTGCCTCGGGTGAGATCAGGGTTCGAGTCTATGCAAGGACAAAATCCCCGATGCGTACTCTGAGGGTAAGACAGCGTCCTCTGCCCGCTCTATATGATCAGTTAGGTGGAACAATACCTTCTCAAAATGAGGAGGCGCCTTTTGGGAACAAAACCGTGAGGACTTCCATAAAAACTATAAAGTTAACCATAAAAACTATAAAGTTAAGCGTGCTCGAGTCAGAGCAATTTCAAGATGGGTGACCTCTTGGGAAGTCCAAAGCGGACAATACCTCGATGGTGCGGGGCGGGTTGTTTCATGTTGCTTATAGAAGAGTTGAGGTATGGAATCCCATATTCTTTTAAGTTATTGAGCTTAATAAGAGTCAAGAGATTCAAGTCCTAAACATGCATGCATCTCATTTTCGTTTTCCTTCATGCATATGTTAGATTCTTCATTAGAGGAGTCTTATTCTTCTTCTAACCAAGGGGCAAATCAGTTTGGGTGAAGCACTAAGCTTAAGGCAAGTATAAGGATACATTTTCTTGACATGTATGGCTTTATTCTTTGATTCTTGATGGATTTTGTGATTTTACCCATTTTACAACTCAAAGGAAAATGTATGGATTCATTTGTGATTTGAGATGATTTTTGGTAAATGAAGTAATATTGGCCCTTAGGGAACCCAAGAGTGTAATATGGAAGTATTTAGAATGATTTGGTTGCAGGTGGAAGAGGGACTTAGAAGAGAGAACCCATTAGAACCCAAATGCATTCGTAACAGAGTGTTTCAGGGCTGACCGGTCGGTCCTGTAGCCAGATTGGTAGAATTACCTTGCGGGTAGTCGACTGGTCGGTCACCCAACCCAACCGGTCGAATTTCCCTTCTGGGAGTGACCAATTGGTCGGACCCATATCCGACCGGTCGGTTAAGCCTGACCTGTAACTTTTTATAGAAGTGTTCCAAAATGAATTCTATGCTTGACTATGGACTTTCCATAGTCTATGGGATAGCCTAATGATGGGTTACTCCCTTAAACCTTGGGAAGAGACCGAGGTATCCACCCACACTTATTATAAGCCGTAGGTTCAACCTAAGACCATAGAGGACCATAGAATTGGATCCCTTCCTACCCCAAACTAGCCCAACGGTGAACAAACATAGAGGAGAATGAGTGTTGAGTTGTCACTCTTTTCTTCTTGATTCTCCGGTTAGTTTTCAATGTCACGTCGAGGGTGTTGGCATAAGGTGAAGTGCCCTTTGTATATACATGAAGTAACACCAAGAATGGTAATACTGGGACACCGAACGTCTTATGAATACACCGTATTGAATGACCTTGGAAACCGGGATTATCTAGTGTAACACTCCGACCCGAGTTGACCTGGATTAATGGGTAATTACGTGTGCTTTTGTCGTTAAGAGTGTTTTGGCTTTTGTTTTTATTTAGTTTTGAGTCTTGGAGAGATCGTTTGGGTTGAGTTTGACTTGGTCTAGGTAGTTCGAGCCCTTTTTCGTAATTTTGGCTTTTGATTGACCTTGTCAGTTTTGCGTCATTCTGACGTCAGCGCGTGTATTTCGTTGAGCTTGTCGATCTTTGTAACTGTCTTGGATCCGACCGATTCCGTTTGCTCTCGTTGGACCGTCATTTGACTCAAACTGACATTTGTGTAAGTGACTTGGACTTATATGTAAATTTGGACTCATTTTACTTTAAATATCCCACCAACTCCCTGTTTCTCTCTCGATCGTCTCTCTCGCTCTCAGCTCGTCTCTCTCTCGACAGCTCTCTTTCTCTCCTTCTCCTTCTCTGTTTCGATTGCTTGAGGGAGGAAGAAAGGAGCTCGTTTGCGTGTCTTTCCCGGTGGACTGAGCCAAGCAACGAAGTGATTTCCATCTGTGAGGCAAGTATAAGCCCAAGTAGCATGAACACTGATTGATATGGATTTGATTGTTGTGTTTTTATGCTTCATTGTATTTCTCAGTATTAGACAGCCCCATTGAGCTTGTTTCACTGTTATCTTGCTGTTTTCAGTTGTTTTGTCCCGTTTCTGTATGACTGTATCTGTTACAGGAAAATGACTCCGTGCACTCACGGCTACGCCGTGAAATGTGCTACGGCTAAGCCGTAAAATGGCTTACGGCTAAGCCGAGACCCAACCGTAACCCTAACCGTAGAACAGTACAGACTGTTATCTGAAAATAACTGAGAGTTGGCAAATTGCCATTCTTCTACGGCCCAGCCTGATCTAAGCCGTACATTGTCTTACGGCTAAGCCGTGGACCAGGATACGGCTGAGCCGTAGAGCAAAATACGGTTGAGCCGTAAATCCGGATGGACATTTGGGGAGCCTCGGCTCAGCCGCAGTGCATATTACGGCTAAGCCGTAGGATGCCACGGCTAAGCCGTAAGGTTACCTACGGCTACACCGTGAGACCCTGAGAATTGAATGAAAAAGGACTAGGTGTAACAAGAGACCGTATATGACTTTCATGTTAGAATGTAGCTAACCTGAACATGCCCAATGGAATGTTTGAATGACATGAATGATCTCGAGGGCTGTGAATCATTCATGACCATTATCCAGTCGTTTAGCATCTCCCCATGGGTGTTGGTTTAAGGGACTTCGGTGCACACTCTTGACACTGCAACACTAGACAATGGTGCATCGGATAACTTAAAACTACATCAACATGCACGGTTAGAAACACTGGATAATTAGTGTAGGATTGGCTTGTAATTGATCCTTGATTCGTATCAGTACTTGATTTGTTTGATTTGTACAGCATATTGATTACGGTTATGCCCTCTTATGTGTTCTGCGCTGGACCTCTCGATTCTGTGGGAAATGCAGCAACCCCAGAGCGAAGCCCGGGCGGGACCATTCTATTGTTGTGTATTGTGTTTTACCGTTGCTCCACTGGAGTACTACTTGCATCAGTGATTATTATTATTGGTACTTGAGTTTGTCAGTGCCTCTTTTATGGCTTATTTGCATTCAGTACCTTCAGTATCAGTATCAGCTTACTGTTCAGTATCAGTATGTGTGATGCACTCCTATTGTTTGTTCAGCGTGATATGTGAGATCTGTATGTGGTATGTGATATGACATGATTGATTGATTGAGGTGCATCATCCGATTTGATTGTGATTAGTATTGGCACTACTGAGCCTCGGCCTTAGGATACCCGACGGGGTTAACTTTGGTTTAGTTTATGTGTTTGCCTCTGCAGAGTGTTCTGTCCTGGGACTCCGGACCCCGGGAACTAGAGACCCATGCGTACCCTGGCCCGGTCGCTGGTGTTCTCATTCTGACTGCTCTCGTAAGGGAGAAAATGGCCAATGTAGTAGCCACTTTGACTGTTATCTGTTTATGATTCCTACAGCATGCTTATTCATTTGCATAATTGCTTAGTATACGAACATGATTTCTATGGATCTTGCACTGTGACTATTATTCATGATTAGACACAATTCGTGTTATCTTCTTGTCGCTTATACTTTGCTAAGTCGTTGTACTTATTAGTTGTCTTTGTGTGTTGCAGGCTCAGATCCCTCTCCCGATCCTGCGTCGGTCGACCCGACTCCAGGAGAGGCTCGCGAGGCCCCCTCCGGCCTAGAGGAGTGGACTTGATCCATCCTCCAGAGTACGGTTTGCATCATTTTGTTCTCCCCATTCATTGAGTCTGAGTCCATTGAGGGGATTTTTCTGTACTTGTACCGTGGGCTTCGATGGATATCTGTATTTTGTATTTTGAGTGCTGTAAGCCCGCTATATTGTCATACGTTCTTGTGAATTGTTCTTGTTATCAGTTCATGATCTTTTGTAATCCATTGTATTTTTGGTATATTGCTATATGCCTTGATACGTACAGCTTCCGCGTACAGTTGTTTGCACGTGTGAATGATCCCTTGTGTGTGTATGCTTGGACGGGGTCTAGGTGTGCATGCACGGGAGTACGTGTGTCATTGGTTAGACTTTCTCTGACCCCCGGTCCCTGGGCTCGGGTTGTGACATACGTATTGTATGGTATCAGAGCATTGTCTCTCAGAGCATTGTCTCTATCTTAGTGTGTAAGCATGTAGGCATATAGGACGTGGTGAGATTCCGTAGTCCAGTTTTGGACTGTTGTGTGTGGTCTTCCTTTCTTGTGAGTCTGTGTGCGTCCCCTAGTATGATAGCAGATTGACTTTTGTGTTTTGCAGGCTATGGCATCGGGATCTGGAACACACGACAACAACAATCAGGGAGACAATGAGAGTGGATCAGCCGCTCCATAGCCACTTGTGAATTTTGACGAGCGTTTCTTGACCATGCTGCAGGCGATTCATTCTTTGCAGGCACAGGTCGTTTCGTTAGTAGACCGACAGAGCCAAGCGCCAGTTCAGCAGCCTGTAGAGCAGCAAGTGGTTTTCCAGCCTAAGGAGAGCGATCCGAATGCGTTGTACGAGAAATTCAGGAAACGTGGAGCCATAGAATTCTATGGAAATGAAGATGCATTGAAGGCTGATCAATGGCTAGAGCATACTGGGGATCTCTTCTCGACTATCGTCTGTGATGACCGGCAGAAGGTTATGCTTACGGCATCGATGTTCCGAGAGGTAGCAAAGACGTGGTGGAAGAGTGTTAGTGCAGCCTATCTGACTATGCCCAGTGAAGAGGTGTGGGAGACGTTCCAGAAACAGTTCAGAAGGAAGTTCATCCCTGCTCACGTCCGGCGTTTGAAGGAGGTTGAGTTTCTGGCCTTACAGCAGCAGCAGCTGACCGTCTCAGAGTATATTCACCGATTTATCCAGTTGTCCCATTTTGCTGAAGACATGATCAACACTGAGGAGAAGAAGGTGAATCGTTTCATTACTGGTCTACACCCTAGATATGCGAATTTTGTGAGTGCCTTCCAGAGACCAGCTACTTTTGATGATGCGGTTGATAGAGCACACGCTGTGGAAGCCAACCACCTAGCAGAGAGAGCTATGGACTTCAAGCGGAGTGCACCAGTGGGGTCCAAGGGACAGATTCAGAAGAAATGGAAAGGGAAGCAAGGCACTTCGAATTTCTCTGGGAGTAGATGTGAGTTTTGTGGATTGGGACATCCGACGGAGAGGTGTTGGAAGAAGTCTGGAGCTTGTTTGAGTTGCGGATCGATGGAGCATAAGATAGCTCAGTGCCCGAAAACCAGGACCTTCCAGTCCTCTAGATCTATGGGGTCATCCAAGTCTCTCAGTTCAGCAGCTTCGAATAGCCCCCAGCCGTCTCGCCAGAGCCAGAAGCCGCAACGTCAGACTGCCCGCGCGTATGCAGCCTCCCATGATCATGCAGAAGATGCGAATGTGGTGGAAGGTAAAGTTCTCATTGCCCGAGCTGAAGCACATGCACTATTTGATTCGGGATCTACGCGTTCGTATGTTGCACCTCGTTTTGCGGAACAGTTACCGCAACCCCCTCAGCCGCTACCCTATGTGTTAGTGGTGTCCACTCCTGTGGGCAAGAGAGTAGAGTGTAGTGTATACTACCCTCAGTGCGACGTGGTGATTGAAGGTCGCCAGCTGCCAGTTGACTTGATCTTATTGTCCATGTTGGATTTCGATGTGATCCTTGGAATGGACTGGCTAGCGCGGTATCGTGCCTGTGTTAACTGTTACAACAGGACGATTTACTTCGATTTTGAGAAGGGGTTTCGTTTCGAGGGCAATCAGGAGAGATGCCCGAGGCGTGTCATCTCCGCATGCAAGGCGGATCGTTTGATACGCAGAGGTTGTGCAGGATTTCTTGCCTTCGTCTCGGAGAAGAAGGAGGTGAAGCAGTTGAGCGAGATTTCGGTAGTACGTGAGTTCCCGGATGTATTTCCGGAGGAAGTACCCGAGTTACCCCCTGTCCGAGATGTAGAGTTTGCGATTGATCTAGTGCCCGGTACAGCACCCATTAGTTTAGCTCCTTATCGTATGGCCCCTGCCGAGTTGCTCGAATTAAAGACACAATTGCAAGATCTTTTGGAGAAGGGTTTCGTACGGCCGAGTGTGTCACCGTGGAGAGCGCCAGTGCTGTTTGTGAAGAAGAAGGACGGTACCTTACGGATGTGCATCGATTACCGACGATTGAACAAAGTTATGATCAAGAACAAATACCCATTGCCGCGTATTGATGAATTGTTTGACCAACTTCAAGGTGCTGCCTATTTTTCCAAGATTGATTTGAGATCGGGGTATCATCAACTCCGGGTGAAGGAAGAAGATATTGCGAAGACTGCTTTCAGGACACGGTATGGACATTTTGAGTTCCTCGTGATGCCGTTTGGATTAACTAATGCACCTGCTGCCTTCATGGCTTTGATGAACAGGATCTTTGCTCCTTTCTTGGATAGATTTGTGGTGGTCTTTATTGATGATATTTTGGTGTATTCGAAGACCCCAGAGGAGCATGAGGAACATCTACGTCGAGCCTTGCAGTTGTTGAAAGAGCATCGCTTATATGCCAAATTGTCGAAGTGTGATTTTTGGCTCGAGCAGGTAGCTTTTCTTGGTCATACCATTTCACGAGATGGGTTGGCAGTGGATCAGACGAAAGTTGAGGCAGTGATGAGTTGACCTAGCCCGAAGACAGTGACGGAGATACGGAGTTTTCTTGGTTTGGCTGGTTATTATCGTCGATTTATTCAAGATTTTGCCAAGATTTCTGCCCCGTTGACTCGATTGACCAGGAAGAATGTGCCTTTTCTTTGGACAGACGAATGTGAACGCCATTTCCAGATGTTGAAGGAGAAGCTTACTTCGGCTCCAGTCTTGACGTTACCGGATGGGCATGAAGGATTTATGATCTACTCTGATGCTTCTCGAGTCGGTTTGGGATGTGTTTTGATGCAACATGGCAAGGTGATTGCCTATGGCTCGAGGCAACTCCGGGAGCACGAGAAGAACTATGCCACGCATGATTTAGAGTTGGCAGCCATCGTTTTTGCGTTGAAGATGTGGAGACATTATTTGTATGGCATGACTTTTGAAGTGCATTCAGATCATCAGAGTCTACAGTATCTCTTCACGCAGTCTGAGTTGAATATGAGACAACGAAGGTGGCTTGAGTTGATTAAAGATTTTGACTTCCCCATTAAGTACCATTCAGGGAAAGGTAACGTTGTTGCAGACGCCTTGAGTAGGAAGTCGGAGATTCTTCAGGCCTTGGATAGCCTTTATTTTGTGAGGCATGCTCAGCCAATGGAACTGCAATCGGTGGAGAACTGCTTGACACTTGCCAGCACAGTGAGTTTTCAGCCTGACATCATTCAGCGTATTAAAGACCAGCAGTTTGAGGATGCGATGTTGAAGCGAATTCGGGATAGCATTGCAGATCGACCAGACTTCCGCTTGGAGGGTGATGTTTTATATTTCAGGAGCAGGCTTTGTGTGCCAGCAGTAGATGCTTTGAAGGAGAGTTTGATGACCGAAGCACACCATGCTCGTTATTCTATGCACCCTGGAAGTACGAAGATGTACCGAACGCTTAAGGACAGATTCTGGTGGAATAATATGAAGAGAGAAATTGCTGGGTTTGTTGCCAGATGTTTGACTTGCCAAAAGGTGAAAGCTGACCATCAGAGACCGCCAGGTTCCTTGCATCCATTGCATATTCCCCAGTGGAAATGGGAGCACATTACGATGGACTTTGTCTCAGGTCTACCCCTGACGAGCAAGAAGAACAGTGCCATTTGGGTGATCGTGGACAGATTGACGAAGACAGCCCATTTTCTTCCATTCAAGAAAGGCATGACATTTTCCGAGATGGCGAAGAAGTTCGTTGATGAGATCGTTAGACTACATGGTACGCCCGTATCGATTGTGTCAGATCGAGATAGCCGCTTTGTTTCTTCGTTTTGGAGAGCATTTCAGGAAGCCATGGGAACGAAGTTGAGCTTCAGTACGGCGTATCACCCGCAGACTGATGGACAGTCAGAACGAACTATTCAGACGCTCGAGGACATGTTACGGGCCAGTGTACTGACTTTTGAGAAAGAATGGGATCTACATCTCTCGTTGTGCGAGTTTGCGTATAACAATAGCTTCCACGAGAGTATCGGTATGGCACCCTATGAAGCTCTGTATGGACGGAAATGTAGAAGTCCTGTTTGCTGGGAAGAAGTTGGAACAAGGAGTTTTCACGGACCGACTATCATTGCTGAGACTATAGAGAAAGTTCAGAAGGTCATTGACAATTTGAAGATTGCACGATCGAGACAGAAGAGCTATGCAGATACGCGAAGAAGAACATTAGCATTTCAGGTTGGAGATTGGGTATTTCTGAAGGTCTCACCGATGAAAGGTACGGTACGGTTCGGCCAAAAGGGCAAGTTAGCACCAAGATATGTGGGTCCATTTGAGATCAAGAGCCGGATTGGCGATCTAGCGTACAGATTGATTCTTCCTGTGGAGTTCTCTGGAGTACATGACGTTTTTCATGTGTCAATGCTTCGCAAGTATGTTCGAGACCCGACGCACGTGATCCGATACGATGATATTCAGATGCTACCCAATGCGTCATACGTTGAGCGTCCGCTCCGTATTGTTGGGACTAGAGAACAGCTCTTGCGTACGAGGACTATTCGATGGGTCAAGGTGCTCTGGGAACATCATGGACCTGATGAAGCCACGTGGGAATTAGAAGATCAGATGGCGCGTCAGTATCCTTACCTTTTTGCTCAGGTACGCGTTCATTCCGAGGACGGAATGATGTCTAAGTGGGGGAGGATGTAACACTCCGACCCGAGTTGACCCGGATTAGTGGGTAATTACGTGTGTTTTTGTCGTTAAGAGTGTTTTGGCTTTTGTTTTTATTTGGTTTTGAGTCTTGGAGAGATCGTTTGGGTTGAGTTTGACTTGGTCTAGGTAGTTCGAGCCCTTTTTCGTAATTTTGGCTTTTGATTGACCTTGTCAGTTTTGCGTCATTCTGACGTCAGCGCGTGTATTTCGTTGAGCTTGTCGATCTTTGTAACTGTCTTGGATCCGACCGATTCCGTTTGCTCTCGTTGGACCGTCATTTAACTCAAACTGACATTTGTGTAAGTGACTTGGACTTATATGTAAATTTGGACTCATTTTACTTTAAATATCCCACCAACTCCCTGTTTCTCTCTCGATCGTCTCTCTCGCTCTCAGCTCGTCTCTCTCTCGACAGCTCTCTTTCTCTCCTTCTCCTTCTCTGTTTCGATTGCTTGAGGGAGGAAGAAAGGAGCTCGTTTGCGTGTCTTTCCCGGTGGACTGAGCCAAGCAACGAAGTGATTTCCATCTGTGAGGCAAGTATAAGCCCAAGTAGCATGAACACTGATTGATATGGATTTGATTGTTGTGTTTTTATGCTTCATTGTATTTCTCAGTATTAGACAGCCCCATTGAGCTTGTTTCACTGTTATCTTGCTGTTTTCAGTTGTTTTGTCCCGTTTCTGTATGACTGTATCTGTTACAGGAAAATGACTCCGTGCACTCACGGCTACGCCGTGAAATGTGCTACGGCTAAGCCGTAAAATGGCTTACGGCTAAGCCGAGACCCAACCGTAACCCTAACCGTAGAACAGTACAGACTGTTATCTGAAAATAACTGAGAGTTGGCAAATTGCCATTCTTCTACGGCCCAGCCTGATCTAAGCCGTACATTGTCTTACGGCTAAGCCGTGGACCAGGATACGGCTGAGCCGTAGAGCAAAATACGGTTGAGCCGTAAATCCGGATGGACATTTGGGGAGCCTCGGCTCAGCCGCAGTGCATATTACGGCTAAGCCGTAGGATGCCACGGCTAAGCCGTAAGGTTACCTACGGCTACACCGTGAGACCCTGAGAATTGAATGAAAAAGGACTAGGTGTAACAAGAGACCGTATATGACTTTCATGTTAGAATGTAGCTAACCTGAACATGCCCAATGGAATGTTTGAATGACATGAATGATCTCGAGGGCTGTGAATCATTCATGACCATTATCCAGTCGTTTAGCATCTCCCCATGGGTGTTGGTTTAAGGGACTTCGGTGCACACTCTTGACACTGCAACACTAGACAATGGTGCATCGGATAACTTAAAACTACATCAACATGCACGGTTAGAAACACTGGATAATTAGTGTAGGATTGGCTTGTAATTGATCCTTGATTCGTATCAGTACTTGATTTGTTTGATTTGTACAGCATATTGATTACGGTTATGCCCTCTTATGTGTTCTGCGCTGGACCTCTCGATTCTGTGGGAAATGCAGCAACCCCAGAGCGAAGCCCGGGCGGGACCATTCTATTGTTGTGTATTGTGTTTTACCGTTGCTCCACTGGAGTACTACTTGCATCAGTGATTATTATTATTGGTACTTGAGTTTGTCAGTGCCTCTTTTATGGCTTATTTGCATTCAGTACCTTCAGTATCAGTATCAGCTTACTGTTCAGTATCAGTATGTGTGATGCACTCCTATTGTTTGTTCAGCGTGATATGTGAGATCTGTATGTGGTATGTGATATGACATGATTGATTGATTGAGGTGCATCATCCGATTTGATTGTGATTAGTATTGGCACTACTGAGCCTCGGCCTTAGGATACCCGACGGGGTTAACTTTGGTTTAGTTTATGTGTTTGCCTCTGCAGAGTGTTCTGTCCTGGGACTCCGGACCCCGGGAACTAGAGACCCATGCGTACCCTGGCCCGGTCGCTGGTGTTCTCATTCTGACTGCTCTCGTAAGGGAGAAAATGGCCAATGTAGTAGCCACTTTGACTGTTATCTGTTTATGATTCCTACAGCATGCTTATTCATTTGCATAATTGCTTAGTATACGAACATGATTTCTATGGATCTTGCACTGTGACTATTATTCATGATTAGACACAATTCGTGTTATCTTCTTGTCGCTTATACTTTGCTAAGTCGTTGTACTTATTAGTTGTCTTTGTGTGTTGCAGGCTCAGATCCCTCTCCCGATCCTGCGTCGGTCGACCCGACTCCAGGAGAGGCTCGCGAGGCCCCCTCCGGCCTAGAGGAGTGGACTTGATCCATCCTCCAGAGTACGGTTTGCATCATTTTGTTCTCCCCATTCATTGAGTCTGAGTCCATTGAGGGGATTTTTCTGTACTTGTACCGTGGGCTTCGATGGATATCTGTATTTTGTATTTTGAGTGCTGTAAGCCCGCTATATTGTCATACGTTCTTGTGAATTGTTCTTGTTATCAGTTCATGATCTTTTGTAATCCATTGTATTTTTGGTATATTGCTATATGCCTTGATACGTACAGCTTCCGCGTACAGTTGTTTGCACGTGTGAATGATCCCTTGTGTGTGTATGCTTGGACGGGGTCTAGGTGTGCATGCACGGGAGTACGTGTGTCATTGGTTAGACTTTCTCTGACCCCCGGTCCCTGGGCTCGGGTTGTGACATCTAGTATAGGGTTGGCTAGTAATTACCCTTGATAACCTCCACAATCTAATTGCATTCATATTGACAGTAATCCTTAACCTCCACATGAGAGTTATATCAGTTGCATCAATGATGAGTCATACGTTACTAATTGCAACTCTCCAAGTATTATTCCAACCAGATTGAGTAAATATATCAGTATAACGTATCAGTACATGATCAGTATGGATATCAGGTTACTTCCGACATATTTAGAGTCGATGCCACTTAGCTTATACCCCATAGGAGGTTTGACGGGACCCCATGGGAGTGTTTTATCAGTTGTCTACTACAGTAGTTATCAAGAGAGTGAGTCAACGCTCTCACGGGCAGCTAGTAGGTCCTGGCCTGGCCGCTAGTGGTTTCCCAAGGATCAATTTACTCTCTTTTAGAGAGGACATAGCAAATGTAGTTGCCATGTTGGTATGATATATTCTTTATTCGTGATTCTCTATTCATGCTAACTTATGTGCACAACTGCTTAGATTACTATATTGATCTCTTTTAATCAGTATGTCATTTAATTCCATTGATCTATCATGCTGAGCTCATGTATCCTTATCTTTGCTTAACGGTCACGTTAATAAAATTACCATGGTATTACAGATATAAAACCCAATGCCAATCCGGCAATCAACGCGCTCCCGGAGGCAACCCCCAATGTTACCTTGGGACGTGAACAAGTGGAACGAGAAGGATATCTTCTCTTGATTCTCCTCAACAGTGCGCAACAGGGATCATTCTGGGATTGGACTTAGGGTTAATCTTGGCATTGATATATTTTGTGTTATTATGGATTCCCATTTCTTATGCATGCAGATGGGTTAATCAACAGACTTGTTTATTTAAATAATGGAAAATGAATGGATGTTTTATGGATGCTCATGATATAATTACAGGTGAAATCTCCAGGTTTCCACTTGAATACCTATGTTGATAATATGTGTTTGCAGATCTTTCTTACACGTACCTGTGGGATTACCCTTCTGACAATTCGTACGTGTTTTGTCATGGCACGAATTGTCATGGGTAGGTGTCATTCCTCAGAACCCACGACAAATGCCCAAATTCTCAAGTTCGGGGCGTGACAATGGAACCATTGACCTTTCACTTAATCTTCAAAATTTATTTATTTGAAATGGCTTTCATATCTTTGGGAAGATCCACAAGATCCCATACATGGTTTTTACGCATAGAGCTGATCTAGTCATTCATCTCGAGCATCCATTCTTTTGAGTTTACTAATTCCATTCATTTTTTATAAGAGCATGGTTCGTCCTCATCAATTGCAATGTACACATAAGAAACTCCCTCAATTTCAAAAAAAGAATTTATTTGAAATCAACCCACGAGAAGAACGACGAGTGATATTTTGATCACTTTCACTTGCCTTTGAGTCCGTAGGATTTCTCCCATTAAGTCTAGCAGGTGGTGTTGGTTCTCCTTGATCGGTGGAATTATCTATTTTAAAAAGTTCAATAGACACCCTTATCTTTTTCTTTTCAAGATATTGAAACTTGAAAAATTCTACGCCACGAGAATCCATTTCAACCACTTAGTTATTTACATCCTTGTAAACTAGAACATCTCATATGGACAACTCAAAATATCAAACAAAAATACTTGGGACTTTTATGCTTTAAATTGTTTGGATGTGGAATCAGCATATGCCCTAAAGAACCCCACGGGCGTAGATCTCTCAAATAAGGTTGTCTACTGATCCACAACGCATATGTGGTTTTCGGAACAGATTTGAAAGGAACTCTATTTAAAAGGTATACTTCAGTGAGCAGTGCATCACCCGAAAAGGTAATAGGTAAATTGGCATGAGTTGTCATGGATCTGATTATGTCTAAAAGAGTCATATTTCTTCTTTCCATAATCTATTTTGTTGTGAAGTGTAAACCATGGTTAATTGTAGAGAAATACCATTTTCCATACAAAAACTTTTAAAAGGGTATCCATTGAACTTTTTGAAATAGATGACTCCATTGGTCAAGGGAAACCAACACCACCCGATAGGCCTAGTGAGAGAAATCCCACGAACTCAAAAGTAAGTGGGAGTGATCAAAATGTCCTTCATCATTCTTCTTGTGAGTTAATTCCTTTTAAAATTTACGTTTGTTTTTGGTCTCGTTAGGTCCTGATCCTAACTCAGGCTGCTAATTAACAAACAAAGCTTGTCCCGTGACTTCTACCTGAACTCTTAGGACTTCAAATTCTAGATGGCGATACAAATATTTAAAGGTCTTGACTACCTCATAATGATCCAAGAGTTTTATTGTACATCATAAGTCAGGTAATGATCATAGGACTGCAATAATCCTTTGGTATTCAGTTAATTTATTCTCCGCCCTTGCAAGATCTGCCATCATTTGAGTCATTTTGCAGAGGTAGTCCCTGAGTTTAACTCCTAGGGCTATCCAATACGCATCAAATTCTAAGGTCATGACGCAGGTCTTGCTAGCAGTAATACCACTGTATTCCTCTTTTAAGGTTTACCACAATTCTTTGGTCATGCCATAGGTTTCATAAGTTGAAACTAATTCAAAATACATACCACTTAAAATGATGTTACGAAAAGTGCAATTATCTTTCTCCCACTTATCGAAATCATGCAGTGCAGGCATGGGTGCAACATCAATTTCTAGTATGGATCGAATCATAATCGTTTTTAAGGTATACGTGACTTTTTGTTCATCGAACAAGTAAATCATGATTTAGTACCACTTATCATTGTTTGCCTTCTAACTTGTCCTCCTTATTAAGGTCAGCAATAATGATTTTTAAAACTATCACTAAAAATGAATAAAAAATACTAATCAATGAATGCACAATTTTGGCAACATATACATATGTATTGGTTGCCCTTTTTGTACTCAAATCAATCCGAAAATTAGGACATCGTAGTAAAAACCCTTCAACTTCAAGGCTAATTCAGGGCAGTAAAAAACAAAAATCATAATTAATCAGATGATTTGATAACATCATACTACACAATACATTGATTTTTATGCAAGAAAAAAATGTGAAAATAATAATTGCATCCTAATTAGCTAATTGCCCCCCGCATAATATAAGGACCATAGCATATGATGGCACAAATTCATGCATGTGCCAAATGGACCCACATGATATGATGCGTAACATGTATGAAATACAACAAGCATACATAATTAAAAAAAAAAAGCTTATTAGCATGAACCCACTATATATTAATATATGCTTGCATAATAGATCCATAGTACAGATGTTACTCAACAAGTTACATGATAGGCACTTCATAGCACCTAGTCAGAGATTTGCTCATAAAATACATGACACTGTTGATAGAACTCGGTGACATGAATTTCAAATGGTCACTGTTTCTAATTTATTAAAGTAATATTATCTGGGCCCATCTCTGTTGATGTGATTCTGCGCCATGTGCATTCTTTAAATCCAACTTCGTTTGTGAAAGTACAGTAACGTGCACAAAACCTATAGATGCACACTTAGAAAAAAATTATATGCTAGTACATCATATGGCCTACCTCATATAGTGGTTTATTAGGCATCCATAGTTCCTTACCATTAAAAAGGAATGAGTTTGCTCATGGCTGGGTTATAGTCTGGTCTTGAGCAACTCAAAAAAAATTATTACATGACTATGAATTTTGGTAGTGATGAGAAAAAAATGTTAAATCCATCCAACTTATAAAATTCATTCTCCATCACTATGCATAAGCCAATCTATTCACAGATTTGCATAAACCAAAAAACGTATGCAGTAGTGTACTACTATTTATATGCATTGACATGATCAATATATATCTATCAATTTCCAAAAGCATAAAAAAACAGCCATTATGAAATCCTCAAAGTTAATTGACAGTTGTCAATCTAAGTATATGGGTCTCATAATCAAACTGATGTACATAATCCGACTTCTCTATGGCCCATCATTTTCATCCCTTGATTACGATTTACGACATCCCATCCATGATATTTAACCCTCAAGAATCCGAATGTAAACTGGAATATAACCTTCCATGAGCACGAAAACGGAGAAGAAAGTGTGACACATCACTTTTAAAGAGTGACAGACGATAGCATCAGAGGATCTGGACTCTGCTTCAATCACCCAAACCGAGAGGGTTTCCCCAAAACAAAACATTTGTTGTCACATGGGACTGGGACGCAAGAGATTAGAGAGAGCCTGGGTCAAGCCTGACTATGGGCCGCACTTCTAAAACCAAGACGGTTATGAAGGGACAATAGAGAAAGCCGGCAATTAGGAGTCAACTGAGAAAGCCAAGTGGAGCATTATATTTTTTTATTAAAATATTAGATCGGATGACCAGTCCATTCAAATTTTTAAAATTTTCAGATTCAATTCAAAATAATCATTAAAGTTTTGGGCTACCTCAATCACCATCAAAACCAATTCAATCTTCACGTTAGACTGCGGATAGCTATAGATGCTGTGGAAACATAAATTATGACAATAAATCCAAACAGGACAGTATCAACTTGGATGAAGCAATTGATGATATATAAATACCTACGAGAGATCAATCACAAAAAATTCACTCTTCATGATTTAAGGATAAGAATGAACACCCTTAATATAGAAGATGATGATAAATGAACACTCTTCTTGAGCCTTTTGATTATGAGTATTGAGATGCTTTGCAAACACCTTGCCATATCTATTTATAACATCTAGATCAATGGATGATCAAACTCTCTCAATTTCAATTTGAGTATTAAGAGGATGAACACATCCTTTCTCTCTTCAAACATATTACTTCTGAGGTGTGCCTCTCTGTATTGGAGCTACCTATAAGTGGGCTCCATCATAGATGTCAATAAGATAAAAACTATTTCTCAACTTCTTTTTACCTAGCTAAATTTTTTGAAACAACATTTGAGGGTAGCACGAAGTTTCAGCTTATACAAACTTATTCATAGTTATATCCATTATCCATTTCTTTTAAGCTTCCACCCATACATGTCTCCGAGGGCTTTTGCTTGACATAAGCATGGCCCACATGTATGAGGGTAGGATAAGGGCTTATCCCAGCCCGGCCAAGCTACTGACCTTTGACTGCCCTAAATAGTGGAGGGGGAACTATAAATTGGGGTTTGAGGTTTATTGTTATTGAGGTCTCTGAATCCTTCTTCATCTATCCAAGCAGGTCCATTACTTGGGCTACTTAATCTCCCACTGCTCGTGCCATGCCCAAAGGGGTGTTGCCCATACTTTGACAAGCATTCCCTTTGCCCAAGGCCCATGTTAGTCTACTGCCCACATCGTGGGCCACAGCCCATGCCCGAGGCCCAGATGATTTGTTGTCCAATCCACAAATAAATTTGATTGTTTAAAACCGGTGGTGGCCCATTATTGGACTCATCCTTGTGTCTAATCTCTTGTCCTTCAAAACATGAATTGAAATGATATCATCTTTGACCATTCCAGATTAATCTCCTTCAAATCTTTTCCATAAATGTTTTTTAAATTTGTATATAGGCCTGCACGCTGTCATGCCCATCCATTTGCAATGAAACCTCGGAAAAAATGGCTCATATCTCAATGTACTGTTTGCATCTCATTAATCTTCATGTCAGGAGGGATATCCCTTCAAAATTGGGTACTACTTCTGACTCCATCAGTACTGAGCCCATCATCAATACTGTTGGGAAAAGTTTTGACCGTTGGATGAACAAATCTGACCGATAGGTGAACTCAGTGTCTCCTGATGTTTCTCTCCCATACCTACCACAACTCATCCATTCTCCAAATGGGTAGCGTGATCTTGATAGTGGGTAGGGAATACAGACATACAGTCTATCATTATTTTGAATTGCAAGTATTTTTACTTTTTTTTTTGTTTTTTCTCATTTTCTGTTGGAGAATCTTGAATAGAGATCATGAATCTCCGGTTTGAGGTTTATTTTTGTGATTATGGAAGACATAGGCCGTGTTTTGTTTTTCCCACCATGGAAGTTGTAATCCCCTTCCTACCTAGTTTCATATTATTACACAATGCGCCTCAAACTAATACTGGCCGGGCTGGGCTGACATATATCTAGGCCCAGTCCAGCTTAAAAACGACAAAAAAGAAAGGCCAGAGTCCACCACGGACTATCAAAGTCAAGCCCAACTCTGCCCATTTAGTCAAATGGGCCGCCCGTACTGCACTTTCTACCACTTTGTTAGGGGAAATAAACACGCATTCATTGGACTAGCAGGGCTGGTGTTGGACTTTTTATTACTTAATCTGAGGGCAGCTAAAATACTAATCGAGCCCAATTTTTATGTCCAAGCCTAGTCCATTAGCACCCCGCGCTACCCCCGGGCGTTGGCGGTGTTCCATGTTTCTGGATTGGATCAGCTAAAACTACATAGCATTCGTTGATGAAGGTGCTTTTCTTGGAGAGATTTTGGATAGAGGTGACAATGAGTGACCTTTATTTATTTATTTGTTTCTTAGGTTCTTTTCTTTTGCTGTGACAATCACCAAAGTAGACCAGGATGAAGTCAAGATCTAACTAGTCCTAAGTGGATCAAGCAATGCACATTTCTTTTCATTGGTTATATTCACCATGATCAAGGTCCAAATTTTAAGTGCTAAATATGTCAACCATGAATGTTCAAGGTCCATTGGCTTCTCCAATCATTGAGATTAACATTAATATGTGAAAATAGATATTCTAGATAAAAAGTTCTGAATGGTTCAGACTGAAAACTTGGACCCATACGTGGTGCAAAAAAGTAAAAGATAATAATAAGATTTGATAACATATCCCCAGGGGTGTACAAAAATCCATCAATCCGCAAAATCAATCCGCAGTTTTTTAATCGATCTCTGGTTAATTGTTTGGTGATTGATTGAAAAAATCATAATCCGTTAGCAATGATTTGGTGATGGATTTTACCTTTAATATGCGGATTTAAATTAATCTAAACCATTGAAATAAAATATATATTTATTTACTTTTATATAAAAATATTAAAATGCAACATTTTATCTATTCATTATCCAACTTTCAATTTCAACCATTCACTCTCTATATAAAATAGTGAGGAAATAGTTGGCACTACTGTTAATGGATCGAACAATTTTAACTGAACCGAATTGAACCATTGATTCACGATTTAGTTTGGTTCAATTTTTGATAGGCAATGGATTGACTATGAATTACAAAACTACCACTCCGTAAATAATGGATTGGTGACGGATTAGGCTCAATCCGATCTAATTCAAACCGTGTACACCCTTATCCAAAGTAAAAATAACATTGGCTTCATTTCCTCACTGTGCCTTCGCAGTTGGCATAGCATAAATGTGTGTAAATGGCTATCAAATTCTCTATATCTTGAGCATTGGACTCTTAAAAATAGGGTTTGGTGCCTATTTTAGGTTTCAACTCATTGACAAGTTCAAGTTTAAAACCTAATTTCTATTTACATTGCTAAATAGGTGTAGTCTTGTTTTTTACAAGTTTTGACCTGTGGACTGGGGCCTTTACTTAAGGATGTTCATTTTTAAGAAATGGCTCTTGACATTATATAGTCTAATATATTTAAAAAAACCTGCAACTAGCAACCTATATATTAATTCTAATTTATCAGTTGTGGAAGATAGACTTGGCGCAATGTTATTAGGTTGAATAATGCTCTCTTTCTAGCAAAAATAAAATAAAATAAAATAAAGGAGTCAGAAAATGGTTTTAGCATCAAACTTGATTCTTTTGTTGAATGTGTTCAGAAGTAGGAAAATTTGTTCCGAACTAGAATCGTAACCCCCTTTACAAAATAGTTCTAGTTTTGAGTCCAATATGATTTTGGCATTGAATTGGCTCATTTGCATCCCTATATGTTGTGCCTATGTGAATTGGGATTCCAATATTCCCAAAGATGGCATGGCATGCACCTAGTGGCTGGTGGACCCCAATATGTGGTCCTTAAAATCATGCTAACATTGTCGCACTCCTTTACTGAAATAAAAAATAAAAACCTTGTCACAAATATTAGGCCTCATTGACTTGCATGAATGTAAATTGAAATTAAATACATATGGTGGTTAAAAATTAGAGTCCGGATCCTCTAATCATGAGTGTTTTTCCACACTGAATCTCAATTCTCAAAATGAATATCAAATGTTAATTTCCAAAAATGAGAACCCAATTGCATCTTCTTTTTACTCTATTTTGATAAAAGAAAATGTTATTTGATATTCAATTTTTAAAACTCCCTTCTATTCTTTATTATTATTTTTTCCACCATATGTAATCAATACCTATGTATTCTAATGCAAACAAACCTCATTTGTAAATTCTATATTCTAGTTGGCACTAATGATATTAAGAGGGTTTGGCCTTTGTCTAAGAATAGTCAGCAAACAATAAAATTTGCTTATACAGAAATAGGAAAGTGAGGGAAATCAATCATGAGCAATTTTTCAAATGAAAAGGTTTTTGGAGTCTCCCTCCTCAAAGAATCCTTCTATTTGGATGGAAGTGTTTGAGAACTGTTGTAATAAGAAAGACTATATATGCCAAAATTAATTATGTGAGTCCGTTGTGCCCTCTAGCAGGGTTGAGGAGGAAATTGATAATCATTTTCTAATGAAATGTAAATATGTAAGAGAATGTTGGTTTGGCACCCACTTCGGCCTTCTAACTAATGATCTTTGTTTTGTGAAGTTGATGGACTAGTGAAAGGAGTTTTGTGAGCAAAACCATCCTATAGCTCGTATGAGATTTGATCACTCTAGAGTGTGGGTTTTGACTATGTGGTGGTATTTATGCAAAGCAAAATATGAATTTATTTTCAAAAGAGAGGAAATTAGCCCTATAAATATAAATGGCTTATATTAAAACATTAATTAATAGCCTTAACAGTCCTCATGAAATGAGGGAGAGAAAGAAGGTTGGGGAACAGAAAACCATCGGAGAGATCAAATCTTCATAGCTCGTCATGCTTAAAGGGTCACTTTGGATAAAGGTATTTGGAATGGTATGAAAGTAGCCCAACAAAGGAAGCCAAAGCAAAGGCGGTTTAGGCCCTTGAAAAAGGTTGAGGAAGGTTATGCAAGGGTCATAGGTGAGCTTGGATGCTATAGATACGTTAACGACAATTTTAAATAGGCTATCTACCCAATTATTGATGATATTAAGAATCTCATTTCAAGTTTTGTGCCTATGGAGTTTTCTTATATCCCTAGAATTTTTAATATGCAGCTCATTCATTAGCTAAGCTTACTGATATATAGATTGGAAACAGGTTTGTAATTCTTATGGGTTAATTGGTGATTGGGGAGTCGGTTTTTTGCTGTTCTTTTGAGTGGTTGGTGTTTGTTTGTCATGCTTCGTGTTAATGAATTCTCTTTTAAAAATAAAGGAAAAAAAGAGTGAGGATCCTGACTGGGGTACTGTGTTGACTCAGGCACAACCTCTGATCATTCGACCTTTCTTGTAATGTAGGTAGTGGACCTACCAGTAATTTCTCTGTCACACAAAACTAAATTATTCCAATTAACTAGTTAATAGGAGACAAAAACAAATTGCTTCCAGTACTAAAATAAATTGGGTTGGACCAGGCTATCGCAATGGGTGCCTTCAATTGATGTCCATATAATTGTTTAGCCCAAAACGTTTAAGTCAAGACACAGGCTCGTCGTTAAAGGAGAGGTTAAAACAAAAAACACATCTCAAGTCCCTCGTTTTCGCGTGACGTGGGTTATGTCTCAGACCTATGGGGGTGTACAGAATGGCCTGTTGATTATCCAGCCAAGCCATGCCTGGGCCAAGCCGGGCTGTTCCCAGGTTGGTTGGGGTTCATCCCAACACAACCCATGGCATGACTTATGTGCAGTTTGTAGACCCATAAAAAATTGCAAATAATGCAGCAAAGACATTACAAGCTTTGGATTATAAAATTCCAAAGTTTTCAAAACATTTGGACCTCATCTCAGCTCAAGTCAGGCTACGAAGGCTGTTTGCTAGCTTCTTAGGAATCACTGTGGGACTTGACACATCCACATATCGAAGCAATCTCCTATTCAATGAAATGCTTTGAAGTACATTTGAAGACTATCCTTCAAGGATTCAGAGCATTTGGACATCATTCGAATCCAAACTCGGTTTAGATGGTTATATACTATGCTCTATGGGTCTCAGTACAAAGCAACACCTCGCGAAGATCAAACCATCTGAAACTCTCAAAGGAAGCTCAAATTATGCCTAAGAGGGGCTCTACAAAGTTTCAAGATAAACAGACATCATTTGGCCGAAAAGCTACAAGCATGTCAACTTAGGGTCAGTCCCCCCCCCCCCCCCCCCCAAGCCATGGGGTCACTGACCAAAGTCCTTCTTTCCGATGTCCAAAATTGATGAAATTTGGGCGCGAAGCTTCAATTATGCTCAGATGATATTCTGCAAATTTTCAAGTCGAAAGGACTCCGTTTGCTCTGACTTTCATTGCATGTCAGCTTAAAGGACAGTGACCCCGAGTAATAAAGGTCACTATCTAAAATCTTACTTTTAGGAGGCCAAAGCTGATGAAATTTGGAACAAACACTCAAAGAATGATCAAAGTTACTCTTCCAAAGTTTTAAGTCAATTGGACGTCATTCGAGTAGAAAACAAGCTGACTACCTACAGTGCAGGGTGAATAGTAACTTAACACATGCAATGAACAAGCCACTATTCGAAATCCTACTTTGCTAAATCCAAAGCTGATGAGATTTTGAGGAATACTCCAAGATGTTCCTGACGTCAGTCCCTCCAAGTTTCAAACCAAACCGAGGTCATTTGGGCCTCAAACAGCTGAAACAAGGGCCCACTTTCATGAAAAGTCAACTGGAGAGTTGACCAATTTCAGAAGGTCAAAACAGGTTAAAACTTCTATGACACACTCAAAATAGTGTAAAGAAGCATCCCTCCAAGTTTCGTGAAGATTGGACTTCGTTCAGACCCCAAACGGTTGAGAACGGATCACAAATGCAAAAGTCCAAAAATGGGCCTTAGGAGTGACCGCGGCCTGTTCATCAAGGGAGTTGACCAACTTTAGATGGTTAAAATGAGCTGAAACTTCTATGACACACTCAAAATAGTGTCAAGAGGCATCCCTCCAAGTTTCGTGAAGATTGGACTTCGTTCGGATCCCAAACAGGTGAGAACGGATCACAAATGCAAAAGTCCAAAAATGGGCCTTGGGAGTGACCGCCGCCTGTTCATCAAGGGAGTTGACCAACTTCAGATGGTCAAATGAGCTGAAACTTTTATGACATGGTCAAAATAATGTCAAAAAGCATCCCTCCAAGTTTCGTGGCGATTGGACATTGTTTGGGCCCCAAACAGGCGAAAACGGTTCACAAATACAAAAGCCCAAAATTGGACCTTGTCCATGACCGCGGCCTATTCATCAAGGGAGTTGACCAACTTCAGATGGTCAAAATGAGCTGAAACTTTTATGCCAAAAACTGCTGGGGGAGTCTATAAAAGGCTATGATTTGAAAAGAAAAAAGGACGGAAGAAGAAGACACAAAAAAATTCAAGAACAAAGAACAAAAGCACTCAAAAGCATCCAAAGGAAGAGAGACAATAGCATTCCATGACCTTCCCTTCTCTTTTTTCTCAATTACCAAGGTGAGCAAGAAGGTTCAGAGGAGGAGAAAGGAGGGGTGACTAAAGAACAAATTATGTTCATGCAGTAACGATTATTCGAAGGATGACGTTGTCATCTTTATTTTTCTCATTCGGGGGGTTTCTTGGCCATTACAAAGGTTGTGAACAAGCCCCTTTGGGCTTCATTTTGTTCCTTGAAAGCTATGGGTTCAGATAACACAACTTTGGCTTCGTATGATACCCTCTTTGGACTTGAACAAAAGACAGTCCATAAACATGAATGATGAATTACAAAGTTTTCAATCAATTCCATGGTTGAATTCGATTTTCTCGATAGTTGTTCAATACCCCAAGAGTCATAGAAAAGAAATCTCAACACTTGAAAAGAGTTGGGAAGAAGAACCAGCATGAATAGCACGAGAAACGGAGGTAAACAGTGACCGCACCGTCACTGTCTATCAGTGACCGTGACCCACGATCACGAGCCTGGGGCAATGACCACGGGTCACTGTCACCCCCCTTTTTTTTTGCATTTTTTTCCACTTTGTGTATATTTTCTTCTATTTTCCAAATTGAGATCACATCTAAGACTTGAGGGAGGGGTTGTACACTTTGCAAACTCATGTAAACAACCTGCATCCCCGCGGTCAGGGCATTAGAACCCATGTAAACAAAGAGAAATTAATGATGAACAGTAGTTAATTCACATTCTTCTTAATGCTTAAAGTACGTGAATGTTGAACATTGAATCCATTACACATTTCCACGTCACATTTTAAGCGCGATCACAGTTGTGTGGGCCAGGCCGGCCTATGCCCTCTTATTTTTTTTATTATTTTTAAGTTTTTTTTATATAAATTGAAAAGGACTTTATAAGCTTAGTTTAAAGAGAGTCTTTTGTGCTTTGATAACTTAGATAGAGAAACAGAGCTAGAACATATGTATATGTAGAAATGACACAAAATACATCTTACTTACCGTTTTTGGGTTACTGGAAAGACTGTCAAAAAAAAAAAAAAACCTAGCCATTATAACCTTTTGGAAGGGGATATTTTTTACTGTTGGGCCCGGGCCAGGCAGGGCCGCATTCAATGCTGAGCTAATGCCCAGTGCAACCTAACCTAGCATGGACTGCCCATTGGCCATGCGAGGCTAGGGCAACCCAATCAGAGCAAGTCGAGTCCGGCTGTGGCTGCCTGGCCCAATTTACACCCCCTATGGCCATGTTCAATGCTCTTTGTGATCCCAAACTTTTCTTGATTTTTAGTGTATATATATATTGACACCCATATCAGATTTGTCAATTATATCAGTGATTCATATCATTATCTAGGAGTTCGATAAGTCGGTCTAATTTAGAAATATAGATCAAAGCAATGAGAAAGAAAGTTTTGCGAGAAAAACCCTGAACGATCTCTATGCTTTCAAATCAGCCTTTAAATTTACATAATGACCCAAAGGGGCATACTGGGGAGAGATCTTTTGCCTAAGTGATGGGCAATTTGGTTTATAAAAAAAGGGATTATTATTGTGCAAGTCCTATTTGTTTATTACTTATGTTTTAGGTCTAATTTAAAAGAAAAAATATATTTGAGATTTTTTTCTCAAAAAAACTTGATTGAAAATTTTTGAGAATTTTTTGAATGTGTTCTTAAAATGCTTAAAGTGAGATTAACTCAACAAGCAGTTTCCAACACACTTCAAAGGGTTTGACACAAAATTTTGGCAGATTTCAACAAAGCATGGGATTTTTTTTTAACTTTTTAGCAAATGAATTGACATTGACAAAAAGGATAAGTTTTTTAATATATGTATCATATCTTATAGTACAGAAAAATGTCCTTTCTAGGGATTATATTGGACCCGCCCATAAAACCGAGACGGAAAGCAAACAAAGTGCTTCGACAACAAGCCTTGTTTGTTAGAAAGCAACCAAAATGATTGGATCCTTTTCTGTAAACCTAAGTGGAAAAGAAAAGGCAAACAGATATTAATTCAAGGTCAATTTGAAAATGACAACCTTGTGTTAGTCTCAATCTTTCCCGCGCTCTCCTCATTTTAATGCACAAGTCTCTGCCTTTCTTTCTCTTCCTTTGCATCGCACAGATAGGCAATGAATGTCTAGCAAGGACTATTAGGCTTTCACCAGCCGTACGGTTCGAGGGTGGCAGTTGGCAACCTATTCTATAGGCTTAGACTAAAAAAAGTAACTGGGAAAATATTTTCAAAAGAGGAGGATTTGACTCTTTGATTTTTGTGCGTACTGAGTTTTTGAATTTTTGTGGCGGGAACTCATTTGAAGAAAATTCGTATGTTATGGGGCCCACCAAGATATGGAATCGTCAACAAGATCTGATCATGTTGGGATGGAAGCGCTCACCTTGAGCACGACAGACGACTTATGAAACCATCATGATCTCATGTTGAGGCCATGAATGTAAGGGCCACATATTCAGTGGTTACATAGGACTTTCTTTTTTTTTTTTTTTAAAGGTTACATAAAATGCCTTCTTTTGGGTAAAAATTAAAAATAAAGATAAATGTTCTTATATTCAAATAAAATTCATGATTTTCACGTTATTTTGAGCATTGCATCTAGTGGGCCCACTTATAACCCATTTGAGTGGACATCAAATAAAGATTTCCTAATAGCCATGATCCCAAGTTTGATACCCCGTCTAAGTAGATTAGACTAGTGTACACACCGTTTGGATGGTGAAAACTAGCCTTCTAAATGACCAAATTGGCATGTTAATTGGGATTTTGTACAAGAATGGAGGGGCCCACTTGTGTTGATTTTGTGTCATGACAAATCAAATATGATTCACCTGCAGGATCCAAGTGGCTAGGTTCCATATCCAATGGTTGGTCATAATTAGCTCCATGCACTTGCATTTAATCCAAAATTTAGTTCGTTATTTGTCAAATGGTGGGTTGACCAATCCTGCATCTTAGTGGGGCCATCCACGGCCATACCCAAACATGTGATCCAAGGGTAGATTTTAACTTAAATCGGGTCGAATTGATGCTTTATGAATTTAACTCCTTTTGATCAATTCATTATTTTTACTCTTCGTGTCCTTTTATAAATAATATAATTAAAATAAAATAATCATGTGATAGTTCAGGATCTTGATCATGATCATGATCTAAGGATCTTCTCGTACTAGATTCATTTAATTTTTGACGTTTAAATTATGAAAAATCTTAAGTTAATTAATCTTGTGATTTGACGTTTGAATCTTTGCAATCTTCCCAAAGTAGCAACTTTCGTTGCTACTATATTTAATTTAATTTGATGCATCAAGATCTTTTAAGGTTTAACACATGGCTAACAAATGGTGGTGATAACTCTTCCAATCATTAAATTTATCAAGGGTCATTTGTAGAAGGGGACCATTTTAGCAATTTAACTTCCTTTAAATATATACAAAACTATAATTAAAAAAAAATAAATGACAAACAATTCAGAGTGGTCCTCTAATGTCTTTTTGAATTTCTTTTTATATATTCGTCGCCATATCTATGGCGAAACCTTTTCTCCTTTTGTTCTTCGAATTTCTCGTGTCTTACCCTTGCTATCCACCTTCATCTTCTTCCTCTATGCTAGCAATACACCTCTACCATCTCTTTCTTCCTCACCTGCAAGTAAACCCAACACCCTCATCTCTTTCCATTCTCCCTTCTCCATCTTCTCCTTGTTTATTTCTTTTTCTTTCTTCTGCATGGAGAACGAAAAAAGAAAGGTAGTTCTTAGCCTTGAATAAATGTTAATCCTAGCCCAACCCAGCAATTCACAGGGTAGTTCTCAGCCTTTCTATTTTCTGCATGGAAGAACCCAAGGTGTAAAAAGTGAAGGCTAAAGAAGGGAAAAAGAAAAGAAGAGAGGACAACAGCTGGGAATCCGCTAGCTCTCGTCCTAACCAATCATAGGCTAGAAGCATCAAATCCAATAGTCAAAATCAAGCTTCAAGCTTCAAGCTTCTCACACGGATTGTCCCCTCCATCCAACGGCTAAGAGTTATGACCAAGTGGGTTCAAGTTTCTCAGCTACTCTCTTTCCCTTCCATCCCCCTGAGCTCCTTCTCTCTCTATATATGTTCCACCTCACAACCCCCTCATTACATCTCTACTAGTTTTTTGCACGAGAAGAAAGCCTCACTTAGCCAGAGTCCTTTCTCGGTCTCTCGTGAAGCTTCAACAGCCCATGTATCACTTTTTAACTCTTTCTCAGTCTCGTAAACTCTTCCACAGCCACGATTGCTTCACCCAACACCTTTGCCCAGCCCCCCATCCTCACCTTTGCTGTCTCACGAAGGCGACCCCAGAACACCTCTGCCCAACCCCCCTTCCACACTACGATCGCTCGATGGCCAGCACCCTCTCCCCACCTTTGCTTCCACACCCTACTTCATCACCAATGGGATAAGGAAGTCAGAAGCAGCATTGAATTTAAGGGAGAAGATCCCGATGATTTGCCTGGGAATGGCTTCATCACTAATCTTTTTTGAATATTCTCTCTCTCACTGTCATTCATGCATATGACTTGGGGGGTTGCATTGCTGTTTGTTCAGGAGATCTAGATATGGGCTTTGATGGGTTTTGCTATGTTTTGTGTGATTCGACATTTCAATTTGCAATTTAGGTTTTTGAATTTTTTTTTGGGTTTTTCTGCATTTTCCTTTTTTATGATCTTGGTCTGCTTTATTATTTATTAAAAAATAGGTTTTACAGTCTTTTTGGTTAGATTCAATACTCATTTAAGAAATGGTTGCAAAGGTTTTCGTTAATGGTCTGATGATAAGTCAAATTAAATTACAATCTCTTGAACCAGTCAAGTTAAAGAACTCTTCCGAATGCCACACCATTTTTTATCTCTATTGCAATAGTTTAATTAATCTTGGCAAACTCAAAAGACAACTTTGATATGATCTAAAAGTGCTTTTCTTTTTCTTTTTTCTTAAACTTAAGCCCTAATTGCAAGATTTGAAAAAAGAAGTTGGAAAAACTCCCCTGAAATTTTGCTAGAAGTCCTCGATTGAAATGTATTTCGAAAACTTAAGGCCCATTTTAAAATCAAGTTTTAATTTTATCCTATTTCGAAATATACTAAAAACTTAGACCATATTTTGAAATTTTTCCTAAATTTTGTTCACAATTAAATGGATTTTTAGACCATAAGCATAGCTTCATTTCATTTCAATATCGGTCATACTTTTAATGGAGTATTTTTAGACCATAAGCACAGTTTCATTTTATTTCATTACAATAGAGTACATATTATTAAGGCCCTATGCACGAAGGATGCATTTATTTGAGTTGTTTACATTTTTCATTAGTAGGTTTTATTGGAAGTGTACAAGTCAAATAAAAAAATTTGGATACTTAAGTTAATTTTTATTATTCACTTGTTTTTCGAGTGATAAATCTATTTACATGTTCTTCAAATGGGATTAAAATGATAGTGGGCTGAACTCTTCCATTCATAAAATTTAATAAGGTTCATTTGTAGAAGGGGACCATCTTAGAAATTTAAATTTCTTTAAATACATTCAAAATTATAATTCAAAAGAAATAAATGACAAACAATTCAATAACAAGTTTCAATTGGGCCCACAATGTCAAATGCACCTCACATTTTCCATACGTGATCCACACTCCACACATGTTAGAAACCCTAAAAAGGGCATCATTGGAGTTGGATTGAAAGAGGGGGAAAGACAGGAGAGTGGGATTGAAAGGTGGGGAAAGACTGGCGAGGGAGAGGAAGAGAGGTGAGATGTGAGAGGAAGAGGAGGAGGAGAAGAAGAAGTTGTATAGATTCTCTTCTTGGTACTTATCCCATCAGATTTATGTCATACTAGAAGTGTGTAGTGATCCTAGTTAGTGTAATCTTACCGGTTCAGTATCCCACCACGTGGCTGCATTGTGTGATACCATTGTGATGGTATGGTTTTCATTGACCTGATTATTTATTCTTTCGATATTTGTAATGGAGCTTTTTTTTTATATTATGACTTTTGAGCTTTTCTATCCTGGTGTATCATACAATTCAGTTTTTGTTTGTTGTTTGTGTAAATAGGAATTGCATGGAAGGTCAGCACCTCATGGGTTAGTCAAGAGTGCACTGCAAACTGGTGCAGTCCATTCAGTAACTGGGTGAGCCACTGGGTCTCATGAGACACAATGTCCAAGCTATCCTGAATTTCCAGCCAAATAGAAGTTTCCTTTTCTCTGTTTCATTTCTCTCAAATAATTTAAATCAGCGTGGAAGTTATTATTCTTGGTTGAGAAAGTGTTGATTGAATTCTTGAGTTCTTTTTAGAGAATTTCTCCACAGTTCTAAATACATTATTGGTTGACTGCTATGAAATGAATGTCCAGAACTTAAAAAGCTTTGTTGAAATTCTCCATAGAATTGAATACAGGTCTCCTTTGGATTGAGATTTCCCTGCATCTATGGTCCATTTGTGGGTTTATTATTATTTTTTTCTTGTTAAATTTCAACTTCTGATGTTTTTAAAGATATCTTGGATTTTCTAGTTCGTTAGTCATTGACCACTTGATAGTCTATCGAGGAGTTGGTTCTACATGAGGGGGGATATTAAATTGTATTGCCATTGCCTCTACTAATGCCTCGAGGTTTTGGTAGGAAAAGCTAGCCAAGGAAATTTAATATGATATCATAGCCAACCAGTTGCGAGCTCGAATTCCAGGAGGAACAACTCGATGCTAAAAAAATGTGTGCTCTTCACCTGGCGGGGAGCGTTGAGGACTGGGCTCCACCCAAGGGGGAATATTTTAAAGTATTTGCGCTGTTTCTACTAATGCCTCAAGGTTTTGGTAGGAATGGCTAGCTAAACAAATTTAATTCATTCGACATTCCAACAAACTAATTGAGCCTCCTTCAATTGTTTGAATAGGATAGAGCAGCTATGGGCCGTGCCAATCCACTTGATTTCTATATCGATGCAAAATGTTTGAATTACATCTGAGATGCAAAATGGAGTTTATCTAAATGTGTACCTGTAACACTCCGACCTAGCTTGACCTCGTTTAGCGGCTAGTTAATCTTGTTTTCGTTGCTAATCGTGTTTTGTTTGTATTTTATTTTCGTTACGGGTCATGGATAGGTAGTTGGGTTGAGTTTGACCTGGATTAAGTAGACCAAGCCCTTTTTCGTAATTCTAGCTTTTCTTAGACATGGTCATTTTTGCATCATCTTGATGTCAACACGTGTCTTTCGTTGAGCTCGTTAACTGTCATAACTACGTCGTTTGCAACCGATGTCGTGTGATTCGATTGGACCCAGATTTGACTCAAACTGAAAATAGACTGTTGACTTGGACCCTCTTGTAATTTGAACAACCCATTTGATTATATAATCTCTCCATCGATCGAAACCCACGTTCCTTCTCTCATTTTCTTCCTCAACTGCACGTGGAGCTCAATTCTCTCCCTCTTTCACTTGAATTCTCTCCTCCATCGATCAAGAGGAAGTTTGGGTTCTTGCATGTAAGGTGAGTTGGAAACCTCTCCATTCTCTCATCTCTCTTCTCTATCTCTTCTCCTTCTTGTTTCCATCGTTGCATGGTGGGTCGGTGTTGTGGATTTCTCTCCATCCCTCATGCATGCATGTGGTTTTGATTGTGTTAGGTTGTGTTTGGGCTTGAGGACAACAAGTGTGTCATTGAATTCCAATTGAGGCAAGTATAACCATAACTTTGAGAACCCATGTTGGTATGCATTTGATTTGGTTGGTTTTACATGAATTAATATGGAAACATGTGTTTACAGCCCATTCGATACTCATTGATTCAGTACTTGTCTATTTCCATTGAAGGATTGCAATTCTGATACTTCCCAGACATTCTGTATGTGTTTCAGGAATTTGAATTCGTGCAGGTACGGCTAAGCCGTATGGCACTTACGGCTCAAAGTCCAGAGAGGAGAAAAACCCAGTTTTCCTCTACGGTTAGGGCACGGCTAAGCCGTGGATTGCCCTACGGCTAAGCCGAAGCTCAGCCGTGGCCCAGCCGTAGATCAATACAGGGTGCATTTTTGGATTTAACTGAGAGTTAGCAATTGACAGACCTTCTACGGCCCAGCCACGGCTAAGCCGTAGACCACACACGGCTAAGCCGTAGCACACACACGGCTAAGCCGTATTCACACTAGACTAATGAAAGAAAAACAAGGATAGGTGTAAGGGAAAGACCGATATGGCCTTCATGATAGAATGTAGAACACCTAGACCTGCCCAACGGAATGTGAGACAACACGTGAATGATCTCGAGGGCTGCGAATCATTCATGTTCATTATCCGGATGTTAAGCACCTCCCCATGGGTGTTGGTTTAAGGGACTCCATGCACCGCCGATTCAATGCAACCCTAGACAACGGTGCATCGAATAACTTAAAACTACATCATCATGCATGGTTAGAAACACCGGATAATTAGATTAGAATTGGTTTGTAAATACAGATGATTCGATTTCGCATGAGTTGTTGCACAACATATTGCATTCGATCCGTGATCTCAACTCTCTAACATGTTTACTTGTGTTCAGTTATATTCACATTGTAGTTCTTTACATTGAGTATGCATGTATAATATGTTCACAGATACGCACGTATGATATGTTGTCACGATCTACTCAGGGTTTTTATGATTGACTCTTTATGGTCAGGCACTACTTAGCCTCAGCCTTAGGATCCCGACGGGGTGAATTTGGTATAGTTTATATGGCCTGCTGCAGTATGGATATGTCTTGGGGAACCGGACCCCAGGAAACCGAGACCCATTGTACCCTGGCCCGGACAATGGTGTTCTTTGCATGTTATAAGATCCCTCTTTTGGGAGCATATGGCAATGTAGTAGTCACTAGTTATGTACACAGCATGTATTCATTGATTCACGTAGCATATTTCTTTCTTGCATGACAGCCTAGTATACGAAAATGTCTTCTTTAATCACATGATGTTCTTTATTCTATTAGACACAGCGTGTGTTAACTTGCTATGGTTTATACTTTGCTGAATCGTCGTATTCACGGTTGTTTTTGGTGTTGCAGGCCCAGATACCTCTGCCGAACCCTCGCCGGTCGGCCAGACTCCAGATGAGACCCCCGGGGCCCCATCAGGCCTAGAGGAGTGGATGTGATCACTCCACGGGAGAGCGTTCATGGCATGCATATCTTTGGAGTCTTGTTTTGAGGATTTGTTCATTTATGTATATGTCAGGACTGTATATGTTATTTTGTTCCTTTTTGTAAAACTTCATATGTAATTATGTCAGTTCGTTCTTGGTATTCTCTTCTTGCATTGTTAGTTTGTGTTTCTGATATTTACAGCTTCCGCGTACATGTTTGGCACGTGTGAATGTTCCCTTGTGCGTGTGCATTTAGACTCGGTCTACGTGTGCATGCACGGGAGTACGTGTGTCATTAGGTTTGGCTTTTGCTAACCCCCGAACCCTGGGCTCGGGTTGTGACAGTACCCAATATGGGAGATTTAAACTTTTGCATTAACGGGGTGTAATGTTGGATATTCTCACTGGAAGTAGTCCATTTGGAAGGTTATTTAGATGTAATATATCAACATTCTTCAAGAAGAGTGGATTGTTATATGCTTTGTTTTTTTTCTTTTAGGATTAGTATTTATTCAGCCCACCTATAATGCGGAATGGAATGGAGACGCGAGGCGGGTAAGATAGAGGATGGAGATACAGGGGAAAATTAGGCTTTCGCCAAACTCCAGTCACATGAGGCATTAGAAAATTGGGCTCTCACTAAACTCCAGTTACAGGAGGCATTAGAGATTTCGAGGAGAACTCGAAGAAACTTGGAGAAGATCCCAAAACTTTTTCCTTGATCATTACTCAATAACTAAGCCAAATAGGCTTTACAATGCTTAAATAGAAAAAAGGAATAACCTAGGACTAATCTGGACCATCCAAACAAGTTGACGGTCGGGATTAAAACAACTTAAAACAAATAAAACCCTAAATAAACTCGAATAGGTTGGCTGGGCCGAAAGACGGGTTGACCCATTGGGGACCATGGGTCTTTCCGCCTTTCCTGCATAAATTCTCCTTTTCTTAGAGAAAACTCGACCTCAAGATTTATAAAAGTCCTCCAGGATCAAATATCAAGCGTAGAAAGCCTCGATGTGCTTCTCGGTCTTCAATCTCTTGGCATGACTTAAAGGCGGGAATTAATCTTCTTATCAGAGTAGAAAGGGACTGGAGGTATGGCTTCTGTTGATGCTTGACTTTAACATTGATGTGTGATCTGACCGTTAGATGTAGCAATTGTTGGTGTTGAAGCGGTAGATCATAATCTTCTATTATCAACAGTCTATCTCCAAAATTAAAATCAATTTGAGTTGCACAACTGTTTCAACACTAGCTTTTTCTTTGGTGGAGATAGGCTTTTCTGAATATGATCTGCAATCATTTCCATTGGAGCTTTAGGTTGATTGCTAACCATATTCAAATCTTTAAATTTACTCATTGCTGGCATCAGTTGATCATCATTTTCAACCTTCAAAATAACAACATGTTCGACTGCTGATGTATTTTACTCTTCAAGTAGTGGACTTATGATCAGATCCACGAGATGATAAGACTCCTTGTGGTTTTCTTCACTGTGTATTTCTTCTTGTTACTCTTGCACTGCTTGATCAACACCGTCTGAATTGATTATGGAATCATTTCTTTCCTGCCTTTGTTTCTCAATATCAGACTGAATATTCTCCCCAGGTGGTTCCACAGCATTGGATTTTTTCTTTTGTAACTTAGCTTTCCAGAGGCGATAGCGTTTTATCAAACGTTTAACATGAATCGCTTCCCCAAATGCTTCATACATATCTTTACACTTCATGCAATAGATGAGTTTTCTCCAAGGAGAGGAGAATTAGGGCAGGACAGACCCATGGTCCCCCTTGGGTCGACTTGTCTTTGGGCCTAGCCCACCCATTCTAGTTTATTTTAGGTTTTATTTACTTTAAGTTGTTTTAATAAGATGTTTTAATCGTGACCGTCAACTTGATTGGGTGGTCCTTTGGATATCAGATCTGCTGAATAGAATGTGGAGCCAATACCCCTAGATATGATATTAAGCATTTTGGCCTTATTTTTCATGAATTCTTTTCACTACAAATTAAAACCTTAAGTGTTGAAAGTTCTACCTTCCATTAGGATCCTACCTTCAGATCTGAGAATTACTATTGCGGAATCTGTGAAAAGGCTTGGATCTATGGTTGATTCAATTTTTGGAATTAATTAACTACTTGTAATTGGCATAATTTGAATCTTCTTTGTTAATTAATTTATTTCCTAATTACATTGCATTGCATTGCATTAGATTAGATTTCACATTGTCCTGCATCAATTTTGGTATCAGAGCTTCAATCGGGAAAGGATGCAATGGGGTTTTGGGTGTCGGGATTTGGGCAAATGATTTCTTGAGTTGTCTGAGGGTGATGTTGGCAAGGGTTGGGTTTGGTAGTATTTGATTGGGTGACAGTGATTGGATCTGCGGACGTTGGGGTTTAGAGATGTTGGGGCTTTTGGCGGATTTAGGGTTCTGAAGATGCAGACCTGAGGCCTGTGGTGATGATCGGCCTTTATGGGCTGATTTTTGGCAACGACGACGAATGCCGGCAAATATCCGAGGGCGTGGAGATTGCTGAAACTTGAACCCAAGATGGATCGCTCTTCGGCTTTGGTACCAAATAATGCAAAACAAAATGGAGATGCGGGGCGGGCAAGATAGAAGATGGAGATACAGGGAAAAATTGGGCTTTCACCAAACTCCAGTCACAGGAGGTATTAGAAAATTGGGCTCTCACCAAACTCCGATTACAGGAGGCGTTAGAGATTTCGAGGAGAACTCGAATAAACTTGAGGAAGATCTCAAAACTTTTTCTTGAATCATCACTCAATAATTAAGCCAAATAGGCTTCACAATGCTTAAATAGAAAAAAGAAATAACCTAGGACTAATCTAGACCATCCAATCAAGTTGGCAGTCATGATTGAAACATCTTATTAAAACAAATTAAAGCAAATAAAACCCTAAATAAACTAGGATAGGTGGGCTGGGCCCAAAGATGGGTCGACCCATTGGGGACCATTGGTCTGTCCTGCATCAACCTGCTTGTCTAATCCAAATTTTTTGCATGTTAAGTGACTTCGAGACCTGCTTAATAGATCTAGGTGAAGATTAATTTTTGCGTGATGCTTGACAATTGATTATGTACTTCCTATTTGTCATATAGATCATATCTCTGTTCTAGATCCTTAGTCATCCCAAAATAAGTTGAAAGGTATCCCCTGAACCATGTTGCACCTATCTCCCCCTTATTTTTATTATAGTCAATAGGAAGGGTGTGCAATATTAGTGTGAACACTTGCCTTTCTTCCTTCTAAGCAAGAAACATAGGGTGCTTAGATGCTCATGTTTCCTTAATTTCAACTTATTTGTCATCCCATCATAAACAATACTTTTCTTATGTTGCCCATTAATAAAAATGGTAGACCCAAACCCAAGAACAAATCTACCATTCAGATCTAAGTACAATTCAGGGTGAGTTAACTTTGTTGGGTATCCACATTTCATGAAGACCTAAAAAACAAAGCTCTATGTTCGTTTTTATCAGTGAATACAATCAATTCTCGGATCCAAGTACTTCAATTTTCCCTATCCTCTTTTCTGAATCATAGAAAGAATTCATTTTTCTCTCCAAACTATTTGTTTTGAAATGAGATGGCTAAGGGTTTATGGATTTTGACTTTTTATTTATGTACTGTATGCATACATTATTTACTTCATGCGTAGTATATGACTAAACACAAATTTTTATGTGCAAGTACCAAAGTGGTACTTGGGTACTCTAGGCCCTGGCCTGGCCTTATTTCCAGGAGAGTTTGGAAAAAGCACTCCCAATCCAACAATAACTTCAGTGAATTGGATTTCTTTTTCATTGTTTTTTCAGAGATTAGGCCAGGCAGGCTCTGGCTTGGCTTGACTCAAGTGACAAATGTTTTATCCATTCCAACACCATGCAGTTCCATCTTTGCTTGAGTGAGCTCTTTTTCAACTACTAAAAATTTCCATAGTATATGAGTAAACACAATTTTTTGTGTGTTCAAGTACCTGGGTTATACTTGAGTACTCAAGGCCCAAGTCTAGCCTTATTTCCGGGATGGCTTGGAACAGTGAAGCACGTATCCAGGGCACTTCGAACATCTCCAAGGAGACCATAAACGATGACGTGCCTAAAACGGAAAAACACAAATTATATTAATCAACTTTGAATATTTTATGTGTACAATGTCATATAAATAAGAAAGAGAATTTAGAACCTATGAAATCTAATTAAACTAGGAAACTAAATAATATAGGAAACTGAATCCTAATTACAACCCATTAAATAAAATAAAAATCAATGACATATAATTATTAAATAAAAAGGCGTAAATCTACTTTGGCCCTACACGTGTGGCCATTGAGGGCTATTTGCATAAAAAAGTTAGGCCCAATCATATAAAGAACCAGAGTGCATTGGGTTTTTTTTTTTGAGTGAAAATTAGCCAAAAGTCCCTCCCATGACACAAATTAAAGGTGCAGTCGACAGACATTACCTCTAAGGCTTGTAGTCTCTGCCGCCTAGACTTATCGCAGGTGGAGGTTCCTAATTTACGAGCTCATCTTTTTTTACGAATGATTTGCCAACTACTTTTGTGTTTTGATTTCCATGACTTTGAAATTCCATAACTTTTGTTCACGATATCAATTTTTTTAAAAAATAGTATATTTGGAACCTATTCATCAGGACCTTTCAAGCAACACCCAAGATGCATATGAAATTCTAAAAAAAAAAAATTGTCAAAATTAAACTGAATTTTACCTCAAAGCAAAACTAAACAGTTTTTGGCAAAAAGTTTGAAAGGGGTAAACCAATCTAATCATCTTATTTTATATTTAAATTTGGGGAATTTAAAGTTTAGCATGTAGTCTTTCATATCCGAGTATTTCTGGTCAAAACAATTTCGAGAAGTTGGCTAACCAGGTTTAAACATGCTGAATGTTACCTCAAAGCAAAACTAAACAGTTTTTTGCAAGAAGTTTGAAATGGGTAGACCACTCTAATCATCTTATTTTTCAGTGAAATTTGGCGAATTTAAATTTTAGCATGCAGTCTTTTATATCCCAAAATTTCAAGTCAAAACAATTTCGGGGAGTGGGTGAACTTGAGGCTTAAACATGGGCCGTCAGTCTAATTGTGCGCAGAAATCCTGCATAGAAACTCATATAAATTATGTTACAAACTCAGATAAATTCTGATCAAACTCATATAAATTCAGTTCAAGCTCAAATAAATTCTGATCAAACTCATGCAAATTCATACAGGGAGGGTGTTTTGGACTTTTGAAATGCTTAAATTTAAAAAAGGACCTCTGCCTTTATGACAAAAGATCGTGGACCTCTTACCATAAAGTGAAATGTTGAGGGACTTGTCACCGAATGCCCCTTTTTTTAAAGGTCAGGCTGGCTGGCCGAAATTGTATCGCTTGTTTGATTAATGATTCGGAAGTCTCCTATTGTGGGCTTTATCGGCTTGGCCTTTGTAGAATTTCTCGTGCTTGGCTAAATGAGCTTTATTATGAATTTAGTCTATTTTGGGGCAGCCCCTCTTGGGCTGGATTACTTAGCGATATAGATGAGGCTGGACTTTCCAAGGACTTGAATTACTATGGTGGCAAAGATGGGATGTACGTTCCTAAGTTGGAACTCCCATTCCAACTACACCTACTTTCTCTTCTAAATCTTATCTTAAAATTAGAAAGTTACTAAACAATACCAATCAAATCGAACTTGTAAGAAAACTGTTATTTGTCTCAAAAATCCTAGTTAAATGGCTATCATGATGGACATCTGACAGGGCCCAATGGGCCGGCATCCATCAAGCTTATTCTCTGTTTCTCTTGCTACAGTATTCATTAATGTATTGAAAGGACCCATTGATCTGCAAATTCATGGAAACCAATGTGAGCAGTCAACACATGAGGCTTCTTGATGTAGTTATTCACCAATTCGTTCTTCCTTGCCATAAAAAATTTTTTTTTTAAATCCATTAATTTGTTCCCTTGCCCCAAGTTGTGATTCATTTGGTATATGTCTTGGGTATGGTGTACATCAGGGAGATTCATTTGACACCAATTTCATCTTAATTTTCCAAAGAATAAATCTTTTCCTTACATATTACATTGGTGTTGAAGACCAGCCTGCTTGTTCTCTTGCACAATGCCAATGCATATCTGAATATATCAGTGGTCACTGACTTCACCTTTTGTTTCACACTACCCTTGGGAGAAATATAAAAATTCTCAAAAGAAAATTGTAGAAATGGAGTCATTCATTGTGATGTTTTTCTCCTTTTTAAATATATTTCATTAGTAAGAAAATTCATGAGGCTGATTATAAGCCGAAATCTATAATAAATGTCCCATATGATCTCAAGATATTATACTGGGTGTTTGAATGAACACCACCCCAAAGGATGGGACAAAGTAGTTTGTATAACTAGTGCAGATCACCTTTAGTTGATGCTGAAGGACCAAACAACATCAATTTTCCAATTAAAAAATTGATAATGTTTTTGTTCCAGTTTTAGTAAGGCTGTTGGCAATTTCTAAGGTTGATGGGACAATGACACATTTGGAAGATTAATGACTTTGTTCAAATGAATATTGATTTCAATATGGTGTGCCTTCCATGTTAGACCGGTTTGGACGCAACTCTTATTGAACCCACATATCGGCATTAATAAGAGTAGGTGAGTATCATTGAAAACGTAGTGTTCAGATATAGTCCATGCAGCGATACAATTTATGTGTGTTCGTGCAGACAACATAGCACGATACTTTGCTTATGTGGAGGATTTGTGTTTTAACATTGATAAGTACTGTTACACCATTCTCTATTAGCTTAATCTTTTAGAGTAAGTGTTTGTCAACATGGTATCAAAGAGGGAGGTCAAGTGTTCGAATCCAGGAGACCATTGTGCCTTGTATTCTCCCACGAAGGGTTTGATTTCCATCTAGAGCCCCTATATTCTCCCAGGAAGGGTGTAATTCCCATGAAGGAGCCCACCTTAATCTTTAGAGTAAGTGGTTGTCAACTATTTGGATACTTTATAATGACCCAGGCCCACTATCCACATGATATTTTCTCCAAACCCCGATCTTGTCTATAGTTTGAAAAGGCGTCATGTGTACCTAAGGTCATGCCACACTCATATACCCAAGCATGCTCCTCCCTAAGAGGGAGGGGTTGCATCATATGTTGGGTTAGACTTATAAGCTCAGAGTAAGGACTTGGATATTTCTGATGCTGGATTTGGACAAAATCTCACGGTGCTAACCGAAGCGCTCTACCCTTACCCCCATGGATTCTCGTTTATTGGCTCACAATATCACTTGGTCTTGCCTCAAGGGATTACCCAGGCGTGGATTAGGGTCTCACATACTTGATCTTGTTTCTTGCCTTCTAAGAAATGAACAACTTTTAAGAAACATGCATGGTGCTGTTGTTGGATGTCTAGCATCAGAGCATCCAGACCAGTCTACGTTAGCATATGCAGACAACATAGGTAGACATCCAGTCGAAAAGAAGAGACTCCAGTTGGAAGTTCCTTTGAGATAACAGAAAATGCTGTGGACAGCTACTAGGAAGATGTCTAGGATCATTCATAAATATGCACATGACTTTATTCATCTTGACCATGCATCTTTCTGAAATGAAGTAGATGCCACTCTAGGTAATGTGGAAAGAGTCTACCTAACATAATGCTGAAGAATGTCTGAATTGGTGTATGAAATTGTTGATTACCAGTGAGGAAATTATCCATTTGGGAGTCCTATTCAAGAAAATTATGTCCCCTGGAATATATAACATAGGTTTACAGAACTGTCTTGAGCTTCCCTCACCAGTAGTCCAAAATTTCATGAAATTACACTGCGAAATCTAACTCCTACTGAAACTTTACCATGAGTTTTTCAGCCCATAAAAGCTAGTTGAATGGGATCCCCATTACCTACTCCCAGTCTGGATACTTGTCTCCAAGATCTATAAAGACGAGCAACTATAAGACGTCATTTTTAAGTCATTTTAGAGAATCAAGGACCACGGTCCATTATCTGAGGTGCTTCCAACAGAGATTCTGGTATATCCAAGCCCCAAGACACAGGAGCAAAGATCAGTGTTATGTATGACAATTTTGTAAATAAATGTTGTAAAGAGGAGGTGTTCAATTATTCCAATGGAATGGGTCATGTCATCACAGACTGTAGAGAATGATCTCAGAATTGTGATTCACAGAGATATCATGAGAAGAAAAAGAAAATTGTTGGAATAGAGTTGCCTCATTCTATGGTCTGGATTCCTCTATAAATATATTTCATTACTATGAAGTCCCACTGGCCACTGGTTATTACAGAAAAGAAAAACTCTAATCTAATGTTAAATCCAAATTGTCTAATTACAATCATAAATAACCTACAAGATAAAACAGTTAATAAAAATTTCAGGATATTGTAAAGATCCTCCTACATGGCGACACGAAAGTATGAATCTCTTTGCCATATGAATGCTGGAATAACTTCTGTACTTTATAAGGCTGTTGGACAGAAGGCATGTTATTCCTTAGTGGATACCCTGCCTAGATTGATTATTTTCATCCAAAATTCTGAGCAATAAAAGCTTCTCTATTTTCTCTAAAAATCAGCGATCTCTGTGGATTGGCTATCATGTTTCTGTAGGATCTGAATATGTTTCCCATAGTGGTTTCTTATGCCTGCAGGTCCATGAATCTCAATTGTTGTATTACCTGTCAGGTCAATGAGTATGCTTTCTGTCACAGGAGAATGCTATTTGCTAGATTCAAGCCCATGTAAAAGTGGGTTGCTTCTAACTCACCCTTGTTTATAAATATGACTCACAAAAGCGACCCTAGATATATGTTTACTTCTGAAGTGATGATGCCATTTGGTATCATGTACCAAAAGTCTGACTGGCTTACACTGATTGATTGATACTTCTGGTTTGGAAATTGGCTCTGCTTCTCTCTTTTCCCCCTTCTTTTACTCTAGAAATGAACTTGGATTATGTTTATGTCTTGGGCTACCCCAAATTAGCAACTTGGGGTTGAATGTTGGCAAAATGTATGTTATTTATTCTTATGAACATTTGGTGTGGCTTGAAAATTTGTAATTAAACATTTCAAAAAATGGAGATTGGACACTAGATAAAATAGTGGCTTCTTATCAAAATATTCTTTAAAAAAGGATAAATAACCATCAGTATACTTCAGTAGCTTTCTTTTATTCTTCTTTTGAACAATCAAAGGTTGAAAGTTGTGTATAAAGATCTGCTGCCTCGCTCTCTTTTATCCCTTTCTTTTGGATTATCTTGAACTACAGATCGTGTATATCCTGTTTGAGGCTTATTTCTGTCATTATGGAACACTTGGCTGTCTTTGCTGTTCCAGTCATGTAGTTGTAAAAATTCTTTCCTGATTTCTGGATTCCTATCCTTAAAACAATTAACTATTAGGAAAGACTATACTATGCTCCTAGTCTACTAAAATGGGAAGGAGTTGAAGTCTGCTTGTGGTATCTTACTCATAGAAGTCGTGAGTTCTTCTCCAGTTTGTGTTAATTTTAAAAATGTGGTTAATCTCTAATTCATTCTTTGACCTCCTTGCATGTATGTGTAGAGTGTGCATTCTGATGGATCAAACGCTCCAAGAAACTGCTGGCTTTCTGCATGGTATAAGGCAGATGACGATGTTGCTTTTGATCGAGTGGAAAAAAGCTATTTTATGGCAGATTGCAATGCCCAGACGTTCAAAGTTGCTTCCACTCAGGTGGTTAACATGATCAGGCTTGAATTTCAGTCAAATCATGGCAGTCCATCGCACACGTGCATTTATCGATTGAGGGTCATTGGTCGTCAACCTATTTCATTTTAGACCCTGTTTGGATGTGACTTCAGGCTAAAAAGATTTTTTGACTGATTTTGGATTTCAATTTTGAAACCTCAGTGTACAGGCATTGCATATCTACTCATCTGATATAGCAAAAGAAAGTCATTTTTACCTGCTTAGCTCTAAAAATCAGAATTTTAAGTTGCTTGGGTATTTGTAACGCTCATCCAATATAGCAAAAAATGTTACTTTTACCTCCCTAAACTTTAAAACTCCATCTGGGCACACAAATTGTAGATGGTGAGAACCTAAACTGAATTGACAGTCACGGTTAGAGAAAAATAGTGATTCTTCACATGGGTATTCTCTGCACTTAGGTTTCTCATCTTATGGACTTAACTGAATTTAATAAGGTGGACCTGTTGGATGTGTCAAACTTTATACAAAATATTTATATCCCCAAGATGTGAGATTTTTAACATATACTTTCAGTAAAAATATCTATTCTCTAGCCTTTCACTTTATACCCACAGGTCAAGGTTCGGTTGGTGGTAATTCAATGTGAATTTGCGATGTCAGAAATTCCAGAGAACAAACAATTGTTATCACATTATAATTTTGGGTTCCTTTGAATGGTGAGAATTCAGAAAATTAGCCTCATAAAATATCATACTTGGCCTAAAGAATTCCCCAAGTTTTAGCTTTCAAAATGCTACACTGCAGTTTAACATTTGTGAAATCCGGTGGAGCAACATTTGGAGTATTCATAAAAATGCCAGCGTGGGTGCTCGGAATTCTTGCACAGATGCCTCTTACTGTCCTCTAACATTCAAAACCAAAACATGTCCAAGTGAAATGGGAAAGAATAACCAACAGCGTAAGAATATTCATGCATGGCTGCCTATGGCAATCAAAAGGAACAGCAGTGAGCCACGAAAAAGAATGCTTTATTACTCTCTCTCACTTTTCTATCTCCCTCCATCAGCAAGTAATGCCTCCTCTTTACCTCAACTTCCTTTCTTCTAAAAGAGACAATAAAGAATAACAAAAGCCCATGGCAGTAAATCACAATTTTAAAATGCCTTTTATCTGGCAAGGTCACCGTAGCAGTTTCGCATGTTCATGGGTGATCAGTTTCATGGACTATCCCATACAACAATGGCTACATGACCAACAACACATCATGGCTCTTTACTTATTTTGAATGTTTAGAATATTCGAAATTCAGACTAAAGGAAGCTCACACACTAGTCAGTTGAGTCTGAACTTAGAAAATTCAAAATCTTTAATTGGACCACCAAATCTCAATTAACCAGTTTAAAATCTGGGCTACTACTTTAAACCTACGCTCCTTTGCCTAATTTTATTTATTTATTTATTTATTTTTAATAATCATCATTATCATCATATCCTTATCTATAAGATTCACCTTTGTGAGTTTCACACCTTTTTTTATCTAATATATATATATGAATTTCGGGTGTTTCAATTTGGAAATCAGGCTTAATTTGAAGCAATTGCTCTCTCAATTTCAATTTAACTCTCAAATTGGGTTTTGAATTTCTATTTTAACTTATCGTTTAAAAAAAAAGATAAGTCTCATTGCAAATAGAACTCATCCAAACTCATTACGACATATCTACCCCATCAACAACCCTTACATCATCTACATCTTTCAAATTTCTCTCTCTCATTCCAGAAATCCTTCATGGGCCCCACATAAAAAATGGTTTGAATTACAAACATGAGTCGTATGGAGATTAAAGAAAGTAAAAGGGGTTGATGGGGTTTGATGCCATGACAAAGCATGTGTTTGCAACTATTATACTTGAATTTACAAGTCTCCGGGAATTTATTATGGGTTCCATGTAATTATAACTTGACTTGTTTAAAATGAATTTCAAGCACTCTAATGACATATGCTAAAATTCATTTTCAATAAACGTGGGTCCCGCCCTTTGATTGAACACATGATGGAATTGTGATTAGGTGATGAATATTTAGTTTGCAGCTATGATTAACTAAGATATTCCTCTCTTCGCTATTGGATAAATACTTAATTTATAATTTATAGTCTTAATTATTTCAATGTGTAAACTTTTATGTGAAAGTGTAGAAACAAGAGATTAAGGTCAATTTTGATTTGATGTGAGAATTGAGGTCAATTTGATAATTGATTGCACAATTGAATTTCCTTATATATGATCTAGATTCATTAATCTTTTATCAAGGATTGGTGATCATGGAACAAATCATCTTGAACCTTAAATTTTGAAACACAAGTCGGCCGAGCTTAGATTTAGTGGTAGAGTGCTTGAACGCCAACATGGCTCGAACAAGATGCAGAATTTAGTAAAAATTATTAAAATTTTTTTAATAAAAATAGTTGCTTTCGGTAGTAACTAGAATACATTATTTTAATAAAAAACATGATGAACCCGGGGTCAGGCTAAAACTTTTTTCAAATGGGCTGGACTTCAATCGTGAACTTATGTCATTTTTTTCATTGTTTCTCATTAGGGATTTTAATTTGGGGTTAACGACTTTTAAAATTGAAAATACTTTGATTTTGGGGTTAGAGATTTCTAATTTTTCTTTTAACCATGGATCCCAAATTTGGTATTGGTGATTTCTGATATTTTCAATTCTATTTAGGAATTTCAATTTAGGGTTAGGGCCTTCTAGAATTGGGAGAAGTTTGCTTTTCGGGTTAGAGATTTTTGGAACTTAGATTAGGGATTTTAAAACTAGGATTAGTAATTTCTAAGATTGGGAATAGGGTTTTCAATTGGCAATGTTCAGTTTATTTTTAAAGATGATGCAATTTAACATATTTTTTAATCTCTTTTCTATCTAAAAATTAATGGAAAGTCGAAAATATGTGAGTGTTTATATTTTTATTATTAATTTTAATTTTAGGCTTTTTTTTATAAGAATAATAAATTTAAGACATTTTAAACTTTATTTTCTATCTAAAAATAAATACAAACTCTATATTGTGATTGTTACACATAATGACAACATTCTCCCTATCGTTGACTATATGTAAGCATGTAGAATTTTTTTTTAAGAAATAATATTTTGTCTTAGATATCAGATAGTCTACACATATCAAATAATTATTTTTATATCTTATTAAAAAACAAAATGATATTTTTATATAGATTCTATTGATTGTGCTAAACATGGGCTTCTTGATTGATCTATATAGGGGTGCTCATGGACCAAGTCAGCTCGAGCCCAACTGGAGACCAACTTGCTCTTAGACGGGCTTTAGTCTTAGGTTTTGGTACACGGGTCAAACTTGAGCCTAATATTTATACAGACTTAAGATACCAGCCGAACTGGGATTCAGTGGTAGAGAGCTTGAAGCCTGGCCCAACCCAGATGCATTATTTAACAAAAAAAATGTCTTTTATTAATGGGGGTGAAAACTCAAACACAGCACTTTCTCACACGCACAACTGTCCCGACCAATTACAAGATACCAACGAGGCTTGGGTTTTATCCTTTTCAGGCAGGAGCCAAACATTATGCCTATAAAAATGTATACTATCATTCATTTATTCAATTCAAGTAGTTCAATAAATCTTTAATAAAAAAATGTAGAATATCACTTATTAGGGATGATATCATTTATTATTTATTGTGTAGGTACATTTGAAGTATTTGGTATTTGTTGTATTAGATGATTGTGTACTTTCAAGTATAATCTTTAATTTTTTGTCTATTTCTTAATTAAATTAGTTTTTATTTAATTTATGGTCTTCATTATTTTAATATATATTTTTTAAAATGATAATATAGAAAAATGCGACTGTGCGTAGTAGGGGCTATGATTTTAGTGCAATTTAAAAGCCATGCTTTCTCAAATCTTTTGAATTAACATTTAGATTCCACATTAATTTGTCATCTTCAAAGGTGGATCACAAGCAAGATAACACACTCTAAATAAATAAATAGAAGCTTTGATCCATTGATAACTGTCCTCACCCATTTATTGTAAGAACTTGTTATAGGCCCACTTGTGGGTCCTATTTGAGGATGGAACTAGGGGGATGAAAAGATTTATGAGAGACCACCCTAGATATCAAAGTTGGCCCCAATCACATGTCCATAACCCCTTCATCCGTAGCTTACAAATCTAATCAATTTGGATTGGTGCACTCGATCCAACGGCCGAGTAAATTTGGATCTGATTGAAACTCAAGACGTGTAATTATCAGAGGCGTCCCTACGTATTGTAAGATTTATATTGGGTGATAAATGAGCTCCACCTAGACTACTCCCAAAAAAAGGTGAGAACTAATTATCATAAAATTATTTTTCAATAAATAGAGAGAGAGAGAGAGAGAGTTTGGAGTTGGTGCACTTTAGGATAAGCATTAACGATTTTAATTTGAGTCAAATTGATAGAGGGTTTTTTTCTATTATATAAAAAATATATATATAAATAGTAAATATAGAAGGATATAGGGTTTTGTTTAGCCTTCATTCTTCTTTTTTTATACCTCTCCTCTCCTCCCGTGTTGCAGTAGCTTGTGAATTAATTAATTGTTTGGATTTGGATTAAGTGGTTGAGGCGGCAGAAGAAGAAGGAGAATGTCTTCTACCAGGGCTGCACGAAAACGGGCTTCCTCCAGACCTCAGCCTCTTGACGCTGAGGTGGTTGTTCCAGATCCAGATCTTAAAGAGATTGACGGGGAGATTTGGTCTCGATTCGTTGACGAGAAGTACATGTGGGTTTATGCACTTATAACTCTGTTGGTGGTCATAGGCAAATTGACTGGCAAGCTTGACCACAACCCAGAGCTGCATTCTTTGAGCAAGAGCTGAAGAGGCTGGGAGATAAGCTGAATCTGTTGGTGGACGACAAGTCTTCTGCTCAACTTAAGGACACCAGGCCCACTTTATTCTCAAAGAATAAGAATGATGCTGAAAAGGAGGATGTTATTGTTGACAAGGATGCTGCAAGGATAGATTATGGGCTGGCTTCTGGGGATGCAAGAGTTGTCTCTCATTCAGAGGCTGTTACCTTGGAACCTATTCTAGAGGTGATCTTCTTCCTCGTTCAAGTAAACTTTTACTTGCCATGTATTGGTTTGTTTTGCCTGTCATGTCATTCATTCTTTCTCTTGTAGATTCTTGGGTTCTTTTCTCTATGAAATTGTTTAATTTGCCTCTAATAAAGCTGATGTCATTGCTTTGCTTATTCATCAAAGCTCTTCTATAATTCTATTGTAGCCAGTGATAGTTATCTTCTAGTGTATTCATTCCCATCTGTACAATTCCTTGAAAAAAAAATTCATACATCAACCTCAGTCCTATAAACTTGCCTTGCCCCTTTAGTTGTAGTGACACTCAACAATTGCACAAAACTCCACTAGCTAGTCTGTTCTTGGGCCACCCACCGTGCAGTGATCTTATTTGCTTCACTGTATTGTTCTACAGTTGCCAGTGATCTTAGACATTGAAATCTATTAAATCCTGGTACGCAATCATTTTTTCTTTTGACTGGCTTCCAGAGTTCTAGGTTGCAATTTATTTACTCTCTTTCTCTTTTATTGATTTCTTTGTTAATGAGTGAAAAAATAAACTCAGGAGTACAGCTTGGGTATTTGTTTTTAAGTTGCCTATATTCAAGACAAATAACTAAGGAATCAACATGAGCCCTTGGGGTAATCCAAACTCTCTTGGCAAAGTTGATTGTCACTAACATTGTTCTCGTCCGCATTAGTATCCCTTGATGTACATGTCTTGTAGAATATCGACATAACATTTTAGCATGCCTTTGTTCTTCAATATTCATTACATTAGTTGCCCTGACACCTTGTGAGCCTTTTGGAGATCAATAAAAACCATATGCAAGATTTTCTCCTCCATTACGTTTTCTACAAGTTGTCTTAATTTGAAAATGGCTTTTGTAGTAGATCTACCTGGCATTACAACCCAAACGGATTCTCTCAATCATCTGACTCACATCGCGAGACCTACCACATACACTCTTCTGAAGATTCATTTTGCAACTTATAGGCATTACAGCTTGGTACTTTCACATTGTTGAAACTTGAAAATCACCTTTATTTTTAGAGAAAGGGACTGCAGTCTCCTTTCTCCATTTGTTGAGCATTCATCCTTTATTCAGATTTTTACTGAACAAATTGGTTAGCCAATCTAGCCTAATATTGCCCATCAAAGCCCAAGTATCTATCGGTATTACCGTATGGCCCTTAATGCTTATGTTTCTTCATTTTGGTTAGGGCAGTTGTGACATAGCCCTTATTAATGCAATTGGACTGTCTTGGCCCCAGAAATTCACAAACCAAAAAATATCCAGAAGTTTCAGATTTACAGAAGCAAGGAAGGAGAATAAATAAGTCTGCGCTAACCTGAACCTTAGATTTGCCACACAAAAAAGAAAAAAAAAACATCTTATTCCAAGAAGAATTGCTTTCAATTCAATAGAGAGGAAGAATAACTAAAATACTTTATTCACAAGTCATTGATATTATAACTGAAGGGTATAGTTGAGTTGACCATTTATAGTTATAGCTATTGAGGAATTCCCTAGAAAGCTCTGGAATTCAATATAAACTTTTCTCAGCTCATAATAATAGAATGACTTTCCTAAATTATAGAGATGATATCCTACTCTGACTAGAATTCTTGAAATCAGGTAGTTCAGTCCTGACAGCTTTCCCTTTCAAGTATAGTCCTCTTGTACCATCTTACTCCTTTTAATGAAAGTAACCATTAAAAAAATGAGTGTCAAGATACAACCTAAAATCACAACTTTGGACAAGCTCCATATTTATGTGGTGAAGCATCCCAAACACTACAATCTCTCTTGGTTTAAGTGCAACAATTAGATACCAGTTGCAAGTAGAGCTTTGGGATCCTTCTCTTTGAAGGATGCCACCATGATAGTGTGTTGTCCACAGTATCCCCAGCGACATGTGTTACTTATTTGGCCAAAGAACAAATCATGATGGATATGAAAATACCTTCACTTTCCTTAAAGACAATATGAAGATTATTTTAAGTCCAAACTAACTCTTAACTGTTTGGTAAATTTACTTTATTAGTAAAGTAAGGTGAATGGTCATTTCAAGAACCAATAAAATATAAGGGGTCAAATTAAAAGTTCCATATTTCAAAAAATATCTCAGCCTTTTACCCCCAAAAAATAAAAAAACTATTTTTTTTCATGTCACTAAATGACAAAAAACAAAGTAAAAGAAAAGTCAAAAGGCTATATTCTCATTTCACTAAATGACCAAAAAGGCATTACCTTTTTATTTGACCCCTCTTCTTTTTTTATCACTTAATTTGACCTTTCACCTTACTTCATTCTGCAAGCAAAGTTACCAAATAGGCCACGGGGGAGGGGAACATGACTTGCATCTCAACACCACACAATTTATGGAAGAAGCTAATGAAACAGTGACATTATATGCTTTGCTGGGAAAGGAGGTATCTAATGGTAGACAGCTACTGAGAGAGATGACACCACAGTTGTCCCATGAGATTCTTGTGCTATATTTAAGGGCTGTTTTATATACTCAAACTGCTGGAGGTGGGGATTTCTATAATTTGTAGAAATTATGTGTACAGAATTTAACAGCAGGCAGGCTGATCTTTGGGCTTAATTAAAGGGTCAACGAAAGCCCAACTGCACTAGGGACCAGCACCTCATGGGTTAGTCAAGAGTGCACTACAAACTGGTGCTGTCCATTCAGTAAATGGGTGGGCCACTGGCCTGGGTCTCTGATGCAGGCCATAATAGTGGGCCCCGTTTGAAAGTCTACACCCGCAGGCCCAAAACACAGTAGACTTATAGTAGACTATATTAATAGTAGTTGCTTTAGTTGTTTATTTGATATTTGGCAAGTCCAGTTGTATTTGATTTAGGACTTCTTATTTGTTTAGAATTAGCTATTTCCTTTCTTAGAGAATGTTTTAGTTATAAATAAGGTTATAATCTCTTCAAGAGAGATAGACTTTCATATTGAATAAAGTTTTGAAATTGGTTCTCGGTTGAGAGAGTTTATTTGTCTTTGGTGAGGCACCTAGACAATTTATCCCTAAGCCTTTTGGGCTTGGAGATTAGCCCGTTGGCTAATCTTCTTCCCCTGCGCTGCTTCAATTGGTATCAGAGACGAAGATCCAATCTCGGACCGCCGTCTGATCGCCGATTCGAGGTAACATATCTCTCCCGGTCATCTGCTCTCCATCAGTCATCATCCATTGTTCATCTTCCCCATCGCATCCCATCGTCCGTCATCGTCATCTTTATCAAATCCTTTACGGCAGAACCCACCCCCAATCCATACTGAAACTCTAGCCCTCTCCCGCATCACCACCGCGCCCCATACATTCCACAAACCCCTTCCCTAACCACCATGGAAACCCATCCAGACTTCTGTCAACCCCTTTTTCCCCATTACCGACCCTAAACATCACTGCCGATCTCTCCCCAACTCTCCTCGGCCTACTACCACACCACCGACTCCACTCCCGAAACCCCGAGACCCCTCGCATCTCCTACAACGCCCACCGGAACCCTAATCCCCCTTCCGAACCTAGATCTCCAAAGTCAACCCAATCCCTAACCCACTGCACACTCTAAGCCCTAATTAAACCCAACCCCTTCACGAACCCGCGTTCGATCACCTCCCTTTCCACCGAAACCAATCCGATCCACCCCGACCACCACTTCGACCACTGCCGTCCATCCCTATCTCTTTCGACCACTTTCGACCATATCCCTTTCCACTGAATCCATACGCCATCTCCAACACTGCTGTAACCAACCCACCACCATCCTAGCCCAGCCTCCGATCCTCTTTGCTCAGCACAACCCCAAACCAAGAAAAAGAGAGAGAGAGAGAGAGAGAGAGAGAGAGAGAGAGAGAGAGAGAGAGAGAGAGAGAGAGACGCGAAAGAAGAAATGCAATAAACAAGAGAGCAGCGAAGTAGAGACATCGGGCGTACCTGGATCTCGTCGCTCCACTGCAACGCGGACCGCACGTGGTCATCGTCGTCGGCATCGTCGTCGTCCACCTCCTCTATTCCTATGCCGTTTGAAGCATCACAGTAGTTGACGAAGCAAGGGTTTCGATTTCTCCTCTCGTTACAGCAACAGCAGCCGCGAGCCTTCTTCACCCTTTCGTCAAGCAGAGAGATAGAAAGAGGGAGACGTTCAGAGAGGCTTCGAGAAAGAGAGGGCGTTGAACCCCTTTTTCTTCTTCACGGGTCTTTCTCAAGTCACGTGTGCGTGTCACGTGTGTGACAACAGCCCGACTCCTCTTCTGTGCTTTAGTATAGGTCAGATTCCGACCCAGCTCATTGACATCTCAAGGGCTCTTGTATTGAACATTTACTGTTGTGGGTTGAGTTCAGGTCCCACTTGACCCGAGTCTATTTTAAGCCCATATCAAGTTGGTCTCAAGTTTGGGTCTAACCCAACCCAAGTTCAGATCCACAGCAGTACAAAAAATATATATAAGTGGGCCCAGCAAAAATAATCCAGTTGCTTCTCAAAATGATGATATTTTAGTCTGATTCACGATCCATCTTCACTTGCGTCTTTTGTCAACAAGATCAAGCCATCAGGTTAGTTAATTTTGAGCATTCAGAAGATTTTGAATCTCTTACAGTAAAGTCAATATGCAAATCTTTGGACCATCTGATGAAGTTCAAAGCATGTTATATGAGTATAAATATGGAGATTGGTATTTTGCAAATAAGGTCTACTTTGAGCAGTTTCTCAATCTCAGACAGGCAAATTCGACAGTTTATGAATATTTAAATCAATTTTCGAGATTGCACCAAGTTTGTAGCTTGGAACAGAATGAGCTGCATGATTTAACTCGCTTTATCAGAGGTTTGAAGCCAGACATTCTTAAGAAGATGAAACCATGTCACAATGTTCATGAAGCATACAAAGAAGCAATTCATATTGAGCACATGCTTCAATGGTCCCACCTGCAACAAGTCAAGCCTAAGCAAGAACATTCTCCACAACGAACGAAAGATCATCTGATGGGAACAAAATTTGAAGGTAAAGATATTCACACCCTTGTCATTCGCAGACTTCTCACCACCAATGAAAAGGAAGACAAAGAGCGGAAACAGACTATAGTATTCCGAACGCGAGTAAGGTGTGAAGATCGATTAACTAATCTAGTTATTGATTATGACAGTACTATCAATTTTGTGGCACAATATGTTATTGACAAACTCAATTGGCCTACGGAGACTCTTCCAATGCCTTACGAAGTTACATGGTCTAATGCTTCTGTCATTACTGTAACTCACAGATGTTTAGTATCTTTCAAGATTGGTGTATATGAAGATAAAATTTGGTGTGATGTAATTCCCATGAATATCACTCATATTCTTTTGGGACAACCATGGCTTCTTAATCGGAAAGTGCAATATGACAAAGAGAAGAATATCTATTCTTTCTATTGGAAAGGACAATATGTTGATCTTGTTCCATTACAACCAGCAATATCTTCATCTACCTCATCACTATCAATTGAAGAGTCACAAGATGAACACAGGGAAGAAACAAATTCCAACGAGGATGTTGAAAAGCTCATTCATGGAAAGGAAGATCTTATTGCAACTTCAAGTGAGAAGCAAAAGGTACATCAAGCTGACATTGAACATCTAAGAGAATTGATTGTTCTGCCTTTTCCAGAAAATTCAATTAGGACACCAACAGTGAAATTCCCTGTTCCAGTTATCTCACAAGTAGTTCATGTTATAAAAGTTTCCCACATTGACTTTATCTTCAGAGATCACATATGGCTATCTGACTGTCAACACTTGCAGCATTTACTAGTTTGTTCACACATCCAAGATTCATGCAAAGACCCACAGTCGAAAACATTCCGATCTACTATTACATGGAGGAAAAGACTGCAACAAGCTTTCAAGCCATGTCATGAAAATATGGATCTGACGATAAAACAAAAGTTTGTTCGAATGACTTTCGACCCCGGTGGATATTTGCAGAACTCGAGGACGAGTTTTCCTCCAAGCAGGGGAGAGCTGATGCAGGCCATAATAGTGGGCCCCGTTTGAAAGTTTACACCCGCAGGCCCAAAACACAGTAGACTTATAGTAGACTATATTAATAGTAGTTGCTTTAGTTGTTTATTTGATATTTGGCAAGTCCAGTTGTATTTGATTTAGGACTTCTTATTTGTTTAGAATTAGCTATTTCCTTTCTTAGAGAATGTTTTAGTTATAAATAAGGTTGTAATCTCTTCAAGAGAGATAGACTTTCATATTGAATAAAGCTTTGAAATTGGTTCTCGGTTGAGAGAGTTTATTTGTCTTTGGTGAGGTACCTAGACAATTTATCCCTAAGCCTTTTGGGCTTGGAGATTAGCCCGTTGGCTAATCTTCTTCCCCTGCGCTGCTTCAGTCTCATGAGACAAAACGTCGAAGCTGTCCTGGATTTTCCAGCCAAGAAGAAGCTTTCTTCTCTCTGTTTCATTTCTCTCAAATAATTTAATCAGAAAGGAAGTTATTTTTCTGAGTTGGGAAAGTGTTAATTGAATTCTAGAGTTTTTTAGAGAATTTCTCCATACTTTTAAATACATTATTGGTTGACTTCTATGAAATGAATGTCCAGAACTTAAAAAGCTTTGTTAAAACTCTCCATAGGGTTGAAGACAGCTCTCCTTTGGATTGAGATTTCCCAGCATTTAAGTCTGTTTGGGGGTTAATTTTGTTTTCTTGTTGAATTTCAACTTCTGAAGTTTTTGTACATATCTTGGATTTTCTAGTTTGTTAGTCATTGGGCACTTGATAGTCTGTTGAGGAGTGGGCTCACCCAAGGGGGAATATTGAAATGTATTGCCATTACCTCTACTAACGCCGCAAAATTTTGGTAGGAATGGCTAGCTAAGGAAATTTAATCCAGTCAACATTCCGACTAAATTAATCGGGGCTGCTTCAATTATTTGATTAGGATAGAGCAGCTATGGGCTGTGCCAATCCACTAGATTCTATGTCGATGGTTGAATTCTAACCATAATGCTTGAATTACATCCGAGATGCAGAAGAGTGTTTATTTAAATGTGTACCCAATTTGGGAGATTTAAACTTTGGCGCTAAGGGGGTGTGATGTTGGATATTCCGCATGGAAGAAGTCCATTTGGAGTTTCTATAGATGTAATAGCCTAACATTCTTCAAGAAGAGTGGATTGTTTTTTGGTTTGTTTTCTTCTTTTAGGATTAGTATATATTCAGCTGACCTTCTGCTGTCCAATCCAATTTTTTGCATGTTAAGTGACTTCGGGACCTTGTTTTTTTCGAGTGACATTGGGACCTGCTCAATAGATCTAGGTGAAGATTGATTTTTGCGTGATGCTTGACAATAGATTATGTACTTCCTGTTTGTCATATGCATCATATCTCTGTTCTAGATCCTTAGTCATCCCAAAATAAGTTGAAAGGTATCCCTTGAACCATGTCGCACCTATCTCCCCCTTATTTTTATGGTCAATAGAACGGGCGTGCAATATTGGTGTGAACACTTGCCTTTCTCCCTTGTAAGCAAGAAACATAGTGTGCTTTGATGCTCATGTTTCCTTAGTTTCAACTCGTCTGTTATCCCATCATAAACAATGCTTTTCTTATGGTGCCCATTAATCAAAATGGTAGACCCAAGCCCAAGAACAAATCCATGGTTTGGATCTGAGTACAATTCAGGGTGAGTCAACTTTGTTGGGTATCCACATTTCTTGAAAACCAAAAAAACAGAGGTATATGTTCGTTTTTATCGATGAATATAATCAATTCTAAGATCCAAGCACTTCAAATTTCCCTATCCTCTTTTCTGAATCACAGAGAGAATCCATTTTTTTATCTCCAAACTGTTCATTTTGAAATGAGATGAGTAAGGGTTTAGGGAGTTTGACTTTTGATTTATGTACTGTGTGCATATATTATTTACTTCATGCGTAGTATATGACTAAACACAAATTTTTATGTGCAAGTACCTGGGTTGTAATTGGGTATTCTAGGCCCAAGCCTGGCCTGATTTCCAGGAGGGCTAGGAAAAAGCAGGCCCAATCCTACAATAACTTGAGTGCCTTGGCCTGACTCAAGTGACTTATGTTTGTACATTCTAACACCATGCAGTTCCATCTCTGCTTGGGTGAGCTCTGTTTCAAGTTTCAGCTACTAACAATTGCATAGTATATGACTAAGCACAAAATTTTGTGTTCAAGTACCTGGGTTATACTTTGCTTACTCAAGGCCCAAGTCCAGCCTGAATTCCAGGATGGCTTGGAAATGGCAGGCCCAATCATACAAAGAACCAGAGTTAATTGGGTGCTTTTTTTAAAGGTCAGGCTGGCAGGCCCAAGTTGTATCGCTTGTTTGATTAATGTTATTAGCATTCCAACACCACACACAGATCCATCTGTGCTTGAGTGAGTCTGTTTCAGCCACTAACAATTGCTCATTGTTCAATGTTGTGTTTAAAACTTTAATTGTAATGTCCCTAATAGGCAACTTTGGCGTGCCATATGTCCAAACCATAGGAACTTGAAATCTTGAATATATAGGAATTTCTGGTCAAATGATCTCCACCAAAAGATTATGAAATAGGTGTGGGGTGAAGGATGTTAGGGACTGATGCAGTGCCGATAAGGGAAGAGTATCCAAAGACATTCCATCAAAAGGAGGATAAAACCAATAATTTTATTTATAAACGAAGTGATCCCTAAGGACAGATGCAATCCTTTATATAGATCGTAGATCTAATCCTATTTTGGAGACAAATCTAACCGAAATAAAAAGTTTAAAGCAATGAATAATTTTATGACAAAACTTTATAATTATTCTCATGTCTATCCCTAAAAGTCAGCTACTACTAGCATAGAGGCAGATGACTGCACGATGCATGATTTGGAAATCTCCTTTTGTGGGCTTTATGGGCTTGGAACTATGGCTGTAGAATTTCTTTGGCTTGGCTAAATGAGTGTTATCATGGATTTAGTCTATTTTGGGGCAGGCCCTCTTGGGCTGAATCAATTAGCGACATAGATGAGGCTTGACTTTCCAAGGATTTGAATTACCACGGTGGCAAAGATGGGATATACCTTCCTAAGTTGGAATTCCCATTCCAACTACACCTACTTTCTCTTCTAAATCTTATCTTAAAATTAGAAAGTTACTGAACAATCCTAATCAAATTGAAACTTGTAAGAAAAGACTTTTACTTGTCTCAAAAATCATAGTTAAATGGCTATCATGATGGACCTCTAACAGGGCCCAATGGGCTGGCGGCCATCAAGCTTATTCCGTGGCTTCTGCAGTACCATTCATTAGCATATTGAAAGGACCCATTGATCTGCAAATTCATGGAAACCAACATGAGCAGTCAACAAGTGAAGCTCCTCAATGTAGTTATTTCACCGATTCGTTCTGCCTTGCCCAAAAAAAAAATCACCAATTTGTTCCCTTGCCTCACGTTGTGATGCATTTGGTATATATCTTGGGTATGGTATACATCAGGAAGATTCATTTGACATTAATTTCATCTTCATTTTCCAAAGAATTAATCTTTTCCTCACATTGTACATTGGTGTAGATGACAAGCCTGCCTTTCTCTTACACCATGCCAATGCATATCTGTATATACCCATGGTCACTGACTTCACCTTTTGTTTCACATTACCCTCAGAAGAAATATTTAGAAATGGAGTGCTTCATTGTGATGTTTTGCTCCTTTTAAAATAGATTTCACTAGTATGGAGTGCCACTGATTTGGCAAAATTACATATAAGAAAATTCATGAGGCTGATTATAATCCGAAATCTATAATTACAGTCCCATGTATATGATCTCAAGATATTATACCGGGTGTTTGAATGAACACAAACCAAAGGATGGGACTTGTCTTACAAAGTAGTTTGTATAACTAGTGTAGATCACCTTTAGTTGATTCTGAAGGATCAAACAACATCAATTTTCCAATTAAAAAAATTATAATGTTCTTGTTTCATCTTTAGTAAGACTGTTGGCAATTTCTAAGGTTAATGGGACAATGACACATTTGGAAGATTAATGACTTTGTTCAAATAAATATTGATTTCACTATAGTTTGCCTTCCATGATTGACCGGTTTGGATGCAACTTTTATTGAACTCACATATCAGCATTAATAAGAGTAGGTGAATATTGTCAAAAGCCTGGTGTTCAGATATAGCCCATGCAACCATACAATTTCTGTGCGTACGTGTAGACAACATAGCACAATACTTTGCCTATGTGGAAGGTTTGTGTTGTAACATTGATATGCATTGTTACACCATTCTCTATTAGTTTAAGCTTTTAGAGTAAGTGGTTGTCAACATGGTATCAAAGCGGGATGTCTAGTGTTTGAATTCTTGAGACTGTTGTGCCTTGTATTCTCTCACGGAGGGTGTGATTCCCGTGCAGAGCCCCTGTATTCTCCCAAAGGGTATAATTTTCATGAAGGAGCCTGCCTTAAGCTTTTAGAGTAAGTGGTTGTCAATAATTTGGAAACTTTATAATGACCCGGGCCCGTTATCTACATGATATTGTCCACAAACCCCATTCTTGCCAACAGTTTTAAAAGGCCTCATGTATAGTTAAGGTCAGGCCACACTTACATACCGAGGCACGCTCCTCCCTAAGCGGCAGGGGTTGCATCATATGTTGGGTTAGACTTATTAGTTCATGGTCAGGAGCTAGATATTTCCGGGATTTGGATAAAACCTCACGGTGCTAACCGAAGCGCTCTACCCATACCCCATAGATTCTCCTTTCTTGGCTCACATGATAACTTGATCTTTCTTCAAGGGATTGAAGGGATTACCCAGGCGTGGATTGGGGTCTGACATACTTGATCGAGTTTCTTGCCTTCTAAGAAATTATCAACTTTTTAAGAACCATGCATGGTAGTGTTGTGGGCTGTCTAGCATCAGAACACCGAAACCAGTCTACGTTAGCATATGCAAACAATGTAAGTGGACATTGAGCAGAAAAGAAGAGACTCCAGTTGGCATTTCCTTTGAGATAACAGAGAATGTGGCAGACAGCCACTAGGAAGATGTCTAGGATCATTCATAAATATGCATATGACTTTATTCATCTTGATGATCTTTCTGAAATTAAGTAGATACCACTCTAGGTAATGTGGAAAGAGTTTATCTAGCATAATGCAGAAGAAGGCTTGAATTGGTGTATGAAATTGTTGATTACCAATGAGGAATTATCCATGTGGGAGTACTATTCATGAAAATTATGCCCCTTGGATGGAATTTAGAACATAGATTTACAGAACTGTCCTGAGCTTCCCTTACCGATTGTCCAAAATGTTTATGAAATTACACAGCGTCATATAACTCTTACTGAAACTTTACCATGAGTTGTTCAGCCCATAAAAGGTAGTTGAATGGGATCCCCATTCTCGACACCCAGTCTGGATACTTGTCTCCAAGAACTATAAAGAGGAGCAACTAAGATGTCGTTTTTAAGTCATTTTAGAGAATCATGGACCATGCTCCATCATCTGAGTATATCCCGGCCCCCAAGACACATGAGCAAAGGTCGGTGCTATCTATGAACGTTTTGTAAATAAAGGTCATGCCATTACAGAGTCTAGGGAATGATCTCAGAATTGTGATTCGCAGAGATATCATGTTCTGTCTTTGATACCCTGTGAAGAGAAAGAAAATTGTTGGAATGGAGTTGCCTCATTCTATGGTCTGGATTCCTCTATAAATAGATTTCATTACTATTAAGTGTTATTACAGATAAAAAAAAACTATAATCTAATGTTGATTTCAGTCCAAATTCTCTAATTACAATCATAACATACAAGATATACCAGTTAATAAAAATAATTTGAAGGATATTCTGAAGATCCTCCTGCATGCTGATACCATAATATGAGTCTCTTTGCCATATGAATGCTGGAATAACTACTGTAATTTATAAGGCTGTTGGACAGAAGCATGTTATTCCTTAGTGGATACCTGCCTAGACTGATTATTTTCATCCAAAATTCTGAGCATTAAAATCTTCTCTATTTCCTTTAAAAATCAGTGATCTGAATATCTTTCCCATAGTGGTTTCTCATGCCTGTATATCCATGAATCTCAATTGTTGTATTACCTGTCAGGTCAATGGGTATGTTATCTGTCACAGGAGTATGTTATTTGCTAAATTCAAGCCCACGTAAAAATGGGTTGCATCTAACTCACAGTTGTTTAGAAACGTAACTCACAAAAGTGACCCTTGATATATGCATACTTTTGGAGTGTGATGCCATTTGGTATCATGTATCAGAAGTCTGACTGGTTTACACTGATTGATTGATACTTCTGGTTTGGAAATTGGCTCTGCTTCTCTCTTTTTCCCTCTTCTTTTCCTTCAGAAATGAAACTTGGATTTGGATTATGTTTATGTCTTGGGCTACCCCAAAGTAGTAATTTGGGGTTGAATGTGTAGAAGAGATCGACTTGACCCGGGGTCACGTGGACTTGCCAATGAACCTGGGTCAGATTGATCTCTTCTACAGAATGTCGACAAAATGTTTGTTATTTTTTCTTATGTTTTCTTATGAACATTTGGTATGTGGGGCTTGACATTTGTAAGATTGGACACTATATAAAATAGGCATCCGGATCCTCGAGTAAATCCCCCAACGGTGACGTGGGGGGACCTGATCAGTGGGGGATTTCCTCACTTAATCTCAATTCATAAAATAGTGGCTTCTTATCAAAACATCCTTTAGAAAATGAAAAATAACTAGCAGTATACTTCAGTAGCTTTCTTTTATTCTTCTCTTGAACAATCAAAGGTTCAAAGTTGAATAAAGATCTGCTGTGTCTCTCCTTTCCCCTTTTCTTTTGGATTATCTTGAATTACAGATCGTGAATAGCCTGTTTGAGGTTTATTTCTGTGATTGTGGAACACTTGGCTGTCTTTTGCTACTCTAGTCATGGAGGTTGTAAAAATTCTATCCTGATTTATGGATTTCTGTCCTTAAACAAATAAGTATTAGGAAATACTATACTATGCTCCTCGTCTCCTAAAATGGAAAGGAGCTGAAGTCTGCTTGTGGTATCTTACCTAATAGAATCAATTCATGAGTTCTTCTCCACTTTGTGTTAATTTTAAAAATGTGGTTAATCTCTAATTCATTCTTTGACCTCTCTGCATGTATGTGCAGAGTGTGCATTCTGATGGGTACAAGAGGGATGAAGATGTTGCTTCTGGTCGAGTGGACAAAAGCTATTTTCTGGTAGATTGAAATGCCCAGACGTACAAAGTTGCTTCCACTCAGAGGTTAACATGATATGAGGCTTGAATTCCAATCAAATCATGGCAGTCCTTCGACACGTGCATCTATCAATTGAGGGTCATTGGTCGTCAACTTATTTCGTTTTAGAGACTGGGTTGACTTCAAGCTAAAAAGATTTTTTGACTAATTTTGGCTTTTCAATTTTGAAACCTTAGTGTAGAGGTATTTTATTTCTACTCATCTGATATAGCCAAAAAAAAAAAAAAGGGTCAGTTTTAACTGCTTAGCTCTAAAAATTAGAATTTTAAGTTGTTTGCGTATCTGTAACGGTCATCCAATATTTACCTCCCTAAACTCTAAAAATCTATCTGGGTGAGAACCTAAACTCACATGGGTATTCTCTGCACTTAGATTTCTCTTCTTTTGAACTTGCTGAATTTAGTAAGGTGCAGCTTACTTAATTGACTTGTTGGATGTCTCAAAATTTAGAGGATTTTGCCCAAAAAATCCTTTTGCAGCTACTTTATACTAAAAATGACTCCAAAGACATAATTCTATCATAGTGGTCCCAATAGTCCTTTTATATTTAAAATTTTGAAATCTGAGTTGTGCGGGGATATCCCTGTTTGCCCACATACATGAGCGGAGTTATCTCCTCTCATTTATGTTTTTTTTTTTTTTTTTGTTCTTCTTCCTCTGTCCGTTTTCAGAAAATAAACTTCTTTCCTTATCTTTATGTCGAATCAAATTTCACCCTAACTGATGTAGGGACACCATCAGATTGGGTCCCTTGTAAAGCACGTGATTTCATTTTGGCTACCAACTCACTGTCTGACTAAGTGCGCAATCATGTGTTCGATCTTGACCATCCAAATTGCTTATTGTATCTGCCGCTATAGTATGGTCAAGACAGGAACGTTTAAATTTGCTTGTGACATTTGGACCATTAAACACTTTTCCTATGAACTGTCGGTTTGATAATTTCCAATTGGATTCTAACTTTTTTGGCTTTTTTGAGAGAATAGTTTTTCACTTTTTTGACTTTTGATTGGATTCTAACTTCTTAAACCTTGCGAAGGGTAATTTTAAAGAGTTTGATCGGGGGCCTAAATTACCGAGTTTGATCGGGGGGCTAGGACTCCGGTGCAGCCGTGCAGGAGCCGGCCTTTTAATAAAATAGAGTAATGCCCCAGTTCCTCCAATGAGAGTTGGTCACGTGGATTATAAAACGTACAAGAGGGGGTATTTTTGCTTGTTCTTTCTTCTTCCTCTTCCTCCTTTTTCAAACTCCAAAAATAGACCCCAAATAAAAAAAATTAAAAAAAAATACAGGATTACCGATTAGAAGCACCCTTCCTAATAATCCTAGCTGCATATGAGAAGAAAGTAAAAGCTATCTCTTCGAAGGGAATGAAGAGATCTAAAGTTTTGAAGGTGGTTGGAGAAATGAAATGGAAGGGTTTGGGTTTAATATGTGGGTATGGTATATTGGACATAGGTTGTTAGGTTTGGATTTGAGGTTTAGTTGGAGGAGGAAAAAGAGAAAAAAAGCAGAGGAGAAGGATAAGAAAGAAAAGAAAAAATGAATAGGGATATCTCGGCTATGTATATGGCTGAATAGGGATATCTCCATCCAACTCAGGTTTCAAAAATTTATACGAAAAAGGGGACAACTACTATGGTGGAATCATGTCATTAGAGTTCTTTCGGTATAGAGTAACTTTAAGAGGATTTTCCAATAAAACCCTCAAATTTATACATGCAAAATTTGTACATCCCCAAGATGTGATATTTTTAACTTACTTCCAAAATTTGTGATATCCATTGACTAGACTTCCACTTTATATCTACACGTCAAGGTTAGGTTGATGACAATACAATGTGAATTTGCTAGGTTAGAAATTCTAGAAAAGAAAAAATTGTTGGAAAAATTATTGTCATCTTATAATTCTGGGTTCCTGGTTTGAATGGTGAGAATTAAAAAAATTAGCCTAATGAAATGTCACCTTTGGCTACATTGTACTTTAGTATTTGTGAAATCAGGTGGAGGTAACATTGGGAGAATTCATAAAACTGCCAACATGAATGATGCTCAGAATTCTTGCAAAGATTGATGCCTTTCCTGTCCTTTAACATCCAAAACCAAAACATATCCAAGTGAACGAGGAAAGGAGTAACCAACAGCCTAAGGAAAAACCAAAACATGTCAAAGTGAAATAGGAAAGGAATAACCAACAGCTTAAAAAAATTCATGCATGGCTGCCAATGACAACCAAAGGGAAACACAGTGAGCCAAGAAAAGAATGCTATGTTACTCTCTGTCTCTTCTATTTCCCTCCATCTGCAAGTAAAGCCTCCTCTATCCCTCAACTTCCGTTCTTCTAAAAGAGACAATAAAGAAAAATAAAAGCCCAAGGCAGTAAATCATAGTTTTTAAATGGCTTTTACCAGCCTTTTTGGCAAGGTCACCATAGCAATTTGGCATGTACATGGGTGATCAGTTTAATGGATTATCCCATACAACAATGGCTACATGACCAACAAATTGCGGTTCTTTACTTATTTGAATTTTAGAATGTTAGAAATTCACTTTGGTAGTCCATAAGCTAAAGGAAGCACGCACACTCGTGAGCTGAGTCTAATTAAGAAAATTCAAAATCTTTAATTCAATAGCCTTGGAACTCCAAATTTAGATTAACTAGTTTAAAATTTGGGCTGAACACTTATAACTACTATTTTAAACCTATGCTGCTTTGGCCCAATTTTATTTATTTCTTTCTTCTTTTTTTTCTTTTTGTTGTTAATAATCATCATATCCTTATCTGTAAGATTCACCTTCGTGGGTTTCACTTTTTTATCATTGTCATTTGAAACGCATGCTTTCTCAATTTCGACATCTTATCATATTTTCCTCTTGGCTTCATTTTAAGTTTTTTTTGCCTTTTCGTATTAGTTCGTGGAACTTGTAACTCATTAATATGTCATATGATAGCTTTAGATGTTGCAGATGCACAGATCAGGATTATATGGCCACTCCAAATCTGATCAAGACAATGTTGGCTTAGATCGAGTAGCTGATGCAGAGATCCATAACTCTCTACGAAAGATCAGTCACGTGGAATTCACTCTTCACGATCTCAAGGCAAGAACGAACACCCTTAATGTGGAATATGGTAATGGATGATTTAGCTCCAACCTTTTGGTTATGAGTATTGAGATGCTCTACAACCGCCCAGCGATATCTATTTATAGTATCTAGCTTAATGGGCGATGAATTCCTAATTCAAGTTAGAATACAATAAGGATGGAGAGTTGTATCAAACTCTCTCAATTTTTGAGTCTTAGGAAGATTAACACATCCTCTCTTTATTCAAACAGACTCTTTGTGAGGGGTGTCTCTCTGGATTGGGGCTACCCAGAAGTGGGCCCTATCGTAAATGCCAACAATTTCTCACTCGCACCAAACAAGATTAATCTCATTAGATTCAATCATCCATCATCAAAATCCACAATATATATATCTAAAGAGTGGGACCTCCACAATACCTATTCATGGAGAGAATGTAAACTAAGTCGACATCTAACTAGAATACACTAGTCTGCCTTAGATGCTCGCATGACCACACCATATTGAATTTGAACTCAAACCCATAAGTCGGGTTCAACCCACATAATATGCTGATTCAACTTCTCAAGAAAAATTATTTCACAAATATTTTCACAAATATTTTTCTTAAAATAATATATTTGCATATATAGATAATTTTAAAAATTATTTGCTTAAATAAAATTTCAAAATACTTATTATAGCTTGGGCTTATAAGTGTTTTAAGTACGCATAAATAGGAGTGTGATGTCAAGGGTCTTTCCAATGAACTTATGAAGGTCGAAATAAACCAAGCGGCTTTCCTAACACGGTGACTCATAGGCTTCCATGTTGCGATGGGAGATCCGCAACTAAAGTAGCATTACCCATCTCATCTTTCCAATGTAGAGGTTAGTATATGGGTACAAGAGCCTTAAGAATTAGATTACACAATAACTAACTCCAAGCTCAAGAGTTACCTATGGGACTAACCATCATACAACAATAATGATTGTAGGATATCATCTCGTTGCTCGTAGGCAGGTCCTTAAACACCCATGTTCGTAAACACAAACTGTAGTGTGAAATTGCATTAGCTCCACAAATGAGCCTATGCTAATATTGCACCGATTCACTACTGTGCAAGCAGGTCGTCACAAATGCAACAACGCTTGGTTTCAAAATAGGCTATTAGACTTACTAGGGTATAGTTTGTCTAATGAATAATGCCAAGTCTCATTCAATCTTGTGATCTACATCACCCCAATGCACACAAGAATGAGTCAGCATTCCATACATCTATATGCACAAATAAGATCCGCGTTGGCCTAGTTGGCATATCACACAAATGGATGCACCTCATCCTATCAGTTACTAAGACATCAAAGGTGGTCTTTATTCATGCAAGTGGATGACCAAGCCTGTTTGGTGCCACTCATGTATCTTAACACACGCCATTCTGTGTTTGTTACTAATGTAATATAAATGATATGATATGCATGAAAAATGTAAAAAATCATACATGTTTTCCATAAAACAACAAGAAATTGATTTATTAAGATAGCTCCAATACACTCCGACTGAAAAAAAAATGAATTATATAAAATGCATTCCCATGCGCTTTACATAAATCGCAAATAACTCTTGTACTACGGGTTTGCTCAATGGATCAACAATCATTTCCAAAGATGGCATATGAAATATTGCCATCTCTTATGCTTCTACTTGTTCACAGATGAAATGTCACTTTTCCAAAGATCATGCAAAGATAAGAAAATCTCACCATAGGGGAGAAAGTTTCCTCGTAATCCACACATTCTTTCTGTGTGGATCCATTAGCCACAAGCTTAGCCTTAAATTTATCAATGGAACCATTGACCTTTCACTTTATCTTCAAAATTTATTTATTTGAAATGGCTTTCCTATCTTTGAGAAGATCCAGAAGATCCCATACATAGTTTTTACGCATAGAGCTAATCTAGTCATTCATCCCGAGCATCCATTCTTTTGAGTTTACTAATTGCATTCATTTTTTATAAGAACATGGTTCGTTCTCATCAATTGCAATGTACACATAAGAAATTCCTTCAATTTCAAAAAAATTTTTTTTTATTTGAAATCAACCCACGAGAAGAACGACGAATGATATTTTGATCACTTCCACTTACCTTTGAGTCCGTAAGATTTCTCTCATTAAATCTAGCAGGTAGTGTTGGTTCCCCTTGATCGGTGGAATTATCTATTTTAAAAAGTTCAATAGACACCCTTATCTTCTTCTTTTCAAGATATTGAAACTTGAAAAAAAATCTACGTCATGAGAATCTATTTCAACCACTTAGTTATTTATATCCTTGCAAACTAGAACGTCTCATATGGACAACTCATAATATCTAACAAAAATACTTGGAACTTTTAAGCTTTAAATTGTTTGGATGTGGAATCAGCACATGCCCTAAAGAACCCCACGGGCGTAAATCTCTCAAAGAAGGTTTTCTACCGATCCATAACACATATGTGGTTTTTGGAATAGATTTGAAAGGAACTCTATTTAAAAGGTATACTTCAGTGAGCAGTGCATCACCCGAAAAGGTAATGGGTAAATTGGCATGAGTTGTCATGGATCTAATTATGTCTAAAAGAGTCATATTTCTTCTTTCCATAATCTATTTTGTTGTGAAGTGTAAACCATGGTTAATTGTTGAGAAATACCATTTTCCATACAAAAACTTTTAAAAGGGTATCCATTGAACTTTTTGAAATAAATGACTCCACTAATCAAGAGGAACCAACACCACCTGATAGACTTAGTGGGAGAAATCCCACGGACTCAAAGGTAAGTGGGAGTGATCAAAATGTCCTTCGTCATTCTTCCCGTGAGCTGATTCCTTTTAAAATTTGCATTTGCTTTTGGTCTTGTTAGGTCCTAATCCTAACTCAGGCTGCTAATTAACAAACAATGCTTGTCCCGTGACTTCTACCTGAACTCTTAGGACTTTAAATTCTAGATGGAGATACAAATATTTAAAGGTCTTGACTACCTCAGAATGAGTCAAGAGTTTTATTGTACGTCATAAGTTAGGTAATGATCATAGGACTGCAATAATCTTTTGGTATTCAGTTAATTTATTCCCTGCCCTTGTAAGATCTGCCATCATTTGAGTCATTTTGCGGAAGTGGTTCATGAGTTTAACTCCTAGGGCTATCCAATGCGCATCAAATTCCAAGGTCATGACGTAGGTCTTTTCAACAGTAATACCACTGTATTCCTCTTTTAAGGCTACCCACAATTCTTTGGTCATGCCATAGGTTTCATAAGTTGAAACTAAGTCAAAATACATACCACTTATACGAAAAGTGCAATTATCTTTCTCCCACTTATCGAAATCATGCAGTGCAGGCATGGGTGCAACATCACTTTCTAGTTCAGATCAGATCATAATCGTTTTTAAGGTATACCGGACTTCTTGTTCATCGAACAAGTAAATCATGATTTAGTACCACTTATCATTGTTATTGCCGTCAAACTTGTCGTCCTTATTAAGGTCAGCAATAAAAATTTTTAAAGTTATCACTAAAAATGAATAAAAAATACTAATCAATGAATGTACAATATTGGCAACATATACATATGTGTTGGTTGCCCTTTTTATACTCAAATCAATTCGAAAATTAGGACATCGTAGTAAAAACCCTTCAACTTCAAGGCTAATTCAGGGTAGTAAAAAACAAAAACCATAATTAATTAGATGATTTGATAACATCATACTACGCAATACATCGATTTTTATGCAAGAAAAAAAATGTGAAAATAATAATTGCATCCTAATTAGCTAATTGCCCCCCGCATAATATAAGGACCATAGCATATGATAGCACAAATTCATGCATGTGCCTAATGGAACCACATGATATGATGCGTACCATGTATGAAATACAACTAGCATACATAATTTAAAAAAAGCGCTTATCAACATGAACCCACTATATATTAATATATGCTTGCATAATAGATCCATAGTACAGATGTTACTCAACAAGTTACGTGATAGGCACCTCATAGCACCTAGTCAGAGATTTGCTCATAAAATACATGACACTGTTGATAGAAATCGGTGACATGAATTTCAAATGGTCACTGTTTCTGATTTATTACAGTAATATTATCTGGGCCCATCTCTGTTGATGTGATTTAGTGCCATGTGCATTCTTTAAATCCAACTTCGTTTATGAAAGTACAGTAACGTGCACAAAACCTATAGAATGCACACTTAGAAAAAAATTATATGCTAGTACATCATATGGACTACCGCATATAGTGTTTTATTAGGCATCCATAGTTCCTTACCATTAAAAAGGAATGAGTTTGCTCATGGCTGGGTTATAGTCCGGTCTTAAGCAACTCAAAAAAAAATTATTACATGACTATGAATTTTGATAGTAATGAGAAAAAATATTAAATCCATCCAACTTATAAAATTCATTCTCCATCACTATGCATAAGCTAATCTATTCACAGATTTGCATAAACCAAAAAACGTATACAATAGTGTACTAGCACTGACATGATCAATATATATCTATCAATTTCCAAAAGCATAAAAAAATAGCGATTATGAAATCCTCAAAGCTAATTGACAGTTGTCAATCTAATTATATGGGTCTCATAATCAAACTCATGTACATAATGCGACTTCTCTATGGCCCATCATTTTGATCCCTTGATCATGATTTACGACATCCCATCCATAATATTTAACCCTCGACAATCCGAATGTAAGCTGGAATATAACCTTCCATGAGCATGGAAACCGAAAAGAAAGTGTGACACATCACTTGATAACAGTGGCAGACGGCAGCATCAGAGGATCCGGACTCTGCTTCAATGCACCCAAACCGAGAGGATTTTCCCACAAAGCAAAAAATGTGTTGTCACATGGGACTGGGAGGGAAGAGATTAGAGAGAGCCTGGGTCAACCCTGACTATGGGCTGCGCTTCTAAAACCAAGACGGTTATGAAGGGACAATAGAGAAAGCCGGCAATTAGGAGGCAACCGAGAAAGCCAAGTGGAGCATTATATTTTTTTATTAAAATATTAGATTAGATGACCAGTCCATTCAAATTTTGAAAATTTTCAGATTCAATTCAAAATAATTATTAAAGTTTTGGGCTACCTCAATCACTATCAAAACCAATTCAATTTTCACATTAGACTGCGGATAGCAATAGATGATGCTGTGGAAACATAAACTATGACTATAAATCCAATCAAGACAGTATTAACTTAAATCAAGCAATTGATGTTATATAAATACTCATGAGAGATCAATCACGAAAAATTCACTCTTCACGATTTAAGGATAAAGATAAACACTTTAATATAGAAGATAATGATAAATAATTTATTTCGAGCCTTTTGATTATGAGTATTGAGATGCTTTGCAAACACCCTGCCATATCTATTTATAACATCTAGATCAAGGGATGATCAAACTCTCTTAATTTCAATTTGAGTATTAAGAGGATAAACACATCCTTTCTCTATTCAAGCATACTACTTGTAAGGGGTGTCTCTTTGTATTGGAGCTACCTATAAGTGGGCCCCATCATAGATGTCAACAATATATAACCTATTTCTTGACTTCTTTTTACCTAGCTATTTTTTTTTGAAACAACATTTGAGGGTCGCATGAAGTTTCCGCTTATACAAACTTATTCATGGTTATATCCATTATCCATTTCTTTTAAGCGTCCACCCATACGTATCTTCGAGGGCTTTTGCTTGACATAAGCACGGCCCACATATATGAGGGTAGGATAAAAGCTTATCCCAGCCCGACCAAGCTACTAACCTTTGACTGCCCTAAATAGTGGAGGGGGAACTATAAATTGGGGTTTGAGGTTTATTGTTATTGAGGTCTTTGAATACTTCTTCATCTATCCAAGCAGGTCCAAGACTTGGGCTTCTTAATCTCCCACTGCTCGTGCCATGCCCAAAGGGGTGTTGGCCATACTCTGACCTGTGTTCCCTTTGCCCAAGTCCCATGTTAGTCTACTGCCCATATCGTGGGCCACAACCCATGCCTGAGGCCCAGATGATTTGTTGTCCAATCCACAAATAAATTTTCAAAACCGGTGGTGGCCCATTGTTGGATTCATTTGTCCTTTAAACATGGATTGAAATGATTCATCTTTGACCATTCCAGGTTAATCTCCTTCAAATCTTTTCCATAAATGTTTTTTAAATTTGTATATAGGCCTGCACGCTGTCATGCCTATCCATTTGCGGTGAAACCTTGGAAAAAGTGGCTCATATCTTAATGTACTGTTTGCATCTCATTAATCTTCATGTCAGGAGGCATATCGAGGCATATCCCTTCAAAACTGGGTACTACTTCTGACTCTCTCAGTACTGAGCCCATCATCAATATTGTTGGGAAAAGTTTTGACCATTGGATGAGCAAATCTGACAGATAGGTGAACTCAGTATCTCTTGATGTTTCTCTCCGATACCTGCCACAACCCATCTCCCATGCCTGCCACAGCATATCCATTCTCCAAATGGGTAGCGTGATCTTGATAGTGGGTGGGGAATACAGACGTACAGTCTATCATTATCTTGAATTGCAAGTATTTTTACTTTTTTTTTCTCATTTGGAGAATCTTGAATTGAGATCATGAATCTCTAGTTTTAGGTTTTAGGTTGGTTGGGGTTCAGCCCAACACAACCCATGGCAAAACTTATGTGCAGTTGTGTGGGCTAGGCCGGCCTCTACCCTCTTTTTTTTTAAAATATTTTTAAGTTTTTTATATAAATTGAGAAGGGCTTCATGAGCTTAATTTAAAGAGAGCCTTTGGTGCTTTAATAACTTAGATAGAGAAACAGAGCTAGAGTGTAATGACACAAAATACATCTTACTTAACCGTTTTTTGGTTATTGGAAAGACTGTCAAAAAATAAAAAAACCTTGCCATTATAACCTTTTGGAAGGGGGTATTTTTTACTGTTGGGCCTGGGCCGGGCCGGGGTGCATCCGATGCTAAGCTAATGCCCAATGCAACCTGACCTAGCATGGCCTGCCCATTGGCCATGCGAGGCCAGGGCAGCCCAATCAGAGCAGGTTGAGTCTGGCTGTGGCTGCCTGGCCCAATTTACACCCCCTTTGGCCATGTTCAGTGCTCTCTGTGATCCCAAACTTTTCTTGATTTTTAGTGTATATATATATTGACAAGCATATCAGATTTGTCAATTATATTAGTAATTCATATCATTATCTAGGACTAGGAGTCCGATAAGTCGGTCTAATTTAGAAATATAGATCAACGCATTGAGAAAGAAAGTTTTGTGAGAAAAACCCTGCAATATCTCTATGCTTTCAAATCAGCCTTTCAATTTACATAATGACCTAAAGGAACGTACTGCGGAGAGATCTTTTGCCTAAGTGATGGGCAATTTGGTTTATAAAAAAGGATTATTATTGTGCAATTCCTATTTGTTTATTACTTATATTTTAGGTCTAATTTGAAAGAAAAAATATATTTGAGATTTTTTCTCAAAAGAACTTGATTGAAAATTTTTGAGAATTTTATGAATGTGTTCTTAAAATGCTTTAAGCGAGATTAACACAACAAGCAGTTTTTATCCCACTTCAAAGGTTTTGACACAAAATTTTGGCAGATTTCAACAAAGCATGGGATTTTTTTTTTAACTTTTTAGCAAATGAATTGACATTGACAAAATGATAAATTTTTCTACATATGTGCCTTAACTTATAGTACAAAAAACATGTCCTTTCTCGTGATTGTATCGGCCGCGCCCATGAAAACCGAGACAGAAAGCAAAGAAAGTGACTTGGCAATAAGCCTTGTTTGGAAAGCAACCAACATGATTGATCCTTCTTCTGTAAACCGCAGTGGAAAGGAAAAGGCAAACCAATATTACTTCGAGGTCCGTTTGAAAATGGCAACCGGTGTTGGTCTCAGTCTTTCCCACTCTCTCCTCATTTTAATGCACAAGTCTCTGTCTTTCTTTCTTTCTTTTCCTTTGCAATGCACGGATAGGCAATGAATGTCAAGGACTATTAAGGCTTCATATGGTGCAAGGGTGATGGTTGGCAACCTATTCTATAGGCCCAAACTAAGTAGCTGGGAAAATATTAAAAAAGGGGAGGATATGACTCTTTCATTTTTGTACGGAGTTTTTGAATTTTTGTGGCAGGAACTCATTTGGAGGAAATTCGTATGTTATGGGGCCCACCAAGATATGTACTCATCAACAAGATCTGATCATGTGGGGATGGAAGATCTCAACTTGAGCACGACAGACAACTTATGAAACCATCATGATCTCATGTTGAGGCCATGAATGTAAGGGCCACATTTGCAGCGGTTACTAGGACCTTTTTTTCTTTGAAGGTTACAAAAAATGCCTTTTTTGGGGTAAAAATAAAAAAATAAAAATAAATGTTCTTATATCCAAATAAAATTCATGATTTTTAGAAAAACCTCAGCAGAAGATCAATGCTTACGTTACTTTGAGCATTGCATCTAGTGGGCCCACTTATAACCCATTTGAGTGGATATAAAATAGAGACTTTCTAATAGCCAGGGTCCCAAGTTAGATACTCCGTCCAAATAGATTGGACTAGTGTACTGACCGTACCATCATTTGGATGGCGAAAACTAGCCTTCTAAATGACCAAATTGGCATGTTAAGTGGGATTTTGTACAAGAATGGAGGGGCCCACTTATGTTGATTTTGTGTTATGACAAATCAAGTATGATTCACTTGCAGAAGCCAAGTGACTAGGTTCCATGATGGTTGGTCATAATTTGCTCCATGCACTTGGATTTAATCCAAAATTTAGTTCGTTATTTGTGGAATATGGTTGAGCAATCCTATATCTTAGTGGGTTCATCCATGGCCATACCAAAATATGTGTTCCAAGGGTAGATTTTAACTTAAATTGGGTCATATTGATGCTTTATGAATTTAACTCTTTTGATCAATTCATTTTTTTTCTCACTCTTTGTGTCCTTTTATAAATAATATAATTAAAATAAAATAATCATGTGATAGTACAGGATCTTGATCATGATCATGATCCAAGGATCTTCTTGTGCTGGACTCATTTAACTTTTGATATTTAAATTATGAAAAATCTTAAGTTGATTAATCTTGTGATTTGACGTTTAAATCTTTGCAATCTTCCCAAAGTAGCAACTTTCGTTGCCTACTGTATTTAATTTAATTTGATGCATTAGGATCTTTTAAGGTTTAACACATGGCTAACCAATGGTGGTGATAACTCTTCCAATCATTAAATTTATCAAGGGTCATTTGTAGAAGGGGAGCATCGTAGCAATTTAACTTCCTTTAAATATATTCAGAATTATAATTAAAAAAAAAATAAATGACAAACAATTCAGAGTGGTCCTCTAATGTCTTTTTGAATTTCTTTTTAGATATTGGTCGCCATGTCTATGGCGTAACCTTGTTTCCTTTTGTTCTTCGAATTTCTGGTGTCTTACCCTTGCTATCCACCTTCATCTTCTTCCTCTATACTAGCAATACACCTCTACTCATCTCTTTCTTCCTCACCTGCAAGTAACCCCAACACCCTCATCTCTTTCCATTCTCCCTTCTCCATCTTCTCCTTGTTTATTTCTTTTTCTTTCTTTTGCGCGGAGAACGAAAAAAGAAGGGTAGTTCTCAGCCTTGAGTAAATGTTAATCCTAGCCCAACCCAGCAATTCAAAGGGCAGTTCTCAGCCTTTCTATTTTCTGCAAGGAAGGACCCAAGGTGTAAAAAGTGAAGACTAAAGTAGGGAAAAAGAGAAGAGGAGAGGACAACAGCTGGGAATCCGCCAGCTCTCGTCCTAACCAATCAGAGGCCAGAAGCATCGAATCCAACAATCGAAATCAAACGTCAAGCTTCTCACACGGATTGCCCCCTCCATCCAACGGCCAAGAGTTATGATCAAGTGGGTTAAGTTTCTCGGCTACTCTCTTTCCCTTCCATCCCCCTGAGCTCCTTCTCTCTCTAGATATGTTCCACCTCACAACCCTGAACCCCCTCATTACATCTCTACTAGTTTTCTGCACCAGAAGAAAGCCCCACTTTGCCAGGGTCCTCTCTCGGTCTCTCGTGAAGCTTCAACAGCCCAGGTATCACTCTCTAACTCTTTCTCACTCTCTAAAACTCTTCCACACCCGGGATTGCTTTGCCCAACACCTCTGCCCAGCCCCCCCCTCCCCCGCTACGATCTCTCGATGGTCAGCATCCCCTCCTCACCTTTGCTTTCTTGCTCAGGAAGACGCCCTGCTTCATCACCAATGGGATAAGGAAGTCCAGAAGCAGTATTGAATTTAAGGGAGGAGATCTCGATGATTTGCCTGGGAACAGCTTCATCACTAATCTTTTTTGAATCTTCTCTCTCCCACTGTCATTCATGTATATGATTTGGGGGGTTGCGATGCTGTTTGTTCAGGAGATCTGGATAAGGGCTTTGATGGGTTTTGCTATGTTTTGTGTGATTCTGCATCTCATTTGGCAACTTGGGTTTTTGAATTTTTTTTGGGTTTTTCTGGATTACCTTTTTTAATGATCTTGGTCTGCTTTATTATTTATTAAAAAATAGGTTCTACAGTTTTTTTTGGTTAGATTCAATTATTATATATTAAGCCAATTGAATCCAATTTCCAAATCCTTGCTGATTGCAGATTTGATTTTGACCTATACAAATTTTTTTACCTCCTACCATTATGTGTCCTACTAATGCCTCATAAATGCCCCAATTAATAGGACAAGTAGAAAAACAGTTTCGTCTCCCACTAATATATCTTCGGTCTCCTTTTCATTTCAAATACATTGCTCATTCTCTTTTTCTCTTCCCTAATCAATTTATGAAACCTTTTATAACCTTCACACTCCACCTTTAAAGCGAGGCTGCTCTATAGTTTTATTTAACAAGCTAGAAACACAAGCACCAAATTGAAGAAGCACAGAGTACTGTTGCTAAGAACTTTGCAATGACATGTTGATTCGTACATTGTGACTATTGGTTTCAAATTCAAAATAGATCTCCTGGGCGCAATTCAAGAAGTTCATCTCAACAGAACACCCCATCAGAAGTTTGGTGTCAAAATTGAAGGAACAACGCCTACATGCATATTATCACCGTGCTTCCTTGCAACATAAATACCTTCCTTCTTTTGAGCATATGGAATCTTACAATCTTTGGCATACAATGTTCTATGATGATTACGTTTATTTTCAGTTTCTACAAGTACAAAAAGAAAAAAAAACGATTCCTCCTTTTCGTTTATTAAAAGTTTAAACGAAAAACACAATTTTGACAACTTTTGAAGAAAAATACACATTTGTGACACATGGATAATTTTAAATTTATACTTTTTATTTTTAGACCTGGGCTTAGCACGGGTCTATTTTGCTATAAATAACCCGCATAATGGATTCAATTAATTATGCTTAAAAAAACTCCTCTATTCATTCTATCCATGGCTCCTAAAATCCTCTACAAGTTCCTTCGCTCATATTTCTACAAATATATATATATATATATACTTTGCACACAATTGAATATGATAGTGAAACTGAGCAATTGAGTTTGACCAAATTATGTTGACTGCCTTCATCCTCTCAAGCCACATTTTAAACTACTCCTCTTCATTCCTCTCCAAATGTTTCTTCGCCCCATTACTCTTTGTATCTTTTCAACTTCCTCTATTCGTCATTCTTCTCTGCCTTCCTAATCACCTCCTAATGACAATCCAAGTAATATCAACCGTTTCATCTCCATTGCCAACTCAACAGTAATAGAAACTGTTTCATCTCCATGCTCAAAAATATCAGCACAAGTATAAGGAAGCATTTCATCTCCACGTTCGGGCAACTCAACAATACCAGCCCAAGTAATATGACCTGTTTCATCCCCACGTCTGGGCAACTCTATTTGAAATTGATGGATCCACTGCTACCACTGTGCACTGCATTTTCCCATGCTTTGGTCATCATAGTTTGTTGCAAATAAACTGCACTTCCTCGCTGCTTTTCCCCTCCACTACTACTCGGTCATCATTATCACCATGGCCCAATTGATGGTGGGCCAATTTTTCCAATGTATCCATCATGTTCATCCACTCTTAGGTAGAGTGTCACAACCCGAGCCCAGGGTTCGGGGGTTAGCAAAAGCCAAACCTAATGACACACGTACTCCCGTGCATGCACACGTAGACCGAGTCTAGATGCACACGCACAAGGGAACATTCACACGTGCCAAGCAAGTACGCGGAAGCTGTAAATATCAAAAACATAACTAACAGTGCAAGAGGAGGATACCAAGAACGAACTGACATAATTACATATATGAAAGTCTTACAGAAAGAACAAAATAACATATACAGTCCTGACATATACATAAATGAACAAATTCTCAAAACAAGACTCCAAAGATATGCATGCCATGAACGCTCTCCCGTGGAGTGATCACATCCACTCCTCTAGGCCTAATGGGGCCCCGGGGGTCTCATCTGGAGTCTGGCCGACCTGCGGGGGTTCGGCAGGGGTATCTGGGCCTGCAACACCAAAAACAACTGTGAATACGACGATTCAGCAAAGTATAAACCATAGCAAGTTAACACACGCTGTGTCTAACAGAATAAGAACATCATGTGATTAAAGAAGGCATTTTCGTATACTAGGCTGTCATGCAAGAAAGAAATATGCTAAGTGAATCAATGAATACATGCTGTGTACATAACTAGTGGCTACTACATTACCATATGCTCCGAAAAGAGGGATCTTATAACATGCAAAGAACACCATTGTCCGGGCCAAGGTACAATGGGTCTCGGTTTCCTGGGGTCTGGTTCCCCAAGACATATCCATACTGCAGCAGGCCATATAAACTATACCAAATTCACCCCGTCGGGATCCTAAGGCTGAGGCTAAGTAGTGCCTGACCATACAGAGTCAATCATGTAAACCCTGAGTAGATCGTGACAACATATCATACGTGCATATCTGTGAGTGAACATATTATACATGCATACTCAAGGTAAAGAACCACAATGTGAAAGTAACGAAACATACGTAATCATGTTAGAGCGTTGAGATCAATGATCGAATGCAATATGTTATGCAACAATCATGTGAAATCGAATCATCTTGATTTACAAACCAATTCTAATCTAATTATTCGGTGTTTCTAACAGTGCATGATGATGTAGTTTTAAGTTATTCGATGCACCGTTGTCTAGTGTTGCCTTGAATCGGGCGGTGCACGAAGTCCCTGAAACCAACACCCATGGGAAGGTGCTTAACATCCGGATAATGAACATGAATGATTCACAGCCCTCGAGATCATTCACACATTGTATTACATTCTGTTGGGCAAGTCTAGGTACTCTACATTCTATCATGAAGGCCATATCGGTCTTTTCTTTACAACTATCCTTGTTTTTCTTTCATTAGTCTAGTGTGAATACGGCTTAGCCGTGTGTGTGCTACGGCTTAGCCGTGTGTGGTCTACCGCTTAGCCGTGGCTGGGCCGTAGAAGGTCTGTCAGTTGCTGACTCTCAGTTATTCCAGGAAATGTACCCTGTATTGATCTACGGCTGGGCCACGGCTGAGCTTCGGCTTAGCCGTAGGGCAATCCACGGCTTAGCCGTGCCCTAGCCGTAGAGGAAAACTGGGTTTTTCTCCTCTCTGGACTTTGAGCCGTAAGTGCCATACGGCTTAGCCGTACCTGCACGAAGTTAAATTCCTGAAATATGCATAGAAATCTGGGAACTCATCAGAAGTGCAATTTTTCAATAGAAAGGGATAGCATATGAACCAAATGGGCTGTAAACACATTGTCCCGTACAAATTCAAGTAAATTAACCAAAATCAAAAGCATACCAACATGGGTTCTCAAAGTTATGGTTATACTTGCCTTAAATTGGAATTCAATGACACACTTGTTGTCCTCAAGCCCAAACACAACCTAACACAAAATTAACCAACATGCATGCATAAAAATTGGGATCACAGACACACCATGCACATGAGAAACAAGAAGGAGAAGAAATAGAGAAAGGAGATGAGAGGGATGAATGGATTTCCAACTCACCTCACATGCAAGACCCAAGTTCTCTCAATTGAGCTAAATCGATGGAGGAGAAGATCCAGAGGAGAGAATTTCAAGAGAAGGAGGGAGAGAGCTAAGCTCCACGTGCACAGTGAGGAGAAAGAGAGAAAACGAGAGAAGGAATGTGAGTTTTGATCGATGGTGAGATTATATAATCAAATGGGTTGTTCAAATTACAAGAGGGTCCAAGTCAACAGTCTATTTTCAGTTTGAGTCAAATCTGGGTCCAATCGAATCACACGACATCGGTTGCAAATGACGTAGTTACGAAAGTTAACGAGCTCAACGAAAGACACGTGTTGACATCAAGATGATGCAAAAATGACCATGTCTTAGAAAAGCTAAAATTACGAAAAAGGGCTTGGCCTACTTAATCCAGGTCAAACTCAACCCAACTACCTATCCATGACCCGTAACTAGAATAAAACACAAACAAATCACGATTAGCAACGAAAACAAGGTTAACTAGCCGCTAAACGAGGTCAAGCTGGGTCGGAGTGTTACATAGAGGTACTTCATATTTTTCCCAATTTTCTCTTCATTTCTCCTCTTCTGGTTATTATTATTGTTAGTTGTTCTATGTGCTTTGCGTGTGTTTGAGAAAATGCTGCAATGAATTATGATGCTGTGGAATGTCAAGGTGTTAGATACTTTTTTCCCTTGAGCCATATTTTCAATATCTAATATTTATAGACTAGATACTATAAGGTGTTGATACTTTTTCCCCTTGAGCCATATTTTCAATATCTGATATTTCTAGACTAGATACTATAATGATTTAGCATATTTTCTATTTCATTGTGGTTGAATGCAGTTACCATTAAGGGTTTAATTGGGTTCTATTAGGTTCGATTTATGCGTAATCTTAATGTTTGATTTATGCCAACATGACCCCTGCAGAATCCTTCTGTCTTAGACTTTTGGTTTGTGATTTGAGGGTTGGAGGTTGAAGACTGTTGATTCAGGAAGGTTTATTAGAGTAAGAGACATAAAGAGTTAACCATTCTTAAGTAGGTATGTGCCATTCCATATTTCTATTGTTTGTTTGTTTGTTCTATTTAACACTCGATGATCATTCAATGCTATCCATCTTCTTTATGGAATACTCTCAAACTCCTGGAAAATATTTGACATGCTATGGTGACAATGAGGTATTGTTATATTGTTACAAAAACTCCTCAAATCATGTATGATTATTTCTCTGATTGATTTTTTTTATTTATAAGTTTTTCGCCTCTAGGTTTGGGAAGGTGGCTGAAAATGAGCATGTCCATGGTGTGGTTTTTGCATACAGCAATTTTTCCTACTTAAATTAAGAGCAAAGTATCCTACTTAAATTAAAAGCAAAGTATGGATTTTCCCTTTTAGGAATAGATTTGGGTTTAAGGAACATTGGTTGGAATTCCCTTTATCATTATTGGATATGTAATGAAACCAACAGTGAAATAGAAATTAAAATTTGACAAGTTGAGGACAAACTGAAAAGGAATAATATATTCCTCTTCACATACCAATTTGCCCAAAAAAAAGAGAACTCCACATAATCGAGCACCATCTCTATTCTATTTAGTCCCTAACTCTGCACATCTGTTTCCTAAATTCTATGGATGCTAGACTTCCTATATAACCTTGAAAAAAAGAAAAAGAAAATGCAGAAAGCAATCTACATGGAGAGGGTTTTCTGCCTTTCCCTTCCGTACCCTTCCCTTCCCTTCTCCATTTGTTTTTGACCTCTGAAAGTTCTCTATTTTTCCCTTGCTGGTTTAGGAATATTGTCTTCTTTCTTCCTTGTTTTTCCCTTCTTTTGACGTGTTTCGATGTGCCTCAAGTTGCATATGTTTGAAAGCCATGGTCTCATTTTTTCTACTGATAAAACAATTTTTCAGTGCTGGATTTGTTGATAACCAGGTACCCGTAGGCTTGCGACTGGTTTGTACATTTGTAGGTTGAAGATTGCATTATTTTGTTTTTAGGGGCAAAGCATATTCCAATCATCTACTCATTGCCAATTATTGCTCAATTCCACCAATTATTATTTTCGTATAATTTTATCTATAATTGAACATTTTGATGACCATAGGAAATTTAGAATTTGATCACCTACTCTAATAAGAGCAACTATAGGTACGTTTTTAGGCATGTTGCCAAACAGGTGATAGGGTGTTAGAATATGATAGATTGAAGGTGTGGTTATGATGCCAAATAACACACAAGGGATATGGTTAGAAATGGATTTCAGTTTCAATAAATGCGTTTAAGACACATGTTCTATTTTGAAGTATCCCAGCATAGTAGGTTGTGTATCATCAAAGGGTTACTCAATGATATATCCTTGCAAAAGAGGCTGCTTTATGACAAGCTTTGATACTAGGAAAGGCATTATCTTTGCTTGCATAGCTATATTGCTGTCTTGTCGTGCCTTATTGTCCTCAGGCATGACTGTAGTCATTTTGATGTTCTAATATAAATTCTCTACTGGTATGTTTGATGTTCTAATATAAATTCTCTACTGGTATGTCTCATTTTCAGTTGTGTCCAAGAAAACAATGAATAATCTAATATTCTGATGATCTTAATATGATGTGCACCCTTTTGCTCCTCTCATTCCTTGGAGAACAAAAGGCCTGTCTTATCTGCCATGATGTCATTCTTGTTTATTTGGCCAAGTGAATTTTTCCATCAATAGTAGATCAAATGGTTCAATTTTGCTAATGAATTCTAAGAATATTTCCTTTGCTATATTAATCCTAAATCACTCTGAATTATTGATAATAAATCACAAGTCATGTTGAAATGATCAGTCATGCATCAAAGGCATTAAATTAATCTTTATCTCCCTTCAACCTATCTTTCATGGGTAATCCCATTTTAATTTAGAAGGTCAGAAGTTGTATAGCTTGGTAATCAAAATTGATGCGCCAATTACATGGTTATATAAATCGGCATGATGTTTTTTTATTGATTGTGTAGAAATATTTATTTTCTTTTAGCTTGATCATTGATGTTGGCATTTCACAATTCTTATGTAGAAAATTAAGTTTGAGAAAGTTGAGTAAGTTGTTAGCAAGATCAATGGTCTTTGGAGGTCTTCTATTTTCTATTTGAAGGTGAATAGGGTACAATTGATCACTTGCAATTGTATGGTGTTAGCCAGCTTGAGAAGTTTCCAAAAAAGAAAGCAGTCCTTCAATGCTTTCTTAGTTATATGAGGAGCTACATATGAGAGAGATGGTATTTCTAGCACCGCAATGTATGGACTATCACAACTCCTTACAGGCATAACATTGGTGCCTTCCAAAGTGTTGATTTTTTTCCTTTGAAGCCACAGTGTTGAACTACAATTTTCAAATGTCACAAGTGTTAGGTGGTTCTCCTTTGTCCAAAAGCACATTGTATGATCAGTTGATGACCTCGGCACCCTCAGCAACTGAGGCTTTGCTAGCGGTGACAACATCAGCGGCAATTCAAAATAAGAAAGTGTTGATGACAATTGCTGCCAAATTAAAAGTGGATAAGAATAAAATGGATGCTTGAAAAAAAGAAAACTTGTAGAGATTAGGAAGGATATAGGATTTTTTTTAATTATTTTTGTTGTATCATGGTCAACTAATCTATAAAAAGTTGTAAATGTTAGGTTGATTAACATTATTATCGGTCCAAAGTGGATTCAGTGATAAATAACAATATTAGTCTTAACATTTTCTTATATGACATCCCACAACTTTTTGGAAGCTCTTGGCTGTGTATAAGAACCGAGTGTGATAAAAAAAGGTCACAACCCTTACTGTCTTTGCTACCATGAGATGCTTTGACTCCTGAGGAAATGTACTATTTTTTGCTATCACGACTATACTGATGACCTTTTTAGTCATGGTCTATAATTCTACAAGTTAATTAAACAAATAGTTTTTAAGGGGCTACTTGATTGGTAACTTCACAGGTCACTTGGCTGCCTATAGGCATGCCACTCTTCCTGCACCGGTGGACTTCCTCTTCCCTCTTGTGCACTCTCTTGGGTCCTACCCCCCTATGCTAGGGTCCCAATATATATGCTAACTTTAGAGCCTATAGCAGAATTATGAGTACCTGCTAGACCATAATTCTCTTAAAATTTTACAATATATATATATATATTTAATATTATCAATTACATTGCATGTGCTAAGCACGGGCACTCTTTGCTAGTACTCATTTAAGAAAAGGTCGCTAAGGTTTTCTTTAATGGGCTGATGATAAACCAAATTAAATTTCAATCTGTTGAACCAGTCAAGTTAAAGAACTCTTCCGAATGCCACACTACTGTTTATCTCTGTTGCATCAGTTTAATTAATCTTGACAAACTCAAAAGATGATGTTGACATGATCTAAAAGTGCTTTTCTTTTTCTTTTTTCTTAAACTTAAGCCCTAATTGCGGGATTTTAAAAAAGAAGTTGGAAAAACTCCTTGAAATTTTGCCAGAAGTCCTCGATTGAAATGTATTTCGAAAACTTAAGGCCCATTTTAAAATCAAGTTTTAATTTTATCCTATTTTGAAATCTACCAAAAGCTTAGGCCATATTTTGAAATTTTTCCAAAATTTTGTTCACAATTAAATGGATTTTTAGACCATAAGCACAGCTTCATTTCATTTCAATATAGGTCACACTTTTAATGGAGTATTTTTAGACCATAAGCACAGTTTCATTTTACTTGATTACAAGATAGAGTACATATTATTAAGGCCCTATGCACGAACGATGCATTTATTTGAGTTGTTTACGTTTTTCATTAGTAGGTTTTATTAGAAGTGTACAAGTCAAATAAGAATGTTTGGATACTTAAGTTAATTTTTATTATTCAATTGTTTTTCAAGCGATAAATCTATTTACATGTTCTTCAAATAGGATTAAAATGATAGTGGGCTGAACTCTTCCATTCATAAAATTTAATAAGGGTCATTTGTAGAAGGGGACCATCGTAGCAATTTAAATTTCTTTAAATACATTCAGAATTATAATTCAAAAAAATAAATGACAAACAATTTAATAACAAGTCTCAATTGGGGCCCACAATGTCAAATGCACCTCACATTTTCCAACGTGATCCACACTCCACACGGGGTTGAAACCCAAAAAAGGGCGTCGTTGGAGTTGGATTGAAAGAGGGGGAAAGACATGAGAGTGGGATTGAAAGAAGGGAGGGGGGTGCAAGATCTCTAACCCAAGTGTTTATTTTACTTAATTTAAATATAATTTTATTTAATTATTTATATTTTAATTAATTAAGGTTATTATAATTATTTAAAATCTTTTTTGGGTTTTGGGCTAATCGGATAGTAGTTTTAGGACCGTGAGTATCCATCGGTTGACCAGATCCAATTTGGACCCATTTGGGATCCATTAAACCTAATAATCCAAACTAGGCCTTTACTTATAAATTAATTTAAACAACAGGGTTCTTTTTATAAAAACCAAAACTTACCCTCAAACCCTAATCCCTGTCTATATAAGACGTTGTTGAGTAGCCTCCTCCTCCCCATCTCTACAGTGCTCCTCCCTCCCCATCATCTTCTTCTCTTGATCGGCCAAGGCCAAGCCCATTCCAAGCATTGACGGATTGCCATCTTCCTCTTCTTCATCTTCTCCGTTGGGATTCGGTGGGCATGCACAAGGGAGATCTAGGATCGTCATCCTTCTTTCATCAATCTTCATCGAAGGCAAGTTGATACACACCTCTCATGGTTATTTACATCTATATTCCCTTGTTTCTATCATGCTTAGATGATTTATTGGATGCCCAGTTAAACTGTGAATGATGATGGTAGTTAGATGTGGATGATGATGGTTTTATTTTGGGGACGTGACGGGGTGAAAGATAGGACAGTGGGATTGAACAGGGGGAAAAGACAGGCGAGGGAGAGGAAGAGAGGTGAGATGTGAGAGGAAGAGGAGGAGGAAGAGAAGAAGAAGAAGTTGCATAGATTCTCTTCTTGGTACTTTTCCCCCATCAGATTTATGTTATACTAGAAGTTTACAGTGATCCTAGTTAGTGCAATCTTACTGGTTCAGTATCCCACCACGTGGCTGCATTGTGTGATACTATTGTGATGCTATGGTTTTCATTGACCTGATTATTTATTCTTTCGATATTTGTAATGGAGCTTTTTTTTTTATATTATGACTTTTGAGGATTTCTATTCTGGTTTATCATACAATTCAGTTTTTGTTTGTTGTTTGTGTTAATAGGAATTGCATGGAAGGTTATAAAACTAGAATTCTCATTTTTGACATTGCAAATGCAACTTGCCTAAGGACTAAGGGGTATAGGAAAGAAGGTAATTTATTTATTTATAGTTGCTTGATGCTATCAGTTTTATGAACATTTGCTAGTAATATTACAATTCATTTATAGATTGTGTAAGTTTGCTACTTTAATCCCATTTATTTTAGTATATAAAATGTAAACCGATAGTTACTTCAAGTTTGCTACTGGTTTCCTCCTCCGACTTGTGTGGCTACTCTTGGGTCCTAGCCCTTTAAGATAGGGCAAAAAAAAAAAGCTTTAATATTTGAAATTGATTGAGCTTGGGGCCAAGCTTCTACGTGTTAAGTTTGATCGGGTTGAGTTAAATAGCTTGACCAACATTAGATGTCGCTTATCTGAATAGGATTGGATTGACCTATATGGGTTATGGGTTGGAATTATAATATCCAAATTGGTTTGGTTGACCCACTTTGGGTTGGTTTGCTACTCTTACTAATGACATCCTTTTGAGGTCTTTAATTAGTTGTTTTCAGGGCCTTTGAGATATTAATCTTCTTTAAACCTTCTTTTTTCAATTTTATAACATAAATTAAAAAAATGTCACTAGTGTCACTTTGGCCAATAAATAGTAAAAGCTTAATTCAATGATAAAACCTAAGAAATGATGGTCAGCTGTGTATGTATTTGTTTACAAAACTGTAGTTTCCATGTTTTAAAAAAATTTTCTATAACCCAAAACTCTTCCCCTCTTTCTCTCTCTTATTGTCTCTTTTAGAGCACCGTATATCTTTCCTCCTTTGTTTTATCTCTTCACAATTGGCAATCACGGCTTCACAAGCTTCTCATTCCTCCTTGACCCCATTTGACCACCTCTCTTAACCATATCTTGAGTGTGGTCTCTGTCAAACTCACTTGTATGGGATTAGAAGCATGCTGGTAAAATCATCACAAATGACACAGACAAGGAAAGAGACATAATGGAGAAAAAGGAACAGTGTTTAGTTGGTGGGGTGGGGTGAAGAGAATGAATGTGTGGTGGATGATGGGAGGACAGTGAAGAGGTGAGAGGGCAAGGGACACATAAAAAAATAACGGGGCCAAGAGGGGAAACGTCATTAGAGAGAGATTGAGTGATGATGAGAATGGTGGTGTATACATATTTCTCTTCAACTCTCTCTCTCTCTCTCTCTGTGTATCTATATGTTTGCTTTCTGTACACATCCCTAAAAGTTGTACATGGGCATCTTCTATGTGTTCAATGAAGAACTTTTGCCTTAACATATTTTTGCTCATCTTCTATGGTCCTAGAAGGGATAGATTTCTTTGCCACTTCTTATTTGATTGGTTAATATTTTATAGTTAGCACTAAATAAGCAAAGACTTTCTGTAAATAAAATAGGTCACTTTTAGTAGTAGAAAAAATAAATTAGCAGCAGTTTCTTGAATTTTGTCAAGGGCGTTGAATAAAAATGATTGGTTGAGTTTAAGGGGTTCAACTTGAAAATTACCAACCATTGGTAACCACCCAAAAAATGCCATGCATCAACCTCCATTTCTATGGAAATTGAACACAGAAGATGTAAAATAAATCGTAGTGCCCATCACCCAATTCATTCAAAATATTTGAAAGTCAAGGTTACATCTTTTTCTTGTGGTTTATTTTTGTTGAATACTTTTGTGTCTTGTGTTTTATTTTTTGAATACTTTTGTGTCTTGTCTTTTATTTTTTTGGATACTTTTGTGTCTTGTGTTTTCGACATGTATAGGGTTGCCAACCAAACTTTCAATGGCATGCCTTGGGATCACTTGGCGAACATTAAGAGTTTCCTGGCATTTGCATGGTATGATATTATTAAAAAGGATTTACAAAATTGATTGAAGTGCATAAAGATATTTTTTAGTGGCCCACTTTAAATATCCCATCATTGATCTTAGATCTTTGTGATGTTTTTCTTGCTACTAGAATTCTTTTTTTTTCTTTTTTTCCATTGTTTATTTCAATAGCTCATGATATCTCCTACCCCAGCCCAATAGCATTTGGCATTGCCAAATTTTTTTTAACTATTTATTTTTGTTCATCAACTAAATGGAGTCAATAGCTCTCAATAGACGTAACTTTTATGATTGTTAATGTTACTGTATATAGTTTTAATTTATTTGTCACCTGGGATTCTAGTTCATTAATATAGTAAAATCTTATAGGTAGGTTATCACATATGGATCAAAAAATAGTATATAGTTTTAATTCATTTATTCACGCTTGGGACAAGAGAAAGTCGTATTTTAGACAAGAGTAGGAGGTTATATTTTTGATGAGGATAGTGTTGGCCATGTAGGTCCAGACCATGATTGGGTTCTATATCTGGGATGGTTCCCTAATGATATTAGGAATTTCCTGTTTTGTCAAACAGTAGTTTTCTAATGGGTTAGGACTTTCCTTTTTTCTTGAGATAGAGTTCTTGGGGGATAAGGATGTACTGGTTATATATATGATGTAATCTGTAACCCTGGACAGTCAATCAGAAAGGCTGAGAGTGGCTGAGATTCCAAGGCTGTGGTTTCACAGATTGGAGGAGAACCTAGTGGAAATTGGTTTCCCGTGGACGTAGGCATCTTTGCCGAACCACGTAAATCTTCTTGTCTTCTTGTGTGGTGATTTGTTGATCTTGGTTGCCTTTGCACACACGCCCACAACAAGTGGTATCAGAGCGATTGATTGTGCGTGGAAGATCAACGGGAAAAGGAGAGATCAAGGTTGATCTCTTGCTGGGCCACAAGAGAATCGGGGAAGAAGACGACAAGTGGGTTTTGCTTGCTTGCTGACCATCTTCGTCGGAGAAGAGGCTGCTGGAAGACGAAGGGCTGCCGGTTCGGAAAAAGGAGAAGCATATCGTCGCTGCAAAGAAGCCAAAAAAAAAAAAAAAAACAAACCTGCAATACTCACCGGTTGCCGCTGCCAGAGGTCGCCGGCAGGTCACAAGTTGTTGGAAGTAGCTGGGTCTCGTGGATAAATTTTAAAAAACTTTTGACCCACTTGACACAGGGATCAACTATCCATAAGACCAAAACCCAATCCAGGATGCATTACCCTCAGTCTCGTGACCATGTATAGTAAATATTCTACCAACACTAAACATCCATAATAATCTACAACATGCAAGAAGTAGATCATACCTTTGGAGATCCGCAGTGCTTTAATGGATTTCTTCAACACCTCTTAGCCTTCCACGCTATGACCCGAGTTGGATTTCTTTTCTCAAGAAGAGTGGTGGAATCTTCAGGAGAAATCCCAACTCGAAACTCCAAGGAACTAGAAGAGAGAAGGAGAGAGAAACTCGTGCAACTCTTGCATAAAAGGGTTTTGGGCGTGAGAGAGAGTCTTATTGGACGTCCAAGAGATTTTATAGACTTTCAAATCTCTCCCTTGTCTAATTGAAATAGAAGTCTTACTTCCAAAGCAATTAGCAGCTTTCTCCTTTCCAAACTCTTAGTTCTAGAGTTCAAGTCGGATTAGTGTTTTCCAATATCTTGGGCTAGCGTGGGGACCACTAGGGATTCCTTAGAAAGCTGGCTCCAACTGGAACACTGCGACCCCACATCTCATGTGCAATCCGGGCCCACAGTTAATTGCAAATAACACCACTATATAAATGCAATTGCACTCCAGTCTTAGGAATAAATTACAATGAAGACCCTAAACTTTCCAATTACCACAAGTAGGCCCCTCTATCAATATCCGTGGATCAATTGGAATAAATCAGTCTCTTCCAATTTAAGTTCCACATCTTATTATCCTTGAGCCCCAATTAATTACAGTAATCATTAGTACCATCCAATTAACTCTTAATTGAGATGGGTGCGCACTTACTAATGACAAATCCATTAATTGGCACAAGGGGATAATAGAGATAGATTCCATCTTGATCATTCATCGTTCCCACAGTTCTACTACCACATACCCAAGACACCGAGGTGTTAACCTATAGTCGGCCCACTCATTGGTGACTCAAAGCAAATGAATAGATAGAAACTTGAGTTCGTCAATGTCTCAAGATTGAGAGCCTATTGCTAGGAAATTATGAGAGCATACCTTATTATTGAGACGGAATTCCATAAGGTGCATCTCATGGTCCTTCAATACATCCAATGTACCAGCACCGTGATCCAGAATCTTACATTCTGATGATCGAGACAAATCACACTATCTCATAGTGATCAAAGTGCTGCAACCTTATCAAATGAGATGCCCAATCTCATTACTGGTTGTGAAGCTATTTTAAGTATAAAATTTGTGACATATATCTCCCGCGTGTGGATCTCATCCATGCACATATATCACATCTAATATACAAATGGGATCCGGTTCAACTCATGAACCATTATGTCATACGTATTGGTCATGTGCATGAAGTAGTAAAATAACATTCATCTCATGAAAGTAAAGCATGATTTTATTGATAAATAAAGAAATTAATCAATTTATTACATCAACTGATGGATTGAGTCCACAAAAACTAACACAAGTTGCCACCGCCGTCGCCGTGCCGTCGCCGCCTCTTGTCACTGGTCGCTGGTGCCGCAGAAGACCTCGGCGTGTCGGTCGCTGCCACGTCTGCAACTGGTTGCAGACGCAGCGACTGGGTTGAAGACGACCCAGTTTACTGGGTTCGTTGGGTCGGGTCGGGTCAGTTTGCCTGACCCGCGGAGAAGTGCAGCCCAGGCAGTGCCAAAAAGGTCAGTTCAGGTTACAGGTCAGGTTCGTTCGACCCAACCCACGTTGCAAGCCCAGTTCAGTTAGCAGTGCAGGCCGGTTCGGGTCAGGTCGACCCGAACCCGTAAGGAGACGGTCCAGCCAGTCAGCACCGCGCAGACGTCAGCAGTGTGACGTCATCAGGCTGACGTCAGCCCACGTCATCGTACAGACGGTCAACGGCCAGAGTTGACCAAATTGACGGCAGAAATTTGTTTCTGCAATATCTTGATCATCCGAAGTCCGATCGGAGATCCGTTTGCGCCTACGGACTCGTTTCGAGCAGATCTACGTGTTAGTGGAAGAAGATTGGCTGTTTGATGGTCAACAAGGAGTTTGACCAAATCGGGAGCGCAGAAAACCGTTTTTGCGATATCGGAGCCATCCGGGGTCGGATTTCAGATCCGTTTCTTCCAGCGTGCTCGTGTTGACGAGATCTATAGCTTGGTACATGAGTTGAGGTCAGTGTTAATTATTTTTTTTCCTGTTACTTAATTTGATTAAGATGGAAAATAATACTATCAACACTACCATGGTTAAGCTCAACCATTCCAATTGGTTGATCTGGAAACCGAAGATGGAGGATATTCTCTATTGTAAAGACCTCCATGATCCCGTTGAGGGGGATAGTGCCTGACCGAAAGATATGCAAGATGTTGAATGGAACAAATTACATAGAAAAGCGATTGGTCACATCAGACAGTGGGTTGATAACAGTATATTTCACCACATGTCTAATGAAACCAATGCGAATACCCTTTGGAGAAAACTAGAAGCAATGTATGATAAAAAGACCTCAGTGAACAAAACCTTCTTGATCAGAAAGCTTGTGAACATGAAATTCAAGGATGGTGGTCAGATCGAAAATCACATCAATGAGTTCCAAAGTGTGGTAAATCAGTTAGCCACTATGAAGATGATCCTTGATGATGAGATGCAAGCTTTGTTGCTTCTGAGTTCTTTGCCAGATTCATGGGAGATATTGGTTGTTTCCTTGAGCAATTCTACTCCAGATGGTGTGTTATCTATGAGTCAGGTTACCAGTAGTCTACAGAATGAAGAAACTAGACGAAAATCTGCAGGGACAGATAATGCATAGGCCTTTATTACTGAGAACAGGGGGAGGAGTAAGAGTAGAGGACCAAAGGGGGGTCGTGGAAAATCTAGAGGTGAATCACAGTCTAAGTCTAGCAGTGAATCACAGAGCAAGAAAAAGTCTGTAAAGTGCTTTTTCTGTGGCAAGATGGGCCACATCAGGAAAAATTGTTTTACCATGAAGGAACAGAAAGGAACCAATAATGAGAAGAACAATGACAATGATAACACTATAGCTACTTTGAAACAGGAAGTAGTGGTGCTCGCCAGCGATGATGATAAGTGTTTGAGTGTTGCAGATGGTCAGGTTGAGTGGGTTGTTGACGCAGCAGCATCCTACCATGCTACTCCCTGCAGGGAGATGTTCATGACGTACAAAGCAGGTGACTTTGGTACTGTGAAGATGGGCAACACGAGTTATTCAGAGATTGTTGGTATCGGTGATGTCTGCATTAAAACCGATATTGGTTGCACAATGACACTGAAAGATGTGCGACATGTTCCTGATCTGCGGTTGAATCTGATTTCCGGGTCTGCACTGGACCGTGCAAGTCATGAGAATTACTTCAAAAACGGCAGATGGAAGCTCACTAAAGGGTCTCTTGTTATTGCGAGAGGAACAGCAGGTAATACTCTTTATAAACACAAGTAAAGCTGTGCAAAGATGCGTTGAATGCAGTTCAAGACAATTCCTCTCTGAATCTGTGGCATAAGAGGCTTTGTCATATGAGTGAGAAAGGCTTGCAGATGTTAGCAAAGAAGAATTTAATTCCTTGCTCCAAAGGTATGTCCCTTGACCCTTGTGATTATTGTTTATATGGTAAACAGCATAGGGTTACTTTCTCTTCGACATCAAAATTGAAATCAAATGTGTTGGATTTAGTATATTCTGATGTTTATGGTCCCATAGAGGTAGAATCATTGGGTGGCAATAAGTTCTTTGTCACATTCATCGATGATGCATCTAGGAAAGTCTGGGTTTATCCGTTGAAATCAAAGAATCAAGTATTCCAGATGTTTCAACAGTTTCATGTCCAGGTTGAAAGAGAAACAGGTAAACTCTTAAAGTGTCTCCGTTCAGATAATGGAGGAGAGTACACATCCAACAAGTTCAAAAGCTATTGTTTGAAGCATGGCATTCGACATGAAAAGATAGTTCCTGGTACTCCACAGCACAATGGTGTGGCAGAGAGAATGAACCGCACTATTCTTGAGAAGATGAGATGCATGATAAGATTAGCACGGTTGCCTAAGTCATTCTGGGGTGAAGCCGTTCTGACTGCCGTTTATCTGATTAACAGATCTTTCTCAGTTCCTTTGAATTATGATCTTCCAGAGAGAAGATGGACAGGTAAAAATGTTTCCTATTCACATTTGAAGGTGTTTGGGTGTAAAGCGTTTGTACATGTACCAAAAGAGCAGCGTTCCAAGTTGGACGATAAAGCAGTGAGTTGCATCTTTCTTGGTTATGGTGGAGATGAGTTTGGCTACAGATTATGGGATCCAGAGAAGAGAAAACTTATCAGAAGTAGGGATGTGGTTTTCCATGAAGATCAGTTCTTTGGAGATGTTGAGAAGATTGATAAGTCTTCTGAGAAAGTTGATGGAGTGGTTGATCTCACACCGACTCCTTCTCCGATGCAGACTACAGGTGGAGAAGGTGGACAAAACGATCCAGATCGTGATGAGGCACAGGGGTTGCCAAATGATGAGGGTGTTAAGCAGGGGGAGCAGCAGTCTCCTCAGATTGAAACCACGAAACCTCAAGTTAGGAGGTCTACAAGGGAGCGTCAACCATCAACTAAGTATCCTGCATCCGAATATGTGTTGCTTACTGATGAGGAGAGCCAGCTAGCTTCCGAGAAGCAATGACTCATGCTGATAAAGATGAGTGGATGAAGGCTATGCAGGATGAGATGAGTTCTTTGAAGAAGAACAAGACTTATGAGCTGGTGTAACTTCCTAAAGATAGGAATGTTCTGAAAAACAAATGGGTGTTCAAGCTGAAAAAGGATGAGAATGGAAAACTGGTGAAGCACAAAGCACGGTTAGTGGTAAAAGGCTTCACACAGACGAAGGGTATCGACTTCAGTGATGTTTTCTCTCCTGTTGTGAAAATGACTTCTGTTAGAATCGTTTTAGGTCTAGCCGCCAGTATGGACCTTGAGCTTGAACAGATGGACGTGAAGACCACGTTTCTTCACGGTGACTTGAAAGAAGAAATCTACATGACTCAGCCAGAGGGGTTTGAGGTAGAAGGAAAAGAACATATGGTTTGCAAGTTGAAGAAGAGTCTCTACGGGCTGAAACAAGCACCGAGACCGTGGTACAAGAAGTTTGATTCATTCATGTTGAGTCATGGGTACCGGAGGACAGCTACAGATCATTGTGTCTATGTTCGTCGATTTATCGATGGCAGGTTCATCATCCTTCTTTTATATGTAGATGATATGCTAATAGTTGGACAGGATAGCAAGTTGATTGGCAAGTTAAAAGAGGAGATGTCAAAGTCGTTTGACATGAAAGACTTGGGTCCCGCACGGACGATATTGGGCATGCAAATACGTCGTGATAGGAGTTCCAAGCAGCTGTGGTTGTCACAGGAGAAATATGTTGAACGAGTTCTCGAACGGTTCAACATGAAGAATGCTAAGCCAGTTAGCATACCTCTAGCCAGTCACTTCAAACTAAGCAAGCGCTTGTGTTCTACTACAGATGATGAAAAGGAACGGATGGCATGTGTTCCTTACTCCTCTGCTGTGGGGAGTCTTATGTATGCCATGGTTTGTACACGGCCAGACATTGCTCATGCTGTGAGTTTAGTGAGTAGATTTCTCGCAAACACTGGAAAAGAGCATTGGGAAGCAGTGAAGTGGATCTTTAGGTATTTGAGAGGTACTTCCAAGGTGTGCTTATGTTTCGGAGGCTCAAAACCAGTCATGGAAGGTTATACTGATGCTGATTTTGCAGGCGATCTTGATCGTCGGTTGTCGACTTCTGGTTATTTGTTTACTTTCGTAAGGGGAGCTATCTCTTAGCAATTGAAGTTACAGAAGTGTACAGCACAGTCTACAACTGAAGCAGAATACATAGCTGCTAATGAAGCATGGAAAGAGATGCTTTGGTTGAAGAGATTCCTTCAAGAACTAGGTTTGAAGCAAGAAGAATATGTAGTTTACTGTGATAATCAGAGTGCTATGGATTTCAGTGAGAATGCTACATTTCATGGCCGCATGAAGCACGTTGATATCAAGTACCATTGGATTCGTGAGGTGATCGAGAAGAACTTCATGAAGCTGGAAAAGATTCATTCGGACAAGAATCTCTCGGACATGATGACCAAGGTTGTGTCTAAGGGAAAGCTGGAGCTGTGTTAAGAGTTGGCCGGACTGAACTCCCATTAAGGAGTTCAGGGCATCTTCCCCATGGTCTGGAGGGGGAGATTGTTGGCCATGTGGGTCCAGACCATGATTGGGTTCTATATCTAGGGTGGTTCCCTAATGATATTAGGAATTTTCTGTTTTGTCAAACAGTAGTTTTTTAATGGGTTAGGACTTTCCTTTTTTTATTGAGATAGAGTTCTTGGGGGATAAGGATGTACTGGTTATATATATGATGTAATCTGTAACCCTGGACAGTCAGTCAGAGAGGCTGAGAGTGGCTGAGATTCCAAGGCTGTGGTTTCACAGATTGGAGGAGAACCTAGTGGAAATTGGTTTCCCGTGGACGTAGGCATCTTTGCGGAACCACGTAAATCTTCTTGTCTTCTTGTGTGGTGATTTGTTGATCTTGGTTGCCTTTACACACACGCGCACAACAGATAGAGTGTTTTGTGTTATTTTACATTATTTTTTCTAATAATACCTCTTTTGCTGCAAAATATTAGGAATTTAACTTATAAATTGCACTGTACTAAAAGTATGCACTAAAAGAATTATGCATATTCCATCTTTTCCACACAAATATTGTCTTGCAAATGTCTTTTGTTGGTTGCCTGTGCTCAGCATGGGCGCATTTTGCTAGTCCAAATTTAACACTGTTACATTGATCTAGACCTTATCTGTTGAAGGTTCAGCACAATTGTTTATTATATATATTTGTATATGTATATAAAAAAGCAACAGCTGAGTGTTTCTTTGCCCCGTTAATATAAAATGAGAATGTTTTGTAATAATATCCAAATAGCTAGACTCGTAGCATTTCTTAGGATAGATTTAATCACTTTTGTTTGACCAAACTTGCCCATATTTGACATTTTACCCTATTAATAATCATATTAGAATTTCTTTGTAGGAAGAATTAATAATCAGTATACTTCAGTAACTTTCTTTTATTCTTCTTTTGAACAATCACAGGTTGAAAGTTGTGTATAAAGATCTGCTGCCTCGCTCGCTTTTATCCCTTTCTTTTAGATTATCTTGAACTACAGATCGTGTATATCCTGTTTGAGGCTTGTTTCTGTCATTATGGAACACTTGGCTGTCTTTGCTACTCCAGTCATGTAGTTGTAAAAATTCTTTCCTGATTTCTGGATTCCTATCCTTAAACAGTTAACTATTAGGAAAGACTATACTATGCTCCTAGTCTACTAAAATGGAAAGGAGTTGAAGTCTGCTTGTGGTATCTTAACTCATAGAAGCAATTCGTGAGTTCTTCTCCAGTTTGTGTTAATTTTAAAAATGTGGTTAATCTCTAATTCATTCTTTGACCTCTTTGCATGCATGTGTAGAGTGTGCAATCTGATGGATCACACGCTCCAAGAAACTGCTGGCTTTCTGCATGGTATAAGGCAGATGACGATGTTGCTTTTGATCGAGTGGAAAAAGGCTATTTTCTGGCAGATTGCAATGCCCAGACGTTCAAAGTTGCTTCCACTCAGGTGGTTTACATGATCAGGCTTGAATTTCAGTCAAATCATGGCAGTCCATCGCACACGTGCATTTATCGATTGAGGGTCATTGGTCGTCAACCTATTTCGTTTTAGACCCTGTTTGGATGTGACTTCAAGCTAAAAAGATTTTTTTGACTGATTTTGGATTTCAATTTTGAAACCTCAGTGTACAGGCATTGCATTTCTACTCATCTGATATAGCAAAAAAAAGTCATTTTTACCTGCTTAGCTCTAAAAATCAGAATTTTAAGTTGTTTGGGTATTTGTAACGCTCATCCAATATAGCAAAAAATGTTACTTTTACCTCCCTAAACTTTAAAACTCCATCTGGGCACAGAAATTGTAGATGGTGAGAACCTAAACTGAATTGACAGTCACGGTTAGAGAAAAATAGTGATTCTTCACATGGGTATTCTCTGCACTTAGGTTTCTCATCTTATGGACTTACTGAATTTAATAAGGTGGGCTTGTTGGATGTGTCAAACTTTATACAAAATATTTTTATCCCCAAGATGTGAGATTTTTAACATATACTTTCAGTATAAATATCTATTGTCTGGCCTTTCACTTTATACCCCACATGTCAAGGTTTGGTTGGTGGTAATTCAATGTGAATTTGCGAGGTTAGAAATTCCAGAGAACAAACAATTGTGATCACATTATAATTTTGGGTTCCTAGTTTGAATGGTGAGAATTCAGAAAATTAGCCTCATGAAATGTCATATTTGGCCTAAAGAATTCTCCAAGTTTTAGCTTTCAAAATGCTACGTTGCAGTTTAGCATTTGTTAAATCCGGTGGAGCAACATTTGGATTATTCATAAAAGTGCCAGCGTAGGTGCTCGGAATTCTTGCACAGATGCCTTTTACTGTCCTCTAACATTCAAAACCAAAACATGTCCAACAGCGTAAGAATATTCATGCATGGTTGCTTATGACAATCAAAAGGAACACCAGTGAGCCACGAAAAAGAATGCTTTATTACTCTCTCTCACTCTTCTATCTCCCTCCATCAGCACGTAAAGCCTCCTCTTTCCCTCAACTTCCTTTCTTCTAAAAGAGACAATAAAGAATAACAAAAGCCCAAGGGCAGTAAATCACAGTTTTAAAATGCCTTTTATCTGGCAAGGTCACTGTAGCAGTTTGGCATGTTCATGGGTGATCAGTTTCATGGACTATCCCATACCACAATGGCTACATGACCAACAACACATCATGGCTCTTTACTTATTTTGAATATTTAGAATATTTGAAATTCAGACTAAAGGAAGCCCGCACACTAGTCAGTCGAGTCTGAACTTAGAAAATTCAAAATCTTTAATTGGACCACCAAATCCCAATTAACCAGTTTAAAATCTGGGCTACTACTTTAAACCTACGCTCCTTGGCCTAATTTTATTTATTTATTTATTTATTTTTAAGAATCATCATTATCATCATATCCTTATTTATGAGATTCACCTTTGTGAGTTTCACACCCTTTTTTGTCTAATATATATATGAATTTCGGGTGTTTCAATTTGGAAATCGAGGCTTAATTTGAAGCAATTGCTCTCTCAATTTCAATTTAACTCTCAAATTGGGTTTTGAATTTCTATTTTAACTTATTTTTTAAAAAAGAAGATAAGTCTCATTGCAACTAGAACTCATCCAAACTCATTACAACATATCTACCCTATTAACAACCCTTACATCATCTACATCTTTCAAATTTCTCTCTCTCATTCCATAAATCCTTCATGGGCCCCACATAAAAACTGGTTTGAATTACAAACATGAGTCCTATGGGAATTAAAGAAAATAAAAGGGGTTGATGGGGTTTGATGCCATGACAAAGCATGTGTTTGCAACTATTATAATTGAATTTACAAGTTTCTGGGAATTTATTATGGGTCCCATGTAATTATAACTTGACCCGTTTAAAATGAATTTCAAGCACTCTAATGACATATGCTAAAATCCATTTTCAATAGACGTGGGTCCTGCCCTTTGATTGAACACATGATGGAATTGTGATTAGGTGATGGATATTTAGTTTGCAGCTATGATTAACTAAGATATTCCTCTATTCATTATTGGATAAATACTTAATTTATAATTTCTGGTCTTAATTATTTCAATGTGTAAATTTTTATGTGAAACTGTAGAAACAAGAGATTAAGGTCAATTTTGATTTGATGTGAGAATTGAGGTCAATTTGATAATTGATTGCACAATTGAATTTCCTTATATATGATATAGATTCATTAATCTTTTATCAAAGATTGGTGATCATGGAACAAATCATCTTAAACCTTAAATTTTGAAACACAAGTCGGCTGAGCTTCGATTTAATGGTAGAGTGCTCGAACGCCAACGTGGCTCAAACAAGATGCACAATTTTAGTAAAAATTATTTAAAATGTTTTAATAAAAATAGTTGCTTTTGGTAGTAACTAGAATACATTATTTTAATAAAAAACACGATGTACCTGGGTCAGGCTAAAACTTTTTTCAAATGGGCTGGACTTCAATCGTGAACTTATGTCATTTTTTTCGTTGTTTCTTATTAGGGATTTTAATTTGGGGTTAACGACTTTTAAAATTGAAAATACTTTGATTTTGGGGTTAGAGATTTCTAAGTTTTTTTTTAACCATGAATCCCAAATTTGGTATGGGTTATTTGTAATTGAAAATAGGGTATTTTCAATTCTATTTGGGAATTTCAATTTAGGGTTACGGCCTTCTAGAATCGGGAGAAGTTTGCTTTTGAGGTTAGAGATTTTTGGAACTTAGATTAGGGATTTTCAAACTAGGATTAGTAATTTCTAAGATTGAGAACAGGGTTTTCAATTGGCAATGTTCAGTTTATTTTTAAAGATGATGCAATTTAACACATTTTTTAATCTCTTTTCTATCTAAAAATTAATGGAAAGTAGAAAATATGTGAGTGTTTATATTTTTATTATTAATTTTAATTTTAAGCTTTTTTTATAAGAATGATAAATTTAACATATTTTTAACTTTATTTTCTATCCAAAAATAAATACAAACTCTATATTGTGATTGTTACACATAATGACAACATTCTCCCTATCGTTGATTATATGTAAGCATGTAGAATTTTTTTTTAAGAAATAATATTGTGTCTTAGATATCAGATAGTCTACACATATCAAATAATTATTTTTATATCTTATTAAAAAACAACATGATATTTTTATATAAATTCGATTCATCGTGCTAAATATGGGCTTCTTGATTGATCTAGATAGGAGTGCTCATGGACCAAGTCAGCTCGAGCCCAACTAGAGACCAACTTGCTCTTAGACGGGCATTAGTCTTAGGTTTTAGTACACGGGCCAAACTTGAGCCTAAGATTCATGTAGGGTTATGATACCAGCTGAACTTGAATTCAGTGGTAGAGAGCTTGAAGCCTGGCCCAACCAGATGCATTATTTAATAAAAAAAATGTATTTATTAATAGGGATGAAAACTCAAACACATACACTTTTTCACATGCACAACCGTCCCAACCACTTACAAGATACCAACCAGGCTCGAGCTTTATCCCTTTCAAGCAGGAGCCAAACATTATGCCTATGAATAAAAATGTCTACTATCATTCATTTATTCAATTCAAGTAGTTCAAGAAATCTTTAATAAAAAAAATTTAGAACATCACATATTAGGGATGATATCATTTATTATTTATTGTTTAGGTACATTTGAAGTATTTGTTATTTGTTGTATTAGATGATTGTGTAGTTTCAAGTATAATTTTTAATTTTTTTTCTACTTCTTAATTAAATTAGTTTTTATTTAATTTATGGTCTTCATTATTTTAATATATATTTTTTAAAATGATAATATAGAAAAATGCGACTGTGCATAGCAGGGGCTATGATATTAGTGCAATTTAAAAGCCATGCTTTCTCAAATCTTCTAAATTAGCATTTAGATTCCACATTGATTTGTCATCTTTGGAGGTGGATCACAAGCAAGATAACACACTCTAAATAAATAAATAGGAGCTTTGATCCTTTGATAAATATCCTCACCCATTTATTGTGAGAACTTGTTATCGGGCCACTTGTGGGTCCTATTTGAGGATGGAAGTAGGGGGATGGAAAGATCTATAAGAGACCACCCTAGATATTAAAGTTGGCCCCAATCATATGTTCCGACCCCTTCATCCGTAGCTTACAAATTTAGTCAATTCAGATTGGCGCACACTCGATCCAATGGTTGAGTAAATTTGGATATGATTGAAACTCAGGAAGTGTAACTATCAGAGGCGTCCCTGCGTATTGTAAGATTTAAATTAGGTGATAAATGAGCTCCACCTAGACTACTCCCAAAAAAATGGTGAGAACTAATTCTTATAGGATTATTTTCCAATAAATAGAGAGAGAGAGAGTTTGGAGTTGGTTCACTTTAGGATAAGGATTAACAATTTTAATTTGAGTCAAATTGATATAGGTTTTTTTTATATAATATATATATATATATAGAGAGAAGGATATAGGGTTTTGTTTAGCCTTTCTTCCTCTTTTTTTATTCCTCTCCTCTCCTCCCGTGTTGCAGTCGCTTGTGAATTAATTAGTTGTTTGGATTTGGATTTGGATTTGGTGGTTGAGGCGGCAGAAGAAGAAGGAGAATGTCTTCTACCACGGTTGCACGAAAACGGGCTTCCTCCAGACCTCAGCCTCTTGACGCTGAGGTGGTTGTTCCAGATCCAGATCTTAAAGAGATTGCCGGGGGGATTTGGTCTCGATTCGTTGACGAGAAGTACATGTGGGTTTATGCACTTATACCTCTGGTGGTGATCATAGTCAAATTGACTGGCAAGCTTGACCACATCCCAGAGCAATTTATAAAGGAGCAGGTTAAGAATGAGACTGAAAGTTTAAGAGAGTTGTTGATGATGAGATCTGCATTATTTGAGCAAGAGCTGAAGAGGCTGGGAGATAAGCTGAATCTGTTGGTGGACGACAAGTCTTCTGCTCAACTTAAGGACACCAGGCCCACTTTATTCTCAAAGAATAAGAATGATGCTGAAAAGGAGGATGTTATTGTTGACAAGGATGCTGCAAGGATAGATTATGGGCTGGCTTCTGGCGATGCAAGAGTTGTCTCTCATTCAGAGGCTGTTACCTTGGAACCTATTCCAGAGGTGATCTTCTTCCTCTTTCAAGTAAACTTTTACTTGCCATGTATTGGTTTGTTTTGCCTGTCATGTCATTCATTGTTTCTCTTGTCGATTCTTGGGTTCTTTTTTCTATGAAATTGTTTTATTTGCCTCTAATAAAGCTGATGTCATTGCTTTGCTTATTCATCAAAGCTCTTCTATAATTCTATTGAAGCCATTGATAGTTATCTTCTATTGTATTCATTCCCATCTCTACAATTCCTTGAAAAAAAAATTCATACATCAACCTCAGTCCTATAAACTTGCCTTGCCCCTTTAGTTGTAGTGACACTCAATAATTGCACAAAAATCCACTAGCTAGTCTGTTCTTGCGCCACCCACCGTGCAGTGATCTTATTTGCTTCACTGTATTGTTCTACAGTTGCCAGTGATCTTAGACATTGAAATCTATCAAATCCTGGTACGCAATCATTTTTTCTTTTGACTGGCTTCCAGAGTTCTAGGTTGCAATTTATTTACTCTCTTTCCCTTTTATTGATTTCTTTGTTAATGAGTGCAAAAATAAACTCAGGAGTACACCTTGGGTATTTGTTTTTAAGTTGCCTATATTCAAGACAAATAAGTAAGGAATCAACATGAGCCCTTGGGGTAATCCAAACTCTCTTTGCAAATTTGATTGTCACTACCATTGTTCTTGTCCGCATTAGTATCCCTTGATGTACATGTCTTGTAGAATATCGACATAACATTTAAGCATGCCTTTGTTCTTCAATATTCATTACATTAGTTGCCCTGACACCTTCTTGTGAGCCTTTTGGAGATCAACAAAAACCATATGCAAGATTTTCTCCTCCATTACTTTTTCTACAAGTTGTCTTAATTTGAAAATGGCTTTTGTAGTAGATCTACCTGGCATTACAACCCAAACGGATTCTCTCAATCATCTGACTCACATCACGAGACCTACCACATACATTCTTCTGAAGATTCATTTTGCAACTTATAGGCATTACAGCTTGGTACTTTCACATTGTTGACACTTGAAAATCACCTTTATTTTTAGAGAAAGGGACTGCACTCTCCTTTCTCCATTTGTTGAGCATTCATCCTTTATTCAGATTTTTACTGAACAAATTGGTTAGCCAATCTAGCCTAATATTGCCCATCAAAGCCCAAGTATCTATAGGTATTACCGTATGGCCCTTAATGCTTATGTTTCTTCATTTTGGTTAGGGCAGTTGTGACATAGCCCTTATTAATGCAATTGGACTGTCTTGGCCGCCCCAGAAATTCACAAACCAAAAAATATCCAGAAATTTCAGATTTACAGAAGCAAGGAAGGAGAATAAATAAGTCTGCGCTAACCTGAACCTTAGATTTGCCACACAAAAAAGAAAAAAAAAACATCTTATTCCAAGAAGAATTGCTTTCAATTCAATAGAGAGGAAGAATAACTAAAATACTTTATTCACAAGTCATTGATATTATAACTGAAGGGTATAGTTGAGTTAACCATTTATAGTTATAGCTATTGAGGAATTCCCTAGAAAGCTCTGGAATTCAATATAAACTTTTCTCAGCTCATAATAATAGAATGACTTTCCTAAATTATAGAGATGATATCCTACTCTGACTAGAATTCTTGAAATCAGGTAGTTCAGTCCTGACAGCTTTCCCTTTCACGTATTGTCCTCTTGTACCATCTTACTCCTTTTAATGAAAGTAACCATTAAAAAAATGAGTGTCAAGATACAACCTAAAATCACAACTTTGGACAAGCTCCATATTTATGTGGTGAAGCATCCCAAACACTACAATCTCTCTTGGTTTAAGTGCAACAATTAGATACCAGTTGCAAGTAGAGCTTTGGGATCCTTCTCTTTGAAGGATGCCACCATGATAATGTGTTGTCCACAGTATCCCCAGCGACATGTGTTACTTATTTGGCCAAAGAACAAATCATGATGGATATGAAAATACCTTCACTTTCCTTAAAGACAATATGAAGATTATTTTAAGTCCAAACTAACTCTTAACTGTTTGGTAAATTTACTTTATTAGTAAAGTAAGGTGAATGGTCATTTCAAGAACCAATAAAATATAAGGGGTCAAATTAAAAGTTCCATATTTCAAAAAATATCTCAGCCTTTTACCCCCCAAAAAATAAAAAAACTACTTTTTTTCATGTCACTAAATGACAAAAAACAAAGTAAAAGAAAAGTCAAAAGGCTATATTCTCATTTCACTAAATGACCAAAAAGGCATTACTTTTTTATTTGACCCCTCTTCTTTTTTTATCACTTAATTTGACCTTTCACCTTACTTCATTCTGCAAGCAAAGTTACCAAATAGGCCACGGGGAAGGGGGACATGACTTGCATCTCAACACCACACAATTTATGGAAGAAGCTAATGAAACAGTGACATTATATGCTTTGCTAGGAAAGGAGGTATCTAATGGTAGACAGCTACTGAGAGAGATGACACCACAGTTGTCTGATGGAGGCCGAACCCAAGTTCGGCGCAGATCACGGGCCCACAGAATATCCGATTGATCCTTGGCTTCCTCAAGGATCCCTAACCTTATCTATTTCCTATTTTATTTTTAGTAGTTCATGTTTATGTACAATTAGGCCTTCTATTTTAAAATTAATCTCTCCTATATAAGGAGCAGTTCTTCAATGTAATAGGTATGCTTTTTATCAATATAATTTCAGTTTCCAAAGATTTTCTCTCTCCAGTGTGATCGTGAGTTTCATTGTGCTTGTGAATCCTTTTGGATTCGAACAATCCCTCGGGAGATTGTTCTACTATCGATTCTAGATCCAGGGCTGCGCCAGATTGGTATCAGAGACCAGATCCGGTTGCCAGTAACCATCGTTGTTCCCGGAATTCATCCGTACATCCACTGTCCACCGACAATCACCTCCGTCCCCTCCCCTAGCAGCCCCGAATCCCACTGTCGAGTCCCCTTTGCTCAACTAACCCCATTCCGAACCCTCAACCTGTCACTTCCTCAATCCCCAATCTCTAACCTTCCCGTACCTAAATCCCTAACGCCATACCGAACCCTCAAACCACGCCCCTGTCCAAACCCCTTCGCCGGAACCAACCTCTGTGACACCCAACCCCCTGATTGTAACCCAGATCCACCACTGAGAACCCTAAACCCTGCAAAACCCCCCCTGATCATAACCCAGATCCACCACCGCGAACCCCAGACCCTGCAAAACCCTAGACCCTGCCAACTCCCACTTCTCGGCCACCTCTTCCTCCTCCCCAAACCAGAGTGAAAAACAAAAAAAACAAAAAGAGAATAAAATAGAGAGCAGCGAGAGAGAGCAGAAAGCAGAGAAGAACGACGAGCGACATCATACCTGGCCCCATCAGCCGCGGCCTCCAGCGCGCCATCACTGCTCCCCGTCGTCATCGACAGAAGTAGCGGCGGCTTCCAGCCGTTTCATTATCACCGTCATCGCAGCGGCCAAGCCATCGCAGCATCCAAGAGCACTGTTGACGGTCGCTTCCATCGTCAGCCTCCAGCACCGCTTCCCTCTCCGTTCTTTTCTCCTCTTCCACTCATCAGCTAAGTCCTCTTCCTCCTCTCTTTTATTTCCTTTCTCTACACACAGACCGAGAAAGAAAACTCCAAAACCCCTCTGACCCTCACGTGAGGTGCCGGGTTCCAGTTGGACCTAAGTTGGTCCGGCCCACCGACCTGCGACCCGCCTATATACCAAAAAAAAAAAAAAAAAAAAAAAGCAATCATGCCTAGGCGTGGTGATGATCTTCAGTATTGGATGACTAACCGCCAGAGGGATGAAACCATCCTTAAACTAAGTCAAGAATTAGAAGATATCACGGGACGTCTCAAAATAGCAGAAACTGCCATTGCTGAGCTACAAATAAAGCAATTTGTTAATCAAGCAGGATCTTCCAATGCGTCTATGATTTACACGCCCGTCCAACTAGAAAAACCTGAAAATCATGAATCCATTCGTGATTTTATGCAGCGCCTTCTGGCTAAACGAGATCATCAAGCTCACCATGTTGCACCCCCACCTGATGACATCACTAGGAAAGTGAAAATTGAAATTGCTGACTTTAGTGGTGATGCGAGCCCGAAAGTTTTTGTTGATTGGCTTAATTCTTTGGAGGACTATTTTGCTTGGTATGGTATGAATGATGCACAGCGGATAGCCTTTACCAAGGTTAAACTGAAGGGTCCTACTCGCATTTGGTGGTATGGTGTTGAAAACAATGAGCTTGCAGTAGGCCAGCCGATTCTCCGGTGGAATATTATGAAAGAAAAGCTCAAGGGCAATTTCCTTCCTTCTGATTATATGGATACACTTCACCAAGAATATCTGAGTCTCCAGCAAGGCACTATGACTGTGGAAGAATATACCAATAAGTTTCGCGAATACATTGTTCGCTGTAACTTGAGGACCGATGATCGTCTGACTATCACTAGGTACAGAGATAATCTGCGTGCCGATATCAGACGAGAGGTGGCAATGTTTGACTATGCCACAGTGGATGAAATATTCAATAAAGCCCGCAAAGCCCAATGTGAAATTCAGTTGCGGAAGCGCAATATTTTTCAAGCCGGGGAGTCTTCCATGAAAAGAGGTCCTGATCCTAACTATAATCGCAACCAAGTAACAGCTTATAGGCCTCCTCCTCAGCGTCAAGTTCAGCAGACCCTTCAGAATCCTCGGCTAGGCATTCAACAAAGACAGATGAATCCCCAACAGAATTAGAGGTTTCCATAGAACCAACCTGATAATTGTGCTTATGCCAGAACATACAGGAGGGATATTGTTTTTCATGCCTGCAAGCAACGAGGACATTATGTCAATGAATGCCCTCATCGTAATTTATATACTTCCAATGAGCCTGACACTGATGCTCAGCATGATGAGCATGTCGAATCCGGACAAGCTGACTCAGAGCCTCCTTATGAAGATCAAGCAGATCAGATAGATTATGCAGACGCTGATGATGGTATTCCACTTTTTTTTTTCTAGATCGTCGTTTGCTAGTAGCAGATGCTAAAGAGGAAGACGATTGGAATCATGCTTCTATTTCTCGGTCTCGTGTCAGATGTATGGACAGAGCATGTAATATGATTATTGATGGTGGAAGTGCTATGAATGTTATTTCCCAAGAAGCAGTTGATAAGCTTAAACTTCCCACGGTAAAGCATCCAACGCCATATAAAGTTGCATGGGTTGATAACTATTCTATTCCTGTTCGTCAGCAATGCTGTGTGCCTTTTAAAATTAGCAATTATGAAGATACTCTTCTCTGTGACGTCATCCCAATGAACGTTACACATATTCTTTTTGGGCGGCCATGGTTACAGAAGCTTAAAGTGATCACAGATCATGAACATAATACCTATGCTTTTAATTGGAAAGGTAGACGGGTCGTACTGTGTCCATTGCAGACTCCGCCATCCTCTCCTACCTCTTCTCCCGCCGCCGCCGCAGCTTCTCCTACATCGCATGTTTTAACCATGCGGAAATTTGAAGTTGAAAGCAAAGAGCAAGGTGTCATGTATGCCTTAGTTACTAAACAAGTTGTTGATGATTCTCATGCTATTCCTCAGGAAGTGAAGCCATTATTGGACAAATTTGCCGACCTAGTTCCTAATGAGTTACCCAAGGAACTACCCCCACTAAGGGACATTCAGCATGCTATTGATTTGGTTTCAGGAGCTTCTTTGCCTAACTTACCTGTTTATCGGATGAGCCCAGCAGAACATGCAGAGTTAAAAAGGCAAGTCGATGCTTCAAAAAGGTTATATAAAGGAAAGTCTCAGTCCATGTGGTGTTCCAGCACTTCTCACTCCGAAGAAGGACGGAAGCTGGCGAATGTGTGTAGATAGCCGTGCAATCAACAAAATCACGGTAAAATATCGCTTCTCTATCCCTCGTTTGGATGATATGTTAGATATGATGACTGGTGCATGTATATTTTCTAAAATTGACCTGCGGAGCGAATATCATCAAATTCGCATAAGACCAGGAGATGAATGGAAAACTGCCTTTAAAACAAAAGATGGTCTCTTTGAATGGATGGTTATGCCTTTTGGTTTAACCAATGCTCCTAGTACTTTTATGCGGGTTATGACACAATTATTGTAGCCTTATATTGGATAATTTGTTGTTGTCTACTTCGATGATATTCTTATTTACAGCCAGTCAAAAGAAGATCACCTTCAGCATTTAGATAAGGTCTGCCAACTTCTCCGCCGGGAGCGTTTCTATATCAATCTCAAGAAATGCACTTTCATGAGTGACTCTGTTGTTTTCTTGGGATATGTAGTATCTGCACAAGGAATTAAGATGGATCCTGCAAAAGTAAGCGCTATTCTTGATTGGCCAATTCCTACTACCCTTACTGAAGTTCGCAGTTTTCATGGTCTTGCCAATTTTTACAGAAGGTTTATCAGAAACTTCAGTACTGTTATGGCTCCTATTACTGATTGCATGAGGAAAGGTGACTTCAAGTGGACCAATGCAACCACCAGGGCTTTTGAGAAGATCAAGCAAAAGATTACTGCAGCGCCCGTTCTGCAAGTTCCTGATTTTAGCAAGCTATTTGAAATTGCTTGCGATGCCTCAAATGTTGGCATTGGCGGAGTCCTTAGCCAGGAAGGACATCCTATTGCATTCTTCAGTGAGAAACTTACTGATGCCAAGCGAAAGTATACTGCATATGATTTGGAGTTCTATGCACTTGTCCAAACACTTCGTCATTGGCGGCATTATTTGATTGCAAATGAGTTTGTGCGTTACTCTGATAATGATGCTCTGCAACATTTACACTTTCAACAGAAGATCAGCGCTAACCAAGCTAAATGGAGTGCATATATACAAGAATTCAAATTTAGCATTCGTCATAAAGCTGGAAAGGATAACCTGATTGTGGATGCATTAAGCCGGAGAAAGCATCTTCTGACTGCCATGTCTATTAATGTGCCTGGTTTTGAGCAAATCAAACAAGATTATGCAGCTGACAAAGATTTTGGTTCTATTTATGTGGATCTCCTTAATGGTAGTCATATTCAACATCCTCATTATAACCTTCATGATGGCTTCCTATTCAAAGGTGCGCAACTCTGTCTTCCAGCCACTTCTATTCGTGAATATGTTGTGCGCGAGTTGCATGCAGGTGGATGTAGCGGACACTTGGGTCGCGACAAAACACCTGCTCTTGTCAGCGACAGATATTATTGGCCTCGCATGAAAACCAATGTGATTCATATTTGTGAGAGATGCCGAACTTGCCAGATTGCCAAAGGAAATAAGAAGAACATTGGATTATATCAGCCTTTGCCTGTTCCACATTCTCTTTGGGAAGACATTAGCATGGATTTTGTACTCGGTTTACCCACGATTGCTAAAAAGGTTGATTCTATCTTTGTTGTAGTTGACCACTTTTCAAAGATGGTATACTTCATTGCTTGCACTGCAACTGCTGATGCTTACAAGGTGGCCAAATTATTCTTCAAAGAAGTTGTTCGACTACATGGGCTTCCCAAAACTATTGTTTTTGACCGCGATACAAAGTTTATGAGCTACTTCTGGAAGACATTATGGATGCTGTCTAACACCAAACTTAATTTCTCTACTGCTTATCACCCTCAATCTGATGGACAAACAGAGGTGGTGAATAGAAGTCTTGGCCAATTGTTACGCTGCCTTGTACGTGATCGTATCACAAACGGGGATCAAGTGCTCCCTATGGCAGAATTTGCTTACAATAATTCTATCAACCGATCAACTGGACTTTCACCATTTGAAGCTGTTACAGGAGTTCGTCCACGACTCCCTGTTGATCTTGTTCCATTACCAGTTGATGCCAGAGTGAGTGCTGATGCTGAAACTTTCTTCCAACACATGCAGCAAGTCCATAATGAAGTACGTCGTCATATATCGGCCAGTAATGATGTGTATAAGCAGCAAGTTGACAACCATCGTCGCTTTGTTGAATTTAATGTAGGCGATATGGTTATGGTGCGTATTCGACCTGAGAGATTGCCACCTGGCGCTAACAAGAAGTTACACCCTCGTAATTCAGGTCCTTTCAAGATTCTCCAGAAGATTAATTCCAATGCCTATATTCTTGATATTCCTACTGATTTAGGCATCAGTTCTTCATTCAATGTCGAGGATCTTACTCTCTATCGTGGCCATGATAATGAAGGAGAAAATGAAGAGCAGCTTATTTCTTTACCAGTTAAATCTCCACCTCCTGATGAAATTATTGATGTCCTTGATGATCAAATTGTTTCTACATGTCAAGGAGGTTACCAGAAGTTTTGTGTACGCTGGCGGAATCGTCCTCTCTCTGATGCTACATGGATTACAGCTACTGACTTCCAGCGCATCAATCCTGATCTTTATGAGAGATATCAAGCGCTCAACTCGCCGGAGTCGAGTTTTTCCAAGCCGGGGAGAGCTGATGCAGGCCGAACCCAAGTTCGGCGCAGATCACGGGCCCGCAGAATATCCGATTGATCCTTGGCTTCCTCAAGGATCCCTAACCTTATCTATTTCCTATTTTATTTTTAGTAGTTCATGTTTATGTACAATTAGGTCTTCTATTTTAGAATTAATCTCTCCTATATAAGGAGCAGTTCTTCAATGTAATAGGTATGCTTTTTATCAATATAATTTCAGTTTCCAGAGATTCTCTCTCCAGTGTGATTGTGAGTTTCATTGTGCTTGGGAATCCTTTTGGATTCGAACAATTCCTCGGGAGATTGTTCTACTATCGATCCTAGATCCAGGGCTGCGTCATTGTCCCATGAGATTCTTGTGCTATATTTAAGGGCTGTTATATATACTCAAACTGCTGGAGGTGGGGATTTCTATAATTTGTAGAAATTATGTGTGCAGAATTTAACAGCAGGCAGGCTGAACTTTGGGCTTAATTAAAGGGTCAACGAAAGCCCAACTGCACTAGGGACCAGCACCTCATGAGTTAGTCAAGAGTGCACTACAAACTGGTGCTGTCCATTCAGTAAATGGGTGGGCCACTGGCCTCTCATGAGACAAAACGTCGAAGCTGTCCTGGATTTTCCAGCCAAGAAGAAGCTTCCTTTTCTCTGTTTCATTTCTCTCAAATAATTTAATCAGAGAGGAAGTTATTTTTCTGAGTTGGGAAAGTGTTAATTGAATTCTAGAGTTTTTTTAGAGAATTTCTCCTTACTTTTAAATACATTATTGGTTGACTTCTATGAAATGAATGTCCAGAACTTAAAAAGCTTTGTTAAAACTCTCCATAGGGTTGAATACAGCTCTCCTTTGGATTGAGATTTCCCAGCATTTAAGTCTCTTTTGGGGTTAATTTTGTTTTCTTGTTGAATTTCAACTTCTGAAGTTTTTGTAGATATCTTGGATTTTCTAGTTTGTTAGTCATTGGGCACTTGATAGTCTGTTGAGGAGTGGGCTCACCCAAGGGGGAATATTGAAATGTATTGCCATTACCTCTACTAACGCCGCAAGATTTTGGTAGGAATGGCTAGCTAAGGAAATTTAATCCAGTCAACATTCTGACTAAATTAATCGGGGCTGCTTCAATTATTTGATTAGGATAGAGCAGCTATGGGCTGTGCCAATCCACTAGATTCTATGTCGATGGTTGAATTCCAACCATAATGCTTGAATTACATCCGAGATGCAAAAGAGTGTTTATTTAAATGTGTACCCAATTTGGGAGATTTAAACTTTGGCATTAAGGGGGTGTGATGTTGGATATTCCGCATGGAAGAAGTCCATTTGCAGTTTCTATAGATGTAATAGCCTAACATTCTTCAAGAAGAGTGGATTGTTTTTTGGTTTGTTTTCTTCTTTTAGGATTAGTATATATTCAGCTGACCTTCTGCTGTCCAATCCAATTTTTTACATGTTAAGTGACTTTGGGACCTTTTTTTTTTCGAGTGACATTGGGACCTGCTCAATAGAGCTAGGTGAAGATTGATTTTTGCGTGATGCTTGACAATAGATTATATACTTCTTGTTTGTCACATGCATCATATCTCTGTTTTAGATCCTTAGTCATCCCAAAATAAGTTGAAAGGTATCCCTTGAACCATGTCGCACCTATCTCCCCCTTATTTTTATGGTCAATAGAATGGGCGTGCAACATTGGTGTGAACACTTGCCTTTCTCCCTTGTAAGCAAGAAACATAGTGTGCTTAGATGCTCATGTTTCCTTAGTTTCAACTCGTCTGTTATCCCATCATAAACAATGCTTTTCTTATGGTGCCCATTAATCAAAATGGTAGACCCAAGCCCAAGAACAAATCCATGGTTCGGATTTGAGTACAATTCAGGGTGAGTTAACTTTGTTGGGTATCAACATTTCTTGAAAACCAAAAAAACAGAGGTATATGTTCGTTTTTATCGATGAATATAATCAATTCTAAGATCCAAGCACTTCAAATTTCCCTATCCTCTTTTCTGAATCACAAAGAGAATCCATTTTTTATCTCCAAACTGTTCATTTTGAAATGAGATGAGTAAGGGTTTTGGGAGTTTGACTTTTGATTTATGTACTGTGTGCATATATTATTTACTTCATGCGTAGCATATGACTAAACACAAATTTTTATGTGCAAGTACCTGGGTGGTAATTGGGTATTTTAGGCCCAAGCCTGGCCTGATTTCCAGGAGGGCTAGGAAAAAGCAGGCCCAATCCTACAATAACTTGAGTGCCTTGGCCTGACTCAAGTGACTTATGTTTGTACATTCTAACACCATGCAGTTCCATCTCTGCTTGAGTGAGCTCTGTTTCAAGTTTCAGCTACTAACAATTGCATAGTATATGACTAAGCACAAAATTTTGTGTTCAAGTGCCTGGGTTATACTTTGCTTACTCAAGGCCCGAGTCCAGCCTGAATTCCAGGATGGCTTGGAAATGGCAGGCCCAATCATACAAAGAACCAGAGTTAATTGGGTGCTTTTTTTAAAGGTCAGGCTGGCAAGCCCAAGTTGTATCGCTTGTTTGATTAATGTTATTAGCATTCCAACACCACACACAGATCCATCTGTGCTTGAGTGAGTCTGTTTCAGCCACTAACAATTGCTCATTGTTCAATGTTGTGTTTAAAACTTTAATTGTAATGTCCCTAAGAGTATCCAAAGACATTCCATCAAAAGGAGGATAAAACCAATAATTTTATTTATAAACGAAGTGATCCCTAAGGACAGATTCAATCCTTTATATAGATCCTAGATCTAATCCTATTTTGGAGACAAATCTAACCGAAATAAAAAGTTTAAAGCAATGAATAATTTTATGACAAAACTTTATAATTATTCTCATGTCTATCCCTAAAATTCAGCTACTACTAGCATAGAGGAAGATGACTGCACGATGCATGATTTGGAAATCTCCTTTTGTGGGCTTCATGGGCTTGGAACTATGGCTGTAGAATTTCTTTGGCTTGGCTAAATGAGTGTTATCATGGATTTAGTCTATTTTGGGGCAGCCCCTCTTGGGCTGGATCAATTAGCGACATAGATGAGGCTTGACTTTCCAAGGATTTGAATTACCACGGTGGCAAAGATGGGATATACCTTCCTAAGTTGGAATTCCCATTCCAACTACACCTACTTTCTCTTCTAAATCTTATCTTAAAATTAGAAAGTTACTGAACAATCCTAATCAAATTGAAACTTGTAAGAAAAGACTTTTACTTGTCTCAAAAATCATAGTTAAATGGCTATCATGATGGACCTCTACCAGGGCCCAATGGGCTGGCGGCCATCAAGCTTATTCCGTGGCTTCTGCAGTACCATTCATTAGCATATTGAAAGGACCCATTGATCTGCAAATTCATGGAAACCAACATGAGCAGTCAACAAGTGAAGCTCCTTAATGTAGTTATTTCACCCATTCGTTCTGCCTTGCCCAAAAAAAAAAAAAAAATCACCAATTTGTTCCCTTGCCTCACGTTGTGATGCATTTGGTATATATCTTGGGTATGGTGTACATCAGGAAGATTCATTTGACATTAATTTCATCTTCATTTTCCAAAGAATTAATCTTTTCCTCACATTGTACATTGGCGTAGATGACAAGCCTGCCTTTCTCTTACACCATGCCAATGCATATCTGTATATACCCATGGTCACTGACTTCACCTTTTGTTTCACATTACCCTCAGAAGAAATATTTAGAAATGGAGTGCTTCATTGTGATGTTTTGCTCCTTTTAAAATAGATTTCACTAGTATGGAGTGCCACTGATTTGGCAAAATTACATATAAGAAAATTCATGAGGCTGATTATAATCCGAAATCTATAATTACAGTCCCATGTATATGATCTCAAGATATTATACCGGGTGTTTGAATGAACACAAACCAAAGGATGGGACTTGTCTTACAAAGTAGTTTGTATAACTAGTGTAGATCACCTTTAGTTGATTCTGAAGGATCAAACAACATCAATTTTCCAATTAAAAAAATTATAATGTTCTTGTTTCATCTTTAGTAAGACTGTTGGCAATTTCTAAGGTTGATGGGACAATGACACATTTGGAAGATTAATGACTTTGTTCAAATAACTATTGATTTCAATATAGTTTGCCTTCCATGATTGACCGGTTTGGATGCAACTTTTATTGAATTCACATATCAGCATTAATAAGAGTAGGTGAATATTGTCAAAAGCCTGGTGTTCAGATATAGCCCATGCAACCATACAATTTCTGTGCGTACGTGTAGACAACATAGCACAATACTTTGCCTATGTATTGTGCTATGTGGAAGATTTGTGTTGTAACATTGATATGCATTGTTACACCATTCTCTATTAGTTTAAGCTTTTAGAGTAAGTGGTTGTCAACATGGTATCAAAGCGGGATGTCTAGTGTTTGAATTCTTGAGACTGTTGTGCCTTGTATTCTCTCACGGAGGGTGTGATTCCCGTGCAGAGCCCCTGTATTCTCCCAAAGGGTATAATTTTCATGAAGGAGCCTGCCTTAAGCTTTTAGAGTAAGTGGTTGTCAATAATTTGGAAACTTTATAATGACCCAGGCCCGTTATCTACATGATATTGTCCACAAACCCCATTCTTGCCAACAGTTTTAAAAGGCCTCATGTATAGTTAAGGTCAGGCCACACTTACATACCGAGGCACGCTCCTCCCTAAGCGGCAGGGGTTGCATCATATGTTGGGTTAGACTTATTAGTTCATGGTCAGGAGCTAGATATTTCCGGGATTTGGATAAAACCTCACGGTGCTAACCGAAGCGCTCTACCCATACCCCATAGATTCTCCTTTCTTGGCTCACATGATAACTTGATCTTTCTTCAAGGGATTGAAGGGATTACCCAGGCGTGGATTGGGGTCTGACATACTTGATCGAGTTTCTTGCCTTCTAAGAAATTATCAACTTTTTAAGAACCATGCATGGTAGTGTTGTGGGCTGTCTAGCATCAGAACACCGAAACCAGTCTACGTTAGCATATGCAAACAATGTAAGTGGACATTGAGCAGAAAAGAAGAGACTCCAGTTGGCATTTCCTTTGAGATAACAGAGAATGTGGCAGACAGCCACTAGGAAGATGTCTAGGATCATTCATAAATATGCATATGACTTTATTCATCTTGATGATCTTTCTGAAATTAAGTAGATACCACTCTAGGTAATGTGGAAAGAGTTTATCTAGCATAATGCAGAAGAAGGCTTGAATTGGTGTATGAAATTGTTGATTACCAATGAGGAATTATCCATGTGGGAGTACTATTCATGAAAATTATGCCCCTTGGATGGAATTTAGAACATAGATTTACAGAACTGTCTTGAGCTTCCCTTACCGATTGTCCAAAATGTTTATGAAATTACACAGCGTCATATAACTCTTACTGAAACTTTACCATGAGTTGTTCAGCCCATAAAAGGTAGTTGAATGGGATCCCCATTCTCCACACCCAGTCTGGATACTTGTCTCCAAGAACTATAAAGAGGAGCAACTAAGATGTCGTTTTTAAGTCATTTTAGAGAATCATGGACCATGCTCCATCATCTGAGTATATCCCGGCCCCCAAGACACATGAGCAAAGGTCGGTGCTATCTATGAACGTTTTGTAAATAAAGGTCATGCCATTACAGAGTCTAGGGAATGATCTCAGAATTGTGATTCGCAGAGATATCATGTTCTGTCTTTGATACCCTGTGAAGAGAAAGAAAATTGTTGGAATGGAGTTGCCTCATTCTATGGTCTGGATTCCTCTATAAATAGATTTCATTACTATTAAGTGTTATTACAGATAAAAAAAAACTATAATCTAATGTTGATTTCAGTCCAAATTCTCTAATTACAATCATAACATACAAGATATACCAGTTAATAAAAATAATTTGAAGGATATTCTGAAGATCCTCCTGCATGCTGATAGCCTGATACCATAATATGAGTCTCTTTGCCATATGAATGCTGGAATAACTACTGTAATTTATAAGGCTGTTGGACAGAAGCATGTTATTCCTTAGTGGATACCTGCCTAGACTGATTATTTTCATCCAAAATTCTGAGCATTAAAATCTTCTCTATTTCCTTTAAAAATCAGTGATCTGAATATCTTTCCCATAGTGGTTTCTCATGCCTGTATATCCATGAATCTCAATTGTTGTATTACCTGTCAGGTCAATGGGTATGTTATCTGTCACAGGAGTATGTTATTTGCTAAATTCAAGCCCACGTAAAAATGGGTTGCATCTAACTCACAGTTGTTTAGAAACGTAACTCACAAAAGTGACCCTTGATATATGCATACTTTTGGAGTGTGATGCCATTTGGTATCATGTATCAGAAGTCTGACTGGTTTACACTGATTGATTGATACTTCTGGTTTGGAAATTGGCTCTGCTTCTCTCTTTTTCCCTCTTCTTTTCCTTCAGAAATGAAACTTGGATTTGGATTATGTTTATGTCTTGGGCTACCCCAAATTAGCAATTTGGGGTTGAATGTGTAGAAGAGATCGACCTGACCCGGGGTCATGTGGACATGCCAATGAACCTGGGTCAGATTGATCTCTTCTACAGAATGTCGACAAAATGTTTGTTATTTTTTCTTATGAACATTTGGTATGTGGGGCTTGACATTTGTAAGATTGGACACTATATAAAATAGGCATCCGGATCCTCGAGTAAATCCCCCAACGGTGACATGGAGGGACCTGATCAGTGGGGGATTTCCTCACTTAATCTCAATTCATAAAATAGTGGCTTCTTATCAAAACATCCTCTAGAAAATGAAAAATAACTAGCAGTATACTTCAGTAGCTTTCTTTTATTCTTCTTTTGAACAATCAAAGGTTCAAAGTTGTGAACAAAGATCTGCTGTGTCTCTCCTTTTCCCTTTTCTTTTGGATTATCTTGAATTACAGATCGTGAATTGCCTGTTTGAGGTTTATTTCTGTGATTATGGAACACTTGGCTGTCTTTTGCTAATCTAGTCATGGAGGTTGTAAAAATTCTATCCTGATTTATGGATTTCTATCCTTAAACAAATAAGTATTAGGAAATACTATACTATGCTCCTCGTCTCCTAAAATGGAAAGGAGCTGAAGTCTGCTTGTGGTATCTTACCTAATAGAATCAATTCATGAGTTCTTCTCCACTTTGTGTTAATTTTAAAAATGTGGTTAATCTCTAATTCATTCTTTGACCTCTCTGCATGTATGTGCAGAGTGTGCATTCTGATGGGTACAAGAGGGATGAAGATGTTGCTTCTGGTCGAGTGGACAAAAGCTATTTTCTGGTAGATTGAAATGCCCAGACGTACAAAGTTGCTTCCACTCAGAGGTTAACATGATATGAGGCTTGAATTCCAATCAAATCATGGCAGTCCTGGGACACGTGCATCTATCAATTGAGGGTCATTGGTCGTCAACTTATTTCGTTTTAGAGACTGGGTTGACTTCAAGCTAAAAAGATATTTTGACTAATTTTGGCTTTTCAATTTTGAAACCTTAGTGTAGAGGTATTTTATTTCTACTCATCTGATATAGCCAAAAAAAAAAGGGTAAGTTTTAACTGCTTAGCTCTAAAAATTAGAATTTTAAGTTGTTTGCGTATCTGTAACGGTCATCCAATAATTACCTCCCTAAACTCTAAAAATCCATCTGGGTGAGAACCTAAACTCACATGGGTATTCTCTGCACTTAGATTTCTCTTCTTTTGAACTTGCTGAATTTAGTAAGGTGCAGCTTACTTAATTGACTTGTTGGATGTCTCAAAATTTAGAGGATTTTGCCCAAAAATTCCTTTTGACTCCATAGACATAATTCTATCATAGTGGTCCCAATAGTCCTTTTATATTTAAAATTTTGAAATCTGAGTTGGGCGGGGGTATTCCTGTTTGCCCACATACATGAGCGGAGATATCTCCTCTCATTTATGTTTTTTTTTTTTTTTTTTTGGTTCTTCTTCCTTTGTTCGTTTTAAGAAAATAAACTTCTTTCCTTATCTTTATGTCGAATCAAATTTCACCCTAACTGATGTAGGGACACCATCAGATTGGGTCCCTTGTAAAGCACGTGATTTCATTTTGGCTACCAACTCACTGTCTGACTAAGTGCGCAATCATGTGTTCGATCTTGACCATCCAAATTGTTTATTGTATCTGCCGCTATAGTATAGTCAAGACAGGAACGTTTAAATTTGCTTGTGACATTTGGACCATTAAACACTTTTCCTATGAACTGTCGGTTTGATAATTTCCAATTGGATTCTAACTTTTTTGGCTTTTTTGAGAGGACAGTTTTTCACTTTTTTGACTTTTTATTGGATTCTAACTTCTTAAAACTTGCGAAGGTTAATTTTAAAGAGTTTGATCGGGGGCCTAAATTACCGAGTTTGATCGGGGGGTAGGACTCCGGTGCAGCCGTGCAGGAGCCGGCCTTTTAATAAAATAGAGTAATGCCCCAGTTCCTCCAATGAGAGTTGGTCACGTGGATTATAAAACGTACAAGAGGGGGTATTTTTGCTTGTTCTTTCTTCTTCCTCTTCCTCCTTTTTCAAACTCCAAAAATAGACCCCAAATAAAAAAAATTAAAAAAAAATACAGGATTACCGATTAGAAGCACCCTTCCTAATAATCCTAGCTGCATATGAGAAGAAAGTAAAAGCTATCTCTTCGAAGGGAATGAAGAGATCTAAAGTTTTGAAGGTGGTTGGAGAAATGAAATGGAAGGGTTTGGGTTTAATATGTGGGTATGGTAAATTGGACATAGGTTGTTAGGTTTGAATTTGAGGTTTAGTTGGAGGAGGAAAAAGAGAAAACAAGCAGAGGTGAAGGATAGGAAAGAAAAGAAAAAATGAATAGGGATATCTCGGCTATGTATATGGCTGAATAGGGATATCTCGATCCAACTCAGGTTTCAAAAATTTATTTGAAAAAGGGGACAACTACTATGGTGGAATCATGTCATTAGAGTTCTTTCGGTATAGAGTAACTTTAAGAGGATTTTCCAATAAAACCCTCAAATTTATACATGCAAAATTTGTACATCCCCAAGTTATGATATTTTTAACTTACTTCCAAAATTTGTGATATCCATTGACTAGACTTCCACTTTATATCTACATGTCAAGGTTAGGTTGATGACAATACAATGTGAATTTGCTAGGTTAGAAATTCTAGAGAAGAAAAAATTGTTGGAAAAAATTATTGTCATCTTATAATTCTGGGTTCCTGGTTTGAATGGTGAGAATTCAAAAAATTAGCCTAATAAAATGTCACCTTTGGCTACATTGTACTTTAGCATTTGTGAAATCAGGTGGAGGTAACATTGGGAGAATTCATAAAACTGCCAACATGAATGATGCTCAGAATTCTTGCAAAGATTGATGCCTTTACTGTCCTTTAACATCCAAAACCAAAACATATCCAAGTGAACGAGGAAAGGAGTAACCAACAGCCTAAGAAAAAACCAAAACATGTCAAAGTGAAACAGGAAAGGAATAACCAACAGCTTAAAAAAATTCATGCATGGCTGCCAATGACAACCAAAGGGAAATGCAGTGAGCCAAGAAAAGAATGCTATGTTACTCTCTGTCTCTTCTATTTCCCTCCATTTGCAAGTAAAGCCTCCTCTATCCCTCAACTTCCGTTCTTCTAAAATAGACAATAAAGAAAAATAAAAGCCCAAGACAGTAAATCATAGTTTTTAAATGGCTTTTACCAACCTTTTTGGCAAGGTCACCATAGCAATTTGGCATGTACATGGGTGATCAGTTTAATGGATTATCCCATACAACAATGGCTACATGACCAACAAATTGTGGTTCTTTACTTATTTGAATTTTAGAATGTTAAAAATTCACTTTGGTAGTCTATAGGCTAAAGGAAGCACGCACACTAGTGAGCTGAGTTTGAATTAAGAAAATTCAAAATCTTTAATTTAATAGCCTTGGAACTCCAAATTCATATTAACTAGTTTAAAATTTGGGCTGAACACTTATAACTACTATTTTAAACCTATGCTGCTTTGGCCCAATTTTATTTATTTCTTTCTTCTTTTTTCTTTTTGTTGTTAATAATCATCATATCCTTATCTGTAAGACTCACCTTCGTGGGTTTCACTTTTTTATCAATGTCATTTGAAACGCATGCTTTCTCAATTCCGACATCTTATCATATTTTCCTCTTGGCTTCATTTTAAGTTTTTTTGCCTTTTCGTATTAGTTCGTGGAACTTGTAACTCATTAATATGTCATATGATAGCTTTAGATGTTGCGGATGCACAGATCAGGATTATATGGCCACTCCAAATCTGATTAAGACAATGTTGGCTTAGATCGAGCAGCTGATGCAGAGATCCATAACTCTCTACGAGAGATCAGTCACGTGGAATTCACTCTTCACGATCTCAAGGCAAGAACGAACACCCTTAATGTGGAATATGGTAATGGATGATTTAGCTCCAACCTTTTGGTTATGAGTATTGAGATGCTCTACAACCGCCCAGCGATATCTATTTATAGTATCTAGCTTAATGGGTGATGAACTCCTAATTCAAGTTAGAATACAATAAGGATGGAGAGTTGTATCAAACTCTCTCAATTTTTGAGTCTTAGGAAGATTAACACATCCTCTCTCTATTCAAACAGACTCTTTGTGAGGGGTGTCTCTCTGTATTGGGGCTATCCAGAAGTGGGCCCTATCGTAAATGCCAACAATTTCTCACTCGCACCAAACAAGATTAATCTCATTAGACTCAATCATCCATCATCAAAATCCACAATATATATATCTAAAGAGTGGGACCTCCACAATACCTATTCATGGAGAGAATGTAAACTAAGTCGACATCTAACTCTAATTCACTAGTCTGCCTTAGATGCTCGCATGACCACACCATATTGAATTTGAACTCAAACCCTTAAGTCGGGTTCAACCCACATAATATGCTGATTCAACTTCTCAAGAAAAATTATTTCGCAAATATTTTTCTTAAAATAATATATTTGCATATATAGATAATTTTAAAAATTATTTGCTTAAATAAAATTTCAAAATACTTATTATAGCTTGGGCTTACAAGTGTTTTAAGTACGCATAAATAGGAGTGTGATGTCAAGGGTCCTTCCAATGAACTTATGAAGGTCGAAATGAACCAAGCAGCTTTCCTAACACGGTGACTCATAGGCTTCCATGTTGCAATGGGAGATCCGCAACTAAAGTAGCATTACCCATCTCATCTTTCCAATGTAGAGGTTAGTATATGGGTACAAGACCCTTAAGAATTAGATTACACAATAACTAACTCCAAGCTCAAGAGTTACCTATGGGACTAACCGTCATACAACAATTATGATTGTAGGATATCATCTCGTTGCTCGTAGGTAGGTCCTTAAACACCCATGTTCGTAGACACAAACTGCAGTTTGAAATTGCATTAGCTCCACAAATGAGCCCATGCTAATATTGCACCGATTCACTACTGTGCAAGCAGGTCGTCACAAATGCAACAACGCTTGGTTTCAAAATAGGCTATTAGACTTACTAGGGTGTAGTTTGTCTAATGAATAATGCCAAGTCTCATTCAATCTTGTGATCTACATCACCCCAATGCACACAAGAATGAGTCAGCATTCCATACATCTGTATGCACAAATAAGATCCGCCTTGGCCTAGTTGGCATATCACACAAATGGATGCACCTCATCCTATCAGTTACTAAGACATCAAAGGTGGTCTTTATTCGTGCAAGTGGATGACCAAGCCTGTTTGGTGCCACTCATGTATCTTAACACACGCCATTCTGTGTTTGTTACTAATGTAATATAAATGATATGATATGCATGAAAAATGTAAAAAATCATACACGTTTTCCATAAAACAACAAGAAACTGATTTATTAAGATAGCTCCAATACACTCCGACTGAAAAAAAATGAATTATATAAAATGCATTCCCATGCGCTTTACATAAATCGCAAATAACTCTTGTACTATGGGTTTGCTCAATGGATCAACAATCATTTCCAAAGATGGCATATGAAATATTGCCATCTCTTATGCTTCTACTTGTTCACAGATGAAATGTCACTTTTCCAAAGATCATGCAAACAGAAGAAAATCTCACCATAGGGGAGAAAGTCTCCTCGTAATCCACACATTCTTTTTGTGTGGATCCATTAGCCACAAGCTTAGCCTTAAATTTATCAATGGAACCATTGACCTTTCACTTAATCTTCAAAATTTATTTATTTGAAATGGCTTTCCTATCTTTGGGAAGATCCATAAGATCCCATACATAGTTTTACGCATAGAGCTAATCTAGTCATTCATCCCGAGCATCCATTCTTTTGAGTTTACTAATTCCATTCATTTTTTATAAGAACATGGTTCGTTCTCATCAATTGCAATGTACACATAAGAAATTCCCTCAATTTCAAAAAAAAAAATTTTTTTATTTGAAATCAACCCACGAGAAGAACGACGAATGATATTTTGATCACTTCCACTTGCCTTTGAGTCCGTAGGATTTCTCCCATTAAATCTAGCAGGTAGAGTTGGTTCCCCTTGATCGGTGGAATTATCTATTTTAAAAAGTTCAATAGACACCCTTATCTTCTTCTTTTCAAGATATTGAAACTTGAAAAAAAATCTACGTATTTCAACCACTTAGTTATTTATATCCTTGCAAACTAGAACGTCTCATATGGACAACTCAGAATATCTAACAAAAATACTTGGAACTTTTAAGCTTTAAATTGTTTGGATGTGGAATCAGCACATGCCCTAAAGAACCCCACGGGCATAAATCTCTCAAAGAAGGTTTTCTACCAATCCATAACACATATGTGGTTTTTGGAATAGATTTGAAAGGAACTCTATTTAAAAGGTATATTTCAGTGAGCAGTGCATCACCCGAAAAGGTAATGGGTAAATTCGCATGAGTTGTCATGGATCTAATTATGTCTAAAAGAGTCATATTTCTTCTTTCCATAATCTATTTTGTTGTGAAGTGTAAACCACAATTAATTGTTGAGAAATACATTTTCCATACAAAAACTTTTAAAAGGGTATCCATTGAACTTTTTGAAATAAATGACTCCCCTGATCAAGGGGAACCAACACCACCTGATAGACTTAGTGGGAGAAATCCCACGGACTCAAAGGTAAGTGGGAGTGATCAAAATGTCCTTCGTCATTCTTCCTGTGAGTTGATTTCTTTTAAAATTTACATTTGCTTTTGATCTTGTTAGGTCCTAATCCTAACTCAGGCTGCTAATTAACAAACAATGCTTGTCCCGTGACTTCTACCTGAACTCTTAGGACTTCAAATTCTAGATGGAGATACAACTATTTAAAGGTCTTAACTACCTCAGAATGAGCCAAGAGTTTTATTGTACGTCATAAGTTAGGTAATGATCATAGGACTGCAATAATCTTTTGGTATTCAGTTAATTTATTCCCCGCCCTTGTAAGATCTGCCATCATCTGAGTCATTTTGCGGAGGTGGTTCCTGAGTTTAACTCCTAGGGCTATCTAATACGCATCAAATTCCAAGGTCATGACGTAGGTCTCGTCAACAGTAATACCACTGTATTCCTCTTTTAAGGCTACCCACGATTCTTTGGTCATGCCATAGGTTTCATAAGTTGAAACTAAGTCAAAATACATACCACTTAAAATGATATTACAAAAAGTGCAATTATCTTTCTCCCACTTATCAAAATCATGCACTGTAGGATGGGTGCAACATCACTTTCTAGTTCGGATCAGATCATAATCATTTTTAAGGTATACGTGACTTCTTGTTCATCGAACAAGTAAATCATGATTTAGTACCACTTATCATTGTTATTGCCGTCAAACTTGTCGTCCTTATTAAGGTCAGCAATAATAATTTTTAAAGTTATCACTAAAAATGAATAAAGAATACTAATAAATGAATGTACAATATTGGTAACATATACATATGTGTTGGTTGCCCTTTTTATACTCAAATCAATCCGAAAATTAGGACATGGTAGTAAAAACCCTTCAACTTCAAGGCTAATTCAGGGCAGCAAAAAACAAAAACCATAATTAATTAGATGATTTGATAACATCATACTACGCAATACATCGATTTTTATGCAAGAAAAAAATGTGAAAATAATAATTGCATCCTAATTAGCTAATTGCCCCCCGCATAATATAAGGACCATAGCATATGATGGCACAAATTCATGCATGTGCCTCATGGACCCACATGATATGATGCGTACCATGTATGAAATACAACTAGCATGCATAATTAAAAAAAAGCACTTATCAACATGAACCCACTATATATTAATATATGCTTGCATAATAGATCCATAGTACAGATGTTACTCAACAAGTTACGTGATAGGCACTTCATAGCACCTAGTCAGAGATTTGCTCATAAAATACATGACACTGTTGATAGAACTCGGTGACATGAATTTCAAATGGTCACTGTTTCTGATTTATTACAGTAATATTATCTGGGCCCATCTCTATTGATGTGATTTAGCGCCATGTGCATTCCTTAAATCCAACTTCGTTTATGAAAGTACAGTAACGTGCACAAAACCTATAGATGCACACTTAGAAAAAAATTATATGCTAGTACATCTTATGGCCTACCGCATATAGTGTTTTATTAGGCATCCATAGTTCCTTACCATTAAAAAGGAATGAGTTTGCTCATGGCTGGGTTATAGTCCGGTCTTAAGCAACTCAAAAAAAAAAATTTATTACATGACTATGAATTTTGATAGTGATGAGAAAAAATATTAAATCCACCAACTTATAAAATTCATTCTCCATCACCATGCATAAGCTAATCTATTCACAGATTTGCATAAACCAAAAAATGTATACAGTAGTGTACTAGCACTGACGTGATCAATATATATCTATCAATTTCCAAAAGCATAAAAAAATAGCCATTATGAAATCCTCAAAGCTAATTGACAGTTGTCAATCTAAGTATATGGGTCTCATAATCAAACTCATGTACATAATGCGACTTCTCTATGGCCCATCATTTTGATCCCTTGATCATGATTTACGACATCCCATTCATAATATTTAACCCTCGACAATCCGAATGTAAGCTGGAATATAACCTTCCATGAGCACGGAAACCGGAAAGAAAGTGTGACACATCACTTGATAACAGTGGCAGGCGGCAGCATCAGAGGATCCGGACTTTGCTTCAATGCACCCAAACCAAGAGGGTTTTCCCACAAAGCAAAAAATGTGTTGTCACATGGGACTGGGAGGGAAGAGATTAGAGAGAGCCTGGGTCAACCCTGACTATGGGCTGTGCTTCTAAAACCAAGACGGTTATGAAGGGACAACAGAGAAAGCCGGCAATTAGGAGTCAACCGAGAAAGCCAAGTGGAGCATTATATTTTTTTTATTTAAATATTAGATCGGATGACCAGTCCATTCAAATTTTGAAAATTTTCAGATTCAATTCAAAATAATTATTAAAGTTTTGGGCTACCTCAATCACTATCAAAACCAATTCAATCTTCACATTAGACTGCGGATAACAATAGATGCTGTGGAAACATAAATTATGACTATAAATCCAATCAAGACAGTATTAACTTGAATCAAGCAATTGATGTTATATAAATTCCCATGAGAGATTAATCACGAAAAATTCACTTTTCACGATTTAAGGATAAAGATAAACTTTAATATAGAAGATAATGATAAATAATTTATCTCGAGCCTTTTGATTATGAGTATTGAGATGCTTTGCAAACACCCTGCCATATCTATTTATAACATCTAGATCAATGGATGATCAAACTCTCTTAATTTCAATTTGAGTTTTAAGAGGATAAACACATCCTTTCTCTATTCAAACATACTACTTGTAAGGGGTGTCTCTTTGTATTGGAGCTACCTACAAGTGGGCCCCATCATAGATGTCAACAATATATAACCTATTTCTCGACTTCTTTTTCCCTAGCTATTTTTTTTGAAACAACATTTGAGGGTCGCATGAAGTTTCCGCTTATACAAACTTATTCATGGTTTTATCCATTATCCATTTCTTTTAAGCGTCCACCCATACGTATCTTCAAGGGCTTTTGCTTGACATAAGCACGGCCCACATATATGAGGGTAGGATAAAAGCTTATCCCAGCCCGACCAAGCTACTAACCTTTGACTGCCCTAAATAGTGGAGGGGTAACTATAAATTGGGGTTTGAGGTTTATTGTTATTGAGGTCTCGGAATCCTTCTTCATCTATCCAAGCAGGTCCAAGACTTGGGCTTCTTAATCTCCCACTGCTCGTGCCATGCCCAAAGGGGTGTTGGCCATACTCTGACCTGCGTTCCCTTTGCCCAAGTCCCATGTTAGTCTACTGCCCATATCGTGGGCCACAACCCATGCCCGAGGCCCAGATGATTTGTTGTCCAATCCACAAATAAATTTTCGAAACCGGTGGTGGCCCATTGTTGGATTCATTTGTCCTTCAAAACATGATTGAAATGATTCATCTTTGACCGTTCCAGGTTAATCTCCTTCAAATCTTTTCCATAAATGTTTTTTAAATTTGTATATAGGCCTGCACGCTGTCATGCCTATCCATTTGCAATGAAACCTTGGAAAAAGTGGGTCATATATTAATGTACTATTTGCATCTCATTAATCTTTTTGTCAGGAGGCATATCGAGGCATATCCCTTCAAAACTGGGTACTACTTCTGACTCTCTCAGTACTGAGCCCCTCATCAATATTGTTGGGAAAAGTTTTGAACATTGGATGAGCAAATCTGACAGATAGGTGAACTCAGTTTCTCCTGATGTTTCTCTCCGATACATGCCACAACCCATCTCCCATGCTTGTCACAGCCCATCCATTCTCCAAATGGGTAGCGTGATCTTGATAATGGGTGGGGAATACAGACGTACAGTCTATCATTATCTTGAATGGCAAGTATTTTTACTTTTTTTTTTAATCATTTGGAGAATCTTGAATTGAGATCATGAATCTCTAGTTTTAGGTTTTAGGTTGGTTGGGGTCCAGCCCAACACAACCCATGGCAAAACTTAAGTGCAGTTGTGTGGGCGAGGCCCGCCTACACCCTCTTTTTTTTAAAATATTTCTAAGTTTTTTATATAAATTGAGAAGGACTTCATGAGCTTAATTTAAAGAGAGCCTTTGGTGCTTTAATAACTTACATGGAGAAACAGAGCTAGAGCGTAGTGACACAAAATACATCTTACTTAACCGTTTTTTGGTTATTGGAAAGACTGTCAAAAAATAAAAAAACCTTGCCATTATAACCTTTTGGAAGGGGGTATTTTTGACTGTTGGGCCTGGGCTGGGCCGGGGCGCATCCAATGCTGAGCAAATGCCCAGTGCAACCTGACCTAGCATGGCCCGCCCATTGCCCATGTGAGGCCAGGGCAGCCCAATCAGAGCAGGTCGAGTCTGGCTGTGGCTGCCTGGCCCAATTTACACCCCCTTTGGCCATGTTCAGTGCTCTTTGTGATCCCAAACTTTTCTTGATTTTTAGTGTATATATATATTGACACGCATATCAGATTTGTCAATTATATCAGTAATTCATATCATTATCTAGGACTACGAGTCCGATAAATCGGTCTAATTTAGAAATATAGATCAAAGCAATGAGAAAGAAAGTTTTGTGAGAAAAACCCTGCAATATCTCTATGCTTTCAAATCAGCCTTTCAATTTACATAATGACCTAAAGGAGCGTACTGCGGAGAGATCTTTTGCCTAAGTGATGGGCAATTTGGTTTATAAAAAAGGATTATTATTGTGCAATTCCTATTTGTTTATTACTTATATTTTAGGTCTAATTTGAAAGAAAAAAAATATTTGAGATTTTTTCTCAAAAGAACTTGATCGAAAATTCTTGAGAATGTTATGAATGTGTTCTTAAAATGCTTTAAGCGAGATTAACACAACAAGCAATTTTTATCCCACTTCAAAGGTTTTGACACAAAATTTTGGCAGATTTCAACAAAGCATGGGATTTTTTTTAAAACTTTTTTGCAAATGAATTGACATTGACAAAATGATAAATTTTTCTACATATGTGCCTTAACTTATAGTACAAAAAACATGTCCTTTCTCGTGATTGTATCAGCCGCGCCCATGAAAACCGAGACGGAAAGCAAAGAAAGTGACTCGACAATAAGCCTTGTTTGGAAAGCAACCAACATGATTGATCCATCTTCTGTAAACCGCAGTGGAAAGGAAAAGGCAAACCAATATTACTTCGAGGTCCATTTGAAAATGGCAACCGGTGTTGGTCTCAGTCTTTCCGGCTCTCTCCTCGTTTTAATGCACAAGTCCCTGTCTTTCTTTCTTTCTTTTCCTTTGCAGCGCACGGACAGGCAATGAAAGTCAAGGACTATTAAAGCTTCGTATGGTGCAAGGGTGACGGTTGGCAACCTATTCTATAGGCTCAAACTAAGTAGCTGGGAAAATATTTTAAAAAGGGGAGGATATGACTCTTTCATTTTTGTACGGAGTTTTTGAATTTTTGTGGCGGGAACTCATTTGGAGGAAATTCGTATGTTATGGGGCCCACCAAGATATGTACTCATCAACAAGATCTGATCATGTGGGGATGGAAGATCTCAACTTGAGCACGACAGACAACTTATGAAACCATCATGATCTCATGTTGAGGCCATGAATGTAAGGGCCACATTTGTAGCAGTTACTAGGACCTTTTTTTCTTTGAAGGTTACAAAAAATGCCATTTTTTGGGGTAAAAAAGGATTATTATTGTGCAATTCCTATTTGTCTATTACTTATATTTTAGGTCTAATTTGAAAGAAAAAATATAATTGAGATTTTTTCTCAAAAGAACTTGATTGAAAATTCTTGAGAATTTTATGAATGTGTTCTTAAAATGCTTTAAGCGAGATTAACACAACAAGCAGTTTTTATCCCACTTCAAAGGTTTTGACACAAAATTTTGGCAGATTTCAACAAAGCATGGGATTTTTTTTTTTAACTTTTTAGCAAATGAATTGACATTGACAAAATGATAAATTTTTCTACATATGTGCCTTAACTTATAGTACAAAAAACATGTCCTTTCTCGTGATTGTATCAGCCGCGCCCATGAAAACCGAGACGGAAAACAAAGAAAGTGACTCGACAATAAGCCTTGTTTGGAAAGCAACCAACATGATTGATCCATCTTCTGTAAACCGCAGTGGAAAGGAAAAGGCAAACCAATATTACTTCGAGGTCCATTTGAAAATGGCAACCGGTGTTGGTCTCAGTCTTTCCGGCTCTCTCCTCGTTTTAATGCACAAGTCCCTGTCTTTCTTTCTTTCTTTTCCTTTGCAGCGCACGGACAGGCAATGAATGTCAAGGACTATTAAAGCTTCGTATGGTGCAGGGGTGACGGTTGGCAACCTATTCTATAGGCTCAAACTAAGTAGCTGGGAAAATATTTTAAAAAGGGGAGGATATGACTCTTTCATTTTTGTACGGAGTTTTTGAATTTTTGTGGCGGGAACTCATTTGGAGGAAATTCGTATGTTATGGGGCCCACCGAGATATGTACTCATCAACAAGATCTGATCATGTGGGGATGGAAGATCTTAACTTGAGCACGACAGACAACTTATGAAACCATCATGATCTCATGTTGAGGCCATGAATGTAAGGGCCACATTTGCAGCGGTTACTAGGACCTTCTTTTCTTTGAAGGTTACAAAAAATGCCTTTTTTGGGGAAAAAAAGGATTATTATTGTGCAATTTCTATTTGTTTATTACTTATATTTTAGGTCTAATTTGAAAGAAAAAATAAATTTGAGATTTTTTCTCAAAAGAACTTGATCGAAAATTCTTGAGAATTTTATGAATGTGTTCTTAAAATGCTTTAAGCGAGATTAACACAACAAGCAGTTTTTATCCCACTTCAAAGGTTTTGACACAAAATTTTGGCAGATTTCAACAAAGCATGGGATTTTTTTTAAAACTTTTTTGCAAATGAATTGACAATGACAAAATGATAAATTTTTCTACATATGTGCCTTAACTTATAGTACAAAAAACATGTCCTTTCTCGTGATTGTATCAGCCGCGCCCATGAAAACCGAGACGGAAAGCCAAGAAAGATGACTCGACAATAAGCCTTGTTTGGAAAGCAACCAACATGATTGATCCTTCTTCTGTAAACCGCAGTGGAAAGGAAAAGGCAAACCAATATTACTTCGAGGTCCATTTGAAAACGGCAACCGGTGTTGGTCTCAGTCTTTCCCGCTCTCTCCTCGTTTTAATGCGCAAGACTCTGTCTTTCTTTCTTTCTTTTCCTTCGCAGCGCACGGATAGGCAATGAATGTCAAGGACTATTAAGGCTTTGTATGGTGCAAGGGTGACGGTTGGCAACCTATTCTATAGGCTCAAACTAAGTAGCTGGGAAAATATTTTAAAAAGGGGAGCATATGACTTTTTCATTTTTGTACGGAGTTTTTGAATTTTTGTGGCGGGAACTCATTTGGAGGAAATTCGTATGTTATGGGGCCCACCGAGATATGTACTCATCAACAAGATCTGATTATGTGGGGATGGAAGATCTCAACTTGAGCACGACAGACAACTTATGAAACCATCATGATCTCATGTTGAGGCCATGAATGTAAGGGCCACATTTGCAGCGATTACTAGGACCTTTTTTTCTTTGAAGGTTACAAAAAATGCCTTTTTTGGGGTAAAAAAGGATTATTATTGTGCAATTCCTATTTGTTTATTACTTATATTTTAGGTCTAATTTGAAAGAAAAAATATATTTGAGATTTTTTATCAAAAGAACTTGATTGAAAATTCTAGAGAATTTTATGAATGTGTTCTTAAAATGCTTTAAGCGAGATTAACACAACAAGCAGTTTTTATCCCACTTCAAAGGTTTTGACACAAAATTTTGGCAGATTTCAACAAAGCATGGGGTTTTTCTTTAAAACTTTTTTGCAAATGAATTGACATTGACAAAATGATAAATTTTTCTACATATGTGCCTTAACTTATAGTACAAAAAACATGTCCTTTCTCGTGATTGTATCAGCCGCGCCCATGAAAACCGAGACGGAAAGCAAAGAAAGTGACTCGACAATAAGCCTTGTTTGGAAAGCAACCAACTTGAATGATCCTTCTTCTGTAAACCGCAGTGGAAAGGAAAAGGCAAACCAATATTACTTCGAGGTCCATTTGAAAACGGCAACCGGTGTTGGTCTCAGTCTTTCCCGCTCTCTCCTCGTTTTAATGTGCAAGTCTCTGTCTTTCTTTCTTTTTTTTCCTTTGCAGCGCACGGATAGGCAATGAATGTCAAGGACTATTAAGGCTTCGTATGGTGCAAGGGTGACGGTTGGCAACCTATTCTATAGGCTCAAACTAAGTAGCTGGGAAAATATTTTAAAAAGGGGAGGATATGACTCCTTCATTTTTGTACGGAGTTTTTGAATTTTTGTGGCGGGAACTCTTTTGGAGGAAATTCGTATGTTATGGGGCCCACCAAGATATGTACTCATCAATAAGATCTGATCATGTGGGGATGGAAGATCTCAACTTGAGCACGACAGACAACTTATGAAACCATCATGATCTCATGTTGAGGCCATGAATGTAAGGGCCACATTTGCAGCGGTTACTAGGACCTTCTTTTCTTTGAAGGTTACAAAAAATGCCTTTTTTGGGGAAAATAAGGATTATTATTGTGCAATTCCTATTTGTTTATTACTTATATTTTAGGTCTAATTTGAAAGAAAAAATAAATTTGAGATTTTTTCTCAAAAGAACTTGATCGAAAATTCTTGAGAATTTTATGAATGTGTTCTTAAAATGCTTTAAGCGAGATTAACACAACAAGCAGTTTTTATCCCACTTCAAAGGTTTTGACACAAAATTTTGGCAGATTTCAACAAAGCATGGGATTTTTTTTTAAAACTTTTTTGCAAATGAATTGACATTGACAAAATGATAAATTTTTCTACATATGTGCCTTAACTTATAGTGCAAAAAACATGTCCTTTCCCGTGATTGTATCAGCCGCGCCCATGAAAACCGAGATGGAAAGCCAAGAAAGTGACTCGACAATAAGCCTTGTTTGGAAAGCAACCAACATGATTGATCCTTCTTCTGTAAACCGCAGTGGAAAGGAAAAGGCAAACCAATATTACTTCGAGGTCCATTTGAAAACGGCAACCGGTGTTGGTCTCAGTCTTTCCCGCTCTCTCCTCGTTTTAATGCGCAAGTCTCTGTCTTTCTTTCTTTCTTTTCCTTTGCAGCGCACGGATAGGCAATGAATGTCAAGGACTATTAAGGCTTTGTATGGTGCAAGGGTGACGGTTGGCAACCTATTCTATAGGCTCAAACTAAGTAGCTGGGAAAATATTTTAAAAAGGGGAGGATATGACTTTTTCATTTTTGTACGGAGTTTTTGAATTTTTGTGGCGGGAACTCATTTGGAGGAAATTCGTATGTTATGGGGCCCACCAAGATATGTACTCATCAACAAGATCTGATCATGTGGGGATGGAAGATCTCAACTTGAGCACGACAGACAACTTATGAAACCATCATGATCTCATGTTGAGGCCATGAATGTAAGGGCCACATTTGCAGCGATTACCAGGACCTTTTTTTCTTTGAAGGTTACAAAAAATGCCTTTTTTTGGGGTAAAAAAGGATTATTATTGTGCAATTCCTATTTGTTTATTACTTATATTTTAGGTCTAATTTGAAAGAAAAAATATATTTGAGATTTTTTATCAAAAGAACTTGATTGAAAATTCTAGAGAATTTTATGAATGTGCTCTTAAAATGCTTTACGCGAGATTAACACAACAAGCAGTTTTTATCCCACTTCAAAGGTTTTGACACAAAATTTTGGCAGATTTCAACAAAGCATGGGGTTTTTCTTTAAAACTTTTTTGCAAATGAATTGACATTGACAAAATGATAAGTTTTTCTACATATGTGCCTTAACTTATAGTACAAAAAACATGTCCTTTCTCGTGATTGTATCAGCCGCGCCCATGAAAACCGAGACGGAAAGCCAAGAAAGTGACTCGACAATAAGCCTTGTTTGGAAAGCAACCAACTTGAATGATCCTTCTTCTGTAAACCGCAGTGGAAAGGAAAAGGCAAACCAATATTACTTCGAGGTCCATTTGAAAACAGCAACCGGTGTTGGTCTCAGTCTTTCCCGCTCTCTCCTCGTTTTAATGCGCAAGTCTCTGTCTTTCTTTCTTTCTTTTCCTTTGCAGCGCACGGATAGGCAATGAATGTCAAGGACTATTAAGGCTTCGTATGGTGCAAGGGTGACGGTTGGCAACCTATTCTATAGGCTCAAACTAAGTAGCTGGGAAAATATTTTAAAAAGGGGAGGATATGACTCCTTCATTTTTGTACGGAGTTTTTGAATTTTTGTGGCGGGAACTCATTTGGAGGAAATTCGTATGTTATGGGGCCCACCAAGATATGTACTCATCAACAAGATCTGATCATGTGGGGATGGAAGATCTCAACTTGAGCACGACAGACAACTTATGAAACCATCTTGATCTCATGTTGAGGCCATGAATTTAAGGGCCACATTTGCAGCGGTTACTAGGACCTTCTTTTCTTTGAAGGTTACAAAAAATGCCTTTTTTGGGGAAAATAAGGATTATTATTGTGCAATTCCTATTTGTTTATTACTTATATTTTAGGTCTAATTTGAAAGAAAAAATAAATTTGAGATTTTTTCTCAAAAGAACTTGATCGAAAATTCTTGAGAATTTTATGAATGTGTTCTTAAAATGCTTTAAGCGAGATTAACACAACAAGCAGTTTTTATCCCACTTCAAAGGTTTTGACACAAAATTTTGGCAGATTTCAACAAAGCATGGGATTTTTTTTTTTAACTTTTCAGCAAATGAATTGACATTGACAAAATGATAAATTTTTCTACATATGTGCCTTAACTTATAGTACAAAAAACATGTCCTTTCTCGTGATTGTATCAGCCGCGCCCATGAAAACCGAGACGGAAAGCCAAGAAAGTGACTCGACAATAAGCCTTGTTTGGAAAGCAACCAACATGATTGATCCTTCTTCTGTAAACCGCAGTGGAAAGGAAAAGGCAAACCAATATTACTTCGAGGTCCATTTGAAAACGGCAACCGGTGTTGGTCTCAGTCTTTCCCGCTCTCTCCTGGTTTTAATGCGCAAGTCTCTGTCTTTCTTTCTTTCTTTTCCTTTGCAACGCACGGATAGGCAATGAATGTCAAGGACTATTGAGGCTTCGTATGGTGCAAGGGTGACGGTTGGCAACCTATTCTATAGGCTCAAACTAAGTAGCTGGGAAAATATTTTAAAAAGGGGAGGATATGACTCCTTCATTTTTGTACGGAGTTTTTGAATTTTTGTGGCGGGAACTCATTTGGAGGAAATTCGTATGTTATGGGGCCCACCAAGATATGTACTCATCAACAAGATCTGATCATGTGGGGATGGAAGATCTCAACTTGAGCACGACAGACAACTTATGAAACCATCATGATCTCTTGTTGAGGCCATGAATGTAAGGGCCACATTTGCAGCGGTTACTAGGACCTTCTTTTCTTTGAAGGTTACAAAAAATGCCTTTTTTGGGGAAAATAAGGATTGTTATTGTGCAATTCCTATTTGTTTATTACTTATATTTTAGGTCTAATTTGAAAGAAAAAATAAATTTGAGATTTTTTCTCAAAAGAACTTGATCGAAAATTCTTGAGAATTTTATGAATGTGTTCTTAAAATGCTTTAAGCGAGATTAACACAACAAGCAGTTTTTATCCCACTTCAAAGGTTTTGACACAAAATTTTGGCAGATTTCAACAAAGCATGGGATTTTTTTTTTTAACTTTTCAGCAAATGAATTGACATTGACAAAATGATAAATTTTTCTACATATGTGCCATAACTTATAGTACAAAAAACATGTCCTTTCTCGTGATTGTATCAGCCGCGCCCATGAAAACCGAGACGGAAAGCCAAGAAAGTGACTCGACAATAAGCCTTGTTTGGAAAGCAACCAACAGGATTGATCCTTCTTCTGTAAACCGCAGTGGAAAGGAAAAGGCAAACCAATATTACTTCGAGGTCCATTTGAAAACGGCAACCGGTGTTGGTCTCAGTCTTTCCCGCTCTCTCCTCGTTTTAATGCACAAGTCTCTGTCTTTCTTTCTTTCTTTTCCTTTGCAGCGCACGGATAGGCAATGAATGTCAAGGACTATTAAGGCTTTGTATGGTGCAAGGGTGACGGTTGGCAACCTATTCTATAGGCTCAAACTAAGTAGCTGGGAAAATATTTTAAAAAGGGGAGGATATGACTTTTTCATTTTTGTACGGAGTTTTTGAATTTTTGTGGCGGGAACTCATTTGGAGGAAATTCGTATGTTATGGGGCCCACCAAGATATGTACTCATCAACAAGATCTGATCATGTGGGGATGGAAGATCTCAACTTGAGCACGACAGACAACTAATGAAACCATCATGATCTCATGTTGAGGCCATGAATGTAAGGGCCACATTTGCAGGGATTACCAGGACCTTTTTTTCTTTGAAGGTTACAAAAAATGCCTTTTTTTGGGGTAAAAAAGGATTATTATTGTGCAATTCCTATTTGTTTATTACTTATATTTTAGGTCTAATTTGAAAGAAAAAATATATTTGAGATTTTTTATCAAAAGAACTTGATTGAAAATTCTAGAGAATTTTATGAATGTGCACTTAAAATGCTTTACGCGAGATTAACACAACAAGCAGTTTTTATCCCACTTCAAAGGTTTTGACACAAAATTTTGGCAGATTTCAACAAAGCATGGGGTTTTTTTTTAAAACTTTTTTGCAAATGAATTGACATTGACAAAATGATAAATTTTTCTACATATGTGCCTTAACTTATAGTGCAAAAAACATGTCCTTTCTCGTGATTGTATCAGCCGCGCCCATGAAAACCGAGACGGAAAGCCAAGAAAGTGACTCGACAATAAGCCTTGTTTTGAAAGCAACCAACTTGAATGATCCTTCTTCTGTAAACCGCAGTGGAAAGGAAAAGGCAAACCAATATTACTTCGAGGTCCATTTGAAAACGGCAACCGGTGTTGGTCTCAGTCTTTCCCGCTCTCTCCTCGTTTTAATGCGCAAGTCTCTGTCTTTCTTTCTTTCTTTTCCTTTGCAGCGCACGGATAGGCAATGAATGTCAAGGACTATTAAGGCTTCGTATGGTGCAAGGGTGACGGTTGGCAACCTATTCTATAGGCTCAAACTAAGTAGCTGGGAAAATATTTTAAAAAGGGGAGGATATGACTCCTTCATTTTTGTACGGAGTTTTTGAATTTTTGTGGCGGGAACTCATTTGGAGGAAATTCATATGTTATGGGGCCCACCAAGATATGTACTCATCAACAAGATCTGATCATGTGGGGATGGAAGATCTCAACTTGAGCACGACAGACAACTTATGAAACCATCATGATCTCATGTTGAGGCCATGAATTTAAGGGCCACATTTGCAGCGGTTACTAGGACCTTCTTTTCTTTGAAGGTTACAAAAAATGCCTTTTTTGGGGAAAATAAGGATTATTATTGTGCAATTCCTATTTGTTTATTACTTATATTTTAGGTCTAATTTGAAAGAAAAAATAAATTTGAGATTTTTTCACAAAAGAACTTGATCGAAAATTCTTGAGAATTTTATGAATGTGTTCTTAAAATGCTTTAAGCGAGATTAACACAACAAGCAGTTTTTATCCCACTTCAAAGGTTTTGACACAAAATTTTGGCAGATTTCAACAAAGCATGGGATTTTTTTTAAAACTTTTTTGCAAATGAATTGACAATGACAAAATGATAAATTTTTCTACATATGTGCCTTAACTTATAGTACAAAAAACATGTCCTTTCTCGTGATTGTATCAGCCGCGCCCATGAAAACCGAGACGGAAAGCCAAGAAAGTGACTCGACAATAAGCCTTGTTTGGAAAGCAACCAACATGATTGATCCTTCTTCTGTAAACCGCAGTGGAAAGGAAAAGGCAAACCAATATTACTTCGAGGTCCATTTGAAAACGGCAACCGGTGTTGGTCTCAGTCTTTCCCGCTCTCTCCCCGTTTTAATGCGCAAGACTCTGTCTTTCTTTCTTTCTTTTCCTTTGCAGCGCACGGATAGGCAATGAATGTCAAGGACTATTAAGGCTTTGTATGGTGCAAGGGTGACGGTTGGCAACCTATTCTATAGGCTCAAACTAAGTAGCTGGGAAAATATTTTAAAAAGGGGAGCATATGACTTTTTCATTTTTGTACGGAGTTTTTGAATTTTTGTGGCGGGAACTCATTTGGAGGAAATTCGTATGTTATGGGGCCCACCGAGATATGTACTCATCAACAAGATCTGATCATGTGGGGATGGAAGATCTCAACTTGAGCACGACAGACAACTTATGAAACCATCTTGATCTCATGTTGAGGCCATGAATGTAAGGGCCACATTTGCTGCGATTACCAGGACCTTTTTTTCTTTGAAGGTTACAAAAAATGCCTTTTTTGGGGGTAAAAAAGGATTATTATTGTGCAATTCCTATTTGTTTATTACTTATATTTTAGGTCTAATTTGAAAGAAAAAATATATTTGAGATTTTTTATCAAAAGAACTTGATTGAAAATTCTAGAGAATTTTATGAATGTGTTCTTAAAATGCTTTACGCGAGATTAACACAACAAGCAGTTTTTATCCCACTTCAAAGGTTTTGACACAAAATTTTGGCAGATTTCAACAAAGCATGGGGTTTTTTTTAAAACTTTTTTGCAAATGAATTGACATTGACAAAATGATAAATTTTTCTACATATGTGCCTTAACTTATAGTGCAAAAAACATGTCCTTTCTCGTGATTGTATCAGCCGCGCCCATGAAAACCAAGACGGAAAGCCAAGAAAGTGACTCGACAATAAGCCTTGTTTGGAAAGCAACCAACTCGAATGATCCTTCTTCTGTAAACCGCAGTGGAAAGGAAAAGGCAAACCAATATTACTTCGAGGTCCATTTGAAAACGGCAACCGGTGTTGGTCTCAGTCTTTCCCGCTCTCTCCTCGTTTTAATGCACAAGTCTCTGTCTTTCTTTCTTTCTTTTCCTTTGCAGCGCACGGATGGGCAATGAATGTCAAGGACTATTAAGGCTTCGTATGGTGCAAGGGTGACGGTTGGCAACCTATTCTATAGGCTCAAACTAAGTAGCTGGGAAAATATTTTAAAAAGGGGAGGATATGACTCCTTTATTTTTGTACGGAGTTTTTGAATTTTTGTGGCGGGAACTCTTTTGGAGGAAATTCGTATGTTATGGGGCCCACCAAGATATGTACTCATCAACAAGATCTGATCATGTGGGGATGGAAGATCTCAACTTTAGCACGACAGACAACTTATGAAACCATCATGATCTCATGTTGAGGCCATGAATGTAAGGGCCACATTTGCATCGGTTACTAGGGCCTTTTTTTCTCTGAAGGTTACAAAAAATGCCTTCTTTGGGGTAAAAAAGGATTATTATTGTGCAATTCCTATTTGTTTATTACTTATATTTTAGGTCTAATTTGAAAGAAAAAATAAATTTGAGATTTTTTCTCAAAAGAACTTGATCGAAAATTCTTGAGAATTTTATGAATGTGTTCTTAAAATGCTTTAAGCGAGATTAACACAACAAGCAGTTTTTATCCCACTTCAAAGGTTTTGACACAAAATTTTGGCAGATTTCAACAAAGCATGGGGTTTTTTTTTAAAACTTTTTTGCAAATGAATTGACATTGACAAAATGATAAATTTTTCTACATATGTGCCTTAACTTATAGTACAAAAAACATGTCCTTTCTCGTGATTGTATCAGCCGCGCCCTTGAAAACCGTGACGGAAAGCCAAGAAAGTGACTCGACAATAAGCCTTGTTTGGAAAGCAACCAACATGATTGATCCTTCTTCTGTAAACCGCAGTGGAAAGGAAAAGGCAATCTAATATTACTTCGAGGTCCATTTGAAAACGGCAACCGGTGTTGGTCTCAGTCTTTCCCGCTCTCTCCTCGTTTTAATGCGCAAGTCTCTGTCTTTCTTTCTTTCTTTTCCTTTGCAGCGCACGGATAGGCAATGAATGTCAAGGACTATTAAGGCTTCGTATGGTGCAAGGGTGACGGTTGGCAACCTATTCTATAGGCTCAAACTAAGTAGCTGGGAAAATATTTTAAAAAGGGGAGGATATGACTCCTTCATTTTTGTACGGAGTTTTTGAATTTTTGTGGCGGGAACTCATTTGGAGGAAATTCGTATGTTATGGGGCCCACCAAGATATGTACTCATCAACAAGATCTGATCATGTGGGGATGGAAGATCTCAACTTGAGCACGACAGACAACTTATGAAACCATCATGATCTCATGTTGAGGCCATGAATGTAAGGGCCACATTTGCAGCGATTACCAGGACCTTTTTTTCTTTGAAGGTTACAAAAAATGCCTTTTTTTGGGGTAAAAAAGGATTATTATTGTGCAATTCCTATTTGTTTATTACTTATATTTTAGGTCTAATTTGAAAGAAAAAATATATTTGAGATTTTTTATCAAAAGAACTTGATTGAAAATTCTGGAGAATTTTATGAATGTGTTCTTAAAATGCTTTAAGCGAGATTAACACAATAAGCAGTTTTTATCCCACTTCAAAGGTTTTGACACAAACTTTTGGCGGATTTCAACAAAGCATGGGATTTTTTTTTAAAACTTTTTTGCAAATGAATTGACATTGACAAAATGATAAATTTTTCTACATATGTGCCTTAACTTATAGTACAAAAAACATGTCCTTTCTCGTGATTGTATCAGTCGCGCCCATGAAAACCGAGACGGAAAGCCAAGAAAGTGACTCGACAATAAGCCTTGTTTGGAAAGCAACCAACTTGAAAGATCCTTCTTCTATAAACCGCAGCGGAAAGGAAAAGGCAATCTAATATTACTTCGAGGTCCATTTGAAAACGGCAACCGGTGTTGGTCTCAGTCTTTCCCGCTCTCTCCTCGTTTTGATGCACACGTCTCTGTCTTGCTTTCTTTCCTTTCCTTTGCAGCGCACGGATAGGCAATGAATGTCAAGGACTATTAAGGCTTCGTATGGTGCAAGGGTGACGGTTGGCAACCTATTCTATAGGCTCAAACTAAGTAGCTGGGAAAATATTTTAACAAGGGGAGGATATGACTCCTTCATTTTTGTACGGAGTTTTTTGAATTTTTGCGGCGGGAACTCATTTGGAGGAAATTCGTATGTTATGGGGCCCACCAAGATATGTACTCATCAACAAGATCTGATCATGTGGGGATGGAAGATCTCAACTTGAGCACGACAGACAACTTATGAAACCATCATGATCTCATGTTGAGGCCATGAATGTAAGGGCCACATTTGCAGCGGTTACTAGGACCTTTTTTCCTTTGAAGGTTACAAAAAATGCCTTTTTTGGGGTAAAAAAGGATTATTATTGTGCAATTCCTATTTGTTTATTACTTATATTTTAGGTCTAATTTGAAAGAAAAAATATATTTGAGATTTTTTCTCAAAAGAACTTGATTGAAAATTCTTGAGAATTTTATGAATGTGTTCTTAAAATGCTTTAAGCGAGATTAACACAACAAGCAGTTTTTATCCCACTTCAAAGGTTTTGACATAAACTTTTGGCAGATTTCAACAAAGCATGGGATTTTTTTTTAAAACTTTTTTGCAAATGAATTGATATTGACAAAATGATAAATTTTTCTACATATGTGCCTTAACTTATAGTACAAAAAACATGTCCTTTCTCGTGATTGTATCAGCCGCGCCCATGAAAACCGAGACGGAAAGCAAAGAAAGTGACTCGACAAGAAGCCTTGTTTGGAAAGCAACCAACATGATTGATCCATCTTCTGTAAACCGCAGTGGAAAGGAAAAGGCAAACCAATTTTACTTCGAGGTCCATTCGAAAATGGCAACCGGTGTTGGTCTCAGTCTTTCCCGCTCTCTCCTCGTTTTAATGCACAAGTCTCTGTCTTTCTTTCTTTCTTTTCCTTTGCAGCGCACGGATAGGCAATGAATGTCAAGGACTATTAAGGCTTCGTATGGTGCAAGGGTGACGGTTGGCAACCTATTCTATAGGCTCAAACTAAGTAGCTGGGAAAATATTTTAAAAAGGGGAGGATATGACTCCTTCATTTTTGTACGGAGTTTTTGAATTTTTGTGGCGGGAACTCTTTTGGAGGAAATTCGTATGTTATGGGGCCCACCAAGATATGTACTCATCAACAAGATCTGATCATGTGGGGATGGAAGATCTCAACTTGAGCACGACAGACAACTTATGAAACCATCATGATCTCATGTTGTGGCCATGAATGTAAGGGCCACATTTGCAGCGGTTACTAGGACCTTCTTTTCTTTGAAGGTTACAAAAAATGCCTTTTTTGGGGAAAATAAGGATTATTATTGTGCAATTCCTATTTGTTTATTACTTATATTTTAGGTCTAATTTGAAAGAAAAAATAAATTTGAGATTTTTTCTCAAAAGAACTTGATCGAAAATTCTTGAGAATTTTATGAATGTGTTCTTAAAATGCTTTAAGCGAGATTAACACAACAAGCAGTTTTTATCCCACTTCAAAGGTTTTGACACAAAATTTTGGCAGATTTCAACAAAGCTTGGGATTTTTTTTTTTAACTTTTCAGCAAATGAATTGACATTGACAAAATGATAAATTTTTCTACATATGTGCCTTAACTTATAGTACAAAAAACATGTCCTTTCTCGTGATTGTATCAGCCGCGCCCATGAAAACCGAGACGGAAAGCCAAGAAAGTGACTCGACAATAAGCCTTGTTTGGAAAGCAACCAACATGATTGATCCTTCTTCTGTAAACCGCAGTGGAAAGGAAAAGGCAAACCAATATTACTTCGAGGTCCATTTGAAAACGGCAACCGGTGTTGGTCTCAGTCTTTCCCGCTCTCTCCTCGTTTTAATGCGCAAGTCTCTGTCTTTCTTTCTTTCTTTTCCTTTGCAGCGCCCGGATAGGCAATGAATGTCAAGGACTATTAAGGCTTTGTATGGTGCAAGGGTGACGGTTGGCAACCTATTCTATAGGCTCAAACTAAGTAGCTGGGAAAATATTTTTAAAAGGGGAGGATATGACTTTTTCATTTTTGTACGGAGTTTTCGAATTTTTGCGGCGGGAACTCATTTGGAGAAATTCGTATGTTATGGGGCCCACCAAGATATGTACTCATCAACAAGATCTGATCATGTGGGTATGGAAGATCTCAACTTGAGCACGACAGACAACTTATGAAACCATCATGATCTCATGTTGAGGCCATGAATGTAAGGGCCACATTTGCAGCGGTTACTAGGACCTTTTTTTCTCTGAAGGTTACAAAAAATGCCTTTTTTGGGGTAAAAAAGGATTATTATTGTGCAATTACTATTTGTTTATTACTTATATTTTAGGTCTAATTTGAAAGAAAAAATAAATTTGAGATTTTTTCTCAAAAGAACTTGATTGAAAATTCTTGAGAATTTTATGAATGTGTTCTTAAAATGCTTTAAGCGAGATTAACACAACAAGCAGTTTTTATCCCACTTCAAAGGTTTTGACACAAAATTTTGGCAGATTTCAACAAAGCATGGGATTTTTTTTTTTAACTTTTTAGCAAATGAATTGACATTGACAAAATGATAAATTTTTCTACATATGTGCCTTAACTTATAGTACAAAAAACATGTCCTTTCTCGTGATTGTATCAGCCGCGCCCATGAAAACCGAGACGGAAGGCCAAGAAAGTGACTCGACAATAAGCCTTGTTTGGAAAGCAACCAACTTGATTGATCCTTCTTCTGTAAACCGCGTTTGAAAGGAAAAGGCAAACCAATATTACTTCGAGGTCCATTTGAAAATGGCAACCGGTGTTGGTCTCAGTCTTTCCCGCTCTCTCCTCGTTTTAATGCACAAGTCTCTGTCTTTCTTTCTTTCTTTTCCTTTGCAGCGCACGGATAGGCAATGAATGTCAAGGACTATTAAGGATTGGTATGGTGCAAGGGTGACGGTTGGCAACCTATTCTATAGGCTCAAACTAAGTAGTTGGGTAAATATTTTAAAAAGGGGAGGATATGACTCTTTCATTTTTGTACGAAGTTTTTGAATTTTTGTGGCGGGAACTCTTTTGGAGGAAATTCGTATGTTATGGGGCCCACCAAGATATGTACTCATCAACAAGATCTGATCATGTGGGGATGGAAGATCTCAACTTGAGCACGACAGACAACTTATGAAACCATCATGATCTCATGTTGAGGCCATGAATGTAAGGGCCACATTTGCAGCGGTTACTAGGACCTTTTTTTCTTTGAAGGTTACAAAAAATGCCTTTTTTGGGGTAAAAAAGGATTATTATTGTGCAATTCCTATTTGTTTATTACTTATATTTTAGGTCTAATTTGAAAGAAAAAATATATTTGTTATTTTTTCTCAAAAGAACTTGATTGAAAATTCTTGAGAATTTTATGAATGTGTTCTTAAAATGCTTTAAGCGAGATTAACACAACAAGCAGTTTTTATCCCACTTCAAAGGTTTTGACATAAACTTTTGGCAGATTTCAACAAAGCATGGGATTTTTTTTTAAAACTTTTTTGCAAATGAATTGATATTGACAAAATGATAAATTTTTCTACATATGTGCCTTAACTTATAGTACAAAAAACATGTCCTTTCTCGTGATTGTATCAGCCGCGCCCATGAAAACCGAGACGGAAAGCAAAGAAAGTGACTCGACAAGAAGCCTTGTTTGGAAAGCAACCAACATGATTGATCCATCTTCTGTAAACCGCAGTGGAAAGGAAAAGGCAAACCAATTTTACTTCGAGGTCCATTCGAAAATGGCAACCGGTGTTGGTCTCAGTCTTTCCCGCTCTCTCCTCGTTTTAATGCACAAGTCTCTGTCTTTCTTTCTTTCTTTTCCTTTGCAGCGCACGGATAGGCAATGAATGTCAAGGACTATTAAGGCTTCGTATGGTGCAAGGGTGACGGTTGGCAACCTATTCTATAGGCTCAAACTAAGTAGCTGGGAAAATATTTTAAAAAGGGGAGGATATGACTCCTTCATTTTTGTACGGAGTTTTTGAATTTTTGTGGCGGGAACTCTTTTGGAGGAAATTCGTATGTTATGGGGCCCACCAAGATATGTACTCATCAACAAGATCTGATCATGTGGGGATGGAAGATCTCAACTTGAGCACGACAGACAACTTATGAAACCATCATGATCTCATGTTGTGGCCATGAATGTAAGGGCCACATTTGCAGCGGTTACTAGGACCTTCTTTTCTTTGAAGGTTACAAAAAATGCCTTTTTTGGGGAAAATAAGGATTATTATTGTGCAATTCCTATTTGTTTATTACTTATATTTTAGGTCTAATTTGAAAGAAAAAATAAATTTGAGATTTTTTCTCAAAAGAACTTGATCGAAAATTCTTGAGAATTTTATGAATGTGTTCTTAAAATGCTTTAAGCGAGATTAACACAACAAGCAGTTTTTATCCCACTTCAAAGGTTTTGACACAAAATTTTGGCAGATTTCAACAAAGCTTGGGATTTTTTTTTTTAACTTTTCAGCAAATGAATTGACATTGACAAAATGATAAATTTTTCTACATATGTGCCTTAACTTATAGTACAAAAAACATGTCCTTTCTCGTGATTGTATCAGCCGCGCCCATGAAAACCGAGACGGAAAGCCAAGAAAGTGACTCGACAATAAGCCTTGTTTGGAAAGCAACCAACATGATTGATCCTTCTTCTGTAAACCGCAGTGGAAAGGAAAAGGCAAACCAATATTACTTCGAGGTCCATTTGAAAACGGCAACCGGTGTTGGTCTCAGTCTTTCCCGCTCTCTCCTCGTTTTAATGCGCAAGTCTCTGTCTTTCTTTCTTTCTTTTCCTTTGCAGCGCCCGGATAGGCAATGAATGTCAAGGACTATTAAGGCTTTGTATGGTGCAAGGGTGACGGTTGGCAACCTATTCTATAGGCTCAAACTAAGTAGCTGGGAAAATATTTTTAAAAGGGGAGGATATGACTTTTTCATTTTTGTACGGAGTTTTCGAATTTTTGCGGCGGGAACTCATTTGGAGAAATTCGTATGTTATGGGGCCCACCAAGATATGTACTCATCAACAAGATCTGATCATGTGGGTATGGAAGATCTCAACTTGAGCACGACAGACAACTTATGAAACCATCATGATCTCATGTTGAGGCCATGAATGTAAGGGCCACATTTGCAGCGGTTACTAGGACCTTTTTTTCTCTGAAGGTTACAAAAAATGCCTTTTTTGGGGTAAAAAAGGATTATTATTGTGCAATTACTATTTGTTTATTACTTATATTTTAGGTCTAATTTGAAAGAAAAAATAAATTTGAGATTTTTTCTCAAAAGAACTTGATTGAAAATTCTTGAGAATTTTATGAATGTGTTCTTAAAATGCTTTAAGCGAGATTAACACAACAAGCAGTTTTTATCCCACTTCAAAGGTTTTGACACAAAATTTTGGCAGATTTCAACAAAGCATGGGATTTTTTTTTTTAACTTTTTAGCAAATGAATTGACATTGACAAAATGATAAATTTTTCTACATATGTGCCTTAACTTATAGTACAAAAAACATGTCCTTTCTCGTGATTGTATCAGCCGCGCCCATGAAAACCGAGACGGAAGGCCAAGAAAGTGACTCGACAATAAGCCTTGTTTGGAAAGCAACCAACTTGATTGATCCTTCTTCTGTAAACCGCGTTTGAAAGGAAAAGGCAAACCAATATTACTTCGAGGTCCATTTGAAAATGGCAACCGGTGTTGGTCTCAGTCTTTCCCGCTCTCTCCTCGTTTTAATGCACAAGTCTCTGTCTTTCTTTCTTTCTTTTCCTTTGCAGCGCACGGATAGGCAATGAATGTCAAGGACTATTAAGGATTGGTATGGTGCAAGGGTGACGGTTGGCAACCTATTCTATAGGCTCAAACTAAGTAGTTGGGTAAATATTTTAAAAAGGGGAGGATATGACTCTTTCATTTTTGTACGAAGTTTTTGAATTTTTGTGGCGGGAACTCTTTTGGAGGAAATTCGTATGTTATGGGGCCCACCAAGATATGTACTCATCAACAAGATCTGATCATGTGGGGATGGAAGATCTCAACTTGAGCACGACAGACAACTTATGAAACCATCATGATCTCATGTTGAGGCCATGAATGTAAGGGCCACATTTGCAGCGGTTACTAGGACCTTTTTTTCTTTGAAGGTTACAAAAAATGCCTTTTTTGGGGTAAAAAAGGATTATTATTGTGCAATTCCTATTTGTTTATTACTTATATTTTAGGTCTAATTTGAAAGAAAAAATATATTTGTTATTTTTTCTCAAAAGAACTTGATTGAAAATTCTTGAGAATTTTATGAATGTGTTCTTAAAATGCTTTAAGCGAGATTAACACAACAAGCAGTTTTTATCCCACTTCGAAGGTTTTGACACAGACTTTTGGCCGATTTCAACAAAGCATGGGATTTTTTTTTAAAACTTTTTTGCAAATGAATTGACATTGACAAAATGATAAATTTTTCTACATATGTGCCTTAACTTATAGTACAAAAAACATGTCCTTTCTCGTGATTGTATCAGCCGCGCCCATGAAAACCGAGACGGAAAGCCAAGAAAGTGACTCGACAATAAGCCTTGTTTGGAAAGCAACCAACTTGAATGATCCTTTTTCTACAAACCGCTGTGGAAAGGAAAAGGCAAACCAATATTACTTCGAGGTCCATTTGAAAATGGCAACCGGTGTTGGTCTCAGTCTTTCCCGCTCTTTCCTCGTTTTAATGCACAAGTCTCTGTCTTTCTTTCTTTCTTTTCCTTTGCAGCGCACGGATAGGCAATGAATGTCGAGGACTATTAAGGCTTCGTATGGTGCAAGGGTGACGGTTGGCAACCTATTCTATAGGCTCAAACTAAGTAGCTGGGAAAATATTTTAAAATGGGGAGGATATGACTCCTTCATTTTTGTACGGAGTTTTTGAATTTTTGTGGCGGGAACTCTTTTGGAGGAAATTCGTATGTTATGGGGCCCGCCAAGATATGTACTCATCAACAAGATCTGATCATGTGGGGATGGAAGATCTCAACTTGAGCACGACAGACAACTTATGAAACCATCATGATCTCATGTTGAGGCCATGAATGTAAGGGCCACATTTGCAGCGGTTACTAGGACCTTCTTTTCTTTGAAGGTTACAAAAAATGCCTTTTTTGGGGAAAATAAGGATTATTATTGTGCAATTCCTATTTGTTTATTACTTATATTTTAGGTCTAATTTGAAAGAAAAAATAAATTTGAGATTTTTTCTCAAAAGAACTTGATCGAAAATTCTTGAGAATTTTATGAATGTGTTCTTAAAATGCTTTAAGCGAGATTAACACAACAAGCAGTTTTTATCCCATTTCAAAGGTTTTGACACAAAATTTTGGCAGATTTCAACAAAGCATGGGATTTTTTTTTTAACTTTTTAGCAAATGAATTGACATTGACAAAATGATAAATTTTTCTACATATGTGCCTTAACTTATAGTACAAAAAACATGTCCTTTCTCGTGATTGTATCAGCCGCGCCCATGAAAACCGAGACGGAAAGCCAAGAAAGTGACTCGACAATAAGCCTTGTTTGGAAAGCAACCAACTTGATTGATCCTTCTTCTGTAAACCGCGTTTGAAAGGAAAAGGCAAACCAATATTACTTCGAGGTCCATTTGAAAATGGCAACCGGTGTTGGTCTCAGTCTTTCCCGCTCTCTCCTCGTTTTAATGCACAAGTCTCTGTCTTTCTTTCTTTCTTTTCCTTTGCAGCGCACGGATAGGCAATGAATGTCAAGGACTATTAAGGATTGGTATGGTGCAAGGGTGACGGTTGGCAACCTATTCTATAGGCTCAAACTAAGTAGTTGGGTAAATATTTTAAAAAGGGGAGGATATGACTCTTTCATTTTTGTACGGAGTTTTTGAATTTTTGTGGCGGGAACTCTTTTGGAGGAAATTCGTATGTTATGGGGCCCACCAAGATATGTACTCATCAACAAGATCTGATCATGCGGGGATGGAAGATCTCAACTTTAGCACGACAGACAACTTATGAAACCATCATGATCTCATGTTGAGGCCATGAATGTAAGGGCCACATTTGCAGCGGTTACTAGGACCTTTTTTTCTTTGAAGGTTACAAAAAATGCCTTTTTTGGGGGTAAAAAAGGATTATTATTGTGCAATTCCTATTTGTTTATTACTTATATTTTAGGTCTAGTTTGAAAGAAAAAATATATTTGTGATTTTTTCTCAAAAGAACTTGATTGAAAATTCTTGTGAATTTTATGAATGTGTTCTTAAAATGCTTTAAGCGAGATTAACACAACAAGCAGTTTTTATCTCACTTCAAAGGTTCTGACACAAAATTTTGGCAGATTTCAAGAAAGCATGGGATTTTTGTTTTTTAACTTTTTAGCAAATGAATTGACATTGACAAAATGATAAATTTTTCTACATATGTGCCTTAACTTATAGTACAAAAAACATGTCCTTTCTCGTGATTGTATCAGCCGAGCCCATGAAAACCGAGACGGAAAGCAAAGAAAGTGACTCGACAATAAGCCTTGTTTGGAAAGCAACCAACATGATTGATCCATCTTCTATAAACCGCAGTGGAAAGGAAAAGGCAAACCAATATTACTTCGAGGTCCATTTGAAAATGGCAACCGGTGTTGGTCTCAGTCTTTCCCGCTCTCTCCTCGTTTTAATGCACAAGTCTCTGTCTTTCTTTCTTTCTTTTCCTTTGCAGCGCACGGATAGGCAATGAATGTCAAGGACTATTAAGGCTTCGTATGGTGCAAGGGTGACGGTTGGCAACCTATTCTATAGGCTCAAACTAAGTAGCTGGGAAAATATTTTAAAAAGGGGTGGATATGACTGCTTCATTTTTGTACGGAGTTTTTGAATTTTTGTGGCGGGAACTCTTTTGGAGGAAATTCGTATGTTATGGGGCCCACCAAGATATGTACTCATCAACAAGATCTGATCATGCGGGGATTTTGTACAAGAATGGAGGGGCCCACTTTTGTTGATTTTGTGTTATGACAAATCAAGTATGATTCACTTGTAGAAGCCAAGTGACTAGGTTCCATGTCCAATGGTTGGTCATAATTAGCTCCATGCACTTGGATTTAATCCAAAATTTAGTTCGTTATTTGTGGAATATGGTTGAGCAATCCTGTATCTTAGTGGGGTCATCCATGGCCATACCAAAATATGTGTTCCAAGGGTTGATTTTAACTTAAATTGGGTCGTATTGATGCTTTATGAATTTAACTCTTTGGATCAATTCATTTTTTTTTCTCACTCTTTGTGTCCTTTTGTAAATAATATAATTAAAATAAAATAATCATGTGATGGTACAGGATCTTGATCATGATCATGATCCAAGGATCTTCTCGTGCTAGATTCATTTAACTTTTGATATTTAAATTATGAAAAATCTTAAGTTGATTAATCTTGTGATTTGACGTTTGAGTCTTTGCAATCTTCCCAAAGTAGCAACTTTCGTTGCCTACTGTATTTAATTTAATTTGATGCATTAGGATCTTTTAAGGTTTAACACATGGCTAACCAATGGTGGTGATAACTCTTCCAATCATTAAATTTATCAAGGGTCATTTGTAGAAGGGGACCATCTTAGCAATTTAACTTCCTTTAAATATATTCAGAATTATAATTTAAAAAAAAATGACAAACAATTCAGAGTGGTCCTCTAATGTCTTTTTGAATTTCTTTTTAAATATTGGTCGCCATGTCTATGGCGTAACCTTGTTTCCTTTTGTTCTTCGAATTTCTGGTGTCTTACCCTTGCTATCCACCTTCATCTTCTTCCTCTATACTAGCAATACACCTCTACTCATCTCTTTCCTCCTCACCTGCAAGTAACCCCAACACGCTCATCTCTTTCCATTCTCCCTTCTCCATCTTCTCCTTGTTTATTTCTTTTTCTTTCTTCTGCGCGGAAAACGAAAAAAGAAGGGTAGTTCTCAGCCTTGAGTAAATGCTAATCCTAGCACAACCCAACAATTCAAAGGGCAATTCTCAGCCTTTCTATTTTCTGCAAGGAAGGACCCAAGGTGTAAAAAGTGATGACTAAAGTAGGGAAAAAGAGAAGAGGAGAGGACAACAGCTGGGAATCCGCCAGCTCTCGTCCCAACCAATCAGAGGCCAGAAGCATCGAATCCAACAATCGAAATCAAACTTCAAGCTTCTCACACGGATTGCCCCCTCCATCCAACGGCCAAGAGTTATGATCAAGTGGGTTAAGTTTCTCAGCTACTCTCTTTCCTTTCCATCCCCCTGAGCTCCTTCTCTCTCTAGATATGTTCCACCTCACAACCCTAAACCCCCTCATTACATCTCTACTAGTTTTCTGCACCACAAGAAAGCCCTACTTAGCCAGGGTCCTCTCTCGGTCTCTCGTGAAGCTTCAACAGCCCAGGTATCACTCTCTAACTCTTTCTCACTCTCTAAAACTCTTCCACAACTGGGATTGCTTCGCCCAACACCTCTGCCTAGCCCCCCCTTCCCCGCTACGATCGCTCGATGGTCAGCACCCCCTCCTCACCTTTGCTTTCTTGCTCAGGAAGACACCCTGCTTCATCACCAATGAGATAATGAAGTCCAGAAGCAGTATTGAATTTAAGGGAGGAGATCCCGATGATTTGCCTGGGAACGGCTTCATCACTAATCTTTTTTGAATCTTCTCTCTCCCACTGTCATTCATGTATATGATTTGGGGGGTTGGGATGCTGTTTGTTCAGGAGATCTGGATATGGGCTTTGATGGGTTTTGCTATGTTTTGTGTGATTCTGCATCTCATTTTGCAACTTGGGTTTTTGATTTTTTTTTTTTTTTGGGTTTTTCTGGATTACCTTTTTTAATGATCTTGGTCTGCTTTATTATTTATTAAAAAATAGGTTCTATAGTTTTTTTTGGTTGGATTCAATTATTATATATTAAGCCAATTGAATCCAATTTCCAAATCCTTGCTGATTGCAAATTTGATTTTGACCTATATAAATTTTTTTACCTCCTACCATTATGTGTCCTACTAATGCCTCATAAATGCCCCAATTAATAAGACAATTAGAAAAACAGTTTCGTCTCCCAATAATATATCTTCGGTCTCCTTTTCATTTCAAATACATTGCTCATTCTCTTTTTCTCTTCCCTAATCAATTTATGAAACCTTTTATAGCCTTCACATTCCACCTTTAAAGTGAGGCTACTCTATAGTTTTATTTAACAAGCTAGAAACACAAGCACCAAATTGAAGAAGCACAGAGTACTGTTGCTAAGAACTTTGCAATTACATGTTGATTCGTACATTGTGACTATTGGTTTCAAATTCAAAATAGATCTCCTGGGCGCAATTCAAGAAGTTCATCTCAACAGAACACCTCATCAGAAGTATGGTGTCAAAATTGAAGGAACAAAGCCTACATGCATATTATCACCGTGCTTCCTTGCAACATAAATACCTTCCTTCTTTTGAGCATATGGAATCTTACAATCTTTGGTATACAATGTTCTATGATGATTACGTTTATTTTCAGTTTCTACAAGTACAAAAAGAAAAAAAAAATGATTCCTCCTTTTCTTTTATTAAAAGTTTAAACGAAAAACACAATTTTGACAACTTTTGAAGAAAAATACACATTTGTGACACATGGATAATTTTAAATTTATACTTTTTTATTTTTAGACCTGGGCTTAGCACGGGTCTATTTTGCTATAAATAACCCGCATAATGGATTCAATTAATTATGCTTAAAAAAAAACTCCTCTATTCATTCTATCCATGGCTCCTAAAAGCCTCTACAAGTTCCTTCGCTCATATTTCTACAAAAATATATATATACTTTGCACACAATTGAATCTGATAGTGAAATTGAGCAATTGAGTTTGACCAAATTATGTTGACTGCCTTCATCCTCTCAAGCCACATTTTAAACTACTCCTCTTCATTCCTCTCCAAACGTTTCTTCGCCCCATTACTCTTTGTATCTTTTCAACTTCCTCTATGCGTCATTCTTCTCTGCCTTCCTAATCACCTCCTAATGACAATCCAAGTAATATCAACCGTTTCATCTCCATTGCCAACTCAACAGTAATAGAAACTGTTTCATCTCCATGCTCAAAAATATCAGCACAAGTATAAGGAAGCATTTCATCTCCACGTTCGGGCAACTCAACAATACCAGCCCAAGTAATATGACTTGTTTCATCCCCACGTCTGGGCAACTCTATTTGAAATTGATGGATCCACTGCTACCACTGTGCACTGCATTTTCCCCTGCTTCGGTCATCATAGTTTGTTGCAAATAAACTGCACTTCCTCGCTGCTTTTCCCCTCCACTACTACTCGGTCATCATTATCACCACGGCCCAATTGATGGTGGGCCAATTTTTCCAATGTATCCATCATGTTCATCCACTCTTAGGTAGAGGTACTTCATATTTTTCCCAATTTTCTCTTCATTTCTCCTCTTCTCGTTATTATTATTGTTAGTTGTTCTATGTGCTTTGTGTGTGTTTAAGAAAATGCTGCAATGAATTGTGATGCTGTGGAATGTCAAGGTGTTAGATACTTTTTTCCCTTGAGCCATATTTTCAATATCTAATATTTATAGACTAGATACTATAAGGTGTTAGATACTTTTTCCCCTTGAGCCATATTTTCAATATCTGATATTTCTAGACTAGATACTATAATGATTTAGCATATTTTCTATTTCATTGTGGTTGAATGCAGTTACCATTAAGGGTTTAATTGGGTTCTATTAGCTCGATTTATGCATAATCTTAATGTTTGATTTATGCCAACATGACCCCTACAGAATCCTTCTGTCTTAGACTTTTGGTTTGTGATTTGAGGGTTGGAGGTTGAAGACCGTTGATTCAGGAAGGTTTATTAGAGTAAGAGACATAAAGAGTTGACCATTCTTAAGTAGGTATGTGCCATTCCATATTTCTATTGTTTGTTTGTTCTATTTCACACTCGATGATCATTCAGTGCTATCCATCTTCTTTATGGAATACTCTCAAACTCCTGGAAAATATTTGACATGCTATGGTGACAATGAGGTATTGTCATATTGTTACACAAACTCCTCAAATCATGTATGATTATTTCTCTGATTGATTTTTTTTATTTATAAGTTTTTCGCCTCTAGGTTCGGGAAGGTGGCTGAAAATTAGCATGTTCATGGTGTTGTTTTTGCATACAGCAATTTTTCCTACTTAAATTAAGAGCAAAGTATCCTACTTAAATTAAAAGCAAAGTATGGATTTTCCCTTTTAGGAATAGATTTGGGTTTAAGGAACATTGGTTGGAATTCCCTTTATCATTATTGGATATGTAATGAAACCAACAGTGAAATAGAAATTAAAATTTGACAAGTTGAGGACAAACTGAAAAGGAATAATATATTCCTCTTCACATACCAATTTGCCCAAAAAAAAGAGAACTCCACATAATCGAGCACCATCTCTATTCTATTTAGTCCCTAACTCTGCACATCTGTTTCCTAAATTCTATGGATGCTGGACTTCCTATATAACCTTGAAAAAAAGAAAAAGAAAATGCAGAAAGCAATCTACATTGAGAGGGTTTTCTGCCTTTCCCTTCCGTACCCTTCCCTTCCCTTCTCCATTTGTTTTTGACCTCTGAAAGTTCTCTGTTTTTCCCTTGCTGGTTTAGGAATATTGTCTTCTTTCTTCTTCGTTTTTCCCTTCTTTTGATGTGTTTCGATGTGCCCCAAGTTGCATATGTTTGAAAGCCATGGTCTCATTTCTTCTACTGATAAAACAATTTTTCAGTGCTGGATTTGTTGATAACCAGGTACCCTTACGCTTGCGACTGGTTTGTACATTTGTAGGTTGAAGATTGCATTATTTTGTTTTTAGGGGCAAAGCATATTCCAATCATCTACTCATTGCCAATTATTGCTCAATTCCACCAATTATTGTTTTAGTATAACTTTATCTATAATTGAACATTTTGATGACCATAGGAAATTTAGAAGTTTGATCACCTACTCTAATAAGAGCAACTATAGGTATGTTTTTAGGCATGTTGCCAAACAGGTGATAGGGTGTTAGAATATGATAGATTGAAGGTGTGGTTATGATGCCAAATAACATGCAAGGGATATGGTTAGAAATGGATTTTAGTTTCAATAAATTCGTTTAAGACACATGTTCTATTTTGAAGTATCTCAGCATAGTAGGTTGTGTATCATCAAAGGGTTACTCAATGATATATCCTTGCAAAAGAGGCTGCTTTATGACACGCTTTGATACTAGGAAAGGCATTATCTTTGCTTGCATAGCTATATTGCTGTCTTGTCGTGCCTTATTGTCCTCAGGCATGACTATAGTCATGTTTGATGTTCTAATATAAATTCTCTACTGGTATGTTTGATGTTCTAATATAAATTCTCTACTGGTATGTCTTAGTTTCAGTTGTGTCCAAGAAAACAATGAATAATCTAATATTCTGATGATCTTAATCTGATGTGCACCCTTTTGCTCCTCTCATTCCTTGGAGAACAAAAAGCCTGTCTTATCTGCCATGATGTCATTCTTGTTTATTTGGCCAAGTGAATTTTTCCATTAGTAGTAGATCAAATGGTTCAATTTTGCTAATGAATTCTAAGAATATTTCCTTTGCTATATTAATCCTAAATCACTCTGAATTATTGATAATAAATCACAAGTCATGTTGAAATGATCAGTCATGCATCAAAGGCATTAAATTAATCTTTATCTCCCTTCAACCTATCTTTCATGGGTAACCCTATTTTAATTTAGAAGGTAAGAAGTTGTATAGCTTAGTAATCAAAACCGATGTGCCAATTACATGGTTATATAAATCGGCATGATGTTTTTTTTATTGATTGTGTAGAAATATTTATTTTCTTTTATCTTGATCATTAATGTTGGCATCCCACAATTCTTATGTAGAAAATTAAGGTTGAGAAAGTTGAATAAGTTGTTAGCAAGATCAAGGGTCTTTGGAGGTCTTCCATTTTCTATTTGAAGGTGAATAGGGTACAATTGATCACTTGCAACTGTATGGTGTTAGCCAGCTTGAGAAGTTTCGAAAAAAGAAAGCAATCCTTCAATGCTTTCTTAGTTATATGGGGAGCTACATATGAGAGAGATGGTATTTCTAGCACCGCAATGTATGGACTATCACAACTCCTTACAGGCATAACATTGGTGCCTTCCAAAGTGTTGATTTTTTTCCTTTGAAGCCACAGTGTTGAATTACAATTTTCAAATGTCACAAGTGTTGGTGGTTCTCCTTTGTCCAAAAGCACATTGTATGATCAGTTGATGACCTCGGCCCCCTCAGCAACTGAGGCTTTGCTAGCGGTGGCAACATCAGCGGCAATTCAAAATAAGAAAGTGTTGATGACAACTGTTGCCAAATTAAAAGTGAATAAGAATAAAATGGATGCTTGAACAAAAGAAAACTTGTAGAGATTAGGAAGGATAAAGGATTTTTTTTTAATTATTTTTGTTGTATCATGATCAACTAATCTATAAAAAGTTGTAAATGTTAGGTTGATTAACATTATTATCGGTGCAAAGTGGATTCAGTGATAAATAACAATATTAGTCTTAACATTTTCTTATATGACATCTCACAACTTTTTGGAAGCTCTTGGCTGTGTATAAGAACCGAGTGTGATAAAAAAAGGTCACAGCCCTTACTGTCTTTGCTACCATGAGATGCTTTGACCCCTGAGGAAATGCACTATTTTTTTCTATCATGACTATACTGATGACCTTTTTAGTCATGGTCTATAATTCTACAAGTTAATTAAACAAATAGTTTTTAAGGGGCTGCTTGATTGGTAACTTCACAGGTCACTTGGCTGCCTACAGGCATGCCACCCTTCCTACACCGGTGGGCTTCCTCTTCCCTCTTGTGCACTCTCTTGGGTCCTACCCCCTATGCTAGGGTCCCAATATATATGCTAACTTTAGAGCCTATAGCAGAATTATGAGTACCTGCTAGACCATAATTCTCTTAAAATTTTACAATATATATATTTAATATTATCAATTACATTGCCTGTGCTAAGCACGGGCACTCTTTCCTAGTACTCATTTAAGAAAAGGTCGCTAAGGTTTTCTTTAATGGGCTGATGATAAACCAGATTAAATTTCAATCTGTTGAACCAGTCAAGTTAAAGAACTCTTCCGAATGCCACGCTACTGTTTATCTCTGTTGCAACAGTTTAATTAATCTTGACAAACTCAAAAGACGACGTTGATATGATCTAAAAGTGCTTTTCTTTTTCTTTTTTTATTAAACTTAAGCTCTAATTGCGGGATTTTAAAAAAGAAGTTGGAAAAACTCCCTGAAATTTTGCCAGAAGTCCTCGATTGAAATGTATTTCGAAAACTTAAGGCCCATTTTAAAATCAAGTTTTAATTTTATCCTATTTTGAAATCTACCAAAAGCTTAGGCCATATTTTGAAATTTTTCCAAAATTTTGTTCACAATTAAATGGATTTTTAGACCATAAGCATAGCTTCATTTCATTTCAATATAGGTCACACTTTTAATGGAGTATTTTTAGACCATAAGCACAGTTTCATTTTATTTGATTACAAGATAGAGTACATATTATTAAGGCCCTATGCACGAACGATGCATTTATTTGAGTTGTTTACGTTTTTCATTAGTAGGTTTTATTAGAAGTGTACAAGTCAAATAAAAATGTTTGGATACTTAAGTTAATTTTTATTATTCACTTGTTTTTCAAGCGATAAATCTATTTACATGTTCTTCAAATAGGATTAAAATGAGTGGGCTGAACTCTTTCATTCATAAAATTTAATAAGGGTCATTTGTAGAAGGGGACCATCGTAGCAATTTAAATTTCTTTAAATACATTCAGAATTATAATTCAAAACAAATAAATGACAAACAATTTAATAACAAGTTTCAATTGGGGCCCACAATGTCAAATGCACCTCACATTTTCCAACGTGATCCACACTCCACACGTGGTTGAAACCCAAAAAAGGGCGTCGTTGGAGTTGGATTGAAAGAGGGGGAAAGACACGAGAGTGGGATTGAAAGAAGGGGGGCGTGTAGGATCTCTAACCCAAGTGTTTATTTTACTTAATTTAAATATACTTTTATTTAATTATTTATATTTTAATTAATTAAGGTTATTATAATTATTTAAAATCTTTTTTGGGTTTTGGGCTAATCGGATAGTAGTTTTAGGACCGTGAGTATCCATCGGTCGACCCGATCCAATTTGGACCGATTTGGGATCCATTAAACCTAATAATCCAAACTATGCCTTTACTTATAAATTAATTTAAACAACAGGGTTGTTTTTATAAAACCAAAACTTACCCTCAAACCCTAATCCCTGTCTATATAAGACGTTGTTGAGTAGCCTCCTCCTCCCCATCTCTACAATGCTCCTCCCTCTCCATCATCTTCTTCTTTTGATCGGCCAAGGCCAAGCCCATTCCAAGCATTCACGGATTGCCATTTTCCTCTTCTTCATCTTCTCCATTGGGATTCGGTGGGCGTGCACAAGGGAGATCTAGGATCGTCATCCTTCTTTCATCAATCTTCATCGAAGGCAAGTTGATACACACCTCTCATGGTTATTTACATCTCTATTCCCTTGTTTCTATCATGCTTAGATGATTTATTGGATGCCCAGTTAAACTGTGAATGATGATGGTAGTTAGATGTGGATGATGATGGTTGATGATGGTATCTTTTATTTTGGGGACGTGACGGGGTGAAAGACAGGATAGTGGGATTAAACGGGGGAAAAGACAGGCGAGGGAGAGGAAGAGAGGTGAGATGTGAGAGGAAGAGGAGGAAGAAGAGAAGAAGAAGAAGTTGCGTAGATTCTCTTCTTGGTACTTTTCCCATCAGATTTATGTTATACTAGAAGTTACAGTGATCCTAGTTAGTGTAATCTTACTGGTTCAGTATCCCACCACGTCGCTGCATTGTGTGATACTATTGTGATGCTATGGTTTTTATTGACCTGATTATTTATTCTTCCGATATTTGTAATGGAGCTTTTTTTTATATTATGACTTTTGAGGATTTCTATTCTGGTTTATCATACAATTCAGTTTTTGTTTGTTGTTTGTGTTAATAGGAATTGCATGGAAGGTTATAAAACTAGAATTCTCATTTTTGACATTGCAAATGCAACTTGCCTAAGGACTAAGGGGTATAGGAAAGAAGGTAATTTATTTATTTATAGTTGCTTGATGCTATCAGTTTTATGAACATTTGCTAGTAATATTACAATTCATTTATAGATTGTGTAAGTTTGCTACTTTAATCCCATTTATTTTAGTATATAAAATGTAAACTGATAGTTACTTCAAGTTTGCTATTTGTTTCCTCCTCCGACTTGTGTGGCTACTCTTGGGTCCTAGCCCTTTAAGATAGGGCAAAAAAAAAAAAACTTTAATATTTGAAATTGATTGAGCTTGGGGCCAAGCTTCTACGTGTTAAGTTTGATCGGGTTGAGTTAAATAGCTTGACCAACATTAGATGTCGCTTATCTGAATAGGATTGGATTGACCTATATGGGTTATGGGTTGGAATTATAATATCCAAATTGGTTTGGTTGACCCACTTTGGGTTGGTTTGCTACTCTTACTAATGACATCCTTTTTAGGTCTTTGATTAGTTGTTTTCAGGGCCTTTAAGATATTAATCTTCTTTAAACCTTATTTTTTCAATTTTATAACATAAATTAAAAAAATGTCACTAGTGTCACTTTACTTTGGTCGATAAATATTAAAAGCTTAATTCAATGATAAAACCTAAGAAATGATGGTCAGCTGTGTATGTATTTTTTTACAAAACTGTAGTTTCCATGTTTTAAAAAAATTTTCTATAACCCAAAACTCTTCCCCTCTTTCTCTCTCTTATTGTCTCTTTTAGAGCACCGTATATCTTTCCTCCTTTGTTTTATCTCTTCACCATTGGCAATCACAGCTTCACAAGCTTCTCATTCCTCCTTGACCCCATTTGACCACCTCTCTTAACCATATCTTGAGTGTGGTCTCTGTCAAACTCACTTGTATGGGATTAGAAGCATGCTGGTAAAGTCATCACAAATGACACGGACGAGGAAAGAGACATAATGGAGAAAAAGGAACAGTGTTTAGTTGGTGGGGTGGGGGTGAAGAGAATGAATGTGTGGTGGATGATGGGAGGACAGTGAAGAGGTGAGAGGGCAAGGGACACATGAAAAAATAACGGGGCCAAGAGGGGAAACGTCATTAGAGAGAGATTGAGTGATGATGAGAATGGTGGTTTATACATATTTCTCTCTCTCTCTCTCTCTCTCTCTCTCTCTCTCTCTGTATCTATATGTTTGCTTTCTGTACACATCCCTAAAAGTTGTACATGGGCATCTTCTATGTGTTCAATGAAGAACTTTTGCCTTACATATTTTTGCTCAACTTCTATGGTACTAGGAGGGATAGATTTCTTTGCAACTTCTTATTTTGATTGGTTAATATTTTATAGTTAGCACTAAATAAGCAAAGACTTTCTGTAAATAAAATAGGTCACTTTAGTAGTAGAAAAAAATAAATTAGCAGCAGTTTCTTGAATTTTGTCAAGGGCGTTGAATAAAAATGATTGGTTGAGTTTAAGGGGTTCAACTTGAAAATTACCAACCATTGGTAACCACCCAAAAAATGCCATGCATCAACCTCCATTTCGATGGAAATTGAACACAGAAGATGTAAAATAAATCGTAGTGCCCATCACTGATGCAGCCCAAGGGTTAGGGCTGCGTGGAGGTGCCTAAGCACGTGTCCAACGACACTTCGAACGGTCACAAAGACTTCAACACACACGAGGACGCACCTCTCTGGGAAAATCCAAATCTATTAATCAACTAAATCTGAGAAGTTCTTCTCTACAAAGCCATATATATAGGTAAACAATCTTCATAAGCAAGAAAACCCTAGGCTAAAAATAGAAGCTTTCCTAAAAATAATAATAATAATCCTAATTTAATTTGAAGAGGGCTGCTGTGCCCTAGACTGCATCATCCTCCCCGGGTTGAAAGAAGAGTTCGTCCTCGAACTCGATGCTGCTTCGGGTTACCAGTGTAAATGTGTTGGACATGAAGGACATCCTTTGTGGCAGCTTTCCAGGAATTCTTCTTTGGCGGTTGTGGTTTCTCAGGATGAAGAGTAACTTGCTGTCCACCATGCATGAATGTATAGGTGTTGTCGCGCATACCATGAGTTCCATTCTTGTCATACATCCAAGGACGGCCCAATAAGATATCACCACTATCCATAGGTAGCACATCACACTGGATTGTATCTGTGTAAGTCTCACCAATAGCAAAAGTAACTTTGCAAGTATGTCGAACATGCGCTCGATCACCATTCATTAGCCATTTGACAAAATAAGGACGGTTATGCTTAAAAACTTTCAATTGAAGGCGATCAACAAGAGTCTGGGAGATGAGATTTTCACAACTTCCACTGTCAATAACAACCGTGCAGTGTTGTCCCTGAATCACTCCTGTGGAACGGAAAATATTTTTGCGCAACCACTTATGCTCAACAGCTGGTGACGCATCCTTGAGGACAATAAGAGCGTCATCTGGGGGCTCTGCATCGGTGAAGTCAATGTCTGCAGTGTCAATATCCTTGGAATTGTCAATATCCTTAGGATCAGTATCAATATCATCTCGGATATTGTTATCAGCACCTTCAATCTCAATTAGATGTATTCGCTTTGGACAATCTGCGGCGCGATGCCCGTGCTGGTGACAATGAAAACAAACCATCTTATTTTGACCTTCAGTCCTAGCAAAAATCTGTCCATTGGATTTAGTTTCTTGTAAAGGGGAATTCTTTGGCTGAGCCCATTTGGATTTTTGTACTTGATGATTTGCAATTCCCTCAGCCTTGACAACATGTTGGATGAGTTCATCGACATTATCAAATTGTTGGAAGGCAAGGATATGCTGAATGTCCAGTCTCAATCCATTGAAAAATCTATCAACTACCACATCATCATCTTCATTCAAACCACAACGAGCTTGCAGAGTTAAAAATTCCTCAGAATATTCAACAACTGTCTTGGACCGTTGTTTCAAATTTTGAAAACTGGAACGGAGATCTCTTGCATAGTTGACAGGGAGGAATTTTTGTTTCAAAATATTTTTCATCTCTATCCATGTATCAACAGGGTCCATGTTCTGATTCCTCCGTTTCCTTTGCAATTCAGCCCACCAAGTTGCAGCATAATTACGAAATCTCGTAGCAATCAGTGTGACTTTATGATGCTCCGTCATTGGCTTGTGTGCGAAAATATTTTCCACACATACTAACCAATCCATAAATTCAGCGGGCTGTAATTTTCCATCATATTCAGGAATCACAATTTTTATCCTGAATTCTCGATCAGGATTATTGACTGGTGGCTCCCGTGGATTCCGAATATGTGCACCATCTTCACGGTGGAGATGCACACGTTGATGATTTTCTAAATTTGTCACTCGAAGATCTAATTGGTGCAGGGCGGTGTGCATGCCATCAACTTTTGCAGATAACTCTCTAATGGCACTCGCCAAATCTTCAAGTGAAGAAGATGAAGATTCAGCATCCACTTGCTTCTTAGGAGGCATTTTTTTTTTTTTTTTTTTTAAGGTGGGTTGGGTCGGGTTGGACTTGTGAGGAGCCGGACCCACTTAGGCCCGTTAACTATGCAGTGGGTCGGGTGTGCGTGCTTGGGCCGGGTGACACGTGCTCGGGTCGAGGTCCAGATGCACCCGCCCGCGTCTGGAGCCTTCTGTTTTTGGGCTGTGTGCAGAGAAAGAAAATAAAACAGAGGAAGGAGCCTTATCTGCTGAGATCAGTTGCGATGGAGACTGAAGCGGAGGTGGCTTGGGCGCGCTGGAGATCGTGGATGTCGTGGACGCGCTGGAGAAAGGGCAGAGCAGCAGAGCAGATCGTCTGCGGACGGGGACGATCGGCAGTGGTGGCGTGGCGACGACGAAAACAACTGGATGAGGTGACGACCGGTGGGAGCGTACTGGTCTGGCGCACGAAGCACAGAGACTGCTAGCGGCGGTGGAAGTCACCGGTCACAGAGATCTGGAGGCCGCCACTGCTGCTGACGGTGATGTCGACGGTGGAAGTCACCGGTACCAGGTACGCTGTTTCTCCGCTGTCTTCTCTGCTCACAACTCTCTCTCTCGCTCCGACTCTCTCTCTCGTTCCGGTTGCGCTCTGGTTTTTTTTTTTTGTTTCTGTTTCGGCTCCTGCGCCTCTCTCTGCGGCGTCTTGAAGAGGATCGGGGGTGGGAAAGATTAGGGTTTTGTCGGTTTGGGTCCTGGGGCAAGGGATTGGGTTGTGCGATGCAAGTAGGGAGGGTTGTTGTCGACAGGTGCCGACTGCTAGTGACAGGAAAGGATTTCGGGACAGTTGTGTGGAATGGGGAGGGGTTTGGCTGGTATGGGGAGGGGTTCGGCCGTGGATTTGCGTATCGGGACTGTAGATTCGGCAGAGGAGGGGGTTGTGGGTGGTGGATCTGATTACGAGCAGGGGGCAGGAAAGGGGCGAGGAATAGATCTGAGAGGGAAGATTGGTTCTGGTTTGGATTTAAGGTGACTTGTGGATTGGGACGTGGCCTTCAACTGGGACTGGGTAGACAGAGGCGTGTGGTTAGGGGGATTGGGGACTATGGCAAGGGGATTGGGACGATTAGGGTTTGTGGATGGGATGGCGTGGTGGTTGGCTGTGATGGTGGGATTCGGTGACGGTGACGGTGGAGATTGGGCTCTGATACCAATCTGATGCAGCCCAAGGGTTAGGGCTGCGTGGAGGTGCCTAAGCACGTGTCCAACGACACTTCGAACGGTCACAAAGACTTCAACACACACGAGGACGCACCTCTCTGGGAAAACCCAAATCTATTAATCAACTAAATCTGAGAAGTTCTTCTCTACAAAGCCATATATATAGGTAAACAATCTTCATAAGCAAGAAAACCCTAGGCTAAAAATAGAAGCTTTCCTAAAAATAATAATAATAATCCTAATTTAATTTGAAGAGGGCTGCTGTGCCCTAGACTGCATCAATCACCCAATTCATTCAAAATATTTGAAAGTCAAGGTTACATCTTTTTCTTGTGGTTTATTTTTTTTGAATACTTTTGTGTCTTGTGTTTTATTTTTTGAATACTTTTGTGTCTTGTCTTTTATTTTTTGGATGCTTTTGTGTCTTGTGTTTTCGACATGTTTAGGGTTGCCAACCAAACTTTCAATGGCATGCCTTGGGATCACTTGGCAAACATTAAGAGTTTCCTGGCATTTGCATGGTATGATATTATTAAAAAGGATTTACAAAATTGATTGAAGTGCACAAAGATATTTTTTAATGGCCCACTTTAAATATCCCATCATTGATCTTAGATCTTTGTGATGTTTTTCTTGCTACTAGAATTCTTTTTTTTTCTTTTTTTCCATTTTTTATTTCAATAGCTCATGATATCTCCTACCCCAGCCCAATAGCATTTGGCACTGCCAGATTTTTTTTAACTATTTATTTGTACTTCAACTAAATGGAGTCAATAGCTCCCAATAGACGTAACTTTTATGATTGTTAATGTTACTGTATATGGTTTTAATTTATTTTTCACCTGGGATTCCAGTTCATTAATATAGTAAAATCTTATAGGTAGGTTATCACATATGGATCAAAAAATAGTATATAGTTTTAATTCATTTATTCACGCTTGGGACAAGAGAAAGTCGTATTTTAGACAAGAGTAGGAGGTTATATTTTTGATGAGGATAGAGTGTTTTGTGTTATTTTACATTATTTTTTCTAATAATACCTCTTTAGCTGCAAAATATTAGGAATTTAACTTATAAATTGCACTGTACTAAAAGTATGCACTAAAAGAATTATGCATATTCCATCTTTTCTACACAAATATTGTCTTGCAAATGTCTTTTGTTGGTTGCATGTGCTCAGCATGGGCGCATTTTGCTAGTCCAAATTTAACACTGTTACATTGATCTAGACCTTATCTATTGAAGGTTCAGCACAATTGTTTATTATATATATATGTATATGTATATAAAAAAACAACAGCTGAGTGTTTCTTTGCCCCGTTAATATAAAATGAGAATGTTTTGTAATAATATCCAAATAGCTAGACTCGTAGCGTTTCTTAGGATAAATTTAATCACTTTTGTTTGACCAGACTTGCCCATATTTGACATTTTACCCTATTAATAATCATATTAGAATTTCTTTGTATGAAGAATTAAATTTAGTAGCGGATGATATAATCAATGTAACCCTGGTGAAATTATATCGATCTAATTAATAGTTATGTGTGTTTTTTGATGTTTAGATTTTATAAATGTTGGCCCTATATATGTCAAATATTGGAAACACCACCTGATTATGAATGCAATGAAATTTTTGGTTTGCTATATTAGGCTTTAGGAGAAGTTACTTGATTAAATCTCAATTGTTCAAAAAGATTTTTGTGTGTTTTTTGCAATTCTCAAAGTAGGTTTAAGTTTCACTCAAGTCATATTGAGATCCATTATAATGGATGCATTTATCTTTCAATTGTGGTTGAATAGGTATGGCATGCCGAGCTATTATAGCTTGCTTCTTTTTGGCAAAGGATATGGTGAGAACTTTTCAGAACCTTTAATTTATTTTTTGTATAGATGTGACCCCTAAATTTGTTCGCCGGTTCTGGTTTGCTATAATAGTTTTTAGGAGAAGTTACTTGATTAAATTTCAATTGTACAAAAAGATTTTTTGTGTGTTTTTTGCAATCCTCAAAGTAGGTTTAAGTTTCACTCAAGTCATATTGAGATCCATTATAATGGATGCATTTATATTTCAATTGTGGTTGAATAGGTATGGCATGCCCCATGGATAAAGGAAATTTACCATTTGCAGGAGTGCTTAATAGCTTGTCTCTTTTTGGCAAAGGATATGGTGAGAACTTTTCAGAACCTTTAATTTATTATTTGTATAGATGTGACCCCTAAATTTGTTCGCCATTTCTTATTCATCTCTAATACATTCTTTGACCTCTTGGCATGCATGTCCAGTGTGTGCATTTTGATGGGTGAAATGGTTCAAGATACTACTGGCTTTTGATGATGTTGCTTCCAATCGAGTGGACAAAATCTATTTTTTTGGCAGATTGGAGTGCTGAGATGTTCAATGTTGCTGTCACTAAGTTGGTTTAACATGATCATGCTTGAATTCTAATTAATCAAATTATGATATTCTTTTGCACACGTGCGTCTATGGTTGAGGGTCATTGTCTTCAACCTATTTCATTTTTAGACCCTGTTTAGGTTTGACTTCAAGCTAAAATGATATTTTGACCAATAGGCATTTTCATTTCACCTTAGGCTAGGATACTGTACTGTTCCACTCATCTTGTATAGTAAAAAAAAGGTCGTTCTTGCACGTTTAGCTCTAAAGAGCTGAATTTTAGGTGGTTTGGGCATCTGTCACACTCATCAGTATGTAAAAAAATGTCACTTTTACTTTCCTAAATTTTAGTAAGATATCTATTGTCTAGGATTTCACTTTATATCCACATATCAAGGTTAGGTTGGTGGTATTCTGATGGGAATTTGCTAGGTCGGATATTCCGAAGAACAAACAATTGTTTTCACCTCATAATTCTGGGTTCCGGGTTTGAATTGTGAGAATTCAGAATATTAGCCTCGTGGAATGTAACCGGTGTCCTGTAGAGTTTTAGTTTTCAAAATTCTACATTTGTGAAATCAGGTGGAGTGACATTTGGAGAATTCATAAAACTAAATTCTTGCAACCAAAGATGCCATTAAAGATGCCATTACTGACCTTTGATATTCAAAACCAAAATATGTCCAAGTGAAAGAGGGATGGAATAACCAACAGCCTAAGAACATGCATGCACTGGTGCTCAAGTTTAGGCTGGCAATGGCTATCAAAAGGAAAAGCAGTAAGCAAAGAAAAGAATGCTTTGTTACTATCTCTCACTCTTCTATCTCCCTTCCCTCAACTTTCTTCTTAAAGAGATAATAAAGAACAACAAATCCCCAACGCAGCCAATCACGGTTTTTGAATTGCTTTTACCTGCCTTTGGCCGGGTAACGTTTGGCGTGTACATTGGTAATCAGTTTCATGGTTTATCCCATACGGCAATAGACAAACGACTGTAGTCTCTGGCTCTTCCCTTGAAGAGTAATTTAAACTGCTACATGATCAACACATCAGATTCCTTTGTTTTGAAAGTTTGGAATATTTTCATTAACAAAATGACAAACCAACGAAAATAATCTCGGAACTACTGAAGTGTAGCATGTGCACTATAAATTCACTTTGGTAGTGCACAGACTAAAGGGAGGCCTCATTCTAGTGAGTTGAGTCTGAACTCGGAAAATTAATGATCTGTTGTAACCTGGGCCGCCCAAATTCAGATTATCTAGTCTAAAACTTGAGCGGGTTGAGTTATATCTAAATATATTTATTATTTATTGGTTAATAATCATCATTATTATCATAACCATATCTGAAAGAGTTGCTTTTGTGGGATTCTCTTTTTTTTTTTTTTATATCAAAGCTCTTTTTTATCTGTAATTTATCGATGCTATCTAAAAGCCATGCTTTCTCAATTGCAGTATCTATTATATTTTCCTTTTGGATATGTTTTAAGTTTTTTATTCTCTTTGAATTGGTTCGTTCAACTTCTATCTGTTTAATATCTTATATATAAATTATTACTTAACTCTTATGGCTTGGCTAGATTATTTGAAACAACATTTGAGGATTAAAAAAGTTTCCACCCATACAGAGTCATGGTTATGTCCTTTATTCTATAACTCGATCCTTTTTTTTTCCTATTTCTGTTAGAGACGGTAACAATCTTCATATTAAAGGTGGAAAAATCACATAATCCAACATGAAGTAGACCCGAAAGGGAAATAAAGACCAAGAATGGCGTCTTACATTAGTTGCAAGAGGCTAACCTGTTTGTCCGAACTTTTAATGCTGGGCATGCTATCTTCCCTCACCCCAGAACTCTCCGGGGGGGATTGATCACCTCACATAATGGTGGGTCCCCAATCCCCTACAGCTATGTGCCAAAAAAAAGGAACGGTGCGCTTCTACAATGCAAATTACAGAGTATGACGGATGAAAAGAACCATGAAACTTATACATTTGTCTCCACGTCTGCTTAATGGTGAAGTAACTTGTTGGCACCCTATATTAAACATCTTTTCAGACCTTTTATTTTGTTTTATAAGTCCTTAACATGAAATTTTTGAGGCGCTGCAATTTTCTTTTTATAGTTTTAACAATTCACCTTCTATACTCATACCGACTAAATATGCATCCTATATTTATATTCTCGTTAGGAAAATAATCCTAAGAGAATTAGTTTTCATCACTTTTCTCTGAAGAGTCTAGGTTGGCTCTATTTATCACCCAATCCAAATCTTACAATACACGCTTTAAGTTTTGGCCAAATATAAATTTACTAATTCGAATTGATTGAATTTGTGAGCCACAAATGGAGGGGTTAGTCAAACTTGTTAGTCACACGCCTTGATAGTCCATCCCCAAATTGGACTCACAAGTTGGCCCTATAAAAAGTTTTCAACGGTGTGCAGATAGTTTTCATAAGATTAAAGCTCATCTTAGTACAATCTCATGGTTTGCACTAAATTCTTTGTTTCTGTCATGGTAGAATTCTTGCCTTAGAATTTCATTCTCAAAATAAAAAGAAGACAACCAAAACCATTTCTCTATAACCATTTTAAGAAGTTGGAAGACAACACCATCTCAAACCCACTTTCTTTCAAACCCCTTTCAATTATAAATTTCAATTTTAATTAGAATTTCTCGCTATGGCTTGAAAAATGAGATCAACATCGATCATTTTGTTTTTGGAATTCCGGTGAACCCTCTTGGAGTCCTAGAATTTTGAAATGCTTTTGAAGGGTCTAACTTTTTAGAATTCCACATTTTTGGCTTTCAAGAATTCATGCTGCCTTGAATATTGGAAAATCCACCAAAAGAACATTGAATTTCCGGTAATAATTTTAGAATCCACAAACACTCTGAATTCCTGTAAGAAATGCTTGTAAAGAAATATCGCCTTAATAACATTTGAAACCAACATTAATTCATAGCCTAACCTTCTCATCCCTCAACTTCTATGGTTGTGATGCATCTATGTGGGCCCCTGGGATGGCACTTGCCGGGGCAAACCTACATTCATGGATTTGGGGAAGTTACCCCCTTCTTCGGACCTTGGTCAACTTCCAATGCAAACTTGGAACTTTTTGGTCCAAGTTAAAAAACCACATGAAAAATACTGGTCCACCCCGAAAGGCCAATTAAAAATTCTAGGTGCGCTTCCATAACTCAACTACCAGTTTGTGTGCGCTCTTGTCAAAACAAAAATCCCACCGGGATCGGCATTATGCTAACTAGTGTCATAACAGAACTAATGCCAAAACTTATAATCATCTTTGATCATTACTCTAGGGGTGGGCCCCACCATACCTAATAAGCAACCCAAGGATTGAACCCCATTTGTGCGCACAAACTATTTCCCATTGCACATAGAACATTGGGGTTTTTCTAGTAAAAAGGACTCAAAAGATTTTTATGGCTTAAAGTGGTCCTTGAGCCCTTTTTAGTTTTTTTTTTTCAATATTATTAATGATCATAGATATATATGTTCAAGCGTAATATACATTAAACCCTTTTCTTAATTTTTCTTTCTCTTCATCATCTCTTTTTCTTAGTTTGGTTAAGGGTTTTGTTTAGAATCTGTTTGGGGCAAAGGGGGGAAAATCAAGATGAATAAAAAAGCAAAAGAAAATGAAAACAAAAGAAAAAGAGAAGACAAGAAAGTGGAAGGAATAAGAAAATAAAAGAAGAAGAACAAAGATAAGAATAAATGTTGGTAGGAGAAAGAGAGTGAAAGTATGCAATAAAAGGTAAAATAAGAAGAAAAATAAATAGAAGAGATGAGGAAAAAAATGCGAAGAAGGAATTGAAATAAGAAGAAAAAAAAAGATTAGAAGGACTATTACATATGCTCAAGTGAAATATATTCAAAGTGAAATCATGATTTTCTTAGAAATTTTTTACTAGCTTAGATATCGCTGCTTAAGCGAAATATGCCCAACATTGTTAACGAAATTGAAAGAGAAATTTTGTGAGAAAATCCTGAGATCTCTTTATGCTTTTAAATCGGGCTTTAAATATACATAATGACCAAAATGGGCATATACCCCAGAGATCTTTTGCTTAAGTGATGGGCAATTTGGCCTAAAAAAAGGAAATTACTATTGTGCAAGTGTGATTTGTTTATTACTTATATTTTAGGTCCCATTTGAAAGTAACAATATGTTTGAGACTTTTTTTCATGAAAGCTTGATTGGAAATTTTTGAGAATTTTATGAATGTGTTCTTAAAATGCTTTCAGCGAGATGTACTCAACAGCAGTTACCACCCCACTTCGCAGGGTTTGAAGTTTGAACACAAAATTTAGGCAAATTTCAACAAAGCAGGAGAATTTTTTTGTTGACTTTTTAGCAAATTAGTTCGAAGGCAACGGAGGAATTGACGTTGACAAGAGGATAATTCTTTTTATTATTCATGTTTTAGTCGTTGTACCTTCTGCTGTGATTATCATATTTAGATAGGCCCCACCCTTTGAAAACCAAGACGAAAGCAAACAATTAAAAATGATTGGATGGATCTCTGGAAACGTCGTTCGGGCAAGCAACCAAAGTGATTGGATCCTTCTTCTGTAAACCCCACTGGAAAGCCAAAACCAAGCAATGAACATGAGTCGAGGTCAGAAATGGCAACCTTGTCTCAGTCTCAGGCTCAGGCTCAGTCTCAGGTCTCTATCACTTTTTCTTTTACCGCACAAGTCTGCGTCTCTCTCCTTTCAACGTACAGATAGACATTGAAGATGGAGGAATCACTCAATCCCTGCCTGGACTAGGGTCAAGGATGACAGCCTATTCTACGGTTTGACGTTAATGTGAGTTTTTGAATTTTTTTAGCGGGAACTCATGTGGAGAGAAACTTTATTTTGTGAGGACCCGCTAAGATCTGATTAAGTAGGAATGGAAGCGCTCACCTTGGGCAGGACAGACAACTTATCAATTCAACATGATCTGATGTTGAGGCCATGAATGTAAGGGCCACATTTTTAGTAGTTATAGGGCTCTAAAAGGCTTTACAGGGTTTTACAACATTGCCTTTTCTTGGGTAAAAATAAAAAATAATATTAAATGTGCTTATGAACTACTACAACTCGAGATTTTGAGAAAACCTCTATCCATTTCGGTGGACAGAAAATACAGACCTCACCATGATACCAAGTTTAATATCCGGTCCCAATAGATTGGTCCAGTAAAGAGACTGTAAAAGCATTTGGATGGTAAACACTAGCATTTTAAATGATCAAACTGGTATGCTGTTTCGGATTTTGTACAAGAATAGTGGGGCCTACTTGGGCCAACCTTGCAACATGACAAATCAAAGATTTTTCACATGCAGAATCCAAGTTTGAGTTCCATGTCTAATGGTTGACCAAAAATACCTCTACTCACTTGGCTTTAATCCAAAATCTAACCCCTTATTTGTTGGATGGAGGGCTGACCAATCCTTTATCTTGGTGGGGCCATCCATGACCTTAAAAAACATGTGATCCAAGGGTGAATTTTGACTTAAATTGGGTCGAATTGATGCTTTTTGGGTTTAATTCCTTCTCATCAACTCATTTGACTCTTCGCGCCCTTTTATAAATTTATGGTCCAAATAAAATAATCATATGATATTACAGGATCTTGATCATTCATTATCCAAGGATCTTTTCGTACCGAATTCATTTGACTCTTGACATATAAACTAACAATCTTGAAAGATCGATCTTAAATTGATCAATCTTGTGAATTAACGCTTGGATTTGTGCAATCTACCCAAATTTGCACCTTCTGTGCTTTACTGCATTTAATTTAATTTGATACATCAGAATCTTATGGGTTGACCCATGGCTGAATTCATGCCAATAGTGGTGGTATGGGTGCTGAGCCCAGAGCTCGCTCCCTGTCATATGCGTCCCATTTGCAGTAATGCTTCTTTAAGCCAAATTCCCAATCTATGGGGACCCAATTAGTGACTCCAACTATTGGGTTGTTATCAATGTATTCTTTTAAATTTGAATATAACGTGGGCTGATTCCATCAAATCAAGGTGAGAAAATGGATCATGTATGACCCAAGTCATGCCAATTTGGATGCTCTTGTGGGCTTGACCCTTGTACAGACCCACTTGGCTCATTTGACCAATTGGTCTATCGTGAATGGGTCTATCGTGACATAAAAATTGACATCAGAGCCTTTTAGGACCCAAGTGATGCCAATATGAAGGCTCTTGTGGGCTTAGTCCTTCGGGTTAACCTACTTCGCTGAGTTGACCAAAATATCATTGTAGGCCTAAATGCCTTTGTTTCAAATAGGACCCTTTACGATGTGGCATCTTAATGGTCTCTTATGACCTTAACCAAACCTAGTCAATGGTTTCACATGTTTTGTCTTTCATGGCATACCTAACGTGACTCTTCCAAGAAAACGGTCGACATAGGTAGACCCCATATTTTTTGACAAAATGTCTTTTTTTAGACAAGTCGGTCTTCTACAACTAATGTCACCTCTCCTGGCAAAATCAGCATAGTGAACAATATAACCTTTCATGTATCATGACCCAAATCCAATCTCTGCGTGGCTGAATCTTTTACCACTCAATAATTTAGGCATGTTTGGTAAACATCCGGGGGTATTCTATAGCTTCAAAGAATCCCTTTTAAAGCTTGAAATCAATTCATTCCCTTCTAAAAAAATCAGGTTTAGCAAAAGAGAGAATTTCCAAAAAACAACATTTAAAAAACCGACGGCTTGGAACAATTTAGCCAATATATTATGATCCACAAAGCCCAAAATTATGAAACTTAGTCTCATAGTCATTCTTGGTCTCTTGATTAGATTTAACGTCTGGATTTTCAAAAGGGGCCCACAAAGGTCTAGATTTGCATCTCTAGTGTTGATTACATTTTTAAAAATATCTCAACATAAAAGATTATTCAACGGCTAAATATTGATCCTGTAGTCTTTTTTTAGATGAGAGACAATCTTAACAGTACTGATCTACTATATGGGATCCAAAAAGAATGATCGGTGCAAAATTCAGTGCCACATTTCGGGCATTGTAGCATTCCACGCATCCGACCGGGGGGGGGGGGGGGGGGGGGGGGGGTGGGGGGGGGAGAGGACCTTAGCTTTTAAGCCTCAGCCATTTATGGCAATGTCATTTTTATTTAATGTATTAAGGTATGAAACATGTTGCTTTCTTTTCGTTCTCTTGCATTGTTTAATGTATGATCATGATGTCATTGTCAAGGAGTAATTTCTAAAAACCCCCTAACCAATGAGATCAAACCCATCAATAAACTCAAGTAGTACATGGCTATTGAAGGAACAATTGGAGTGGTTAAATAATCAGTCACACCCCGAGCCCAAGCCCGTGACGTGACACAAGTATCTCGTGGCAATTCATACTCGGGAGAGAACTGATGAATCACCATGAAGGATATTTTTGTTCACTTCATGCGTCTGGAAGATCATTACACGCAGATAATCATTCATCAATTCAAAAATATGCGGAAGCCATGTGCATATCATGCAATTTCGTGATCCTGTAACAATGGAGAATCCTAACAATTATCTATTTAACATCCCATATATGAATCCTACTTAAACCAAAGAATTTGGTTAATGCCCATGCATACTAGATATCCAACAGGCATACTAACGAGTTTGCCTGTGAGGGTTATAGTACGAAAGTGTAGGAAAGTGAATAATGGTCTTATAAATGGAGTACATGCCATAAACAGTCATATCCATGTGTAAAATCCATGAAACCAAAATAAAATAATAAAATGACCATCTGAACCAAGATTTTAATTGTTCAAACAATGATGTGCTCACAGTGATGTCCATCAAAAGCCAACCTCTAGGATCCACTCAATGTCTAATGGAGGTGCCGCAATGGTATCCTCCTCTCTGGGGTCGATGCCCTGCTCTAAGTTTGAAAAGGGTCCTGCAACACCAAGAGTAATACCTCAAACAACATATTTGGCATATGTAAGCGAATGTTAGAGCTTAACACACTGTTCAAATAAAATTTAAGACACGATAATTAAGGAAGTAAAAAATGTATTCTAGGCATGATAACATTCGTTAAGTATGAATAAGAATTAAGATAATGTAAGACTCGCTAATTGGCATGCCACATTGCTAATTTTTTCGAATAACATGTATAAGAAGCATAACATACAAAGGAATTGAGTAGCGATCCCAATCTCTGAAGGAGCGTCAACGCACTCCTAACATGTAAAAAGAACTATTGCAGTGGGGGTAAATGTGCCTTATGTAATCAACTCATATTTAACTCAGAGAGCCTCATAAGAGCTGTAGCTTACTAGTGCGAACTCCGTGAATCAATAATGTAGAATTTACTGTGTACTTGTACTTACACTTGCTAAATTGACCTACTTACTTACATTATTTACATTACATGTGCACTTGATATCATCTTAGAGACAACAAGCGAGTGCTAGTAATAATAATAATAAATAGAATGGTAATTAATGCATCTAATAAGAATTAGATAAGAATATGAAGGTAAAGAAACAAGATGCATAAGTGTCCCATTTATTATAATCCAATGATGAATTACTAGCAAACCCTATACTAAGATGCTTTGTATCCGAGCCTTCCAACTTAGATGACCATAAGGTCCCTAATGTCATGTACTACCGTTTCTTGGGGTTGCAATGTATATGACGCGGGTCCTTATGCCCATTTGCAAATGGCTTAGCTTTAGAATTATTAAGTACATCTAACAAGGGAAGGCGATAGCTCTATGCTTCCCTTGTTGTGTGTTTGTCAAGTGCTAATGATGAAGAGTGTCCTTAGGTGATACTTTATAACTTTATAAGGGTAACCTTAGACTCTAAGGTATGGCTTGACCCAATGGTATACTCAATTGTAACTTATAGGCACATGGTTAGTGTTGTCTAACCAGGATTAGACTTCAAAGAAATTAATTGCATTAAAGGAAATTAAAGGGGCTTGTCAGGCCTATTCGCTCAAGCATAATTGAGCATCTACTCGAGCAAGCTAGACAAAGGAGCACAGGCTTGAGTGTGCTCGGGGTGTGTCAGCCTAAGCTCCTGATTTTACAAATGTAATAACTTTTTCCGCATTTTTCCCACGTCACACTTGAGTGTTTGGGTACACGCTCAAGCGAGAACAAAACCGATACAAGGATACACAAAATTTTTCATATTTCAAACCCATTCAACATTACAGAAATAAATGAGTCAAACCAGTTGATAGCATTGAGTCGCCTAAAGGCAAACAACTTTGAAACCTTATCTAAAACTAACCAATGGAAAGCAACTTTTAATTACACCCAGTTCCCACACTATCCACTTCTCTATTCTGACTGCACCAATACCTGGAAGATTTTCATAGATATTTTGCATTTGAATTTCCACCAATCTTGTTTTGTACAGAGATATCATGGCTCATTCCTTATCAGATCACCAACAATTCCAACACCAGTCTTAACAATAGCTAGGAAATAGACCCCATCTTCGTTTCTTTCTTTCTTTCTTTCTTTAACCCTACATTTCTGTAGAGGTCCTTGTCTGTTGAGAAACCTGAGTAGTTCAAAACAAATAATAGGATTTTACCAAAAAAATCCCTTTATATTTTCTATGGGCAGAAAAAGACGTAAAAAATATGTTACCACCATAACAGTCCCATGAGCCCTTTGGAGTTAATTTTGTTGTTGTTTCACCAAGCGACGATATCCCCTCTCACTTGCAAATATATCTCCGCTCTTTTCTTCTTCTTCTTCTTCATCCTCCTTAGTCCTCCTCTTCCTCTTCCTCCAACTCTTTCCACCTTTGCCAACTAACCCGCTACCCACTCAATATTTTTCTTCATTATAAGGTGGCATCTTCAATGGTCATTGACGTGAGTGTAAGTAGGAGCTTGTTACCAAAACCCCAATATCGTACATACCAATCTAAATATTTATCTATCTAATCTCTTTTTCTCTCACGTCTTAAACAAACCCATTTGAACTAATTTATATTTTTTAAAACCAAACTAATTAAACTTCACCCCCCATCTCACAAAACTCACATTCTCTCTCTTGAACCCATCATTTTCTCTTTTCTTTTTTTTATTTTTTAATTATTTCTTCTTTTTCTTTATTCTCCTTTTATTCTTATTGTCTACAACCCACCTTTCTCAGCATCCTTTTTTCATCTCCTTGCACAACAATGCAATATCCAAATCATCTCTACCCCGTCATCATCTCATTTCATTCTCTTTATATCCCCCTTCCCTACAAATCTAATTCACAATGCTAAACCAATTCCCTACGTACTACAAATGCCCATCTCTTACATTTCGCTTTCACCATCATCTTCAACTTCATCCATCATTACAATTTAGCTTCCACAACAGCAACTATTATTCAAAAGAACAAAGGTTTTTTTTCCCAAATTTGATTTGGCAGTGACATTGCCACTTAATTGTGAAGAAGAATTAATTGTGAAGAAGAAAAAAAATAAGTAAGGAGCTCCCCGCTCGCCAAAAGAAAAAAAAGAACAAAAAAGGGCCCATAGGACTATTATGGTAGATACATATTTTTTAAGTTCATTTTGGTCCATAATGAATTTAAGGAGATATTTCCAGCAAAGCCCTCAACAAATAATGTGCATACGTTATCACACCTAATAATTCAATATTATATGAAAATTCATAGTGGCCATTAATGGTGTATGTATATTAAATTAGATTGAGTTGTAATCCAAAAAAATCCAAATCAAAATCAACTAACCAAAAGAGGGAAAGGAAGAGGAAAGAAGAAAAAAAAGGAATATACTAACAGTTTTATCTATTTTGTTAGACAAAATGGTTAAAAGATGGCCAAGTATTCTCATTTTATGTTATATGAACAACGAAGAGAACCCATTATTATAGTTTTTAAATTGGTGGTTCTTATTTTATTTTTACTGTTATCTTAGATGGTGGTGTAGTTGGTGAACCCTGCCCTGGCACTTGGCTATCTGATCTTTCATAAGAAGAAGAATGGTGCCATTGATTCAGAAGTGCAAAACAAAGCTAAATATCTAAAAATTCCCAGCTGAACTTCAGAAATATCAGAATTAGGAAAAATCCATATGGGTTTTGAGAAAGATGTGAAAAAAAAGAAAGGGGAAACCATTTCCCCATGAATGGATTTGACAAAAAACTCTTTGGAAGAAGCTAACAAAAGCTACAATAGAAAACCCAAATAGATTTTGAATTGAAGACTTGATTTGTGATATCACAAAAAGTGGGCTAAAATATCTGTTGCCTGCACATAGCAAAGAAGATTATGGCTTGATATAATATTCGTTATTCAAAAATTTGATCATCAACTCCAAGTATAAAATTGTCTAATATAGTAATATCCCAGTAAGTATGGGGTCGAATCCACAAAGAGCAAATAAAATTAAAATCACTTTCTAACTTATACCTGTTCTATTAAAATCTAAAACTAGCCTACTTTAAAAACTAACAAATATATCCATTCCTACTTTGCAAAAATAAAATTAATTACAAAAATAAAAAGAAAAAAATAGTCCTAAATCTAAACACCTAAATTTAAAAAGATCAAACTAAAGTTGCAGAAAAATCATAGACAAGTTAGAATATCCAAAATTAAGAACATGAAACTAAAATTAAAAACTACAACTATGTTAACTTTTCAAGTGTTAAAGAACTTTTCAATTTCAAAATCTTTGCAATCAAACACTTTTAGAAAGATTCTCAAATCTGAAAATTACTTAAAACAATCAAAAACCTAAAATTAGTAACAAATCTAAAGTTAGAAAATCAATAAAAACAATACAATCTATGCAATATATGCCATGTAACTAATGCAAACTTTCCTAATATAAGATGCAAATTTTAAATAATATATGATCCTAGTCCAATGCAATCATAAACTAGATTTACTGGATGAAAATCATGCTCTACTGATGCAAGAACCTAATAAAAAAATGAATTTGAAAAATATTCTTAAATGCAAAAAATATGCATGAATAATTGTTACCAAAAATAAAAATTCAAATATGCAGTTTGGCATTTAGTCTTAGTTTAGGTTTCTAGAAATTGACCTTCCCATAATTGACTTTCTTAGCTCTAAAAATCAGAATTGTAAGTCCTTTGGCTGTCTATAAGTAAGGCACTAGATTTCTTAGAAATTCAATTCTCTTATTGATTCATTAAAAACAAACTACCCTATGGGTTTCCTAGGAAGTGGATAAAAATGTGGTTGGAGAGAAATTCGGCATAGTGACAAATCTTTAAGGCTCGTTTGGTATAGGGATGGCAATTGATTGGTAATAAACAGACCCCGCCCCACTCCTATCCAGGACAGGTTTGGTAATAATTTTTTTGATGCTGGATGGTTTGAATTTTGTTGCCCTAACCCGCCCGACCCTGCCATTTAAGTAAGTTTTTCTCTTATTTATTTATGCAGTTACTATCATCATAATCATCATCAAAGCCTTATTTTAATCATGTTAGTGTCGGCTACATAAATTTTATTTGTCCATTCCGTTCGATTTACATAGTTACTATTTAAAAAAAAAAAAAAAGAAAAGTTGAAAACTTGAGAGGTAATGTTATCAGCTTGAATAGCCCGAGCTTCCAAGTGCATCAACTGAACGTATGTCCTTTTTTGAGATGCAACTATCCCCATCATAAGTAATGGCCCAAGAAATTGGAGTTATATGCACAAAATGTAAAATTAGATATACAGTGAGGGCATTTTAATAATTTGCAGCGACGACCTCTTCTACCAATACGTTTCAGATTTAAATTAATGTTTGCACCATGCATCGGAGGGCTGTATGGACCCTGAATGCAAATGGCAGATGTTGCTTTGTGGCTTGTGAATATGGACCATCCACAAGGTTACTCCGCGTAGATGCCTACTCTGCTAAGCATCTTTTAATTTCACATTCATATGCTAAGCCACATATGGGACGCCTAGACACCAGTTTGAGGTCTACCATACTCAATCGAACCTCTAGCCATTGAGACTCATCAAATAGATTAGTTCATTTTAGCCAACCTCTCTTTTTCATCCTCAGTACATTCTTTATTCCAAGCTCCTTCTGCACAAAGAAGTAGAACAGGTTAAAGCAATCCTAGTGGTCTCTGCCTTAATGCAATACTAGTCCCCAATTGTAACAATGAATCTTGGTTGGACTTCACAAGCCCAAAACGTCATATATCCAGATCAATGTTTTCCACTGATCACCAAGTAGGAAAACAATGGGCTAAACAATTAACAATAAGATTAACTCTAGTTACTTATAACTCTAATTACTTGTTCTCGGTCATAACCTATGCTACATGGACCCGGCATTAATATCAGATGTAGGTGCATATCGGCTGTGGGTGAGCCTCAAAAAAATATGTCAAATACATTAGAAATGAAGTATCGGCATGAATATCGGGTGCGGTGCGTATGTGTCCGGTGCGGGTGCGTCATAGTTTTAGGCGAGTTCGTATATCATAGGTCATAACAACAAGCAAAACAAAACAAAACCCATAAAGTTTAGATTGATTGCTCTATGACCTTCCATCACTTCTATAAAAAATAGAGGGTCTCGCTTCATTCCCTCATGGTCCACGTCACCTGTAAAAAAACTGATACACTATCCAATTCAATATAAAACCAATAAGAAATGATATGATTGCAGTATACCTACAAATATATACAGAAAAAAATCTGATGTAGGATGCATCACAAATTATGTAATATACCAAGTGTATAAGAGAACATGATTGCAGTCATATCTCATGCATGTTTCTTTATAATTTCCTCTGTGAACCATCACTTGGCCTGTAGAAATATCTGGCTATCATGGACTTGGAACTTGAGTGAAGGTAATGATGGTTTCACTCTATTTCTCTCATTTGGCACACCCATGTGAGTCTAGAAAATGAAGAATGGAAAGTTATCCTTGTTCAGAGTTTGGTTTGACTAACCTGATAAACAGTTTTCATCAAAATATCCCCAAAGTCTGGCTTTTTGCTCGACCTTCTCTTGCACACCACAGCTTTGCAATTTGATGGCAGCCCTTACCTTGTTTGCTCTGCGAGTATCACTTGAGGATTTACTTCCTTCTAGACCTGCTTCACACGAACCACTCCCTTCCTCATTTGGAAGGCTTAAGCATACCCGGCAACCATGAATTGATATCAGTGACCCAACCTAGAACCAGAGATTGTCAAAAATAAGTAAGAAAGGATTGAAATTAACTCCCATCTGTAATAATATATATGAATTAGGAGCAATCTTACTCAGTAGTAAATGAAGATGGTCACTGAATGTCATCATGAGCAGCACTGAAAACCTATTACAAAAAAAATAGTGATATAACTAAATTTTAAATCAATGGTATGCTGCGCACAGGCTCAGATGAAGAAGATGACGGGTTTTATCAGTGCTCTTTGACACCAAACAACACAGGCAGCAAGGTCAAATTTTGATGCGACTTCCTTAACCACATTTACTATGAATGCATATTAATATTCACGAGTTCAGCACCCTGATGCCACAAGGAAATCCAAAAAATAAAATATGTTTATGTTATCTATTACAATTACAAATATCAAAACAGTGCCAGACCTATTTTGGCCTCGTACAGAGAGCAAAGTAGCAATCCATGTTGGCATGACCCTGACTTTTTTAAGGATACTAATTCAAAATAGCACATTTTGTATATGAGGACACAACAATGCCAAAAAGACATAGCTCCATGTTGCACTTTAAAGTACAAAGGAAATCAATCGAACTCCTGGCAGAAATGAAAAATCTGATTTGAAAACTAGAAAATAGTATGGCTTACTTTGGAGGAAAAAGAACCACAAAGTTCAGGAGCACGGTACCACCTGGTTGGGGCATAATCCTGCATACAATTCATCATAAGAAAAAGAAGGGCTGATGAAAGAAATAAACAATGTAAAAATTGAATAAACAAAATGTTCTGAGAATAATAAAAGATTCCAATTAAATCCAAGAAGCAATGAAATGCCACAATTTAAGACTATAAAATATAAATACATTGTTTTAACTCATGATTTGAATGAGACACATACAGTCCAAAAAATAGCTGATGGGCATCATTGACTGATACTCGGGCAAGACCAAAATCACAAATCTTCATCTTGCAATTTGCATTGGCTAGAATATTCTGCAGCTTCAAATCACGGTGGAGCTTAGGATGTGCTCCACCATGAAAGAATGATAAACAATGCTTATATAAAAAAGGCTTGATAGTATCTCAATAATGTGCAAATATGATTGCATTCAATCACGAACCCCAAATTCACAACACTTAGTATAACAAAAACTTTACAAACTAAGGCATGCGCTTGAGTCAATTCTCTAACACTATGCCTTTCTTGAAAATGGCTGCATATTCAAAAACAGTGAGATTTCAACCATTAATGGAAGACACATGGAGCCAACATTGCTGGGCCAATAAGGATCAAAGCAGCAACTCACTCGGGAGCTTCAAAGTATGTATTAACAGCTACAAGGCAACCAGCATAGTGCCTGAGATCTCTTTTTTTTTTTTTCTTTTTCAGGTTGTTGGCAGAGGAGAAGTTGAAGGAAACAGAGGGTCTATTTTCATGATGTAAATGGCAAACTTCTTACACTATTAGAATTGCCTTCACAGCAGCCAAAAGGTCAATGAAAGAGAAGGTTGCAAGGATGGAAAACAAAATATAATACGGATTCAAAGGGGCAGAACTCTCACTACTAGAACTTGAATGCACCATAAAACTCACCCTGGATGTCAGCCCAAAAGCAGGTCTGTCAAAAGAAAGAACTTTGGCCCCCACCACCTAAGAGAGCGGCTTCATTACTTGATTCCATGAGAACACTAAGGATTCAAAACCATGCAGTAAGATTATGGGCAATCCTACATCTTTATAACAATGGAAGGATGAGAAGAGTGAAGTTGTATTGAGTGATCAGCTACTTCTTCTTCATGACATATTTTGTGGTGTATCTGAACTCCTCTAAAACTGCAAAAGCAACTGGTCAGTATCAGCTAGCATATCTGGGTCACATAATTCATCCTGACCTATGCCAGGTACACTCTTGCCTTTTTTGCTTCCTTTCAGTGCCCAACAATTTCTCTGGATGATCATTCAAAACAAAAAAACAATTACTACAAGACACTTGGGGCCTGTTTGCTTAATCTACATCGGATTCTATCAAGGGCGTAAAAGTGAATAATCATGATTGCTACAAGTCCAAAGGTGGCACTTCCACTTGTCACTGATGTTGATATGCCCTGCATAGCACACAACATATCAACCAAATATTATCTACCTTTACGTTCCACAAATATCCAAGTATCATCCCCTTAAGAAATATCCCAATATCATCCCCTTAACTGGATGATAGTAACTTGGTCACTCAATGCCATGGATTATAGAGGGAAACAGAATTGCTTTTATTTTTCTCATTTGCCAGGTTACGTGTGTATACATGCATAGTATTTTAGCTCATCCTGTAATGTCTGGTCTTGCACAACAACTAGAGACTAATGTTATTGACAAAGGAGGGTTTAAGAGATGATAGTTAAAACTATAAGGTTGGAACCCTTGGAATGGATCAGATAGGCGAAAGGAGAGTTAGAAGCTATGAGGAGTGAAAAGTGTCATTACCTTAAACTTGAGTAATGTTTAAATGCAACAGACTACTGGGATTGAATATTAAGCATGAATTGAACTCGAAGATGGATATGCACTGTGGAATCCAATGAAAGAATCTTTTAATTTAAAACGACGTAATCAAAATATAGTCACCACTAAGACAAATCAACAGTTGATTTGTCCCCACCCTTGCTGTGTTCTAACTTCTAAGCATATTCTTATGAAGGTATATTTTGAAAGAGCTGATACCAAAAGAAGGCCATCTCACTGTTGTACAGAGATGCATTTGCACACTAAAAGAAAAAACTAGCATAAAAAAGGGAAAATCAATACCCACAATTGTAAATGAACTTTTAGTTGTTGATGGATCATGACCTTGCATTCATGGAACCTAATAAAACCGTATCAAACTCTGAATCAAAATTGCAATTGTGCTAAACCAGGAGGCTAACTGTGACTTTTCTTGTAGTGGAACTAATCCAAACATTTCTCAATTCCCACTAACTACAGAAAGAAGTGGCATAATTCTTTTCTTCATCAGAGAAAAATTACCAGAACAATTCAATGCAGTTGCAGATTATCTAAATTGTGAGCCCAAATGCGGACTGATTTTAACCAAATGATCTCACTGAATAGATGAACCAAACCTTCTAGTCTTCATCCCTTGACTAGGAACTCAATGATTTCTGACAATTCTCCTCTTGGAAATCCATGTAGCAATCATGTCTTTTATAGTAATGATTGTTTAACCTGTGAACTTTCATGGCTATAATTGCCTCACCCTAAACCCATGTTAGGAGTCAAGCAACTCAAGCACTTCATAAATTGAGCTTGATTCAATCCACAACACATGGGATTTTTTTACTCAAAGCAATAGAATAAAAAAGGACCACATCTTGAATTCTGTATATAAAAAATGAAAGAAGTTCACATGTTGTGAAAAAGATAACCATTTCAAAAGTCCTTCTAACTCCACTTTGAAGCATGGAGCAAGGCACAATATCAAGCTTATACTGGACAGCAACAAGAAGCCTATAACACATTAGATCCTGAGGGAAAGGTGTAGTGGGGATGTTGGGCTTTAAGAGACATTAGATCCTTAGAGAGGTGTAGTGGGGGATGTTGGGTTTTTGAGAGAGAGAGTCTCTCTCTCTCTCTCTCTCTCTCTCTCTCTCTCTCTCTCTCTCTCTCTCTCTCTCTCTCGCGTATTCTTCTTTTTTCTGCGTCTGAGGGGTGAAAAGTCATACGCTTCACATTAGTTATGGTTTATAATTGTTTTGGGGGAAGGCGGAATTGGAAGGGTGGCTCACACATTTTTTATGTGGATTTTAGTGGTGGTGTGAGTTGCAAGACTAGTTTATTATTATTATTTGTTACATTATGCTAAATGGACTTAAATGCACCAAATGGAGGAATCATATGGAGTTAATGGTGGATTGTAAGGAGTTAGGTGCATCTCCTCTTGGATAGGGAATGTCCCAAATGTCAGTTGTGTTTAAATGGGTTGATGTTGGAATCAAACAAGCTTATTTATCTGGATTTCTTGGTGATCTTATTTTATTATTATTTTTTTAATGTTTTGGGGAATAAGATCACTGATCTAAACCTTTATATTGGGACAATTTGATCAAAGTTAGTTAATGTGGTCTTAATATTGTTATTTAGAAAAGAATGGATAGGTAGATGGTACTATAGATGGAAATTTGCGTGCTTAATTTAAATAGACCAATTTAAATTTAAAGTGATGCTTTATAATTGCAGTACATTAAGGGGTCCATTGGTTTGGATAGAATATATAAAAAATAGATAAACATAGCAATCTATGTAGTAAGTAATTAAAGACGAAGGGAGGGAATTGCTTCCAGTTAGAGTATTACTTTGATAAAAATTAATATCTTCATCATTGGCTTATTGATGACCTTTTTTTAATACCAGCATCATTACTCAGCATTTTCTGGTTTTTGTCCGGGTCATTAGGTTTATCATCTTCTTCCAAAATGTTCAAATAGACATAGAAAGAAAACCTAAACCAAATCAATAAACAAAATAAAAAAGACAGATCCTATACAAGAGGGGAAAAAACAACAACAGAGCTTCCACATGAGAACAACAGATCTTCCGCATGGGAACAAAAAAGAAACGAAAGGCAGGCATGCCAAAAGCATCCTCGTGAGTTTTCATCTTTCCATACGAAATCAAGACACACACAAGCACCACACCACACCACACCACACGACCAAATCAAATCAATCTCAAGATTCAATAAACCAAAGTTATATAAACCAAACAGCCTTAAAAAAAAAAAAAGATAGTTTTCCAGTTTCTATGAACTTCGATACAGAACTTGAGCTCTTTGATGCAAGCCTTACTAATGATAAATGAATATCAAACCATACAGAATCATCAAAAGAAAGTGATCTGACAACAGCATCATGTTCAGAAAAATCAGAGCATTTCCAAATCAAAATCTTTCACCTTCTTAAAACAACAAAACAAATTCAAAAGAACAACAACAACAAGTCAAATCCTCTCTACTGCAGAAATCTGCCAAGAGCATTTCCGGTTCTACACTTCCAACACAAAAACAAATCAAAGAGCAAAAATCATCCAACAAAAAAAAAGTACGAGTTCCTCTAAATCTCAGCAGAAAACGAAGGATCGTTGGAGAAAACAGAGAAACAGATAGAGAGAAAGACGATCAAAACGAAAGAACCAACCTTTCTTCTGAAGAAGACCGAGAAATGCACTACAAGTAGCAGAACCCTAGATAATTCTACTGAAATCAGATTTCTCTCTCTCTCTCTCTCTCTCTCTCTCTCTCTCTAAGCGCTTTTTCTTGAATACATAAACCCAACATTCAAGAAACCAACCAAAGCTACAGAGACAAGTCAATCATCGAAAGCAGAACGAAACAGAGATGAAATCGAAAGGGGAAAAAACAAACAAAGAAAAGCCCTACCTGGCCCTTGACCTTGATGTTGATGTGAGCGAACTGATCAGATGCCGATACAGGTTGATCCCTAGGATTTGAATTGATTTCTGTGAAAGAAAGAAGGTCCGGATCGATTTCGCTGGAGATCTGATTCGATGCTCGATTAAAGAGGAGAGACCGAATTCGATTCTCATGGGCCACTTCGATTGCAGCAAAATGTTTAGATTTCTCTCCAATATGATTTTTCCGTCTGAAACCTGTATGTCTCATGCTGTAACAATATCTATCCATATCATATGAAATCAAAGAGGACTCGGGTTTAGAGAAAAGAAAGATCGGTGTTGGGGAAGAGATCTGAAAAGTGAGCAGAAAGAGTGATATCGGAGAGTATAATTTCGATGGTGAAATGGTAAAAATATAAATAGAAAACAGATGCATACAATGGAAAATAAAAGTACATGCTCCCATCATATAGAATATTTATTATATATATTAAAGCAATCCCCCCTTTCGCGGGAGGGTGACACGTGGCACGACCTCTTCGTGAGAATGGGACATGTGGCCCAATCTAAGAACTCCATCCATATTAGGTAAACTCTATCTATAACAAAATCCTAAAATCTTTCAATTTTCCTAAAATCTCTCTTTGGTTTTCTATAAAATCTCCCCCTTCCTAATTTCTCTCATTGGCGCAATTTAAGAACTCCATCCATATTAGGTAAACTCTATCCATAACAAATCCCTAAAATCTATCAATTTTCCTAAAATCTCTCCTTGGTTTTCTATAAAATCTCTCCCTTCCTAATTTCTCTCATTCTCAATGAGTTTTTGAGAAGTGAGTTCCACACAATTTTTTAATCAAAGTTGCAGCACAGGTGGGCCGCACAATCTCCCTTGAAATCTCTCTTTTTACTATTTAACCTCCTAAAAATCAGCATAATCCTTATCCCTATCATTATCTCTCTTTTTTTAAAATCAATCTAAATCTTTCGTGTTTAAAGAATACAATACCTTAAAATTTTCAATGCAATCCCTTACATGCAATCTCATTATAATCTACTATTGATATCCATATCATATTTAATCTTAAAGAAAAGACGGGTTCTCATACATCTCAAACGAATTTTCATACCACTCATCATATTAATTAGGTAAATTACCTTTATCTCATTTCACATGCCATTAAATTCCACTATCCAAGTGACAATTTGTGGGTCCACAGGATTTCCTATTAAAATCTCAATAAAGTCTAAATTGTCAAGGCTGTTCATAAGGCCAGGCCAAGACGGGTTGGGCCGGGCCAAATAATATCCAGGCTTAGCCTAGATTTTGAACAATAGGCTTAAACCTGGAGAAAACCTAACTCGGGCCATAAGTATCTACTATGAGCCCAGCCCACTTATAATATTTTAAACTTGAGCTATACTGTATTATATTTTAAAAATGAAAACATTTGTTAGTTAGGATGTTTGTTTCTATATTAAAGATTTCTTAGTGTCTCTCACTTGGACCAAATCTAGCTTGGGCTAAATCTTAGCTCAATTCAAAGTTTATATGTTACTTGAACTACTCGAATAAGTTAATGCTCAAGCCCTAAAATTACTAGATCTTTCCTAAATTAACCACTTAGAATGATACTACCAGGAGGCAAGATTTCTAAAATCTCTCTCATTCTAAATCATATCTCATAAAACCCAGAACAACCAATAATTTGGATTAGCCCTAACATAATAATTTTAAATTTGGATTAATACTCTCACTTTATTTTAAATTTTACATAAACTAATGAATCTTTATCACTTATCATAAAATGTTTCAATTTTATACACAACATCGCTTGTGGTTAGATTGATAAAACCTTTGGAAGGTAGACAATCATATTCATTTTTATTTTGATTCCACTCGCCATGAATGGGTGAGTGTTGAAATTCAACTTTTCCATATAACAATGGAAGGAGAAAAAAAAAACAGAGAACGACCAGTTCATTAGCCTATAGGTTTTACATGAAAATGTGAAGTATGGTATATGTATGGAGACACCATCAAACAACTCACCACTAAGAGTAAATGCAGTTCTACTTTCTTTAAACACCAAAAGTTCTAATGGTTGATATATAGGAGAATATTCATGTGCACATGTCCCTCACCAAGGGACCGTGCATACTTCTCTATGAGGCCCATGGTGGAACCCACCAAGGGATGAAAAGCTCCATGTGGGACTACCTTAGATATAAAGTTTGGCCCCAATCACATGTCCCTAACCTCTTCATCCAAAACCCACAAATTTATTCTATTCGAATGAGTGCATAGTCGATCCAATAGTCCAATAAATTCGAATTTGACCAAAAATTGGTAAACGAGTTCAATTCAATGGGGTCGTGTGTGTAGTCCATTCGAATGGACCATATAGTGGGTCCCACCTAGAGTTCTCATGAAAAAAATGGTGAGGGACATCTACAAATGAATATTCTCCATATATATATTTGTTTTAAATGTTAAGAAGATAGTTATGCTATTTTTTTTCTTCTTAATTATTTAATTTCTCTTTTCTCTCTATATCTCTCGAGGCCATGTTCATTACATTTTTTATAAGTATCAATTTTAATATGCTAATGCATATTAACTAAAAAATCCTTTTTAGGTATCAATTTAGGACCTTAAAAAAGCTTTGACATGACCCCAGTCCCCATACACCATACTACTAAAAATTTATCCATTCACCGTGTGTAAGATGGGCACTTGCTTTATATAATTGATTGATATGAACGTGTTTGAGATGTTAACTCCCCGAAAATCTCTCTCTATTCTTATTAGTCAAGCTTCATTCCTAAAATCTCTATCTCGGAATTTAATTGAAAAGTAAGTTTGAATAACTACTCCTGTTATTTCTCACTACCCATGGAATATTCTCTTCCCTCTTGATAATCTCTCTTTCCCAGGACATTTCATCATGATTTACTTTCTTTCCACTATATCAATGATCAAATGCCTTCTTGTATTTATATGTCAAAAAAAATTCAGTTTTATTTTAGTGTTGGATTTACCATCTATGGCAGTTCATCGATTAGAATGATCAATGATAAGAGGCGTTTTTGTATTTATATGAAACATTCACTCTTATTTTACTATTGTATCAATTGTCTAAGATAGAATGATGATCTATATCACATCTGTCATTTTATGTAATATGTGGCCTATCCATAGTCAATTTGATCCTCCACATTGTTTTCTTTTTATTTTTATGTTGAGTCACTTATATGATTCCCTATTTTGGATCTTAGTTTTTTTTTTTTTATAGTGCTTCTTTCCTTCTTTTTTTTTTCCATGCAACTCTTTATCTATGATAATCTTTTACATAACACCTTAAAAAAATATTGCCTTCTACTTGTATCTATTTATTTGTATTTTTTAGTGGATTTTTTTGTGTCTTGGCACAAACAAGAAATTTGAGATCCAGGACCTCATTGAAGCCCAAGTATGTGTGAACTATATCCATACATATCTAAGGTTATCAATTATACAATTATTTATAGTTTTGTATGTTGCTCTTCTTAGGTTGATAGATGGGACAATAGGCTCCTTTATACTTTGTTGCTAAGTTTGCAATTCATACAAAAACTATAAAATTATACGGCTAAGGAGGATCAAATCCTAAGTCAACCATATTCGGCCAACATAAGATTTTGCTTATGTAATATATCTCACCCACCAATATGGATTGTTTCATTTTTTAATCCTTTTTAATAGACAAGGTTAAATGACATATTTATATATTTTGGACTTCTTTTTATTTATTATATATATTTTAAAATCATTAAATTTTAATAAAATTTTCTTTTTTTAGTGCTTTTTTATGCTTTCTTACTTTAACAGAAAAATACTTAATCTACTTATAATTGTTACGACAAATGGATAATACAAGAGACGTGACACATCATGTATTTAATACTACTAAATGGACTCTATAATTGAAGCAATCAACCAAAATAAAATTCAAAGAGATTATAAATCATATTTCTTTCCCTTTTATCTTTAGGAATTTATACGTAATGTGAAACATATGGTATAGTTCCCTCACGGCCTCACCCATCATGTCTAACTACTTTATGAATGAGGGTTACAAAATTTAGAAAGGAGGGTGGAATTTAGATTTATTGATGTAAATTAGAGAGACAAACATCATCACCATCTTTAAGAATTATAATATTTAATGATTATAAATATCGTATCCTATTAATAATTGACCCACCTATAATCCAAATCTAAGCCTCCTACTCCCACCTCCTTTGCAAATATAACTTTATATATCAGATAGCTTAGATTTTTTTACCGTCTCAAGTAGTTGCAACTTAATCCTATCTTGGCTTCAAATGATGGCTGAGTAGAGATTTTTGGTTTTTAACATGTGTAAACATATTTACAATGTGCGATTCAACCACTCTCACATTAAATCTACAAGTGGTAATTCATATCAAGGTTAGAAGCATATGACCAAACATTGTATATAATTTTATTGTTAAAATTCTGATATTTTAAATTTAATTTCAACTATGTTTATTTTATGATTTATATAATAATATTTATTTATATTTTATTAAAATATTAAAAAAATTAATAAATTTAGCTTTTTAAAATAAAATTTAATTTTTTTATGGCCCACGTTGGGCGTGGCCTTGAAGCGCTAGTTATATATATATATTAAAGCAATCTCCCCTTTCGCAGGAGGACGACATGTGGCGCATTGTTTTGGTGAGAGCGCGACACGTGGCGCAGCCCTCTTTATGAGAAGACAACACGTGCCACAGTTTAAGAACTCCATTTATATTAGCTAAACTCTATCCATAACAAATCCCTAAAATCTCTCAATTTTCCTAAAATCTCTCATTTGTTTTCTATAAAATCTCTCCCTCCCTAATTTCTCTCTCTTTTATCCCCCTACAATATATGTAAGGAAGGGTGGAGCCCACTAATGTAGTATGCATTGCATCCATGAACAAGTGGGGTAGTATGGGTGTTATGGGATGGGCTGGGCCAGGCTAATGCATATCCAATTCCAGCCCAACTTTAGAATTACAAGCCCAGGCCTGGGTTAAGCCCAACATTGGCTGTAATAGTCAGGCCCATGCCCGCCAAGCTAAATTGGGCTTTTTAGTCAATTAGGTGGCTATTTGAGTAATCGTTTATATTAATTAAATTAAATTATATGCATTCATTACACAGGTTGGGCCAAGTTTTGGGCTTTCTATCATTTAATTTAAGATCAGTACAATTATTAAAAGGGCTCTAAGTACATATCCAAGCCCGCCGAGCTCGGGTTGGCCTAGCCCAGGATCACCCTTACGTAGGGTGGTGTGTAGTAAGTGATTTTTCTCATCAAAATCCTCTCTTTATTTATTTTTCATGTAACAGAAATGTATCATCAATGCAATGTTCAAGTATGTGGGTAAGTTTGATGGCCATTTTTTTATCAGCGTGTGTCATATAAGTTGGGGATCACTTCCATTTCATTAGCTACTGTAGCATAGTTGAGGTAATTAGATATTGAAATTTCTATTTTAATTCTTTCTTAGTTGACTAAGCAACAACACTACTATATAAGGAGAGAAGAGTCAACCAAAATTAAGTGGCCAGGGTTTGTGCCACTAGATTTGTCTCTCTTACCTTTTTTTTTTATAATTTCGTAATAGAAAATTTAAGGAAGAAGTTTTACTAAATTTATTTCTTCATTTGGCTTTTACCTCATTCAGATTCTTAAAACCTACTTAAAGTTTATTTATTTTCTCTAACGATTATATAATAATAATAATTATTATTATTATTGTTATTGTTGTTGTTGTTATTATTATTTAAATATCATTAGAATAACTACAATGTTCTTTTTTTTTCCTCTCATTGCTAGCTACAATCATGGCTTAGGTATTTTACTTTCCTATTAACCATTTATTTCAAATACTTTTATCTTTTATTTAAGATTTAAGATTTATCTTAAGTTCATGTATCGCTTCATTTTATATTATTTCATTAGTATCCCAAATCAATATAGAGTATAGAGATTTGTTATTGGTTTAAGATTTATACTCTTATACATCAACAACTTCAACTAAAAAACTTACATGATTGATTTGTAATTTATGTTAATTCATTGCACCTTTTTTTTCCTTTTTCTTGTCTATAGAATTAGACATAGTGAATTTTAAAATGTTAAATAATATATCTATATATTTTATATTTGCTTTATTTGTTATATCATCAGGTATTTTGGCTTTTTTGGCCTGTATATTAGAATTATTAACCCAGGCCTGGGTTAAGCCCAACATTGGCTATAAGAATTAGGCTCGAGCACACCAAGCTAAATTGGGTTTTTTAATCAATTATATGGCTATTTGAGTAATTATTTGTATTAATTAAAATAAATTAGATGTATTCATTACACAGGTCGGTCGAGTTTTAGGCTTTCTATCAGTCAAATTATTAAAAGGGCTCTAATTACATATCCAAGCCCACTGAGCTCGAGTTGGCCTAGCCTAGGATCACTCCTAATTGGGGTGGTGCGTAGCAAGTGATTTTTCTTATCAAAATCCTTTCTTTACTTATTTTTCATGTATTCGAAATGTATCATTAATGCAATGTTCAAGTATGAGTGTGAGTTTGATAAGCATTTTTTTATATCAACGTATGTCATATAAGTTGGGGATCACTTCCATTTCATTAGCTACTGTAGCATAGTTGAGGTAATTAGATATTGAAATTTCTATTTTAATTCTTTCTTAGTTGAATAAGCAACAACACTATTATATAATGAGAGAAGAGTCAGCCAAAATTAAGTGGCCAAAGTTTCTGCCACTAGATTTGTCTCTCTTACCTTTTTTTTTATATAGTTTCGTAATAGAAAATTTAAGGAAGAAGTTTTACTAAATTTATTTTTTCATTTGGTTTTTACCTCATTCAGACTCTTAAAACCTACTTAAAATTTATTTATTTTCTCTTACGATTATATAATAATAATAATTATTATTATTATTATTGTCATTGTTATTATTATTTAAATATCATTATAATGACTGCAATGTTCTTTCTTTTTTTTTCCTCTCATTACTAGCTACAATCATGGCTTTGGTATTTTACTTTCCTATTGACCATTTGTTTCAAATACTTATATATTTTATTTAAGATTTAAGATTTATCTTGAGTTCATCTATCGCTTCATTTTATATTATTTCATTAGTATCCCAAATCAATGTAGGGTATAGAGATTTATTATTGGTTTAAGATTTATACTTTTATACATCAACAACTTCAACTAAAAAACTTCCATGATTGATTTGTAATTTATATTAGCTCATTACACCATTTTTCTTCCTTTTTCTTTTTTATAGTATTTGACATAATGAATTTCAAAATGTTAAATAATATATCTATATATTTTATATTTGCTTTATTTGTTATATTATCAGGTATTTTAGCTTTTTTGGCGCGAGGGTGACACGTGGTGCTTCTTATTTACGAGAGAGCGACACGTGGCACACTCCAATTAAAGTTTTAAGATTCTCTTCCATTTCACTTCCCTAAAATCTCTCTTTACTATTTAATCTCCTAAAAATTTCACTTTCTTATTTAGTAGGTATTTTTTTTCCTCATTTAATCGTCATTATAATCTACAACTAATATACTTATCATATACAACCTAAAAGTATAAAGACATTATAATCCTTAAAATTTAAACATTTTATTGTAATTCATATAGTTATATATGTATATCCTCTATGATTACGTTATATAAATATATATATACATAGGTAGCAAATAAAGCAATGGGATTTTGTTCCATATGGATTTAAATAACCAAATCTATCTCTTATTTGGCAAAGAGAACTATAAATCCTTATAGGTCACCATGTAAAAATTGAACCCAGTGTCCAATCTCACCATGGGGCCAAGTTGTTTGTCATACCCAACGAATACAGTTCGCATTTCAACCTTGCAAGTTGGGCCCAATGAGTTAAGAATGATAGGAGGACATTATCAAGCTAGGATTCATAAAATTAACTACCTTACTCCATGCATGAAATGCACATAATAATAACAGTAATAATAATAATTATTATTATTATGATTTTATCTTGGTTTAGAGTATTGTATCATTATGGGCCCACCTAGCCAATCCAAATTTATATATTTCTCTTACTCCTATCCTCATCTTACTTCCTCTATAAATCTTTATTTACTTACATTTCTATTTTTTTGTTTATATTTTCTTTAATATGCACTGATATTTCTTTTATTTTGAAATATATATATTTTCTTTTTGGCCTGTGCATGGGCCCAACTAATTCCATAACAAAATGAAAATGCTATATTGATATTTTAAAATAACAACAAAATATTTGAGGTTTAGAAATGTAAGACAAACGAATGCAAAAGCTCAAAAGAAAGATTAAATTTAGAATATTTTATGGAAAACCCTCTTAGATGTCCGTTGTATGAAAATGGACTTCATAATAGTAATTGCTCAAGAAAGGTTTTCGTTGCTCACTAAGTTAAAATGGGTAGGAGGGCCTTTTTTGTGCTGTAATTAAAACTATGAGATCCTTTTTCGTGCAACGAACACCTAAGGGATTTTCTTTTTTTTGTAAAATCCTTTTAAATTTATTAAAAAAATATATAAAGAAAAGAATAAATAAAAATAATAATTTTTTTACAAAGATATGTAAGTGTGCTCATAAAATCTTAGGAATGTATTACCTAATAGATCCCATGCAAACTTAATTTAAAAAAAAGGAAGAGATCTACTTATTGAATTTGAATTAGCGAGATCTTTCCAGCCATAAAGAATTTCCAACCAAAGAGAATATCGAGTATCCTTGGTAGAGTGAGAGCACCATAATAATAATAATAATTATTATTATTATCATTATAGCTTAGTTTAAAGCATTATATCATTATGGGCCCACCTAACCAACCTAAATGTATATCTTTCTCTTACTCCTTTTCTCATCTTACTTCCTCTGTAAATTTTTTTACGCTAATAATCCTATTTACCAGTACAATAATTTTATTATAAGGCCTGCGTTGGGCGCAGGCCCTGTAGCGCTAGTATATATGTTAAAGCAATCTCCCCTTTCGCGGAAGGACGACACGTGGCGCAAGTCTCTTTATGAGAGGGCGACACGTGGCATAATCTAAGGATTCCCTCTATATTAGCTAAACTCTATCCATACCAAATCTGTAAAATCTCTCAATTTTCTTAAAATCTCTCCTTTATTTTCTATGAAATCTCTCCCTTCCTAATTTCTCTCTCTTTCATCCCTCTACAACATATGCAAGGAAGGGTGAAGCTCACTGATGTAGTATGCATTGCATCCATAAACAAGTGGGGTAGTAGGGGTGTTCATGGGATGGGTTGGGTCAGGCTAATGCATATCCAGTCCCAGCCCAACTTTAGAATTATTGGCCCAGGCCTGGGTTAAGCCCAACATTAGCTGTAAGAATCAGGCTCAAGCCCACCAAGCTAAATTGGGTTTTTTAATCAATTATGTGGCTATTTGAGTAATTATTTGTATTAATTAAAATAAATTATATGCATTCATTATACAGGTCAAGCTGAGTTTTGAGCTTTCTATCATTTAATTTAAGATCAGTCCAATTATTAAAAGGGCTCTAATTACATATCCAAGCCCACTGAGCTCAAGTTGGCCTAGCCCAGGATCACTCCTAATTGGGGTGGTGCGTAGCAAGTAATTTTTCTTATCAAAATCCTCTCTTTACTTATTTTTCATGTATTCGAAATGTATCATTAATGCAATGTTCAAGTATGTGTGTGAGTTTGATAAGCATTTTTTTACATCAATGTATGTCATATAAGTTGGGGATCACTTCCATTTCATTAGCTGCTGTAGTATAGTTGAGGTAATTAGATATTGAAATTTCTATTTTAATTCTTTCTTAGTTGAATAAGCAACAACACTATTATATAAGGAGAGAAGAGTCAACCAAAATTAAGTGGCCAAAATTTGTGCCACTAGATTTGTCTCTTATTATTATTATTATTATTTTTTTTTTTGTATAGTTTAGTAATCGAAAATTTAAGGAAGAAGTTTTACTAAATTTATTTTTTCATTTGATTTTTACCTCATTCAGACTCTTAAAACCTACTTAAAATTTATTTATTTTCTCATACGATTATGTAATAATAATTATTATTATCATTATTGTTATTATTATTTAAATATTATTATAATGACTGTAATGTTCTTAAATATAGAAACTAGATCTTTGATTTGGATGAAGATACCACACATACAAAGTTCTATATAAAGGCACAATGAAGCAATCTCCCACTGCAACTCTCACATGAACAAATACTGAAAGCAAGCTATGGTCTCTCCTTGTCCTATTATTTCAATGTTTTTTCTTCAATGTATGCCCAGGTTATACGGCAACTTTGCATAGTTTTCTTCTCTGTTTTTTATACATTTACGATTGTCATGATGAAACAATCTCCCACTGCAACTCTCACATGAACAAATACTGAAAACAAGGTATGGTCACTCCTTCTCTCTATTATTTCAATGTTTTTCCTTCAATGTATGCAGATGCTTTCTTCTTCCTTCCTTTTTTACTTTCTTCTTTTCTTTCTTTCTTCTCTATATGCAATTCCTTTCAGGAACAGGGAAAGAAAAGTTTTGAAAACCAATGTGAACCCATCTCCCACTGTAACTCTCTGCAACTCTTTTTTTTCTTTCTTCTTTTCTTTCTTTCCTTCTCTGTATGCAGTTCATTTCAGGAATAGGGGAAGAAAGGAAAGGAGAATAGGAGGAGAAGTCTGAGTTGGGGAAAAAGAAAAGAAAACCAAAGAAGGAAGGAAACAGAGAAGGAGAAGAGCGTAAATGAAGAAAATGAGAAGGCAGGATGGAAGGAAAAGGAAGAAGACCACTGGGTTTAGTAACAGAAGAAAAAGGAGCAAGGAATAAGAAAAAAAGAAAGCAGTAGAGAGAAAGGAGGCTTCTCTCCCTACGGTGAGTACTGGAGGCAAGTGAGGAAGATCTGCGTGCTCAAGCTTCTATACATTAAGAGCGTTCCATCATGGAAGAAGAAGTGGGTCTCATGATTGAAAGGATCTCCCAATCATGCTACAAGGCGGCAACAGTAAATCTGGTGGAGCTTTTTCTCTCACTCACGAGTGGCACCATAGCAAGGGCTTCATTGGGGAAGAAGTATGAAGGAGAAGGAGAGGAAGGGAAGAACAAGTTCGCAGATCTTGTAAAGGAGTTGGAGGCTTTGCTGGGAGCTTTTTCGATTGCACACTACTTTCCTTCACGCGCCTGGATCGATGTCGTAACGGGGTTGCATGGTAAGTTTAATAGGAATTCGCTTAAGTTGGATCGTTTTCTTGATCAGGTGATTGAGGACCACCTCCTGCATCCATCAAACGACCGTGGTGCAATCACAATTTGGTCTCATCTCTTTTATTATTAGCACTCTCTCTCTCTCTCTCTCTCTCTCTCGGGTAAAACAGTTTGGTCTCACCTTGACCCCCCCTCTCTCTCTCTCAGGTAAAACAATTTGGTCTCATCTTGACCCTCAAAATTTCTCAGAATTGCATAATCAACTCAAATTCTTGACATCACAAACTTTACCGATAAAATCCATGTTACAATGGAGTGGAAGCGACACTGAAACCCACTTACTATTTTATTATCCTTCTTCCTTTATCTTTCTTCTTTTCTTTTGTTTTCCTCCCTCCCAGCCGGCCGACGCAGGTAGTTGTGTATGAAGTGTCTGGTGAAGTAGGTGCAGAGATCGTGGAGGTGTGTTTGGCAAGAAAGATGAAGATGGGTGCAGGCTGATGGAGGTGTGTTTGGCAAGGAACATGGATGTGATGGAAAGTAAGGGAAAGAGAAGGGAAGGTAAGAGAAGTAAAGGAACAGCAAAAATATAATATGAAAGAATCGGGATATCAACGAGAGGAAGAGAACTTGGCTTCGCGAGAGGGCGACACATATCATTCAATTGGCCGTAAACTCTGGAGCACCCATCTTTATCCATCCATCATTTTTTTTATTTTATATTATTTCATTAGTATCCAAATCAATATAGGGCATACAGATTTGTTATTGGTTTAAGATCTATACTATTATACATCAACAACTTCAACTAAGAAACTTACTTGATTGATTTGTAATTTATGTGAATTCATTGCAACTTTTTTTTTCTATCTTTTTTTTAAAAATAATTTTACATAGTGAATTTTAGAATGATAAATAATATATCCTAAATATTTATATTTGCTTTATTTGTTATATCATTAGTTCATTGTTTTAACTATGTTTTTGCTATGATTTATGTCATAGTATTCATTAATATTTTCTTTAAATTAATAATAATTAATAATAAGACTTTATTATTTTTTTTTCATGGCCCGCGTTGGGCGCCGGCCCTGAAGCGCTATTTATATATATATTAAAGCTACAAAAATCGAGATCTGAGAGATGTCACATCAATAATTCTTTTTTTTTTTTTTTCTAAAGCGCCACATGAGATTCCTATTTATCCACCCCACTTTTCATTTTTTTAACGTATCAAATCTTTGACTCTGCACAGCGCAAATATCTCTTCACCCCACTTTTCATAATTTTAACGTATCAAACCTTGTTTAACCCGATCTCCTTCCACACCTCTGCGAGCTATCTCTCTCAAGGATTCAAAGAAGAAGAAGAAACCCAAGCTCCCAGCTCGAACTTTGCGATCTGACTCTGCGAACTATCTCTCTCAGGGATTCGAAGAAGAAAAAAAAACCCAAGCTCCCAGCTCGAACTCTATGATCTGCTTGGATCTGAAGACAGCGATCCTTCCACGGTGGCTTTGGTTTCTGTTTCTGAAGAAGAAGACCGTCTGTAGCACGCGGGAAAAATCGAATCAAGAAGAAGACCAATGATCATCACGGAACCCACCGTCTGGAACTCTGCGATCTGCTCAGATTTGAAGACAGCGATCCTTCCACGGTGGCTTTGCTTTCTGTTTCTGAAGAAGAAGACCGTCTGCAGCACGCCAGCAAAATCGAATCAAGAAAAAGACCGGCGATCATCGCGGAACCCTCCGTCTGCCAACACCACCAGCACTGGCAACCAAATCCTCGCGGACTTGACTCACTGAAGAAGAAGAAACCACCATCGCCACAGAGGTTGGTATAACCCTATCTATTTTTTTTATTTCTGTTTTTCGGGCTATCTCTTAGGCTTGGGCTTCAGTAACAACTTTGAAGACTCATCTCTCGTCATCCATCACACAACGACATCTGTGATAATTGTTCTTTACTTGGCCTGGAATGCTTTCTAGGGTTACCCTTCTCCTCTGTAACTTCATCCTCCTCTTCTTCTCCTACAGTGATCGGACCTAATATAACAAGAACCTTGTATTTCAGTGTTGTTACAAAAAAGAGTTTCTGACTTTACCAACTCTTAGTTTCACTCCACAGGACTAGAGATGGAGGGAAAGAAAGAACAAGAAAAAGGGGAAAAAGAGGAAGAAGGGAAACAGAGGAGGAGGAGAATACGAGGATCACGGCGGATGCAGCAGACGACTGAAGGCAAGAGCTTCGTGCCACAGGTACTTTACCACCTTTTCCCCTCTATCTCCTTCCCCCACATTTTTTTTTCTTCGCGTGCGACTGCGATGTTAGATCTGTGTTTTTTATTTCTTCTCTTTTTCCATGCAAACTTTCTCTTCCTCATGATTTTTCCTTTTCTTACGGGGGCGCTAAACAGGATAAAAGAGATTTATTTGGAGAATAGTGTTTTCTACCCCAGTATTCTATAGATCCAAACAAGTCCATTATGAAATTGAACTTTATCTGGGTAGTGTCGGATATCATGGAGGCACGCATAAGAGTGCACAGCTCGAGGCATAAATCTCGAGCGCCGTGTATCAACTCAATTTCACTGACTTCAAGTTCAGTTGGGACACCAGCTCAACTCGCACAGCATCAACTTGCTTATCAGCACATGCACCAGCAGCAGCAACGGCAACTACAGTAGCTACTCTAGTTGTTCCGGTCAACCCAATTCCAAGAGATCGAGTAGACCACTGACTTCAAAAATCATAGCCTTCCATATCATAGCCTTCCATTGGCTAGGATCAAGTTGATCATGAAGGCAAACGAGGATGTGCGGATGATTTCTGCTGAGGCACCAGTGATTTTTGCCAGGACATGTGAGATGTTTATCTTGGAGCTGACGTTGCGCTCATGAAACCACACTGAAGAGAACAAGTGAAGGACACTGCAGAAGAATGATATTGCAGCACCGATCACTAGGACAAATATCTTTGACTTTCAGGTTGACATTGTGTAATGCCCCATCCCACATCGCTTATGAGTAAAACATGAGTCTCCTATATAATGAACTAGGTAGGTTACTACTAGTAACTTGGGCTTAAGCATTTTAGGTCACGTGACAGGCTTACCAAGTTATTGGGCCAGTAGGCTACTTGGGTCATTACAAATGGTATCAGAGCCTATAACCAGCTGGAAATATGGGACCTCCAATCCCGCTGGGAAAGCTCTTGAGGCAAGAACAGGATAGAGTCAGGGTGCGCGAGCCTGTGAGTCAAGATAGGGGAATCCGCAGGGACACAAGGGTGGAATGCTTCGGTCCTACATCGCCTGGTGATATTAGATGGATCCATACGAGGACATGTGGCCTTAAGGGGGGTAGATTGTAATACCCCATCCCACATCGCTTATGAGTAAAACATGAGTCTCCTATATAATGAACTAGGTATATTACTACTAGTAACTTGGGCTTAAGCATTTTAGGCCACGTGACAGGCTTACCAAGTGATTGGGCCAGTGGGCTACTTTAGTTAATCTATCGACAATCACTCAAATTCCATCATGATGTCTCTTTGTCGGAGGTAATCCAGCAATGAAGTCCAAGGTGATATGTTCGCATTTCCAATCAGGAATCTCAAGCTGATGTAATAATTCTGCAGGCTTCATATGATCTGCTTTGACTTGCTGACAAGTAAGGCATTTCGCCACAAAACCGGCAATTTCCTTCTTCATATTGTTCCACCAATAATGATTCTTTAGACTCTGGTACATCTTCGTGCTGCCTGGGTGGACTGAATATCTACTATGATGTGCTTCTGACATGATTTGTTCTCAAACTTCCTCAACATTCGGTATACAAAGTCAGTCTTGAAAATAGAGAACACCATCTACAAGTCGAAATTCTGGCCTTTCATCTAGATGTTCAATGATCTCAACCAGCTCTGGATCATAGGGCTGAGTGACCTTAATCTTAGAAACAAGATCTGGATACCAAGATGTCAAATTGGCTAGCATAACTCGGTCGCTAATAGGGTTGAACTGAACATCCATGTCTCTAAAGGTCTGAATCCAATTCCACTTAGCACACATGAAACTAGCCATAGCCGTCTTTCTACCTAATGCATCTGCTGTAACACTCCGACCCAACTTAAGGCGAATTAGTGGTTAATTAAGTGTAATCTTGTTGCTAAGAGTGTTTTGGTTTTGCTTTTCTTTGGTTTTGAGCTATGGATAGGTAGTTTGGTTGAGTTTGACCTGGTTTAGGTAGTTCGAGCCCTTTTTCGTAATTTCTGCTTTTGTTGGACCTTGTCAGTTTTGCGTCATTTTGATGTCACCGCGTGTATTTCGTCGAGCTTGTTCATATTCGTAATTGTTTTGGATCCAAATGACTTCGTTTGCTCTCGTTTGATCGTTAATTGACTCGAACTGTAAATAGAGGTAAATGGTGGACTTGTTTGCAAAGTTGATTTCTTTTATCTTATAAATATCCTGCGTACCACCGTTTCTCTCTCATTTCTTCAACGATCTCTCTCTCGTTTAGCTCTCTTTCGCTTGATTTCGTTTCTGCCTTGTTCATGTGAGGAAGGGAGCCATGTGGTGTGATTTTCGTGTGTCTCCAGAGGGTTAAGCCTCTAACAACGCAGAGAGTGTGTGATTTCCACGTGTGAGGCAAGTATAAGCACAAGTAGCTTGAACACTTATTGGTAATGCTTTGATTGTGTGTATATTTTACTCTTCTTGTATGAATCATTGTTAGACAGCCCTATTGAGTGAGATTTGTTAGTATCTTTCTGTAGTCAGTCGAGAGTTAGCCATTCTATATTTCTGTAACTGTTTCAGGAAACTGACTCAGTGCACTCACGGCTAAACCGTGAATTGTGCTACGGTTGAGCCGTGAAATGGCTTACGGCTACACCGTGACCCAGCCGTGACCTTAACCGTAGATCAATACAGGGTGATATCTGAAATAACTGAGAGTTGGCACATTTGCTGCTCTTCTACGGCCCAACCAGATCTAAGCCGTATATTGTGTTACGGCTAAGTTGTAGAGCAAGATATGGCTGCGCCGTAGAGTAAATTACTGTTGAGTCGTAAATGCGGATGAATAGTTTGGAGAACCTCGGCTCGGCCGCAATGCAGATTACGACTACGCCGTAAAATGCCTACGGCTAAGCCGTATATTCGCCTACGGCTAAGCCGTATGTTCACCTACGGCTACACCGTGTGACCCTGAGAAATGGATAAAAAGATGAGGTTTAAGGAAGAGACATGATATGACTCTCATGCTAGAATGTAGGCAACTCGAATATGCCTAATGGAATGTAAGAATGACATAAATGATCTCGAGGGCTGTTTCTCATTCATCTATGTTATCCAGTTGTTTAGCACCTTCCCATCGGTGTTGGTTTAAGGGACTTTGGTATACTTTCATTAGAAGATGCAACACTCCTTAATGGAACAACTGTGTATCGAATACCTTAAAACTACATTAGCATGCACGGTTAGAAACACTGGAAAACTAAATTAGGATTGGCTTGTAATTGACCTTGATTCGTCATAGTAAATCTGGTTTGCACAACATATTGATTTCGGTTTTGCCCTCATGTGTTCTGCGCTGGACCTCTCAATTCTGTGGGAAATGTAGCTACATCCCCAGAGCAAACCCCGGGCAAGGACACTTCATTACTGTGTATTTGTTATGGTTCATATGGAGTACTTGAGTTCAATGATTATTTGTTATTTGTACTCATTCGTTAGTGTTGATTCGTATTTGCTTATTCGCATTCGTATTCGTATTGTTATTCGTATTGCTTATCAGTATGAGCCGTATTGCTTATCAGTGTGTGATGCACAACTATTGTTTATTTATTGTGATAGGTTGTGATATGAGATCCGTATGTGATATTGATTGATGTGCATCATCTGATTTGATTGTGATTGCAATTGTCTATATATGGCACTACTCAGCCTCAGCCTCAAGATACCCGACGGGGTTGACTTTGGTTTAGTGTGTGTGATCGCCTCTGCAAAGTGCTCATGTCCTGGGCTTCTGGACCCCGGGAATTATAGACCCATTCGTACCCTGGCCCGGTCAATGGTGTTCTCATATTTGTGTACTCTCGAAAGGGAGAATATGGCAAATGTAGTAGCCAGCTTGAGTGTGTATTTCTATTGATGATTCTGACAGCATATTTATTCCTATGCACGATTTGCCTAGTATACGAACATGCTCACTATGGATATTTGCATTACTACTTTTGCTCATTGATAGATACAATTCGTGTTATCTTCTTGTGGCTTATATTTTGCTAAGTCGTTGTTCTTGGTGTTGCAGGCTCAAATCCCTCTTCCGATCCTGCATCGGTCAACCCGACTCTAAGAAAGGCTCGCAAGGCCCCCTCCGGCCTAGAGGAGCGGACTTGATCTATTCTTCTGAGAGCGGTGTGCATCCTTTTGTTCTCCCCTCCATTGTGTCTGAGCTTAGTGTGGGATTTTTCTGTAAATTGTATTTTGGGTCTGATTTCTAGCTGTATTTTGATTTGTGGACTAGTCTCTCTATTTTGTTGTGCATTGTTGTAATCAGTCTAATCTTTTGTAATTATTGTGTCTTTTATTATCTTGTGGTATGGGTTGATACTTACAGCTTCCGCATACATTTGTTTGCACGTGTGATTGATCCCTTGTGTGTGTACATTTGGGCGAGGTCTAGGTGTACATGCACAGGAGTACGTTGATCGCGCTTAAAAATGTAGGCGTGGAAATGAATTACGGAATCAAGGTCCGACATTCACGCACTTTAAGCGTTAAGAAGAATGGGAAATAATTACAGTTCATCATTAATTTCCCTTTTATTTACATGGGTTCAAGTGCCCTGACCGCGGGGATGCAGGTTGTTTACATACATTTTGAAAGTTTACAACCCCTCTCTCAAGTCTCAGATGTGATCTCAATTTGGAAAATACAAGAAAATGTACATAAGGTGGAAGAAAATGTGGAAAAGGGGAAAAAATGGGGGGTGACCGTGATCCGCGGTCACTGCCCCGTTCTAGTGACCGTGACTCACCCGCGGTCACTGGGGCCTTCCGGTGACCGTGACTCACCCGCGGTCACTGGGGCCTTCCAGTGACCGTGACTCACCCGCGGTCACTGGAACCTGCCAGTGACCGGGGGTCACAGTCACTGACAGACAATGGCCTTGTGCCTCCATTTTTTGTGCTGTTCGCGCTGGTTCTTTCTTGGAACTTCTTTCAAGTGTTGGAACTCCATTCTCATGACTTTGGAGCGGTGGACAACCATCAAGAAGATCACATTTTATCATGGAATCAATTGAAACCGCTGTAACTCATCATTCGTGCTTACGGACTGCATTTTTGTTTCAAGTCCGAAATGGGCAAATTTGAAGCCGGAGTTGTGTCATTTGAACCTATCATTTTCAAGGAACAAAATGAGGCCTAGAGAGGCTTCTTTCACAACTCTTGTAATGGCTAAGAAGCCCTACGAATGAGAGAAACAGAGGTGACAATGTCATCCTCTCAAAAATTGGCGTCGTACGAACATGGTATGGACTTTGGCCATTTCCTTTCCTTCCCTCCTTCTGAATTTTCTTGCTCACCTTTAAAACTAAGAAAAGAAGGTGGGAATGGTCGTGGAAGTGCTGCTGGAGCTTGCTTCTTGTTGCCTTAGGTGGTGACTTTCTTCAATTTCTTCACTTTTCTTCCTTATGTGTGTGTATGTCCCCCTTGTTTCTTCCAAATTTTCTCTTTTTATAGACTCCCAATCAGTTTTGTGCAGTTTTGGGGAGTTAATAGCAGTTGTGGAGAGTTGGATTTCGAAGAGGAGTGGAGGGAAACCACCCAAAATCGTGGGAAACATCCTTTGAAGGTCCGTGACCGCAGGCTGGGCCACGGACGAGGCCCAATTTCAGGTTTTCGCGTATGTGGCCCATTTTCATCTGTTTCGGGCTCAAACGAAGTCCGATTGCCACCAAACTTGGAGGGATGCTTCTTAACACTATTTTCTACATGTCATAAAAATTTCAGCCCATTTTGACTTCAGGAAGTTGGTCAACTTTTTCATTAATTGGGCCCCGGTCACGGACAAGGCCCACTTTTGGAACATTGCATATGCGGTCTATTTTCCATTGTTTGAGGCCCAAATGATGTCCAATCATCACAAAACTTGGAGAGATGTTGCTTGACACCATCTTAAGTGTTTCATAGAAATTTCAGCTCTGTTTGACCACCTGAACTTGGTCAACTCCTTTTGTTTGTGGGCCCCGGTCACTCCCAAGGCCCATTCTTGGATTTTTGCATATGTGGCTTGTTTCCGCCTGTTCGCGGCCCAAACGGTGTCCAATCGCCACGAAACTTGGAGGGATTCTTCTTGACACTATTTTGAGTGTGTCACAGAAGTTTCAGCTCTGTTTGACCACCTGAACTTGGTCAACTCCTTTTGTTTGTGGGCCCCGGTTACTCTCAAGGCCCATTCTTGGAATTTTGCATGTGTGGCTTGTTTCTGCCTGTTCGGGGTCCAAACGGTGTCCAATCGCCACGAAACTTGAAGGAACACTTCTTGACACTATTTTGAGTGTGTCTTAGAAGTTTCAGCTCAGTTTGACCACCTGAACTTGGTCAACTCCTTTTGTTTGTGGGCCCCGGTCACTCCCAAGGCCCATTCTTGAATTTTTGCATGTGTAGCTTGTTTTCGCTTGTTCGGGGTCCAAACGGTGTCCAATCGCCACGAAACTTGGAGGAACACTTCTTGACACTATTTTGAGTGTGTCACAGAAGTTTCAGCTCTGTTTGACCACCTGAACTTGGTCAACTCCTTTTGTTTGTGGGCCCCAGTCACTCTCAAGGCCCATTATTGGATTTTTGCATATATGGCTTGTTTCCGCCTGTTAGGGGTCCAAACGACGTCCAATCGCCATGAAACTTGGAGGAACACTTCTTGACACTATTTTGAGTGTGCCATAGAAGTTCCAGCTTTGTTTGACCATCTGAACTTGGTCAACTCTCCAGTTGACTTTTTTATGATAGTGGGCCCTTGTTTCAGCTGTTTGAAGCCCAAATGACCCCGGTTTGATTTGAAACTTGGAGGGACTGACGTCAAGAACATCTTGGAGTATTCATCCAAATTTCATGCAGTTTGGATTTGAGGAAGTAGGATTTCGAACAGTAACCTATTCATTGCATGCGTTAGGTCACTATTCACTCCACATTGAGATAGTTAGCATTCTTTGAGCATTTGTTCCAAATTTTATCTGCTTTGGCCTTCTGGAAGTACGATCTTAGCCGATGACCCCCAAATTCGGGATTACTGTCCTCTAAGCTGACATGTAATTAAATTTAGGCCAAACAGAGTCTTTTCATCTTGAAAATTTGCAAAGTATCTTCTGGGCATGACTGAAGCTTCGCGTCTAAATTTCATTAATTTTGGACATCGGGAAGCAGGACTTTGGTCAGTGACCCCCTGGCTTGGGGGGAACTGACCTCAAGCTGACATGCTTGTGGCTTTTGAGTTCGATGATGTCTGTTCAACCCGAAATTTGAACTTCCTCTGAGAGTTCCAGTTACCTTGATCTTCATGGAATGCCGGTTCTCACAGTGATTCCCCAAGATCTGCAAATAACCTCTGTAGCCTAAATTAAGCTGAGATGAGGTGTCTTCGCTGCAGTATTTGCAATTTTTATAGGTCAACATACGTGTGTCATTGGTTAGGTTTTCTCTAACCCCTGATTTCTGGGCTCGAGTTGTGACATCTGCCACAACGTTCGCTTTACCCGGATGATATTTGATAGGGAAATCATAATACATTGTACCAAGGGAGGAGCTAAAGGATGAGGTTCTATTGCTTCCGAGGGCTGGGGCTGTGCCAATTGGTGGTCCAGCAGATGCCATTCCGTACTATTATGCCCCACAGGTTGGAGCTCCAAGACTGATAATGGGCAAAACTATGGTGGATCAATCTTTGTATGTGCAGCAGGCTGGCACTTACGTCCCCAAGTAGATGTGGCAGCAACCACAGCAGCAGCAAGAGGCAGGTAAGCAACAGCAATCAAGTGAAGATTCTTGAGAGCTGGGAAGGAATTAACAACGGCAGATGAAATCCATATACAATGCAAGTGCACTTTCTATCTTTGTGGTTTTATGCTAAACTACTATTTGAGGATGGAGATTCACATGTTCTCCTCCAGTTGCATGTTTTTTTGAGAAGTATTATTTATGACTGATTTGCTTCTATAAGTGATTCTTATCCTTCTAGATGCTTTTCTAATTGTTAGCATTCCTCATAGCAGAGAGGCCCCAGTGAGATATGTGATCAGATCTACTTGTTTAATGTTAGGACAATCCCACCATCAGTGAAAAAGAGTGTTCAATGCAATAAGAAGAAAAAGGTACTTCTAGCCAATGGCATACATAAAACCACAAGAAACTTGATATGATATTACATTTGACTTAGAAACCTGTCATTTCATTGATACTACTTGATTGAAATTTGAAACAACCAAGAGAACCTTTTAAGAATTGTAGAAAACTTTTTGTCAAATATTTTCATTAAGCATCCCTATACCTTAACTGAGTTTGTTTAGAACCTTTCCAAAGATAGTCAATTAATAAACAACTGTAGATTAGCACATGAGGAATCATTAAATATAAATCCATTTAGAATTGAAAAAGGAAATATAACTTTGCACTGGAAACATTACCTTATTTGCATTAGGATCAGTGATTTTCTTTGGTGGGAGAATGTCCCAATCAGTTTACAAACTTCCTGACTTTTTCTCATTGTTGTCAATTAGAATGCTGTATGTAGCATCTTGGCGGACAATCAAAGTGTAAACATGAGTCAATTGATCAGTTTCACAAGGAAATGAATAATATACTTTTCTTTTACACTTATTTTTTATTAATTATATTTCAAAAAACTTTAAAATTTTACTATATTTCAATTTTGGGCCTGGACTTAGTTAAGGGGTGCCACATCAGCACCCCATATATATATTTTTAGAGCGCCACGTCAACACCCTAAAATGCTACAATTTCTCTCCTATAATCTCTTAGATCTCCGAAAATCTCTCTTTTTATCCTTTAAAATTTTCACTTGATTTTCCCTCTTAATATCTAATTATTCTATTCATCATTCCAAAAATATGTTTATATTGATAGAATTTTAAATCAAGAAGATTTTCATGTAGCTATTATTATCAACGTCGGCTCCACTGATAAATTGTTTATTATTAAAGTAGACCACTGTGCATTGTATTCTCATTAAATTTAAAGCATTAAAAAATAAAATTTAAAAAAACATTAGATTTCAATGTTTTTTATTAAGTGTTTTAATGTGTTACTGGTGGTCAATCCATTGGGATTAGAATGTTAATTAATTAATTTATTTCATTATTATCAGTTGTTGATAATTATTGCATGATATTATTCAATTAAAAGAAAAGGAATCAGTTATTATTATTCAAGCATTTCTCAAATCAGGTATGATTTACAATTTTATATTTTTACGCATATAATTTTTTACAAATAAGATGTACCCATGCCATTGTCGCTATGAATATCATTATTTATGCTGAACAATATTAAAATATTTGAGATATACTTGATTCTCTTGGCCCCGGCTTAGTATGGCCATTGGTGGGTCTCTTCATATAAACATTTAAAGTTATTAATTAAGTTCATAACTATATTCAAGGAGGAGATATGATCAATCTATAGATATAATAATCAATTTTCTATGTCGTAATAAACATATTTTCTCCAAAGAATTGCTATCTAATGCTTTGGATGTCATTTTCATGATTCTTTCATATGTAGAACTATTTTGATAAACTCTTTATCGATTTTTCAAATTTAAGAATAAACTAAAATAGGCTATTAGTCGGAAATGTTACTTGCATTTCTATAGGGTTTTTTAATATGTTTTTTTATAGTAAATTTCAAATTTTACCATAATTTATTTTTTGGCCCGGGCTTAGCACGGGCCTTGGTTGCTTGTTATATATATTAAAGCTATAAGAATGGAGGCCTCTGGAGGGTGCCACATCAGCATTTTTATTTTTCTTTTTTTCTAAAGTGCCACGTCAGCATTCCAAAAAATTACAAGTTTTCAAAATCTCTTCATCGTTCCCTTTAATCTCTCTCATAAATGGTCATATATTGATCTTACCATAGCTGTTCCTAAAATCTCTTTTCTACTATTATCATATCCACCTAATACTTGCCATGTGATTTAAGAAGATATTGATTCTGTATTGGATCTGCATTTATAATATTTTTACACTTGTACAAATAATAGAATAAAATCAATCAAGAGATTGATTCCAGCCGTGGACCAGTCAAGCCTTATCATGCTTGTGTCATCCTCTTTCTAATTCTCCTTCCATGTGTCATCCTATTTTTATTTCTTCCTTCGTATCCAATGGAGATGAGTTGGATACAATTTTTGTTGTGATGGCTTGCTTACTCCATCAATAAGGTGTGTGAATCGTTAACTTTCTTCAACTCATTAAGTTGGAAATCATTTTGATTGTGCAATGATGGGCTGGGATGGATAAGCATAGAATCAGTGATCGGGATGATTTGATACTGTTTAGGCAGTCTGGATTCTGATGTGCTGGACTTTGATGAGTTGGAACGCCTAACATAGATTGTTCATGGTCAGTGCCTTGATGAGTTGGGGCATTATGAATGGGCGAGATTTGATTGTCCTAATTTGGGCTTAAGCTGGGCTACTTGCAGTCGTTATTAAATACCAACATGACATCTATTTGAGGAGCTCGGAAAACCCCACGGTGACCATAGCACCATGGGGACAGCCAGCATGCACGTGGGTATCGGGCATGCTGAAATCTCAATTCCTATTTGAGTGGTTTAAAAGTTTTAACTGGGCATTTTGTTTTTTTCTTTCCAAAATCTGCATATCAAATGAGGAGATCTGATCAAGATGACTCATCGATTCTCCTATAACAATTTCCTATGATCCTTTGCTACTATATTACAGTTTTTTTCTTCTCTATCATATATGTGCACATACAATTATTTGATACTTTTTTCTTGTTTCAAAAATTGCATCCCAATTGTTTTTGACTTCTCCATCATCTCTGTTTCTTGTTGATTTAGGTAGGTATTGGATGGTTTATGTCTCTTTATTATTTTTTTTCTAAGATCGTTTATGTTTTTAAACAGCTGGATGACATCTTTTTTGATGCGTTTGTGGTTTTGAATGGTGTTAACTATGTACATAAAAAAAAAAAAAGATAATGGATAAATCCAACCAACTTAAAGCCCAATTATGTAGGAGGGATGATTGGAATGTACAGTTTTATGCCATGAAAATTTCTGGTCTTAATCTAAAGGATGATGAACTCCTTTTTAAAGCCTAAGTGCCACTATCTATTTTTCTCTTATTTTAATACACATATTTAAAAGGAAAAATCTACTCTTCAAATAACAACCACGCCGCCTCTCCCCCTCTCTCTGATGCAATAGGTGGTCCGCTCAAGGGTTTTGTGAAGATCTAGAGAATAATACAAGCACAATATTATTAAATTGATATATTCCAATTTATTTTTTTATTTATTTGTGGGTTTTCGGATGTGGACAAACTGAGCAAGTTTTTATGGGTATATATATGTTGAAGTGGAGGATTCTTATGTAGCTACTCTTATCAATATCGACTCTATTGATAAAATGTTTATTATTAAAGTGGATCACTGTACATTGTATTCTCATTAAATTGAAAGTATTCAAAAATAAATTAAAAATACATTTAATTTCAATGTTTTTTCTTAAGTGTTTCAACGTGTTGCTAGTGGTCAGTGCAGTGAGATTATAATGTTAATTAATTTATTTATTTGATTATTATTAGGTGTTGATGATTATTATATGATACTATTAAAATAAAAGAAAAGAAATCGGCATTACTATTCAAGTGTTTCTCAAATTAGGTATGATTTATATTTTTGTATTTTTACTCATATAGTTTTGTGCAAAGAAAGATGTACCCATGTCATTGTCGCTATGAATATCATTATTTATGCTAAACAATATTAAAACATTTGAGATATACTTGATTTTCTTGGCCCGGGCTTAACACGGGCATTAGTGGGCCTCCTCAAGTAAACATTTCAAGTTATTTATTAAGTTCATAACTGTGTTTAAGGAGGAGATGGAATCAATCTATGGATATAATAATCAAAATTTTATTTTGCAATAAATATATTTTCTCCAAAAAATTACAATCTAATGCTTTGGATGTGATTTTCACAATTCTTTTGTATGTAGAACTATTTCGGTAAACTCTTAATTGATTTTTCAAATTTAAGAATAAATAAGAATAGGCTATAGTCAGAGATGTTACTTTCATTTCAATAGGGTTTTTTAATATTTTTTTATTATAGTAAATTTCAAAATTTACCATAATTTCTTTTTTTTTGCCCGGGCTTAGCACGGGCCTTGGTTGCTAGTTATATAAAGTAAAGTTATAAAAATGGAGGCCTATGGAGGGTGCTACATCCGCGTTCCTTATTTTTCTTTTTTTCTAGAACACCACGTCATTTTTAAAAAAAAATAAGAAATTCCTAAAATCTCTCCCTCTGTCCTCCTCTCTCTCATCTTATCTCTATAAACAACTATTTCAAATATATAATTAGGTTATTGAACAATATACATTGATATATGTATGCACCTCTTATTTTTCTTTTTTTCTAGAGCACCACATCTGCATTCCAAAAAATTACAAGTTTTAAAAATCTTTTCCTCATTCCCCTTTAATCTCTTTCTCATAAATGGTCATATATTGATCTTACCATAGTTGTCAAATTGGGTATTACGATCATAATCCTAAAATCTCTCTTCTACCATTATCATATCCACCTAATACTGGCCATGCGATTTAGCACTCACACAAATGACACTCTACCTAAGTTTTTATTAGACTTTCGATTTATCACCCAAAAATCACATACGTAGCCACTTCATCTAGTCATTTAAGATTTTTGTAAAACTTTGTGATCATGAAGAAATTGGTTCTCATTTCCCGCACACACGTAGGTCCTAAGGAGACCTCTGGAAATGCTCTTTGAGTATCATCATAACCAATGCATATTTCTTTGATCACCAGCCAATGTGCCAGCCAATGTCCAATTTCTTTTTTTTTTAAATTTATTTGGTGGGTTTTCTGATGTGAACAAACTGAACAAGTTTTTATGAGTATATATATACTGAAGTGGATGATTCTTATGTGGCTACTATTATCAATGTCAGCTCCATTGATAAATTGTTTATTATTAAAGTGGACCACTGTACATTGAATTCTCATTAAATTTAAAGTATTCAAAAATAAATTTTAAAAAACATTTGATTTCAATGTTTTTTCTTAAGTATTTCAACGTGTCTTTGGTGGTCAGTCCATTGGAATTAAAACGTTAATTAATTTATTTATTTGATTATTCTCAAGTATTGATAATTTGTGCATGACACTATTAAAATAAAAGAAAAGGAATCAGCTATTACTATTCAAGTGTTTCTCAAATTAGATATGATTTACAATTTTATATTTTTATGCATACAATTTTGTGCAAATAAAGATGTACCCATGCTATTATCATTGTGAATATCATTGTTTATGCTGATGTTATTCGAGAGTTTTTCGGCAAAGGTCAATAGTGAATTATCTTCTTTTTTTAAAAAAATAAAATGAAATTAAATGATTTCCAATGAATTGTTTTGTTTTAGCGGCAAAAATAGGCGTTGGTAAATCTAACTTTTTCCAACATTTTTAATTTTCGTCGTTAAACATACATTATACCGATGTAAAATATAATGTCGACATGTTACAGACATAAAATTAAATGACTAAAGTAAATTTACATATTTTTTTACTTATTTTTAGAAAAAAGAAAAAATTTTTACCCACGTATAAATTCGTTGGTAAAAATTCTAAAATGTCGGTAAAGGTTATTTTTATTGAGCAAAATTATTATACGTCAATAAAGTTCTAATTATTTTCGAAGAATATTTGCCGACGAAATCCATCTTTTGGCAATGAAAACTTATCATTGGTAGAAGTTTTATAAAATTTCGCGCCACCCTCTTTCCCCTTTTTCAGTCCCCCGCCCCCCATTTCGTTTCTCTCTCTCACTCTCTCTGATCTCTCGCTCTGCCTGATCTCTGGGCTCTTTCTATCTCACTCGCTCTCTTCGATCTCTGGGCTTTCTCTCTCTCTCGCTCTCTCTGATCTCTCGGCTCTCTCTCTCTCACTCGCTCTCTCCGATCTCTCTACTCTCTCTTAGTGGCTCTCTCTCTGTCGCTCTCTGCTCTTTCTCTCTCAGTCGATCTCACCTTTTCTGATCTCTCCCTCTCTCGGCCTCTCTCTGCTCTCTATCTCTCTGTTGCTCTCTGCTCTTTCTTTGTCGATCTCACCCTCTCTGATCTCTTCCTCTCTCAGTCTCTCTCTACTCTCTCTCTCTTTCGCTCTCTTTGATCTTTCGGTCTCTCTCTGGTCTTGCTCTCTCGCTCTCTTCATTCTCTTTGCTCTCACTTTCTCTGTGCTCTCCCTCTGCTGGTGAAGAGGAAGCATTAATCAAATGTCCCCTCTGATTCAAAAGGAAGCATTATTCCAGTGCCGTTGCTGCCAAGGTAAGGCCTTTCTGGTTATATATATATATTTTTAAACCCTTATAATTATTAGAGTCAACATGGAGCTAATCGAACTGTGGATATGAGAATTTGTGGGGATTTCTAAGACAGATTGAAATTTTGAAAAAAATACCAATTTTAATTTCAATTCAGTACTTTTATTTCAGTTGTTTACCACTATTATTTTCAGTTATACTACTGCCTTTATGTTTCTGTAATCCTGCTTTTATTTTATTATTTTATTGTAATGTCTGCATGATCTGTTGTTGGAATAATTTTGCATATTATCTTTTCTAGTTTAGATTAGGGATTTCCTGGTTTTATGGGTGGTAAGTTGAGATTTAGATCTGGAAAATTCGGTTCCAAACCTCAACTTTTAAAGGTTTTTCACACTTATGTTAAAATTCTGTACAAGTTGAAAATTTGCAACTTTCAGCAGATTTAATCAAAAAGTTTCTAATTCAAAACCCAATCAAACAATTTTATTTTTATTTGAAATTATGAGACTTGGGAAGTATGATTTTTAAATGCTGAAATAAAGTGGCCCAAATAAGAAAAAGTGCAGAATTTTACAACATATTTGTGAATAGTCTAGTTTTTAGGAGTCCATAACTTTTTCGTTTCTTATACTTTTCAGTCCTCTTTTTTTTTTTTTTAGTTTCTCATGCCTTAGGACTTTAAAATCCATAAGTTATATTTAGATTTACGGTGTCATAGGTCAATTTAACAAAACCATGAAAAAGGGGTTGTACACTAGTTTTCATACTTAGAAAATCTTCAGCTTATGTCATAAAGTCATAAATTGTTAGGAATGTGTCTTTCATGCATTAATTCATACATATCATGCACTTTTGACTTGTTTTGAGCATTGATTTAGGTTCTGAAATAATTTTGATTTATCTATTTTTATTGTTAAAAGAGTACTATCTTATTTTCTTTTTGCTTTCTGAGGATTGACCTAGTAGTCACTAGAATTTATTACTATATTGGAGGTGCTACACTTAGAATTTTGCAAACAAATTTGTGGTGCCTTTTCCAGGGAGCGCTTAGTAAGTTTATTTTCTAACTTTCCTAGAATAGGTTAGTTTACATTTTTAGAATTATTAGGTGTATGCATAAATGGATTACCAACCAAATTGGAATTAGGATTTTGCATGGAATGGTAGAAGCTCATATGCTTTTTAATTAACTCATAAAGGGTTAGTTTTCCAAAATTTTCTTTTCCTTTTTCTTTGAAAACTAGTTTAGGTAAACTCTTTAAGAAAACAGTACAGCCAAAGCTAAAAACTACTTTCTTTGGTTGAGCTCAATGTCCAAAGAAAATCCTTTGTCCATGGAAGGGTGACAACTTGTCTGTTCAGGGAATTGGTCCTTTAAACGGGTCGAGAATTAGCTTTATAAGTGTGGGTTGCCAGTCTAGGTGTAACTTTTGACATCCGGTTCTAAGGAATAGACACTTCTTTCTTGTAGGTTGGATCATGGTGTTACATTCAATTAAAACCTATTGTCATATATCAATTTTGTAGGCTTTTGTTAATGATGCTAAACATTATCACACTGTGGTTATTAGTACCTATTGAGAGTTTTGTTCCTAATATTTCTAATTGCTTGTGATTAAGTCAAATATGGACAGGAGTTGGATATTACATTATCAAAACCGATTTAGTGCGGAGTACACGACTGGGGTGAACTCATTTATTGATTTTGAAAAGGTGAATTCAAACGGGGCAGCGGTCATTAGGTGCCCATGTAATGATTGCTGTAACCATTGGAGGCATGACTATGGAATCATAAAAAGTCATTTGCACAGTCAAGGAATGATGGTCTTATACCAACAGTGGATAGCTCACGGGGAACCTATAGTTCAACACGATGATTCGGATGAGAGCGAGGATGAATCGGAAGAGAATCACAATGAATAAGATGAGTTAATAGAGGACCATTGTAGGGGAACTTACTTGGAGGAAGATACTCAAAAGAGGGATGATGTATAGGATTTTGAAAGATTGTTGCAAGCTTCCTAGCGTGGCCTATATCCAGGATGCAAATGCTTAGATGATGTCAGGATACTGCATGTGAAGGTCGAAAGTGGGTGTAGCAATAAGTCGTTCAACAAGGTCCTTTAGATTTTTAAGGACTTCTTACCCGAAGGTCATGTGGTGCCAGCTTCAGTTTACGAGGTGAAGAAATTATTATGTGACTTGGGCATGGGATACAAGAACATAGATGCCTGCAAACACAATTGTGTGTTGTATTGGAAGAAAAGTGTTCAATTGGATAAATGTCCAGAATGTCAAGAGCCTAGGTACAAAGTCAATGATGGTAAGCAAAAAAAGATCCCTCATAAGGTGCTCTGTTACTTCCCATTGACACCGAGGTTGCGCAAATTGTATATGTCAAGGAAGATAGCTATAGAAATGAGATGGCACAGTGAGAAGCACGTTGATGATGGGATAGCAAGGTATCCGGCTAACTCCGTGGAATGGAAAGAATTTGATAAGAAATATCCAGAGTTTACCCGAGAGACACATAATGTGAGGCTGGGGTTAGCCACCGATAGATTCAACCTTTTCGGTAACATGAGCACCTTTTATAGCATGTGACCTGTCATACTTATGCCTTATAATTTGCCACCATGGATGTGCATGAAGGAGCCATTTTTTATGATGTCATTACTTATTCCCGAGCCAAGCTCATCGGGAAATGAGATCAATATATATCTGAGGCCCTTGGTTGATGAGTTGAAGGACTTGTGGGATAATGGTGTATCCACTTTTGATGCCTCTATTAAACAGACTTTTCAAATGCATGTGCCCGTGATGTGGACTATAAATGACTTTCCTGTGTATGGCAACTTGTCTGGGTAGAGCACAAAAGGTTACAACGCTTGCCCCTCATGTAACGGCAGCTCGTTAGGGGTGAAGTTGAAAGATAAGATTAGGTATATTGGCCATCGAAAATACTTGGAATTGTACCACCAATGGCGTGGAAGCAAGGCCTTCAATGGTCAGCCTGAGCATGAAAAGAATTATTTGGATTTATCGGTGCAGAAGGTATTAGACCAGTTAGAAGAACTACCGCTGGTCAAGTTTGGCAAAAATAAGAAAAGATAGCATGACTCTGGAGAACTAAATTAGACAAAGAAAAGCATCTTATTTGAATGGCCCTACTGGAGGTGCAAAAAACTTCGAACACAACCTTGATCCTATGCACATTAAGAAAAACATTTGTGTAGCTTTGGTTGGAACAATTTTGGACATAAAGGGCAAAAACAAGGATACGAAGAAAGCGCGTAAGGATTTGAAAAATATGGGCATCAAGCCAGAGTTACATCTAGTGGAGAGGGGGCGATGGATCCAGCTTGAAGCCGCATGCCTCTTACACTTTGGAATAAAAAAAGAGAGATGAATTTTATAAATTCTTAAAGTTGATCAAATACCCAAATGGCTATGCGGTGAATCTCTCGAGGTGCGTAACTTCGAAAAATGGTAAATTTTCTGGTTTAAAGAGCCATGATTGCCATATCCTCATTCAACACATCCTTCCTATTAGTATGCGCAGCTTTCTAAATAAGGATATTTATATAACATTGTTTGAGTTAGGCTCTATTTTCCAAGACCTCTGCTCGAGAATATAGAGACACGATGATTTGAAGAAATTGGAGGAGCGGATAGTTTTATTATTGTGCAAGCTAGAGAGGATTTGTCCTCCTGCTTTCTTTGATATAAAGGTTCATCTGTCGGTTCACTTACCGCGCAAGGCCATACTTGGTGGACCGGTGCAATATCGGTGGATGTACTCGATAGAAAGGTAATAGTTAATCACCATTGATTAATTATTTATTTATTAGTGCAATTGCCTTACATTGAAAATCATAATTGTTATCATTGGTTGTTTAAAGGTTTTTGAAGACCCTAAAAGGGTATGTTCGCAACCAAGCTCGGCCATAAGGTTCGATCGTTAAGACTTACATTGTCAAAGAGTTTTTGTTCAATGTATTTAAGACAGACTGGTCGAGTTGAACATTATGATGATGGTGGCGAATGTCGCCCGAGGATGTCAGTATTCACCCAAACTATCCATTCAATCGGATTGATGGCAAGGGCACATGATTCTTCACAGGCAGAGCGTGACATGGCTCATTAGTTTGTGCTGAATAATACCCCTAATGTGGAGCCGTATCTACAGTATATACCTCAATCTAACCATATTTATGCATTGCTTGTTAACTCTTTGATTTATTATCTACTTTTACTTATTCACTAAAAGTTGCCTTGAGTAGGGTACACAAGAATTTAGTACAAAATCAGTACGGTGGAGAAATCGGGCATGTACAACGAAAAGAATTTGCCAAATGGTTCAAATAACATGTAAGACATATAAAATATTATCATTTTAATTGCTATACATTATTGGATTATACTTCAAATGACATTAGTGTAATGCATTTGTCTTAATATGCTTATGTAGATGAATCAATTGCAAACTAGTGGGTCAGCTGAAGCTACTGATGAAATTTGGTCATTAGCAAATGGCCCTAGATCACTAGTGAATTTGTTTCAGGGGTGTGATTGCAATGGTGTCTGATATCACACTAAAGACAGTAAAAATTGCCATAGAAGTCAGAGTAGTGGCTTGGTTGTGAATGGGCAATACGAAGGAGAGAAACATGACCACTATGGATACATCCGCAAAATCTGTGAATTGTCCTATTTGCATGAGGGTAAAGTGGTTTTGTTTGAATGTGAATGGTACAACACTTCGACCAAGCACAAAAAAAACATCGAAAAACATGTTACAAGCATTGATATCACGGGTCGTTGGTGTAAAGATGATCCATTTGTCCTACCAAGTCGGTGACACAAGTCTTCTACGTCAATGACACCATTAGAGAAAAAATTGGAGAGTTATAGAACGGGTCAAGCCTTGGAGAGTATGGGATGTAACCACTAAGCGAGATGACGATGACGATGATAATGCACCTAATGATGCATTTCAGCAGGACCAAATGACATTTGTTGTCTCAGTCATCGTCGATGGTACTGGTGTCCAATACTGTAAGGATGATATAGATCCCGAGATTGTTCTCAGTGATGAGTCAGAAGACAAGGAGGGCCAAGACAAAGATGAAACACTGGCGGAGTATGAAGATGAAGAACACAATGATATACTTAGTCAATTTGACTCTGACATGGAATATGACATGTAGTGTTTGTTTCAGGTTTTGCACATGTAATGATTAAGTAACTTAATAAAAATCTCACCTTAAAGAATGACACTGTCTTCAATTTCGTTTTCTCTTGTGCTTTGTTCATATATGGATAAAACATTTATATATTTTACGTTTTATGCTTATTTATATATATCATAGTTGTAAACGATGGCAAACGGAGGGAAAAAATGGGTTAAACCAGGAGAGCTGTCCTGTCACATGCAAGCATTCAATTATTTATTAACGAGAAAAAAGAGAATTAAGCAGAATACAGATAAACTTGTATCTCTAGGGCTTTCGTCGATTGCACGTGCTATATTTGGTTCAACTAAAGGGACAAACGAGAATAGAAAGATAAAGGTTAGTGGGAATCATAACGAAGAGTACTACAATCCCCGACAAGATGATGATATAGATGATGAGACATCTTTGTCAGAATCGGATGAGGTAATCTTTCTGTGAATGTCTATGACATGCACTTTAAAATATTAGTTTTTGCGTGCAGCCCTCTTGTAATTGTATGTTTTTTTATCCTTATTGTATCCGGGGTACAGGATTCAATTCAGTCCTTCTGTAACAACATTCTATTCTCCGGCCGATTGGGTCTGATGTCTGACCGATCGAACACTTCCAGAACAAAAAATCTGACCGATCGGGCTTCAGAATCGACCAGTAGGCCCTAAAGCACTCTGCTTCAGGAGATTGAGCCTGTAACTGAAACCTCTTAGTGCTCATTCCCATCCTTCTACCTTTAACACAAACAAAGGAACTTTTTAGGCTATATTCCCGGGCCCCGTGACTTGTGATTTATGTAAAGAAAGTCTTTCAAGAGACCATCAATAAAAGGTAAGTATAAAATGGACCTTATAGAGCCTTCACATTAGAATGTTAGTAACCCTTAACTTGCCCAATGGAACACGAGAATAGCATGATTAGTCTTGAAGGCCGTGACTCATTCATGTGTGTTGTCTAGTGTTAAGCACCTCCTCATGGGTGTTGGTTTAAGGGACTTCGATGCACTTTTCTGATACAATGCAACACTGGCGAAAGATAACTGTGTATCGGATAATTTAAAACTACATCATCATGCACGATTAGAAACACTGGATAACTAAATTAGGGTTGGCTAGTAAATTCTCTTGATTCAAGCAAATTGAGTTGCATGGCATTTTGAATGACAATTATTGCCCTCCACTCCTATGCACACACTCATGTATGGAATGAATATTCATCGTTATGCTTACATTCGATTTGTTTGATATGTTTGTTTATTGCTATTAACTTGAGTATTGTATGAGTTGATTGTACAGTAACATTCTTAATATGAGATGCATGGTTTATTCAAGTTTAAGTATATGATTGATTCCATATGGTCAGGCACTACTCAGCCTCAGCTTTAGGATATCCGACAGGGTTGACTTTGGTGTAGTATGTATGGTACCACTGCAGTGTGTTTATGTCTTAGGGCTTCTAAACCTCACAAACCCGATACTTATTCGTACCTTGGCCCGGTTGATGGCATTCTCAGTAAGTAAGATCCTAATAGGGAGCATATGGCAAATGTAGCAGCCACCTAGTTAAGTACAAGACATGTATACATTGATTTTGAGAGCATACTCCATTTGCTTGCACAACTTGCCTAGTATACGAACTTGGAACTCTATGAATTATCAATTGTTTTTATTTAGCTAGATACAACATGCGTTAACTTATTGTTGCTTATACTTTGCTGAATCGTTGTATTCATGAGTTGCCCTTGGTGTTACAAGCTTAGGTCCCGCTACCGACCCCTCGTCGGTTAGCCAGACTCCAAGGGAGACCGTAGACACCCCGTCAGGGCTCGAGGAGTACATGTGATCACTTCGTTGGAGAGTGACATTGACATGCATATGGGTCTTCCTTGATGTGTCCTTGATGTGATTGGGGCTGTGTTGTGGTTGATTTTGTATCTGGGTCTTACTTGGACCTTATCCAGTTTGTCTCCTATCTCCATTTTGTATATCTTGTACTTCATGTAATTTTTTGTAGATGTGATTTTGTTTTCGTGTATCTTCTCTTGTTATGTTATGCACTGATACCTACAGCTTTCACGTACATGGTATTGGCACATGTGAAATTTTCCTTGTGCGTGTACATTTAGACAAGGTCTACGTGTGGGCGAACAGAAGTACATGTGTCACTGATTAGGTTAACCTTAATCCCCGAATCCCTAGGCTCAGGTTGTGACACTTCGACTAAGCCGTACTCAACCCGTGGCTAAATCGTAGAACAATCACAGTCCAGCCGTAAGAAAAAACACGGTTAAACTGTGGCTCATCGTATTTGCGAAAGAAATTATGAGGAACCATGGCTAAGCCGTAGTGCATAATACGGCTAAGCCGTAGGTCACCCATGGCTAAGCCGTGAGGTCACTGAAAATTAAGGAGAAAGGTAGGTATTATTCAGAGACCTTATAGGGCCTTTGTTTTGAAATTCAGGTACCTCTTAACTTGTCTAATGAAATACAATGGTCTTGAGAACTGTGATTCATTCATGTGTGTTGTCCAGTTGTTAAGCACCTCCCAATGGGTGTTGGTTTAAGGGACTCCAATATACATTTCCGATACAATGTAACACCAAAAGATAGACAACTGTATATCGGATAACTTAAAATTACAAAATCATGCACTGTTAGAAACAATAGATGACTAGAGTAGGGTTGGTTAGTAAATTGCCTTGATTCTATTAACTTAAATGGCATGCCATATTGGACGACGGTTATTGTCCTCCACTTTTATGCATGGAATTGAATGATTATCGTATGTCCTTCCAGTACAATATGTATTGGATCTACTTGATATGTCCTTGGTATTTTTGATATTCACTATACCTTGACTATTGACATTGACATAAGTATGAATGTCTAACACGAATGAATTAAACGTATACGATTTGGTGTTGTTCTTATTCCTTGAATGAATTGCATGTTTTACTCAAGTTCAAGTATATGTTTGGTTCAAAATGGTCATGCACTACTCAGCCTCAGCCTTATGAAACCCAGCGTGGTTGACTTTGGTGTAGCATGCTTATTGCCACTGTAGTGTGTTCATGTTTTGGTGCTTTCGGACCCTAGGAAACCAGAGATCCATTCGTATCCTAGCCTAGTCGATGGTGTTCTCCACGCATAAATCCTTAAAGGGAGGATATGGCAAACATAGTAGACACCTAGTACAGTATTTCTGTTAATTGAATCTTATGGCATGCTTTATTCAATTGCATAATATGCCTAGTTCACTAAATTGCAAATCTATTGGATCTCATGTTAGCGATTCTTGTAGACACAGCACGTGTTACCTTATTGTTGCTTATGTTTTGCTGAATCGTTGTATTCCATGGTTGTCCTTGGTTTTGCAGGCTTAGATCCCATGTCCGATCGCTCACCGGTTGACAAGATTGCAGAAGCGATCTAGAGGCCTCTTCAGGACTTGATGAGTGGATTTGATCACTCCACCCCCAGAGAGTGACATGGTTTAGCATAGGCCTCATTTTGATCTATGGGCTACATTTTGTTATGTACTGGAGTATACCTCCTTATTTTTGTATATTATAAAAACTTCCTTTTTACTTTTGTAGAGACATAATTCCTTTTCATGTTATCTTATAAATAAGGTTTTTCTATTTAGTGTGTCATTTGAATTATGTGATGATACTTGACAGCTTCCGCGTACAATGGTTTTGCATGTGCGATTTTCCTTTATGTGTGTGCACTTGGATTGGGTCTAGTTGTGTATACACGGGAGTACGTGTGTCATGATTAAGTTTAAACTAATCACCGATTCTTGGACTAGAGTCGTGATAGGTAAAGTCGAAGTAGGCTCAAGAGAGTCGAGCCAAGCTGCCATACAATCATACTAGTGGCTCCAGGTCATTTACATCAAAGATGTCTCTGATGGTACTAATTATATTCATATGAAGAAACTTAATTAAGTTTTTGAATTCATCAATATGTGGGTTCATATCTAATACAAGTTAGTTTCAAATGACAGAAGGCACAAAATGGAGGTCAGGCGCCACCTATTACTCAGTTCTTCCACAACACCCACTATAGGCAAAAGAGTAATTCGTGGGTAAATGACATGGCTTAGCAGAGACATTTATGTTTGCTCTTCGATTCAATTTTGATCAATAATGTCACAAAAGCATTCTAAATCCCTTATTGATTTAAATGGCAGGAGGCATTGGTGTAGCGGACTGAGGAGCAGTTGCAGCCCTCTGTCACAGCTCCAATGACTAAGGGACAAATTGCTGTTGATGTGCTTGTGAAGAGGTCGGGTTACTTGAATGGATATGGTATATACATGAGGACCTCTTCATCTTCCACATAGTTCGAGCGCAGCATCTTAAGGTGATCGCCCTGTGTGAGCAGCTAGCTGAGTAGGCTAGGGGTAGGCTCAACAGGACAGGGGCAAGCTGAGCAGGACAAGAGGTTCGCTGCACTTGAGGCCCTCGTTTAACAGCTGGCAGTTGCGGCAGGGATATATTCGACGATCTACTTTAATATATCTAGAGGGACCAGTTATGCTGGTGATGGCATAGCTACTGGAAAGCATGATGGAACCCCTTGGTTAGTATATTATTCTCTTGAAATTTTAACATAATAACTCGTTGAAATTTATAAACACTGAAAATGTAGGATTTTCAACACCTACGATTAGACATACGGCCCTCGAAACCGGTCAAAATGGGAAACGGCCTTTGAAACCACCTACTGGGGGGTAAAAAATGGGAAACGGCCCTGGAAAAATAAAAAACCGGCACAAGCACTTCATTTGAGGGTAAAGTAACTTGTAGGAACTGACGGTCCACAAATTAGACTCCTAGTTAAAGAATTGAAAGCAAAACCTATGATTTCCAAGATTTATTCTCGAAAACTACCCACTAGGGGGTCAAAAATAGGAAACAACTTTGAAAAAATAAAAAACCAGCATGAGCACTTTGCTTGAGGTTAGAGTAACTTGCAGGAATTGACAGTCCATAAATCGGACTCCTGGTTAGAGAATTGGAAGAAAAAATCTACGATTTCCAAGACTTAGGCTCGAAACTACCAATCGGAGGGTCAAAAATGGGAAATGGCCCCGGAAAAATAAAAAATCAGCACACGCATTTCGCTCGAGGGTAGAATAACTTAGAGGAACTGACGGTCCACAAATCGGACTCTCGGTTAGAGAATTGGAAGCAAAAACATACGATTTCCAAGACTTAGGCTCAAAAACTGTCCATCGGGGGGTCAAAAAAGGGAAATGGCCTTGGAAAAATAAAAAATTGGTATTATTTTTTTGCTCGATGGTACAGTAACTTGTAGGAACTGACAGCCCGCAAATCGGACTTCCGGTTAGAGAATTAGAAGCAAAAACCTATGATTTTCCAAGACCTAGGCTTGAAAACTGCCCACGGGGGGGGGGCATAAAAAACGGTAAACGGCCCCAGAAAAATTGAAAACCGGCACGAGCTCTTCGCTTGAGGGTAGAGTAACTTATAGGAACTGATGGTCCGCAAATCGGACTCCCGATCAGAGAATTGGAAGCAAAAACCTACGATTTCCAAGACTTAGGCTCGAAACCCGCCCACCAGGGGGGGGTCAAAAATGTGAAACGGCCCCAGAAAAATAAAAAACTGACACTAGCACTTCGCTCGATGGTAGAGTAATTTGTAGAAATTGACGGTCCACAAATAAGACTCCTAGTTAGAGAGTTGGAAGCAAAAACCTACGATTTCCTAGACTTAGGCTCTAAAACCGCCCACTGGGGGGTAAAAAATGGGAAACGGCCCCGGAAAAATAAAAAACCACACGAGCACTTCGTTGGATGGTAGAGTAACTTGTAGGAACTGACGGTTCACAAATTGAACTCCCAGTTAGGGAATTGACCTAAAAAAGTTGGATTCCGAAGACTTAAGCTTGAACATAGGCCGCCGGAGGTCCAAAACGGGGGATGGCCATCGAGCGGCCTGGAAATCGGCACGATTACCACGCTCGAGGCAAAAGTAACTTGTATAAATTGACAGCTCATGAACCAGACTCCCGGTTAACGAATTAGACACAATAACCGCTTAATTCTCAACACTTAGGTCGGAAAACAAGCGGCCAAAAAACTTAGGAAAATATTATTATATATATGTTTATCTTACATTTGTAATTTAATTCATTGAAAAGGTTCTAACGTTATTTTTGTCATTATAGATTGATGGACGATTTGGGTTTGGTTGTAGACTTAGAGGGGTGTTTTATTTTCATTTTAGTCTATTTGTATTTGTATATTGGATATTTATGTGAGACTGTATTATTATTATATTTGTTAAATGAGATGAATGACTTGACGAAAAATGGTGATGGTTGTTTGTTTATTTAGCAATTCTTGTATGAATGGATTTCTTATGTTAAATACAGGTACATAAATAGGTTTACATTTGATATAGGTGTATAAACAGGTTTATTGGAAGACTATAATGAAAAAACAATTATTATATTTAAAAAAACAACCTTTTGCTGACGAAAAATGATATTTACAGACGTTTTTTAATGCCGGCAAAAGTAAAATAATGTTTTAAAAAATAAATCATTTGCCGACAGTGTATAACGTAGGCAAAATGATATTGTAAATTTTATAAATAGGGATAAATCTTACTGATGTTAAAAAACATCGGTAAAATGAAAAAAATGAAATATAAAAATGAATGATTTTACCGATGTTAGAAAACGTCGGAAAAAGTAAAATAAAAAATAAAAAAAACTAGAATTAATTTTTTGACGTTTTTTTAATGTCGGCAAAATAGAATTTTAAAATTTTGTGTATTTTTTTACCGACGTTTTAAAATGTCAGTAAAATGAGATTTTAAAATTTTAAAAGTATGAAAATCAAAATGAAAAAAATGAATTAGTTTATCAACGTTAAAAATCTTTTGTAAAAGTGAATTTAAAATTGAAAAATAGATGAAATGAATTGTGCCGACGTTTTTTAAGCGTCGGTAATTGTCCAATTTAAAATGTAAAAAATACAAAAAAATTTTACCGACATTAAAAAATCATTAGTAAAAGTAAAATTAAAATTAAATAAATTTTGCTGACATTTATTAGCATCGGAAAATGTCTAATTTATCTCAGTAAATATTTTTTTCGCCGATGAAATCTTTTTCCATTGGTAAATATTGTTGCTAGTTATTATATATATTAATATGCAATAAATATATTTAAAAAATCATACGTTTCGGCTGTAGCCCGACCCTAGCTCTCGTAAGTAGCACAAGGGATTCGATATTATAGGTTTGCCATTAGCTCTAAAGCGTTTTAGCTCCCCCTTTACGCAACGTCGTCTGGTCCTTTGGCAGCCCTTGCCCCGCCCCCTATTGCTATTTATTTTGCCAAATAGAAGGGGTGTCCCTTCAATCCCTCCAAGAAAAGAATAGGAATCAGAGAAAGAAACGGAAAGAGAGGAAGAGAGGAGGCCGTGGCTGTCGTCATTGGTCTGCTTTTGTGTCTCCGTATCTTTCTATCTCACCAGGCATATCTCCAAATTTTTTGTTGTTGAAGCTTTTGCTTTCTTCATCATTCTCTTATTGGATCTGTTATGTTGATTTTCTAGGGTTTCTGAATTGTTTGCATTTGGATTAGGAGGTTGAGGCAGAAGAAGAAGAAAAAGAATGTCTTCTACCAGCGCCGCACGAAAACTGCTATAAACTGCTTTGAGAAGAGTATTCCAGATAAAAAGGTTGAAGAGCAAAGGAAGAATCAGGGACGAAGCAGAATGAGATTGAGAAGGAAACTAGAACAAGAAGAATCAAGAATGAAAGAGAAGGAAGAGAAAGAGAAAATCCGCACTTAAGAGGAATTCTGTAACTTTTATTTTTCTTCTTCAATACACTTCCTATTTGTACATTTAACTCCTGAATTGAGAATAACAGCAGCCAGTTACAACAACTCAACATTGCACCTGACTCAGTTATGACATCTCAGCATTGCAATTGACTTTTGTTAACAACTGACTAACAAACTCCCTAACTGATTAACCTCCTGGTTAACCCACTGACTCATAGCTAGTGTAATGCAAATCTCTGCTAATTCTAACTGTTACATATCATTCCCCCACCCTTTAAGAACCCTTGTCCCCAAGGTTGAATAAAGGGAAACGTTGCTGAAGATCAAATGCAAACTCCCAGGTAGCATCCGCTGGTGATGAATTTGTCCAATGAACTAGGACCTGTGTAGCAACCCGATTCCCTCTCTTCACCATTCTTCTATCCAAAATTGCTTGAGGCACATAAGTGTGAGATGAAAAGATGGAATCTGGCACAGGAAAGAATTGGTCAGTTTGTGAAGCCTTCTTTAGCTGAGATATATGAAATGTGTGATGTACTTGAGCTGATGGAGGCAATGCCAACTGATAAGCTACTGCACCCACTTTATCAATAATTCGAAAAGGTCCAAAGTACTTCGGAGCTAATTTCTAGGAGCTCCTATGATGTACTAAGGTCTGAACATAGGGCTGAAGCTTAAGATAAACCCAATCCCCAATTTGAAATTGCCTTTCAGTTCTATGCTTGTCAGCTAGCTGCTTCATTCTGTTCTGAGCTCTCAGCAAGTGATGCTTGAGTAATTGTATCATTGCTTCTCTGTCTTGCAAGTAAACATCAACAGCTGCTACGGCTGAATCCTTAGGAAAATATGGAATATGCAGTGTTGGAGGATAACCATACAAAGCTTCGAAAGGGGTAAGATGAGTAGAAGTATGGTAATTGGTATTGTACAAAAATTCAGCCAAGGGTAACCATTGTGACCAAGTTGAAGGTGAACCACCTACCATACATCTCAGATATGTTTCCAAACACTTGTTGACTACCTCAGTTTGTCCATCAGTCTAAGGATGATAGGCAGTAGAAAGATTTAAAGAAACTCCTTGTAGTTTAAAGAGCTCCTGCCAAAAGTTACTAAGGAAAATGGGATCTCTGTCACTAACTATAGAACCAGGAAGCCCATGTAGCTTATAAATGTTGTCTAAAAAGACTTGTGCTACTGTACAAGCTGTGTATGGATGGGACAAAGCCATGAAATGGGCATATTTAGTAAGCCTATCCACCACCACCATAATCACTTGTTTCCCTTGAGGTTTAGGCAACCCTTCAATGAAATCCATACTAATATCAGTGAAAATTCCCTCAGGAATAAGAAGAGGTTGTAGAAGGCCAGGAGTGGTTACATTTTTTGATTTATTTTGCTGACAAATTCTGCAGTCCCTTATGAAATTTCTAACATGCTTCCATAACCCTTTCCAGTAGATAATAGCAAAAATCTTCTTGGCTGTAACCTGTACCCCAGAATGGCCTCCCACTGCACTACTGTGAAATAAACTTATAATATTCCTTTGTAACTCCTTATCCTTACCCACCATAAGCTTTCCTTTCCTTCTTAATTGATTGTTTACCCAAGAGTACTTAGAAGAAGCTTCAGGATTAGCCTGCAACTTGGCAATAAGGTGCTACAGATGAGAATCAATCCTCTAACTGGCTTTAATTTGCTGGAAAAGATCTGAGGATATGGTGGATAAAGCCATTAGTGTAAGGTCATGGCTTTTGACTCTTGATAGAGCATCTGCCACCACATTTCCATTCCCCTTCTTGTACCTTATTTCATAATCATACTCCATTAATTTTGCCAACCAAGTCAACTGACTAGGTGTTATTACCCTTTGTTCTAGAAGGTATTTAAGACTTTGGTGATCTGTCTTAATGATGAAGTGTCTTCCCATTAAGTAATGGTGCCACTTTTTTACAGCATACAGAATTGCAAACATTTCCTTCTCATATACAGACAATGATTGATGTTTGGGTGACAGAACCTTACTGATAAATGCCAATGGATGCCCTTGCTGTATCAATACTGCTCCAATACCTGTACCAGAAGCATCAGTCTCCACAATGAATTCCTTAGTAAAATCAGGTAGTGCTAATACAAGAGCTGAGACCATAGCTTGTTTAAGGGCTTCAAAGGCTGTAGCAGCTACCGCCGTCCACTCAAATGAATCCCTTTTTAATAATGCTGTGAGTGGTTGAGAGATTTTACCATAATCCCTTACAAACCTCCTGTAATACCCTGTCAGCCCCAAGAATCCTCTTAGTTGCTTCACAGTTTTCGGCACAGGCCAGTCTTGAACAGCCTGGATCTTCTTAGGATCAGTAGAAACTCCTTCAGAGGATATGTAATGGCCGAGGTACTCAACCTTGTTGCCCCCAAAATTGCATTTACTTCTCTTGGCAAATAGAGTATGATTTCTAAGCACCAAGAAAGTCTGTCTCAAATGCTGTAAATGATCTTCAATGCTGCTGCTATACACAAGGATGTCATCGAAGAATACCAATATAAACTTTCTCAACAAAGGTCTGAAGTTATCATTCATTAGACTTTGAAAGGTTGAGGGTGCATTAAGCCAAATGGCATCACCAAAAACTCATAATGGCCATCATGAGTCCTAAATGCTGTTTTGTGTACATCTGGAGGGTGCATTCTAATTTGGTGATAACCTGATCGGAGGTCAATTATGGAGAAAATACAGGAACCATGTAGCTCATCCAATAACTCCTCAATCACAGGAATGGGAAATTTGTCCTTGATAGTAAGTTTATTCAGTCTCCTGAAATCTATACACATCCTCCAAGTTTGATCCTTCTTCTTAACCAGTACCACAGGTGATGAGAAAGGACTGGTACTTGGTTGAATTACCCCAGATTCCAACATTTCTTTTGTCATCTGTTCTATGATATCCTTCTGCATATTAGCATGCCTATAAGGCTTGATATTCATAGGTTGTGAACCCTCTTTGAAGGGAATTCTGTGATCATGTGCCCTATGAGGTGGTAGGCCTTTGGGTTCATTGAATATATCTGAGAATGCCTGAAGTAAAACCTTCAATGAAGGCTGAGCACCCTCAATAAGATTCCCAGTAACCTTTTCCTTACTTGCAGCTCCAACACTACTCTCATCTACATCTCTCTCTTTACCAGATTGTGAGGAAACCACCACATTAGCTTGCAAATTGTATAATTGAACCCCAGCTAATTGTGGTGTCTTCGATAGCAATTTGCTTAATTGCTTATAAGAAATAGCCTGCACTTCTTTCTCCGATTTCCCTGTTAGCACACATTCTTTTCCTTCTACTGTAAATTTCATTTTTAACTCCTTGAAATTCCACATGATATCCCCTAGAGTTGCTAACCATTGAATTCCCAAAACAATGTCATAATTGTCTAAAGGAAGGATAAACATATCGGCAATATACTCATTTCCTTGCATTCTCCGGTGGAATCCCTTGCACATATCATTACAAAGGATCTCACTTCCATTAGCTGTCACTACTCTTATTGGGCTTATGTTAACTAATTTGCACCCCAACTTTTTTGCCATGCTTCTATCCAAGAAATTATGAGTACTGCCAGAGTCTATCAAAATGTACACCACTCTCTTGTTTACCATACCAGTAACTCTCATGGTTTGAAAACTGAGCGTACCTGTGAGAGCATGGATTGAGAGTTAAGGGACAATTTCTTCTGCTGTGATCTCAAAAAAGCCTTCCTCTTCTTCTAATTGTTCTTCTATATCACCTTGGATTTCTATCATGAACAACTGCTTCTTCTTGCATCTGTGGCCAGGAACAAATTTTTCATCACACCAGAAACATAGTCCTTTAGCTCTTCTATCATCCATCTCCTTGCTTGTGAGAGTTTTAGTAGATTTAGGTTGTGAGTTGAAGTTCTTGTTATTGGCAAGATATGGTAATGGCAGTATACCAAACTGGGTTTGAAATGGTTTTGGGGTAATTAAAGGCAATGTTGAGGCTGATTTTGGGTTGTAATAACAAGGAAGGTCTAGATGTAGGTGACAATGAGGGTTTTGGTGACAATGAGGATTTTGGCCAATAAGGTGGCTTCTTGTAATTTGGCTAATGAATAAGCATCCTGCAAAGATCTAGGATTAAACATTCTTACCGGTAGTTGGATCTCTTCTTTCAAACCCCCCAAGAAACAGCTTACAGCATATTCCTCACTCAGTTTCACCCTATTCAAGAGCTGATTAGATTCGTCCAAGTAATCTTGCAATGGTCCTTGTTGCCTCAGATTTTTGAGGTCTGACATTGGATCAGCATAGGCCATTTCACCAAACCGTGCACTAATGGCTTGGACATAGTCTCCCACATCATTACTCCCCCGTTGCTTCTTGTCTTCATAAAGATTCGGTGCCATTGTAAGGCTTTTCCTTCTAAGTGAATGGCAGCTAATTTCACCTTTACTTCTTCAGGTGTAGCATCCACCTCAAAGTATTGGTCACATTTATATAACCAATCCATAAGATCATTTCCATTGAACCTTGGAAATTCAACCCTTGAGAGTTTGGTAGCAGTCTGAATCCTCATTGAAACCCCATTTGTTGCTGCAACATTTTGTGCTTGACTCCTCAGCTCATGATGTTGCAGGTTGAGTCCATTAATCAAAGCCTTGATCTCTGCAATGGCTTTATCATGTCTCTGTTCATTATCCTTGATTAAGGACTCCAACTTTTTGTAATCTTGTGAACGTGTACCTTCAGCCATGTTGCCAAGATCGTGCTTTGATACCACTTTCTATAAACTGCTTTGAGAAGAGTATTCCAGATAAAAAGGTTGAAGAGCAAAGGAAGAATCAGGGAAGAAGCAGAATGAGATTGAGAAGGAAACCAGAACAGGAAGAATCAGGAATGAAAGAGAAGGAAGAGAAAGAGAAAATCTGCACTCAAGAGGAATTCTGTAACTTTTATTTTTCTTCTTCAATACACTTCCTGTTTGTACATTTATACTCCTGAATTGAGAATAACAGCAGCCAGTTACAACAACTCAACATTGCACCTGACTCAGTTATGACATCTCAGCATTGCAACTGACTTTTGTTAACAACTGACTAACAAACTCCCTAACTGATTAACCTCCTGGTTAACCCACTGACTCATAGCTAGTGTAATGCAAATCTCTGTTAATTCTAACTGTTACATATCAAAAACGGGATTCCTCCATTCCAGATCGAGATCAGGGGGAGATTGTGGCTCGATTCATTCTCGAGAAGCATGTGTTGATTTTTGCACTTCTAAGTCTGGTGTGGCTCATTGGCAAGTTGACTGGGAAACTTGACCACATCCCAGAACAATTTATAACGGAGCAGGTGAAGAATGAGACTGAAAGTTTAAGGGAGTTGATGATGATAAAATCTGCATTCTTTGAGCTGAAGAGTCTGGAAGAGAGGCTCAATAACTGTCTTGTGGACATGTATTTGGCTCAACTTAAGGACACCAAGTCCAGTTTCTTTGATGCTGAAAAGGAGGATGTTGTTGTTGACAAGGATGATGCTGATGGGCTTGGAAGGATGGATTATGGGCTGGATTCTGGTGATGCAAGAGTTGTTACTCACTCAGAGACTTTAGATATGGAGACTATAACTCAAAAAAAGGTCCATCTCCTGGCACAGAAGATGTTGGAGCCAAGTTTTGGAGAGCCTGGTGAGTGTTTTGCCTTGAAAGTAAGCAGAGGGTTTGCGGAGATTGGGCTGAGGACAGCTATCATTCCAGAGGCTGTTTCTTTAGAACCTATTCCAGAGGTGATCTTCTTTTTCTTTCAAGTTAGCTTTTACTTGGCATGTACTGTTTTGCCTCTGATGTCAATTCTTTCTTTTGTTGATTCTTGGATTGTTGTCTTTATGAAACTGCTTTATTTGCCTCTAAGAAAGCTGATGTCATTGTTTTTGGTTTTTGGTTTTTTGTTTTATCATACAACACTCTCATGGTTTGCTTATTCATCATAGTTCTTTTATAATTCTTTTGAAACCATTGATAGTTTTCTTCTAATGTACTCATTCCCATCTCTACAATTCCTTAGTCCTATAAACTTGCCCCTTTAGTTGTAGTGACACTCAATGATTGCATAAAAATCCACTAGCTAGTCTGTTCTTGCCTTCTTGGGCCACCCTGCACTGATCTTATTTGCTTCACTATATTGCTCTACAGTTGCCGTTAGACATTGAAATCTATTAAATTCTGGTACTCAATCATTTCTTATTTCGGCTGGTTCCCAGAGTTCTAGCTCGCCGTTTATTTCCTCTTATTGATTTCTTTGTTAATGAGTGTACAGTGTACATTGCAGGAGTTCACCTCGGATATCCATTTTTAAGTTGTCGATGTTCAATACACATAACTAAGGAATCAACATGAGCCCTTGGTGTAATCCACACTCTCTTTGCGATGCCGATTGTCACCTAACATTGTTCTCGTCCACATTAGTATCCCTTCATATCGATGTAACAGTTAACTATGTCTTTATTATTCAATATTCATTAAATTAACTGCCCTGTCACCTTGTTGTGAGCCTTTTGGAGATCAATAAAAACCACATGCAAAATTTTCTCCTCCGTGACTTTTCTATGAGTTGTCTTAATTTGAAAATGGCTTCTGTAATAGATCTACCTAGCATACAACCAAGCTAATTCTCTCAATCATCTTACTCACATCATTAGACCAACCACATACACTCTTCTGAAGATTCATTATGCAACTTATAGGCATTATAGCTCGGTAACTTCACATTGTTGAAAGTCACTTTATTTTTAGAGAAGGGGACTGCGCTCTGATTTCTCCATTTGTTGAGCATTCATCCTGTATTCAAATTTTTATTGAACAATTTCGATCCTGTATTCAAATTTTTATTGAACAATTTGGTTAGCCAATCTATCCTAATATTGCCCATCAAAAACCAAGTATCTGTAGGTATTACCGTATGTGCCTTAGTGCTTATTTTTCTTCATTTTGGTTAGGGCACTTGTGACACGGTCCTGATTAATGGAATTGGACTGTCTTGGCCCCAAAAACTCACAAACCAAAAAATATTCAGAAAATTCAGATATACAGAAGCAAGGAAGAAAAATAAATCTGCACCAACCTGGACCTCAAATGCCACAAAAACACATCTCATTCCAAGCAGAAAAGTTTTAAATCCAACAAATGAAGAATGATGGTGACGTCAGCTCTAGATTTGGCAAAAGCTACCTAAGGCGCAAGAAGAAAATAAAGGATAAATCTTCTTTATGGTTGGATCAACCTTTCATGGGCTTGATCTATCATGATTAGGGAAATCCACCGTTGGATTGGCTTATTGAAGAAGATCCACTGTTGGATCTAGCATCCAGCAACCTGAAGGCCTCATGTGGCGGACCTATGGAGGGCTTCACACTGATGGACTGCAGGAGATGCGCAATTAAATATTTATCTAAAGAATTGAAAAGCATCAATGGGACCCATGGGAATCAAAGCTTGGAATTAAATAATAAAGAAGAGGGTCTAGGAGGGATTCACAACTTAAATCCTGTGCTTAGGGATTCGTGCACAAGCTTGCACATGAGTTGCCCTTTCCTACTCCACTAGCTCATATTTCTTTTAGATATTTATTTTCCTTATTTTCTTATTTATTTTGTAATGATGTTTTGGGATTAGATTTGGACCATCTATTTTTAGGGCTTTGTTTTGTCTTGTATAAACTCCATCGTTCTCTTTGAGAGAGGGTTAACGAATGGATGAATAAATGAACTTCTTCTTCCAAAAGGCTTCCTTGAGATCTCTCTTGTAGGTTTTTCTTTTTGCCCACAAAGGGGAGTTTGGTGCGAAGCCAAGGAAATTCATCACTTTCGTCTCTAGGTAATCTTCCCCATCGTCTCTTGTTAAGCCCATCTCAGATTTTCATGCCCAATGGAGATTTAGGTCTAGATCTCCAGATATTCTTCCCATCTAGTTATTTTCATAACCCATCTCAAATTTTCATACCGAAGTGGAAATATAGATCTAGATCTGTACACCCAATGTAAACCTAATCTAACCCCTTTCAACAGCCCTAATTCCAATCTATTTTATCAAACCTTTTTAAATGCCCTAACCAGACCTTCCTTCAAATCCTTAGGGGTCATTTGTTTTGTGTGAAAATGATTCACATGAATAAATGAATCACATGTGAATCAATTGCATATGCAAAAGACTCACATGTGATTCAAATTTCATTGTTTGTCAATTTCACTAGTTTACACATGTGAATTTAAAGTACATCAATGGTTATAAAGGTTTTCACAATTTTCTCCTAGGTTTTGAAGAATTATGATCTGAAATTTGACTACCTAGCTGTTCTCGGTATTTCAAAGATGATGAACGGTTCAGATCTTGAAAAGCGGCCCCACAGAGACCCAGATTTTAGATCTATGGTGTGAATTGATTGCCAAATATCTCACAATTTAGGACGAACCAACGGCTGAAATTTGATTTAAGAGCCATTTTGGATATTCTAAAAAAGATAGAAGGTTCAGATCTTAAAATAAAAGGCCAAATAAATTAAAAAAAACAAAAAAACCGGACTGGGCATTGTACACACTAAATCACGTCAGGCTGAAAGAGGGATATCAACGGTCATAAATGTTTGTCATTATTTTCTCACAGATCATGAGGATTCGTGATCTGAAACTTGACTTTCTAGCCGTTCTCACCATTTTAGAGCTAATGAATGGTTCGGATCTTGCAAAGGGGGCCCACAGAAATCCAGATTATAGATCTAATGGTCTGTATTGTTTGCCAAATATCTCACAATCTAGGACGATCCAACAGCTGAAATTTCGTCTGGCAGCCGTTTTTAGCCTTATGAACAATATTAACGGTTCAGATTATTGTTTTCGGTCCGGTAATAGTGAAAAAAATAAAAAACACGATAACCCCCATTTTGACGTCCGCGGCACTATAACAATGCGTAGTAACAGTGTTGTGCGTAAAGGATGACCATATGATGAGATGTGAAAGTGGAGACCCTTTTGTGAGTTGTTTTTCACATCATTTACATATGAGTTTTACACATGTGGATTGTATTCACACCAAACAAACGTGATTTATGCGAAATCGTTACCCACATGATTTATTTATATACGTAAATAGTCATAAACAAACGACCCCCTAGGAATCATGGATATCTACTTGAGTTGACAGATCCCTAGACAAAATTGGAGGTTCCTATTCTCCAACCGATCCATCCCTCAACTTCCTTGAGGGCCCAATTGTAGGGTTGTCACAAGGCTTGGATCATCCCATAATTAATTGGATTTAATTCACATGGAATGGTGTGATTGGCTTACAATTTATAAATTCATTATAATTGTTGATTTCTTCCACTAATCCCAAATTGCATCCTTTAGGTTAGTTTCTCATCCTGCATCAACTTGGTATCAAAGCTTAGGGTTGTCTAGGGATTGCATCTCATGCATTACATTAGTCGTTGTATGCCCACTAGGAGTAGTAAGGAACATCAGCCTCTAGTTTTCAGGATGGCAGGCACTTTTCATGCCAAAACCAGCCCTAACCAACCTGGTACATCCTTAGAACAATTGCAAACAATCATGGAGTAGTTGGCAATGCAAGTCAATGCCCTACTGACGTAGCTCCGAATCTCCGATTGAAGTGTAAATCAATCTCCTGAAGGATTGATTGGATCAAATACAGAGATGGATTAAGCCGCTAAAGCACCCTTACAAGAGGAGAAATACCATAACTGATAAATGTCAACGAGAATTTTAATTGATTGAAGTAATGATGTAGTCTAGGCCCCACAAGCAGCCCCTTTTCAAATTAGATTAGGATTATATTATTATTTTTAGTAGATTTCTAATTAAATTGTTATTAGGGAAGTTTCTATTAATAGCGTAACGTTTTCTTACCCATTAAGTTTGCTTTTACTATATATGGCATTGTAAGAAGAGATTCTCAGACTTGATTGATTAATAGAATTGGATATTATCCTTAAGTGGTGCGTCCTCGTGTGTGTTGAAGTTTTCTTGACGATTCGAAGTGTCCTTAGACACGTGCTTCGGCAATTCTATGTAAGCCCTAACCCTAGAGCCTGCATCAGTTTGGTATCAGAGATACACGATCCCTGTTCGTCGGCATGTTACCCACTCTCTCCTTTTCTTTCGATCCAGAAAATCCATCCTCACTCCCCACGTCTACCTCCTGCCATCTCTCTCCTAATGAAACTCATCCCTCATCACCGAGACTGCCCACATCCATCCTGGGCCACCGAACCCCTCTCCAACTTCGTTCCACCCTACTGCCGCCTTCCAAGCTAGTCGTAGAACCCAAATCTCGTCAACATCTACATTCTGAACTTTCTCAGAAACTGGACCAAACCCTAATCGTCAGTCGGCCAAACCCTCGCCACTGTCAGCCCTTTCGATGCACAACACTCCCATTATCATCCCCAACCATCCTCGTCACAAAGGAAGTCCTGTATGTTCACCACATTTATAGAGGCAATCTGAAGTAGACTCGAGTTCGAGGACGAACTCTTCTTTCAACCCGGGGAGGATGATGCAGTTTAGGCTCCACAAGCAGCCCCTCTTCAAATTAGATTAAGATTATATTATTTTTATTAGAAGATTTCTAATTAAATTGTTATTAGGGAAGTTTCTATTAATAGCATAGGGTTTTCTTATACAATAAGTTTGCTTTTACTATATATGGTATTGTAAGAAGAGATTCTCAGACTTGATTGATTAATAGAATTAGATATTATCCCTGGGAGGTGCGTCCTCGTGTGTGTTGAAGTCTTCTTGACAATTCGAAGCGTCCTTAGACACGTGCTTCGGCACCCCTACGTAAGCCCTAACCCTAGGGCCTGCATCAAGTAAGCATGCCAATTAAAATGAGAGCTCCTCTATATATAGGAGTGGATGTTTCTAAATAACCAAATATGCTAAAAATAAAAGAAGCAACTACTAAATCCTATTGAGCAACCACTAAATCACAATCCAGCATAAAATAGGAAATAAATCTTATTAATTAGAAACTAATTAAGATGGGGATCTCTGATCTTAAACAGATCATGGATCGTTTAATTTGACCCTTCACCTTACCTCACTCTGCAAGTAAAATTATCAAATAGGCCACGGGGGAGGGCCGAGGGGGACGTGACTTGCATCTCAACACCACACAATTCATGGAAGAAGCTAATGAAATAGTGACATTATATGCTTTACCAGGAAAGGAGGTATCTAAGATTCTTGAGTGACAGCTACCAAGATAGATGACACCATATTTGTCCCATAAGATTCTTGAGTACTACGTGTAAGGGCTGTTTTAAACGCTCAAACTGCTGGAGGTAGGGATTTCTGTAATTTGCAGAAATTCTGTGTCCAGAATTCAACAGCAGGCAAGCTGAACTTTGGGCTTAATTAAAGGGTCGACTAGAGCCCAACTGCACTAGGGGCCAGCACCTCATGGGTTAGTCAAGAGTGCACTACAAACTGGTGCAATCCATTCAGTAAATGGGAGAGCCACTGGGTCTCACGAGACACAATGTCCAAGCTATCCTGAATTTCCAGCCAAATAGAAGTTTCCTTTTCTCTGTTTCATTTCTCTCAAATAATTTAAATCAGCGTGGAAGTTATTATTCTTAGTTGAGAAAGTGTTGATTGAATTCTTGAGTTTTTTTTAGAGAATTTCTCCACAGTTTTAAATACATTATTGGTTGACTGCTATGAAATGAATGTCCAGAACTTAAAAAGCTTTGTTGAAACCCTCCATAGAATTGAATACAGGTCTCCTTTGGATTGAGATTTCCCTGCATCTATGGTCCATTTGAGGGTTTATTATTATTTTTTTCTTATTAAATTTCAACTTTTGATGTTGTAACACTCCAATCCTCTTTGAGCCGGTTTAGTGGCTCATTAGTGTGTTTTTATGTTGTTTATTTCTTTTGGACTTGGTTTTGGGTCATGGATAGGTAGTTGGGAAGTCTTTGACCCGGTATAGGTAGTTCTAAGCCCTTTTTCGTAATTTTGCTTTTGCTTTGAATGCATCATAATTGCATCATCTTGGTTTTAGCACGTGTATTTTGTTGAGCTCGTCAAATTCCGTAACTGTCTCAGACTCATTCGGAGTCAATCGGAGAAGTTAGACCCTCGTGTGACTTGTCTTGTAATTAGCTTAAACTCAGCGGACTTTGTTTTAAACTCCAAAGCTATATATGAGTCATCAGTCCAGATGTCTCATTTCCTTCGACGTTTGCATGCATATCTCTGGGCGAGCTCCATGTCCATACTCTCTTCTCTTTTCCTCTTCACTTCACTTCTCTTCCTTGATGATTGGGTTCCCATTGATTGGGTTCTCTCTCCCTCTTTCTCTGTCTGTGCTTTGAGGTAAGTGGGTTTTGATTTCTTCTTCTCCAATTGGATTCCTTCTCCAAGCTCTGCATCTCATACATCTCATGCATGTGTTGTTTCTTTGGTTTGCTTGGGTTTTAGTTGGATTGGAGCTTGAACTCAGTGGATTTGCCAAAGCTTTGAGGCAAGTATAAGTACAGGATTTGATAACACATATGGGCATATTGATTAATTGCTTTGATTTCTTATCCTTGCATGTTTGAGAGGTCTTACAGCCGAATCTTAAGGTTTTGGGATTCATTGAACTTGTTTTGCTAAGTTTCTGTACAAATTCCAGTTTCTGTAACTCAGCTCGATTTCGTTTATGTATTGGACGGCTAAGCCGTAACTTTGTACGGCTCAAACTCCAAAGGCTCGAAATTGGGAACTTTGTTCTACGGCTAGGCTACGGCTAAACCGTAGATTGTCCTACGGCTGAGCCGTAAGCTAGCCGTGACCCAGCTGTGAATTAATACTCTGATTAGTCGAAACTTTCCAGATACAGTATTCTTACGGTGTGGCTACGGCTAAGCCGTGGATTGGTCTACGTTTAAGCCGTATACTCAACCATAGCTCAGTCGTAAAAGGTATCAGATCAGAGGTGGAAGATGACCAGTTTAGCTGTGTTTTGAAGGGAACCACGATTAAGCCGTAGTGCAGGTTACGGCTAGGCCGTAAGATGTCTACGGCTAAGCCGTAGGTCACTCATGGCTAAACCGTAAGACCTGGAAAATCTGAAATTAAATTTAGGATAATGGTGTGACTCTGTAGGGTTAAATGACAGGTTGACCGCACATGTAGACCGGCCCAATGGATTCTTTGGACCGCATGAATAGTCTGTTAGGCTGTGACTTATTCATGTGAACGTTGATTTACTGTTAAGCACCTCCCCATGGGTGTTGGTTTAAGGGACTTCAGTGCACGTGATAATTACATGGCACCACTTTGATGGCAACGGTGGATTGAATAACTTAAAACTACACCAACATGCACGGTTAGTGACGGTGAACAACTAGAATAGAGTTGGCTCGTAATCAACCTTGATTCTGCGTTAATCTGAGATGCATTGCATATTGAGTACAGTTTTGTCCTCTGTTCTGCTGATCTATATCTATGCATTACGAGATCCTTTTGCTTTCGTTCTGTATATCTGCTTTATTCTTCGCTCTGTATGATGCTTTGATCTATGCTATGCGTTGACTTAATTCCGCTATGCTCTGTATTTCTCTGGCTTTGAACTCTCTGCTTTAGTGGGTATTCCCTGGTGGCTCTGCCCAGAGATTAATACGTGAAGATAAGATCCGGTCTTTGCCATCGGTGAGTCCAAAGCAGATAATCTCCTTTCTCCTTAGATTTGATTTGATTGATATCAGTCTGGCTCTACTCAGCCTCAGCCCTAGGATACCCAACGGGGTTGCCTCTGGCTTGGTTCTCTGTGCTTTGTATCGCTGTAACGTAGCTTTGTCTTGGGACCCCGGAACCCAGGAAACCGAGACCCACTTGTACCTTTGGCCAGGTCGGTGGTGTTCTCATCTATCTGCTCTGCTCTCTATATGAGAGAATATGGCCAACGTAGTAGCCACCTAGTTCAATATTTCTATGCTTTGATTCATTTATCATGCTTTACTTCTATGTACGATTTGCTTAGCATACTAAGATGAAACTCTGTATTTAATCTTTGTCATTATTCTATTTGATACTATGAGTGTTACGTCCCTGTCACTTATATTTGCTGGATCGTTGTATTCATTGTGTTGTCTGTGGTGTTACAGGCGCAGATCCCTTGCCCAGCTCCCCGGCGGCCGAAGAGGCTGCAGGGCAGAGCTTAGAGACACCCTCCGGCCTGGCAGAGTGGGCTTGATCGCCTCTGCCGAGTGCGTATCTGCATTTCATCATGGTTTTGGTTTTTAGAGATCTGTATTTTGTACTTTGGACTTTGTCACTCTTGTGGATATTTTGTATATCTTGATTTTAGTCTATTTTGGTGTGTATTCAGACTCGTCTTTGGTTTTTACCATGTATGTTATCTTCGTCTCTTCTTATTGTCGATTGGTTTTCCACTCGTTTTCTTTGTTTTGGCTTCCGCTATTGCTTTTGTTGTTTGCTATGATATCTACAGCTTCCGCGTATGCTTAGTCCGCACGTGTTGGATCCCTTGTGTGTGTGCATCTAGACGGGGTTTGGATGCACGTACATGGGAGTACGTGTGTCACTGGTTTGGATTTTCGCTAACCCCGATTTTCTGGGATCGGGTTGTGACAGATGTTTTTTAAGTTATCTTGGATTTTCTAGTTTGTTAGTCATTAACCACTTGATAGTCTCTCGAGGAGTTGGTTCTACCGAGAGGGTATATTGAACTGTATTGCCATTGCCTCTACTAGCTCGAGGTTTTAGTAGGAAAGGCTAGCCAAGGAAATTTAATATGGTATCAAAGCCAACCGGTTGCGAGTTCGAATTCCTGGAGGAACAACTCGATGCGAAAAAAATGTATGCTCTTCACCTGACGGGGAGCGTTGAGGACTGGGCTCCACCCAAGGGGGAATATTTTAAAGTATTTGCGCTGCTTCTACTAATGCCTCGAGGTTTTGGTAGGAATCGCTAGCTAAACAAATTTAATTCATTCGACATTCCAACAAACTAATCAAGACTGCTTTAATTATTTGAATAGGATAGAGCAACTATGGGCTGTGCCAATCCACTTGATTCTATGTTGATGGTTTAATTCCAACCAAAATGTTTGAATTACATTTGAGATGCAAAATGGAGTTTATCTAAATGTGTACCCAATTTGGGAGATTTAAACTTTTGCATTAACAGAGTGTAATGTTGGATATTCTCAATGGAGGTAGTCCATTTGGAAGGTTATTTAGATGTAATATATCAACATTCTTCAAGAAGAGTGGATTGTTTTTTGGTTTGTTTTTTTTCTTTTAGGATTAGTATTTATTCAGCCCACTTGTAATGCGGAACGGAATGGAGACGTGAGGCGGGTAATTTAGAAGATGGAGATACAGGGAAAAATTGGGCTCTCACCAAACTCAAGTCACAGGAGGCATTAGAAAATTGGACTGTCACCAAACTCTAGTTACAGGAGGCATTAGAGATTTCGAGGAGAACTCGAAGAAACTTGGGGAAGATCCCAAAACTTTTTCCTTGATCATCACTCAATAATTAAGCCAAATAGGCTTTACAATGCTTAAATAGAAAAAAGGAATAACCTAGGACTAATCTGGACCATCTAAACAAGTTGACGGTCAGGATTAAAACAACTTAAAGCAAATAAAACCCTAAATAAACTAGGATAGGTTGGCTGGGCCCAAAGACGGGTCGACCCATTGGGGACCATGGGTCTTTCCGTCTTTCCTGCATCAATTCTCCTTTTCTTGGCGAAAACTCGACCTCAAGTTTTATAAAAGTCCTCTAGGATCAAATATCAAGCGTAGAAAGCCTCAATGTGCTTTTTGGTCTTCGATCTCTTTGCATAACTTAAAGGCGGGAATTAATCTTTTTATCAAAGTAGAAAGGGATTGGAGGTATGGCTTCTGTTGATGCTTGACTTTAACATTGATGTGTGATCTGATCGTTAGATGTAGCAATTGTTGGTGTTGAAGCGGTAGATTATAGTCTTTAATTGTCAACAGTCTATCCTCAAAAATAAAATCAATGTGAGGGATATCAATGAGTTGCACAACTTTTTCAACACTAGCTTTTTCTTCGGTGGAGACAAGCTTTTCTGAATATGATCTACAGTCATATCCATTGGAGCTTCAGGTTGATTGTTAACCATATTCAAGTCTTTAAATTTACTCATTGCTGGGATCAGTTGATCATCATTTTCAACCTTCAAAATAACATCCTGTTCGACTGCTGATTTATTTTGCTTTTCAAGTAGTGGACTTATGATTAGATCCACGAGATGATGAGACTCCTTGTGGTTTTCTTCACTGTGTATTTCTTCTTGTTACTCTTGCACTGCTTGATCAACACCGTCTGAATTGATCATGGAATTATTTCTTTCTTGCTTTTGCTTCTCAATATCAGACTGAATATTCTCCACAGGTGGTTCCACAACATTGGATTTTTTCTTTTGCAACTTAGATTTTCGGAGGCGATAGCGTTTTATCAAACGTTCAACACGAATCGCTTCCCAAAATGCTTCATACATATTTTTACACTTCATGCAGTAGATGAGTTTTCTCCAAGGAGAGGAAAATTGATGCAAGACGGACCCATGGTCCCCCATGGGTCGACCTGTCTTTGTGCCTAGCCCACCTATCTTAGTTTATTTTGGGTTTTATTTACTTTAAGTTGTTTTAATAAGATGTTTTAATCGTGACCGTCAACTTGATTGGATGGTCCTTTGGATATCAGATCTGCTGAATAGAATGTGGAGCCAATACCCCCAGATCTGATATTGAGCATTTTGGCCTTATTTTCTATGAATCCTTTTCATTACAAATTAGAACCTTAAGTGTTGAAAGTTCTACCTTCCATTAGGATCCTACCCTTAGATCTGAGAATTACTATTGTAGAATCTGTTAAAAGGCTTGGATCTATGGCTGATTTATTTTTTGGAATTAATTAACTACTTTTAATTGGCATAATCTGAATCTTCTTTGTTAATTAATTTATTTCCTGATTGCATTGCATTGCATTGCATTAGATTAGATTTCACATTGTCCTGCATCAATTTTGGTATCAGAGCTTCAATCGGAAAAGGATGCGATGGGGTTTTGGGTGTCGGGATTTGGGCAAATGGGTTCTTGAGTTGTTTGAGGGTGATGTTGGCAAGGGTTAGGTTTGGCATTATTCGATTCGGTGACAGTGATTGGATCTGGGGACATTGGGGTTTAGAGATGTTGGGGCTTTTGGTGGATTTGGGGTTTTGAAGATGTAGATCTGAGGCCTGTGGTGATGATTGGCCTTTATGGGCTGATTTTTGGCAATGACGATGAATGCTGGCAAATATCCAAGGGCATGGAGATTGCTGAAACTTGAACCCAAGATGGATCGCTCTTCGGTTCTGATACCAAATAATGCAGAACGAAATGAAGACGCGGGGCGAGCAAGATAGAAGATGGAGATACAGGAAAAAATTGGGCTCTCACCAAACTCCAGTCACAGGAGGCATTAGAAAATTGGGCTCTCACCAAACTCCAATTACAGGAGGCGTTAGAGATTTCGAGGAGAACTCGAAGAAACTTGGGAAAGATCCCAAAACGTTTTCCTTAATCATCACTCAATAATTAAGCCAAATAGGCTTCACAATGCTTAAATAGAAAAAAGAAATAACCTAGGACTAATCTAGACCATCCAATGAAGTTGACGGTCACGATTAAAACATCTTATTAAAGTAACTTAAAGCAAATAGAACCATAAATAAATTAGGATAGGTGGGCTGGGCCCAAAGATGGGTCGACCCATTGGGGACCATTGGTCTGTCCTGCATCAACCTGCTTGTCTAATCCAAATTTTTTGCATGTTAAGTGACTTCGAGACCTGCTCAATAGATCTAAGTGAAGATTAATTTTTGCGTGATGCTTGACAATAGATTATGTACTTCCCATTCGTCATATAGATCATATCTCTGTTCTAGATCCTTAGTCATCCCAAAATAAGTTGAAAGGTATCCCTTGAAGCATGTTGCACCTAGCTCCCCCTTATTTTTATTATAGTCAATAGGAAGGGTGTGCAATATTGGTGTGAACACTTGCCTTTCTTCCTTCTAAGCAAGAAACATAGGGTGCTTAGATGCTCATGTTTCCTTAATTTCAACTTATTTGTCATCCCATCATAAACAATACTTTTCTTATGTTGCCCATTAATAAAAATAGTAGACCCAAACCCAAGAACAAATCTACCGTTCAGATCTAAGTACAATTCAGGGTGAGTTGACTTTGTTGGGTATATCCACATTTCATGAAAACCTAAAAAACAAAGCTCTATGTTCGTTTTTATCAGTGAATATAATCGATTCTCGGACCCAAGTATTTCAATTTTCCCTATCCTCTTTTCTGAATCACAGAAAGAATTCATTTTTTCTCTCCAAACTATTTGTTTTGAAATGAGATGACTAACGGTTTATGGATTTTGAATTTTTGTTTATGTACTGTATGCATACATTATTTACTTCATGCGTAGCATATGACTAAACACAAATTTTTATGTGCAAGTACCAGAGTGGTACTTGGGTACTCTAGGCCCTGGCTTGCCTAGCCTTATTTCCAGGACGGCTTGGAAAAAGCACTCCCAATCCAACAATAACTTGAGTGAATTGGATTTCTTTATCTTTTTTTTTTTCAGAGATTAGGCTAGGCAGGCTCTGGCTTGGCTTGACTCAAGTGACAAATGATTTATCCATTTCAACACCATGTAGTTCCATCTTTGCTTGAGTGAGCTCTTTTTCAACTACTAACAATTTCCGTAGTATATGAGTAAACACAATTTTTTGTGTGTTCAAGTACCTGGGTTACACTTGGGTACTCAAGTCCCATGTCTACCCTTATTTCCAGGATGGCTTGGAATAGTGAAGCACGTATCCAGGACACTTCGAACATCTCCAAGGAGACCATAAACGATGACATACCTAAAATGGCAAAACCCAAATTATATTAATCAACTCTGAATATTCTATGTGTACGATGTCATATAAATAAGAAAGAGAACTTAGAACCTAAGAAACCTAATTAAACTAGGAAACTAAATAATATAGGAAACTGAATCCTAATTACAACCAATTAAATAAAATAAAAATCAATGACATATAATTATTAAATAAAAAAGCGTAAATCTACTTTGGCCCTACAAGTGTGGCCATTGAGGGCTATTTGCATCAAAAAGGTAAGCCCAATCATTTAAAGAACTAAAGTGCATTAGGTACTTTTTTTAAGTGAAAATTAGCCAAAAGTCCCTCCGATGACACAAATCAAAGGCGTAGTCCACAGACATTACCTCTAAGGCTTGTAGTCTCTGCCGCCTAGACTTATTGTAGGCGGAGGTCCCTAATTGACCAGCTCATCTTTTTTCACGAATGATTTGCCAGCAACTACTTTTGTGTTTTGATTTCCACGACTTTGAAATTCCATAACTTTTGTTCATGATATCAATTTAAAAAAAAATAGTATATTTGGGACCTATTCATCAAGACCTTTCAAGCAACACCCATGTTGCATATGAAATTCTTAAAAAAAATGTCAAAATTAAACTGAATTTTACCTCAAAACAAAACTAAACAGTTTTTGGCAAAAAGTTTGAAAGGGGTAGACCAATCTAATCATCTTATTTTTTATTTAAATTTGAGGAATTTAAAGTTTAGCATGTAGTCTTTCATATCTCAGAATTTCCGGTCAAAACAATTTCGAGAAGTTGGTTAACCAAGCTTAAACATGCTGAATGTGTTGTGACTTTCTGATAATCACCCGTTGTGCGCATCCACGGAATCACAAGATCAAACACGAACAAACCACACACAAGAAGAGACACCGAGATTTACGTGGTTCACCCAAACCGGGCTACATCCACGGGCACAGGAGGACGAACATCTTCACTATGACAAGTAAAGCATACAAGAGATTCCCACACTCTCACCTCATCTCTCCTACGTGGTGTGGGAGCACCACGGGCAACTAATGCCGCCGCCGCAAGGTCTAGGGTTACAGACTATACAATATATAATCTCCGCTTTCTTGGCCACCAAGAAAGCCCCGGTACAATTACCAAAATACCCTTGACCTTAAACCAGTCCCTGGCTAACCCAGTGACTCATCCGGCTAAACCGGAATACAAGACATAAACCTAACAATCTCCACCTTGGCTTGAATTCAGAAAATCACAACAATTGGTATCAGAGCTGAGGTTGGTGTTCCTCGGGTTTCTGAGCGAGGTGGAGATCGCTCAGTTGGAGGTCGTGCGCATGAAGAAAGATCAGGTTCATGATTTCTGGTTATGCCACATCGGAGAAGAAGAAGACGAGATTGGGTTCTCCGGTCTCGCTAGATCGGAGGAAAAAGGATTCACATGTTTCGTTTCAAATCTCTCGGAGTGATTGCTGCGATTGTGATCTATCTGCTGGGACCGTGAAGAGCGAAAATCTGCGGGGACACACACGATAGGAGAAGAGGGAAAAATCAGGGTGGAAGAAGAAAACAGAAAGCAGAGAATCCGGAAGCAGAGAGAGAAATTGCAGAGAAATTTCTCGGTCTGATGCTGCGAAGAAGAGAAAAACCGAAAAAAAAAAAAAAAAAAACTGCCTGCAGTGCCCCCCCCCGATGCTGCCACCACCGCTGCCAAGCAGCAGCAGCACCACCGACCTCCACATCGCGCCGCTGCTGCTCCGCCCAGGTCGCCGGAGCCAACGCACGCCGCAGCCGTCGCCGCCCGCCCTCTGCATCGCTGCTGCCCTGTCCGGATCAGACGGCGAAAAGGCCGACGAGGGCCGACTTGGCAGGAGATTCAGCGCCTTAGATCAGAAAATCGCGCGCATCTCGGGATCATCGCCGGGATCCACGCCGTCTCTGTCGCCGGAGAGGACGTCGTCCATTGCCGCTGCTGTACACCGCCGCCGGGCCCACGCCGTTAGACGCCGGATCGAAGCCGGAGCAGAAGACGGGTTGCAGTCGTTGCAGTCCCCTGTTGCAGAACCCAGAACAGAGAAAGGAAGAAGGAGGCGAGGTCGGGTCAAGGTCCGGGTCAGGTCGCAGTTCGACCTGAACCCGTTCGTGCAGAAGCCCACTGACAGAAACGGGCGACGGGTCGCGTCAGGTCAGGTGCGACCCGACCCGATTACAGCGCAGCCCGCGCAGCAGAGCAAGTTTGGTTCCGGGTCAGGTCAGGTCCGACCCGACCCGTTATCAGAAGGTCCAGCCCAGTCAGCAGGTTCAGGCCGGGTCAGTTCGGGTCCGACCTGACCCGTGTGCACAGAGTCCAGCCCAGAGAAGAGTTCAGTTCCGTCCCGGGTCAGGCGAACCCGACCCGGGTCCGCTCCAGAAGCCCAGCCGACAGTGCAGGGACGTCAGCAGTGACGTCATCAACGGTCAAAGGCCAGATTTGACCAGTTTCAACGGCTGAAATTGTTTCTGCGATATCTTGATCGTCCGATGTCCAATCGGAGATCCGTTTGATCCTACGGACTCATTTTGAGCAGATCTACGCAGTGGAAGAGGTTGATTGGCTGTTTGACAGTCAAGGAGGAGGTTTGATCGATTGGAGCGTAGAAACTTGTTTCTACGTTATCGGGGCCATCCTGAGTCGGATTTTAGATCCGTTTCTTCCAGCGTGCTCGTGGTGACGAGATCTATAGTTTGATGCAGAAATTTGGAGGAGATCTGAACAGATGTGGATTGAGGCTTGAATCGGGTCTACTCGACCTGGTTGTTGTTGCAAACCCAATAATAGGAGTCGCCGGCCTAGTTGCAAAGGGTTTGCTGATTCAAACGAAGTTGTTCGTTTGGGGTTCACATGATCGCATGTGATGATATTCATCTTGCCAGAGCTAAGCCGGAAAAGCAGCAAGGAGGAGCTGATGTATCAGCAGTTGATCGGAGGCCCAGTCAAATGGAGTTTTTGACTGCTCGGAGGCAGAGGTTGTTCTGCAATGAAGTCATCTGGACTTGTATTCCCGATCCGTTTGCTTGCATGCTTGTGGCGATTGGATCTTCACAGGGATGTTGAAGATGGGGGCAAGATGGTGAGTGATTCAGATATCACTCAGATTCGTCAATGGTTTCGAGCTTCTAGTTCGAGGTGGAGTTTGACGAGGGTATGAACTTTGCTCAAAGTTCATGTGCTGGTTCAACATGTCAAAGTGTTGAAGAAGACTGCATCCCTGGTGCAGTGACGTGCCATTCAGCAGGGTACGTGGAGACATTGCCGGTTTTATCTCCTAGTAGCTCGAGTTGTACGGAGTTGTACGGAATTCAAGCCAAGGTGGAGATTGTTAGGTTTATGTCTTGTATTCCGGTTTAGCCGGATCGGTCGTCTGGTTTAGCCAGAACCGAGGCTCAGGGTTAGGGGTATTTTAGTCATTGTGTATGGGTTTTCTTGGTGGCCAAGAAAGCGGGAACTATATATATTGATGTATTGTAACCCTAGATCCTGAGGGGATTGAGATGGGATCATAGTAGATAAGTTCTCTCCTCCCGTGGACGTAGGCATGGTTGCCGAACCACGTAAATCTCGGTGTCCCTTCTTCTTGTGTGTGGTTGATTGTTGATCTTGTGATTCCGTGAATGCGCACAACGGGTGATTGTCTGAAATCACAACAGAATGTTACCTCAAAGCAAAACTATACAGTTTTTGGCAAAAAGTTTGAAATGGGTAGACCACTCTAATCATCTTATTTTTCAGTGAAATTTGGAGAATTTAAATTTTAGCATGTAGTCTTTTATATCCCAAAATTTCAAGTCAAAACAATTTCGGGGAGTGGGTGAACCTGAGGCTTAAACATGGGCCGTCGGTCTAATTGTGCGCAGAAATTCTGCACAGAAACTCATATAAATTATGTTACAAACTCAGATAAATTCTGATCAAACTCATATAAATTCAGTTCAAGCTCAAATAAATTCTGATCAAACTCATGTAAATTCATGCAGGGAGGGTGTTTTGGACTTTTGAAATGCTTAAATTTGAAAAAGGACCTCTGCCTCTATGACAAAAGATCGTGGACCTCTCGCCATAAAGTGAAATACTGAGGGACCTGTCACTGAGTGCCCCTTTTTTTAAAGGTTAGGCTAGCTGGCCGAAATTGTATCGCTTGTTTGATTAATGATTCGGAAGTCTCCTATTGTGGGCTTTATGGGCTTGGCCTCTGTAGAATTTCTCGTGCTTGGCTAAACGAGCTTTATTATGAATTTAGTCTATTTTGGGGCAGCCCCTCTTGGGCTGGATTAGTTAGCGATATAGATGAGGCTGGACTTTGCAAGGACTTGAATTACTATGGTGGCAAAGATGGGATGTACGTTCCTAAGTTGTAACTCCCATTCCAACTACACCTACTTTCTCTTCTAAATCTTACCTTAAAATTAGAAAGTTACTGAACAATACCAATCAAATTGAACTTGTAAGAAAACTGTTACTTGTCTCAAAAATCCTAGTTAAATGGCTATCATGGTGGACGTCTGACAGGGCCCAATGGGCTGGCATCCATCAAGCTTATTCTCTGTTTCTCTTGCTACAATATTCATTAACGTATTGAAAGGACCCATTGATCTGCAAATTCGTGGAAACCAACGTGAGCAGGCAACATATGAGGCTCCTCGATGTAGTTATTCACCAATTCGTTCTTCCTTGCCATAAAAAAATTTTTTTTTTAAATCCATGAATTTGTTCCCATGCCCCAAGTTGTGATTCATTTGGTATATGTCTTGGGTATGGTGTACATTAGGGAGATTCATTTGACACCAATTTTATCTTAATTTTCCAAAGAATAAATCTTTTCCTTACATATTACATTGGTGTCGATGACCAGCCTGCTTGTTCTCTTACACAATGCCAATGCCTATTTGAATATATCAATGGTCACAGACTTCACCTTTTGTTTCACACTACCCTTGGAAGAAATATAAAAATTCTCAAAAGAAAATTGTAGAAATGGAGTCATTCATTGTGATGTTTTTCTCCTTTTTAAATATATTTCATTAGTAAGAAAATTCATGAGGCTGATTATAAGCCGGAATCTATAATTAATGTCCCATATGATCTCAAGATATTATACTGGGTGTTTGAATGAACACCACCCCAAAGGATGGGACAAAGTAGTTTTTATGATTAGTGCAGATCACCTTTAGTTGATGCTGAAGGACCAAACAACATCAATTTTCCAATTGAAAAATTGATAATGTTCTTGTTTCAGTTTTAGTAAGGCTGTTGGCAATTTCTAAGGTTGATGGGACAATGACACATTTGGAAGATTAATGACTTTGTTCAAATGAATATTGATTTCAATATGGTATGCCTTCCATGATAGACTTGTTTGGATGCAACTCTTATGGAACCCACATATTGGCATTAATAAGAGTAGGTGAGTATCATTGAAAACATAGTGTTCAGATAAAGGCCATGCAGCCATACAATTTATGTGTGTTCGTGCAGACAACATAGCACGATACTTTGCTTATTTGGAGGATTTGTGTTTTAACATTGATAAGCATTGTTACACCATTCTCTATTAGCTTAATCTTTTAGAGTAAGTGTTTGTCAACGTGGTATCAAAAAGGGAGGTCGAGTGTTCGAATCACGGAAACCATTGTGCTTTGTATTCTCCCACGAAGGGTTTGATTTCCATGTGGAGCCCTTATATTCTCCCAGGAAGGGTGTAAATCCCATGAAGGAGCCCGCCTTAATCTTTTAGAGTAAGTGGTTGTCAACTATTTGGATACTTTATAATGACCCAGGCCCACTATCCACATGATATTGTCTCCAAACCCCGATCTTGTCTATAGTTTCAAAAGGTGTCATGTGTACCTAAGGTCATGCCACACTCATATACCCAAGCATGCTCTTCCCTAAGAGGGAGGGGTTGCATCATATGTTGGGTTAGACTTATAAGCTTAGGGTAAGGACTTGGATATTTCTGATGCGGGATTTGGACAAAATCTCACGGTGCTAACCGAAGTGCTCTACCCTTACCCCCATGGATTCTCATTTCTTGGCTCACAAGATCACTTGGTCTTGCCTCAAGGGATTACCCAGGCGTGGATTAGGGTCTCACACACTTGATCTTGTTTCTTGCCTTCTAAGAAATGAACTACTTTTAAGAAACATGCATGGTGCTGTTGTTGGCTGTCTAGCATCAGAGCATCCAGACCCGTCTACATTAGCATATGCAGACAACATAAGTAGACATCCAGTCGAAAAGAAGAGACTCCAGTTGGAGGTTCCTTTGAGATAACAGAAAATGCGGTGGACAGCTACTAGGAAGATGTCTAGGATCATTCATGAATATGCACATGACTTTATTCATCTTGACCATGCATCTTTCTGAAATGAAGTAGATGCCACTTTAGGTAATGTGGAAAGAGTCTACCTAACATAATGCTGAAGAATGTCTGAATTGGTCTATGAAATTGTTGATTACCAATGAGGAAATTATCCATTTGGGAGTCCTATTCAAGAAAATTATGTCCCTTGGAATATAGAACATAGGTTTACAGAACTGTCTTGAGCTTCCCTTACCAGTTGTCCAAAATTTCATGAATTACACTGCGATATCTAACTCTTACTGAAACTTTACGATGAGTTTTTCAGCCCATAAAAGCTAGTTGAATGGGATCCCTATTACCTACTCCCAGTCTGGATACTTGTCTCCAGGATCTATGGAGACGAGCAACTATAAGATGTCATTTTAGAGAATCAAGGACCATGGTCCATTATCTGTGGCGCTTCCAGCAAAGATTCTGGTATATCCAAGCCCCAAGACACATGAGCAAAGATCAGTGTTATGTATGACGATTTTGTAAATAAATGTTGTAAAGAGGAGGTGTTCAATCATTGCGATGGAATGGGTCATGTCATCACAGACTGTAGAGAATGATCTCAGAATTGTGATTCACAGCAATATCGTGAGAAGAAAAAGAAAATTGTTGGAATGGAGTTGCCTCATTTTATGGTCTGGATTCCTCTATAAATAAATTTCATTACTATGAAGTTCCACTGGCCACTGGTTATTACAGAAAAAAAAAACTCTAATCTAATGTTAAATCCAAATTGCCTAATTACAATCATAAATAACCTACAAGATATAACAGTTAATAAAAATTTCAGGATACTGTAAAGATCCTCCTACATGGCGACACCAAAGTATGAGTCTCTTTGCCATATGAATGCTGGAATAACTTCTGTACTTTATAAGGCTGCTGGACAGAAGGCATGTTATTCCTTAGTGGATACCCTGCCTAGATTGATTATTTTCATCCAAAATTCTGAGCAATAAAAGCTTCTCTATTTTCTCTAAAAATCGGCGATCTCTGTGGATTGGCTATCATGTTTCTGTAGGATCTGAATATCTTTCCCATAGTGGTTTCTTATGCCTGCATATCCATGAATCTCAATTGTTGTATTACCTGTCAGGTCAATGAGTATGCTTTCTGTCAGAGGAGAATGTTATTTGCTAGATTCAAGCCCATGTAAAAGTGGGTTGCTTCTAACTCACCCTTGTTTATAAATATGACTCACAAAAGCGACCCTAGATATATGTCTACTTCTGAAGTGATGATGCCATTTGGTATCATGTACCGAAAGTCTGACTGGTCTACACTGATTGATTGATACTTTTGGTTTGGAAATTGGCTCTGCTTCTCTCTTTTCCCCCTTCTTTTACTCTAGAAATGAACTTGGATTATTTATGTCTTGGGCTACCCCAAATTAGCAACTTGGGATTGAATGTTGGCAAAATGTATGTTATTTATTTTTATGAACATTTGGTGTGGCTTGAAAATTTGTAATTAAATATTTTTAAAAATGGAGATTGGACACTATATAAAATAGTGGCTTCTTATCAAAATATTCTTTAAAAAAGGATAAATAACCATCAGTATACTTCAGTAGCTTTCTTTTATTCTTCTTTTGAACAATCAAAGGTTGAAAGTTGTGTATAAAGATCTGCTGCCTCGCTTTCTTTTATCCCTTTCTTTTGGATTATCTTGAACTACAGATCGTGTATATCCTGTTTGAGGCTTATTTCTGTCATTATGGAACACTTGGCTGTCTTTGCTACTCCAGTCATGTAGTTGTAAAAATTCTTTCCTGATTTCTGGATTCCTATCCTTAAACAGTTAACTATTAGGAAAGACTATACTATGCTCCTAGTCTACTAAAATGGAAAGGAGTTGAAGTCTGCTTGTGGTGTCTTAACTCATAGAAGCAATTCGTAAGTTCTTCTCCAGTTTGTGTTAATTTTAAAAATGTGGTTATCTCTAATTCATTCTTTGACCTCTTTGCATGCATGTGTAGAGTGTGCATTCTGATGGATCACACGCTCCAAGAAACTGCTGGCTTTCTGCATGGTATAAGGCAGATGACGATGTTGCTTTTGATCGAGTGGAAAAAAGCTATTTTCTGGCAGATTGCAATGCCCAGACGTTCAAAGTTGCTTCCACTCAGGTGGTTAACATGATCAGGCTTGAATTTCAGTCAAATCATGGCAGTCCATCGCACACGTGCATTTATCGATTGAGGGTCATTGGTCGTCAACCTATTTCATTTTAGACCCTGTTTGGATGTGACTTCAAGCTAAAAAGATTTTTTGACTGATTTTGGATTTCAATTTTGAAACCTCCGTGTACAGGCATTGCATATCTACTCATCTGATATAGCAAAAGAAAGTCATTTTTATCTGCTTAGCTCTAAAAATCAGAATTTTAAGTTGTTTGGGTATTTGTAACGCTCATCCAATATAGCAAAAAATGTTACTTTTACCTCCCTAAACTTTAAAACTCCATCCGGGCACAGAAATTGTAGATGGTGAGAACCTAAACTGAATTGACAGTCACGGTTAGAGAAAAATAGTGATTCTTCACATGGATATTCTCTGCACTCAGGTTTCTCATCTTATGGACTTACTGAATTTAATAAGGTGGGCTTGTTGGATGTGTCAAACTTTACACAAAATATTTATATCCCCAAGATGTGAGATTTTTAACATATACTTTCAGTAAAAATATCTATTGTCTGGCCTTTCACTTTATACCCACATGTCAAGGTTTGGTTGGTGGTAATTCAATGTGAATTTGCGAGGTCAGAAATTCCAGAGAACAAACAATTGTGATCACATTATAATTTTGGGTTCCTAGTTTGAATGGTGAGAATTCAGAAAATTAGCCTCATGAAATGTCATATTTGGCCTAAAGAATTCTCCAAGTTTTAGCTTTCAAAATGCTACGTTGCAATTTAGCATTTGTTAAATCCAGTGGAGCAACATTTGGAGTATTCATAAAAGTGCCAGCGTGGGTGCTCGGAATTCTTGCGCAGATGCCTTTTATTGTTTAGAATATTCGAAATTCAGACTAAAGGAAGCCCACACACTAGTCAGTTGACTCTGAACTTAGAAAATTCAAAATCTTTAATTGGACCACCAAATCCCAATTAACCAGTTTAAAACTCTGGGCTACTACTTTAAACCTACGCTCCTTGGCCTAATTTTATTTATTTATTTATTTAATTTTAACAATCATCATTATCATAATATCCTTATCTATGAGATTCACCTTTGTGAGTTTCACACCTTTTTTTATCTAATATATATATGAATTTCGGGTGTTTCAATTTGGAAATCGAGGCTTAATTTGAAGCAATTGCTCTCTCAATTTCAATTTAACTCTCAAATTGGGTTTTGAATTTCTATTTTAACTTATTGTTTAAAAAAAAAGATAAGTCTCATTGCAACTAGAACTCATCCAAACTCATTACAACATATCTACCCTATTAACAACCCTTACATCATCTACATCTTTCAATTTTCTCTCTCTCATTCCATAAATCCTTCATGGGCCCCACATAAAAAATGGTTTGAATTACAAACATGAGTCCTATGGGGATTAAAGAAAATAAAAGGGGTTGATGGGGTTGATGGGGTTTGATGCCATGACAAAGCATGTGTTTGCAACTATTGTGCTTGAATTTACAAGTTTCTGGGAATTTATTATGGGTCCCATGTAATTTTAAGTTGACCCGTTTAAAGTGAATTTCAAGCGCTCTAATGACATATGCTAAAATCCATTTTCAATAGACATGGGTCCTGCCCTTTGATTGAACACATGATGGAATTGTGATTAGGTGATGGATATTTAGTTTGCAGCTATGATTAACTAAGATATTCCTCTATTCGTTATTGGATAAATACTTTATTTATAATTTATGGTCTTAATTATTTCAATGTGTAAATTTTTATGTGAAAGTGTAGAAACAAGAGATTAAGCTCAATTTTGATTTGATGTGAGAGTTGAGGTCAATTTGATAATTGATTGCACAATTGAATTTCCTTATATATGATATAGATTCATTAATCTTTTATGAAAGATTGGTGATCATGGAACAAATCATCTTGAACCTTAAATTTTGAAACACAAGTCGGCTGAGCTTCGATTTAGTGGTAGAGTGCTCGAACGCCAACGTGGCTCAAATAAGATGCACAATTTTAGTAAAAATTATTAAAAATGTTTTAATAAAAATAGTTGCTTTTGGTAGTAACTAGAATACATTATTTTAATAAAAAACATGATGTACCTGGGGTCAGGCTAAAACTTTTTTCAAATGGGCTGGACTTCAATCGTAAACTTATGTCATTTTTTTCGTTGTTTCTTATTAGGGATTTTAATTTGGGGTTAACGACTTTTAAAATTGAAAATACTTTGATTTTGGGTTTAGAGATTTATGAGTTTTTTTTTTAACCATGAATCCCAAATTTGGTATTGGTGATTTGTAATTGAAAATAGGGTATTTTCAATTCTATTTAGGAATTTCAATTTAGGGTTACGGCCTTCTAGAATGGGGAGAAGTTTGCTTTTGAGGTTAGAGATTTTTGGAACTCAGATTAGGGATTTTAAAACTAGGATTAGTAAATTCTAAGATTGGGAACAGGGTTTTTAATTGGCAATGTTCAGTTTATTTTTAAAGATGATGCAATTTAACACATTTAATCTCTTTTCTATCTAAAAATTAATGGAAAGTAGAAAATATGTGAGTATTTATATTTTTATTATTAATTTTAATTTTAAGCTTTTTTTATAAGAATGATAAATTTAACATATTTTTAACTTTATTTTCTATCTAAAAATAATTACAAACTCTATATTGTGATTGTTACACATAATGACAACATTCTCCCTATCGTTGATTATATGTAAGCATGTAGAATTTTTTTTAAGAAATAATATTGTGTCTTAGATATCAGATAGTCTACACATATCAAATAATTATTTTTATATCTTATTAAAAAACAACATGATATTTTTATATAAATTCTATTCATCGTGCTAAACATGGGCTTCTTGATTGATCTAGATAGGAGTGCTCATGGACCAAGTAAGCTCAAGCCCAACTAGAGACCAACTTGCTCTTAGATGGGCTTTAGTCTTAGGTTTTAGTACACGGGCCAAACTTGAGCCTAAGATTCATGTAGGCTTATGATACCAGTTGAACTTGAATTCAATGGTAGAGAGCTTGAAGCCTGGCCCAACCAGATGCATTATTTAACAAAAAAAATGTATTTATTAATGGGGATGAAAACTCAAACACATGCACTTTCTTACACGCACAACCGTCCCAACCAATTACAAGATACCAACCAGGCTCGGGCTTTATCCCTTTCAAGCAGGAGCCAAACGTTATGCCTATGAATAAAAACGTCTACTATCATTCACTTATTCAATTCAAGTAGTTCAAGAAATCTTTAATAAAAAAATTTAGAACATCACATATTTGGGATGATATCATTTATTATTTATTGTTTAGGTACATTTGAGGTATTTGGTATTTGTTGTATTAGATGATTGTGTAGTTTCAAGTATAATTTTTAATTTTTTTTCTACTTCTTAATTAAATTAGTTTTTATTTAATTTATGGTCTTCATTACTTTAATATATATTTTTTAAAATGATAATATAGAAAAATGCGACTGTGCATAGCAGGGGCTATGATGTTAGTGCAATTTAAAAGCCATGCTTTCTCAAATCTTCTAAATTAGCATTTAGATTCCACATTGATTTGTCATCTTTGGAGGTGGACCAAAAGCAAGATAATACACTCTAAATAAATAAATAGGAGCTTTGATCCTTTGATAACTGTCCTCACCCATTTATTGTGAGAACTTGTTATAGGGCCACTTGTGGGTCCTATTTGAGGATGGAAGTAGGGGAATGGAAAGATCTATGAGAGACCACCCTAGATATTAAAGTTGGCCCCAATCACATGTTTCGACCCCTTCATCCGTAGCTTTTAAATCTAGTCAATTCAGATTGGTGCACACTCGATCCAACGGTTGAGTAAATTTGGATATGATTGAAACTCAGGAAGTGTAACTATCAGAGGCGTCCCTGCGTATTGTAAGATTTAAATTAGGTGATAAATGAGCTCCACCTAGACTACTCCAAAAAAAATGGTGAGAACTAATTCTTATAGGATTATTTTCCAATAAATATAGAGAGAGAGAGAGAGAGAGAGTTTGGAGTTGGTTCACTTTAGGATAAGGATTAACAATTTTAATTTGAGTCAAATTGATATAGGTTTTTTTTATATAATATATATATATATATATAGAGAGAAGGATATAGGGTTTTGTTTAGCCTTTCTTCCTCTTTTTTTATTCCTCTCCTCTCCTCCCGTGTTGCAGTCGCTTGTGAATTAATTAATTGTTTGGATTTGGATTTGGATTTGGTGGTTGAGGCGGCAGAAGAAGAAGGAGAATGTCTTCTACCACGGTTGCACGAAAACGGGCTTCCTCCAGACCTCAGCCTCTTGACGCTGAGGTGGTTGTTCCAGATCCAGATCTTAAAGAGATTGCCGGGGGGATTTGGTCTCGATTCGTTGACGAGAAGTACATGTGGGTTTATGCACTTATACCTCTGGTGGTGATCATAGTCAAATTGACTGGCAAGCTTGACCACATCCCAGAGCAATTTATAAAGGAGCAGGTTAAGAATGAGACTGAAAGTTTAAGAGAGTTGTTGATGATGAGATCTGCATTATTTGAGCAAGAGCTGAAGAGGCTGGGAGATAAGCTGAATCTGTTGGTGGACGACAAGTCTTCTGCTCAACTTAAGGACACCAGGCCCACTTTATTCTCAAAGAATAAGAATGATGCTGAAAAGGAGGATGTTATTGTTGACAAGGATGCTGCAAGGATAGATTATGGGCTGGCTTCTGGCGATGCAAGAGTTGTCTCTCATTCAGAGGCTGTTACCTTGGAACCTATTCCAGAGGTGATCTTCTTCCTCTTTCAAGTAAACTTTTACTTGCCATGTATTGGTTTGTTTTGCCTGTCATGTCATTCATTGTTTCTCTTGTCGATTCTTGGGTTCTTTTTTCTATGAAATTGTTTTATTTGCCTCTAATAAAGCTGATGTCATTGCTTTGCTTATTCATCAAAGCTCTTCTATAATTCTATTGAAGCCATTGATAGTTATCTTCTATTGTATTCATTCCCATCTCTACAATTCCTTGAAAAAAAAATTCATACATCAACCTCAGTCCTATAAACTTGCCTTGCCCCTTTAGTTGTAGTGACACTCAATAATTGCACAAAAATCCACTAGCTAGTCTGTTCTTGCGCCAGCCACCGTGCAGTGATCTTATTTGCTTCACTGTATTGTTCTACAGTTGCCAGTGATCTTAGACATTGAAATCTATCAAATCCTGGTACGCAATCATTTTTTCTTTTGACTGGCTTCCAGAGTTCTAGGTTGCAATTTATTTACTCTCTTTCCCTTTTATTGATTTCTTTGTTAATGAGTGCAAAAATAAACTCAGGAGTACACCTTGGGTATTTGTTTTTAAGTTGCCTATATTCAAGACAAATAAGTAAGGAATCAACATGAGCCCTTGGGGTAATCCAAACTCTCTTTGCAAATTTGATTGTCACTACCATTGTTCTTGTCCGCATTAGTATCCCTTGATGTACATGTCTTGTAGAATATTGACATAACATTTAAGCATGCCTTTGTTCTTCAATATTCATTACATTAGTTGCCCTGACACCTTCTTGTGAGCCTTTTGGAGATCAACAAAAACCATATGCAAGATTTTCTCCTCCATTACTTTTTCTACAAGTTGTCTTAATTTGAAAATGGCTTTTGTAGTAGATCTACCTGGCATTACAACCCAAACGGATTCTCTCAATCATCTGACTCACATCACGAGACCTACCACATACATTCTTCTGAAGATTCATTTTGCAACTTATAGGCATTACAGCTTGGTACTTTCACATTGTTGACACTTGAAAATCACCTTTATTTTTAGAGAAAGGGACTGCACTCTCCTTTCTCCATTTGTTGAGCATTCATCCTTTATTCAGATTTTTACTGAACAAATTGGTTAGCCAATCTAGCCTAATATTGCCCATCAAAGCCCAAGTATCTATAGGTATTACCGTATGGCCCTTAATGCTTATGTTTCTTCATTTTGGTTAGGGCAGTTGTGACATAGCCCTTATTAATGCAATTGGACTGTCTTGGCCGCCCCAGAAATTCACAAACCAAAAAATATCCAGAAATTTCAGATTTACAGAAGCAAGGAAGGAGAATAAATAAGTCTGCGCTAACCTGAACCTTAGATTTGCCACACAAAAAAGAAAAAAAAAACATCTTATTCCAAGAAGAATTGCTTTCAATTCAATAGAGAGGAAGAATAACTAAAATACTTTATTCACAAGTCATTGATATTATAACTGAAGGGTATAGTTGAGTTAACCATTTATAGTTATAGCTATTGAGGAATTCCCTAGAAAGCTCTGGAATTCAATATAAACTTTTCTCAGCTCATAATAATAGAATGACTTTCCTAAATTATAGAGATGATATCCTACTCTGACTAGAATTCTTGAAATCAGGTAGTTCAGTCCTGACAGCTTTCCCTTTCACGTATTGTCCTCTTGTACCATCTTACTCCTTTTAATGAAAGTAACCATTAAAAAAATGAGTGTCAAGATACAACCTAAAATCACAACTTTGGACAAGCTCCATATTTATGTGGTGAAGCATCCCAAACACTACAATCTCTCTTGGTTTAAGTGCAACAATTAGATACCAGTTGCAAGTAGAGCTTTGGGATCCTTCTCTTTGAAGGATGCCACCATGATAATGTGTTGTCCACAGTATCCCCAGCGACATGTGTTACTTATTTGGCCAAAGAACAAATCATGATGGATATGAAAATACCTTCACTTTCCTTAAAGACAATATGAAGATTATTTTAAGTCCAAACTAACTCTTAACTGTTTGGTAAATTTACTTTATTAGTAAAGTAAGGTGGATGGTCATTTCAAGAACCAATAAAATATAAGGGGTCAAATTAAAAGTTCCATATTTCAAAAAATATCTCAGCCTTTTACCCCCCAAAAAATAAAAAAAACTACTTTTTTTCATGTCACTAAATGACAAAAAACAAAGTAAAAGAAAAGTCAAAAGGCTATATTCTCATTTCACTAAATGACCAAAAAGGCATTACTTTTTTATTTGACCCCTCTTCTTTTTTTATCACTTAATTTGACCTTTCACCTTACTTCATTCTGCAAGCAAAGTTACCAAATAGGCCACAGGAGAGGGGGACATGACTTGCATCTCAACACCACACAATTTATGGAAGAAGCTAATGAAACAGTGACATTATATGCTTTGCTAGGAAAGGAGGTATCTAATGGTAGACAGCTACTGAGAGAGATGACACCACAGTTGTCCCATGAGATTCTTGTGCTATATTTAAGGGCTGTTATATATACTCAAACTGCTGGAGGTGGGGATTTCTATAATTTGTAGAAATTATGTGTGCAGAATTTAACAGCAGGCAGGCTGAACTTTGGGCTTAATTAAAGGGTCAACGAAAGCCCAACTGCACTAGGGACCAGCACCTCATGGGTTAGTCAAGAGTGCACTACCACTACACCAAAAAATGCCCATCTGGAACGGTTTAAAACTGTTCTTGAATGATTCTGGAACGGTTTCAAACCGTTTCAAAAATTGGTGTCGCAGAAAATCTGGAACGGTTTTGAACCGTTCCAGAGTTTCTGCGAATTTTTTAAAATTCTTTAAAACCGTTCCGGTTTGGTTCAAACTCTTCTTGTTAATCAGTGTGCCTCCAAATTCTTGGGTATGTTGTGGTCGAACGTTCAAAGTCTTCACTCCTCTCAACTATAAAACTTCCAGTAGCTCCAGCTCTCTAATTCCATTCCTCTCTCTCTCTCTCTCTCTCTCTCTCTCTCAAAGTTTGTGCAGAGAACAATATGGCACTTCTGTCAAAGATGGCAACCACTGACGGCCATGGTGAGAAATCACTATATTTCCACGGGTGGAATGCATACGATAGCAATCCTTATCACCCCACCAATAACCCTCAAGGAGTTATCCAAATGGGACTGGTAGAAAATCCGGTACCTATTTCAGCTGCCTTTCCTAGTTGACAAACACAATTCAGGTGACAAATTGCATTTCGAAAATACATTACATCGGCAACCATACAACTAATGAGTGAGTCTCATCTTTGCATTAGATAGACGATTGATTTTAACATGCAAATCAACAAAACCAGAAAACTAGTAGCATCAAATTTAAGCCCCAACTCAAATCCAATGTACCTTCTGAAAATCCAAAAAGAAAGTTAAACAACCAACAAAGCAGTAAAATCTGCAGGATCCCAAAAGATCGAACAAACATAACTGCAACTCACAAACTCAATCCATTCAGAGAGAGAGAGAGAGAGCGAGAGAGAGAGAGAGTTGGGGGGTGGGGTGGGGTGGGGAGGGGAGGGGGAGGTGATGGGTTTAAATCGTCCCATCCGTGTTAACAGTTTTTATGCCCTATATAAGATCAAAAAGAGTCAATGACCTCAATCTTCATGAAATAGCAATTAGAAATGAAAAAGGTCAAGGTACAGATTAGTACTAATAGCAGTATTTCAGATAAACAAAAAATAAAATAAATAGAAAAAGGGCTCCAATACCAAATAGAAATTGGAAAATACTAATAACACTAAACCAGAAAGAAAAAAAAATCTCATTCTGTCACTGCTGCTTCACCCAAGAGTGGAAACTGGCCAGGATCCTTGATGCAAGGTGCAGAAGCGGCACGACCAGTGTCATTGGCAGACCGGCCCGAAAAGCCTCCACTGAATCCGCCGCCACCACAACCATGGCCACGTCCGCCACCACGTCCTCCGCGGCCGGCCATTGGCCCAGCATACTTCTCACCTTCCACCGGCTTCAAAAACTCATTTTTGCTGACTGACTTTTGAAAAGAAAATGGCAAAACACACAATTAATCGTCTAATAAAAAAGTTTAATATTACTCCAAATATGGCATTTACCCACTAACTTCAAAAATATAAGGAATGAAGATAGTGTGCTGAACTGTTTTGAATAGAAAATTAACCTTGAAATGCTCATTTACAATTTCAAAAAGAAATCAAAAGTAGATAAAAGCATTGAGGTTTTCACTGAACAGTGATGGCATTCCCAATTCCCAGTGTCAATAATATATCTTTGAATGGTGAAAAGCAATAAGGGCCCATTTCGATGCACAGAACTACTCCATTCCAGAGAACTTTGGAGAAACTGGAATCCTCAAAGGATGAGCTCCAGTTATTTGAGCTCTACTGTTTGGTTGGGAAAGGAAAGCTCCTTGAAACAACAATCTGATCCACGGAACAATCTAGAAACCCATAGATGGATTTCTCACTCATTGCGGACTACCAAAACACAATATATCATGGAACTCAAGTTCCAAGAGAGACCTTGATTCTCATCCAGAATTTCAGGGATCCTAACCAGGCCCTAAGGTTTGTGTTTATGGCAGACTTCCCAGGGATGTAAGACAGTAAAAGAGTCAATTTCATGTGGGAAACAAGATACAGAGTGAGGCACCTTAGTGCTAAAACCACATATTCATCAATATACAGAAAACCAAAAAGAAGTGCTTAAAGAGAAGAGGTAATGAACTTCAGGAAAACCAATACACAGAAGCCAAAGAATAAGCCAAATCATAATACCTTGCGAACTTTCTCTTCCTTCTCAAAACTATCCTTCTTCTTGAGCCTATCCTTTTTAGACTTCTAGAAACAAAGAACAGAAACAACTAAGTTATCATGCGATGAAACAACACAATGGAAATTAAAATAAGAAGCAGCTTATGCACTTATGCAAGATAAATCATAAACCCACCAGCTTAATGAAGAGGTCATCACCCTCTTTCTTCTTATCGACGAGTAGCATTGCCTCAAAATCTTTGTCAAGAGCAACTTTCCTCTCCTCACTTTTTAGAACTTCTAATGCCTTCCGCTTTTCAGATAGTAGCTTCTCGTATTCATGGAGAGTCATCTCCTGCAGGGCAAATACCAGCAGCGAATAATGATATATTAAAGCTGGCACAGCTTTTCAATCAAGGAGATCCAAATTACACCAAAAGAAGAACTTACTTTGTCTTCTTCTGGAACCTTCTTCTCAGTAACGTCGTCAGAAACTGCATGTTCAGTCTTTCCTTTCTTAGGCTGTGCGTCTTTGGGAATTTCAGTAGTCTCAGGAACATCCCTATATCAAGGGCAGCACAAAGCAATGTAAGATCTGTAGAGGTTATCAAGTACAATTAGTTCCCTCCACCCACCCAACATAAACATCAATTGGCAATAAAACATTTAGGGGACATTTCAGCAATGCATTGTCCGCACACAAGAAACAAAAAAGTGTCTTTACTTTCCACTAACTTCATTTTCAGTCTTTTGGCTTGACTATCTGCACGTATTAATAATTTGCCTGATGGGCTCATAACAGAACATAACAAATCCTCCTCTGCAACTAGGAGAACCTGTGTTCTTGGATGTCCTGAAATCTGTCCTTCCAGTTGGCAAAAGATGGATTAGTCGCAGCAAGAGAAACTTTCCTAGCAACTATGATGATAGATAGGGAGACAGATGACTTAATAGGGTTTGGAGTTTGCACATTCTTTCTTAAATCAATTGTACAATTGGGGCCTAGGTTCAAGTCTACTAAGAGACTGAGCTGTACTAAGATCTTTGGGCCCGGGCCTGGATGTGAAATTGATAGTTTGGTTCAGCTGTTACCTTGCCAGCAGCAACCGTTATGACATGAGGAGTGAAATTGGCACCAACAGAACATGCCACCAATTCACCTACAAGGAGAAATTCTAGAAGACTGTAAAATATAAAATGAAGCAACCTCATCCAATAACAAATATTGAAGATCCATGCTAGCAAAAGATTAAGTGATTTTATGATTGTCACTGACCTCAACAGAATATTGAAGATCCTTCCCACTGCTTACGACAGGCCTGAATTCAACCTACACAGCAAAAAAAAAAAAATGGTAGTATTGATTAGAAAAGGTGCAAAAGCTATTTAAGCTCTTCTTGATTTCAATGCTTACAATACCTTTGAACCGCACCTCCTTCCAATTTCTTGCAGCACGCCATCGGATATAGTCGAAAGTTGCGAAGCCACTGTTTCAGCTTCTAAATGAGAGTCTCCATTGTTACTAGAAACTCGATTCAAAGACATCTCATCATCTTCTGAGAGAATCTTTGTTTAGTAAATAATACATAGAAAAAAATTCAGCTACCAATGTGCATAAAGTTACCAGAACCAAGCTAATAGAGCAACATCTATAAGAACATGCATACAACCAAAAACCAACATATAACCAAGTTCATTTTCATACACGCACCACTATTGCAAACAACTGGAGAGGATTGAGCTGAGTTTACAAGATTTTGCCTCCGTTTCCCATCTCCAAGATATGCCTGTAGATAACCAAGATTTAGGTGGCTAGACATTTTGCTGTAAAGTAAAATAAATGGAAATATGATTGCTATTTCAGAGAAACTAAATAAAAATGAACTGACATTTCAAAGAAACTAATGCCGCACAGACCTCGTCAACTTTCTCTTGAGTTATATTACAGGGTTTCTCAGAGACAATGGAAGCATCAGAGTTTTGATTGTGTGGGTTACGGAGAGCTCGATGCTTATCAGGCTATACAAAATCAGATTCTCGGGTTACTCCTGAAGGCCTCCTGTTAAACTGTCCACCATTGCTGACTTCATCTACAACAGACCAGCCTCCGTTTGACTGTAACTGTGATGCTAATACTTGTGTAGGTGGCCTCGATATTAAAGGACCAACAGAATTAGGATCTCGTAAACCTTGACCATTTTGTAGCATAAGAAGTTTTCTCCTTATGTCTAGACTCATATCAGGTAGGGTAGGTCCTACTTGTCTGGGAGAAGCACCCAACAAACTAGGTTCTAAAACAAAAGAAGCAGATGATAAGATGAGAAGATGAAAATGATGAACACAAGTGAAAAGCAGTGAAAGAAGTTGGATCATACTCTGTGAAGGCATTGTTGCCCTAGGCATTGGTTGGGCAACAGCACTAGATGAGATCACAACAGGTTGATGGGAGGGCTCGGGCCTCAAGTCAGGATTATATGCAACAAAAGACAAAGACAGGTACTGTGGCAATTATATATAATACACATGCAAGAAAAAAATTATTGGGGGCAACCCACAATTCTAAATAATTCCAAAAGTCTCGTTTCCAGTTTCAACATGGCCTCTCCAAGAAATCTTTTACATACACCCCGCCTCCCAACGAAAATATCCTTATTCTGCCTCAGCATGGCAACTATTTTTCCGTGATAAACATCCTTGCAATATATAGCATATTCTTGAAGTTTACCTCAATAGTAGTTGATCCCATTATAAGATTGACTATTTGATAAAAAAAATACAATTAATAAATGTGTATAAGACTATATTAATTATATTTTTAACCATGTGATCAACCTTATGGAGAGATCAACTTATATTAGTGTAAAATTTAGAAATACACCATAATTCAAGAGGACTTTTATTTCGAGTGGCTCGGATTTTCACTAGGTGGTCCCCCATGTAGAGTTTCACTCAAAACTGAAGATTTGTCTATGTTACTGAATCTAGTGGCGTTTGATTGTTGATATTTCTAGAATTTCCATCATACATATGAGAACCGTGATGACACACACACCTACCGCCAAAGGGATTGCATTTTTCATGTGGCTCTGGTATTGATGCAGGCCAGATCTATGATTGACCAGGCCATTGGACCCAAGATCAATACAGCCTAATAGATTAAAGTAGATTATATTATTAGTAGTTGTTTAGTTGCTTTATTAAAATTTGGCAAGTCCAGTTGTAATTGATTTAGGATTTCTTATTTGTTTAGAATTAGCTATTTCCTTTTTTAGAGAATGTTTTAGTTATAAATAAGGTTGTAATCTCTTCAAGAGAGATAGACTTTCATATTGAATAAAGCTTTGGGCATTGGTTCTCAGTTGAGAGAGTTTATTTGTCTTTGGTGAGGCACCTAGACAATTTATCCATAAGCCTTTTGGCTTGGAGATTAGCCCGTTGGCTAATCTTCTTCCCCTGCGCTGCTTCAATTGGTATCAGAGACGAAGATCCAATCTCGGACCGCCGTCTGATCGCCGATTCGAGGTTCCCGTTCGTTTGGTTCAGTTTTTGTTCATCTCTTCCTCTGTCGTCAGTACCCATCCCACCATCGCCCCACTCCCGAGACCCTTGCATCTCCTCCTCCACCACCGTCCAGCCAAACCCCTATCCCTGTCACCTAGACATCCACCATCATCAGTCTTCATCGTTATTGCAAACGGCCAACACCTGCACCAAACCAACCCATCTCTTCACCAGAAACCCAAACCCTCCTCTGTCGCAGACACCACACCCTTTCGACATCACCTCTGTCCCAACGACACCCAACCCATCTCCTTACCGGAATCCCATCATAGAAAACCATTCCGACTTCTGTTGCAACCTTTTCTCCCACATCCGAAACCACTCCCGAGACCCTGAGACCCCTCGCATCTCCTACACGGCTACACCCCCACTGGAACCCTAATCACCCTTCCGAACTTAGATCTCCAACGCCAACCCAATCCCTAACCCACTGCACACCTTAAACCCTACATTAAGCCCAATCCCTTCACGGAACCCCTTCCGAGACTTCTCCTCTCCGTCAGCAAAAATCCCCAACTCCTCACCGAACCCCATCTGCCCTTCATCATCTTGATTCCACCCCTACTCACATCCGCAATCCACATCCCTTCCCCACTCTACTGAAACCCTCACCGTAACCAAGCCGGCTTCATTCCCCTTCCCGACGCCGACCCGTTCCATTACCGACCCGATCCAACCCCGCAGCACACCGGAAAACCACCACCGACCCCATCTAACCTGTCATCCATCTCGAAACCCCAGCCGAACTGTCATCCATCCCCAAACCTAGAGAAAGACAAAACGAACAAAAAAAAAAAGACGAGAAAGAGAAGTAGCAGAAGGGAAGAGAGAGATCGACGACATACCTGGGCCGGTCGCAGAGCGCCTTCGCCATCGTTAGCAGCTCTGTTAACGACCACTGTTGTCATCGTCGTACTCCCAGCAATAGCACCGCCAGCACCATCGTCGTCAGTTTTGTGTCGCCAAACGGCCCACCATCGCCATCGCCTGCCAGATCTTTCTCTCTCACCATCGCCGGCTGGAATCCACTGTCATCGTGAAGCTAAGCCTCTTCCTTCCTCTCTTTCCTTTTCTTTCTGCAACAGACCCATTTTTATCCACCTTCCCATTACTGTAGCAAGAGGAAAGTTGAGCTGTTGGGCCGATAGCAGTTTGGGCCAAAACTGCTGACCCGACACCCCCCAGTCCAAACTACTTTGATTTAGTCCGGGTCTGACCTGACCTAGACCTGACAGGCCTGACCTGACTCAGCCCAGGCCCACAGCAGCAAAAATATATATATATATATGTGGGCCCAGCAAAATAATCCAATCTTTTTGGATTGATTGATTTCAGCCATTGCTTATCCAAAGATGGTATTTTAGTCTGATTCACGATCTATCTTCACTTGCGTATTTTTGTCAATAAGATTAAGTCATCAGGTCAATCAATTTTGAGCATTCAGAAGATTTTGAATTTCTTACAGCAAAGTCAATATGCAAATTTTTGGACCATCTGATGAAGTTCAAAGCATATTATATGAGTATAAATATGGAGATTGGTATTTTGCAAATAAGGTTTACTTTGAACAGTTCCTCAATCTTAGACAGGCAAATTCGACAGTTTATGACTATTTAAATCAATTTTCGAGATTGTATCAAGTTTGTGGCTTGGAACAGAATGAGCTGCATGATTTAACTCGCTTTATCAAAGGTTTGAAGCTAAACATTCTTGAGAAGATGAAATCATGTCACAGTGTTCATGAAGCATACAAAGAAGCAATTCATATTGAGCACATGCTTCAATGGTCCCACCTGCAACAAGTCAAGCCTAAGCAAGAACATTCTCCACAACGAACGAAAGATCATCTGATGGGAACAAAATTTGAAGGTAAAGATACTCACACCCTTGTCATTCGCAGACTTCTCACCACCAATGAAAAGGAAGACAAAGAGTGGAAACAGACTATAGTATTTCGGACACGAGTAAGATGTGAAGATCGATTAACTAATCTAGTTATTGATCATAACAGTACTATCAATTTTGTGGCACAATATGTTATTGACAAACTCAATTGGCCTACAGAGACTCTTCCAATACCTTACGAAGTTACATGGTCTAATGCTTCTGTCATTACGGTAACTCACAGATGTTTAGTATCTTTCAAGATTGGTGTATATGAAGATAAAATTTGGTGTGATGTAATTCCCATGAATATCACTCATATTCTTTTGGGACAACCATGGCTTTTTAATCGGAAAGTGCAATATCACAAAGAGAAGAATATTTATTCTTTCTATTGGAAAGGACAATATGTTGATCTTGTTCCATTACAATCAACAACATCTTCATCTACCTCATCACCATCAATTGAAGAGTCACAAGATGAACACAGGGAAGAAACAAATTCCACCGACGATGTTGAAAAGCCCATTCATGGAGATAAAGATCTCATTACAACTTCAAGTGAGAAGCAAGAGATAAAGCAAGATGATGTACAAGCAGACAATAATCATCCAATGGATCTGATTGCCACATCGGGTGACAAATCAATTACCCCAGTGGTTTCGCAAGAAGATATGTCTACATTAATTGACGTGCACCATATTGATTTCATCTTCAGAGATCAACTAATGTCAATCAACAATTATGCTATCTTATTACAGAGTCTACTATTAAAGCATATAATGGTCAGATCACGCTGTCAATGCAACCATCAACATACACATCGCCTCCAACCTACTTCTGAGTGGAATAGAAGATTCGATCTAGCTTTCAAGGCATATTATCAACCTGATGCTCAATCTGCAACACGGAAGTTTGTTCGAATGATTTTCGACCCAGGCGGATATTTACAGAACTCGAGGACGAGTTCTCCTCCAAGCAGGGGAGAACTGATGCAGGCCAGATCTATGATTGACCAGGCCATTGGACCCAAGATCAATACAGCCTAATAGATTAAAGTAGATTATATTATTAGTAGTTGTTTAGTTGCTTTATTAAAATTTGGCAAGTCCAGTTGTAATTGATTTAGGATTTCTTATTTGTTTAGAATTAGCTATTTTCTTTTTTAGAGAATGTTTTAGTTATAAATAAGGTTGTAATCTCTTCAAGAGAGATAGACTTTCATATTGAATAAAGCTTTGGGCATTGGTTCTCAGTTGAGAGAGTTTATTTGTCTTTGGTGAGGCACCTAGACAATTTATCCATAAGCCTTTTGGCTTGGAGATTAGCCCGTTGGCTAATCTTCTTCCCCTGCGCTGCTTCAGGTATTACTGTATAGATAGTGATATGGACCTCCCTTTTGATTGTCCATCTATCGAAATTCACCCTTGATGCACCACCATCTTGAACGTCCAACAACTTGATCTGGGACTCATCTAGGAAGTGAACTTCATTTTCCATAAATATTGAAATGACACGTGGGCAGGATAGAAGACATCATCAAGAGGGGGCAAGCATAAATAGCTGGCCTGTGGTCCACAAGATTTGATGAGGTAGACTAGATTGTACAGGTATGGTTGAGAAAAAAGCTAGCCAGTGGTCCTCCTGACAATTAATTTAAGGAGGAACATCAATCAGAAATCACGGGTTCTAATCCTAGACTTTCCACCATAAAATAGAGAAAGTTGTTAGTCCAATGGGTCAGTCATCTAATCCTGACGACGCTTAAAACAACATAAATATTAATATGATGACATGACTTAAAATAACATTCTTCTTCAGTGGCAGATACAACAATGTAGACATTTTAACTTTTTATTATTCAATAGTTTTGAAAACAGTTCAGAAAAAGAAAAGAGAGAAAAAAAAAATGAAACATACCTCAGGGGTTTCTTCACCCAATGTTCCATAGCAGTTAATGAAACATACCTCAGGGGTTTCTTCACCCAATGGTCCATAGCAGTTGGGGCTCGGTATACCTTCATTGAATAACATACATGACTGAATCAATTGAAAGGTTTAGGTGTGGGTGTGCCCTGTAATACTATTTAATCAGTAGGTGTTCTCAATTTAGAATTTAATCAGTTATTTGCTTCTTATCTCTTGCATTGGACCTGCGCAAGATAGACTGAATTGGAAGTCCATAATAGGATGATAGATTCATGTGCTTCCTCCTGTTCATAGAACCAGGAAATTAACACCCCTGGAGCCCAAAAGGATCAACAGCTCATAAATTTCTATAATTAACATCATCATCGGCCAATACTTCTAAGGACAACAAATATTCAGATATAACAATTGAACCTGAAACTAATCTACAAAAAACCACAATGGCAGACAAACATAGATTCTAATTCAAGATTACTCTTTTTTTCTCTAATGCTCAAAAATTAAAGTAGAATGTGAGCAGAGATAATACAATCTCACCATAGAAATTTCTTCTTCTCCAAATCAAGAATTTAAGCTGAATCCAAAAAAAAAAGAAGATAATCAAATTTGCTGGGCTAAAAGTAGCTAAAATGAAAGAACACACAGAAATATTAACATAAACAATTAAAAACATTAGATAGTAGACCACAGGCTGCAAAATCATTTTATGACATTTTATGTGTCAATATCATTTTGTAGCTACAATCAATTGTTTTGAGTACCAACCTTTGTCAACTCTTGTTTAGCATGGACATAGTAGTGCCGTTCATTAATCCTCTGTCCACATATTATCGCTATGAAGAATCCATAAAGCAAGCCCACAAAAATAATAGCTAAAACTACAAATTCAAAAGAACAACAAATTCAATTAGACTTCCAGCATATGATAATACAATTTGTATTTTGAAGAGTTTTAACTGGCTCCTCAGATTACTAAGATTTCCATTAAGCCTGTTGAAAATCAGTATAGATAAGCATGGAAGTGAAATAAGAATCAAAACCCAAAACCCAATATCAGCATACCTGAAGTTCTGCTGGACATAGGAATTTAAAAGGGCAAATGAGCTCCATTTCTTACTGCTTATGGCATTGGCAATCATGCATTCAGTTTCCTATGCCTCAATCTATGAATATCAGTCTCACCTGTAAGATTTGAGAATGCCTTGAATTTATGAGGATAACACCTAATTATGAATATCAGTTTTAAAAGAAAACACTCACTGTCAAGAAGTAACCATTTTCAGAAAAGGAGATGGCAGTTACTGGTCCTGCCACAAGAAGAAATTCTCAACAAGAATCCCAACTAAAGCTTCTTAAAAAACAAATAAGCCTCAAATCTTCTCAGTCGGGCTTGGTGAGAGACCTTTCCAGCTACCGATAATTACATCCACTAGAAGATCAACACAAATGCACGCATGAAAGTGCACAATGATTAGACTCCACATGCACATAAATGAAAGAATGTAATGACAAAGGTTAAATAAATTCCAAATATTCCATCTGAAGAACTTGAGACTAGTCAACATGCAGTCCATGCTATTTTAAAGCATTGCAGCCCTTGCAGCAAATCATTGTGTGGGAAAAGATGAAGAAGCTAATATAACCATGGTAATCACTTCATTTCTCACCATGGTTCATCTGACTTGGTTCCACAGTGCAAGCATTTTCAATGATAGATTCTTCTATAGTATATTTTCATTTTCAGTAAGTAACAGAATGACAATGAATTTAAACAATTACAAAGAAAGTAAAAAAAAAATATAAACTACACATAGTTGAAACCAAAATTGCTTTCTCATCTAAGGTGTTCCGTTATAAACAAGAGAAAATATAATGTCACACAATATGCACATCTCAGCAGCTAGAAGCAAGGAAGCATACTTGTTAAGGCTTCCAAGGTACTTGTCATATATGAGAAAACGGAGTTGGCCACCAGAGGAACTCGTGAGGGCATCAAAAAGATTGTGAACAGTTATAATATCTTCCACAAGAGGACAAGCAGGAGCAATTCGCGCAAAAGCCTCTGGTCCAACGGTTTTTTTTATCATCTACCTAATTGAATGGGGAAAAATGAATGAGAAAAATATAACTAACCTAAATGCTGCAAATCATTGGATTATCATTTCTTATGGAAACACAGATGAGTCATGAATGTAGCAACCAACCTGAACAGCCATGTTTGTGGAGTCTGAATAAAATAGTGATCCCCCATCCTCATCATCAAGTTCTGAGTTATTACAAGGAGTAGTTTCCTATGGCCAAAAAAATAGCTGCCTCATCAAGGCCTAGAACAATGAACGAATATGCATTACAAGCGCTTTCAAAACATCCAAGCTGAGCATCTAAAAAGAACCCCTAGAACTACAGTTACATAACAGGGGATGATTTCTGAAAAAACAATGGAAATCAAATACGAATGCTAAATGCAAACCTCTAAACTTAGATGTTTTTTTTCCACTCTCCAATTCTCCTCCTTTCTTGATCAATCCTTTCTGAAATCCACAGTTCTCACAATAGGACGAAAGATCTCCAGAAACACACTTAATAGGATCAAATTACACATCATAGTAAAAAAAGCATTGAAAAACAAAATTATTCCAATAATATCAATTCACATTCAAACAAAAACAAAACATCATTCCATTGTTCTTAATTCCTTTATACAGAAAACTACTCTCTTCACTTCTTCTCTTTAGAAATTCTACTAAAAAATAGTCATGATGATCTCATTCTCATATACCCACCAACATCTAATCCAAATCTATATCCATGTAATCCAAAGAAAGAAAGAAGGCTGAGTGCTTGAGTTGCATGAGGCTGAGTGCTTAACCAACTGACTAACCTAGTGGAATGACTGTTGAAGCTTGACTGGCCTGATTGAATGACTGTTCAAGGCACTTGGATATAAGCAAAAAGGTAAAGAAAATGTAACAAACTGAAATGGAGGACAGGAAAAAAAGAAAGGATAAAATCAAATATTAATGCTCTATGATATTCACCTGATCATAGTTCTAATCAATGAATATGGTAAAAGCCTTAGGCTATGCTACAAAGGACCCACTCCCAACTTCTCCCAAAGTAGAATGATAATTGTCTGGGTAAGGTAGGTCGACATCTCCTTTATTAATGACGTCAATTGTAATCTTGTACGCATTTTCTGGAAGAGGTTTACAATGAATGAGCTGGGTACCATTACCGATATGAGCCCTTCCACGAGCAACAATCTCTTGACGCCATGACATCAAGTTGCATGGCTGCAATCTCATTGAATGATTATTGCTCCCTCCTGTATTGGAAATTGCAACAGACTCTATCGTCTTCGATGTAAAGAAACTGCTTGCTTGAGATCCTGAAGGCATGCGCTGCTGTAATAATATTTTAAAGCATTATTCAAAACTACTTTCAATGCAAAAATATTAAAAAAAAACAAAAAACTCCAATGACTTCAATATTACTTTACCTCAATCAGTTGTTTTATACCACTAAGTTCTTTGAAAATGTGTTTTTGTTCTTCAATTATGCAGTTTACTTGGGACTCCAGATTCTTAATTGCTGATGATTGCCCAATAACTTCTTTTTCCTTGGCAGCTTGTTTTTCAAGAACAACAGAGGATCCTATAATTTGAGTTTTTGAGACGTTGCCAACACCTCGAACACGACCCCTTGTATCAACACCAAATACCTGAGCCAAGGGATCGTTGAGGATGTCATGTGAATTTACTTCATCTTTCTTGGAAAGTAGTTCTTGTATTCTTTTCTATCAAATTCATAGGGTACAACAAAAATGAAAATCACATTATTAGAATACTATTGCCTTAATTTTTCTACCTTAAATCATGTGAGCAATACAAACCATTAGATGGTCAAACATGTAAAAACTGCATTAATTTAATCTTTCTAACCACTCTCCGTGATGTAAACAATGCCTTTATTAACTATAATAACCGTTTACACACATTTTGACAATCATGGGTTAAACAACACTTCTATACCAATAGAACTCATGACTTTGCATAATACCATTTATAATACATTTGAACCATTTACACATATGAGAGTTTGCATAACACAATAACATGAGAAAATTGAACTCACCATAGGTGAAGACACAGTATTAGAGACAGAACCATCTTTCCTTTTATGAGCTTCTACCCACACTTCAGCCCTAGATAGTGGAGGGTCATCCTCCTTCCATTGGCGTTTCTATATTTGCATAAATTTCACATAATCAGTTTTTAAGCAACAAATCACTATTACATTTATGTTATGAACAAATGCCAATACTTACCATTTTCTCCTCTAGTCTTGAGTGGCCATACCTGCCACTTGTATGATATATGTTCAGCTTATTCCTCACATCTGTATTTTTTATCCGTTGTTCTATGGTTTTGGGACTCGAATTCTGTTTGATGAAAGTTTCCCAATCTTCTGGCCTAACTCCAGGAGGACGATTGCTCAATCTACCTTCATAAGTTGGATGGGGATCAAGGTATTTCTTTCTCAATTTTGTCTTGTACTTCCTCATCATGTCAGACATGCTCTTAAGGCATTGACCTTTATAGGATTGAGGAACAATATATTCATCCTAAAAGAAATTATCAAAAAGGTCAAATAAAAAAAGATTCAATATTAGCATTCATATGCCAACTTCCAAGTTTGCATTATCAATCTAAAAGATAATTTCAAGTATATGTCTATCATCTACCTTATTTTATTAGTTAATGGTATTTACACAAAAACGTGGAAATCATATCTCTACAAAATTGTAATTGTCTTTAAATAGTATAAGGATCATTCATACTACTCACATTTTGAATATTTATAAGCGAGCTTGAATATTTTCATGCCAAGTTTGTACTACGATTTTATACCTGGATGAGCTTCCGGAGCTGATCTTTCATGGTCTTAGGCACCGCACGCCAGTCCTTGATGGAAATGGGGACAATGGTGCGGACAACCTCTCCACATCTTGATGCCAACTGGATGGAATGATCTCCCACGGGTAAGCCATTATCATTGAATGTAATCACTGGCTTTTGTTTAGATAACATAGTTAGACATGCATTATGCTCCTCCGCCATCCAAACACCTACGTCGTAAATGACTTGATGAAACAAAGCATAATCAATTCATAGTCATCAACATTCAATAAAATTAATAAAAATATATATTTGTAAATGAATAAGGCAATATTTGAACATTAACATATTCAAGACACCATAATCATGAAAATAATTAAGGCACCATGAGCTTAAGCATGAGTGTAAGCATAAAGTCCATATTTCAAATTATCAATATGTGGATAAAACCATTAATTCATCTTCATAGTCAAATTTGTTACATGTCTAGCTCTATAATTCATAGTCAAATTCTTTTAGTATGTCTTCCAAATTTGCTCTTTCGCCATCACAGGAAGAAAAGAGACTAGGATCTTCAAGTGCATCAACGTCTTTTGTTAATCTCTTTGGTGCCATTAGAACAACAGACCATCCAGGCCTTGTCTGATCTTGAGAGTAGAACACCTGCCTTGCTTGACATGCCAATATGAATGGCTCATCTCCTTCCTTGTCTTTTCCTTTAAATTTCTCCATATTCACCATTGTCAAATTTGTATCAGGATCAACAATGCACCCATTGATCCTATCCTCTACTCTAAACCAATCACAATAAAATACTGTTTGACGAAAATCAATGTAATTCAGCTCGATTATCTGTCTTATAACTCCATAATAAGTGGTCTCATCTTCCTTGTAATTCTTGTCTTTAGCACTTGCCCTGAATTTAGTGATGGCATTCATTGAAACCCCGCTATTTTGTGTTGACTTGTTAGTCTCATATTCAATTGGAGAGAATACAAATCCATTAACACGATATTTGTTATAATATTTTGCCTTAAACATTGGGCCATCTGCGAGTCGTTTCAGAGTCTGATTGCCCTCGATAAATTCCATTTGCATATAAACATTGGGATTTCATAGTACTCAGCATATACAAATAGTCACTAATTATCCAATACATAAAATCTAATAAATAATTAAAATAATACCTCCTTCCTCAACCAACTGATGAAATCAGGCTCATTGTTCTTAAACACACTGCCCTTTCTTTTTTGTCCCTTCGAATTGTTTGTTTTTAGATACATTTTATATTTCCTGTATCAATGACAGACACATTATTATATATATTTATGTACATGTTATCTAATTACTAGACTAACAAGTTATTTAAAAAACTTCACCCACTCACTCTTGCCAATCCGCAATTCCATCATAGCAATTCAAAACCCATCTACGTACTTGTTGATGTTGTGTGTTTGTTAGGTACAAAATTTTGCCTTTATCCAAGGGCTCTTCATCGCACATACCATCCTCATCTAGGAATCTTTGACGCGTCCTCTTGTGACCACCTTTATCACCATCTGGCATGTATTCCATACAGTACAAAATAGATTCCTCTACAATGTAGCGCTCAGCAATGCACCCTTCAGGATGTGCTGCGTTCTTTACATATCCTTTATAGACCTTCATTAACTTGTTGAGAGATTTCAAATTAGCACTATATTATACCATTCAAAAGACATCTTTGGAGTTAGAACTTTACCGTTCAAAAGGATACATCCAACAAAATCTAACTGGACCGCAAGCTAATGCTTCGTCGGCTAAATGCACCATGAGATGAACGCTAATTACAAAAAACGACGGTGGAAAGAATTTCTCCAAGATGCATATTGCAATGATAAGCCGTTTTTTGGCAGCAATAATACTATCTGCACTAATTGTCTTTGAGCACAAGACATTAAAGAAGTTGCAAATTTGTTGAATAGCACCCTTCAGCGTCTTATGCTCTGTTAAAGCATGTTGTAGCAAAACAGGTAGTAATTGTTGCATTATGATATGGTAATCATGTGACTTAAGCCCCTTCATTTCAAGATTTTGTAGATTCACATGATGTTTAAACCTTGAACTATACCCTTCTGGAACCTTCAAGTCATGTAATGTACGATAGAATAATTCTTTCTCTACACGACTTAGAGTAAACGGTGCCTTCGGTTTAATAGTCTTACCATCCGATTCTTGTAACCATAGCTCTTTTCTAATGTTCATTCGCCTCAAATCTTCACGTGCACTTGTGTTATCCTTTGTTTTATTTTTGACATCTAAGATCGTCGACAAAAGATGTTCAGCAACGTTCTTCATAACATGCATCACATCTATATTATGACGAATTGGTAAATCCTGTTAAAGCATATTAAAGAAAAATGGTTAGCTATCTATTCATTAAGATGGATGTATAAAAGATATAATGCCAAAGTAAGTAAAATCACCTTCCAATATGGTAGGTCAAAAAGAATCGATCTCTTGTACCAAGCAGTTATATTATTGGTCAACTCATCATCACAACTTTTTCGTTTCTTCACCTTTGATTTACCAATATCCATCTAAATATCCGCTACCTTGTTAAGAACCTCTGAACCACTCAATCGACGAGGAGGTCTTCCTTCCTCTGTTTTACCATTGAAAGCCGCTTTTTGGGTCCTGAAAACATGATCAGTAGGAAGGAATTTTCAATGACCCTGATAGGAGTACTTCATTCCACTTTTAAGGCGTTCAGCAACGGTTCCCTCAGCACAAACTGGGCAAGCATATTGTGCATGTGTTACACAACCTGATAAACTCCCATATGCCGGAAAATCATGAATTCCCCACATCAACATAGCTTTCATATTAAAAACTTCCCTCGAATGAGAATCATATGTCTGCACTCCATTAAGCCATAATTCCTTCAACTCATCAACCAATGGTTGCAAGTAAAGATCAATGACTTTACCCGGTCCTTTTGGACCTGGTATTAATACTGTCAACATTGAAAATTCTCTTTTCATGCACATTGAGGGAGGGAGATTATAGGGCACGATAATGACAGGCCAACAACTATAAATACTACTAAGATGTCCAAAAGGATTAAACCCATCAGTCGCAAGTCCTAAACGGACATTACGATGTTCCTCGGAAAAACTTGGCCACTTGGTATTTACTACCATCCAACTTGATGAATCAGGTGGATGACGCATAACACCGCTATATTCTTTCGGTCGAGAATGCCAAATCATTTGCTCCGCTATCCATGGCACACTACACAACAAAGTATATAATTAATTAATTAGTTATGGATTGTAATATTCCAATAGAAAATAGGATGACCTAGAAAATATATTTAACTTTAAAATCTAACCTTTATAGCCTCTACAGTCTAGGTGTCAAAGGAAAATATCTCAAAACCTTTGATGGAACTTTAACACTTTTCTTTTTTGCCAAGTAATCTGACTTCCATCTGGGTATATGACAGATTGGACAATTTTGCCTATCTTTATACTCTTTCCAGTAAAGAATGCAATTATTCGGGCATACATGTATACACTCATAGGTCATTCCTAATGAGTTGATCATCTTCTTAGCTTGATATGTGCTTTCTGGTAATGTATTTCCTATCGGTAGAAACTTCTTTACCAATTGAAGGAGATCATTAAAGCTATTGTCTGACCAGCCATTTTGTGCTTTTAAACTGTACAACTCAACAATAGCTGACAATTTTGTGAGTTCCCTAGTACATGGAGGATACAAAGCTTGCCTTGCATCATCAAATAAAGACTTATATCTCCTGGCTTCATGGTCTTCTTGCCCTTGAAACCTTGGAGAATCTTCATTTAAATCCTCATTACTTGCGAGATCGTCCATGAGAGAATCAACATGTTCACCAATTCTCCCAAATGCATCATTTACAAGCTCCTCCATTCTAGGATACATGTCATCCATTTGGTCATAAGACTTCGATGTCGATGGTTTCTCATTAGCTGTGTTAACACTTTCTCCATGAAAAATCCAATGTGTATATGACTGATCAATACCAAAAACCAGCAAATGGTCATAAATCAAGTTAAGGTCTATCATTCGATGCCCATTTCGGCATTTCACACATGGACAAGGAAAATGCTGAAATCCACCACCATTTTTCTTTACAAACTCAAAGAAATGCACAAGTCCATCCAAATACTCTCGACTTAATCTGTGTTTGGACATCCATGCTTTGTCACTTGGTAACGACATTCTGCAATCAGTGAGGTAACATATTTCTTTGAGGAATATGGGAATATACATGGCTGATGATCAGATTATTAATACATACACAGTACTTGCTAAAGACAAGATATTATCTTATGATCGATGTTGAAGGTATTAGAATATAAAAATTTTATATCTAATCTTATTTCCAAAAAAAGTGATACGTAAATGAGACATTATATATTGTGATTTTAGGACATATTATATAACATATTTCTGCTCTCTTTTATTGAATTACAGACATTATTACTGATTTTCATTACAATTAACTGTTAATGAAATTGTATGGTTGATCAACTGTTCAAATGCATTTTCCAGGATCTATGATACCTAACATGAACTCAAAGAAGTGAACATTTAAATGGTGATTTTAACTAACAATAAAAGAATACTGTCAATTACATACAGGTAATTTTAACTGTTCAATTACTTCTTTGATTAAATGGTGATTTTAACTAACAATAAAAGAAGTGAACATTACAAACAGGACTGAAAGAGACAAGTAGCTAACAAAAACAGCTACATAAGATTTCAATAAATGGTAAACAATTCAGTTCTATGCTTAAAGGCCTGTCCTTGGCAAGTGCATCATCATCATCATGACAGCCCGGATAAGGCTAAGATGATGGTGGTACTGTGCTTGCTAAGAGTCTTGTAAAAGCTCATCCAATGTTGCCAAAATCATATGACACATACAACTCTTATTGGCTAGTACAAAGAACAATTTGTGCCTAGAGGATTGATGGCATGGTTCAAAATCGCAGTCACTGTGGGCATCACAGTTGACCCTAAAAACAATACATTGTGGCGTGAATTTTTTACACAATTCTAAAAAGCCATTAAAAAAACACCCAAAATATGAAAAAACTGCTAGAATCCAATCTTTTCTTTCTTTTATTTGGGCACATTATGAAGTATAATATCAGTTCCCTAAGTCATTAACATCCTATATCACTGTTTAATCCATTTTTCTTGTCTTTTTTTTTAATGGTAACATGACTCAAACCCATAACCCTGTGTTGGAGCACCTTCTAAATGTGATACAGGCTCTTGTCCATTGCTATCTAATATTGACCTATTAAACCTATTAGGTTGTAGTATTTAATCTTTGAGCCTATACTTACATTTCATAAATCCTTCAATGTGGCCCCTATCTACAATCCAAACACATAAGAATAACTACCACCCTTGTGGATTTTTTGTGTGACATGCCAACATCATATGACATAGATACGCCCCAAAAGAGCAATAGCTCACGTCAAACAACACCGTGGTCAGGTGTGGCCTGAGATTTAGCAAACTTTTAATTGCTCACAAATACACACAAAGAGGAAATAAAAGTCTCAACCACCCAAAAAACTCATGACATCAAGTCACAATCTACAGTTTTGAAAAGGAAATGGTGTTTGCTTCAAGCATCCAAATTGCTTCCCTCCCAAGTGGCTTGTGCAGAAGGAATTATCTATTGTCCAACTAGCAAGTCTGGAGAAAAAATTATCATTCAAGGAGCCAAGGAATCAATCAAAATGAAGGCATTATAATTAATAATAAACCTTATGCAATTAATTTCCACTCTAAAGCCAATACACCAACCAATTTCAATTTGTTCACATTCCATCCCAAGTTTCCAACCAATTTCAAGCAGCTGCATGTATCGCTCATCAATAATTAATACAGAATAATAAGAAAAATAAAAGGATTGAAAACACAAATATACTTACAAGACATATGGAAGGAACATCACAAGATGGTTACACCATCTAAATTCAAATTGAATATCAATATCATAAGATAGCTATCTACAAGCCTCATAAAGAGATCCCAAAATCCAGAAACAAGAAAGGAAGATGCAGCTCCACATGTGCATGAATAATATGAATTATCATATAAACAGAAGCACTCGATTAGGAAAGGGAGGAATCGAATCAGAGTCTGTGACGTACCTTACACAGATCGAAAATCTGTGAATCCGGACTTGGAGAAACCCTAGCCGTCTCTTCTCTCCTCCTGCGACCAACGAGAGACAACAGATCCATAAAAAGCAAGATCAAACCCTAAACAACAAGGATCTAAGAGTTGAGAGATCGATTAGATCTAAGAAGAAAAAACCCTAACTTGCCTTTTGAGAAATCGGGAAAAAAAGAGTTGAAGATCCGGAAGAAGAAGAAGAAACGCAAGCCGTCTGCGAACAGATCTGTGGGAACGGCTGCGAACAGATCAAATGCTTTTTGCGAACAGAAAATCTGTGGGAACGGCCCTTAGCAGCGCGCGAACAGAGGAAGCCCTGATCTTAGCAGCGCGCGAAGATCCGAAGAATCCGAAGAAGAACAGGAAGAGGAAGATCGGGAACAGGCAGTGCGTTTAGTGAAAGCAGTGCCTAAGACTGGAACGGCTGGAACGGACTTAAGCGAAAATAACCTCGGTTTTTATCAAACGGGCCTGTGAGAAACGGATCAAATCCGTTTCATTTTAGCAACGGCCCAAAACCGGGCCCATTATCCGTTCCTAAATTGGATTTTTGGTGTAGTGTACAAACTGGTGCTGTCCATTCAGTAAATGGGTGGGCCACTGGCCTGGGTCTCATGAGACAAAACGTCGAAGTTGTCCTGGATTTTCCAGCCCAGAAGAAGCTTCCTTTTCTCTGTTTCATTTCTCTCAAATAATTTAATCAGAGAGGAAGTTATTTTTCTGAGTTGGGAAAGTGTTAATTGAATTCTGGAGTTTTTTTAGAGAATTTCTCCATACTTTTAAATACATTATTGGTTGACTTCTATGAAATGAATGTCTAGAACTTAAAAAGCTTTGTTAAAACTCTCCATAGGTTGAATACAGCTCTCCTTTGGATTGAGATTTCCCAGCATTTAAGTCTATTTGGGGGTTAATTTTGTTTTCTTGTTGAATTTCAACTTCTGAAGTTTTTGTAGATATCTTGGATTTTCTAGTTTGTTAGTCATTGGGCACTTGATAGTCTGTTGAGGAGTGGGCTCACCCAAGGGGGGAATATTGAAATGTATTGCCATTACCTCTACTAACGCCGCAAGATTTTGGTAGGAATGGCTAGCTAAGGAAATTTAATCCAATCAACATTCCGACTAAATTAATCGGGGCTGCTTCAATTATTTGATTAGGATAGAGCAGCTATGGGCTGTGCCAATCCACTAGATTCTATGTCGATGGTTGAATTCCAACCATAATGCTTGAATTACATCCGAGATGCAAAAGAGTGTTTATTTAAATATGTACCCAATTTGGGAGATTTAAACTTTGGCATTAAGGGGGTGTGATGTTGGATATTCCGCATGGAAGAAGTCCATTTGGAGTTTCTACAGATGTAATAGCCTAACATTCTTCAAGAAGAGTGGATTGTTTTTTGGTTTGTTTTCTTCTTTTAGGGTTAGTATATTTTCAGCTGACCTGCTGCTGTCCAATCCAATTTTTTGCATGTTAAGTGACTTCAGGACCCTTTTTTTTTTTTTTTATTTCAAGTGACATCGGGACCTGCTCAATAGATCTTAGTGAAGATTGATTTTTGCGTGATGCTTGACAATAGATTATGTATTTCGTGTTTGTCATATGCATCATATCTCTGTTCTAGATCCTTAGTCACCCCAAAATGAGTTGAAAGGTATCCCTTGAACCATGTTGCACCTATCTCCCCCTTATTTTTATGGTCAATAGAAAGGGCGTGCAATATTGGTGTGAACACTTGCCTTAATCCCTTGTAGGCAAGAAACATAGGGTGCTTAGATGCTCATGTTTCCTTAGTTTTAACTTGTCTGTTATCCCATAATAAACAATGCTTTTCTTATGGTGCCCATTAATCAAAATGGCAGACCCAAGCCCAAGAACAAATCCACGGTTTGGATCTGAGTACAATTCAGGGTGAGTCAACTTTGTTGGGTATCTATATTTCTTGAAAACCCAAAAAACAGAGGTATATGTTTGTCTTTATCGATGAATATAATCAAATCTAAGATCCAAGCACTTCAAATTTCCCTATCCTATTTTCTGAATCATAGAGAGAATCCATTTTTATCTCCAAACTGTTCATTTTGAAGTGAGATCAGTAAGGGTTTAGGGAGTTTGACTTTTGATTTATGTACTGTGTGCATATATTATTTACTTCATGCGTAGTGTATGACTAAACACAAATTTTTATGTGCAAGTACCTGGGTGGTAATTGGGTACTCTAGGCCCAAGCCTGGCCTGATTTCCGGGGGGGCTTGGAAAAAGCAGGCCCAATCCTACAATAAATTGAGTGCCTTGGCTTGACTCAAGTGACTTATGTTGGTTTGTACATTCTAACACCATGCAGTTCCATCTCTGCTCGAGTGAGCTCTGTTTCAATTTTCAACTACTAACAATTGCGTAGTATATGATGAAATGCAAAATTTTGTGTTCAAGTACCTGGGTTTTACTTTGGGTACTCAAGGCCTAAGTCCGGCCTGAATTCCAGGATGGCTTGGAAATGGCAGGCCCAATCATACAAAGAACCAAAGTTAATTGGGTGCTTTTTTCAAAGGTCAGGCTGGCAGGCCCAAGTTGTATTGCTTATTTGATTAATGTTATTAGCATTCCAATGCCACATACAGATCCATCTGTGCTTGAGTGAGTCTGTTTTAGCCACTAACAATTGCTCATTGTTCAATGTTGTGTTCAACACTTTAATTGTAACGTCCCTAATAGGCAACTTTGGCGTGCCATATGTCCAAACCATAGGAACTTGAAATCTTGAATATGTCCAAACCATGGGAACTTGAAATCTTGAATATATAGGAATTTCTGGTCAAATCATCTCCACCAAAAAATTATGAAATAGGTGTGGGGTAAAGGATGTTAGGGACTGATGCAGTGCCGATAAGGGAAGAAGAGTGTCCAAAGACATTCCATCAAAAGGAGGATAAAACCAATAATTTTTTTTTTTATAAACGAAGTGATCCCTAAGGACAAATTCAATCCTTTATATAGATCTTAGATCTAATCCTTTTTTGTAAACAAATCTAATAAAAAGTTTAAAGCAATGAATAATTTTATGATAAAACTTTATAATTATTCTCATGTCTATCCCTAAAATTCAGCTACTACTAGCATAGAGGAAGAGGACTGAACGATGCATGATTCAGAAGTCTCCTTTTGTGGGGCTTTATGGGCTTGGAACTGTGGCTGTAGAATTTCTTGGGCTTGGCTAAACGAGCGTTATCATGGATTTAGTCTATTTTGGGGCAGCTCCTCTTGGGCTGGATCAGTTAGCGACATAGATGAGGCTTGACTTTCTAAGGATTTGAATTACCATGGTGGCAAAGTACCTTCCTAAGTTGGAATTCCCATTCCAACTGCACTGACTTTCTCTATTAAATCTCATCTTAAAATTAGAAAGTTACTGAGCAATCCTAGTCAAATTGAGACTTGTAAGAAAAGACTCTTACTTGTCTAAAAAATCATAGTTAAATGGCTATCGTGATGGACCTCTGACAGGGCCCAATGGGCTGGCAGCCATTAAGCTTATTCTGTGGCTTCTGCAATACCATTCATTAGCGTATTGAAAGGACCCATTGATCTGCAACTTCATGGAAACCAACGTGAGCAGTGAACACGTGAAGCTCCTCAATGTAGTTATTTCACTGATTCGTTCTTCCTTGCCTAAAAAAAATACCAGTTTGTTCCCTTGCCTCACGTTGTGATGCATTTGGTATATATCTTGGGTATGGTGTACATCAGGGAGATTCATTTGACATTAATTTCATCTTCATTTTCCAAAGAATTAATCTTTTCCTTACATAGTACATTGGTGTAGATGACAAGCCTGCTTTTTCTCTTACACCATGCCAATGCATATCTGTATATACCCATGGTCACTAATTTCACCTTTTGTTTCACATTACCCTCCGAAGAAATATGTAGAAATGGAGTGCTTCATTGTGACGTTTTGCTCCTTTTAAAATAGATTTCACTAGTATGGAGTGCTACTGATTTGGCAAAATTACAGATAAGAAAATTCATGAGGCTGATTATAATCCGAAATCTATAATTACAGTCCCATATATATGATCTCAAGATATTATACTGGGTGTTTGAATGAACACACACCAAAGGATGGGACTTGTCTTACAAAGTAGTTTGTATAACTAGTGTAGATCACCTTTAGTTGATTCTGAAGGATCAAACAACATCAATTTTCCAATTAAAAAAATGATAATGTTCTTGTTTCAGCTTTAGTAAGACTGTCGGTGATTTCTAAGGTTGATGGGACAATGACACATTTGGAAGATTAATGACTTGGGGAAGATTAATGACTCTGTTGCAATAAATATTGATTTCAATATGGTTTGCCTTCCATGATAGACCGGTTTGGATACAGCTTTTATTGAACCCACATATCAGCATTAATAAGAGTAGGTGAATATTGTCAAAAACCTAGTGTTCAGATATAGCCCATGCAGCCATACAGTTTCTGTGCGTACGTGTAGACAACATAGCACAATACTTTGCCTATGTGGAAGATTTGTGTTGTAACATTGATATGCATTGTTACACTGTTCTCTATTAGTTTAAGCTTTTAGAGTAAGTGGTTGTCAACATGGTATCAGAGCAGGATGTCTAGTGTTTGAATTCCCGAGATTGTTGTGCCTTGTATTCTCCCACAGAGGGTGTAATTCCTGTGTGGAGCCCTTGTATTCTCCACAAAGGGTGTAATTTTCATGAAGGAGCTTGCCTAAAGCTTTTATAGTAAGTGGTTGTCAATAATTTGGAAACTTTATAATGACCCAGGCCCACTATTTACATGATATTGTCCGCAAACCCCAATCTTGCCAACAGTTTTAAAAGGCCTCATGTGTAGTTAAGGTCGGGCCACACTTATATACCCAGGCACACTCCTCCCTGAGCAGCAGGGGTTGCATCATATGTTGGGTTAGACTTATTAGTTCATGGTCGGGACTTTGATATTTCCATTGTGGGATTTGGATAGAAACTCATGGTTCTAACAGAAGCACTCTACCCTTACCCACGGTGCTAACTGAAGCACTCTACCCTTACCCCATGGATTCTCCTTTCTTGGCTCACAGGATAACTTGATCTTGCTTCAAGGGATGCAAGGGATTACCCAGGCGTGGATTGGGGTTTGACATACTCGATTGAGTTTCTTGCCTTCTAAGAAATGAACAACTTTTTAAGAACCATGCATGGTACTGCTGTGGGCTGTCTAGCATCAGAACACCCAGACTAGTCTACGTTAGCATATGCTGACAATGTTAGTGGACATTGAGCAGAAAAGAAGAGACTCCAGTTGGAAGTTCCTTTGAGATAACAGAGAATGTGGAAGACAGCCACCAGGAAGATGTCTAGGATCATTCATAAATATGCATATAACTTGATTCATCTTGATGATCTTTCTGAAATTAAGTAGATACCACTCTAGGTAATGTGGAAAGAGTCTACCTAGCATAATGCAGAAGAAGGTCCAAATTGGTGTGTGAAATTGTTGATTACCAATGAGGAATTATCCATTTGGGAGTACTATTGAAGAAAATTATGCCCCTTCGATGGAATTTAGAACATAGATTTACAGAACTGTCTTGAGCCTCCCTTACTGATTGTCCAAAATGTTCATGAAATTACACAGTAACATATAACTCTTACTGAAACTTTACCATGAGTTGTTCAGCCCATAAAAGTTAGTTGAATGGGATCCCTATTCCCCACACCCAGTCTGGATACTTGTCTCCAAGAACTATAAAGAGGAGCAACTAAGATGTCGTTTTTATGTCATTTTAGAGAATCAAGGACCATGCTCCATCATCTGAAGTGCTTCCAACAGAGATTCTGGTATATCCAAGCCCCAAGACACATGAGCAAAGGTCAGTGTTATCTATGAACATTTTGTAAATAAAGGTCATGCCACCACTGGGTCTAGGGAATGATCTCAGAATTGTGATTTGCAGAGATATCATGTTGTGTCTTTGATACCATGCGAAGAAAAAGAAAATTGTTGGAAAGGAGTTGCCTCATTCTATGGTCTGGATTCCTCTATAAATAGATTTCATTACTATGAAGACCCAGTGGTTATTACAGATAAAAAAAAACTGTAATCTAATGTTGATTTCAGTCCAAATTCTCTAATTACAGTCATAACCTACAAGATATACCAGTTAATATAAAGAATTTGAAGGATATTCTAAAGATCCTTCTGCATGCTGATACCAAAGTATGAGTCTCTTTGCCATATGAATGCTGGAATAACTTCTGTAATTTATAAGGCTGTTGGACTGAAGCATGTTATTCCTTGGTGGATACCTGCCTAGACTGTTTATTTTCATCCAAAATTCTGAGCATTAAAATCTTCTCTATTTCCTTTAAAGATCAGTGATCTGAATATCTTTCCCATAGTGGTTTCTCATGCCTGCATATCCATGAATCTCAATTGTTGTATTACCTGTCAGGTCAATGGGTATGTTATCTGTTACAGGAGTATGTTATTTTGCTAGATGCAAGCCCACGTAAAAGTGGGTTGCATATAACTCACGGTTGTTTAGAAATATAACTCACAAAAGTGACCCCTGATATATGCATACTTCTGGAGTATGATGCCATTTGGTATCATGTATCAGAAGTCTGACTGGTTTACACTGATTGATTGATACTTCTGGTTTGGAAATTGGCTCTGCTTCTCTCTTTTTCCCCCTTCTTTTCCTTTAGAAATTATACTTGGATTTGGATTATGTTTATGTCTTGGGCTACCCCAAATTAGCAATTTGGGGTTGAATGCGTAGAAGAGATCGACCTGACCCGGGGTCATGTGGACATGCCAGTGAACCTGGGTCAGATTGATCTTTTCTACACAATGTCGGCAAAATGTATGTTATTTGTTCTTATGAACATTTGGTACGTGTGGCTTGACATTTGTAAGATTGGATACTATATAAAATAGGTGTCCGGATCCTCTTGAGTAAATCCCCCAAAGGTGACATGGGGGGGCCTGATCAGTGGGGGATTTCCTCACTTAATCTCAATTCATAAAATAGTGGCTTCTTATCAAAACATCCTCTAGAAAATGAAAAATAACTAGCAGTATACTTCAGTAGCTTTCTTTTATTCTTCTTTTGAGCAATCAAAGGTTCAAAGTTGTGAATAAAGATTTGCTGTCTCTCCTTTTCCCTTTTCTTTTGGATTATCTTGAATTACAGATCGTGAATAGCCTGTTTGAGGTTTATTTTTGTGATTATGGAACACTTGGCTGTCGTTTGCTACTCCAGTCCTGGAGGTTGTAAAAATTCTTTCCTGATTTCTGGATTTATAGCCTTAAACAAATAACTATTAGGAAATACTATACTATGCTCCTCGTCTCCTAAAATGGAAAGGAGCTGAAGTCTGCTTGTGGTATCTTACCTAAAAGAATCAATTCATGAGTTCTTCTCCACTTTGTGTTAATTTTAAAAATGTGGTTAATCTCTAATTCATTCTTTGACCTCTCGCCATGTATGAGCAGAGTGTGCATTCTGATGGATACAAGGGGGATGAAGATGTTGCTTCTGATCGAGTGGACAAAAGCTATTTTCTGGCAGATTGAAATGCCTAGACGTACAAAGTTGCTTCCACTCAGAGGTTAACATGATCTGAGGCTTGAATTCCAATCAAATCATGGCAGTCCTTGCACACGTGCATCTATCAATTGAGGGTCATTGGTCATCAACCTATTCGTTTTAGACCCTGATTGGGTTGACGTCAAGCTAAAAAGATATTTTGACTAATTTTGGCTTTTCAATTTTGAAACCTTAGTGTAGAGGTATTTTATTTCTACTCATCTGATCTAGCAAAAGAAAAAAAAAAGTCAGTTTTAACTGCTTAGCTCTAAAAATTAGAATTGTAAGTTGTTTGGGTATCTGTAATGGTCATCCAAGAATTACCTTCCTAAACTCTAAAAATCCATCTGGGTGAGAACCTAAACTCACATGGGTATTCTTTGCACTTAGGTTTCTCTTCTTTTGAACTTGCTGAATCTAGTAAGGTGCAGCCTACTTAGTTGACTTGTTGGATGTTTCAAAATTTATATAGGATTTTGCCCGTAAAATCCTTTTAGAGTTACTCTATACTAAAAATGACTCCAAAGACATAATTCTATCATTGTGGTCCCAATAGTCCTTTTATATTTAGGTGGTGTTTGGATGCAGTATAAGGAGTGGATAAGTGGGGGGATAAGTAACTTTTTCATCCCAATCCTACTTATCCCTTGTTTGTTTGGATTTTTAGTGCATGGTATTAAACTATCCTACTCCCAAAGTTACAGTAATTTAGTATCCAGTATTGGGGTTTAAATAATTCCACCTGGGAGGTGGGATAATTTGGGTGAGATTTAAGTGAGCGTGGGATTATATTTTTTAGGTCAGTTTTACCCTCAAAACTATTTTCAAATGACGTTACTGCCATCTGAAATCCTACAAAACCCTACAAATCCCTTGTCCCTCATTTATCCAGACGCAACCAAACATGGGATTTGATTCATCTATAGGATAAATGGAATCCCATCCCATGCAATAATACCATTGGATGGGCTTAGATGGTATTAGCTATCCAATCCCACCCAAAATTTATCCCGCTTCCAAACACACTCTTAAAATTTTGAAATCTGAGTTGGGTGGGATATTCTTGCTCACCTGCATACATGAGCGGGGATATCTCCTCTCATATATATATATATATATATATCTTCTTCTTCCTCTGTTTTCAGAAAATAAACTTCTTTCCTTATCTTTATATTGAATCAAATTTCACCTTAACTGATGTAGGGACACCATCAGATTGGGTCACCTGTACAGCACGTGATTTCATTTTGGTTACCAACTCACTGTATGACTAAGTGCGCAATCATGTGTTCAATCTAGACCATCTAAATTGTTTATTGTGTCTGCTGCTATGGTATAGTCCAGACAGGAACGTTTAAATTTGCTTGTGACATTTGGGCCATTAACCACTTTTCCCATAAACTGTCAGTTTGATAATTTCCAATTGGATTCTAACTTTTTTGGCTTTTTTGAGAGAATAGTTTTTTGACTTTTTATTGAATTCTAACTTCTTAAACCGTGCGAAGGGTAATTTTAACGAGTTTGATCGGGGGCCTAAATTACCGAGTTTGATGGGGGGCTAGGACTCCGGTGCAGCCGTGCAGGAGGTGGCCTTTTAATAAAATTGAGTAACGCCCCAGTTCCTCCGATGAGAGTTGGTCACGTGGATTATGAAACGTATAAGCGGGGGCATTTTTGCTAGTTATTTTTTCTTCCTCAGCCTCTTCCTCCTCCTCTGCCTTCCTTAAACTCCAAAAATAAACCTCAAATAAAAAAATTAAAAAAAATAGAGGATTACCAATTAGAAGCACCCTTTCTAATAATACTAGGTGGAGATGAAAGAAGAAGGTGAAAGCATTCTCTTCCAAGGGAATGAAGATATCTAAAGTTTTGAAGGTGGTTGACGAAATGAAATGAAATGAAAGGGTTTGGGTTTAATAAGTGGGTATAGTAAATTGGACTTAGGTTACTAGGTTTGGATTTGAGGTTTAGTTGGCGGAGGAAGAAGAGAAAATAAGCAGAGGGGAAGGATAAGCAAGAAAAGAAAAAATAAATGGGGATATCCCAGCTGTGCACATGGCTGAATAGGGATATTTTTGTCCAACTCAGATTTCAAAAACTTACACAAAAAAAGACCCCTGTGACTACTATGGTGGAATCATGTCATTAGAGTTCTTTCGGTATAAAGTAACTCTAAGATGATTTTTCTGATAAAATCCTCAAATTTATATATGAAAAATTTGTATATCCCCAACATGTGAGATTTTTAACATACTTTCAAATTTTGTAATATCTATTGTGTAGCCTTTCACTTTATATCTACATGTCAAGGTTGGTGATATTATAATGTGAATTTGCTAGGTCAGAAATTTTAGAGAAGAAAAAATTGTAGGAAAAAATTTTGTCACCTTATAATTCTGGGTTCCTAGTTTGAATCGTGAGAATTCAAAATATTAGCCAAATGAAATGTCACCTTTGGCTACATTGCACTTTAGCATTTGTGAAATTAGGTGGAGGTAACATTCGGAGAATTCATAAAACTGCCAACATGAATGATGCTCAAAATTCTTGCAACAATTGATGTCGTTACGGTCCTTTAACATCCAAAACCAAAACGTATCCAAGTGAGAGGAAAAGAATAACCAACAGCCTAAGAAAAAACCAAAACATGCCTAAGTGAAAGAGGAAAGGAATAACCAATAGCCTAAGAAAATTCATGCATGGCTGCCAATGACAACCAAAGGGAAACGTAGTGAGCCAAGAAAAGAATGCTTGTTACTCTCTGTCTCTTTTATCTCCCTCCATCTGCAAGCCTCCTCTATCCCTCAACTTCTGTTGTTCTAAAAGAGACAATAAAGAAAAATAAAAGCCCAAGGCAGTAAATCACAGTTTTAAAATGGCTTTTACCAGCCTTTTTGGCATGGTCATTGTAGCAGTTTAGCATGTACATAGGTGATCAGTTTCATGGATTATCCCATACCACAACGGCTACATGACCAACACATTATGGTTCTTATTTTGAATGTTTAGAATGTTCGAAATTCACTTTGGTAGTCCACAGGCTAAAGGAAGCACGCACACTAGTGAGCTGCGGCTGAACTAAGAAAATTCAAAATCTTTAATAGCCTTGGAACTCCAAATTCAGATTAACCAGTTTAAAACTTGGGTTGAACACTTATAACTACTATTTTAAACCTATGTTGCTTTGGCCCAATTTTATTTATTTCTGTCTTTTTTTTTGTTGTTAATAATTATCATATCCTTATCTGTAGGATTCACCTTTGTGGGTTTCACTTTTTTATCAATGTTATTTGAAAGGCATGCTTTCTCAAATCCAACATCTATCATATTTTCCTCTTGGCTTCATTTTAAGTTTTTTTTTTCAGTCTTCGTATTGATTCATGGAACTTGCAACTCATTGATATGTCATATGATAGCTTTAAGTGTTACGGATGCATAGATCAGGATTATAGGGCCGCTATGAATGCAATCAAGAAAGTGTTGGCTGGGATCGAGCAACTGATGCAGAGATTTATGACTCTCTACGAGAGATCAGTCACGTGGGATTCATTCTTTATGATCTCAAGGCAAGAACGGACACCCTTAATGTGGAATATGGTAATGGATAATTTAGCTCTAGCTTTTTTGTTATGAGTATTGAGATGCTCTACAACCACCCGGCTATATCTATTTATAGCATCTGGCTTAATGGGTGATGAACTCCTAATTCAAGTTAGAATAGGATAAGGATGGAAAATTGGATCAAACTCTCTCAATTTTTGGGTCTTAGGATGATTAACACATCCTCTCTCTATTTCAATAGACTCTTTGTGAGGGTTGTCTCTTTGTATTAGGGCTACCCATAAGTGGGCCCCATCGCAAATGCCAACAATTTTTCACTCGCACCAAACAAGATTAATCTCATTAGATTTCAATTATCCATCATCAAAATCCACAGTATATATATATATATATCTCTAAAATGTGGGACCTCCACGATACCTATTCATGGAGAAAATGTAAACTAAGTTGACATCTAACTAGAATACACCAACTCACCGACACACCAGTCTGCTCTAGATGCTCGCATAACCACACCATATTGAATTTGAACTCAAACCCTTGAGTCGGGTTCAACCCATATATATGCTTATTCAAATTATCGAGAAAAATCATTTTGCAAATATTTTTCTTAAAATAATATATTTGAATATATAGATAATTTTAAAAATTGTTTGCTTAAATGAAATTTCAAAATACTTATTATGGCCTGGGCTTATAGGTGTCTAAAGTACGTATAAATATGAGTGTGATGTCAAGGGTCTTTCCAATGAACTTACGAAAGTCGAAATAAACCAAGCAGCTTTCCTAGCAAGGCGGCTCATAGGCTCCCATGTCGCGATGGCACATCCGCAGCTAAAGTAGCATCACCCATCTCATCTTTCTAATGTAGAGGTTAGTATATGGGTACAAGAGTCTTGGGAATTAGATTACACAATAACTAACTCTAAGCTCAAGAGTCACGTATGGGACTAACTGTCATACAACAATTAGGATTGTAGGGTATCATCTCGTTGCTCGTAGGTAGGTCCTTAAACACCCATGTTTGTAGACATAAATTGCAATGTGAAATTGCATTAGCTCCACAAATGAGCCCATGCTAATATTGCACCGATTCACTACTGTGCAAGCAGGTTGTCACAAATACAACCACGCTTTGTGATCTACATCACCCCAATGCACACAAGAATGAGTCGACAATCCATACATTTGTATGCACCAATAAGATCCATGTTGGCCTAATTGGCATATCACACAAATGGATGCACCTTATCCTATCAGTCACTAAGACATCAAATGTGGTCTTTATTTGTGTGAGTGGATGACTAAGCTTGTTTGGTGCCACTCATGTATCGTAACGCATGCTGTTCTGTGTTTGTTGCTAATGTAATATAAGTGATATGATATGCATGAAAAATGTAAAAAATCATACATGTTTTCCATAAAACAGCAAGAAATTGATTTATTAAGATAACTCTAATACACTCCCACTGAAAGAAAGAATTATATATAATGCATACCCATGCGCTTTACATAAATTGCAAATAACTCTCGTGCTAAGGGTTTGGTCAATGGCTCAACAATCATTTCCAAAGATGTCATATGAAATATTGCTTTCTCTTTTGCTTCTACTTGTTCACGATGAAATGTCACTTTTCCAAAGATCATGCGAACAGAAGAAAATCTTACCACAGGGGAGAAAGTCTCCTTGTAATCCATACATTCTTTCTGTGTGGATTCCTTCGCCACAAGCCTAGCCTAAAATTTATCAATGGAACCATCGACCTTTCGCCTAATCTTCAAAACCCATTTATTTGAAATCGCTTTCCTATCTTTGGGAAGATCTATAAGATCCCATACATGGTTTTTACGCATAGAGCTGATCTTCGTCAGTTATCGCGAGCATCCGTTCTTTTCAGTTTACTAATTCCATTCCTTTTTTATAGGAACCTGGTTCGTCTCCATCAATTGCAATGTACACATAAGAAGTTCCCTCAATTAAAAAAAATATATTTGGAATCAACCCAAGAGAAGAACGACAAATGATATTTTGGTCACTTCCACTTGCCTTTGAGTCTGTAGGATTTCTCCCACTAAGTCTAGCAGGTGGTGCTGGTTCCCCTTGATTGGTGGAATCATTTAGTTTAAAAAGTTCAATGGGGCACCCTTGTCTTCTTCTTTTCAAGATATTGAAACTTGAAAAAATCTACGTCACGAGAATCCATTTCAACCACTCTGTCATTTACATCCTCATAAACAACAACATATCATTTGGATAACTCAGAATATCTAACAAAAATACATGGAACTTTTAAGCTTTAAATTGTTTGGATGTGGGATTAGCATATGCCCTAAAGAACCCCATAGGCGTAGATCTCCCAAAGAAGGTTTTCTACCTATCCACAGCGCATATGTGGTTTTTGGAACATATTTGAAAGCGATTTTATTTAAAAAGTGTACTTCAGTTAACAGTGCATCACCGCAAAAGGTAATGGGTAAATTGGCATGAGTTGTCATGGATCTGATTATGTCTAAAAGAGTCATATTTCTTCTTTCCATAACTTCATTTTGTTGTGAAGTGTAAACCATGGTTAATTGCTGAGAAATACCATTTTTCATACAAAAACTTTTAAAAGGGTATCTGTTGAACTTTTTGAAATAGATGACTCCATTAATCACAGGGATCCAACAGCACCTGATCGACTTAGTGGGAGAAATCCCATGGACTCAAAGGTAAGTGGGAGTGATCAAAATGTCCTTCGTCATTCTTCTCGTGGGTTGATTCCTTTTGAAATTTACGTTTGCTTTTGGTCTCGTTAGGTCTTGATCCTAACTTAGGCTGCTAATTAACAAACAATGCTTGTTTCATGACTTCTACTTAACTCTTTGGGATTCGAATTCTAGATGGTGACACAAATCTTTAAAGGTCTTGACTACCTCAGACTGAGCCAAGAGTTTTATTGTACGTCATGAGTCAGGTAATGATCATAGGATTGTGATAATCTTTTGGTATTCAGTTAATTTATTCTCTGCCCTTGCAAGATCTGCCATCATTTGACTCATTTTGCGGAGGTAGTCTTTGAGTTTAACTCCTAGGGCTATCCGATAAGCATCAAATTCTAAGGTTATGGCGCGGGGCTTGCTAGGAGTAATACCATTGTATTCCTCTTTTAAGGCTTCTCACAATTCTTTGGTCATGCCATAGGTTTATAAGTTGAAACTAATTCAAAATACATATCACTTAAAATGATGTTACGAAAAGTACAATTATCTTTCTCCCACTTGTCGAAATCATGCAGTGCAGGCATGGGTGCAACATCATTTTCTAGTTCGGGCCGGGTCATAATCGTTTCTATGGTGTACATGACTTCTTGTTTATCGAACAAGTAAATCATGATTCGGTACCACTTATCATTGTTATTGCCGTCTAACTTGTCCTCCTTATTAAGGTCAGCAATAAGAAATGCTAATTAATGAATGCACAATATTGGCAACATATACGTATGTATTGGTTGCCTTTTTTGTACTCAAATCAATCTAAAAATTAGGACATCGTAGTAAAAACCCTTCAAATCTAAGGCTAATTCAAGGTAGTAAAAAACAATAATAATAATTAATCAGATGATTTGATAACATCATACTATGCAATACATCGATTTTTATGCAAGAAAAAAATGTGAAAATAATAATTGCATCCTAATTAGCTAATTGCCCCCCGCATAATATAAGGACCATAGTATATGATGGCACAAATTCATGCATGTGCCTAATGGACCCACATGATATGATGCGTATGATATATGAAATACAACTAGCATACATAATTAAAAAAAAATGCTTATCAATATGAACCTACTATATATTAATATATGCTTCTTGATAGATCCATAGTACAGATGTTACTCAACAAGTTACATGAGAGGCACTTCATATGCACATAGTCAGAGATTTGCTCATAAAATACATGACACTGTTGATAGAACTCGGTGACATGAATTTAAAATGGGCACTGTTTCTGATTTATTACAGTTATATTATCTGGGCCCATCTCTGTTGCTGTGATTTTGGGCCATGTGCATTCTTTAAATCCAACTTCGTTTATGAAAGTACAGTACCGTGCACAACACCTATAGATGCGTACTTAGGAAAAATATATATATATGCTAGTACATCATATGGCCTGCCTCATATAGTGGTTTATTAGGCATCCTTAGTTCCTTAACATTAAAAAGGAATGAGTTTGCTCATGGCTAGGTTATAGTCTGGTCTTGAGCAACTCAAAAAAAAATTATTACATGACTATGGATTTTGTTAGTGATGAGAAAAAATATTAAATCCATCCAACTTATAAAATTCATTCTCAATCACCCATATGTATAGAGCAATCTATTCACAGATTTGCATAAACCAAAAAAATAGACAATAGTGTACTACTATTCATATGCACTAACATGATCAATATATATCTATCAATTTCTAAAAGCATAAAAAATAGCCATTATGGAATCCTCAAAGCTAATTGACAGTTTTCATTCTAAGTATACGAGTCTTATAATCAAACTCATGTACATAATGCACTTGACTTCTCTATGGTCCATCGTTTTGATCCCTTGATCACGACGTCCCATCCATGATATTTAACCTTCAAGAATCCGATTGTAAGCTGGAATATAACCTTCCGTGAGCATGGAAACTGAGAAGAAAGTGTGACACATCACTTGAAAAGAGTGACGGCAGCATCAGAGGATCCGGACTCTACTTCATTGCACCCATACCGACAGGGTTTTTCCCCAGAGCAAAACATGTGTCACATGGGAGGGCAGAGATTAGAGATAGCTTGGGTCAAGCCTGACTATGGGCTGCACTTCTAAACCCAAGACGGTTATGAAGGGACAACAGAGAAAGCTAGCAATCAAGGGTCAACATAGAAAGCCCAGGTGGAGTATTATATTTTTTTATTAAAATATTAGATCGGATGAACAATCATTCAAATTTTAAAAATTTTTATATTCAATTTAAAATAATCATTAAAGTTTTGGGCTACCTCAATTACTATCAAAATCAATTCATTCTTCACGTTAGAGTGCCGATAGCTTTAGGTGTTTGTGAAAACATAAATCATGATCATAGGACCACTATGAATGCAATCAAGACAATATTGACTCAGAAAAAGTAACTGATGTAGAGGTTTGTATCTACGTGAGATCAGTTACGGGGGATTCACTTTTTATGATCTAAGGACAAAGATAAACACCCTTAATGTAGAAGATGATGAAGAATAATTTATCTCAAGTCTTTTGATTATGAGTATTGAGATATTCTGCAAACACTCTGCCACGTCTATTTATAACATCTAGATCAATGGATGATCAAACTCTTTCAATTCCAATTTGAGTCCTAAAAGGATGAACACATCCTTTCCCTATTCAAACATTCTACTTGTGATGGGTGTCTCTTTGTATTGGAGCTACCCATAAGTGGGCTCCATCATAGCTGCCAACAATATATGAACTATTTCCCAACTACTTTTTACATGGCTAATTTTTCAAAACAACATTTGAGGGGAGCATGAAGTTTCCGCTTATACAAACTTATTCATGATTATATCCGTTATCTATTTCTTTTAAGTTTCCACCCATGCATGGTTCCAAGGGCTTTGCTCAACATAAGCACTGTTCACATATATAAGGGTAAGGTAAAGGTTTATCCTAGCCCAGCCAGGCTACTGACCTTTGACAGCCCTAAATAGTGGAGGGGGAACTATGAATTGGGGTTTGAGGTTCATTGTTATTGAGGTCTTTGAATCCTTCTTCATCTGTTCAGGCAGGTCCATGACTTGGGCTTCTTAATCTCCCAGTGGCCGTGCCATTCCCAAAGAGGTGTTGCCCATACTCTGACCTGCGTCCCCCTTGCCCAAGGCCCATGTCAATTTGCTGCTCATATCGTGGCCCACAACCCATGCGATTGTGGGCCCAAATGAATTGTTGTCCAATCCACAAATAAATTTGATTGTTCAAGCCTTGTGATGGCCCATTGTTGGACTCACCCTTGTGTCTAATCTCTTTTCCTTCAAAACATGGATTGATATGATATCATCTTTGACCATTCCCAGTGAATCTCTTTCAAATCTTTTCCATTAATGTTTTTCAAATTAGTACATAGGCTTGCACGCTGTCATGCCTATCCATCTGCATACGAAATCTTAGAAAAAATGGCGCATATCACAATGTACTGTTTGCATCTCATCAATCCTCATTTCAGGAGGGATATCCCTTAAACTGGGTACTACTTCTGACTCCATCAGTACTTAGCCCATCATAATGCTGTTGGGAAAAGTTTTGACCGATGGATGAGCAAGTCTGACCGATAGGTGAACTCAGTACCTCTTGATGTTTCTCTCGTATACTTGCCACAACCCATCCAGTCTCCAAATGGGTAGCGTGATCTTGATAGTGGGTAGGGAATACAGATGTGCAGTTTATAATTATTTTGAATTGCAAGTATTTTTCCTTGTTTTATTTTTTCTCCTTTTCTCTTCTAGAATAGAGATTATGAATATCTAGTTTGAGGTTTATTTCTGTGATTATGGAAGACATAGGCCGTGTTTTGCTCTTCCCACAATGGAAGTTGTAATCCCCTTTTTACCCATTTTCATATTATTATACAATGCGCCTTAGACTAATATTGGTTGAGCTGGGCTGACATATATCTAGGCTCAGGCCAGCTTAAAAATGACAGAAAAGAAAGGCCAGAGTCCACCACGGGCTATCAAAGTTAGGCCCAACTATGCCCATTTAGTCAAATGGGCCAGCTGTATTGCGCTTTCTACCACGTTTTTAGGAAAAATAAAGATGCATTCATTAGGTGGGTGGGGCCAGTGTTGGACTTTTTATTACTTAATCCAAGCGTAGCTAAAATACTAATTGAGCCCAATTTATATGTCCAAGCCTAGTCCATTAGCACCCCACGCCGCCCCCGTCCCCGCCCCCGCCCTAAGGAGTCCTCCATTAGGAAGGCACACTGGTTATTGAAAAGATGATAGTAGTGGCGTTGGCGGTGTTCCATGTTTCTGAACTGGATTAGCTAAAACTACATAGCATTCAATGATGAAGGTAATCGCTTTTGTGGAGAGATTTTGGATAGAGGTGACAATGAGTGACCTTTATTTATTTATTTATTTGTTTCTTAGTCTCTTTTCTTTTGGTGTGACAATATCCAAAATAGACTTGGATGAAGTCAAGATCTAACAAATCCTAAGTGGATCAAGCAATGCACATTTCTTTTCATTGGTTATATTCACCATGATCGAGGTCCAAAATTTCAATGCTAAATATGTCAACCATGAATGTTCAAGGTCCATTGGCTTCTCCAATCATTGGGATTAACATTAATATATGAAACTAGATATTCTAGATAAAAAGTTTTGAATGGTTCAGACTAAAAACTTGGGGCCCATAAGTGGTGCAAAATAATAAAAGATAATAATAGTATTTGATAACATAACATATCCCTAGGGATATACAAAAATCCGTCAATCCATAAAATCAATCCGATCCAATCTGATCCGCAATTTTTTAATCGATCCTCTGTCTAATGGTCTGGTGACTGATTAAAAAAATTATAATCCGTTAGTAACGATTTGGTGACGGATTTCACCGTTAATTTGCGGATTTAAATCAATTTAAACCATTGAAATAAAATATTTATATTTATTTATTTTTATATAAAAATATTAAAATGCAACTTTTTAGCCATTCATCATCCAGCTTTCAATTTTAGCCATTTACTCTCTATATAAAATAGTGAGGAAACAGTTGGCATTACCGTTAATGGATAAAATGGTTTTAATCGAACTGAATCGAGCCATTGATCCACGGTTAGGTTCAGTTCGATTTTCAATGGGCAACGGATTGGCTATGGATTACAAAACTACCAATCCATGGATAATGGATTGGTGATGGATTAGGCTCAATCCGATCCAATTTGAATCGTGTACACCCCTATTCCAAGTAAAAATAACATTAGCTTCATTTCCTTAGCACTGTGCCTTCGTAGTTGACATAGCATAAATGTGTGTGAATGGCTATCAAATTGTCATGCCCCAAACCCGAGAATTGGGGATTTATTGTGAATTCCAAGGCGTAACATGCGTACTTGTGACAATTCGTGCCATAACAAGACACGTACGAACTGTCACAAGGGTGATCCCATAGGTATGTATGAGGACTATCTGTAAACACGTATTAACAAGCATAATTTAATTAAGCGGAAACCTGGAGAATTCACCTGTACATATCATAAGCATCGATAAAACATTCCCTTGAGTTCATTAAATAAAACAAAGTCTGTTAATTATCCCAACTACATGCATGAGGTATGAAAATCTATAAATAATACAAAGTATCAAGATGAACCCTAAGCCATTCCATGGTTGAGCTAAGTCATCCAAAATAACCCTGTTTCGTGCTGTTAAGGAGGATTAAGAAAAGATATCTTCCTCGTTCCATTCATTCACATCCCGAAGTAATGCCGGGGTTCCCTTCGGGGGCGTGCTGAGTGCCGGACTGGCATCGGGTTCCGTACTTGTAACACCATGGTAACTTTGTTAACACGAAGGTTAAGCAAAGATAAGGATACATAAGCTTAATATGACATAACAATTGAATTAAATGACGTAATGATTAAAAGGGAGCAATATCGAAATCTATGCACTTATGCATATGAGTAAGCATGAATAAGGAATCATGAATAAAAAACATATCATACCAAAATGGCAACCACATTGTTATCTCCTCTCTAATAAGAGAGTAAGCTGATCCGTGGGAAATCACTAACGATCTGGCCATGACCGACTAGCTACCCTAAGAGCGTCAACTCACTCTTCTGATAACTACTACAGTAGATAACTAATAAAAATACTCCCATTTGGTCCCGTCGAACCTCCTATGGGGTATAAGCTAAGTGGCGCCGACTCTAAGCATGTTGGAATTAAGCTGATATCTATACCTATCATAAACTGATCTGTTTATACTCATTCGGAAATGTATTTCAATCTTGATAGAAATATCAAGCATAGAATCACAACTAAGTAGAATACTGATCATCAATAATGCATACTGATATGAGTTATCATGTTGAGGTTAAGGTTGCTATCAATATGAATGCAATTAGATTGAGAGGCTATCAAGGATGGTTACTAGCCAACCCTATGCTAGATAATCTCAGTTTCTAAGGTCATTCAATATGGTGTATTCATAAGACATTCGGTGTCATTGTGTTACCATTCTCGATGTTACATTATATATGTAAAAGACACCTCATCTTATGCCAACACCCATGATGTAACATTAAAAACTATCCGGAGAATCAAGAGGGAAGGAGTGACAGCTCAGTACTCTCCATTCTCCATGTTTAGTTACCATTGGGCTAGTTTAGTGTAGCAAAGGCTCCATTTCTATGGTCATAATTGGTCATGGGTTAAACCTACAACCTATAGTAAGGATGGGTGGACACCTTGGTCTCTTTCTAAGGTTTAAGGGAGTAACCCATCATTAGGCTATTCTATAAACTATAGAAAGTCCATAGTCAAGCATAAAATTCATGTTTGAAACACATTTATATCATCTAACGGTCAGGCTTACCTGACCGATAGGATATGGGTCCGACCGGTTAGACGTCTCCAGAAGTGAAATTCGACCGGTTAGGTAGAGTGTCCGACCGGTCGGACTACCCATAAGGCAATTCGACTGATCTGGCTTCAGAACCGACTGATCAGCCCTGAAGCACTCTGCTACGGGCATTTTCAATCTTCAACGGGTTTTGTCTTCCAATCCACTATTCCACCTGCAATCAAAGTAACATAAAGGCTTCCATTCAACATTCTTAGGTCCCCTAAATGACCACTATCATTTATTCATCCCAAAATCATTAAAAATCATGAATCAATTCCATGCATTATCCATTGAGCTGTAGGAAGGGTAAATCACAAGAATAGATCAATAATCAAGAAATTAGCCAATGCATGTAAAGATAATGTATCCTTATACTTGCCTTAAGCTTGGTGCTCCACTCAAATCGATTTGCCCCTTGGTTAGATCGTGGAGGAGGCTTCACTAATGAAGAATCTAACACATGCATAGAGAAGAATGAGAATGTGATGCATGCATGCTTAAAACTTAACTTCTTGACTCTCATTGAACTCAATAACTCAAATGGAGATGGGGTTTCTTACCTCAAGTCTTCTACAAGCAGTGGGGAAAAAGATGATGTCTTGATTCCAAGGAGGAGGAGGAAGAAGAAAGACTCCAAACTTGTTACATGCAAGTCTTCAATCACCAAGAATGGAGGCTATATGAGGAAGAAGATGGTGGGAGAAGAGGAATCGGTGCTGCAACTAGCATGAAGGAAGGAGAGGAAAAAAGGTCAATGGAGGGTTTGAAGTTTTTACATGAGTGAAGTTTCTGGATTTACAAATAAGCCCTAGTAGTTTCTTGGATCTTCAGGTTGAGTTAGTTGGGCTTGTATGGGTTGGAATGAATCCAAATGGAGTTGGGCTAAGCATGAAAAATGTTCACAAGATGAAACTCACCCGATGGAACTAATATGATGCATTATTGATACAATACCATGAACATGCTAAAATATAAAAGGTCATGGACTACCTAATAAGGTTCAAATCCGACCTAACTACCTATCTATGACCGACCTCACTACCTATCCATGACCCAAACTTCTTGAGATTTGGGCTCAATTAGCCTAATTAAGATAAAACAAGATTAATTAAAGTAAATCGAGATTAACTTGGGTTTGGACCTTGCAGAAATTCTTTATATCTGGAGCATTAAAGCCTTCAAAATAGGGTTTGGTGCCTACTTTAGGTTTCAACTCATTAACAAGTTCAAGTTTAGAACCTAATTTCTATTTACATTACTAGATAGGTGTAGTCTTGTTTTTTACAAGTCTCAACCTGTGGACTGGGGCTCTACTTAAGGATGTGCATTTTAAAGAAATGGCTCTTGATATTATATAGTCTAATATATTAAAAAAAAAACTTGCAACTAGCAACCTATATATTAATTCTAATATATCAGTTGTAGAAGATAGACTTGGTGCAATGTTATTACCTTGAATAATGCTCTTTTTCGAGCAAAAATAAAATAAAATAAAATAAAGGAGCCAGAAAATGGTTCTAGCATCAGACCTGATTCTCTTGTTGAATGGGTTCAGAAGTAGGAAAATTGGTTCCGAACTAGAATTGCAACCCCCTTTACAAAACAGTTCTAGTTTAGAGTCCAATATGATTTTGGCATTGAATTGGCTCATTTGCATCCCTATATGTTGTGCCTATGTGAATAGGGATTCCAATATTCCCAAAGATGGCACGGCATGGACCTAGTGGCTGGTGGACCCCAATATGTGATCTTTAAAATCATGCTAACATTGTTGCACCTCCTTCACTGAAATAAAAAATAAAAACCGTGGCACAAATATTAGGCCTCGTTGAGTTGCATGAATATAAATTGAAGTTGAATACATATGGTGGTTAAAAATGAGAGTCCGAATCCTCGGATCACAGGTGTTTTTCCACATTGAATCTCAATTCTCAAAATGAATAACAAATGTTAATTTCCAAAAATGAGAACCCAATTGTATCTTCTTTTTACTCTATTTCCATAAAAGAAAATGTTATTTGATATTCAAGTTTTGAAACTTCCCTCTAATCTTTATTTTTTTCCACTATATATAATCAATACCTATGTATTCTAATGCAAACAAACCTCATTTGTAAATTCTATATTCTAGTTGGTACTAATGATATTAAGAAGGTTTGGCCTTTGTCTAAGAATAGTTAGCGAACGATAAAATTTGTTTATAGAGAAATAATGAGATGAGGGAAATCAATCATGAGCAATTTATCAAATGGAAGGGTTTTTGGAGAGTCCCCCTCCTCAAAGAATCCTTCTATTTGGATGGAAGTGTTTGAGAAATGTTGCAGTGAGAAAGACTGTACATGCCAAAATTAATTATGTGAGTCCCTTGTGCCCTCTAGCGGGGTTGAGGAGGAAATTGATAATCATTTCCTAATGAAATGTGAATACGTAAGAGAATGTTAGTTTGGCACCCACTTCGGCCTTCTAACTAATAATCTTTATTTTGTGGAGTTGATGGATTAGTGGAAGGAGTTTTGTGAGCAAAACCATCCTATAGCTCGTATGAGATTTGATTACTCTAGAGTGTGGGTTTTGACGATGTGGTGGTATTTATGCAAAGCAAAATATGAATTTATTTTGAAAAGAGAGGAAATTAGCTCTATAAATATAAAGGAATTATATTAAAACATTAATTAATAGCCTTAACAGTCCTCATGAAATGAGGGAGAGAAAGAGGGTTGGGGAAAAGAAAACCATCGGAGTGATCAAATCTTCATAGCTTGTTATGCTTAAAGGGTTACTTCTGGATAAAGTATTTGGAATGGGATGAAAGTAGCCTCGACAAAGGAAGCCGAAGCAAAGGCGGTTTACGCCCTGGAAAAAGGTGGTTGAGAAAGGTCATGCAAGGATCTTAGGTGAGCTTAGATGCTATAGATGCATTAACAACAATTTTAAATAGGCTATCTACCCAATTATTGATGATTTTAGAATCTCATTTCAAGTCTTGTGCATGTGGAGTTTTCTTATATCCCTAGAATTTTTAATTATGTAGCGCATTCATTAGCTAAGCTTATTGATATATAGATTGGAAATGGGTTTTGTAATTCTCACGGGTTAATTGGTGATTGGGGAGTTGGTTTTTTTGCTGTTTTTTTGGGTGGTTAGTGTTTGGTTGTCATGCTTAATGTTAATGAATTCTCTTGTAACAATAAAGGAAAAAAAGAGTGAGGATCCTGACGGGGGTACTATGTTGACCCAGGTACAACCTATGATCATTCGACCTTTCTTGTAAAGTAGGTAGTGGACCTGCCAATAAATTCTTTGTCACAGAAAACTAAATTATTCCAATTAACTAGTTAATAGGAGACAAAAACAAATTGCTTCCAGTACTAAAATAAATTGGGTTGGACTAGGCTATCGCAATGTGTTACTCCAATTGATGTCCATTTAACTGTCTCGCCCAAAACGCTCTAGTCAAGACACAGGCTCGTCATTAATTGAGAGGTTAAAATTAAAAATAATTAGAAATGGCCTTGTTGAGGATGGCTTTCACCTTATTTGGCCTGGATGAAAATATCTTAGATTACAAGAAAGGACAAAGGATGAAACATATGACCATATTCACTGTAAAATGACCAAAACACCCTCAACAAAACTGAATATTACTTCTGAAACTAGATTAGACAATTGAATCTAAACCATTTTAGCAGTTTAGTAAACTTAATCACAAAGGTGACAAAAAAAGTTTGTACAAAAAATTAGTTTAAAAGTGCAACCATTAGCAGTTAGCTATTTTTTCCCATTTTATTAGGCCTGACCAATGTACTATTTTTGGACCAAACAGGATCAAGTGGGGGCTATTGGTTTAGGCCGATCATGGTTGGTCAATGGACTCCGTTAGCCTTTACTCAAAATGCTTGTGACTATTTTTCTGTAATTAGTTACAACAATGAACAAAAAGATAGGAATAGATATCTTTACCAATCCAGGCATTAAGATTTATGAACGATTTTTAGCTAAATGCAATAGATTTATCATGATTGAACTTCTCACTCTGCTATTGGCATGCTCCAATAAACCATGATTGTAGTTCTGCAGCAAACTTATTATCTTTCCAAGCTAAATCTTTTGCTGAATTAGAGCAATGTTATATAACAATTAACATGACAAATGCTCGTCAAAGGCATAAAATTGAGGCAAATAGCCAACAGATCAACAAGTTGCAATTGCTAGTTAGTTTTTTTCAATTTATTCCACATCTATAGATCCTTCTTTCATTTAGTGGAGCCCATGAATTGGGATACACCATCCACTGGCATGACATTTACAGTATCAGAGAAGGTAAATTCAACAAATTGCACCATTACTTTGCTCCTTTTTTTTTAATTTTTGGGAATCACTACTTATGAGTTTCAATCTAAAACTCAGAAAATTAAAATAGTTTTTTTTGTTTTGCCAAACTAATTAGTAACTGACAGAGGATATGTGTTTTTGGGGTGCACTAGAAAGGTATTATAGTTTCTTTGGTAAAGCTAACTGGTATTTAAGATATGATGTAATAGGCATTTTGGGGTGCCCTAAATATCTAAATCTAATGGCATAGAATAAATGTTAAACACCGTTTCTATTTTATTTGTACATTCTTGATCTATGATGGGTCATAGATTCTCGGTTGCATGAAATTAAACATTTTTATACATTCTTTTCTTCAAAGGTTGTGGGCCTCAAAAGTACTACTGCATTTGTCTTTGTTTTACCAATAATTTATTTTGGAAGGAAACTACTAATTTACTTTGATCTCAGTAACTTGGCTTGGTTTTTTACTTAATATTGATCTAAACATATGTTTGGATTAATTAAAACAATTGTGGCAAATATATACCGTTTACCAAGAATTAAATATATATATTTATGATACCATTTTAACTATAGGGCCTTAAAGTAATCTCCCATCATATTGATATCACTGATATTTATAGTTTACCCAAATCCAAACTATTCTACGACTCTACATCCTTACTCATATCATCAAACAAATATAAAAACTAAAAAATAGAGGAAAAGTGAGATGAGTGAATGATATAGACTCTGTTCGTTGATGAACTTGGCAGACGTCCTTACCATTGCTATGACATTTCCTTCTGACACTATATTGGTGTAGGCGTAGTTCAAGATGATTAGTCACTTTCTATACACTATTTTGCTGTACATGGTGTGGTACGGTGGTGTTTCAAATAAAGAGAAGGAAACTACAAATACAGAAAATTGAAATCCTTGCAAGTTGAGCTGAGCCTCCACTTTCTTGAGATTTCTGAGAGACTGTCATTGCAGTGGGTAAAAAAGCAACACCTCCTCCATTAATTTGAATCACCACCTGATGTGTCCTCATTATTGTAGGGTATATGTCTTGTATTCCGGTTTAGCCGAATGAGTACACTGGGTTAACTAGAGACTAATTTAAGGTCAAGGGTATTTTGATAATTGTACCGGGGCTTTCTTGGTGACTAACAAAGCGGAGACTATATATGTATAGTCTGTAACCCTAGATCTTGCGCGCTGAAGAGAGGTGAGAGCTCTCTTGCCCGTGGTGTTCCCACACCACGTAGGTGAGACAATGAGAGAGAACGTGTGTCTTTCTGTTCTTTACTTGTGATAGTGAAGATGATTGTCTCTGTGCCCGTGGACGTAACCCTGTTTGGGTGAACCACGTAAATCTCGGTGTCTCTTCTTGTGTGTGGCTTGTTCTTGTTGATCTTGTGATTGATGAATGTGCACAATGGGTGATGTCAAAATCACAACAATTGGTATCAGAGCTGACGTTGGTATTCCTCGGGTTTCTGAGCGAGGTGGAGATCGCTCAGTGGCTTGGAGGTTGTGCGCATGAAGATCAACTGATTGAATCCTTGTCAAATGGTTCGGATCTCTGTTTTCGAAATAGAGAAAAAGAGATATCAGGTTTGTGATCTTTGGTTAGGCCACCATTGGAGAAGATGAAGACGAGATTGGGTTCTCCGGTCTCGCTGGGATCGGAGGACAAAGGATTCACATGTTTTTCAGATCTCTCGGAGTGAATTGTTGCGGTTGTGATTTGATCAAAGGGCTACACAGATTGGAGAGGAGAAGACCAAAAAAAAAAAAAATCAGATTCCCGTTTGCTGTAACAGAGAACTTGAAGAAGACAGGGAAGAGGGTTCTCCTCTTTGGTTGGGTTTTGGCAATAAATCTTCGTCGGAGAAGTGTTTTCAGGCTGCCGGAATTATCTGAAGAAGAAGACGGGAGAAGAAAAAAGAAAAAAAAAAATCTCACGGGACTGTAGTCAACTTCTCTTTCAAAATCCGGAAACGCGCTTCACACTCCTCAGTCCAATCAAATGGTACATTCTTCCTGGTAAACTTCGTCAAAGGAGAAGAGATCTTAGCAAAATCCTGGACAAATCGACGATAGTAACCTGCTAGACCAAGGAAACTGCGAACCTCTGTCACTGTCTTGGGGCTAGGCCAATTCACCACTGCCTCCACTTTCGATGGATCAACGGCCAATCCCTTTCGTGAAATGATATGACCTAAAAATGCCACCTGCTCAAGCCAAAAATCACACTTCGACAACTTGGCAAACAATCGATGTTCTCTCAACAACGACAAGGCTTTCCTCAAGTGCTCCCGATGCTCTTCGGCTGACTTAGAGTATATCAGTATATCATCAATAAAAACAACTACGAACTGGTCCAAGAAAGGAGCAAAGATCTGATTCATCAAGGCCATGAACGCTGCAGGTGCGTTGGTTAGTCCAAAAGGCATCACGAGGAATTCATAATGACCGTAACGAGTCCTGAAGGCAGTCTTAGGAATGTCATCTTCTTTGAACCTCAACTGGTGATATCCAGACCTCAAATCAATCTTAGAAAAATATGCTGCACCCTGAAGTTGGTCAAACAACTCATCGATCCTGGGTAGGGGATACTTGTTCTTGATAGTCACTTTGTTCAGCTGTCGGTAGTCTATGCACATCCGAAAAGTACCATCCTTCTTCTTGACAAACAAGACTGGTGCTCCCCAAGGTGAAACGCTCAGGCGAATGAAACCCTTGTCCAAAAGCTCCTGCAACTGCTTCTTCAACTCAGCTAACTCAGCTGGGGCCATGCGATACGGAGCCTTGCTGATCGGTGCCGTGCCGGGAACAAGCTCAATGGCGAACTCCACCTCTCGAACCGGGGGTAAGTCTGGCACATCGTCTGGAAAGATATCTGGAAAGTCACAGACCACCTGGATCTCACCTAGCTGCTCCGACTCCTTCTTCGCTGAGATAAAGGCAATGAAGCCTTCACACCCTCGGCGGATCAAGCGATCTGCCTTACACGCCGAGATCACACGTCTGGGGCATCTCTGCTGACTGCCCTCGAAACGGAAGCCCTTGCCTAAATCGAAGAAGATCGTCCTGTTGTAACAGTTAACACAGGCACGATATCGAGCGAGCCAATCCATACCAAGGATCACGTCGAAGTCCAACATCGACAACAGGATCAAATCAACAGGTAACTGATGACCTGCAATCTGCACGTCGCAATGGGGGTAGTACATACTACACTCCACTCGCTTGCCAACTGGGGTGGATACAACCAGCACATATGGCAACGGCTTAGACGGCTGATGTAACCGCTCGGCGAAATGAGGTGCTACATAAGACCGTGTAGACCCCGAATCGAACAATGCTAATGCCTCGACGTGCGAAATCAAAACAGTACCTTCAACCACCTGTGGATCCTCAGCACTCTCATGGGTAGCAGCGTAAGCACGGGCTGTCTGGCGAGGCTGTCTCGAGCCTGGACGAGCTGACTGTGACTTGCTCGGAGCTGTAGGTGCACTGGGTCTGCTAGGAACTGCACCGGAGGTAGGACCAGATGGAGCTGCACCGGAGGCTCTATATCGAGGACAATTGGCTATCATATGCTCCTTCGAACCACAAATAAAACAAGCACCTGCCTTCCTCCAACACGCGTCAGTCGCGTGACTCTTGCCACAATACCCACAAGTCACTCCGGCGGAACTGGAAGAACTCTGCTGGCCTTTTGTCTTCTTCTGTACTTGTCCTCGTGCACTGAAGGGCGGCTGTCTTTTGGGCTCAACGGCTCTCGCAGCTTGGTGGATGGCCTCGGCAGAATAGGCCCTGTCCACTGCATCATCAAACGTAGCCGGACGCTGAAACGCAGTCACGTGGTGCATGTACCGGGGATGCAGACCTTCAACAAACCGGTTCACCTTCCTCTCTTCAGTACTGATCATATCCGGAGCAAAGTGCGACAACTGCATAAACTTGTTCACATATTCTGCTACTGTCATTTGATGCTGACGGAGAGCTAAGAACTCAACCTCCTTGGCTCGAAACACATGAGCCGGGATGAACTTCCTCCTGAACTGCTGCTTGAACATCTCCCAAACCGTTGCACTAGGAATGTCTCTGTATGAGTCTTTCACGCTTTTCCACCAGGTTTTTGCGACGTCTCTCAACATAGAAGTTGCTAGTCCGACTTTCTGCCGGTTCGTGCACACAACAGTCTCAAAAACGTCCTCCGTCTGCTCCAACCACTGTTCTGCCTTCAATGGCTATTCTGTCCCATAGACCTCAATAGCTCCTCGCTTGCGAAATTTACCGTAGAGGGCATTCGGGTCACTCTCTCGAGGCTGTAAGATCACCTGCTGGTCTACAAACGACTGAACTGGGGCTTGACTTTGTCGATCTAACATGGTGGTAACTTGTGCTTGTAAGTTCTGCATTGATTGCGATTGTGCTTGTAGAGACTGAAATAGCATAAGGATGCGTTCATCTGTGTTCTGTGTCTGCGGTGACGGTGCGGATCCGCTTTCATTATTTCCGGCATTCCGCTGAGAACCCGAACCTGACGCCATCCTGTAAAATGGAAAGAGTTAGATACAAACACAAAACAATTGCGCCCAACAAGCCCCAAAATCTAGAAAGATCACAAAGAAATAATCGTATCCTCACCACGATCCTACATGCCTACATGCTTATCATCTAGAACAAGGAATGAGCAAGGAATGCTCTGATACCATACAATACGTATGTCACAACCCGAGCCCAGGGTTCGGGGGTTAGCAAAAGTCAAACCTAATGACACACGTACTCCCGTGCCTGTACACGTAGACCGAGTCTAAATGCACACGCACAAGGGAACATTCATACGTGCCAAACATGTACGCGGAAGCTGTAAATATCAGAAACATCAAACAGTGCAAGAAAAGAATACGAAGAACGAACTGACATAATTACATATGAAGGTTTTACAAAAAGAACAAAATAACATATACAGTCATGACATATATACAAGTGAGCAAATCCTCAAAACAAGACTCCAATGATGCATGCCAAGAACGCTCTCCCGTGGAGTGATCACATCCACTCCTCTAGGCCTGATGGGGCCTCGGGGGTCTCATCTGGAGTCTGGTCGACCGGCGAGGGTTCGGCAAGGGTATCTGGGCCTGCAACACCAAAAACAACTGTGAATACGAAGATTCAGCAAAGTATAAACCACAGCAAGTTAACACACGCTGTGTCTAATAGAATAAAGAACGTCATGTAAATTAAAGAAGGCATTTTCGTATACTAGGCTGTCATGCAAGAAAGAAATATGCTACGTGAATCAATGAATACATGCTGTGTACATACTAGTGGCTACTACATTACCATATGCTCCCAAAAGAGGGATCTTATAACATGCAAAGAACACCATTGTCCGGGCCAGGGTACAATGGGTCTCGGTTTCCTGGGGTTCGGTTCCCCAAGACATATCCTTACTGCAGCAAGTCCATATAACTATACCAAATTCACCCCGTCGGGATCCTAAGGCTGAGGCTAAGTAGTGCCTGACCATACAGAGTCAATCATGAAAACCCTGAGTAGATCGTGACAACATATCATACGTGCATATCTGTGAGTGAACATATCATACATGCATACTCAAGGTAAAGAATCACAATGTGAAAGTAACGGAACACAAGTAATCATGTTAGAGAGTAGAGGTCAATACTCGAATGCAATATGTTATGCAACAAATCATGCGAAACCGAATCATTTTTATTTACAAACCAGTTCTAATCTAATTATCCGGTGTTTCTAACCGTGCATGATGATGTAGTTTTAAGTTATTCGGTGCACCGTTGTCTAGTGTTGCATTGAATCGGGCGGTGCACGAAGTCCCTTAAACCAACACCCATGGGGAGGTGCTTAACATCCGGATAATGAACATGAATGATTCGCAGCCCTCGAGATCATTCACACGTTGTATCACATTCCGTTGGGCAGGTCTAGGTGCTCTACATTCTATCATGAAGGCCATATCGGTCTTTTCCTTACACCTATCCTTGTCCTTCATTATTCTAGTGTGGATACGGCTTAGCCGTGTGTGTGCTACGGCTTAGCCGTGTGTGGTCTACGGCTTAGCCGTGGCTGGACCGTAGAAGGTTTGTCAATTTGCGTACTCTCAGTTAAATCCAAAATTGCACCCTGTATTGATCTACGGCTGGGCCACGGCTGAGCTTCGGCTTAGCCGTAGGGCAATTCACGGCTTAGCCGTGCCCTAGCCGTAGAGGAAAACTGGGTTTTTCTCCTCTCTGGACTTTGAGCCGTAAGTGCCATACGGCTTAGCCGTACCTGCACGAAGTCAAATTTCTGAAACACATACAGAATGCCTGTAACACCATCAAAATTGCAATTCTCCAATGGAGATAGACAAGTACTGAATCAATGAGTAATCAAATGGGCTGTAAACACATGTTTCCATATCAATTCATGTAAAACTAACCGAATCAAATGCATACCAACATGGGTTCTCACAAGTTATGGTTATACTTGCCTTAATTGGAAATCAAGTGCACAATTGTTGTCCTAAAGCCCAAACACAACCTAACACAATTCAAACCACATGCATGCATGAGAATTGGAATCACAGACACACCATGCGATGAGAAACAAGAAGGAGAAGAGATAGAGAAAGGAGATGAGAGGAATGGAAGGAATTCCACTCACCTCACATGCAAGGAACCAACCTCCTCTTGATCGATGGAGGAGAGAATCCGGAGGAGAGAATTCAAGAGAAGGAGAGAGAGAAGTTTGCACGTGCAGTTGAGGAAGAAAATGAGAGAAGGAACGTGAGTTGGTCGATGGATGAGTCATATATAAGCTAATGGGTTGTCCAAATTGCAAGAGAGTCCAAGTGAGAATTCTATTTTCAGTTTGAGTCAAATCCAGGTCCAATCGAATCACACGACATCGGTTGCAAATGACGTAGTTATGAAAGTTAACGAGCTCAACGAAAGACACGTGTTGACATCAAGATGATGCAAAAATGACCATGTCTTAGAAAAGCTAAAATTACGAAAAAGGGCTTGGTCGACTTAATCCAGGTCAAACTCAACCCAACTACCTATCCATGACCCACAACGAAAATAAAACACAAACAAAACACGATTAGCAACGAAAACAAGATTAACTAGCCGCTAAACGAGGTCAAGCTGGGTCGGAGTGTTACATCCTCCCCTACTTGAGAATCATTCCGTCCTCGGAATGAACACTCACTCACTCATACCTGGGAAAACAGATCGGGGTATTGTCGTGCCATCTGCTCTTCTAACTCCCAAGTAGCCTCATCGGGACTGTGATGCTCCCATAGCACTTTGACCCATCGAATTGTCCTGGTGCGGAGTATCTGCTCTCGGGTTCCCATGATACGGAGCGGTCGCTCAACGTATGCTGCACTCGGCTGAATCTGAACCTCGTCGTAATGAATGACATGGGAGGGATCATGAACATATTTCCGAAGCATCGAAACGTGGAAAACGTTGTGCACTCCTGAAAACATCTCGGGAAGCTCTAATCGATAGGCCAAATCACCAATCCGACTCTTGATCTCGAACGGTCCGACATAGCGTGGAGCTAACTTGCCTTTCTGGCCGAAACGGATTGTACCCTTCATCGGTGAGACCTTCAGAAAAACCCACTCACCAACTTGAAACTCTAAGGGCCTTCTGCGGGTGTCTGCGTAACTCTTCTGCCTCGACCGAGCAACTTTCAAGTTCTCAATTGCTTTCTGTACCTTCTCCGTAGTCTCGGCAATGATCGTCGGTCCGTGAAAACTGCGAGTTCCAACTTCTTCCCAACATACCGGGCTTCTACACTTCTTCCCGTACAATGCTTCATATGGCGCCATCCCAATGCTCTCGTGGAAGCTGTTGTTGTAGGCGAACTCGCACAACGATAGATGAAGATCCCATTCTTTCTCGTAGCTCAACACGCTGGCTCGCAACATATCCTCCAAAGTCTGAATCGTCCGCTCTGATTGCCCATCCGTCTGTGGGTGGTATGCCGTGCTGAAGCTTAACTTCGTACCCATAGCCTCTTGGAATGCTTTCCAGAAAGATGAAACAAAACGGCTGTCACGATCGGATACAATCAACACGGGGGCACCATGGAGCCTGACGATCTCATCCACGAACTTCATTGCCATCTCTGAAAACGTCATACCCTTCCGAAAAGGAATGAAATGGGCTGACTTCGTCAATCGATCTACAATCACCCAAATGGCGTTGTTCTTCCTGCTCGTCGGCGGTAATCCGGAAACGAAGTCCATGGTGATGTGTTCCCACTTCCACTGCGGTATATGCAAAGGATGCAACGAGCCTGGAGGTCTCTGATGATCTGCCTTCACCTTCTGACATGTCAAACAGCGAGCAACAAATCCTGCGACTTCTCCCTTCATGTTGTTCCACCAAAAGCAATCCTTGAGATTCCGAAACATCTTCGTGCTGCCTGGGTGCATCGCATATCGAGCGTAGTGCGCTTCGTTCATCAGTTTCTCCTTGAAATCATCAACTGCTGGCACGCACAACCTACTCCGAAAATAGAGTACACCATCCTCGAGTCTGAAATCGGGTCTGTCTCCAATGTGGTCTCGAATGCGCTTCAAGGTTAGATCTTCAAACTGCCTGTCTTTTATCTGCTGAATCAACTCAGGCTGAAACACTAGCGTACTAGCCAAAGCCACGCACTCATCCATTAGTTTTACTTCAACAGGGAGACCATGGAACTCCAAGAGGAAACTGCTCAATAGCTGCACTGACTCTGCTTTCCTGCTGAGCGCATCTGCCACCACATTTCCCTTGCCTGGCTGATATTTGATCGGGAAGTCATAATCCTTAATAAGCTCAAGCCATCTCCGCTGTCTCATGTTCAGCTCCTGCTGCGTGAATAAGTACTGCAAACTGTGGTGGTCAGAACGAACCTCAAACTGCACACCATACAGATAATGTCTCCACAGCTTCAATGCAAACACGATGGCTGCCAATTCCAAATCATGGGTGGCGTAATTCTTCTCATGTTCTCGCAACTGTCTCGATCCATAAGCAATAACCTTCCCGTGCTGCATCAACACAGAGCCTAGACCAACTCGAGAAGCGTCTGAATAAACCACGAATCCTTCACTACCATCTGGCAAGGCTAACACTGGGACTGTAGTCAACTTCTCTTTCAAAATTCGGAAACGGGCTTCACACTCCTCAGTCCAATCAAATGGTACATTCTTCCTGGGCAACTTCGTCAAAGGAGAAGAGATCTTAGCAAAATCCTGGACAAATCGACGATAGTAACCTGCTAGACCAAGGAAACTGCGAACCTCTGTCACTGTCTTGGGGCTAGGCCAATTCACCACTGCCTCCACTTTCGATGGATCAACGGCCAATCCCTTTCGTGAAATGATATGACCTAAAAATGCCACCTGCTCAAGCCAAAAATCACACTTCGACAACTTGGCAAACAATCGATGTTCTCTCAACAACGACAAGGCTTTCCTCAAGTGCTCCCGATGCTCCTCGGCTGACTTAGAGTATATCAGTATATCATCAATAAAAACAACTACGAACTGGTCCAAGAAAGGAGCAAAGATCTGATTCATCAAGGCCATGAACGCTGCAGGTGCGTTGGTTAGTCCAAAAGGCATCACGAGGAATTCATAATGACCGTAACGAGTCCTGAAGGCAGTCTTAGGAATGTCATCTTCTTTGAACCTCAACTGGTGATATCCAGACCTCAAATCAATCTTAGAAAAATATGCTGCACCCTGAAGTTGGTCAAACAACTCATCGATCCTGGGTAGGGGATACTTGTTCTTGATAGTCACTTTGTTCAGCTGTCGGTAGTCTATGCACATCCGAAAAGTACCATCCTTCCTCTTGACAAACAAGACTGGTGCTCCCCAAGGTGAAACGCTCAGGCGAATGAAACCCTTGTCCAGAAGCTCCTGCAACTGCTTCTTCAACTCAGCTAACTCAGCTGGGGCCATGCGATACGGAGCCTTGCTGATCGGTGCCGTGCCGGGAACAAGCTCAATGGCGAACTCCACCTCTCGAACCGGGGGTAAGTCTGGCACATCGTCTGGAAAGATATCTGGAAAGTCACAGACCACCTGGATCTCACCTAGCTGCTTCGACTCCTTCTTCGCTGAGATAAAGGCAATGAAGCCTTCACACCCTCGGCGGATCAAGCGATCTGCCTTACACGCCGAGATCACACGTCTGGGGCATCTCTGCTGACTGCCCTCGAAACGGAAGCCCTTGCCTAAATCGAAGAAGATCGTCCTGTTGTAACAGTTAACACAGGCACGATATCGAGCGAGCCAATCCATACCAAGGATCACGTCGAAGTCCAACATCGACAACAGGATCAAATCAACAGGTAACTGATGACCTGCAATCTGCACGTCGCAATGGGGGTAGTACATACTACACTCCACTCGCTTGCCAACTGGGGTGGATACAACCAGCACATATGGCAACGGCTTAGACGGCTGATGTAACCGCTCGGCGAAATGAGGTGCTACGTAAGACCGTGTAGACCCCGAATCGAACAATGCTAATGCCTCGACGTGCGAAATCAAAACAGTACCTTCAACCACCTGTGGATCCTCAGCACTCTCATGGGTAGCAGCGTAAGCACGGGCTGTCTTGCGAGGCTGTCTCGAGCCTGGACGAGCTGACTGTGACTTGCTCGGAGCTGTAGGTGCACTGGGTCTGCTAGGAACTGCACCGGAGGTAGGACCAGATGGAGCTGCACCGGAGGCTCTATATCGAGGACAATTGGCTATCATATGCTCCTTCGAACCACAGATAAAACAAGCACCTGCCTTCCTCCAACACGCGTCAGTCGCGTGACTCTTGCCACAATACCCACAAGTCACTCCGGCGGAACTGGAAGAACTCTGCTGGCCTTTTGTCTTCTTCTGTACTTGTCCTCGTGCACTGAAGGGCGGCTGTCTTTTGGGCTCAACGGCTCTCGCAGCTTGGTGGATGGCCTCGGCAGAATAGGCCCTGTCCACTGCATCATCAAACGTAGCCGGACGCTGAAACGCAGTCACGTGGTGCATGTACCGGGGATGCAGACCTTCAACAAACCGGTTCACCTTCCTCTCTTCAGTACTGATCATATCCGGAGCAAAGTGCGACAACTGCATAAACTTGTTCACATATTCTGCTACTGTCATTTGATGCTGACGGAGAGCTAAGAACTCAACCTCCTTGGCTCGAAACACATGAGCCGGGATGAACTTCCTCCTGAACTGCTGCTTGAACATCTCCCAAACCGTTGCACTAGAAATGTCTCTGTATGAGTCTTTCACGCTTTTCCACCAGGTTTTTGCGACGTCTCTCAACATAGAAGTTGCTAGTCCGACTTTCTGCCGGTTCGTGCACACAACAGTCTCAAAAACGTCCTCCGTCTGCTCCAACCACTGTTCTGCCTTCAATGGCTATTCTGTCCCATAGAACTCAATAGCTCCTCGCTTGCGAAATTTACCGTAGAGGGCATTCGGGTCACTCTCTCGAGGCTGTAAGATCACCTGCTGGTCTACAAACGACTGAACTGGGGCTTGACTTTGTCGATCTAACATGGTGGTAACTTGTGCTTGTAAGTTCTGCATTGATTGCGATTGTGCTTGTAGAGACTGAAATAGCATAAGGATGCGTTCATCTGTGTTCTGTGTCTGCGGTGACGGTGCGGATCCGCTTTCATTATTTCCGGCATTCCGCTGAGAACCCGAACCTGACGCCATCCTGTAAAATGGAAAGAGTTAGATACAAACACAAAACAATTGCGCCCAACAAGCCCCAAAATCTAGAAAGATCACAAAGAAATAATCGTATCCTCACCACGATCCTACATGCCTACATGCTTATCATCTAGAACAAGGAATGAGCAAGGAATGCTCTGATACCATACAATACGTATGTCACAACCCGAGCCCAGGGTTCGGGGGTTAGCAAAAGTCAAACCTAATGACACACGTACTCCCGTGCCTGTACACGTAGACCGAGTCTAAATGCACACGCACAAGGGAACATTCATACGTGCCGAACATGTACGCGGAAGCTGTAAATATCAGAAACATCAAACAGTGCAAGAAAAGAATACGAAGAACGAACTGACATAATTACATATGAAGGTTTTACAAAAAGAACAAAATAACATATACAGTCATGACATATATACAAGTGAGCAAATCCTCAAAACAAGACTCCAATGATGCATGCCAAGAACGCTCTCCCGTGGAGTGATCACATCCACTCCTCTAGGCCTGATGGGGCCTCGGGGGTCTCATCTGGAGTCTGGTCGACCGGCGAGGGTTCGGCAAGGGTATCTGGGCCTGCAACACCAAAAACAACTGTGAATACGAAGATTCAGCAAAGTATAAACCACAGCAAGTTAACACACGCTGTGTCTAATAGAATAAAGAACGTCATGTAAATTAAAGAAGGCATTTTCGTATACTAGGCTGTCATGCAAGAAAGAAATATGCTACGTGAATCAATGAATACATGCTGTGTACATACTAGTGGCTACTACATTACCATATGCTCCCAAAAGAGGGATCTTATAACATGCAAAGAACACCATTGTCCGGGCCAGGGTACAATGGGTCTCGGTTTCCTGGGGTTCGGTTCCCCAAGACATATCCTTACTGCAGCAAGTCCATATAACTATACCAAATTCACCCCGTCGGGATCCTAAGGCTGAGGCTAAGTAGTGCCTGACCATACAGAGTCAATCATGAAAACCCTGAGTAGATCGTGACAACATATCATACGTGCATATCTGTGAGTGAACATATCATACATGCATACTCAAGGTAAAGAATCACAATGTGAAAGTAACGGAACACAAGTAATCATGTTAGAGAGTAGAGGTCAATACTCGAATGCAATATGTTATGCAACAAATCATGCGAAACCGAATCATTTTTATTTACAAACCAGTTCTAATCTAATTATCCGGTGTTTCTAACCGTGCATGATGATGTAGTTTTAAGTTATTCGGTGCACCGTTGTCTAGTGTTGCATTGAATCGGGCGGTGCACGAAGTCCCTTAAACCAACACCCATGGGGAGGTGCTTAACATCCGGATAATGAACATGAATGATTCGCAGCCCTCGAGATCATTCACACGTTGTATCACATTCCGTTGGGCAGGTCTAGGTGCTCTACATTCTATCATGAAGGCCATATCGGTCTTTTCCTTACACCTATCCTTGTCCTTCATTATTCTAGTGTGGATACGGCTTAGCCGTGTGTGTGCTACGGCTTAGCCGTGTGTGGTCTACGGCTTAGCCGTGGCTGGACCGTAGAAGGTTTGTCAATTTGCGTACTCTCAGTTAAATCCAAAATTGCACCCTGTATTGATCTACGGCTGGGCCACGGCTGAGCTTCGGCTTAGCCGTAGGGCAATTCACGGCTTAGCCGTGCCCTAGCCGTAGAGGAAAACTGGGTTTTTCTCCTCTCTGGACTTTGAGCCGTAAGTGCCATACGGCTTAGCCGTACCTGCACGAAGTCAAATTTCTGAAACACATACAGAATGCCTGTAACACCATCAAAATTGCAATTCTCCAATGGAGATAGACAAGTACTGAATCAATGAGTAATCAAATGGGCTGTAAACACATGTTTCCATATCAATTCATGTAAAACTAACCGAATCAAATGCATACCAACATGGGTTCTCACAAGTTATGGTTATACTTGCCTTAATTGGAAATCAAGTGCACAATTGTTGTCCTAAAGCCCAAACACAACCTAACACAATTCAAACCACATGCATGCATGAGAATTGGAATCACAGACACACCATGCGATGAGAAACAAGAAGGAGAAGAGATAGAGAAAGGAGATGAGAGGAATGGAAGGAATTCCACTCACCTCACATGCAAGGAACCAACCTCCTCTTGATCGATGGAGGAGAGAATCCGGAGGAGAGAATTCAAGAGAAGGAGAGAGAGAAGTTTGCACGTGCAGTTGAGGAAGAAAATGAGAGAAGGAACGTGAGTTGGTCGATGGATGAGTCATATATAAGCTAATGGGTTGTCCAAATTGCAAGAGAGTCCAAGTGAGAATTCTATTTTCAGTTTGAGTCAAATCCAGGTCCAATCGAATCACACGACATCGGTTGCAAATGACGTAGTTACGAAAGTTAACGAGCTCAACGAAAGACACGTGTTGACATCAAGATGATGCAAAAATGACCATGTCTTAGAAAAGCTAAAATTACGAAAAAGGGCTTGGTCGACTTAATCCAGGTCAAACTCAACCCAACTACCTATCCATGACCCACAACGAAAATAAAACACAAACAAAACACGATTAGCAACGAAAACAAGATTAACTAGCCGCTAAACGAGGTCAAGCTGGGTCGGAGTGTTACATCCTCCCCTACTTGAGAATCATTCCGTCCTCGGAATGAACACTCACTCACTCATACCTGGGAAAACAGATCGGGGTATTGTCGTGCCATCTGCTCTTCTAACTCCCAAGTAGCCTCATCGGGACTGTGATGCTCCCATAGCACTTTGACCCATCGAATTGTCCTGGTGCGGAGTATCTGCTCTCGGGTTCCCATGATACGGAGCGGTCGCTCAACGTATGCTGCACTCGGCTGAATCTGAACCTCGTCGTAATGAATGACATGGGAGGGATCATGAACATATTTCCGAAGCATCGAAACGTGGAAAACGTTGTGCACTCCTGAAAACATCTCGGGAAGCTCTAATCGATAGGCCAAATCACCAATCCGACTCTTGATCTCGAACGGTCCGACATAGCGTGGAGCTAACTTGCCTTTCTGGCCGAAACGGATTGTACCCTTCATCGGTGAGACCTTCAGAAAAACCCACTCACCAACTTGAAACTCTAAGGGCCTTCTGCGGGTGTCTGCGTAACTCTTCTGCCTCGACCGAGCAACTTTCAAGTTCTCAATTGCTTTCTGTACCTTCTCCGTAGTCTCGGCAATGATCGTCGGTCCGTGAAAACTGCGAGTTCCAACTTCTTCCCAACATACCGGGCTTCTACACTTCTTCCCGTACAATGCTTCATATGGCGCCATCCCAATGCTCTCGTGGAAGCTGTTGTTGTAGGCGAACTCGCACAACGATAGATGAAGATCCCATTCTTTCTCGTAGCTCAACACGCTGGCTCGCAACATATCCTCCAAAGTCTGAATCGTCCGCTCTGATTGCCCATCCGTCTGTGGGTGGTATGCCGTGCTGAAGCTTAACTTCGTACCCATAGCCTCTTGGAATGCTTTCCAGAAAGATGAAACAAAACGGCTGTCACGATCGGATACAATCAACACGGGGGCACCATGGAGCCTGACGATCTCATCCACGAACTTCCTTGCCATCTCTGAAAACGTCATACCCTTCCGAAAAGGAATGAAATGGGCTGACTTCGTCAATCGATCTACAATCACCCAAATGGCGTTGTTCTTCCTGCTCGTCGGCGGTAATCCGGAAACGAAGTCCATGGTGATGTGTTCCCACTTCCACTGCGGTATATGCAAAGGATGCAACGAGCCTGGAGGTCTCTGATGATCTGCCTTCACCTTCTGACATGTCAAACAGCGAGCAACAAATCCTGCGACTTCTCCCTTCATGTTGTTCCACCAAAAGCAATCCTTGAGATTCCGAAACATCTTCGTGCTGCCTGGGTGCATCGCATATCGAGCGTAGTGCGCTTCGTTCATCAGTTTCTCCTTGAAATCATCAACTGCTGGCACGCACAACCTACTCCGAAAATAGAGTACACCATCCTCGAGTCTGAAATCGGGTCTGTCTCCAATGTGGTCTCGAATGCGCTTCAAGGTTAGATCTTCAAACTGCCTGTCTTTTATCTGCTGAATCAACTCAGGCTGAAACACTAGCGTACTAGCCAAAGTCACGCACTCATCCATTAGTTTTACTTCAACAAGGAGACCATGGAACTCCAAGAGGAAACTGCTCAATAGCTGCACTGACTCTGCTTTCCTGCTGAGCGCATCTGCCACCACATTTCCCTTGCCTGGCTGATATTTGATCGGGAAGTCATAATCCTTAATAAGCTCAAGCCATCTCCGCTGTCTCATGTTCAGCTCCTGCTGCGTGAATAAGTACTGCAAACTGTGGTGGTCAGAACGAACCTCAAACTGCACACCATACAGATAATGTCTCCACAGCTTCAATGCAAACACGATGGCTGCCAATTCCAAATCATGGGTGGCGTAATTCTTCTCATGTTCTCGCAACTGTCTCGATCCATAAGCAATAACCTTCCCGTGCTGCATCAACACAGAGCCTAGACCAACTCGAGAAGCGTCTGAATAAACCACGAATCCTTCACTACCATCTGGCAAGGCTAACACTGGGACTGTAGTCAACTTCTCTTTCAAAATTCGGAAACGGGCTTCACACTCCTCAGTCCAATCAAATGGTACATTCTTCCTGGGCAACTTCGTCAAAGGAGAAGAGATCTTAGCAAAATCCTGGACAAATCGACGATAGTAACCTGCTAGACCAAGGAAACTGCGAACCTCTGTCACTGTCTTGGGGCTAGGCCAATTCACCACTGCCTCCACTTTCGATGGATCAACTGCCAATCCCTTTCGTGAAATGATATGACCTAAAACTGCCACCTGCTCAAGCCAAAAATCACACTTCGACAACTTGGCAAACAATCGATGTTCTCTCAACAACGACAAGGCTTTCCTCAAGTGCTCCCGATGCTCCTCGGCTGACTTAGAGTATATCAGTATATCATCAATAAAAACAACTACGAACTGGTCCAAGAAAGGAGCAAAGATCTGATTCATCAAGGCCATGAACGCTGCAGGTGCGTTGGTTAGTCCAAAAGGCATCACGAGGAATTCATAATGACCGTAACGAGTCCTGAAGGCAGTCTTAGGAATGTCATCTTCTTTGAACCTCAACTGGTGATATCCAGACCTCAAATCAATCTTAGAAAAATATGCTGCACCCTGAAGTTGGTCAAACAACTCATCGATCCTGGGTAGGGGATACTTGTTCTTGATAGTCACTTTGTTCAGCTGTCGGTAGTCTATGCACATCCGAAAAGTACCATCCTTCTTCTTGACAAACAAGACTGGTGCTCCCCAAGGTGAAACGCTCAGGCGAATGAAACCCTTGTCCAGAAGCTCCTGCAACTGCTTCTTCAACTCAGCTAACTCAGCTGGGGCCATGCGATACGGAGCCTTGCTGATCGGTGCCGTGCCGGGAACAAGCTCAATGGCGAACTCCACCTCTCGAACCGGGGGTAAGTCTGGCACATCGTCTGGAAAGATATCTGGAAAGTCACAGACCACCTGGATCTCACCTAGCTGCTTCGACTCCTTCTTCGCTGAGATAAAGGCAATGAAGCCTTCACACCCTCGGCGGATCAAGCGATCTGCCTTACACGCCGAGATCACACGTCTGGGGCATCTCTGCTGACTGCCCTCGAAACGGAAGCCCTTGCCTAAATCGAAGAAGATCGTCCTGTTGTAACAGTTAACACAGGCACGATATCGAGCGAGCCAATCCATACCAAGGATCACGTCGAAGTCCAACATCGACAACAGGATCAAATCAACAGGTAACTGATGACCTGCAATCTGCACGTCGCAATGGGGGTAGTACATACTACACTCCACTCGCTTGCCAACTGGGGTGGATACAACCAGCACATATGGCAACGGCTTAGACGGCTGATGTAACCGCTCGGCGAAATGAGGTGCTACGTAAGACCGTGTAGACCCCGAATCGAACAATGCTAATGCCTCGACGTGCGAAATCAAAACAGTACCTTCAACCACCTGTGGATCCTCAGCACTCTCATGGGTAGCAGCGTAAGCACGGGCTGTCTTGCGAGGCTGTCTCGAGCCTGGACGAGCTGACTGTGACTTGCTCGGAGCTGTAGGTGCACTGGGTCTGCTAGGAACTGCACCGGAGGTAGGACCAGATGGAGCTGCACCGGAGGCTCTATATCGAGGACAATTGGCTATCATATGCTCCTTCGAACCACAGATAAAACAAGCACCTGCCTTCCTCCAACACGCGTCAGTCGCGTGACTCTTGCCACAATACCCACAAGTCACTCCGGCGGAACTGGAAGAACTCTGCTGGCCTTTTGTCTTCTTCTGTACTTGTCCTCGTGCACTGAAGGGCGGCTGTCTTTTGGGCTCAACGGCTCTCGCAGCTTGGTGGATGGCCTCGGCAGAATAGGCCCTGTCCACTGCATCATCAAACGTAGCCGGACGCTGAAACGCAGTCACGTGGTGCATGTACCGGGGATGCAGACCTTCAACAAACCGGTTCACCTTCCTCTCTTCAGTACTGATCATATCCGGAGCAAAGTGCGACAACTGCATAAACTTGTTCACATATTCTGCTACTGTCATTTGATGCTGACGGAGAGCTAAGAACTCAACCTCCTTGGCTCGAAACACATGAGCCGGGATGAACTTCCTCCTGAACTGCTGCTTGAACATCTCCCAAACCGTTGCACTAGAAATGTCTCTGTATGAGTCTTTCACGCTTTTCCACCAGGTTTTTGCGACGTCTCTCAACATAGAAGTTGCTAGTCCGACTTTCTGCCGGTTCGTGCACACAACAGTCTCAAAAACGTCCTCCGTCTGCTCCAACCACTGTTCTGCCTTCAATGGCTATTCTGTCCCATAGAACTCAATAGCTCCTCGCTTGCGAAATTTACCGTAGAGGGCATTCGGGTCACTCTCTCGAGGCTGTAAGATCACCTGCTGGTCTACAAACGACTGAACTGGGGCTTGACTTTGTCGATCTAACATGGTGGTAACTTGTGCTTGTAAGTTCTGCATTGATTGCGATTGTGCTTGTAGAGACTGAAATAGCATAAGGATGCGTTCATCTGTGTTCTGTGTCTGCGGTGACGGTGCGGATCCGCTTTCATTATTTCCGGCATTCCGCTGAGAACCCGAACCTGACGCCATCCTGTAAAATGGAAAGAGTTAGATACAAACACAAAACAATTGCGCCCAACAAGCCCCAAAATCTAGAAAGATCACAAAGAAATAATCGTATCCTCACCACGATCCTACATGCCTACATGCTTATCATCTAGAACAAGGAATGAGCAAGGAATGCTCTGATACCATACAATACGTATGTCACAACCCGAGCCCAGGGTTCGGGGGTTAGCAAAAGTCAAACCTAATGACACACGTACTCCCGTGCCTGTACACGTAGACCGAGTCTAAATGCACACGCACAAGGGAACATTCATACGTGCCGAACATGTACGCGGAAGCTGTAAATATCAGAAACATCAAACAGTGCAAGAAAAGAATACGAAGAACGAACTGACATAATTACATATGAAGGTTTTACAAAAAGAACAAAATAACATATACAGTCATGACATATATACAAGTGAGCAAATCCTCAAAACAAGACTCCAATGATGCATGCCAAGAACGCTCTCCCGTGGAGTGATCACATCCACTCCTCTAGGCCTGATGGGGCCTCGGGGGTCTCATCTGGAGTCTGGTCGACCGGCGAGGGTTCGGCAAGGGTATCTGGGCCTGCAACACCAAAAACAACTGTGAATACGAAGATTCAGCAAAGTATAAACCACAGCAAGTTAACACACGCTGTGTCTAATAGAATAAAGAACGTCATGTAAATTAAAGAAGGCATTTTCGTATACTAGGCTGTCATGCAAGAAAGAAATATGCTACGTGAATCAATGAATACATGCTGTGTACATACTAGTGGCTACTACATTACCATATGCTCCCAAAAGAGGGATCTTATAACATGCAAAGAACACCATTGTCCGGGCCAGGGTACAATGGGTCTCGGTTTCCTGGGGTTCGGTTCCCCAAGACATATCCTTACTGCAGCAAGTCCATATAACTATACCAAATTCACCCCGTCGGGATCCTAAGGCTGAGGCTAAGTAGTGCCTGACCATACAGAGTCAATCATGAAAACCCTGAGTAGATCGTGACAACATATCATACGTGCATATCTGTGAGTGAACATATCATACATGCATACTCAAGGTAAAGAATCACAATGTGAAAGTAACGGAACACAAGTAATCATGTTAGAGAGTAGAGGTCAATACTCGAATGCAATATGTTATGCAACAAATCATGCGAAACCGAATCATTTTTATTTACAAACCAGTTCTAATCTAATTATCCGGTGTTTCTAACCGTGCATGATGATGTAGTTTTAAGTTATTCGGTGCACCGTTGTCTAGTGTTGCATTGAATCGGGCGGTGCACGAAGTCCCTTAAACCAACACCCATGGGGAGGTGCTTAACATCCGGATAATGAACATGAATGATTCGCAGCCCTCGAGATCATTCACACGTTGTATCACATTCCGTTGGGCAGGTCTAGGTGCTCTACATTCTATCATGAAGGCCATATCGGTCTTTTCCTTACACCTATCCTTGTCCTTCATTATTCTAGTGTGGATACGGCTTAGCCGTGTGTGTGCTACGGCTTAGCCGTGTGTGGTCTACGGCTTAGCCGTGGCTGGACCGTAGAAGGTTTGTCAATTTGCGTACTCTCAGTTAAATCCAAAATTGCACCCTGTATTGATCTACGGCTGGGCCACGGCTGAGCTTCGGCTTAGCCGTAGGGCAATTCACGGCTTAGCCGTGCCCTAGCCGTAGAGGAAAACTGGGTTTTTCTCCTCTCTGGACTTTGAGCCGTAAGTGCCATACGGCTTAGCCGTACCTGCACGAAGTCAAATTTCTGAAACACATACAGAATGCCTGTAACACCATCAAAATTGCAATTCTCCAATGGAGATAGACAAGTACTGAATCAATGAGTAATCAAATGGGCTGTAAACACATGTTTCCATATCAATTCATGTAAAACTAACCGAATCAAATGCATACCAACATGGGTTCTCACAAGTTATGGTTATACTTGCCTTAATTGGAAATCAAGTGCACAATTGTTGTCCTAAAGCCCAAACACAACCTAACACAATTCAAACCACATGCATGCATGAGAATTGGAATCACAGACACACCATGCGATGAGAAACAAGAAGGAGAAGAGATAGAGAAAGGAGATGAGAGGAATGGAAGGAATTCCACTCACCTCACATGCAAGGAACCAACCTCCTCTTGATCGATGGAGGAGAGAATCCGGAGGAGAGAATTCAAGAGAAGGAGAGAGAGAAGTTTGCACGTGCAGTTGAGGAAGAAAATGAGAGAAGGAACGTGAGTTGGTCGATGGATGAGTCATATATAAGCTAATGGGTTGTCCAAATTGCAAGAGAGTCCAAGTGAGAATTCTATTTTCAGTTTGAGTCAAATCCAGGTCCAATCGAATCACACGACATCGGTTGCAAATGACGTAGTTACGAAAGTTAACGAGCTCAACGAAAGACACGTGTTGACATCAAGATGATGCAAAAATGACCATGTCTTAGAAAAGCTAAAATTACGAAAAAGGGCTTGGTCGACTTAATCCAGGTCAAACTCAACCCAACTACCTATCCATGACCCACAACGAAAATAAAACACAAACAAAACACGATTAGCAACGAAAACAAGATTAACTAGCCGCTAAACGAGGTCAAGCTGGGTCGGAGTGTTACATCCTCCCCTACTTGAGAATCATTCCGTCCTCGGAATGAACACTCACTCACTCATACCTGGGAAAACAGATCGGGGTATTGTCGTGCCATCTGCTCTTCTAACTCCCAAGTAGCCTCATCGGGACTGTGATGCTCCCATAGCACTTTGACCCATCGAATTGTCCTGGTGCGGAGTATCTGCTCTCGGGTTCCCATGATACGGAGCGGTCGCTCAACGTATGCTGCACTCGGCTGAATCTGAACCTCGTCGTAATGAATGACATGGGAGGGATCATGAACATATTTCCGAAGCATCGAAACGTGGAAAACGTTGTGCACTCCTGAAAACATCTCGGGAAGCTCTAATCGATAGGCCAAATCACCAATCCGACTCTTGATCTCGAACGGTCCGACATAGCGTGGAGCTAACTTGCCTTTCTGGCCGAAACGGATTGTACCCTTCATCGGTGAGACCTTCAGAAAAACCCACTCACCAACTTGAAACTCTAAGGGCCTTCTGCGGGTGTCTGCGTAACTCTTCTGCCTCGACCGAGCAACTTTCAAGTTCTCAATTGCTTTCTGTACCTTCTCCGTAGTCTCGGCAATGATCGTCGGTCCGTGAAAACTGCGAGTTCCAACTTCTTCCCAACATACCGGGCTTCTACACTTCTTCCCGTACAATGCTTCATATGGCGCCATCCCAATGCTCTCGTGGAAGCTGTTGTTGTAGGCGAACTCGCACAACGATAGATGAAGATCCCATTCTTTCTCGTAGCTCAACACGCTGGCTCGCAACATATCCTCCAAAGTCTGAATCGTCCGCTCTGATTGCCCATCCGTCTGTGGGTGGTATGCCGTGCTGAAGCTTAACTTCGTACCCATAGCCTCTTGGAATGCTTTCCAGAAAGATGAAACAAAACGGCTGTCACGATCGGATACAATCAACACGGGGGCACCATGGAGCCTGACGATCTCATCCACGAACTTCCTTGCCATCTCTGAAAACGTCATACCCTTCCGAAAAGGAATGAAATGGGCTGACTTCGTCAATCGATCTACAATCACCCAAATGGCGTTGTTCTTCCTGCTCGTCGGCGGTAATCCGGAAACGAAGTCCATGGTGATGTGTTCCCACTTCCACTGCGGTATATGCAAAGGATGCAACGAGCCTGGAGGTCTCTGATGATCTGCCTTCACCTTCTGACATGTCAAACAGCGAGCAACAAATCCTGCGACTTCTCCCTTCATGTTGTTCCACCAAAAGCAATCCTTGAGATTCCGAAACATCTTCGTGCTGCCTGGGTGCATCGCATATCGAGCGTAGTGCGCTTCGTTCATCAGTTTCTCCTTGAAATCATCAACTGCTGGCACGCACAACCTACTCCGAAAATAGAGTACACCATCCTCGAGTCTGAAATCGGGTCTGTCTCCAATGTGGTCTCGAATGCGCTTCAAGGTTAGATCTTCAAACTGCCTGTCTTTTATCTGCTGAATCAACTCAGGCTGAAACACTAGCGTACTAGCCAAAGTCACGCACTCATCCATTAGTTTTACTTCAACAAGGAGACCATGGAACTCCAAGAGGAAACTGCTCAATAGCTGCACTGACTCTGCTTTCCTGCTGAGCGCATCTGCCACCACATTTCCCTTGCCTGGCTGATATTTGATCGGGAAGTCATAATCCTTAATAAGCTCAAGCCATCTCCGCTGTCTCATGTTCAGCTCCTGCTGCGTGAATAAGTACTGCAAACTGTGGTGGTCAGAACGAACCTCAAACTGCACACCATACAGATAATGTCTCCACAGCTTCAATGCAAACACGATGGCTGCCAATTCCAAATCATGGGTGGCGTAATTCTTCTCATGTTCTCGCAACTGTCTCGATCCATAAGCAATAACCTTCCCGTGCTGCATCAACACAGAGCCTAGACCAACTCGAGAAGCGTCTGAATAAACCACGAATCCTTCACTACCATCTGGCAAGGCTAACACTGGGACTGTAGTCAACTTCTCTTTCAAAATTCGGAAACGGGCTTCACACTCCTCAGTCCAATCAAATGGTACATTCTTCCTGGGCAACTTCGTCAAAGGAGAAGAGATCTTAGCAAAATCCTGGACAAATCGACGATAGTAACCTGCTAGACCAAGGAAACTGCGAACCTCTGTCACTGTCTTGGGGCTAGGCCAATTCACCACTGCCTCCACTTTCGATGGATCAACTGCCAATCCCTTTCGTGAAATGATATGACCTAAAACTGCCACCTGCTCAAGCCAAAAATCACACTTCGACAACTTGGCAAACAATCGATGTTCTCTCAACAACGACAAGGCTTTCCTCAAGTGCTCCCGATGCTCCTCAGCTGACTTAGAGTATATCAGTATATCATCAATAAAAACAACTACGAACTGGTCCAAGAAAGGAGCAAAGATCTGATTCATCAAGGCCATGAACGCTGCAGGTGCGTTGGTTAGTCCAAAAGGCATCACGAGGAATTCATAATGACCGTAACGAGTCCTGAAGGCAGTCTTAGGAATGTCATCTTCTTTGAACCTCAACTGGTGATATCCAGACCTCAAATCAATCTTAGAAAAATATGCTGCACCCTGAAGTTGGTCAAACAACTCATCGATCCTGGGTAGGGGATACTTGTTCTTGATAGTCACTTTGTTCAGCTGTCGGTAGTCTATGCACATCCGAAAAGTACCATCCTTCTTCTTGACAAACAAGACTGGTGCTCCCCAAGGTGAAACGCTCAGGCGAATGAAACCCTTGTCCAAAAGCTCCTGCAACTGCTTCTTCAACTCAGCTAACTCAGCTGGGGCCATGCGATACGGAGCCTTGCTGATCGGTGCCGTGCCGGGAACAAGCTCAATGGCGAACTCCACCTCTCGAACCGGGGGTAAGTCTGGCACATCGTCTGGAAAGATATCTGGAAAGTCACAGACCACCTGGATCTCACCTAGCTGCTTCGACTCCTTCTTCGCTGAGATAAAGGCAATGAAGCCTTCACACCCTCGGCGGATCAAGCGATCTGCCTTACACGCCGAGATCACACGTCTGGGGCATCTCTGCTGACTGCCCTCGAAACGGAAGCCCTTGCCTAAATCGAAGAAGATCGTCCTGTTGTAACAGTTAACACAGGCACGATATCGAGCGAGCCAATCCATACCAAGGATCACGTCGAAGTCCAACATCGACAACAGGATCAAATCAACAGGTAACTGATGACCTGCAATCTGTACGTCGCAATGGGGGTAGTACATACTACACTCCACTCGCTTGCCAACTGGGGTGGATACAACCAGCACATATGGCAACGGCTTAGACGGCTGATGTAACCGCTCGGCGAAATGAGGTGCTACGTAAGACCGTGTAGACCCCGAATCGAACAATGCTAATGCCTCGACGTGCGAAATCAAAACAGTACCTTCAACCACCTGTGGATCCTCAGCACTCTCATGGGTAGCAGCGTAAGCACGGGCTGTCTTGCGAGGCTGTCTCGAGCCTGGACGAGCTGACTGTGACTTGCTCGGAGCTGTAGGTGCACTGGGTCTGCTAGGAACTGCACCGGAGGTAGGACCAGATGGAGCTGCACCGGAGGCTCTATATCGAGGACAATTGGCTATCATATGCTCCTTCGAACCACAGATAAAACAAGCACCTGCCTTCCTCCAACACGCGTCAGTCGCGTGACTCTTGCCACAATACCCACAAGTCACTCCGGCGGAACTGGAAGAACTCTGCTGGCCTTTTGTCTTCTTCTGTACTTGTCCTCGTGCACTGAAGGGCGGCTGTCTTTTGGGCTCAACGGCTCTCGCAGCTTGGTGGATGGCCTCGGCAGAATAGGCCCTGTCCACTGCATCATCAAACGTAGCCGGACGCTGAAACGCAGTCACGTGGTGCATGTACCGGGGATGCAGACCTTCAACAAACCGGTTCACCTTCCTCTCTTCAGTACTGATCATATCCGGAGCAAAGTGCGACAACTGCATAAACTTGTTCACATATTCTGCTACTGTCATTTGATGCTGACGGAGAGCTAAGAACTCAACCTCCTTGGCTCGAAACACATGAGCCGGGATGAACTTCCTCCTGAACTGCTGCTTGAACATCTCCCAAACCGTTGCACTAGAAATGTCTCTGTATGAGTCTTTCACGCTTTTCCACCAGGTTTTTGCGACGTCTCTCAACATAGAAGTTGCTAGTCCGACTTTCTGCCGGTTCGTGCACACAACAGTCTCAAAAACGTCCTCCGTCTGCTCCAACCACTGTTCTGCCTTCAATGGCTATTCTGTCCCATAGAACTCAATAGCTCCTCGCTTGCGAAATTTACCGTAGAGGGCATTCGGGTCACTCTCTCGAGGCTGTAAGATCACCTGCTGGTCTACAAACGACTGAACTGGGGCTTGACTTTGTCGATCTAACATGGTGGTAACTTGTGCTTGTAAGTTCTGCATTGATTGCGATTGTGCTTGTAGAGACTGAAATAGCATAAGGATGCGTTCATCTGTGTTCTGTGTCTGCGGTGACGGTGCGGATCCGCTTTCATTATTTCCGGCATTCCGCTGAGAACCCGAACCTGACGCCATCCTGTAAAATGGAAAGAGTTAGATACAAACACAAAACAATTGCGCCCAACAAGCCCCAAAATCTAGAAAGATCACAAAGAAATAATCGTATCCTCACCACGATCCTACATGCCTACATGCTTATCATCTAGAACAAGGAATGAGCAAGGAATGCTCTGATACCATACAATACGTATGTCACAACCCGAGCCCAGGGTTCGGGGGTTAGCAAAAGTCAAACCTAATGACACACGTACTCCCGTGCCTGTACACGTAGACCGAGTCTAAATGCACACGCACAAGGGAACATTCATACGTGCCGAACATGTACGCGGAAGCTGTAAATATCAGAAACATCAAACAGTGCAAGAAAAGAATACGAAGAACGAACTGACATAATTACATATGAAGGTTTTACAAAAAGAACAAAATAACATATACAGTCATGACATATATACAAGTGAGCAAATCCTCAAAACAAGACTCCAATGATGCATGCCAAGAACGCTCTCCCGTGGAGTGATCACATCCACTCCTCTAGGCCTGATGGGGCCTCGGGGGTCTCATCTGGAGTCTGGTCGACCGGCGAGGGTTCGGCAAGGGTATCTGGGCCTGCAACACCAAAAACAACTGTGAATACGAAGATTCAGCAAAGTATAAACCACAGCAAGTTAACACACGCTGTGTCTAATAGAATAAAGAACGTCATGTAAATTAAAGAAGGCATTTTTGTATACTAGGCTGTCATGCAAGAAAGAAATATGCTACGTGAATCAATGAATACATGCTGTGTACATACTAGTGGCTACTACATTACCATATGCTCCCAAAAGAGGGATCTTATAACATGCAAAGAACACCATTGTCCGGGCCAGGGTACAATGGGTCTCGGTTTCCTGGGGTTCGGTTCCCCAAGACATATCCTTACTGCAGCAAGTCCATATAACTATACCAAATTCACCCCGTCGGGATCCTAAGGCTGAGGCTAAGTAGTGCCTGACCATACAGAGTCAATCATGAAAACCCTGAGTAGATCGTGACAACATATCATACGTGCATATCTGTGAGTGAACATATCATACATGCATACTCAAGGTAAAGAATCACAATGTGAAAGTAACGGAACACAAGTAATCATGTTAGAGAGTAGAGGTCAATACTCGAATGCAATATGTTATGCAACAAATCATGCGAAACCGAATCATTTTTATTTACAAACCAGTTCTAATCTAATTATCCGGTGTTTCTAACCGTGCATGATGATGTAGTTTTAAGTTATTCGGTGCACCGTTGTCTAGTGTTGCATTGAATCGGGCGGTGCACGAAGTCCCTTAAACCAACACCCATGGGGAGGTGCTTAACATCCGGATAATGAACATGAATGATTCGCAGCCCTCGAGATCATTCACGCGTTGTATCACATTCCGTTGGGCAGGTCTAGGTGCTCTACATTCTATCATGAAGGCCATATCGGTCTTTTCCTTACACCTATCCTTGTCCTTCATTATTCTAGTGTGGATACGGCTTAGCCGTGTGTGTGCTACGGCTTAGCCGTGTGTGGTCTACGGCTTAGCCGTGGCTGGACCGTAGAAGGTTTGTCAATTTGCGTACTCTCAGTTAAATCCAAAATTGCACCCTGTATTGATCTACGGCTGGGCCACGGCTGAGCTTCGGCTTAGCCGTAGGGCAATTCACGGCTTAGCCGTGCCCTAGCCGTAGAGGAAAACTGGGTTTTTCTCCTCTCTGGACTTTGAGCCGTAAGTGCCATACGGCTTAGCCGTACCTGCACGAAGTCAAATTTCTGAAACACATACAGAATGCCTGTAACACCATCAAAATTGCAATTCTCCAATGGAGATAGACAAGTACTGAATCAATGAGTAATCAAATGGGCTGTAAACACATGTTTCCATATCAATTCATGTAAAACTAACCGAATCAAATGCATACCAACATGGGTTCTCACAAGTTATGGTTATACTTGCCTTAATTGGAAATCAAGTGCACAATTGTTGTCCTAAAGCCCAAACACAACCTAACACAATTCAAACCACATGCATGCATGAGAATTGGAATCACAGACACACCATGCGATGAGAAACAAGAAGGAGAAGAGATAGAGAAAGGAGATGAGAGGAATGGAAGGAATTCCACTCACCTCACATGCAAGGAACCAACCTCCTCTTGATCGATGGAGGAGAGAATCCGGAGGAGAGAATTCAAGAGAAGGAGAGAGAGAAGTTTGCACGTGCAGTTGAGGAAGAAAATGAGAGAAGGAACGTGAGTTGGTCGATGGATGAGTCATATATAAGCTAATGGGTTGTCCAAATTGCAAGAGAGTCCAAGTGAGAATTCTATTTTCAGTTTGAGTCAAATCCAGGTCCAATCGAATCACACGACATCGGTTGCAAATGACGTAGTTACGAAAGTTAACGAGCTCAACGAAAGACACGTGTTGACATCAAGATGATGCAAAAATGACCATGTCTTAGAAAAGCTAAAATTACGAAAAAGGGCTTGGTCGACTTAATCCAGGTCAAACTCAACCCAACTACCTATCCATGACCCACAACGAAAATAAAACACAAACAAAACACGATTAGCAACGAAAACAAGATTAACTAGCCGCTAAACGAGGTCAAGCTGGGTCGGAGTGTTACATCCTCCCCTACTTGAGAATCATTCCGTCCTCGGAATGAACACTCACTCACTCATACCTGGGAAAACAGATCGGGGTATTGTCGTGCCATCTGCTCTTCTAACTCCCAAGTAGCCTCATCGGGACTGTGATGCTCCCATAGCACTTTGACCCATCGAATTGTCCTGGTGCGGAGTATCTGCTCTCGGGTTCCCATGATACGGAGCGGTCGCTCAACGTATGCTGCACTCGGCTGAATCTGAACCTCGTCGTAATGAATGACATGGGAGGGATCATGAACATATTTCCGAAGCATCGAAACGTGGAAAACGTTGTGCACTCCTGAAAACATCTCGGGAAGCTCTAATCGATAGGCCAAATCACCAATCCGACTCTTGATCTCGAACGGTCCGACATAGCGTGGAGCTAACTTGCCTTTCTGGCCGAAACGGATTGTACCCTTCATCGGTGAGACCTTCAGAAAAACCCACTCACCAACTTGAAACTCTAAGGGCCTTCTGCGGGTGTCTGCGTAACTCTTCTGCCTCGACCGAGCAACTTTCAAGTTCTCAATTGCTTTCTGTACCTTCTCCGTAGTCTCGGCAATGATCGTCGGTCCGTGAAAACTGCGAGTTCCAACTTCTTCCCAACATACCGGGCTTCTACACTTCTTCCCGTACAATGCTTCATATGGCGCCATCCCAATGCTCTCGTGGAAGCTGTTGTTGTAGGCGAACTCGCACAACGATAGATGAAGATCCCATTCTTTCTCGTAGCTCAACACGCTGGCTCGCAACATATCCTCCAAAGTCTGAATCGTCCGCTCTGATTGCCCATCCGTCTGTGGGTGGTATGCCGTGCTGAAGCTTAACTTCGTACCCATAGCCTCTTGGAATGCTTTCCAGAAAGATGAAACAAAACGGCTGTCACGATCGGATACAATCAACACGGGGGTACCATGGAGCCTGACGATCTCATCCACGAACTTCCTTGCCATCTCTGAAAACGTCATACCCTTCCGAAAAGGAATGAAATGGGCTGACTTCGTCAATCGATCTACAATCACCCAAATGGCGTTGTTCTTCCTGCTCGTCGGCGGTAATCCGGAAACGAAGTCCATGGTGATGTGTTCCCACTTCCACTGCGGTATATGCAAAGGATGCAACGAGCCTGGAGGTCTCTGATGATCTGCCTTCACCTTCTGACATGTCAAACAGCGAGCAACAAATCCTGCGACTTCTCCCTTCATGTTGTTCCACCAAAAGCAATCCTTGAGATTCCGAAACATCTTCGTGCTGCCTGGGTGCATCGCATATCGAGCGTAGTGCGCTTCGTTCATCAGTTTCTCCTTGAAATCATCAACTGCTGGCACGCACAACCTACTCCGAAAATAGAGTACACCATCCTCGAGTCTGAAATCGGGTCTGTCTCCAATGTGGTCTCGAATGCGCTTCAAGGTTAGATCTTCAAACTGCCTGTCTTTTATCTGCTGAATCAACTCAGGCTGAAACACTAGCGTACTAGCCAAAGTCACGCACTCATCCATTAGTTTTACTTCAACAGGGAGACCATGGAACTCCAAGAGGAAACTGCTCAATAGCTGCACTGACTCTGCTTTCCTGCTGAGCGCATCTGCCACCACATTTCCCTTGCCTGGCTGATATTTGATCGGGAAGTCATAATCCTTAATATGCTCAAGCCATCTCCGCTGTCTCATGTTCAGCTCCTGCTGCGTGAATAAGTACTGCAAACTGTGGTGGTCAGAACGAACCTCAAACTGCACACCATACAGATAATGTCTCCACAGCTTCAATGCAAACACGATGGTTGCCAATTCCAAATCATGGGTGGCGTAATTCTTCTCATGTTCTCGCAACTGTCTCGATCCATAAGCAATAACCTTCCCGTGCTGCATCAACACAGAGCCTAGACCAACTCGAGAAGCGTCTGAATAAACCACGAATCCTTCACTACCGTCTGGCAAGGCTAACACTGGGACTGTAGTCAACTTCTCTTTCAAAATTCGGAAACGGGCTTCACACTCCTCAGTCCAATCAAATGGTACATTCTTCCTGGTCAACTTCGTCAAAGGAGAAGAGATCTTAGCAAAATCCTGGACAAATCGACGATAGTAACCTGCTAGACCAAGGAAACTGCGAACCTCTGTCACTGTCTTGGGGCTAGGCCAATTCACCACTGCCTCCACTTTCGATGGATCAACGGCCAATCCCTTTCGTGAAATGATATGACCTAAAAATGCCACCTGCTCAAGCCAAAAATCACACTTCGACAACTTGGCAAACAATCGATGTTCTCTCAACAACGACAAGGCTTTCCTCAAGTGCTCCCGATGCTCCTCGGCTGACTTAGAGTATATCAGTATATCATCAATAAAAACAACTACGAACTGGTCCAAGAAAGGAGCAAAGATCTGATTCATCAAGGCCATGAACGCTGCAGGTGCGTTGGTTAGTCCAAAAGGCATCACGAGGAATTCATAATGACCGTAACGAGTCCTGAAGGCAGTCTTAGGAATGTCATCTTCTTTGAACCTCAACTGGTGATATCCAGACCTCAAATCAATCTTAGAAAAATATGCTGCACCCTGAAGTTGGTCAAACAACTCATCGATCCTGGGTAGGGGATACTTGTTCTTGATAGTCACTTTGTTCAGCTGTCGGTAGTCTATGCACATCCGAAAAGTACCATCCTTCTTCTTGACAAACAAGACTGGTGCTCCCCAAGGTGAAACGCTCAGGCGAATGAAACCCTTGTCCAAAAGCTCCTGCAACTGCTTCTTCAACTCAGCTAACTCAGCTGGGGCCATGCGATACGGAGCCTTGCTGATCGGTGCCGTGCCGGGAACAAGCTCAATGGCGAACTCCACCTCTCGAACCGGGGGTAAGTCTGGCACATCGTCTGGAAAGATATCTGGAAAGTCACAGACCACCTGGATCTCACCTAGCTGCTTCGACTCCTTCTTCGCTGAGATAAAGGCAATGAAGCCTTCACACCCTCGGCGGATCAAGCGATCTGCCTTACACGCCGAGATCACACGTCTGGGGCATCTCTGCTGACTGCCCTCGAAACGGAAGCCCTTGCCTAAATCGAAGAAGATCGTCCTGTTGTAACAGTTAACACAGGCACGATATCGAGCGAGCCAATCCATACCAAGGATCACGTCGAAGTCCAACATCGACAACAGGATCAAATCAACAGGTAACTGATGACCTGCAATCTGCACGTCGCAATGGGGGTAGTACATACTACACTCCACTCGCTTGCCAACTGGGGTGGATACAACCAGCACATATGGCAACGGCTTAGACGGCTGATGTAACCGCTCGGCGAAATGAGGTGCTACGTAAGACCGTGTAGACCCCGAATCGAACAATGCTAATGCCTCGACGTGCGAAATCAAAATAGTACCTTCAACCACCTGTGGATCCTCAGCACTCTCATGGGTAGCAGCGTAAGCACGGGCTGTCTTGCGAGGCTGTCTCGAGCCTGGACGAGCTGACTGTGACTTGCTCGGAGCTGTAGGTGCACTGGGTCTGCTAGGAACTGCACCGGAGGTAGGACCAGATGGAGCTGCACCGGAGGCTCTATATCGAGGACAATTGGCTATCATATGCTCCTTCGAACCACAGATAAAACAAGCACCTGCCTTCCTCCAACACGCGTCAGTCGCGTGACTCTTGCCACAATACCCACAAGTCACTCCGGCGGAACTGGAAGAACTCTGCTGGCCTTTTGTCTTCTTCTGTACTTGTCCTCGTGCACTGAAGGGCGGCTGTCTTTTGGGCTCAACGGCTCTCGCAGCTTGGTGGATGGCCTCGGCAGAATAGGCCCTGTCCACTGCATCATCAAACGTAGCCGGACGCTGAAACGCAGTCACGTGGTGCATGTACCGGGGATGCAGACCTTCAACAAACCGGTTCACCTTCCTCTCTTCAGTACTGATCATATCCGGAGCAAAGTGCGACAACTGCATAAACTTGTTCACATATTCTGCTACTGTCATTTGATGCTGACGGAGAGCTAAGAACTCAACCTCCTTGGCTCGAAACACATGAGCCGGGATGAACTTCCTCCTGAACTGCTGCTTGAACATCTCCCAAACCGTTGCACTAGAAATGTCTCTGTATGAGTCTTTCACGCTTTTCCACCAGGTTTTTGCGACGTCTCTCAACATAGAAGTTGCTAGTCCGACTTTCTGCCGGTTCGTGCACACAACAGTCTCAAAAACGTCCTCCGTCTGCTCCAACCACTGTTCTGCCTTCAATGGCTATTCTGTCCCATAGAACTCAATAGCTCCTCGCTTGCGAAATTTACCGTAGAGGGCATTCGGGTCACTCTCTCGAGGCTGTAAGATCACCTGCTGGTCTACAAACGACTGAACTGGGGCTTGACTTTGTCGATCTAACATGGTGGTAACTTGTGCTTGTAAGTTCTGCATTGATTGCGATTGTGCTTGTAGAGACTGAAATAGCATAAGGATGCGTTCATCTGTGTTCTGTGTCTGCGGTGACGGTGCGGATCCGCTTTCATTATTTCCGGCATTCCGCTGAGAACCCGAACCTGACGCCATCCTGTAAAATGGAAAGAGTTAGATACAAACACAAAACAATTGCGCCCAACAAGCCCCAAAATCTAGAAAGATCACAAAGAAATAATCGTATCCTCACCACGATCCTACATGCCTACATGCTTATCATCTAGAACAAGGAATGAGCAAGGAATGCTCTGATACCATACAATACGTATGTCACAACCCGAGCCCAGGGTTCGGGGGTTAGCAAAAGTCAAACCTAATGACACACGTACTCCCGTGCCTGTACACGTAGACCGAGTCTAAATGCACACGCACAAGGGAACATTCATACGTGCCGAACATGTACGCGGAAGCTGTAAATATCAGAAACATCAAACAGTGCAAGAAAAGAATACGAAGAACGAACTGACATAATTACATATGAAGGTTTTACAAAAAGAACAAAATAACATATACAGTCATGACATATATACAAGTGAGCAAATCCTCAAAACAAGACTCCAATGATGCATGCCAAGAACGCTCTCCCGTGGAGTGATCACATCCACTCCTCTAGGCCTGATGGGGCCTCGGGGGTCTCATCTGGAGTCTGGTCGACCGGCGAGGGTTCGGCAAGGGTATCTGGGCCTGCAACACCAAAAACAACTGTGAATACGAAGATTCAGCAAAGTATAAACCACAGCAAGTTAACACACGCTGTGTCTAATAGAATAAAGAACGTCATGTAAATTAAAGAAGGCATTTTCGTATACTAGGCTGTCATGCAAGAAAGAAATATGCTACGTGAATCAATGAATACATGCTGTGTACATACTAGTGGCTACTACATTACCATATGCTCCCAAAAGAGGGATCTTATAACATGCAAAGAACACCATTGTCCGGGCCAGGGTACAATGGGTCTCGGTTTCCTGGGGTTCGGTTCCCCAAGACATATCCTTACTGCAGCAAGTCCATATAACTATACCAAATTCACCCCGTCGGGATCCTAAGGCTGAGGCTAAGTAGTGCCTGACCATACAGAGTCAATCATGAAAACCCTGAGTAGATCGTGACAACATATCATACGTGCATATCTGTGAGTGAACATATCATACATGCATACTCAAGGTAAAGAATCACAATGTGAAAGTAACGGAACACAAGTAATCATGTTAGAGAGTAGAGGTCAATACTCGAATGCAATATGTTATGCAACAAATCATGCGAAACCGAATCATTTTTATTTACAAACCAGTTCTAATCTAATTATCCGGTGTTTCTAACCGTGCATGATGATGTAGTTTTAAGTTATTCGGTGCACCGTTGTCTAGTGTTGCATTGAATCGGGCGGTGCACGAAGTCCCTTAAACCAACACCCATGGGGAGGTGCTTAACATCCGGATAATGAACATGAATGATTCGCAGCCCTCGAGATCATTCACGCGTTGTATCACATTCCGTTGGGCAGGTCTAGGTGCTCTACATTCTATCATGAAGGCCATATCGGTCTTTTCCTTACACCTATCCTTGTCCTTCATTATTCTAGTGTGGATACGGCTTAGCCGTGTGTGTGCTACGGCTTAGCCGTGTGTGGTCTACGGCTTAGCCGTGGCTGGACCGTAGAAGGTTTGTCAATTTGCGTACTCTCAGTTAAATCCAAAATTGCACCCTGTATTGATCTACGGCTGGGCCACGGCTGAGCTTCGGCTTAGCCGTAGGGCAATTCACGGCTTAGCCGTGCCCTAGCCGTAGAGGAAAACTGGGTTTTTCTCCTCTCTGGACTTTGAGCCGTAAGTGCCATACGGCTTAGCCGTACCTGCACGAAGTCAAATTTCTGAAACACATACAGAATGCCTGTAACACCATCAAAATTGCAATTCTCCAATGGAGATAGACAAGTACTGAATCAATGAGTAATCAAATGGGCTGTAAACACATGTTTCCATATCAATTCATGTAAAACTAACCGAATCAAATGCATACCAACATGGGTTCTCACAAGTTATGGTTATACTTGCCTTAATTGGAAATCAAGTGCACAATTGTTGTCCTAAAGCCCAAACACAACCTAACACAATTCAAACCACATGCATGCATGAGAATTGGAATCACAGACACACCATGCGATGAGAAACAAGAAGGAGAAGAGATAGAGAAAGGAGATGAGAGGAATGGAAGGAATTCCACTCACCTCACATGCAAGGAACCAACCTCCTCTTGATCGATGGAGGAGAGAATCCGGAGGAGAGAATTCAAGAGAAGGAGAGAGAGAAGTTTGCACGTGCAGTTGAGGAAGAAAATGAGAGAAGGAACGTGAGTTGGTCGATGGATGAGTCATATATAAGCTAATGGGTTGTCCAAATTGCAAGAGAGTCCAAGTGAGAATTCTATTTTCAGTTTGAGTCAAATCCAGGTCCAATCGAATCACACGACATCGGTTGCAAATGACGTAGTTACGAAAGTTAACGAGCTCAACGAAAGACACGTGTTGACATCAAGATGATGCAAAAATGACCATGTCTTAGAAAAGCTAAAATTACGAAAAAGGGCTTGGTCGACTTAATCCAGGTCAAACTCAACCCAACTACCTATCCATGACCCACAACGAAAATAAAACACAAACAAAACACGATTAGCAACGAAAACAAGATTAACTAGCCGCTAAACGAGGTCAAGCTGGGTCGGAGTGTTACATCCTCCCCTACTTGAGAATCATTCCGTCCTCGGAATGAACACTCACTCACTCATACCTGGGAAAACAGATCGGGGTATTGTCGTGCCATCTGCTCTTCTAACTCCTAAGTAGCCTCATCGGGACTGTGATGCTCCCATAGCACTTTGACCCATCGAATTGTCCTGGTGCGGAGTATCTGCTCTCGGGTTCCCATGATACGGAGCGGTCGCTCAACGTATGCTGCACTCGGCTGAATCTGAACCTCGTCGTAATGAATGACATGGGAGGGATCATGAACATATTTCCGAAGCATCGAAACGTGGAAAACGTTGTGCACTCCTGAAAACATCTCGGGAAGCTCTAATCGATAGGCCAAATCACCAATCCGACTCTTGATCTCGAACGGTCCGACATAGCGTGGAGCTAACTTGCCTTTCTGGCCGAAACGGATTGTACCCTTCATCGGTGAGACCTTCAGAAAAACCCACTCACCAACTTGAAACTCTAAGGGCCTTCTGCGGGTGTCTGCGTAACTCTTCTGCCTCGACCGAGCAACTTTCAAGTTCTCAATTGCTTTCTGTACCTTCTCCGTAGTCTCGGCAATGATCGTCGGTCCGTGAAAACTGCGAGTTCCAACTTCTTCCCAACATACCGGGCTTCTACACTTCTTCCCGTACAATGCTTCATATGGCGCCATCCCAATGCTCTCGTGGAAGCTGTTGTTGTAGGCGAACTCGCACAACGATAGATGAAGATCCCATTCTTTCTCGTAGCTCAACACGCTGGCTCGCAACATATCCTCCAAAGTCTGAATCGTCCGCTCTGATTGCCCATCCGTCTGTGGGTGGTATGCCGTGCTGAAGCTTAACTTCGTACCCATAGCCTCTTGGAATGCTTTCCAGAAAGATGAAACAAAACGGCTGTCACGATCGGATACAATCAACACGGGGGTACCATGGAGCCTGACGATCTCATCCACGAACTTCCTTGCCATCTCTGAAAACGTCATACCCTTCCGAAAAGGAATGAAATGGGCTGACTTCGTCAATCGATCTACAATCACCCAAATGGCGTTGTTCTTCCTGCTCGTCGGCGGTAATCCGGAAACGAAGTCCATGGTGATGTGTTCCCACTTCCACTGCGGTATATGCAAAGGATGCAACGAGCCTGGAGGTCTCTGATGATCTGCCTTCACCTTCTGACATGTCAAACAGCGAGCAACAAATCCTGCGACTTCTCCCTTCATGTTGTTCCACCAAAAGCAATCCTTGAGATTCCGAAACATCTTCGTGCTGCCTGGGTGCATCGCATATCGAGCGTAGTGCGCTTCGTTCATCAGTTTCTCCTTGAAATCATCAACTGCTGGCACGCACAACCTACTCCGAAAATAGAGTACACCATCCTCGAGTCTGAAATCGGGTCTGTCTCCAATGTGGTCTCGAATGCGCTTCAAGGTTAGATCTTCAAACTGCCTGTCTTTTATCTGCTGAATCAACTCAGGCTGAAACACTAGCGTACTAGCCAAAGTCACGCACTCATCCATTAGTTTTACTTCAACAGGGAGACCATGGAACTCCAAGAGGAAACTGCTCAATAGCTGCACTGACTCTGCTTTCCTGCTGAGCGCATCTGCCACCACATTTCCCTTGCCTGGCTGATATTTGATCGGGAAGTCATAATCCTTAATATGCTCAAGCCATCTCCGCTGTCTCATGTTCAGCTCCTGCTGCGTGAATAAGTACTGCAAACTGTGGTGGTCAGAACGAACCTCAAACTGCACACCATACAGATAATGTCTCCACAGCTTCAATGCAAACACGATGGTTGCCAATTCCAAATCATGGGTGGCGTAATTCTTCTCATGTTCTCGCAACTGTCTCGATCCATAAGCAATAACCTTCCCGTGCTGCATCAACACAGAGCCTAGACCAACTCGAGAAGCGTCTGAATAAACCACGAATCCTTCACTACCGTCTGGCAAGGCTAACACTGGGACTGTAGTCAACTTCTCTTTCAAAATTCAGAAACGGGCTTCACACTCCTCAGTCCAATCAAATGGTACATTCTTCCTGGTCAACTTCGTCAAAGGAGAAGAGATCTTAGCAAAATCCTAGACAAATCGACGATAGTAACCTGCTAGACCAAGGAAACTGCGAACCTCTGTCACTGTCTTGGGGCTAGGCCAATTCACCACTGCCTCCACTTTCGATGGATCAACGGCCAATCCCTTTCGTGAAATGATATGACCTAAAAATGCCACCTGCTCAAGCCAAAAATCACACTTCGACAACTTGGCAAACAATCGATGTTCTCTCAACAACGACAAGGCTTTCCTCAAGTGCTCCCGATGCTCCTCGGCTGACTTAGAGTATATCAGTATATCATCAATAAAAACAACTACGAACTGGTCCAAGAAAGGAGCAAAGATCTGATTCATCAAGGCCATGAACGCTGCAGGTGCGTTGGTTAGTCCAAAAGGCATCACGAGGAATTCATAATGACCGTAACGAGTCCTGAAGGCAGTCTTAGGAATGTCATCTTCTTTGAACCTCAACTGGTGATATCCAGACCTCAAATCAATCTTAGAAAAATATGCTGCACCCTGAAGTTGGTCAAACAACTCATCGATCCTGGGTAGGGGATACTTGTTCTTGATAGTCACTTTGTTCAGCTGTCGGTAGTCTATGCACATCCGAAAAGTACCATCCTTCTTCTTGACAAACAAGACTGGTGCTCCCCAAGGTGAAACGCTCAGGCGAATGAAACCCTTGTCCAAAAGCTCCTGCAACTGCTTCTTCAACTCAGCTAACTCAGCTGGGGCCATGCGATACGGAGCCTTGCTGATCGGTGCCGTGCCGGGAACAAGCTCAATGGCGAACTCCACCTCTCGAACCGGGGGTAAGTCTGGCACATCGTCTGGAAAGATATCTGGAAAGTCACAGACCACCTGGATCTCACCTAGCTGCTTCGACTCCTTCTTCGCTGAGATAAAGGCAATGAAGCCTTCACACCCTCGGCGGATCAAGCGATCTGCCTTACACGCCGAGATCACACGTCTGGGGCATCTCTGCTGACTGCCCTCGAAACGGAAGCCCTTGCCTAAATCGAAGAAGATCGTCCTGTTGTAACAGTTAACACAGGCACGATATCGAGCGAGCCAATCCATACCAAGGATCACGTCGAAGTCCAACATCGACAACAGGATCAAATCAACAGGTAACTGATGACCTGCAATCTGCACGTCGCAATGGGGGTAGTACATACTACACTCCACTCGCTTGCCAACTGGGGTGGATACAACCAGCACATATGGCAACGGCTTAGACGGCTGATGTAACCGCTCGGCGAAATGAGGTGCTACGTAAGACCGTGTAGACCCCGAATCGAACAATGCTAATGCCTCGACGTGCGAAATCAAAATAGTACCTTCAACCACCTGTGGATCCTCAGCACTCTCATGGGTAGCAGCGTAAGCACGGGCTGTCTTGCGAGGCTGTCTCGAGCCTGGACGAGCTGACTGTGACTTGCTCGGAGCTGTAGGTGCACTGGGTCTGCTAGGAACTGCACCGGAGGTAGGACCAGATGGAGCTGCACCGGAGGCTCTATATCGAGGACAATTGGCTATCATATGCTCCTTCGAACCACAGATAAAACAAGCACCTGCCTTCCTCCAACACGCGTCAGTCGCGTGACTCTTGCCACAATACCCACAAGTCACTCCGGCGGAACTGGAAGAACTCTGCTGGCCTTTTGTCTTCTTCTGTACTTGTCCTCGTGCACTGAAGGGCGGCTGTCTTTTGGGCTCAACGGCTCTCGCAGCTTGGTGGATGGCCTCGGCAGAATAGGCCCTGTCCACTGCATCATCAAACGTAGCCGGACGCTGAAACGCAGTCACGTGGTGCATGTACCGGGGATGCAGACCTTCAACAAACCGGTTCACCTTCCTCTCTTCAGTACTGATCATATCCGGAGCAAAGTGCGACAACTGCATAAACTTGTTCACATATTCTGCTACTGTCATTTGATGCTGACGGAGAGCTAAGAACTCAACCTCCTTGGCTCGAAACACATGAGCCGGGATGAACTTCCTCCTGAACTGCTGCTTGAACATCTCCCAAACCGTTGCACTAGAAATGTCTCTGTATGAGTCTTTCACGCTTTTCCACCAGGTTTTTGCGACGTCTCTCAACATAGAAGTTGCTAGTCCGACTTTCTGCCGGTTCGTGCACACAACAGTCTCAAAAACGTCCTCCGTCTGCTCCAACCACTGTTCTGCCTTCAATGGCTATTCTGTCCCATAGAACTCAATAGCTCCTCGCTTGCGAAATTTACCGTAGAGGGCATTCGGGTCACTCTCTCGAGGCTGTAAGATCACCTGCTGGTCTACAAACGACTGAACTGGGGCTTGACTTTGTCGATCTAACATGGTGGTAACTTGTGCTTGTAAGTTCTGCATTGATTGCGATTGTGCTTGTAGAGACTGAAATAGCATAAGGATGCGTTCATCTGTGTTCTGTGTCTGCGGTGACGGTGCGGATCCGCTTTCATTATTTCCGGCATTCCGCTGAGAACCCGAACCTGACGCCATCCTGTAAAATGGAAAGAGTTAGATACAAACACAAAACAATTGCGCCCAACAAGCCCCAAAATCTAGAAAGATCACAAAGAAATAATCGTATCCTCACCACGATCCTACATGCCTACATGCTTATCATCTAGAACAAGGAATGAGCAAGGAATGCTCTGATACCATACAATACGTATGTCACAACCCGAGCCCAGGGTTCGGGGGTTAGCAAAAGTCAAACCTAATGACACACGTACTCCCGTGCCTGTACACGTAGACCGAGTCTAAATGCACACGCACAAGGGAACATTCATACGTGCCGAACATGTACGCGGAAGCTGTAAATATCAGAAACATCAAACAGTGCAAGAAAAGAATACGAAGAACGAACTGACATAATTACATATGAAGGTTTTACAAAAAGAACAAAATAACATATACAGTCATGACATATATACAAGTGAGCAAATCCTCAAAACAAGACTCCAATGATGCATGCCAAGAACGCTCTCCCGTGGAGTGATCACATCCACTCCTCTAGGCCTGATGGGGCCTCGGGGGTCTCATCTGGAGTCTGGTCGACCGGCGAGGGTTCGGCAAGGGTATCTGGGCCTGCAACACCAAAAACAACTGTGAATACGAAGATTCAGCAAAGTATAAACCACAGCAAGTTAACACACGCTGTGTCTAATAGAATAAAGAACGTCATGTAAATTAAAGAAGGCATTTTCGTATACTAGGCTGTCATGCAAGAAAGAAATATGCTACGTGAATCAATGAATACATGCTGTGTACATACTAGTGGCTACTACATTACCATATGCTCCCAAAAGAGGGATCTTATAACATGCAAAGAACACCATTGTCCGGGCCAGGGTACAATGGGTCTCGGTTTCCTGGGGTTCGGTTCCCCAAGACATATCCTTACTGCAGCAAGTCCATATAACTATACCAAATTCACCCCGTCGGGATCCTAAGGCTGAGGCTAAGTAGTGCCTGACCATACAGAGTCAATCATGAAAACCCTGAGTAGATCGTGACAACATATCATACGTGCATATCTGTGAGTGAACATATCATACATGCATACTCAAGGTAAAGAATCACAATGTGAAAGTAACGGAACACAAGTAATCATGTTAGAGAGTAGAGGTCAATACTCGAATGCAATATGTTATGCAACAAATCATGCGAAACCGAATCATTTTTATTTACAAACCAGTTCTAATCTAATTATCCGGTGTTTCTAACCGTGCATGATGATGTAGTTTTAAGTTATTCGGTGCACCGTTGTCTAGTGTTGCATTGAATCGGGCGGTGCACGAAGTCCCTTAAACCAACACCCATGGGGAGGTGCTTAACATCCGGATAATGAACATGAATGATTCGCAGCCCTCGAGATCATTCACGCGTTGTATCACATTCCGTTGGGCAGGTCTAGGTGCTCTACATTCTATCATGAAGGCCATATCGGTCTTTTCCTTACACCTATCCTTGTCCTTCATTATTCTAGTGTGGATACGGCTTAGCCGTGTGTGTGCTACGGCTTAGCCGTGTGTGGTCTACGGCTTAGCCGTGGCTGGACCGTAGAAGGTTTGTCAATTTGCGTACTCTCAGTTAAATCCAAAATTGCACCCTGTATTGATCTACGGCTGGGCCACGGCTGAGCTTCGGCTTAGCCGTAGGGCAATTCACGGCTTAGCCGTGCCCTAGCCGTAGAGGAAAACTGGGTTTTTCTCCTCTCTGGACTTTGAGCCGTAAGTGCCATACGGCTTAGCCGTACCTGCACGAAGTCAAATTTCTGAAACACATACAGAATGCCTGTAACACCATCAAAATTGCAATTCTCCAATGGAGATAGACAAGTACTGAATCAATGAGTAATCAAATGGGCTGTAAACACATGTTTCCATATCAATTCATGTAAAACTAACCGAATCAAATGCATACCAACATGGGTTCTCACAAGTTATGGTTATACTTGCCTTAATTGGAAATCAAGTGCACAATTGTTGTCCTAAAGCCCAAACACAACCTAACACAATTCAAACCACATGCATGCATGAGAATTGGAATCACAGACACACCATGCGATGAGAAACAAGAAGGAGAAGAGATAGAGAAAGGAGATGAGAGGAATGGAAGGAATTCCACTCACCTCACATGCAAGGAACCAACCTCCTCTTGATCGATGGAGGAGAGAATCCGGAGGAGAGAATTCAAGAGAAGGAGAGAGAGAAGTTTGCACGTGCAGTTGAGGAAGAAAATGAGAGAAGGAACGTGAGTTGGTCGATGGATGAGTCATATATAAGCTAATGGGTTGTCCAAATTGCAAGAGAGTCCAAGTGAGAATTCTATTTTCAGTTTGAGTCAAATCCAGGTCCAATCGAATCACACGACATCGGTTGCAAATGACGTAGTTACGAAAGTTAACGAGCTCAACGAAAGACACGTGTTGACATCAAGATGATGCAAAAATGACCATGTCTTAGAAAAGCTAAAATTACGAAAAAGGGCTTGGTCGACTTAATCCAGGTCAAACTCAACCCAACTACCTATCCATGACCCACAACGAAAATAAAACACAAACAAAACACGATTAGCAACGAAAACAAGATTAACTAGCCGCTAAACGAGGTCAAGCTGGGTCGGAGTGTTACATCCTCCCCTACTTGAGAATCATTCCGTCCTCGGAATGAACACTCACTCACTCATACCTGGGAAAACAGATCGGGGTATTGTCGTGCCATCTGCTCTTCTAACTCCCAAGTAGCCTCATCGGGACTGTGATGCTCCCATAGCACTTTGACCCATCGAATTGTCCTGGTGCGGAGTATCTGCTCTCGGGTTCCCATGATACGGAGCGGTCGCTCAACGTATGCTGCACTCGGCTGAATCTGAACCTCGTCGTAATGAATGACATGGGAGGGATCATGAACATATTTCCGAAGCATCGAAACGTGGAAAACGTTGTGCACTCCTGAAAACATCTCGGGAAGCTCTAATCGATAGGCCAAATCACCAATCCGACTCTTGATCTCGAACGGTCCGACATAGCGTGGAGCTAACTTGCCTTTCTGGCCGAAACGGATTGTACCCTTCATCGGTGAGACCTTCAGAAAAACCCACTCACCAACTTGAAACTCTAAGGGCCTTCTGCGGGTGTCTGCGTAACTCTTCTGCCTCGACCGAGCAACTTTCAAGTTCTCAATTGCTTTCTGTACCTTCTCCGTAGTCTCGGCAATGATCGTCGGTCCGTGAAAACTGCGAGTTCCAACTTCTTCCCAACATACCGGGCTTCTACACTTCTTCCCGTACAATGCTTCATATGGCGCCATCCCAATGCTCTCGTGGAAGCTGTTGTTGTAGGCGAACTCGCACAACGATAGATGAAGATCCCATTCTTTCTCGTAGCTCAACACGCTGGCTCGCAACATATCCTCCAAAGTCTGAATCGTCCGCTCTGATTGCCCATCCGTCTGTGGGTGGTATGCCGTGCTGAAGCTTAACTTCGTACCCATAGCCTCTTGGAATGCTTTCCAGAAAGATGAAACAAAACGGCTGTCACGATCGGATACAATCAACACGGGGGTACCATGGAGCCTGACGATCTCATCCACGAACTTCCTTGCCATCTCTGAAAACGTCATACCCTTCCGAAAAGGAATGAAATGGGCTGACTTCGTCAATCGATCTACAATCACCCAAATGGCGTTGTTCTTCCTGCTCGTCGGCGGTAATCCGGAAACGAAGTCCATGGTGATGTGTTCCCACTTCCACTGCGGTATATGCAAAGGATGCAACGAGCCTGGAGGTCTCTGATGATCTGCCTTCACCTTCTGACATGTCAAACAGCGAGCAACAAATCCTGCGACTTCTCCCTTCATGTTGTTCCACCAAAAGCAATCCTTGAGATTCCGAAACATCTTCGTGCTGCCTGGGTGCATCGCATATCGAGCGTAGTGCGCTTCGTTCATCAGTTTCTCCTTGAAATCATCAACTGCTGGCACGCACAACCTACTCCGAAAATAGAGTACACCATCCTCGAGTCTGAAATCGGGTCTGTCTCCAATGTGGTCTCGAATGCGCTTCAAGGTTAGATCTTCAAACTGCCTGTCTTTTATCTGCTGAATCAACTCAGGCTGAAACACTAGCGTACTAGCCAAAGTCACGCACTCATCCATTAGTTTTACTTCAACAGGGAGACCATGGAACTCCAAGAGGAAACTGCTCAATAGCTGCACTGACTCTGCTTTCCTGCTGAGCGCATCTGCCACCACATTTCCCTTGCCTGGCTGATATTTGATCGGGAAGTCATAATCCTTAATATGCTCAAGCCATCTCCGCTGTCTCATGTTCAGCTCCTGCTGCGTGAATAAGTACTGCAAACTGTGGTGGTCAGAACGAACCTCAAACTGCACACCATACAGATAATGTCTCCACAGCTTCAATGCAAACACGATGGTTGCCAATTCCAAATCATGGGTGGCGTAATTCTTCTCATGTTCTCGCAACTGTCTCGATCCATAAGCAATAACCTTCCCGTGCTGCATCAACACAGAGCCTAGACCAACTCGAGAAGCGTCTGAATAAACCACGAATCCTTCACTACCGTCTGGCAAGGCTAACACTGGGACTGTAGTCAACTTCTCTTTCAAAATTCGGAAACGGGCTTCACACTCCTCAGTCCAATCAAATGGTACATTCTTCCTGGTCAACTTCGTCAAAGGAGAAGAGATCTTAGCAAAATCCTGGACAAATCGACGATAGTAACCTGCTAGACCAAGGAAACTGCGAACCTCTGTCACTGTCTTGGGGCTAGGCCAATTCACCACTGCCTCCACTTTCGATGGATCAACGGCCAATCCCTTTCGTGAAATGATATGACCTAAAAATGCCACCTGCTCAAGCCAAAAATCACACTTCGACAACTTGGCAAACAATCGATGTTCTCTCAACAACGACAAGGCTTTCCTCAAGTGCTCCCGATGCTCCTCGGCTGACTTAGAGTATATCAGTATATCATCAATAAAAACAACTACGAACTGGTCCAAGAAAGGAGCAAAGATCTGATTCATCAAGGCCATGAACGCTGCAGGTGCGTTGGTTAGTCCAAAAGGCATCACGAGGAATTCATAATGACCGTAACGAGTCCTGAAGGCAGTCTTAGGAATGTCATCTTCTTTGAACCTCAACTGGTGATATCCAGACCTCAAATCAATCTTAGAAAAATATGCTGCACCCTGAAGTTGGTCAAACAACTCATCGATCCTGGGTAGGGGATACTTGTTCTTGATAGTCACTTTGTTCAGCTGTCGGTAGTCTATGCACATCCGAAAAGTACCATCCTTCTTCTTGACAAACAAGACTGGTGCTCCCCAAGGTGAAACGCTCAGGCGAATGAAACCCTTGTCCAAAAGCTCCTGCAACTGCTTCTTCAACTCAGCTAACTCAGCTGGGGCCATGCGATACGGAGCCTTGCTGATCGGTGCCGTGCCGGGAACAAGCTCAATGGCGAACTCCACCTCTCGAACCGGGGGTAAGTCTGGCACATCGTCTGGAAAGATATCTGGAAAGTCACAGACCACCTGGATCTCACCTAGCTGCTTCGACTCCTTCTTCGCTGAGATAAAGGCAATGAAGCCTTCACACCCTCGGCGGATCAAGCGATCTGCCTTACACGCCGAGATCACACGTCTGGGGCATCTCTGCTGACTGCCCTCGAAACGGAAGCCCTTGCCTAAATCGAAGAAGATCGTCCTGTTGTAACAGTTAACACAGGCACGATATCGAGCGAGCCAATCCATACCAAGGATCACGTCGAAGTCCAACATCGACAACAGGATCAAATCAACAGGTAACTGATGACCTGCAATCTGCACGTCGCAATGGGGGTAGTACATACTACACTCCACTCGCTTGCCAACTGGGGTGGATACAACCAGCACATATGGCAACGGCTTAGACGGCTGATGTAACCGCTTGGCGAAATGAGGTGCTACGTAAGACCGTGTAGACCCCGAATCGAACAATGCTAATGCCTCGACGTGCGAAATCAAAACAGTACCTTCAACCACCTGTGGATCCTCAGCACTCTCATGGGTAGCAGCGTAAGCACGGGCTGTCTTGCGAGGCTGTCTCGAGCCTGGACGAGCTGACTGTGACTTGCTCGGAGCTGTAGGTGCACTGGGTCTGCTAGGAACTGCACCGGAGGTAGGACCAGATGGAGCTGCACCGGAGGCTCTATATCGAGGACAATTGGCTATCATATGCTCCTTCGAACCACAGATAAAACAAGCACCTGCCTTCCTCCAACACGCGTCAGTCGCGTGACTCTTGCCACAATACCCACAAGTCACTCCGGCGGAACTGGAAGAACTCTGCTGGCCTTTTGTCTTCTTCTGTACTTGTCCTCGTGCACTGAAGGGCGGCTGTCTTTTGGGCTCAACGGCTCTCGCAGCTTGGTGGATGGCCTCGGCAGAATAGGCCCTGTCCACTGCATCATCAAACGTAGCCGGACGCTGAAACGCAGTCACGTGGTGCATGTACCGGGGATGCAGACCTTCAACAAACCGGTTCACCTTCCTCTCTTCAGTACTGATCATATCCGGAGCAAAGTGCGACAACTGCATAAACTTGTTCACATATTCTGCTACTGTCATTTGATGCTGACGGAGAGCTAAGAACTCAACCTCCTTGGCTCGAAACACATGAGCCGGGATGAACTTCCTCCTGAACTGCTGCTTGAACATCTCCCAAACCGTTGCACTAGAAATGTCTCTGTATGAGTCTTTCACGCTTTTCCACCAGGTTTTTGCGACGTCTCTCAACATAGAAGTTGCTAGTCCGACTTTCTGCCGGTTCGTGCACACAACAGTCTCAAAAACGTCCTCCGTCTGCTCCAACCACTGTTCTGCCTTCAATGGCTATTCTGTCCCATAGAACTCAATAGCTCCTCGCTTGCGAAATTTACCGTAGAGGGCATTCGGGTCACTCTCTCGAGGCTGTAAGATCACCTGCTGGTCTACAAACGACTGAACTGGGGCTTGACTTTGTCGATCTAACATGGTGGTAACTTGTGCTTGTAAGTTCTGCATTGATTGCGATTGTGCTTGTAGAGACTGAAATAGCATAAGGATGCGTTCATCTGTGTTCTGTGTCTGCGGTGACGGTGCGGATCCGCTTTCATTATTTCCGGCATTCCGCTGAGAACCCGAACCTGACGCCATCCTGTAAAATGGAAAGAGTTAGATACAAACACAAAACAATTGCGCCCAACAAGCCCCAAAATCTAGAAAGATCACAAAGAAATAATCGTATCCTCACCACGATCCTACATGCCTACATGCTTATCATCTAGAACAAGGAATGAGCAAGGAATGCTCTGATACCATACAATACGTATGTCACAACCCGAGCCCAGGGTTCGGGGGTTAGCAAAAGTCAAACCTAATGACACACGTACTCCCGTGCCTGTACACGTAGACCGAGTCTAAATGCACACGCACAAGGGAACATTCATACGTGCCGAACATGTACGCGGAAGCTGTAAATATCAGAAACATCAAACAGTGCAAGAAAAGAATACGAAGAACGAACTGACATAATTACATATGAAGGTTTTACAAAAAGAACAAAATAACATATACAGTCATGACATATATACAAGTGAGCAAATCCTCAAAACAAGACTCCAATGATGCATGCCAAGAACGCTCTCCCGTGGAGTGATCACATCCACTCCTCTAGGCCTGATGGGGCCTCGGGGGTCTCATCTGGAGTCTGGTCGACCGGCGAGGGTTCGGCAAGGGTATCTGGGCCTGCAACACCAAAAACAACTGTGAATACGAAGATTCAGCAAAGTATAAACCACAGCAAGTTAACACACGCTGTGTCTAATAGAATAAAGAACGTCATGTAAATTAAAGAAGGCATTTTCGTATACTAGGCTGTCATGCAAGAAAGAAATATGCTACGTGAATCAATGAATACATGCTGTGTACATACTAGTGGCTACTACATTACCATATGCTCCCAAAAGAGGGATCTTATAACATGCAAAGAACACCATTGTCCGGGCCAGGGTACAATGGGTCTCGGTTTCCTGGGGTTCGGTTCCCCAAGACATATCCTTACTACAGCAAGTCCATATAACTATACCAAATTCACCCCGTCGGGATCCTAAGGCTGAGGCTAAGTAGTGCCTGACCATACAGAGTCAATCATGAAAACCCTGAGTAGATCGTGACAACATATCATACGTGCATATCTGTGAGTGAACATATCATACATGCATACTCAAGGTAAAGAATCACAATGTGAAAGTAACGGAACACAAGTAATCATGTTAGAGAGTAGAGGTCAATACTCGAATGCAATATGTTATGCAACAAATCATGCGAAACCGAATCATTTTTATTTACAAACCAGTTCTAATCTAATTATCCGGTGTTTCTAACCGTGCATGATGATGTAGTTTTAAGTTATTCGGTGCACCGTTGTCTAGTGTTGCATTGAATCGGGCGGTGCACGAAGTCCCTTAAACCAACACCCATGGGGAGGTGCTTAACATCCGGATAATGAACATGAATGATTCGCAGCCCTCGAGATCATTCACGCGTTGTATCACATTCCGTTGGGCAGGTCTAGGTGCTCTACATTCTATCATGAAGGCCATATCGGTCTTTTCCTTACACCTATCTTTGTCCTTCATTATTCTAGTGTGGATACGGCTTAGCCGTGTGTGTGCTACGGCTTAGCCGTGTGTGGTCTACGGCTTAGCCGTGGCTGGACCGTAGAAGGTTTGTCAATTTGCGTACTCTCAGTTAAATCCAAAATTGCACCCTGTATTGATCTACGGCTGGGCCACGGCTGAGCTTCGGCTTAGCCGTAGGGTAATTCACGGCTTAGCCGTGCCCTAGCCGTAGAGGAAAACTGGGTTTTTCTCCTCTCTGGACTTTGAGCCGTAAGTGCCATACGGCTTAGCCGTACCTGCACGAAGTCAAATTTCTGAAACACATACAGAATGCCTGTAACACCATCAAAATTGCAATTCTCCAATGGAGATAGACAAGTACTGAATCAATGAGTAATCAAATGGGCTGTAAACACATGTTTCCATATCAATTCATGTAAAACTAACCGAATCAAATGCATACCAACATGGGTTCTCACAAGTTATGGTTATACTTGCCTTAATTGGAAATCAAGTGCACAATTGTTGTCCTAAAGCCCAAACACAACCTAACACAATTCAAACCACATGCATGCATGAGAATTGGAATCACAGACACACCATGCAATGAGAAACAAGAAGGAGAAGAGATAGAGAAAGGAGATGAGAGGAATGGAAGGAATTCCACTCACCTCACATGCAAGGAACCAACCTCCTCTTGATCGATGGAGGAGAGAATCCGGAGGAGAGAATTCAAGAGAAGGAGAGAGAGAAGTTTGCACGTGCAGTTGAGGAAGAAAATGAGAGAAGGAACGTGAGTTGGTCGATGGATGAGTCATATATAAGCTAATGGGTTGTCCAAATTGCAAGAGAGTCCAAGTGAGAATTTTATTTTCAGTTTGAGTCAAATCCAGGTCCAATCGAATCACACGACATCGGTTGCAAATGACGTAGTTACGAAAGTTAACGAGCTCAACGAAAGACACGTGTTGACATCAAGATGATGCAAAAATGACCATGTCTTAGAAAAGCTAAAATTACGAAAAAGGGCTTGGTCTACTTAATCCAAGTCAAACTCAACCCAACTACCTATCCATGACCCACAACGAAAATAAAACACAAACAAAACACGATGAGCAACGAAAACAAGATTAACTAGCCGCTAAACGAGGTCAAGCTGGGTCGGAGTGTTACAATAGGTTTTAATTCTTTTTTTGAAATATGAAAAGATAGTGGTTGTTTTTTCTAAAATATAAAAAGATGGTAGTTACTTTAATTACTTTTATAAGGCCTTGTTCTTTAGGAGAAACAAAATGACAACAATTACATTTTTTTTAATTTAAAAAATTTTAAGTTGCTTCAATTACTTTTATGAGGCCTTATTTTTTTGTATTGGAAAAAAAGATGAAAATTGCTTTTTTAGAGGCCTTATTTTTTGTGGGACATAAAGCAAGGGCTTTTCTTACTTAATGGTCGAACCACCCTGCTCTTAACGTAATTTTATGGATGGGAAGCTGTTGTGAACGTGCGAAAGTGTGTGACCTATGATCAACAATCAAAACCACACACAAGAAAAGACAAGCACACAAGAGCACACATACGAGATATTTACGTAGTTCGGCGAGATATTTATGTTCACGTTCAAAAGAAAACTTTACTCTTTTACTGCACTCATCTACTTAGGTCTAGGGTTACAGGTTACATCATATATATAACTCTCTCTTTCTTAACCCCTAAGAAAGCCCGATACAAAGGCCACAATACCCCTGACCCTAACAATCTCCACTTTGGCTTGAATTCTGTAGAACTTGAGCTACCAAAAGAATAACCGGCAATGTCTTCAACTCCACGTACCTCCCTGAAAGGTACATCCCTGTGCCCAGTGTCATTGGACACAGTCTTCACTATTTAATGATGAGCGACATGGATCCAGTCCAAGTAACACTTGAATTTGTCTTTAACCAATGTCATCATGAATGCCCCAAATCACTTGTACCATTGTCAAGAAGCTTGCTTCAACCCGTACAATGATTTCTCTGAATTGCATACATGATCAGGAATCCGAAACTTCACTCCACCTGCATGAGAAGTTCCTTCCTTATTCTTGTAGACTCATTTGCATCCAATGGCTTGATTGCCATCATCAAGAGACTCCATCTCTTCATCTATAATTTTTGTCTGTTGACCACTTTCTGCTATTCCACTGACTCTTGATACGTGGATGACTCAAGTGTCAATGCATATGCAATCACATCATATGTTACCAATATATCCTCGAAACTGTATCTAAATGGTGACTTCCTCATTCTCAACGGCCTACCTGTGTGCTACTCAGTCTGACTATCCTCAGTATTCGGAGAAGAGTTAGATGCACTCTCCTTCTAAATTGTGATGTCTGACTCCACCTGAACGGTGCCACTACTGCTACCTACTTCTGTATTCTCCACCTGCTTTCTCACATCAAGCAAAGCATCCTCATGAAGTGTCACATCCTTGTTGATGATATATTTGAGTGAATCCCAGTCGGTACACCACAACTTGTATCCCTTCACCCCATAAGCATATCCAACCAAGATGCACTTCACAACCCTTGGTTCTATACAGGAGCATATAGTGGACAGCTGAAAACCTTCAAGTTAGAACAATCAACTAGATTACCTGACCACATTTCTTTCGGTGTTTTGCAGCCAATCCCTGAGTGTGGAGACCTGTTAACCAAGTAGTATGCAGCATGTACTGCATTAGCCTCAAAGTCTTTGGACGATCTTGTAGTAAGCAACATACAACGAGCTTTTTCCAAGATCGTTCTGTTCATCCTCTTTGCAACTCTATTCTGTTATAGAGTTCCTGTGGTGGTGTAATACCGAACTATGCCTCCATCCTTGCAATAATTCTCAAATTCATTGGATCTATACTCCTTACCAGTATCTATCATCAACTTCCTCACCTTTTTGCCAATATGTTTCTCAACCGTTGCCTTCCATCGCTTGGACGTTTCAAAGGTCTGATCCTTCGTCTTCATCGTATAAACCCAGACTTTGCTTGAATAATCATCAATCAAAGTCGACATAAAATCGGGACCCACCCTTGGAATAAACATTAGAAGGGCCCCACACATCTGAATGAACGTAATCAATGATACCTTTCTTATGATGAATACCCATTTTGAAATTGACCCTACAATGTTTTCTAAATATGCATTATTCACAGAAATCCAACTTTCCTGTCTTTGTGTCACATAGCAAATTCCGCTTACTCAGAATTATCAAGTCCTTCTCACTGATGTGACCCATAAAAAAGTGCCATAAACACGTTGAAACATATTCATGGTCATCTGATGAAGATACTGCAGTTCCACCTGAAATACTATTTTCAGACAAAACATATAAGTTTCCAACTCTATTACCTCTCATAAGAAGTAAAACACCCTTTACAACCTTCATGACTCGACCTTCGGCTTAGAACTTACAACCGCCGGAGTCCAAGGGACTCAAAGAAATAAGATTCTTTTTCAGATCAAGGATATGCCAAACCTCTGACAATGTTCTAACGATTCCATCATACATCTTTATTCTAATTGTTCCAATATCAACCGTCTTACATGCAACATTGTTGTCCATCAAGACACTACCACTTTGATCTCGCGATAAGTGGTTAATCAGTCCCTATTGGGACACATATGGTAAGAACATTCAGAATCAAGAATCCATTCATCAGGACAATGAATACCTTTTGATATCACAGAAAATGCACTATCGACATTAAAGCATGATCTTCCCTCTGCAACACTAACTGAATCATCAGATGTTGAATTTTCTATTTCTTTCCCTTTTCTTTGCCTGTCAAGACAGTTCTTATGAATGTACCCTTTCTTATGGCAATAATAACACTCAATGTTCTTCTTGTTGGATTTAGACTTGGATCTATGTTTGCCTCTGTTACTGGAGTCGTTTGTTCTTCCTCTTGCAACCAAACCTTCACCTAAGCTATCATTGTTTTCAAGCATAAACTTTTTTATCAACTTTTTAGAGTTCAAAGTTGCCTCTACATCTTCTTTTGAAAAAATATCTCTACCATACATCATGGTATCAACAAAACGCTCATATGAGAGTGGTAAAGAACATAACAGCATAATAGCTTGGTCTTCATCCTCAATTGAAAAGTCAATATTTTTTAGATCCATGATAGTTTTATCAAATACATCAAGATGGGTATCAACGGACATACTTTCCTACATCTGGAGAGTACACAACCGTTTCTTCAGATACGAACGATTCGTCAAAGACTTGGTCATGTATAGATTCTCTAATCTCAGCTACAACTTAGTAGCGGTTTTCTCCTGAGCAACCTTTCGCAGTACTCCATTTTTCAAGCATAAAAAAATCGTTCCATATGCCTTCTCCAACATATCCTTTTTGTCTTTTGATATCATCGTAAGAAGGGCATTCTTTCTAAAACCTTTTTTTAACTAACAAAGCATTTATCTTCATATGCCACAGGCTAAAATCATTCCCGCCATTGAATTTTTCAACTTTAAATTTTGCTTCCATTCCTATAAAATTTCTGCACCATACTGTAGATCTTGTCACTACGAGCACGCTGGAAAAAACGGATTTGAAATCCGAGTTTGGATGCCCTGATATCGCAGAAATAAGTTTCTACACTTCGATCAGTCAAACCTCCTTGTTTACTGTCAAATAGCTAATCACCCTCTTCCACTGCGTAGATCTGCTCAAAATGAGTCTGTGGGCGCAAACGAATCTTCGATCGGATGGCAGATGATCAAGATATCGCAGAAAGAAGTTTTTGTTGTCAATTCATGGTCAAACTACTTTGACTGTAACTGCTAACATCAGCCCTGCACCGGCTATTGGGCTGGGCTCTACACATGGATCAAGTTAACCCAACCCAACTCGCCTGCAACCTGTGCTACTTCCTGAGCTTTGCTACTAACAGGTCAGGTCAACCGAACTTGGCTTTCAAAAAAAAAAAAAAAAACCAGGTTTCTTCTTCCACCTACCCTTTTTTCGCTTTTGGTTTTTGCAACTAGAGCTTGCGCCTATTCTCCCTTGGCAGCGTCGATGGGATCCGTCAACCAACAACGGTGGTGAGACTAATCCGGCGACGGCGCACACAGGTTGCGGCGAAGGGAACAGTGAGCGGCAACCAAGAATTCCGACGAAAACTCATGTTTTTGCAAACACAATCAAGCGGCCTCCTTTTTTTTATTTAAATCTCTCCATTTGTTACCGAAACAAGATGACAAAGACAACCTTTGTTTTGGCTTTTATTTTGATCTCCTTTTAGTTTCTATACATAAACCAAGCAAATCGGCACGTGTCCGTGGTTGATGAGTGGGCTTTCCTTTTCACATCTTCTTCCAGTGATCAACTAGTGGCAAGCACAAGAAAAAACAAAGAGAGTTTGTTGATCACACCCAACACAACCCAGACTCTGATATCACATGTTATGAATGTGCGAAAGCTCATAACTTACAATCGACAATCTAAGCCACATAATAGAAGGGACAAATACACAAGAACACACACGAGAGATTTACGCGGTTCAGCGAGATGCCGACGTTCATGGCCAAAAGAGAACTCTACTCTTTTGCTGCACTATTTGGCTTAGATCTAGGTTACAGGTTACATCATATATATATATATATATATAACTCTCTCTTTTTTAACCCCTAAGAAAGCCCAGTATAAAGACAAAAATACCCTTAACCCAAAGCCTGTTCGAGACTAACCTAATGGACAAATCCAGTGAACTCGGAATATAAGACATAAACCCACCAAAAACAATTAATGCATCCCAAATGTTATATACACACGCACTTCTTAATGGTTTTGATTTTCATCAAGTGTTGATGTGTATGGTTTTGATTTTCATCAAGTGATCATGCGGATGGATTTTTGTTTGACCTTGAAAATTTCTTGTTTCCACTCACGTACTCTCCCTCTCTCTCTCTCTCTCTCTCACACACACACACACACACACACACACACACACACACATGGATCCATTATCAATTCCAATTTGTGCTTTCTTACTAGAATTAAAAATCGTGTTTGGCCAGGTTCTGTTTTTCTTGGTCACCCAAGTGGGTGGAAAAAAAAGAATAAGAGTGGCCCAACCAATGTCTACATAGCCTCAAATGCATGGCAGAGAGATTGGTCATCTGTTCTGCCTAAATATTCGAACTGCTGGTGATTAGAGAAGGCATAAATAAAGTGACCCACCTAATATGTCTCCTATTTTCAACTTACTCCAAATGCATGGCAAATTTTTTTGTTATCTATTCTGCCAACATATTTGGCATGCTTCTGATTCAAGCATCCAAGTGCACAATAGGCCAACGTGCCATAACAAGATAGTCATTATATTTTACCACTTTGGCTCTAACAACAAAAGTTCTCATCTTTGTTAGGTAGTGAGCCACAGCACTTGTTCAGAATGGAAGGAGGGATTTACTTGGGCATTTGATGTGCCTCCCAAGGGACAAAAACTTCATATCATATGCAAGAGCAAAAATACATTCGGAAAGGTATCAAATTCTCACTTATGTCTGTTTTGTTATTAAAAAAATGCGTCTCGTAATCAATTATATTTGCCTGTGCTAACTGCTGTATGTTGCAGTCAACTCTTGGAAGATTGACAATTCAAATTGATGAAGTTGTGACGGAAGGACTATACAGTGGGTTCTTTAGTCTAAACCATGATGGCAACAAGGATGGATCATCCGAACACTAAAAATTGAGATCCAGTGGTCCAACAGGACGAGTGATGGCATGTGACGGTTATGTGTATATATAAAACACCGGAAATCCATTCCGTCAAGGGATCTATTAAGGTGAAGATCCCTTTGAGGAGAGCAGGAGTGTTTGATTGAGATTGTGAGCTCCAGTTTTGTAACTTTGGGAGGGGTACCCGCTAATGCTTATTTAGCTTTGGGAAAGTGATAATGGAAAATGGAGCCTACTGTAAGTTTGTACAGGTATGTACCTATTTCTCTTTTCCACTTGTGCATGGCACCATTTGATTCATTTGATTTATGTATGTTACTTTTTCCTGAGTTCAAAGTAGTACGAGAAAATCCAGAGCTAGTTGGACAAGTGATTTCTTCTCATTTTTGTAACTTTTCTCTACCACCCCCCGGTCACTACTTCTGAATGTTAGCATTGATTGCATGCCTTTTTTTGTTTTTTGTTTTGTTTTGTTTTGTGTTTTTTTCTTTTGGGTTAGGGTTGGAGTTTTATCTGATTGAACCTTATTTGTTTGTACATATTCTTTATATTTTTCGTGAAACTTGCATTTGATGTACATGCACTTCATTGGTAATAACAAGGCATGCACATTAGATTTTCTTCATTCCTAATAACCATTGTAATTTGCTGACAATTATGGCTGTCCTATTGTGAGTTTTAGATTGACTATGTTTGAAGCTTGATGGATTGATCAAGTGGGGAGGGGATGCATGGGCCTGATTGTTGATCAGCCAGGAAAGATGAGAAAAGCGCTGCACTCTTTATTACGCATTCAGTGAACAAACAATACTAAGTATATAATTTATACGAGGGAATACAAAGGACCATCATCTGTTACGTTGGACGAGTCCCAAGGTTAAGAAGATTGGGCCGTGTACACCATCATACCATTGAGTATTGACCATTACAATGGAGGCATAATTCATTTGGCTTCACTTCATGGCCATGTTTGTTTGCATTAAAATAAATAAGAATTAAATACAATGAATGCTATTTTATGTTCATTTTTTTTCTATTCACTTTCATCTTCATTTTTTAAACATGCTCTGTATTCAATTCCTATTCCTATGTATGCAAACAAACAAACCCTAAATTTGCACCAGCCTTAGTGCTTTGTAAGACCATCTGCAACTTCAAAAGAAAGCAGATGATAGGATGCATTATATGGGGCAGTCTGAGGCCCCACATGATCAATCCAATCCCATCATCCTAAATCACCATCCTTGTATGTCATGGATTGCATGGGTTCTATAGCAATCTAAATGGATTAGATTGTTTGATTGAAATTGAAAGAAGAGAGAGAGAGTGGTGCTTTTGAAACTGTTAAAATTTTATTTTTAGGATGATGGGATTTACTTGTGATTTTATACATGGGCTGGTCCTATACTGATCTTTTGATCCTCACGCTCATACTTGATTGGTGGGCTCCCATAGGTTGTCTCACGCAGTCTCTTGAGATGAGACATCTGCACCCTAGCACGCCCCTCCTTATAAAGACTGAGCGGATAACAGTTTAGTAGTTCTCATTTTTAGATCTGATGTGTTTTTCTTTTTCTTCCCCAGTGAATGCCCCATGTGCATGTTTGAAAATAGTTATCAAATGCCATAAGGTGGTGGCTTAATTGGGTTGAGGTTAATGTCTGTTTCCCAAGATCTAAAGTTTGACTTTGGTTGCTTGTATTATTTGAATACTATGTGTGCGGCCATTTATAAACCTCCCAGGGAATACTCCTTTTTTGTTGGAATCAAGTAACTCTTGAGCCAGAGGCTAAAGGTATACCGGTGAAGGATACCCTAGGTCATAAAAATACAAATAAAAAGTTATCAAATGTATCATGAGCTGAGCTTAGCATGGAAGCTCATTTGTTGAGCATGAATTTCAAACCTACTCAAAGAAAGCACTTAAATTAAGTCTCAAGCTTTTTACTCGAGAGCCGATAATCAGGGCAGAAACCACGCCGGTGACTGAATGGCTAGACTTGCAAGGCATCTAGCCATTCAACGTACCCGGACAGGATTATATACATGAAGACATGTTAGCTTTTGCTTCAAGAGGCTAGGTTTCGGGTTATAAATAGCTGGACCTAGGCCCAGTGGCAATAAAATAATAATTATTTTCTGGCATGGGTTGTAATCCGGATCAGATGCTACTCACAAAAATGCCACTGTAAAAGTACGACACATTTAACAGTGTATAATTTTCAATTGTGAATCAGATTCACCATCTTACTGTCCATCAGGTGTTGAATCCTGGACAAAGTCAGGCGTCAAGATGGCTCAAATTCAGCCAGGCAACCCACACCTACATGTTACACAATTAACTTTAAAGGGAACTGCAATTAAGTATTTCCGAGCCCAACAAGTAACGGAACCATTTTTTTAAACTCTGGTATCAGCTGTTTGTATTGTAATTTTATTTGAAGTTCCAGGCCTTTGGCACCAGTTGCCTGCAAACTCCGATGATTACTCGAGGCTTGTAAAGATCAAAGGTCAAGCAACCCAGCGCATCTAGAACTTGATTAAATGAAACAAGTTGCAGCCGGATGAAAGGCTGCCCCTGTAAATAAAACCACTTAGATAGTTCTGGCTTTTCCTTTATTAGATTTCGAAAAAGTATTCTACTATACCGGCGGCTTTAGCTGCCATCAAATTCAATGGTAACACAATTACGCATAACTAGGGATACCCAAATTCTTGGACTCTAGATGCCCTCACTTTACCAAAGAAACCATTGGGCCCCTCATGAATCCAGGCAGTTTCCCTGCACTCATTTTAAGCAAAACATCCTGTGACCCCAAATTATGTTTACCTGCAACTGGCCATGGAAAAGAACAAAAATAACTGTTCGAACTGCATGAACCTTCGTTTACATGTAAGCCTAATTACCTGTACTTGGTCTACAAAATGCCAAAATGTAACAGAAATACAGCTCCAGGAATTTGCTACTCCATTAGACCAGTCAGAGCACAAAAAGCCCCCAGTAGACAACTTTCATATTACCATTTGAATAAAAATGGAGTTAGGATAATTAGAAATAACTTTGGAGCCACCACACCAACATAACAATCTTGAAGAAAATCCATATGGGGAATGATTGCCAGGCACCAGATTTAAAGTCGAGTGCTATCATTCTCAGAATTTGGGTTCTTGCCACATACTTCAACAGCCTATAGGACCTTGTACTGTCATCTGCACGAACATAATTTGAATGATCCTTAAACAAAGGCACCGGCAAAAAGATTTTAAACATAAAATCCTTAAATTAGACATCAAATTCAATAACCTCCAAAATTAAATTTATACAATTTTTGGATAGAGTTGCTGTCAATCATAACAGGAAAATATCAAAACATAGCATAGAAATCAGAATTTGAGTAGATGATGCTCATCCATTTCAACGGAAGTTAAAAAACTACAATTTTGTTCCTTTTTTTATTTTCTTTATTTTCAAGGAGTTCCACATCACCAACTACAGCAGGCATAAGACACTTTTACTCTGAGAAGGAAAGAAGCTTACATGCATGTGGAACATAGCTACTTAGCTGCAGCTACCAAAGAAGATCGTGCATGTGAGAAGCCAGTAACAAGTGCTCCAAGCTGCAGCTTGTCATTGCATCCAAAGCTCAGCCTATACCTGCAAATCCAAACAATCTTAGTACTGAGATGAAAACCTCCAAGTAGCTGACTACAATGCAATCCCTCATAAGGAGCTTTCACAACCTTTGGAGAGACATGATGAGAGATGCAGAATCCATAGCATGCAGAAAGGGCCAAAAGTGGGGTAAGTCCACGGCCACCCACTACTGTCTCTGCAACAAATGAAAAAAAGGGTGCCATCCTATGACAACCCCTATACTTGTACACATGCCCATCATATCAGAAGCGGACCATTAAGACACTCATATTGGTACTCAACATTTCACCAATACTTTTAGGGGTTCGTTTTTTGCCATTTACATATGTAAACATTACACATGTGAAATGGTTTCACACATTCATGTTTGTTTTTATATTTTACACGTGGTGTGTAAATTGGCTGTGATTTTGGTGTGTAAATAACATGCGAAAGGGGCTGAAACTTTTTACACCTCAACAGGTGTGAAAAGGTTTCACAGCCACCATCACAGATGGCACCAGTACACATGTGAATAGTGCATCACGCCCAACACATTTTTTATTTTTTACTTTTTTTTAACTTTTTGGGCCTCCCAATCATGATCAGAATCGTCCATTATATTTGGAATGCCAACAACGGCCATGGTGTCAAAAATCAGCCGTTGGATCATCTAACATTGTGAGATATTGATGACACAAATCCGACCATTGATCTTCATTTCTGGGATTTTGTGGGCCCTGTTATGACAATCCGAACCGTTCGTCTCATTCAAAATGCCATTTTTAGCTAAGATGTCAAAATTTAGATGTCTATTTATTATAGATCTTGAGATATCATTTCAACCACTTGATGCATACCCAGTCCACTTTTTTTAATTTTCTGCATCTTGTATGATCCAAATGCATGATCTGAACCATCCAACATATTTGAAACTAAGAAGCATGGACACGGACACGAGACACAGATACGACACGACACGGACACGCCGACACGGCATTTCTCAAAAAAGTAAGACACGGACACGTTGGGGACACGTTAATAATATATATTAATTTATATATATAATCATCTACTAAAAAAATAATATCATTTTAACTTTTTAAATCAATTTAGCAATCAAAAAATAAAAATTCAAGTACCAACTAACAAACATATCAAATTATCAAATATCAATACAACACTAAAACATAATTCATAATCATTAAACATGAAATATCCATAGTTCCATAAAATCCATATAAAGAAAATGGCGGAGCATCTCTTTTTCCTCCCTAAAAAAAAAAGAGCAAAAAATAAGCCAATCTTGAGGCCTATTCTTTATTTGTCTTTTGTTTGTGATATGATTGATATTTACAATCATATATTTTTTCATGGTATAAAATTGTCATATATCAAGTTTACAAGTTTTAATAATCACATGTTAATAAAGTGTCCAAGAGATATTAGCCACATGTTTATGTTTTAGTCATAGATATGGGCTAGGAATTGTGGGACACGTTGCAAAAAGAGTGTCAAACAAGTGTCTGAAATTAAGATTTTTAGTTCTTAATTATGGACACGGCTAAATAGTATTGGATACGTGTCCGAGAGTGTCCGAGGAGTGTCGGTGTCCGACACGTGTCCGACACGGACACGTCACTTTCTTAGAAGTGTCCGTGCTTCTTAGATTTGAAATGATGAAAACGGCCATGGTACAAAATTTCAACCGTTGGATCATCTTACATTGTGAGATATTTATGAAACAATTCATGCTATTGATCTTAATTTCTGGGATTTTGTGGCCCCATTTTCATGATCCGAATTGTTAATCTTGTTCAAAAGGTCACTTTCAGGTAGGAGGTCAAATTTGAGGTGTTGATTCAACATGGATCTTGAGATAAATCAAAAATACATATCAACCATTAGGTGGAATTAGATTCACATATGAATGTGTGCGAAAATAACAAACAAAAAATATATTTCACATGTAAGTCATTTGCATTGAGTTATTTACATATGTAAAGCATTTTCACATCACATGTGAAATTAACAAACGACCCCTTACGGTATCTCATATACTTCTAGTAATGTTTGTACTTCCAAGAGTCATCTACTCCCCGCATAAAAAATGTTAGGAAGAAATATAAACAATGAGAACTTTAATAATCTAGACTAGAAATGTTTTAAAGAACAAATTAGGTTAGCTCTATCCATATCAGTATCCTGGATTTCCAAGAGGGTCATATCCTCGATCCCTATATCCATCTCCACATCTATATCTGGGCACATCACAGGTGCTAACCCTTGGGAGTCAAGTCCACATGGCATATCATGATCTTCTCATTGCAAGCGTTCAGAACCATCCACAAATCTGGAGTGGGAATCAGTTCTTTCTGCTTGGGTGATCCTCTACAACAACTGTTCATCAATTAATGGGTTGAACCAGTCCTTCAAGAGTCATGCCCTTCCCTTTTATTCACAAGTCTAAGCAATTCTAAAGAATAAAGGACCACTTCAGTCCAGAGGATCACTGAAGTTTGGTTCCATCAGCTTCCATGGTGGGTTACTTGTTTGGCTGACGGGAACCATCAAGTGAGTAGGGCCACCTTCAATAAGATAAAGAAAAAGCACACATTTTACTAAAAAGAATCCCATCCACTGGTCAATAGGCAGTCTAATGGGTACATTCATATAAAATTTGATCAGATGTTCAGGACCATTCACAGTGAGTAGTTTACCCATGGCTCATCCAAAGTGTGTCATACCTTTTCAATGGCTTTGGTCACTCACATGAGCCCCCAATTACCGAAGTGCAATTTGAATTAGTGGTCTTGCAACATCTGACCCTCTGTATAGATTATACTTTTTTCAAATGAACATGGAACATGCACCAGTGATGGAAATCAAAAGATCTTCATGAAAGAAGTGAAGTTCAAGATAGATGGGGAATTAATTTAAAAACCTGTGAAATGTGGATTGTGGAATATGCCAATAAAGTAGATAAAAAGTCAGAATCAAAACCAGGGACAGTTGCCAAAATATTTGAAACAGAATTACAGATGGCATTAACTAAGATGAAAAATTGACCATTAGTACCAGATCGTATTCCAATAGAAATTTATGTGTGAATTTGAAATCTAGTTGGTTAGCAAGATAGTGCATAAATATAAAAACTAAGTACAAAACAACAACAACAACAACAACAACAATAATAATAGAAATTGATGAGGAAGTACAGCTATGTAACATTTTGTAATTCTAGAATTTATCATTCCTCAAAAGGATAAAGAGATGCATACTCAATGTCTGCCAAATCATTAATTAGTTGAACTCGAGCATCTGATGGCATTTTTACGTTGAATATAAACCTGTTCATATAACAAATAGAATCAGATTCAGCATAAAGAAAAGCATTCTGATAAAAGTAGGACGCTAGAGGGATGCATTTGCTTACATAGTAACTTCTCTCACAATATCTACCAATGCCAATCCTTTCTTCATCTTGATTTCAGATATATCTAAGCAAGCTAAGTCGACAAATGCTACATTGTATTGGATATCTTAATAATATAACTACCAATATTTAACAAAATAATGACGGAAAGATGTTGCTGGCTACATCTAAAACTAGCTGCAAATGATTCATTCAAATGCCAAAAGCATATCTGCTGAATATCTTTTGGCATTGGGTTGCCAGTGCACAAGTACACAGCTTCTTCAGTAACATTCTGAGAAGCCAACTGGGTTGACTGCAAAACGAAAGTCAACATGTAATTCCAGAGTTCATCCACAAATGCTAAAACGTAGAATAAGTTTCTTTCTGGTTAACATCATCCCTCATAAATATATAAAAGAACCAGGAAATTAGAAATCAGTAGGCATTTCTATCGTGTGGAAGGTAATGTATTTTGACTTCTCCGAACTAGCATTTTTTTTTTACCAGTATTGAATTGAACTATTTTCATTTCCATAAACCATATCTTATCTAGCAGGGGTTAGTACTAGTAGAGTGCTATAGACTACAAAGGAGAACTAAAGTTAGTTTAGAAAGAGTGTATTTTATAGTAACTGCCACTTTAATGCAACCCTCCTTTATCTAGACTTGAACCATCACCTATGTTACATGGACTTGGCATTAGTATCGGATGCAGGTGTGTATCAGTGCTGAGAAGCAACAAATGGTGGAGAATTCCATTTGGTTTGAATTGAACTATTATACCAGGAATTCAAGTTCTCAAGAAAGGAACTTTGTCATCTCTATTTTGTCGTTATACTTAGTAATTAAAATTCATTGTTTTGGTTTTGCCTCCAGAAGTAGTGGGCATTTTTCCTATGTCCCAAAAGTGATAGTGTATATTTCATGAACTGTTGTTGGACTAGGGATTTGGGTTTTTATATTTTGTGTACTATGGGTTCAGGACCACTGCAGAGGATCTAAGTCGGAGCCAGGTCCATGTCCTTGAATATCTTCACAGGAGAGGGTTCCAATCTGTCTCCAGCCTGTTTACACCCTTAGTCTGCACTAACATGATCACACATGTCCTGCATGGTAGGTCTATGTGTATATTGCCTAATGCCTTTATGTTTCTTTCTTTCAACTATGAAAAAAAATATATGCTCACCTTTCTATCTCTAAATTTTCTTTTTTCTTTTCTTTGATTTCTTGGGTTTGGGCAACTTGGTAAGCAGTAGTAATCAAGTCATTTGAAAGTGTTCTGTTCAGAAGTGCACATGCTACAGCCACTGATTTAAGAGGAATAGGATTTCAGGGAGGCCGAAGAAGAAAACACCATAACATAAAGGGGCCTACTCAGAAGGCAGCTCAACTGTCTTGAAAATAGCGATATATGTAACATGCCTCAGCTCACTCTTGATCCTTTATTAACCTATTTTATTGCACTTTGAGCTCCTTTTTGCCAAGCAGTGATTATGAATTTATGATGATGATGTAATAATGATAACAAAGTTTAAAGAAAATAAAATTAGAGCACTGCCAAGTACTACAGATAGAAACCTGCAAAATATTCAAAGCCTTTCTCATATCACCATTGCTCAGTCGCACAATTGCCTCCAAGCCACTGTCAGATACATCTAGCCTAGCATCAAATCACAAGGAAACAAGGAAGGCAAGTTAGCAACTAAAAATGTATGCTAGCAATGAATCAACTACCGCATTGGTCTACATCAATGGCGGACCCAGGATTCTCATTTGGGTGGTGCGGGCAATGGTCAAGTGAAGAAATTAAATAATAATATCAGAGTTTTTATAGTGTCCTATAAGAGAGCTTCTTGAATCACACGGGTGTGGTCATGTTTGGGTCTGCCACTGGTCTACATTATACTAATCATATTTACTGGCAATATGTTTACCTCTTGATTTTTCTTACTTCTTTTAATAGCTAACAATTAAATTTTTTTTTTATCAAGAAAAAACAAGAAGAGGCATATTCCATCAATATTTTGGAGATATAAAAAAAATTACGATCAAAATGGAGAAACAAAATTCATGTAGCCGACCCCAATATAGTTGGGAGAAGGCTTTGAGGATGATTATGAATATGATGATGGCTAAATAACAATTTACAACATTGGCTGACCAACATACATTTAATGATGTGTTGTCGTAGCCTCAACACATTTCTTTCTAACTAGGTGCACAACACCTTTATTTCTAATCTAACTAGGTGCACAACACCATTCCAAAATTTTGTTAGATCAACAAGATGATCGACATGTAGATTGCCTTTTATGGTTTGGAGTGTTTTTAGGATATTGTCAGCCTTCAACAAATACATCATGTTATTTACTGAGGAGAAACAATAAATGGAAGATTAAGATCATTAACTTATCATGATGTGGATGGCCGGATACTTAGAAAATGGGGCAATCCATCATGTTGTATCGTAGCTAATACTTCACTTTTTATGTGTAAATCTGTGTGCATATGTCCTTGGCATGTCCATGCCATATCCATGATGTCATTGGGCATCATGAACCTATTAAGAAACAAAATGTAACGACAGAAAGTATATCAACATACCACTAGACAAAACACAAAAGTCTATACTTACCCAGTTATAAACAAATGTCACTGACAACCATTTCTATCCAAGTGAAATATTGGACACATGGTGCAGAATCTACACAAAATTGAGGTGCACAACACCAGTTTGGCACCCATCTCAAGTCTCCCAGACTCCAGGTAACATCTGACTGACAGAAGTGTTCATATATATATATATATATATATTTATAGCAAACTGAAATGGAAAACATACCCTTCAGCCTTTATCACATATTGAAGGCATTCTTTGACATGACTAGCATTGAGGGGACTGGGGAGCAAATCTAAAATGAGTACATCTTGATTGTAGTGCTGGAATGATCTTGTTCACATGATTGCATATAAGTGCAAACCTAGTGCTCTTTGTGTATTTCTCAATCACTGTAACAGATACAAGAATTGAGATAGGCAGAGCAAGCATGTACAAAGGCTTGTTGAATTCTTTTTATCTTAAAAAGAATGAATCGTGAATGGATGCATGGCAATACCTCTACGTAGAGCAAATTGTGCATCTTTTGTAATAGCGTCTGCCTCATCCAATAGGACCAACTTCACCAAAGACTTTGCTCTACAAAATACAAATCATATGTGACCACTGACCAACCAAGGCATTTAACCATCACAGAATAAAGAGATTGAGATCCTCCATCGCATCATTCATACTTCTGGCCTTTTCTTTTCAACAAAGATTCATAGAAAATCAGAAACAACTAAACTAGATGACGCCTGAGTTAAATGTGGTCAGCTGTCTCACAAAAAAAGAGAGGATAGAACACAAGTGGGGAGGCGAGTAGCATTGGAGGCCAGAGTGCATGTGGCTACAGCCCATGCCAAAAAATGTAAGTGTTCAATTGTTGTTTTGGTGGAACAGATGATTATCCTCTCCACTGTGTCTAGGGTGACAGTAAAAACAAGGAACTGCCAAGATCGGGAAAAGTTATCTGTGAAAAAATCAATAACATTATGGTGGTGTCCCAGGATCCAGTAGGACTTAACGACTCAAACTGAGCAGAAGTGTTGCCCTTTAGAAAGAGGCCTAAAGATGCCAAGGCAGCAGAAATGGTGCCTACTAGAAAGGCAGCAAAAGAAACTGACAGAGTAGAAGCATTGGTTATAAGAAAGACAATAAGAAATTTAAATTCTCATGTGGATAAGCTAATTGTGGAGAGTGATTATAGTAATGATAAGAGGGGCCAGTTATTGGAGAAAAATAAAAGAGAATTGTAATACAATGGCTCATACACCAAAGAGTGCTAGCTAATAAGTTTGCTGATTCAGCGGAGAAAGAGTGAACTGATAGAAATAGCTATGTATTGAGGGCCCATATTTGTTTATTTGCATCTCTTCAATTTTTTTATTTTATTTCTCGACTTGGTATTGTTCTCATGATGTATCTCATATACTTGTTATTTCAATGAAAATTTACCCATTCAAAATCCTGGGGTCAGCAATTTGAATCAGAAAACAATTTGAAGTTCGAAACTTTATCCCTGAACTGCTTTTTAGGAATATTACAAAAAAAAAACCTATAAATCTTACCATTTATTATTTAAATCTTCCAATAATCATATCTTGTCATTCTTCAAAAGAGCAAAGAGTCAATGTTCTATACAAAATTGTAACCAATCGAATAGAATTCTTCGCACTTCCTTTGTCTTTTGTTTCCAAATTTTGTTTAACTCCTACAACATCCCAAATAATTCATTCTCTAGCTCCATTAAGCAATCATGAAAAAACGCATAACATGCCCTAGTTTCAAACTAATGCAAAAGTTATTAGCCCAAACAACCACTCCACACCAGTCTCTTATTAGCACAATGTCATTCATTCATCCATCCATCCACCCACATTGGGCAAATGCACATGTTAACCATTACGAATCACTGTTCTTTTCGTTTCCCTTACCGAATTGTAAATTCTAGTGAAACCATCTACAATACTTAACCAAATAAAACAGATATGTAGATATAAAGATAGAAAGAAGAGATATACCCAAAGGAGAAGCTCTGGCTGCTGGCAAAGTCCTGGATCTGCTGGCAAACGACGTCGATTCCTCGATCATCCGACGCGTTGAGCTCCAAGATCATATTGTGGTAATGGGTCCCATAGAGCTTCCGAGCGACGGCCAGGATCGTCGATGTCTTTCCGGTCCCCGGTGGGCCATACAACAGGAGATGGGGCAGTCTGTTCTCGTTCGTAAGCCTGTCAACTGCGATTCCAATCAAAACCAAACAGATGTTTGAGCAGAAAATCGAATGCCAACAAAACAAGAGAAGGAAGAAGAATAGGTGACAAAGGCAAAATGGGGATTTGGATACGGACCGGTGTCGACGATGTCGCGATGTGTGGCCACGTCGGCGAGCGACTGAGGCCGGTATTTCTCCACCCTTGGCGGCGCCGGAGGAGGGAAATTACGGTTTTGCCCTTGGTAGTCGTTTTCGCCGGCGAAGAGCCGTCGATTTCCATGGGGGAAGAGCTCATCTCTGCTGCTCTCTATCTTCTTCTCCAATGGCGCCAAAGAGGGGGAACAGGGTTTTCGAGCGGCATCCGCGGCCCACGCGAGAAAATTTTTTTGATCGGTCGGTGCCTAGAGCTGTTGGGGCCCATCTGTCGATGATCAGGGCTTTTGTGGGGGCTATCAAATCACCCATCTCTCGAATTGTTTGTAAAATGAGGTTTTTTTTGTTTTTTTTTTTTAATCTCTCATACCAAGTCAGGCTTTTGCGTAGGCAAATCATGTTCGAAACTGCAACCTCCTGTTTTTGAGCAGTGGTCCTAGCCGACTGTGACTTGGGGTTAGGGCTTTTTATTTTTCTTAAAAATCTCTAAAATTTTTATTGGAATGTTTACCGGCACGTGAATTTGAGGGTCGAGCTTCGCCAATAACCGGCTTGGCATGCCCTATTTTTCTTATTTATTTGATATTTGAATTATTTTTATGTTTGTTTGATATTAAAGGCCTAAAACTGATGGGATAAAAAATAAAATTCGCCGGTACTGTAGAAATGGTCTTCTTAAATATTAGCAAAACATTCCTGCGCTTAATAAGGGCAATATATAATTTATAATATTAAAAATAGCAAAAATCTTAAATATTATTTAGTCTAAATTATATTAAGATGGTAAAAATTACAATCAAATTTGAAATCTATGATAACAATAAAAAACAATTGGTAGATTTTAAAATAAAGTCACTTTAGTTTGTTTGAAATGAGTTGAGTATTTTACTTCAAACACTCTTTTAAAACTAAAAGAATAAACTCATTATAAAAGGGGAGGTGTAATTCAAGCCCCCCATCGGTTGTTACTTAAGCACATGCTAGGCTTAAATATAGGATAAGCCATCTTTGTTGCACCATTTAGACTTCGGAGCCCACATTGATTTTTCATCTTTGGACGTGGATCACAAGCAAGATAGCATACTACTAATAAATAGAGAGATTGGAGTCAATGCACCGTAGGATAAGGATTAACAACTTTAATTTGAGTCAAATTGAAAGAGTTTCGTTTAGTCCTCATTCTTCTTTTTCCTCATTTGCAAATTGACTGGGGAACTTGACCACATCCCAGAGCAATCTATAAAGGAGCAGGTTAAGAATGAGACTGAAAGTTTAAGGGAGTTGATGATGATGAAATATTCATTATTTGTGAAAGGGATGAAGAGTCTGCAAGATAGGCCCAATTACTTTTTGTGGGACAAGTGTTTGGCTCAACCTAAGGACACCAGGTCCAGTTCCTTCTCAAACAATATGAATGATGATGAAATCTTCATTATTGAGAAAGGGATGAAGAGTCTGGAAGACAGGCTCAATTACTTTTTGTGGGACAAGTGTTTGGCTCAACGTAAGAACACCAGGTCCAGTTTCTTCTCAATCAATATGAATGATGCTGAAAAAGATGATGTTGTTGATTACAAGAATGCTGCTGCAGATGGGCTTGGAAGTATAGATTTTGGGCTGGCTTCTGGTGATGCAGGAGTTACCACTCATCCAGAGACTTTAGATCTGGAGAAAGCTAGCCATTGTTTGTCTGTGGCTAAAGCCCAACATAGGTCCATTTCCTAGCACAGAAGATGTTGGAGCCAAGTTTTGGAGAGCCTGGTAAGTAGTGTTTTCCTTGAAAGGAAGCAAAGGATTTGTAGAGATTGGGTTGAGGACAGCTTTCATTCCAGAGGCTGTTACTTTTTAACCAATTCTAGTGGTGATCTTCTCTCTTTCTAGTTTACTTTTACTTGCCATGTATTGTTTTGCATGTCATTCTTAGTTTGTTGTCTTTATGATCCTGTTTTATTTGCCTCTAAGAAAGCTGATGTCATTATTTTTTTAATCATACAACACTCTCATGTTTTCTTATTCATCGTACTTCTTCTATAATTCTATTGAAGCCATTGATAGTTTTATTCTAAATGTACTCATTCCCATTTCTACGAATCCTTGGAAAATTCAAACATCAACCTTAGTCCTTAGCACATGAATGAATCTCAGTCACACGTTCTTTAGCTTCTTGTTTTTGGCTGCTTAATAATCAGCTCCAGACAATTTCTAGAGTCCAAGTAATGTCCCATAAACTTGCGCCGACACTCGACAATTGCATAAAACTACATTAGCAAGTCTGTTCTTGGGCCCCCCCTGCAGTGATCTTATTTGCCTCATCGTATTATTCAACAGTTGACCTAAGGCTTGTTTGGATAAATGAGGAGTAAACTAGAATGAAGTAGATTTTACATGATGAGTGAAATGGAGGAGAAGTGGGTTGAAGTTAAGGTAAATTAGTTCACTTCACTTTGTTTGAATGCTTGATATGTAATGAAATTTAAAAATATTATGGAGTAGAATTGACTTTTATTTAAGGAAATTAAAGTACTCAGGGTTGAAGTGAAATTAAGTAGGGCTGACAACAATATTTCTTCTGTTAGGCCAAACTCATCCAAATAGGGTAAAATTAAAATTTTAAGCTATTGGGCTTATTTAACTTCACTCTACTCTAATTTTTGCCTAGCAAACAAGTTCTAGAGATTGAAATTTGTTAAATGCTGGTATTTAATCATTTTTTATGTTGGCTGGTTTCCAAAGTTATAGCTTGCCATTTATTTTCTCTCTTTCCTTTCTATTATTTTTTGGTTAGTGAGTACAATATGTCAATATCAGTTGTGAACAAACACTGCATGAGCTCACCTTGGATATCTGTTTTTAAGTTATTTATATTAAAAAATAACTAAATAATCAACTTGACTTTCTAAGGATTTGAATTATTACAGTGGCAAGGATGGGACGCACCAACCTAAGTTGGAATTCCCATTCCAACTACACTTACTTTCTCTTTTAAATTTTATCTCTAAAATTAAAAACTTACTAAACATTCCAAATCAAATTAAACTCTTAAGAAAGTACTCTTAATTGACTCAAAAGTTCCTAGTTAAATGGCTATCATGTTGGACCAGTGACAGGGCCTAGTGGGCTGGCATGCATCAAGTTCATTATTAGTGTCTTCTGCAACACCATTCATTTATGTATTAAAAGGATCTATTAATCTGAAAATTCATGAAAACTAACATGAGCAGTCGGCACGTGAAGCATTTCTTCATCATAAAAATAATAAATAAATAAATAACAAATTGTTCCCTTGCCTCATGTTGTGGTGCTTTTGTTATATTTATCTTGGGTATGATTTACATCAGGAATATTTAACATTAATTTCATCTTCATTTTTCCAAGGAATTAATCTTTTTCTTACATTGGTGTAGATGACCAGCTTGCTTGTTCTTTTACACCATGCCAATGCATATTGAATATAAGAATACTCAAAGAGAAAATTGTAGAAATGGAGTGCTTAATTGTTATGTTTTGCTCCTTTTTAAATAGATTTCATTAGTATGGAGTGCCAATGATTTGGCACAATTACAGATAATAAAATCCATGAGGCTAATTATAATCCAAAATCTATAATAAATACAGTCCCATATTACCCGGTGTTTTAATGACCAGACCAAAGGATGAGACGTATGTATAACTAGTGTAGATCACCCTTAGTTAATGTTGAAGAATCGACAACATTAATTTTCCAATTAAAAAAAAAAAGATCATGTTCTTGTTTCAGCTTTAGTAAGACTGTTGGCAACTTCTAATGATTCAAATGAATATTGATGTCAATATGGTTTTTCCTTCCATCATGGACCGGTTCGGATGCAACTTTTATTGCACCCGCATATCAGCATTAACAAGATTAGGTGCGTATTGTGAAAAACCTAGTGTTCAAATAAAGTCCATGCAACCATCCAATTTCTGTGCGATTGTGCGTACATGCGGGCAACATGACACTATACTCTATCTTGGTGGAAGATTTGGCTACTCAATCTTAGTTTCTTGCATTTCTAAGAAAACAATAGCTTTTTAATAAACATGCATGGTACCATTGTGGGCTGGTTTGCATCAGAACACCCAAACTAATCTATGTTGGCATAGGCAGACAATGCAAGTGGAGGTTGAGCAGGAAAGAAGACATTACATTGGAGGTTACTTTGGAGATAACAAAGAATATGGAAGATGGGTTGATGAGTTTCAGAATACCCGGCCCACTCAATCTGCATTAGCAGATGCAGACGTTGTTAGTGGACACAGGGGCAGACCCAACTGTGATTCAAGAAGCTCCCTTATATGCACTATTAAATTCTATTTTTTTATTGAACATCTTCACTTGACCATTGTCGGCACCACCCAAACAAAAATTGAGACTCTAGTTGGAAGTTCATTTGAGATAATATGGAATGTAAAGGGCAAGCACAAGGTAGATGTCTAGAATCATTTATAAACATGCATATGACTTGATTCATTTTGACCATCTTTCTGAAATGAAGTAGATACCACTCCAGGTAATGTGGAAAGAGTCTACCAAGCATAATGTTGAAGAAGGTCCGAATTGGTGTATGAAATTGTTGATTACGTACTATTCAAGAATTATATCCCTTGGCCGGAATATAAAACATAGGTTTAAAGAACTGTCCTGAGTTTCCCTTACCAGTTGTCTAAAATGTTCATGAAATAACACTGCGACATCTATGTCTTAATGAAACTTTACCATGAGTTTTGAGCTCATTAAAGCTAGTTCAATCATGAATGGGATCCCTATTCCCTACTCCCAGCCTGGATACTTGTCTCCACGAATTATAAAGAGAAGCAACTAACATCTTGTTTTTAAGTCCTTCTAGAGAATAAGGTCCTTCTCTCCATAATCTGAGATGCTTCATTGCCAACAGAGATTCTAGTATATCCAAGCCCCAAGAGACGAGCGAAAGATTTGGGAGTGCTCCCAAGTATGTGAGTTTCTAAATTGCAAATAAACACACAATATGCAGTAGAAAATAAAATAAGGCAAACAAGCAATCATCAAAAGAAGACATGATTAAACCCAAATGGAGAACAAACCATGAGTCCAAATGGGACAAATAATCAAGCACTATGAATCACATAGTTACAAGATACTGACAACCTTTTTTTGGTTCTCTTAACCTAAGGACAATAAATCTCTCAGCACAGCTTCATAACACAACGACTTCACACCATTGACTACATTAGATCCAAACCTTGTTTAATTCCATAATCTTCTACACAAGAAGATGATATTCGATAAGAGATGTAGAAACAATAACTTTCTAGAACAAAACTTCAGCACTAAACTCTTTAATTAAAGTTCTAGAGAAGAAAGGTTTCTCAATAAGATCTTCTCAACTCGGAATAATGAGAGAGGTTTTTCATGCCTTAGGGTTGAAAGAGGAACCCTTTTTGTTAACCCACAATTTGTGGGTTAAAATTAGAGTCATGTAGAAACCAAACAGGCAACTCTGACACAAACTCTTACACAAAAAGGAAATAATTCCACCCAGGTTGGTGGATTTCTATACACCATCCAATCGATTACACTACACCAAAAATGCAGGTTTGGAACGGGCTATGGGCTCAATTTTGGGCCATTCTTGAATTGAAACGGGTTTGACTTGTTCTGACGTGGCCCACTTTCTTTTTTTCTCGTCTTTTGGTTTCACCAAGTCCTCACGTTTGTATTCCTCACTTCTCCAGGGCTAGGGTTTTCTTCTCTCCTGTTTTCTTCAGAAATTCCAAACGTTCTCACCAGACAAAACATGAAGAAGAGCAAGAGATGAGCATCTTCTCCAAACGTTCTCACTCCATTGGATGGCTAGGGTTTTCTTCTCCAAACATTCTCACTCAATCGGATGGCTAGGATTTTCTTCTCCGAAAGGGTAGCATCTTCTCGTCTTTGCGACTTGTAGATCTTCAAATCCTCTCTCCATTACTCACGATCGTTTTTGCGACCTACAGATCTTCTCCATTACTTACGATCTGTTGAATTCTCGTTTTGACTAGTATAAATCTCTCTCTGCTACATGTCAATTTTTTTCTTATGGATCATTGAGCGATTTTTGTGTTTTGCTTAATCTGATCTTCTTCCTAGGGTTTTTGTTTTGTCAGATCTATTGATGTTTTGCTTGTTTTTGCTTGCTTGATTTCTCACTTTTTGAGAAATGATATGGTCTTTCTCCCCAAACCCATCCTCATTTTCACTCGTTGCAATTCCTGACTGGGTTCTTGATAGTTTACATTACTTGTGAATGATTTTAGCTTTTTGGGTTCTAATCGGGTTTCAGTTTTGTAGGGTCTTTTCTCATTGATCGACATCTCTCTCTAGCATCTTTTCACATTTTACCTGTGAAAATTGATTTTTTTTTTTTTTTTTTGGTAGTGAAAATGATTCAGTTTGGGTGATCTTTGTTTGCTTGTCTTGTGTGTGTGTGTGTGTGTGTGTGTGTGTGTGTGTGTGCGGGCGCGCCTGCGGTCTTTGTTTTCTTCTTTGTATTTCAGGAATAGGAGTATTTCTGCTATGTATATTCCAATATGATATAATAGATGAGCAGGAATTGAAAATCAATCTTATGATGCTCCTATATGCTGATTGATAAATGGCGTTGGATGGATTTCTTGATGTCAAGGGCAGCAGAAGGCTAGGTATATAAAAGCCAGCTTGATATATGGGCAATAATTAGGAAATGGGATTGATGGCATACAGTGAATTACCTCATTTGCGTCTGTTCATGATCACTAGTCTTAGGACAGTGACAAAAATATGCAGGTTAGGCATTTATTTATGATTTTTTTAAAACCTTTCAGGTATGCTCCTAAGCCCAAACCAGATTAATTTTAGTTGAACTGAAGCCTAATTTTCATGCATGCTTAACTAATTGGTTAGGATCAGGTAAACTAAGAAAATTAAAAGTTAGTACTTATTGCCAAGAAATGGATTTGCTTGCTATTCAAGAGTTCCCAAATTAGTTAGTATGGCAAACTAAATGTTGGTGTTTGTTACCTAGTAAATCCAAATATCCAATGATTTTGCTCCTCATAAAGGTGAATGTTAAGAGTTGTGAAAGGTTATCTTTCTCATTCTCCAATGAATTTCATTTTGTTGGTTTTGCAGGTAGCGTGTCATCTGCTCAGTGTCAACAAAGAAGAAGCTCCAGGAAGTCAGGAAAGCATTGGTGTGTAACTGTGTATCATTCCTTCCCTCAGTTGATTTCTTCAATGTGCATATAACTTCTCACATATATTGCATGTAACATCGACCTAACCCGGAAATGGAAATCAATGGCACTGGACCACTGCTCAAATCCAATGGCCTTGAACTTCAATCAGCAGGTACACAGCACATCTTGAAAAAAAGCTTACTTCATGTCGACAGCATACATTGGTTACTATGTTTATGTGCTCACTGTTTTAGTCTAATCATGATTTGATAAGGATAGCTGGGTTATGACCAGATGAAAATAACTGGTGAGGTCTGGGGTGCAAAATCCTCTGCTCTCTCTTTCTCTGTGCCTTCCAGGCATCAATGATATGCTGGTTATGTAGTGCCTTTTTTAATGGTTGAGTAGATGGGAACCTCACTTATTCTCACATTTAGTGGCAACTAGCTAAGCTGTTGCTTATCCAGCGTTGTTGACTTTAAGAGCCTTCACATTTTCTAACTAGTTGAATGCCTGTGAGTACCAGCAAGCAATCCCAAGGATGCATCTGTATGTGGGGGTATCCAGTCAATTGGATCTGATCTTACATGAACTCAAGCCAATTCCAGCACGCTTCATAATGTTCCAATTCGAAGTGAATAGATAATATCCATGCGGATGGGAGAGCACAGCAACACACCAATGAGCAGGATTGAGGTCAGTCTATATGGAGACTGTATCTCTTGTACTTGTTAACTCTTTTACTTAATGTTGTAATACAAAAGAAAGGCGACATATAATTGAACAAAAATTTTGGTTTCCTTTTAGCAACCAGTTGCTTCTCGAGAAAGCGGCATCCCTGGAAACAAGCACAGTGGAGTAAATGGGATGATTCCTTATGGTGAAGAGGCTGGTGCTCTTCTCCCCAGCCACTCCTCACAAGATAAGCGGTCCAGGAAAGCAAGCACAGTAAGTTGTGGATTCTTTTTTTTTTTCTCATATGTTATCAAGTGTGAAGCGTCCTTGGCAAGAACTCTGAGAAATTGTCATATTTGTCTCTTACAATTAGAGAAACCTCTTCACTTCACTTAAAATACTTATTTCTAGTAATAAAACATAGAACACCTATCAAACCACTCAAATAAAAATGAAGTCTTAATCCAACCATGATTTCAACACTATCTATCTAAGCTTCAAATTTCCTGTTTACTTTTTTCCTTTTATCTCTTATTGACCTTAACCCATCCAAAAAATAAAAATAAAAAGAGAGTAAACATGTGATGTTTTGATTCTGTGACAGGTGAAAATTTAAAAATAGAGAACACTCTTTTACTCTCTTTATTTTATTTTATTTTATTTTATTTTGGGGAGTGTTATATGAAGCTGATATTGCAAATTTGATTATGGAGAGATGAAAATGAATAATTCTCGGTTGTTGTTAGTTTTGATTTTTGTTAGGGTTTGTTGACATTTTTAGGGTAATGCTCTCTCTCCTTATAGTGTTTGTATTTGTTTGGTGTTTGTATGTGTTTGGAAGAAAGAGAGCATGTGAATGTTTTATTATATTATATACACATATGGATGGATACAAGGAGAGAATGCTTAGGTTTGTTTGATGTTTTTTTTTGGATGGATGTTGGAAATTGAGGTTGGACATATTGGAATGGGTAGTTCTAGATAACCAAGGATTATTCAATCGCTTTTTATATTGGTAAGTTGTTGTGCTGATGAATTAGTGGAATGCTGTTGAAATTTCAACTTCTCATACTGACTTCTTTTTTTTTTTTTTATAATACATGTACATTTACTGTCTTGTGTAGACATGCAAATCTCTTTCTTCTTTTATGTCTTATATAGTCTATACCTTTTTGTGTATAAAATATGATATGATATCTAGATTGTTTATTGGTTACTTTTTGATTAGTTAAAAAGTTTGGTTGGAGAAACAGGAATTCAATTCTACATCATGAAACTGAAAACAACATGAGTTTTACTTATTTGTGGACTATATATGTTGGCTTAAGTTTTTTTCCCCCCTTAACAAAGTAGGAAGTGGAGAGAGATAAAAACAAAATGACACTGACCTGCACTTGATCAATTCAATGGGACATGATAGAAATGAAACAGCGAATCCAGCACCTGCACTATAGATTACCTGTTGGTTCCAGTTGTTGCCAATGAAGCTTGCCACTGTCAATCCACGTCTGGACTTCAACTTAGAAGGGCTCCTCTCAAAGGATGTATGTAAAATTAGAGGCATTTAGATTTATTTTATTTTATTTATTTTTTGTGTGGTGGCACATTATTTTTTTAGCAGATATGTATTGTGGCGTACTCAAGATAGATCTGAATGGATAAACAGAATTCATGTAGCCGACCCCAACATAGTTGGGACAAGGCATATGTACTGTATCTAGAATGTTTTGTTAGGAGAATATATAAAATGCTTGTCATAACTGCCTACATTTCTTATGGGCCAGGTCTTTGCACGACTGGGGCTACTATCCAGATATTAAGCATGCTCACAGTGAGATTCACCATTGATCTATGATCTTGGTGCTTTCTTACTAGAATTAAACATCGTGTTTGGCGAGGCACTGTTTTTCTTGGTCACTCATGTGAGTGGAAAATAAAGAATAAAAGTGGCCCAACCAATTTCTACACAGCCTCAAATGCATGGGAGAGTGATTGGTCATCTGTTCTGCCAAAACATTCAAACTGCTGATGATTAGAGAAGGCATAAACAGAGTAACCCACCTAATATGTCTCCTGTTTCCAAATTACTCCAAATGCATGGCAAAATTGTTTGTTATCTGTTCTACCAACATATTTGACCTGCTTCTGAATCAAACATCCAAGTGCACAATAGGCCAAAGTGCCATAACAAGATAGTCACTATATTTTGCCACTTTGGTTCTAACAGCAAAAGTTCTCAACTTTGTTAGGTAGTGAGCCGCAGCACTTGTCCAGAATGGAAGGAGGGATTTACTTGGGCATGTGATGTACCTCCCAAGGGACAAAAACTTCATATCATATGCAAGATCAAAAATACAGTTGGGAAGGTATCAAATTCTCACTGATGTCTGTTTTGGTTAAAAAAAAAATGGGTCTCGTACTTAATTCTATTTGCATATGCTGACTGCTATATGTTGCAATCAACTCTTGGGAGAGTGACAATTCAAATTGATAACGTTGTGTCGGAAGGACTATACAGTGGGTTCTTCAGTCAAAACCATGATGGCAACAAGGATGGATCATCCCGAACACTTGAAATTGAGATCCTGTTGTCCAACAGGACGAGTGATGGCATGTGATGGTTATAAGCATATATAATACACTAGAGCTTATTTAGCTTATTTAGCTACCTGCTAATGCTTATTTAGCTTTGGGAAGGTGATAATGGAAAATGGAGCCTGTTGTAAGTTTGTACAGGTATGTACCCATTTCTCTTTCCCACTTGTGCATGGCACCATTTGATTATGTATGTTACTTTTTCCTGAGTTCAAAGTAGTACGAGAAAATCTAGAGTAGCTGAACAGGTGATGGAAGATGTGATTTCTTTTCATTTTTGTAACTTTTCTTCTAAACACACCCCCCCCCCCCTCCCCACCCCCACCCCGCCCGCCCGCCCTGCGGCCCTCGGCGGGTCACTACTTCTGAATGTTAGCATTGATTGTATGCCTTTTTTTGCTTTTTTGTGTATTTTTCTTTTGGGTTGGGGGAGGAGTTTTATCTGATTGAACCTTATTTGTTTGTAGATGTTCTTTATATTTCTAATAGTGAAACTTGCATTTGTTGTACATGCAATTCATTGGTAATAACAAGGTATGCACATTAGAGTTTCTGCATTCCTGATAGCCATTGTAATTTGCTGACAGTTACAACCATCCTATTGTGAGTTTTAGATTGACTATATTTGACGCTTGCTGGATTGATCAAGTGGGGTGGGGATGCATCAGCCTGATTTTTGATTAGCAAGGAAAGATGAGATAAGCGTTGCTCTCTTTATTATGCATTCAGTGAACAAAAAAAATACTAAGTATATAATTTAAGCTCAAGGTTTGTTCTACTAATTCCTTCTTTAAAAATAGTGGTACCTCATATAACAGAATATGTAACATCAAATTAGGAACAAAACCTTTTGTTGCCTACTTTTGTCTTCCTCTCCAATCTTTTGCTTAGTTGTGCAAGACTGAAAGCTAGCTTAAGAATTTCAATTGTTTTTCTATTTGGCTAAAGACTTCATGTGGGGCATGGTTATTGTCCATGATTAGTATTGTTTCTTGTTCATTTTCTTTCATGGTCACCTATTTTATCTTTATTGCTTTCAAGATTATTGTAAGTTCTATACCGTTTCGTGTTTATTCTCTTTCATGTTAACCTATTTTATCTTTTATTGTTTTCAGGATTACAGAAAGTCCTTAACTACTGAAGGTACAGACACTGCTCCTGACATGGACCCAGAAAATGATGCGAGTTTGGGTCCTCAAGGAAACCATGAAGCCTTACTTGACATAACAAAGTCGCCGCTGGCAGATTTCCACCGTCATGAAAGATTGCACTTCGAGAAGACAATTCAGGTCAATTCATGTCACTTGATGATTTGATATCACTTGATGATTTACTACTTTGGTTTTATTATCTCACTAATACACTGGATTATTTTAAGCCTATAGCATGAAGCATGCACTAGCTATATGCTTGAAATAGTTCGACATGACTATCTTTAGATGCCAGAGACTAGAAAACAAGATGTCTGATCATTTAAATGTTTTCCACCAAAAAGAAGGTTCTTCAGAATCTGTACTTTAAGAATCTAAAACCGAACCATTCTATTTTCTGGGCTCATTTCCTTTTTGGGGAATGCAGTTGATAGAGCTGGAAAGCCAGCTAAAACTAGAGATTAAAGCGAGGAATGAGAAGATGTTGAAATTTGCAACGAAAAAGTTGGAATCCTTAAAACATTTTAGCTACATTAGGCCAATCTAGTTCACCTGCAAGTGAAGGTTCTGTCAGTTCATTCACATGTTCCCCAAGCCTCCAAGAACCAGATGAAAGGAGCAACTCTCAAAAAGAGATTAGAACAAGCAATGTAGAGGAGAAGACTAAAGAGGAGGAAGATTCGTTGCTATCGGAGGATTTCAGAAGTGAAAATGCAGCCACTGCTGCTGCTAATGCAGTCAATCAAGTGCCTTGTTATGAACAGAGTTCGGGTTCAGCAGATGCTGCTAGTTTTCATAACAATGAAGGTGGGTCTGTGGAAGATGCGAACGAATTTAAAGATAGTCTCTGCTCCAGAGAATCAACAACTGATGCTTTCAGGTATGTTTATACTAGATAGAGAACATTTTCTGTATCAATTCTGGTATATGATTCTAATTATCACTTCTATATGTCCATTTATGCATGCACATGTCTGTGCACATCAAGAATCTTTTGCAGTCTTCAGGCTCTAAATGCCTGCAATGCATGCACATGTGTTTCCAAGTCACCGAGAAAATCACTTGTCATGCCCTGTTACAGATATGAACATTGGTATCAAGAGGAAGGAATTATGATACTGCATTCATCAAATCATGGTTCAAAATATCTTCTACTATGCTGTATTTTTTTGGCTGATGCAATTTTGTTAAAGGTCCCATGATAGAATAACATGAATCGATATTATTTTCAGCCTATATTGTAGGTATTTGATATTATTATCATCCAATATATTTGAGACAACCAATATGACCCAGTTGTTACTACCAATACGTCTTATTTCCTATCCCCTCTTTTTTCCTCTTATTCCCTCTCTGTGATTGCCACATGTCTTCCTCAATCAGCATAGGCCTTGGGAGTGTTTTGGAAGGGCAGGTGTCAAGAGTGTTGAGAGGGGCGCAGGTCTTTGGAGGGCTTGGAAGGGGCATAGTTCTTTGGAGCTGTTTTGGGAGGGGGCTAAAGCCTCTTTTAGTTTCAGAAATGGACCCAAATTTTGGATCCTCTATAGCCTCTGTATCGACTCACTACTACCCTTTCTATCAGGACACGTGCCAAAAATTATGGGGCTTATTGGTCCCACTGGATAAAAGAGGGCTTTGGGATATAATCACATGGAAAAACCTTAGGTCCATTGAATATCATTACCAAACAGAAAGTGATGTTTCTATTTTGTCCATCCATTTTCTGATCTTTGATAATAATAAAAAAAAAGATGATATGGTTCGATGAACCTGATTTTTGTGTGATTAGGTCTTGAAGATGAAGTCCTCTTGTATCGATTGGGTAATGAGCTCCAAAAACTCTGTCACATGTTCTATTTTAATTGGTTGTTAGTAGTTACTTTTACCAGGCAGCCACTCTTTAAAATTTTCTAAGCCTATCCTTGTAAATCCTTGGATGGAGCTTACATCATAAACCTAAACTACTCAAGATCATTGTAACCAGCTATATTCATAATCATCATCATCATCAAAGCCTTATCCTAACCATGTTGGGGTCAGCTACATGAATTCTGTAGCCAGCTTTATTATGTTCCTAAATTCACTCTAATCAAAGTTGGGTCCATGACTAGACTGATAAAAAAGAAAAAAAGACATGTCTGGTTTCTTAAAAGGAGTCTTGACCCTTGATTTTATGGCCTTAAAAATTTAATGATTTGTATGTTCTATTATTGTAGTGACAATCCAAACATCAATAATGGTGAGATTATTGTCAAATTGGGTTGAATGCCAATTCATGAGAGGTCTTCTACTAGTTGAAGGTTTACATCAAACATAGGTGGGCCTAATGCATAGTTAAGACTTAGGAGACCATTAAGTTTTAAGCCACTCATATCATGAGTTGGGATAATCTGATGTGATTTAGTTTTTGACCAATTTAATCTATGATGAGACATTTCCACCTCTTTATCTCTCTTCTTAACAAGCATGCATTTATATTCTATGGACCCTGTAAAGAAAGAGCACGAATGTTACATCAGCCCAACTTGATGCTATCACCCATAGAGTATGTTCCAGTGATTCAGATTATTGAAATAACGAGTTCCACTTCAATGGTTTATGGCAATATATGTTATGGAATCACCTAACCTAACAGATTCAGCAAGGATCAATCTGCTATACAAGATCTTTATGACTTTGGGAGGACAATAAATTGCTTTACAATGTGCTTTATTGAAAAGAAAAGCCAAATTAGATCCTAGAATCTTCCAGTATTCTGTGTTTTTTTTTCTAATAATATCTAGAATTCTCGCACGAGGAGCACCACAATGTGCCAACAGCATATAAAAAGCGACACCCACCACGACCGCAATTATCAATCAAGGTTGTAATATTGTGGTATTTGGTGGAAGGTGGGAACTTGATGTATTTGCTTTTGTCAATATATAGCCCTATGCTTTTCAAATTTTCATATGCTGTGAGTCTTAAGTTGGAACCAAGACTTTTAAACACTTGATTGAGCATTAAAATCTTGAATAGAGCAAATGTTTATTCGGTAACACCACTCTCCCAATTAGAATTGTATACTTGGTAAATTGCAAATTGCTTTATAACTCATCTTTCCAACCATTCACTCTCTTTCTGTGTACAAGCATGCCTTTGTATCCAATATTTCAATTTGCATGCACATTCTCGGTTTACCACCATCCGTATTCCAACCATTGATGTTTGGCAACTAGCTTCTAGTAGCTATTCAGCCCTTCCTACTTTGAGTAATAAGACTTTGATGCAATTAGAAAGTCTAAAAAATAATTCACTGCAATGCAATATAAATAAAAAAGAAAACTTAATGCCTAAGAAAACCCAAATCTATTAATAGAAACTTCTCTAATGATGCAATTAGAAAGCTACTAATAAGATAACATAGTCCTAATCTAATTTGAAAGGGCACCACTTGTGGGGGAACCACTTGTAGAGCCCATACTGCATTAGACTTTCACCCATTTTTGCTACTTTAGATTTAGAGTTTTGTTTAGATATGGACTTGAGCTGATGTGAAACACAAGTTTTGTTTAGATGTGGACTTGAGCTACTTTGAAACACATGAGAGAGAGAGAGAGAGAGAGAGAGAGAGAGGCTACTTTCTTTGGTGCCATTCAACTTATTTCTTATGTGCTCTTCAGGGAGGTTGAGAGAGAGAGAGAGAGAGAAAGTGGCGACTTTCTTCGGTGCCATTCAACTTATTTCTTGTATGCTCTTCAGGGAGGTTGACATGCATCTACATTGTATCAAAAATGCTATTGGCATCAACTCCATCCAATTTATGCTCAAGTCAAGTTTATGTTGCAATTTTATCCAACTTTCTTTGGTGCCATTCAACTTATTTCTTCTGTGCTCTTCAGGGAGGTTGACATATATCAACGTGGTACCAAAAATGCTGTTGGCATCAACTCCAACCAATTTATGCTCATGTGAAGTACATTATGGTTTATCTATTTGTTGTCCTCCAAATGTACTATGTAAATGCTGTGTTATGATGTAGAGTTACCCTATCCAACAATCACCAGAATGGTTCTACCGAAGAAACTGGAGAGGCAGAACACTGCAGTGACTCTGTGCCACTACAATAAACCAACTAAGTAGGGCATGAAAAAGAAAAGGTGAACAGGAAGGAATAATGTTTCATCTACTCAAATGACATAGTATATAAAAGGTCACATTAGATTGCTTCAACTATTTTACATGGGGTCCCCATATTTATAGCATGAAGCAACCCTCTCAATTAATAAAGCAACCTAGGCTTAAAATTAAAATAAACAAGACGTAAAACAACAACAAAAAAAAATGAAATACCCATCTAACTGGATATCTTTTCTGAGATTTACAGTCGCAACTATTGTTTTTCTTTGAGATAGAGGAAGTGGGATTAAATATGAAACAATCCTTTTGCAGGCAAGTAGATCGAGATTGCGAGTTTCTTGAACAGGAGAGGATTATGGACTACAATCTTTTGGTGGGTGTTCATTTTAGAGAAGCATCCCTGTCAAGGATCCATTTAATGAGGGTGGGGAATGTTAAAACTCCAATGCGTTCTCTCTTACCCTTTTCAGTACTAGTATTCCTTGTTTTAAACTGGGACTAAGTTGAAGAATAAATGTTCTTACTTAACAACTGAGAAATGCTATATCCTTTGTTGCAGGTAATGGTGAGACTGAATTATTGAGTGATGCCGGTCCTTGTCTTTCTAGAGTAAAGATGGATTGGCTTCTCTATGATCCCACACGGTATGATTCAGTTAATATAGCTACTGACTTATCACTAGATCCCATCTGCATACGGGATCTAAACAATACTATGTTTTCTAAAAATTTTTCACATCCAACAGAACTTAACAGTAATGGAAAAAAAGAAAGGTGTGATCTGTGTTTTCTTATTGTATTTTAATCTGTTTTCATTGACTGGTATTTTCTAAATTCATAGGTGGCTTTTCCCATGACCATTTCCAAATATACCAATGTTGAAAATATGGGTTAACATTCAAGTAGTGAAGTAGGTAAGACCCATCTATAGATTGTTTGTGGACCATTCCTGGAGCTATCTTCAACCAAACAGATTAGTCACATGCTATACTCAAAACATATTAGAAGTTCTTGTGTCATAGAATCTACAGTGTGAGACTCAACATTGTAATAGGCTCCATTCTCCGTTCGACAACAGTGGGATTAAGTTCTTTGTATTGGTCTACATTTTGTAGACACGCTAGCCAAGCAAAGAGTGGATAGAATTTCTGATTTGGTTGCTTTCGCTTTTTAATTTTGTTTTTAGTAGCTAGCATATAAATCTATGTTACTAACTATATATATATATATATTCCTTTCATATTGGCAGGTTCTAAGAAAGCTTGTGGATGATACTTCAAAACTTTTAAATGAGAAAGTCACCAAAGCATGTGGATCTCTGCCATAGTCATCACATAAGTTAGAAATTGAGATTGAGCTTGAGCATTAATATGGAATGGATTTTATGATAGTTTATGTAAAGAATTTATATCATTAAATATGAGTTTTGTAGTACCTTGTCTTCTATAATGCTTATGGTATTCAATGCCTTTGTTATAAAGAAAGAATTGTAAGTAATGAAGTATAATTTCTATGAAAGTATATGGATCAGTCAATGCTATATTTTGGAATGCTACAAAATTATTTCTATTTTACATTTTAGAAGGGTTTTAATCCCTTTAGAATTAGAAATAATTATTCATAAACTATGTTTTATTATTTCAAAATAAAAAGATTAGAATGGTTTAAAATTATCATAGAATTAAAATTTTGGAACGGTTTAAAGCATTCCTAAAAACCAACTAGAACAGTTCTAAACTATTTCAAAAGTAGAAATAGGAATGATTTTGATCAAGCTAGAATGGTTTAGAAGTATTTTAAAAGTAAAAACAGGAACAGTTTTGATTCAATTGGAACGATTCAGAATAATTATAGAAAAAAAATTAGAAATGGTTTTTGACCCAACTAGAACGGGTCACAACCGTTCCAAAAGAAAAAAAACAAAAATGATTTTTGACCCAACTGGAACGGTTTAATACCGTTTCAAAAGAAAAAAACATGAACGATTTTGAATCGTTCCAGATTTTCAACGACAGGCCATTTTGGAACGGTTCAGAACAATTTCAGATATCATTAGGAACAGTTCAAAATCATTTTAGATGACAGTTTTTGGTGTAATGTTATGCAAAGATGCAAAGATTAGATCGATTGGGTATCAATTCTTGATTCTGTCTTCAGTTTGTAATTTAGATCTACACTCTGCACTACTTGATTAATTAGGCAAAGATTGGATTGATTAAGTATCCAGCATGCAAACTTTCCGAAACCATAATTTTCTCATTTTAGCTTCAATTAATACTATCTTTAAATTTATGAATATCTACTCGAAACAAGCTTTCCAGTAGTAGGTAGCTTGCCCATATTCGACACTCAATTTGTTAGATATGACCTTTTTAACTTAAATACCTTTATTTAACTCTTCTGGTGACTCATGTAACAATACATTCTATAATAAATACAAATACAATTCAATGGACCCAGAGTTTTGTCTAACCCATAAATCAACCAATACACAAAAATCCTTACATGTTGTAAAGAGGCAGCGTTCAATTATTGTGATGGAATATGTCATTCCATCACAGAGTATAGGAAATGATCTCAAAATTGTGATTCGCATAGATATTATGTTGTGTCTTTGATACCATGTGAAGAAAAAGAAAATTGTTGGATTGGAGTTGCCTCATTCTATGATCTGGTTTCCTCTTTAAATAAATTTTATTACCATGAAGTCCCATTGGTTGTTATAGATAGCAGCAAAAAAAAAAAAAAAACATATTCTAATGTTGGTTTCTTTCCAAGTTCTCTATTTACAATCATAAATAGCCTACAAGATGATCTAGTTAATAAAAATAATTTGCAGAACATTATAAATAACATCCTGCATGGCCACAACAAAGTATAAGTCTCCTTGGCATATGAATGCTGGAATAACTTCTATAATTCATAAGGCTGTTGGACAGAAGCATATTATTCTTTGGTGGATGCTTTGCCTAAATTGATTATTTTCAACCAAAATTCTGAACAGTAAAATATTCACTATTTTTTGAGGATTGGCTATTATGTTCTGTGGGATTTGGGTATCTTTACCACAGTGTTATTCCATGCCTGGATATCCATGCATCTCAATTGTTGAATTACCTATCAGATCAATGGGTATGCTATTGTCACAGTAGTATATTATTTGCTAGATTCAAGCCCACATAAGGGTGGGTTGTATCTAACTCACTATTGTTTACAAATATATCTCACAAAATTAACGCTTAATACATGTGAGCTTTTGGAGTGATGATGACATTTGGTCCAATATCAAAAGTCTAATTGCAACACCCTGAGATCTGAGGTCCTTGAGACCCTCAAATCTTGAGGTGTTACGGTTCCACTTGACATCATATAAATTAGAGTCAACTACATTTAAAATAATGAGCAATAAATGTCTATATTCAATATTCTCTAGAATATGAAATAGTCCTTCTATGCCACTACGTGAAATAGTCTATAATAGCTAAATGATGATTCGCATCTCAAGCTCGTCTGTCCTTGTAAATAAGCTAATGTTCTTCAATATTGGGGTCCACCTCATAATCTGAAAAAAAAAAGGATAAAACACATATGAGCATAAAGCCCCACAAGTAAACAAACTATAGAAATATGACAAACGGTTTTTCAGTCATTGATAGCAAATTGGGCACAATTATATGAGTACGGTTATTTTTAAGAATTTCATAAAACACTAAGAAAATCACAATGGTGACAATATCAATATATATATACATGGCAATGATTGAAATGATATAAAGATCACATACACTGATCTAAGAAGCGGCACATCGACAATCACACACATATAAGGGCCTGAAGCCATTGTCACATATACAAGGGCCTGAAGCCATAAGGGACTAGTTGCAATCTAGTTATCATGCACAATAGGATTCCCAAGCCCCAATGTCATACCCATAAAGAGGGTTAGAGTTCGCATGTGAGCATCCCAACATTATGTTTCCCATCCGTTGGATAATAACTCAGAGGTCAAGATTTATGATCAAAAGTGAATTGTACAGCTCGAGATTCAATTTTCATAACATAATATGGTCTAAAACATTTTTATAATGTCAATTGAATCACAACACAACATTGATGTCCCAATCATGGAATAGAACATGACGGGATTATTTCCAGCAATGATTCACATCAAAAGTTTTATATCACATGATAGCATCGAATTTGCATAAGCATAAGCTCAATACTTAAAATCGGGTCATTGATGAGTACACAAAGTAATTCACATAGGTATAATGGTATCAATAAATCAATGGCCCTAAACCAGCTAAGATGCTAGGATTGGACCCTGCATGGGAAGATTGCATATCAAGTTAACATTTTAGAAGGCAAGGCAAGGTTAAAAAAACTTTAACTACTAGAGGAACATAGTAAGATTACTTACTTGAATTCACAATGATCATTGGATCGTACTTGTCCTGACTTGAATATTTTGAAATCTCAATGTAAGTCCCTGTTAATGATCGTTAATAAGTGATTATAATTTTGGGTTCATGTGTGGATTAATAGGTCAGGCTTGGATATGGTTTAAATAAAGCAAGGTTAGAACAAGTGGTTTCCCAAATCAGGTGTGGGGTTCCTTAGGTGGCTCAGCTTGGGTTAAACTTGATTTGATATCTGGGAGAATCTAAGATTATCTCAGATGTAGGATGCAGACACAAGTATGGAGTAGTAAACTTATTTTTGTTGGGTGTAGAGGCTTGATGGATAGAATTATATTGGACCAGGAGGTGAAGCCAAATGTGATGCATGGTAGTTTTGGAAGTACTTTGACTAATTCTAATGCTGCAGGTAGCTAGCAGGATTTAAATGGATGTTGCAATGTTGTAGGGAGCAATTTGAGTGGCTTGTTTTAAGTCTGTGGCTAAAATATGCGGGAGGGATGGAATGGAAAAATAAAAAAGAGAAAGACGGCCTTTTGCATGGAAATGATACTAAGAGGGCTTGTCTAATCTCAGCACTAATACTTGCATGTGCTTAGTTTAACAAATGAAGGCACATGGGCTGTTGGCCTCTACATAGTGGGTCTGGAGTTGGACCGTGTGGAGTATGGTAAGGTGACATGGGTAGTTAAGGGCCTAGCTTCATGTGCACATGGCAAATGTGGGCTGGACGCATCTATTTGATTCGATGATGAATGGATCTAAGTTGGTTGCATTCACAGCTTGACAGGGTGGGTTCGGTTCTTGGCCTCATGGTGAAGTGTTGAAAAATAAAGAAGGGGAAGAAATGGGAGAGATAGGGAGGGGATGGTTTGAAGATGAAGTTGCAGAGCGATGGTGGAGTTCTACACTCAGGTTTATTTTTGTGAATAGGGGAAAAATAAGATGATGGGCTGCGCACCGGAGACTCTGTGCAATACAAATGGGTAATGTGGCCATGTATGGTGATGTGATGTTAAAGTAAAAGGAGTATATTATCAAGATTAAACTAATGAATAAAACAAACAAAGAAACATGAAAAGAAAAGGAGTAGAATAGTACCGTGGAGGGAGTGCCTATTACACAAGGAAGAAGCAAGTTGCAGTGTACCTAAACTTGAGAGAGACTGAAAGGTGCTGGGGAAAGGGGTCATGCAAATAGGAACCGTTATATAAAGAGCACGTAAAGTTCTAGTGGGAGAGAGAAGTGCCCATTGTAGGTTTCATCCTAAAATCAGTTAAGGGGAGACGAAAATATTGTAAAAGATGGTTCCTTCACGTAAAGAGGAGAGAGAGAGAGAGAGAGCAAGAGGAGGAACAATGTGGGTTCCTTTTATCAATTCATGAAAATGAAATTTCAGTTGGGTCTAATCCCTTCTAAACCAAGTATCTTGAGATTCAATCTCCATCATTCAATGTTGGGTTGAACACCAAAATAAGTGAGTCAGGCCCATGCATGATCAATTCTATGATCAAGATTAAACAATAATAATAACAAAAATAAATTGGCAAAATAATTTAATAAAACAATAATAGTAGTAGCATGGTTGAAATAGAAAAATGGATTGAGGCCCACGAAGATCAAATCTACAGTCTAGATTAAATTTGCCAAAATTAAAATTTTGGGTCCTTACACTGATTGATTGATACTTTTGGTTTCCAAATGGCTCTGCTTCACTCTCTTTACCCCTTCTTTTCCTTTAGAAATGAAACTTGGATAATGTTTATGTGTTGGGCTACCCCAAATTAGCAAGTTCGGCTACCCCAAATTAGCAATTTGGGGTTGAATGTTGGCATAATGTATGTTATTTGTTCTGATGAAAATTTGGTGTGGCCGGAAAATTTGTAATTAAGTGTTTCAAAAAATGGAGATTGGACACTATATAAAATAGTGGCTTCTTATGAAAATATCCTTTAAAAAAGGAAAAATAACTAGCAATATACTTCAGTAGCTTTCTTTTATTTTTCTTTTGAGCAATCAAAGGTTGAAAGTTGTGATAAAGAACTGCTGCTTCTCTCTTTGTTCCCCTTTTCTTTTGGATATCTTGAACAACAGATCATGAATAGCCTCTTTGAGGTTTATCTCTACGATTATGGCTCACTTGGTTGTCTTTTGCTACTCCAGTCATAGATGTTGTAAAAATTCTTTCCTGATTTCTGGATTCCCATCCTAAAACAAATAACTATTAGGAAATGCTTACTGTTCTCCTTGTCTATTAAATGGAAAGGAGCTGAAGTCTGCTTATGGTATCTTAACTGATAGAATCAATTCATGAGTTCTTCTCCAGTTTGTGTTGATTTTAAAAATATGGTGTGTTGGGTTTAGGTCTTATATTTTGGTTTAGCCGGATGGGTCCACTGGGTTAGCCAGTGACTGGTTTAAGGTTAAGGGTGTTTTGGTAATTGTACTAGGGCTTTCTTAGTGGTGGCCAAGAAAGCGGAGATTATAAATGTGTTTAGTCTGTAACCGTAGATCTTACAGTTGAAGAGAGGTGAGAGCTCTTTTGCCCATGGTGTTCCCACACCACGTAGGAGAGACGATGTGAGAGAGTGAGAGTTTCTGTATGCTTTACTTATCATAGTGAAGATAATCGTCTCTATGTCGTAGATGTAATCCTATTTGGGTGAACCACGTAAATCTCTTGTGTGCTTGTCTCTCCTTATATTTGCGTGGCTTTGATTCTGAATCAACATGGTGAACCTCCGATTCATTCTTTGAACTTTTGGCATGTATGTCCAGAGTGTGCATTCTGATGGGTCAAATGCTCTAAGAAACTGCTGGCTTGCTACATGATACAAGTGGGGTGAAGATTGCTTTTGATCGAGCGGACAAAAGCTATTTTCTGGGAGACTACCATGCCCAGACATTTAAAGTTGCTTCCACTCAGGTGGTTAACATGATCAAGCTTGAATTCCAGTCAAATCATGGCAGTCCTTTGCACACATGCATCTATCGGTTAAGGGTCATCGGTGTTCAACCTATTTCGTTTCAGACTTCAAGCTAAAATGATATTTTGATTGATTTTGGCTTTTCAATTTTGAAACCTCAGTGTAGAGCCATTTGATTTCTACTTATCTGATATACTAAAAGACAGTCAATTTTTACTTGCTTAGCTCTAAAAATAGAATTTTTAGTGTGTGGGCTTCCTTAAACATCCAAAATAAGTAAAGAAAAATGATGCATTGGTCACATAGGAGTTTAAATCCCTCATCAAGGGAATAGCTAGAGACTACAGTTGTTTGTCAGTTGTTGTATGGGATAATCCATGAAACTAGCCGTCAAGGCTATGGCACTATTGGTGTGAGCCTTGGGTTTGCTCCCTAAGGGCTCAAGTTCGACTCCCACCCCTTGTGTTATCCAGGTACTATGTATGCAGTTATATATGTATCTCCCAGGGAATAATCATTGCTCGTTAAAATCGGATAATCCCTTGGTTGGAGACTAAAAGTTTGAAGGCTGGGCTGGCGAAAAATACCCCGAGCCATAAAAAAAAATCCATGAAACTGATCACCTATGTACATGCCAAACTGCTATGGTGACCTTGCCAAATAGGTTGATAAAAGCTAATTAAAACTATGATTTGCTACATTGGGCTTTTGCTATTCTTTATCTTTTACGTCAGAAGAAAATAAGTGGAGGGAAAGAGGAGGATTTACTTGCTGATGAAGGGAGATAGAAGAGTGTGAGTAACACAGCATTCTTTTCTTTGAGTTGTTGGTTATTCCATTCCTCTTTCACTTCAACATGTCTTATTTTTAAAGCTGCTATTCCAACACTACTTTTGACTTAGTTTACACATGGATTTAAAATATTTTTTATTATAATTTTGCTCATGCATGACAAGACCTAAAAGCCCATTGTCTCTTGAAAACTCAAATCCCTAATTTTTTTTATTTGTCCCTTGAAAACTCAAATCCCTAGTTTTTTTTTTCATATACACCAACCCATCTTCTCCTTCTCTCTTTCCTTTTAGAGAGCATCACGCATTCCCACACACAATAGAGACCATCTTCTTCCCTTCTTCTTTCTTTGTCCCATCAAACACCATAATTTATAGTGATTGCAATCAAATAGTGTCATAGAGGAGGAGATGAACACGCAAACAGTGATTTTCAATGATGAAGCAGTGACAAGTTTAATAGTGTGTGCAATTTTTTATATTTTTGGATTTTTTTCTCAAGGTTGTTGTGATTTTTCTCGTGTTCTATTCAGCCTGACAGGGTCGAATAGGATGACGTCTGTGAACCCAAAAAAGACGAATAAAACACAAAAAAAAAAAGCCTTAAAAACTCAAGCTTAATAAATCTAAACATTCACAAAATGGAGAGTAATGGAAGATGAGGGAAGCCCTAGAGACAATGCTTTGACAGAAGAGGAAGAGCTGAGGACAATGAAGGATGGAGACAATGCTTTGATAATAGAGGAAGAAGAGAGAGTAGAGTTGATGGGTCAAATGTGTAAAGAAAAAAATGAGTTTTGTGTTTGGAAGGGTGGGGGTAGGTTAGGTAAATGGGTGACTATATAAAGTAGAAAACCAATATTACTAATTTAATTATATGTGTATGGAAAGAACATATCTAAACCGAGTCAAAAGTAATATTGAAATAACAACTCTCTTTGTTTTTTAATGTCAAAGGTCAACATAGGATTTTTTTTTTTCTTAAGATATGAAAACCCGCAGACTCCACCTCACAAACATTGTAGGGCCGAAAAACAAATGCTGAAGTGCAATATAACATTTTGAAAATTAAAGTTTGGGGAGTTCTATAGGCCAAAGCTGAAATTTCGAGAGGCTAATTTTCTGAATTTTTACCGTTTAAACCAAGAATCCAAAATTATAAGGTGAAATTAGTTGTTTGGTCTCTGGAATTTCTGACCTAGCAAATTCACGTCATGATACCACCAACCTAACTTTGACATGTCGATATAAAGTAAAACGCTAGACAATAAATATTTTACTGAAAGTATGTTAACGTTCTCCAATCCTGTAGATATACATCTTTTGTTGTATAAATATTGAGACGTCCAACAAGTCTACACCCTTTTTTTAAACTCAGTAAGTTTAAACAATGAGAAATCTAAGTCCAGAGAATACTCATGTAAAGAGTCACTATTTTTCTTAAACGGTTACTGTTAATTGAATTTAGGTTCTCACAGTCTACAATTTGTGTGCCCTGATGAAATTTTAGAGTTTAAGGAGGTAAATGTGACATTTTTTTTGTACAGATAGAAATTGGCACATAATTGGCATGCAAGAGTCCCATAGGCTAAAATCACCCTCCCTGCCAAACTTAAAAGTGCTTATTTTTGACTAAACATGCTATACCACTGCGATCTTACCCAAAAAAAAAAAAAAAAAGAAAACTGGTATTCCTTTATATGAGATTAAATTTACATTTCATTAATTCAATTTGAAACTGATCTCGCCGGCAACTAGTTCTACAACTTAACAAAAGCGATAGCCTTCATGGCACTAAAATAAGGTTTAAAATTAATAACTTGATTAGATTAAGATTTGACCCCATCCCTTATGTACATAATCTCCTCTCATGTTCTTAATCAACATTCACTTGGATAGTGAAAGATCCTCTTGCCTAACTTATAATATAAAAATAGACAAGATTTTATATGAAATTTAAAATGTGATATTTTTTGTATAAATTAAATTGATATTAAAAAAATAAGTAACTTAAAAAATGATTAGATAAAAGCTTTTTCGCAGTAATTATTTTCAATAGGTGGGCCCAAATGATTAACTCAAATGCCACTCAAGCAGCAATCTTTCCTTTCCGGCTTAAGGAAAACAGGAAAGGGAATGCCCAGTGACCAAAATAAGCCTTGTCTATTCTGTTTTTTTATTTCTTTTTTTTTTCTCTCATTTTTGTTTTGGGAGCCATAACCGACTATCAATCGAACGGTTAGATATGAGTCTTGGCTAATGAATAAGCTGCGTCTGGGAGGTGTCGATCGGAGTGTATTGGTGAAATTCCTTCAATGTGCCCACATCAGCATCATCTTTATCTAATCTGTGACCCAAGAATCAATCCGATTGGAGCTGGGGCATTATTAGATTAACCATGCACAGATTTGACTCGAGTAAACAATGCGACAATGGGAAAAATCAAACTGGATTAAAATTTGTGCCAAGACATAATGCAAGCAAGCATTGTTTTTTTAAAATGGTTTGAATTATAGATGTCGGTGTAGCCAACGGACACATTTTATGTAATCCTTCCCTCTTGGCCTCAGTATCAGTACCTATCACATTTCATCAATTCATCATTCCAGTTTATTCACGGATAATGCTTTTATAGCCCAATTATAATTAGTAAGTGACATAAATGCCCTTATATATTATGATTTATGACTTCTATAACTTTGAAACTTTGATCATATGCATTGGCTAACAATTTGATTGTCAAATGAGAGTAGCAGTTGGTGATCCAACCCCACCAATTCGACTGGATAATTTCAGGTTCGGTACTATATGTAAATTGATGCCTTGGACACCTATAGCTTAGAAGGCAATGCTTCCTGTTTTTTTCTTTTTTTTTTTTTTAAATCTTTTGTTTAGTTGCTTTTTAATGAATTCTTTCTTCCATTAATGCAGGTGGATTGGCAAGTGTCTCGGAGAATGCTTGACACTATCTAAAAAAAATGAATATTAGGTTCAATACTAGACTTGCCAGTTGAATTAAATACTTCAAAAAAAATTCATGTGAAAAATTATTTTAAATTAAAGTGTAAGCTCTCATAAATTGTCCCACGTTATTAGGTATGGCCAATTAATGTACTAATTTTGGACATAGCAGTCAAGATTGGTGGGGGCTACTAGTTTAGGCCAATCCTGGTTGGTCAATGGACACGTAATTAACCTACTCTCAAAATGATTATAACTAATTATCTGTAATTAGTTACAACAAAGAACTAAAAGATTGAAACAGATAGCTCAAGCAGTCCAGGCATAAAGACTCATGGAAGAGTTTGAGCAAAGTGCAATTCATATATTTATCATGAATCATGATTGAACTAGGCTCCCTGATATTGGCGTGGTCCAACCAACCATGACTTCAGTTATATATAGCTAACTCAGTATCTTTCCAAGGAAAACATTTTGCTGTAGTAGTAGAACAAGGAAAACATTGACGCCGCAAACGCTCATCTGAGACCTAAAATTGGGCACACAACAAATATGAGAAAGACATCCCCATGGGCAATAATAGTCATTGGATGGAGAAGCTGTTGCGAGTTCGTTTTAATTCTATTCCACATCTAGATGTCTGTTTTTTAATTTAGTGGAGCCCATGGATTGGGAAACACCATCCAACGGAATGACTTTCGTGGCACCGTTGAAGGAAATTCAACAAATTGCACTTGCTTTTTCATATAAGGGATCACTAATGATATTCAATCTAAAATACATACAAAACTAGTGTGTAACTGGGTATACATATAATACATATATATATATATATATATTTCAAACTCGGGGAATATTCATGTGCATATGTTCCTCACCATTTTTTTCGTGAGAACTGTAGGTGAGACCCACTATATAGTCCATCCAAATGGATCACACACACGATCTCCTTAAATTGAACACAATTATCAATTTTTATTCAAATCCGAATTTATTGGACTGTTGGATCAACTATGTACCCATTCGAATGAAATGAATTTGTGGGTCACAAATAAAGGAGTTAGGGACATGTGATTAGTGCCAAACTTGGTATGTAGGATGATTCCATATGGATCTTTTCATCTCCCCAGTCTTATCCCTTGGTGGGGTCTACCATGGGCCCCACAGAGGAGTATGCACAGTCTCTTGATAAGGGACATATGCACATAAATATTCCCTTTCAAACTCATGTTATTAATTTAAAGAGGATATCTTATAGATTTTTTGCATGCACTAAAAAAAGTATTATAGTTTCTTAGTAAAAATAATTACTACTTTAAAATGATGTAATAGCTGTTTTTGGATGCAACATCTCTTGATAGAGAGAAAAAATAAAGTTCATTAAGTGTTTTGGTTTGCACTAGTGATTTCTTTTGATAGAAAACCATAAATTTGCTTTTGTCCCAATAATTTACATTGGTCTATGATTTAATATTGGTCCAAACTTTGAATTTAACTATGGCAATTCAGGCTTTGAAAAAAAAAAGGAAAAAACTATAGTAATTCCGTCAAATATTTAGTATTTACCGAGAAATAGATATATATTTATCTATAGCATTTTAACTTTATGGGCTTAAAATAAGAGCTAGAGCACATCATATCACGGTATCACCTATACGTTTAGCCTGGTAAGTGCTGCCCAAATGGACGCTAAAACCAATCCATTCATCATTGCTTAGCACAAATTCAGCCTGGAAGCCATCCTGTCAAGGATCCCTTCGTCATTTATCAAAGAAGGCAAACCTGAACCCGATCCTATCAGGGGGCTTTTTATCATTTACACAAAACCAGGCATGAAGTTGACTGGCGACACCCACACTACTTAACAGAGACTAACCTCGACCTGTATGTAGCCTAATATATAAAAAAACTGTCATCCATCCACGCTACTTATAGTGATCTACCCCCACATGGCATAGCCTAATATCAAAAAGGTGAAACGGTACATGAGGGGATGAGAACTACTGATATTGGCCACAGGCATCGCAGCTGGATGCACAGGCTTTTCTTTTGACTGCTATTCTGGGCTGTACAGAAGCCACTGAAACGACCCGAAGAAATTCCCATTTTCATGAAATGAGACGAGACAAGAGGCCACATTCTCACAAGTATATCAAAATATCTGTGCCCTCCTCTTTTAAAGGGACTGCAGTGGAGATCTGTAAGTTTCAATTTGCTTCCTATCTACGTGGAAGAGAGAGGCTTCAGCAATTGCTTTACTGTTGGTGGGAGACTGCCATTTGGATGCTATAACTTATTCAACATGTTAGAGCTAGGAAGGGGACCCACCTGGTTGACTTGTGAATCAGCTAAGTTGACTCGTTTTGTACAAAGATTGCGCTATATCTATGAAAACAATGTCATGGGAACCTTTTTTTTTTTTTTTTTTTACTGTTCTTCTTATTTTTGTAATTATTATATATTAAAGTAAAGAAAATGCATAGAAAATTTATGAAGAATTTTGTCTTTTACATGGACCACTCTACACCTTTTCAAATCTCCTCTCCAAATCTTCTCTCTTAAATATCCTATAATGTTGAAGAATTTAATTCTCTAATCTAATCTAGAAAGAGCTTAGATTTTCTATTTTATTTTTTTGATTATTCTACATTTATGGTAGTGATAGTCTCCAACAATGTGGTTTTACTAAAGAACAAATTCTCAAGTCCTACATTTATGATACTGATGGTCTCCAACAACATGGTTTTACCAAAAGAATAAATTCTTAAGTCCTACATTTATGGTAGTGATGGTCTCCAACAATGTGGTTTCAACGAAAGAATAAATTCTAAAGAGCTATAAAATTTTCAAGTCTGATTTGATTTTTTATAATCATAGTTTTGTTTTCTCTTTCCTATAAAACTTTTTGAGTTTCCTTCTTATTGTTTCTTTTCTTTTAGTATTTTTACATACCCCTAAGGTTTTTAATATTTATAAATAGTCCCCTATGGTTTCATCATTTATAAATAGGCCCATGCTTTGACAAGTTCATGCCTTTCATCTCCGCAATTAAATTGATTTGGCGATAAAAAGAAGATGACACTAGGTTTTTTGCTACTTTGAACTGGTCTGCCTATATCTTTATTTATTTTACTTAATCAAGAATTATTCTTTGAAGACTTAGCTTAATCAACATTTCTAACCATTCAACCATTCAATTTACGTTGATGAAAAACAGCTCAAATTTGTTTCAAACTTCATGGCTTAGTCTTGGGGCCCTCATTTCAAGTACATCAACTTTCAATGGGCCTAGCTCTGATCTAAGTTGAAATGCCCTTGAAGAGGAAGTCTATATATATGTCATGATATTTGGGTTTAAGCTGGAGTCTGGGCTGGCACATCTATGAGGGTTGTAGTATCTCACACGTGTGACCAGGCATCGCAGGAGAGTGTGCCAGGTGAATTGGGATCTGAATCGGCAAAGGGCTTCTAGTGGAAGAAAGTATCTAGAGAGCGGTGAAGATATCATGAAAGAAATTAAAAAGAAAGGAAAAGCTTATTTGTAATTGTGCTGTCAAAGTCTAATGATAAAAGAGATGCGGATCTTGTCAACAAAATTCTCGAGAATAAGAGAAGCTAGAGAAACCAACCGTCAAATATCTTATTGAAATGTTGAAATGCTCTTTCATACAATTACGAAATCATATTAAACCTGTGGAGCCTGTTTCACTCTTTTCCAAGGACAAGAGGAAGCTAAGGTAAGTAGGTTGCAGTGGAGGTTGAATTTTTCTGGTTTTGAGTCTCGACCCATATCATTTTTTTTAATAGGACATTGTAATTAATGAACAAGAACTTATTAAACAGTAGAAAAAATTTTAATTGAATTCCTTCAATTTTGAGCCTCACAAATTAATTTTGTTAACATCTAAAGTTTGCACTTAATATGGGTCATCATTAAATTTTAAACCACTCTAGGGTGGCGGAGCAACATTGCGTTGAGAGCAGGGCAGTTACCAAAGTTTACATATTTTTTTGTCTTAACCACTTTGCCCTCACTTCAACTTTTTTTATTTTACTTTTCTACCACTCTTCAACTTTCTTATTTTACTTTTTTGCCTCTTCAAACCTTAATTTTCTTTTGGAATAACATAATTATTTGAAAGGGCAGTTTGATCTTTTACTTTTATGAGGGAGACTCAGACAACTCTTCAAGTGACCTATCTCTCTTCTTTTCTAATACTCCCATAAGTTCTGTGCATGTTCGTTGTGTCTCCTCTTTTTTTTTTTCTTTATCTTGTATTGAGTGCGTTATCCCAATCTACTCAATTTGAGACTCATAATTAGAACATTTTGGATGCTTGTCTATTTAAGTTGTTATCAGATCTAAAATTTGAAAAAATAATTTAAAATCCAAGCTAAATTAGATCTAATCTAATGCATAAGTAAGATATTTCTTATGGCTATAACCAGTAGTGAAGCATTTTCTACACTAATTACATGTCCAATAATTCCATCAACCGTAGTATTTTTGTCAATAATAATGAAAGATCTAAGTTCTAAACAATGGGCTAAGGATCAAAACTTTTTTTTTTTTTTGTGAACATCATCCCCATAATATGATGTGCAAGAAAATAAATAAAATTGATATCTTAAAAATCTATAATCATTTGAAGCAAGTTTGAATTCTTCTTGAATCTTCTATATCCATTATTAAGTGTTGTTTGAATATGGAGAGCAACACAAATTCATTGATTTTATCATCTTTGAGGAATAATATAATCAGCCTTATCTATTCATCATTAATTTGAACATACGATTTCAAATGTTTAGAATTAGGTTAAAATATTTTTAATAAAATTTTAATTTTTTTCATTAAGAAAGATTTCATTGTGTTCCCCCTCCCTGCGCCCCCTAGAGAAAATCCCAGCTTTGCACTGTTCCTTACAAGTTATGCTGGATTGGCTTTGGTTGAATATTTCTTACATGCATTTTGCCATACAAGTTATGCTAGCTTGGCTTTGGTCGAATATTTCTCACATGCATTTAGCCAGTTTTAAACTTCATTGGGTTTTACATGGCGGGACTTATATGGCATGCATTAACATATACATTTATTGCATAATAGTGGTGAGGATGAAAGTCAAGCTTGCATTTGGCTTTGGGTCTCATTGACTTATAAGGACTTCTAAGGAGAAATTGACCCTTATTAGTAGACTAATGACGTAGTTGACCTCTATTGAGGCCCACTTTGGATCACTTTGGTCAATTCGGTCATTTGATACTCTTTGTGATCACATGATTTTTTGAATATATATATATATATTGACTGAATACTAAATTGAATATTCACTCACCATTGGATCAAATGTCAAAAATAATTTAAAAATTACAATTTAAGACACAATTAATGTGCAAGACTATTAAATCAAAAGTTAGGATAATATTCACTTTTTCATTTTTTATGCTCGTGTCGAACTGTGGGGGATCTACCATGGGCCCTCCTAATTTAAAATCTCAAGGCTTACATATATGGGATAATCCAAAACTTATTCCAAAACTTACCTGTAATAACATTTTAAGGCCAGGAAGAATGATTATGATTTAATGAAACAAATTATTATAATTGCTTTGGATATGCAAACTGTCTTTTTCTTCTAATACCAGACATATTCCAAGAACTCTCTTTCATACTAAAGCTATAAACAGGTGGTATTCTTCTGTATGCAGGTGCCCTCACAATACTAGATAAAGGTTGGATCAATGCCTATCTGATCAATTTATCTTTTTTATTTATATATACCCCGGCATTTCTCCATGTAGAATGCAAGATGGGCACTTATATGACGATCTCATTTGACCAATTTTACTAATAAATAAGAATACTTTAGTAGCTTTAAAAAATTCAAATAAAGATTGACCTCAAAGATCTGTTTATATTTATTGGCTCTGATGATTTAGTAATGGCTCCTTCCTGACACATTAGTATTATGCTGTGATTCTCCTTTAAAGTTAATTTTGACGTGTAAGATTATAAAAGTGTTAAATAATAATATGTGTATAATTTATTTTGAATTTCCTTTTTCTCCCAATAATAATTACAAAGAGAAGCTGAAATCTGAATATAGAGGATTTTACGAAAAAAATCCCTTAATTGACAGCTAAGTTATCTCAAGCTGGCCCTGATTAAATTTTAAACTGCTCAAGCAAAATATTATCTTAATAGAGTGGCGGAGCAACATTGCCTTGAGAGCCGGCAATTACCAAAATTTCAATGCTTTTTGTCTTAATCACTTTTTCCTTTGTTCTATTTTTTTATTTTACTTTTTATCACTTTTCAACTATCTTATTTTACTTTCCTGCCCTCTTCAACCCTTATTTTTCTTTTGGAATAACATAATCATTTGAAAGGGCAGTTAGGTCTTTTATTAGGGAGACTACGATAACTCATCAAGTGACCTATCTCTTTCCTTTCCTAATACTCCAATAAGTTATGTGCATGTTCACTGCTTCTCCTTTTTTTCTTTTCTTTTCTTTTTTTTTTTATTTTCCTTATCTCTATTTTTTATTGAGTGCATTATCCTAATCCACTAAATTTGAGACTCATAATTAGTAAATTTCAGATGCTTGTCTATTTAGGTTGTTATATGATTTAAAATTTTAAAAAAATAATTTAAAATCTAAGCTAAATTAGATCTAATCTAATGCTTTAGTAAGATATTTCATATGGCTATAACGTGTAGTGAAGGGTTTTCTTTATTAATTACATGTCCAATGATTCCATCAACCATAGTATTTTTGTTAATAGGAGTGAAAAGATCTGAACTCCAAACAAGGGGCCAAAGATCAAAACTTCTTTTGGTTTTTTTAACATCGTCCCCATAAGCAAGAAATCCAACTAAGGATTGTTGTTGATCTTTTGAATTCTTAGTTAAGCTGCATCAGTAGTTTATGATTTTGGAGTTTTCATTTGATGGACAACAGAATACATACAAGTGAGAAAGCGATGAATCTTTCTTGCTAAAAAACTTTTCTTCCATGGAGAATTACTTAGAGAAATCATAGCAAGTCTTAAGCAATTATTATCAGACAAAATGACTAGAGGGCAGATGATCTTAGAAGCTTCATTTGTCAAATCAAATGCAGTAGAGAAACAATCAGAGCAATTGACGAATTTAAACCAAATGATCTCTTGCCAACTATTTCTAAGCAAGCCAATAGAGAACTCTTTGTGAGTTAAAATGAAGAAATTCTAGATTCCAAACTCCTTATTATTGGTCAAGGTAAGAGCCCTTTGAGAGCTAGGATTAGGTGAAAGCAAGTTCCAAGCAGCGGCAAGCTCATGAGAGACTTCCAAGTTTGCATATATGGCTTTAGATTTAACTTGTTCAAAATATTCATCAGGATCATCTGCCAAATTCTTTTCTTGCCACAAAAAATTTGATTCTTTCTCTCTTTTCATAAGTTCCATGCTAATACTGAAAAACAAAGCTTTACTAAGGTAATATTACCAACCATGCTGTGGTCACAGCTAGAGATAAATGAGCTAATCTTTTCCTCAATAGTATTACAATTAAGAGAGCTAAATTTGAATTTGCAGAAGATAGAATTTGAGGTCAGACAACTATAAAATTCTTCAATAGTATTGTTGCACTATACTGTGGTAGAGCAACACTGGCCATGGGCCTACACGGTCCCAAGGCTGGGCCGTGCTGGGTCAGGGGGCCTAGGCCTAGCACGGGCCCCCACAATATTTTTATTAAAATATATTTATTACATATATAAATTAAGTATCATATGTAAAATATTAGAAATTTTCCTCTTCATTGCAAAATTAGCATACATTTGTACATTTATTCTGCTAGTTTCAATTTTATTTAAAGTTTAAAATCCTAAAAGTGCATAATCTCTCAATTTATATTAAAAGTGTTAAAAGCACTTTAAAAAAATTAGAAGGGGCATGTGGGATAGCCCATGGGTAGTATGACCTAGGACAGCATGACTAAGGCCATACTAGGGTAACCCCTTAGCTATTCGGGCATGGCACAGACTGTAACTTTACACGAATTGGCACAGGGCGGCCCAGGCACACCTAGACCATCTCATGGACATGACATGGCCCACATTTGTATGCTTAGGTGAAGGTACCCATTTTTCTTGAAGGAAAGATTTTGAATAGAGGTATAACATTCTTTTCTTTTGGCTTGACTACAAGCAAACTAGATTTGGATGAAGTCAAGATCTAACAAATCCTATGTAGATCAAACAATGCACATTTCTTTGGGTCGAGGGTGTCTTGGCCCTTTGGGCTAGACTAATTCCTTCGCGCCCGGGGGAGCCATGTAAATCCCCTATGGCTCCGACACCCTTGTCACATTTCTTAGGGTTGAATGTCAAATTCTGAGGAATTGGAAATTTAGGAATTCTTTTTTATGAAGTGAAAATATAAATTTTCTTATTTCCTCTCTTTTTTTGGGTTTTATTCATCTTGATGAAGGTCCAAATTTTAAGTGATAAATGTGTCAAGCGTGCATCCTCAAGGTCCATTGGCTTCTCCAATCATTGGGATTAATATTAATATATGGAACTAGATATTGTAGATAAGAAGTTCTGAATGATTCAAACTGAAAACCTGGAGCCCATGGGTGGTGGAAAAAAGTAAAAGCTAATAATAGGATTGATACTAGGCCTGTCAAAAGTCCAAGCTGCTTAGGGTCTGGGGTTGTCTTAGCCCTACCCTCAATATATGTAGGGCCGGGCCTAGCCTGACTAGAGCCCTTAAAAGGGCTGCTCTACCTAGGCCATTACCCTACTCTCAATGGCCAGGGCTGGGCTAGGGCCGAGCCGAAAGCCTAAAAACAGGAATTACAATTGAAAATCATCTTACCATTATCATCAAGCATTGAGGTCAATTTAACATTCATCCTCTTTTATTCTAGTTTTGGATCAACAATGGTTACAATAAAGCAAGCATCCTAATGTTATTTTTTTTATTGATTAATTGCAAATTAAAATTAGTTTGTTTTATGAAATCTTCTAATGATATTTAATAATACTTCTAATAATATATTAAATAATATAAAATAAAACTTTTGATGGTGCTTAATAATACTTGTAATGATACTTATTTTATATGCAAAAGGTATTGTGAATGTAAAACTAATTTAAACAATAATACTTGCTAAAATCTCAACATTTAGTAATTTATTCCTCTTTCAATATATCTAATAAATTATCTACTGCATTACTATCATCATATTTGTTGTCACTATGTTTATCGGCATACAACCATTCCTGTGCAAAAAATAAGGCCTCTATTGTCATTGATTTTAAACAAGTCATATGTTGCTTAAGTATCCTTCCTCTAGTATTAAATGAAGTAACTATGGAAATAAGAATAACTAAAATATCAAGAGCCATAATTGATAAAATTAGATACTTCATTGAATTTACTTTTCACCAATTTAACTTATTTAATGTTACAGATTGTTCTCTAAGGTCTTCCAATTAATTATCTAATTTAGTGTTTCCTTGTTTGGTACTTTTCTTACTTCTCTTTTACATACCAAAACAATTAATCTTCGCCACTATTGCATGATAGCATGCTAATTGGTTTAACTTCTTTCTCTGAACTAGATTTAATACCTCATCTCTCACAATGCTACTTGAAAAGATTTCTAAAAACAAAATTAAGAGTTTCATTTGTACGCATTCTTATATATTCATTTGATGCATATAATTTGCTAAAAAATAATTAGACCATATAATTATAAGGGGCAGTTCATAATATATATAATTATATGTTTTTAAAATAAAAAGATGTAAGGGCCAGGTTAGGCTTGGTATTGTCCTGGTCTGGTCCTCAAAATTAGAGGGCATGCAAAATTTGTCCTAACCCAGCATTAGAGCTTTATGAAAAGTTAAAAGCACTTAATTTAAGGGCTTTTAAAGGGCAGAATTGGGCTCCCTTGTCAAAGGACTAAATTGGCATGCATAATTGCTACCATGACTTTTATCCCAAGTAAAAATAACATAGGCTTCATTTTCTCAGCACTGTGCTTTAACAGTTGGGAAGGGCGGCTTAGACCAACAGTAAAAGCTTACCGATAACATCCTGAAGCACACGGGTTCAAGTCACGAAAACAGCTTCTTCAAAATGAAGGTAAGGTTACGTACACATTGCCCTCCCCAAACCCCGCTATGCAGGAGCCTCGTGCACTAGACCGCCCTTTTTTTTTTTTTTGTGCTTTAGCAGTTGACATGGCGTTGACATGTAATGGCTATCTAATTCTCTCTGTCTAGAGGTTTCGACCCTTAAAAATAGGGTTTGTGGCTACTTTAGGTTTCAACTCATTAACAGGTCTTATTTTCTATTTTCATTGCTAGACAAGTTTAGTTTGGTTTTACACGGGCTATCTAACCTTGGACCAGGGCCTCTACCTAAGAATGTGTAGTTTTAAGAAATGGTTCTTAAGGTTATATTGTCTAGTGTCCAAAACTTCAACTAGCAACCTATATATTAATTCTATTAGCGGTTGTGGCAGATAGGCTTAACGCATTGTTATAAGGTTGAATAATATTCCTCTTTTAAGCAAAAATAAAATTAAAAAATTCAGAAACTATTATGACATAGACCTAATTCTCTTGTTGAAAAAAGGGTCTAAAAGTAGAAAGTTTTATATCGAGCCAGAAACGGAACAGCCTTTACAAAATAGTTTTAATTTCTAGTCTAATATGATTTTAGCATTGAATTAACTCATTTGCATCCCTACATTTTGTGCCCATGTGAATTGGAATTCCATTTCCAAAGATGCCCTTGTGACTTGTAGTTGTAACATACCAGGAGTTCGTCAAGTCCATCGGGTTTGTGTGCATGTAGGATATTTAGAAGCGCATTTGTTTTTACCTATTGCGGTCCTGCTCGCCTAGTGATTATTTGGGAGCCCGTAGGAACAATGAAGACCTTTTTCATGATTTGATCGGTCCCACCCCATGAAAACCGATACAGAAAGCAAACAAAACTGATGTGCACCGATCCTCTACAAAACCCCACATGAAAAGCCAAAAGCATATAAATAATGATTTGATTGTCAAATGAAAATGACAACATGCCTCTATCGTACCATGAGAGGGTCATGGGACGGCGGCTAAGTCTAATGGCGCCCTTCCTATTGAGAAAAGTGATTAAAGTGGTACTCGGCTTTTCCTTTTTGAAGTGTTGAATCTTTTTGATGCCAGGGAAATCATTTGGAGAAAATTCTTATTTTATAGGGGCCCACCAAGACACTTAAGTAGATGAAATTTTCATGATCTGATGTTGCGACCATCAATGTGGGCAGCACATTTCAGTGGTTATATAGGGTTTTTTTTTTGTTGAAAGGTTATATAGGGTTTTTCAGTGTCTCCTTTTCTTGGAGAAAAATAATATATATATATGTGCTTATATCAACTATGGTTGCTTGCTTGGATTTAGTGGTTAATAGAAACTTTATTGATTTGTGATTGCTATACACACGATGATAGCATCCTTTACATCGTTGATTATGTTTAAGCTTGTAGATTTGTTTTAAAGAAATAATGTTGCATTTTCAATATGAGATAATCTATACATATGTAATCAATTATATATATATTTTTACTAAAATTTTAATGATATGTTTTAATATTGATCATATGGACTATACTAATCACATATCCAACTTGCCCCATAACATTCATCTTTACCCATATCTTGCCCCATCCTGCCTCGAATTTGACTCAAATGACACTCAATCTGATCAACTCAATTTCAAACACGTCTCTAATAGGAAAAATATTCATCTTTACTAATAACTTGCCTCACCATGACTAAACCCAACTCAGGTGAAAGTCAAGAACCTTACAACGCACCTAGAATTTGACCAACTCTTTTTCAAACAAATTTCTAATAGAAACACATCATAATTGAAATTTCTTATAATTTTTTCCATCTCAATATACTTTATCCAGAAACATAATATTTCAATTCATTGTAAAATTTTATATTAATTATATTGCTTGTGCTAACAGTGGGCATGTTTTTCTATCCAAGCAAATGATAATTATTGATTTAGAGGATGAGAGGCGCCTATATAGATAAAGCCTTGGCCAAAGTTTAATTTAATCAAGTAGGTTTAGAATTTATTTTAGTGTCAAGGAGTGTAGTTGTTTTGTCAATACATATTTAACATTGTTAAATGCAAGAATATGATGGTGAGACTAGTGTAAAATTGATATAAATGTAAATTTGGTTTCTTATAAGGGTATAATAGCTTTTTTCTGGAAAAAAATTTATAAGAATATAGTAAGTTGGATGTGATTGAAGTTAGGGACATACATATAGTTAAATGGGTGTGGTTGCACCTATGAGACTTAGGAAAGCCCTTGAAATAGGATATTAAAAAATTAATTTTATTTAATTTGTAGACTTTGACCACAGCCTACACCACTCAAAAAAAAATTTGGTGTCCACCAATGATAAAAGTACATTAAGATTAATTTATTTAATTACTTGAGTATGGCTAATGGAACTCGTACATGACAGTTGTGCCGAAATTTCCACCCGTGACTTTCCTTTAGGTGCACACTTAGTTGTGGACGGCCAGGATTGTAAATTATGTGCCATTCATGATGACCCATTTGGTGAAACAGCGCTTAAGAAAAATTACACCAGAACCTAATTTCTTTTGTTTCCGGCGATTACCCAGTGGTTTTTTGGTAGTTGTCTAATAGAAATTCTGATATTTTATCAAATTGATGAAACTTTGACGTCCGTTGAAACACTCTGTGGTCCCATCTTCTGGTGCAAGGGAATATCGGCCAGCTGGTCATTTTGCTTGTCTATTTAAGGAAAGGAAAGAAGGGCGACCTCCATTGTTAATTGCTTGCTGCTCACGGTGCATCCATACTCTTTGCTGCGGGCTCATCACATCTCCTCGGCGTGTCCTCTGTCCTGCTGCTCACGGTACATCCATACTCTTTGCTGCGGGCTCATCACATCTCCTCGGCGTGTCCTCTGTCCTGATAAGCTTCCGCAGGCATCACTCTCTTCCCTAGCCTGCTCATCACTTCACCAATGGCAGTGGAGTGATGATGAGTGAGAACTGAGAACGAAAGATGATATGGAGAAGGGGTAGAGAGTCAGAACGAGAGAGAGGGAAACTCTCTCTCTCTCTCTCTCTCTCTCTCTCTCTCTCTCTCTCTCTCTCTCTCTCTCTCTCTCTCTCTCTCTCTCCAACCTTCCAGGCCTCTCTCTCTTTCTCACTCTCCAAACCCAAGTCTCTATTTGTATGAATTTAACCAAACAAACATGCTCTAACCGCTGACAGTGTTTTGTGTATTTAATTTTGTTGCAGTGAAAAAACGAATCAAATGGATTATATTGCTTTTGCTTTTGCATTAGTGGGTAAGTATTTGATTCGTCTTTGATTTTCTTCTTTTTTTTTTTCATTCACTCATTCTTTTTTAAATTTTCAAGGGATAATTTTATTAATCTTCTTAAGTCTTTGTTACATCTCTGGAACAGGAAATGTATTCCAAGTTTTGGCAACCATGAGACCCATGTATGCGTACAACATTAAATATACTACATCGGTCTCGCTCTTTCTTTTTCTTGTGTTTTATCTCTTGAATATACTTTTGAGTGTTTGACATGTATAGGGTTACCAACGAAACGTGGGATCAGCTGCCCATGAGTCATTTAGTCAACCTCATGTATTTCGTTTCATCGGCATGGTAAGTTTGTAGGTCATGAAATTAATTTAGTTGCAATTTGTAAGTATACAAAAAAATGATAATATGCCGGACTCACCTGTTTCCGACCTTCATAGGTATGCCCATACGGTACGGTTTAGTTCCATCACAATCTCATCCAGTAACGAGTATTTGTTTCAGCATGGTCATATTTTCATCACTAACACCATCAATGTTTGTCAATTAGGAATGATAATTAGTAATCTTTTGTATGTTATCATATAGGCATAATCAATCAATCGGATGGTGGATCCTACTCCTATTGAAATGAAATTTTTGCATATATCACTAAAGGTGATGATATTAATTCTGAACATTCCCGATTGTAATCATATGGGCCATACAATGAATTTTTGAAGACCTGTACGTTAGTTTATAATAGAGGTTTTTAAATATGTCTAACCTATAAAAAGATGGCGGGCCATAAAATAATTTGGTAGGCTAGTGGGCCATCTCTTTTACCAATCTAAATCTAATCTATTTACATAGCTCTAAATCTTCAATCAAATCTAATCAAAATCAATCTCCTTGACAGATTCTTAATTAACATGGTATAAAAAAAAGAATCTCCTCGTGAAATAAAATAAAGAAAAAAAAATCAAGAAGTAGTGCTATTTGAAAAATAAGAAATGATATGAAAACGATGAATATATGCATCAATATATACTCACTAAAGAAATCCATTGAACTCAAACAAAAAGGAAAAAAGATATAAAATAAAAAAAAAGGCAGATGTGAATTTTGAATTACCTGTATAAATGTCTTTGAGAACTAATGCAAACTACTTAAGTGTTGAATAATGAAAAAGAGTGTTAAAGGAAAAAGAAGATAATAAGCAGTGTGGACTGCAAAGAAGTAGACGTATTTAGAAGCCAAGAAAGAAATAAGCCAAGAAAAAAAAAGGGAGAAAAAAAGAGGAGATGTATTGCCATACGATTTAAATCTTGTCCAGAATAACTTGATTTTGAAGATATGAAAAAGACAAATCTACCCCATTTACCTAGTATAGAAAGAATACTAAACAATTAATACTAACCATCGAAAGAATCTAAAAAGCCTTATCCCTAGGCTGTTCTTTTACAAGAATTTATACCAAGAATTTGAGCAGTTGAGGATTTGGGGATATAATGTGACATCTTGCCGCCGAACATTTGCAAATGCCATATTCATGCTAGAATTTCTAAATTCCACCACTTGAAAGGTCTCAAGCAACCCTTGAGAATTTCAAAATTCCTAACTTCCTTCACCTTTTGTTTGAATTCCTGGATGCTCCCTTCTTGGATACTCAAGTATAGGGGAGCATTCATGAATTCAACTATACCTGGAAATTTTAGAATTCCCTAGATATGAATTCTATGAATTCTAGCAAAAAAAAAAAAAAAAAAGGCCCCTTAAAGCAAGAATTTCAAAAAAGTGAAGAGGGACAATTCCTTCTCGCCCTTTACTAGTTCCGTCCTTGGATATGGTTGACGGGCATAAACCATTTAAGTAGATTTGTTGGCTGGCTATGATCTCCACACATCAAAACTCATTTAAATGATATTTTGGGTTTTGGCCCATTGAGTAGTTCATTTTATGTGGGTCAATCCAAGTTTGTGTTAAGCCTGATGGAACTCAAATTATATCTATATAAGAAATAGGGAGGTATTCTTCACAGCAAGCTACATCAGCTCTTTCAAATCTCATCGCACCACACTAGAAAACGCAAAGAAGCCGCTTGGTATTCCAAAATGATTCTTGGGATGCCACATCAAATCTCGTTTTAGAATTTCATGGCTATTCTAGAGGTGTCAAACGAGTCGGGTGGGGGCAATGCTGGTGGTTCGGGTATTGCACCCTCAACCCAACCTATTTTCAAAACGGATTGGGATTCTTCAATAGGTTGGGTTGACCACCCTCAACCTGCATTATGTTATGAGTCGGTTAAGGTCAGCCCTATGGGTCAGTTAAGGTCAGCCAAACTAACCACTTCACTTGAATACTGCGGTTCTCCCTACATAATAGAAAGAACAAGACATCAAAAGAAACTACATAATAGATGCGCCAAGCACAATCTATTACACGCTATTCATATACTCAACCCAAAGTTAAAGGATTTAAATTGTTTTGCATTTATTTTCTTTTCTTTTTTCCACTCCATATGTCTTTTGTCCTTGCAACTCATTGCACAAGATCCTACCCTTTATCTCATGATCTAAATTGTGGAGTCCAAAAAAATAAATAAATCGTATCCTATATTATTTCTAATCATTCCTTAAGAAATTAAATATAAATATAAAAGACTATATACGGGTCATGTGGGTTAGGTGCGTCAGCCCTAACCCGTCCCATTTTTGTGCGGGTTAGAAGAACCGAAATCGTGGCCAAACCGTATTTTATGCCGGTCGGGTTATGCAGGTCTTAGATAGGTTGGGCCTCATTTTCCCACCTCTTGGCTATTCTCTCTTAAAATCTCTTTCGAGAATTAAAATCAATTAAGAATCAATTATTATGTTTCTAATCTTTGTTTTATGCATAGTTTCCTCATTGACTTTTTAATACACTTTTCCCTTTTTAAAAAGTACCACGTGATAAAGACATGTTTAAAAATTCTCTATCATCCTGACATCTGACCACATCATCCACCTTTAATACCCTATTATTAAAAATGACTTACTAAGTTGATTGGAGTACAAAAAGATATTCATGGATCATGACCCACTTTACATATCCCATCACCGATCATAGATCCTGGAGATGTTTTTCATGCTTTGTTAGATTATTAAACCTATTTGTTTCTTTTACATCTTTGCTTAGGAATTATATGAAAAATTGAAATAAGTGGAAATTATAAATTCACATTTTATTTATAGTTTGTGTAAGATTGCTAATTTATTCCTATATATTTTAATGTATAAAACGTAAGAATGATAAAAGGCATAGTTGGTTGTTTATGTTTATTTTTTTTCAATAATATGTATCAAGATTTTTGTATATTTTTACTTTTGGGCCCGAGCTTAATTATCACATGCTTTTGTTGCTGGTATAGCATTAATAGACAAGAAGTGGTTGGTAAGAAGGATTGATCCCTACATGTGTGGGCTATCCTTCCCACTTGATGGGCTTTCCCTTGCCAATTGTGTGGGGCATTCCTTCAGGTTTCCTCCTCTGACTGGTGTAAGCACTCTTGGGGGCTAGCCCTCCAAAATGGGGTAAAAAAAAAAAAAAGCCTTAATATTTGAAAAAGATTGAGCTCGAGGCCAAGCTGCTACATGTCAGATTTGATCAGGTTTAGTTAACTAGAGTGGCCAACATTAGATGTGGCTTATCCGAATAGTATTTGGTTGACCCACTTCAGGTGTAGGTTGGATTATATATATGGGTTGAAGACATGTGCCTTCAACATATGGATTCCCTTACCAATTCGTTTTGACAAACTTTAGTGGTTTGCTACTCTTGCAAATGACATCATTTTGAGGTCTTTACTTGTTTGTTTTAAAGGCCTTTGAGATATTAATCCCATGATATCATAAGACTTGGCCATGATATCATGTCCTCTATGCTACATCTTAGGGGAAATTTTTATTGTATAATAAAACCAAAAAATTGGTGGTCTTATGTGTATTTAATTTTTTTCAATATTTTAATTTCCATATTTTATAATAAAAATGAAATCTTGCTGATGGAGGAAGGTGTATGGTATAGAAGTTGATAAGTCCAATGATACATCATGAGATTTGGGGCAAAAAAGAAAAAGAAATTGTCTTTGTATTGTTTGGGGTTGTGTTTCTTTGCAGGCCTTTCTCCTCCTCTCTAGTACATATTGCCTTTTAAGAAAAATAAATAAATAAATGCAAATTCTCTATAAAAACCATATTCAAACTTTTCTTGTCTTTTCCCATAAATAAGTGCAAATCAACCCAAATCCACCACACACGCTCCTAAATGGCATAAGTTAAAGCTATTGGGGGGTTTGATAAAAAGATATTTTCAAAGATTATGTGATATTTTATATTTAGATTATGATATAATCTACTTACCTAAAAATTAGGTGTTTGGCTAACTTATAATGTTTAATACAATATCTTACTTTCTATTAAACATTGCAAGATTTTTTTCTTATCTACGTCCATTGAGGAGCAAATATCTAGGAAATGGAATCTTTCAAAATACTACCAAACAACATCATTAATACAAATTATAATATGATACTTTTTTGTTCTGTAATAATAAAATCTTACACTACATAGTAGCCGTTATTTTGATCTATGATTCGCATTGAAGTACATAAAGGTATTCATAGATCATGATCCACTTTAAATATCTCATCACTGATCTTAGATCTTGGAGATGTTTTTCATGCTTTGTTAGATTATTATCTCATCACCGATCTTAGATCTTGGAGATGTTTTTCATGCTTTGTTAGATTATTACCTTATTGTTTTTTTTTACTTTGCTGAGAAATTATATGAAAAATTGAAATAAATTGAAATTATAAATTCAAATTTTATTTATTGATTGTGTAAGTGTGCTAATTTATTCCTATATATTTTAATATATAAAACGTAAGAATGATAATAGGCATAGTTGGTTGTTTAGATTTACTTTTTTTCAATAATATGTATCAAGATTTCTATTATGTTTACTTTTGGGCCCGGGCTTAGCACATGGGTTCGTTGCTAGTATAGCCTTAATAGACAATAAGGGGTTGCTAAAGAGGGTTGATCCCCACATGTGTGGGCTATCCTTCCCGTTTTGTGGGCTTTCCCTTTCCACTTGTGTGGTCTCTCCTTTTCGGATTTCCTCCTCCGACTTGTGTGGGCATTCTTGGGCCTCAGCACTCTAAGATGGGGTAAAAAAAGCCCTAATATTTGAAATGGATTGAGCTCGAGACCAAGCTACTCCATGTCAGATTTGATCGGGTTTAATTAAATAGCATGGCCAACAATAGATGTGGCTTATCCGAATAGGATTGGGTTGACCCACATGGGGTATGGGTTGGATTATAGAAATGGGTGGAAGACAGTTGTGCCTGCAACATATGGATGCCCTCTACCGATTCATTTTAACAAACTTCAGTGGTTTGCTACGCTTCCTAATGACATCGTTTTGAGGTCTTTACTTGTTTGTTTTAAGGGCTTTAGAGACATTAAACTTCTTTAAACCGATTTTCTCAATTTTTTATAGCATAAATTAAAAAAAATGTCACTAGAGTCTCTCAACTTTGGTCAACATTTTTTGTAAGACTTTTTTTTGCCTCAAATCCCATAATATCATTAGACATTTCCTTAGGGAAATTTTTATTGAATGATAGAACCAAAGAAATGGTTGTCATATGTGTACTCATTTTTTCACAAGATTTCAGTTTCCATATTTTATAAAACAAATGAAATCTTGATGATGGTGGTAAGTGTATGTGCCTCTGTATTTTTTCAGGGTTGTGTTTCTTTGCCGGCCCTTCTCCTCTACATTTTGCCTTTGAAAAATAAATAAATAAATGCAAATTCTCTATAAAACAATCTTCAGATTTTTCTCATCTTTTCCAATAAATGGGTGCAAATCAACCCAATTCCACCGGACACACTACCAAATGACATTAGTTAAAACTATATATTTTTCTGAAAGCTAGCCAAAACTATTTTTTGGGAAAAGAAGAAAGAATAAATTGACAACACAAAAGAAGCGTTAAGCATAATTAGATATAATTGATTGAGACATTAGCTATATAAATATTATAAGCCATTGTTAGAGTTAATAACAATAAATTTAGATAATATATATATTGCATTTGAAGATCTAAAGTTAAGGGCTAGGTTCATTTGACTTGTAAATAGCCCTAAACCATATCAAAATCCATGTGGATGGAAGTTATTTGACCCTTTTAAAAGATGAGTTTGATACAAGGTTGCCTTCAACTTACAAATGCCATTGTTAAGCCAAGCTCTTCTTATGCGATCTTTAGTTCAATAAAGGAAGATTCTCCATAAAGCCTTCGATTCAGGTTCTTCATTACTGTATTTTATTTTATTTTACTTCCATTTACAGGCCCAAGTCAATTTAATATATTCACACACACAGGACACAACACCAACCCTAATTGGACACAGTCACATTCATGAAATTTATCCGTTGAAGGTTCACTACTATATGTTTATTATGAAAATACAACTGAGTTTTTATTTGCCCCTTTAATATAACATGAAAATGTTTGTAATCATATCCAAATGGCTATACTTGTAGCGATTCTTCGGATAGATGTAACTACTTTTTTTTGACCCTACCTGCCCATTTTCTAACATTTTACCATATCAATAAAGATATTAGAATTTCATCGCAATAAAAATAAAATTTAGTGTCAGATCATATTATCAATGTAACCTCAGTGAAACTTATGTCAATCTTAATAAATAGTTATGTGTGTTATTTGATGCTTATATTTTATAAATATTGTTGTTATATTTGTCAAATATTCTGAATACCACCAGGTTATGAATGCTATGAGTTTTTTTGTTTGGTAAAATAGTTTTTAGTAGAAGTTACTTGCTTAAATCTCAATTGTTCGAAAAAAATTATTATTATTATTATTTTGCAATTTTCATAAGTAGATTGAAGTTTCACTCAAGTCATATTGAGATCCAATGTAATTTATGCATTTATCTTTAAATTGTGGTTGAATAGGTATGGCATGCCATGGATAAAGAACAATACTGGATTTGCAGTATTGAATTTATCCTGTGCATCCATTGAAATTTCATATTTGATGAAAGGATATGGAGAAGTGAACAACAGAAGGGGGAAAAGAATGATTATATTCTTACCCTTACTTGTTGTCCTAATTTGTATGCCTGTTTACCTCTGGGGCATCTCCACGCTGATTGGTTCTTGGGAAGAAGCTAGTGGAGCGCTTTGCACCATCTTGGCTATTTCAACTTGCTTCTTTGCCGCAAAGGATGTGGTGAGAAAACCTTTCTTTTTCATAACTTTCAATTTATTATTTGTATAGATGTGACCCCCTCGATGTGAGCCCCTCAATTTATTCTTCATAGTTATTTTGAAAATAAAAAATTAATATTAATTCAGCAGCTAATATTCTTTAGCTCATGCTAGCTCTGTATGGCTGGATAAGTGGTTCCTAGTCATCCATGATGAATTTTCTTTTCCTTTTGCTTTTATTGTTAGTTGAAATGGAAATCCTGCTGAGTAACTATTGACATATGTTAGTTGTCAATCTTTGCCCCCTATGGGAGAGATTCTTGGCTCCACCACTATTGGCCCAGCCCGATAGACTAAATGGTGAGCCTAGGCCTCACCATTGCTAGATGGTCTGGCTCAGGCCAAGTGGGGCATACACGGGGCTTTGGCTTGTGTATCTAAAGATGGGCAGAACCTTGATATTCTTCAATCTGGCCCAGCTCGGGCCTTGAGCAGCTCTGACTGGGTGGAGCAACCATTATGTGAGATGACAAAGGCTAAGACAGGAGAAAAATGTGCTCAATGGTAAACACTAGTCACAGGTTCCTAGTCGGGATGCTATGAAAAGTTTGGACACCCAAATAAATTTGTGAGGTCGCTATTGGGCTTACAAATCACACGTTATAAATGTTGCATGCTAATTTGGTCCTTTTTCATTCCAGTAAGAGGCCTTCGAATTGGGCCCCTATAGAGCAAGATTGTGTAAAAAATATATTAGTAAGATAACACAAAGTGCATCATATATCTTATATGTGCTAAATGTAACATTAGGCACATATAAGACGGGACAACCGTGACGTTGTTTAAACTTTTAATAAAGGGGCTCCTTAGATGCTCGTGAACCTTTTTCAGACCCAACTATATCTCCAGAATTTGGTCTACCCGTTTTTTGTATCGTGTGGTTGGGGATAATATTTTCATACTCAAGTTCAGGAAAGCATGTTAAGCTGGAAGCTTAGACAATAAAAATGTGCCACATCTGCCAAGCCTTCATTTCAGAAAATTTTCTAATCTATCTAAAATGGATGGGCTTATTTTATTGATTTGAATCTTGATTTTCTGTTATTCACATAAAGTCTTACAAATATAGAGGCCTTTCCAACGTCTATAACTACTTCAAATTGTTATAAAAATGCAGACGCATAAAATTTTTCTGGCCATGAGTTCATTTGCGTGGGTGGTGTATGGAGTCAGAACGCATGATGGATATACAATTGTAAGTATTTTCTATCTTTTTACTTCTTTAGGTGATAGAGTAAGTTGAATTATTTACAAGTATGGGAAACATAATATATTCATCGTCATCGTTACTATCACCATCAAATGTCACATAGATTAGAGTATAAACATTAATCATGGTAATGACTAACTAATAGATTCTTCAAAAAATTATCATCTCACAGAATGTAAGTATGGAAAATTCACTCTAGTTTTTACTATTGATCACAAACCCGGATATAAAAGGAGGAGGGCTGCATTAGTGAGGTTAACAGTCAGCGTAACTTTGTCACGGCCCAAACATCTTTTCTCTATGTGTTATTTGTTCATCTTCTCAATGGCAAGGAGTGAGTTTGCATTGGGAGGTCCTGCCTAGCAATGTTAATAAATTTGTGTATTTTTTTCATTTTTCTCCTTCTTGCTGAGAGACTAATCCTTGGATCCCCCTATGGACGAGCATGTTATCTCCCCACAAATTGACTATTGTTTCCACCCATTTGCTTCCCAGCCTCTTGGCTGGGTATAAAACAACTGTCTACTTTAATTTTTTTTTTCTTTGTAGAGAAAATTTCAATTAATACTAATTGAATATTTTGGTTTTATTAACATAGAACACAACAACCCCATTTGGGTCTATCAAAAAACGACTAAACTACTTTTCCATTTTGATTGAGATAATATCATAAGTTGTTAATGGTTTCTTATGAAATTTTTAGTTGTTCGGTGGTGTTATTAAGAAACCAACATTTAACAAGACAATAATAATATTAAGGCTGTTTGGTGGCCCAATTTGGGTTGGATTAAAAAAAAATGGGGGACGGTTTCAGTTTTTTTTAAGCTACCAACTATTTCGTTTGGATTATGTCCCTGTGGCTCTGGTCGGGTCCATTGTGTACTTTTGATCCTAAACATTGATTTAGTTACGGCCAATATGGACAAATTACTGGTAATATATATAATGTGGATCGATTTCTTGTTGCAGGTGCCAAATGTAATTGGCTTCGTTTTAGCTATTTGGCGAATTGCTTTCCCGGGATGGTTTTCTGGATTGGAGGGCCCAGCATGTGGGCTTCCGTTGCAAACTACTTTGAATCACATGCTTCTTCACAATTGCAAACTAATTTGAATTTGATTGTATAACCCTCATATTTTTCTTTCCTCCGTAGGATGGATATTAATAGGTTTAAGATTGATGTCTTTCCTCTTTAGCATGGATTTTAATTGGTTTAGTATGATGAAATTGATTTTGCTTGTTTTTCTCTAATGTTATTTGTTTCTTAATTTAAAGGGGCAAATAGTTTACTAGTCCGGTTCACCTGTCGCACTTGACCTAGACGTGGTCATCCAAAGCCCACTTGTCTTTATCATTGGAAAAGATTTGAAATGGATGGGGAGCGAAATTACGTGGGTTTTAGAGGTTGCCTATCATGATCGGTCACCCAAAGTAAGCCTACATCAAGTGTAACAGGTGATCTGGGCCTACAAGCGTTCAGGTGATCTGGACTCAGATGCTTGGTTTCCTCAAAGTATGCTATATGTATCTACTCGTCTAATCGTATTCAATCCATCATTTTTGGTCAGCAAGTGTCGTCTTGACTTATCCCAAAAAAAAAAAAAAACACCTAAAATCCGTGCTTCACTGCATGTCCTTACTGCAAAGGCTGCAGGACCATTAAAGGACATATTTGAAACGCAAGAGACTCAAAAGAAGCCATTATTGAATTATTAACTTATTCAACAAAGTTAACAATAACTCTTTACCTTAGTGGCACGGAGTGTCGATTCTTATTAGGAGGTTTTCAGTTTAACCATTACCTCCCTCCTCTTTATGACTTTTATGATTTTATTTATTACCTCATATCTGCAAGTTATGTTCACGCATGTGAGTCTCCACTCAGGGCCGGTGTTACATGGGGTTCAATGATGTCACTCGACACCACTTAAATTTGAAAAAAAAAATTCCTACGCATAATTTTTGTATAATTTTATTAATTTTGAGAGATTTTCTGAAATTGAGCCCAATGAAAATTTCAAAAATACTAAAAATAGGGTTCATTTTGAAAATGTTTCTATATATCATTTGACATTTGATAATGGTATTAAATGACCCCACTGACCTAGATTCCTGGCTGCGCCACTGTCTCCACTACCTTGTATGTGTGAGTGGTGTGTGTCTCTCACATGTGCGGCTTTTCATTATAAGACATGTGTGAATTGTGTTTCTCTTGCAAGTGCGGCTTTCCATTATATGACATGTGCATTATAGGATATGTGAATTGTGTGTCCCTTGCATGTACAAGTTTACATTACCTTGCATCGCATGTGTGAGTAGTGTGTCCCTCACTTGTGTGGGTTTTCATTATCCTACATGTGTGAGTTGTGTGTCCCTTCTATGTGTGCATTTTTGTTACTTTGCATGTGTGAGTTTCCATTACCTTTCATGTGCAACTTATTTGGCAAAGTTACAAACCAGTGTTATACATTATATATATATATATATATTTTTGGGTGTTGGGTGTCAAATCCCTTCTATTCTTTTTTATTTTTTTATTTTTAATTTAGACCAACTGGTAGATGTCCTATTGTTGTGCACCATTGCAAGTAGTGGGATTTCATTTATGTACTTTTCCCTTTATATTATCAAAGCCTGGTTCCAACTATTTACCATCAATTCATGATTTATATTTCTCCAATTTAGTCAATTTACGATCTAATCTTATTACAGGTTGCACTTTTTTTTTATTCATCCCTATGCAAAACCACCCCACCCACCCCCTCCATGGCCCACCCCGCAACACACCCACTCCCGCCCCCCCACCCACCCAACACAACAACCTACCATTGTGTTTTTTAAATTTTATAAAAACACAAAAAAACTTGGTCCTCTTTTGTAGAAATAGAAAAGTTATATGGAAGATGGGTAAGGTAGCATTTTGTTTTACAAATTTGCTTCTCAAATTTATTTCCTACTTTACGAAGAAGAGTGAGTTTCAGAAAATTTAAAGTCACCTTTTGTTTTCTTTCTTTTTTTATTTTATTTTTATTGTATCCGTGCTATAGGGGGCTAGGCCCCCCTCCAGAGCTTAGTAAACATTGGTTTGGCGAGGTTGTATAGCCATCAGGCAATAGAAGTGGAGAAATCTAGGGTTTGGTTACACGACCGACTGATGAGGGAAAGGTGACTCTAGGGTTGAGTCCTGGGCAGTCAGGTGAGAACGATTGCCAGTGAGGTAAGAGGCCTTTCTTTTAAGTTATTTTTCATGTGCTCTCTTAGAATTTGCATGTAACAACGTTTCATATCCTTGATAAGGCATCCCATATTTAAGGATTTTTCAAGCGAAGTAGAGTTTCATTTACCAAAAAAAAAAAAGAGAAAGAAATAGAGTTTCATAAGGCTCTTTTGTGGGATTAATAAGGAAAATAAGGCTCTCATTTCTGGGTTAGAAGCTCAGGTACCTCCCTTTTCTTCTCGCGTGTGCAGGCTACTTTCCCACTTGTGTGGGCTCTCTTCTCCTGTGTGGTAGGCTTTCTCACCGGGTGTTAGCGGCTCTCTCCTAGGTCCCTGCCCCCTTGGATGGGTTAGAAAAGAAAAAAGAGAGGAAAATAAGGCTGTAATGCGGATCCACTAAAGGATTGATCTCTTGAGTGGGTCCTATTAGAAATAATCAAAATTTTGCAAATTTAATGTCACATTCTGAATGCAAGATTTAACTCAATATAATTTTGTTTAGATGAAATATCTAAACTATTTATAATACTTTATTTGATGTTTTAAACGCACTTGATGTAAAGATCGCTCATTTGAGTGCAATTCGTAGGGACTATATACTACAAGGGAAGGCGGGCCCACTAGTAGAATTCTTTTGTGATTCATTTTTCTCTTCCTTTTTTCCTATCTATGCTATGTAAATAACATTGGGAGCCTTGAAATCATTAATAGGCCACAAATCCAATTCAGAATATTAAATATATTGAAACTAATTCCACAGCCTTTATATTATATATTTTTTTACTTTATATAAATCAACATATATATTAAAAAGAAAAAAGAAAATGTGAAGAAATTGAAGATTAAATAAGCTAACTACAATTCTATTTTAAATTGCAAACACCTTTATGCACTTTTATTTTCTATAAATGTCCTAACATAATAAAAGAAATCAACTTTACCTTGGTATGTTTGTGTACACACCCTCTATGTGGAAAGAAGAAGTTGCTCCATCAGCAAATTCCAGGGAAATGAATTCCATGGGAAAAGAATTCCGTGAAAGTATAAAAGTTCATGTTTGGTGTAAATGTCTTTTCCCTGGTGAATTGATGATAATATTGTTTGGTGCAAAGCGGATTACTTGGTGAAAATTAGTTTTCCTTGTTTGGTACAACAATTTTCTATGAAAAAGGTTGGTTTTTAATAACTTGCAAATTATAAGGATGGAGACGATTCTAATATTAATTCAAATTAAATAATATCAATAAACCATTGGTTGAATGACTAAAAAAAGAAACATTGGGGACAACTATCAAATAAAAATTAATGGCAAATATCAAATATCTTAAAGCAGACAGTATTAGAAATCTAAACATGAAACATGATAATGTCACATGTGTATATATATATGGAAAATAATCCTATGAGAATTAATTCTCATCACTATTCTGTAAGAAGTCTAGGTGGGGTCCATCTAGCATCGAAATCAAATCTTGCAATACATAGGGACCTCTTGATAGTCACACGCCTAAGTTTTGATTAAATTTGAATTTACTGAACCATTGGATTGATTATGCACCAATCTGAATAGACTAGATTTGTGGGCCACGGATGAAAGGGTTAAGGACATGTGATTGGAGCCAAACTTGATATTTAGAGTAGTCCTACATAGATTTTTTTCATCCCCCTGGTCCCATCTCCAAATGGGACTCACGAGAGGGCCTTAGAAAAAGTTATTATGGTAGGTGTGTCAGTGCAGTTCTCATAAGATTAAAGTCAAATATATATATATATATATTGGGGTGCAATCAAAATAGAGGGGTGAGATTGGAGGTGGAGGTGGTGGTGGGTGTTGTTTTAGTACAAAAAGGGGGTAGAAGGGTGTGTGGAGGGAGTAACAAAGAAATAAAGGGATGTTGAAATAAGAAGAGAGGGGACGAACAATGTAGTAGAGGTAGGGAGAGAAGCTCGGGTTGCAGGGATTTAAAATGTAAAATAGGACAGTAAATCAGATTATGATGAAGGGTGAACTTTTCTGTGAAAATGAAAGTCCTATGGCCCCCAAAGGAATTCCGTTTTCTACTTTTTAAGGAAAAGTCTAATGTGGCAAAAAATTGGTTATGAGGAATTGTGTTGCCCCAAACAAATTAAAAATGGGTTTTCCACATAATTATGCACAAATGGGTTATACAAACGTGCCCCAAAATATACTTATGACATTGTTACTGTAATTTCTCATTGTAACTATTGTTACTTGCAAGGGTAAAACATTAAACTCAACTACGAATAACATCAAATAGTATAAGTTATAGTTTCAAGGGAAATAAGATGGAAGTAAGAAGTTAGTTATGGAAATGAGTTTTGAATGAACTTGGTATAAATAATAATAATAATAATAAAACCAAATCAGGCACAAAACAAACGACTAGGAAAATAATACGTATATCTATGACTTATCTTAGTGAAACAGTATAACCATCGGGTAAGATAATTAAAAGATTGATGAATGGTGTTTGCACTCCTTGCTCAGATTTTAGGATTTGCATCGTCTGAAATTTCCTGAATATATGGAAAGTATAAAATATCAAATAGCAAAAGGGTCCTTATAAAATATCAAATAGCACAAGGGTCCTTTCTCCTTGAAGTTGAGCATGTCATATTGGAGGCACATCCTACATGGGCGAAACTGATTATGTGACCCATCGATTTTGGTTTAAAAAGGGAAGCATATCATCCTTGGTGCGGCCACACGGTAGGTTAAATATTCTACAATAACAAAGAAAGGGGCGGTAATGGATCCCAAATCACCAACTGTTCGTACTGTGCCATGGTCCAGATTACCGTGTCTAAGCCCCCTATGCCATATCACACGACACACGATGAATATGTGCTTCAACGCCGACTGTAAATTTTATATCATAGGAGGTCTACAAAGAGAATGTCACGCCCTGATCCTTAAATCATGAGGCATGATAGATCTACAATCATTAAAACTTAAAAAAAAAGGGTCAAAGTTTTTTTAAAAAATCTCAATTGAAATGCAAACTTAATAAAACTCAAACTAAAACAATGACTTACATGACGGTCTCAAAATAGTAAATAAATTGCTAAATCAGTCCATTAATTTCTAATGACAACGTTTCTGCATCTCATCACAATCCCAACCCCCACAAGCAAGCTAGGTCTCATCGGTATTCGTCTCAAACCCAAAATATGGGGAAAAACCAAGGTGTAAGTAAACTCAACAGGTAACCAAACTAGGAAACCGTGTCAAACGGTTAACATTCAATTAATAGCAAAGTTGACTAGAATTCAAGGCATGGAATTCTAAGCAAGATCAAAGCATTAAGTGAGACTGAATTAAAATCAATAATTAGAGCGGAGATAGCAAACAAATTAAAATGTTGCAAGGTCCAGATTTAGCACAATTGCAAAGCTATGCAAGATCGAAGCAATGATAAAATAAATTCGAATATCTTGAATCACATATTAGCTACGATTTGACAAGGTTCTAATTCTTGCAAAATTACAGGGTCATGTATGATTTTCCAGAAAAAATTAAATAAAGCATATCACAATTTATGATCAACATTCTAACCCAAACTTAAGATAAGGCATCCCTATGATAAACAAAGTAACAGAGTGTGTTAACCAGAATTAAGCTTGCACCAAACACAAGGTACCCACCAGGTACAAGCCATTTCATATCCATACAGAAAGTTGGCATGAAGCCTGAGATATCGATAATCTTCACAAAACAAAGTGGGTCTAGCTGAGTCAAGAAATATCATACAAAGGGGTCCCAATGCTAATATCATATTTAGAGGGCCAAAAACCGCACGTGAGCATACCCATGGTGCATTGCCCATACATTAGAGAATGACTTTGAGATCAATGGTGTACAAGTAACAAATTCAAAATATTCACAATTTACAATGCACAAAAATGGCTAAGGTTGGGATCACAAATTAAATCATATGTTACCAAGTTTTCCAAGAATTCCAACATTTGCAATCTAATGACAAATGACCTCCAAACATAATTCACAAAAGAAAACATTTTTATGACATGATGGTGTCAATGGAAACATTATAAGTGTAGCAGTTATCATAAATTATAATAAATCAAAGGTAGCAATTATCCTCGAGATTCTAAGATTATTTCAATAAAATCACAATTTTCACGATTGAAGGCATGGTCGAGGCAAGAAACATGAAAACTCAAGTACTAAGGTAATATAGAGACTACTTGCCTCTTTTGATGCCCCAACCTTAGATCAATGGTAGATGATGAAAGTGACTAACCCGATGATGATGATTTACACATGGGTTAGTAGATGGGTCTAGGAAATGGGTTCATGAATGCGCCATTGGGCTTGGGTCATAATCATGCGAGATTAATTTGGGCTAAGGTATGGTCACAAAGTGATGGGTAGGCACATGCTTGATTGGACCCAATTTATTTAACATGCAAGTGGGCCTAAAAGTAATTGGAGTCATACATGCATATTGGTTAATGGATTGGACTCAGATCAATGAATGGTGTGGGAAAAATCAGTGGGTAGGCTTAGGTGCTTTCGGGGTGGGCCTAAAAGTAATTGGAGTCATACATGCATATTAGTTAATGGATTGGACTTAGATCAATGAATGGTGTGGGAAAAATCAGTGGGTAGGCTTAGGTGCTTTCAGGTGTCGTACCTTAGATGGGCCAGATCCAAGGGTTGAGTTGATCAATATAGGTGGACCGGGCTTGGGTCAATAAATGGGACAAAGGAATAATAATACTAATAACAATGGAATTCATAAGTGAGTGGGCTAAGTAGTTGATTGAAACAAATACAGCAAATGGCTCAATTGTCACTGGGCTACATGGGCATTGGGTTTAATGGGTATGCATATGAACCAAGATGGTCAAGAACTGGGTTGGATATGTGAACACATGCCTATAGTATTTGGTGTTGGGCATATGATGAAATATGGGTTCATCAGATCTTGACAATTAAATGTGTGTTAATCTAAGAGGTGGGCTTGAGTTGTGAAAACAGAAGGCCAGTAATGGTGTGGATAAACAGGTTTGATTGGATGAGATGGGTTTTGTTGGCTTGAGCAGGTGGGTTTAATAATGGTTAGTTTTAGCTCAGGTTAAGCCTGGTCAGGTTGGTTGATGGATAGAGAGGAAGTAATAGCTGGGTGATGTTCAAGGGCGGCTCAACCATTAAACAAGAAAAGCCCTTGCTTTAAGGCCCCCGGAAAATAAGGCCCCCCAAAAAGCAATTCCCATCCTTTTTTTTTCAAACCTAAAAAATGTAGCCTTATAAAAGTAATTGAATCAATTTAAATCTTTTCAAATTTCATAAAAGTAATTGTCATCATTTTGCTTCTCCTAAGGCAAGAATAAGCAAGTGGATAATGGCATGATGGGCTATGTTATTGATTCTTTAGTTATTCTCTATTCTAATAAATGATTACAGCTCATCTTCTCCATATTTCTTTAATGTTGAAAATGAACGTTTATGTTTTAAATGTGGGTTTGAATGAATGGAAAGGAATGGAAATGGAAATGCCCTAAATATGTTGGATTTGTTCAGTTGGCCAGTGTAGATTTTTTCCACTTTTTGAAGTATTTTAATTTGTTTTCTTCTTCAGATTTCAAGGTTTCTTCTTAGGCTTTGCCCTTGAGCTGTTTGTATTTTATTTTGCTGTGTTTGAGCTATGTTTAAGTCTTTACTCTGATTTGGATTGCTTAGATGCTTGTGGACTCCTTCCTAGCCTTTTTTGCATGCCAATAATTGCTCTTGTTATTTGTTATTCGGATTTGGTAACAAAATGCTTCAATTACCTTCACATGATATGCAAGTAAGTTATGACCAGTAAGTATTATATGTACAATTGTATAGTATGTTGTATCATGATATTGATTCATGGAGTCAGCACCATTGAACTTGACTCTATGAGGCCTGGCTATAAGGTTCTGAATCCCGCTAATCCTAATTTACATTAATTAATCTTGTTTCACATTAAGTAAACCTTACTAAGGCTAATCTAATTCAAAACTATTGGGTTTGGGTCTTGTATAGGTAGTTGTGCGAAGTTTGAACCTTACTTCCATGATTGAGGGCCTTTTCGTAAAATGTCCTCGTATCGCATCTTATGGGTACCTTGTCAATCACTTCTTGCGTAAGTTTTCATGTAGACCATTTTCCATGTTGGGCCCGACTTGAATTGGGTTCATCTTGAGCCAACTAAGGTCACATGACCTAAACTGTAATTATCCTTAAAAAAGGGGTTTGCATGCAAGGTGGGAAATTCAGTCATTTAAAAGAGCTCAACGTCCTTTCTCTTTCTTTTTCGTTAGTTTGGGTTGCTAGAGCCACTCTTTCCCCCTCTTCACCCCTCCTCACCTCACGAATAGAGCTGGAAACGAGGATCCAGAGCTAGAAGCGAGGATCCAGAGCTTGCATGCAAGGGTGATAGCCTCCATCTCTCCTCTTCTTCTTCCTTTGGGGCATCTCTCTCTTAGCACCCTAAGAGAACCCACTTTCCTTTGGAAGTTTTCCTTAAGCACAAGACAAGAAAGAGTTAGAGAGGGCTAGCACTGGTAAAAGGCAAGTACCGGAGTTCATATGTGTTGCATGTGCGATTAAGTTACTGATTCTTGGGCTGGTTCTTTCAATTCTCAAATTCCAGTCCATTTTTCATGGTTTTAACTGGTACAATTATGGTATGGATTAAGTTAGGAGGTCAACATGCAATAGAAGGGTGTGTGGGTATTAAACACCTTCAAGGACAATATCATTAAGCCTTAGGAATGCCCCACTTATTCAGGTTCTATATTGGTTTGCATTGAAACCGAGCTACAGAACTGATTCCGGTTATGAAACTTACGGCGAAGCTACGGCTAAGCCGTACATGTTTACTGCTCAAAGTCCCGAGAGCAACAAAACTAGCTTTTGTACTGCAGGTTACCCACGGCTGCACCGTGAAATGCACTACGGCTAAGCTGTGGCCAGCCCATATCCAAGCCGTAGGTCTTCCTACGGCGAGCTTTCCAGAGAGCTCCAGAAACCCACTCTCTTCTACGGCTTGCACATGGTTGCACCGTGAAATGCTTTACGGCTAAGCCGTAACCTCACCGTAACCTAGCCGTAGGCTTAACTCGGCTAAGCCGTAGGCCAATATACGGTTAAGCCGTAAATGCGCCTAAAATTTAAAGAGTCCCATGAATCACTCGGCTAAGCCGTAACCTTGAATACGGCTAAGCCGTCAAGACCCAGTGCACATAGGATGTTAGGAAACCTCAATGACTTGTAGGGCCTTAGCGGGCACCTTCCACACCACTACACCGGACCAATGGTAATCACATGCTGGAGAGAACGAATGATTTCCGGATAATCTCCCAATAGCAAGTCATGGATGTTGGCATAAGAAAGGGGTGTCATGTATGTATACGAGTGATACCAAGATGCGGTAACACAATGATACTGGACGTCTTATGAGTACATCGTGTTGAATGTCCTTGAGGATCATGGGTTCCATAAGATAGGGTGTTTAGTGATTCTCGGATACTTACTCAATCTGAATACATTCATATTGCTATGATAGGTTACCTTCAACATGATTGTTATTAGATTCACTTCCTCTAGCAAACCCCAAGGTGATTCAGACCTGAGCTTCTAATGAGTGCGTGTCTGACAAACCAGAGCTTCTACTGAGTGTGTGCTTACTAGCCAAGGGTATAGCCGAGGTTCGGGCCTTTGTAGCCCATATACATATGTTTTGTTTAATTATTCGTTGCTTCCATGATTAATTATTCCTTATGTATGTTATGACTAGTATGATTGATTCCGAGTTGGCACCACTTAGCTTGTGCCCTTTGGGTATATGTATGTCACTATTGCAGTAGTTTATGGAGGAGTTGTCGACGCTTCTCGGGAAGCTAGCTTGATCTTATAGCGACCCATATGTATGCTCTATTTTGAGAGAATAGAGCATCGTGGTTGCCATTCAGTATGATGTTTAATTGTAATTCCTCATCCATTGTCATTCACGCACCATATGTCTAGCAAACTATTATTGCTCCTTTTAAATAGTGTATACTTTTAAGTGCAATTGATGTACTATGTTATACTTGCTTCATATGCTTCAATACTTGCTTAACCGTCGTGTTAATAGTGTTACCCTTGGTATTGCAGGTATAGAACCCGGTCCCAACTCGGGTGTTTACGCGCCCCCGGAGAGTGCCCCAACGGTACCTCGGGGTATAGACGATTGAAATGATGACGATATCTTTTATTAGTCATCCCACGGAGTGCGTCAGTTCTGGAGATGTCACAATCACATTTTGGTTTGTTCTTTAGGAAGAGCAATGGGACTTTTTGTACTTAATTCCTTTCAATACAATGTCAACTTGTAAAAAAAAATGTAATTGAAGACTTAGGTACTGTTATATATGAATATATATATATATACATCTATGAATGACGAAGGATATGTGCATTTAACTTGCTCTTGATATTTACTGAGTATTTCGCAGGATTTTGATTATGATGAGTTATATTCGTACTTGTATTGGCATACCTCACACGTTCCTGTGGAATCTCCCTTGTAGGAATTCGTGCAAAATTCTTCAGGGCACGGATTTCTACGGGATTACATATCTACGCCCTGGGGGCCCACTCAAATCCCCAAATTCTCTGAATCGGGGTGTGACACAGGCGAAACTCAGTATGAGTTTGATATCACAAACCACTATAGTTGGATCCCGATAGGAGTATGTCGATGTTCCACTGGGTAATCAAGTTAGCTACTTGATTCACATCCCGTATTACCACTACTAGTCACGTGGATTGCCAATTTGCAAGTACATTCTATATTATATATGATTACCATACACATCCTTCATTATACGCTAATATGCCTAGATACGCTTTTGACATCTTTAAATTATTGTATCTTAACGCTGTTTGGTACAATGTGTGATTTGCTATTTACTTAGTTCTTGTTGAATTGTTACACTCAAGATGCTACCCTTGGTGTTGCAGGAGTAGATTTTGACCCAGACCAAGTTATCATCACGCATAGTGGTGGACATAGGATTTTTCTCTACTTGGGACTAAACATTTCTAAATTTTACTATTCTTTTTTCACACCAACAATAGTGAAAAAGAAAATGTATTACATTTGAAAAAAAAGAAGAAATAAATAGTTAAAACTTAATTTCCATAACTTCCGTAATTTTATACGTGATATGTTTTTTGATTTGATGAATGAGATAAAACAACTAATATTGTTTAATGGGTCTACGTATAAAGCATCCAATGATACTCGAGTACCTATAAAAATTCCCTTTCATCTTATATGGTTTTTTACTCCTCTTTTGTGCAATTTTGAGTTTTTCATTGCACTTGGACATATTTTGAGTAAAAAGAATGGAACATTACGGTGGAACCCATTTATTAGAATAAAGGCCTTCAAATATACAGGATATCAAGAATTAGAATTAAGCTAACCGTTTGATTGACTTTTTTGTAAAAACGTGATCAACATAATTTTGGGTGCTATATTTACTTTTATTTTTATCAAATGATTAATCCAACGGTTACCGATTTAGAGATCTCTACACTAATGGAGCTGGAACGTTGGAATGTGATATTGGCCTTGTGGGTTCTCAAGTTTCCTTAATCCCTACTCTATTCTTACCCCAAAGCACTTGTCATTTCAACCAGGAGACGCTCTCCCAAGTGTTATGACAATCATCTCGATAAGACTCCCATGAAGACTTTTTATCTTAGTTTTTAGAAGTTTTATGCTTATATAATTCTACCTTTCTGATTTTATTATATTATTGATTTTAACATGTATCTTAGTTAGATTGGGGCCATACTTTCCAAATAGTGTGCAACATACATTGATCGCAGGTGAAACTACCTTTTTTTTAGCTTATGGGAAGAGGTAGAAAATATTTTGGGGTGAGGTAGTCTCTTTTAGATACGTGGTAGTAGCTACGGAACCATAATGAGTTTTAGGGGAATTCTTGAGCCCACCTGGGGCAGGCACCCCAGACACTCATCACGTTGGTCCTCTCTTAATCACGCACTCAGAGAATCTCACGCAGGTTCCTTCAAGACTAGCTGAGTGGGTCCTGAGGGTGTCTTTTATTAGATATATATGATAAAGTATTTCACGGTTACAACATTTATACAACATTTAGGGCTCATGGAGATATGCATTACTCCATTTATCATGCCCTCATATTTTATTTGAGTGACTAGGGCTTATCTTCATATTGGAGGACATGTATTATTGTTGTTCTTTGATCATCCTGCACTTATGCACTTTTATCACCTATATACTTGTTACTTTGGTATGCATGTCACAACCCAAGCCCAGAAATAGGGGGTTAGTAGAAACCTAACCAGTGACACACGTACTCCCGTGTATGCACACCTGAACCCGGTCCAAAGGTACACATTGTAACAGACTGACACATCATCGACAAGGTGGCGCCATGTGGATGCTTACTGGGCGCCATGCAGACATCCTAGTTGGCAAAGTTCTTGGGAGCCTTGTAGAAATATGTAGAACTCTCTAGAACCATGATGTCATGACTTCTGTCAAAGAGATAGTGATGTCATGGATGATGTATATACCAATCAAATGTAGCCCTTGGATCATAAGAATACTCTAGAAGCAAGATCCAAGCCATCGATGTAAAGGGGGGTTTTGCCTATAAAAGGAGACCCCCACCCTGACTTGTAATCCATCCAAAGCAAGAGCATTCTTTGTATTCTCAGAGCTTCTCTCTCTTCTTGTGTGTGGGTTTTCTCTTTGAGGTAGTCTTGGGGTTTCTAACTAGCAAGGTTCTACTTGCTAAGGGGAAAGGCTTACTTAGTACATTCAATCGGTGGAACGTGCTAAGGCCGCACGGAGTTTGCTGCGCAAAAACACTACCCCCATGACAGTTGGTATCAAAGCCAAAGCTTGCAATGGCTGATTCAAGTCTCACTCACTTCGAAGAACATCAGGGAAGGGAAAAGGATCGCGGTGGCAAAAGTCGAAAGGAGAAGTCCGTGCAACCAGATCCTCTTGTATCCATGGAGGCATGGCTTGCCAAAGTGGAGATTGCTGTGGCCGATGGAAAGGATCGGTTTGAGGAGCATGCCCAACATATGGAGACATTGGGCGAAAGCATCAGTGAGCTCGGGTCAAGGGACGATGAGCTACGAGGTGAGATGCTGGAACTCCTTAACTCCACAGCTGATTCTTTGAGGAAGGAGTTGCACAGTTTCGAAGAACGACTTGGTGGAGAACTTGCCGCCATGAAGGAAGAGATTAAAGAGATCAAGGCAGATTGGTCTCTTTGTAAGATGGCTATCACCCAAGGGGGTGTGACTAGCCATTCGATGGCCAAGCTCGATGTGCCAAAGCCCAAGACCTATGGTGGGTCCAGGGATGCAAGGGAGCTAGATAACTTCCTTTGGAGCCTTGATCAATACTTCGAGGCAATAGGCATCATAGAGAATGCCAAAAAGGTGAAAACTGCCCCACTCTATCTTGTGGAGAGTGCATTGCTATGGTGGCGACGGAGGCACTCAGACATTGAAAGAGGTATGTGCACAATCACTACTTGGGATGATTTTAAAAGAGAAATCAAGTCCCAATTTTACCCTGTGAATGTAGAACACGAAGCCCGGGCCAAGCTTCACCGTCTCTCTCATAAGGGTACTATTCGGGACTACATAAAGGAATTCTCTGAGTTAGTATTAGAAATTCCAGACCTTCCGGAAAAAGAGGCCTTCTTTGCCTTCATGGATGGGCTCCAACATTGGGCTAAGAATGAGTTGGAGCGACGCAGGGTGAAAGACCTCACCTCAGCTATAGCGGAAGTTGAGTCCCTGATTGAACTGAGGAAAGGGGACTCCTCTAAGCCAAAAGGAGACTCCTACAAGACAAGGGAGCAAAAGCCACACAAAGGCAAAGGTGGGGGAGAGGGCAACCATAAACCACCCAAGGATCAAGCCAAGACCAAATTTGGAGGAGGCAAGGGTGGGGGTGACAAACCTAAACTCACCTGCTTCTTATGTGATGGTCCTCATTGGGCTCGGGAATGCCCAAAGCGAAGCAAACTCTCGGCACTCATCCGAGATGATGAACCTAGGCCGGAACCTGAAGATAGGCAAATGGGTTCCCTTCAATTGCTACATGCAATCAAGGCCAAGGTTGAAATGCCCACATCAGGGAAAAAGGGCAGGATGTATGTAAAGCCCAGAGTGAATGGGACAGAGACGCAGGCATTGGTTGACACTGGTGCAACCAACAACTTCATCGAAGTGAATGAAGCCAAACAACTGGGTATCAAATACAAGGAAGAGCGTGGGTGGCTCAAAGCGGTGAACTCCGAGGCCAAGCCTATCTTCGGAGTTGCTCACAACGTGGAGATGTGCCTTGGTGAATGGAAAGGTATGTTGAATCTCTCTGTTGTACCTATGGATATTACCCTATTGTTCTTGGCATGGAATTCTTAGATGAAGTTCGGGCTATACCAATTTCAAGCGCCGATGCAATGTGTATCATGGATCAAGGAAAAGCTTGCATGGTGCCAGTGGTTCGAGAGGGAGAACTGAAGGCAAAAACGTTATCAGGTATGCAACTCTCTAAGGGCTTTAAGAAACAAGAGCCCACATTCCTGGCCACACTGAAGCTGGACGAAGGTATGCCTTCCATTACGGATGCACCAATTGATATTTTAAATGTTCTTGAGGAATATGAAGATGTTATGCCTGCTGAGCTTCCTAAAAGGCTTCCACCCAAGAGAGAGGTGGATCACAAGATCGAGCTAGAGCCAAGCTCAAGGCCCACAGCTGCTGTTCCATATAGGATGGCACTTCCAGAATTGGAGGAATTAAGAAGGCAACTTAAGGAGCTACTAGATGCAGGGTTCATCCGGCCATCAAAAGCTCCCTATGGTGCTCCTGTGCTGTTCCAGAAGAAGCACGACGGGTCCCTACATCTATGTATAGACTATCGCGCCCTCAACAAGATCACGGTGAAGAACCGGTATCCCATTCCTCTTATTGCTGACTTGTTCGATCAACTTGGGGGAGCACGGTGGTTCACAAAACTTGATTTACGCTCAGGATATTATCAAGTTAGAATTGCCGAAGGGGATGAGGAAAAGACGGCATGCGTAACAAGGTATGGATCATATGAATTCCTAGTCATGCCATTTGGACTTCCAAATGCTCCTACTACTTTCCGCACACTTATGAATAGAATTTTCCAACCCTTCTTAGACCGCTTTGTTGTAGTATATCTTGATGATATTGTGGTATATAGGAACACTTTACAAGAGCATGTAAAGCACCTACAACAAGTATTCCAGGTCTTAAGAAAAAATCAGTTATATGTGAAGAAGAAAAAGTGTGCATTCGCCCAACAAGAAGTCATGTTTTTGGGCCACAAAGTAGGAGGTGGGAAGCTGTGCATAGATCCAGCCAAAGTTAAAGCCATCCTCGAATGGGAGCCACCAAAAAGGCTACCGGACCTTCGATCATTTCTGGGACTAGCAAACTACTATCGCAGGTTCATCAAGGGTTACTCTTCCATTACAACATCCTTGACAAACCTACTAAAGAAGAACCAGTCTTGGGAATGGACGGAGCAATGCCAAAATGCCTTTGAAATGTTAAAAGTAGCAGTGACGAAGGAGCCAGTACTTGCCCTGCCAGACTATACAAAACCGTATGAGGTGCATACTGATGCCTCTAACTTTGCCATTGGAGGTGTGCTGATGCAGGAGGAGCATCCAATTGCCTACGAGAGTCGGAAGCTCAACGACACCGAACGGAGGTATGCGGTGCAAGAAAAGGAAATGACTGCGATAGTTCATTGCCTTCGGGTTTGGAGACACTACTTGCTTGGCCAAAGGTTCGTGGTGAAGACGGACAATGTTGCCACCAGCTATTTCCTCACCCAGAAGAAGTTGAGCCCCAAGCAGGCTAGATGGCAAGACTTCCTGGCTGAATTTGATTATGTCCTGGCTGAATTTGATTATGTCCTAGAATATAAACCGGGCAAGACCAATCAGGTAGCAGATGCACTAAGCAGGAAGGCCGAGCTAGCTGCTATCAGTCGACCCAAATGCCCCTTAATGGACAAAATCAAGGAGGGCATGAAACATGATCCACAGGCCAAGACCTTGATTGACTATGTCCAACAAGGCAAAACACGAAGGTTCTGGCTTGAGGATGGGTTGTTGTACACAAAAAGCAACCGTGTCTACATCCCCAAGTGGGGAAACTTGAGGAAGGAGGTCCTCAAGGAGTGCCACGATTCAAAATGGGCTGGTTACCCAGGAATCGAGCGTACTGGAGCACTGTTGGAAGACTCATACTACTGGCCGCGGATGCATGACGATGTAGAGGCCTATGTTCGAACTTGTCTGGTATGCCAACAAGACAAAATTGAACACGATCATCCAGCAGGCTTGTTGGAACCACTGCCCATTCCAAGGAGGCCGTGGGAGAGCGTCTCTATGGATTTCATCACGTGTTTGCCAATTTCGGATGGGAACGGCACGATCCTTGTGGTGGTCAATCGGTTCTCCAAATATGGCATATTTGCAGCAGCACCAAAGGACTGCACAGCGGAAGTAACAGCCCAATTGTTCTTCCGGCACGTGGTGAAGTATTGGGGCATTCCACAGATAATCGTCAGTGATCGCGATGGGCGATTCACAGGGCGGTTTTGGACGGAGCTATTTCGACTAATGGGGTCAGAACTCAACTTCTCAACCAGCTTTCACCCCCAGACAGATGGACAGACTGAACGGGTGAATGCCTTATTAGAAGCTTACTTAAGGCACTATGTAAGTGCCAACAAGAAGGATTGGGCAAGATTGCTTAATATTGCCCAATTCTCCTATAATCTGCATAGAAGTGAGTCTACCCATTCCAGTCCATTCGAGGTAGCAACGGGATAGCAACCACTTGCTCCCAACACTAAGTGTTGGCTACAGAGGAAGAAGTCCAGCTGCATACAAGTTTGCCAAAGGGTGGCACAAGCATGCTGAGCTAGCGAAAGCCTACTTGGAGAAGGCTGTCAAAAGGATGAAGAAATGGGTTGATAAGAAAAGAAAACATCGAGAATTTCAAGAGGGAGACCTTGTCTTGGTCAAACTCCTCCCACATCAGTCCAGAACTTATGCCAAACTTCATAAAGGCTTGGTGAGGCGTTATGAAGGACCATTCAAGGTGGTGAAACGGGTTGGCAAGGTGTCCTACCAACTTGAATTACCTCCGAGAATGGAAATCCACAATGTTTTTTATGTGAGTCTGCTCAAGCCGTATCACGCAGACATGGAAGACACTGAACGTGGAAACTCCAAGAGAGCTCCAACAGCCATCACTACCGCGCATGACAAGGAAGTGGAGAATATCATCTCACACCGAGTTATTCCAAGAAGGGGAAATCATTCAAGTTATTCGGAATACTTAGTGAGATGGAAGGGTCATCCGGATAGCGAGGCCAGCTGGGAGCGTGAAGACACACTATGGCAGTTCAAGGATCAAATTGCCAAGTAACACCAAGAAGCCACGATGAGGACATCGCGGAATTAGGTGGGGGAGGATGTAACAGACTGACACATCATCGACAAGGTGGCGCCATGTGGATGCTTACTGGGTGCCATGCAGACATCCTAGTTGGCAAAGTTCTTGGGAGCCTTGTAGAAATATGTAGAACTCTCTAGAACCATGATATCATGGCTTATGTCAAAGAGATGGTGATGTCATGGATGATGTATATACCAATCAAATGTAGCCCTTGGATCGTAAGAATACTCTAAAAGCAAGATCCAAGCCATCGATGTAAAGGGGGGTTTTGCCTATAAAAGGAGACCCCCACCCTCACTTGTAATCCATCCAAAGCAAGAGCATTCTTTGTATTCTCAAAGCTTCTCTCTCTTTTTGTGTGTGGGTCTTCTCTTTGAGGTAGTCTTGGGGTTTCTAACTAGCAAGGTTCTACTTGCTAAGGGGAAAGGCTTACTTAGTACATTCAATCAGTGGAACGTGCTAAGGCCGCATGGGGTTTGCTGCGCAAAAACACTACCCCCGTGACAACATACAAGGGATCAATCACACGTGTAAACAAGTGTAAGCGGAAGCTGTACGTATCATGGCATACCACAAGATAAACACAAGAGAACTAAAAGACACGATGATTACCAAAGATTAGACTGATTTACAGTAATGTACAACAAAATCAAAATATAGGTATAAACCAAACCCAAAATACAATCCATAGAAAATCCCTCAGATACGCTAAGACACAAATGGAGGGAAAAACAAAATGATGTAAACTGCTCTCAGAAGAATGGATCAAGTCCACTCCTCTAGGCCGGAGGGGGCCTCACGCGTCTCTCCTGGAGTCGGGTCGACCGACGCAGAATTGGGAGATGGAGTTGAGCTTGCAACATCAAGAACAACATATAAGTACAATGACTTAGCAAAGTATAAGCCATAAGAAGTTAACACTGATTGTGTCTATCAATAAGCAAAAGTAGTAATCTGCAAAGCTCCATAGTAAACATGTCCGTATGCTAGGCAAATAGTGCAATGTGAATAAGTATGCTATCGGAATCATAAACAGATATACTGTCCAAGTGGCTACTACATTTGCTATATTCTCCCTTTCGAGAGCAATCGATATGAGAACACCATCGACCGGGCCAAGGTACGAATGGGTCTCCAGTTCCCGGGGTCCGGAATCTCAGGACAAAAGCACTCTGCAGAGGCGGTCACACACTATACCAAAGTCAACTCCGTCGGGTCTCCTGAGGATGAGGCTAAGTAGTGCCATATAGAGACAAATCAATCAAATCATATGATGCACATCAATCAATATCACATACAAATCACGTCTCACACTCTATCACAACAAACGCAACAACAGTAAATGCATCACATACTGATACTCCTAATGCAAATAAGCACGAATGAATGGATACGAATAACAAATGATCACTGAGGCAATGACTAAGGACTCCATATAAGCAATGATGAATACACAGTAGTGGATTGTTCCAGCCCAAGTTTCGTTTTGAGGATGTTGCTACATTTCCCACAAATTCGAGAGGTCCAGCGCAGAACGCTTAAAAGGGCAAAACCGAAATCAATATGCAGTGCAATTCAGATTTTTACTTTGAGGAATCAAGGTTGTTTACAAGCCAACCCTAACCTAGTTGTCCAGTGTTTCTAACCGTATATGCTGATGTCGTTTTAAGGTATTCGATACACCGCTGTTCAATTGCAGAGTGTTGCATCTTATGCCGAAACTGTACTGAAGCCCCTTAAACCAACATCCTTGGGAAGGTGCTTAACAGTTGGACAACCCACATGAATGAATCACAGCCCGAAGGATCATTCATGTGATATTCATATGTTCCATTGGGCAAGTCGAGTTACCTACATTCTACCTCGAAGGCCTTACAAGGTCTCAATATGAACCTATCCCATTCAGTCATTATCACAACCCGAGCCAAGGAGTCCGGGGGTTAGCAAAAGCCAAACCAATGACACACGTACTCCCGTACCTGTACACACAGACCTGGTCTAGATGCACACGCACAAGGGATGTTTCACACGTGCCAAACATGTACGCGGAAGCTGTAGATATCAAAAACATCAAACTAAATAATGCAAGAAGAGAAATACGAAACAGAACTGACATATATAGCTGAATGTTTTACAAAATGAAGAAAATAAACAAAATAACATATACAAATCATGACATATACAAGCGTGACACATCTCAAAAAGGAAGACTCTTATGCCATGGCATGTATGTCCAAGACGCTCTCCGATGGAGTGATCACATCCACTCCTCTAGGCTTGATGGGGCCTCGGGGATCTCATCTGGAGTCTGGCCGACCGACGAGGGGTCGACGGGGGTATCTGAGCCTACAACACCATAAACAACTCGTGAATACAACGATTCAGCAAGGTATAAACCATAACAGTTAACGCATGCTGTGTCTAATAGAATAAAGAACATCATATAAATCAAAATAGGTTACATTCGTATACTAAGCTGTCATGCAAGAAAGAAATATGCCATGCTAATCAATGTATACATGCTATGTACATAACTAGTTGGCGACTACATTGCCATATGCTCCCAAAAGAGGGATCTTATATCGTGCAGAGAACACCATTGTCTGGGCCAGGGTACAAATGGGTCTCGGGTTTCCTGGGGTCCGGTTCCCCAAGACGTTTCCTTACTGCAGCAAGGCCATGAAAACTACACCAAATTCCCCCCGTCGGGATCCTAGGGCTGACGCTAAGTAGTGCCTGACCATATAGAGTCAATCATGAAGACCTTGAGTAGATCGTGACAAGCATATCGTGCGTGCACATCCAATAACAGACCTTATATCATACAGACATACATACTCAAGGTGAATGCATAGTATGACTTTCGACGTGACATGCAATGATCTGCTAAAGAGTGGAGATCAATGACCAACATACAACATGTTATGCAAGCAAATCATACTAGATAGAATTACCTTCATTTACTAGCCAATTCTAATCTAATTATCCAGTGTTTCTAACCGTGCATGATGATGTAGTTTTAAGTTATTCGATGCACCATTGTCTAGTGTTGCATTGAATTAGCTGGTGCACCGAAGTCCCTTAAACCAACACCCATTGGGAGGTGCTTAACAACTAGATAATGAGCATGAATAAACCGCAGCCCTCGAGATCATTCATGTCATATATTCATACCATTGGGCAAATCTAGGTGCTCTACATTCTATTATGAGGGCCATATCGGTCTTTTTCTTATGCCTATCCTTGTTATTCATTTTCCAGGGGTGGTACGGCTTGGCCGTAGGTGAACATACGGCTTAGCCGTAGGCATCTTACGGCTTAGCCATAATATGCACTGCGGCTCCACCACAGTTCCCTTTACTGTTCACCCGCAGTTACGGTTCACCCGTATTTTGTTCTACGGCTTAGTCGTGTGCTGTTCTACGGCTTAGCCGTGGCTGGGCCGTAGAAGGTTTGTCATTTGATTGCCTTCAGTTAATCCAGAAAAGACACCATGTATTGACCTACGGCTGGGTCACGGCTAAGATACGGCTTAGCCGTGTCCTGACCGTAGAAGAAAACTGGGTTTTTACCCTCTCTGGACTTTAAGCCGAAGGTGACTTACGGCTTAGCCATACATGCACGAGGTTGAAATCTGAATCAACTACAGAAAACCTGTAAGGAAATTAGATATGCAAATTTCCAACAGAAAAAGGGAGAATACTAGCAATTTGGGCTGTAAACATGTTTTTCCTGTAAACTCATGTGAAGTAAACAAAATCAAGCAAATACCAACATAGGTTCTTACATATTATGGTTATACTTGCCTTAATTGAACTCAATTACACCAATAGCTGTCCTTGGCTCATTCACAACCAACACCAATCACTGCTAGCATGCATGCATGAGAAGAAGAAGGAAGCATCATGAGCATAGACATGGAGTCATGGAAACAAGGAGAAGAAAATGATGGAGATGGAGAAGACCTCAACTCACCTCAATCCAAGCACCAAGGAATGAAAGAGCAAAATCTCCTCTTTTGGCTTGATCGGTGGAAAAGACTCAAGAGAGCGAGAGAGAGCCTTCAACGAGAGCAATGTGAGAGGAGAGAAAAGAGTGAGGGAATTGAGTCGGTGGAATGGAGCTTATATAAGATAAGTGAATGTCCAATTTGCAATGAAGTCCAAGTCATAAGTCAATTTCCAGTTTGAGTCAAATCTGGGTCCAGTGGAATCATATGACCTCAGTTGCAAACGACGTAGTTACGAAAGTTAACGAGCTCAACGAAAGACACATGTTGACATCAAGATGATGTAAAGATGACCATGTCGAAGAAAAGCTAAAATTACGAAAAAGGGCTTGGTCTACCTAATCCAGGTCAAACTCAACCCAACTACCTATCCATGACCCGCAACAAATCCAAAACAAAAGCAAAACACAATTAACAACGTAATTAGGCGATAAACGAGGTCAAGCTGGGTCGGAGTGTTACAGTCATTTTTCACTGAGTATACGGCTTAGCCCTGCTTTGCTATACGGCTTAGCCACGGCGAGGTCACGGCGTAGCCATAGGACAATTCACGGCTTAGCCATAGCTTGACCGTAGAAGAGCAGCAGATTTGCCAACTCTCAGTTATTTAAAGTGTTACCCTGTATTGATCTACGGCTGGGTCACAACTGGTCTTACGGCTTAGTCGTAGTGTCGTTTACGGCTTAATTGTAGCACAGTTCACGACTTAGCCGTGAATGCGCTGGGTCGATTTCCTGAAACAATTACAGAATTACAGAAATGGCTAATTCTTAATGGAATTAAGAACAATCAAGACACAACTTACTCAATAGGGCTGTACATCAATGATCTATACAAGAAGAGTAAGAATACACACAATCAAAGCATTACCAATAAATGTTCAAGCTACTTGTGCTTATACTTGCCTCAGTTGGAATCGTACACATGAGTCATTGTCTTGGGCTCAATCCGCTGTCCAAACACCATTCTACTCGTCAAACACCCAAGAACTCAAAGGCATGTTGAATACATGCACCAACCTGACATAGGAGGAAGAACAAACGGGAAAAACACAGCAAAACACAAGACATACAGTTGAATTCACGCGAAGATGACGAGTAAAAGACTCCCTTTCGCACTTAAGCAAGGAAGAAATGATAGAAAGAGAAAGAGATGAACGAGAGAGAGAAGGACAGAGAGGAGACGGTAGAAAAGGGAGGAAGGCGGTGGTTGGCTCATTTTGTAATATACAGATGAGTAACAATTGCAAGAAAGTCCACAAGTTTACACAAATTACAGTTCAAGTCAATTAATGATTCAACAAGAGCAAACGAAGTCATTAGCATTCGAATCAAGTATGAAGATGGACGAGCTCAAGGAAATACACGCGTTGACACCAAAATGATGCAAAACTGACAATGTCCGACAAAAGCAAAAATTACGAAAAAGGGCTCGAAACTACCTAAACCAGGTTAATCTCAACCCAACTACCGATCCGTTGCTCAAAACCAAAGAAAAGCAAAACCAAAACACACTTAACAATAAATTCACCATAAATTAGACACTAGCCCGGATTCAGTTGGGTCGGAGTGTTACATCCTCTCCCACTAAAGAATCATTCCGTCCTCGGAATGAATGCATACCTGAGCGAAAAGATATTGGTACTGACGCGCCATCTGCTCCTCCAATTCCCACGTGGCTTCATCAGGTCCATGATGTTCCCAGAGTACCTTCACCCATCGTATAGTTCTAGTGCACAAGATCTGTTCTCTGGTCCCAACAATACGGAGTGGACGTTCAACGCATGATGCATTTGGTTGAATCTGTACATCATCGTAGCGAATAACATGCGTCAGGTCTCGAACGTACTTGCGAAGCATTAACACATGGAATACGTCGTGTACTCCAGAAAACTCCATTGGAAAAGCTAATCTGTACACCAAGTCTCCAATTCGGCTTTTGATTTCAAACGGACCCACATACCTTGGAGCTAACTTGCCCTTTTGGCCGAAATGTATTGTACCCTTCATTGGTGAGACCTTCAGAAAAGCCCAATCGCCTACCTAAAATTTTAATGTTCTTCTTTGCGTATCTGCATAACTTTTCTGTCTCGACCGGGCAATCTTCAAATTGTCAATGGCCTTTTGTACCTTCTCTATTGTTTCGGTAATGATCGTCGATCCGTGCAAACTTCTTGTCCCAACTTTTTCCCAACAAATAGGGCTTCTACACTTGCGCCCATACAGAGCCTCATATGGGGCCATGCCAATACTCTCGTGGAAGCTGTTATTATAAGCGAACTCGTACAACGAGAGATGTAGATCCCATTCTTTCTCAAAATTGAGTACACTGGCCCGTAGCATATCTTCGAGCATCTGAATGGTTCGTTCTGATTGTCCATCAGTCTGCGGGTGATACGCTGTACTGAAACTCAACTTCGTTCCCATGGCCTCTTGCAATGCTTTCCAGAAAGAGGAAACCAAACGGCTATCCCGATCAAATACAATTGATACAAGCGTACTATGCAATCTGACAATCTCATCAACGAACTTCTTCGCCATGTCAGAAAAGGTCATGCCCTTTTTGAATGGAAGAAAATGGGCTGTCTTCGTTAATCTGTCTACAATCACCCAAATGGCGTTATTCTTCTTGCTCGTTAGGGGTAAGCCTGAAATAAAATCCATCGTAATGTGCTCCCATTTTCAATGAGGAATATGCAATGGATGCAAGGAACCTGGAGGTCTTTGATGGTCAGCTTTTACCTTCTGGCAAGTCAGATATCTGGCGACGAACCTGGCGATTTCCCTCTTCATATTGTTCCACCAAAATCTGTCTTTTAGAGCTCGACACATTTTTGTGCTTCCCGGGTGCATCATATAACGGGCGTAATATGCTTCTGTCATCAAATTCTCCTTCAAATTATCTATAGCCGGTACACATAACCTGTTCCGGAAGTACAAAATCTCATCTTCTACTCGAAAATCCGGTCGTTCACTGACACTATCCCAAATTCGCCTCAACATTGCATCTTCACATTGCTGGTCTTTAATGCGCTGAATGATGTTGGCTGAAAACTCATGGTACTAGCAAGTGTCAAACCATTCTCCACCCGTCTCACTTCAACCGGCTGCTCATTTATTATCACAAAATAAAGGCTGGCTAAAATATGAAGAATCTCCGACTTCTTACTCAAGGCATCTGCAACAACGTTGCCCCTCCCTGGGTGATATTTGATGGGAAAATCATAATCTTTGATAAACTCAAGCCACCTTCACTGTCTCATGTTCAACTCATGCTGCGTGAATAGATATTGTAAACTATGGTGATCTGAGTGCACTTCAAATTTCACGCCGTACAAATAGTGTCTCCATAGTTTCAAGGCAAAAACGATGGCTGCTAACTCTAAATCATGAGTGGCATAATTCTTTTCATGCTCCCTGAATTGCCTCGAGCCATAGGCAATCACTTTATCGTGCTGCATTAGAACACATCCTAAACCGACTCGAAAAGCATCGGAGTAGATCACAAATCCTTCATTCTCATCCGATAAAGTCAAGACTAGAGCAGACGTAAGCTTCTCCTTCAAAGTACGGAAACTGTGCTCACAATCATCCATCCAAAGGAAAAGGACATTTTTCCGTGTCAACTTAGTCAACGGAGCATAATATCTTGGTAAAATCTTGAATAAATCGGTGATAATATCCCGCAAGTCCAAGAAAACTCCTCACCTTTGTCACAGACTTTGGACTGGGCCAATTCACAACTGCTTCAACTTTCATCTGATCAACTGCCAACCCATCTCGTGAAATGGTATGACCCAGGAATGCTACCTGCTCGAGCCAAAATTCACACTTCGACAATTTGGCATATAAGTGATGTTCCCTCAATAACTGCAATGCTTGATGTAGATGTTCTTCATGCTCCTCTGGTTTCTTTGAATACACCAGAATATCATCGATAAAAACCACCACAAATCGATCCAAGAAAGGAGTAAAGATGCTGTTCATCAAGGCTATAAAGGCAGTAGGTGCATTAGTTAATCCAAACGGCATCACGAGAAATTCATAGTGTCCATACTGTGTCCTGAAGGCAGTTTTGGCGATATCCTCTTCTTTCACCCGAAGTTGATGATACCCTGATCTTAGATCAATTTTCGAAAAGTAGGCGGCACCTTGGAGCTGATCAAACAACTCATCAATACGCGGCAGGGGATATTTATTTTTGATCGTGACTTTATTTAACTACCAGTGGTCAATACACATCTTCAATGTACCGTCCTTCTTCTTCACAAACAGCACTGGAGCTCCCCACGGTGACACACTCGGTTGTATGAAACCCTTATCCAAAAGATCTCGTAATTGCGTCTTTAATTCGAGTAGTTCGGCGGGGGCCATACAATATGGAGTTAGACGAATCGGTGCTGTGCCTGGCACGAGGTCTATGGCAAATTCCATTTCTCTGACAAGGGGTAACTCGGGTACCTCCTCCGGAAATACATCCGAGAACTCATGTACTATCGGAATCGCGCTCAATTGCTTCACCTTATTTTTCTCCGAGACAAAGGCAAGAAAACCTTCACAACCTCTGCGTATCAAGCGATTCGCCTTACATACAGAGGTGACACACTTAGGGCATGTCACAACCCGAGCCCAGAAATTGGGGGTTAAAGAAAACCTAACCAGTGACACACGTACTCCCGTGCATGTACACATAGACCTCGCCCAAATGTACACACACAAGGGATCAATCACACGTGCAAACAAGTGTACATGGAAGCTGTAAGTATCAAGGCATACCACAAAATCATAAAAGACACAATGATTACAAAAGATTGGACTAGTTACAACAATGTACAACAAAATAGAGAGAGACTAGTCCACAAAATCAAAATACAGATATAAATCAGACCCAAAATAAAGTCTACAGAAAAATCTCACAGATACGCTCAGACACAATGGAGGGAAAACAAAATGATGCACACCGCTCTCAGAAGAATCGATTATGTCCACTCCTCTAGGCTGGAGGGGGCCTCACGAGCCTCTCCTGGAGTCGGGTTGACCGACGCAGGATCGGAAGAGGGATTTGAGCCTGCAACACCAAGAACAACTCATAAGTACAACGACTTAGTAAAATATAAGCCACAAGAAGATAACATGAATTGTATTTATCAATGAGCAAAAGTAGTAATGCAAATATCCATAGTGAGCATATTTGTACACTAGGCAAATTGTGCATAGGAATAAGTATGCTGTCAAAATCATCAATAGAAATACACACTCAAGCTGGCTACTACATTGGCCATATTCTCCCTTTCGAGAGCACACAAATAGGAGAACACCATCGACCGGGCCAAGGTACGAATGGGTCTCTAATCCCCGGGGTCTGGAAGCCCAGGACATGAGCACTTTGCAGAGGCGATCACACACACAAAACCAAAGTCAACCCTATCGGGTATCCTGAGGCTGAAGCTGAGTAGTGTCATATATAGACAATCGCAATCACAATCAAATCAGATGATGCACATCAAGCAATATCACATACGGATCTCATATCACAATCTATCACAATAAACGAACAATAATAGTGCATCACACACTGATAAGCAATACGGCTCATACTGATAAGCAATATGAATAACAACACGAATAACAAATGAGCATAAGCAAACACGAATCAGCACTGACGAATGAGTACAACTAACAAATAATCACTGAACTCAAGTACTCCATATGAACCATAACAAATACACAGAAATGAAGTGTCCTTACCCGGGCTTCGCTTTGGGGATGTAGCTACATTTCCCATAGAATCGAAAGGTCCAACGTAGAACACATGAGGGCAAAACCGAAATCAATATGCTATGCAGATCAGATATACCATGGCGAATCAAGGTCAATTACAAGCCAATCCTAATCTAGTTGTCCAGTGTTTCTAACTGTGCATGCTGATGTAGTTTTAAGGTATTCGATACACAGTTGTTCCATCAAAGAGTGTTGCATCTTCTAGTGAAAGTGTACCAAAGTCCCTTAAACCAACACCCATGGGAAGGTGCTAAACAACTGGATAAAATACATGAATGAGACGCAGCCCTCGAGATCATTCATGTCATTCTGACATTCCATTGGGCAGGTTCAGGTTGCCTACATTCTAGTATGAGAGTCATATCAGGTCTCTTCTTTACTCCTAATCTTTAGTCATTTCTCAGGGTCACACGGTGTAGCCGTAGGTGAACATGCGGCTTAGCCGTAGGCATCTTACGGCGTAGTCGTAATCTGCACTGCGGCGGAGCCGAGATTCCCCAAACTATTCATCCGCATTTACGGCTCAACCGTAATTTACTCTACGGCGCAGCTGTATCCTGCTCTACAGCTTAGCCATAACACACTATACGGCTTAGATCTGGCTGGGCCGTAGAAGAGCAGCAAATGTGCCAACTCTCAGTTATTTCAAATGTCATCCTGTATTGATCTAAGGTCAAGGTCACGGCTAGGTCACGGTGTAGCCGTAAGCCATTTCACGGCTTAGCCGTAGCACAATTCATGGTTTAGCCGTGAGTGCGCTGAGTCAGTTTCCTGAAATAGTTACAGAAATACAGAATGGCTAACTCTCAACAAAATACAGACAGATACTAACAAATCTCACTCAATAGGGCTGTCTAACAATGATTCATACAAGAAGAGTAAAATATACACACAATCAAAGCATTACCAATCAGTGTTAACGCTACTTGTACTTATACTTGCCTCAAACCGAAATCAAACACACTACAGTTGTTGCTAGATGCTCAATCCGCTGGAGACACACGAAAATCACGCCACATAGCTCCCTTCCTCACGTAAACAAAACAGCAATGAGAGAGAAGGAGAAAGAGAGCTGAACGAGAGAAAGAGAGATCATTGCAAAAATGAGAGAGAGAGAACAGTGGTAGGTAGGATATTTATAAGATAAAAGCAATCAAATTTGCAACCAAGTCCACAATTTTCCTTTATTTATAGTTCGAGTCAATTGACGATTTAACGAGAGCAAACGAAGTCATTTGGATCCAAAACAATTACGAAGATTAACAAGCTCGACGAAATACACACATTGACAGCAAAATGACGCAAAACTGACAAGATCCAATAAAAACAGAAATTACGAAAAAGGGCTCGAACTATCGAAATTAGGTCAAACGCAACCAAACTACCTATCCATAGCTCAAGACCAAAGAAAACCAAAACCAAAACACTCTTAGCAACAACAAAATGACAGTTAATTACCCACTAATTCGGCTTAAGTTGGGTCGGAGTGTTACAGGGCATTTCTTTTGATTGCCCTCAAAGCGAAACCCCTTCTTTAGAGCAAAATAGATCGTCCTGTTACAATGCATTCGGACATGTAGACTTTTATTGGGACCAAGTTGAATCTAGTATCTATCTATGTAGTTTATTATGGAAGGGTTTAAATAAGTTTTTATTGTGCTCTATACTAGCATATATAGTTTATGGGTGCGCTTAGCACATAGGCTTTCCGCATGTTATCTTAAACATTTTTGTGCTTATGGATCTTCCTCGCATACTGAAATGTGAAATCTTCTCTTATAGAATTCGTATTTACCTTAGTGTGATAATGGTCACTACGAGATTACGTCATGCCGTATCATGGGTCCAGCCGGATTTCCCTAATCTCAGGCCCAAAGTGAGACATACGTAAGTAGTGGTATTAGAGATATTGGTAATGTGTGAAGTGATGGTATTGAGCATAAATGAACCATGGTTAAAAGACTTAGAAACCCTAGGAAAAGCGGTGAGGATATGGTAGGTGTATTGGATGTTATAATATATTTGAGTCCAAGTAATGCCTTGTCATGAGTTGACTGAGGAACTTTCTTACAGATAAATGGCATGAGGTAGAAATGCACGTTAGGGCTTGTCTAGCTCCACTCACAATGTAGAGGTAGAGGATGTGTACGTCGAGGAACGGAGGGATGATTTACCTCCCCCACCTCCTCCAGGTCCGACTATTGATGACAAATTTCTGATGATAATGCAACCAGTGTAGACCATGCAAACTCAGATTGCTTCAGTGATAGAAAGACAAGGTCATGCACCACCAACAGCACTCATAGCACCGTAACTGATCCTCCAGACCAAAGAGAATAATCCAAGCAATTTGTATAAGAAGTTCTGCAAGAGAAAAGCAATGGAAAAGAGGACCTGATTACAACTGATGAATGGATGGATCATATCAAGAATTGTTTCGACTTAGTCATTTGCACCGGGAGACAGCAGGTCATGATCACAGCATTGATATTCAAGAGTGTTGCAGACACTTGGTGGAAGGGCATCCATCCAGCTGATCGCATGATGCCAGAGGCTATGGTATAGCAGATTTTGAGGCTTGGTTCAAAAGGAAATTCATCCTAGAGCATGTCAGTCCGCAAAAAGAGGGCATAGTTCCTTACCTATTAGCAGTAGATGATCGTGGTTGACTACATCCATGCCTTCACATAGGGCATGACTTAGCCTGCGGGAGGGAGCCCAACCCGGCCCCTTTTCTATTAATATATAAATAAATAATATTTATAATATATTTTATATAAACTATAAGAATTTTTACAAAAAAATTATAAAAAACTTTTCTAATTAGAAATTAATGATCAAAAGTTAATATTTTCTTAAAAAATAAATTATATATATTAAAGCTACAAGAATGGAGGTCTTTGGAAGGTGCCACATCAGTACCCCTAATTTTTATTTTTTCCTAGAATACCGCGTCAACTTTTAAAGATTTGACACATGACATTAGTAAATGATTTTTCTAAAACCTCTCCCCATTGTTTCTACATCATCCCCCAAAATCTCTCCCTCTACACCCCTCTCTTTTATCTATTCCATTTATTCCACAAAAATCTCAATCATATTTCATTTATTTCCCTCAAATGTCTCCTCCACTAAAGTCTTTTTCTCCCTACTAAATTATCTCATTCAATTTGATATTCCACTCTAAATTCGGTTTCATAACGGGATAAGCACTAGCTTGACATGCTAGCCCTAGCAACAAAGCCCTATGTTTAGTCCTAGGCGAAAATTGAAAATTGAAGAATTATAATTATAATTAAAAATAATATTATAAAGAGAAATGAAAGGAATTAAATTAGTATGGTTTATGAAATCCATTAAAACAATAACTTTAATTTTTAAAAGAAAAATCTAAAAAAAAAAGAACCATATGTTAGTGAATTTATAAAACCCAAAAAAAACCAATAAAAATAAGATCTTGCTCTCCTTGGACTAAAAAACATTGTATAAAAAACCCCAATAAAATCCACAAAATGTGATTATAATGTTTTTGAAAAAAAAATGCAAATGATCAATCTAATCATGTCACATAATACTGAAAATTATTTATGTAAAAAATGAATTTAGAAAAATAAAGTCCTTTATTCTATTATTAGGCTTGTGCTAAGTTTAGGCTAACAAAGTAAAAGTATAAAAATATATAAATATGTAAATATTTTACTTAGGAATATAACAATTTGATGATTATGATAATTAAAATTTTATTAATATAATATTGAAATGACAATATTTCTAATATTTGTAAGTGTGCAGGGATGCATGAGTTTGAATCTAGTAAAATATATAATTTGATATTCCATTACTTGAATTTAGCAATAACTAATTTGATATTTTTTATTCTTTTTTTACAAGTAATTTTTTTCTAACTTTGAAAAGAAAATTTCAAAAAAGAAAAATAAGAACCATATGTTAGTGAATTTAGAAAAGCCCAAAAAAACCAATAAAAATAAGATCTTGCTCTCCTTGGAAAAAAATGTATAAAAAAACCGCACTGAAATCCACAAAATGTGAATATAATCTTTTTGAAAAAAAATACAAAAATGATCAATCTATTCATGTTACATAATACTGAAAATTATTTATATAAAAAAGGAAAACCCAAAGTGAATTTAGAAAAATAAAGTCATTTCAGTGGGCACAACATGTTGATAGGATAAAAAATAAAATCCTTTGTTCTATTATTAGGCTTATACTAAGTTCAGGCAAACAAAGTAAAAGTATAAAAATATATAAATATGTACATATATATTACTTAGGAATAAAAAAATTTGATGATTATGATAATTAAAATTCTATTAAAATAATATAGAAATGACAATATTTCTAATATTCATAAGTGTGCGGGGTTACATGAGTTTGAATTTACTAAAATATATAATTTGATATTCCATTACTTCAGTTTAGCAATAACTAATTTGATATTTTTTATTCTTTTTTTAAAAGTATTTTTTTTCGAGTAGATGCTGTTAATTTTTCCATCACAATTGTCCTTTTTTATTTTTTTCATGAGTTTGCTCATCATCTTGTACAGTTCTTATCATGATATAAGTAGCCCACATTATCTGTTTGAGTCAAAAATTTTAAGGAGAGGAAATATATTTGGATTTGTTGATCCATTCGTCATGGATCTTAATGTCCACATTTTTTAAAAAAAAATTAATGATGAGTCTCTTATCTTGATATTAACACTCATACATGGCCTTGAGATTAGCATTACGATAAAATGATAGACAATGTTATAGTTTTTATGAGCTCAAGCTAAGCGAAGGCTTGTGTTGTTAGTTATTATATATATTAATATACAATAAATATATATTTAAAAAATCATATGTTTAGGCCGTAGCCCGGCCCTGTCTCTTGTAAGCAGCATAAGGGATTTGATATTATAGGTCTGCCATTAGCTATAAAGCGTTTTAGCTCCCCCTTTACGAAGCGTCGTCCGGTCCTTTTGCAGCCCTTGCCCCGCCCCGTATTGCTATTTATTTTGCCAAATACAAGAGGTGCCTCTTCAATCCCCCAAGAAAAGAAAAGGAATCAGAGAAAGAAACGGATAGAGAGGAAGAGAGGAGGCGGTGGCCGTCGTCATCGGTGCGCTTTTGTGTCTCCGTATCTTTCTATCTCACCGGGCATATCTCCGAATTTTTTGTTGTTGAAGCTTTTGCTTTCTTCATCATTCTCTTATTGGATCTGTTATGTTGATTTTCTAGGGTTTCTGAATTGTTTGCATTTGGATTAGGAGGTTGAGGCAGAAGAAGAAGAAAAAGAATGTCTTCTACCAGCGCTGCACGAGAACGGGCTTCCTCCATTCCAGATCGAGATCCAGGGGAGATTGTGGCTCGATTCATTCTCGAGAAGCACGTGTTGATTTTGCACTTGTAAGTCTGGTGTGGCTCATTTGGCAAATTGACTGGGAAACTTGACCACATCCCAGAGCAATTTATGACGGAGCAGGTGAAGAATGAGACTGAAAGTTTAAGGGAGTTGATGATGACAAAATCTGCATTCTTTGAGCTGAAGAGTCTGGAAGAGAGGCTCAATAACTGTCTTGTGGACATGTATTTGGCTCAACTTAAGGACACCAGGTCCAGTTTCTTTGATGCTGAAAAGGAGGATATTGTTGTTGACAAGGATGATGCTGATGGGCTTGGAAGGATGGATTATGGGCTGGATTCTGGTGATGCAAGAGTTGTTACTCACTCAGAGACTTTAGATATGGAGACTAGAACTCAAAATAAGGTCCATCTCCTGGCACAGAAGATGTTGGAGCCAAGTTTTGGAGAGCCTGGTGAGTGTTTTGCCTTCAAAGGAACCAGAGGGTTTGCGGAGATTGGGCTGAGGACAGCTATCATTCCAGAGGCTGTTACTTTGGAACCTATTCTAGAGGTGATCTTCTTTTTCTTTCAAGTTAGCTTTTACTTGCCATGTACTGTTTTGCCTCTGATGTAAATTCTTTCTTTTGTTGATTCTTGGATTGTTGTCTTTGTGAAACTGTTCTATTTGCCTCTAAGAAAGCTGATGTCATTGTTTTTGGTTTTTGGTTTTTTGTTTTATCATACAACACTCTCATGGTTTGCTTATTCATCATAGTTCTTTTATAATTCTTTTGAAGCCATTGATAGTTTTCTTCTAATGTACTCATTCCCATCTCTACAATTCCTTAGTCCTATAAACTTGCCCCTTTAGTTGTAGTGACACTCAATGATTGCATAAAAATCCACTAGCTACTCCACTAGCTCATATTTCTTTTAGATATTTATTTTCTTCATGTTCTTATTTATTTTGTAATGATGTTTTGGGATTAGATTCGGACCATCTATTTTTAGGGCTTTGTTTTGTCTTGTATAAACTCCATCATTCTCTTTGAAAGAGGGTTAATGAATGGATGAGTAAATGAACTTCTTCTTCCAAAAGGCTTCCTTGAGATCTCTCTTGTAGGTTCTTCTTTTTGCCCACAAAGGGGAGTTTGGTGCGAAGCCAAGGTAAGTCATCACTTTCGTCTCTAGGTAATCTTCCCCATCGTCTCTTGTTAAGCCTATCTCAGATTTTCATGCCCAATGGAGATTTAGGTCTAGATCTCTAGATATTCTTCCCATCTAGTTATTTCCATAACCCATCTCAAATTTTCTTACTGAAGTGGAAATATAGATCTAGATCTGTACACCCAATGTAAACCTAATCTAACCCCCTTTCAACAGCCCTAATTCCAATCTATTTTATCAAACATTTTTAAATGCCCTAACCAGACCTTCCTTCAAATCCTTAAGGATCATGGATATCTACTTGAGTTGACAGATCCCTAGACAAAATTGGAGGTTCCCATTCTCCAACCGATCCATCCCTCAACTTCCTTGAGGGCCCAATTGTAGGGTTGTCACAAGGCTTGGATCATCCCATAATTAATTGGATTTAATTCACATGGAATGGTGTGATTGGCTTACAATTTATAAATTCATTAGAATTGTTGGTTTCTTCCACTAATCCCAAATTGCATCCTTTAGGTTAGTTTCTCGTCCTGCATCAACTTGGTATCAGAGCTTAGGGTTGTCTAGGGATTGCATCTCATGCATTACATTAGTCGTCGTATGCCCACTAGGAGTGGTAAGGAACATCAGCCTCAGGATGGCAGGCACTTCTCATGCCAAAACAGGCCCTAACCAACCCGGTACATCCTTAGACCAATTGCAAACAATCATGGAGTAGTTGGCAACACAAGTCAATGCCCTATTGGCGTAGCCTCCAAATCTCCGATTGAAGTGTAAATCAATCTCCTGAGGGATTGATTGGATCAAATCCAGAGATGTATTAAGCCACTAAAGCACCCTTACAAGAGGAGAAACACCATAACTGATAAATGTCAACGAGAATTTTAATTGATTGAAGTAATGATGCAGTCTAGGCCCCACAAGCAGCTCGTCTTCAAATTAGATTAGGATTATATTATTTTTATTAGTAGATTTCTAATTAAGTTGTTATTAGGGAAGTTTCTATTAATAGCGTAGGGTTTTTTTACCCATTAAGTTTGCTTTTACTATATATATGGCATTGTAATAAGAGATTCTCAGACTTGATTGATTAATAGAATTTGATATTATCCCTGAGAGGTATGTCTTCGTGTGTGTTGAAGTCTTCTTGACGATTCGAAGTGTCCTTAGATACATGCTTCGGCACCCCTACGCAAGCCCTAACCCTAGAGCTTGCATCAGTTTGGTATTAGAGATACACGATCCTTATTCGTCGACGTGTTACCCACTCTCCCCTTTTCTGTAGATCCAGAAAATCCATCCTCACTCCCCACGTCTGCCTCCTGCCATCTTTCTCCTAATGAAACTCATCCCTCATCACCGAGACTGCTCACATCCATCCTGGGCCACCGAACCCCTCTCCAACTTCGTTCCACTCTACTGCCGCCTTCCAAGCTAGTCGCAGAACCCTAATCTCGTCAACATCTACATTCCGAACCATCTCAGAAATCGGACCAAACCCAAATCGTCAGTCGGCCAAACCCTCTCCACCGTTAGCCCTTTCGACGCACAACACTCCCATCGTCATCCCCAACATCCTCATCACAAAGGAAGTCCTTCATGTTCACCACATTTACAGAGGCAATCCGAAGCAGACTCGAGTTTGATGACAAATTCTTCTTTCAACCCGGGGAGGATGATGTAGTTTAGGCCCCATAAGCAGCCCCTCTTCAAATTAGATTAGGATTATATTATTTTTATTAGTGGATTTCTAACTTAATTGTTATTAGGAAAGTTTCTATTAATAGCATAGGGTTTTCTTACCCATTAAGTTTGCTTTTACTATATATATGACATTGTAATAAGAGATTCTCAGACTTGATTGATTAATAGAATTGGATAATATCCCTGAGAGGTGCGTCCTCGTATGTGTTGAAGTCTTCTTGATGATTCGAATTATCCTTAAACACGTGCTTCGGCACTCTTACGCAAACCCTGACCCTAGGGCCTGCATTAAGTAAGCATGCCAATTAAAATGAGAGCTCCTCTATATATAGGAGTGAATGTTTTTAAATAACCAAATATGCTAAAAATAAAAAAAGCAACTACTAAATCCTATTGAGCAACCACTAAATCACAATCCAGCATAAAATAGGAAATAAATCTTATTAATTAGAAACTAATTAAGATAGGGATCTTTGATCTTAAACAGATCATGGATCATTTAATTTGACCCTTCACCTCACCTCACTCTGCAAGTAAAATTATCAAATAGGCCACGGGGGAGGGCCGAGGGGGACATGACTTGCATCTCAACACCACACAATTCATGGAAGAAGCTAATGAAATAGTGACATTATATGCTTTACCAGGAAAGGAGGTATCTAAGATTCTTGAGTGACAGCTACCAAGAGAGATGACACCACTATTGTCCCATAAGATTCTTGAGTACTACGTGTAAGGGCTGTTTTAAACACTCAAACTGCTGGAGGTAGGGATTTCTGTAATTTGGAGAAATTCTGTGTGCAGAATTCAACAGCAGGCAGGCTGAACTTTGGGCTTAATTAAAGGGTCAACTAAAGCCCAACTGCACTAGGGGCCAGCACCTCATGGGTTAGTCAAGAGTGCACTACAAACTGGTGCAGTCCATTCAGTAAATGGGTGAGCCACTGGGTCTCACGAGACACAATGTCCAAGCTATCCTGAATTTCCAGCCAAATAGAAGTTTCCTTTTCTCTGTTTCATTTCTCTCAAATAATTTAAATCAGCGTGGAAGTTGTTATTCTTAGTTGAGAAAGTGTTGATTGAATTCTTGAGTTTTTTTTAGAGAATTTCTCCACAGTTTTAGATACATTATTGGCTGACTGCTATGAAATGAATGTCCAGAACTTAAAAAGCTTTGTTGAAACTCTCCATAGAATTGAATACAGGTCTCCTTTGGATTGAGATTTCCCTGCATCTATGGTCCATTTGTGGGTTTATTATTATTTTTTTCTTGTTAAATTTCAACTTTTGATGTTTTTTAAGATATCTTAGATTTTCTAGTTTGTTAGTCATTGACCACTTGATAGTCTGTCGAGGAGTTGGTTCTACCTGAGGGGGGATATTGAACTGTATTGCCATTGCCTCTACTAATGCCTCGAGGTTTTAGTAAGAAAAGCTAGCCAAGGAAACTTAATATGGTATCATAGCCAACTGGTTGCGAGTTCGAATTCCTGGAGGAACAACTCGATGCAAAAAAAAATGTGTGCTCTTCACCTGGTGGGGAGCGTTGAGGACTGGGCTCCACCCAAGGGGGAATATTTTAAAGTATTTACGCTGCTTCTACTAATGCCTCGAGGTTTTGGTAGGAATGGTTAATTAAACAAATTTAATTCATTCGACATTCCAACAAACTAATCAAGACTGCTTCAATTATTTGAATAGGATAGAGCAGCTATGGGCCGTGCCAATCCACTTGATTTTATGTTGATGGTTGAATTCCAACCAAAATGTTTGAATTACATTTGAGTTGCAAAATGGAGTGTATCTAAATGTGTACCCAATTTGGGAGATTTAAACCTTTGCATTAACCGGGTGTAATGTTGGATATTCTCAATGGAAGTAGTCCATTTGGAAGGTTATTTAGATGTAATATATCAACATTCTTCAAGAAGAGTGGATTGTTTTTTGGTTTGTTTTTTTTCTTTTAGGATTAGTATTTATTTAGCCCACTTGTAATGCGGAACGGAATGGAGACGCGAGGCGGGTAAAATAGAAGATGGAGATATAGGGGAAAATTGGGCTCTTACCGAACTCTAGTCACAGGAGGTGTTAAAAAATTAGGCTCTCACCAAACTCCAGTTGCAGGAGGTATTAGAGATTTCAAGGAGAACTTGAAGAAACTTGGGGAAGATCCCAAAACTTTTTTCTTGATCATCACTCAATAATTAAGCCAAATAGGCTTTACAATGCTTAAATAGAAAAAAGGAATAACCTAGGACTAATCTAGACCATCCAAACAAGTTGTCGGTCAGGATTAAAACAACTTAAAGCAAATAAAACCTTAAATAAATTAGGATAGGTTGGCTGGGCCCAAAAACAGGTCGACCCATTGGGGACCATGGGTTTTTCGGTCTTTCCTGCATCAATTCTCCTTTTCTCGGAGAAAACTCGACCTCAAGTTTTATAAAAGTCCTCCAGGATCAAATATCAAGCTTATGTGCTTCTCGGTCTTTGATCTCTTGGCATGACTTAATGGCGGGAATTAATCTTCTTATCAAAGTAGAAAGGGATTGTAGGTATGGCTTCTATTGATGCTCGACTTTAACATTGATGTGTGATCTAACTGTTAGATGTAGCAATTGTTGGTGTTGAAGCGGTAGATTATAGTCTTTTATTGTCAACAGTCTAGCCTCAAAAATAAAATCAATGTGAGGGATATCAATGAGTTGCACAATTTTCAACACTAGCTTTTTCTTCGGTGGAGACAGGCTTTTCTGAATATGATCTACAGTCATATCCATTCGAGCTTCAGGTTGATTGTTAACCATATTCAAGTCTTTAAATTTACTCATTGCTGGCATCAGTTGATCAGCATTTTCAACCTTCAAAATAACATCTTGTTTGACTGCTGATGTATTTTGCTCTTCAAGTAGTGGACTTATGATTAGATCCACGAGATGATGAGACTCCTTGTGGTTTTCTTCATTGTGATTTCTTCTTGTTACTCTTGCACTGCTTGATCAACACCGTCTAAATTGATCATGGAATTATTTCTTTCTTGATTTTGCTTCTCAATATCAGACTGAATATTCTCCATAGTTGGTTCCACAACATTGGATTTTTTCTTTTGTAACTTAGCTTTCCGGAGGCGATAGCGTTTTATCAAACGTTTAACACAAATCGCTTTCCAAAATGCGTCATACGCATTTTTACACTTCATGCAGTAGAGGAGTTTTCTCCAAGGAGAGGAGAATTGATGCAGGACAGCCCCATGGTTCCCCGTGGGTCAACCTGTCTTTGGGCCTAGCTCACCTATCTTAGTTTATTTTGGGTTTTATTTACTTTAAGTTGTTTTAATAAGATGTTTTAATCGTGACCGGCAACTTGATTGGATGGTCCTTTGGATATCAGATCTACTGAATAGAATGTGGAGCCAATACCCCTAGATCTGATATTGAGCATTTTGGCCTTATTTTCCATGAATTCTTTTTACTACAAATTGAAACCCTAAGTGTTGAAAGTTCTGCCTTCCATTAGGATCCTACCCATAGATCTGAGAATTTCTATTGCGGAATCTGTGAAAAGGCTTGGATCTATGGCTGATTCATTTTTTGGAATTACTTAACTACTTATAATTGGCATAATTTGAATCTTCTTTGTTAATTAATTTATTTCCTGATTGCATTGCATTAGATTTCACATTGTTCTGCATCAATTTTGGTATCAGATCTTCAATCGGGAAAGGATGCGATGGGGTTTTGGGTGTCGGGATTGGGGCAAATGGGTTCTTGAATTGTCTGAGGGTGATGTTGGCCAGGGTTGGGTTTGGCAGTATTCGATTGGGTGACAGTGATTGGATCTGGGGACGTTGGGGTTTAGAGATGTTGGGGATTTTGGTGGATTTGGGGTTTTGAAGATGTAGGTCTGAGGCTTGTGGTGATGATTGGCCTTTATGGGCTGATTTTTGGCAACAACGATGAATGTCGGCAAATATCCGAGGGCGTGGAGATTGTTGAAACTTGAACCCAAGATGGATCGCTCTTCGGCTCTGATACCAAATAATGTAGAACGAAATGGAGACGCGGGGCGGGCAAGATAGAAGATGGAGATACAGGAAAAAATTGGGTTCTCACCAAACTCCAGTCACAGGAGGCATTAGAAAATTGGGCTCTCACCAAACTCCAGTTATAGGAGGCGTTAGAGATTTCGAGGAGAACTCGAAGAAACATAGGGAAGATCGCAAAACTTTTTCCTTAACCATCACTCAATAATTAAGCCAAATAGGCTTCACAATGCTTAAATAGAAAAAAGAAATAACCTATGACTAATCTAGACCATCCAATGAAGTTGACAGTTACGATTAAAACATCTTATTAAAACAACTTAAAGCAAATAAAACCCTAAATAAATTAGGATAGGTGGGCTGGGCCCAAAGATGGGTCGACCCATTGGGGACCATTGGTCTGTCCTGCATCAACCTGCTTGTCTAATCCAAATTTTTTGCATGTTAAGTGACTTCGAGACCTACTCAATAGATCTAGGTGAAGATTAATTTTTGCGTGATGCTTGACAATAGATTATGTACTTCCTATTTGTCATATAGATCATATCTCTGTTCTAGATCCTTAGTCATCCCAAAATAAGTTGAAAGGTATCCCTTGAACCTTGTTGCACCTATCTCCCCCTTATTTTTATTATAGTCAATAGGAAGGGTGTGCAATATTGGTGTGAACACTTGCCTTTCTTCCTTCGAAGCAAGAAATATAGGGTGCTTAGATGCTCATGTTTCCTTAATTTCAACTTATTTGTCATCCCATCATAAACAATACTTTTCTTATGTTGCCCATTAATAAAAATGGTAGACCCAAACCCAAGAACAAATCTACTGTTCAGTTCTAAGTACAATTCAGGGTGAGTTGACTTTGTTGGGTATCCACATTTCATGAAAACCTAAAAAACAAAGCTCTATGTTTGTTTTTATTAGTGAATATGATCGATTCTCGGATCCAAGTACTTCAATTTTCCCTATCCTCTTTTCTGAATCACAGAAATAATTCATTTTTTCTTTCCAAACTGTTTGTTTTGAAATGAGATGACTAAGGGTTTATGGATTTTGACTTTTTGTTTATGTACTGTATGCATAGATTATTTACTTCATGCGTAGTATAGACTAAACACAAATTTTTATGTGCGAGTACCAAAGTGGTACTTGGGTACTCTAGGCCTTGGCCTAGCCTTATTTCTAGGATGGCTTGGAAAAAGCACTCCCAATCCAACAATAACTTCAGCGAATTGGATTTCTTTTTCATTTTTTCTTCAGGGATCAGGCCAGGCAGGCTCTAGCTTGGCTTGACTCAAGTGACAAATGTTTTATCCATTTCAACACCATGCAGTTCCATCTTTGCTTGAGTGAGCTCTTTTTCAACTCTAACAATTTCCGTAGTATATGAGTAAACACAATTTTTTGTGTGTTCAAGTACCTGGGTTATACTTGGGTACTCAAGGCCCACGTCTAGCCTTATTTCCAGGATGGCTTGGAATAGTGCAGCACATATCCAGGACACTTCGAACATCTCCAAGGAGACCATAAATGATGGCATACCTAAAATGGAAAAACACAAATTATATTAATCAACTCTGAATATTCTATGTGTACAATGTCATATAAATAAGAAAGAGAACTTAGAACCTAAGAAACCTAATTAAACTAGGAAACTAAATAATATAGGAAATTGAATCCTAATTACAACCCATTAAATAAAATAAAAATCAATGACATATAATTGTTAAATAAAAAAAGCGTAAATCTACTTTGGCCCTACACGTGTGGCCATTGAGGGCTATTTGCATAAAAAAGGTAAGCCCAATCATATAAAGAACCAGAGTGCATTGGGTACTTTTTTTGAGTGAAAATTAGCCAAAAGTTCCTCCCATGACACAAATCAAAGGCGCAGTTCACAGACATTACCTCTAAGGTTTGTAGTCTTTGCCGCTTAGATTTGTTGCAGGCGGAGGTCCCTAATTGACCAACTCATCTTTTTTCACGAATGATTTGCCAGCAACTACTTTCGTGTTTTGATTTCCACGACTTTGAAATTCCATAACTTTTGTTCACGATATCAATTTTAAAAAAAATAGTATATTTGGAACCTATTTATCAAGACCTTTCAAGCAACACCTATGTTGCATATGAAATTCTAAAAAAAGAAATTGTCAAAATTAAAATGAATTTTACCTCAAAGCAAAACTAAACAGTTTTTGGCAAAAAGTTTGAAAGGGGTAGACCAATCTAATCATCTTATTTTTTATTTAAATTTAGAGAATTTAAGTTTAGCATGTAGTCTTTCATATTCCAAAATTTCTGGTCAAAACAATTTCGAGAAGTTGGTTAACCAGGCTTAAACATGTTGAATGTTACCTCAAAGCAAGACTAAACAGTTTTTGGCAAAAAATTTGAAATGGGTAGACCACTCTAATCATCTTCTTTTTCAGTGAAATTTGGAGAATTTAAATTTTAGCATATAGTCTTTTATATCCCCAAATTTCAAGTCAAAATAATTTCGGGGAGTGGGTGAACCTGAGGCTTAAACATGGGCCGTCAGTCTAATTGTGCGCAGAAATTCTGCACAGAAACTCATATAAATTATGTTACAAACTCAGATAAATTCTGATCAAACTCATATAAATTCGGTTCAAGCTCAAATAAATTCTGATCAAACTCATGTAAATTCATACAGGGAGTGTGTTTCGGACTTTTGAAATGCTTAAATTTGAAAAAGGACCTCTACCTCTATGACAAAAGAACGTGGACCTCTCGCCATAAAGTGAAATGCTGAGGGACCTGTCACTGAATGCCCCTTTTTTTAAAGGTCAGGCTGGCTGGCCGAAATTGTATCACTTGTTTGATTAATGATTTGGAATTCTCCTATTGTGGGCTTTTTGGGCTTGGCCTCTGTAGAATTTCTCGTGCTTGGCTAAACGAGCTTTATTATGAATTTAGTCTATTTTGGGGCAGCCCCTCTTGGGCTGGATTAGTTAGAGATATAGATGAGGCTGGACTTTGCAAGGACTTGAATTACTATGGCGGCAAAGATGGGATGTACCTTCCTAAGTTGGAACTCCCATTCCAACTATACCTACTTTCTCTTGTAAATCTTATCTTAAAATTAGAAAGTTACTAAACAATACCAATCAAATCAAACTTGTAAGAAAACTGTTACGTGTCTCAAAAATCCTAGTTAAATGGCTATCATGATGGACGTCTGACGGGGCCCACTGGGCTGGCATCCATCAAGCTTATTCTCTGTTTCTCTTGCTACAGTATTCATTAACGTATTGAAAGGACCCATTGATCTGCAAATTCATGGAAACCAACGTGAGCAGTCAACACATGAGGCTCCTCGATGTAGTTATTCACCAATTCGTTCTTCCTTTGCCATAAAAAAAAAATTTTTAAAAATCCATCAATTTGTTCCCTTGCCCCAAGTTGTGATTCATTTGGTATTTGTCTTGGGTATGGTGTACATCAGGGAGATTCATTTGACACCAATTTCATCTTAATTTTCCAAAGAATAAATCTTTTCCTTACATATTACATTGGTGTCGATGACCAGCCTGCTTGTTCTCTTACACAGTGCCAATGCATATCTGAATATATCAGTTGTCACTGACTTCACCTTTTGTTTCACACTACCCTTGGAAGAAATATAAAAATTCTCAAAAGAAAATTGTAGAAATGGAGTCATTCATTGTGATGTTTTTCTCCTTTTTAAATATATTTCACTAGTAAGAAAATTCATGAGGCTGATTATAAGCCGAAATCTATAATTAATGTCCCATATGATCTCAAGATATTATACTGGGTGTTTGAATGAACACCACCCCAAAGGATGGGACAAAGTAGTTTGTATAACTAGTGCAGATCACCTTTAGTTGATGCTGAAGGACCAAACAACATCAATTTTCCAATTAAAAAATTGATAATGTTCTTGTTTCAGTTTTAGTAACGCTGTTGGCAATTTCTAAGGTTGATGGGACAATGACACATTTGGAAGATTAATGACTTTGTTCAAATGAATATTGATTTCAATATGGTGTCCCTTCCATGATAGACTTGTTTGGACGCAACTCTTATTGAACCCACATATCGGCATTAATAAGAGTAGGTGAGTATCATTGAAAACGTATTGTTCAGATATAGTCCATGCAGCCATACAATTTATGTGTGTTCATGCAGACAACATAGCACGATACTTCGCTTATGTGGAGGATTTGTGTTTTAACATTGATAAGCATTGTTACACCATTCTCTATTAGCTTAATCTTTTAGAGTAAGTGTTTGTCAACGTGGTATCAAAGAGGGAGGTCGAGTGTTCAAATCACGGAGACCATTGTGCCTTGTATTCTCCCACGAAGGGTTTGATTTCCATGCGGAGCCCCTATATTCTCCCAAGAAGGGTGTAATTCCCATGAAAGAGCCCGCTGTAATCTTTTAGAGTAAGTGGTTGTCAACTATTTGGATACTTTATAGTGACCCAGGCCCACTATCCACATGATATTTTCTCCAAACCCCGATCTTGTCTACAGTTTGAAAAGGCATCATGTGTACCTAAGGTCATGCCACGCTCATATACCCAAGCACGCTCCTTCCTAAGAGGGAGGGGTTGCATCATATGTTGGGTTAGACTTATAAGCTCAGGGTAAGGACTTGGATATTTTTGATGCGGGATTTGGACAAAATCTCACGGTACTGACCGAAGTGCTGTACCCTTACCCCCATGGATTCTCGTTTCTTGGCTCACAAGATCACTTGGTCTTGCCTCAAGGGATTACCCAGGCGTGGATTAGGGTCTCACATACTTGATCTTGTTTCTTGCCTTCTAAGAAATGAACAACTTTTAAGAAACATGCATGGTGCTGTTGTTGGCTGTCTATTATCAGAGCATCCAGACCAGTCTACATTAGCATATGCAGACAACATAAGTAGACATCCAATCGAAAAGAAGAGACTCCAGTTGGAAGTTCCTTTGAGATAACAGAAAATGCGGTGGACAGCTACTAGGAAGATGTCTAGGATCATTCATAAATATGCACGTGACTTTATTCATCTTGACCATGCATCTTTCTGAAATGAAGTAGATGCCACTCTAGGTAATGTGGAAGGGTCTACCTAACATAATGCTGAAGAATGTCTGAATTGGTGTATGAAATTGTTGATTACCAATGAGGAAATTATCCATTTGGGAGTCCTATTCAACAAAATTATGTCCCTTGGAATATAGAACATAGGTTTACAGAACTGTCTTGAGCTTCTCTTACCAGTTGTCCAAAATTTCATGAAATTACACTGCAATATCTAATTCTTACTGAAACTTTACCATGAGTTTTTCAGCCCATAAAAGCTAGTTGAATGGGATCCCTATTACCTACTCCCAGTCTGGATACTTGTCTCCAAGATCTATAAAGACGAGCAACTATAAGACGTCATTTTAGAGAATCAAGGACCACGGTCCATTATCTGAGGCGCTTCCAACAAAGATTCTGGTATATCCAAGCCCCAAGACGCATAAGCAAAGATCAGTGTTATGTATGGCGATTTTGTAAATAAATGTTGTAAAGAGGTGTTCAATTATTGCGATGGAATGGGTCATGTCATCACAGACTGTAGAGAATGATCTCAGAATTGTGATTCACAGAGATATCATGAGAAGAAAAAGAAAATTGTTGGAATGGAGTTGCCTCATTCTATGGTCTGGATTCCCCTATAAATATATTTCATTACTATGAAGTCCCACTGGCCACTCGTTATTACAGAAAAAAAAACAAACTCTAATCTAATGTTAAATCCAAATTGTCCAATTACAATCATAAATAACCTACAAGGTATAACAGTTAATAAAAATTTCAGGATATTGTAAAGATCCTCCTACGTGGCGACACCAAAGTATGAGTTTCTTTGCCATATGAATACTGGATAACTTCTGTACTTTATAAGGCTGTTGGACAGAAGGCATGTTATTCCTTAGTGGATACCCTGCCTAGATTGATTATTTTCATCCAAAATTCTGAGCAATAAAAGCTTCTCTATTTTCTCTAAAAATCGGCGATCTCTGTGGATTGGCTATCATGTTTCTGTAGGATCTGAATATCTTCCCCTTAGTGGTTTCTTATGCCTGGATATCCATGAATCTCAATTGTTGTATTACCTGTCAGGTCAATGAGTATGCTTTCTGTCAGAGGAGAATGTTATTTGCTAGATTCAAGCCCATGTAAAAGTGGGTTGCTTCTAACTCACCCTTGCTTATAAATGTGACTCGCAAAAGCGACCCTAGATATATGTTTACTTCTGAAGTGATGATGCCATTTGGTATCATGTACCAAAAGTCTGACTGGTTTACACTGATTGATTGATACTTTTGGTTTGGAAATTGGCTCTGCTTCTCTCTTTTCCCCCTTCTTTTACTCTAGAAATGAACTTGGATTATGTTTATTTCTTGGGCTACCCCAAATTAGCATCTTGGGATTGAATGTTGGCAAAATGTATGTTATTTATTCTTATGAACATTTGGTGTGGCTTGAAAATTTGTAATTAAACATTTCAAAAAATGGAGATTGGACACTATATAAAATAGTGGCTTCTTATCCAAATATTCTTTAAAAAAGGATAAATAACCATCAGTATACTTCAGTAGCTTTCTTTTATTCTTCTTTTGAGCAATCAAAGGTTGAAAGTTGCGTGTAAAGATCTGCTGCCTCGCTCTCTTTTATCCCTTTCTTTTGGATTATCTTGAACTACAGATCGTGTATATCCTGTTTGAGGCTTATTTCTGTCATTATGGAACACTCGGCTGTCTTTGCTACTCCAGTCATGTAGTTGTAAAAATTCTTTCCTGATTTCTGGATTCCTATCCTTAAACAATTAACTACTAGGAAAGACTATACTATGCTCCTAGTCTACTAAAATGGGAAGGAGTTGAAGTCTGCTTGTGGTATCTTAACTCATAGAAGCAATTCGTGAGTTCTTCTCCAGTTTGTGTTAATTTGAAAAATGTGGTTAATCTCTAATTCATTCTTTGACCTCTTTGCATGTATGTGTAGAGTGTGCATTCTGATGGATCAAATGCTCCAAGAAACTGCTGGCTTTCTGCATGCTATAAGGCAGATGACGATGTTGCTTCTGATCGAGTGGAAAAAAGCTATTTTCTGGCAGATTGCAATGCCCAGACGTTCAAAGTTGCTTCCACTCAGGTGGTTATGTTTGGATGTGACTTCAAGCTAAAAAGATTTTTTGACTGATTTTGGATTTCAGTTTTGAAACCTCAGTGTACAGGCATTGCATTTCTACTCATCTGATATAGCGAAAAAAAGTCATTTTTACCTGCTTAGCTCTAAAAATCAGAATCTTAAGTTGTTTGGGTATTTGTAACGCTCATCCAATATAGCAAAAAATGTTACTTTTACCTCCCTACACTTTAAAACTCCATCTGGGCACAGAAATTGTAGATGGTGAGAACCTAAACTGAATTGACAGTCACGGTTAGAGAAAAATAGTGATTCTTCGCATGGGTATTATCTGCACTTAGGTTTCTCATCTTATTGACTTACCGAATTTAATAAGGTGGACTTGTTGGATGTGCCAACCTTTATACAAAATATTTATATCCCCAGGATGTGAGATTTTTAACATATTCTTTCAGTAAAAATATCTATTGTATAGCCTTTCACTTTATACCCACATGTCAAGGTCTGGTTGGTGGTAATTCAATGTGAATTTGCGAGGTCAGAAATTCCAGAGAACAAACAATTGTTATCACATTATAATTTTGGGTTCCTAGTTTGAATGGTGAGAATTCAAAAAATTAGCCTCATGATATGTCATATTTGGCCTAAAGAATTCTCCAAGTTTTAGCTTTCAAAATGCTACATTGCAGTTTAGCATTTGTGAAATCCGGTAGAGCAACATTTGGAGTATTCATAAAAATGCCAGCGTGGGTGCTCGGAATTCTTGGACAGATGCCTTTTACTGTCCTCAACATTCAAAACCAAAACATGTCCACATGAAATAGGAAAGAATAACCGACAGCGTAAGAATATTCATGCATGGCTGCCTATGACAATCAAAAGGAACAGCAGTGAGACGCAAAAAAGAATGCTTTATTACTCTCTCTCACTCTTCTATCTCCCTCCATCAGCACGTAAAGCCTCCTCTTTCCCTCAACTTCCTTTCTTCTAAAAGAGACAATAAAGAATAACAAAAGCCCATGGTTTTAAAATGCTTTTTATCTGGCAAGGTCACCGTCACCGAATCAGTTTGGCATGTTCATGGGTGATCGGTTTCATGGACTATCCCATACAACAATGGCTACATGACCAACAACACATCATGGCTCTTTACTTATTTTGAATGTTTAGAATATTTAAAATTCAGACTAAAGGAAGCCCACACACTAGTCAGCTGAGTCTGAACTTAGAAAATTCAAAATCTTTAATTGGACCACCAAATCCCAATTAACCAAGTTAAAATCTGGGCTACTACTTTAAACCTACGCTCCTTGGCCTAATTTTATTTATTTATTTATTTTAAATAATTATCATTATCATCATAACCTTATCTATAAGATTCACTTTTGTGAGTTTCACGCTTTTTTTTATCTAATATATATATGATTTTCGGGTGTTTCAATTTGGCAATCGAGGCTTAATTTGAAGCAATTGCTCTCTCAAATTCAATTTAACTCTCAAATTGGGTTTTGCATTTCTATTTCAACTTATCGTTTATAAAAAAAGATAAGTCTCATTGCAACTAGAACTCATCCAAACTCATTACAACATATCTACCCCATTAACAACTCTTACATCATCTACATCTTTCAAATTTCTCTCTCTCATTCTAGAAATCCTTCATGGGCCCCACATAAAAAATGGTTTGAATTACAAACATGAGTCCTATGGGGATTAAAGAAAATAAAAGGGGTTGATGGGGTTTGATGCCATGATAAAGCATATATTTGCAACTATTACACTTGAATTTACAAGTCTCTGGGAATTTATTATGGGTCCCATGTAATTATAACTTGACCGTTTAAAATGAATTTCAAGCACTCTAATGACATATGCTAAAATCCATTTTCAGTAAACGTGGGTCCTGCCCTTTGATTGAACACATGATTGAATTGTGATTATGTGATGGATATTTAGTTTGCAGCTATGATTAACTAAGATATTCCTCTATTCGTTATTGGATAAATACTTAATTTATAATTTATGGTCTTAATTATTTCAATGTGTAAATTTTTATGTGAATGTGTAGAAACAAGAGATTAAGCTCAATTTTGATTTGATGTGAGAATTGAGGTCAATTTGATAATTGATTGCACAATTGAATTTCCTTATATATGATCTAGACTCATTAATCTTTTATCAAGGATTGGTGATCATGGAACAAATCATCTTGAACCTTAAATTTTGAAACACAAGTCGGCCTAGCTTAGATTTAGTGGTAGAGTGCTCGAACGCCAACGTGGCTCAGACAAGATGCACAATTTTAGTAAAAATTATTAAAATTTTTTTACTAAAAATAGTTGCTTTTGTAGTAACTAGAATACATTATTTTAATAAAAAAACATGATGTACCCGGGGTCAGGCTAAAACATTCTTCAAATGGGTTGGACTTCAATCTTGAACTTATGTCATTTTTTTGGTTGTTTCTCATTAGGGATTTTAATTTGGGGTTAACGACTTTTAAAATTGAAAATACTTTGATTTTGGGGTTAAAGATTTTTGATTTTTTTTTAACCATGGATCCCAAATTTGGTATTGGTGATTTCTAATTGAAAATATGGTATTTTCAATTCTATTTAGGAATTTCAATTTAGGTTTAGGGCCCTCTAGAATCAGGAGAAGTTTGCTTTTGAGGTTAGAGATTTTTGGAACTCAGATTTGGGATTTTAAAACTAGGATTAGTAATTTCTAAGATTGGGAATAGGGTTTTCAATTGGCAATGTTCAATTTATTTTTAAAGATGATGCAATTTAACACATTTTTTAATCTCTTTTCTATCTAAAAATTAATGGAAAGTAGAAAATATATGAGTGTTTATATTTTTATTATTAATTTTAATTTTAAGCTTTTTTTATAAGAATGATAAATTTAACACCTTTTTAATTTTATTTTCTATATAAAAATAAATACAAACTCTATATTGTGATTGTTACACATAATGACAACATTCTCCCTATCGTTGACTATATGTAAGCATGTAGAATTTTTTTTTAAGAAATAATATTGTGTCTCAGATATCAGATAGTCTACACATATCAAATAATTATTTTTATATCTTATTAAAAAACAAAATGATATTTTTATATAGATTCTATTGATCGTGCTAAACATGGGCTTCTTGATTGATCTAGATAGGGGTGCTCATGGACCAAGTCAGCTTGAGCCCAACTAGAGACCAATCTGCTCTTAGACGGGCTTTAGTCTTAGGTTTTGGTACACGGGCCAAACTTGAGCCTAAGATTCATGTAGGCTTAAGATACCAGCCGAACTTGGATTCAGTGGCAGAGAGCTTGAAGCCTAGCACAAATAGATGCATTATTTAACAAAAAAAAATGTCTTTTTTAATGGGGATAAAAACTCAAACACATGCACTTTCTCACACGCATAACCATCCCAACCAATTACAAGATATCAACTAGGTTTGGGCTTTATCCCTTTCAGGCAGGAGCCAAACGTTACGCCTATGAATAAAAACGTCTACTATCATTCATTTATTCAATTCAAGTAGTTCAATAAATCTTTAATAAAAAAATTTAGAACATCACATATTAGGGATGATATCATTTATTATTTATTGTTTAGGTACATTTGAAGTATTTGGTATTTGTTGTATTAGATGATTGTGTAGTTTCAAGTATAATCTTTAATTTTTTTTTCTATTTTTTAATTAAATTAGTTTTTATTTAATTTATGGTCTTCATTAATTTAATATATATATTTTAAAATGATAATATAGAAAAATGCGAATGTGCGTAGCAGGGGCTATGATGTTAGTGCAATTTAAAAGCCATGCTTTCTCAAATCTTCTGAATTAGCATTTAGATTCCACATTGATTTGTCATATTTGGAGGTGGATCACAAGCAAGATAACACACTCTAAATAAATAAGTAGGAGTTTTGATCCTTTGAGAACTATCCTTACACATTTATTGTGAGAACTTGTTAGAGGGCCACTTGTGGTTCTTATTTGAGGATGGAACTAGGGGGCTTGAAAGATTTATGAGAGACCACCCTAGATATCAAAGTTGGCCTTAATCACATGTCCCTAACGCTTTCATCTGTAGCTTACAAATCCAGTCAATTCGGATTGGTACACACTCAATCCAATGGCCGAGTAAATTTGAATCTGATCGAAACTCAGGGCATATAACTATTAGAGGCGTCCCTGCATATTGCAAGATTTATATTGGGTGATAAATGAGCTCCACTTAGACTACTCCCAAAAAAATGGTGAGAACTAATTCTCATAAAATTATTTTCCAAAAAAGAGAGAGAGAGAGAGAACTTTAGGATAAAGATTAACAATTTTAATTTGAGTCAATTTGATATAGGGTTTCTTTTTGTGTTATATATATATATATATAATATAGAAGGATACAGGGTTTTGTTTAGCCTTTGTTCTTTTTTTATTCCTCTCCTCTCCTCCCGTGTTGCAGTCGCTTGTGAATTGATTAATTGTTTGGATTTGGATTAGGTGGTTGAGGCGGCAGAAGAAGAAGGAGAATGTCTTCTACCACGGCTGCACGAAAACGGGCTTCCTCCAGACCTCAGCCTCTTGACGCTGAGGTGGTTGTTCCAGATCCAGATCTTAAAGAGATTGACGGGGAGATTTGGTCTCGATTCGTTGACGAGAAGTACATGTGGGTTGATGCACTTATAACTCTGGTGGTGGTCATAGTCAAATTGACTGGCAAGCTTGACCACATCCCAGAGCAATTTATAAAGGAGCAGGTTAAGAATGAGGCTGAAAGTTTAAGAGAGTTGTTGATGATGAGATCTGCATTCTTTGAGCAAGAGCTGAAGAGGCTGGGAGATAAGCTGAATCTGTTGGTGGACGACAAGTCTTCTGCTCAACTTAAGGACACCAGGCCCACTTTATTCTCAAAGAATAAGAATGATGCTGAAAAGGAGGATGTTATTGTTGACAAGGATGCTGCAAGGATAGATTATGGGCTGGCTTCTGGCGATGCAAGAGTTGTCTCTCATTCAGAGGCTGTTACCTTGGAACCTATTCCAGAGGTGATCTTCTTCCTCGTTCAAGTAAACTTTTACTTGCCATGTATTGGTTTGTTTTGCCAGTCATGTCATTCATTCTTTCTCTTGTAGATTCTTGGGTTCTTTTCTCTATGAAATTGTTTTATTTGCCTCTAATAAAGCTGATGTCATTGCTTTTCTTATTCATCAAAGCTCTTCTATAATTCTATTGAAGCCATTGATAGTTATCTTCTAGTGTATTCATTCCCATCTCTACGATTCCTTGAAAAAAAAAAAATTCATACATCAACCTCAGTCCTATAAACTTGCCTTGCCCCTTTAGTTGTAGTGACACTCAACAATTGCACAAAAATCCACTAGCTAGTCTGTTCTTGGGCCACCCACCCTGCAGTGATCTTATTTGCTTCACTGTATTGTTCTACAGTTGCCAGTGATCTTAGACATTGAAATCTATTAAATCCTGGTCGCAGTCATTTTTTCTTTTGACTGGCTTCCAGAGTTCTAGGTTGCAATTTATTTACTCTCTTTCCCTTTTATTGATTTCTTTGTTAATGAGTGAAAAAATAAACTCAGGAGTACACCTTGGGTATTTGTTTTTAAGTTGCCTATATTCAAGACAAATAACTAAGGAATCAACATGAGCCCTTGGGGTAATCCAAACTCTCTTTGCAAAGTTGATTGTCACTAACATTGTTCTCGTCCGCATTAGTATCCCTTGATGTACATGTCTTGTAGAATATCAACATAACATTTAAGCATGCCTTTGTTCTTCAATATTCATTACATTAGTTGCCCTGACACCTTCTTGTGAGCCTTTTGGAGATCAATAAAAACAATATGCAAGATTTTCTCCTCCATGACTTTTTCTACAAGTTGTCTTAATTTGAAAATGGCTTTTGTAGTAGATCTACCTGGCATTACAACCCAAACGGATTCTCTCAATCATCTGACTCACATCGCGTGACCTACCACATACACTCTTCTGAAGATTCATTTTGGAACTTATAGGCATTACAGCTTGGTACTTTCACATTGTTGAAACTTGAAAATCACCTTTATTTTTAGAGAAAGGGACTGCACTCTCCTTTCTCCATTTGTTGAGCATTCATCTTTTATTCAGATTTTTACTGAACAAATTGGTTAGCCAATCTATCCTAATATTGCCCACCAAGGCCCAAGTATCTATAGGTATTACCGTATGGCCCTTAATGCTTATGTTTCTTCATTTTGGTTAGGGCAGTTGTGACATAGCCCTTATTAATGCAATTGGACTGTCTTGGCCCCAGAAATTCACAAACCAAAAAATATCCAAAAATTTCAGATTTACAGAAGCATGGAAGGAGAATAAATAAGTCTGCGCTAACCTGAACCTTAGATTTGCCACAAAAAAAAAAAAACATCTTATTCCAAGAAGAATTGCTTTCAATTCAATAGAGAGGAAGAATAACTAAAATACTTTATTCACAAGTCATTGATATTATAACTGAAGGGTATAGTTGAGTTGACCATTTATAGTTATAGCTATTGAGAAATTCCCTAGAAAGCTCTGGAATTCAATATAAACTTTTCTCAGCTCATAATAATAGAATGACTTTCCTAAATTATAGAGATGATATCCTACTCTAACTAGAATTCTTGAAACCAGGTACTTCAGTCCTGACAGCTTTCCCTTTCAAGTATAGTCCTCTTGTACCATCTTACTCCTTTTAATGAAAGTAACCATTAAAAAATGAGTGTCAAGATACAACCTAAAATCTCAACTTTGGACAAGCTCCATATTTATGTGGTGAAGCATCCCAAACACTACAATCACTCTTGGTTTAAGTGCAACAATTAGATACCAGTTGCAAGTAGAGCTTTGGGATCCTTTTCTTTGAAGGATGCCACCATGATAATGTGTTATCCACAGTATCCCCAGCAACCTGTGTTACTTATTTGGCCGACCTTAGCAACATGATCAAAGAACAAATCATGATGGATATGAAAATACCTTCACTTTCCTTAAAGACAATATGAAGATTATTTAAGTCCAAACTAACTCTTAACTGTTTGGTAAATTTACTTTATTAGTAAAGTAAGGTGAATGGTCATTTCAAGAACTAATAAAATATAAAGGGGTCAAATTAAAAGTTCCATATTTCAAAAAATATCTCAGCCTTTTCCCCCCAAAAAATAAAAAAACTACTTTTTTTCATGTCACTAAATGACAAAAAACAAATTAAAAAAAAATTCAAAAGGCTATATTCTCATTTCACTAAATGACCAAAAAGGCATTACTTTTTTATTTGACCTCTCTTCTTTTTTTATCACTTAATTTAACCCTTCATCTCACTTCATTCTACAAGCAAAGTTACCAAATAGGCCACGGGGGAGGGGGACATGATTTGCATCTCTACACCACACAATTTATGGAAGAAGCTAATGAAACAATGACATTATATGCTTTGCTAGGAAAGGAGGTATCTAATGGTAGACAGCTACTGAGAGAGATGACACCACAGTTGTCCCATGAGATTCTTGTGCTATATTTAAGGGCTGTTTTATATACTCAAACTGCTGGAGGTGGAGATTTCTATAATTTGTAGAAATTATGTGTGCAGAATTTAACAGCAGGCAGGCTGAACTTTGGGCTTAATTAAAGGGTCAATGAAAGCCCAACTGCACTAGGGACCAGCACCTCATGGGTTATTCAAGAGTGCACTACAAACTGGTGCTGTCCATTCAGTAAATGGGTGGGCCACTGGCCTGGGTCTCATGAGACAAAACGTCGAAGCTGTCCTGGATTTTCCAGCCAAGAAGAAGCTTCCTTTTCTCTGTTTCATTTCTCTCAAATAATTTAATCAGAGAGGAAGTTATTTTTCTGAGTTGGGAAAGTGTTAATTGAATTCTAGAGTTTTTTTTAGAGAATTTCTCCGTACTTTTAAATACATTATTGGTTGACTTCTATGAAATGAATGTCCAGAACTTAAAAAACTTTGTTAAAACTCTCCATAGGGTTGAATACAGCTCTTCTTTGGATTGAGATTTCCCAGCATTTAAGTCTGTTTGGGGGTTAATTTTCTTTTCTCGTTGAATTTCAACTTCTGAAGTTTTTGTAGATATCTTGGATTTTCTAGTTTGTTAGTCATTGGGCTCTTGATAGTCTGCTGAGGAGTGGGCTCACCCAAGGGGGAATATTGAAATGTATTGCCATTACCTCTACTAACGTTGCAAGATTTTGGTAGGAATGGCTAGCTAAGGAAATTTAATCCAGTCAACATTCCGACTAAACTAATCGGGGCTGCTTCAATTATTTGATTAGGATAGAGCAGCTATGGGCTGTGCCAATCCACTAGATTCTATGTCGATGGTTGAATTCCAACCATAATGCTTGAATTACTTCCGAGATGCAAAAGAGTGTTTATTTAAATGTGTACCCAATTTGGGAGATTTAAACTTTGGCATTAAGGGGGTGTGATGTTGGATATTCCCCATGGAAGAAGTCCATTTGGAGTTTCTTTAGATGTAATAGCCTAACATTCTTCAAGAAGAGTGGATTGTTTTTTGGTTTGTTTTCTTCTTTTAGGATTAGTATATATTCAGCTGACCTTCTGCTGTCCAATCCAATTTTTTGCATGTTAAGTGACTTCGGGACCTTTTTTTTTTCGAGTGACATTGGGGCTTGCTCAATAAATCTAGGTGAAGATTGATTTTTGCGTGATGCTTGACAATAGATTATGTACTTCCTGTTTGTCATATGCATCATATCTCTGTTCTAGATCCTTAGTCGTCCCAAAATAAGTTGAAAGGTTGATGCAGCCCAAGGGCTAGGGCTGCGTGGAGGTGCCTGAGCACGTGTCCAAGGACACTTCGAACGGTCACAAAGGACTTCCACACACACGAGGAACACCTCTGGGAAAAACCCAAATCTATTAATCAACCAAATCTCTCTGAGAAGTTCTTCTCTACAAAGCCATATATATAGTTAATAAGCAAAAAAAACCCTAGGCTAAAAAAGAAACTTTCCTAATAATAATAATAATAATCCTAATCTAATTAGAAGAGGGGCTGAGAGGCGGCTGGGCCCTAGACTGTATCATCCTCCCCGGGTTGAAAGAAGAGTTCGTCCCCGAACTCGATGCTGCTTCGGATTGCCAGTGTAAATGTGTTGAACATGAAGGACATCCTTTGTGGCAGCTTTCCAGGAATTTTTCTTTGGTGGTTGTGGTTTCTCAGGATGAAGAGTAACTTGCTGTCCACCATGCATGAATGTATAGGTGTTGTCGCGCATACCATGAGTCCCATTTTTGTCATACATCCAAGGACGGCCCAATAAGATATCACCACTATCCATAGGTAGCACATCACACTGGATTATATCTGTGTAAGTCTCACCAATAGCAAAAGTAACTTTGCAAGTATGTCGAACATACGCTCGATCACCATTCATTAGCCATTTGACAAAATAAGGACGGTTATGCTTATAAACCTTCAATTGAAGGCGATCAACAAGAGCCTGGGAGATGAGATTTTCACAACTTCCACTGTCAATAACAACTGTGCAGTTTTGTCCCTGAATCATTCCTGTGGAACGGAAAATATTTTTGCGCAACCACTTACGCTCAACAGTTGGTGAAGCATCCTTGAGGATAATAAGAGCATCATCTGGGGGCTCTGCATCGGTGAAGTCAATATCCGCAGTGTCAATATCCTTGGAATTGTCAATATCCTTAGGATTAGTGTCAATATTATCTCGGATATTATTATCAGCACCTTCAATCTCAATTAGATGTATTCGCTTTGGACAATCTGCGGCGCGATGCCCGTGCTGGTGACAATGGAAACAAACCATCTTATTTTGACCTTCAATCCTAGCAAAAATCTGTCCATTGGATTTAGCTTCTTGTAGAGGGGAATTCTTTGGCTGAGCCCATTTGGATTTTTGTACTTGATGATTTGCAATTCCCTCAGCTTTGATAGCATGTTGGATGAGTTCATCGACATTATCAAAATTTTGGAAGGCAAGGATATGCTGAATGTCTAGTCTCAATCCATTGAAAAATCTATCAACTACCACATCATCATCTTCATTCAAACCACAACGAGCTTGCAGAGTTAAAAATTCCTCAGAATATTCAACAACTGACTTGGACCGTTGTATCAAATTTTGAAAACTGGAACGGAGATCTCTTGCATAGTTGATAGGGAGGAATTTTTGTTTCAAAATATTTTTCATCTCTGTCCATGTATCAACAGGGTCCATGTTCTGATTCCTCCGTTTTCTTTGCAATTCAGCCCACCAAGTTGCAGCATAATTACGAAATCTAGTGGCAATTAGTGTGACTTTATTGTGCTCAGTCATTGGCTTATGTGCGAAAATATTTTCCACTCACACTAACCAATCCATAAATTCAGCGGGCTGTAATTTTCCATCATATTCAGGAATCACAATTTTTATCCCGAATTCTCGATCAGGATTATTGACTGGTGGATCCCGTGGATTCCGAATATGTGCACCATCTTCACGGTGGGGATGCACACGTTGATGATTTTCCAAATTTGTCACTCGAATATCCAATTGGTGCAGGGTGGTGTGCATGCCATCAACTTTTGCAGATAATTTTCTAATGGCAGTCGCCAAATCTTCAAGTGAAGAAGATGAAGATTCAGCATCCACTTGCTTCTTTGGAGGCATTTTTTTTTTTTTAAAATGCAAAATTGAATCTGACTGACCTGATGTGTAGATCGATTCTCCAGGAACACAGTACTTTCTGATGTCAGATGGCTGCAATAGAATATTTCCGATATCAAGTGACTGAATATTGCAAATAAGTTGCAGCACTTGGGCAAATAAGTTGCAGCACTTGGGTCGAATGGAGCTGTCTGGACCCAATAACGGCCTGAATGGAATATCAGCCCAAAAGGCTCGTCACGCACGTGTCACAGTCACGTGTGACGCTTTCGTTAAAACCCACAGAAACGCTTGCTACCTGTTGACGAGAAGAAGACGCTTGCTACCTGATCTGCTACCTGCTGACGAGAAGAAGGGCTGGAGATGGCGACGACTGCGTTGGCGACGATAACAGCGAACGGAGAACAGCGAACGGCAGAGGCTGGCGACAGGGCGATCGTTGGCGACGTCTGCGGAGGAGGCGAGACTGCAGCGACGAGCCGATGGCGGTGAGGCGAGACTGCAGCGACGAGCCGATGCCGGTGACGCTGGAGTTGCGAAGGCGGCAATGACTTCCACAGAGGGCAAACGGCAGCGGATGGTGATTGCGCAGTAAGATCCAGGTACACTGCTCTCTCTCTGTCTCTGTCTCTCTCTCTCTCTCTCTCTCGCGGCGCTGCTTGTGCTCTTTTTTTTTTGTTTTGTTTCGGCTCCTGCGCCTCTCTCTGCGGCGTCTTGATAAGGATCGGGGGTGGGAAAGATGAGGGTTTTGTGGAGTTGAGCGGGGGTTGAGGATTTGACGAGGGATTGGTGCGGGATTGACTGAGAGGGGTCGATGGGGGTGGATGGGTGCCTGTGAAGGGGATTGAACAGAGGCGTGGAGTTAGGGTTGCGGTTTGGTTAGGGATGACGGGGCGATGTGGAGATCTGAGAAGGAAGATGGTGGATTGGGACGTGGCCGTCGACTGGGATTGGATTTCGAGGATTCCGCAGGGAGAAGACGAGTTCGGGTTTCTGGCGGGGTTTTGGGTAGACAGAGGGTGGTGGTCGTCTGGGCTATAGGGATCGAGGTTTTTTTTTTTTTTTTTTTTTGGAAGTGGATCTGTGTTGGTGCCGGATGAGGGTTAACGGATGGGGGTAGTCGGGGAAGATGGGGTGTCGGGGAAGAAGTGGGTGACAGGGAAGATCGGGCTCTGATACCAATCTGATGTAGCCCAAGGGCTAGGGCTGCGTGGAGGTGCCTGAGCACGTGTCCAAGGACACTTCGAACGGTCACAAAGGACTTCCACACACACGAGGAACACCTCTGGGAAAAACCCAAATCTATTAATCAACTAAATCTCTCTGAGAAGTTCTTCTCTACAAAGCCATATATATAGTTAATAAGCAAAAAAAACCCTAGGCTAAAAAAGAAACTTTCCTAATAATAATAATAATAATCCTAATCTAATTAGAAGAGGGGCTGAGAGGCGGCTGGGCCCTAGACTGCATCAAAGGTATCCCTTGAATCATGTCGCACCTATCTCCCCCTTATTTTTATGGTCAATAGAACGGGCGTGCAATATTGGTGTGAACACTTGCCTTTCTCCCTTGTAAGCAAGAAACATAGTGTGCTTAGATGCTCATGTTTCCTTAGTTTCAACTCGTCCGTTATCCCATCATAAACAATGCTTTTCTTATGGTGCCCATTAATCAAAATGGTAGACCCAAGCCCAAGAACAAATCCATGGTTCGGATCTGAGTACAATTCAGGGTGAGTCAACTTTGTTAGGTATCCACATTTCTTGAAAACCAAAAAAACAGAGGTATATGTTCGTTTTTATTGATGAATATAATCAATTCTAAGATCCAAGCACTTCAAATTTCCCTATCCTCTTTTCTGAATCACAGAGAGAATCCATTTTTTATCTCCAAACTGTTCATTTTGAAATGAGATGAGTAAGGGTTTAGGGAGTTTGACTTTTGGTTTATGTACTGTGTGCATATATTATTTACTTCATGCGTAGTATATGACTAAACACAAATTTTTATGTGCAAGTACCTGGGTGGTAATTGGGTATTCTAGGCCCAAGCCTGGCCTGATTTCCAGGAGGGCTAGGAAAAAGCAGGCCCAATCCTACAATAACTTGAGTGCCTTGGCCTGACTCAAGTGACTTATGTCTTGTACATTCTAACACTATGCAGTTCCATCTCTGCTTGAGTGAGCTCTGTTTCAAGTTTCAGCTACTAACAATTGCATAGTATATGACTAAACACAAAATTTTGTGTTCAAGTACCTGGGTTATACTTTGCTTACTCAAGGCCCAAGTCCAGCCTGAATTCCAGGATGGCTTGGAAATGGGCCCAATCATACAAAGAACCAGAGTTAATTGGGTGCTTTTTTTAACGGTCAGGCTGGCAGGCCCAAGTTGTATCGCTTGTTTGATTAATGTTATTAGCATTCCAACACCACACACAGATCCATCTGTGCTTGAGTGAGTCTGTTTCAGCCACTAACAATTGCTCATTGTTCAATGTTGTGTTTAAAACTTTAATTGTAATGTCCCTAATAGGCAACTTTGGTGTGCCATATGTCCAAACCATGGGAACTTGAAATCTTGAATATATAGGAATTTCTGGTCAAATGATCTCCACCAAAAGATTATGAAATAGGTGTGGGGTGAAGGATGTTAGGGACTGATGCAGTGCCGATAAGGGAAGAGTATCCAAAGACATTCCATCAAAAGGAGGATAAAACCAATAATTTTATTTATAAACGAAGTGATCCCTAAGGACAGTTGCAATCCTTTATATAGATCCTAGATCTAATCCTATTTTGGAGACAAATCTAACCGAAATAAAAAGTTTAAAGCAATGAATAATTTTATGACAAAACTTTATAATTATTCTCATGTCTATCCCTAAAATTCAGCTACTACTAGCATAGAGGAAGATGACTGCACGATGCATGATTTGGAAGTCTCCTTTTGTGGGCTTTATGGGCTTGGAACTATGGCTGTAGAATTTCTTTGGCTTGGCTAAATGAGTGTTATCATGGATTTAGTCTATTTTGGGGCAGCCCCTCTTGGGCTGGATCAATTAGCGACATAGATGAGGCTTGACTTTCCAAGGATTTGAATTACCACGGTGGCAAAGATGGGATATACCTTCCTAAGTTGGAATTCCCATTCCAACTACACCTACTTTCTCTTCTAAATCTTATCTTAAAATTAGAAAGTTACTGAACAATCCTAATCAAATTGAAACTTGTAAGAAAAGACTTTTACTTGTCTCAAAAATCATAGTTAAATGGCTATCATGATGGACCTCTAACAGGGCCCAATGGGCTGGCGGCCATCAAGCTTATTCCGTGGCTTCTGCAGTACCATTCATTAGCATATTGAAAGGACCCATTGATCTGCAAATTCATGGAAACCAACATGAGCAGTCAACACGTGAAGCTCCTCAATGTAGTTATTTCAATGATTCGTTCTGCCTTGCCCAAAAAAAAAAAAAAATCACCAATTTGTTCCCTTGCCTCACGTTGTGATGCATTTGGTATATATCTTGGGTATGGTGTACATCAGGGAGATTCATTTGACATTAATTTCATCTTCATTTTCCAAAGAATTAATCTTTTCCTCACATTGTACATTGGTGTAGATGACAAGCCTGCCTTTCTCTTACACCATGCCAATGCATATCTGTATATACCCATGGTCACTGACTTCACCTTTTGTTTCACATTACCCTCAGAAGAAATATGTAGAAATGGAGTGCTTCATTGTGATGTTTTGCTCCTTTTAAAATAGATTTCACTAGTATGGAGTGCCACTGATTTGGCAAAATTACATATAAGAAAATTCATGAGGCTGATTATAATCCGAAATCTATAATTACAGTCCCATGTATATGATCTCAAGATATTATACCGGGTGTTTGAATGAACACAAACCAAAGGATGGGACTCGTCTTACAAAGTAGTTTGTATAACTAGTGTAGATCACCTTTAGTTGATTCTGAAGGATCAAACAACATCAATTTTCCAATTAAAAAAATGATAATGTTCTTGTTTCATCTTTAGTAAGACTGTTGGCAATTTCTAAGGTTGATGGGACAATGACACATTTGGAAGATTAATGACTTTGTTCAAATAAATATTGATTTCAATATAGTTTGCCTTCCATGATTGACCGGTTTGGATGCAACTTTTATTGAACTCACATATCAGCATTAATAAGAGTAGGTGAATATTGTCAAAAGCCTGGTGTTCAGATATAGCCCATGCAACCATACAATTTCTGTGCGTACGTGTAGACAACATAGCACAATACTTTGCCTATGTGAAACATTTGTGTTGTAACATTGATATGCATTGTTAAACCATTCTCTATTAGTTTAAGCTTTTAGAGCAAGTGGTTGTCAACATGGTATCAAAGCGGGATGTCTAGTGTTTGAATTCTTGAGACTGTTGTGCCTTGTATTCTCTCACGGAGGGTGTGATTCCCGTGCAGAGCCCCTGTATTCTCCCAAAGGGTATAATTTTCATGAAGGAGCTTGCCTTAAGCTTTTAGAGTAAGTGGTTGTTAATAATTTGGAAACTTTATAATGACCTGGGCCCGTTATCTACATGATATTGTCCACAAACCCCATTCTTGCCAACAGTTTTCAAAGGCCTCTTGTATAGTTAAGGTCAGGCCACACTTATATACCCAGGCACGCTCCTCCCTAAGCGGCAGGGGTTGCATCATATGTTGGGTTAGACTTATTAGTTCATGGTTAGGACCTAGATATTTCCGGGATTTGGATAAAACCTCACGGTGCTAATCGAAGCACTCTACCCTTACCCCATAGATTCTCCTTTCTTGGCTCACATGATAACTTGATCTTTCTTCAAGGGATTCAAGGGATTACCCAGGCGTGGATTGGGGTCTGACATACTCGATCGAGTTTCTTGCCTTCTAAGAAATGATCAACTTTTTAAGAACCATGCATGGTACTGTTGTGGGCTGTCTAGCATCAGAACACCGAGACCAGTCTACGTTAGCATATGCAAACAATGTAGGTGGACATTGAGCAGAAAAGAAGAGACTCCAGTTGGCAGTTCCTTTGAGATAACAGAGAATGTGGCAGACAGCCACTAGGAAGATGTCTAGGATCATTCATAAATATGCATATGACTTTATTCATCTTGATGATCTTTCTGAAATTAAGTAGATACCACTCTAGGTAATGTGGAAAGAGTTTATCTAGCATAATGCAGAAGAAGGTTTGAATTGGTGTATGAAATTGTTGATTACCAATGAGGAATTATCCATTTGGGAGTACTATTCATGAAAATTATGCCCCTTGGATGGAATTTAGAACATAGATTTACAGAACTGTCTTGAGCTTCCCTTACCGATTGTCCAAAATGTTCATGAAATTACACAGCGTCATATAACTCTTACTGAAACTTTACCATGAGTTGTTCAGCCCATAAAAGGTAGTTGAATGGGATCCCTATTCCCCACACCCAGTCTGGATACTTGTCTCCAAGAACTATAAAGAGGAGCAACTAAGATGTCGTTTTTAAGTCATTTTAGAGAATCATGGACCATGCTCCATCATCTGAGTATATCCCAGCCCCAAGACACATGAGCAAAGGTTGGTGCTATCTATGAATGTTTTGTAAATAAAGGTCATGCCATCACAGAGTCTAGGGAATGATCTCAGAATTGTGATTCGCAGAGATATCATGTTGTGTCTTTGATACCCTGTGAAGAGAAAGAAAATTGTTGGAATGGAGTTGCCTCATTCTATGGTCTGGACTCCTCTATAAATAGATTTCATTACTATTAAGTGTTATTAAAGATAATAAAAACTATAATCTAATGTTGATTTCAGTCCAAATTCTCTAATTACAATCATAACATACAAGATATACCAGTTAATAAAAATAATTTGAAGGATATTCTGAAGATCCTCCTGCATGCTGATACCAAAATATGAGTCTCTTTGCCATATGAATGCTGGAATAACTACTGTGATTTATAAGGCTGTTGGACAGAAGCATGTTATTCCTTAGTGGATACCTGCGTAGACTGATTATTTTACATCCAAAATTCTGAGCGTTAAAATCTTCTCTATTTCCTTTAAAAATCAGTGATCTGAATATCTTTCCCATAGTGGTTTCTCATGCCTGCATACCCATGAATCTCAATTGTTGTATTACCTGTCAGGTCAATGGGTATGTTATCTGTCACAGGAGTATGTTATTTGCTAGATTCAAGCCCACGTAAAAATGGGTTGCATCTAACTCACAGTTGTTTAGAAACGTAACTCACAAAAGTGACCCTTGATATATGCATACTTTTGGAGTGTGATGCCATTTGGTATCATGTATCAGAAGTCTGACTGGTTTACACTGATTGATTGATACTTCTGGTTTGGAAATTGGCTCTGCCTCTCTCTTTTTCCCTCTTCTTTTCCTTCAGAAATGAAACTTGGATTTGGATTATGTTTATGTCTTGGGCTACCCCAAATTAGCAATTTGGGGTTGAATGTGTAGAAGAGATCGACCTGACCCGGGGTCACGTGGACATGCCAATGAACCCGGGTCAGATTGATCTCTTCTACAGAATGTCGACAAAATGTTTGTTATTTTTTCTTATAAACATTTGATATGTGGGGCTTGGCATTTGTAATATTGGACACTATATAAAATAGGCATCTGGATCCTCGAGTAAATCCCCCAACGGTGATGTGGGGGGACCTGATCAGTGGGGGATTTCCTCACTTAATCTCAATTCATAAAATAGTGGCTTCTTATCAAAACATCCTCTAGAAAATGAAAAATAACTAGCACTATACTTCAGTAGCTTTCTTTTATTCTTCTTTTGAACAATCAAAGGTTCAAAGTTGTGAATAAAGATCTGCTGTGTCTCTCCTTTTCCCTTTTCTTTTGGATTATCTTGAATTACAGATCGTGAATAGCCTGTTTGAGGTTTATTTCTGTGATTATGGAACACTTGGCTGTCTTTTGCTACTCTAGTCATGGAGGTTGTAAAAATTCTATCCTGATTTATGGATTTCTATCCTTAAACAAATAACTATTAGGAAATACTATACTATGCTCCTCGTCTCCTAAAATGGAAAGGAGCTGAAGTCTGCTTGTGGTATCTTACCTAATAGAATCAATTCATGAGTTCTTCTCCACTTTGTGTTAATTTTAAAAATGTGGTTAATCTCTAATTCATTCTTTGACCTCTCTGCATGTATGTGCAGAGTGTGCATTCTGATGGGTACAAGAGGGATGAAGATTTTGCTTCTGGTCGAGTGGACAAAAGCTATTTTCTGGTAGATTGAAATGCCCAGACGTACAAAGTTGCTTCCACTCAGAGGTTAACATGATATGTGGCTTGAATTCCAATCAAACCATGGCAGTCCTTGGACACGTGCATCTATCAATTGAGGGTCATTGGTCGTCAACCTATTTCGTTTTAGAGACTGGGTTGACTTCAAGCTAAAAAGAAATTTTGACTAATTTTGGCTTTTCAATTTTGAAACCTTAGTGTAGAGGTATTTTATTTCTACTCATCTGATATAGGCAAAAAAAAAAAAAAAAAAAAGTCAGTTTTAACTGCTTAGCTCTAAAAATTAGAATTTTAAGTTGTTTGGGTATCTGTAACGGTCATCCAATAATTACCTCCCTAAACTCTAAAAATCCATCTGGGTGAGAACCTAAACTCACATGGTTATTCTCTGCACTTAGATTTCTCTTCTTTTGAACTTGCTGAATTTAGTAAGGTGCAGCTTACTTAATTGACTTGTTGGATGTCTCAAAATTTAGAGGATTTTGCCAGAAAATCCTTTTGGAACTACTCTATAATAAAAATGACTCCAAGACATAATTCTATCATAGTGGTCCCAATAGTCCTTTTATATTTAAAATTTTGAAATCTAAGTTGGGTGGGGATATCCCCGCTCGCCCACATACATGAGCAGGGACATCTCCTCTCATTGATGTTTTTTTTTTTTTTCTTCTTTCTCTGTTCGTTTTCAGAAAATAAACTTCTTTCCTTATCTTTATGTCGAATCAAATTTCACCCTAACTGATGTAGGGACACCATCAGATTGGGTCACTTGTAAAGCACGTGATTTCATTTTGGCTACCAACTCACTGTATCACTAAGTGCGCAATCATGTGTTCGATCTTGACCATCCAAATTGTTTATTGTATCTGCCGCTATAGTATAGTCCAGACAGGAACGTTTAAATTTGCTTGTGACATTTGGACCATTAAACACTTTTCCTATGAACTGTCGGTTTGATAATTTCCAATTGGATTCTAACTTTTTTGGCTTTTTTGAGAGAATAGTTTTTCACTTTTTTGACTTTTTATTGGATTCTAACTTCTTAAACCTTGTGAAGGGTAATTTTAAAAAGTTTGATCGGGGCCCTAAATTACCGAGTTTGATCGGGGGGCTAGGACTCCGGTGCAGCCGTGCAGGAGCCGGCCTTTTAATAAAATAGAGTAATGCCCCAGTTCCTCCAATGAGAGTTGGTCACGTGGATTATAAAACGTAAAAGAGGGGGTACTTTTGCTTGTTCTTTCTTCTCCTTCTTCTTCTTCTTCCACCTTTTTCATACTCCAAAAATAGACCCCAAATAAAAAAATTTAAAAAAAAATACAGGATTACCGATTAGAAGCACCCTTCCTAATAATCCTAGCTGCAGATGAGAAGAAAGTGAAAGCTATCTTTTCAAAGGAAATGAAGAGATCTAAAGTTTTGAAGGTGGTTGGAGAAATGAAATGGAAGGGTTTGGGTTTAATATGTGGGTATGGTAAATTGGACATAGGTTAGGTTTGGATTTGAGGTTTAGTTGGAGGAGGAAGAAGAGAAAACAAGTAGAGGGGAAGGATAATAAAGAAAAGAAAAAATGAACAGGGATATCTCGGCTATGTATATGGCTGAATAGGGTTATCTCTATCCAACTCAGATTTCAAAAACTTATACAAAAAAGGTCCCCTGTAACTACTATGGTGGAATCATGTCATTAGAGTTCTTTCAGTCTAGAGTAACTTTAAGAGGATTTTCCAATAAAACCCTCAAATTTATACATGCAAAACTTGCACATCCCCACAAATTTGTGATATCCATTGACTAGACTTCCACTTTATATCTACACGTCAAGGTTAGGTTGATGACATTACAATGTGAATTTGCTAGGTTAGAAATTCTAGAGAAGAAAAAATTGTTGGAAAAAATTATTGTCACCTTATAATTCTGCGTTCTTGGTTTGAATGGTGAGAATTCAAAAAATTAGCCTAATGAAATGTCACCTTTGGCTACATTGTACTTTAGCATTTGTGAAATTAGGTGGAGGTAACATTGGGAGAATTCATAAAACTGCCAACATGAATGATGCTCAGAATTCTTGCAAAGATTGATGCCTTTACTGTCCTTTAACATCCAAAACCAAAACATATCCAAGTGAACGAGGAAAGGAGTAACCAACAGCCTAAAAAAAAACCAAAACATGTCAAAGTGAAACAGGAAAAGAATAACCAACGGCTTAAAAAAATTCATGCATGGCTGCCAATGACAACCAAAGGGAAGTGCAGTGAGCCAAGAAAAGAATGCTTTGTTACTCTTTGTCTCTTCTATCTACCTCCATCTGCAAGTAAAGCCTCCTCTATCCCTCAACTTCCATTCTTCTAAAAGATACAATAAAGAAAAATAAAAGCTCAAGGCAATAAATCATAGTTTTTAAATGGCTTTTACCAGCCTTTTTGGCAAGGTCACCATAGCAATTTGGCATGTACATGGGTGATCAGTTTAATGGATTATCCCATACAACAATGGCTACATGACCAACAAATTGTGGTTCTTTACTTATTTTGAATTTTAGAATGTTAGAAATTCACTTTGGTAGTCCATAGGCTAAAGGAAGCACGCACACTAGTGAGCTGAGTCTGAATTAAGAAAATTCAAAATCTTTAATTTAATAGCCTTGGAACTCCAAATTCAGATTAACTAGTTTACAATTTGGGCTGAAAACTTATAACTACTATTTTAAACCTATGCTGCTTTGGCCCAATTTTATTTATTTCTTTCTTCTTTTTTTTTTGTTGTTAATAATCATCATATCCTTATCTTTAAGATTCCCCTTTGTGGGTTTCACTTTTTTATCAATGTCATTTGAAAGGCATGCTTTCTCAATTCCAACATCTTATCATATTTTCTTCTTGGCTTCATTTTAAGTTTTTTTTTGCCTTTTCATATTAGTTCGTGGAACTTGTAACTCATTAATATGTCATATGATAGCTTTAGATGTTGCGGATGCATGGATTAGGATTGTATGGCCGCTCCAAATCTGATCAAGACAATGTTGGCTTAGATCGAGCAGCTGATGCAGAGATCCATAACTCTTTACGAGAGATCAGTCACATGGAATTCACTCTTCACGATCTCAAGGCAAGAACGAACACCCTTAATGTGGAATATGGTAATGGATGATTTAGCTCCAACCTTTTGGTTATGAGTATTGAGATGCTCTACAACCACCTAGCCATATCTATTTATAGCATCTAGCTTAATGGGCGATGAACTCCTAATTCAAGTTAGAATACAATAAGGATGGAGAGTTGTATCAGACTCTCTCAATTTTTGAGTCTTAGGAAGATTAACACATCCTCTCTTTATTCAAACAGACTCTTTGTGAAGGGTGTCTCTCTGTATTGGGGCTACCCAGAAGTGGGCCCTATCGTAAATGCCAACAATTTTTCACTCGCACCAAACAAGATTAATCTCATTAGATTCAATCATCCATCATCAAAATCCACAATATATATATATATATCTAAAGAGTGGGACCTCCACAATACCTATTTATGGAGAGAATGTAAACTAAGTCGACATCTAACTAGAATACACTAGTCTGCCTTAGATGCTCCCATGACCACACCATATTGAATTTGAACTCAAACCCTTAAGTCGGGTTCAACTCACATAATATGCTGATTCAACTTCTCAAGAAAAATTATTTCGCAAATATTTTTCTTAAAATAATATATTTGCATATATAGATAATTTTAAAAATTATTTGCTTAAATAAAATTTCAAAATACTTATTATAGCTTGGGCATATAAGTATTTTAAGTACGTATAAATGGGAGGGTGATGTCAAGGGTCCTTTCAATGAACTTATGAAGGTCAAATGAACCAAGTAGCTTTCCTAACACGGCAACTCATAGGCTTCCATGTTGCAATGGGAGATCCGCAACTAAAGTAGCATTATCCATCTCATCTTTCCAATGTAGAGGTTAGTATATGGGTACAAGAGCCTTAAGAATTAGATTACACAATTTTTAACTCCAAGCTCAAGAGTTACCTATGGGATTAATTGTCATACAACAATTATGATTGTAGGATATCATCTTGTTGCTCGTAGGTAGGTCCTCAAACACCCATGTTCGTAGACACAAACTGCAGTGTGAAATTGCATTAGCTCCACAAATGAGCCCATGCTAATATTGCACTGATTCACTACTGTGCAAGCAGGTCGTCACAAATGCAACAACGCTTGGTTTCAAAACATGCTATTAGACTTACCAGGGTGTAGTTTGTCTAATGAATAATGCCAATTCAGTCTCATTCAATCTTGTGATCTACTCACCCCAATGCACATAGGAATGAGTCAGCATTCCATGCATCTGTATGCACCAATAAGATTCACTACTGTGCAAGCAGGTCGTCACAAATGCAACAACGCTTGGTTTCAAAACAGGCTATTAGACTTACTAGGGTGTAGTTTGTCTAATGAATAATGCCAATTCAGTCTCATTCAATCTTGTGATCTACATCACCCCAATGCACACAGGAATGAGTCAGCATTCCATACATCTGTATGCACCAATAAGATTTGCATTGGCTTAACTGGCATATCACACAAATGGATGCACCTCATCCTATCAGTTACTAAGACATCAAAGGTGGTCTTTATTCGTGCGAGTGGATGACCAAGCCTGTTTGGTGCCACTCATGTATCTTAACACACGCCATTTTGTGTTTGTTGCTAATGTAATATAAATGATATGATATATATGAAAAATGTAAAAAATCATACACGTATTCCATAAAATAACAAGAAATTGATTTATTAAGATAGCTCCAATACACTCCGATTGAAAAAAAATGAATTATATAAAATGCATTCCCATGCGCTTTACATAAATCGCAAATAACTCTCGTACTAAGGGTTTGCTCAATGGATCAACAATCATTTCCAAAGATGGCATATGAAATATTGCCATCTCTTTTGCTTCTACTTGTTTACAGATGAAATGTCACTTTTCCAAAGATCATGCAAACAGAAGAAAATCTCATCATAGGGGAGAAAGTCTCCTCGTAATCCACACATTCTTTCTGTGTGGATCCCTTAGCCACAAGCTTAGCCTTAAATATATCAATGGTACCATTGACCTTTCACTTAATCTTCAAAATTTATTTTTTTGAAATGGCTTTCCTATCTTTGGGAAGATCCACAAGATCCCATACATAGTTTTTACGCATATAGCTGATCTAGTCATTCATCCCGAGCATCCATTCTTTTGAGTTTACTAATTCCATTGATTTTTTTATGAGAACATGGTTCGTCCTCATCAATTGCAATGTACACATAAGAAATTCCCTCAATTTCAAAAAAAAATTTTTATTTGAAATCAACCCACGAGAAAAACGATGAATGATATTTTGATCACTTCCACTTGCCTTTGAGTCCGTAGGATTTCTCCCATTAAATCTAGCAGGTAGTGTTGGTTCCCCTTGATCGGTGGAATTATTTATTTTAAAAAGTTCAATAGACACCCTTATCTTCTTCTTTTCAAGATATTGAAACTTGAAAAAAAATCTACGTCATGAGAATCTATTTCAACCACTTAGTTATTTATATCCTTGTAAACTAGAACGTCTCATATGGACAACTTAGAATATCTAACAAAAATACTTGGAACTTTTACGCTTTAAATTGTTTGGATGTGGAATCATCACATGCCCTAAAGAACCCCACGGGCGTAGATCTCTCAAAGAAGGTTTTCTACCGATCCATAACACATATGTGGTTTTTGGAATAGATTTGAAAGGAACTCTATTTAAAAGGTATACTTCAGTAAGCAGTGCATCACCCAAAAAGGTAATGGGTAAATTGGCATGAGTTGTCATGGATTTGATTATGTCTAAAAGAGTTATATTTCTTCTTTCCATAATCTATTTTGTTGTGAAGTGTAAACCATGGTTAATTGTTAAGAAATACCATTTTCCATACAAAAACTTTTAAAAGGGTATCCATTGAACTTTTTGAAATAAATGACTCCATTGATCAAGGGGAACCGACACCAGCTGATAGACTTAGTGGGAGAAATCCCATGGGCTCAAAGGTAAGTGGGAGTGATCAAAATGTCCTTCGTCATTCTTCCTGTGAGTTGATTTCTTTTAGAATTTACATTTGCTTTTGGTCTTGTTAGGTCCTAATCCTAACTCAGGTTGCTAATTAACAAACAATGCTTGTCCCGTGACTTCTACCTGAACTCTTAGGACTTCAAATTCTAGATGGCGATACAAATATTTAAAGGTCTTGACTACCTCAGAATGAGCCAAGAGTTTTATTGTACGTCATAAGTCAGGTAATGATCATAGGACTGCAATAATCTTTTGGTATTCAGTTAATTTATTCCCCGCCCTTGCAAGATCTGCCATCATCTGAGTCATTTTGCGGAGGTGGTCCCTGAGTTTAACTCCTAGGGCTATCCGATATGCATCAAATTCCAAGGTCATGACGTAGGTCTTGTCAACAGTAATACCACTGTATTCCTCTTTTAAGGCTTCCCACAATTCTTTGGTCATACCATAGGTTTCATAAGTTGAAACTAATTCAAAATATATACCACTTAAAATGATGTTATGAAAAGTGCAATTATCTTTCTCCCACTTTTCGAAATCATACAGTGCAGGCATGGGTGCAACATCACTTTCTAGTTCAGGTCGAATCATAATTGTTTTTAAGGTATACGTGACTTCTTGTTCATCGAACAAGTAAATAATGATTCAGTACCACTTATCATTGTTATTGCCGTCAAACTTGTCATCCTTATTAAGGTCAGCAATAATAATTTTTAAAGTTATCACTAAAAATGAATAAAAAATACTAATAAATGAATGTACAATATTGGCAACATATACATATGTATTGGTTGCCCTTTTTGTACTCAAATCAATCTGAAAATTAGGACATCGTAGTAAAAACCCTTCAATTTCAAGGTTAATTCAGGGCAGTAAAAAACAAAAACCATAATTAATTAGATGATTTACACAATACATTGATTTTTATGCAAGAAAAAAATGTGAAAATAATAATTGCATCCTAATTAGCTAATTGCCCCCCGCATAATATAAGGACCATAGCATATGATGGCACAAATTCATGCATGTGCCTAATGGACCTGCATGATATGATGCATAACATGTATGAAATACAACTAGCATACATAATTAAAACAAAAAAGCTTATCAACATGAACCCACTATATATTAATATATGCTTGCATAATAGATCCATAGTACAGATGTTACTCAACAAGTTACATGATAGGCACTTCATAGCACCTAGTCAGAGATTTGCTCATAAAATACATGACACTGTTGATAGAACTCGGTGCATTAATTTCAAATGGTCATTGTTTCTGATTTATTACAGTAATATTATCTGGGCCCATCTCTGTTGATGTGATTTAGCGCCATGTGCATTCTTTAAATCCAACTTCGTTTATGAAAGTACAGTAACATGCACAAAACCTATAGATGCATGCTTAGAAAAAAATTATATGCTAGTACATCATATGGCCTACCTCATATAGTGTTTTATTAGGCATCCATAGTTCCTTACCATTAAAAAGGAATGAGTTTGCTCATGGCTGGGTTATAGTCTGGTCTTGAGCAACTAAAAAAAAGTTATTACATGACTATGAATTTTGGTAGTGATGAGAAAAAAATATTAAATCCATGCAACTTATAAAATTCATTCTCCATCACTATGCATAAGCCAATCTATTCACAGATTTGCATAAACCAAAAAACGTATACAATAGCGTACTACTATTTTTATGCACTGACATGATCAATATATATCTATCAATTTCCAAAAGCATAAAAAAATAGCCATTATGAAATCCTCAAAGCTAATTGACAGTTGTCAATCTAAGTATATGGGTCTCATAATCAAACTCATGTACATAATGCGACTTCTCTATGGCCCATCATGTTGATCCCTTGATTACGATTTACGACATCCCATCCATGATATTTAACCCTCGAGAATTCGAATGTAAGCTGGAATATAACCTTCCATGAGCACGAAAACCGAGAAGAAAGTGTGACACATCACTTTTAAAGAGTGACAGACGATAGCATCAGAAGATCTGGACTCTGCTTCAATCACCCAAACCGAGAGGATTTTCCCCCAAAGCAAAACATGTGTTGTCACATGGGACTAGGAGGGAAGAGATTAGAGAGAGCTTGGGTCAAGCCTGACTATGGGCCGCACTTCTAAAACCAAGACGATTGTGAATGGACAACAGAGAAAGCCAGCAATTAGGAGTCAACCGAGAAAGCCAAGTGGAGCATTATATTTTTTTATTAAAATATTAGATCGGATGACCAGTCCATTCAAATTTTTAAAATTTTTAGATTCAATTCAAAAAAATCTTTAAAGTTTTGGGCTACCTCAATCACTATCAAAACCAATTCAATCTTCACGTTAGACTGCGGATAGCCATAGATGCTGTGGAAACATAAATTATGACTATAAATCCAATTAGGACAATATCAACTTGGATGAAGTAATTGATGACATATAAATACCTACGCGAGATCAATCACAAAAATTCACTCGTCACGATTTAAGGATAAGGATGAACACCCTTAATGTATAAGATGATGATAAATGATTTATCTCGAGCCTTTTGATTATAAGTACTGAGATGCTTTGCAAACACCCTGTAGGGAAATAAAGCCCACGATCTGCGATTAACCACGGCACACACAAATTACACAATCAAGTAATCATAAAGAAGATGACATACAAGCAATTACGTGGTTCGGCAACCTTGCCTACGTCCACGGAAAAAAGCACGCTCTATTCCTTTCTCTACTGTGTTCGACACAACTTCACTTCCTTAGGGTTTAAGGTTACACAACACATTAATATATAGATCCCGTTTTCTTGGCCACCAAGAAAATCCATACATAATGTCTAAAATACCCCTAATCCTGAACTTCTGTTCTGGCTAACCCAGACGACCGATCCGGCTAAACCGGAATACAAGACAAAACCCAACAATCTCCACCTCGGCTTGGATTCCACAAATCCTCAGAGCTACCTTGAGATACCTGGTAATGTTTTCGTCTTCCTGTATCTAGTTGAAAGGTACGCCTCCGCACCCACTACGATCGAGCACAGTTTCGGCACCCCCTTAGCTAGGGTTGCACCCACATTCTTATCAATGTGGTGAGACGATCAAGTCCAAGCGTGGCTTGAACTTCTCCTTCGTCGATTTTCCAAACACCATCTTAGGTTGCCGAAGTGATCCAGTCCATCTGTTGCCTTCCTTGCTAGCATCCTTGCAACACGATGACTTCTTGCCTTCATCTGGTAAAGCAAAAGTAACCCTCCTTTTGACTGCACTATTCTTTGGGCCCGCAATGTTGAGGATCTGCCGCACTTTGCCTTTAACCCGGTGTTCTTGTAGTTTCGGTTCTCTGTTAATAACCTTCTTGAAAATGTCTGTTGCACCATCTTCCAATTTTCCACCTAACTCCACCTCAACTGACTTTTCCTTATTCTTTACAGCTGCTCCACCTGTAACTGTACTTCTTGTTAAGGTGTAGAGACCGTTGAACAAATCACCCTTCATGACGACCATTGCTCCATTAACCACCTTCATAACTCCACCTGCTATAACACACTTGCAGCCCTTGGAGTCTAAGGCCCTCAAAGAAATAAAATTTCTTCGTAAATCGGGAACATGTAACACATTCGTCAAGGTCTGTATCATCCCATCAAACATCTTGATTTTCATTGTTCTAAATCCAATGCACTTGGATTCCACATTATTTGCCATGAAAACAGATTTACCCTCACAAGATGTATAGGTGTCAAACAGATCTCTACTATTGTAAGGTTTCGAAATCCCACTAATCTTAATCTACGTTAATTAATCTCGTTCTATGTTAATTAAACCCTATTAAGGTTAATCTAGTTTAAAAACGATTGGGTTTGGGTCTTGGACAGGGAATTGAGCGGAGTTTGGACTTTACCTCAGTAGTTGAGGACTTTCTTGTAAATTTATCTCGCATCTTATGGACACCTCGTTAATCACTCCTTGTGTAATTTTTTGTGTAGATCATCTTTCGTGTTAGTCTCAACTTGATTTGGATTCATTTTGGGCCAACTTAGGCCACGTGACCTACATTGTAAATAGCCTAAAGATAAGGGGCTTGCATGCAAAGGTAGGAAGAATCCACTTGTTTAAAAGAGGGGAACTCAACGTTCCTTCCTCCTTTCCTCTTCTTGTTTGGTTGCTGGAGCTATTTTCTCTATCTCTTCCTCAATCTTTATTTTCATTTCAAGATCTAGGGAACTACTAGGCTGGGGGAGGTCTTGCGTGTAATGGTGGGGATTCTTCTTCTTCTTCCTCTTCTCATCCCTTGTGCATTTCTCTCATTGGAGTATTTCCTCTTTATAGTTACAACTACATAAGGTGAGGACTTACCTTCTTTCCATTCATTTGGGTTTATTAGAGAGTTAAGGACCCAATTACATGACATGCATGTCATTCCATGTCCCATTCATCAATTGTATGTTTTACTTGTAGAGAACCCACTCTCATTTGGAGGTTTGCCCTTAGCCACACAACAAGAAGGACTTAGGGAGGACAAACACTGTTAAGAGGCAAGTATTAGAGTTTCTATGTGTGATTAAGTCATTGATTCTTGGGTCAGTTCTTTAAAATTCCCCAATTTCATTCATCTTTTCATTGTTAATTGTGTATAAAGGGGGCGTGGATTAAGTTAGAGTGATGAAAATGGGATAGAAGAGTTTGTGGGTATTGAACACCATTAAGTCATGTAAACTCCTCACAACTTAGGTTCTGTATTGATCTTGCAATGAAACTGAGCTACAGAACAGAGTTCAGGTTTCCGTAGTGTACGGCGAAGCCACGGTTAAGCCGTACCTATTCACGGCTCAATGTCCTGAGAGCAACAAAATTGGCTTTTGTACTGCAGCTTACCAACGGTTACACCGTGAAATGGACTACGGCTACGTCGTGCCCAGTCCGTGCCCAAGCCGTAAGCCTTCTTACGGTGGGCTTTCCAGAGAGCTTGAAAACCCATTCCCTTGTACGGCTTGAACACGGCTACACCATGAAATGCCTTACGACTTAGCCGTAGCCCCACCGTAACCTAGCCGTAGGCTTAACACGGCTCAGCCGTAGGCTAATATACGGCTAAGCCGTAAATGCACTTGAATTTTTAGAGGAAACCTGAGCTTTCATGACTGGTTATACTTTCAGATTTTTATTCCTTATGTATAATATGACTCATATGATTGAATCCGAGTCGGCACTACTTAGCTTGTGCCCTTTTGGATATTATTATGTCACTACTACAGTAGTTTACGGAAAAGTTGTCGGCACTCCTCTGGAAGCTAACTTGATCTCCTAGCGACCCATATGTATGTATGCTCCCTTTTGGGAGAATAGAGCCTTGTGGATGCCAATTAGTGTGTACTATATCTTTATTTTGATTCCTCACTATTGTTACTCATGCACATCATATCTAGTAGACTATTATGGTTCTCCTATGCGGTGTATATTAATAAGTTCATTGAATATATTATGCTAGTTTCATATGCTCAATACTTGCTTGACATTCATGTTAACAGTGTTACCCTTGGTATTGCAGGTATAGAACCAAATCCTAACCCGGTTGTTGACGCGCCCTTGGAAGGTACCCCAACGGTACCTCGGGGTATAGATGAATAGAAGGATGGCGATGTCTTTTATTAGTCATCCTACGGAGTACACCGGTTCTGGAGATGTTACAGTCAAACTTTTGGTTTACCCTTGGGAATGTGCAAATTGAACCTTTTGTACCCCATTTCCTTAAGTAGTAGTTTGGATTGTACCACCTGTAATTAAGTCTTAAGCACTGACATATATATCTATATTTATCTATGAATATCTGAAGATATGGCTCTCTTGTTTTGGCTTTTGATTATTACAGAGTATTACGCAGGAGTTCGTTATGATGAGTTATATTCCTACATATGTTGGCATAGCTCACACGTTTCCGTGGAATCTCCCTTGTAGGAATTCGTGCACAATTCTATCAGGGTACGGATTACTATGGGATTACGTATCCACGCCTTGGGAGCCCACTCAAATCCCCAATTCCCAGGATCGGGCCGTGACAACTATAGCACATATGACAGTTACAACCAGAATCTAAAATCCAGGAACCTTCAGTGTGATCCCATGCCTTTGATGACCGAAGCAGATTCTACCAAACATACAACCTTGCAGTCATCTAAACTTTCTGTCACACTCGTACTGTCTGAATCAGATTCTGCTTCATTTTCCAAGTCTTTTTTCCGCTTTGGACAATCTTTCTTGATATGGCCTTCTTTATCATAGTAGTAGCAAGTGATGACTTTGCCTTTGCCCTTTGACTTCAAGCAATTCCGATCTTCTGATCCTTTATTCCTCAATCTAGATCTCCCCCTTCTTCGGTTTGAACCTGATGCTACATTAATACTTTCTCCACTAGATTTTTCACTGTCACTCTTCATAATCTCACTGGAGAGAAGAGCTGCAGTAACATCATTCATGTTCAAAGTGTCTTTTCCGTACATCAGCGTTGTCACCAAGTGCTCGTACAACTAGGGCAGTGAAGACAAAAACAACAGTGCTTTGTCTTTTTCCTCGAGCTTGACCTCAGTGCTCAATAGCTGTACCAGGAGCTTATTGAGTTCATTGAGATGCTTTGACAACCGTGATCCTTCTGCCATCTTCAAAGAATACAACTATTTCTTCAAAAACAGTTTATTTGTCAAGGACTTAGACATGTACCGGCTCTCTAACTCTTTCCATAATTCCAGAGCAGTGTTAATCCCTATGACGTTATAGAGAACTTCATCATGGAGGGTAAGACGAATTGCACTCACAGCCTTTTCATCTAAATCCTCCCAATCATCTTCGGACATCTTTTCTAGTTTCTTCAACCTACCATTTAAAGCCTTCTTCAGACCCTTCTGAATTAAGACATCCTTCATTCTCTGTTGCCAAAGACTGAAATTGTTCAACCCAGTAAACATCTCAATCTTAAACTCATTACTTGAAGTCATTGTGTATCCCAATTTGTGTCTCCTGAATTACTCCTTATTTTCTGCCTATCAAACAGTCAACCTCCTCTGTCCGTCTTGTAGATCTCATCACCACGAGCACACTAGAAGAAATGGATCTGAAATCCGACTCCGGATGGCATCGATATCGCAGAAACAAATTTCTGCACTCCGATTAGTCAACCATCCCTATTGACTATCAAACTGTCAATCTTCTTCCACAGATGGGTAGATCTCCTCGAAATGAGATCACAGAACAAAACAGGGCACGAATCTGAGTCCGGATGACTCCGAAATTCGTAAAACAATTCTGGCCGTTGATCTGGTCAAATTTGTCCTTTGACCGTACTTCTACTGACGACGGCTGATGTCAGCGATGTGCCGACAGGCTGTTCCTGCTGTGTAATAGGTCAGGTCAACCTGACTTGACTTGGAACCGAACCTGCTGCGCTGGTAACTGGGCTCCTCTGCCGAACCGGGTCCGGATCCAGCCTGACCCAGAACCGAACCTGCTGCTAGTAGACCGTGCTTCACGGGTTAGGGCTTAAACCAACCCGAGACTGACCCAGTGCCTGAACCACCTTCTTCCTCATTTGAACCGGGTTTTGTGAATGAACCTCGTAGTCCTTTAACGACGATGGTAAGGCCGGGCAATGATGACGGAACCCTGCAACGGACGGTGACAGCGCAATAGCGACAGCGGCGACAATGGAGATCTAGTCGGTCACGGCGGTGTCGGTGCAGACAGATGTAGCGGGCTCCTGTTGACACAGTCGGTGCAGACGGTGACGGCTGCAACCCTCTTCTTTCTTTGTTCGATTAGGCAAGCCAGAAATGACGATGTTTCCTGTAGACCCCGTTTGGCAAACCCCATAACAGAAAACCCAGCGACGATGTTTCCTGTTTCCTGTTTAGCAAACTTAGAACAGAAAACCAGATCGCAGCAAGTAGCAATCCGAACCAACCCTCTTGGTCCAGATTCAATATGAACACGATCCTCTTGCCACACAAGGACCGAACTACCAAACCCTAGGCTTTGATACCACTTGTAGGGAAATGAAGCCTAGGATCTGCGATTAACCAAGGCACATACAAATTACACAATCAAACAATCATAAAGAAGATGACACACAAGCAATTACGTGGTTTGGCAACCTTGCCTACGTCCACGGAGAAAAGCACACTCTATTCCTTTCTCTGCTGTGTTCGACACAACTTCACCTCCTTAGGGTTTAAGGTTACACAACACATTAATATATAGATCCCGTTTTCTTGGCCACCAAGAAAACCCATACATAATGTCTAAAATACCGTTAACCCTGAACTCCGGTTCTAATTAATCCAGACGACTAATCCGGCTAAACCGGAATACAAGACAAAACCCAACACACCCTACCATTTCTATTTATAACATCTAGATCAATGGATGATCAAACTCTCTCAGTTTCAATTTGAGTCTTAAGAGGATGAACACATCCTTTCTCTATTCAAACATATTACTTGTGAGGGGTGTCTCTGTATTGGAGGTACCTATAAGTGGGCCCCATCATAGATGTCAACAATATATAAACTATTTCTCGACTTCTTTTTACCTAGCTAAATTTTTTGAAACAACATTTGAGGGTAGCATAAAGTTTCCGCTTATACAAACTTATTCATGGTTGTATCCATTATCCATTTCTTTTAAGCTTCCACCCATACATGTCTCCGAGACTTTTGCTTGACATAAGCACGGCCCACATGTATGAGGGTAGTATAAGGGCTTATCCCAGCCTGGCCAAGCTACTGACCTTTGATTGCCCTAAATAGTGGAAGGGGAACTATAAATTGGGGTTTGAGGTTTATTGTTATTGAGGTCTCTGAATCCTTCTTCATCTATCCAAGCAGGTTCTTGACTTGGGCTTCTTAATCTCCCATTGCTCGTGCCATGCCCAAAGGGGTGTTGCCCATACTCTGAACTGCGTTCCCTTTGCCCAAGGCCCATGTTAGTCTATTGCCCATATCGTGGGCCGCAACCCATGCCCGAGGCCCAGATGATTTGTTGTCCAATCCGCAAATAAATTTGACTATTCAGAACCGGTGGTGGCCCATTGTTGGACTCATCCTTGTGTCTAATCTCTTGTCCTTTAAAACATGGATTGAAATGATATCATCTTTGACCTTTTCAGGTTAATCTCCTTCAAATCTTTTTTATAAATGTTTTTTAAATTTGTATATAGGCCTGCACGTTGTCATGCCCATCCATTTGCAATGAAACCTCGGAAAAAATGGCTCATATCTGAATGTACTGTTTGCATCTCATTAATCTTCATGTCAGGAGGGATATCCCTTCAAAACTGGGTACTACTTCTGACTCCATCAATACTGAGCCCATCATCAATACTACTGGGAAAAGTTTTGACCGTTGAATGAGCAAATCTGACCGATAGGTGAACTCGGTATCTCCTGATGTTTCTCTCCCGTACCTGCCACAACCCATCCATTCTCCAAATGGGTAGCGTGATCTTGATAGTGGGTAGGGAATACATGCGTACAGTCTATCATTATTTTGAATTGCAAGGATTTTTACTTTTTTTTTGTTTTTTCTCATTTTCTGTTGGAGAATCTTGAATAGAGATCATGAATCTCCGGTTTGAGGTTTATTTCTGTGATTATGGAAGACATAGGCCGTGTTTTGCTATTCCCACCATGGAAGTTGTTATCCCCTTCCTACCTAGTTTCATATTATTATACAAAGCGCCTCAAACTAATACTGGCCGGGCTAGACTGACATATATCTAGGCCTTGTCCAGCTTAAAAACAATATAAAAGAAAGGCCAGAGTCCACTACGAACTATCAAAGTCAGGCCCAACTCCGCCCATTTAGTCAAATGGGCCGCCCGTACTGCACTTTCTACCACTTTTTAAGGGGAAATAAACACGCATTCATTAGACGGGCAGGGCCGGTGTTGGACTTTTTATTACTTAATCCGAGGGCAGTTAAAATACTAATCGAGCCCAATTTTTATGTCCAAGCCCAGTCCATTAGCACCCTGCGCTGCCCCCGGGCATTGGCGGTGTTCCATGTTTCTGGACTAGATCAGCTAAAACTACATAGCATTTGCTAATGATATTGGAGAGATTTTGGATAGAGGTGACAATGAGTGACCTTTGTTTATTTCTTTGTTTCTTAGTTTCTTTTCTTTTGGTGTGACAATCACCAAAATAAACCTGGATGAAGTCAAGATCTAACAAATCCTAAGTGGATCAAGCAATGCACATTTCTTTTCATTGGTTATATTCACCATGATCAAGGTCCAAATTTTAATTGCTAAATATGTCAACCATGAATGTTCAAGGTCCATTGGCTTCTCCAATCATTGGGATTAACATTAATATGTGAAACTAGATATTCTAGATAAAAAGTTCTGAATGGTTTAGAATGAAAACTTGGGGCCCATAGGTGGTGCAAAAAAGTAAAAGATAATAATAAGATTTGATAACGTATCCTTAGGGGTGAACAAAAATCGGCCAATCCTCAAAATCAATCCGATCTGATCTAATCCGTGGTTTTTAATCAATCCTCTGGTTAATTGTTTGGTGATTGATTGAAAAAATCATAATCCGTTAATAATGATTTAGTGATGGATTTTACCTTTAATATGCGGATTTAAATCGATCTAAACCATTGAAATAAAATATATATTTATTTACTTTTATATAAAAATATTAAATTGCAACATTTTAGCTATTCATCATCCAACTTTCAATTTTAACCATTCACTCTCTATATAAAATAGTGAGGAAATAGTTGGCACTACTGTTAACGAATAGAACAGTTTTAACTGAACCGAACTGAACTATTGATTCACTATTTGGTTTGGTTCGATTTTTAATAGGCAACGGATTGACTATGAATTACAAGACTACAAATTCGTAAATAATGGATTGGTGATGGATTAGACTCAATCCGATCCAATTCAAACCGTGTACACCCCTATCCAAAGTAAAAATAACATTGGCTTCATTTCCTCACCGTGCCTTCGCAGTTGGCATAGCATAAATGTGCATAAATGGCTATCAAATTCTCTATATCTAGAGCATTTGACCCTTAAAAATAGGGTTTGGTGCCTATTTACATTGCTAGATAGGTGTAGTCTTGTTTTTTACAAGTTTCGACCTGTGGACTGGGCCTGTGGAATGGGGCCTCTATTTAAGGATGTTCATTTTTAAGAAATGGCTCTTGACATCATATAGTCTAATATATTAAAAAATAACCTGCAACTAGCAACCTATATATTAATTCTAATTTATCAGTTGTGGAAGATAGACTTGGTGCAATGTTATTAGGTTGAATAATGCTCTCTTTTGAGCAAAAATAAAATAAAATAAAGTAAAGGAGTCAGAAAATGGTTCTAGCATCAAACTTGATTCTCCTGTTGAATGTGTTTAGAAGTAGGAAAATTTGTTCCGAACTAGAATCGTAACCCCCTTTACAAAATAGATCTAGTTTTGAGTCCAATATGATTTTGGCATTGAATTGGCTCATTTGCATCCCTATATGTTGTGCCTATGTGAACTGGGATTCCAATATTCCCAAAAGATGGCATGGCAGGAACCTAGTGGCTGGTGGACCCCAATATGTGGTCCTTAAAATCATGCTACCATTGTCGCAACTCCTTTATTGAAATAAAAAATAAAAACCTTGTCACAAATATTAGGCCTCATTGACTTGCATGAATATAAATTGAAATTGAATACATATGGTGGTTAAAAATGAGAGTCCGGATCCTTTAATCATGAGTGTTTTTCCACATTGAATCTCAATTCTCAAAATGAATATCAAATGTTAATTTCCAAAAATGAGAACCCAATTGCATCTTCTTTTTACTCTATTTCGATAAAAGAAAATGTTATTTGATATTCAATTTTTAAAACTCCCCTCTAGTCTTTATTTTTTTTTTTTTACACCATATGTAATCAATACCTATGTATTCTAATGCAAACAAACCTCATTTGTAAATTCTATATTCTAGTTGGTACTAATGATATTAAGAGGGTTTGGCCTTTGCTAAGAATAGTCAACAAACAACAAAATTTGCTTATACAAAAATAGTGAAGTGAGGGAAATCAATCATGAGCAATTTTTCAAATGAAAGGGTTTTTGGAGAGTCTCCCTCCTCAAAGGATCCTTCTATTTGGATGGAAGTGTTTGAGAACTGTTGTAATGAGAAAGACTATATATGCCAAAATTAATTATGTGAGTTCATTGTGCCCTCTAGCGGGGTTGAGGAGGAAATTGATAATCATTTTCTAATGAAATGTAAATATGTAAGAGAATGTTGGTTTGGCACCCACTTCGGCCTTCTAACTAATAATCTTTGTTTTGTGAAGTTGATGGACTAGTGAAAGGAGTTTTGTGAGCAAAACCATTTGATCACTCTAGAGTGTGGGTTTTGACTATGTGGTGGCATTTATGCAAAGCAAAATATGAATTTATTTTCAAAAGAGAGGAAATTAGCCCTATAAATATAAATGGCTTATATTAAAACATTAATTAATAGCCTTAACAGTCCTCATGAAATGAGGGAGAGAAAGAAGGTTGGGGAAAAGAAAACCATCGGAGTGATCAAATATTCATAGCTCGTCATGCTTAAAGGGTCACTTTGGATAAAGGTATTTGGAATGGTACGAAAGTAGCCCCGACAAAGGAAGCCAAAGCAAAGGCGGTTTAGGCCCTTGAAAAAGGTGGTTGAGGAAGGTTATGCAAGGGCCTTAGGTGAGCTTGGATGCTATAGATGCGTTAACGACAATTTTAAATAGGCTATCTACCCAATTATTGATGATATTAAGAACCTCATTTCAAGTTTTGTGCCTATGGAGTTTTCTTATATCCCTAGAATTTTTAATTTGCAGCTCATTGATTAGCTAAGCTTACTGATATATAGATTGGAAACGGGCTTTGTAATTCTCATGGGTTAATTGGTGATTGGGGAGTCGGTTTTTTTGCTGTTCTTTTGGGTTGTTAGTGTTTGTCTGTCATGCTTCGTGTTAATGAATTCTCTTTTAAAAATAAAGGAAAAAAAGAGTGAGGATCCTGACTGGGGTACTATGTTGACTCAGGCACAACCTCTGATCATTCGACCTTTCTTGTAATGTAGGTAGTGGACCTGACAATAATTTCTTTGTCACACAAAACTAAATTATTTGAATTAACTAGTTAATGGGAGACAAAAACAAATTGTTTCCAGTACTAAAATAAATTGGGTTGGACCAGTCTATCGCAATGGGTTACTTCAATTGATGTCCGTATAACTGTCTGGCCCAAAACGTTCAAGTCAAGACACAGGCTCATCATTAAAGGAGAGGTTAAAAGAAAAAACACATCTCAAGTCCCTCGTTTTCGTGTGACCTGGGTTATGGCTCAGACCTGTGGGGGTGTACGGAATGACCTGTTGGTTATTCGGCCAAGCCGTGCCTGGGTCGAGCCTGGCCGTTCCCAGGTTGGTTGGGGTTCAGCCCAACACAACCCATGGCATAACTTATGTGCAGTTGTGTGAGCCAAGTTGGCATGTGCCCTCTTTTTTTTTTTTTTTTTTTTAAGTTTTTTATATAAATTGAAAAGGACTTTATGAGCTTAGTTTAATTTAAAGAGAGCCTTTGGTGCTTTGATAACTTAGATAGAGAAATAGAGCTAGAACATATGTATATGTAGAAATGACACAAAATACATCTTACTTATCATTTTTTGGTTATTGGAAAGACTGTCAAAAGAAAAAAAAAACCTAGCCATTATAACCTTTTGGAAGGGGGTATTTTTGACTGTTGGGCCTAGGCCAGGTGGGGCCGCATTCAATGCTGAGCTAATGCCCAGTGCAACCTGACCTAGCATGGACTGCCCATTGGCCATGTGAGGCTAGGGCAGCCCAATCAGAGTAGGTCGAGTCCGGCTGTGGCTGCCTGGCCCAATTTACACCCGCTATGGCCATGTTCAGTGCTCTTTGTGATCCCAAACTTTTCTTGATTTTTAGTATGTATATATATATATATTGACACCCATATCAGATTTGTCAATTATCTTAGTGATTCACATCATTACCTAGGAGTCTGATAAGTCGGTCTAATTTAGAAATATATATCAAAGCAATGAGAAAGAAAGTTTTGTGAGAAAAACCCTGAAATATCTCTATGCTTTCAAATCAGCCTTTAAATTTACATAATGACCCAAAGGGGCATACTAGGGAGAGATCTTTTGCCTAAGTGATGGGCAATTTGGTTTATAAAAAAGGGATTATTATTGTGAAAGTCCTATTTGTTTATTACTTATATTTTAGGTCTAATTTAAAAGAAAAAATATATTTGAGATTTTTTCTCAAAAAAACTTGATCGAAAATTTTTGAGAATTTTATGAATGTGTTCCTAAAATGCTTTCAATGAGATTAACTAAACAAGCAGTTTTCAACGCACTTCAAAGGGTTTGACACAAAATTTTGGCAGATTTCAACAAAGCATGGGATTTTTTTTAAAAACCTTTTAGCAAATGAATTGACATTGACAAAAAGGATAAGTTTTTTAATATATGTATCATATCTTATAGTACAAAAAAATGTCCTTTCTCGTGATTATATTGGACACCCCCCCCCCCCCCCCCCCAACAAAATGAAAACCTAGACGGAAAGCAAACAAAGTGATTCGACAACAAGCCTTGTTTGTTTAGAAAGCAACCAAAATGATTGGATACTTTTCTGTAAACCTCAGTGGAAAGGAAAAGGCAAACAGATATTAATTCGAGGTCAAGTAGAAAATAACAACCTTGTGTTAGTCTCAGTCTTTCCCATGCTCTCCTCATTTTAATGCACAAGTCTCTGTCTTTCTTTCTATTCCTTTGCATTGCACAGGCAGGCAATGAATGTCTAGCAAGGACTATTAGGCTTTCACCAGCCGTACGGTTTGAGGGTGGTGATTGGCAGCCTATTCTATAGCATCAGACTAAAAAAAAGTAGCTGGGAAGATATTTTCAAAAAGAGGAGGATTTGACTCTTTGATTTTTGTGTGTACGGAGTTTTTGAATTTTTGTGGGGGGAACTCATTTGAAAAAAATTCGTATGTTATGGGGCCCACCAAGATATGGAATCGTCAACAAGATCTGATCATGTTGGGATGGAAGCACTCACCTTGAGCACAACAGACGACTTATGAAACCATCATGATCTCATGTTGAGGCCATGAATGTAAGGGCCACATATTCAGTGGTTACATAGGACTTTCTTTTTTTTTTTTTAAAGGTTACATAAAATCCTTCTTTTGGGTAAAAATTAAAAATAAAGATAAATGTTCTTATATTCAAATAAAATTCATGATTTTCACGTTATTTTGAGCATTGCATCTAGTGGGCCCACTTATAACCCATTTGAGTGGACATCAAATAAAGATTTCCTAATAGCCACGATCCCAAGTTTGATACCCCGTCTAAGTAGATTAGACTAGTGTACACACCGTTTGGATGGTGAAAACTAGCCATCTAAATGACCAAATTGGCATGTTAATTGGGATTTTGTACAAGAATGGAGGGGCCCATTGTGTTGATTTTGTGTCATGACAAATCAAATATGATTCACCTGCAGGATCCAAGTGGCTAGGTTCCATATCCAATGATTGGATACTTTTCTGTAAACCTCAGTGGAAAGGAAAAGGCAAACAGATATTAATTCGAGGTCAAGTAGAAAATAACAACCTTGTGTTAGTCTCAGTCTTTCCCATGCTCTCCTCATTTTAATGCACAAGTCTCTGTCTTTCTTTCTCTTCCTTTGCATTGCACAGACAGGCAATGAATGTCTAGCAAGGACTATTAGGCTTTCACCAGCCGTACGGTTTGAGGGTGGTGATTGGCAGCCTATTCTATAGCATCAGACTAAAAAAAAGTAGCTGGGAAGATATTTTCAAAAAGAGGAGGATTTGACTCTTTGATTTTTGTGTGTACGGAGTTTTTGAATTTTTGTGGGGGGAACTCATTTGAAAAAAATTCGTATGTTATGGGGCCCACCAAGATATGGAATCGTCAACAAGATCTGATCATGTTGGGATGGAAGCACTCACCTTGAGCACAACAGACGACTTATGAAACCATCATGATCTCATGTTGAGGCCATGAATGTAAGGGCCACATATTCAGTGGTTACATAGGACTTTCTTTTTTTTTTTTTAAAGGTTACATAAAATCCTTCTTTTGGGTAAAAATTAAAAATAAAGATAAATGTTCTTATATTCAAATAAAATTCATGATTTTCACGTTATTTTGAGCATTGCATCTAGTGGGCCCACTTATAACCCATTTGAGTGGACATCAAATAAAGATTTCCTAATAGCCACGATCCCAAGTTTGATACCCCGTCTAAGTAGATTAGACTAGTGTACACACCGTTTGGATGGTGAAAACTAGCCATCTAAATGACCAAATTGGCATGTTAATTGGGATTTTGTACAAGAATGGAGGGGCCCATTGTGTTGATTTTGTGTCATGACAAATCAAATATGATTCACCTGCAGGATCCAAGTGGCTAGGTTCCATATCCAATGATTGGATACTTTTCTGTAAACCTCAGTGGAAAGGAAAAGGCAAACAGATATTAATTCGAGGTCAAGTAGAAAATAACAACCTTGTGTTAGTCTCAGTCTTTCCCATGCTCTCCTCATTTTAATGCACAAGTCTCTGTCTTTCTTTCTATTCCTTTGCATTGCACAGGCAGGCAATGAATGTCTAGCAAGGACTATTAGGCTTTCACCAGCCGTACGGTTTGAGGGTGGTGATTGGCAGCCTATTCTATAGCATCAGACTAAAAAAAAGTAGCTGGGAAGATATTTTCAAAAAGAGGAGGATTTGACTCTTTGATTTTTGTGTGTACGGAGTTTTTGAATTTTTGTGGGGGGAACTCATTTGAAAAAAATTCGTATGTTATGGGGCCCACCAAGATATGGAATCGTCAACAAGATCTGATCATGTTGGGATGGAAGCACTCACCTTGAGCACAACAGACGACTTATGAAACCATCATGATCTCATGTTGAGGCCATGAATGTAAGGGCCACATATTCAGTGGTTACATAGGACTTTCTTTTTTTTTTTTTAAAGGTTACATAAAATCCTTCTTTTGGGTAAAAATTAAAAATAAAGATAAATGTTCTTATATTCAAATAAAATTCATGATTTTCACGTTATTTTGAGCATTGCATCTAGTGGGCCCACTTATAACCCATTTGAGTGGACATCAAATAAAGATTTCCTAATAGCCACGATCCCAAGTTTGATACCCCGTCTAAGTAGATTAGACTAGTGTACACACCGTTTGGATGGTGAAAACTAGCCATCTAAATGACCAAATTGGCATGTTAATTGGGATTTTGTACAAGAATGGAGGGGCCCATTGTGTTGATTTTGTGTCATGACAAATCAAATATGATTCACCTGCAGGATCCAAGTGGCTAGGTTCCATATCCAATGATTGGATACTTTTCTGTAAACCTCAGTGGAAAGGAAAAGGCAAACAGATATTAATTCGAGGTCAAGTAGAAAATAACAACCTTGTGTTAGTCTCAGTCTTTCCCATGCTCTCCTCATTTTAATGCACAAGTCTCTGTCTTTCTTTCTCTTCCTTTGCATTGCACAGACAGGCAATGAATGTCTAGCAAGGACTATTAGGCTTTCACCAGCCGTACGGTTTGAGGGTGGTGATTGGCAGCCTATTCTATAGCATCAGACTAAAAAAAAGTAGCTGGGAAGATATTTTCAAAAAGAGGAGGATTTGACTCTTTGATTTTTGTGTGTACGGAGTTTTTGAATTTTTGTGGGGGGAACTCATTTGAAAAAAATTCGTATGTTATGGGGCCCACCAAGATATGGAATCGTCAACAAGATCTGATCATGTTGGGATGGAAGCACTCACCTTGAGCACAACAGACGACTTATGAAACCATCATGATCTCATGTTGAGGCCATGAATGTAAGGGCCACATATTCAGTGGTTACATAGGACTTTCTTTTTTTTTTTTTAAAGGTTACATAAAATCCTTCTTTTGGGTAAAAATTAAAAATAAAGATAAATGTTCTTATATTCAAATAAAATTCATGATTTTCACGTTATTTTGAGCATTGCATCTAGTGGGCCCACTTATAACCCATTTGAGTGGACATCAAATAAAGATTTCCTAATAGCCACGATCCCAAGTTTGATACCCCGTCTAAGTAGATTAGACTAGTGTACACACCGTTTGGATGGTGAAAACTAGCCATCTAAATGACCAAATTGGCATGTTAATTGGGATTTTGTACAAGAATGGAGGGGCCCATTGTGTTGATTTTGTGTCATGACAAATCAAATATGATTCACCTGCAGGATCCAAGTGGCTAGGTTCCATATCCAATGATTGGATACTTTTCTGTAAACCTCAGTGGAAAGGAAAAGGCAAACAGATATTAATTCGAGGTCAAGTAGAAAATAACAACCTTGTGTTAGTCTCAGTCTTTCCCATGCTCTCCTCATTTTAATGCACAAGTCTCTGTCTTTCTTTCTCTTCCTTTGCATTGCACAGACAGGCAATGAATGTCTAGCAAGGACTATTAGGCTTTCACCAGCCGTACGGTTTGAGGGTGGTGATTGGCAGCCTATTCTATAGCATCAGACTAAAAAAAAGTAGCTGGGAAGATATTTTCAAAAAGAGGAGGATTTGACTCTTTGATTTTTGTGTGTACGGAGTTTTTGAATTTTTGTGGGGGGAACTCATTTGAAAAAAATTCGTATGTTATGGGGCCCACCAAGATATGGAATCGTCAACAAGATCTGATCATGTTGGGATGGAAGCACTCACCTTGAGCACAACAGACGACTTATGAAACCATCATGATCTCATGTTGAGGCCATGAATGTAAGGGCCACATATTCAGTGGTTACATAGGACTTTCTTTTTTTTTTTTTAAAGGTTACATAAAATCCTTCTTTTGGGTAAAAATTAAAAATAAAGATAAATGTTCTTATATTCAAATAAAATTCATGATTTTCACGTTATTTTGAGCATTGCATCTAGTGGGCCCACTTATAACCCATTTGAGTGGACATCAAATAAAGATTTCCTAATAGCCACGATCCCAAGTTTGATACCCCGTCTAAGTAGATTAGACTAGTGTACACACCGTTTGGATGGTGAAAACTAGCCATCTAAATGACCAAATTGGCATGTTAATTGGGATTTTGTACAAGAATGGAGGGGCCCATTGTGTTGATTTTGTGTCATGACAAATCAAATATGATTCACCTGCAGGATCCAAGTGGCTAGGTTCCATATCCAATGATTGGATACTTTTCTGTAAACCTCAGTGGAAAGGAAAAGGCAAACAGATATTAATTCGAGGTCAAGTAGAAAATAACAACCTTGTGTTAGTCTCAGTCTTTCCCATGCTCTCCTCATTTTAATGCACAAGTCTCTGTCTTTCTTTCTCTTCCTTTGCATTGCACAGACAGGCAATGAATATCTAGCAAGGACTATTAGGCTTTCACCAGCCGTACGGTTTGAGGGTGGTGATTGGCAGCCTATTCTATAGCATCAGACTAAAAAAAAGTAGCTGGGAAGATATTTTCAAAAAGAGGAGGATTTGACTCTTTGATTTTTGTGTGTACGGAGTTTTTGAATTTTTGTGGGGGGAACTCATTTGAAAAAAATTCGTATGTTATGGGGCCCACCAAGATATGGAATCGTCAACAAGATCTGATCATGTTGGGATGGAAGCACTCACCTTGAGCACAACAGACGACTTATGAAACCATCATGATCTCATGTTGAGGCCATGAATGTAAGGGCCACATATTCAGTGGTTACATAGGACTTTCTTTTTTTTTTTTTAAAGGTTACATAAAATCCTTCTTTTGGGTAAAAATTAAAAATAAAGATAAATGTTCTTATATTCAAATAAAATTCATGATTTTCACGTTATTTTGAGCATTGCATCTAGTGGGCCCACTTATAACCCATTTGAGTGGACATCAAATAAAGATTTCCTAATAGCCACGATCCCAAGTTTGATACCCCGTCTAAGTAGATTAGACTAGTGTACACACCGTTTGGATGGTGAAAACTAGCCATCTAAATGACCAAATTGGCATGTTAATTGGGATTTTGTACAAGAATGGAGGGGCCCATTGTGTTGATTTTGTGTCATGACAAATCAAATATGATTCACCTGCAGGATCCAAGTGGCTAGGTTCCATATCCAATGGTTGGTCATAATTAGCTCCATGCACTTGGATTTAATCCAAAATTTAGTTCATTATTTGCTGAGTGGTGGGTTGACCAATCCTGCATCTTAGTGGGGCCATCCATGGCCATACCCAAACATGTGATCCAAGGGTAGATTTTAACTTAAATTGGGTCGAATTGATGCTTTATGAATTTAACTCCTTTTGATCAATTCATTTTTTTTACTCTTCGTGTCCTTTTATAAATAATATAATTAAAACAAAATAATCATGTGATAGCTCAGGATCTTGATCATGATCATGATCTAAGGATCTTCTCGTACTGGATTCATTTAATTTTTTATATTTAAATTATGAAAAATCTTAAGTTGATTAATCTTGTGATTTGACGTTTGAATCTTTGCAATATTCCCAAAGTAGCAACTTTCGTTGCTACTGTATTTAATTTAATTTGATACATAAGGATCTTTTCAAGTTTAACATATGGCTAACCAATGGTGGTGATAACTCTTCCAGTCATTGAATTTATCAAGGGTCATTTGTAGAAGGAGACCATCTTAGCAATTTAACTTCCTTTAAATATATACAAAATTATAATTTAAAAAAATAAATAACAAACAATTTAGAGTGGTCCTCTAATGTCTTTTTGAATTTCTTTTTATATTGGTCGCCATATCTATGGCAAAACCTTTTCTCCTTTTGTTCTTCAAATTTCTCATGTCTTACCCTTGCTATCCACCTTCATCTTCTACCTCTATGCTAGCAATATACCTCTACTCATCTGTTTCTTCCTCACCTGCAAGTAAACCCAACACCCTCATCTCTTTCCATTTTCCCTTCTCCATCTTCTCCTTGTTTATTTCTTTTTCTTTCTTCTGCACAGAGAATGAAAAAAGAAGGGTAGTTCTCAGCCTTGAGTAAATGTTAATCCTAGCCCAACCCAGCAATTCACAGGGTAGTTCTCGGCCAATCTATTTTTTGCAAGGTGTAAAAAGTGAAAGCTAAAGTAGGGAAAAAGAGAAGAAGAGAGGACAACAATTGGGAATCCGCCAGCTCTCATCCCAACTAATTAGAGGCCAAAAGCATCGAATCCAATAGTCCAAATCAAGCTTCAAGCTTCTCACACGGATTGCCCCCTCCATCCAACGGCCAAGAGTTATGACCAAGTGGGTTAAAGTTTCTCAGCTACTCTCTTTCCCTGCCTTCTCTCTCTATATATGTTCCACCTCACAACCCCCTCATTACATCTCTACTAGTTTTCTGCACCAGAAGAAAGCCCCACTTAGCTAGAGTCCTCTTTCGGTCTCTCGTGGAGCTTCAACAGCCCAGGTATCACTCTCTAACTCTTTCTCAGTCTCTAATCACCAGTAAACTCTTCCACAGCCACGATTGCTTCGCCCAACACCTCTGCCTAGCCCCCCATCCTCACCTCTGCTGTCTCGCGAAGGCGACCCCAGAACACCTCTGCCCAGCCCCCCCTTTCCTGCTACGATCGCTTGATGGCCAGCACCCCCTCCCCACCTTTGCTTCCACACCCTGCTTCATCACCAATGGGATAAGGAAGTCAGAAGCAGCATTGAATTTAAGGGAGAAGAGTGGGATTGAAAGGTGGGGAAGGACAGGCAAGGGATAGGGAGAGAGGTGAGATGTGAGAGGAAGAGGACAAGAAGAAGAAGAAGTTGTATAGATTCTCTTCTTGGTACTTATCCCATCAAATTTATATGATACTAGAAGTTTATAGTGATCCTAGTTGGTGTAATCTTACCGGTTCAATATCCCACCACGTGGCTTCATTGTCTGATACTATTGTGATGCTATGGTTTTCATTGACCTGATTATTTATTCTTTCGATATTTGTAATGGAGCTTTTTTTTTATATTATGACTTTTGAGCTTTTCTATCCTGGTTTATCATTTCAATTGAGTTTTTGTTTGTTGTTTGTGTAAATAGGAATTGCATGGAAGTTTATAAAACTAGAATTCTCATTTTTGACATTGCAAATGCAACTTGCCTAAGGACTAAGGGGTATAGGAAAGAAGTTAATTTATTTATTTATAGTTTCTTGATGCTATCAGTTTTATGAACATTTGCTAGTAATATTACAATTCATTTATATGTTGTGTAAGTTTGCTACTTTAATCCCATATATTTTAGTATATAAAATGTAAACCGATAAAAGGCATAGTTTTTTCCATAATATGTATGATTCAATATATTTTTACTTTTGGGCCTGGGCTTAGCACATGCTTTTTTCTTAGTATAGCCTCAATGACAACCAGGAGCTGCTAAGGAGGATTGATCCCCCATCCTTACCACTTTGTGGGCTTCTCCTTTCCACTTCTTCGGAGGGCTTTTCTTCCCACACTATGGGTTTCTTCCTCCGACTTGTGTGGCTACTCCTGGGTCCTAGCCCTTTAAGATAGGGCAAAAAAAAAAAAAAGGCTTTAATATTTGAAATTGATTGAGCTTGGGGCCAAGCTTCTAGATGTTAAGTTTGATCGGGTTGAGTTAAATAGCTTGACCAACATTAGATGTTGCTTATCCGAATAGGATTGGATTGACCTATATGGGTTATGGGTTGGAATTATAATATCCAAATAGGTTTGGTTGACCCACTTTGGGTTGGTTTGCTACTCTTACTAATGACATCCTTTTGAGGTCTTTAATTAGTTGTTTTCAGGGCCTTTGAGATATTAATCTTCTTTAAACCTTATTTGTTCAATTTTATAACATAAATTAAAAAAATGTCACTAGAGTCACTCCACTTTGGTCAATAAATATTAAAAGCTTAATTCAATGATAAAACCTAAGAAATGATGGCCAGCTGTGTATGTGTTTTTTTTACAAAATTTTAGTTTCCATGTTCTAAAAGAACTTTATATCTTTCCTCCTTTGTTTCATCTCTTCACAATTGGCAAACACAGCTTCACAAGCTTCTCATTCCTCCTTGACCCCATTTGACCACCTCTCTTAACCATATCTTAAGTGTGGTCTCTGGCAAACTCACCTGTATGGGATTAAAAGCATGATGGTAAAATCATCACAAATGACACAAACAAGGAAAGAGACATAATGGAGAAAAAGGAACAATGTTTGGTAGGTGGGGTGGGGTGAAGAGAATGAATGTGTGGTGGATGATGGGAGGACAGTGAAGAGGTGAGAGGGCAAGGGACACATGAAAAACTAAGGGGGGCAAGAGGGGAAATGTCATTAGAGAGAGATTGAGTGATGATGAGAATGGTGGTGTATACATATTTCTCGCTCTCTCTCTCTCTCTCTCTCTGTCTCTCTCTCTATATATATATATATATGCTTTCTGTACACATCCCTAAAAGTTGTACATGGGCATCTTTTATGTGTTCAATGGAGAACTTTTTCCTTAGATATTTTTGCTCATCTTCTATGGTACTAGGAGGGATAGATTTCTTTGCCACTTCTTATTTTGATTGTTTAATATTTTATAGTTGGCACTAAATAAGCAAAGACTTTCTGTAAATAAAATAGGTCACTTCAGTAGTAGAAAAAAATAAATTAGCAGCAGTTTCTTGAACCCATGATCCCCCAATGAGAACATGCACTCATTATCACTATGGTGAAGGAGCTATTCTCCATTCCCACATGATTTCGTCCTTGAATTTTGTCAAGGGCATTGAATAAAAATGATTGGTTGAGTTTAAGGGGTTCAACTTGAAAATTACCAACCATTGGTAACCACACAAAAAATGCCATGCATCAACCTCCATTTCTATGGAAATTGAACACAGAAGATGTAAAATAAATCGTAGTGCCCATCACCCAATTAATTCAAAATATCTGAAAGTCAAGGTCACATCTTTTTCTTCTGGTTTATTTCTTGAATACTTTTGTGTCTTGTGTTTTATTTTTTGAATGCTTTTGTGTCTTGTGTTTTCGACATGGATAGGGTTGCCAACCAAACTTTCAATGGCACACTTGGGATCACTTGGCTAACATCAAGAGTTTCCTAGCATCTGCATGGTATGATTACTACCCTATTATTAAAAAGGATTTACAAAATTGATTGAAGTGCATAAAGATATTTTTTAATGGCCCACTTTAAATATCCCATCATTGATCTTAGATCTTTGTGATGTTTTTCTTGCTACTAGAATTCTTTTTTCTTTCATTTTTTCCATTTTTTATTTCAATAGCTCATGATATCTCCTACCCCAGCCCAATAGCATTTGGCACTATCAAATTCTTTTTAACTATATATTTTTGTACATCAACTAAATCAAGTCAATAGCTTCCAATAGATGTAACTTTTATGATTGTTAATGTTACTGTATATAGTTTTAATTTATTTTTCCCTGGGATTCCAGTCCACTACTATAGTAAAATCTTATATGTAGGTTATCACATATAGATAAAAAAATAGTATATAGTTTTAATTCATTTATTCACGCTTGGGACAAGAGAAGGTCGTATTTTAGACAAGAGTAGGAGGTTATATTTTTGATGAGGATAGAGTGTTTTGTGTTATTTTATATTATTTTTCTAATAATACCTCTTTAGCCGCAAAATATTAGGAATTTAACTTATAAATTGCATTGTACTAAAAGTATGCACTAAAAGAATTATGCATATTCCATCTTTTTTACACAAATATTGTCTTGCAAATATCTTTTGTTGCTTGCCTGCGCTCAGCACGGGCAAATTTTGCTAGTCCAAATTTAACACGGTTACATTGATCTAGACCTTATCTGTTGAAGGTTCATCACAATATGTTTATTTTTTATATGTATATAAAAAAGAAAACAACAGCTGAGTATTTCTTTGCGCCGTTAATATAAAATGAAAATGTTTTGTAATAATATCCAAGTAGCTAGACTCGTAGCATTTCTTAGGATAGATGTAATCACTTTTGTTTGACCAAACTTGCCAATATTCGTCATTTTACTCTATCAATAAACGTATTAGAATTTCTTTGCAAGAAGAATTAAATTTAGTATTGGATGATATAATCAATGTAACCCTGGTGAAACTTATATCGATCTAATTAATAGTTATGTGTGTTTTTTGATGTTTAGATTTTTTAAATGTTGGCTTTATATGTGTCAAATATTGGAAACACCACCTGATTATGAATACAATGAATTTTTTGGTTTGCTATAATAGTTTTTAGGAGTAGTTACTTGATTAAATCTCAATTGTTCAAAAAGATTTTTGTGTGTTTTTTGCCATTCTCAAAGTAGGTTTAAGTTTCACTCAAGTCATATTGAGATCCATTGTAATGGATGCATTTATCTTTCAATTGTGGTTGAATAGGTATGACATGCCTTGGATTAAGGAAAATTTACCATTTGCAGTATTGAATTTATCTTGTGCATTCATTGAAATTTATTATTTGATGAAAGTATATCAGGAAGTTTGTGGCAAAAGGGATAAAAGAGATATTTTACTATCTCTTTGTTGGGGTCTTACCTCTACCTTCTTTATTTGGTTTAATATTGTAGAAGAAGCTACAAGAGTGCTTTGTATCATTTGAGCTACTATAGCTTGCCTCTTTCAGGCAAAGGATATGGTGAGAACTTTTCAGAACCTTTAATTTATTATTTGTATAGATGTGAGCCCTAAATTTGTTCGCCGGTTCCAGTCATCTATAATTCATTCTTTGACCTCTTGGTATGTATGTCCAATGTGTGTATTCTGATGGGTCAAATGGTTGAAGATACTACTGGCTTATGATGATGGTGCTTCTAATTGAGTGGACAAAATCTATTTTTTGGCAAATTACAGTGTTGAGATGCTCAATGTTTAACATGATCAAGCTTGAATTCTAATCAAATTATAACATTCTTTCGCACACGTGCATCTATGGTTGAGGGTCATTTGTCTTCAACCTATTTCATTTTAGACCCTATTTAGGTTTGACTTCAAGCTAAAATGATATTTTGACCAAGAGGCATTTTCATTTCACCTTAGGCTAGGTACTGTATTGTTCCACTCATCTTGTATGGTAAAAAAAGGTCATTCTTACACGTTTAGCTCTAAAGAGCAGAATTTTAGGTGGTTTGGGCATCTGTCACACTCATCAGTATGTAAAAAAATGTCACTTTTACTTTCCTAAATTTCAGTAAAGTATCTATTGCCTAGGATTTTACTTTATATCCACATATCTAAGGTTAGGTTGGTGGTATTCAGACTTTATATTTCAGAGAACAAACAATTGTTTTCACCTTGTAATTCTGGGTTCCTAGTTTGAATTGTGAGAATTCAGAATATTAACCTCATGGAATGTAACCGGTATCCTGTAGAATTCTCCAAGTTTTATTTTTCAAAATTCTACATTTGTGAAATCAGGTGGAGTGGCATTTGGAGAATTCATAAAACTAAATTCTTACAAACAAAGATGCCATTACTGACCTTTGACATTCAAAACCAAAATATGTCCAAGTGAAAGAGGGATGGAGTAACCAACAGCCTAAGAACATGCATGCATTGGTGCTCAAGTTTAGGCTGGCAATGGCTATCAAAAGGAAAAGCAGTGAGCAAAGAAAAGAATGCTTTGTTGCTATCTCTCACTCTTTATCTCCCTTCCCTCAACTTTCTTCTTAAAGAGATAATAAAGAACGACAAATCCCCAACGCAGCAAGTCACAGTTTTCGAATTGCTTTTACCAGCCTTTTTGGCCAGGTTACGTTTGGCGTGTACGTGGGTAATCAGTTTCACGGATTGTCCCATACAACAATAGACAAACAACTGTAGTCTCTGGCTGTTCCCTTGAAGAGCAATTTAAACTGCTACATGATCAACACATCAGATTCTTTACTTTGTTTTGAAAGTTTGGAATATTTCCATTAACAAAATGAGAAACCAACGAAAATAATCTCGGAACTACTGAAGTGTAGCATGTGCACTATAAATTCACTTTGGTAGTGCACAGACTAAAGGGAGGCCTCATTCTAGTGAGTTGAGTCTCAACTTGGAAATTTAAAAATCTTTTCTATCTTGGGCCTACCAAATTCAGATTAACTAGTTTAAAATTTGAGCGGGAAGACTTATATCTAAATTTATTTATTCATTTATTGGTTAATAATCATTATTATCATCATAACCTTATCTAAAAGAGTTGTCTTTGTGGGTTTCTCCTTTTTTTTTATCAAAGCGATTTTTTATCTATAATTTATCAATGCTATTTAAAAGCCATGCTTTCTCAATTGCAATATCTATTATATTTTCCTTCTGGATATATTTTAAGTTTTTTATTCTCTTTGAATTGGTTCATTCAACTTCTAACTCTTTAATATCTCATATACAAATTATTACTTAACTTCTTTTGGCTTGGCTAGATTATTTGAAACAACATTTGAGGATTAAAAAAGTTTCCACCCATACAGAGTCATGGTTATGTCCTTTATTGTATATCTCGATCCTTTTTTTTTCCTATTTCTGGCAGAGACGGTAACAACAATTCTTCATATTAAAGGTGGAAAAATCACATAATCAAACATGAAGTGAACCCGAAAGGGAAATAAAGGCCAAGAATAGCATCTTACATTAGTTGCAAGAGGCTAACCTGTTTGCCCGAACTTTGAATGCTGGGCATGCTATCTTCCCTCACCCCTCACCCCAGCGCTCTCTTACCTTGCCGAAGGGATTGATCACCTCACATAATGGTGGGTCCCCAATCCCCTACAGCTGTGTGCCAACAAAAAATGGAACGGTTCCCTTCTACAAAGCAAATTACAAAGTATGACGGATGAAAAGAACCATGAAACTTATACATTTGTCTTCATGTCAGCTTAATGGTGAAGTAACTCGTTGGCACCCTATATTAAACATCTTTTCAGACCTTTTATTTTGTTTTATAAGTCCTTAACATTGAAATTTTTGTGGCACTGCAATTTTCTTTTTATAGTTTTAACAATTCACCTTTTATACTCATATCGACTAAATATGCATCCTATATTTATATTCTAGTTAGGAAAATAATTCTATGAGAATTAGTTCTCATCACTTTTCTATGAGGAGTCTAGGTTGGCCCCATCTATCACCCAATCCAAATCTTGAAATACAAGGGGACTCTTTGATAGTCACACGGCCTAAGTTTTGACCAAATATGAATTTACCAGACTGTTAGATCCACTATGCATTAGTTCGAATTGACTGAATTTGTAGGCCACAAATGGAGGGGTTAGTCAAACTTGCTAGTCACATGCCCTAATAGTCCATCCCCAAATTGGACTCACAAGTTGGCCCTATAAAAAGTTTTCAACGTAGGTGTGTGCGGATAGTTCTCATAAGATTAAAGCTTACCTTAGTACAATCTCATGGTTTGCACTAAATTCCTTGTTTTTGTCATGGCAGAATCCTTGCCTTAGAATTTCATTCTCAAAACAAAAAGAAGAAAACCAAAACCATTTCTCTATAACCATTTTAAGAAGTTGGAAGACAACAACATCTCAAGCCCACTGTCTTTCAAACCCCTTTCAATTATAAATTTCAATTTTAATTAGAATTTCTCGCTATGGCTTGAAAAATGAGATCAACATCGATCATTATATTCTTGGAATTCTGGTGAACCCTCTCGGAGTCCTAGAATTTTGAAATGCTTTTGAAGGGTCTAACTTTTTAGAATTCCACATTTTTGGCTTTCGAGAATTCATGCAGCCTTTAATATTGGAAAATCCACCAAAAGAACATTGAATTTCAATAAGAATTATAGAATCCACAAACACTCTAAATTCCTGTAAGAAATGCTTGTAAAGAAATATTGCCTTAATAACATTTGAGACCAACCTTAATTCATAACCTAACCTTCTCATCCCTCAACTTCTATGGTTGTGATGCGTCTATGTGGGCCCCTGGCGGTTGCACTTGCAGGGGCAACCTACATACATGGATTTGGGGAAGTCGCCCCCTTCTTCGGACCTTGGTCGACTTCCAATGCAAACTTGGAACTTTTGGGTTCAAATTAAAAAACCACATGAAAAATAGTGGTCCACCCCGAAAGGCCAATTAAAAATTCTGGGTGCGCTTCCATAACTCAACTACCAGTTTGTGTTTGCGCTTGTCAAACAAAAATCCCACCGGGATCGGCATTATGCTTACTAGTGTCATAACAGAACTAATGCCAAAACTTATAACCATCTTTGATCATTACTCCAGGGGTGGGCCCCACCATACCTAAGCAGCAACCCAAGGATTGAACCCCATTAGTGCGCACAGACTATTTCCCATTGCACGTAGAATATTGGGGTTTTTCTAGTAAAAAGGATTCAAAAGATTTTTATGACTCAAAGTGGTCCTTGAGCCCGTTTCAATTTTTTTTTTCAATATTATTAATGAGCATAGATATCTATCTATGCTCAAGCATAACATACATTAAATCATTTCCTTATTCCTTCTTTCTTTTCATCATCTCCTTTTCTTGGTTTAGTCAAGAGTTTTGTTTAGGTTTTGTTTGGGATAAAGGGGGGAAAATCAAGACGAATAAAAAAGCAAAAGAAAATAGAAACAAAAGAACAAGAGAAGACAAGAAAGTGGATGAAGGAATAAGAAAATAAAAGAAGAAGAACAAGGAAGAAGAATAAATGTTGGTAGGAGAAAAAGAATGAAAGTATGTAATAAAAGGTGAAATAAGAAGAAAAATCAATAGAAGAGATGAGGACAAGAATGAGAAGAAGAAACTGAAATAAGAAGAAAAAAAAAATTAGAAGAACTATTACATATGCTCAAGTGAAATATATCCAAAGTAAAATCATGATTTTTTCAGAAATTATTGATTAGTATAGATATCGCTGCTTAAGCGTAATATGCTCAACATTGTTAACGAAATTGAAAAAGAAATTTTGTGAGAAAATCCTGAGATATCTCTATGCTTTCAAATCAGGCTTTAAATATACATAATGACCAAAATGGGCATATACCGCATAGATCTCTTGCTTTAGTGATGGGCAATTTGATCTATAAAAAGGGAAATTACTATTGTGCAAGTGTCATTTTTTTATAACTTATATTTTAGGTCCCATTTGAAAGTAACATTATATTTGAGATTTTTTCTCATGAAAGCTTGATTGGAAATTTTTGAGAATTTTATGAATGTATTCTTAAAATGCTTTCAGCGAGATGTACTCAACAGCTGTTATCACCCCACTTCACAAGATTTGAAGTTTGTACACAAAACTCAGGCAAATTTCAACAAAGCAGGAGAATTTTTTTGTTAACTTTTTAGCAATTGAGTTAGAGGGTAAAGGAGGAATTGACATTGACAAGAGGATAATTCTTTTTATTTTTCATGTTTTAGTCGTTGTACCTTCTGCAGTGATTATCTTATTTAGATTGGCCCCACCCTTTGAAAACCAAGACGAAAGCAAACAATTAAAAATGATTGGATGGATCTCTGGAAACGTCGTTCGGGCAAGCAACCAAAGTGATTGGATCCTTCTTCTGTAAACCCCACTGGAAAGCCAAAACCAAGCAATGAACATGAGTCGAGGTCAGAAATGGCAACCTTGTCTCAGTCTCAGGTCTCTATCACTTTTTCTTTTACCGCACAAGTCTGCGTCTCTCTCCTTTCAACGTACAGATAGACATTGAAGATGGAGGAATCAATCAATCCCTGCCTGGACTAGGGTCAAGTATGACAGCCTATTCTACGGTTTGACATTAATGTGAGTTTTTGAATTTTTTTAGCGGGAACTCATGTGGAGAGAAACTTTATTTTGTGGGGACCCGCTAAGATCTGATTAAGTAGGAATGGAAGCGCTCACCTTGGGCAGGACAGACAACTTATCAATTCAACATGATCTGATGTTGAGGCCATGAATGTAAAGGCCACATTTTCAGTAGTTATAGGGCTCTTTTCTTGTTAAAAAGCTTTACAGGGTTTTACAACATTGCCTTTTCTTGGGTAAAAATAAAAAATAATATTAAATGTGCTTATGAACTACTACAACTCGAGATTTTGAGAAAACCTCTATCCATTTCGTCACCATGATACCAAGTTTAATATCCGGTCCCAATAGATTGGTCCAGTAAAGAGACTGTAAAAGCATTTGGATGGTAAACGCTAGCCTTTTAAATGATCAAACTGGTATGTTGTTTTGGATTTTGTACAAGAATAGTGGGGCCTACTTGGGCCAACCTTTGCAACATGACAAATCAAAGATGTTTCACATGCAGAATCCAAGTTTGAGTTCCATGTCTAATGGTTGACCATAAATACCTCTACTCACTTGGATTTAATCCAAAATCTAACCTCTTATTTGTTGGATGGAGGGCTGACCAATCCTTTATCTTGGTGGGGCCATCCATGACCTTAAAAAACATGTGATCCAAGGGTGAATTTTGACTTAAATTGGGTCAAATTGATGCTTTTTGGGTTTAATTCCTTCTCATCAACTCATTTGACTCTTTGCGCCCTTTTATAAATTTATGATCCAAATAAAATAATCATATGATATTACAGGATCTTGATCATTCATTATCCAAGGATCTTTTCGTACCGGATTCATTTGACTCTTGACATATAAACTAACAATCTTGAAAGATCAATCTTAAATTGATTAATCTTGTGAATTAACGTTTGGATTTGTGCGATCTACCCAAATTTGCACCTTTTGTGCTTTATTGCATTTAATTTAATTTGATACATCAGAATCTTATGGGTTAGCCCATGGCTGAATTCATGCCAATAGTGATGGTATGGGTGCTGACCCCAGAGGCCGCTCCCTGCCATATGTGTCCCATTTGCAGTAGTGCTTCTTTAAGCCAAATTCCCAATCTATGGGGACCCAATTAGTGACTCCAACTATTGGGTTGTTATCAATATATTCTTTTAAATTTGAATATAACGTGGGCTAATTCCATCAAATCAACGTGACAAAATGGATCATGTATGACCCAAGTCATGCCAAATTGGATGCTCTTGTGGGCTTGACCCTTGTACAGACCCACTTGACTCATTTGACCAATTGGTCTATTGTGAATGGGTCTATCGTGACATAAAAATCGACATCGGAGCCTTTTAGTACCCAAGTCATGCCAATATGAAGGCTCTTGTGGGCTTAGTCCTTTGGGTTAACCTACTTTGCTGAGTTGACCAAAATATCATTGTAGGCCTAAATGCCTTTGTTTCAAATAGGACCCTTTACGACTTTGTGGCATCTTAATGGTCTCCTGTGACCTTAGCCAAACATAGTCCATGGTTTCGCATCTTTTGCATTTCATGGCACACCTAACGTGACTCTTCCAAGAAAACGGTCGATATAGGTAGACCCCATATTTTTTGACAAAATGTCTTTTTTTAGACAAGTCCGTCTGCCACTACTAACGTCACCTCTCCTAGCGAAATCAGCATAGTGAACAATGTAACCTTTCGTGTGTCATGACCCAAATCCAATCTTTGCGTGGCTCAATCTTTTACCACTCACAATACTTTGGGCCTGTTTGGTAAACATCCAGGGGGATTCTATAGCTTCAAAGAATCCCTCTTAAAGCTTGAAATCAATCCATTTCCTTCTAAAAAAAACAGATTTAGCAAAAGAGAAGATTTTCAAAAAGCAACCTTTAAGAAATCAATGGCTCGGAACAATTTAGCCAATATATTATGATCCATAAAGCCCTATATTATGAAACTTGGTCTCATAGTCATTCTTGGTCTCTTGATTAGATCTAACGTTTGGATGTTCAAAATGAGCCCACATAGGTCTAGATTTGCATCTCTAGTGTTGATTACATTTTTAAAAATATCTCAGCATAAAAGATTATTCAATGGCAAAAAATTGGTCCTGTAGCCTTTTTTGGAATGAGAGACAATCTTAACGGTACTGATCTACTATATGGGGTCCACAAAAGAATGATCGGCGCAAAATTCAGTGTCACATTTCAGGCATTGTAGCATTCCACGCATCCGACCCGGGGGGTGTGGGGGTTTGCATTTGAACCCTCTGAACCCCCTTTCCGCTAACACTTGGAACGCAGACGATTGTGTTCCGCATTCCACGCAGCCACCAAATATGGGGATTTTGCGGATAGCGGGTTTGCCAAACTTGACCTTAGCTTTTAAGCCTCAGCCATTTATGGCAATGTCATTTTTATTTAATGTATTAAGGTATGAAACATGTTGCTTTCTTTTCATTCTCTTGCATTGTTTAATGTATGATGTCATTGTCAAGGAGTAATTTCTAAAAACCTCCTAACCAATGAGATCAAACCCATCAATAAACCCAAGTAGTACATGGCTATTGAAGGAACAATTGGAGTGGTTAAATAATCTGTCACACCCCGGGCCCGGGTCTGTGACGTGACACAAGTATCCTGTGGCAATTTATACTCGGGAGAACACTGATGAATCACCATGAAGGAAAATTTTGTTCGCTTCATGCGTCTGGAAGATCATTACACACCGATAATCATTCATCAATTTAAAAATATGCGGAAGCCATGTGCATATCATGCACTTTTGTGATCCTGTAACAATGGAGAATAGTAACAATGGAGAATAGTAACAAGTATCTGGTTAATATTCCATATATGAATCCTACTTAAACCAAAGAATTTGGTTAATGCCCATGCATACTAGATATCCAACAGGCGTACTAACGAGTTTGCCTGCGAGGGTTGTAGTACGGAAGTGTAGGAAAGTGAATAATGGTCTTATAAATGGGGTATATGCCATAAACAGTCATATCCATGTGTAAAATCCATGAAACCAAAATGAAATAAAAAAAAGGACCATCCGGGCCAAGATTTGAATTGTTTGAACAATGATGCGCTCACAGTGATGTCCATCAAAAGACAAGCTCTAAGACCCACTCAATGTCTACTGGAGGTGCCGCATTGGTATCCTCCTCTTTGGGGTTGATGCCTTGATCTAAGTTTGAAAATGATCCTGCAACACCAAGAGTAGTACCTCAAACACCATATTTGGCATATGTAAGCAAATGTTAGAGCTTAATACACTGTTCAAATAGAATTTAAGACATAATAATTAAGGAAGTCAAAAATGTGTTCTAGGCATGATAACATTCGTCAAGTATGAATAAGAATTAAGATAATGTAAGACTCGCTAATTGGCATGCCACATTGCTAATTTTTTTGAATAACATATATAAGAAGCGTTATGTGCAAAGGAATTGAGTGGCGATCCCAATCTCCGAAAGAGCGTCAATGCACTCCTAACATGTAAAAAGAACTATTGTAGTAGGGGTAAATGTGTCTTATGTAATCAACTCATACTTAACTCAGAGAGCCTCATAAGAGCTGTAGCTTACTAGTGCGAACTACGTGAATCAACAATGATAGAGTTTACTTGCGTAGTTGTACTTACACTTGCTTACTTGACCCACTTTCTTACATTATTTATGTTACATTTGTACTTGATATCATCTTAGAGACAACAAGCGAGTGATAGTAATAATAACAATAAATAGAATGGTAATCAATGCATCTAATAAGAATTAGATAAGAATATGAAGGTAAAGAAACAAAATGCATAAGTGTCCCATTTATTATAGTCCAATGATGAATTACTAGCAAACCCTATACTAAGATGCTTTGTGTTCCAAGCCTTCCAACTTAGATGATCATAAGGTCCCTAATGTCACAAATGGCTTAGCTTTACAATTATTAGGTACATCTAACAAGGGAAGGCGATAGCTCTATGCTTCCCTTGTTGTGTATTTGTCAAGTGTTAATGACGAAGAGTGTCCTTAGGTGAGACTTTATAAAGTTATAAGGGTAACCTTAGAGTTTAAGGTATGGCTTGACCCCATAGTATACTCAGTTGTAACTTACAAGCACTTAGTTAGTGTGGTCTAACCGGGATTAGACTTCAAAGAAATTAATTGCATTAAAGGAAATTAAAGGGGCTTGTCAAGCCTATTCGCTCAAGCAGAATTGAGCATCTACTCGAGTGAGCTAGACAAAGGAGCACGGGCTTGAGTGTGCTCGGGGTGTGTCAGCCTGAGCACCTGATTTTACAAATGTCATAACTTTTTCCACATTTTTCAGGTCACACTTGAGCAAACGGGTACACGCTCGAGCGAGAACAAAACCTATACAAGGATACACAAAATTTTTCATATTTCAAACCCATTCAACATTACAGAAATAAATGAGTCAAACCAATTGATAGCATTGAGTCACCTTAAGGCAAACAACTTTGAAACCTTATCTAAAACCAACCAATGGAAAGCAACTTTCAATTACACCCAGTTCTCACCCTATCCACTTCTCTATCTTGACTGCACCAATACCTGGAAGATTTTCATAGATATTTTGCATTTGAATTTCCACCAGTCTTGTTCTGTAGAGAGATATCATGGCCCATTCCTTATCAAATCACCAACAATTCCAACACCAGTCTTAACAATAGCTAGGAAGTAGACCCCATCTGCGTTTCTTTCTTTCTTTCTTTCTTCCTTCAACCCCACATTTTTGTAGAGGTCCTTGTCTGTTGAGAGACCTGAGTAGTTCAAAACAAAAAATAGGATTTTACCAAAGAAATCCCTTTATATTTTCTATAGGCAGAAAAAGACATAAAAAATATGTTACCACCATAACAATCCCATGAGCCCTTTTGAGTTAATTTTGTTGTTGTTTCACCAAGCAGCGATATCCCCTCTCACTTGCAAATATATCGCCGCTCTTTTCTTCTTCTTCCTCATCCTCCTTGGTCCTCCTCATCCTCTTCCTCTAACTCCTTCCACCTTTGGCAACTAACCCACTATCCACTCAATATTTTTCTTCATTATATGGTGACAACTTCAATGGTCATTGACGTGAGTGTAGGTAGGAGCTTATTACGAAAACCCCAATACTGCATATACCAATCTAAATAGTCATCTATCTAATCTCTTTTTCTCCCACGTCTTAAACAAACCCATTTGAACTAATTTATATTTTTTAAACTACACTAATTAAACTTCACCCCCCATCTCACAAAACTCACATTCTCTCTCTAGAACCCATCATTTTCTCTTTTCTTTTTTTTTTATTTTTTTTATTTCTTCTTTTTCTTTATTCTCCTTTCATTCTTATTGTCTACAACCCACCTTTTTTAGCATCTTTTTTTCATCCCCTTGCACAACACTGCAATTTCCAACTCATCTCTACCCCCTCATTATCTCATTTCATTCTCTTTATATCCCCCTTCCTACAAATCTAATTCACAACGCTAAACCAATTCCTTACGTACTACAAATGCTCATCTCTCACATTTCCCTTTCACCATCATCTTCAACTTCACCCATCGTTACCATTTAGCTTCCACAACAACTGTTATTCAAAAGAACGAAAGTTTTTTTTTTTTCCCAAATTTGATTTGGCAATGACATCGCCACTTAATTGTGAAGAAGAAAAAAAAAAAAGTAAGGAGATCCCTGCTCACAAAAAAAAAAAAAAGGAAAAAAAAAAAGAAAACCAAAAAGAGCCCATGGGACTATTATGGTAGTTACATATTTTTTAAGTTCATTTTGGTCCATAACGAATTTAAGGAGAATTTTCCGGTAAAACCCTCAACAAATAATGTGCATATGTTATCACACCTAATACTTCAATATTATATGAAAATTCATAGTGGTCATTAATGGTGTATGTATATTACATTAGATTGAGTTGTAATCCAAAAAAATCCAGTCAAAATCAACTAACCAAAAGAGGGAAAGGAAGAGGAAAGAAGAAAAAAAGGAATATACTAACAGTTGTATCTATTTTGTTAGACAAAATGGTTAAAAGATGGCCAAGTGTTCTCATTTTATGTTATATGAACAACGAAGAGAACCCATTATTGTAGTTTTAAAATTGGGGATTCTTATTTTATTTTTACTGTTATCTTAGACGGTGGTGTAGTAGGTGAGCCCTGCCCCTGGCAGTTGGCTATCTGATCTTTCATAAGAAGAAGAATGGTGCCATTGATTTAGAAGTGCAAAACATAGCTAAATATCAAAAAATTCCCAGCTGAACTTCAAACACATCAGAATTAGGAAAAATCCATATGGATTTTGAGAAAGATGTGAAGAAAAGAAAAGGGAAACCATTTCCCCATGAATGGATTTGACAAAAATCTCTTTGAAAGAAACTAACAAAAACTACAACAGAAAACCCAAATAGATTTTGAATTGAAGACTTGATTTGTGATATCACAAAAAGTGGGCTAAAAAATCAGTTGCCTGCACATAGCAAAGAAGATTATGGCTTGATATAATATTCTTTATCTAAAAACTTGATCATCAACTCCAAGTATAAAATTGTCTGATGTAGTAATATCCTAGTAAATATGAGATCGAATCCACAAAGAGCAAATAAAATTAAAATCACTTTCCAACTTAGACCTGTCCTATTAAAATCTAAAACTAGCCTACTTTAAAAACTAACAAATATATCCATTCCTACTTTGCAAAATAAAATTAATTACAAAAATAAAAAGAAAAAAATAGTCCTAAATCTAAAAACCTAAATTTAAAAAGATCTAACTAAAGTTGTGGCAAACTCATAGACAAGTTAGAATATCCAAAATTAAGAACATGAAACTAAAATTAAAAACTACAACTATGTTAACTTTCCAAGTGTTAAAGAACTTTCTAATTTCAAAATCTTTGCAATCAAACACTTTTAGAAAGATTCTCAAATCTGGAAATTACTTAAAACAATCAAAAACCTACAATTAGTAACAAATCTAAAGTTAGAAAATCAATAAAATCAATACAATCTATGCAATATATGCCATGTAACTAATGCAAACTTTCCTCATATAAGATGCAAAATTTAAATAATATATGATCCTAGTCCAATGCAATCCTAAAGTAAATTCAATGGCTGAAAATCATACTCTACTGAAGCAAGAACCTAATAAAAAAATGAATTTGAAAAATATACTAAAATATAAAAAATATGCATGAATAATTGTTACCAAAAATAAAAATTTTAATATGCAGTTTGGCATTTAGTCTTAGTTTAGGTTTCTAGAAATTGACCTTCCCATAATTGACTTTCTTAGCTCTAAAATCAGAATTGTAAGTCCTTTGGCTGTCTATATGTAAGGCACTAAATTTCTTAGAAATTCAATTCTCTTATTGATTCATTAAAAAAAAAACTTCCCTATGGGTTCCCTAGGAAGTGGATAAAAATGTGGTTGGAGAGAAATTCGGCATGGTGACAAATCTTTAAGGCTCGTTTGGTATAAGGATGGCAATTGATAGTTAATAAATAGACCCCGCCCCAATCCTATCCAGGACGGGTTTGGTAATAATTTTTTTGATGCTAGATGGTTTGGATTTTGCTGCCTTAACCCGCCCAACCCTACCATTTGAGTAAGTTTTCCTCTTATATATTTATGCAGTTACTATCATCATCATCATCATCATTATTAAAGCCTTATCCCAATCATGTTGATGTCGGCTATATAAATTCTGTTTATCCATTCCGTTCGATTTACATAGTTACTATTAAAAAAAAAAAAAAGAATAGTTGAGAACTTGAGAGGTAATGTTATCAACTGGAATAGCCCGAGCTTCCAAGTGCATCAACTGAACGTATGTCCTTTTTTGAGATGCAAGTATCCTCGTCAAAAGTAATGGCCCAAGAAATTGGAGTTATATGAACAAAATGTAAAATTAGATATACAGTAAGGGCATTTTAATAATTTGCAGCGACGACCTCTTCTACCAATATGTTTCAGATTTAAATTAATGTTTGCACCATTCATTTGAGGGCTGCATGGACCCTGAATGAAAATGGCAGACGTTGCCTTGTGGCTTGTGAAAATGGACCATCCATAAGGTCACTCCGCGTAGATGCCTACTCTGATAAGCATCTTTTAATTTCACATTCACATGCTAAGCCACATATGGGACGCCTAGACACCAGTTTGAGGTCTATCATACTCAATAGAACCTCTAGCCTTTGAGACTCATCAAATAGATTAGTTCGTTTTAGCCAACCTCTCTTCTTCATCCTCAGTACATTCTTTATTCCAAGCTCCTTCTGCACAAAGAAGTAGAACAGGTTAAAGCAATCCTAGTGGTCTCTGCCTTAATGCAATACTAGTCCCCAATTGTAACAATGAATCTTGGTTGGACTTCACAAGCCCAAAAACGTCATATCCAGATCAATGTTTTCCACTGATCACCAAGTAGGAAAACAATTGGCTAAACAATTAACAATAAGATTAACTCTAGTTACTTATAACTCTAATTACTTGTTCACGGTCATAACCTATGTTACATGGACCCGGCATTAGTATCGGATGCAAGTGCATATCGGCTATGGGTGAACCTCAAGAAAATATGTCAAATACATTAGAAATGAAGTATTGGCATGAATATCAGGTGCGGGTGCATATGTGTCTGGTGCGGGTGCGGGTGCGTCATAATTTTAGGCGAGTTCGTATATCTTAGGTCATAACAACAAGCAAAACAAACAAAACCCATAAAGTTTAGATTGATTGCTCTATGACCTTCCATCACTTCTATAAAAAATAGAGGGTCTCGCTTCATTCCCTCATGGTCCACGTCACCTGTAAAAAAACTGATAGACTTTCCAATTCAATATAAAACCAATAAGAAAATATATGATTGCAGTATACCTACAAATATATACAGAAAAAAATATGATGTAGGATGCATCACAAATTATGTAATATACCAAGTGTTTAAGAGAACATGATTGCAGTCATCTCTCATGCATGTTTCTTTATAATTTCCTCTGTGAACCATCACTTGGCCTGTAGAAATATCTGGCTATCATGGACTTGGAACTTGAGTGAAGGTAATGATGGTTTCACTCTATTTCTCTCATTTGGCACACCCATGTGAGTCTAGAAAATGAAGAATGGAAAGTTATCCTAGTTCAGAGTTTGGTTTGACTAACCTGATAAACAGTTTTCATCAAAATATCCCCAAAATCTGGCTCTTTGCTCTTCCACACCACAGCCTTGCAATTTGATGGCAGCCCTTACTTTGTTTGTTCTGCGAGTATCACTTGAGGATTTACTTCCTTCTAGACCTGCTTCACACGAACCATTCTCTTCCTCATTTGGAAGGCTTAAGCATACCCGGCAACCATGAATTGATATCAGTGACCCAACCTAGAACCAGAGATTGTCAAAAATAAGTAAGAAAGGATTGAAATTAACTCCCATCTGTAATAATATATTCATACTCAGTAGTAAACGAAGATGGTCACTGGATGTCATCATGAGTAGCACTGAAAACCTATTACAAAAAAAATAGTGATATAACTAAATTTTAAATCAATGGTATGCTGCGCACAGGCTCAGATGAAAGAAGATGACGGGTTTTATCTGTGCTCTTTGACACCAAACAACACAGGCAGCAAGGTCAAATTTTGATGCGACTTCCCTTACCACATTTACTATGAATGCATATTAATATTCACGAGTTCAGCGCCCTGATGCCACAAGGAAATCCAAAAAAGAAAATATGTTTATGTTATATATTACAATTACAAATATCAAAACAGTGCCAGACCTATTTTGGCCTCGTACAGAGAGCAAAGTAGCAATCCATGTTGGCATAACCCTGACTTTTTTAAGGATACTAATTCAAAATAGCACATTTTGTATATGAGGACACAACAATGCCAAAAAGACATAGCTCCATGTTGCACTTTAAAGTACAAAGGAAATCGATCGAACTCCTGGCAGAAATGAAAATTCTAATTTGAAAACTAGAAAATAGTATGGCTTACTTTGGAGGAAAAAGAACCACAAAGTTCTTTTTAGGGGTCGTTTGTTTGCAGCACTTTACATATGTAAATGGCCATGATGCGTAACGGTTACACACCATCACGTTTTTTTAGCTTGATTTACGCATGGGATATGTAAAATGGATGTGAAAACGGTGTGAAAAAGGCCTGTTTTTCTGTCAAAAACTTTCACACCTCATATGGTGTGAAAGTGTTACACATGCAACTGTTACAAGGCGCTGCTACAGCACACCTCAATAGCAGTCCGCTTTTTGATTTTTTTGATTACTGTGGATTTCATTTTTATAATCAGAACCGTTCATTGTCTTCACAAGGTCAAAAATGGCTACCATACCAATTTTCAACCGTTGATGTTGCCCGGATGTTGAGATATCATCAAACAATTCTAGCCGTTGGATTAATCTATTATACATGATAATACCAGTCCGCCTTTTATAATTTTTTTGTTTCTATGGGAGCCATGCATAAAATCAAAGCCGATCATCTTCTTGACAATATGAAACACGGTCACGTGTCCAATTTTCAACAGTTGATGTTGCTTAGATGTTGAGATATCATTAAAACAATACAAGTATTAATCTATTGTAAATGGCAATCCCAGTCCGCCTTTTATAGTTTTTTATTACTGTGGGTCCCCTTTTTATAATCAGAACCGTTCATTGTCTTCATAAGGTCAAAACCGGCCAGCATACCAATTTTCAACCGTTGATGTTGCTCCAATGTTCAGATTCATCAAAAAAATGTACAACCTATTACATTAACCCATTGTAAATGACATTTTCAGCCCCTTTTTTTCAAGTTTTTAAATTATGTGGGGCCCAAAATCCTGATCTGAAACATGTATCCTCCTTATAAGATCAAAAATGGCCATGAGGCTAAATTCCATCCGTTGATGTTCATTGGATTGTGAGATATTTACAAAAAGATTAAATATGTGCACCTAAATTCACATGTAAAGAGGTGTGAAAAAAACAAACAAAAAATTATGTTTCACATGTGAGTCATTTGAATATGTAAATGACTCACATGTGAGTCATTTACATATGTAAAGCATTTGCACATCATGTGTGAAATTAACAAACGACCCATTAAGGATACTAATTCAAAATAGCACATTTTGTATATAAGGACACAACAATGCCAAAAAGACATAGCTCCATGGTGCACTTTAAAGTACAAAGGAAATCAATCAAACTCCTGGCAGAAATGAAAAACCTGATTTGAAAACTAGAAAATAGTATGGCTTACTTTGGAGGAAAAAGAACCACAAAGTTTAGGAGCACGGTACCACCTGGTTGCCACATAATCCTGCATACAATTCATCATAAGAAAAAGAAGGGCTGATGAAAGAAATAAACAATGTAAAAATTGAATAAACAAAATGTTCTGAGAATAATAAAAGATTCCAATTAAATACAAGAAACAATGAAATGCCACAATTTAAGACTATAAAATATAAATACATTGTTTTAACTCATGATTTGGATGAGACACATGCAGTCCAAAAAATAGCTGATGGGCATCATTGAATGATACTCGGGCAAGACCAAAATCACAAATCTTCATCTTGCAATTTGCATTGGCTAGAATATTCTGCGGTATCAAATCACGGTGGAGCTTAGGATGTGCTCCACCATGAAAGAATGACAAACAATGCTTATATAAAAAAAGCTTGATAGTAACTCAATAATGTGCAAGTATGATTGCATTCAATCACGAACCCCAAATTCACAACACTTAGTATAACAAAAACTTTACAAACTAAGGCATGTGCTTGAGTCAATTCACTAGCACTATGCCTTTCTTGAAAATGGCTGCATATTCAAAAACAGTGAGATTTCAACCATTAATGGAAGACACATGGAGCCAACATTGCTGGGCCAATGAGGATCAAAGCAGTAACTCACTCAGGAGCTTCAAAGTATTTAACAGCTACAAGGCAACCAGCATAGTGCCTGAGATCTCTCTTCTTTTTTTTTTTCCAGGTTGTTGGCAGAGGAGAAGTTGAAGGAAACAGAGGGTCTATTTTCATGATGTAAATGGCAAACTTCTTACCCTATTAGAATTGCCTTCACAGCAGCCAAAAGGTCAATGAAAGAGAAGGTTGCAAGGATGGAAAACACAATATAATACGGATTCAAAGGGGCAGAACTCTCACTACTAGAACTTGAATGCACCATAAAACTCACCCTGGATGTCAGCCCAAAAGCAGGTCTGTCAAAAGAAAGAACTTTGGCACCCACCACCTAAGAGAGCGGCTTCATTACTTGATTCCATGAGAACACTAAGGATCCAAAACCATGCAGTAAGATCATGGGCAATGCTACATCTTTATAACAATGGAAGGATGAGAAGAGTGAAGTTGTATTGAGTGATCAGCTACTTCTTCTTCATGACATATTTTGTGGTGTATCTGAACTCCTCTAAAACTGCAAAAGCAACTGGTCAGTATCAGCTAACATATCTGGGTCACATAATTCATCCTGATCTATGCCAGCTACATTCTTGCCTTTTTTGCTTCCTTTCAGTGCCCAACAATTTTGCTGGATGATCATTCAAAACGAAAAGCCAATTACTACAAGACACTTGGGGCCTGTTTGCTAAATCTACATTGGATTCTATCAAGGGCGTAAAAGTGAATAATCATGATTGCTACAAGTCCAAAGGTGGCAAAAAGTGAATAATCATGATTGCTACAAGTCCAAAGGTGGCACTTCCACTTGTCACTGATGTTGATATGCCCTGCATATCACACAACAAATCAACCAAATATTATCTACCTTTACATTCCAAAAATATCCAAGTATCATCCCCTTAAGAAATATCCCAATATCATCCCCTTAACAGGATGATAGTAACTTGGTCACTCAATGCCATGGATTATAGAGGGAAACAGAAGTGCTTTTATTTTTCTCATTTGCCAGGTTACATGTGTATACATGTATAGTATTTTAGCTCATCCTGTAATGTCTGGTCTTGCACAACAACTAGAGACTAATGTTATTGACAAAGGAGGGTTTAAGAGATGATAGTTAAAACTATAAGGTTGGAACCCCTGGAATGGATCAGATAGGGGAAAGGAGAGTTAGAAGCTATGAGGAGTGAAAAGTGTCATTACGTTAAGTTTGAGTAATGTTTAAATGCAACAGACTACTGGGATTGAATATTAAGCATGAATTGAACTTGAAGATGGATATGTACTGTGGAATCCAATGACAGAATCTTTTTATTTAAATCGACGTAATCAAAATATAGTCACCACTAAGACAAATCAACAGTTGATTTGTCCCCACCCTTGCTGTGTTCCAACTTCTAAGCATATTCTTATGAAGGTATATTTTGAAAGAGCTGATACCAAAAGAACGCCACCTCACTGTTGTACAGAGATGCGTTTGCACACTAAAAGAAAAAACTAGCATAAAAAAGGGAAAATCAATACCCACAATTGTAAATGAACTTTTAGTTGTTGATGGATCATGACCTTTCATTCATGGAACCTAATAAAACCGTATCAAACTCTGAATCAAAATTGCAATTGTGCTAAACCAGGAGGCTAATTGTGACTTTTCTTGTAGTGGAACTAATCCAAACATTTCTCAATTCCCACTAACTACAGAGAGAAGCGGCGTAATTCTTTTCTTCATCAGAGAAAAATTACCTGAACAATTCAATGCAGTTGCAGATGATCTAAATTGTGAGCCCAAATGCGGACTGATTTTAACCAAATGATCTCACTGAATAGATGAACCAAACCTTCTAGTCTTCATCCCTTGACTTGGAACTCAATGATTTCTGACAATTCTCAACTTGGAAATCCATGTAGCAATCATGACTTTTATAGTAATGATTGTTTAACCTGTGAACTTTCATGGCTATAATTGCCTCATCCTAAACCCATGTTAGGAGTCAAGCAACTCAAGCACTTCATTGATTGAGCTTGATTCAATCCACAACACATGGGATTTGTTTACTCAAAGCAATATAATAAAAAAGGACCACATCTTGAATTCTGTATATAAAAAATAAAAGAAGTTCACATGTTGTGACAAAGATAACCATTTCAAGAGTCCTTCTGACTCCACTTTGAAGCATGGAGCAAGGCACAATATCAAGCTTATACTGGACAGCAACAAGAAGCCTATAACACATTAGATCCTGAGGGAGAGGTGTAGTGGGGATGTTGGGCTTTAAGAGACATTAGATCCTTAGAGAAGTGTAGTGCGGAATGTTGGGTTTTTGAGAGAGAGAGAGAGAGAGAGAGAGAGAGAGAGAGAGTCGATGTTGGGCTTTAAGAGACATTAGATCCTTAGAGAGGTGTAGTGGGGGATGTTGGGTTTTTGAGAGAGAGAGAGAGAGAGTCTCTCTCTCTCTCTCTCTCTCTCTCTCTCTCTCTCTCATTCTTCTTTTTTCTGTGTGTGTGGGATGAAAATTCGTACGCTTCACATTAGTTATGGTTTATAATTGTTTTGGGGGAAGGGGGAATTGGAAGGGTGGCTCACACATTTTTTATGTGGATTTTAGTGGTGGTGTGAGTTGCAAGACTAGTTTATTATTATTATTATTTGTTACATTATGCTAAATGGACTTAAATGCACCAAATGGAGGAATCATATGGAGTTAATGGTGGACTGTAAGGCGTTAGGTACATCTCCTCTTGGATAGGGAATGCCCCAAATGTCAGTTGTGTTTAAATGGGTTGATGTTGGAATGAAACAATCTTATTTATCTGGATTTCTTAGTGATCTTATTTTATTATTATTTTTTTAATGTTTTGGGGAATAAGATCACTGATCTAGACCTTTATATTGGGACAATTTGATCAAAGTTAGTTAATGTGGTCTTAATATTGTTATTTAGAAAAGAATGGATAGGTATATGGTACTATAGATGGAAAATTGTGTGCTTAATTTAAATAGACCAATTTAAATTTAAAGTGATGCTTTATAATTGCAGTACATTAAGGGGTCTATTGGTTTGGATAGAATATATAAAAAATAGATAAACATAGCAATCTATGTAGTAAGTAATTAAAGACGAAGGGAGGGAATTGCTTCCAGTTAGAGTATTACTTTGATAAAAATTAATATCTTCATCATTGGCTTATTGATGACCTTTTTTTAATACCAGCATCATTACTCAGCATTTTCTGGTTTTTGTCCGGGTCATTAGGTTTATCATCTTCTTCCAAAATGTTCAAATAGACATAGAAAGAAAACCTAAACCAAATCAATAAACAAAATAAAAAAGACAGATCCTATACAAGAGGGGAAAAAACAACAACAGATCTTCCACATGAGAACAACAGATCTTCCGCATGGGAACAAAAAAGAAACGAAAGGCAGGCATGCCAAAAGCATCCTCGTGAGTTTTCATCTTTCCATACGAAATCAAGACACACACAAGCACCACACCACACGACCAAATCAAATCAATCTCAAGATTCAATAAACCAAAGTTATATAAACCAAACAGCCTTAAAAAAAAAAAAAAGATAGTTTTCCAGTTTCTATGAACTTCGATACAGAACTTGAGCTCTTTGATGCAAGCCTTACTAATGATAAATGAATATCAAACCATACAGAATCATCAAAAGAAAGTGATCTGACAACAGCATCATGTTCAGAAAAATCAGAGCATTTCCAAATCAAAATCTTTCACCTTCTTAAAACAACAAAACAAATTCAAAAGAACAACAACAACAAGTCAAATCCTCTCTACTGCAGAAATCTGCCAAGAGCATTTCCGGTTCTACACTTCCAACACAAAAACAAATCAAAGAGCAAAAATCATCCAACAAAAAAAAAAGTACGAGTTCCTCTAAATCTCAGCAGAAAACGAAGGATCGTTGGAGAAAACAGAGAAACAGATAGAGAGAAAGACGATCAAAACGAAAGAACCAACCTTTCTTCTGAAGAAGACCGAGAAATGCACTACAAGTAGCAGAACCCTAGATAATTCTACTGAAATCAGATTTCTCTCTCTCTCTCTCTCTCTCTCTCTCTCTCTCTCTCTCTCTAAGCGCTTTTTCTTGAATACATAAACCCAACATTCAAGAAACCAACCAAAGCTACAGAGACAAGTCAATCATCGAAAGCAGAACGAAACAGAGATGAAATCGAAAGGGGAAAAAACAAACCAAAAAAAAGCCCTACCTAGCCCTTGACCTTGATGTTGATGTGAGCAAACTGATCAGATGCCGATACAGGTTGATCCCTAGGTTTTGAATCGATTTATGTGAAAGAAAGAAGGTCCGGATCGATTTCGCTGGAGATCTGATTCAATACTCGATTAAAGAGGAGAGACCGAATTCGATTCTCATGGGCCACCTCGATTACAGCAAAATGTTTGGATTTCTCTGCAATTTGATTTTTCCGTCTGAAACCTGCATGTCTCATGCCGTAACAATATCTATCCATGTCGTATGGAGTTAGGACTGCACACAGGACAGTTGTTTGTGGGATAGGAAGTGTGTCCAGTATTGATTAAAATCTCTAGCAGCTAAATTTCTCTGCAGCTAAATTTCTCTGCTTGGTGAAATGTGATTTTGCAGCAGAAAATTATAACTGCTACTATAAAGTCGCAGTTCTTTACCAATCAAATGAGGGGTCCCTCAAACCATGAATCTCACTGGGGGTGTTCGTGGGCCGGGCTGGGGCCGGCTAAGGCATATCAGGTCCAGCCCGAAGTGTTTTTAAAAGAATCAGGACCGGCCCAGGCCTGACTCGGCCATAAGTGCCAGGCCCAAGCCCAGCTCTTTTACTTTTGTCAAGCCCGGCCCAAGCCCAAGCCCAAGCCCGAGCCCGGCCCAATTTTGGTATTCGAGCCCAGCCGGATTTAAGCCCAGTTCTTTGAGCACGTTGATACTCAAAACACTAATATATTCACTGCCAACAGGCCCCTGTTTTCTCTGACTCTTTGAGTGCTTATTGATAATGCAAAAATTGCCAAATTGTTGTACAAATGGACGAATATAGATATAAATTTATATTAATTTTAGCTGACAATATTTATCAACAATATACTTTAATGAAGCTGTTGCATACGTGGACCTATATAGATTTTAATGTTGACTCATAAATAGATAAATATTCTTCTTCAGACCCATAAAAAAAGACTTAAATGCACAATGAAATCTTATATGACGAGTTGATTGCACAAAAATTTATATGAGAGTCAATTGCCCACCAACCAACAAATAATATCAAAATATAAAGCAAACCACATAAAATTATAAACATCAAATGTGAAATATTATAAAAATCCAATAGCTACTCTGCTCCATGTGAACTCCTGGAAATTGTCAAAAGATTAATGTGGATTAGAAATTCAATTATTAAATTTATTTACTATAAATCATAAACAAAAAAATTGGAAAAAAAATAAATACTTACTAGAATTGTAAATCAATTCACAATGAATAGTTTGCACTCTAATATATGTTGCATTACTCCTGCTAAAGGAAAGCCATTCACATCAATAATGTTAAAAAGAAGTAAAAATAATTCTATGATAAATAAATAAAAGTATTTTCAAATTTCATGCAATATAAATATAAGTACCTCAATCAATTTCCAAAGAACTAGCTTCTTTTTCTTCTTCTTCTTCGTCGTCAGACAGATTGGTTAAACTATGACTATCTTGTAACTAATCTCATGTACAAATTAATGCCTCCACTGTGCTTGAAACAAGTCTGCTTCTATATTGATTGAGCACTCGGCTATCCTATACTAAATGCGGATTCTGATGCAACAGTCGACATAGGAATTGCTAAGATAACATGTGCCATTCTTGCCAAGGTAGGGTATTTTGACATATTATTTTTCCACCAACTCAAAACATCAAAATCCGGACTAATAGAACAAACATTTTCTTCCAAGTATCCATCTAATTCTGACTTTCCATGTCAAGATAAAATTTCTACAAACAAGATTGAAATACTCCTTGTCTATGTCGAACATTGTGATATCATTCTTAGCGGATACCATTGTTGAACTACTATTCTTAGTTGTTTGACATTCAACTCTTTTTGAATGTGCAAGATACTCTTTGTATAACATATTTATTCATTTATGAACAAAAGTGATATGTTCTGCAACATTGTTAGAATAAATTTTGGAAAAACAAAATTCTAAATACCTCATTTTATATCTTGGATCCAAAACAGCTGCCAAAGCTAACACTAAGTTGCAATCTTTCCAATACTTGTTAAATTTTATCTGCATCCTTTTAGACATTGAAGAAACTAATGGATCCATACTTTTTTTCTAGTTCAATGAGATAAATTTGTATCTTGTAAATTTCAGAGAAAAAGAGATTACATGTTGTATATTTTGTTCCTGAGAATAACTTCGTTGCATTATAAAACACTTTTAGGAACTTGCACAGCAATTCAACACTTTTCCACTCTAGAATATCTGGAGTATGTTTAAAATTTGAATCCCGAGCTACAAAACGAGAAAAAACCTGTTTATACTCCAAAGCAGACTCTAACATCAAATATGTAAAGTTCCATCTTGTGAGTACATGCAAAGACAAACCCTTCTTACTTGTTATCTGAAATTGCTGAACGATTTCATCAAACTTCTTTTTACGTGATTGAGATGCTTTTATGTATTTTACAGCCCTGCGAACGTTAGCAATCACATCTTTGATTTCATAACGCTCATCTTGAACAATCAAACTCAAAATGTGTGCACAGCAACGAACATGAAAAAATAATCCATTCAATGATAAAACACCATTGTTAGAAAATTGGTCCTTTAAGAGAGCGGTAGCCCAATCATTAGTTGAACAATTATCCAAAGTAATCGTGCTTATCTTAGTCTCCAACCCTCACTCTAAAAGGCGCATTGCTACTACATTAGCAAGCCCTACTGCTGTATGTGGAGGCTCAATCATGGAAAAATTTAAGATTTTCTTCTGCAATGTCCAGTCATTAGTCACATAATGTGCTGTCAAACACATATAGCCTAATGTTTGATTTGAAGTCCACATGTCCATTGTGAGAGAAACTCGTGTGCTTAAAAGCTTCCACTCTTCTTTCAATTTTCTATTCTCCTCATTATATATTGTCAAACAATCTTTCCATACAGTATGACAGGAAATGTGTTTGTATAGTGGTTGTGCATTCCTCATAATATTTCAAAACCCTTTACTCTCAACAAACTTAAAAGGAACTTCTTCAGTAATAATCATTAATGCAACATCACATCTAGTTCGATCCTAATCAAATTTCCAAATTTTTAGATTTCCTTCATCACATCTCTCAGTTACGAAGCCCAATTCTAGTTGTTTCGTATCACGATTCTTATATCTAAGACATGTTGCTTCCAAATGCCTTTTCATATGATTGGTCCTTTCAGTACTTTTGCATGAAAAATATGATTATAGTACTTGCATTTTGACTTAGTTGGTTTTCCATCAATTTTTCCTACCTCTAAAAAGTGACCCCACACCCATGAAGTTCTTTTACGCTTTCTTTGTTGGGTTGATTGAATTTCAGTAACTGAATTATCAACCATATCTCCCAACATTTAAAAATAAAAACATCAACATAACAGTTTAGCTAGACCCAATTCATAGATCTAAACTTCAAACCCTATCAATAAAAAAATCAAAATTCAAATTTTCTTTACGTTTAATTAAAGGACTAGAAAGGGGTGTTGGAAAATAAATAACATTGAAGATATGTTGCTTTGGAGTTTTTAAATAATCTCGAATAGACATGTGTAGGACTAGTTAGCAGTTACAGTTGGTCTTCAAAAAAATAAAAAAGCCATATGCTTGAAAGTCATTCTATTCTATAACAAAGGATAAGGCTATTTGGAGAACCCAAATGCCACCAAAACACTTTTATGAACCAATATGTTAAATGTAAAGGGTGACGAAATGAGTTGACATATAAATAAAAGCATACCAACCAATGAATGGAAACATAAAGTAGACTTGTTATGGATACAAGACCCAAAAAATCCATGTGACCAAAAAATATATAAAAAAGACTAACAAAATCCAAATTAACAATGCATGTTTGTCGCCAATACACCTAACATGTTCAAACTTGCTGTGATGTTCATCATAAAAACAATAATAATAATAATGCGATCAATCACAAACTAAATTGGCAAAACCAAAACTCAGTGTATTGAAACAAAACTGTAAATAGAGAACTTCATATCTGTATCAAAGTATTACCGTCACAATGTTCGTGGATGACAAAATGCATATATATATATGGAGAATCTTTCTGCGCATCCGTCCCTCACCATTTTTTTCATGAGAACTCTAGGTGGAGCCCATCTATCACTCAATCCAAACCTTGCAACACATATGGAACCCCATGGTAGCAACTCACCCCAACTTTTGGTAGGATCCAAATTTATTGGACAGTTGGAATGACTATACACCAATCCGAACAGAATGAATTTATGAGCCATGGATGAAAGGGTTAGGGATATGTGATTGAGACCAAATTTGATATGTAGGGTGCTTTTACGTAGATCTTTCCAACTCCCCCAATCTCATCCCTTGGTGGGGTCCACAGTGGGCCCCACAAAAGAGTGTGCATGAAAAGTCCATGAGGGGCGTATGCATAGGAAAAGACCATATATATATAAGAAATGAAAGTGCAATAGCTAGATCTCACCAATTCCTAGAGGGGGGTGAATAGGACTATTAAAAATTTCTTTCCAAACACGAGGTTTTATTAGTGTGCTATTTGAAGGATTAATTTAGATTGAGAGTCCCCAAGAAGATTAAGAAAGATGCTCAAAGTTGTGTGTACCAACAGTGTATAGAAATGCAACTAAAATAAGAAGATATAGCTTAAAAAGACTATCAACACAAGTAAAAAGAATATAAGGCAACCACCACACACAACAAGCAATCAACACAGTAATTTATAGTGGTTTGTTCCTAGACCTACATCCACTCTCAAGAGCAATCTCTCTTGGTTCCACTAAGTATGAGGTACTTACATTACAAACACCTCTAGCAACAATATTTTGATTCGGTGGTTTGTCTTCCACCAACTGGATTTTTGATCAGGTGGTTGATCCTTGATCTAGTCCACCAACTACAACAATTTTTTGATGCGGTGGTTTGTCTTTCACCAAATACAGCAAAGATAATTGAAATATTAAAGAACACCTAAACAAGGAATTGTATACCTTAGTTTTGAGTGGTGCTCTTGATGCTTGAAAGATTACCTCTAAGCTTTGACCTCTTGTTCTTGCTCCTTGGTGATGAAGATCTTCAGATGAGTGCTCAGCCAAGGGAAGAGGTTTTAAGAGGGTTTGGAAGGCTAAGATATTCTCTCAGATTTAATGAAGCCTTTCCTAAATGACCAACTACTCTTCTTGGAACAATAATGGCACTTTAAGTGTTGAAGAGTAGGTGGTTGTGGGAGCTTTAAAAATGGTTTTACTCGAGGTGCAAGGGCTCAGCTATACTGGTGATTTTCTTAGTAATAAATTCAGTGTTTGGAGCAAAGGAGAGGTCCTCTTTAAATACAGATAAGCTGCAATGGATAGATCTACGGTTGAGAACAAAATGGTCTACGGCTTAGCCGTATGCTCTGACAACATCCAACGGCTAGTTTGACCAGATTCAACGTTATTCCTTCTTTCGGTTAAGCTTACGGCTTAGCCGTAAATCCTTATACGTCTTAGCCGTGAATACCTTTCGGTCTAGCCGTGGGTCAGCCGTAAGCTGAAATCTCCCAAAAATGCTCTCTGGAAAGTGGCCCGAAAACCTTACGACTTAGCCGTGAATCATACTACGGCTTAGCCGTGAAGGCCTTACGGCTTGGTCGTAAGATCAACCGTAGGCATTATATGGCCAAGAGCACTCTCTGGACTGTGGCCCATAGATTTTATGGCTTAGCCGTGAAACGTACTACGGCTTAGCCGTATCCCTTTTTCGGTGCAGCCGTAGGGTCAGCCGAAGAACAAAATGACTATAAAAAAAACTCTCTGGAGAGTGAGCCGAAGGATCTACGGCTTAGCCGTGGTCCAAGCCGTAGAACAAAGTCAGGGTGTTTAGAAACCCTTTTTCCTATACAATTTCTTATGGCAAATAAGGGCAATGTTACCTTATCCCTTGGCACTCATAGATAATCTTCTTGATTGATCTTCCTTGGACTTGCTTGATCTACCTTGAGCTTCCTTGACGAAACTTGATCTTCCTTAGAGCAAGACTAGACTTGGATCACGTAATTGACAACACATTCTTACAATGACACTAACAATCTCCCCCTTTGTCAATTTCGTGACAAAATTACATATAATGAAGAAGATACAACATTTTAGCTCAACAAACAGGATACAACAAGTATTACAATACTCAATACACCTTATTCTAACAGATCTACATAAGTCTGAAGGTTCCACACATTGAAGCTCCCCCTTTGAAGATGCTTAACCTGCAAAAGTCTGCAAATACAATCTACATGACAGGTGGGAGGTTAGAAAACTCCCCCTGAAGACATGCATAGAATTCTTCTCCTTTTTGGCACAATATTGACAAAGAGATATACAAGAAGCACCACAGCCATAAAGTAGAAAGAAGAGCATGAAGACACATAAGTGCACACAAAGATAAGCAACGACGAAGTAAAGGCCATATATTATTAGAAAATAAGGGCAGTACAAGGCACAACCATTTCAAAAGAGTGCATCACCCATAATGACAAAAGATGTACCTACAAACAGAACCATCAGGTGAAATACAGACCATGCCCAAAATACAGAAAGAATGCAGTGCCAACAAGACATGACAGAACAGACATCAATCAGAAGGAGGAGAGGGGGATGGAATCGCCACATCGTATCTCCGGCAGCTCTTGGAGATCTTTGAAAGGTATTGAAAAGATTTCTTCAATAGCTTCTCCATCTTGGTTTGCCGTTGTTCGAGTGCTGCCAGCCGAGCTTCAAAGGAGGCAGAGGAAGAAGCCAGGGGAGGAACCGCAACTGGTGACGCAGTAGAGGGTGCGGTTAGAGGAGGCGCATCTGGTGAGGCTTCCTCATCCCCAGAGTCATGAAGGCGGGGACCAGCCGCTTGTTGCTTGGAGAAGCGCAGGTTCTGAATATTGACTGTGCCAAAGGTGGGGTGAGACTCAGGAGCTTCATCAGAAGGTAAATTGACCTCACACTGAGAGGCAAGGCCAGTCATGAAATATCCAAAGACGCAAGCATTGGTGCCTCTTCCCGGACAAAGCCAAAAATGAATGATGGTAGCACAAATCAGAGAGGGAAGGCGCACTCTGACACCCATATGGACAGAATAGAGAATATTAACCATGAAAGGGGTCAGGTCAGAGAAGTTGCCCCTCCTAGGATAGATATTACATGTGAATATAGCATGCAAGATCCGGTAGTGAGGAAATAGGGAAGCGGCAGGGAGGAAGCCCTTGTCCTTCCAAGGGATGGTCTCACCACATAGAGCAAAAGTGGCAGTTTGTTTCTCCACTTCAGAGAGAGAGTCCTTGATGACCCAGGGGGGCACATCAGAGAGAGGAACACACATAAGGGCAGAAATGATGGCAGGAGTGATAACATTGGTGCCATCAGTGAAGTCAACCTCAAAAGAAAGAGAGTCTAAGGATGCTGTCTTAATGGATGCATACATGGTTCGCACAATCGAGGGGAAGCCAGGACCACCCCATTTGAGTATATTTTCCCACCCAATCGTAGTGAGGAGGGTATGAACACCACAGTAAGGATGTTAACATTTCTCTCCACAGTAATTGGACGAGAGAAGAAAGACCTATCTCGAGTGTGTTCCCGTGGAACCAAAACTCGGGAAAAGAGAGGAGAGTTCTGACAAGGCCTGGAGGAGCTTCCCGAGGCTCAAGGCCTCTTACTGGCGGGGTAAGCATTTTTGGTCCTGGGAGGCATAGTAACAGAAGAAAGAGGAAACCCAACCAAGAGCAAAAAGGACGAAGCACACACCGAGAGAGCAACCAAGCACAGAGAAATGGAATGACAGGAACGGAAGCAAACAAGAAGCGAGAAAGAAGAGAACAGTACAGAGGAGGGAGAAATCGCCAAAAATACCTTGAAGGAGAAGGCCGGAAGAGGAAGAACGAAGAAAGAGGAAAAACCAGAGACCTAGGGCAGAAGTCTGGAGCAGGAGCAGAGTAAGAAAGAAATGAAGCGACGGAGTTAAGTACTTATCGGCGCGCAGAACGAGGACAAAAAAACTATACGGCTTAGCCGTAGAGTATTTTACGGCTGAGCCGTAAACCCTAACGGTTGAGCCGTAGGATAAAAGTTTGCGCAAATACAAGTTAACCGTAGAGTCGTTTACGGCGTAGCCGTGAAATGACTTACGGCTTAGCCATAGGTCCTGGGCAAAAGCAATTTTAATCCAAACAGCAAACACCAATAGATTTCCTCAAATTTTCAAATTTTAACACATCAAGAGGTTTGGTTAATATGTTTGCAAGTTGATGGTTAGTCTGAATATATTCAAGCTCAATGATTCCTTCTTCGACTAATTCCCTAATAAAATGATGTCGGATATCAATGTGTTTGGTGCGAGAGTGCTGGACCAGATTTTTAGAAATATGTATGGCACTAGTGTTATCACAATACAAGCTCATTATTCCTTGCTTAATGCCATAGTCCATAAGCATCTGCTTCATCCACAAGAGTTGAGAACAGCAGCTTTCGGCAGCTATATATTCAGCCTCAGCAGTGGAAAGAGATATAGAATTTTGCTTTTTACTATGCCAAGCTACAAGACAATTTCTAACATAAAAACAGCCGCCACTTGTGGATTTTTTATCATCTAAGTTTCCTGCCCAATCAGCATCTGAGTATCCAGCAATGGAAGATGATGAGTCATGAGGATACCACAGACCATATTCAGTTGTATTTGCAACGTACTTAATGATTCTTTTTACAGCAGTCAGATGGGATTTTTTCAGATCTACTTGATATCGTGCACATGCTCCCACACTAAATGCTATGTTTGGCCTACTTGCAGTAAGGTATAGCAGGCTACCGATCATAATTCTATATAGGCTAGAGTCAACCCCTTTACCATTAGCATCCTTAGTAAGTTTGATGGTTATACTCATGGGGGTTTTGACATGTTTCCCAGTCATTAGACCAAATTGTTTTACCAATTCTTTTCCATACTTGGACTGGGAAATGAAAATACCATCACGTAATTGTTTGACTTGCAAACCTAAGAATAAATTCAATTCGCGAACCATACTCATTTCGAATTCAGATTGCATTAGATTAGCGAATTGAGCAGTCAATTTATTACACGTGGAGCCAAAGATGATATCATCAACGTATATTTGCGCTATTAAAACTGACTTTCTTGTCTTTTGGATAAAAAGAGTTTTATCAACACTACCTCTTTGAAAATTATTGTCTAACAAGAATTTTGTCAACCTTTCATACCAAGTACGTGGAGCTTGCTTAAGACCATACAGAGCTTTCTTTAATCTAAACACATGATTAGGGAATTTTGTGCCTATAAAACCTTTAGGTTGTTCAACATACACTTTCTCATTCAAAATTCCATTTAGGAAAGCACTTTTAACATCCATTTGATACAATTTGAACTTTAAAAAACAAGCTATAGATAATAAAATCCTAATTGATTCTAAATGGGCAACTGGAGCAAAGGTCTCATCAAAGTCAATACCTTCAATTTGAGAATATCCCTGCGCTACCAACCTAGCTTTGTTCCTAACAATGACGCCATTTTCATCTAGTTTATTTTTGAAGATCCATTTAGTGCCTATCACATTTTTATCCTTTGGTCTTGGAACTAGGTACCAAACATCACTTCTTGTAAATTGATTCAATTCTTCTTGCATAGCTTTTATCTAATCATTGTCTGAAAAGGCTTCATCAACGCAGGTAAGTTCTAAAACAGAAGTAAAGCATAAGTGACTCATAATGTTCTCCAATTGTTTCCTAGTTTTTACACCTGTTAGAGGGTCACCAATAATCTGATCTATAGGATGATCTTTTACATTCACCAAATTTTCAGTGGAAACAGGTACATCAGTTTTTACTGTGGATCGTGTGGGTTCAGACATTGAGGGCACTTCCACTTCATTAACATTATCAGATACTGTTGATTCATCATCTATAATAACATTTATTGACTCTTGGATGACTCCGGTTCTCATATTTAGAACACGATAGGCTCGACTCCGTGTTGAATAGCCTAAGAATATACCTTCATCACTTTTTGAGTCAAATTTACTCAGTTGTTCTCTATTTTTCAAAATGTAACATTTACTTCCAAAGACCTTAAATTATTTCACATTTGGTTTCTTCCCATGCCACAATTCATAAGCTGTCTGATTTGTACCAATCCTAAGATAAACTCGGTTGATGATGTAGCAGCTGGTATTAACAGTTTCGGCCCACAAGTCTCTAGGAAGATTCTTACTATGAAGCATGACTGTGGCCATGTCTTGGAGAACTCGATTTTTCCTTTCAGCTACCCCATTTTGTTGTGGAGTTTTAGGTGCTGAATATTCATGATGAATCCCATATTTCTCACAGAATTTGTCAAATTGATCATTTTCAAATTCTCCACCATGATCACTTCTGATTCGGGCTACTGAAATCCCTTTTTCAATTTGAATTTGTTTTGCAATCCTTTTAAATTCTCCAAAGGCTTCAGATTTTTCTCTCAAGAATGCAACCCAAGTGAATCTAGAGAAATCATCTACCATGACAAGAAAGTACCTTTTCTTACCTCGACTCTCTCTTTTAGTTGGTCCAACCAAGTGATCGTGAGTTCCAAGTGCAGAACCGCGATGTAGTAATAAAACTGGTGAGACCAAGTCGATCCTCAGGGAGCAATGTGTTTAAGGTATTTTTTTTCAACTTGACTTGCCTTAAAATAAAAATCTAAAACTAACCTAATTAAAATCTAACAAATACAAGTGTCCTACTTACCAAAATTAAATTAGTTACAAACCAATGAAAGAAACTTTCCTAAATCTAAAATTCCTAAAATAAAACTAAAGTTGCTGCAAAACTAAAACACAAGTTAGAACTTCCAAAAATAACAACTAAAATTAGAATCTTACTAAACTAAACAATGTAAAAAACAAAATGAAAAAAAGTTATAAAACTTTCCTAGGTTAGAATTTCCAAAACTAGTAAACTTTCCAATTTAAAACCTTCAATTAAAACAAGTTTAGAAAGATATTTAATTCTGAAAATTAACTAAAACAATCAAAAACATAAAACTAGAAAAAAATTTAAAATTAGAAAGTTAGTAAAATTAATAATGCAATGCATGTCATGAGATGCTGAAAAATTCTAAGTATGAAAAACTAGTATGTTGACGCAAATTTTATGCATTATTTGAACTATTCTAATGCATTCTAAATCTAAATTTAATGGCTGAAATTTATGCTCTACTGATGCAAGAAACTAACAAAAAAAACGGAATTAAGAAAGGATCTAAAACAAAAAAGTTATGAATGCATGAATATGATAACTTTGCAAAATTCTGTGCAGGAATTCTGATTCGGGTTGACTGATTGGCAAAGTTTAAGCCTCTGGTTCACAAACCTTCCGAAATTATTTTGATCTAAAATTTTGGGGAATGAAAGACCACATCCTAAACTTTAATTTTCCCAGGTTTCAAGAAAAATATTGTGATTTGACTGGTCTACCAACTTCGAACTTTTTGTCAAAAACTATTTCTACAGTTTGCTGAAACTATGAAGTTATGCTGTTTATATATTAAGTCTGAATTTAATCATTAGATTCAGATCTGAAGGCTTAATTTTCTTCAACTTAAATATGCACAAAATCTTATGATAAGAAAATAGATGCAATGATTCCTAATCCACTATCAAACTATGCAAAAACAAAACTTAAAATCCATGTGAATATAACAAGAAAATAACAAAAGTGCATAAAATAACATAAAATTGCAGGAAGTCAAAGGTAGTAATAACATGAAAGTCAAAGGCGGTAAACAACTGAAGTCAAAGGCGGTAAACAACTGAAGTCAAAGGCGGTAATAACAAGAAGTCAAATGCGGTAGATTGCTCTTTCAATTTCTTATCTTAATTTGGGCTAAAATAGATTAGCAGTGTTGTCTTAGGGTCTTATTCTTCATCTTAGGTCGTAAAACTAAGTGAGAATAACAAATTTCCATTCCATGTAGAAATAAATTTCAGAATTAGCCTCTAATATTTTTTCACTCAAACCTCTTTAACTTTATCTTACATTGCCTCCAAACATACAATGTATCCAAAGAGATAAAGTATATTAAAAAGGTTATTAAGATGGGTTACTAGTTGTAATTCCAATTCTATCCCAATATTTAAACAAGAACAAAAATTAACCCAATCACAAACAAGACTAAAATTATGAACACCACAAAATCAAAGACAAGAACAATTGAAAAGAAACAAACTTTACTAGCATGAAATTGTTTTACAAAAGATTGGAAATAAAAAGCAAACAATTACATACTAGGATGGATGAGAATTCCTCCTTCTAGTTGACACTTCAAGGTTGGTGGTGTGGCTTTAGGGCTAAGCTTCCTTGATGACTTGAGATGTAGAGACAAGAGAGGGAGAGATGGATGAAGAAATCTAGAGGTGGGAGGTGGGTAATTCTTCCATGAAGAATATGGGAGAAGGGTACCCTATTTATACTTTTTCAAGTCCTGCTCCTTCTCAAACTTTAAAATCTTAAAAATAATTAAAAAATTGAAAGAAAAAGGGCTCCAAACAATGCTTTGGACGTGCAATATCCTTGGGGATTTTTTTTCTTTTTATTTTTCTCTTCTTTCCTTGCTTTCTTTGTCTAGAAGTCCCTCTTGGATGCTTCTTTCCTTCTTTGTCATTGCCACCTTTCATTAAGATCTTTTGAGAGATGAAATAGGGATAAGAATCGTCTCTTAGAATCAAACTTGGCCCACATGAGGTGTAGAACTTCCCCTTTTATCTCTTTGCATCGTCAACTTTCCTTTTTTAGAAAGTTCTCCTTGTTGGCTCCGAACTTGAAGAGATCTTCTAGATAATTCTCCCTTGATTTTTTTCCTTTACTTTTTCAATCAAAATCTTATCCAAAATCCTCTTTTGGACGTGGAATAGCTAGTTTGGATATTTTTTTATTTTTTTCAATTAAATCTTCTCCTTCTCCAAAAAGAACTCCTATGTGGCTTTCCTTGTCAATCTTTGATGAGATATTCTTCAAATTCTCTTCAAAATCTCTTGAAAATGTGCAACAAATAAATGGACCCTATATTGGATGTTTTACAAGTGTGCCCCACACATGTGCATATATGTGTGGGACCATGAAGCCGACTTTTTACAATTTTCTTCCAATTTCCTTTTCTCTTCAATTCTGCTCTCCTTTCTCTTAAAAATCAATTCCTTGCCTCAATTCTTTACAAATGGGACCCATATAATCAATTTCCTACAAAACAGATGTGAATTCATGTGAAAAGACAATTTTACCCCTAACATCACATATGCATGGCTGTGAGCCCATTTCTCATGAAATGATAATAAAAATATACATCATTCTTCATGATTTTGTATGAATGAACTAATGATGAAGAGAATTCAATTTATTTCATGAGAAAAATTATTTTTACAAAACTTTCCAAAAATAGGCTTTCTAAAAATAGCAGGTTTCATGAATTTATGCAAAAAGTGTAATTTTTAAGAAATTTATGCAGAAAAATATAAAAATGAATTTAAAATGAATTAACCCATTATATCACACTAAATGAGGCTCTTTCAAGTTAATAAGTCCTTAAAATGGGTCAAAACTTGTATAAAAATATGCATTTTTAAAGACTCATCACACCCCCCAACCAGCGTTTTGCTAGTCCCTAGCAAAAAATGCAATAAAATATGAAGCTTCCATCCTAACCTAATCTAATCTTAAACTAATGCAATGCAATAAAATTAAACATGAATACAACGCCACTTTTGCTGACACTCTCGACTGCATTTAGCGTATGCAGCAAACCCTTAAACCCCTAGGTTCCCCCTAGTGGACAAGTTATGCCTCGTGAGGGTTTGCAGTGAATATACCCATAAAATTCTCTTGTCTTTTTTTTAATGAAGAAAAAAAATGAATAAAAGCGAAAAGAAATGCCCCAAAAGAAAATTCACTCATATTAGATATTTTCGAAATCTGGAATAATTACACTTTCAGACTTTTCAAATTCCGGTCCACAATTCTATTCTCAAAAACTTTCTCAAATTCAAACCAACTTGCGTGCATTGTGGGAAACTGTATACATCAAAAACCTACTTCGGATATTTTACAATAATGCTGCAAAAATAGAATTTTTCCTTCAAATAGTCTGATCCCCTGAAATTTAGCAAAAAGAAATTTCCTCTTAGAGTTACTAAGATAGCTGTCACTTTACTATTTACTTCGGTTGGCCTTTTTTTCTATCACTATCTTTTTCCGACGCAAGAGTTCCCAAGTTCATACTATATAAAAAAAGTTAGAATCAAGAGAGCAAATCTAGTCCTTGTCCTTCCCCACACATACTCCCTTGCAAACTCTTACGGACACTCTTCACTCTCTTACTTTTTCCAACGTAGAATTTTCCAAGTTCATATGATATAGCAAAAGTTGGGATCTAAGGAGCAAACTTAGTCCTTATGCTTTTCCGCACACATCCCTTGAAAATTTCTACGGACACTCGTTGGGCCATAATTCATCTTTATTTTCTTTTTTTTTTCTTTTCTTTCCTGTGACTGTGCAATGTTTAGGTCCCTTAAGCTTTCTAATTAACGCATGTAGTGAGCGTTAGGCTAATGACTCCCAAACCAGATGGCTTTAGGGCACTAGATATGGAAATATCCCTCCGGGCTTACTAGCTCGAGTTAAAAAGGCTACGAACCCAAACTATTCATAAATTGCTCATTATATGCTCTCTTTTATTTTCACTCTTTTTTCTTCTTTTTTTTAAACCAAAGTAAACACTAGGTGGCAATTCTCATTTCACTTGAATTAATTCATTTTGGTTCCAAAAATGAACTAGGAAACAAAAATATTCTACAAACTAAATTTCAAGTTCACATTGTATTCTCCAACAAAAATTCCAAAAACAAACAGCATCAAAGCTTCATATCTGAAATTTCGAAAAATGTATACGCGTATGTATGTGAAGAGTAAGTTTTGGTAATCTTCTGATAGGTTTTCTCCTTTAGAAAATACAAACTTTCTTTTTACTTCCTTCCAAAAGTATCAAAATTCCATATTTCTATATATCTTCAAATCGCTTCAATTCTTTTAAAAATTTTCTTTTCCAAAATGAAAAATAAATACCAACGAAAAAAAAAAATTTCCTGTCCTAATTTTTTTGTTTTTAAAAAAAAACTAAATTCATTAAAAACTGACTAAAATGATAAAAGTGATAGAAAAATAAAAAAAATTTTGCCTAAAATCGGACAAGCGTGCTTGTTCTCACCCCCCAACCTAAGATGAACATCGTCCTCGATGTTTATGCATGCAACGCAGAACTGTAAAAATAACATGAGGAAATATAAATGTAAATGAGAGTAGAGAGAAAAAGTCACCTGAAGATGTGTTCGAGCTGCTCCCTGTCCAAAGTTAGACAAAACAGAAAAACAAGAACAAAAAGACAAGAAGCTACTCTAAAAGGAAATATCTACTCTAAAAAAAAAAGAAACAAAAACCTACACTACTGGATTCGAAATCATGAGTCCACCCGGATCCCAAATGAAATTTTCCTCCACACAGTTTACAAGAAGCACAGAAAGAGATGAAACCATAAGGACTGCATATTTTTGTAGACTATGTGAAGAAGGGACCATAAAGAAATTTCTTCCTCCTCCCTTAAAAATGGATATTTGAAAGAGAGGAGAGGATGTAATGAACAGCTAGGTGGCCTTAGGTCCTTGCGTGCCACAAATTCTTTTAAATTGATTTCCATGGTCTGTTTAGGCACGAGCTCAAAGGATTCCAAATTATCGGACTTTGGTCTCTGAATAGGACCACTATTCTCTAATTTTACAAGTTTTTCTGAATAACATTGAGGGCCAAGAAATGCGAGGGCAATTTCTCTAAGGCTTGGATCATCAGATTTCATAAAGAAGTCAGTACATGATTTTAAAGATTCCAGATTATCCATCTCAGAAATTTGAAAAATGGGGTCATCCTTTCAATTGTAATCTTCCTTTTGAGGCTCAGTAGGTCCATTTGCAGTTTCCTCAATTATAGGAACATCAAATTTGTGAAAGGCTGCAATGCCAAATTCATTAGAGGAATTTGAATCATAGAAAGGATTTACGTAAAAGGGCATAGATTCCTCTTTAATGAAGTGGAATGGCCAATACAAAGGAAAAGTGGGGCACACAGGCTCATGTGATTCATTAATTGGTTCATGCATCACACCATCATCCATATACTCGTGTACACCCTTAGATATCAACTGTGTGTTTGTGTGATCCATATCTACGAGTTCTTTAATGAATGTAGGATCATTTTTAATTCCAACGGTGGCATTTTGTTTTCTCGTTTCAAGCCTTGTTTGATTAATCGAAGTCATTAGGCTTTTCATGTTGTGTTCATTTTTTTGTATGATTTGCATGATATTTTTTGTGAACTCAACCAATTTGGCTAAAGTATTCTCCAAAGAATTTTTCAGGGTTGGTGGTGGTTCATATGACCATTCAGGTGGTCAGGAATCATGTGGTGCATATGACCAGGGAAAAGAAGGGGGTACATATGATGTATCCTGTGAGGGATAGTCATACAACCCGACCAGAGTGAATTCTTGGGAAGAAGAGACATGATCCATGTTGGGCCCATTACGCCAATTGTTTAGTGAGTGATCATCCCAATTTGGACTACACATGTTACCCATTTCATTATGGTAATGCCATTGATTTGATTCAGCCCACCATGGAAATCCCACATCCATATTGTAATGAGTGAATGATTGTGTGGGGTGTGGGTAATCATACGGGACCCTTGTTAGTTGATCATCTGACCTAATCATTCCATTAAACTTTTCCATAAATTCCTCATTGTAACAATGATCATATTGATTGGCCCATTCCCATTCATAAGATCTAGCTGAACAATTTCTTAGATGTAACTTTGTAATTATTTCTTGTTCACACAAGGCATGCCAAGACTTTGGGGGGCCATCAGCATTGGTTCTATTCCTATTGATTTGCCCATTGTTAAGTCCCCTCATGTTTATGGATTTCCACCAATCCATTTTTGGAATCACTTGTTCTTTTTTTTTTTAAATGATAAAAACCTAACTTAGAAAAAAAAGACGTCTAAGCAACTCCTTAAGGTTGAAAAGTTTCCTCAAGGTCTCCAATCTGGTCCTATGAAACAAACTCGGCCAGGTAAGCCACCAGGAAGTGGTAGAGTCATAGATGGACCCGTTTGAAGGACCAGTTTCCTGAACAGACAAGTTGTCGCGCACTACAGGGGCAAAGGCTTCCTTAGACACCGAGAAGATTAAGGACAATGATTAGATCACTTTTGGTATACTTTCTTCCCAAAAGAAGTTGAGACAAGTTGAAAAACAGTAACTTTTCCTGATTTTAGAAAGTTTCTAAAAATAGCAGTGATGTGTACTTTCTAGCATTCCATGCACATTCCTATTCCAAATTAGGGCGACTCATCATTCCATGCATGTCCTTCTATTTCCAGCAAGATGCCAAAATTAAACCACACCCACAAGCAATGTAAATAAGGAAAGTTAGAAAAGTTACCTTAAACGACGCTCCCCAGCAACGGCGCCAAAAACTTGATCGTGAGTTCCAAGTGCAGAACCACGATATAGTAATAAAACTGGAGAGACCAGGTCGATCCTCAGAGAGCAATGTGTTTAAGGTATTTTTTTTCAACTTGACTTGCCTTAAAATAAAAATCTAAAACTAACCTAATTAAAATCTAACAAATACAAGTGTCCTACTTACCAAAATTAAATTAGTTACAAACCAATGAAAGAAACTTTCCTAAATCTAAAATTCCTAAAATAAAACTAAAGTTGTTGCAAAACTAAAACACAAGTTAGAACTTCCAAAAATAAAAACTAAAATTAGAATCTTACTAAACTAAACAATGTTAAAAACAAAATAAAAAAAAAGTTATAAAACTTTCCTAGGTTAGAATTTCCAAAACTAGTAAACTTTCCAATTTAAAACCTTCAATTAAAACAAGTTTAGAAAGATATTTAATTCTGAAAATTAACTAAAACAATCAAAAACATAAAACTAGAAAAAAATTTAAAATTAGAAAGTTAGTAAAATTAATAATGCAATGCATGCCATGAGATGCTGAAAAATTCTAAGTATGAAAAACTAGTATGGTGATGCAAATTTTATGCATGATTTGAACTATTCTAATGCATCCTAAATCTAAATTTAATGGCCGAAATTTATGCTCTACTAATGCAAGAAACTAACAAAAAAAAAACGGAATTAAAAAAGGATCTAAAACAAAAAAGTTATGAATGCATGAATATGATAACTTTGAAAAATTCTGTGCAGGAATTCTGATTCGGGTTGATCGATTGGCAAAGTTTAAGCCTCTGGTTCACAAACCTTCCGAAATTATTTTGATCTGAAATTTTGGGGAATGAAAGACCACATCCTAAACTTTAATTTTCCCAAGTTTCAAGAAAAATATTGTAATTTGACTAGTCTACCTACTTCGAACTTTTTGTCAAAAATTGTTTTTACAGTTTGCTGAAACTATTAAGTTATGCTGTTTATATATTGAGTCCGAATTTAATCATTAGATTCAGATCTGAAGGCTTAATTTTCTTCAACTTAAATATGCACAAAATCTTATGATAAGAAAATAGATGCAATGATTCCTAATCCAACCATCAAACTATGCAAAAACAAAACTTAAAATCCATGTGAATGTAATAAGAAAATAACAAAAGTGCAGAAAATAAGATAAAATTGCAGGAAGTCAAAGGCGGTAATAACACGAAAGTCAAAGGCGGTAAACAACTGAAGTCAAAGGCGGTAATAACAAGAAGTCAAAGGCGGTAGATTGCTCTTTCAATTTCTTATCTTAATTTGCGCTAAAATGGATTAGCAGTGTTGTCTTAGGGTCTTATTCTTCATCTTAGGTCGCCAATCTAAGTGAGAAAAACAAATTTTCATTCCATGTAGAAATAAATTTCAGAATTGGCCTCTAGTCTTTTTTCACTCAAACCTCTTTAACTCCATCTTGCATTGCCTCCAAACATACAATGTATCCAAAGAGACAAAATATATTAAAAAGGTTACTAAGATGGGTTACTAGTTGTGATTCCAATTCTATCCCAGTATTTAAACAAGAACAAAAACTAACCCAATCACAAACAAGACTAAAATTATGAACACCACAAAATCAAAGACAAGAACAACTGAAAAGAAACAAACTTTACTAGCATGAAATTGTTTTACAAAAGATTGGAAATAAAAAGCAAACAATTACATACTAGGATGGATGAGAATTCCTCCTTCTAGTTGACACTTCAAGGTTGGTAGTGTGGCTTTAGGGCTAAGCTTCCTTGATGACTTGAGATGTAGAGACAAGAGAGGGAGAGATGGATAAAGAAATCTAGAGGTGGGAGGTGGGTAATTCTTCCATGAAGAAAATGGGAGAAGGGTACCCTATTTATACTTTTTCAAGTCCTACTCCTTCTCAAACTTTAAAATCTTAAAAATAATTAAAAAATTGAAAGAAAAAGGGCTCCAAACAATGCTTTGGACGTGCAATATCCTTGGGGATTTTTTTTCTTTTTATTTTTCTCTTCTTTCCTTGCTTTCTTTGTCTAGAAGTCCCTCTTGGATGCTTCTTTCCTTCTTTGTCATTGCCACCTTGCATTAAGATCTTTTGAGAGATGAAATAGGGATAAGAATCATCTCTTAGAATCAAACTTGGCCCACATGAGGTGTAGAACTTCCCCTTTTATCTCTTTGCATCGTCAATTTTCCTTTTTTTAAAAAGTTCTCCTTGTTGGCTCCGAACTTGAAGAGATCTTCTAGATAATTCTCCCTTGATTTTTTTCCTTTACTTTTTCAATCAAAATCTTATCCAAAATCCTCTTTTGGACGTGGAATAGCTAGTTTGGATATTTTTTAATTTTTTTTCAATTAAATCTTCTCCTTCTCCAAAAAGAACTCTTATGTGGCTTTCCTTGTCAATCTTTGATGAGATATTCTTCAAATTCTCTTCAAAATCTCTTGAAAATGTGCAACAAATAAATGGACCCCATATTGGATGTTTTACAAGTGTGCCCCACACATGTGCATGTATGTGTGGGACCATGAAGCCGACTTTTTACAATTTTCTTCCAATTTCCTTTTCTCTTCAATTCTGCTCTCCTTTCTCTTAAAAATCGATTCCTTGCCTCAATTCTTTACAAATGGGACCCATATAATCAATTTCCTACAAAACAGATGTGAATTCATGTGAAAAGACAATTTTACCCCTAACATCACATATGCATGACTGTGGGCCCATTTCTCATGAAATGATAATAAAAATGTACATCATTCTTCATGATTTTGTATGAATGAACTAATGATGAAGAGAATTTAATTTATTTCATGAGAAAAATTATTTTTACAAAACTTTCCAAAAATAGGCTTTCTAAAAATAGTAGGTTTTATGAATTTATGCAAAAAGTGTGATTTTTAAGCAATTTATGCAGAAAAATATAAAAATGAATTTAAAATGAATTAACCCATTATATCACACTAAATGAGGCTCTTTCAAGTTAATAAGTCCTTAAAATGGGTCAAAATTTGTATAAAAATATGTATTTTTAAAGACTCATCACAAAGTCCATATGAATAAGTTCTAGAGGTTGAGAGGTTTTCATAGCATTTACCATTTTATGGGCACTTCTAATTTGTTTTCCTTGAAGGCACTCTCCACAGATCGTCTTTTCTTGACTACTGATCTTGGGCAGTCCTTCAACATATTTGTTTAGATGGGATAAGTCCCTGTAGTTTACATGCCCGAGTCTTTGATGCGACAACTTAGCTTCATCAATACTAGTTAATAAGCAAGAAGTGGAGGATGAAGTATTAGATTTTCCTACCACATAACAATTATCGGTAGTTCTAAGACCTTTTAAGATTATCTTTCCATTCCTTGAGATTCACAACCATGACTACTAAAGTTCACAGTATAGTCTTTATCACAGATTTGCGATATGCTAAGTAAATTATGTTTCAAACCATCAACGCACAAAACATTCTCAAAAGGTGGTAGGTTTGGAACATTTAACGTTCCTTTCCCAATAATTTTTGCAGTACTGCCATCACCAAAAGTAATCGTGCCTCCATCGAATTCAATCATTTTAGACAAACATGATTTATCACCAGTCATATGTTTTGAGCATCCACTATCCAGATACCATCTTGATTGTTCTGCAGCTTTAAAAGCTGTGTGGACCACTAGATTATTGTTTTTAGGTATCCACTTAAATGTACTAGTAGTGGGGATCACAATTGGCTTTTGGTGTTTCACTTGAAAGGTTTTATGTTGGGGAATAAGAATGTTTGCTCCATCCTTTTTGTATATTTCAAATTGTTTTCTTAACTTTTGGACTTCTTTTAACAGATTATCCATCTTTTGGTTCAATGGAAACTTGTTTATTTGAGACTCCAGCTTTTGTTTTCAAGTTCCACTTTCTTATAAGTGTTTTTCTCAATTTTTTGACTAATGTTATAATGAATTTTTCTTAACTTGCACTCCATTTTGAAATGATCTCTTTTTCCACAATAATGACATATGACATTCGATGAAACAGTATGAGTACTAGTAGATGCCTTATCCAAAGTGTTTTTAACACTAGTATCTTCCTTTTTTAAAGCACTTTTGACAAAAACAGTTCCGGAACTTGGTAACTGATTCACATTTTTATCATATCCAAGACTGGTCATATCCTTATAAGCTTTCCCAATTTTGAATAGTCTAATGTATTTCTCATCATTTTGGGTAAATCTGTACTCAAACTTTTCTTTATATCGTTTCAGAATAGTCACTTCATTGTGGAGAGCATTATTTTCATCTTTTATTTTCAAAAAGGATTTTTCATTTTCTCTTAATGTTGATAATTGGGTTTTTACACTTTCAAGTTCTTTGATTAACTCCTCCTTTTCAACATTAATACTATCAACCTTTTCTTTTAAATTCTTAATTTTGTTTTGTTGATTGCTTATAGTTTCAACGAGCCTACAGGTTCCCTCATAAAGTAGTTCATAGGAATCCGTGGTATTGTCATTATCCTCATCATCTGAATTTTCATATTCACTCTCTGACTCACTTCCTGAGATTTCTTCATTCGATATTTTAATCATTTCCTCAGAGAGATTGAATGTTGCAGTGGTAGCCATCAGATTTATATATTTGTCTGATTCATTTTGATGTGATTCATCTGAGTCAGAATCTAATTCAGATGAATCATCCCAAGTGGCTACAAGATTCTTCTTTTTGGATTTCCCTTTTAGTGGACAATCGGTGGATATGTGTCCAAATTTCTTACATCTGTAACACATGGGTTCCTTATGCTTACTTCTAAAGAGGGAACTTGACCGACCTTTGTATTTATCACTAATGTTTTCATTCTTATAATCTTTCACTCTCTTTTTCTTAAATTGTTTCAAAAATCTTTTAGCCAAAAGGGCCACATCTTCATCCTCGTCATTACTAGTTATTCCTATGTCATCTTTAGAGGAAGATGTGTTATGAGAGGTGATTAGTGCAATTGATTTCTTTTTGTCATTGTTAAATTTGAGTTCAAAGGTCTGAAGGGATCCCACTAAATCTTCAATTTTCATTTGTTCCGAATCCTTGTGTTCTTCCATAGAAATTACCTTGGGATGGAATCTTTCCGGAAGTGATCTCAAGATTTTACTACAAATTTTACCTTCCGGAAGAGTTTCCCCAAGAGCTCACATTTCATTTACAATTTTCATGAGCTTAGTATGAAAGTCAATAAACATTTCATTTTCTTCCATGCGAATGTTTTCAAACTGACTTGTGAGCATTTAAAGTTTAGATCTTTTAACAACAGAGGTACCCTCATAAGTCACTTCAAGGATTCTCCAGGCCTGTTTTGCATTAGTGGTTGTCATGATTTTTTTAAACTCTTCTTGATTCATGGCACACACTATAGCATTGTAAGCTCTAGCATTATTTTGTCTAAGAAGTAGCTGAGCAGGAGACCATCTTGCTGGATCCAATGGTCTAGTGGTTGTGACACCATTTACAGTCACATCTTCAGTGGGTTCCGTCCAGCCTTTCTCTATAACCTCCCAAACAGCCCAGTCCATGGATTTCAAAAATGCTGTCATCCGGGCTTTCCAGAAGGCATAATTTGTTCCATCAAAGAAAGGAGGCTAGGTGATAGAGCTTCCTTCAGGATTCATGGTGATTCTAGCACAAGACGGATCTACTTCAGGTTATTAGACCCTTAAGAAGTAACCCGCTCTGATACCAATTGAAAGTGCAATAGCTAGATCTCACCAATTCCTAGAGGGGGGGTGAATAGGACTATTAAAAATTTCTTTTTCCAAACACGAGGTTTTATTAGTGTGCTATTTGAAGGATTAATTTAGATTGAGAGTCCCCAAGAAGATTAAGAAAGATGCTCAAAGTTGTGTGTGCCAACAGTATATAGAAATGCAACTAAAATAAGGAAGATATAGCTTAAAAAGACTATCAACACAAGTAAAAAGAATATAAGGCAACCACCACACACAACAAGCAATCAACACAGTAATTTATAGTGGTTCGGTCTTAGACCTACATCCACTCTCAAGAGCAATCTCTCTTGGTTCCACTAAGTATGAGGTACTTACATTACAAACACCTCTAGCAACAATATTTTGATTCGGTGGTTTGTCTTCCACCAACTGGATTTTTGATCAGGTGGTTGATCCTTGATCTAGTCCACCAACTACAACAATTTTTTGATGCGGTGGTTTGTCTTTCACCAAATACAGCAAAGATAATTGAAATATTAAAGAACACCTAAACAAGGAATTGTATACCTTAGTTTTGAGTGGTGCTCTTGATGCTTGAAAGATTACCTCCAAGCTTTGACCTCTTGTTCTTGCTCCTTGGTGATGAAGATCTTCAGATGAGTGCTCAGCCAAGGGAAGAGGTTTTAAGAGGGTTTGGAAGGCTAAGATATTCTCTCAGATTTAATGAAGCCTTTCCTAAATGACCAACTACTCTTCTTGGAACAATAATGGCACTTTAAGTGTTGAAGAGTAGGTGGTTGTGGGAGCTTTAAAAATGGTTTTACTCGAGGTGCAAGGGCTCAGCTATACTGGTGATTTTCTTAGTAATAAATTCAGTGTTTGGAGCAAAGGAGAGGTCCTCTTTAAATACAGATAAGCTGCAATGGATAGATCTACGGTTGAGAACAAAATGGTCTACGGCTTAGCCGTATGCTCTGACAACATCCAACGGCTAGTTTGACCAGATTCAACGTTATTCCTTCTTTCGGTTAAGCTTACGGCTTAGCCGTAAATCCTTATACGTCTTAGCCGTGAATACCTTTCGGTCTAGCCGTGGGTCAGCCGTAAGCTGAAATCTCCCAAAAATGCTCTCTGGAAAGTGGCCCGAAAACCTTACGACTGAGCCGTGAATCATACTACGGCTTAGCCGTGAAGGCCTTACGGCTTGGTTGTAAGATCAACCGTAGGCATTATATGGCCAAGAGCACTCTCTGGACTGTGGCCCATAGATTTTATGGCTTAGCCGTGAAACGTACTACGGCTTAGCCGTATCCCTTTTTCGGTGCAGCCGTAGGGTCAGCCGAAGAACAAAATGACTATAAAAAAAACTCTCTGGAGAGTGAGCCGAAGGATCTACGGCTTAGCCGTGGTCCAAGCCGTAGAACAAAGTCAAGGTGTTTAGAAACACTTTTTCCTATACAATTTCTTATGGCAAATAAGGGCAATGTTACCTTATCCCTTGGCACTCATAGATGATCTTCTTAATTGATCTTCCTCGGACTAGCTTGATCTACCTTGAGCTTCCTTGACGAAACTTGATCTTCCTTAGAGCAAGACTAGACTTGGGTCACGTAATTGACAACACATTCTTACAATGACACTAACAAGAAAGTCATATGCATGGACATCATAACAGAGAACAAGCAATGAGAAGGGTCCTTCATTGTTTAAAAAAATAGGATTGATTTCCAAACTAGCATACCTTGCATACCTCAATGTACTTGAGAATCCCGCTGGCAAAAGGATTCGTGCAAAGTCTTCTTTTCTTACCAATCGCACAAATGAAGAAAAGAGGACAATGAAAAACTCTATAAGAATATTGAGATTTATAATGAGATTAGAATAATGGTAATGGAAAGTGAACAAAAGAGAAAGAGTCAATCATGGAAGACGGGCACAAAAATCAGCAACCCTAGATCTCCTTCCTTTTTAAGAGCAAGTACTTCATCTTTCAGCCCCAAAACTTTTGCAACTGCGCGTTGGGAGACTGTATTCGTGGAATCCATAACATTAAGCATATACAGGCTAGGCTGGGCTGGGCTTCGGGCTTTTTACTAATAAATCCAAACCCAGCCCATATATTAATTAGGCCTAAAAGTCACGTCCAAGCCCAGCCCGAAATCAAAACATGAAGCCTAAGCCCGACCTACACCAAGCTAGGCCTAGGTTGGGCTCGGGCTGGCCCAACCTATCAACACCCCTAAATCTCACCCAAAGTGTGGTACACGACAGTGGCCGCACATGACCACCACCATGTTTTTTTTTCCATCCAATTGAAAAGTAGTGAGTTCAACGCTACTGTTGAGAGTGGGGGAAAAAAACCAAAAACTCCATGCCTTATTCTCATTTCTAGTTTTGTAAACTCAAGCTCTTTCCTTCCTCTTTCTAGCAAGCAAGAAGGGGGCAGAGGCGATGGCAAGGGGTCACTCATTGAGAGAGATGACTCGGTTAATTTGGACAACTCTCAGTGCTTGTCATAATCTCCCATGCCAAGTAGGGATTGAGAAAGAGGGGCCAAAAATCTGATCAGAAGTGCTTGAGTCTCTTCCCATTATTTCTGCCTTCCTTGGAATGGGCAAGATGGTTTTCAAGTCAAAGTTGAGATGGGCAGCACTTGTTGGTTTTGTTTTCTTAGTTTCTTTTCTCTCTTTTCCCATTTCCTTCTTGCTTAATACATGGAGAAAGCATTGTTGGTGGCCAACTTTCAATCATCATCTTTTCTTGGAGACCTAGATTCCAGAATGCAGATCTTACTGGAGCTTTGGAATGGACAAAATCCATGAAAGATTCCATTATCTACTGAAGTTCTTTTTTTTCTTTTTAGGATCTTACTGGAAAAAAACCCTTCCATGTACACTAATCACAATCAAGTCCAAATTTTTAGCCTGCACTAATCCGGTCCATGGGGCTTAATTATGTGCAAAAAAAAAATAAAAATTTTAATGTGTGCCTGAGTGACACCTCATCATCATCATCATCATCAAAGTTTTATCTCAACCATGTTAAGGTCAACTACATGAATTCTATTTCTCCATTACATTCTATTTTGAGCCAAATCCTTCAATAAGTTTAACTTCTTCAAATCTAATTCAATAACCTCCATCAATGTTTTTTTCCGCCTATCCCTACCTCTTGATGGGCCATCCACCTATGTAGTTAAACTTTTCTCACCGGTGCCATTACCGGCCTATGTTCAACATGCCTAAACCATTTTAAATGGATTTCTCTAATCTTATCCCCTATTGGTGCTACCCCTAAATGCTCTCGAAAGTGCTTATTTGTAATTTTGTTTTTCCTAGTTTTACTACACATCCTCCTAAGCATTCTTATCTCTGCCATATCCACCTTATATATATGCGTCTTCTTAATTAGTCAACATTCTGCTCCATATGTCATAGCTGGTCTAACCATTGTACTGTAAACCTTTTAATTTCATTGGCATTTGACTGTCATAAAGCACTCCAGAAGCTATTCTCCACTTCAGTCATCCAGCTTTTATCCTATGCTCCACATCTTTAGCAATCTCCCCATCATTACTAATAATCGAGTCTAAATACTGAAAACAATCTCTACGTGGTATCTCATGGGTTTTAATTTTGACAGTGGTTCTAATACTTTATATATGTCCACTGAAGTTGTAATCCATATCTTCAGTTTTTGTATGACTTATTTTATAGCCTATAGATTCTAATGCCCCCTACCATCTTTCGAGTTTTGCATTTACACTATCTCTTGATTCATCCACCAATATTATATCATCACATATCCTTAAAAATTTCTATGTAACTTCTAGAGACATTCATTTTCTTCCAAACTCACCAAATTAAATCCTTCGGTACCCTATCATAGGTTTTTTTTAAATCGATAAAGATCATGTGTAGATTTTTCCTCTTTGCTAGATATTTTTACATTAATTGCCTAAGTGAAAAGATAGCTTCCATAGTTGACCTTTTTGGCATAAAAGCATATTGATTTTCAGCAATCTTGGTCTTCGTATCATTGACTTCATAGCCTAAGTGATGCCTATATACGAAAAAAAATGCAAAAAAAAAAAGGATAAAAAAGGAAAGGAAAAGGAAGAAAGGAAAAAGAAAAGAGGAAGAAAGGAAGAAGAAGAGAGAAATAAGAGAAGAAGGGAGAGAGGAAGAAAGGAAGAAATAAAAAAAGAAGATGAGACGAAAAAAGAAGAAGAAAAGAGGAAGAAAGGAAGGGATTAAATTTTTTTTTTCCATTTTTTCCTCTTTTCTACTTTTCTTTCTCCTCTCTACTTCTCTTCTTCTTCTTTTCTTCTTTCTCTTCTCTTCATCCTTTTTCTTTCTTTCTTCAAAAGAAAAAAAAAAAAAAGAAAAAGAAAAAAGAAAGAAGAAGAAAGGAAATGTCACGACCCAAACCCAGAAATCGGGAGTTAGCAAAAACCTAACCAGTGACACTTACTCCCGTGCACGCACACCAAGACCCAGTCCAAGTGTACACACACAAGGGATATCCACACGTGCAAGCAAAGTGTAAGCGGAATTTGTAAGTATCATAACGGAACAAAAAGGTATACAGAAAGGAATGATAACTGTAAAAGATTATAATAATTACAGAACGTACAACAAAATGAGAGATACAGTCCCATGAAATCAAAATACAAATATAACCCAAAAACCCTGAGTACAAAACCATGCAGATCCCATAGACTTATATAATGACCGATATGATGCAAACCGTTCTCTAAGGAATGGATCAAATCTAATCATCTAGCCCAGACGGGACCTCGCGTATCTCTCCTGAAGTCTGGCCGACCAACAAGGGGTCGAGAGAAGAATCTGAGCCTGCAACACCAAGAGCAATTGATGAGTATGACGACTCAGTAAAATATAGACAACAATAAGTTAATACGAGCTATGTCTATCAGTTCATCAGAATAATTAGCATGTGAAAATCCATAGTGGTCATGTTCGTACACTAGGCAAATCGTGTATAAGAATAAAACATGCCATACGGGTCAATAATAAAAATGCTTTACTAGGTGGCTACTATATTTGCCATATTCTCCCTTTCGAGAGCAATCAATATGAGAACACCATCGAATGGGCCAAGGTACGAATGGGTCTCTGGTTCCTGGGGTCCGAAAGCCCAAGACAGGAGCAATCTGCAGAGGCAATAAACAAGCTACGCCAAAGTCAACCCCATCGGATATCCTAAGGCCGAGGCTGAGCAGAGCTAGACAATATCAATCAATCATGTTAGGTGATGCACCTCAGGTTAGCGTCGATCGGTCAAGCAATACAATACAGTCTCAGGTCATTAAGTCATATCACAAACAACAATATAGTGCGTGCATCAAGTAACACTCCGACCTGACTTAACTCCGTTTAGTGACTAATTAATGGTGCCTTAGCTGTTAATTGTGTTTTGCTTTTGTTTTAGTTTTGTTGTGGGTTACGAATAGGTAGTTGGGTTGAGTTTGACTTGTGTTAGGTAGACCAAGCCCTTTTTCGTAATTTTAGCTTTTATAAGACATCATCATTCACACATCATCTTGGCATTAACATGTGTCTTTTGTTGAGCTCGTTAACTTTCGTAATTACATCGTTTGTAAAAGAAGTCGTTTGTTTCAGTTGTATCGTCAAATGCCTTGAACTGTTAAATGTCGAATTCATTGGACTTTCTTGTAATTTTTCTTTAATCTTATCTTATAAGGCCAGCTTCCACCGACTTTCTCTCTTTCTCTCACGGTCGTTTCTCTCTTCTCTTTCGTTTCTTACTTTCTTTCTTTCTTCCTTCTTCTCGATCAAGCCAAGGAAGAGGATTTGTGGTCTTGACTCTTGATTTCTTCTCTTGTGGTGAGTTAACGTAAGCTGTGGATTGGTTTTCCTATTCTTCTTCTCGTCAATTATTGTGTGCATGTTCTCACGTTTCGTTCTTTCTTCCTTTCTCTACATGCATGGGGGATTAGGTTTATGTTTGGACATGAATTAAGCCCAAGGACAACAATTGGTGTGTTAAAACTCAATTGAGGCAAGTATAACATAATTTATATGAACCCTTGTTGATATATGCTTGAGTTTAAATGATTCTCATGATCTTGTATGCACAGTATGGTTGCAGCCCAATTCGAGCTCATTCTCCCTTTCTCTGCTGTGGTTTTACTCTTTTTATGCCCTTCCAGGTTTTCTGTAATTGATTCAGAAATCGACCCAACGCATGCACGGCTAAGCCGTGAAATATGCTACGGCTGAGCCGTAAAGTGCACTACGGCTAAGCCGTAAACCTAGCCGAGACCTAGCTGTAGATTAATATAGGGTGTGTCTGAGAATAACTGAGAGTATGTAAATCCGCAACTCTTCTACGGCCTAGCCATGGCTAAGCCGTGAAGCCTTCTACAGTTAAGCCGTAAGGTGCCTTCGGCTAAGCCGTAAGGTCACCCACGGCTGAGCTAGATGACCTAAATAGTAAGAAAGCTAGGAAAGACATGAGACTTGTAAAGCTGCTGAAGTAGAAGGTAGGCAACCTCGACTTGGCTAATAGAGCATGATAATATGCGTGAATGATCTCGAGGGTTGCGAATCATTCATGTTCGTTATCCAGTTGTTAAGCACCTCCCCATGGGTGTTGGTTTAAAGGACTTTGGTGCACCTGATGATGCAATGCAGCACTAGACAATGGTGCATCAGATAACTTAAAACTACATCATCATGCACGATTAGAAACACTGGATAATTAGATTAGGGTTGGATAGTAAATAAACTTGATTCGATATGATAAAGATTTGCTTGAATGGCATTTTGTATTACGATCATTGATCTTCACTCTTTAGCATGATTGATTTGTTTCATCTAACATCTAATTGTTGACTTCTTGACTATATTTCTAGCACCTTGAGTATGCATGTATGTTATTAAGCTTGCACGTATAAGATATGTTTTTGAATATGCACGTATGATATGCTTGTCACAAAATACAGAATGTACTCAATGTTTAGTACATGATTGACTCTGTATGGTCAAGCACTACTTAGCCTCAGCCTTAGGATGCCGACGGGGTGAATTTGGTGTAGTTTATATGGCCTTGCTGTAATAAGGACACGTCTTGGGGAATCCGAACCCCAGGAACCCGAGACCCATTTGTACCCTGGCCCGGTCGATAGTGTTCTCAGCACGGATATAAGATCCCTAATTTGGGAGCATATGGCAAATGTAGTAGCCAACTAGTTATGTACACAACACGTTTGCCTTGATTCGAATGGCATATTTCAATTAAATGTGCAACTGCTTAGGATATGAACTTGGCCTGCTATGATTTATATGATGTCCTTTATTCTATTAGAGACAGCATGTGTTAATTTGTTATTGGTTATACTTTGTTGAATCATTGTATTCACGAGTTGTCCTTAGTATTGCAGGTTCAGATACCCAGACCGACCCCTTGTTGGTCGACCAGACTCCAGGGGAGGCCCCCGATGTCCCATCCAGACTAGAGGAGTGGATGTAGTCACTCCATTGGAGAGTGTCATGGACACTGATTGCGTATGGGTCTTCTTTATTTTGAGATTTGTCACGATGGATCCATGAATGATTTGTAAATGTATATCTTGCTTCATTTTGTAAAACCTTAATTTAGAGATATGTCATCTTTTGTCTATACACTATGTTTTCGTATTTTTGTGTTATGTTTGATACCTACAATTTCTGTGTACTTGTATGGCATGTGTGAATCTTCCCTTATGTGTATGCATTTAGATCGGGTCTAAGTGTATAGGCACGGGAGTACGTGTGTCATTGGTTAGGCTTTTACTAACCCCCGATCTTCTTGGCTCGGGTTGTGACACATCACACAAGAATAACTTACTGAACTCAAGTCTTGCAATACTATGTCAAACGAGCAATTACAGGTCAAACAAGAAGAAGAACATAGAAGGCAATAATCGAAATCAAGATGCAATGCAAGTCAACTTATCACTGTGAATCAAGGTTGTTTACTAGCCAACCCTAACCTAGTTGTCTAGTGTTTTTAACTGTACATGATGGTATAGTTTTAAGTTATTCGATACATAGTTGTTCGTATAAGATGTGTTGCAATGTATCGAGAAAAGTGTATCAAAGTCCTTTAAACTAACACCCATGGGGAGGTGTTAAACAACTGGACAACGTACATGAATGAGTCGCAGCCCTCGAGATCATTTATGCAATTTTTATCATAATCCATTGGGCAAGTCAGGGTTACCTACATTTTAACTCAAAGGTCCTACAAGGTCTCTTCAATACCTATCTTTTTTATTTTTCAAAGGTCTTAGGCTCAGCCGTGGGTGACCTTAAGGCTTAGCCGTAGGCAACTTACGGCTTAGCCATAACATGCACTACGGTTCAAACGTGGTTCCCCTTACTGTTCATCCACATTTTCGGCTTAGCCCTAATTTTGTTCTACGGCTCAGCCACAGTGAGGGTACAGCTTAGCCGTAGAACACCTCACGGCTTAGCCGTGGTTGGACCGTAGAAGGTTTGCAAAAATGTCAACTCTCAGTTAATCCAAATACTACAACCCTGTATTGATCTACGACTAGGTCACGGTTATGCTATGGCTTAGCCGTAGTACATTATACGGCTTAACTGTGACCTTACCGTAGAAGAAATCTGGGTGTTACAGGTTTCTGGATTTTGAGCCGTAGTACAGTTAAGGCTTAGCCGTGACTGCACAGGGTCGTTTTCCTGAACCTGTTACAGAACAATTGGAAATGGGTAAATTTAAAACCCACGATAACAAACATATCCAATCTGACTCAAGAGGGCTATACATCAACAAATCATGTAAGAATACTAAGAATAAACACAATCAAATCATTATCAACAAGTGTTCAATCAAATTGTGCTTATACTTGTCTCAAATGGTTTCAACACAAGTGTAGTTGTCCTTAGGCTCAAATCCGCTGTCTAAATGCAAGGTTACTCGTCATGCATGCAAAAAAAGGAGAAAGAAAGACACGTTGAGAGCATGCAACGAAAGAATGAACGGAAATCGAACTCGGAGAAAAGAACGAAAACCCCAAGCATACTGTAGAACACACAAGGAAACGACGTAGATGAAGAGTGCACAAATCTCCGTTTTTGGCTTGATCAAGAAGAAAGAAAAGAAGGAAGAAGCAACGATAGCGAGAGGAAGAGAATGTTGAAAAAAGAAAAAGGCGGTGCATGCATATATAAGATAAGTATTAAGCCATTTTATAAGAAAGTCCATACTTTTAGACTATTAACAATTCGAGTTGAATAAGTGTTTAATAAAAGCAAACGAAGTTGGTTGCATACGAGTCAATTACGGAAATTAACGAGCTCGACAAAATATAAGTGTTGACACCAAGATGATGCATGAATGACAACATTCGACAAAAGCAAAAATTATGAAAAAAGGGCTCAAGTCTACCTAAACCGGGTCTAACTCAACCCAACTGCCTATCCATACCCTGAAACAAAATGTAAACAAAACCAAAACACAATTAACAACTCATTCGACATTACTCAAGCGCTAATCCAAATTAAATTGGGTCAGAGTGTTACAGAGAAAAAAAAAAAAGAAAAGAGAGGAGGAGAAAGAAGAGAAGAAAGAAAAAAAAACCTTAATCCCTTCATTTCTTCTTCTCTTCTTATTCTTTTATTCTTTCCTTTCTTCTTCTATCTCTCTTCTTCCCTTTTTTTGCTTCTCTTTTTCTTCCCTTCCTCCTCTTTTCTTCTTCCTTTTTTTCTCCTCTCTTCTTCCTTTCTTCTTTTTCCTTTTTGTTTTTTTTGTACGTAGGCATCACTTAACCACACATTCAAAAAAAAAAAAAAAGAAAAGAAAAAAGAAAATTGCACATGACAGGGCCCATGAACCCGATCAATATACACTAAAAATTGGGGCTTCATCATGATTAGTGTACATTTAAGGGGTTTTTTCCAGTAAAATACTCTTTTTTTTTAGTTATGTCACTAGAAAAACAAGTTTAGGTCATCAAGGGTTGTGGGCCCCATTCCACACCGGATACAAGATCAATTCCACACATTGGGTGGACTGTAAGGCAACCCTAGGGTTGGAGCTCTTTTGGATTCCGTCCATTGTAAAAATAACAAAAAAATCCCTCACTCCTTTATCTTTAGGAACTTTTTTTTTACTCCCAGTAGAAGCATCGAACTCGCCCTTGGACGACGAGTTCGATGCTCCCTAATTAAATGTGAAAAAATTATGATGACAACTGCCATACATCCACACTTTGAGTGAAGTTTATGGTTTAGGTGTCCTCTTACATGATTTTTTTGGTAAAATCCTCTTTTTTTAAAATTTCTTTCCATCTCCCATTTTACTATTTAAATCCAACAATCCGGACTTCTCTTTTTCTCTACTACTATGCCCCTTCCCTCCGTTCCTATTTTAATATCCCATTGTTTCTTTGTTTTTGCACCAACCCTTCCACCCCCTCTTATCCAAACGACAACCACGTCCACGTCCACGTCCTCCCCCGCCCCAACTCTAATGTTTCAACCCCAGTACTCCTAGTGCTATTAATTTGGCCCTTTTGATGAGGGGGCTCCACGTTATTTGAATTATGTAACTATTGCTAGTGTGCTAAGGTATTTTATAGTATCTTTCATATCCTAATCTAATATCACAATAGAACCAAATAAACTTATTGCATTTAATTGTAAATAATATTTTGTAAAAGGACAGAAGAGCTTATTTTGTGGATTCTTTACATTACTCGTCGAATAAAAGAATGTTAGCTTCATGGTATAGAGAAACTATTATATATAACAAAAATATGTAAAAAATCATCTCTTTTGACCTTGGCTTGACCCTGGCCCTTAATGGTGGGGTAATGGGTTTGATATTATAAGCTCGCTATCGACTTCTGAGGGCTTTGGCTCAACCTAAGCCCGACCCGCATTTATGAGGGTAGCATATGAGGGTAGGGTAAGGGCTTTCCTGAGCTCAGGTCGGGCCCAGCTGTTTGACAACCCTACCCACCCCTCTTTGCGAGTTAAAAAAAAGTGACATTATCCTTGATGTAAAAAATATATATATTGGTATTGAGTGCATGCCTAAATATAACAATAGAACTTTATGTTCATTATTGTTCATAAGAATATTTGATTTCGCTTGTTTGAGTTTTAAATATCATAGTAATAAAATTTCTCCAACTAATGTACCTTAGATATTTAACCTATGTTTAAATTTTCTGGTGCTTCATGCTTTATGATAATTGGTATTTACCATTAATCTTTATTCGATATTTGTCCCCAATGTTTTCTTTTTCTAGAAACATTCAACTAATGGTTTATTAATATTATTTTTTTTGAATTTAGATTAGAATGAACTCCATCATTTTAATTTGAAAGTTAAAAAAACTTATTTTTTCCATAGAAATTTGTTGCACCAAACAAGGAAAACTGATTTTTACCAAGTAATTTGCAACCACACCACAACATTATCACCAATTCACCAAGGAAAATAAAGTTGCACCAAATATGAACTTTCATACCTTTGTGAAACTCTTTCCCCAAAAAATTTATTTTCATGGAATTTGCTGACTTAACAATTTTCTTTTTCCATGAAAAGGGTGTGTACACAAACGTGCCCTTAGGCACAAAAAATACTATCCACTACTTGCGTTTAATAAGTTTAGTGGCAGGCAAGATGCTTCATTGCTAACTAGGACGTGATAACTTTAAAAATTGCAAAAAAAAAAAATGCTACTTTTAGCAACATACAATATTATCGGCTACTACACTAATTTCTTATAATATAATTTTAGTTATTAGCTGCAGATGATAAAAACTTTCGCCAATAACTGTAAATATTAAAAAACTCTCACAAGAAATGTTAGAAATTAATATTTGCTACTGATAATGAGATTTAACAGTAGAAGATTAAAAATGCTACTATAAATGTATCACTTTTCTCCTACTCTAAACCATTCCTCCTAAGAAAAAATCAACTTTTCCTATACTGTTTGTGTCACAACCAGAGCCCAGGAGTTTGGGGGTTAGCAAAAGCCAAACCAATGACACACGTACTCCCATACCTGTACATGTAGACCGGGTCTAAATGCACACGCACAAGGAAAGGTTCACACGTGCCGAACATGTACGCGAAAGCTGTAGATATCAAAACATCACACTAAACAATGCAAGAAGAGAATACGAAAACAGAACTAACATATATAGATGAAGGTTTTACAAAATGAAACAAAATAAACATGTACAGATCATTATAGGATCCAAGCGTGACAAATCTCAAAATAAGGAAGACTCCTATGCGATGAATGTCCAGGGCGCTCTCCTACGGGTCATGGATAGATAGTTGGGTTGAGTTTGACTTGAGTTAGATAGACCAAGCCCTTTTTTTCGTAATTTTAGCTTTTCTAAGACATTGTCATCCGCGCATCATCTTAGTGTCAACACCTGTCTTTTGTTGAGCTCGTTAACTTCCGTAACTACGTCATTGGCAAAAGATGTTGTATGTTTCCGTTGGACTCGGTTTGACTCGAACTGTAATTAGCCTTAACTCTTGGCCTTTCTTATAATTTCCCTCATCCTTATCTTATATAAAACAACCTCCACCGACTCTTCTCTCTCATTCTCTTATCTCCTCTCACATTGGAGTCTCCATCTCTCTCCCTCTCAATTCTTCTCCTTCTCGATCAAGCCAAGGAAGAGGAAGTTGTGCCCTTGACTCTTAATTTCTCTTTTGTGGTGAGTTTAAGATGAGCTTTGGGTTTTTAAGTCTTCTTCTCCTCCACCTTATTTCTTGAGTTGCACTCCCGTCCCTTTCATGTTTCCTTTCTCTACATGCATAGGGGATTAGGATTGTATTTGGACGTGAATTGAGCCCCAAGGACAATAGTTGGTGTATTAGAACTCAATTGAGGCAAGTATAAGCATAATTTGTAAGAACCCATGTTGATATATGCTTGAGTTTGAATGATTCTCATGATCTTGTATGCACAGTATGGTTACAACCCAATTTGAGCTCATTCTCGCTTTCTCTGCTATGGTTTTGCTCTATTTATGTCCTTCCAGCTTTTCTGTAATTGATTCAAAAATCGACCCAGCGCATGCACAGCTAAGCAGTGAAATGTACTACAGCTGAGCCATAAAGTGCATTACGGCTAAGCTGTAAACTTAGCCGAGACCCAGCTGTAGATTAATATAGGGTGTGTCTGAAAATAACTGAGAGTATGCAAATCTGCAACTCTTCTACGGCCCAGCCACGGCTAAGCCGTGAATCCTTCTACGGCTAATCCGTAAGGTCACCCACGGCTGAGCTGGAAGACCTAAACAGTAAGAAAGCTAGGAAAGAAATGAGACTTGTAGGGCCTCTGAAGTAGAAGGTAGGCAATCTCGACTTGCCCAACGGAGCATGATAATATACGTGAATGATCTCGAGGGCTGCGAATCACTCATGTTCGTTATCCAGTTGTTAAGCACCTCCCCATGGGTGTTAGTTTAAGGAACTTCGGTGCAACCAATGAGGTAATGCAACACTAGACACGGTGCATCGGATGACTTAAAACTACATCATCATGCACGGTTAGAAACACTAGATAACTAACATAGGGTTGGATAGTAACTAATCGTGCTTTGCTAATGATTGCTTACATGGTATCTTGCATTATGATCATTGACCTCCACTCTTCAACATGACTGAGTTATTTTATTTAACATCAAATTATTGGCTTCCTTACTATGTTTCCAGTACCTTGAGTATGCATGTATGTTGTTAAGCTTGCATGTCTGAGATATGTTCTTGAGTGTGCACGTATGTTCTTAAGCTTGCACGTATGATATGTTCTTGAATATGCACGTATGATATGCTTGTCACGATCTACTCAAGGTTTAGTACATGATTGACTCTGTATGGTTAAGCACTGCTTAGCCTTAGCCTTAGGATCCCAACGGGGTGAATTTGGTGCAGTTCATATGGCCTTGCTGCAGTAAGGACACGTCTTGGGGAATCCAGACCCCAGGAACTCAAGACCCATTTGTACTCTGGCCCGGTCGATGGTGTTCTTAGCACGGATATAAGATCTCTATTTTGGGAGCATATGGCAAATGTAATAGCCAACTAGTTATGTACACAACACGTATACTTTGATTCAAATTGCATGCTGTAATTATTGCACAACTGCTTAATATACAAACGTGAACAACTATGATTTATCTTATGTTCCTTATTCTATTAGAGACAACATGTGTTAACTCGTTATTGCTTATACTTTGCTAAATCGTTGTATTCACGAGTTGTCCTTGGTGTTGCAGGCTCAGATACCCATACTGACCCTTCGTCGGTCAACCAAACTCCTAAGGAGGTCGCTGATGTCCCATCCGGACTAGAGGAGTGGATGTAGTCACTCCGATGGAGAGTGTCATGGACACATTTGCATATGGGTCTTCTTTATTTTGAGATTTGTCACGATGGATCCGTTCATGATTTGTAAATGTATATTTTGCTTCATTTTGTAAAACCTTTCTCTGGTCTATACATTCTGTTCTCGTATTTTATGTTATGTTTGATACCTATGGCTTCCGCGTACATGTTTGGCACGTGTGAATCTTCCCTTGTGCGTGTGCATTTAAACCGGATTTAAGTATATAGGCACGGGAGTACTTGTGTCATCGGTTAGGCTTTTACTAACCCCCGATCTCCTGGGTTCGGGTTGTGACATACGTATTATATGGTATCAGAGCGTCCTTGCTCTAGATGATAAGTATGTAGGCATGTAGGAACGTGGTGAGGATACGACTATACCTCTGTGCCTTTATAGTTTCTAGGGAACAATGTAGTTGGGAACGCTTTGTGTTTGTATATTAATCTCTCCCATCTTACAGGATATGGCGTCCGGTTCAGGTACTCATAACAATGCCAGAAATAATGAAAGCGGGTCCGCACTGTCACCACAGGCAATGAGCATAGATGAATGCATCCTCATGTTATTCCAGTCTATGCAAGCTAGGTCACAGTCCATGCAGAATTTGTAGGCATGGGTAACGACAATATTGGATAGACAAAGCCAAGCACCAGCCCAGGCTCATGTGGACCAGCAGGTGGTCTTCCAACCTAAAGAGAATAACCCGAATGCCCTCTATGATAAATTTCGCAAACGAGGAGCCACAGAATTCTATAGGACGGAAGGGCCACTTAAGGCGGAGCAGTGGTTAGAGCAGACAGAGGATCTGTTTGAGACTGTAGTGTGCATGAACAGGCAGAAGGTCGGATTGGCAGCCTCGATGTTCAAAGATGTCGTGAAGACCTGGTGGAAAAGTGTGAAGGACTTGTACAAAGACGAACTAAGTGCTACTATGTGGGAGTCGCTCAAGAGACAGTTTAGGAGGAAGTTTATTCTGGCTCATGTGCATAGAGCCAAGGAAGTGGAGTTCTTAGCCCTACGCCAGCAGCAGATGACAGTGGCAGAGTATGTGCACAAGTTTACATAGTTATCACATTTTGCTCCAGATATGGTCAATACGGATGAAAAGAAGGTGAATCGGTTCGTTGAGGGCCTACATCCCCGATACATGCACCATGTGACAGCTTTCCAGCGACCGGCCACATTTGATGATACAGTGTACAGGGCCTATTCTGCTGAGGCCATCCACCAAGCCGAGAAAGCCGCTGATCCTAAGAGACATCCGTCATTTAGTGCACGGGGGTAAGTGTAGAAAAAGATGAGAGGTCAGCAGGGCACTTCCAGTTCTGCCAGTATGACATGCGAGCATTGTGCCAAGGGCCACAGGTCAGAAGTATGTTGGAGGAAGACAAGAGCTTGCTTCATTTGTGGCTCCAAGGATCATTTGATGGTTAGCTGCCCTAGATACAAGTCTTCCAAGCCTCCACCATCCAGTGCTACAGCTGTTGCAGGTTTTGGCAGATCTAGTGTGTCCATAACCCCAAGCATGTCACAGTCAGCTCGTTCTAGCTCGAAATAGCCACGTCAGATAGCTCGTGCTTACGCCGCTACCCACGAGAGTGCCGATGATCCACATGTGGTTGAAGGTACTATATTGATTTCGCAAGTTAAAGCGTTAGCATTGTTTAATTCGGGGTCTACGCGGTCAAGCACCTTATTTTGCTGAGTGGTTACAGCAGCCACCTAAGCCGCTGCCATACGTGTTGGTTGTGTCCACTTCAGTTGGCAAGAGAGTGGAGTGTAGTGTATACTACCCCCAATGCAACGTGTGGATTGCAGGTTATTAGTTGCCCGTTGATTTGATTTTGTTATCAATACTCGATTTCGATGTAATCCTTGGAATGGATTGGCTTGCTCGATATCGTGCCTATGTTAACTGTTACAACAGGACGATCTTCTTCGATCTAGGTAAGGGTTTCCGTTTCGAGGGCAGTCAAAAGAGATGCCCAAGGCGTGTGATCTCTGCACGTAAGGTAAATCTCTTGATACGTAAAGGGTGTAAAGGCTTCATTGCCTTTATTTCGACGAAGAGAGATGTGAAGCAACTAGGAGAGATTCCGGTGGTATGTGATTTCCCAGATATCTTTCCGGATGATGTGCTAGAATTACCTCCAGTGCGAGACGTAGAGTTCGCTATTGACCTTACTCCAGGCACGACACCAATCAGTAAAGCTCCGTATCATGTGGCCCCAACCGAATTGTCAGAATTGAAGAAGCAATTGCAGGAGCTTTTAGACAAGGGTTTTATTCGCCCGAGCATCCCACCGTGGGAGCGCCGGTATTGTTTGTTAAAAAGAAGGATGTTACTTTTCGAATGTGCATCGACTACCGGCAGCTGAACAAAGTGACCATAAAAAACAAGTATCCCCTACCCCGGATTGATGAGTTATTTGACTAACTCCAGGGTGTAGCTTACTTCTCAAAAATTGATTTGAGATCTGGGTATCATCAGTTAAGGGTGAAGGACGAGGATATCCCTAAAACTGCCTTCAGGACACGGTATGGACATTATGAATTCTTCGTGATGCCTTTTGGGTTAACCAATGCACCTACAACGTGTATGGCTTTGATGAATCAGATTTTTGCTCCTTTCTTGGACCAATTTGTACTTGTTTTCATTGATGATATTTTGATCTACTCTAAGTCAGTGGAGGAGCATAGGGAGCACTTGAGGAAAGCCTTGATTCTGCTGAGAGAACATCGCTTGTTTGCTAAGTTGTCGAAATATGAGTTTTGGCTTGAGCAGGTTGCGTTTTTAGGTCATATCATTTCACGAGAGGGATTAGCAGTTGATCCATCTAAGGTAGAGGCAATTGTGAATTGGCCCAACCCGAAGACAGTGACAGAAGTTTAGAGTTTCCTTGGACTAGCGGGTTACTATCATTGATTTGTCCAGGATTTTGCTAAAATATCCTCTCCTTTGACTAAGTTAACTAGGAAGAATGTGCTTTTTGATTGGACTGAGGAGTGTGAAACCAGTTTCTGGACCTTGAAGGATAAGTTGACTATAGCCCTAGTGTTAGCATTGCCAGATGGTAGTGAAGGGTTCGTGATATATTCAGATGGTTCTCGAGTTGGTCTAGGCTGTGTATTGATGCAACACGGGAAGGTAATTGCATATGGATCGAGGCAACTTCGAGAGCATGAAAAGAATTATGCCACCCATGATTTAGAACTGGCAACCATCGTGTTTGCGTTGAAACTTTGGAGACATTATTTGTATGGCGTGAGATTCGAGGTACATTTAGATCATCACAGTTTGCAATAGTTATTCACGCAGCAGGAGTTGAATATGAGGCAACTCCGATGGCTTGAGCTCATCAAGGATTATGACTTCCCGATCAAATATCAGCCAGGAAAGGGGAATGTGGTAGCAGATGCACTTAGTAGGAAAGCATAGTCTGTACAGATGTTGAGTATTTTTCTTTTGATGATGCAGGATCAACCTGTTGAGGTGAGAATGGTGGATAAGTATGTAACATTAGCTAGTACGCTAGTTTTTCTGCCTGAGATGATTCAGCAGATGAAAGACAGGCAATTTGAAGATCTCACCTTGAAGCGTATTCGTGATCATATCGGAGATAGACCCGATTTCAGACTGGAAGATGGTGTACTCTATTTTTGAAGCAGATTGTGTGTCCCTGCAGTCGATGATTTCAAGGAGAAATTGATGGAGGAAACACATTATGCTAGATATGCGTGCACCCAGGAAGCACGAAGATGTATCGGAATCTGAAAGATCGCTTCTGGTAGAACAAAATGAAGAGGGAAGTAACAGGGTTCGTTACTCGATGATTGACATGTCAGAAAGTGAAAGCTAATCATCAGAGACCTCCAGGCTCATTGCATCCCTTGCATATACCGCAGTGGAAGTGGGAACACATCACCATGGACTTCCTTTCGGGATTACCTCTGACAAGCAGAAAGAATAACGCCATTTGGGTCATTGTAGATCGATTGACGAAGTTAGCCCATTTCATTCCTTTTTGGAAGGGTATGACGTTTTCAGAAATGGCGAGGAAATTCATGGATGAGATCGCCAGGCTCCATAGTACGCCGGTATCTATTGTGTCCGATCATGACAGCCACTTCATTTCGTCATTCTGGAGAGCATTCCAAGAGGCTATGGGTACGAAATTGAGTTTTATCACAACATATCACCCGCAGACAGACGGACAATTAGAGCAGACAATTCAAACCTTGGATGACATGTTACGGGCTAGTGTGTTAAGCTATGAGAAAGAATGGGATGCCCATCTTTCGTTGTGTGAATTCGCCTACAATAACAGCTTCCATGAGAGTCTTGGAATGGTGACATATGAAGATTTGTACGAACGCAAGTGTAGAAGCCCAGTATGTTGGGAAGAAGTTAGAACTCAAAGTTTTCACAAGCCAATGATAATCGCCAAAACTACAGAGTGATCGCGCTTAAAAAGGTAGGCGTGGAAATGAATTACGGAATCAAGGTCCGACATTCACGCACTTTAAGCGTTAAGAAGAATGAGAAATAATTACAGTTCATCATTAATTTCCCTTTTGTTTACATGGGTTCAAGTGCCCTGACCGCGGGGATGCAGGTTGTTTACATACATTTTGAAAGTTTACAACCCCTCCCTCAAGTCTCAGATGTGATCTCAATTTGGAAAATACAAGAAAATGTACATAAGGTGGAAGAAAATGTGAAAAAGGGGAAAAAATGGGGGGTGACCGTGACCCGCGGTCACTGCCCCATTTCAGTGACCGTGACTCACCCGCGGTCACTGGGGCCTTCCAGTGACCGTGACTCACCCGCGGTCACTAGGGCCTTCCAGTGACCGTGACTCACCCACGGTCACTGGAACCTGCTAGTGACCGTGGGTCACGGTCACTGACAGATAATGGCCGTGAAACCGCTGTTTGCCTCCGTTTTTTGTGCTGTTCGCACTGGTTCTTTCTTGGAACTTCTTTTAAGTATTGGAACTCTATTCTCATGACTTTGGAGCGGTGGACAACCATCAAGAAGATCACATTTAACCATGGAATCAATTGAAACCGCTGTATCTCATCATTCGTGCTTACGGACTGCAATTTTGTTTCAAGTCCGAAATGGGCAAATTTGAAGCCGGAGTTGTGTCATTTGAACCTATCATTTTCAAGGAACAAAATGAGGCCTAGAGAGACTTCTTTCACAACTCTTGTAATGGCTAAGAAGCCCTACGAATAAGAGAAACAGAGGTGACAATGTCATCCTCTCAAAAATTGGCGTCGGACGAACATGGTATGGACTTTGGCCATTCCATTTCCTTCTCTCCTTTTGAATTTTCTTGCTCACCTTCAAACTAAGAAAAGAAGGTGGGAATGGTCGTGGAAGTGCTGCTGGAGTTTGCTTCTTGTTGCCTTAGGTGGTGACTTTCTTCAATTTCTTCACTTTTCTTCCTTATGTGTGTGTTCCCCTCATTCTTCAAAATTTTCTCTTTTTATAGACTCCCAATCAGTTTTGTGCAGTTTTGGGGAGTTAATAGCAGTTGTGGGGAGTTGGATTTCGAAGAGGAGTGGAGGGAAACCACCCAAAATCGTCTGAAACATCCTTTGAAGGTCCGTGACCGCAGACTAGGCCACGGACGAGGCCCAATTTCAGGTTTTTCGCGTATGTGGCCCATTTTCATTTGTTTTGGGCTCAAACGAAGTCCGACTGCCACCAAACTTGGAGGGATGCTTCTTAACGCTATTTTCTACATGTCATAAAAATTTCAGCCTTTTTGACTTCAGGAAGTTGGTCAACCTTTTCATTAATTGGGCCCCGGTCACGGACAAGGCCCATTTTTGGAACATTGCATATGCGGTCTATTTTCCATTGTTTGAGGCTCGAATGATGTCCAATCATCACGAAACTTGGAGAGATGTTGCTTGACACCATCTTAAGTGTTTCATAGAAGTTTCAGCTCTGTTTGACCACCTGAACATGGTCAACTCCTTTTGTTTGTGGGCCCCGGTCACTCCCAAGGCCCATTCTTGGATTTTTGCATATATGGCTTGTTTCCGCCTGTTGGGGGCCCAAACGGTGTCCAATCGCCACGAAACTTGGAGGGATGCTTCTTGACACTATTTTGAGTGTGTCACAGAAGTTTCAGCTCTGCTTGACCACCTGAACTTGGTCAACTCCCTTTGTTTGTGGGCCCCGGTCACTCCCAAGGCCCATTATTGGATTTTTGCATATGTGGCTTGTTTCCGCCTGTTCGGGGCCCAAACGGTGTCCAATCGTCACGAAACTTGGAGGTATGCTTCTTGACACTATTTTGGAGTGTGTCACAGAAGTTTCAGCTCTGTTTGACCACCTGAACTTGGTCAACTCCTTTTGTTTGTGGGCCCCGGTCACTCCCAAAGCCCATTCTTGGATTTTTGCATGTGTGGCTTGTTTCCGCCTGTTCGGGGTCCAAACGGTGTCCAATCGCCACAAAACTTGGAGGAACACTTCTTGACACTATTTTTAGTGTGTCACAGAAGTTTCAGCTCTGTTTGACCACCTAAACTTGGTCAACTCCTTTTGTTTGTGGGCCCCGGTCACTCTCAAGGCCCATTCTTGGATTTTTGCATATGTGGCTTGTTTCCTCCTGTTCGGGGCCCAAACGGTGTCCAATCGCCACAAAACTTGGAGGAACACTTCTTGACACTATTATGAGTGTGTCACAGAAGTTTCAGCTCTGTTCGACTACCTGAACTTGGTCAACTCCTTTTGTTTGTGGGCCCCAGTCACTCTCAAGGCCCATTATTGGATTTTTGCATATATGGCTTGTTTCCGCCTGTTCGGGGTCCAAACGACATCCAATCGCCACGAAACTTGGAGGAACACTTCTTGACACTATTTTGATTGTGTCATAGAAGTTTCAGCTTTGTTTGACCATCTGAACTTGGTCAACTCTCTAGTTGACTTTTTTATGACAGTGGGCCCTTGCTTCAGCTGTTTGAAGCCCAAATGACCCCGGTTTGATTTGAAACTTGGAGGGACTGACGTCAAGAACATCTTGGAGTATTCATCCAAATTTCATGCAGTTTAGATTTGAGGAAGTAGGATTTCGAACAGTAACCTATTCATTGCATGCGTTAGGTCACTATTCACTCTACATTGAGATAGTTAGCCTGTTTTCTATCCGAACAGCCTCCCCTTGACTTGAAACTTTGGGAGAATAACTTGGGGCATTCTTTGATCATTTGTTCCAAATTTTATCTGCTTTGGCCTTCTGGAAGTAAAATCTTAGCTGGTGACCCCCAAATTCAGGATTACTGTCCTCTAAGCTGACATGTAATGAAATTTAGGCCAAACAGAGTCTTTTCATCTTGAAAATTTACAAAGTATCTTCTGAGCATGACTGAAGCTTTGCGTCTAAATTTCATTAATTTTGGACATCGGGAAGCAGGACTTTGGTCAGTGACCCCCTGTCTTGGGGGGAACTGACCTCAGGCTGACATGCTTGTGGCTTTTGAGTTCGATGATGTCTGTTCAACCCGAAATTTGAACTTCCTCTGAGAGTTCCAACTATCTTGATCTTCATGGAATGCCGGTTCTCACAGTGATTCCCCAGGATCTGTAAATAACCTCTGTGGCCTAAATTAAGCTGAGATGAGGTGTCTTCGCTGCAGTATTTGCAATTTTTATAGGTCAAAAAGTGCCCCCTCGAGGTGCAATGATTATAGTATAATAATCGTTGTACCTCGAAATAGCTAATCTGTGGGAATGATGGATGGCTTGATGAAAAGACAGTTTGTCAAGGTAGGTTGTAGGCCTAAACTTTGGGATTTGAAAATTTTGATAAAAACCATGAAGGGTTTGATGACGGAATTTTGAAAAGACATAAGAAATCTGAATTTCTTTCCCCTATTTTCACGGATATCAAAAGTAGCATCTCCGTGGGAATTGTGGGGAACACCCACAAAGGAATCCTTTAGGTATTTAGAAAATTCAGAAGTTTATGAATTTTGTTTGGATTTTGGAAATGAATTTGATTTTCTTTTGACCTATTTTTCACAGATATCCAGAGTGGCGTCTCTATGGGGATGTGGGGAACACCCACAAAAAGAATCCCTGAGGTTTTAAGAAATTCAAAAGTTTTAGAGAAAATGGATTTGGGTTTGGATCTTCATGGATTTTTTTGGTTCATTTTCAAAGATCAAAGTTTGGGTTTTGACTTGGCTTGACATGATTTAAAATGAGATGCAATTTTGATAAAATGAGATGCAATTTTGACAAAATGAGATGTAATTTTGAAATAGATTGGCCTTTATGGGTTTTGATGAAAAACAATTTGAGACATTGGTTTGAAATCAAATTTTGACCCAAAGTTGATTTGGAAAGAGACTCCGCATCTTTTTTTTTTTTTGTATAATTTCCCTCGAAATACCCTAAAAATAGGATTATTTCTTTAGTAAATTACTCCAAGTGGACCCATCATGAGAATTTCAAACAAAAGATGATCATGTTATGGATTCCATTGCTTAAAATTAAGAGACCGTAGATGAAGAAGGACGAATCCATCGAGACTTGATCAAGGTTTTAGACTCCACTGATTTTTACCAAATTGTATTTGTGGGAAGAAGGGTGACACGTCAATGACTTGATCTTGAAGGGATTAGGTAGTGAGCTTCACTAGTTCAAGTTTGCAATGACCGTGGGAAATGAAAAGCGGTTAACAGTAATCGTGGGAGGAATGACCGATAGTAATTGAGGGGGAATTCCCAATTTTGGACCATTAATTGATTTTGGGCCTCTCTGTTCTATGTGCTGGCATCAAATAGCGGGCTCCATTTAGGAATAGCAGTGACCGTGGGTAAGGAAGCCAAACAGAAATTTTTTTTTTTTTCAACAAACCAACAAAGAGAAAGGGAGACCAAGAGTTTTTTTTTTTTTTTTTGTTCAAACCAATCAAAGAAAAAAAATCGAGAAAAAGGGAAGAGACCGAGAGAAAGAGAAAAGAGATAGAGACCGGGAGAGTGAGAGAGAGACCGAGAGAGAGAGAGAGAAAGACTGAGAGAGAGAGAAACCAGGAGAGAGAGAGACCAGGAGAGAGAGAGGGAGAGAAAGACCGAGAGTGAGAGAGAAACCGGGAGAGAGAAACCGAGAGAGAGAAGAAAAAGAATTAGGAGAGAGGGAAAGAGACCGAGTGAGAAGCAGAGAGACTGGGAGAGATAGAGAGAGAAAAATAGAAAGAAACCGAGAGAGAGACCGGGAGAGAGAGAGAAAAAGAGAGAGAGATCGGTGAAAGAGAGAGAGAGAAAGAGAAAGACAGACCGAGAGAGAGAAAAAGAAAGAGAGAGAGAGAGAAAAACCAAGAGAGGGGGAAAACTGAGAAGGAGGGAGAGAAGAAAAAGAGAGAGATCGGGAGAAAAAACTGGGAGAGAGAGAAAGACCGGGAGAGAGGGAGACCGGGACAGAGAGAAAGACCAGGACACGGTTCTGCAGGGCCCCTTCTTCTCCGAGTTCGATCTCGCCGCTCTCGCCTCCGATCTCGATTGCAGGGAGCGCCAGATGATGCTCGAAGGCACCCCCATCTCCAACGATCTCCTGCGCTTCATTTCCGAGGTGTCCCACAACGTCTCCATGGATGGGGATTTCAGCATTCAGGTTCTGGAGAAGGCTTTAGAGGTGTGGGATCTACAAGTCATCCCACTAGATTGCCCTGTTGCAGAGCCAGCCCAGGTTGACCCCCAGCTGGAAAATGCGTTCATCTGCCATCTGCAGGACCACTGGTTTTGCATCAGAAAGGTGGATGGCGAGTTCGTGTTTTGACACTTTTAAGAACTTCACTATCCACAGTTCCTAAATTCCTAGAAGAACTAGGACAACCCTGCTCCAACAATTTAGCATTTGAAGACAAAGGAGCAAGACTAGGACCAACTGTGATATTAATATTTTGTACTTCAGTATGAAAGTCACTTTCAAACCCCTTCATGCATTCAGTATCAATTTCTTCTACAGAAGGTATCTGGTTCTTGGGAAGGGTACAATGCATAGGAGACTCAGATATAAGATCTTCACCCTTCTCTCGCAGCATTTCTACTTCTTCATGAATGATTCCGTTATATCCACCATTTTCACAATAGATATTTGAGAACCCCCTACCCCCATCAACATCACCATATAACCGTAACACTTCTTCATTGCATATTTTTTATCAGAAAGTGCATTATTAGCTTGGGCAAGACTAAAATGCAATAGTCCCTCATTTGTAAAATCACATCCAGTTTGGTCATCCTCTAGACTGTCTGGTAAAACCGACTTCACAATTTCCAAACTCCCTTGAGATACAAAATCAGTGAGGGAGTGGGTCCCCCCTTTCTATACTGAGAATTCTTCTCCTTCAAATTCGGCTGAGGGTCACATTTAGTGGAATGAGTGTCTGCATTCCCAACAATTGCCTTTTTCTTCTTTGAGGTCTTATTGAGTAATGGAAGTGTTTGTGGAAGCAAGACACTCATCATAGATTTTAGTAATTCCTGCTGAACTTGCTTTTTGACCCACTGTCATGGCCTTAGCTTTGGCTAAGCCCACTGTCACGGTTTAAGTAAACCGAAGGGGGTTAATGGTTATGACCGAACTGTTCATGGCTTGGGAAGATTTTTTTTTTTTATGCAAAACCTGTGAATGAATTCTGGTATTGATCTCCCAGACTTGAAATAGAGCCAATCTTAATGAACCCATGGTGATGGCCACGGTCACACCCTGTTGAGAGCAATATTTGAGAGAAAATGGAATTCCATTATCTCTGTTGCTCCTCTCTCTTCTAAAGAAATCTGTTCCCCGTTGCCAGTAGTACAGTCAAGGGATTTACAGCCACCATTATCTGATGCAAATTCATTGTCATTGCGAAAGATAACTATTCGTATGTAGTCCATGTCAGTGTCCATTTAAGGTGTGATGAAATTCTTGCCATATCAAAGCAATGAATAGGCTTACTGGTACTGCCAATGTTGCCTGCGAGAAGCCCGCAATCACTGCCAACCTGTGACGATTTTCATGGAATTCTTGTGTCTTGAACACTACCCAAATTTTTTCATGGTCACTGTCAATCCTGACTGTCTAATACTTGTTGCTATTGACACAGTGACTGGCACAAACTGAACTTTGCAATTCATGGTGACTGATATGAGTTGGAATTATCATTGGTGAGAGTGCTTCATACCAAATAGTGGGGAAGTTTAAAACCAGGGAGGTTTAAAACTAAACAGTCATTGTATCTAAGTGCACAAATTTCACTTCTTGCTCACAATATGACAGAATCCATTACCACTTCGTTTAAGTGTTAACCCTCACTATTAAACTTAGTGATAGGACATCCACCTGTGTTTGAGTAGTAACATACACACCACTGAACACGCATCTAACTTTATGTGATCAGAGCCTCTGTGGGAATTATAGAATGGCATTTTCGTGCTTGAACACGAACCTGCTGCCCCCCCTGAAAAGGTCTTAAGGTGCTTGAACATCTGTTTGGACCGGGAGCTTTGGTTTTGAGACTTAAGTGTGCCTTTGATGCCAATTCTTGGTCTCAGAACTGAGTATTGCCTTCTCCTTTTGGCCTTATACTAAGGGGAGATGCTGCCGATTTTTTTTTTTTTTTGAAAAGTTCCATATCATTGTTACTGATACCCATCTTTCCTTTCTTTTGATTTGTTTTGCAGATAGAAGGGGTAAAGCACCTGCAACTGCCACTGCCGCGGCACCTAAAAGTCGTGCCAAGGGTAAGACCACAAGAGAGCCTGATCCGAAAGACCCAAATGAAGCATCTGATGTCAATTTTTGGCGCCAGAGAGCTAAGGCTTTGTCATCAAGAAACTGGTATTCGTATTGGTGTAAGCTGGACGAGATTGACATTAGTACTGCTATCCCAGCTTATGCAAGCTACAAAGGGCGCATCCTCATGGCAGAAGTACTGAATGCTAAGGGGAAACTGGAGAAGTTCCAGGACTAAGATTCTCTGCTGCACCTTGCATTTGATGGTTTTGCTTTTTCTGATTAGCCCTGGAGGCCATGTGTACATTGACTTCACTGCTTGTATTCGAACTTTAAAATGGATATCAATGGAAAATGTTTTTCTTTCTATTTTTGTCATTGGTATGGGTGTTTGGTTTAATTTTTTGTGGATGTTTGATGTGGTTTATGTAGATGGTTTGTTTGGTTTGGTTTTCTCAGACTTGTATGAGGGTGTGATTTGCGATCTTTTGGATCCACAAATCGAAAATAAAGGAGTCATATAAGTGGACGTTATCCGGTGGTCATGTGTGAGGCTTTCTCCAGGGTCCATGACTTGATCCTTTTGGTGTCGAAAGGGGTCAAACAAAGTGGATGTTATCCGGTGCCCATGTGTGAGGCTTTCCTCGGGATCCTTGACTTATTCCTTAGGACAAAGATTTGGTTTTGGTTTTTGTTTTGATTTTGGTTATACAGGGTCTGCAAAAAGACTTGTTCTATATAACCGAAGGTAGTCATATAGGGTCTACAAAAGACTTGTTCTATACAACTAAGGATTAGCTATATGGGGTCTAAAAAAAGACTTATTCCACACAGCTGAGTTTTGCTATACAGGATCTGCAAAAAGACTTAATCTATATAGCTGGATGTTACAAAGGGTCTTGTAAGGACGTTATCCAAGTAACAAAAGTTTGACTAGAGGAGTCATGGGACTTGATCCTCATAGTCATTTTATACAAGTCTAAGAGATTTTGGTTAGGAGTCATAGGTTGTGAGGCTCGAAACCAGAGAATTTTGGTTTTGGAATGAAAATGTACACTGTGCATGGTTTGGGTACATGGCATGGGTGTACCAATGACATTTAGGTATAGTATTTCTTGAGAAGTTTTCCATTGATAGGCATCATGCATCTGTCCCCTTCAAGTGTGAGGAGCGCATATGCGCCATTGGAGTAACCCTTGTCGACAACAAAAGGTCCTTCCCATTTAGGTTCGAACTTGCCTCTCGACAATTGCATGGAAAACATAGGTCTTCTAACTGCAAGGACTAGATATCCCTTCTTGTAAGCTCTATACTTGACTTTTTTGTTGAAAGATGCAGCCATACGAGCTTGATACAACTCAATACTTTGTCGAGCGGCAAGTCTTTTCTCATCAAGGCTTTCTAGCTCTTGTAATCTGAGTTTGGCATTCTTTTCTTCAGTATATTTGTTTATCACAGCCACCCGAAAAGAGGGAAGTTGAATTTCCAAAGGTATTACAGCTTCACAACCATAGACCAAGGAGTACGGTGTTGATTTGGTAGGACCACGAACTGTAGTTCTGTAAGCCCATAATGCTTCAGGAAGCCTTGTACTCCAACTCTTTTTGTTGTCTGAAACCATTTTCTTCAAAATCTTGCAAATGGTTTTGTTAAAAGCCTCAGCGAGTCCGTTGGCCGCGGGGTTATACGCTGTAGATGGACAACACTGGATTCCGTATTTGTCACAGAATCTGTAAAATTTATCATTATTGAATTGCGGGCCATTATCATGATACAGACGTTTGGGCACCCCAAAACAGCAAATGACATGAGTTTTCAGGAAGCTAAGGACTGTATCAGTTTTAACTTCTGTGAGAGGTACTGCTTCTGCCCATTTGGAGAAGTAATCGGTTGCAGCCAAAATGAATTGATGTCCACGTTCTGAGGGTGGACTGATCTTCCCCACTATATCCATTCCCTAAGATTCGAACGGCCAAGAAGTAGTCATAGGGTGCAAATGTTCAGGAGGTTGGTGAATGTAATCACCATGAATTTGGCACTCATTACATCTTTTAGCAAAATTAATAGCGTCGGACACCATGGTAGGCCAATAGTAGCCTAATCTTCGAATTTGATCATGAAGTTTTGGTCCAGCTTGGTGAGCACCACATAGGCCCGCATGAACTTCTCTAAGAACTTGTTCAGCTTCTTTCGGGGACAAACATCGAAGTAGAACTCCATCGTATGATTTGCGATAAAGAGTTTTTGAGGGCAAATCAAAATGGAATTTGAGAGCTCGCCTTTGAATACTGGTTCTATCTTTAGGATTCTCTGGTAATACTCCATGCAGAATATAATCAATAAAAGGATCTCTCCAATCCCTGAATGAGTTTTGGAAATATGAAATTCGATTTTTGATTACAGTGAAACTATCTTCTACTGCCTTGTAAGTATCTAGTGGGGGTAGAAGTCTTCTCTCAACAACTTCCAGTATCATCTTGTCATTCTCAGGGATTGCCATTGAAGCTGCCAAGCTTGCTAAGGCGTCTGCTTTGACATTCTGGCATCTCTGAACATGATGAAACGCAATCAATTTAAACCTTTGTTTGAGTTCATATGCCCTATTGAAAAGGGGAATTAGGTCTGGCTTCTTTACTTCATACTCGTGATTCATTTGCTTAATCACAAGTTGTGAATCTCCATAGACCCCTAGCATGTTAATGCCAGCATCTAAAGCTAACTCAAGCCCCATAATTAATGCCGTGTATTCTGCCACATTGTTCGAGCATGGCTTGATCAATGAAAAGGAGTGAGGAACATAAAATCTTCCTGGACTGCAGAAAATAATTCCAACCCCTGATACTGGCTTTCCTCGTTCATTAGTCCTGGAAGCTCCATCAAAATGCATGGTCCAATGTAGATCTGAATCAATGGTGGATTTCTGTGTTTGTTCAGTGAAGAAGACTGACTCATTAGGGAGATTGTCTGTGAACTCAGAATCTTCTGACAATGGATGTTCTGCTAAAAAATCAGCAAGGGCTTGTCCTTTTACTGCTTTCGCAGGAGTGTATCTGATGTCATATTGAGAAAGAAGGATGGACCATTTGGCCAGACGTTCGCTCAACGCCCCGGCTTTTGTCACTAATACCTTTAATGCATTAATATTGGAAACCAGATACACCACATTAGAGAGGATGTAATGCCGCAGCTTTTGTATTGCAAACATAAGCGCAAGACATTCTTTTTCTATTGGGTGATAATTGTGCTCAGCACCAACTAGCATCCTTGACAGGTAATAGAGTGCCACCTCCTTTCCTTCATCATTCTTTTGAGCTAACAATGCTCCCAAGGAATGATCAAAAGCCCTTGTATAAAGAATGAAAGGCTTACCCGGAATTGGAGCTGAAAGAACTGGCGGGTTTGTAAGATATTGTTTGATATCCTGAAAAGCATTTTCACAAGCTTTGTCCCATACAAAGCCTACTCCTTTCTTCATCAATTTGGAGAATGGTCTGTACTTTCCGGACAAGTTGGAAATGAACCGTCGGATGTAGGCGAGTCTTCCTTGCAATCCTTTCAATTCTCTCAAATTTCTCGGCAAAGGCATTTCCAATATGGCTTTGATTTTGACGGGATCTATTTCAATGCCCCCTTTTCGCACCACAAATCCTAGAAACTTTCCGGAAGATACTCTGAAAAAACATTTCAGGGGATTCATTCGAAGATTGAATTTCCGTAATCTCTCAAAGACAGTGCGAAGGTCGGTGAGATGGTCTGATTTATGCTTGCTCTTGACTGCCAAATCATCAACATAACATTCAACAGATTTATGTTGTAAGTCCTTGAATATTTTCATCATTGCTCTTTGGTATGTGGCTCCAGCATTTTTTAGACCAAATGGCATGACAGTATAGCAGTATATGCCGAATGGAGTTCTAAAGGAAGTGTGTTTCTCATCCTCTTTGAACATTTTGATCTGATTATACCCCGAGAAGCCATCCATGAATGACATTCTTTCGAACCCAAAAGTATTGTCAATCATTATTTCTGGTATAGGTAATGGAAAATCATCTTTGGGGCAGGCTTTATTCAGATCTCTAAAGTCAATACAGATTCTGATTTGTCCATTCTTTTTAGTAACTGGGACTATATTAGCCAACCAGTCTGGATGCTGTTCTTCACGGATGAAATTAACGCCTTGAGTTTCTGAACTTCTGCTTCTATCTTCACCATGATTTCAGGCTTAGTCCTCCTTTGGTCCTGTTTTACAGGTTTAGCATCATCTGCTATATTTAATTTGTGTATGGAGATTTCTAGATCTAGGCCCGGCATTTCTGCATAAGTCCATGCAAAGCAATCTATGAACTCTCGCAAGAATCCCACATACAGATCAAGTTCACTTCCTTTAATTTGAGAGCTTACAAAGGTAGGTCGGGGATTTTCTGGGGTTCCCAAGTTTATTTCTTGTACTTGGTCCTCAGTTGGAGGATTAGAAGGAAGTGTTTCTACATTGTTATTGGAAGTTTCTAACTCTGTGAAACCCTCTGGGGTTTCAGTTGAGGGTTTTAGCCAAGGCCTGATCCCTTTCCAAGGATTTGGTTTTTTAGGCTCTTTGGCTTTTACATCAAGGGCTAAGCATTCCCAGCGGACATGTTGGGACGGGCTTATTTCCTCGTTGAGTTCAGGTGGCCAATAGTCAGTGATTTGTGATGCAGCATTATCTTCATCACTTGCCCCCTCAGGATGCTGAAAAATGGCCCAGTCAACGGGATCTTGAAGCACAGGAATTTCATGAGAGTCATCCGAGTCATATTCTTCAGTGAAGACTACCAATCTGGCTTTAACACTTCGTTTAAATTTAGGAATGTTACTGTAAGGAACATATCCTATGCAATGACGCAGCTGCTCAATTCTGCCCCTTGTCTGGAGATCTTCTTTCATCTCTGGAGTAAAGACATCCAAAGGAGCCCGTATGCCATTTGCAGTTAATCCAAGACCCATAGGTTTCTTGAGATTATACCCCATATTTTTCATCATGTTACAGACCACAGGATTATAAATATCGAGCCGGATTTTTCCCTCATTACTGATTTTGTCAATGATATCTGGTGGAGAAGTATCTTCAGCCCGATGAAAAATAATCGGATGATTATACTGCTTAGATGAAGGTACCAAAAAGCAAGAACCTTCGAATTCATAAATGTGAGAGGGAGTAGGCCATGGCATAAGCGGAAGATTGCAGTCTACCATAGAATGCACGAAGGTGCTCATTTCTTTAGCGTCTTCAGAGTCCAACTCAGAATCTGTATCTCTGATCATTGAAATGACATGTATTGGACGCATTCTTTTAGACCTCTTGCGCAGCCGGTGGAGTGACACTTCGAGAGATGATACAATTCGAGACATCTCATCAAAGGTTTGAAATTCCATCGCTATAGTTAAGCTGCGGAGAGCTGGCCGAAAACCTACCCAGCACAAGTGAATCCATGCGGAGTAGTGTGGAGGATTTTCACATCTTTCAGCCAAATGGAGCCATCTATCAATGTACTTGTCGGCTAATTCTCCCCTCTGCTGTGATGTCAATATCAATTGACTAAAAGTGATAGGAGAATCAGGCTTTATAGGCGATATTCCCCTAGTAGGGGGAGATATATCATTGCTTTCTTGATTAGAGCTCGAGGATACCATGTTGGCCGAAAATGAAAACTTCTGATGTTCAGCATCTTTTACTTTTGATAGCTTTGTGGATATGATTAAAGGTGGGTCTGGCTTTTTGATTTTAGATTTCACCTTAATTATCAAAGGAGCTTTGATATCCACGCATTTTGCCGTAGATTTTCCTGCACATTCCAACTTTATGGGGAGATTAGATTTTTGACCAACTTTCTTTGCTGAAATAGTGAAAGGTTCTGCAGGATTATTATTCACAGGAGCATTCTTTGTATCTGAGTTGGATTTTGTAGGTTTTTCTTGATACATTGCTACGTCTGTGAAATAAACCTCCTTTCCTTTAAATGGCTTTTCCTCTGCAAAGACTCGATGTACCTTCCCCTCATTGTCGATGTATTTAAGGCATTGATGAAGAGTAGAAGGTACTATGGCATAATCATGAAGCCATCGTCTCCCCAAGAGGATGTTATAGCAAGCACGAGTTTTTACTACATGCAGAGTGGCCTCTGAGACTAAATCTCCCAACTGGAATCGAATTCAGATTTTACCAATCGGATCCTGGACTTCCCCATCATAACCTTGAATAGAAGTCTTTGTAGCAGACAGCTTGCTCACTGGAATACCGAACTCTTGAAGGGCTGTGATTGTGATGAGATTTAGAGTTGACCCTGGGTCAACTTGAACTCTTGGGACAGGCATATCTTTGATGTAGGCCGTGAAATAAAGTGGCCTTGTATGCTTCATATTTCCTAAGAGGAGATCCTCTTTGGTGAAAGAGATAGTAGCTTTAGAAGCATTGTGAGTTAAGAGACACTCCTTGCATTGCTTTTGAGGCCTCTTGGATTTCGCCTTCAAATAGTTCTTTTCTATTTGATGCACTTGTGCTATCTGAGTATGATTCTCAATATTCAAGGCCTGTAGTACTCGTATGAAGTTGTCACGAGTCTCCTTGGACATCTGCAAGAGATCAAAAATGTGGAGTCGTGCAGGTATGTGCTTAAGCTGTTCAACAACATCATACGTGAATGGCTCTAGTGGCCTTGTATTATCATTTACTTCTGGAGAAGTTACATTTACATTGGTATTGCCTCCCAAAGGGTTTACATAAGAAGAGGAAGGAACAGAGGATTCATCATAGTTGACCCTGTAGTTACGACCAGAGGGAGTGCCATCATTAAGCATGTTACTTCGGTCAATTTCTGGTCGTGTGTCTCTTCTTATGGCATTGACTTCTTCTGGTTCGATGAAAAGTTGATTGACCTCTTCCAGGCCTACTTCTTGGTTTACACCATTAGGAATAGCCTGCGATGTTTGGGGTTCTATGGCAGCATTCAAAACCACCAGGGAAGGAGCCGTTGACAGTTCCTCTTCAAAGTCAGAGATATTCTCGACAATATTACTAATACTGGGGTTATTATGTCTCCTCAGTAACCCAAGTTCCCTGACTGAGTTAAAGTCAACAAACTGATTACTTAATTCAGAATTTTCATTTGAAAAGATCGACTCTGAATTAAGTGTGGAAGAAGCATCTGGCGTGGAAGGAGGAAAAACCGTCTGCTGATCCTGAACTTCATCGTGCCCGACTTATGGTAGTGGATCCGGATGAACTTCTGGAGGTAGTGGAAAAAGAGGAGGATCATTCAACCAGCCACTTGAACTTGGCCTATGTATGTCATACAAGGTCACCGATAGTGTATTTAGACCATGCTTGATATTAAGTGTTCCCGTCTCGGGGTCAAAGGCTTGTTCGAAATCCTCATCCTCATCAAAAGGGTATTCATCAGCAAAATAAACATCGATCCATTGATCGTCTTCAGGATCAGAGTAATCCGACCATTGATTTTCATCATCGGAGTTAGGGGGTGTACCATCCCATGATATCCGATTGCAACTGGATATTGCTGGTTCTTCCTCATCTTTTGGAATTGGAATGATGTAGTCGGCTAGAGTAAAATAACCTCTGGCTGATCTGGGAGGATTTTCTAAGACTGGGCCCTCGACCGCCTTGTCTTTCTTCTGCTTAAGTTGTTGCTCTTGTTTCTTTTGAGCAGTTTTCTGGAGACCTTTAATTTGCCTTTTGATCTTTCTTCTTTCCACAGGTGTGGGTTTAGTTTTCACTTTTTCCCATCCTTCATCATTGATTAAGTCTGGGTGAACCCACATTTCCTCCCCTGAAGAATCTTTGATAAGTATCAACCCCTGTTCATTATGTAGTGCATTGATGACCCGGAATTCGATCATTGGTGGCCTTGATGGAGCGGGTATTGCCACAGGTGCAAATTGCCCGAAGGAAATCATATTGACTGGGGCTGTATCATATTTTCGATCAAATGTTATTACCCCATTTTTCCACATCTCATTGACCTTTTCTTTTAAGATAAAGCAATCTTTCAAAGGATGAGATACCATCCGATGGTATGCACAATAGTTTGGATCATTAACACGACCCGCTTGCTCTGGCTTTTTCATGGGTGGAAGCTCGAGCTTATTGTTCTCCATCAATGCTTGGAAGATGACTTCAATGTCCCCGTCAAAAGGGTACTTAGTTTGCTTCCTCTTTTCATATTCTTCCTTTTTGTTTTGCTCCGTCTTACCATTCTGTGGTTTTTAAGGAACTGGTTTGGAGGTTTGTACATTGAATACCTCCTGCTTCTTTTGGGGTTTCGGCACAGTTGGTTTTGGAGCAGAAGATGATGATGATTCCATTTTTTGGGAACTTGCTTTCTTCTGGCTAATTTCTTTTAGGGTTAACTCCGCATCAGTGGCTACTTCAACCAATCTAGCCAAAGACTTAGTTTTATGACTAAGTATGATAGCCTTAATTTCTGGCCGTAAATTGGTTTTGCACATTTCAATTGTCGCCTTTGGAGATGGTTGTTCTAGGCATCTGTAAGACAATGCTCTCCATCTATTGATAAAGGCTTGTGCAGTTTCATTATCCCCTTGCTTTGTACTACTGAGCATAGCGAAGGTGACCGTTTGATCTTCTTCCTGAAAGTGAAGTAGAAACTTTTCTTCTGTAACTGGCCATGTAGTGAAGGAGAGTTCTGGCAATTGTTTGTACCAATCGAAAGCAACTCCCTTCAATGTACCAACAAACAGCCTTATTTTTAGTGCATCCAATTCGGGTAAACTGCCAAGGAGCGACTTAAAATGCACTATATGCTGATAGGCTGACCCTTTTCCAAGGTAAGGCTGGAAAGTCGGAAGTTTGTAATCTGGCAGAAACGGAACCAAATCAAACTCCGGAGGGTATTTAGATGTAATACCCTTTTTCTTCATCCTGGTTTCCACTTTTGATTTGTTTAAAATTTCCTCCACTTCTTTAAAAGTTACAGGTTTTTCAGGATCTGCGTGGAAACCAAGGATTGAGGAGTGATCACCTCGAGTTGAACTTGAGGCAATTACTTTATCTGTTAGTGCCTTGATTTGTGCTGTAAGTAGGTCAATTTTGGTGGCATTCCTCCTGATCATTGCCTGTTCTCTTCTATCAGCAAATAAGGGGTTAACAGGAGCTTCAGCTGGACTACCCAGTTTGTCTGCTAAGATTTTCAATTGAGCCGTCAGGTGGTCAATTTTAACTCCTTGTTGCTTGACAACATCACTGACGTCATTCTCTTGATTTTCGTCAGCATTTTCTTCGCTAACATCTTTGCCTCCACCGGCATCCTCTTCATTACCGGTCCCACTCCCTTCAGCCATAAATACGGTGTACTGAGGGGGGTAAGAGGATGTAGGAAGAGTGGATTGACTATCTTCGGTGTCCAGGAGAGTTATTGAGTCCTTATCAGAACCATGATCGTCAGAGGTCCTATCTGAATGAGAGTTCGAATCAGAATCTTGGGACTGAGTTCGAGCCATACTCCGAGTAACTCTCCTGGTTGAGCCAGGTCCGACCATACATGAGGAGGTTAGATTTGGCTCATCTTCTTTAATCACCCATTTTTTAGTGATTCTATGCTGTGACTGCTTCCGAGCATATCTCTTGGAGCGAGCCAAAGCCCTCTTCTTTATTTGCTGGGCCAATTTGGCTGCTAGAGTTTGATCTCTGAATCTAGCAACTAATGGCCTAGAAGTGCTAGCAACTTGCTCCCAATCTATAGGGTCGGAAGTGGGAAGTGAAAGGATGTTAACAGCATTTCTTTCAATTTTCTTCTTCTGCTCCTTCTTTTGTTGAAGCAGATTTTTAAATTGAACGAGATCGGTCGAATTTTTGATGACCAATTGTTCAGCATATTTCTTGTTTTTAGTGCCATATGACGGGCCCTGGGTTGAAAGTGATGGTGATGGTGCCACAATCACAGAAGGTAAGCGCCTCCTGCCGAACCTCCGTCCCTCCTTCTGGGTCAAAGGGTAAAAGACATTCTTTTCAAGTGGGGCCAAGGGTTTCTCCTCAGCTTTTCTGGACTTCTGCATACGTGGCTGTGGTGACCACATACAACAATTTGGAATAACAACATCCTTCTGACCCTTTTCATGGGCTAGGGCTTGCTTGCGAGTGGTTTGCTTTTTGAGGTGTACCCTTTGTTTAGGATGCATAAATGAGGACTTAGTAGTCTACAAAGCCTCCTGCTGTGAACCAACGGGTATCTCTGTTTTGTTGTTCGTAAACCGAACCTGCCTTGCCCCCAGTCGAGGCTTGGTAATATGAAAATTACTGCCTTCTGACCTCACTTTGTGTTTTAAGTCATAGTGACCTTTGTGAAAGACTCCAAAGGGGTTTTGGGCATATTTGGAGACCCAAGTTTGAGGAGTCTTTGCCTTCTTGATGGGCTTCAGGGTTTCTGATGACCCATCGTAGGTTGAGGTCATGTAGCTTGAAGGAGTAGAAAGCCTTTGAAAGACCGAGACCCTTGATGCAGGAGCATTGGTGTTCATTCGGCCCCTTTTGGGTGCCCTTGTGGTCTGAGCCATGGAGATTTTGAACAATCTCTCTTTAGCTTCGTAAAAAGTGATGATCAAAGAACCCATGCTGTTTCCTGCAAAAAGTTAGCCGATGAGACTATATTAGTAGTATAACCAACATGGCTGCCTCTTGGGCTAGCCGGAATGGTTTATAGATGCCATCTAGACCAACATAGTATTTGAACCGAAATGGTTAGATATAGGCATAAATCCCATCTCATTATGCTATGCTGACTATCCCTACTGTCAGAATTTCTGCAGCATTTCGGGTTTATCGAGTCAGGCTTAAAAGCATGCTATGCTGACTAGTCCTGGCTACCAAAATTTCAGCAGCATATCTAGACTATCTGTGTCAGACTTATAAGCAAGAGAGGGTTGGATCAATCAAAGGGATAGGGCCCATAGGATCAAGCCTGCACCACTATCACAATGACCACACAAGATCCATCAGTAGTTGACGCCGGACAATGCATAATTACAATGTCGTTGGTCTTATCACTGATTTAATAAACATTTTATATAGGTCAGAAGCCCTTTGAACTGAATCATCACTCTTCTAAAGTGAAAAGGGTGATGATTTGGTCCATGCACATCAAGGTGCGAATTCATTCAATCAAGTTATGCACATCAAAGTGCAAATTCTTCCAATTAAATGGCAAGTGTACGCACATCAAGGTGCCCAATGCCTTCATTTGTATGAACAATATGCACTTCAAGGTGCAAAAGTCCTTTAATGATATTTTCAAACCCATTGCAGACATCAAAGGTCTTGTATGGGTGTCATTGGAGGTTAAATAAGCCTTTGTCATCATAAAAATAGGTAAGTGACCGTATGCCCTAGTCACAGGCTTTTAGCAGCAGTTTTCAGTGAAACAGCAGCAGTTTCCAACACAACAGCGGCAGTTTCCAGTGCAATAGAAGCAGTTACAGTACAATAGCAGCAGTTTCAGTGAAACAGCAGCACTCTTTAACACAACAGCAGCACTTTCAGTGAAATAGCAACAGTTACAGTGCAACAGCGGCACTTTCAATGCAACAGCAGCAGTTACAGTGCAACAGCGGCAGTTTTCAGGGCAACAGCAGCACTTTCAATGCAACAGCAGCAGTCACAGTGCAACAGCGGCACTTTCAGTGCAACAGCAGCAGTTACAGTGCAACAGCGGCAGTTTTCAAGGCAACAGCAGCACTTTCAGTGCAACAGTAGCAGTCACAGTGCAACAGCGGCACTTTCAGTGCAACAGCAGCAGTTACAGTGCAACAGCGGCAGTTTTCAGGGCAACAGTAACACTTTCAGTGCAACAGCAGCAGTTACAGTGCAACAGCGGCACTTTCAGTGCAACAGCGGCAGTTTTCAGGGCAATAGCAGCACTTTTCAACAATTTTCAGCGCTTTCATGCATTTTTCATCAAATTTGATCACAAATTAGGGCATATAATTTCCCACAGACGGCGCCAATCTTCTGATCGCGCTTAAAAAGGTAGGCGTGGAAATGAATTACGGAATCAAGGTCCGACATTCACGCACTTTAAGCGTTAAGAAGAATGAGAAATAATTACAGTTCATCATTAATTTCCCTTTTGTTTACATGGGTTCAAGTGCCCTGACCGCGGGGATGCAGGTTGTTTACATACATTTTGAAAGTTTACAACCCCTCCCTCAAGTCTCAGATGTGATCTCAATTTGGAAAATACAAGAAAATGTATATAAGGTGGAAGAAAATGTGAAAAAGGGGAAAAAATAGGGGGTGACCGTGACCCGCGGTCACTGCCCCATTTCAGTGACCGTGACTCACCTGCGGTCACTGGGGCCTTCCAGTGACCGTGACTCACCCGCGGTCACTAGGGCCTTCCAGTGACCGTGACTCACCTACGGTCACTGGAACTTGCCAGTGACCGTGGGTCACGGTCACTGACAGATAATGGCCGTGAAACCGCTGTTTGCCTCCGTTTTTTGTGCTGTTCGCGCTGGTTCTTTCTTGGAACTTCTATTAAGTATTGGAACTCCATTCTCATGACTTTGGAGCGGTGGACAACCATCAAGAAGATCACATTTAACCATGGAATCAATTGAAACCGCTGTATCTCATCATTCGTGCTTACGGACTGCAATTTTGTTTCAAGTCCGAAATGGGCAAATTTGAAGCCGGAGTTGTGTCATTTGAACCTATCATTTTCAAGGAACAAAATGAGGCCTAGAGAGACTTCTTTCACAACTCTTGTAATGGCTAAGAAGCCCTACGAATAAGAGAAACAGAGGTGACAATGTCATCCTCTCAAAAATTGGCGTCGGACGAACATGGTATGGACTTTGGCCATTCCATTTCCTTCTCTCCTTTTGAATTTTCTTGCTCACCTTCAAACTAAGAAAAGAAGGTGGGAATGGTCGTGGAAGTGCTGCTGGAGTTTGCTTCTTGTTGCCTTAGGTGGTGACTTTCTTCAATTTCTTCACTTTTCTTCCTTATGTGTGTGTGTTCCCCTCATTCTTCAAAATTTTCTCTTTTTATAGACTCCCAATCAGTTTTGTGCAGTTTTGGGGAGTTAATAGCAGTTGTGGGGAGTTGGATTTCGAAGAGGAGTGGAGGGAAACCACCCAAAATCGTCTGAAACATCCTTTGAAGGTCCGTGACCGCAGACTAGGCCACGGACGAGGCCCAATTTCAGGTTTTTCGCGTATGTGGCCCATTTTCATTTGTTTTGGGCTCAAACGAAGTCCGACTACCACCAAACTTGGAGGGATGCTTCTTAACGCTATTTTCTACATGTCATAAAAATTTCAGCCTTTTTGACTTCAGGAAGTTGGTCAACCTTTTCATTAATTGGGCCCCGGTCACGGACAAGGCCCATTTTTGGAACATTGCATATGCGGTCTATTTTCCATTGTTTGAGGCTCGAATGATGTCCAATCATCACGAAACTTGGAGAGATGTTGCTTGACACCATCTTAAGTGTTTCATAGAAGTTTCAGCTCTGTTTGACCACCTGAACATGGTCAACTCCTTTTGTTTGTGGGCCCCGGTCACTCCCAAGGCCCATTCTTGGATTTTTGCATATGTGGCTTGTTTCTGCCTGTTGGGGGCCCAAACGGTGTCCAATCGCCACGAAACTTGGAGGGATGCTTCTTGACACTATTTTGAGTGTGTCACAGAAGTTTCAGCTCTGCTTGACCACCTGAACTTGGTCAACTCCTTTTGTTTGTGGGCCCCGGTCACTCCCAAGGCCCATTATTGGATTTTTGCATATGTGGCTTGTTTCCGCCTGTTCGGGGCCCAAACGGTGTCCAATCATCACGAAACTTGGAGGGATGCTTCTTGACACTATTTTGAGTGTGTCACAGAAGTTTCAGCTCTGTTTGACCACCTGAACTTGGTCAACTCCTTTTGTTTGTGGGCCCCGGTCACTCCCAAAGCCCATTCTTGGATTTTTGCATGTGTGGCTTGTTTCTGCCTGTTCGGGGTCCAAACGGTGTCCAATCGCCACGAAACTTGGAAGAACACTTCTTGACACTATTTTGAGTGTGTCACAGAAGTTTCATCTCTGTTTGACCACCTGAACTTGGTCAACTCCTTTTGTTTGTGGGCCCCGGTCACTCTCAAGGCCCATTCTTGGATTTTTGCATATGTGGCTTGTTTCGGCCTGTTCGGGGCCCAAACGGTGTCCAATCGCCACAAAACTTGGAGGAACACTTTTTGACACTATTTTGAGTATGTTACAGAAGTTTCAGCTCTGTTTGACCACCTGAACTTGGTCAACTCCTTTTGTTTGTGGGCCCCAGTCACTCTCAAGGCCCATTATTGGATTTTTGCATATCTGGCTTGTTTCCGCCTGTTCGGGGTCCAAACGATGTCCAATCACCACGAAACTTGGAGGAACAGTTCTTGACACTATTTTGAGTATTTCATAGAAGTTTCAGCTTTGTTTGACCATCTGAACTTGGTCAACTCTCCAGTTGACTTTTTTATGACAGTGGGCCCTTGCTTCAGCTGTTTGAAGCCCAAATGACCCCGGTTTGATTTGAAACTTGGAGGGACTGACGTCAAGAACATCTTGGAGTATTCATCCAAATTTCATGCAGTTTAGATTTGAGGAAGTAGGATTTCGAATAGTAACCTATTCATTGCATGCGTTAGGTCACTATTCACTCCACATTGAGATAGTTAGCCTGTTTTCTATCCGAACAGCCTCCCCTTGACTTGAAACTTTGGGAGAATAACTTGGGGCATTCTTTGAGCATTTGTTCCAAATTTTATCTGCTTTAGCCTTCTGGAAGTAAGATCTTAGCTGGTGACCCCCAAATTCAGGATTACTGTCCTCTAAGCTGACATGTAATGAAATTTAGGCCAAACAGAGTCTTTTCATCTTGAAAATTTGCAAAGTATCTTCTGAGCATGACTGAAGCTTCGCGTCTAAATTTCATTAATTTTGGACATCGGGAAGCAGGACTTTGGTTAGTGAACCCCTGGCTTGGGGGGAACTGACCTCAGGCTGACATGCTTGTGGCTTTTGAGTTCGATGATGTCTGTTAAACCCGAAATTTGAACTTCCTCTGAGAGTTCTAGCTATCTTGATCTTCATGGAATGCCGGTTCTCACAGTGATTCCCCAAGATCTGCAAATAACCTCTGTAGCCTAAATTAAGCTGAGATGAGGTGTCTTCACTGCAGTATTTGCAATTTTTATAGGTCAACACAGAGAAAGTTCAGAAAGCAATTGAGAATTTGAAAGTTGCTCAGTTGAGACAAAAGAGTTATGCAAACACTCACAGAAGACCATTAGAGTTTCAAGTTGGTGAGTGGGTTTTTCTGAAGGTCTTGCCGTTGAAAGGTACGATCCGTTTCGGCCAGAAAGGCAAGTTAGCTCCAAGATATATCGGACCGTTCGAGATTAAAAGCAGAATTGGTGATCTAGCATACCGATTAACTCTTCCAGTGGAGTTTTCAGGAGTACATGATGTCTTCTATGTTTCGATGCTTCGAAAGTATGTTCATGACCCTTCCCATGTTATTCGTTACGACAATGTGCAGATCCAGCCGAATGCTACATACGTTAAGCAACCGCTCCGTATCGTGGGAACCCGAGAGCAGATACTATACACCAGGACAATTTGATGGGTCAAAGTGCTATGGGAGCATCACAGTCCCGATGAAGCTACCTGGGAGTTAGAAGAACAAATGGCTCGATAGTATCCCGATCTTTTTACTTAGGTCTGTGTGTTCAATCCAATGACGGAATGATTCCTAAGTAGGGGAGGATGTAACACTCCAGTCTAGCTTAATCCCATTTAGCGACTAATTAATGTTGCTTTAGCTGTTAATTGTATTTTGCTTTTGTTTTGGTTTTGTTACGGGTCATGGATAGATAGTTGGGTTGAGTTTGACCTGGGTTAGGTAGACCAAGCCCTTTTTTCGTAATTTTAGCTTTTCTAAGGCATCGTCATTCGCGCATCATCTTAGTGTCAACACCTGTCTTTTGTTGAGCTCGTTAACTTCCATAACTACGTCATTGGCAAAAGATGTTGTATGTTTCTGTTGGACTCGGATTTGACTCGAACTGTAATTAGCCTTAACTCTTGGCCTTTCTTACAATTTCCCTCATCCTTATCTTATATAAGACAACCTCCACCGACTCTTCTCTCTCATTCTCTTATCTCCTCTCACGTTGGAGTCTCCATCTCTCTCCCTCTCAATTCTTCTCCTTCTCGATCAAGCCAAGGAAGAGGAAGTTGTGCCCTTGACTCTTGATTTCTCTTTTGTGGTGAGTTTAAGATGAGCTTTGGGTTTTTAAGTCTTCTTCTCCTCCACCTTATTTCTTGAGTTGCACTCACGTCCCTTTCATGTTTCCTTTCTCTACATGCATAGGGGATCAGGATTGTATTTGGACGTGAATTGAGCCCCAAGGACAATAGTTGGTGTATTAGAACTCAATTGAGGCAAGTATAAGCATAATTTGTAAGAACCCATGTTGATATATGCTTGAGTTTGAATGATTCTCATGATCTTTTATGCACAGTATGGTTACAACCCAATTTGAGCTCATTCTCGCTTTCTCTGCTATGGTTTTGCTCTATTTATGTCCTTCCAGCTTTTTTGTAATTGATTCAGAAATCGACCCAGCGCATGCACGGCTAAGCCATGAAATGTGCTACGGCTGAGCCGTAAAGTGCACTACAGCTAAGCTGTAAACCTAGCCGAGAGCCAGCCGTAGATCAATACAGGGTGTGTCTGAAAATAACTGAGAGTATGCAAATCTGCAACTCTTCTACAACCCTGCCACGGCTAAGCCGTGAAACCTTCTACGGCTAAGCCGTAAGGTGCCTTCTGCTAAGCCGTAAGGTCACCCACGGCTGAGCTGGAAGACTTAAACAATATAAAAGCTAGGAAAGAAATGAGACTTGTAGGGCCTCTGAAGTAGAAGGTAGGTAACCTCGACTTTCCCAACGGAGCATGATAATATACGTCAATGATGTCGAAGGCTGCGAATCACTCATGTTCGTTATCCAATTGTTAAGCACCTCCCCATGGGTGTTGGTTTAAAGAACTTCGATGCAACCAATGAGGCAATGCAACACTAGATACGGTGCATCGGATGACTTAAAACTACATCATCATGCATGGTTAGAAACACTAGATAACTAACATAGGGTTGGATAGTAACTACTCGTGCTTCACTAATGATTGCTTGGATGGCATCTCGCATTATGATCATTGACCTCCACTCTTCAACATGACTGAGTTGTTTTATTTAACATCAAATTATTGGCTTCCTTACTATGTTTCCAGCACCTTGAGTATGCATGTATGTTGTTAAGCTTGCATGTCTGAGATATGTTCTTGAGTGTGCACGTATGTTCTTAAGCTTGCACGTATGATATGTTCTTGAATATACACGTATGATATGCTTGTCACGATCTACTCAAGGTTTAGTACATGATTGACTCTGTATGGTGAGGCACTACTTAGCCTTAACCTTAGGATCCCGAAGGGGTGAATTTGGTGCAGTTTATATGGCCTTGCTGCAGTAAGGACACGTCTTGGGGAATCTAGACCCCAGAAACCCGAGACCCATTTGTACCCTGGCCCGGTCGATGGTGTTCTCAGCACGGATATAAGATCCCTATTTTGGGAGCATATGGCAAATGTAGTAGCCAACTAGTTATGTATACAGCACGTATACCTTGATTCAAATTGCATGCTGTAATTATTGTACAACTGCTTAGTATACGAATGTGAATGGCTATGATTTATCTTATGTTCCTTATTCCATTAGAGACAACATGTGTTAATTTTTATTGCTTATACTTTGTTGAATCGTTGTATTCACGAGTTGTCCTTGGTGTTGCAGGCTCAGATACCCAGACCGACCCCTCGTCGGTCAACCAGACTCCTAAGGAGGTTGCTAATGTCCCATCCAGACTAGAGGAGTGGATGTAGTCACTCTGATGGAGAGCGTCATGGACACATTTGCATATGAGTCTTCTTTATTTCGAGATTTGTCACGATGGATCTATACATGATTTGTAAATGTATATTTTGCTTCATTTTGTAAAACCTTTCTCTGGTCTATACATTCTGTTCTTGTATTTTATGTTATGTTTGATAGCTACGGCTTACACGTGCATGTTTAGCACGTGTTAATCTTCTCTTGTGCGTGTGCATTTAGACTGGGTCTAAGTATATAGGCACGGGAGTACGTATGTCATCGGTTTGGCTTTTACTAACCCCCAATCTCCTAGGCTCGGGTTGTGACATTAATCTTGTTAGCTTTTTGAAAAATGTAATGTTATTGTTCTTCCACAAATTGATATAGCGGTTGGAAGAATTGATATAACGATAATGCATGTTTTACTATATATTGATCTCCATTCCTCTATCTATATTCCTTTTTATTTACGTTGAATTTGAGTTGTATAAGAGAAATCAAAATGGAAACAAATCAAATAAAAACTCGCAAAAAAGAACTAAAGAGTAAGTTTGACAACTGCGGTGGATAATAAGAGCGTCTGAAACTCCAATCGAGTAAGTTGTATAAGAGGAATTAAAATAGAAATAAACCAGAAAGATATTCGCAAATGAGAACTAAAGATTAAATTTGGCCACTGTAGTAGATCATAGGAGTGTCTGAAATGCCAATCGGGTAATCAATTGTACCCAGGCCTGGGACGCTAATTATATCCCACATGATTTGTTTAAGCGCTCATGAAAGAGTACAATTAAGACAATTAATAAGTTTTCAGCGATAATCATCACCTGAGGTATGAATTGAATTAGGGTGGAATGTATTTGACTGTTGAATAAATCTTTTAAAGGTATGTTCTTAAATGCTCATAGATGTAATGTGTATTACTATGCTTTTAATTATATTTAGCCGAATCGCCGTATTCATAGCTATCCCATTGATGTTACAAGCACAGATGCAAGTAACGGTCTTGCAGAGACCAAGGAGGGACAGGAGGGAAACTCTAAAGGTTCCTCCAGGTTTAGAGAATGGTCAACTGAGGACGTCACTTAGTCTTTGGATCAGGAGTGAATAACATAAGTTTACAATTTGGGTTTAATTTGAGAATAGTGCTTGCATTATACCATTTCACTCATATTACTTGCTTTACTTATGGTGATGGTGTCACTTGTATATTGTAAACTTGTACAAATTCTATACATGGATCTCGTAGTCAATGATTTCAGGATACATACTGTAGTTCATATGGTATATCATGGCATTTACATACATATCATGTGTGTGTATTTTGGGGGTTCTATATTTTATATGAATGAAACCATTATCTTGTGAATATTAAAATGTTTTAAATTATAGATTGTTCATACTGTGATACCACATGAAATTTGAGTTGTATAGGTGATAAATACACTCTTTCGCATTGAACACCCTTAACAGTGGTTATTGAGTGACCTCAGACGCACAAAGATTGTAAGTATCTCTTGTGGATTTTAACCTAACATGGAGTTGGGAAGGAATTTCATGGGAGTACGTGTATCGCACATCAAATATTACCTTAATTAAGGGAAGCCTGGGCTCAGGTTGTGTCACGCCCCGAACTCGAGAATTGGGGATTTATTGTGGGTTCCGAGGGATGACACACGTACCCGTGACAATTCATGCCATGATTAGACACGTACGAACTATCACAGGGGTGATCTCACAGGTACGTGTGAGGAAAATCCACAAACGCGTATTATTAATATAAGTCATTTAAGCGGAAACCTGGAGATTTCACCTGCATATATATCATAAGTATTCATAAACATTCATTTCAATTCAATGAATAGACAAGTCTGTTAATTAAATCCAACTACATGCATAGATATAGAAGTCCATGATAAAATACAAATATATCCAATGCTAAGATGACCCTAAGTCCAACTCAAAATGATCCCTGTTGCAATCTGTTGAGGAGAATCACGAAAAGATGTCTTCCTCGTTCAACTCATTTACATCCCGAGGTAACGCTGGGGTTCCCTCCGGGATCGCACTAAATGCCGGGTTGGCCTCGGGTTCTGCACCTGTAACACCATGGTAATTCTAGTTAACACGACGGTTAAGCAAAGATAAGGGTACATGAGTTTAACATGATAGCTCAATGGAATTAAAATGACATACTGATTAAAAGAGATTAATATCGACATTTAGGCATTGATGCATGTGAGTTAGCATGAATAGTGAATCATGAAATAAAGAATACATCATACCAAACTGGCAACCACATCCGCTATTTCCTCTCTAAAAGAAAGTAAACTGATCATTGGGAAACCACTAGCGGCCAGGCCAGGACCGACTAACTACCCACGAGAGCGTCGACTCACTCTCTTGATACTACTGCAGTAGACAACTGATAAAATACTCCCATGTGGTCTTGTCGAACCTCCTATGGGGTATAAGCCAAGTGGCGCCGACTCTAAACATGTTGGCAATAATCCGATATCCTTACTTATTATATACTAAACTGTTCATACTGATACGAGAAAGTAACTCAACCTGATTAAAGATATCAAACATAGGTTAACAACTAAGCAACTGATCATTATTAATGCAACTGATATAAATCCTTATGTGGAGGTCAAGGTTATTATTAATATGAATGCAATTAGATTATAGGGCTATCAAGAACAAATTGCTAGCCAATCTATACTAGATAATCTGCGTTTCCAAGGTCATTCAATACGGTGTATTCATAAGACGTTTGGTGCCCCAATATTACCATTCTCGATGTTACCTTATGTATATAAAGGACACTCCATCTCATGCCAACACCCATGACGTGACATTGAAAACTAACCGGAAAATCCTGAAGGAAAGAGTGACAGCTCAACACTCCTCTTTCTCCATGTTTAGTCACCATTGGGCTAGTTTGAGGTAACAAAGGAACCAATTCTATGGTCCTATAAGGTCTTTGGTTGAACCTACAGCCTATGGTAATGCGTAGGTGGATATCTCGATCTCTTTTTAAGGTTTAAGGGAGTAACCCATCATTAAGCTATCCCATAGATTATAGAAAGTCCATAGTCAAGCATAGAATGCATTTTGGAACACATTTCTATGAGTTACAGATCAGGCTTACCCGACCAATCGGGTGTTTGTCCAACCGGTCAGACCGCTTCCAGAAAAGTAATTCGACCAGTCGGGCTGAATGGCCTACCGGTCAGACTACCAGGAAGGTAATTCGACCGATCCGGCTTCAGGACCAACCGGCTGGCCCTGAAGCACTCTGTTACGGGAATGCTTAGTTTCTAATAGATTCCCTCTTCCAATACTCCAATACACCATTCCACCTACAATGAAATCACCCTACAAGCTTCCATTCCACGAGTGTGGGTTCCCTAAAGGACCATTATCCATTCATTCATCATTAATCATCACTAAAACACAATCAAATTCATGCATTTCCATTGAGCTATAAAAAGGGTAAAATCGCAATCTCATCAAGAATCAAAGAAGTAAGCCATACATGTAAAGAAAATGTATCATTATACTTGCCTTAAGCTTGGTGCTTCACACAAATTAATTTGCCGCTTGAATAGATGGAGAATAAGGCTCTCTAATGGAGAATCTAACACATGCGTGAGGGAAAACAAGAATAAGACACATGCACGCCAATAGATTGGCTCTCTTGACCTTCATTGCACTCAATAACTCAAAAGGAGGTGGGATTCCCTTACCTCTAGCTTCCTACAAGCAAGAAGATGGGGCTGCAAATCTGGAATGAGAACAAATAGGAGAAAAGCTTGGAGAAGACCAAGGAGGAAGAAGGAGAACTCCAACTTGTGGCATGCAACTCTTCAATCACCAAGAATGAGGCTGGATTCAGGAAGAAGATGATGAAAAAAATGGGGAAAATCGGTGCTACTACAGAGAATGGATGAAGAATAGGGGAAAAGGGTCGATGGTGGGTTTGGGATTTTTAAAGGAATGGAATTTTCTGAAATTTACAGATTAGCCCTCCTGTTTTGGTATATTTCAATTTGAAGTAGCTTGGCTCAAAATGGGCTAAGATGGGTTCAAACGAAATTGGGCCAAACATAAAATATGTCCCACAAGATAAAACTCACCCAATGCAACTAATATGATGCATAAATAATACAAAACCATGAAAATACAAAAATGCAAAGGTCTCGGACTACCAATAAGGTTTGAACCCGACCCAACTACCAATTCATGACCCAAACCTCTTGAGATTTGGGCTTAATTAGCCTAATTACCTATTAATTAAAGTAAAAACCAACTTAATTACTATAAATTACAATTATCTAGGGTTGGGACCTTACAGGTTATGACACAAAATTGCCCTAAGTCATGAGGAAAGGGAAAATACGAAAAGTATTTGTACATACTTGAAAGTATTTTTTGAGATGGCCGAAAAATTTTCAGGGACTAAGTACCCAACAGCAATTTGTATTTTCATGATGTTTGTAAGCTACACTTGCATTTGGTTGAATGGTGTAACAATTCAGAATCTTTTATCAAATATATGGCCATGAAAATGATTGTGAAGTTTAGAAAATATTGGAATGTAATTTCCACGGCATTGGCAATTGCTGTAATTTTTTTATCCTTGACTCATATTTAAAGTAATTGAATATTACTTTCTAAAGGTTTTCTGATCGCGCTTAAAAATGACGTGGAAATGTGTAATGGATTCAATGTCCAACATTCACGCACTTCAACAGTTAAGAAGAATGGGAATTAATTACAGTTCATCATCAATTTCCCTTTGTTTACATGGGTTCAAGTGCCCTGACCGCGGGAATGTAGGTTGTTTACATGCATTTTGAAAGTTTATAACCCCTCTCTCAAGTCTTAGATGTGATCTCAACTTGGAATTTTCAAGAAAAGTACATAAAATAACCACGAAAATGAAAAAAAGTAGAAAAAAGGGGAAAAGGGGGGGGGGGTGACCGTGACTGGCGGTCACTGCCCCAGGCCAGTGACCGTGGGTCACGGTCACTGGCAGATAGTGACCGTTTGGTCACTGTTTCACCTCCGGTTTCATCCTGTTCGCTATGGTTTTTTCTTGGAACTTCTTTCAAGTGTTGAAACTCCATTTTCGTGACTTTGGAGTGGTGGACAACCATCAAGAAGATCACATTTAACCATGGAATCAATCGAAACCTTTGTAACTTATCGTTCGTGCTTACGGACTGTGTTTTTGTTTCAAGTCCGAAATAGGCAAATATGAAGCCGGAGTTGTGTCAATTTGAACCTATCATTTTCAAGGAACAAAATGAGGCCTAGAGAGTCTTCTTTCACAACTCTTGCAATGGCTAGGAAGCCTTACGAATAAGAGAAACAGAGGTGACAATGTCATCCTCTCAAAAATTGTTGACATACGAACATATCATGAAATTTGGCCATTCCACTTCCTTCTCTTCTTCTAAATTTTCTTCCTCACCTTCAAAACCAAGAAAAGAAGGTGGGAATAGTCATGGAAGTGCTGCTGGAGTTTTGCTTCTTGTTGCTCTAAGTGCTTTCTTTCTTTGATTTCTTCTCTTTTCTTCCTTATGTGTGTTAGTGTCCTTTTTCTTCTTCAAAATTTGAACCTTTTATAGACTCCCAATCAGTTTTGTATAGTTTTGGGGAGTTAATAGCAGTTGTGGGGAGTTGGATTTCAAAGAGGAGTGGAGATAAACCACCTAAAGTCATGGGAAACATCTTTTGAAGGTCCGTGACTGCAGGCCCGGTCAGGGACGAGGCCATTTTCATCTGTTTTGGGCACAAACGAAGGCCGATTGCCACGAAACTTGGAGGGATGCTTCTTGACACTATTTTATGCATGTCATAAAAATTTCAGGCTGTTTTGAATTCGAGAAGCTGGCCAACTTTCTCATTAATTGGGCCTCGGTCACTCCCAAGGCCCATTTTTGGAACATTGTATTTGTGACTTGTTTTCAGCTGTTTGAGGCCCGAACGATGTCCAATCACCACGAAACTTGGTAGGATGCTTTTTCACACTATTTTGACGATTTCATAAAAGTTTCAGCTCATTTTGACCACCTCAAGTTGGTCAACTCCCTTCATGAACAGTCCTCGGTCACGGACAAGGCCCATATTCGGACTTTTGTGTATGTGACCCATTTTCATCTGTTTGGGGCCCGAACGAAGTCCAATTGCCACGAAACTTGGTAGGATGCTTCTTGACACTATTTTGACCATGTCATAAAAGTTTCAGCTCTGTTTGACTACCTGAACTTGGTCAACTCCTTTTGATTGTGGGTCTCAATCACTCCCAAGGCCCATTCTTGAACTTTTGCATATGTGGCTCATTTTCACCTGTTTAGCGCCCGAACGATGTCCAATCGCCACGAAACTTGGAAGAATGCTTCTTGACACTATTTTGAGTGTGCTACAGAAGTTTTAGCTCTGTTTGACCACCTTAACTTGGTCAACTCTCTAGTTGACTTTTTTATGATGGTGGGCCCTTGTTTCAACTGTTTGAAGCCCAAATGACCTCGGTTTGATTTGAAACTTAGAGCGACTGACATTAGAGGTATCTTGGAGTGTTCATCCAAATTTCATTGATTTTAGACCTCAGGAAGCAGGACCTCGGTAGGGAACCCCAAGTAGACATGCTTTAACTTTTTAGGTCAAATGATGTCCATTTGACCCGAAACTTTGCAGATTATCTCCTGAGCATGATTGAAGCTTTGTGTCCAGGCTTCATCAATTTTGGACCTTGGAAAGCAGGACCTCAGTCGGTGACCCCAAGAGACATGTTCTGTGCTTTTTCGGATCGAATGATACCGTTGTCTTGAAACTTTGCAGAGCTTCTCTTGGTCATAACTGGTTTAGTCTTCATGAGATGTCACTCTACACAGAGACTCACAGAGCATAGTATATTATCACTTCGACATGTAGGAATGCTGGGTCTCATAGTGATTCCCCAGGATCTGGCAAATAACCTCTGTAGCCTAAATTAAGCTGAAATGAGGTGTCTTCGCTGCAGTATTTGCAATTTTTTATGGGTCAACAAGTTTATGGTGATGAGTCCGATGTGAGGACTATGGATGTTATGTTTGCATTAAAAAGCCTTTACAATGAATATGTTCATGATGCAAGACTTGTATCCAATGTTGGGAGTGCCGTTGGTGGTGTTAGCGGTAGTTGTGGGACATGTTTATTAAGTGTTACTTCTCCATTTGCTTTTACAAGTAGCAAAAATTTGGATATTGACCTCAACATATTTCTGAAAGAAAATTCGTCCATTAAAAGAAAGTCGGATTTGGAAACATTTTTGGATGAAACATCGTGGCCTACCACGGATTATGAGGACTTTGATATATAAGGTTAGTGGAAAAATAATGCAGCTAAATACCATGACATTGCTCGAATGGCTCGTGATATTTTGGCCATTCCTATATCCACCGTTGCATCAGAATCAGCTTTTAGTATTGGTGGCAGAACAATTGATGATTACAGGAGTAATTACTTAATATGTTGTCCAGTTTGGTTGAGAAGTTCAAAAAAAGGTACCTATTTTGTACTTGTATATGTTTTTTTCTTCATTCAAATTTATAGACCTTTCTAATATTTAAGTTTAGCTTTCAGATATTCAATCTTACCACTACACAGTCACTAATGCAGCAAATATTGATGATAAAGAGACCTCAAATGTTATCTCAAATGATGTTATCTTGGAATAATTAGTGAGTCATCATCATCATCATCATCATCATCAAAAGCCTTATCCCAACTATGTTGGGGTTGGCTACATGAATTCTATTTCTCTGGAATAATTAGTGAGTCATACATTTATTTTTCAATTTGGTTTGAATGACTACTTTGCATAGGAATAGTATTAACTCATATATATTTTTTTTAGGTGAAGCGTGCAATGGATTGATAGAAATTAGATTTTTGAGGAATGAATTATGGGATGATGGTTTTTTGTTGCATTTTGACTATGTTTTATAAACTTTTTATTGTTGATAGTTGGACTTTAAAGGTGATGTTTGAACTTTAGATGGGATGATGGTTTTTTATTGCATTTTGACTTTGTTTTATAAACTTTTTATTGTTGATAGTTGGGCTCAAAGGTGATGTTTGAACTTTTGATGGTTTAGAGAACAAGAATTTTGATGTGATTTCTGAATTTTTCTATTAAGGGTGTCTGTTATTGATGGTTGAACTTTTTGAATGTCATTTTTGAATTCCAAATTTTTGTTGAAATTCCACTTTCTCTCTAATACCATTTCGCTTCTTCATATTTGTTCACATTATTGACTTTTCAATGTTTCCTTTTTTTTTTATTTTTTTGAAAAAGGGAATATATATTTAGATAACTAACATGTTACAAAAGGGCCCTTCCATAACGCATAAGGGCAGCATTACAGAGGAAAGCAGGACTTTTCAATTTTGTTCAAGCCTCATTTGTAAATAGTTTACGAAAAAAGATAAAGAGATTTATCAAGGGATTAAGGCCATCTCCATTGGGTCATGTCATTGCTTTTTAGAGGACGACAGCTTATAAAGATGACATGGAGAGAGCTTATTAGGCGAGGTACTAGAGCAGAGAGTTACTGCCAATGAACTGAAGAGGCACGTGTAGCCTTCTGGAAAATTTTAATAGCAATCTAAGAAGTTCAAGAGTAGCGATAGCAACAATGGTTCCAGGAAGCCGTCATGTGGCCATTATAGCTGGGGCCACGCAACTCAGGATTGTTAGAAAGCTCAAGGAGCCTATTTTAGATGTGGTTCTAAGGACCACATGGTGTCTAAATGTCTTAAGAGGAAGACAAAGGTTGGAGCCTATCAGCAACCACAGTGCTAGTAGCCTATCAAAGCAGCTTCACTAGCTCCACCTACACGACCAGCATTGCCTGCTCCTCCTAGACAGCAACAACACCACCCAGGCAGACAATGTCGGGGTCAGCTCAGGCAGGGTCAACAGAGGCGCCATTAGGTAGGGCGCACATATGCATTGATTCAGGAGCAAGCAAAGGCAATCAGCATTACCGTAGAAGGTAACATTCTTGTCTGTGATATTATTGCTAAAGTGCTCTTTGATCCCGAATTGATGCAATCCTTTGTTGCACTGCATTTTTCAGGTGGTTTTCAGGAGCAGCCAATAGAGCTACCCTTTGTGTTGTCCGTCACTACCCTTATTGGTGAGAGGGTAATTTGCGAGGACTTTTACCTTAGCTGTAGGATCCTAGTGGGCAAGTCACAATTGCTAGCATATTTGATCGTGTTAGCGAAGCACAACTTTAATGTGATCTTAGGCATGGAATGGTTGTCTTGGTACAGGGTTTGTATGGACTGTTTCCACAAGACATTCACATTTAAGGTGGATGAGGCTAGTACTAGCATCGTTTTCAAGGGCATGAGGAAGCGTGTGGAGACTCGGCTAGTTTTAACGTTGAGAGCAGAGCAGTTGATTTACAGGTGCTTGGAGGGTTATATTGCCTTCATCTTAGAGCTCAAGTAATCTCTGAAGCTTAAAGAGATGTCGGTGGCTTGCAAGTTCCTAGATGTTTTTCCAGATGAAGTTTCATGTTTGCCTCCAGTCAAAGAAGTGGACTTAACGATTAAGCTTGGACCTTTCACTCATATATGTATAAACAGTACTAGTTTTCATGTTTGAAAGCCTAGTTTGGTTTTTCCTTGTTTTTTTTTTTTATAGTTATGGGTCCCTTAATATCAATCTGAACCGTTTGATCTAATTATAAGAATAAACATGACAATGTTATCAAATTTTGATTGTTGATCAATTATGAATCTCAATGTATTTGTGAAAAAGGTAGCCTTTTAGATCCAATTTTTTGGAATTTGTCGGCCTAAAGATTAGGATCTAAATTTGGAATTTGTGGGCCTAAAGATCAGGATCTAAACCATTGATACTTTTTCTAAATCCAAGAATATTTATCGATCAAAATTTGAGTATTTAATTACTCGTTGATCTTGAGAAATTCATGAAAAATGTTTCACCTTAGGATTCTAAAATCTATATTTCAAAATGTGAATTGGTCTTGCCAAACAATCTAAAAATAAAATGCCTATTCTACACATATCTACTATCCATAAATCTATTTCAAATAGATGAGATTTGCCAAACAGGCCTAACTCTATTAACATATTTCTAACTTCAGCACTGCACTTAAGTGATGACCTATTTTATTATTATTAGTCCTTTTTTATTTTTATCTTAAAGTCTGAGGGTAGGGTGGAAAAGCTCGCAATTGAGGGATGAGCTAGGGCATGATTAAGTTGGTCCAAGGGAGCCCAACCGGGCCCTTTGTCTATGAATATATAAATAAATAATATTTATAATATGTTATATAGAAAATATAAGAGTTTTTACAAAAAATTTATAAAGAACTTCTCTAATTAGAAATTAATGATCTAAAGTTAATATTTTCTCGAACAATAAATTTTAATATTTCCCAAACAATAAAAACAATCTTATAATTTTTTTATGGATATCCCCATATATCATGATGTTGTCACTTATGTTTGATTTTATGTTTTATTTTGAATGACACATTTTAATTTTGATTTTACGTTTGTCCAACATTGACACATTCTTTAATGAAAAGGGAATTCAAGTTGTTATTCATCAAACTGATTTTTGCTAATGTAAACAGTTAAAGTTTGGGAGTTTAGATGGATGAGCATGAACATCATCATTGGGCTTGTTTCTTTATTAGAATTCCTCACGAATATTTGCTATGTTGGGGTTTTTTAGACATAATGTGACATATTGTCTCTTGACATTTGAAATGCTATATTTATTTAATTAGAATTCTAAATTTTAACCACCTAAAAGTTCTCATATGACCTTTTGGAGTTCCTAGAATTCTATGCTCTATGCATTTGGTTGGAGTTTTAAATACTTCATCAAGAGGATGGATTTGGAATTCCACCTTAAGGGGATCGGTTTTGGAGAATTTGGAATTCTTCTAAACATGAATCCTTAGATTTTTGGTAAAGAAATAGGGCCATTGAGTGGGATTGAGTTTCAACAACTAGCCACTGATTGATGGCAATTTCTTTCTATTTCCTTGCTTTCATGATTCTTGTTATTTCTTTCAAATGGACCCTACATCTAAAGTTAAAATTTGTGATATGCATCCAATCATGTTCGATAGTCAAAGTTTAATTACTTTGTTATAAAAACCCAATTGTGTCAAAAAATTACAAATTAAGATTAATCCTAATTCAATAGTAGTCTAATGTTTATTTGAACCATACATAACAAATTATTTATTTAGAAAATGTCTAATCCCTATTTGAACAAATTGAATAAGATGAGACTTGTCAAACATGTTATGATGGTCCATATTATTGTTTTGTAAAAAAAATAGCACATAAACTAATAAAAAAACTGTAATTGGCAAAACTAAAACTACGACCATCTTACTAGTAGCCTCACGCCAAACAAAATCGGCCACATTACTTAGGCTATGTAACTACTACAAGTGTGCTAAAGGTATTTACTAGCATCATAAATATCCTAATAGCAAATCATAATACTATAAAATTAATTTATTTCATTTAATTATAGATAATATTTTATGAAATGACAAGGTAACATATTTTGTGCGGTGCAAAATAATTTCACTTTTGCATTGCATCTTGACTAAGGCATCATCATAAGATAAATTATATATATTAAAGCTGCAAGAATAAAGGCTTCTGAAGGGTGCCACATAAGCACCTCTAATTTTTCTTTTTCCCTAGAGTGCCACGTTAACTTTTAAAAATTGACAGGTGGCATCAATAAATGGTTTTTCTAAAACCTCTCCCCACTATTTCTACATCATCCCCTATAATTTCTCCCTCTACACTCCTCTGTCTCATCTGTTCCATTTATTCCACAAAAATCTCGGTCATATTTCATTTATTTTTGTAAAATGTCTCCTCCACTAAAGTTTCTTTCTCCCTACTAAATTATCTCATTCAATTTTTTATTCCACTCTAAATTCGGTTTCATAATTGGTTAAGCACGGGCTTGACATGCCAGCCCTAGCAACAAAGCCTCATGTTAAGCCCTGGGCAAAAATTGAAAATTTAAGAATTGTAATTATAATTAAAAAAATATTTATAAAGAGAAATGAAAGGAATTAAATTAGTATGGATTATGAAATCCATTAAAATAATAACTTTAATTTTTAAAAGAAAAATACAAAAAGCAAAAATAAGAAACCATATGTTATTGAATTTAGAAAAACCCAAATAACCAATAAAAATAAGATCTTGCTATCCTTGGAAACAAAAAAAAAACAATGTATGAAAAAACCCTAATGAAATCCACAAAATGTGATTATAATCCTTTTGAAAAAAAAAAATACACAAATGATCAATTTGATCATGTCACATAATACTGAAAATTATTTATATAAAAAATGAATTTAGAAAAATAAAGTCATTTCAGTGGGCACAATATGTTGATAGGATAAAAAATAAAGTCCTTTGTTCTATTATTAGGCTTGTGCTAAGTTCAGGCCAACAAAACAAAAGTATAAAAAATATATATATGTATATATATAACTTAGGAATATAAAAAATTGAAAATTATGATAATTAAAATTTTATTAAAATAATATTGAAATGACAATATTTATAATATTCATAAGTGTGCAGGGTTGCATGAGTTTGAATCTACTAAAGTATATAATTTGATATTCTATTACTTCAGTTTAGCAATAACTAATTTAATATTTTTTATTCTTTTTTTACATGTATTTTTTTTTCAAATAGATGTTGTCAATTTTTCCATCACAATTGCCCTTTTTTTTTTTTCATGAGTTTGCTCATCATCTTGTACAGTTCCTATCATAATATAAGTAGCCCACATTCTCTGTTTGAGTTAGAAATTTAAAGGAGATGATATATATTTGGATTTGTTGATCCATTCGTCATGGGATCTTAATGTTCACATTTTTTTAAAAAAATTAATGATTGGTCTTTTTTCTTGATATTAACACTCATACTTGGCCTTGAAATTAGCATCACGATAAAATGATAGGCAATGTTATAATTTTTATAAGTCGGTGCTTGGGTTGCTAGTTATTATATATAATAATGTACAGTAAATGTATTTAAAAAATCATATATTTCGGCCGTAGCCCGACCCTAGCTCTTGTTAAGGAGCGCGAGGGACTTGATATTATAGGTCTGCCATTAGCTCTAAAGGGTTTTGTCTCCACCTTTACGCAGCGTCGTCTGGTCCTTTGGCAGCCCTTGCCCCGCTCCCTATTGCTATTTATTTTGCCAAATAGAAGGGGTGCCCCGACAATCCCTCTAAGAAAAGGAATCAGTGAAGAAACGGATAGAGAGGAAGGGAGGAGCGGTGGCCGTCGTCATCGGTGCGCTTTTGTATCTCCGTATCTTTCTATCTCACTGGGCATATCTCCGAATTTTTTTGCTGTTGAAGTTTTTGCTTTCTTAATCATTCTCTTATTGGATCTGTTATGTTGATTTTCTAGGGTTTCTGAATTGTTTGCATTTGGATTAGGAGGTTGAGGCAGAAGAAGAAGAAGAAGAAAAAGAATGTCTTCTACCAGCGCTGCACGAAAACGGGCTTCCTCCATTCCAGATCGAGATCCAGGGGAGATTGTGGGTCGATTCATTTTCGAGAAGCACGTGTTGATTTATGCACTTGTAATGCTGGTTTTGCTCATTTGCAAATTGACTGGGAAACTTGGCCACATCCCAGAGCAATTTATAACGGAGCAGGTGAAGAATGAGACTGAAAGTTTAAGGGAGTTGATGATGATAAAATCTGCATTCTTTGAGCTGAAGAGTCTGGAAGATAGGCTCAACAACTATATTTTGGACAAGTTTTTGGCTCAACTTAAGGACACCAGGTCCAGTTTCTTTGATGCTGAAAAGGAGGATGTTATTGTTGACAAGGATGATGCTGATGGGCTTGGAGGGATGGATTATGGGTTGGATTCTGGTGATGCAAGAGTTGTTACTCACTCAGAGACTTTATATATGGAGACTAGAACTCAAAATAAGGTCCATCTCCTGGCACAGAAGATGTTGGAGCCAAGTTTTGGAGAGCCTGGTGAGTGTTTTGCCTTGAAAGGAAGCAGAGGGTTTGTGGAGATTGGGCTGAGGACAGCTATCATTCCAGAGGCTGTTTCTTTGGAACCTATTCCAGAGGTTATCTTCTTTTTCTTTCAAGTTAGCGTTTACTTGCCATGTACTATTTTGCCTCTGATGTCAATTCTTTCTTTTGTTGATTCTTGGATTGTTGTCTTTATGAAACTGTTTTATTTGCCTCTAAGAAAGCTGATGTCATTGTTTTTGGTTTTTTGTTTTATCATACAACACTCTCATGTTTTGCTTATTCGTCATAGTTCTTTTATAATTCTTTTGAAGCCATTGATAGTCTTCTTCTAATGTACTCATTCCCATTTCTACAATTCCTTAGTTCTATAAACTTGCCCCTTTAGTTGTAGTGACACTCAGTGATTGCATAAAAATCCACTAGCTACTCCACTAGCTCATATTTCTTTTAGATATTTATTTTCTTCATGTTCTTATTTATTTTGTAATGATGTTTTGGGATTAGATTTGGACCATCTATTTTTAGGGCTTTGTTTTGTCTTGTATAAACTCCATCATTCTCTTGGAGAGAGGGTTAATGAATGGATGAATAAATGAACTTCTTCTTCCAAAAGGCTTCCTTGAGATCTCTCTTGTAGGTTCTTCTTTTTGCCCACAAAGGGGAGTTTGGTGCGAAAGCAAGGTAACTCATCACTTTCGTCTCTACGTAATCTTCCCCATCGTCTCTTGTTAAGCCCATCTCAGATTTCCATGCCCAATGGAGATTTAGGTCTAGATCTCCAGATATTCTTCCCTTCTAGTTATTTCCATTACCCATCTTAAATTTTCATACCGAAGTGGAAATATAGATCTAGATCTGTACAACCAATGTAAACCTAATCTAACCCCTTTCAGCAGCCCTAATTCCAATCTATTTTATCAAACCTTTTTAAATGCCCTAACCAGACCTTCCTTCAAATCCTTAAGGATCATGGATATCTACTTGAGTTGATAGATCCCTAGACAAAATTGGAGGTTCCCATTCTGCAACCGATCCATCCCTCAAATTCCTTGAGGGCCCAATTGTAGGGTTGTCACAAGGCTTGGATTATCCCATAATTAATGGATTTAATTCGCATGGAATGGTGTGATTGGCTTACAATTTATAAATTCATTAGAATTGTTGATTTCTTCCACTAGTCCCAAATTGCACCCTTTAGGTTAGTTTCTCATCCCACATCAACTTGGTATTAGAGCTTAGGGTCGTCTAGGGATTGCATCTCATGCATTACATTAGTCGTTGTATGTCCACTAGGAGTGGTAAGGAACATCAGCCTCTAGTTTTCAGGATGGCAGGCACTTCTCAAGCCAAAATAGGCCCTAACCAACCCAGTACATCCTTAGAACAATTGCAAACAATCATGGAGTAGTTGGTAATGCAAGTCAATGCCCTACTGGCGTAGCCTCAAATCTCTGATCGAAGTGTAAATCATTATCCTAAAGGATTGATTGGATCAAATCCAAGGATGGATTCAGCCACTAAAGCACCCTTACAAGAGGAGAAACACCATAACTGATAAATGTCCACGAAAATTTTAATTGATTGAAGTAATGATGCAATCTAGGCCTCACAAGCAGCCCCTCTTCAAATTATATTAGGATTATATTATTTTTATTAGTAGATTTCTAATTAAATTGTTATTAGGGAAGTTTCTATTAATAGCGTATGTGTTTTGGGTGTCAGGATTTCTATTAATTTTGTTATCAGAGCTTTAATCGGGAAAGGATGCGATGGGGTTTTGGGTGTCGGGATTTGGGCAAATCGGTTCTTGAGTTGTCTGAGGGTGATGTTGGCAAGGGTTGGGTTTGGCAGTATTCGATTGGGTGACAATGATTGGATCTGGGGACGTTGGGGTTTAGAGATGTTGGGGCTTTTGGCGAATTTGGGGTTCTGAAGATGCATATTTGAGGCCTGTGGTGATGATCGGCCTTTATGGGTTGATTTTTGGCAACGACAATGAATGCCGGCAAATATCCGAGGGCGTGGAGGTTGCTGAAACTTGAACCCAAGATGGATCGCTCTTCGGCTCGGATACCAAATAATGCAGAACGAAATGGAGACGTGGGGCGGGCAAGATAAAAGATGGAGATACAGGGAAAAATTGGGCTCTCACCAAACTCCAGTTACAGGAGGCCTTGGAGATTCTGAGGAGAGCCTGAAGAAACTTGAGGAAGATCCCAAAATTTTTTCCTTAATCATCACTCAATAATTAAGCGAAATAGGCTTCACAATGCTTAAATAGAAAAAAGAAATAACTTAGGACTAATCTAGACCATCCAATTAAGTTGATGGTCACGATTAAAACATCTTATTAAAACAACTTAAAGCAAATAAAACCCTAAATAAACTAGGATAGGTGGGCTGGGCCCAAAGATGGGTCGACCCATTGGGGACCATTGGTTTGTCCTGCATCAACTTGCTTGTCTAATCCAAATTTTTTGCATGTTAAGTACTTCGAGACCTACTCAATAGATCTAGTTGAAGATTAATTTTTGCGTGATGCTTGACAATAGATTATGTACTTCCTATTTGTCATATAGATCATATCTCTGTTCTAGATCCTTAGTCATCCCAAAATAAGTTGAAAGGTATCCCTTGAACCATGTTGCACCTATCTCCCCCTTATTTTTATTATAGTCAATAGGAAGGGTGTGCAATATTGGTGTGAACACTTGCCTTTCTTCCTTCGAAGCAAGAAACATAGGGTGCTTAGATGCTCATGTTTCCTTAATTTCAACTTATTTGTCATCCCATCATAAACAATACTTTTCTTATGTTGCCCATTAATAAAAATGGTAGACCCAAACCCAAGAACAAATCTACCGTTCAGATCTAAGTACAATTCAGGGTGAGTTGACTTTGTTGGGTATCCACATTTCATGAAAACCTAAAAAACAAAGCTCTATGTTCGTTTTTATCAGTGAATATATTCAACTTTCCCTATCCTCTTTTCTGGATCATAGAAAGAATTCATTTTTTCTCTCCAAACTGTTTGTTTTGAAATGAGATGGCTAAGGGTTTATGGATTTTGACTTTTTGTTTATGTACTGTATGCATACATTATTTACTTCATGCATAGTATATGACTAAACACAAATTTTTATGTGCAAGTACCAGAGTGGTACTTGGGTACTCTTGGCCTTGGCCTGGCCTTATTTCCAGGAGGGCTTGGAAAAAGCACTCCCAATCCAACAATAACTTGAGTGAATTGGATTTCTTTTTCATTTTTTTTTTTTTAGAGATCAGGCCAGGTAGGCTCTGGCTTGGCTTGACTCAAGTGACAAGTGTTTTATCCATTTCAACACCATGGAGTTCCATCTTTGCTTGAGTGAGCTCTTTTTCAACTACTAACAATTTCCGTAGTATATGAGTAAACACAATTTTTTGTGTGTTCAAGTACCTGGGTTATACTTGGGTACTTAAGGCCCAAGTCTAGCCTTATTTCTAGGATGGCTTGGAATAGTGAAGCACGTATCCAGGACACTTTGAACATCTCCAAGGAGACCATAAACGATGACGTACCTAAAACGGAAAAACAGAAATTATACTAATCAACTCTGAATATTCTATGTGTACAATGTCATATAAATAAGAAAGAGAACTTAAAACCTAAGAAACCTAATTAAACTAGGAAACTAAATAATATAGGAAATTGAATCCTAATTACAACCCATTAAATAAAATAAAAATCAATGACATATGATTATTAAATAAAAAAAGCATAAATCTACTTTGGCCCTACATGTGTGGCCATTGAGGGCTATTTGCATCAAAAAGGTAGGCCCAATCATATAAAGAACCAGAGTGCATTGGGTACTTTTTTTGAGTGAAAATTAGCGAAAAGTCCCTCCCATGACACAAATCAAAGGCGCAATCCACAAACATTACCTCTAAGGCTTGTAGTCTCTGCCGCCTAGACTTATTGCAGGTCCCTAATTGACCGACTCATCTTTTTTCACGAATGATTTGCCAGCAACTACTTTTTTTTTTTTATTTCCAGGACTTTGAAATTCCATAACTTTTGTTCACGATATCAATTTTAAAAAAAATAGTATATTTGGAACCTATTCATCAAGACCTTTCAAGCAACACCCATGTTGCATATGAAATTCAAAAAAAAAATTGTCAAAAATAAACTGAATTTTACCTCAAAACAAAACGAAACAGTTTTTGGTAAAAAGTTTAAAAGGGGTAGACCAATCTAATCATCTTATTTTTTATTTAAATTTGGGGAATTTAAAGTTTAGAATGTAGTCTTTCATATCCTAGAATTTCCGGTCAAAACAATTTCGAGAAGTTGGTTGACCAAGTTAAACATGCTGAATGTGACCTCAAAGCAAAACTAAATAATTTTTGGCAAAAAGTTTGAAATGGGTAGACCACTCTAATCATCTTATTTTCAATGAAATTTGGAGAATTTAAATTTTAGCATGTAGTCTTTTATATCCCAAAATTTCAAGTCAAAACAATTTCCGAGAGTGGGTGAACCTGAGGCTTAAATATGGGCCGTCAGTCTAATTGTGCGCAGAAATTCTACACAGAAATTCATATAAATTATATTACAAACTCAGATAAATTCTGATCAAACTCATATAAATTCAATTCAAGCTCAAATAAATTCTGATCAAACTCATGTAAGTTCATATAGGGAGGGTGTTTTGGACTTTTGAAATGCTTAAATTTGAAAAAGGACCTCTGCTTCTATGACAAAAGATCATGGACCTCTCGCCATATAGTGAAATGCTGAGGGACCTGTCACTGAATGCCTCTTTTTTTAAAGGTTAGGCTGGCTAGCCGAAATTGTATCGCTTGTTTGATTAATGATTCGGAAGTCTCCTATTGTGGGCTTTATGGGCTTGGCCTCTGTAGAATTTCTCGTGCTTGGCTAAACGAGCTTTATTATGAATTTAGTCTATTTTGGGGCAGCCCCTCTTGGGCTGGATTAGTTAGCGACATAGATGAGGCTGGACTTTCCAAGGACTTGAATTACTATGGTGGCAAAGATGGGATGTACGTTCCTAAGTTGGAACTCCCATTCCAACTACACCTACTTTCTCTTCTAAATCTTATCTTAAAATTAGAAAGTTACTAAACAATACCAATCAAATCGAACTTGTAAGAAAACTGTTACTTGTCTCAAAAATCCTAGTTAAATGGCTATCATGATGGACGTCTGACAGGGCCCAATGGGCTGGCATCCATCAAGCTTATTCACTGTTTCTCTTGCTACAGTATTCATTAACGTATTGAAAGGACCCATTGATCTGCAAATTCATGGAAACCAACGTGAGCAGTCAACACATGAGGCTCCTCGATGTAGTTTTTCACCAATTCGTTCTTCCTTGCCATAAAAAAAATTTTAAAAAAAATCCATCAATTTGTTCCCTTGCCCCAAGTTGTGATTCATTTGGTATATGTCTTGGGTATGTTGTACATCAGGGAGATTCATTTGACACCAATTTCATCTTAATTTTCCAAAGAATAAATCTTTTCCTTACATATTACATTGGTGTCGATGACCAGCCTGCTTGTTCTCTTACACAATGCCAATGCATATCTGAATATATCAGTGGTCACTGCCTTCACCTTTTGTTTCACACTACCCTTGGAAGAAATATAAAAATTCTCAAAAGAAAATTGTAGAAATGGAGTCATTCATTGTGATGTTTTTCTCCTTTTTAAATATATTTCATTAGTAAGAAAATTCATGAGGCTGATTATAAGCCGAAATCTATAATTAATGTCCCATATGATCTCAAGATATTATACTGGGTGTTTGAATGAACACCACCCCAAAGGATGGGACAAAGTAGTTTGTATAACTAGTGCAGATCACCTTTAGTTGATGCTGAAGGACCAAACAACATCAATTTTCCAATTAAAAAATTGATAATGTTCTTGTTTCAGTTTTAGTAAGGCTGTTCGCAATTTCTAAGGTTGATGGGACAATGACACATTTGGAAGATTAATGACTTTGTTCAAATGAATATTGATTTCAATATGGTGTGCCTTCCATGTGAGACCGGTTTGGATGGAACTCTTATTGAACCCACATATCGGCATTAATAAGAGTAGGTGAGTATCATTGAAAACGTAGTGTTCAGGTATAGTCCATGCAGCCATACAATTTATGTGTGTTTGTGCAGACAACATAGCACGATACTTTGCTTATGTGGAGGATTTGTATTTTAACATTGATAAGCATTGTTACACCATTCTCTATTAGCTTAATCTTTTAGAGTTAGTGTCTGTCAACGTGGTATCAAAGAGGGAGGTCGAGTGTTCAAATCCCAGAGACCATTGTGCCTTGTATTCTCCCACGAAGGGTTTGATTTCCATGCGGAGCCCCTATATTCTCCCAGGAAGGGTGTAATTCCCATGAAGGAGCCTGCCTTAATCTTTTAGAGTAAGTGGTTGTCAACTATTTGGATACTTTATAATGACCCAGGCCCACTATCCACATGATATTGTCTCCAAACCCCGATCTTGTCTATAGTTTCAAAAGGCGTCGTGTGTACCTAAGGTCATGCCACACTCATATACCCAAGCACGCTCCTCCCTAAGTGGGAGGGGTTGCATCATATGTTGGGTTAGACATATAAGCTCAGAGTAAGGACTTGGATATTTCTGATGCAGGATTTGGACAAAATCTCACGGTACTAACCGAAGCACTCTACCTTTACCCCCATGGATTCTCGTTTATTGGCTTACAATATCACTTGGTCTTGCCTCAAGGGATTACCCAGGCGTGGATTAGGGTCTCACATACTTGATCTTGTTTCTTGCCTTCTAAGAAATGAACAACTTTTAAGAAACATGCATGGTGCTGTTGTTGGCTGTCTAGCATCAGAGCATCCAGACCAGTCTACGTTAGCATATGCAGACAACATAAGTAGACATCCAGTCGAAAAGAAGAGACTCCAGTTGGAAGTTCCTTTGAGATAACAGAAAATGCCGTGGACAGCTACTAGGAAGATGTCTAGGATCATTCATAAATATGCACATGACTTTATTCATCTTGACCATGCATCTTTCTGAAATGAAGTAGATGCCACTCTAGGTAATGTGGAAAGAGTCTACCTAGCATAATGTTTAAGAATGTCTGAATTGGTGTATGAAATTGTTGATTACCAATGAGGAAATTATCCATTTGGGAGTCCTATTCAAGAAAATTATGTCCCTTGGAATATAGAACATAGGTTTACAGAACTGTCTTGAGCTTCCCTTACCAGTTGTCCAAAATTTCATGAAATTACACTGCGATATCTAACCCTTACTGAAACTTTACCATGAGTTTTTCGGCCCATAAAAGCTAGTTGAATGGGATCCCTATTACCTACCCCCAGTCTGGATACTTGTCTCCAAGATCTATAAAGACAAGCAACTGTAAGAAGTCATTTTTAAGTCATTTTAGAGAATCAAGGACCACGGTCCATTATCTGAGGTGCTTCCAACAAAGATTCTGGTATATCCAAGCCCCAAGACACATGAGCAAAGATCAGTGTTATGTATGACAATTTTGTAAATAAATGTTGTAAAGAGGAGGTGTTCAATTATTGCGATGGAATGGATCATGTCATCACGGACTGTAGAGAATGATCTCAGAATTGTGATTCACAGAGATATCATGAGAAGAAAAAGAAAATTGTTGGAATGGAGTTGCCTCATTCTATGGTCTGGATTCCTCTATAAATATATTTCATTACTATGAAGTCCCACTGGCCACTGGTTATTACAGAAAAAAAAAACTCTAATCTAATGTTAAATCCAAATTGTCTAATTACAATCATAAATAACCTACAAGATATAACAGTTAACAAAAATTTCAGGATATTGTAAAGAACCTCCTACATGGCAACACCAAAGTATGAGTTTCTTTGCCATATGAATGCTGGAATAACTTATGTACTCTATAAGGCTGTTGGACAGAGGGCATGTTATTCCTTAGTGGATACCCTGCCTAGATTGATTATTTTCATCCAAAATTCTGAGCAATAAAAGCTTCTCTATTTTCTCTAAAAATCGGCAATCTCTGTGGATTGGCTATCATGTTTCTGTAAGATCTGAATATCTTTCCCATGGTGGTTTCTTATGCCTGCATATCCATGAATCTCAATTGTTGTATTATCTGTCTGGTCAATGAGTATGCTTTCTGTCACAGGAGAATTTTACTTGCTAGATTCAAGCCCATGTAGAAGTGGGTTGCTTCTAACTCACCCTTGTTTATAAATATGACTCACAAAAGCGACCCTAGATATATGTTTACTTCTGAAGTGATGATGCCATTTGGTATCATGTACCAAGAGTCTGACTGGTTTACACTGATTGATTGATACTTTTGGTTTGGAAATTGGCTCTGCTTCTCTCTTTTCCCCCTTCTTTTACTCTAGAAATGAACTTGGATTATGTTTATGTCTTGGGCTACCCCAAAACTTGGGATTGAATGTTGGCAAAATGTATGTTATTTATTCTTATGAACATTTGGTGTGGCTTGAAAATTTGTAATTAAACATTTTTAAAAATGGAGATTGGACACTATATAAAATAGTGGCTTCTTATCAAAATATTCTTTAAAAAAGGATAAATAACCATCAGTATACTTCAGTAGCTTTCTTTTATTCTTCTTTTGAACAATCAAAGGTTGAAAGTTGTGTATAAAGATCTGCTGCCTCGCTCTCTTTTACCCCTTTCTTTTGGATTATCTTGAACTACAGATCGTGTATATCCTGTTAGAGGCTTATTTCTGTCATTATGGAACACTTGGCTGTCTTTGCTTCTCCAGTCATGTAGTTGTAAAAAGTCTTTCCTGATTTCTGGATTCCTATCCTTAAACGGTTAACCATTAGGAAAGACTATACTATGCTCCTAGTCTACTAAAATGGAAAGGAGTTGAAGTCTGCTTGTGGTATCTTAACTCATAGAAGCAATTCGTGAGTTCTTCTCCAGTTTGTGTTAATTTTAAAAATGTGGTTAATCTCTAATTCATTCTTTGACCTCTTTGCATGTATGTGTAGAGTGTGCATTCTGATGGATCAAACGCTCCAAGAAACTGCTGGCTTTCTGCATGGTATAAGGCAGATGACGATGTTGCTTCTGATCGGGTGGAAAAAAGCTATTTTCTGGCAGATTGCAATGCCCAGACGTTCAAAGTTGCTTCCACTCAGGTGGTTAACATGATCAGGCTTGAATTTCAGTCAAATCATGGCAGTCCGTCGTACACGTGCATTTATCGATTGAGGGTCATTGGTCGTCAACCTATTTCGTTTTAGACCCTGTTTGGATGTGACTTCAAGCTAAAAAGATTTTTTGACTGATTTTGGATTTCAATTTTGAAACCTCAGTGTACAGTCATTGCATATCTACTCATCTGATATAGCCAAAGAAAGTCATTTTTACCTGCTTAGCTCTAAAAATCAGAATTTTAAGTTGTTTGGGTATTTGTAACGCTCATCCAATATAGCAAAAAATGTTACTTTTACCTCCCTAAACTTTAAAACTCCATCTGGGCACATAAATTGTAGATGGTTAGAACCTAAACTGAATTGACAGTCACGGTTAGAGAAAAATAGTGATTCTTCACATGGGTATTCTCTGCACTCAGGTTTCTCATCTTATGGACTTACTGAATTTAATAAGGTGGACTTGTTGGATGTGTCAAACTTTATACAAAATATTTATATCCCCAAGACGTGAGCTTTTTAACATATACTTTCAGTAAAAATATCTATTGTCTAGCCTTTCTCTTTATGCCCACATGTCAAGGTTCGGTTGGTGGTAATTCAATGTGAATATGCGAGGTCAGAAATTCCAGAGAACAAACAATTGTTATCACATTATAATTTTGGGCTCCTTTGAATGGTGAGAATTCAGAAAATTAGCCTCATGAAATGTCATATTTGGCCTAAAGAATTCCCCAAGTTTTAGCTTTCAAAATGCTACATTGCAGTTTAGCATTTGTGAAATCCGGTGGAGCAACATTTGGAGTATTCATAAAAGTGCCATCGTGGGTGCTTGGAATTCTTGCACAGATGCCTTTTACTGTCCTCTAACATTCAAAACCAAAACATGTCCAAGTGAAATAGGAAAGAATGGCCAACAGCGTCAGAATATTCATGCATGGCTACCTATGACAATCAAAAGGAACAGCAGTGAGCCACAAAAAAGAATGCTTTATTACTCTCTCTCACTCTTCTATCTCCCTCCATCAGCAAGTAAAGCCTCCTCTTTCCCTCAACTTCCTTTCTTCTAAAGGAGACAGTAGAGAATAACAAAAGCCCATGGCAGTAAATCACAGTTTTAAAATGCCTTTTATCTGGCAAGGTCACCATAGCAGTTTGGCATGTTCATGGGTGATCAGTTTCATGGACTATCTCATACAACAATGGCTACATGACCAAAACACATCATGGCTCTTTACTTATTTTGAATGTTTAGAATATTCGAGATTCAGACTAAAGGAAGCTCACACACTAGTCAGTTGAGTCTGAACTTAGAAAATTCAAAGTCTTTAATTGGACCACCAAATCTCAATTAACCAGTTTAAAATCTGGGCTACTACTTTAAACCTACGCTCCTTGGCCTAATTTTATTTATTTATTTATTTATTTTAAATAATCATCATTATCATCATATCCTTTTCTATAAAATTCACCTTTGTGTGTTTCACACCTTTTTTTATCTAATATATATATGAATTTCAGGTGTTTCAATTTGGAAATTGAGGCTTAATTTGAAGCAATTGCTCTCTCAATTTCAATTTAACTCTCGAATTGGGTTTTGAATTTCTATTTTAACTTATCGTTTAAAAAAAAAAGATAAGTCTCATTGCAACTAGAACTCATCCAAACTCATTACGACATATCTACCCCATCAACAACCCTTACATCATCTACATCTTTCAAATTTCTCTCTCTCATTCCAGAAATCCTTCATGGGCCCCACATAAAAAATGGTTTGAATTACAAACATGAGTCCTATGGGGATTAAAGAAAATAAAAGGGGTTGATGGGGTTTGATGCCATGACAAAGCATGTGTTTGCAACTGTTATACTTGAATTTACAAGTCTCTGGGATTTTAATTTGGGGTTAACGACTTTTAAAATTGAAAATACTTTGATTTTGGGGTTAGAGATTTCTGATTTTTTTTTAACCATGGATCCCAAATTTGGTATTGGTGATTTCTGATTGAAAATAGGGTATTTTCAATTCTATCTAGGAATTTCAATTTAGGGTTAGGACCTTCTAGAATTGGGAGAAGTTTGCTTTTCGGGTTAGAGATTTTTGGAACTCAGATTAGGGATTATAAAACTAGGATTAGTAATTTCTAAGATTAGGAATAGGGTTTTCAATTGGCAATGTTCAGTTTATTTTTAAAGATGATGCAATTTAACACATTTTTTAATCTCTTTTCTATCTAAAAATTAATGGAAAGTCGAAAATATGTGAGTGTTTAAATTTTTATTATTAATTTTAATTTTAAGCTTTTTTTATAAGAATGATAAATTTAAGACATTTTTAACTTTATTTTCTATGTAAAAATAAATACAAACTCTATATTGTGATTTTTACATATAATGACAACATTCTCCCTATCGTTGACTATATGTAAGCATGTAGAATTTTTTTTTTAAGAAATAATATTTTGTCTTAGATATCAGATAGTCCACACATATCAAATAATTATTTTTATATCTTATTAAAAAACAAAATGATATTTTTATATAGATTCTATTGATCGTGCTAAACATGGGCTTCTTGATTGATCTATATAGGGGTGCTCATGGACCAAGTCAACTCGAGCCCAACTGGAGACCAACTTGCTCTTAGACAGGCTTTAGTCTTAGGTTTTGGTACACGGGCCAAACTTGAGCCTAAGATTCATGTAGGCTTAAGATACCAACCGAACTTGGATTCAGTGGCAGAGAGCTTGAAGCCTGGCCCAACCCAGATGCATTACTTAACAAAAAAAAATGTCTTTATTAATGGGGATGAAAACTCAAACACATGCACTTTCTCACACACACAACCGTCCCAGCCAATTACAAGATACCAACGAGGCTCGGGCTTTATCCTTTTCAGGCAAGAGCCAAACGTTATGCCTATAAAAACGTCTACTATCATTCATTTATTCAATTCAAGTAGTTCAATAAATCTTTAATAAAAAAATTTAGAACATCACATATTAGGGATGATATCATTTATTATTTATTGTGTAGGTATATTTGAAGTATTTGGTATTTGTTGTATTAGATGATTGTGTAGTTTCAAGTATAATCTTTAGTTTTTTTTCTATTTCTTAATTAAATTCGTTTTTATTTAATTTATGGTCTTGATTATTTTAATATTTTTTTAAAAATGATAATATAGAAAAATGCGACTGTGCTTAGCAGGGGCTATGATGCTAGTGCAATTTAAAAGCCATGCTTTCTCAAATCTTCTGAATTAGCATTTAGATTCCATATTGATTTGTCATCTTTGGAGGTGGATCACAAGCAAGATAACACACTCTAAATAAATAAATAAATAAATAGGAGCTTTGATCCTTTGAGAACTGTCCTCACCCATATCTTGTGAGAACATGTTACAGGGCCATTTGTGGGTTCTATTTGGGAATGGAATTACGGGGATGGAAAGATCTATGGGAGACCATCTTAGATATCAAAGTTGGCCATAATCACATGCCCCTAACCTCTTCATCCGTAGCTTACAAATTCAATTAATTCGGATTAGTGCACACTCGATCTAACAGTCGTATAAATTTGGATCTTATCAAAACTCAAGGCGTGTAACCATTGGAAACGTTCCTGCGTATTGCAAGATTTAAATTGGGTGATAAATGAGCTTTACCTAGACTACTCCTAAAAAAATGATGAGAACTAATTCTCATATAATTATTTTCCAATAAATAGAGAGAGAGAGAGTTTGGAGTTGGTGCACTTTAGGATAAGGATTAACAATTTTAATTTGAGTCAATTTGATATAGGGTTTCTTTTTGTTATATATATATAATATATATATAATATATAGAAGGATATAGGGTTTTGTTTAGCCTTCATTCTCCGTTTTTACTCCTCCCCTCTCCTCACGTGTTGCAGTCGCTTGTGAATTAATTAATTGTTTGCATTTGGATTAGGAGGTTGAGGCGGCAGAAGAAGAAGGAGAATGTCTTCTACCAGGGCTGCACGAAAACGGGCTTCCTCCAGACCTCAGCCTCTTGACGCTGAGGTGGTTGTTCCAGATCCAGATCTTAAAGAGATTGCCGGGGAGATTTGGTCTCTATTCGTTGACGAGAAGTACATGTGGGTTTATGCACTTATGACTCTGGTGATGGTCATAGGCAAATTGACTGGCAAGCTTGACCACAACCCAGAGCAATTTATAAAGGAGCAGGTTAAGAATGAAGCGGAAAGTTTAAGAGAGTTGTTGATGATGAAATCTGCTTTCTTTGAGCAAGAGCTGAAGAGGCTGGGAGATAAGCTGAATCTGTTGGTGGACGACAAGTCTTCTGCTCAACTTAAGGACGCCAGGCCCACTTTATTCTCAAAGAATAAGAATGATGCTGAAAAGGAGGATGTTATTGTTGACAAGGATGCTGCAAGGATAGATTATGGGCTGCCTTCTGGCGATGCAAGAGTTGTTTCTCATTCAGAGGCTGTTACCTTGAAACCTATTCCAGAGGTGATCTTCTTCCTCTTTCAAGTAAACTTTTACTTGCCATGTATTGGTTTGTTTTGCCTGTCATGTCATTCATTCGTTCTCTTGTAGATTCTTGGGTTCTTTTCTCTATGAAATTGTTTTATTTGCCTCTAATAAAGCTGATGTCATTGCTTTGCTTATTCATCAAAGCTCTTCTATAATTCTATTGAAGCCATTGATAGTTATCTTCTAGTGTATTCATTCCCATCTCTACAATTCCTTGAAAAAAAAATTCATACATCAACCTCAGTCCTATAAACTTGCCTTGCCCCTTTAGTTGTAGTGACACTCAACAATTGCACAAAACTCCACTAGCTAGTCTGTTCTTGGGCCACCCACCGTGCAGTGATCTTATTTGCTTCACTGTATTGTTCTACAGTTGCCAGTGATCTTAGACATTGAAATCTATTAAATCCTGGTACGCAATCATTTTTTCTTTTGACTGGCTTCCAGAGTTCTAGGTTGCAATTTATTTACTCTCTTTCCCTTTTATTGATTTCTTTGTTAATGAGTGAAAAAATAAACTCAGGAGTACAGCTTGGGTATTTGTTTTTAAGTTGCCTATATTCAAGACAAATAACTAAGGAATCAACATGAGCCCTTGGGGTAATCCAAACTCTCTTGGCAAAGTTGATTGTCACTAACATTGCTCTCGTCCGCTTAGTATCCCTTCATGTACATGTCTTGTACAATATCGACATAACATTTAAGCATGCCTTTGTTCTTCAATATTCATTAAATTAGTTGCCCTGACACCTTCTTGTGAGCCTTTTGGAGATCAATAAAAACCATATGCAAGATTTTCTCCTCCATGACTTTTTCTACAAGTTGTCTTAATTTGAAAATGGCTTTTGTAGTAGATCTACCTGGCATTACAACCCAAACGGATTCTCTCAATCATCTGACTCACATCGCGAGACCTACCACATACACTCTTCTGAAGATTCATTATGCAACTGATAGGCATTACAGCTTGGTACTTTCACATTGTTGAAACTTGATAATCACCTTTATTTTTAGAGAAAGGGACTGCACTCTCCTTTCTCCATTTGTTGAGCATTCATCCTTTATTCAGATTTTTACTGAACAAATTGGTTAGCCAATCTAGCCTAATATTGCCCATGAAAGCCCAAGTATCTGTAGGTGTTACCGTATGGCCCTTAATGGTTATGTTTCTTCATTTTGGTTAGGGCAGTTGTGACATAGCCCTTATTAATGCAATTGGACTGTCTTGGCCTCAGAAATTCACAAACCAAAAAATATCCAGAAATTTCAGATTTACAGAAGCAAGGAAGGAGATAAATAAGTCTGCGCTAACCTGAACCTTAGATTTGCCACAAAAAAAAGAAAAAAAAAACATCTTATTTCAACATGAATTGCTTTCAATTCAATAGAGAGGAAGAATAACTAAAATACTTTATTCACAAGTCATTGATATTATAACTGAAGGGTATAGTTGAGTTGACCATTTATAGTTATAGCTATTGAGAAATTCCCCAGAAAGCTCTGGAATTCAATATAAACTTTTTTCAGCTCATAATAATAGAATGACTTTCCTAAATTATAGAGATGATATCCTACTCTAACTAGAATTCTTGAAACCAGGTAGTTCAGTCCTGACAGGTTTCCCTTTCAAGTATAGTCCTCTTGTACCATCTTACTCCTTTTAATGAAAGTAACCATTAAAAAAATGAGTGTCAAGATACAACCTAAAATTTCAACTTTGGACAAGCTCCATATTTATGTGGTGAAGCATCCCAAACACTACAATCACTCTTGGTTTAGGTGCAACAATTAGATACCAGTTGCAAGTAGAGCTTTGGGATCCTTTTCTTTGAAGGATGCCACCATGATAATGTGTTATCCACGGTATCCCCAGCAACGTATGTTACTTATTTGGCCGACCTTAGCAACATGATCAAAGAACAAATCATGATGGATATGAAAATACCTTCACTTTCCTTAAAGACAATATGAAGATTATTTAAGTCCAAACTAACTCTTAACTGTTTGGTAAATTTACTTTATTAGTAAAGTAAGGTGAATGGTCATTTCAAGAACCAATAAAATAAAAGGGGTCAAATTAAAAGTTCCATATTTGAAAAAAAATCTCAGCCTTTTCCCCCCAAAAAATAAAAAAAACTACTTTTTTTCATGTCACTAAATGACAAAAACCAAATTAAAAAAAAAAAATCAAAAGGCTATATTCTCATTTCACTAAATGACCAAAAAGGCATTACTTTTTATTTGACCCCTCTTCTTCTTTTATCACTTAATTTGACCCTTCACATCACTTCATTCTACAAGCAAAGTTACCAAATAGGCCACTGGGGAGGGAGACATGACTTGCATCTCAACACCACACAATTTATGGAAGAAGCTAACGAAACAGTGACATTATATGCTTTGCTAGGAAAGGAGGTATCTAATGGTAGACAGCTACTGAGAGAGATGACACCACAGTTGTCCCATGAGATTCGTGTGCTATATTTAAGGGCTGTTTTATATACTCAAACTGCTGGAGGTGAGGATTTCTATAATTTGTAGAAATTATGTGTGCAGAATTTAACAGCAGGCAGGCTGAACTTTGGGCTTAATTAAAGGGTCAATGAAAGCCCAACTGCAGTAGGGACCAGCACCTCATGGGTTAGTCAAGAGTGCACTACAAACTGGTGCTGTCCATTCAGTAAATGGGTGGGCCACTGGCCTGGGTCTCATGAGACAAAATGTCAAAGCTGTCCTGGATTTTCCAGCCAAGAAGAAGCTTCCTTTTCTCTGTTTCATTTCTCTCAAATAATTTAATCAGAGAGGAAGTTATTTTTCTGAGTTGGGAAAGTGTTAATTGAATTCTAGAGTTTTTTTAGAGAATTTCTTCATACTTTTAAATACATTATTGGTGGACTTCTATGAAATGAATGTCCAGAACTTAAAAAGCTTTGTTAAAACTCTCCATAGGGTTGAATACAGCTCTCCTTTGGATTGAGATTTCCTACCATTTAAGTCTGTTTGGGGGTTAATTTTGTTTTCTTGTTGAATTTCAACTTCTGAAGTTTTTGTCGATATCTTGGATTTTCTAGTTTGTTAGTCATTGGGCACTTGATAGTCTGTTGAGGAGTGGGCTCACCCAAGGGGGAATATTGAAATGTATTGCCATTACCTCTACTAACGCCTCAAGATTTTGGTAGGAATGGCTAGCTAAGGAAATTTAATCCAGTCAACATTCGGACTAAACTAATCGGGGCTGCTTCAATTATTTGATTAGGATAGAGCAGCTATGGGCTGTGCTAATCCACTAGATTCTATGTCGGTGGTTGAATTCCAACCATAATGCTTGAATTACATCCGAGATGCAAAATAGTGTTTATTTAAATGTGTACCCAATTTGGGAGATTTAAACTTTGGCATTAAGGGGGGTGTGATGTTGGATATTCTCCATGGAAGAAGTCCATTTGGAGTTTCTTTAGATGTAATAGCCTAACATTCTTCAAGAAGAGTGGATTGTTTTTTGGTTTGTTTTCTTCTTTTAGGATTAGTATATATTCAGCCGACCTTCTGCTGTCCAATCCAATTTTTTGCAGTTAAGTGACTTCGGGACCATTTTTTTTTAAGTGACATCGGGACCTGCTTAATAGATCTAGGTGAAGATTGATTTTTGCATGATGCTTGACAATAGATTATGTACTTCCTGTTTGTCATATGCATCATATCTCTGTTCTAGATCCTTAGTCATCCCAAAATATGTTGAAAGGTATCCCTTGAACCATGTCGCACCTATCTTGCCCTTATTTTTATGGTCAATAGAACGGGCGTGCAATATTGGTGTGAACACTTGCCTTTCTCCCTTGTAAGCAAGAAACATAGTGTGCTGAGATGCTCATGTTTCCTTAGTTTCAACTCGTCTGTCATCCCATCATAAACAATGCTTTTCTTATTGTGCCCATTAATCAAAATGGCAGACACAAGCCCAAGAACAAATCCATGGCTCAGATCTGAGTACAATTCAGGGTGAGTCAACTTTGTTGGGTATCCACATTTCTTGAAAACCAAAAAAACAGAGGTATATGTTCATTTTTATCGATGAATATAATCAATTCTAAGATCCAAGCACTTCAAATTTCCCTATCCTCTTTTCTGAATCACAGAGAGAATCCACTTTTTATCTCCAAACTGTTCATTTTGTAATGAGATGAGTAAGGGTTTAGGGAGTTTGACTTTTGATTTATGTACTGTGTGCATATATTATTTACTTCATGCGTAGTATATGACTAAACACAAATTTTTATGTGTAAGTACCTGGGTGGTAATTGGGTACTCTAGGCCCAAGCCTGGCCTGATTTCCAGGAGGGCTAGGAAAAAGCAGGCCCAATCCTACAATAACTTGAGTGCCTTGGCTTGACTCAAGTGACTTATGTTTTGTACATTCTAACACCTGCAGTTCCATCTTTGCTTGAGTGAGCTCTGTTTCAAGTTTCAGCTACTAACAATTGCATAGTATATGACTAAACACAAAATTTTTGTGTTCAAGTACCTGGGTTATACTTTGCTTACTCAAGGCCCAAGTCCAGCCTGAATTCCAGGATGGCTTAGAAATGGCAGGCCCAATCATACAAAGAACCAGAGTTAATTGGGTGCTTTTTTTAAAGGTCAGGCTGGCAGGCCCAATTTGTATTGCTTGTTTCATTAATGTTATTAGCATTCCAACACCACATACAGATCCATCTGTGCTTGAGTGAGTCTGTTTCAGCCACTAACAATTGCTCATTGTTCAATGTTGTGTTTAAAACTTTAATTGTAATGTCCTTAATGGGCAACTTTGGTGTGCCATATGTCCAAACCATAGGAACTTGAAATCTTGAATATATAGGAATTTCTGGTCAAATGATCTCCACCAAAAAATTATGAAATAGGTGTGGGTGGAGGATGTTAGGGACTGATGCAGTGCCGATAAGGGAAGAGTATCCAAAGACATTCCATCAAAAGGAGGATAAAACCAATAATTTTATTTATAAACGAAGTGATCCCTAAGGACAGATGCAATCCTTTATATAGATCCTAGATCTAATCCTATTTTGGAGACAAATCCAACCGAAATAAAAAGTTTAAAGCAATGAATAATTTTATGACAAAACTTTATAATTATTCTCATGTCTATCCCTAAAATTCAGCTACTACTAGCATAGAAGAAGATGACTGCATGATGCATGATTTGGAAGTCTCCTTTTGTGGGCTTTATGGGCTTGGAACTATGGCTGTAGAATTTCTTGGGCTTGGCTAAATGAGCATTATCATGGATTTAGTCTATTTTGGGGCAGCCCTTCTTGGGCTGGATCAATTAGCGACATAGATGAGGCTTGACTTTCCAAGGATTTGAATTACCACGGTGGCAAAGATGGGATGTACCTTCCTAAGTTGGAATTGCCATTCCAACTACACCTACTTTCTTTTCTAAATCTTATCTTAAAATTAGAAAGTTACTGAACAATCCTAATCAAATTGAAACTTGTAAGAAAAGACTCTTACTTGTCTCAAAAATCATAGTTAAATGGCTATCATGATGGACCTCTGACAGGGCCCAATGGGCTGGCGGCCATCAAGCTTATTCTGTGGCTTCTCCAGTACCATTCATTAGCATATTGAAAGGACCCATTGATCTGCAAATTCATGGAAACCAACATGAGCAGTTAACACGTGAAGCTCCTCAATGTAGTTATTTCACCAATTCGTTCTTCCTTGCCCAAAAAAAAAAAAAATCACCAATTTGTTCCCTTGCCTCATGTTGTGATGCATTTGGTATATGTCTTGGGTATGGTGTACATCAGGGAGATTCATTTGACATTAATTTCATCTTCATTTTCCAGAGAATTAATCTTTTCCTCACATTGTACATTGGCGTAGATGACAAGCCTGCCTTTCTCTAACACCATGCCAATGCATATCTGTATATACCCATGGTCACTGACTTCACCTTTTGTTTCACATTACCCTTGGAAGAAATATGTAGAAATGGAGTGCTTCATTGTGATGTTTTGCTCCTTTTAAAATAGATTTCACTAGTATGGAGTGCCACTGATTTGGGAAAATTACATATAAGAAAATTCATGAGGCTGATTCTAATCCGAAATCTATAATTACAGTCCCATATATATGATCTCAAGATATTATACCGGGTGTTTGAATGAACACAAACCAAAGGATGGGACTTGTCTTACAAAGTAGTTTGTATAACTAGTGTAGATCACCTTTAGTTGATTCTGGAGGATCAAACAACATCAATTTTCCAATTAAAAAAATGATAATGTTCTTGTTTCAGCTTTAGTAAGACTGTCGGTGATTTCTAAGGTTGATGGGACAATGACACATTTGGAAGATTAATGATTTTGTTCAAATAAATATTGATTTCAATATAGTTTGCCTTCCATGATAGACCGGTTTGGATGCAACTTTTATTGAACTCACATATCGGCATTAGTAAGAGTAGGTGAATATTGTCAAAAGCCTAGTGTTCAGATATAGCCCATGCAACCATACAATTTCTATGCGTACGTGTAGACAACATAGCACAATACTTTGCCTATGTGGAAGATTTGTGTTGTAACATTGATATGCATTGTTACACCATTCTCTATTAGTTTAAGCTTTTAGAGTAAGTGGTTGTCAACATGGTATCGAAGCGGGATGTCTAGTGTTTGAATTCTTGAGACTGTTGTGCCTTGTATTCTCTCACGGAGGGTGTGATTCCCGTGCGGAGCCCCTGTATTCTCCCAAAGGGTATAATTTTCATGAAGGAGCCTGCCTTAAGCTTTTAGAGTAAGTGGTTGTCAATAATTTGGAAACTTTATAATGACCCGGGCCCGCTATCTACATGATATTGTCCACAAACCCCATTCTTGCCAACAGTTTTAAAAGGCCTCATGTATAGTTAAGGTCAGGCCACACTTATATACCCAGGCACGCTCCTCCCTAAGCGGCAGGGGTTGCATCATATATTGGGTTAGACTTATTAGTTCATGGTCAGGAGCTAGATATTTCCGGGATTTGGATAAAACCTCACGGTGCTAACCGAAGCGCTCTACCCTTACCCCATGGATTCTCCTTTCTTGGCTCACATGATAACTTGATCTTTCTTCAAGGGATTCAAGGGATTACCCACGCGTGGATTGGGGTCTGACATACTCGATCGAGTTTCTTGCCTTCTAAGAAATGATCAACTTTTTAAGAACCATGCATGCTACGGTTGTGGGCTGTCTAGCATCAGAACACCGAGACCAGTCTACATTAGCATATGCAAACAATGTAAGTGGACATTGAGTAGAAAAGAAGAGACTCCAGTTGGCAGTTCCTTTGAGATAACAGAGAATGTGGCAGACAGCCACTAGAAGATGTCTAGGATTATTCATAAATATGCATATGACTTTATTCATCTTGATGATCTTTCTGAAATTAAGTAGATACCACTATAGGTAATGTGGAAAGAGTTTACCTAGCATAATGCAGAAGAAGGTTTGAATTGGTGTATGAAATTGTTGATTACCAATGAGGAATTATCCATTTGGGAGTACTATTCATGAAAATTATGCCCCTTGGATGGAATTTAGAACATAGATTTACAGAACTGTCTTGAGCTTCCCTTACCGATTGTCCAAAATGTTTATGAAATTACACAGCGACATATAACTCTTACTGAAACTTTACCATGAGTTGTTCAACCCGTAAAAGTTAGTTGAATGGGATCCCTATTCCCCACACCCAGTCTGGATACTTGTCTCCAAGAACTATAAAGAGGAGCAACTAAGATGTCGTCTTTAAGTCATTTTAGAGAATCACGGACCATGCTTCATCATCTGAGGTGCTTCCAACAGAGATTCTGATATATCCCAGCCCCGAGACACATGAGCAAAGGTTGGTGCTATCTATGAACGTTTTGTAAATAAAGGTCATGCCATCACAGAGTCTAGGGAATGATCTCAGAATTTTGTGATTCGCAGAGATATCATGTTCTGTCTTTGATACCCTGTGAAGAAAAAGAAAATTGTTGGAATGGAGTTGCCTCATTCTATGGTCTGGATTCCTCTATAAATAGATTTCATTACTATTAAGTGTTATTACAGATAAAAAAAACTATAATCTAATGTTGATTTCAGTCCGAATTCTCTAATTACAATCATAACATACAAGATATACCAGTTAATAAAAATAATTTGAAGGATATTCTACAGATCCTCCTGCATGCTGATACCAAAATATGAGTCTCTTTGCCATATGAATGCTGGAATAACTACTGTAATTTATAAGGCTGTTGGACAGCAGCATGTTATTCCTTAGTAGATACCTGCCTAGACTGATTATTTTCATCCAAAATTCTGAGCATTAAAATCTTCTCTATTTCCTTTAAAAATCCTTTAAAAATCAGTGATCTGAATATCTTTCCCATAGTGGTTTCTCATGCCTGCATATCCATGAATCTCAATTGTCGTATTAGCTGTCAGGTCAATGGGTATGTTATCTGTCACAGGAGTATGTTATTTGCTAGATTCAAGCCCACGTAAAAGTGGGTTGCATCTAACTCACAGTTGTTTAGAAACGTAACTCACAAAAGTGACCCTTGATATATGCATACTTTTGGAGTGTGATGCCATTTGGTATCATGTATCAGAAGTCTGACTGGTTTACGCTGATTGATTGATACTTCTGGTTTGGAAATTGGCTCTGCTTCTCTCTTTTGCCCCCTTCTTTTCCTTTAGAAATGAAACTTGGATTTGGATTATGTTTATGTCTTGGGCTACCCCAAATTAGCAATTTGGGGTTGAATGTGTAGAAGAGATCGACCTAACCGGGGGTCATTTGGACATGCCAATGAACCCGGGTCAGATTGATCTCTTCTACAGAATGTCGACAAAATGTTTGTTATTTGTTCTTATGAACATTTGGTATGTGTGGCTTGACACTTGTAAGATTGGACACTATATAAAATAGGTGTCCGGTCCCGATCCTCTTGAGTAAATCCCCCAACGTCACCTGATCAGTGGGGGATTTCCTCACTTAATCTCAATTCATAAAATAGTGGCTTCTTATCAAAACATCCTTTAGAAAATGAAAAATAACTAGCAGTATACTTCAGTAGCTTTCTTTTATTCTTCTTTTGAACAATCAAAGGTTCAAAGTTGAATAAAGATCTGCTGTGTCTCTCCTTTCCCCTTTTCTTTTGGATTATCTTGAATTACAGATCGTGAATAGCCTGTTTGAGGTTTATTTCTGTGATTGTGGAACACTTGGCTGTCTTTTGCTACTCTAGTCATGGAGGTTGTAAAAATTCTATCCTGATTTATGGATTTCTGTCCTTAAACAAATAACTATTAGGAAATACTATACTATGCTCCTCGTCTCCTAAAATGGAAAGGAGCTGAAGTCTGCTTGTGGTATCTTACCTAATAGAATCAATTCATGAGTTCTTCTCCACTTTGTGTTAATTTTTAAAATGTGGTTAATCTCTAATTCATTCTTGGACCTCTCTGCATGTCTGTGCGGAGTGTGCATTCTGATGGGTACAAGAGGGATGCAGATGTTGCTTCTGGTCGAGTGGGCAAAAGCTATTTTCTGGTAGATTGAAATGCCCAGACGTACAAAGTTGCTTCCACTCAGAGGTTGACATGATATGAGGCTTGAATTCCAATCAAATCATGGCAGTCCTTGCACACGTGCATCTATCAGTTGAGGGTCATTGGTCGTCAACCTATTTCGTTTTAGAGCCTGGGTTGACTTCAAGCTAAAAAGATATTTTGACTAATTGTGGCTTTTCAATTTTGAAACCTTAGTGTAGAGGTATTTTATTTCTACTCATCTGATAGAGCCAAAAAAAAAAAAAAAAAAGTCAGTCTTAACTGATTAGCTCTAAAAATTAGAATTTTAAGTTGTTTGGGTATCTGTAACGGTCATCCAATAATTACCTCCCTAAACTCTAAAAATCCATCTGCGTGAGAACCTAGACTCACGTGGGTATTCTCTGCACTTAGATTTCTCTTCTTTTGAACTTGCTGAATTTAGTAAGGTGCAGCTTATTTAATTGACTTGTTGGATGTCTCAAAATTTAGAGAATTTTGCCCAGAAAATCCTTTTGGAGCTACTCTATACTAAAAATGACTTCAAGACATAATTCTATCATAATGGTACCAATAGTCCTTTTATATTTAAATTTTTGAAACCTGATCCCCGCTTGCCCACATAAATGAATGGGGATATCTCCTCTCATTTATGGTTTTTTTTTCTTCTTCCTCTGTGCGTTTTCAGAAAATAAACTTCTTTCCTTATCTTTATGTCGAATCAAATTTCACCCTAACTGATGTAGGGACACCATCAGATTGGGTCACTTGTAAAGCACGTGATTTCATTTTGGCTACCGACTCACTGTATGACTAAGTGCGCAATCATGTGTTCGATCTAGACCATCCAAATTGTTTATTGTATCTGCCGCTATAGTATAGTCCAGACAGGAACGTTTGAATTTGCTTGTGACATTTGGACCATTAACCACTTTTCGTATGAACTGTCGTTTTGATAATTTCCAATTGGATTTTAACTTTTTTGGCTTTTCGAGAGAATAGTTTTTCACTTTTTTGACTTTTTATTGGATTCTAACTTCTTAAACCTTGCGAAGGGTAATTTTAAAGAGTTTGATCGGGGGCCTAAATTACCGAGTTTGATCGGGGACCTAGGACTCCGGTGCAGCCGTGCAGGAGCCGGCCTTTTAACAAAATAGAGTAACGCCCCAGTTCCTCCAATGAGAGTTCGTCACGTGGATTATAAAACGCACAAGAGGGGGTATTTTTGCCTCCTCCTCCTCCTCCTCCTCCTCCTCCTTTTTCAAACTCAAAAAATGGACCCCAAATAAAATTTTTTTTAAAAAAAAATACAGGATTACCGATTAGAAGCACCCTTCCTAATAATTCTAGCTGCAGATGAGAAGAAAGTGAAAGCTATCTCTTTGAAGGAAATGAAGAGATCTAAAGTTTTGAAGGTGGTTGGAGAAATGAAATGGAAGGGTTTGGGTTTAATATGTGGGTATGGTAATTTGGACATAGGTTGTTAGGTTTGGATTTGAGGTTTAGTTGGAGGAGGAAGAAGAGAAAACAAGCAGAGGGCATGATAAGAAAGAAAAGAAAAAAATGAACAGGGATATCTCGGCTATGTACATGGTTGAATAAGGATATCTCCATCCAACTCAGATTTTAAAAACTTATACAAAAAAAGTCCCTGTAACTTTTATAGTGGAATCATGTCATTAGAGTTCTTTCGGTATAGAGTAACTTTAAGAGGATTTTCTGATAAAACCCTCAAGTTTATACATGCAAAATTTGTACATCCCCAAGATGTGAGATTTTTAACTTACTTTCAAAATTTGTGATATCCATTGACTAGCCTTCCACTTTATATCTACACGTCAAGGTTAGGTTGGTGATATTACAATGTGAATTTGCTAGGTTAGAAATTCTAGAGAAGAAAAAATTGTTGGAAAAAATTATTGTCACCTTATAATTCTGGGTTCCTAGTTTGAATGGTGAGAATTCAAAAAATTAGCCTAATGAAATGTCACCTTTGGCTACATTGTACTCTAGCATTTTTGAAATCAGGTGGAGGTAACATTGGGAGAATTCATAAAACTGCCAACATGAATGATGCTTAGAATTCTTGCAAAGATTGATGCCTTTACTGTCCTTTAACATCCAAAACCAAAACATATCCAAGTGAAAGAGCAAAGGAGTAACCAACAGCCTAAGAAAAAACCAAAACATGTCAAAGTGAAAGAGGAAAGAAATAAACAACAGCCTGAGAAAATTCATGCATGGCTGCCAATGACAACCAAAGGGAAACGCAGTGAGCCAAGAAAAGAATGCTTTGTTACTCTCTGTCTCTTCTATCTCCCTCCATCTGCAAGTAAAGCCTCCTCTATCCCTCAACTTCCCTTCTTCTAAAAGAGACAATAAAGAAAAATAAAAGCCCAAGGCAGTAAATCACAGTTTTTAAATGGCTTTTACCAGCCTTTTCGGCAAGGTCACCGTAGCAATTTGGCATGTACATGGGTGATCAGTTTAATGGATTATCCCATACAACAATGGCTACATGACCAACACATTGTGGTTCTTTACTTATTTTGAATTTTAGAATGTTAGAAATTCACTTTGGTAGTCCACAAGCTAAAGGAAGCACGCACACTAGTGAGCTGAGTCTGAACTAAGAAAATTCAAAATCTTTAATAGCCTTGGAACTCCAAATTCAGATTAACCAATCTAAAATTTGGGCTGAACACTTATAACTACTATTTTAAACCTATGCTGCTTTGGCCCAATTTTATTTATTTCTTTCTTTTTTTTTTTTTGTTGTTGTTAATAATCATCATATCCTTATCTGTAAGATTCACCTTTGTGGGTTTCACTTTTTTATCAATGTTATTTGAAAGGCATGCTTTCTCAATTCCAACATCTTATCATATTTTCCTCTTGGCTTCATTTTAAGTTTTTTTGCCTCTTCGTATTGGTTCATGGAACTTGTAACTCATTAATATGTCATATGATAGCTTTAGATGTTGCGGATGCACAGATCAGGATTATATGGCCGCTACAAATCTGATCAAGACAATGTTGGCTTAGATCGAGCAGCTAATGCATAGATCCATAACTCTCTACGAGAGATCAGTCAGGTGGAATTCACTCTTCACGATCTCAAGGCAAGAATGAACACCCTTAATGTGGAATATGGTAATGGATGATTTAGCTCCAACCTTTTGGTTATGAGTATTGAGATGCTCTACAACCACCTAGCCACATCTATTTATAGCATCTCGCTCAGTGGACGATGAACTCCTAATTCAAGTTAGAATACGATAAGGATGGAGAGTTGTATCAAACTCTCTCAATTTTTGAGTCTTAAGAAGATTAACACATCCTCTCTATATTCAAACGAACTCTTTGTGAGGGTTATCTCTTGGTATTGGTGCTACCCATAAGTGGGCCCTATCACAAATACCAACAATTTCTCACTCGCACCAAATAAGATTAATCTCATTAGATTCAATCATCCATCATCAAAATCCACAATATATATATATATATATATGTATCTAAAGAGTGGGACCTCTACAATACCTATTTATGGAGAGAATGTAAACTAAGTCGACATCTAGCTAGAATACACCAACTCACTGACACACTAGTCTGCCCTAGACGCTTGCATGACCACACCATATTGAATTTGAACTCAAACCCTTAAGTCAGGTTCAACCCACATAATATGCTGATTCAACTTCTCAAGAAAAATTATTTTGCAAATATTTTTCTTAAAATAATATATTTGCATATATAGATAATTTTAAAAATTATTTGCTTAAATAAAATTTCAAAATACTTATTATAGCTTGGGCTTATAAGTGTTTTAAGTACGTATAAATAGGAGTGTGATGTCAAGGGTCCTTCCAATGAACTTATGAAGGTCGAAATGAACCAAGCAACTTTCCTAACACGGCGACTCATAGGCTTCCATGTTGCGATGGGAGATCCGTAACTAAAGTAGCATTACCCATCTCATCTTTCCAATGTAGAGGTTAGTATATAGGTACAAGAGCCTTAAAAATTAGATTACACAATAACTAACTCCATGCTCAAGAGTTACCTATGGGACTAACTGTCATACAACAATTAGGATTGTAGGATATCGTCTCATTGCTCGTAGGTAGGTCCTTAAACACCCATGTTCGTAGACATAAACTGCAGTGTGAAATTGCATTAGCTCCACAAATGAGCCCATGCTAATATTGCACCAATTCACTACTGTGCAAGCAGGTCGTCACAAATGCAACAACGCTTGGTTTCAAAACAGGCTATTAGACTTACTAGGGTGTAGTTTGTCTAAAGAATAATGCCAAGTCTCATTCAGTTTTGTGATCTACATCAGCCCAATGCACACAAGAATGAGTCGGCATTCCATACATTTGTATGCACCAATAAGATCCGCGTTGGCCTAACTGGCATATTACACAAATGGATGCACCTCATCCTATCAGTTACTAAGACATCAAAGGTGGTCTTTATTCGTGCGAGTGGATGACCAAGCCTGTTTAGTGCCACTCATGTATCTTAACACATGCCATTCTGTGTTTGTTGCTAATGAAATATAAATGATATGATATGCATGAAAAATGTAAAAAATCATACATGTTTTCCATCAAAAAAACAAGAAATTGATTTATTAAGATAGCTCCAATACACTCCGACTGAAAAAAAAAAAAGAATTATATAAAATGCATTCCCATGCGCTTTACATAAATCACAAATAACTCTCGTACTAAGGGTTTGCTCAATGGATCAACAATCATTTCCAAAGATGGCATATAAAATATTGCCATCTCTTTTGCTTCTACTTGTTCACAGATGAAATGTCACTTTTCCAAAGATCATACGAACAGAAGAAAATCTCACCATAGGGGAGAAAGTCTCCTTGTAATCCACACATTCTTTCTATGTGGATCCCTTAGCCACAAGCTTGGCCTTAAATTTATCAATGGATGTAAGGCCCCAACCTTAGATAATTATGATTTATAGTAATTAAGTTGGTTTTACTTTAATTAAGATGTTATTAGGTTAATTGAGCCCAAGTCTCAAGAGATTTGGGTCATGGATAGGTAGTTGGGTTGGGTTCGAACCTTATTAAGTAGTCCAGGACCTTTCATATTTTGTATTTTCATAGTTTTGCATCAGTAATGCATCATATTAGTTGCATTGGGTGAATCTCATCTTGTGGAACATTTTCCATGTTTGGCCTAACTTCATTTGGACCCATCTCAGCCCATTGTAAGCCCGTTAATTCATAACCGGAAATATATAGAAACCAAGAGGGCTTCTTTGCAATTTCCTGAAATTTCAATCCTTAAAAACCTCCAAAACCCCATCAACCCTTTCTTCCTCTTATTCCTTCCTTGTTGTAGCCGGTCCCTTCTCCTTTCTCCCATCATCTTCTTTCTCCTCTAGTTCTCATTCTTGGTGATTAGAGACTTGCATGCAAGAAGATTGGGTTCCTCCTTCTTCCTCCTTGGACTTCTTGCTTTCCTCTTTGGTCTTTTTGCTCTCATCTTGAAATTAGGGCATCATCTTCTTCATCTTGTGTAACGATCCAATCCCAAGAGTAAAGAATATAAGTAAGAATCCGTCCTAAACTGTTGAAGCGCCTTGGTAGCTCAACTGGTTAAGATCACGGCTGTGCCTCGGGTGAGATCAGGGTTCGAGTCTATCCAAGGACAAAATCCCCGTTGCGTACTCGAGGGTAAGACAGCGTCCTCTGCCCGCTCTGTATGATCAGTTAGGTGAAACAATACCTTCTCAAAATGAGGAGGCGCCTTTTGGGGACAAAACCATGAGGACTTCCATAAAAACTATAAAGTTAAGCGTGCTCGAGTCAGAACAATTTCAGGATGGGTGACCTCCTGGGAAGTCCAAAGCGAACAATACCTCGATGGTGCGGGGCGGGTTATTACAGATGGTATCAGAGAAGGGGATGGCTCTCCTCTGAGTAGTGGCGGGGTTTGATGCCCCCTTGGGTGACCTCTTAAGTCCGCGTCCTAGCTAGGGGCGGGAGCAAAGTCCCACATCGCTTATGAGGCCATCTTCGGTCCGATATGTGTGGATATGGGGACATATCCCGTGGAAGCTGGTGGGCCTGTAACGACCCAGTCCCAAGAATAAAGAATATAAGTAAGAATCCGTCCTAAACTGTCGAGGCGCCTTGGTAGCTCAACTGGTTAAGATCCCGACTGTGCCTCGGGTGAGATCAGGGTTCGAGTCTATGCAAGGACAAAATCCCCGATGCGTACTCTGAGGGTAAGACAACGTCCTCTGCCTGCTCTGTATGATCAGTTAGGTGGAACAATACCTTCTCAAAATGAGGAGGCGCCTTTTGGGAACAAAACCGTGAGGACTTCCATAAAAACTATAAAGTTAACCATAAAAACTATAAAGTTAAGCGTGCTCGAGTCAGAGCAATTTCAAGATGGGTGACCTCCTGGGAAGTCCAAAGCGGACAATACCTTGATGGTGCGGGGCGGGTTGTTACATCTTGCTTATAGAAGAGTTGAGGTATGGAATCCCATCTTCTTTTAAGTTATTGAGCTTAATAAGAGTCAAGAGATTCAAGTCCTAAACATGCATGCATCTCATTTTCGTTTTCCTTCATGCATATGTTAGATTCTTCATTAGAGGAGTCTTATTCTTCTTCTAACCAAGGGGCAAATCAGTTTGGGTGAAGCACTAAGCTTAAGGCAAGTATAAGGATACAGTTTCTTGACATGTATGGCTTTATTCTTTGATTCTTAATGGATTTTGTGATTTTACCCATTTTACAGCTCAAAGGAAAATGTATGGATTCATTTGTGATTTGAGATGATTTTTGGTAAATGAAGTAATATTGGCTCTTAGGGAACCCAAGAATGTAATATGGAAGTATTTAGAATGATTTGGTTGCAGGTGGAAGAGGGACTTAGAAGAGAGAACCCATTAGAACCCAAATGCATTCGTAACAAAGTGTTTCAGGGTTGACCGGTCGGTCCTGTAGCCAGATTGGTAGAATTACCTTGCGGGTAGTCGACTGGTCGGTCACCCAACCCAACCGGTCGAATTTCCCTTCTGGGAGTGACCAATTGGTCGGACCCATATCCGACCGGTCGAGTAAGCCTGACCTGTAACTTTTTATAGAAGTGTTCCAAAATGAATTCTATGCTTGACTATGGACTTTCCATAGTCTATGGGATAGCCTAATGATGGGTTACTCCCTTAAACCTTGGGAAGAGACCGAGGTATCCACCCACACTTATTATAAGCCGTAGGTTCAACCTAAGACCATAGAGGACCATAGAATTGGATCCCTTCCTACCCCAAACTAGCCCAACGGTGAACAAACATAGAGGAGAATGAGTGTTGAGCTGTCACTCTTTTCTTCTTGATTCTCCGGTTAGTTTTCAATGTCACGTCGAGGGTGTTGGCATAAGGTGAAGTGCCCTTTGTATATATATGAAGTAACACCAAGAATGGTAATACTGGGACACCAAACGTCTTATGAATACACCATATTGAATGACCTTGGAAACCGGGATTATCTAGTATAGGGTTGGCTAGTAATTACCCTTGATAACCTCCACAATCTAATTGCATTCATATTGACAGTAATCCTTAACCTCCACATGAGAGTTATATCAGTTGCATCAATGATGAGTCATACGTTACTAATTGCAACTCTCCGAGTATTATTCCAACCAGATTGAGTAAATATATCAGTATAACGTATCAGTACATGATCAGTATGGATATCAGGTTACTTCCGACATGTTTAGAGTCGATGCCACTTAGCTTATACCCCATAGGAGGTTTGACGGGACCCCATGGGAGTGTTTTATCAGTTGTCTACTACAGTAGTTTTCAAGAGAGTGAGTCAACGCTCTCACGGGCAGCTAGTAGGTCCTGGCCTGGCCGCTAATGGTTTCCCAAGGATCAATTTACTCTCTTTTAGAGAGGACATAGCAAATGTAGTTGCCATGTTGGTATGATATATTCTTTATTCATGATTCTCTATTCATGCTAACTCATGTGCACAACTGCTTAGATTACTATATTGATCTCTTTTAATCAGTATGCCATTTAATTCCATTGATCTATCATGCTGAGCTCATGTATCCTTATCTTTGCTTAATGGTCGCGTTAATAAAATTACCATGGTATTACAGGTATAGAACCCAATTCCAATCCGGCAATCAACGCGCTCCCGGAGGCAACCCCCAATGTTACCTTGGGACGTGAACAAGTGGAACGAGAAGGATATCTTCTCTTGATTCTCCTCAACAGTGCGCAACAGGGATCATTCTGGGATTGGACTTAGGGTTAATCTTGGCATTGATATATTTTGTGTTATTATGGATTCCCATTTCTTATGCATGCAGATGGGTTAATCAACAGACTTGTTTATTTAAATAATGGAAAATGAATGGATGTTTTATGGATGCTCATGATATAATTACAGGTGAAATCTCTAGGTTTCCGCTTGAATACCTATGTTGATAATATGTGTTTGCAGATCTTTCTCACACGTACCTGTGGGATTACCCTTCTGACAATTCGTACGTGTTTTGTCATGGCACGAATTGTCATGGGTACGTGTGTCATTCCTCAGAACCCACAACAAATGCCCAAATTCTCAGGTTCGGGGCGTGACAATGGAACCATTGACCTTTCACTTAATCTTCAAAATTTATTTATTTGAAATGGCTTTCATATCTTTGGGAAGATCCACAAGATCCCATACATGGTTTTTACGCATAGAGCTTATCTAGTCATTCATCTCGAGCATCCATTCTTTTGAGTTTACTAATTCCATTCATTTTTTATAAGAGCATGGTTCGTCCTCATCAATTGCAATGTACACATAAGAAATTCCCTCAATTTCAAAAAAAAAATTTATTTGAAATCAACCCACGAGAAGAACGACGAGTGATATTTTGATCACTTTCACTTGCCTTTGAGTCCGTAGGATTTCTCCCATTAAGTCTAGCAGGTGGTGTTGGTTCTCCTTGATTGGTGGAATTATCTATTTTAAAAAGTTCAATAGACACCCTTATCTTTTTCTTTTCAAGATATTGAAACTTGAAAAATTCTACGTCACGAGAATCCATTTCAACCACTTAGTTATTTACATCCTTGTAAACTAGAACATCTCATATGGACAACTCAAAATATCAAACAAAAATACTTGGAACTTTTATGCTTTAAATTGTTTGGATGTGGAATCAGCATATGCCCTAAAGAACCCCACGGGCGTAGATCTCTCAAATAAGGTTGTCTACTGATCCACAACGCATATGTGGTTTTCGGAACAGAATTGAAAGGAACTCTATTTAAAAGGTATACTTCAGTGAGCAGTGCATCACCCGAAAAGGTAATAGGTAAATTGGCATGAGTTGTCATGGATCTGATTATGTCTAAAAGAGTCATATTTCTTCTTTCCATAATCTATTTTGTTGTGAAGTGTAAACCATGGTTAATTGTAGAGAAATACCATTTTCCATACAAAAACTTTTAAAAGGGTATCCATTGAACTTTTTGAAATAGATGACTCCATTGATCAAGGGGAACCAACACCACCCGATAGGCCTAGTGAGAGATATCCCACGGACTCAAAAGTAAGTGGGAGTGATCAAAATGTCCTTCATCATTCTTCTTGTGAGTTAATTCCTTTTAAAATTTACGTTTGCTTTTGGTCTCGTTAGGTCCTGATCCTAACTCAGGCTACTAATTAACAAACAATGCTTGTCCCGTGACTTCTACCTGAACTCTTAGGACTTCAAATTCTAGATGGCGATACAAATATTTAAAGGTCTTGACTACCTCATAATGATCCAAGAGTTTTATTGTACATCATAAGTCAGGTAATGATCATAGGACTGCAATAATCCTTTCGTATTCAGTTAATTTATTCTTCGCCCTTGCAAGATCTACCATCATTTGAGTCATTTTGCAGAGGTAGTCCCTGAGTTTAACTCCTAGGGCTATCCAATACGCATCAAATTCCAAGGTCATGACGCAGGTCTTGCTAGCAGTAATACCACTGTATTCCTCTTTTAAGGTTTCCCACAATTCTTTGGTCATGCCATAGGTTTCATAAGTTGAAACTAATTCAAAATACATACCACTTAAAATGATGTTACGAAAAGTGCAATTATCTTTCTCCCACTTATCGAAATCATGCAATGCAGGCATGGGTGCAACATCAATTTCTAGTTTGGATCGAATCATAATCGTTTTTAAGGTATACGTGACTTTTTGTTCATCGAACAAGTAAATCATGATTTAGTACCACTTATCATTGTTTGCCGTCTAACTTGTCCTCCTTATTAAGGTCAGCAATAATGATTTTTAAAGTTATCACTAAAAATGAATAAAAATACTAATCAATGAATGCACATTTTTGGCAACATATACATATGTATTGGTTGCCCTTTTTGTACTCAAATCAATTCGAAAATTAGGACATCGTAGTAAAAACCCTTCAACTTCAAGGCTAATTCAGGGCAGTAAAAAACAAAAATCATAATTAATCAGATGATTTGATAACATCATACTACACAATACATTGATTTTTATGCAAGAAAAAAATGTGAAAATAATAATTGCATCCTAATTAGTTAATTGCCCCCCGCATAATATAAGGACCATAGCATATGATGGCACAAATTCATGCATGTGCCTAATGGACCCACATGATATGATGCGTAACATGTATGAAATACAACAGGCATACATAATTAAAAAAAAAAGCTTATTAGCGTGAACCCACTATATATTAATATATGCTTGCATAATAGATCCATAGTACAGATGTTACTCAACAAGTTACAGGATAGGCACTTCATAGCACCTAGTCAGAGATTTGCTCATAAAATACATGACACTGTTGATAGAACTCGGTGACATGAATTTCAAATGGTCACTGTTTCTAATTTATTAAAGTAATATTATCTGGGCCCATCTCTGTTGATGTGATTCTGCGCCATGTGCATTCTTTAAATCCAACTTCGTTTGTGAAAGTACAGTAACGTGCACAAAACCTATAGATGCACGCTTAGAAAAAAATTATATGCTAGTACATCATATGTCCTACCTCATATAGTGGTTTATTAGGCATCCATAGTTCCTTACCATTAAAAAGGAATGAGTTTGCTCATGGCTGGGTTATAGTCTGGTCTTGAGCAACTCAAAAAAAATTATTATATGACTATGAATTTTGGTAGTGATGAAAAAAAAATGTTAAACCCATCCAACTTATAAAATTCATTCTCCATCACTATGCATAAGCCAATCTATTCACAGATTTGCATAAACCAAAAAACGTATGCAGTAGTGTACTACTATTTATATGCATTGACATGATCAATATATATCTATCAATTTCCAAAAGCATAAAAAAATAGCCATTATGAAATCCTCAAAGCTAATTGACAGTTGTCAATCTAGGTATATGGGTCTCATAATCAAACTCATGTACATAATGCGACTTCTCTATGGCCCATCATTTTGATCCCTTGATTACGATTTACGACATCCCATCCATGATATTTAACCCTCAAGAATCCGAATGTAAGCTGGAATATAACCTTCCATGAGCACGAAAACGGAGAAGAAAGTGTGACACATCACTTTTAAAGAGTGACAGACAATAGCATCAGAGGATCTGGACTCTGCTTCAATCACCCAAACCGAGAGGGTTTTCCCCCAAAACAAAACATTTGTTGTCACATGGGATTGGGACGCAAGAGATTAGAGAGAGCCTGGGTCAAGCCTGACTATGGGCCGCACTTCTAAAACCAAGACGATTATGAATGGACAACAGAGAAAGCCGGCAATTAGGAGTCAACCGAGAAAGCCAAGTGGAGCATTATATTTTTTTATTAAAATATTAGATCGGATGACCAGTCCATTCAAATTTTTAAAATTTTTAGATTCAATTCAAAATAATCATTAAAGTTTTGGGCTACCTCAATCACTATCAAAACCAATTCAATCTTCACGTTAGACTGCGGATAGCCATAGATGCTGTGGAAACATAAATTATGACTATAAATCCAAACAGGACAGTATCAACTTGGATGAAGCAATTGATGATATATAAATACCTACGAGAGATCAATCACAAAAAATTCACTCTTCATGATTTAAGGATAAGAATGAACACCCTTAATATAGAAGATGATGATAAATGATTTATCTTGAGCCTTTTGATTATGAGTATTGAGATGCTTTGCAAACACCTTGCCATATCTATTTATAACATCTAGATCAATGGATGATCAAACTCTCTCAATTTCAATTTGAGTATTAAGAGGATGAACACATCCTTTCTCTATTCAAACATACTACTTCTGAGGTGTGCCTCTCTGTATTGGAGCTACCTATAAGTGGGCCCCATCATAGATGTCAATAATAAAAAAACTATTTCTCAATTTCTTTTTACCTAGCTAAATTTTTTGAAACAACATTTGAGGGTAGCATGAAGTTTCAGCTTATACAAACTTATTCATAGTTATATCCGTTATCCATTTCTTTTAAGCTTCCACCTATTCATGTCTATGAGGGCTTTTGCTTGACATAAGCACGGCCCACATGTATGAGGGTAGGATAAGGGCTTATCCCAGCCCGGCCAAGCTACTGACCTTTGACTGCCCTAAATAGTGGAGGGGGAACTATAAATTGGGGTTTGAGGTTTATTGTTATTGAGGTCTCTGAATCCTTCTTCATCTATCCGAGCAGGTCCATTACTTGGGCTACTTAATCTCCCACTGCTCGTGCCATGCCCAAAGGGGTGTTGCCCATACTTTGACAAGCATTCCCTTTGCCCATGGCCCATGTTAGTCTACTGCCCATATCGTGGGCCACAGCCAATGCCCGAGGCCCAGATGATTTGTTGTCCAATCCACAAATAAATTTGATTGTTTAAAACCGGTGGTGGCCCATTATTGGACTCATCCTTGTGTCTAATCTCTTGTCCTTCAAAACATGAATTGAAATGATATCATCTTTGACCATTCCAGGTTAATCTCCTTCAAATCTTTTCCATAAATGTTTTTTAAATTTGTATATAGGCCTGCACGCTGTCATGCCCATCCATTTGCAATGAAACCTCGGAAAAAATGGCTCATATCTGAATGCACTGTTTGCATCTCATTAATCTTCATGTCAGGAGGGATATCCCTTCAAAACTGGGTACTACTTCTGACTCCACCAGTACTGAGCCCATCATCTATACTGTTGGGAAAAGTTTTGACCGTTGGATGAACAAATCTGACCGATAGGTGAACTCAGTGTCTCCTGATGTTTCTCTCCCATACCTACCACAACTCATCCATTCTCCAAATGGGTAGCATGATCTTGATAGTGGCTAGGGAATACAGACATACAGTCTATCATTATTTTTGAATTGCAAGTATTTTTACTTTTTTTTTGTTTTTTCTCATTTTCTGTTGGAGAATCTTGAATAGAGATCATGAATCTCCGGTTTGAGGTTTATTTTTGTGATTATGGAAGACATAGGCCGTGTTTTGTTTTTCCCACCATGGAAGTTGTAATCCCCTTCCTACCTAGTTTCATATTATTACACAATGCGCCTCAAACTAATACTGGCCGGGCTGGGCTGACATATATCTAGGCCCAGTCCAGCTTAAAAACGCCAAAAAAGAAAGGCCAGAGTCCACCACGGACTATCAAAGTCAAGCCCAACTATGCCCATTTAGTCAAATGGGCAGCCCGTACTGCACTTTCTACCACTTTGTTAGGGGAAATAAACATGCATTCATTGGACGAGCAGGGCTGGTGTTGGACTTTTTATTACTTAATCCGAGGGCAGCTAAAATACTAATCGAGCCCAATTTTTATGTCCAAGCCCAGTCCATTAGCACCCCGCGCTGCCCCCGGGCGTTGGCAGTGTTCCATGTTTCTGGACTGGATCAGCTAAAACTACATAGCATTCGTTGATGAAGGTGCTTTTCTTGGAGAGATTTTGGATAGAGGTGACAATGAATGACCTTTATTTATTTATTTGTTTCTTAGGTTCTTTTCTTTCGCTGTGACAATCACCAAAGTAGACCAAGATGAAGTCAAGATCTAACTAGTCCTAAGTGGATCAAGCAATGCACATTTCTTTTCATTGGTTATATTCACCAGGATCAAGGTCCAAATTTTAAGTGCTAAATATGTCAACCATGAATGTTCAAGGCCCATTGGCTTCTCCAATCATTGGGATTAACATTAATATGTGAAAATAGATATTCTAGATAAAAAGTTCTGAATGGTTCAGACTGAAAACTTGGACCCATAGGTGGTGCAAAAAAGTAAAAGATAATAATAAGATTTGATAACATATCCCTAGGGGTGTACAAAAATCCATCAATCCGCAAAATCAATCTGATCTAATCTAATCCGCAGTTTTTTAATCGATCTCTGGTTAATTGTTTGGTGATTGATTGAAAAAATCATAATCCGTTAGCAACGATTTGGTGATGGATTTTACCTTTAATATGCAGATTTAAATTAATCTAAACCATTGAAATAAAATATATATTTATTTACTTTTATATAAAAATATTCAAATGCAACATTTTATCTATTCATTATCCAACTTTCAATTTCAACCATTCACTCTCTATATAAAATAGTGAGGAAATAGTTGGCACTACTGTTAATGGATCGAACAATTTTAACTGAACCGAACTGAACCATTGATTCATGATTTAGTTTGGTTCAATTTTTGATAGGCAATGGATTGACTATGAATTACAAAACTACCAATCCACAAATAATGGATTGGTGACGGATTAGGCTCAATCCGATCTAATTCAAACCGTGTACACCCTTATCCAAAGTAAAAATAACATTGGCTTCATTTCCTCACTGTGCCTTCGCAGTTGGCATAGCATAAATATGTGTAAATGGCTATCAAATTCTCTATATCTTGAGCATTGGACTCTTAAAAATAGGGTTTGGTGCCTATTTTAGGTTTCAACTAATTGACAAGTTCAAGTTTAAAACCTAATTTCTATTTACATTGCTAAATAGGTGTAGTCTTGTTTTTTACAAGTTTTGACCTGTGGACTGGGGCCTTTACTTAAGGATGTTCATTTTTAAGAAATGGCTCTTGACATTATATAGTCTAATATATTTAAAAAAACCTGCAACTAGCAACCTATATATTAATTCTAATTTATCAGTTGTGGAAGATAGACTTGGTGCAATGTTATTAGGTTGAATAATGCTCTCTTTCTAGCAAAAATAAAATAAAATAAAATAAAGGAGTCAGAAAATGGTTCTAGCATCAAACTTGATTCTCTTGTTGAATGTGTTCAGAAGTAGGAAAATTTGTTCCGAACTAGAATCGTAACCCCCTTTACAAAATAGTTCTAGTTTTGAGTCCAATATGATTTTGGCATTGAATTGGCTCATTTGCATCCCTATATGTTGTGCCTATGAGAATTGGGATTCCAATATTCCCAAAGATGGCATGGCATGCACCTAGTGGCTGGTGGACCCCAACATGTGGTCCTTAAAATCATGCTAACATTGTCGCACTCCTTTACTGAAATAAAAAATAAAAACCTTGTCACAAATATTAGGCCTCATTGACTTGCATGAATGTAAATTGAAATTAAATACATATGGTGGTTAAAAATGAGAGTCCGGATCCTCTAATCATGAGTGTTTTTCCACACTGAATCTCAATTCTCAAAATGAATATCAAATGTTAATTTCCAAAAATGAGAACCCAGTTGCATCTTCTTTTTACTCTATTTTGATAAAAGAAAATGTTATTTGATATTCAATTTTTAAAACTCCCTTCTAGTCTTTATTATTTTTTTTCCACCATATGTAATCAATACCTATGTATTCTAATGCAAACAAACCTCATTTGTAAATTCTATATTCTAGTTGGCACTAATGATATTAAGAGGGTTTGGCCTTTGTCTAAGAATAGTCAGCAAACAATAAAATTTGCTTATACAGAAATAGGGAAGTGAGGGAAATCAATCATGAGCAGTTTTTCAAATGAAAAGGTTTTTGGAGTCTCCCTCCTCAAAGAATCCTTCTATTTGGATGGAAGTGTTTGAGAACTGTTGTAATAAGAAAGACTATATATGCCAAAATTAATTTTGCGAGTCCGTTGTGCCCTCTAGCGGGGTTGAGGAGGAAATTGATAATCATTTTCTAATGAAATGTAAATATGTAAGAGAATGTTGGTTTGGCACCCACTTCGGCTTCTAACTAATAATCTTTGTTTTGTGAAGTTGATGGACTAGTGAAAGGAGTTTTGTGAGCAAAACCATCCTATAGCTCGTATGAGATTTGATCACTCTAGAGTGTGGGTTTTGACTATGTGGTGGTATTTATGCAAAGCAAAATATGAATTTATTTTCAAAAGAGAGGAAATTAGCCCTATAAATATAAATGGCTTATATTAAAACATTAATTAATAGCCTTAACAGTCCTCATGAAATGAGGGAGAGAAAGAAGGTTGGGGAACAGAAAACCATCAGAGAGATCAAATCTTCATAGCTCGCCATGCTTAAAGGGTCACTTTGGATAAAGGTATTTGGAATGGTATGAAAGTAGCCCAACAAAGGAAGCCAAAGCAAAGGCGGTTTAGGCCCTTGAAAAAGGTGGTTGAGGAAAGTTATGCAAGGGTCTTAGGTGAGCTTGGATGCTATAGATACGTTAACGACAATTTTAAATAGGCTATCTACCCAATTATTGATGATCTTAAGAATCTCATTTCAAGTTTTGTGCCAATGGAGTTTTCTTATATCCCTAGAATTTTTAATATGCAGCTCATTCATTAGCTAAGCTTACTGATATATAGATTGGAAACAGGTTTGTAATTCTCATGGGTTAATTGGTGATTGGGGAGTCGGTTTTTTGCTGTTCTTTTGGGTGGTTGGTGTTTGTTTGTCATGCTTCGTGTTAATGAATTCTCTTTTAAAAATAAAGGAAAAAAAGAGTGAGGATCCTGACTGGGGTACTGTGTTGACTCAGGCACAACCTCTGATCATTCAACCTTTCTTGTAATGTAGGTAGTGGACCTACCAATAATTTCTCTGTCACACAAAACTAAATTATTCCAATTAACTAGTTAATAGGAGACAAAAACAAATTGCTTCCAGTACTAAAATAAATTGGGTTGGACCAGGCTATCACAATGGGTGCCTTCAATTGATGTCCATATAATTGTCTAGCCCAAAACGTTCAAGTCAAGACACAGGCTCGTCGTTAAAGGAGAGGTTAAAAGAAAAAACACATCTCAAGTCCCTCGTTTTCGCGTGATGTGGGTTATGTCTCAGACCTATGGGGGTGCACAGAATGGCCTGTTGGTTATCCAGCCAAGCCATGCCTGGGCCAAGCCGGGCTGTTCCCAGGTTGGTTGGGGTTCATCCCAACACAACCCATGGCATAACTTATGTGCAGTTTGTAGACCTATAAAAAATTACAAATAATGCAGCAAAGACACTACAAGCTTTGGATTATAAAATTCCAAAGTTTTCAAAACATTTGGACCTCATCTCGGCTCAAGTCAGGCTTCAAGGCTATTTGCTAGCTTCTTAGGAATCACTGTGGGACTTGGCACATCCACATGTCGAAGCAATCTCCTATTCAATGAAATGCTTTGAAGTACATTTGAAGACTATCCTTCAAGGATTCAGAGCATTTGGACATCATTCGAATCCAAACTCAGTTTAGATGGTTATATACTATGCTCTATAGGTCTCAGTACAAAGCAACACCTAGCGATGATCAAACCATCTGAAACTCTCAAAGGAAGCTCAAATTATGCTGAAGAGGGGCTCTACAAAGTTTCAAGATAAACAGACATCATTTGGCCGAAAAGCTACAAGCATGTCAACTTAAGGTCAGTCCCCCCCCCCCCCCCCAAAGCCATGGGTTCACTGACCAAAGTCCTTCTTTCCGATGTCCAAAATTGATGAAATTTGGGCGCGAAGCTTCAATTATGCTCAGACGATATTCTGCAAATTTTCAAGTTGAAAGGACTTCGTATGCTCTAACTTTCACTGCATATCAGCTTAAAGGATAGTGACCCCGAGTAATAAAGGTCACTATCTAAAATCTTACTTCTAGGAGGCCAAAGCTGATGAAATTTGGAACAAACACTCAAAGAATGATCAAAGTTACTCTTCCAAAGTTTTAAGTCAATTGGACGTCATTCGAGTAGAAAACAAGCTGACTACCTACAGTGTGGGGTGAATAGTAACTTAACACATGCAATGAATAGGCCACTATTCGAAATCCTACTTTGCTAAATCCAAAGCTGATGAGATTTTGAGGAATACTCCAAGATGTTCCTAACGTCAGCCCCTCCAAGTTTCAAACCAAACCGAGGTCATTTGGGCCTCAAACAGCTGAAACAAGGGCCCACTTTCATGAAAAGTCAACTGAAGAGTTGACCAATTTCAGAAGGTCAAAACAGGTTAAAACTTCTATGACACACTCAAAATAGTGTAAAGAAGCATCCCTCCAACTTTCGTGAAGATTGGACTTCGTTCAGACCCCAAACGGGTGAGAACGGATCACAAATGCAAAAGTCCAAAAATGGGCCTTAGGAGTGACCGCAGCCTGTTCATCAAGGGAGTTGACCAACTTCAGATGGTTAAAATGAGCTGAAACTTCTATGACACACTCAAAATAGTGTCAAGAGGCATCCCTCCAAGTTTCGTGAAGATTGGACTTTGTTCGGAACCCAAACAGGTGAGAACGGATCACAAATGCAAAAGTCCAAAATGGGCCTTGGGAGTGACCATGGCCTGTTCATCAAGGGAGTTGACCAACTTCAGATGGTCAAACGAGCTGAAACTTTTATGACATGGTCAAAATAATGTCAAGAAGCATCCCTCCAAGTTTCGTGGCGATTGGACATTGTTTGGGCCCCAAACAGGCGAAAACGGTTCACAAATGCAAAAGCCCAAAATTGGACCTTGTCCATGACCGCGGCCTATTCATCAAGGGAGTTGACCAACTTCAGATGGTCAAAACGAGCTGAAACTTTTATGCCAGAAACTACTGGGGGAGTCTATAAAAGGCTAAGATTTGAAAAGAAAAAAGGACGGAAGAAGAAGACACAAAAAACTTCAAGAACAAAGAACAAAAGCACTCAAAAGCATCCAAAGGAAGAGAGACAGTAGCATTCCACGACCTTCCCTTCTCTTTTTTCTCAGTTACCAAGGTGAGCAAGAAGGTTCAGAGGAGGAGAAAGGAGGGGTGACTAAAGAACAAACTATGTTCATGCAGTAACGATTATTCGAAGGATGACGTTGTCATCTTTATTTTTCTCATTCGGGGGGTTTCTTGGCCATTACAAAGGTTGTGAACAAGCCCCTTTGGGCTTCATTTTGTTCCTTGAAAGCTATGGGTTCAGATAACACAACTTTGGCTTCGTATGATACCCTCTTTGGACTTGAACAAAAGACAGTCCATAAACATGAATGATGAATTACAAAGTTTTCAATCAATTTCATGGTTGAATTCGATTTTCTCGATAGTTGTTCAACACCCCAAGAGTCATAGAAAAGAAATATCATCACTTGAAAAGAGTTGGGAAGAAGAACCAGCACGAATAGCACGAGAAATGGAGGTAAACAGTGACCGCACCGTCACTATCTGTCAGTGACCGTGACCCACGATCACGAGCCTGGGGCAATGACCACGGGTCATTGTCACCCGCATTTTTTTTATTTTTTTGCATTTTTTTCCACTTTGTGTATATTTTCTTCTATTTTCCAAATTGAGATCACATCTAAGACTTGAGGGAGGGGTTGTACACTTTGCAAACTCATGTAAACAACCTGCATCCCCGCGGTCAGGGCATTAGAACCCATGTAAACAAAGAGAAATTAATGATGAACAGTAGTTAATTCCCATTCTTCTTAACGCTTAAAGTACGTGAATGTTGAGTATTGAATCCATTACACATTTCCACGTCACATTTTAAGATCACAGTTGTGTGGGCTAGGCCGGCTTATGCCCTCTTATTTTTTTTATTATTTTTAAGTTTTTTTTATATAAATTGAAAAGGACTTTATAAGCTTAGTTTAAAGAGAGTCTTTTGTGCTTTGATAACTTAGATAGAGAAACAGAGCTAGAACATGTGTATATGTAGAAATGACACAAAATACATCTTACTTACCGTTTTTTGGTTACTGGAAAGACTGTCAAAAGAAAAAAAAAAAACCTAGCCATTATAACCTTTTGGAAGGGGATATTTTTGACTGTTGGGCCCGGGTCAGGCAGGGCCGCATTCAATGCTGAGCTAATGCCCAGTGCAACCTGACCTAGCATGGACTGCCCATTGGCCATGCGAGGCTAAGGCAACCCAATCAGAGCAGGTCGAGTCCGGCTGTGGCTGCCTGGCCCAATTTACACCCCCTATGGCCATGTTCAGTGCTCTTTGTGATCCCAAACTTTTCTTGATTTTCAGTGTATATATATATTGACACCCATATTAGATATGTCAATTATATCAGTGATTCATATCATTTTCTAGGAGTTTGATAAGTCGGTCTAATTTAGAAATATAGATCAAAGCAATGAGAAAGAAAGTTTTGCGAGAGAAACCCCGAACGATCTCTATGCTTTCAAATCAGCCTTTAAATTTACATAATGACCCAAAGGGGCATACTGGGGAGAGATCTTTTGCCTAAGTGATGGGCAATTTGGTTTATAAAAAAAGGGATTATTATTGTGCAAGTCCTATTTGTTTATTACTTATGTTTTAGGTCTAATTTAAAAGAAAAAATATATTTGAGATTTTTTTCTCAAAAAGACTTGATTGAGAATTTTTGAGAATTTTATGAATGTGTTCTTAAAATGCTTAAAGTGAGATTAACTCAACAAGCAGTTTCCAACGCACTTCAAAGGGTTTGACACAAAATTTTGGCAGATTTCAACAAAGCATGGGATTTTTTTTAACTTTTTAGCAAATGAATTGACATTGACAAAAAGGATAAGTTTTTTAATATATGTATCATATCTTATAGTACAAAAAAATGTCCTTTCTCGGGATTATATTGGACCTGCCCATAAAACCGAGACGGAAAGCAAACAAAGTGCTTCAACAACAAGCCTTGTTTGTTTAGAAAGCAACCAAAATGATTGGATCCTTTTCTGTAAACCTAAGTGGAAAGGAAAAGGCAAACAGATATTAATTCAAGGTCAATTTGAAAATGACAACCTTGTGTTAGTCTCAATCTTTCCCGTGCTCTCCTCATTTTAATGCACAAGTCTCTGCCTTTCTTTCTCTTCCTTTGCATCGCACAGACAGGCAATGAATGTCTAGCAAGGACTATTAGGCTTTCACCAGCCGTACGGTTCGAGGGTGGCAGTTGGCAACCTATTCTATAGGCTTAGACTAAAAAAAGTAACGGGAAAATATTTTCAAAAGAGGAGGATTTGACTCTTTGATTTTTGTGCGTACTGAGTTTTTGAATTTTTGTGGCGGGAACTCATTCGAAGAAAATTCGTATGTTATGGGGCCCACCAAGATATGGAATCGTCAACAAGATCTGATCATGTTGGGATGGAAGCGCTCACCTTGAGCACGACAGACGACTTATGAAACCATCATGATCTCATGTTGAGGCCATGAATGTAAGGGCCACATATTCAGTGGTTACATAGGACTTTCTTTTTTTTTTTTTTAAAGGTTACATAAAATGCCTTCTTTTGGGTAAAAATTAAAAATAAAGATAAATGTTCTTATATTCAAATAAAATTCATGATTTTCACGTTATTTTGAGCATTGCATCTAGTGGGCCCACTTATAACCCATTTGAGTGGACATCAAATAAAGATTTCCTAATAGCCATGATCCCAAGTTTGATACCCCGTCTAAGTAGATTAGACTAGTGTGCACACCGTTTGGATGGTGAAAACTAACCTTCTAAATGACCAAATTGGCATGTTAATTGGGATTTTGTACAAGAATGGAGGGGCCCACTTGTGTTGATTTTGTGTCATGACAAATCAAATATGATTCACCTGCAGGATCCAAGTGGCTAGGTTCCATATCCAATGGTTGGTCATAATTAGCTCCATGCACTTGCATTTAATCCAAAATTTAGTTCGCTATTTGTCGAATGGTGGGTTGATCAATCCTGCATCTTAGTGGGGCCATCCACGGCCATACCCAAACATGTGATCCAAGGGTAGATTTTAACTTAAATCGGGTCGAATTGATGCTTTATGAATTTAACTCCTTTTGATCAATTCATTATTTTTACTCTTCGTGTCCTTTTATAAATAATATAATTAAAATAAAATAATCATGTGATAGTTTAGGATCTTGATCATGATCATGATCTAAGGATCTTCTCGTACTGGATTCATTTAATTTTTGACGTTTAAATTATGAAAAATCTTAAGTTAATTAATCTTGTGATTTGACGTTTGAATCTTTGCAATCTTCCCAAAGTAGCAACTTTCGTTGCTACTATATTTAATTTAATTTGATGCATCAAGATCTTTTAAGGTTTAACACATGGCTAACAAATGGTGGTGATAACTCTTCCAATCATTAAATTTATCAAGGGTCATTTGTAGAAGGGGACCATCTTAGCAATTTAACTTCCTTTAAATATATACAAAACTATAATTTAAAAAAATAAATGACAAACAATTCAGAGTGGTCCTCTAATGTCTTTTTGAATTTCTTTTTATATATTCGTCGCCATATCTATGGCGAAACCTTTTCTCCTTTTGTTCTTCGAATTTCTCGTGTTTTACCCTTGCTATCCACCTTCATCTTCTTCCTCTATGCTAGTAATACACCTCTACCATCTCTTTCTTCCTCACCTGCAAGTAAACCCAACACCCTCATCCCTTTCCATTCTCCCTTCTCCATCTTCTCCTTGTTTATTTCTTTTTCTCTCTTCTGCATGGAGAACGAAAAAATAAAGGTAGTTCTTAGCCTTGAATAAATGTTAATCCTAGCCCAACCCAACAATTCACAGGGTAGTTCTCAGCCTTTCTATTTTCTGCATGGAAGAACCCAAGGTGTAAAAAGTGAAGGCTAAAGAAGGGAAAAAGAAAAGAAGAGAGGACAACAGCTGGGAATCCGCTAGCTCTCGTCCTAACCAATCATAGGCTAGAAGCATCAAATCCAATAGTCCAAATCAAGCTTCAAGCTTCTCACACGGTTTGTCCCCTCCATCCAATGGCTAAGAGTTATGACCAAGTGGGTTCAAGTTTCTCAGCCACTCTCTTTCCCTTCCATCCCCCTGAGCTCCTTCTCTCTCTATATATGTTCCACCTCACAACCCCCTCATTACATCTCTACTAGTTTTTTGCACCAGAAGAAAGCCTCAATTAGCCAGAGTCCTTTCTCGGTCTCTTGTGAAGCTTCAACAGCCCATGTATCACTCTTTAACTCTTTCTCAGTCTCGTAAACTCTTCCACAGCCACGATTGCTTCGCCCAACACCTTTGCCCAGCCCCCCATCCTCACCTCTGCTGTCTCGCGAAGGTGACCCCAGAACACCTCTGCCCAGCCCCCCTTCCACACTACGATCGCTCGATGCCCAGCACCCCCTCCCCACCTTTGCTTCCACACCCTACTTCATCACCAATGGGATAAGGAAGTCAGAAGCAGCATTGAATTTAAGGGAGAAGATCCCGATGATTTGCCTGGGAATGGCTTCATCACTAATCTTTTTTGAATATTCTCTCTCTCACTGTCATTCATGCATATGACTTGGGGGGTTGCATTGCTGTTTGTTCAGGAGATCTAGATATGGGCTTTGATGGGTTTTGCTATGTTTTGTGTGATTCTACATCTCAATTTGCAATTTGGGTTTTTGAATTTTTTTTTTTTTGGGTTTTTCTGCATTTTCCTTTTTTATGATCTTGGTCTGCTTTATTATTTATTAAAAAATAGGTTTTACAGTCTTTTTGGTTAGATTCAATACTCATTTAAGAAATGGTTGCAAAGGTTTTCGTTAATGGTCTGATGATAAGTCAAATTAAATTACAATCTCTTGAACCAGTCAAGTTAAAGAACTCTTCCGAATGCCACACCATTGTTTATCTCTATTGCAATAGTTTAATTAATCTTGGCAAACTCAAAGGACAACTTTGATATGATCTAAAAGTGCTTTTCTTTTTCTTTTTTCTTAAACTCAAGCCCTAATTGCAGGATTTGAAAAAAGAAGTTGGAAAAACTCCCCTGAAATTTTGCTAGAAGTCCTCGATTGAAATGTATTTCGAAAACTTAAGGCCCATTTTAAAATCAAGTTTTAATTTTATCCTATTTTGAAATATACTAAAAACTTAGACCATATTTTGAAATTTTTCCTAAATTTTGTTCACAATTAAATGGATTTTTAGACCATAAGCATAGCTTCATTTCATTTCAATATCAGTCATACTTTTAATGGAGTATTTTTAGACCATAAGCACAGTTTCATTTTATTTCATTACAATAGAGTACATATTATTAAGGCCCTATGCACGAAGGATGCATTTATTTGAGTTGTTGACATTTTTCATTAGTAGGTTTTATTGGAAGTGTACAAGTCAAATAAAAAAATTTGGATACTTAAGTTAATTTTTATTATTCACTAGTTTTTCGAGTGATAAATCTATTTACATGTTCTTCAAATGGGATTAAAATGATAGTGGGCTGAACTCTTCCATTCACAAAATTTAATAAGGTTCATTTGTAGAAGGGGACCAACTTAGAAATTTAAATTTCTTTAAATACATTCAAAATTATAATTCAAAAGAAATAAATGACAAACAATTTAATAACAAGTTTCAATTGGGCCCACAATGTCAAATGCACCTCACATTTTCCACACGTGATCCACACTCCACACATGGTAGAAACCCTAAAAAGGGCATCACTGGAGTTGGATTGAAAGAGGGGGAAAGACAGGAGAGTGGGATTGAAAGGTGGGGAAAGACAGGCGAGGGAGAGGAAGAGAGGTGAGATGTGAGAGGAAGAGGAGGAGGAGAAGAAGAAGTTGTATAGATTCTCTTCTTGGTACTTATCCCATCAGATTTATGTCATACTAGAAGTTTGTAGTGATCCTAGTTAGTGTAATCTTAGCGGTTCAGTATCCCACAACGTGGCTGCATTGTGTGATACTATTGTGATGGTATGGTTTTCATTGACCTGATTATTTATTCTTTCGATATTTGTAATGGAGCTTTTTTTTTATATTATGACTTTTGAGCTTTTCTATCCTGGTGTATCATACAATTCAGTTTTTGTTTGTTGTTTGTGTAAATAGGAATTGCATGGAAGGTCAGCACCTCATGGGTTAGTCAAGAGTGCACTACAAACTGGTGCAGTCCATTCAGTAACTGGGTGAGCCACTGGGTCTCATGAGACACAATGTCCAAGCTATCCTGAATTTCCAGCCAAATAGAAGTTTCCTTTTCTTTGTTTCATTTCTCTCAAATAATTTAAATCGGCGTGGAAGTTATTATTCTTGGTTGAGAAAGTGTTGATTGAATTCTTGAGTTTTTTTTTAGAGAATTTCTCCACAGTTTTAAATACATTATTGGTTGACTGCTATGAAATGAATGTCCAGAACTTAAAAAGCTTTGTTGAAATTCTCCATAGAATTGAATACAGGTCTCCTTTGGATTGAGATTTCCCTGCATCTATGGTCCATTTGTGGGTTTATTATTATTTTTTTCTTGTTAAATTTCAACTTCTGATGTTTTTAAAGATATCTTGGATTTTCTAGTTCGTTAGTCATTGACCACTTGATAGTCTATTGAGGAGTTGGTTCTACATGAGGGGGGATATTGAATTGTATTGCCATTGCCTCTACTAATGCCTCGAGGTTTTGGTAGGAAAAGCTAGCCAAGGAAATTTAATATGGTATCATAGCCAACCAATTGCGAGTTCGAATTCCAAGAGGAACAACTCGATGCTAAAAAAATGTGTGCTCTTCACCTGACGGGGAGGGTTGAGGACTGGGCTCCACCCAAGGGGGAATATTTTAAAGTATTTGCGCTGCTTCTATTAATGCCTCAAGATTTTGGTAGGAATGGCTAGCTAAACAAATTTAATTCATTTGACATTCCAACAAACTAATTGAGCCTGCTTCAATTGTTTGAATAGGATAGAGCAGCTATGGGCCGTGCCAATCCACTTGATTTCTATGTTGATGGTTGAATTCCAACCAAAATGTTTGAATTACATCTGAGATGCAAAATGGAGTTTATCTAAATGTGTACCCAATATGGGAGATTTACACTTTTGCATTAACGGGGTGTAATGTTGGATATTCTCACTGCAAGTAGTCCATTTGGAAGGTTATTTAGATGTAATATATCAACATTCTTCAAGAAGAGTGGATTGTTATATGCTTTGTTTTTTTTCTTTTAGGATTAGTATTTATTCAGCTCACCTATAATGCGGAATGGAATGGAGACGTGAGGCGGGTAAGATAGAAGATGGAGATACAGGGGAAAATTAGGCTCTCGCCAAACTCCAGTCACATGAGGCATTAGAAAATTGGGTTCTCACTAAACTCCAATTACAGGAGGCATTACAGATTTCGAGAAGAACTCGAAGAAATTTGAAGAAGATCCCAAAACTTCTTCATTGATCATTACTCAATAATTAAGCCAAATAGGCTTTACAATGCTTAAATAAAAAAAAGGAATAACCTAAGACTAATCTGGACCATCCAAACAAGTTGACGGTCAGGATTAAAACAACTTAAAGCAAATAAAACCCTAAATAAACTCGAATAGATTGGCTGGGCCGAAAGACGGGTTGACCCATTGGGGACCATGGGTCTTTCCGTCTTTCCTGCATAAATTCTCCTTTTCTTGAAGAAAACTCGACCTCAAGATTTATAAAAGTCCTCCAGGATCAAATATCAAGCGTAGAAAGCCTCGATGTGCTTCTCGGTCTTCGATCTCTTGGCATGACTTAAAGGCAGGAATTAATCTTCTTATCAGAGTAGAAATGGACTGGAGGTATGGCTTCTGTTGATGCTTGACTTTAACATTGATGTGTGATCTGACCGTTAGATGTAGCAATTATTGGTGTTGAAGCGGAAAATCATAATCTTCTATTGTCAACAGTCTATCTCCAAAAATAAAATCAATTTGAGGGATATCAATAAGTTGCACAACTGTTTCAACACTAGCTTTTTCTTTGGTGGAGATAGGCTTTTCTGAATATGATCTGCAGTCATATCCATTGGAGCTTTAGGTTGATTGCTAACCATATTCAAATCTTTAAATTTACTCATTGCTGGCATCAGTTGATCATCATTTTCAACCTTCAAAATAACAACATGTTCGACTGCTGATGTATTTTGCTCTTTAAGTAGTGGACTTATGATCAGATCCACGAGATGATAAGACTCCTTGTGGTTTTCTTCACTATGTATTTCTTCTTGTTACTCTTGCACTGCTTAATCAACACTGTCTGAATTGATTATGGAATCATTTCTTTCCTGCCTTTGTTTCTCAATATCAGACTGAATATTCTCCCCAGGTGGTTCTACAACATTGGATTTTTTCTTTTGTAACTTAGCTTTTCAGAGGCGATAGCGTTTTATCAAACGTTTAACACGAATCGCTTCCCCAAATGCTTCATACATATCTTTACACTTCATGCAATAGATGAGTTCTCTCCAAGGAGAGGAGAATTGGTGCAGGACAGACCCATGGTCCCCCGTGGGTCGACTTGTCTTTGGGCCTAGCCCACCTATCCTAGTTTATTTTAGGTTTTCTTTACTTTAAGTTATTTTAATAAGATGTTTTAATCGTGACTGTCAACTTGATTTGGTGGTCCTTTGGATATCAGATATGCTAAATAGAATGTGGAGCCAATACCCCTAGATATGATATTAAGCCTTTTGGCCTTATTTTTCATGAATTCTTTTCACTACAAATTAAAACCTTAAGTGTTGAAAGTTCTACCTTCCATTAGGATCCTACCTTCAGATCTGAGAATTACTATTGCGGAATTTGTGAAAAGGCTTAGATCTATGGTTGATTCAATTTTTGGAATTAATTAACTACTTGTAATTGGCATAATTTGAATCTTCTTTGTTAATTAATTTATTTCCTAATTACATTGCATTGCACTGCATTAGATTAGATTTCACATTGTCCTGCATCAATTTTGGTATCAGAGCTTCAATCGGGAAAGGATGCAATGTGGTTTTGGGTGTCGGGATTTGGGCAAATGGTTTCTTGAGTTGTCTGAGGGTGATGTTGGCAAGGGTTGGGTTTGCTAGTATTTGATTGGGTGACAGTGATTGGATCTGCGGACGTTGGGGTTTAGAGATGTTGGGGCTTTTGGCGGATTTAGGGTTCTGAAGATGCAGACCTGAGGCTTGTGGTGATGATCGGCCTTTATGGGCTGATTTTTGGCAACAACGACGAATGCCGGCAAATATCCGAGGGCGTGGAGATTGCTAAAACTTGAACCCAAGATTGATCGCTCTTCGGCTTTGGTACCAAATAATGCAGAACAAAATGGAGATGCGGGGCGGGCAAGATAGAAGATGGAGATACAGGAAAAAATTGGGCTCTCACCAAACTCCAGTCACAGGAGGTATTAGAAAATTGGGCTCTCACCAAACTCCGGTTACAGGAGGTGTTAGAGATTTCGAGGAGAACTCGAAGAAACTTGGGGAAGATTTCAAAACTTTTTCTTGAATCATCACTCAATAATTAAGCCAAATAGGCTTCACAATGCTTAAATAAAAAAAAGAAATAGCCTAGGACTAATCTAGACCATCTAATTAAGTTGGCAGTCATGATTGAAACATCTTATTAAAACAAATTAAAGCAAATAAAACTCTAAATAAACTAGGATAGGTGGGCTGGGCCCAAAGATGGGTCGACCCATTGGGGACCATTGGTCTGTCCTGCATCAACCTGCTTGTCTAATCCAAATTTTTTGCATGTTAAGTGACTTCGATACCTGCTTAATAGATCTAGGTGAAGATTAATTTTTGCGTGATGCTTGACAATTGATTATTTACTTCCTATTTGTCATATAGATCATATCTTTGTTCTAGATCCTTAGTCATCCCAAAATAAGTTGAAAGGTATCCCTTGAACCATGTTGCACCTATCTCCCCCTTATTTTTATTATAGTCAATAGGAAGGGTGTGCAATATTAGTGTGAACACTTGCCTTTCTTCCTTCTAAGCAAGAAACATAGGGTGCTTAGATGCTCATGTTTCCTTAATTTCAACTTATTTGTCATCCCATCATAAACAATACTTTTCTTATGTTGCCCATTAATAAAAATGGTAGACCCAAACCCAAGAACAAATCTACCATTCAGATCTAAGTACAATTCAGGGTGAGTTAACTTTGTTGGGTATCCACATTTCATGAAGACCTAAAAAAACAAAGCTCTATGTTCGTTTTTATCAGTGAATATAATCAATTCTCGGATCCAAGTACTTCAATTTTCCCTATCCTCTTTTCTGAATCATAGAAAGAATTCATTTTTCTCTCCAAACTATTTGTTTTGAAATGAGATGGCTAAGGGTTTATGGATTTTGACTTTTTATTTATGTACTGTATGCATACATTATTTACTTCATGCATAGTATATGACTAAACACAAATTTTTATGTGCAAGTACCAGAGTGGTACTTGGGTACTCTAGGCCCTGGCCTGGCCTGGCCTTATTTCCAGGAGAGCTTGGAAAAAGCACTCCCAATCCAACAATAACTTCAGTGAATTGGATTTCTTTTTCATTTTTTTTTTCAGAGATTAAGCCAGGCAGGCTCTGGCTTGGCTTCACTCAAGTGACAAATGTTTTATCCATTCCAACACCATGCAGTTCCATCTTTGCTTGAGTGAGCTCTTTTTCAACTACTAAAAATTTCCATAGTATATGAGTAAACACAATTTTTTGTGTGTTCAAGTACCTGGGTTATACTTGGGTACTCAAGGCCCAAGTCTAGCCTTATTTCCGGGATGGCTTGGAATAGTGAAGCACGTATCCAGGGCACTTCGAACATCTCCAAGGAGACCACAAACGATGACGTGCCTAAAATGGAAAAACACAAATTATATTAATCAACTTTGAATATTCCATGTGTACAATGTCATATAAATAAGAAAGAGAACTTAGAACCTATGAAATCTAATTAAACTAGGAAACTAAATAATATAGGAAACTGAATCCTCATTACAACCCATTAAATAAAATAAAAATCAATGACATATAATTATTAAATAAAAAGGCGTGAATCTACTTTGGCCCTACATGTGTGGCCATTGAGGGCCATTTGCATAAAAAAGGTAGGCCCAATCATATAAATAACCAGAGTGCATTCTGTACTTTTTTTGAGTGAAAATTAGCCAAAAGTCCCTCCTATGACACAAATTAAAGGTGCAGTCGACAAACATTACCTCTAAGGCTTGTAGTCTCTGCCGCCTAGACTTATTGCAGGTGGAGGTCCCTAATTGACGAGCTCATCTTTTTTTACGAATGATTTGCCAACTACTTTTGTGTTTTGATTTCCATGACTTTGAAATTCCATAACTTTTGTTCACGATATTAATTTTTTTTAAAAATAGTATATTTGGAACCTATTCATCAGGACCTTTCAAGCAACACCCAAGATGCATATGAAATTCTAAAAAAAAATTGTCAAAATTAAACTGAATTTTACCTCAAAGCAAAACTAAACAGTTTTTGGCAAAAAGTTTGAAAGGGGTAAACCAATCTAATCATCTTATTTTTTATTTAAATTTGGAGAATTTAAAGTTTAGCATGTAGTCTTTCATATCCAAGTATTTCCGGTCAAAACAATTTCGAGAAGTTGGCTAACTAGGTTTAAACATGCTGAATGTTACCTCAAAACAAAACTAAATAGTTTTTGGTAAAAAGTTTGAAATGGGTAGACCACTCTAATCATCTTATTTTTCAGTGAAATTTGGAGAATTTAAATTTTAGCATGTAGTCTTTTATATCCCAAAATTTCAAGTCAAAACAATTTCGGGGAGTGGGTGAACTTGAGGCTTAAACATGGGCCGTCAGTCTAATTGTGCGCAGAAATTCTACATAGAAACTCATATAAATTATGTTACGAACTCAGATAAATTCTAATCAAACTCATATAAATTCAGTTCAAGCTCAAATAAATTCTGATCAAACTCATGCAAATTCATACAGGGAGGGTGTTTTGGACTTTTGAAATGCTTAAATTTAAAAAAGGACCTCTGCCTCTATGACAAAAGATCGTGGACCTCTCGCCATAAAGTGAAATGTTGAGGGACCTGTCACTAAATGCCCCTTTTTTTAAAGGTCAGGCTGGCTAGCCGAAATTGTATCGCTTGTTTGATTAATGATTCGGAAGTCTCCTATTGTGGGCTTTATGGGCTTGGCCTCTGTAGAATTTCTCGTGCTTGGCTAAACGAGCTTTATTATGAATTTAGTCTATTTTGGGGCAGCCCCTCTTGGGCTGGATTAGTTAGCGATATAGATGAGGCTGGACTTTCCAAGGACTTGAATTACTATAGTGGCAAAGATGGGATGTACGTTCCTAAGTTGGAACTCCCATTCCAACTACACCTACTTTCTCTTCTAAATCTTATCTTAAAATTAGAAAGTTACTAAACAATACCAATCAAATCGAACTTGTAAGAAAACTGTTACTTGTCTCAAAAATCCTAGTTAAATGGCTATCATGATGGACGTCTGACAGGGCCCAATGGGCTGGCATCCATCAAGCTTATTCACTGTTTCTCTTGCTACAGTATTCATTAACGTATTGAAAGGACCCATTGATCTGCAAATTCATGGAAACCAACGTGAGCAGTCAACACATGAGGCTCCTCGATGTAGTTATTCACCAATTCGTTCTTCCTTGCCATAAAAAAAATTTTAAAAAAAATCCATCAATTTGTTCCCTTGCCCCAAGTTGTGATTCATTTGGTATATGTCTTGGGTATGTTGTACATCAGGGAGATTCATTTGACACCAATTTCATCTTAATTTTCCAAAGAATAAATCTTTTCCTTACATATTACATTGGTGTTGATGACCAGCCTGCTTGTTCTCTTACACAATGCCAATGCATATCTGAATATATCAGTGGTCACTGACTTCACCTTTTGTTTCACACTACCCTTGGAAGAAATATAAAAATTCTCAAAAGAAAATTGTAGAAATGGAGTCATTCATTGTGATGTTTTTCTCCTTTTTAAATATATTTCATTAGTAAGAAAATTCATGAGGCTGATTATAAGCCGAAATCTATAATAAATGTCCCATATGATCTCAAGATATTATACTGGGTGTTTGAATGAACACCACCCCAAAGGATGGGACAAAGTAGTTTGTATAACTAGTGCAGATCACCTTTAGTTGATGCTGAAGGACCAAACAACATCAATTTTCCAATTAAAAAATTGATAATGTTCTTGTTTCAGTTTTAGTAAGGCTGTTGGCAATTTCTAAGGTTGATGGGACAATGACACATTTGGAAGATTAATGACTTTGTTCAAATGAATATTGATTTCAATATGGTGTGCCTTCCATGTTAGACCGGTTTGGACGCAACTCTTATTGAACCCACATATCGGCATTAATAAGAGTAGGTGAGTATCATTGAAAACGTAGTGTTCAGATATAGTCCATGCAGCGATACAATTTATGTGTGTTCGTGCAGACAACATAGCACGATACTTTGCTTATGTGGAGGATTTGTGTTTTAACATTGATAAGTATTGTTACACCATTCTCTATTAGTTTAATCTTTTAGAGTAAGTGTTTGTCAACATGGTATCAAAGAGGGAGGTCAAGTGTTCGAATCCAGGAGACCATTGTGCCTTGTATTCTCCCACGAAGGGTTTGATTTCCATGCAGAGCCCCTATACTCTCCCAGGAAGGGTGTAATTCCCATGAAGGAGCCCATCTAGCACCTTAATTTTTAGAGTAAGTGGTTGTCAACTATTTGGATACTTTATAATGACCCAGACCCACTATCCACATGATATTTTCTCCAAACCCCGATCTTGTCTATAGTTTGAAAAGGCGTCATGTGTACCTAAGGTCATGCCACACTCATATACCCAAGCATGTTCCTCCGTAAGGGGGAGGGGTGCATCATATGTTGGGTTAGACATATAAGCTCAGAGTAAGGACTTGGATATTTCTGATGCTGGATTTGGACAAAATCTCACGGTGCTAACCGAAGCGCTCTACCCTTACCCCCATGGATTCTCGTTTATTGGCTCACAATATCACTTGGTCTTGCCTCAAGGGATTACCAAGGCGTGGATTAGGGTCTCACATACTTGATCTTGTTTCTTGCCTTCTAAGAAATGAACAACTTTTAAGAAACATGCATGGTGCTGTTGTTGGCTGTCTAGCATCAGAGCATCCAGACCAGGATACGTTAGCATATGCAGACAACATAAGTAGACATCCAGTCGAAAAGAAGAGACTCCAGTTGGAAGTTCCTTTGAGATAACAGAAAATGCCGTGGACAGCTACTAGGAAGATGTCTAGGATCATTCATAAATATGCACATGACTTTATTCATCTTGACCATGCATCTTTCTGAAATGAAGTAGATGCCACTCTAGGTAATGTGGAAAGAGTCTACCTAGCATAATGCTGAAGAATGTCTGAATTGGTGTATGAAATTGTTGATTACCAATGAGGAAATTATCTATTTGGGAGTCCTATTCAAGAAAATTATGTCCCTTGGAATATAGAACATAGGTTTACAGAACTGTCTTGAGCTTCACTTACCAGTTGTCCAAAATTTCATGAAATTACACTGCGATATCTAACCCTTACTGAAACTTTACCATGAGTTTTTCAGCCCATAAAAGCTAGTTGAATGGGATCCCTATTACCTACTCCCAGTCTGGATACTTGTCTCCAAGATCTACAAAGACGAGCAACTGTAAGAAGTCATTTTTAAGTCATTTTAGAGAATCAAGGACCACGGTCCATTATCTGAGGTGCTTCCAACAAAGATTCTGGTATATCCAAGCCCCAAGACACATGAGCAAAGATCAGTGTTATGTATGACAATTTTGTAAATAAATGTTGTAAAGAGGAGGTGTTCAATTATTGCGATGGAATGGGTCATGTCATCACGGACTGTAGAGAATGATCTCAGAATTGTGATTCACAGAGATATCATGAGAAAAAAAAGAAAATTGTTGGAATGGAGTTGCCTCATTCTATGGTCTGGATTCCTCTATAAATATATTTCATTACTATGAAGTCCCACTGGCCACTGGTTATTACAGAAAAAAAAAACTCTAATCTAATGTTTAATCCAAATTGTCTAATTACAATCATAAATAACCTACAAGATATAACAGTTAATAAAAATTTCAGGATATTGTAAAGAACCTCCTACATGGCAACACCAAAGTATGAGTTTCTTTGCCATATGAATGCTGGAATAACTTATGTACTCTATAAGGCTGTTGGACAGAGGGCATGTTATTCCTTAGTGGATACCCTGCCTAGATTGATTATTTTCATCCAAAATTCTGAGCAATAAAAGCTTCTCTATTTTCTCTAAAAATCGGCAATCTCTGTGGATTGGCTATCATGTTTCTGTAGGATCTGAATATCTTTCCCATGGTGGTTTCTTATGCCTGCATATCCATGAATCTCAATTGTTGTATTATCTGTCAGGTCAATGAGTATGCTTTCTGTCACAGGAGAATGTTACTTGCTAGATTCAAGCCCATGTAAAAGTGGGTTGCTTCTAACTCACCCTTGTTTATAAATATGACTCACAAAAGCGACCCTGGATATATGTTTACTTCTGAAGTGATGATGCCATTTGGTATCATGTACCAAGAGTCTGACTGGTTTACACTGATTGATTGATACTTTTGGTTTGGAAATTGGCTCTGCTTCTCTCTTTTCCCCCCTTCTTTTACTCTAGAAATGAACTTGGATTATGTTTATGTCTTGGGCTACCCCAAATTAGCAACTTGGGATTGAATGTTGGCAAAATGTATGTTATTTATTCTTATGAACATTTGGTGTGGCTTGAAAATTTGTAATTAAACATTTTTAAAAATGGAGATTGGACACTATATAAAATAGTGGCTTCTTATCAAAATATTCTTTAAAAAAGGATAAATAACCATCAGTATACTTCAGTAGCTTTCTTTTATTCTTCTTTTGAACAATCAAAGGTTGAAAGTTGTGTATAAAGATCTGCTGCCTCGCTCTCTTTTATCCCTTTCTTTTGGATTATCTTGAACTACAGATCGTGTATATCCTGTTAGAGGCTTATTTCTGTCATTATGGAACACTTGGCTGTCTTTGCTACTCCAGTCATGTAGTTGTAAAAATTCTTTCCTGATTTCTGGATTCCTATCCTTAAACAGTTAACTATTAGGAAAGACTATACTATGCTCCTAGTCTACTAAAATGGAAAGGAGTTGAAGTCTGCTTGTGGTATCTTAACTCATAGAAGCAATTCGTGAGTTCTTCTCCAGTTTGTGTTAATTTTAAAAATGTGGTTAATCTCTAATTCATTCTTTGACCTCTTTGCATGTATGTGTAGAGTGTGCATTCTGATGGATCAAACGCTCCAAGAAACTGCTGGCTTTCTGCATGGTATAAGGCAGATGACGATGTTGCTTCTGATCGAGTGGAAAAAAGCTATTTTCTGGCAGATTGCAATGCCCAGACGTTCAAAGTTGCTTCCACTCAGGTGGTTAACATGATCAGGCTTGAATTTCAGTCAAATCATGGCAGTCCGTCGCACACGTGCATTTATCGATTGAGGGTCATTGGTCGTCAACCTATTTCGTTTTAGACCCTGTTTGGATGTGACTTCAAGCTAAAAAGATTTTTTGACTGATTTTGGATTTCAATTTTGAAACCTCAGTGTACAGGCATTGCATATCTACTCATCTGATATAGCCAAAGAAAGTCATTTTTACCTGCTTAGCTCTAAAAATCAGAATTTTAGGTTGTTTGGGTATTTGTAACGCTCATCCAATATAGCAAAAAATGTTACTTTTACCTCCCTAAACTTTAAAACTCCATCTGGGCACATAAATTGTAGATGGTGAGAACCTAAACTGAATTCACAGTCACGGTTAGAGAAAAATAGTGATTCTTCACATGGGTATTCTCTGCACTCACGTTTCTCATCTTATGGACTTACTGAATTTAATAAGGTGGACTTGTTGGATGTGTCAAACTTTATACAAAATATTTATATCCCCAAGACGTGAGATTTTTAACATATACTTTCAGTAAAAATATCTATTGTCTAGCCTTTCACTTTATGCCCACATGTCAAGGTTCGGTTGGTGGTAATTCAATGTGAATATGCGAGGTCAGAAATTCCAGAGAACAAACAATTGTTATCACATTATAATTTTGGGTTCCTTTGAATGGTGAGAATCAGAAAATTAGCCTCATGAAATGTCATATTTGGCCTAAAGAATTCCCCAAGTTTTAGCTTTCAAAATGCTACATTGCAGTTTAGCATTTGTGAAATCCGGTGGAGCAACATTTGGAGTATTCATAAAAGTGCCAGCGTGGGTGCTCGGAACTCTTGCACAGATGCCTTCTACTGTCCTCTAACATTCAAAACCAAAACATGTGCAAGTGAAATAGGAAAGAATGACCAACAGCGTAAGAATATTCATGCATGGCTACCTATGACAATCAAAAGGAACAGCAGTGAGCCACGAAAAAGAATGCTTTATTGCTCTCTCTCACTCTTCTATCTCCCTCCATCCGCAAGTAAAGCCTCCTCTTTCCCTCAACTTCCTTTCTTAACTTCCTTTCTTCTAAAGGAGACAATAGAGAATAACAAAAGCCCATGGCAGTAAATCACAGTTTTAAAATGCCTTTTATCTGGCAAGGTCCCCGTAGCAGTTTGGCATGTTCATGGGTGATCAGTTTCATGGACTATCTCATACAACAATGGCTACATGACCAAAACACATCATGGCTCTTTACTTATTTTGAATGTTTAGAATATTCGAAATTCAGACTAAAGGAAGCTCACACACTAGTCAGTTGAGTCTGAACTTAGAAAATTCAAAGTCTTTAATTGGACCACCAAATCTCAATTAACCAGTTTAAAATCTGGGCTACTACTTTAAACCTACGCTCCTTTGCCTAATTTTATTTATTTATTTATTTATTTTTAATAATCATCATTATCATCATATCCTTATCTATAAGATTCACCTTTGTGAGTTTCACACCTTTTTTTATCTAATATATATATGAATTTCGGGTGTTTGAATTTGGAAATAGAGGCTTAATTTGAAGCAATTGCTCTCTCAATTTCAATTTAACTCTCAAATTGGGTTTTGAATTTCTATTTTAACTTATCGTTTAAAAAAAAAGATAAGTCTCATTGCAAATAAAACTCATCCAAACTCATTACGACATATCTACCCCATCAACAACCCTTACATCATCTACATCTTTCAAATTTCTCTCTCTCATTCCATAAATCCTTCATGGGCCCCACATAAAAAATGGTTTGAATTACAAACATGAGTCCTATGGAGATTAAAGAAAATAAAAGGGGTTGATGGGGTTTGATGCCATGACAAAGCATGTGTTTGCAACTATTATCCTTGAATTTACAAGTCTCCGGGAATTTATTATGGGTTCCATGTAATTATAACTTGACTTGTTTAAAATGAATTTCAAGCACTCTAATGACATATGCTAAATTTCATTTTCAATAAACGTGGGTCCCGCCCTTTGATTGAACACATGATGGAATTGTGATTAGGTGATGAATATTTAGTTTGCAGCTATGATTAACTAAGATATTCCTCTCTTCGCTATTGGATAAATACTTAATTTATAATTTATAGTCTTAATTATTTCAATGTGTAAACTTTTATGTGAAAGTGTAGAAACAAGAGATTAAGGTCAATTTTGATTTGATGTGAGAATTGAGGTCAATTTGATAATTGATTGCACAATTGAATTTCCTTATATATGATCTAGATTCATTAATCTTTTATCAAGGATTGGTGATCATGGAACAAATCATCTTGAACCTTAAATTTTGAAACACAAGTCGGCCGAGCTTAGATTTAGTCGTAGAGTGCTTGAACGCCAACATGGCTCGAACAAGATGCACAATTTCGTAAAAATTATTAAAAAATTTTAATAAAAATAGTTGCTTTCGGTAGTAACTAGAATACATTATTTTAATAAAAAACATGATGTACCCAGGGTCAGGCTAAAATTTTTTTCAAATGGGCTGGACTTCAATCGTGAACTTATGTCATTTTTTTCATTGTTTCTCATTAGGGATTTTAATTTGGGGTTAACGACTTTTAAAATTGAAAATACTTTGATTTTGGGGTTAGAGATTTCTGATTTTTCTTTTAACCATGGATCCCAAATTTGGTATTGGTGATTTTTGATTGAAAATAGGGTATTTTCAATTCTATTTAGGAATTTCAATTTAGGGTTAGGACCTTCTAGAATTGGGAGAAGTTTGCTTTTCGGGTTAGAGATTTTTGGAACTTAGATTAGGGATTTTAAAACTAGGATAAGTAATTTCTAAGATTGGGAATAGGGTTTTCAATTGGCAATGTTCAGTTTATTTTTAAAGATGATGCAATTTAACACATTTTTTAATCTCTTTTCTATCTAAAAATTAATGGAAAGTCGAGAATATGTGAGTGTTTATATTTTTATTATTAATTTTAATTTTAGGCTTTTTTTATAAGAATGATAAATTTAAGACATTTTTAACTTTATTTTCTATCTAAAAATAAATACAAACTCTATATTGTGATTGTTACACATAATGACAACATTCTCCCTATCGTTGACTATATGTAAGCATGTAGAATTTTTTTTTAAGAAATAATATTTTGTCTTAGATATCAGATAGTCTACACATATCAAATAATTATTTTTATATCTTATTAAAAAACAAAATGATATTTTTATATAGATTCTATTGATCGTGCTAAACATGGGCTTCTTGATTGATCTATATAGGGGTGCTCATGGACCAAGTCAGCTTGAGCCCAACTAGAGACCAACTTGCTCTTAGACGGGCTTTAGTCTTAGGTTTTGGTACACGGGCCAAACTTGAGCCTAATATTTATGTAGGCTTAAGATACCAGCCGAACTGGGATTCAGTGGCAGAGAGCTTGAAGCCTTGCCCAACCCAGATGCATTATTTAACAAAAAAAAATGTCTTTTATTAATGGGGATGAAAACTCAAACACATGTACTTTCTCACACACACAACTGTCCCGACCAATTACAAGATACCAACGAGGCTCGGGCTTTATCCTTTTTAGGCAGGAGCCAAACATTATGCCTATAAAAATTTATACTATCATTCATTTATTCAATTCAAGTAGTTCAATAAATCTTTAATAAAAAAATTTAGAACATCACTTATTAGGGATGATATCATTTATTATTTATTGTGTAGGTACATTTGAAGTATTTGGTATTTGTTGTATTAGATGATTGTGTACTTTCAAGTATGATCTTTAATTTTTTTTCTATTTCTTAATTAAATTAGTTTTTATTTAATTTATGGTCTTCATTATTTTAATATATTTTTTTAAAATGATAATATAGAAAAATGCAACTGTGCGTAGTAGGGGCTATGATGTTAGTGCAATTTAAAAGCCATGCTTTCTCAAATCTTCTGAATTAGCATTTAGATTCCACATTAATTTGTCATATTTAGAGGTGGATCACAAGCAAGATAACACACTCTAAATAAATAAATAGAAGCTTTGATCCTTTGATAACTGTCCTCACCCATTTATTGTGAAAACTTGTTATAGGCCCACTTGTGGGTCCTATTTGAGGATGGAACTATGGGGATGAAAAGATTTATGAGAGACCACCATAAATATCAAAGTTGGCCCCAATCACATGTCCATAACCTCTTCATCCGTAGCTTACAAATCTAATCAATTCAGATTGGTGCACACTCGATCTAACAGCCGAGTAAATTTGGATCTGATTGAAACTCAAGACGTGTAATTATCAGAGGCGTCCTTACGTATTGTAAGATTTATATTGGGTGATAAATGAGCTCCACCTAAACTACTCCCAAAAAAAGGTGAGAACTAATTATCATAAAATTATTTTTCAATAAATAGAGAGAGAGAGAGAGAGAGAGAGAGAGTTTGGAGTTGGTGCACTTTAGGATAAGGATTAACGATTTTAATTTGAGTCAAATTGATAGAGGGTTTTTTTCTGTTTTATAATATATATATATATATAGTAAATATAGAAGGATATAGGGTTTTGTTTAGCCTTCATTCTTCTTTTTTTATACCTCTCCTCTCCTCCCGCGTTGCAGTCGCTTGTGAATTAATTAATTGTTTGGATTTGGATTTGGATTTGGTGGTTGAGGCGGCAGAAGAAGAAGGAGAATGTCTTCTACCAGGGCTGCACGAAAACGGGCTTCCTCCAGACCTCAGCCTCTTGACGCTGAGGTGGTTGTTCCAGATCCAGATCTTAAAGAGATTGCCGGGGGGATTTGGTCTCGATTCGTTGACGAGAAGTACATGTGGGTTTATGCACTTATACCTCTGTTGGTGGTCATAGTCAAATTGACTGGCAAGCTTGACCACATCCCAGAGCAATTTATAAAGGAGCAGGTTAAGAATGAGGCTGAAAGTTTACGAGAGTTGTTGATGATGAGATCTGCATTCTTTGAGCAAGAGCTGAAGAGGCTGGGAGATAAGCTGAATCTGTTGGTGGACGACAAGTCTTCTGCTCAACTTAAAGACACCAGGCCCACTTTATTCTCAAAGAATAAGAATGATGCTGAAAAGGAGGATGTTATTGTTGACAAGGATGCTGCAAGGATAGATTATGGGCTGGCTTCTGGCGATGCAAGAGTTGTTTCTCATTCAGAGGCTGTTACCTTGAAACCTATTCCAGAGGTGATCTTCTTCCTCTTTCAAGTAAACTTTTACTTGCCATGTATTGGTTTGTTTTGCCTGTCATGTCATTCATTCTTTCTCTTGTAGATTCTTGGGTTGTTGTCTCTATGAAATTGTTTCATTTGCCTCTAATAAAGCTGATGTCATTGCTTTGCTTATTCATCATAGTTCTTCTATAATTCTATTGAAGCCATTGATAGCTATCTTCTATTGTATTCATTCCCATCTCTACAATTCCTTGAAAGAAAAATTCATACATCAACCTCAGTCCTATAAACTTGCCTTGCCCCTTTAGTTGTAGTGACACTCAACAATTGCACAAAAATCCACTAGCTAGTCTGTTCTTGGGCCACCCAGCGTGCAGTGATCTTATTTGCTTCACTGTATTGTTCTACAGTTGCCAGTGATCTTAGACATTGAAATCTATTAAATCCTGGTACGCAATCATTTTTTCTTTTGACTGGCTTCCAGAGTTCTAGGTTGCAATTTATTTACTCTCTTTCCCTTTTATTGATTTCTTTGTTAATGAGTGAAAAAATAAACTCAGGAGTACAGCTTGGGTATTTGTTCTTAAGTTGCCTATAATCAAGACAAATAACTACGGAATCAACATGAGCCCTTGGGGTAATCCAAACTCTCTTTGCAAAGTTGATTGTCACTAACATTGTTCTCGTCCGCATTAGTATCCCTTGATGTACATGTCTTGTAGAATATCGACATAACATTTAAGCATGCCTTTGTTCTTCAATATTCATTAAATTAGTTGCCCTGACACCTTCTTGTGAGCCTTTTGCAGATCAATAAAAACAATATGCAAGATTTTCTCCTCCATGACTTTTTCTACAAGTTGTCTGAATTTGAAAATGGCTTTTGTAGTAGATCTACCTGGCATTACAGCCCAAACGGATTCTCTCAATCATCTGACTCACATCGCAAGACCTACCACATACACTCTTCTGAAGATTCATTATGCAACTTATAGGCATTATAACTTGGTACTTTCACATTGTTGAAACTTGAAAATCACCTTTATTTTTAGAGAAAGGAACTGCACTCTCCTTTCTCCATTTGTTGAGCATTCATCCTTTATTCAGATTTTTATTGAACAAAATTGGTTAGCCAATCTATCCTAATATTGCCCATCAAAGCCCAAGTATCTATAGGTATTACCGTATGGCCCTTAATGCTTATGTTTCTTCATTTTGGTTAGGGCAGTTGTGACATAGCCCTTATTAATGCAATTGGACTGTCTTGGCCCCAAAAATTCACAGACCAAAAAATATCCAGAAATTTCAGATTTACAGAAGCAAGGAAGGAGAATAAATAAGTCTGCGCTAACCTGAACCTTAGATTTGCCACACAAAAAAAAGAAAAAAAAATCTTATTCCAAGAGGAATTGCTTTCAATTCAATAGAGAGGAAGAATAACTAAAATACTTTATTCACAAGTCATTGATATTATAACTGAAGGGTATAGTTGAGTTGACCATTTATAGTTATAGCTATTGAGAAATTCCCTAGAAAGCTCTGGAATTCAATGTAAACTTTTCTCAGCTCATAATAATAGAATGACTTTCCTAAATTATGGAGATCATATCCTACTCTGACTAGAATTCTTGAAACTAGGTAGTTCAGTCCTGACAGGTTTCCCTTCCAAGTATAGTCCTCTTGTACCATCTTACTCCTTTTAATGAAAGTAACCATTAAAAAAACGAGTGTCGAGATACAACCTAAAATTTCAACTTTGACAAGCTCCATATTTATGTGGTGAAGCATCCCAAACACTACAATCTCTCTTGGTTTAAGTGCAACAATGAGATACCAGTTGCAAGTAGAGCTTTGGGATCCTTCTCTTTGAAGGATGCCACCATGATAAATGTGTTGTCCACAGTATCCCCAGGGACGTGTGTTACTTATTTGGCCGACCTTAGCAACATGATCAAAGAACAAATCATGATGGATATGAAAATACCTTCACTTTCCTTAAAGACAATATGAAGATTATTTTAAGTCCAAACTAACTCTTAACTGTTTGGTAAATTTACTTTATTAGTAAAGTTAGGTGAATGGTCATTTAAGAACCAATAAAATATAAGGGGTCAAATTAAAAGTTCCATATTTCAAAAAATATCTCAGTCTTTTACCCCTCAAAAAATAAAAAAAACTACTTTTTTTCATGTCACTAAATGACAAAAAACAAATTAAAAAAAAAGTCAAAGGCTATATTCTCATTTCACTAAATGACCAAAAAGGCATTACTTTTTTATTTGGCCCCTCTTCTTTTTTTATCACTTAATTTGACCCTTCACCTCACTTCATTCTACAAGCAAAGTTACCAAATAGGCCACGGGGGAGGGGGACATGACTTGCATCTCAACACCACACAATTTATGGAAGAAGCTAATGAAACAGTGACATTATATGCTTTGCTAGGAAAGGAGGTATCTAATGGTAGACAGCTACTGAAAGAGATGACACCACAGTTGTCCCATGAGATTCTTGTGCTATATTTAAGGGCTGTTTTATATACTCAAACTGCTGGGGGTGGGGATTTCTATAATTTGTAGAAATTATGTGTGCAGAATTTAACAGCAGGCAGGCTGAACTTTGGGCTTAATTAAAGGGTCAACGAAAGCCCAACTGCACTAGGGACCAGCACCTCATGGGTTAGTCAAGAGTGCACTACAAACTGGTGCTGTCCATTCAGTAAATGGGTGGGCCACTGGCCTGGGTCTCATGAGACAAAACGTCGAAGCTGTCCTGGATTTTCCAGCCAAGAAGAAGCTTCCTTTTCTCTGTTTCATTTCTCTTAAATAATTTATCAGAGAGGAAGTTATTTTTCTGAGTTGGGAAAGTGTTAATTGAATTATAGAGTTTTTTTAGAGAATTTCTCCATACTTTTAAATACATTATTGGTTGACTTCTATGAAATGAATGTCCAGAACTTAAAAAGCTTTGTTAAAATTCTCCATAGGGTTGAATACAGCTCTCCTTTGGATTGAGATTTCCCAGCATTTAAGTCTGTTTGGGGGTTAATTTTGTTTTCTTGTTGAATTTCAACTTCTGAAGTTTTTGTAGATATCTTGGATTTTCTAGTTTGTTAGTCATTGGGCACTTGATAGTCTGTTGAGGAGTGGGCTCACCCAAGGGGGAATATTGAAATGTATTGCCATTACCTCTACTAACTCCTCAAGATTTTGGTAGGAATGGCTAGCTAAGGAAATTTAATCCAGTCAACATTCCGACTAAACTAATCGGGGCTGCTTCAATTATTTGATTAGGATAGGGCAGCTATGGGCTGTGCTAATCCACTAGATTCTATGTCGATGGTTGAATTCCAACCATAATGCTTGAATTACATCTGAGATGCAAAATAGTGTTTGTTTAAATGTGTACCCAATTTGGGAGATTTAAACTTTGGCATTAAGGGGGTGTGATGTTGGATATTCTCCATGGAAGAAGTCCATTTGGAGTTTCTTTAGATGTAATAGCCTAACATTCTTCAAGAAGAGTGGATTGTTTTTTGGTTTGTTTTCTTCTTTTAGGATTAGTATATATTCAGCCAACCTTCTGCTGTCCAATCCAATATTTTGCATGTTAAGTGACTTCGGGATTTTTGCGTGATGCTTGACAATAGATTATGTACTTCCTGTTTGTCATATGCATCATATCTCTGTTCTAGATCCTTAGTCATCCCAAAATAAGTTGAAAGGCATTGCTTGAACCATGTCACACCTATCTCCCCCTTATTTTTATGGTCAATAGAACGGGCGTGCAATATTGGTGTGAAAACTTGCCTTTCTCCCTTGTAAGCAAGAAACATAGTGTGCTTAGATGCTCATGTTTCCTTAGTTTCAACTCGTCTGTTATCCCATCATAAACAATGCTTTTCTTATGGTGCCCATTAATCAAAATGGCAGACCCAAGCCCAAGAACAAATCCATGGTTCGGATCTGAGTACAATTCAGGGTGAGTCAACTTTGTTGGGTATCCCCATTTCTTGAAAACCAAAAAGGCAGAGGTATATGTTCGTTTTTATCGATGAATATAATCAATTCTAAGATCCAAGCACTTCAAATTTCCCTATCCTCTTTTCTGAATCACAGAGAGAATCCATTTTTTATCTCCAAACTGTTCATTTTGAAATGAGATGAGTAAGCGTTTAGGGAGTTTGACTTTTGATTTATGTACTGTGTGCATATATTATTTACTTCATGCGTAGTATATGACTAAACACAAATTTTTATGTGCAAGTACCTGGGTGGTAATTTGGTACTCTAGGCCCAAGCCTGGCCTGATTTCCAGGAGGGCTAGGAAAAAGGAGGTCCAATCCTACAATAACTTGAGTGCCTTGGCCTGACTAAAGTGACTTATGTTTTGTACATTCTAACACCATGCGGTTCCATCTCTGCTTGAGTGAGCTCTGTTTCAATTTTCAGCTACTAACAATTGCATAGTATATGACTAAACACAAAATTTTGTGTTCAAGTACCTGGGTTATACTTTGCTTACTCAAGGCTCAAGTCCAGCCTGAATTCCAGGATGGCTTGGAAATGGCAGGCCCAATCATACAAAGAACCAGAGTTAATTGGGTGCTTTTTTTAAAGGTCAGGCTGGCAGGCCCCAGTTGTATCGCTTGTTTGATTAATGTTATTAGCATTCCAACACCACATACAGATCCATCTGTGCTTGAGTGAGTCTGTTTCAGCCACTAACAATTGCTCATTGTTCAATGTTGTGTTGAAAACGTTAATTGTACTGTCCCTAATAGGCAACTTTGGCGTGCCATATGTCCAAACCATAGGAACTTGAAATCTTGAATATATAGGAATTTCTGGTCAAATGATCTCCACCAAAAAATTATGAAATAGGTGTGGGGTGAAGGATGTTAGGGACTGATGCAGTGCCGATAAGGGTAGAGTGTCCAAAGACATTCCATCAAAAGGAGGATAAAATCAATAATTTTATTTATAAATGAAGTGTCCCTAAGGACAGATGCAATCCTTTATATAGATCCTAGATCTAATCCTATTTTGGAGACAAATCTAACTGAAATAAAAAGTTTAAAGCATGAATAATTTTATGACAAAACTTTATAATTATTCTCATGTCTATCCCTAAAATTCAGCTACTACTAGCATAGAGGAAGATGACTGCACGATGCATGGTTCGGAAGTCTCCTTTTGTGGGCTTTATGGGCTTGGAACTATGGCTGTAGAATTTCTTGGGCTTGGCTAAATGAGCGTTATCATGGATTTAGTCTATTTTGGGGCAGCCCCTCTTGGGCTGGATCAATTAGCAACATAGATGAGGCTTGACTTTCCAAGGATTTGAATTACCACGGTGGCAAAGATGGGATGTACCCTCCTAAGTTGAAATTCCCATTCCAACTACACCTACTTTCTCTTCTAAATCTTATCTTAAAATTAGAAAGTTACTGAACAATCCTAATCAAATTGAAACTTGTAAGAACAGACTCTTGTCTCAAAAATCATAGTTAAATGGCTATCATGATGGACCTCTGACAGGGCCCAATGGGCTGGCGGCCATCAAGCTTATTCCATGGCTTCTGCAGTACCATTCATTAGCATATTGAAAGGACCCATTGATCTGCAAATTCATGGAAACCAACATGAGCAGTCAACACGTGAAGCTCCTCAATGTAGTTATTTCACTGATTCGTTCTTCCTCGCCCAAAAAAAATCACCAATTTGTTCCCTTGCCTCACGTTGTGATGCATTTGGTATATATTTTGGGTATGGTGTACATCAGGGAGATTCATTTGACATTAATTTCATCTTCATTTTCCAAAGAATTAATCTTTTCCTCACATTGTACATTGGCATAGATGACAAGCCTGCCTTTCTCTTACACCATGCCAATGCATATCTGTATATACCCATGGTCACTGACTTCACCTTTTGTTTCACATTACCCTCGGAAGAAATATGTAGAAATGGAGTGCTTCATTGTGATGTTTTGCTCCTTTTAAAATAGATTTCACTAGTATGGAGTGCCACTGATTTGGCAAAATTACATATAAGAAAATTCATGAGGCTGATTATAATCCGAAATCTATAATTACAGTCCCATATATATGATCTCAAGATATTATACCGGGTGTTTGAATGAACACAAACCAAAGGATGGGACTTGTCTTACAAAGTAGTTTGTATAACTAGTGTAGATCACCTTTAGTTGATTCTGAAGGATCAAACAACATCAATTTTCCAATTAAAAAAATGATAATGTTCTTGTTTCAGCTTTAGTAAGACTGTCGGCAATTTCTAAGGTTGATGGGACAATGACACATTTGAAAGATTAATGACTTTGTTCAAATAAATATTGATTTCAATATAGTTTGCCTTCCATGGTAGACCGGTTTGGATGCAACTTTTATTGAACTCGCATATCAGCATTAATAAGAGTAGGTGAATACTGTCAAAAGCCTAGTGTTCAGATATAGCCCATGCAACCATACAATTTCTGTGCGTACGTGTAGACAACATAGCACAATACTTTGCCTATGTGGAAGATTTGTGTTGTAACATTGCTATGCATTGTTACACCATTCTCTATTAGTTTAAGCTTTTAGAGTAAGTGGTTGTCAACATGGTATCAAAGCGGGATGTCTAGTGTTTGAATTCTTGAGACTGTTGTGCCTTGTATTCTCTCACGGAGGGTGTGCTTCCCGTGCGGAGCCCCTGTATTCTCCCAAAGGGTGTAATTTTCATGAAGGAGCCTGCCTTAAGCTTTTAGAGTAAGTGGTTGTCAATAATTTGGAAACTTTATAATGACCTGGGCCCGCTATCTACATGATATTGTCCACAAAACCCATTCTTGCCAACAGTTTTAAAAGGCCTCATGTATAGTTAAGGTCAGGCCACACTTATATACCCAGGCATGCTCCTCCCTAAGCGGCAGGGGTTGCATCATATGTTGGGTTAGACTTATTAGTTCATGGTCAGGACCTAGATATTTCTGGGATTTGGATAAAACCTCACGGTGCTAACCGAAGCACTCTACCCTTACTCCATGGATTCTCCTTTCTTGGCTCACATGATAACTTGATCTTGCTTCAAGGGATTCAAGGGATTACCCAGGCGTGGATTGGGGTCTGACATACTCGATCGAGTTTCTTGCCTTCTAAGAAATTATCAACTTTTTAAGAACCATGCATGGTACTGTTGTGGGCTGTCTAGCAGCAGAACACCGAGACCAGTCTACGTTAGCATATGCAAACAATGTAAGTGGACATTGAGCAGAAAAGAAGAGACTCCAGTTGGCAGTTCCTCTGAGATAACAGAGAATGTGGCAGACAGCCACTAGGAAGATGTCTACTTTATTCATCTTGGTGATCTTTCTGAAATTAAGTATATACCACTCTAGGTAATGTGGAAAGAGTTTAACTAGCATAATGCAGAAGAAGGTTTGAATTGGTGTATGAAATTGTTGATTACCAATGAGGAATTATCCATTTGGGAGTACTATTCATGAAAATTATGCCCCTTGGATGGAATTTAGAACATAGATTTACAGAACTGTCTTGAGCTTCCCTTACCGATTGTCCAAAATGTTTATGAAATTACACAGCGACATATAACTCTTACTGAAACTTTACCATGAGTTGTTCAGCCCATAAAAGTTAGTTGAATGGGATTCCTATTCCCCACACCCAGTCTGGATACTTGTCTCCAAGAACTATAAAGAGGAGCAACTAAGATGTCGTTTTTAAGTCATTTTAGACAATCACGGACCATGCTCCATCATCTGAGGTGCTTCCAACAGAGATTCTGGTATATCCCGGCCCCAAGACACATGAGCAAAGGTCTGTGCTATCTATGAACATTTTGTAAATAAAGGTCATGCCATCACAGAGTCTAGGGAATGATCTCAGAATTGTGATTCGCAGAGATATCATGTTGTGTCTTTGATACCCTGTGAAGAAAAAGAAAATTGTTGGAATGGAGTTGCCTCATTCTATGGTCTGGATTCCTCTATAAATAGATTTCATTACTATTAAGTGTTATTACAGATAAAAAAAATTTAATCTAATGTTGATTTCAGTCCAAATTCTCTAATTACAATCATAACATACAAGATATACCAGTTAATAAAAATAATTTGAAGGATATTCTAAAGATCCTCCTGCATGCTGATACCAAAGTATGAGTCTCTTTGCCATATGAATGCTGGAATAACTACTGTAATTTATAAGGCTGTTGGACAGAAGCATGTTATTCCTTAGTGGATACCTGCCTAGACTGATTATTTTCATCCAAAATTCTGAGCATTAAAATCTTCTCTATTTCCTTTAAAAATCAGTGATCTGAATATCTTTCCCATAGTGGTTTCTCATGCCTGCATATCCATGAATCTCAATTGTTGTATTACCTGTCAGGTCAATGGGTATGTTTTCTGTCACGGGAGTATGTTATTTGCTAGATTCCAGCCCACGTAAAAGTGGGTTGCATCTAACTCACAGTTGTTTAGAAACGTAACTCACAAAAGTGACCCTTGATATATGCATACTTTTGGAGTGTGATGCCATTTGGTATCATGTATCAGAAGTCTGACTGGTTTACACTGATTGATTGATACTTCTGGTTTGGAAATTGGCTCTGCTTCTCTCTTTTTACCTCTTCTTTTCCTTTAGAAATGAAACTTGGATTTGGATTATGTTTATGTCTTGGGCTACCCCAAATTAGCAATTTGGGGTTGAATGTGTAGAAGAGATCGACCTGACCTGGGGTCATGTGGACATGCCAATGAACCCGGGTCAGATTGATCTCTTCTACAGAATGTCGACAAAATGTTTGTTATTTGTTCTTTTGAACATTTGGTATGTGTGGCTTGACATTTGTAAAATTGGACACTATATAAAATAGGCGTCCGGATCCTCTTGAGTATATCCCCCAACGGTGACGTGGGGGGACCTGATCAGTGGGGGATTTCCTCACTTAATCTCAATTCATAAAATAGTGGCTTCTTATCAAAACATCCTTTAGAAAATGAAAAATAACTAGCAGTATACTTCAGTAGCTTTCCTTTATTCTTCTTTTGAACAATCAAAGGTTCAAAGTTGTGAATAAAGATCTGCTGTGTCTCTCTTTTTCCCTTTTCTTTTGGATTATCTTGAACTACAGATCGTGAATAGCCTGTTTGAGGTTTATTTCTGTGATTATGGAACACTTGGCTGTCTTTTGCTACTCTAGTCATGGAGGTTGTAAAAATTCTATCCTGATTTATGGATTTCTATCCTTAAACAAATAACTATTAGGAAATACTATACTATGCTCTTCGTCTCCTAAAATGGAAAGGAGCTGAAGTCTGCTTGTGGTATCTTACCTAATAGAATCAATTCATGAGTTCTTCTCCACTTTGTGTTAATTTTAAAAATGTGGTTAATCTCTAATTCATTCTTTGACCTCTCTGCATGTATGTGCAGAGTGTGCATTCTGATGGGTACAAGAGGGATGAAGATGTTGCTTCTGGTCGAGTGGACAAAAGCTATTTTCTGGTAGATTGAAATGCCCAGACGTACAAAGTTGCTTTCACTAAGAGGTTAACATGATATCAGGCTTGAATTCCAATCAAATCATGGCAGTCCTTGCACACGTGCATCTATCAATTGAGGGTCATTGGTCGTCAACCTATTTCGTTTTAGAGCCTGGGTTGACTTCAAGCTAAAAAGATATTTTGACTAATTTTGTCTTTTCAATTTTGAAACCTTAGTGTAGAGGTATTTTATTTCTACTCATCCGATATAGCCAAAAAAAAAAAAAGTCAGTTTTAACTGCTTAGCTCTAAAAATTAGAATTTTAAGTTGTTTGGGTATCCGTAAGGGTCATTCAATAATTACCTCCCTAAACTCTAAAAATCCATCTGGGTGAGAACGTAAACTCACATGGGTATTCTCTGCACTTAGATTTCTCTTCTTTTGAACTTGCTGAATTTAGTATGGTGCAGCTTACTTAATTGACTTGTTGGATGTCTCAAAATTTAGAGGATTTTGCCCATAAATTCCTTTTGGAGCTACTCTATACTAAAAATGACTCCAAAGACATAATTCTATCATAGTGGTCCCAATAGTCCTTTTATATTTAAATTTTTGAAATCTTAGTTGGGTGGAATATCCCCGCTTGCCCACATAAATGAGTTGGGATATCTCCTCTCATTTATGTTTTTTTTTTTTTGCTTCTTCTTCTGTTCGTTTTCAGAAAATAAACTTCTTTCCTTATCTTTATGTCGAATCAAATTTCACCCTAACTGATGTAGGGACACCATCAGATTGGGTCACTTGTAAAGCACGTGATTTCATTTTGGCTACCAACTCACTGTATGACTAAGTGCTCAATCATGTGTTCGATCTAGATTATCCAAATTGTTTATTGCATCTGCCGCTATAGTATAGTCCAGACAGGAACGTTTAAATTTGCTTGTGACATTTGAACCATTAAAAACTTTTCCTATGAACTGTCGGTTTGATAATTTCCAATTGGATTCTATCTTTTTTGTCTTTTTTGAGAGAATAGTTTTTCACTTTTTTGACTTTTTATTGGATTCTAACTTCTTAAACCTTGCGAAGGGTAATTTTAAAGAGTTTGATCGGGGGCCTAAATTACCGAGTTTGATCGGGGGGGGGGTAGGACTCCGGTGCAGCCGTGCAGGAGCCGGCCTTTTAATAAAATAGAGTAACGCCCCAGTTCCTCCAATGAGAGTTGGTCACGCGGGTTATGAAACGTACAAGAGGGGGTATTTTTACTTGTTCTTTTTTCTTCTTCTTCTTTCTCTTTTTTCAAACTCCAAAAATAGACCCCAAATAAAAAAATTAAAAAAAATACAGGATTACCGATTAGAAGCACCCTTCCTAATAATCCCAGGTGCAGATGAGAAGAAAGTGAAAGCTATCTCTTCGAAGGAAATGAAGAGATCTAAAGTTTTGAAGGTGGTTGGAGAAATGAAATGGAAGGGTTTGGGTTTAATATGTGGGCATGGTAAATTGGACATAGGTTGTTAGGTTTGGATTTGAGGTTTAGTTGGAGGAGGAAGAAGAGAAAACAAGCAGAGGGGAAGGATAAGAAAGAAAAGAAAAAATGAAAAGGGATATCCCGGCTATGTACATGGCTGAATAGGGATATTTCCATCTAACTCAGATTTTAAAAATTTATACGAAAAAGGTCTCCTATAACTACTATGGTGGAATCATGTTATTAGAGTTCTTTCGGTATAGAATAACTTTAAGAGGATTTTCCAATAAAACCCTCAAATTTATACATGCAAAATTTGTACATCCCTAAGATGTGAGATTTTTAATGTACTTTCAAAATTTGTAATATCCGTTGACTAGCCTTCCACTTTATATCTACACGTCAAGGTTAGGTTGGTGATATTACAATGTGAATTTGCTAGGTTAGAAATTCTAGAGAAGAAAAAATTGTTGGAAAAAATTATTGTCACCTTATAATTCTGAGTTCCTGGTTTGAATGGTGAGAATTCAAAAAATTAGCCTAATGAAATGTCACCTTTGGCAACATTGTACTTTAGCATTTGTGAAACCTGGTGGAGGTAACATTGGGAGAATTCATAAAACTGCTAACATGAATGATGCACAGAATTCTTGCAAATATTGATGCCTTTACTGTCCTTTAACATCCAAAACCAAAACATATCCAAGTGAAAGAGGAAAGGAGTAACCAACAGCCTAGGAAAAATCCAAAACATGTCAAAGTGAAAGAGGAAAGGAATAACCAACAGCCTAAAAAAATTCATGCATGGCTGCCAATGACAACCAAAAGGAAACGCAGTAAGCCAAGAAAAGAATGCTTTGTTACTCTCTGTCTTTTCTATCTCCCTCCATCTGCACGTAAAGCCTCCTCTATCCCTCAACTTCCGTTCTTCTAAAAGAGACAATAAAGAAAAATAAAAGCCCAAGGCAGTAAATCACAGTTTTAAAAAGGCTTTTACCAGCCTTTTTGGCAAGGTCACCGTAGCAGTTTGGCATGTACATGGGTGATCAGTTTCATGGATTATCCCATACAACAATAGCTACATGACCAACACATTGTGGTCCTTTACTTATTTTGAATTTTAGAATGTTAGAAATTCACTTTGGTAGTCCACAGGCTAAAGGAAGCGCGCACACTAGTGAGTTGAGTCTGAACTAAGAAAATTCAAAATCTTTAATAGCCTTGGAGCTCCAAATTCAGATTAACCAGTTTAAAATTTGGGCTGAACACTTATAACTACTATTTTAAACCTATGCTGCTTTGGCCCAATTTTATTTATTTCTTTCTTCTTCTTTTTTTTTTTGTTGTTAATAATCATCATATCCTTATCTGTAAGATTCACCTTTGTAGGTTTCACTTTTTTATCAATGTTATTTGAAAGGCATGCTTTCTCAATTCCAACATCTTATCATATTTTCCTCTTGGCTTCATTTTAAGTATTTTTGCCTCTTCGTATTGGTTCGTGGAACTTGTAACTCATTAATATGTCATGTGATAGCTTTAGATGTTGCGGATGCACAGATCAGGATTATATGGCCACTACAAATCTGATCAAGACAATGTTGGCTTAGATCGAGCAGCTGATGCAGAGATCCATAACTCTCTACTAGAGATTAGTCATGTGGAATTTACTCTTCACAATCTCAAGGCAAGAACGAACACCCTTAATGTGGAATATGGTAACGGATGATTTAGCTTTAGCCTTTTGGTTATTAGTATTGAGATGCTCTACAACCACTCAGCCATATCTATTTATAGATCTAGCTTAATGGGCGATGAACTCCTAATTCAAGTTAGAATACGATAAGGATGGAGAGTTGAATCAAACTCTCTCAATTTTTGAGTCTTAGGAAGATTAACAGATCCTCTCTCTATTCAAACAGACTCTGTTTGAGGGGTGTCTCTCTGTATTGGGGCTACCCATAAGTGGGCCCTATCGCAAATGCCAACAATTTCTCACTCGCAACAAACAAGATTAATCTCATTAGATTTCAATCATCCATCATCAAAATCCACAATATATATATATATATCTAAAGAGTGGGACCTCCACAATACCTATTCATGGAAAGAATGTAAACTAAGTCGACATCTAACTATAATACACTAACTCACCGACACACTAGTCTGCCCTAGATGCTCGCATGACCACCCCATATTGAATTTGAACTCAAACCCTTAAGTCGGGTTCAACCCACATAATATGCTGATTCAACTTATCAAGAAAAATTATTTCACAACTATTTTTCTTAAAATAATATATTTGCATATATAGATAATTTTTAAAATTATTTGCTTAAATAAAATTTCAAAGTACTTATTATAGTTTGGGCTTTTAAGTGTTTTAAGCACATATAAATAGGAGTGTGATGTCAAGGGTCCTTCCAATGAACTTATGAAGGTCGAAATGAACCAAGCAGCTTTCCTAACACGGCGACTCATAGGCTTCCATGTTGCGATGGGAGATCCACAGCTAAAGTAGCATTACCCATCTCATCTTTCCAATGTAGAGGTTAGCATATGGGTACAAGAGCCTTAAGAATTAGATTACACAATAACTAACTTCAAGCTCAAGAGTTACCTATAGGACTAACTGTCATACAACAATTAGGATTGTAGGATATCATTTCGTTGCTCGTAGGTAGGTCCTTAAACACCCATGTTTGTAGACGCAAAACTGCAGTGTGAAATTGCATTAACTCCACAAATGAGCCCATGCTAATATTGCACCGATTCACTACTGTGCTAGCAGGTCATCACAAATGCAACAACGCTTGGTTTCAAAATAGGCTATTAGACTTACTAGGGTGTAGTTTGCCTAACGAATAATGCCAAGTCTCATTCCGTCTTGTGATCTACATCACCCCAATGCACACAAGAATGAGTCGGCATTCCATACATTTGTATGCACCAATAAGATCCATGTTGGCCTAATTGGCATATCACACAAATGGAGGCACCTCATCCTATCAGTCACTAAGACATCAAAGGTGGTCTATATTCATGCGAGTGGATGACCAAGCCTGTTTGGTGCCACTCATGTATCTTAACACACACTATTCTGTGTTTGTTGCTAATGTGATATAAATGATATGATATGCATGAAAAATGTAAAAAATCATACATGTTCTCCATAAAACAACAAGAAATTGATTGATTAAGATAGCTCCAATACACTCCGATTGAAAAAAGAATTATATATAATGCATTCCCATGCACTTTACATAAATCGCAAATAACTCTCGTACTAAGGGTTTGCTCAATGGATCAACAATCATTTCTAAAGATGGCATATGAAATATTGCCATCTTTTTTGCTTTTACTTGTTCACGGATGAAATGTCACTTTTCAAAAGATCATGCGAACAAAAGAAAATCTCACCATAGGGGAGAAAGTCTCCTCGTAATCCACACATTTTTTCTGTGTGGATCCCTTAGTCACAAGCTTAGCCTTAAATTTATCAATAGAACCATCGACCTTTCAGTTAATCTTCAAAATTTATTTATTTGAAATGGCTTTCCTATCTTTGGGAAGATCTACAAGATCCCATACATGGTTTTTACGCATAAAGCTGATCTAGTCATTCATCCCAAGCATCCGTTCTTTTGAGTTTACTAATTCCATTCATTTTTTATAAGAACATGGTTCGTCCTCATCAATTACAATGTACACATAAGAAGTTCACTCAATTTCAAAAAAAAAAAAAAGTTTATTTGAAATCAGCCCATGAGAAGAACGACGAATGATATTTTGATCACTTCCACTTGCCTTTGAGTCCGTAGGATTTCTCCCATTAAGTCTAGCAGGTGGTGTTGGTTCCCCTTGATCGGTGGAATCATCTATTTTAAAAAGTTCAATAGACACCCTTGTCTTATTCATTTCAAGACATTGAAAATTGAAAAAATCTACGTCACGAGAATCCATTTCAACTACTTAACTCCGCCAGTTTTTATTGCCGGTCCCAAGCCCAGGTAAAGGAAGAGGGTTGCGTTAGGTAGGTGACAGTCAGCATAAAACTTTGTCACAACCCAAACATAAATTCTAAAAACAAGAGAAACAGAATTCATATAGCCGACCCCAATATGATTGGCATAAGGCTTTGATAATGATGGTGATAATGAGTCATTTACATCCTTGTAAACTAGAACGTCTCATATGGACAACTCAGAATATCTAACAAAAATACTTTGAACTTTTAAGTTTTAAATTGTTTGGATGTGGAATTAGCAAATACCCTAAAGAACCCCACGGGGTAGATCTCTCAAAGAAGTTTTCTACTGATCCATAACACATATGTGGTTTTCGGAACAGATTTGAAAGGAACTTTATTTAAAAGGTATACTTCAGTTAGCACTGCATCACCCGAAAAGGTAATGGGTAAACTGGCATGAGTTGTCATGGATCTGATTATATCTAAAAGAGTCATATTTCTTCTTTCCATAATCTATTTTGTTGTGAAGTGTAAACCATGGTTAATTGCCGAGAAATACCATTTTCCATACAAAAACTTTTAAAAGGGTATCTATTAAACTTTTTGAAATAGATGACTCCACTGATCAAGGGGAATCAACACCACGTGATAGACTTAGTAGGAGAAATCCCACGGACTCAAAGGTAAGTAGGAGTGATCAAGATGTCCTTCGTCATTCTTCTCGTGAGTTGATTCCTTTTGAAATTTACATTTGCTTTTGGTCTCGTTAGGTCCTAATCTTAACTCAGGCTGCTAATTAACAAACAACGCTTGTCCCGTGACTTCTACTTGAACTCTTAGGACTTCAAATTCTAGATGGCGATACAAATATTTAAAGGTCTTGACTACCTCAGCATGAGCCAAGAGTTTTATTGTACATCATAAGTCAGGTAATGATCATAGGACTGCAATAATCTTTTGGTATTCAGTTAATTTATTCCCCGCCCTTGCAAGATCTGCCATTATTTGAGTCAATTTTGCGGAGATGGTCTCTGAGTTTAACTCCTAGGGCTATCCGATATACATCAAATTCCAAGGTCATGACGCAGGCCTTGCCAACAGTAATACCACTGTATTCCTCTTTTAAGGCTTCCCACAATTCTTTGGTCATGCCATGGGTTTCATAAGTTGAAACTAATTCAAAATACATACCAATTAATATGATGTTACGAAAAGTGAAATTATCTTTCTCCCACTTATCGAAATCATGCAGTGCAGGCATGGGTGCAACATCATTTTCTAGTTCAGATTGGATCATAATCGTTTTTAAGGTATACGTGACTTCTTGTTCATCAAACAAGTAAATCATGATTTAGTACCACTTATCATTGTTATTGCCATCTAACTTGTTCTCCTTATTAAGGTCAGCAATAATGATTTTTAAAGTCATCACTAAAAATGAACAAAAAATACTAATCAATGAATGCACAATATTGGCAACATATACATATGTATTGGTTGCCCTTTTTCTACTCAAATCAATATGAAAATTAGGACATCTTAGTAAAAATCCTTCTACTTCAAGGCTAACTCAGGGTAGTAAAAAACAAAAACCATAATTAATCAGATGATTTGATAACATCATACTATGCAATACATCGATTTTTATGCAAGAAAAAAATGTGAAAATAATAATTGCATCCTAATTAGCTAATTGCCCCCCGCATAATATAAGGACCATAGCATATGATGGCACAAATTCATGCATGTGCCTAATGGACCCACATGATATGATGCGTAACATGTATGAAATACAACTAGCATACATAATTAAAAAAAAAAAGCTTATCAACATGAACCCACTATATATTAATATATGCTTGCATAATAGATCCATAGTACAGATGTTACTCAACAAGTTACATGATAGGCACCTCATAGCACCTAGTTAGAGATTTGCTCATAAAATACATGACACTATTGATAGAACTCGGTGCATTAATTTCAAATGGTCACTGTTTCTGATTTATTACAGTAATATTATCTGGGCCCATCTCTGTTGATGTGATTTTGCGCTATGTGCATTCTTTAAATCCAACTTCGTTTATGAAAGTACAGCAACGTGCACAACACCTACAGATGCAAACTTAGAAAAAAATTATATTCTAGTACATCATGTGGCCTACCTCATTTAGTGGTTTATTAGGCATCCATAGTTCCTTACCATTAAAAGGGACTGAGTTTGCTCGTGGCTGGGTTATAGTCTGGTCTTGAGCAACTCAAAAAAAAAAAATTATTACATGACTATGAATTTTGGTAGTGATGAGAAAAAATATTAAATCCATCCAACGTATAAAATTCATTCTCCATCACTATCCATAAGCCAATCTATTCACAGATTTGCATAAACCAAAAAATGTATACAATAGTGTACTACTATTTATATGCACTGACATGATCAATATGTATCTATCAATTTCCAAAAGCATAAAAAAATAGCCATTATGAAATCCTCAAAGCTAATTGACAGTTGCCAATCTAAGTATATGGGTCTCATAATCAAACTCATGTACATAATGCGACTTCTCTATGGCCCATCATTTTGATCCCTTGATCACGATTTACAACATCCCATCCATGATATTTAACCCTCGAGAATCCGAATGTAAGCTGGAATATAACCTTCCATGAGCACGGAAACCGAGAAGAAAATGTGACACATCACTTTTAACGAGTGGCAGACCGCAGCATCAGAGGATCCAGACTCTGCTGCAATGCACCCAAACCGAGAGGGTTTTCCCCTAAAGCAAAACATGTGTTGTCACATGGGACTGGGAGGGAAGAGACTAGGGAGAGCCTGGGTCAAGCCTGACTATGGGCTGCACTTCTAAAACCAAGACGGTTATGAAGGGACAACAGAGAAAGCCGGCAATTAGAAGTCAACTGAGAAAGCCAAGTGGAGCATTATATTTTTTTATTAAAATATTAGATCGTATGACCAGTCCATTCAAATTTTTAAAATTTTAGGATTCAATTCAAAATAATCATTAAAGTTTTGGGCTACCTCAATCACCATCAAAACCAATTCAATCTTCACGTTAGACTGCGGATAGCTATAGATGCTGTGGAAACATAAATTATGACTAAAAATCCAACCAGGACAGTATCAACTTGGACTTGGATGAAGCAATTGATGATATATAAATTTCTACGAGAGATCAATCACGAAAAATTCACTCTTCACAATTTAAGGGTAAAGATAAATACCCTTAATGTTGAAGATGATAATAAATGATTTATCTCGAGCCTTTTGATTATAAGTATTGAGATGCTTTACAAACACCATGCCATATCTATTTATAACATCTAGATCAATGGATGATCAAATTCTCTCAATTTCAATTTGAGTCTTAAGATGATGAACACATCCTTTTTCTATTCAAACATACTACTTGTGATGGGTGTCTCTTTGTATTGGAGCTACTTATAAGTGGGCTCCATCATAGATGTCAATAATATATAAACTATTTCTCGACTTCTTTTTACCTAGCTAAATTTTTTGAAACAACATTAGAGGGTAGCATGAAGTTTCCGCTTATACAAACTTATTCTAGCTATATCCGTTATCCATTTCTTTTAAGCTTCCACCCATACATGTCTCCGAGGGCTTTTGCTTGACCTGAGCACGGCTCACATGTATGAGGGTAGGATAAGGGCTTATCTCCGTCTGGCCAAGCTACTGACCTTTGAGTGCTCTAAAAAGTGGAGGGGAAACTATAAATTGGGGTTTGATGTTTATTGTTATCGAGGTCTCTGAATCCTTCTTCATCTATCCAAGCAGGTCCATGACTTGGGCTTCTTAATCTATCAGTGCTCGTGCCATGCCCGAAGGGGTGTTGCCCATACTCTGACCTGCGTTCCCTTTGCCCAAGGCCCATGTTAGTCTACTGCCCATATCGTGGGCCACAACCCATGCCCGAGGCCCAGATGATTTGTTGTCCAATCCACAAAGAAATTTGACTGTTCAAAACCGGTGGTGGCCCATTGTTGGACTCATCCTTGTGTCTAATCTCTTGTCCTTCAAAACAGGGATTGAAATGACGTCATCTTTGACCGCTCCAGGTTAATCTCCTTCAAATCTTTTCCATAAAATGTTTTTTAAATTTGTATAAAGGCCTGCACGCTGTCACGCCCATCCATTTGCAATGAAACCTGGGAAAAAATGGCTCATATCTCAATGTGCTGTTTGCATCTCATTAATCTTCATGTCAGGAGGGATATCCCCTCAAAACTGGGTACTACTTCTGACTCCATCAGTACTGAGCCCATCATCAATACTGTTGGGAAAAGTTTTGACCGTTGGATGAACAAATCTGACCGATAGGTGAACTCAGTATCTCCTGATGTTTCCCTCCCATACCTGCCACAACCCATCGATTCTCCAAATGGGTAGCGTGATCTTGATAGTGGGTAGGGAATACAGACGTACGGTCTATCATTATTTTGAATTACAACTATTTTTACTTTTTCCTTTTTGTTTTTTCTCATTTTCTGTTGGAGAATCTTGAATAGAGATCATGAATCTCCGGTTTGAGGTTTATTTCTGTGATTATGGAAGACATAGGCCGTGTTTTGTTATTCCCACCATGGAAGTTGTAATCTCCTTCCTAGCCAGACATGGATGGAATACCAAAGTGATATTTGGCTGAAAATCGGTATCGGTACTGCCTAGCTAAAATATTTTCAAAATATCGAAATATATCGGCCGATATTTTGAAATATCGGCCGATATTTTGAAAATATCGGTGATATATAACTATTTATTTATTTTTAGATTTTTTAAAAATTTAATATTGCAATAGGATATTTTGAGTATTTTGCCACAAATTTGTTTTTTTTAAGTAAGTATGATTATTGCATACTTCATGTATGAAACTTCTTATTATTTTTTCATGTTATTATTTTTATATTCTCAAATTTATTTTAGAATTTTTTAATAATCTATTATTAAAATTAGATTTTTGAGGATTTCATCACTAATTTATTTTTTTAAATAAGCATAATTATTATATGCTTCATGTTTGATAATTTTTTTCATTGTTCCTTTATGTAATTTGTTTTCTATTTTAAAATTCATTTTCGTATTTTCTAATAATTTAATATTAAACTATTTTATATTTAGGTTTTCATTATAAATGTCATTTCTTAATTTTATATAATCATTGTATAGTTTATATCTGCTAATTTTTTATGGTTGTTTTATCGTTTATGTGATTATGTCAATATTTTTTGTATTTTTTAATTTATTTTTGGATTATTAAAACATGGTATTAGAAAAAAATTAATGCATCATTTAAATATGCCCTTTTGAGATTTCAAATGCTAAAATGATTTGTCTTAGTTTCTATTATTTTTTGGAGTTTAGATTATAAGTAAGGCCAACTGGCAAAGTGTCCTAAAGATAATTCATTAGTTATAATTATTGTTCTTCCAAAAAAAAATTACAATTTCAGACAGGACAGTAATACAGGATATTATAACTTAGGGGGACCGATATTTTGATTTATACTTGTTACTAATGGAAAAAAAAACATTGTTTTCCAGCCTTTTCTAATATTTTGGATTTTTTGGATATTTTTTCAAAATTTTTTGGATTAAAAAAAAATTCAGACTGCGACGACCGTGAACCGCGACCAATACCGATATCGTATCGGTTTTTGGGACCAACCGATACCGCGATTTTCATCTATGTACCCAGTTTCATATTATTACACAATGGGCCTCAAACTAATACTGGCCGAGCTGGGCTGACATATATCTAGGCCCAGTCCAGCTTAAAAACTACAGAAAAGAAAGGCCATAGTCCACCACGGACTATCAAAGTCAAGCCCAACTCTGCCCATTTAGTCAAATGGGCCGCCCGTACTGCACTTTCTACCACTTTTTTAGGGGAAATAAACAAGCAGGGCCGGTGTTAGACTTTTTATTGCTTAATCCGAGGGCAGCTAAAATACTAATCGAGCCCAATTTTTATGACCAAGCCCAGTCCATTAGCACCCCGCGCTGCCCCCGGGGGTTGGCGGTGTTCCATGTTTCTGGACTGGATCAGCTAAAACTACATAGCATTCGCTGATAAAGGTGCTTTTCTTGGGGAGATTTTGCATAGAGGTGACAATGAGTGACCTTTATTTATTTATTTGTTTCTTAGTTTCTTTTCTTTTGGTGTGACAATCACCAAAATAGACCTGGATGAAGTCAAGATCTAACAAATCCTAAGTGGATCAAGCAATGCACATTTCTTTTCATTGGTTATATTCACCATGATCAAGGTCCAAATTTTAAGTGCTTAATATGTCAACCATGAATGTTCAAGGTCCATTGGCTTCTCCAATCATTTGGATTAACATTAATATGTGAAACTAGATATTCTAGATAAAAAGTTCTGAATGGTTTAGACTGAAAACTTGGGCCCCATAGGTGGTGCAAAAAAGTAAAAGATAATAATAAGATTTGATAACATATCCCTATGGGTGTACAAAAATCCGTCAATCCGCAAAATCAATCCAACCTGATCTAATCCACGGTTTTTTAATCAATCCTCTGGTTAATTGTTTGGTGATTGATTGAGAAAATCATAATCCGTTAGTGACAATTTGGCGATGGATTTTACCTTTAATATGAGGATTTAAATCAATCTAAACCATTGAAATAAAATATTTATTTATTTACTTTTATATAAAACTATTAAAATGCAACATTTTAGCTATTCATCATCCAACTTTCAATTTCAACCATTCACTCTCTATATAAAATAATGAGGAAATAGTTGGCACTACTGTTAACGGATAAAATAGTTTTAACTGAACCGAACTGAACCATCGATTCCCGATTTGGTTTGGTTCGATTTTTAATAGGCAACAGATTGATTATGAATTACAAAACTACCAATCCATAAATAATGAATTGGTGACGGATTAGGCTCAATCCGATCCAATTCAAACTGTGTACATCCCTCTCCAAAGTAAAAATAACATTGGCTTCATTTCCTCATTGTGCCTTTGCAGTTGGCATAGCATAAACGTGTGTAAATGGCTATCAAAATCTCTACATCTAGAGCCTTGGACCCTTAAAAATAGGGTTTGGTGCCTATTTTAGGTTTTAACTCATTGACAAGTTCAAGTTTAGAACCTAATATCGATTTACATTACTAGATAGGTGTAGTCTTGTTTTTTACAAGTTTCGACCTGTGGACTGGGGCCTCTACATAAGGATGTTCATTTATAAGAAATGGCTCTTGACATTATATAGTCTAATATATTTTAAAAAACCTGCAACTAGCAACCTATATATTAATTCTAATTTATCAGTTGTGGAAGATAGAATTGGTGCAATGTTGTTAGGTTGAATAATGCTCTCTTTCGAGCAAAAATAAAATAAAGGAGTCATAAAATGGTTCTAGCATCAAACTTGATTCTCTTGTTGAATGTGTTCAGAAGTAGGAAAATTTGTTCCGAACTAGAATCGTAACCCCTTTATAAAATAGTTCTAGTTTTGAGTCCAATATGATTTTGGCATTGAATTGGCTCATTTGCATCCCTATATGTTGTGCCTATGTGAATTGGGATTCCAATATTCCCAAAGATGGCATGGCATGGACCTAGTGGATGGTGGACCCCAAAATGTGGTCCTTAAAATCATGCTAACATTGTCGCAACTCCTTTACTGAAATAAAAAATAAAACACTTGTCACAAATATTAGCCCTCATTGACTTGCATGAATATAAATTGAAATTGAATACATATGGTAGTTAAAAATGAGAGTTCGGATCCTCTAATCATGAGTGTTTTTCCACACTGAATCTCAATTCTGAAAATGAATATCAAATGTTAATTTCCAAAACTGAGAACCCAATTGTATCTTCTTTTTACTCTATTTTGATAAAAGAAAATGTTATTTGATATTCAATTTTTAAAACTCCCCTCTAGTCTTTATTTTTTTTTCCACCATATGTAATCCATATATATGTATTCTAATGCAAACAAACCTCATTTGTAAATTCTATATTCTAGTTGGTACTAATGATATTAAGAGGGTTTGGCCTTTGTCTAAGAATAGTCAGCAACAATAAAATTTGCTTATATAGAAATAGTGAAGTGAGAGAAATCAATCATGAGCAATTTTTCAAATGAAAGGGTTTTTGGAAAGTCTCCCTCCTCAAAGAATCCTTCTATTTGGATGGAAGTGTTTGAGAACTATTGTAATGAGAAAGAGTATATATGCCAAAATTAATTATGTGAGTCCGTTGTGCCCTCTAGCAAGGTTGAGGAGGAAATTAATAATCATTTTCTAATGAAATGTAAATATGTAAGAGAATGTTGGTTTGGCAACACTTTGGCCTTCTAACTAATAATCTTTGTTTTGTGAAGTTGATGGACTAGTGAAAGGAGTTTTGTGAGCAAAACCATCCTATAGCTCGTATGAGATTTGATCACTCTTGAGTGTGGGTTTTGACTATCTGGTGGTATTGATGCAAAGCAAAATATGATTTTATTTTCAAAAGAGAGGAAATTAGCCCTATAAATATAAATGACTTATATTAAAACATTAATTAATAGCCTTTAACAGTCCTCATGAAATGAGGGAGAGAAATAAGGTTGGGTAAAAGAAAACCATCGGCGTGATCAAATCTTCATAGCTTGTCATGTTTGAAGGGTCACTTCTGGATAAAGGTATTTGAAATGGTATGAAAGTAGCCTTGACAAAGGAAGTCAAAGCAAAGGCAGTTTAGGCCCTTGAAAAAGGTGGTTGAGGAGGGTTATGCAAGGATCTTAGGTGATCTTGGATGCTATAGATGCATTAACGACAATTTTAAATTATCTACCCAATTATTGATGATATTAAGAATCTCATTTCAAGTTTTGTGCATGTGGAGTTTTCATATATCCCTAGAATTTTTAATTATGCAGCTCATTCATTAGCTAAGCTTAATGAGATATAGATTGGAAACGGGCTTTGTAATTCGTACGGGTTAATTGGTCATTGAGGAGTTGGTTTTTTTGCCATTTTTTCGGGTGGTTAGTGTTTGTTTGTCATGCTTCGTGTTAATGAATTCTCTTTTAACAAAAAAGTAAAAAAAGAGGATCGTGACTGGGGTACTGTGTTGACCCAGGTACAACCTCTGATCATTCGACCTTTCTTCTACTGTAGGTAGTGGACCTGCCAATAATTTCTGTCACACAAAACTAAATTATTCCATTTAACTAGTTAATATGAGAGAAAAACAAATTGCTTCCAGTACTAAAATAAATTGGGTTGGACCAAGCCATCGCAATGGGTTACTTCAATTGATGTCCATTTAACCGTCAAGCCCAAAACGCTCTAGTCAAGACACAGGCTCGCCGTTAAAGGAGAGGTTAAAAAAAAAAAACCATCTCAAATCCCTCGTTTTGGCGTGACGTGGGTAATGGCTCAGACCTGTGGCGGTGTACGGAAGGGGCTGTTGGTTATCCGGCCAAGCCGTGCCTGGGCCGAGCTGGGCGGTTCCCAGGTTGGTTGGGGTTCAGCCCAACACGTCCCATGGCAATAACTTATGTGCAGTTGTGTGCCGTGCCTCCCGCAGGCTGGCTTATGCCCTCTTATTTTTTTTAATTTTTTAAAGTTTTTTTTTATATAAATTGAAAAGGACTTTATGAGTTTAGTTTAATGAGTGCCTTTGGTGTTTAGATAACTTAGTGCATGTTTTGCAAGTCTAAACTTTAGGCTCTTATTGTCTAAATGTCTAAAATTTATAGAGTTGGAAAAATAGAGACGTTTGGCATGCGTTTTTAGCTCTATTTAATTTAGACAATAAGAGGTAAAAGCTCTATTTTGGAGAGGAGGCCACGTGAGGCATTTCCAAATCAGAGGGAAAAAAAAAGAGGCGCCCAGCTACAGTAACTTGATGGATCACGCTCAGTACGTTTTTTCGAAATCCGAGCCCCTAAATCTACATCCAAACCGTTGAAAATGTTCACATGATCAATTACGGCCACCCTTCCAAATTTCAGCCGTTAATTCATCATGAATCTAGAGATATGTGCAAGAAAGCGTGAGCCATTGGATACTAGTTTTTGAATTCTGTGGGGCCCAAACACAAGATCCAAACCATTGGAAATGTTGGGAAGACTAAAAACGGCTATGGGGTCAATTTTCAAGGATTGATTCCTTGTGGATCTCAAGATATTTGTGAAAAACTTTCAACCATTGAATTTAATATGCTGAATTTGTAACTAGTCCACAGGCAGCCACTTTTTTTATTTTTTATTATTATTTATGGGACAGTAAATAACAATCCAAACCATTGAAAATGTGTAGAAGGTCGATGACCATTATGAGACCAAATTTCAGCCGTTGGATCATCACCAAACTTGAGATATTTATGTAAAAACGTGAATTATTAAATATATTTTTTTTAAAATTGGGGGCCTCAAACACAAAATCCAAACCGTTAGATCTCTTTGGGAGGCCAAACGTGGTTATGAAGTAAAATTTCAAGGCTTAATACCTACTAGATCTCAATATATTTGTGAAAAATTTTCAACTATTGATTTAAAATGGTCTATTTAAAATAGATGTTTTCATTGCCAAATACATATTTTAAATCTAGCATCTTTTTTTTATAGCTCTTTTTTTAATAGCTTTATTTTAGATGGTCTATAAAAATAAGACTAGACCTACCAAACAAGCCCTTAGATAGAGAAACGGAGCTAGAGTGTGTGTATGCGTAGAAATGACACAAAACATCTTACTAAACCGTCTTTTGATTGTTGGAAAGACTGTAAAAAAAAAAAAACCTAGCCATTATAACCTTCTGGAAGGGGGTATTTTTTACTGTTAGGCCCAGGCCGGGCTGCATTCAATGCTGAGCTAATGCCCAGTGCAACTTGACCTAGCACGGCCTGCCCATTGGCCATCCCAGGCCAGGGCAGCCCAGTCAAGGGAGGTCAACCAGTCCGGCTGGGGCTGCCTGGCCCAATTTACAGCCCCTGTGGCCATGTTCAGTGCCCTTTATGATCCCAAACTTTTCTTGATTTTTAGTGTGTGTATATATATACATTGACTCCATATCGATTTCTCAATTATATCAGTGATTCATATCATTACCTAGGCGTTCGACAAGCCGGTCTAATTTAGAAATATAGATCAAATAAGTCAGTCTAATTTAGAAATATAGATCAAAGCAATGCAAAAATGATTTTGAAAAATGACAAATTGAGAAAGAAAGTTTTTTGAGAAAAACCCTGAAATATCTTTATGCTTTCAAATCAGCCTTTAAATATACATAATGACCTAAAGGGGCATACTCGGGAGAGATCTTTTGCCTAGGTGATGGGCAATTTGGTTTATAAAAAAAGGGATTATTATTGTGCAAGTCCTATTTGTTTATTACTTATATTTCAGGTCTAATTTGAAAGAAAAGATATATTTGAGATTTTATTTCTCAAAAAAACTTGATTGAAAATTTTTGAGAATTTTATGAATGTGTTCTTAAAATGGTTTAAGCGAGATTAACTCAAACAAGCAGTTTTCAACCCATTTCAAAGGGTTTGACACACAATTTTGGAAAAATACAACAGAGCATGGGAAAAATTTTTTTTATAAAACTTTTTAGCAAATGAATTGACATTGACAAAAGGATAAATTTTATATATATATATATATATATATGTGTCTTAACTTATAGTACAAAAACCATGTCCTCTCTCGTGTTTGTATCGTTCCCGCCCATGAAAACCGAGACGGAAAGCAAATAAAGTGATTCGACAATAAGCCTCGCTTAGAAAGCAATCAACATGATTCGATCTTTCTTCTATAAACCGCAAACAATTTGAAACTGACAGCCTATATTGGTCTCAGGCTTTCCCGCTCTCTCCTAGCTTTCATGCACACGTCTCTGTCTTTCTTTATTTTACTCTGCAACGCACAGACAGGCAATGAATGCCTGGCAAGGTCTATTAGGTTTCCACCAGCCATTAGGTGCGAGGGTGACGGTTGGCAGCCTATTCTATAGGCTTAGACTAAACAAAGTAGCTGGAAAAATATTTAAAAAAAGAGGAGGATTTGACTCTTTGATTTTTGTGTGTACGGGGTTTTTGAAATTTTTTGGCGGTAACTCATTTGGAGAAAATTCGTATGTTATGGGGCCCACCAAGATATGGATTGATCAGCAAGATCTGATCATGTAGGGATGTAAGCGCTCACCTTGAGCACGGCAGACAACTTATGAAACCATCATGATCTCATGTTGAGGCCATGCATGTATGGGCCACATTTGCATGGTTACATAGGACTTTCTTTTTTTTTTTTTTTTAAGGTTACATAAAATGCCTTCTTTTGGGTAAAAATTAAAAATAAAAATAAATGTTCTCATATTCAAATAAAATTCATGATTTTCACGTTATTTTGAGCATTGCATCTAGTGGGCCCACTTATAACCCATTTGAGTGGACATCAAATAGAGACTTCCTAATAGCCACGATCCCAAGTTTGATACCCCATCCAGGTATATTAGACTAGTGTACACACCCTTCGGATGCTGAAAACTAGCTTTCTAAATGACCAAATTGGCCTGTTAATTGGAATTTTGTACAAGAATGGAGGGGCCCACTTGTGTTGATTTTGTGTAATGACAAATCAAGTATGATTCACCTGTAAAATCCAAGTGGCTAGGTTCCATATCCAATGGTTGGTCATAATTAGCTCTATGCACTTGGATTTAATCCAAAATTTAGTTCGTTATTTGTCAAATGGTGGGTTGACCAATCCTGCATCTTAGTGGGGCTATCTATGGCCATATCCAAACATGTGATCCAAGGGTAGATTTAACTTAAATTGGGTCGAATTGATGCTTTATGAATTTAACTCCTTTTTGATCAATTCATTTTTTTTTACTCTTCGTGTCCTTATATAAATAATATAATTAAAATAAAATAATCATGTGATAATACAGGATCTTGATCATGATCATGATCCAAGGATCTTCTCGTGCTGGATTCATTTAACTTTTGATATTTAAATTATGAAAAATCTTAAGTTGATTAATCTTGCGATTTGACGTTTGAATCTTTGCAATCTTCCCAAAGTAGCAACTTTCGTTGCCTACTGTATTTAATTTAATTTGATGCATCAGGATCTTTTAAGGTTTAACACATGGCTAACCGATGGTGGTGATAACTCTTCCAATCATTAAATTTATCAAAGGTCATTTGTAGAAGGGGACCATCTTAGCAATTTAACTTCCTTTAAATATATTTAGAATTATATAATTTAAAAAAAAATGACAAACAATTCAGAGTGGTCCTCTGATGTCTTTTTGAATTTCTTTTTAAATATTGGTCGCCATGTCTATGGCGTAACCTTGTTTCCTTTTGTTCTTCGAATTTCTGGTGTCTTACCCTTGCTATCCACCTTCATCTTCTTCCTCTATACTAGCAATACACCTCTACTCATCTCTTTCTTCCGCACCTGCAAGTAACCCCAACACGCTCATCTCTTTCGATTCTCCCTTCTCCATCTTCTCCTTGTTTATTTCGTTTTCTTTCTTCTGCACGGAGAACGAAGAAAGAAGGGGAGTTCTCAGCCTCGAGTAAATGTTAATCCTAGCCCAACCCAGCAATTCAAAGGGCAGTTCTCAGCCTTTCTATTTTCTGCAAGGAAGGACCCAAGGTGTAAAAAGTGAAGACTAAAGTAGGGAAAAAGAGAAGAGGAGAGGACAACAGCTGGGAATCCGCCAGCTCTCGTCCCAACCAATCAGAGGCCAGAAGCATCGAATCCAACAGTCGAAATCAAGCTTCAAGCTTCTCACACGGATTGCCCCCTCCATCCAACGGCCAAGAGTTATGAGCAAGTGGGTTAAGGTTCTCAGCTACTCTCTTTCCCTTCCATCCCCCTAAGCTCCTTTGCTCTCTTTATATATGTTTCATCTCACAAACCTCTCATTACATCTCTACTGGTTTTTTGCACCAGAAGGAAGTCCCACTTAGCGAGAGTCCTCTCTCGTTCTCTCGTGAAGCTTCAATAGCCCAGGTATCACTCTCTAACTCTTTCTTACTCTCTAATAAACAGTAGACTCTTCCACAGCCACGATTGCTTCGCCCAAAACCTCTGCCCAGCCCCCCATCCTCACCTCTGCTGTCCCGCGAAGGCGACCCAAGAACACCTCTGCCCAGCCCCCACTTCCCCGCTACGATCGCTCGATGGTCAGCACCCCCTCCCCACCTTTGCTTTCCACGCCCTGCTTCACCACCAATGGGATAAGGAAGTCCAGAAGCAGTATTGAGTTTAAGGAAGAAGATCCCGATGATTTGCCTGGGAACGGCTTCATCACTAATCTTTTTTGAATCTTCTCTCTCTCTCACTGTCATTCATGTGTATGATTTGGGGGGTTGGGATGCCGTTTCTCAAGGAGATCTAGATATGGGTTCTGATGGGTTTTGCTATGTTTTGTGTGATTCTGCATCTCATTTTGCAATTTGGGTTTTTGATTTTTTTATATTGGGTTTTTCTGGATTGCATTCCTTTATGATCTTGGTCTGCTTTATTATCTAAAAAAAAAAATCGGTTCTACAAATTTTTTTTTTTTGGTTAGATTCAATACTCATTGGAGAAAAGGTCGCCAAGGTTTTCTTTAGTGGGCTGATGATCAACCAAATTAAATTTCAATCTGTTGAACCGGTCAAGTTAAAGAACTCTTCCGAATGCCACAAATGCCACACTACTGTTTATGTAACGTTCCTAATCCAAGTTATTATTTTATTTAATTTAAATATAATTTTATTTAATTGTTTGTATTTTAGTTAATTATAGTTATTTTAAATATTTAATTTTTTTTGGATTTTAGGTTAATCGGATGGTAATTTTAGGACCATGAGTATCCATCATTTGACCCGTCCAATTCGGATCCATTTTGAGCCCATTAAACCCAATAACTCAAGCCAGGCCCATACTTATAAATTAACCTAAACAATAGGGTCCTTTTTATAAAAACCCAAAACTTATTCCCCAAACCCTACGCCTTTTTATATCTAACGATGGGTGCCTCTCTCTCCCCCATCTCTACAGTGATTTTCTTCTCTCCTTGCTCCCCATTTTTTTTTTCTCTTCTCTTGATCGGCCAAGGGCAAGCCCAATCCAAGCCTTCGCCGGGTGCCATCTTCATCATCTTCATCTTCCACATCATCTCTTCTTTCTTTGTCTTATTCCTCTTCGTTGGATTTGGTGGGCGTACACAAGGGAGATCTAGGGTAGGGAGATCTAGGGTCATCCTTCCTTCATCAATCCTCTTCTAAGGCAAGTGAAATATTCATTATTTTCAATGATCTACACTGTTTTCTTTGAATCTATGATGATTAGTAGTATTTTGTGAAATGCCCATTTAAATCTCTAAAGGATGAGGACAGATAGATGGTTATGTTGATGATGTGTTGGATTCAAGGAAAATGGATCAGGTCTACAAATGGATAGAAATTTGATTACAGCAAAGCAAAAAAAAAAAGATGAAAGCGTCTGGGGATAAAACCCCAGACGTTGATGCAGGGCGGGATGATGCGCCTGTGCACCTGCGGGTGGCCCCCCAACCCCTGGCCACTGACATACATAAAAAAAAATCTGGGAGTGAAACTCCCAGATCTGGGCTGGGATTTAGATGGACAGCCAGGGGACTACCATCCTTACTGGTGGCCCAGGTTTAGTGTAGGTTGGCCGTGGGCCCTGGCATTAAAAGGGGTTTTTCACTTGAATGCAAGTGTGGGTCCGCTGCTTACAGGTGGGCCCCATGACTGTTGTATGGACCTGATCATGTGAGGCCTGACACATGGGACCCTAGCAGATAGTGGGCCCTCTTGATCCAACACTTGGATCCATGGTGGTCATGTGAAACTTCTTAACAACCATATGATGGAGTAGTTACTGTGATGAATCACTGAACTTTGTGATATATCACATGAGTACATATGATGAAGTAGTTACTGTGAGGTAATGAACTTGCCATATATCACCTGGGTTGTAAAGAAACTCTACATATATATATATATACATACAAGTGCACCTGGGTTTACATCACACACATATTTTTACATATATATATATGTATATATATATATAAAGAAAGGATGAAGTGGTGTATGAGATAAAACCCCATAATTGTGTTTGGGTGTGCACAACAGGGAACTTTGATCTTTATGGTTGGTACAGTATAGGTGGGTCCACCACCTTGTGGGTCCTTGGTATATATGTGGATTATGATCATTGGGACTGTTTTAATAAAGTACAGGTGGGCCACCTCTTGTGTGGGATCATGGGAATGATAGAAGTTGGACCAAATAATTTATTTAAATGTTTATTTAATCATTTAATTAGTTTATTTAAATGATTATTTAATTATTTAATTATAATTTTTTGTTTATTTACTCAGTTAATTATAATATGATTTTCTTTGGATGGTTTACATACCCCGGAAGACCCTTGCGTTGGTCTTGTAATCCAATGAATTTGATTTAATAAAATTAAGTCCACCACATCATCAAAGTAAGGGGTTATATGGGCAGATTTTCCCTTACTGATTTCACGGTTTGCACATGATGGTACAAACCGCCCGTACTCAGATGAAGTGAGAATTGGGCTATGCATCACCCTGGTTTTAAAAAAAGAATTCTCAACCTTACTTCATCTTGGTTCGTGTGGAATTGTCGCATGCGTGAATTGTGGTCACAATGTTAGGAATATTTGTGGAATTATTTCTTGATCATCATGTTGCATTTCTTTACCTTGTTGCATACATATTAGAATTTATACCCGTGCTGATGATGATTTGGACTGTGTTGTGGCTTGGACCATAAAGTGTTTAATTGGGAGGTATTCATATGATGTGGGAAATTATTTGGTTTGGTATAGTGTTTTATTGTACGTTGTTTGAATGTCTATTATAGCCAGCCCTTCACACTATCCAAAGTAAAAATAACATTGGCTTCATTTCCTCACTGTGCCTTCGCAGTTGGCATAGCATAAATGTGTGTAAATGGCTATCAAATTCTCTATATCTAGAGCATTGACCCCTTAAAAATAGGGTTTGGTGCATATTTTAGGTTTTTGCTCATTGACAAGTTCAAGTTTATAACCTAATTTCTATTTACATTGCTAGATAGGTGTAGTCTTGTTTTTTGCAAGTTTTGACCTGTGGACTGGGGCCTCTACTTAAGGATGTTAATTTTTAAGAAATGGCTCTTGACATTATATAGTCTAATATATTGGCACTAGAAGCTTATAGTGATCCTAGTTTGTGTAATCTTACTGGTTCAGTATCACACCACGTGGTTGCATTGTGTGATACTATTGTGATGCTATGGTTTTCATTGACCTAATTATTTATTCTTTTGATATTTGTAGCGGAGCTTTTTTTTTAAATGACTTTTGAGCTTTTCTATCCCTGTTTATCATACAATTCAGTTTTTGTTTGTTGTTTGTGTAAATAGGAATTGCATGGAAGGTTATAAAACTAGAATTCTCATTTTTGACATTGCAAATGCAACTTGCCCAAGGACTAAGGGGTATAGGAAAGAAGGTAATTTACTTTTTTGTAGTTGCCTGATGCTATTGGTTTTATGAACATTTGCTAGTAATATTACAATTCATTTATAGATTGTGTAAGTTTGCTACTTTAATCCCATATTTATTTTAGTATATAAAATGTAAACCGATTAAAGGCATAGTTTTTTCCCATAATATGTATGATTTCAGGATATTTTTACTTTTGGGCCTGGGTTTAGCACATGCTCTTTTTTATTAGTATAGCTTTAATGACATCCAGGAGTTGCTAAGGAGGATTGATCCCCCATCCTTAGCACTTTGTGGGCTTCCCCTTCCCACTTCTTTGGGGGCTTTTCTTCCCACACTATGGGTTTCGTCCTCCGACTTGTGTGGCTACTCTTGGGTCCTAGCTCTTTAAGATAGGGCAAAAAAAAAAGCTTTAATATTTCAAATTGTTTGAGCTTGGGGCCTAGCTTCTACATGTTAAGTTTGATCGGGTTTAGTTAAATAGCTTGACGAGCATTAGATGTCAATTTAACATTCACCTACTCATAGCCCTGCCCCGCCCGAAAGCCTAAAAATAGGAATTACAATTGAAAATTATCTTACCATTATCATCAAGCATCGAGGTCAATTTAACATTCACCCTCTTTTATTCTAGTTTTGGGTCAACAATGGTTGCAATAAAGCAAGCACGGTAATGTTATTTTTTATTGACTAATTGCAAATTAAAATTAATTTGTATTATAAAACTTCTAATGATATTTAATAATACTTCTAATGATATATTAAATAATATAAAAGAAAACTTTTGATGGTACTTAATAATACTTGTATTGATACTTATTTTATATGCAAAAGGTATTGTGAATGCAAAACTAATTTAAATAATAATACTTGCTAAAATCTTCAACATTTAGTAATTTATTCCTCTTTCAATATATCTAATAAATATCTAACGCATCACTATCATCACATTTATTGTCACTATGTTTATCGGCATATAACCAATCCCGTGCACAAAATAAGGCCTCTATTGTCATTGATTTTAAACAAGTCATATGTTGCTTAAGTATCCTTCCTCTAGTATTAAATGAAGTAACTATGGAAATAAGAATAACTAAAATATCAAGAGCCATAATTGATAAAATTGGATACTTCATTGAATTTACTTTTCACCAATTTAACTTATTTAATGTTACAGATTGTTCTCTAGGCTCTTCCAACTAATTATCTAATTTAGTTTTTCCTTGTTTGGTACTTTTCTTACTTCTCTTTTACATACCAAAACAATTAATCTTCGCCACCATTGCATGAGTGGGTAAATATATTGCTTTTGCTTTTGCATTAGTGGGTAAGTATTTGATTCGTCTTTGATTTTTTTTCCATTCACTCATTCTTTTTTAAATTTTCAAAGGATAATTTTATTAATCTTCTTAAGTCTTTGTTACATCTCTGGAACAGGAAATGCATTTCAAGTTTTGGCAACCATGAAACCCATGTATGCGTACAATGTTAAATATATTACATCGGTCTCGCTCTTTCTTTTTCTTGTGTTTTATATCTTGAATATACTTTTGGGTGTTTGACATGTATAGGGTTACCAACGAAACTTGGGATGAGCTGCCCACGGGTCATTTACTCAACCTTATGTGTTTCGTTTCATCTGCATGGTAAGTTCGTAGGTCATGAAATTAATTTAGTTGCAATTTGTAAGAATGCAAAAAAATGATAATACACTGGACTCACCTGTTTTCGACCTTCATGCCCATATGGTACGGTTTAGTTCCATCACAATCTCATATAGTAATGAGTATTTGTTTCAACATGGTTATATTTTCATCACTACCACCATCAATGTTTGACAATTACGAATGATAATTAGTAATCTTTTGTATGTTATCATATAGGTACAATCAATTGTATGCTCAATCGGACGGTGGATCTTACTCCTATTGATATGAAATTTTTGCATATATCACTGGAGGTGATGATATAAATTCTGAACATTCCCGATTGTAATCATATGGGCCATACAATGAATTTTCGAACACCTGTACGTTAGTTTATAAAAGATGGCGGGCCATAAAATAATTTGGTAGGCTAGTGGGCCATTTCCTTTACCAACCTAAATCTAGTCTATTTACGTAGCTCTAAATCTTCAATCAAATCTAATCAAAATCAATCTCCTTGACAGATTCTTAATTAACATGGTATAAAAAAAAGAATCTTCTCATGAAATAAAATAAAGAAAAAAAAATCAAGAAGTAGTGCTATTTGAAAAATAAGAAATGACATGAAAACAATGAATATATGCATCAATATATACTCACTAAAGAAATCCATTGAACTCAAACAAAATGGAAAAAAGATATAAAATAAAAAAAAAGGCAGATGTGAATTTTGAATTACCAGTATAAATGTCTTTGAGAACTAATGCAAACTACTGAAGTGTTGAATAATGAAAAAGAGTGTTAAAGGAAAAAGATGATAATAAGCAGTGTGGACTGCAAAGAAGTAGAGGTATTTGGAAGCCAAGAAAAATAAAGGGAGAAAAAGAGAGGAGATGATATTGCCATACTATTTAAATCTTGTTCGGAATAACTTGATTTTGAAGATATGAAAAAGACAAATCTACCCTATTTACCTAGTAGAGAAAGAATACTAAACAATTAATGCTAACCATCGAAAGAATCTAAAAAGCCTTATCCCTAGGCTGTTCTTTTACAAAAATTTATACCAAGATTTTGGACAGTTGAGGATTTGGGGATATGATGTGATATCTTGCCTCCGAACATTTGCAAATGCCATATTCATGCTAGAATTTCTGAATTCCACCCCTTAAACAAGAATTTCAAAAAAGTGAAGCGGGACAATTCCTTCTCGCCCTTTACTAGGTCCGTCCTTTGATATGGTTGGCAGGCATAAACCATTTAAGTAGATATGTTGGCTGGCTATGATCTCCACACATCGAAACTCATTTAAATGTTATTTTGGGTTTTGGCCCATTGAGTAGTTCATTTTATGTGGGTCAATCCAAGCTTGTGTTAAGCCTGATGGAACTCAAATTATATCTATATAAGAAATAGGGAGATCTTCGTTACAGCAAGCTACATCAGCTCTCTCAAATCTCATCGCACCACATTAGAAAACGCAAAGAAGCCACTTGGTATTCCAGAATGATTCTTGGCACATCAAATCTCGGTTTAGAATTTCATGGCTATTCTAGAGGTGTCAAACGAGTTGGGTAGGGGCAATGCTGGTGGTTCTGGTATTGCACCCTCAACCCAACCCATTTTCAAAACGGATTGGGATTCTTCAATAGGTTGGGTTGACCACCCTCAACCTGCATTATGTTATGGGTCGGTTAAGGTCAGCCCTATGGGTCGGTTAAGGTCAGCCCAAACTAACCACTTCAATTGAATACTGTGGTTCTCCCTACATAATATTAAGAACAAGATATCAAAAGAAACTACATAATAGATGCGCCAAGCACAATCTATTACACGCTATTCATACACTCAACCCAAAGTTAAAGGATTTAAATTGTTTTGCCTCTATTTTCTTTTCTTTTTTCCACTCCATATGTCTTTTGTCCTTGCAACTCATTGCACAAGATCCTACCCTTTATCTCATGATCTAAATTGTGGAGTCAAAAAAAATAAATAAATCGTATCCTATATTATTCCTAATCATTCCTTACGAAATTAAATATAAATATCAAAGAGTATATATAGGTCATGCAGGTTAGGTACGTCAGACCTAACCCGTCCCATTTTTGTGGGGGTTAGAAGAACTGAACTTGTGGCCAAACCGTATTTTATGCCAGTCGGTTATGCAGGTCTTAGATACGTTGGGCCTCATTTTGCCACCTCTTGGCTATTCTCTCTTAAAATCTCTTTCGAGAATTAAAATCAATTAAGAATCAATTATTATGTTTCTAATCTTTGTTTTATGCATAGTTTCCTCATTGACTTTTTAATACACTTTTCCCTTTTAAAAAGGACCACGTGATAAAGACATGTTTAAAAATTCTCTATCATCCTGACATTTGACCACATCGTCCACCTTTAATACCCTATTATTAAAAATGACTTACTAAGTTGATTGGAGTACAAAAAGATATTCATGGATCATACCCACTTTACATATCCCATCACCGATCATAGATCTTGGAGCTGTTTTTCATGCTTTGTTAGATTATTAAACCTAATTGTTTCTTTTACATCTTTGCTTAGGAATTATATGAAAAATTGAAATAAGTGGAAATTATAAATTCACATTTTATTTATAGTTTGTGTAAGATTGCTAATTTATTCCTATATATTTTAATATATAAAACGTAAGAATGATAAAAGGCATAGTTGGTTGTTGATGTTTATTTTTTTTTCAATAATATTTATCAAGAATTCTGTATATTTTTATTTTTGGGCCCGAGCTTAATTATCACATGCTTTTGTTGCTGGTATAGCATTAATAGACAAGAAGTGGTTGGTAAGAAGGATTGATCCCTACATGTGTGGGCTATCCTTCCCACTTGATGGGCTTGCCCTTGCCAATTGTGTGGGGCATTCCTTCAGGTTTCCTCCTCTGACCGGTGTAAGCACTCTTGGGGGCTAGCCCTCCAAAATGGGGTTAAAAAAAAGCCTTAATATTTGAAAAAGATTGAGCTCGTGGCCAAGCTGCTACATGTCAGATTTGATCAGGTTTAGTTAAGTAGCGTGGCCAACATTAGATGTGGCTTATCCGAATAGGATTTGGTTGACCCACTTCAGGTGTAGGTTGGATTATATATATGGGTTGAAGACATGTGCCTTCAACGTATGGATACCCTTACCAATTCGTTTTGACAAACTTTAGTGGTTTGCTACTCTTGCAAATGACATCATTTAGAGGTCTTTACTTGTTTGTTTTAAAGGCTTTTGAGATATTAATCCCATGATATCATAAGACTTGGCCGTGATATCATGACCTCTATGCTACATCTTAGGGGAAAATTTTATTTTATAATAAAACCAAAAAATTGGTGGTCTTATGTGTATTTAATTTTTTCAATATTTCAATTTCCATATTTTATAATATAAACGAAATCTTGCTGATGGAGGAAGGTGTATGGTACAGAAGTTGATAAGTCCAATGGTATATCATGAGATCTGGGGCAAAAAAGAAAAAGATATTGTCTTTGTATTTTTTGTGGTTGTGTTTCTTTGCCGGCCTTTCTCCTCCTCTCTAGTACATATTGCCTTTTAAGAAAAATAAATAAACAAATGCAAATTCTCTATAAAAACCATATTCAAACTTTTCTTGTCTTTTCCCATAAATGGGTGCAAATCAACCGAATTCCACCACACACGCTCCTAAATGGCAAAAGTTAAAGCTATTGGGGGGTTTGATAAAAAGATATTTTCAAAGATTATGTGATATTTTATATTTAGATTATGATGTAATTTACTTACCTAAAAATTAGGTGTTTGGCTAACTTATAATGTTTAATAGAATATCTTACTTTCTATTAAACATTGCAAGATTTTTTTATAATCCACGTCCATTGAGGAGCAAATATCTAAGAAATGGAATATTTCAAGATACTACCAAACAACATCATTAATACAATATTATAATATGATACTTTCTTGTTCTGTAATAATAAAATCTTACACTACATAGTAGCCGCTATTTTGATCTATGATTCGCATTGAAGTACATAAAGGTATTCATGGATCATGATCCACTTTAAATATCTCATCACTGATCTTAGATCTTGGAGATGTTTTTCATGCTTTGTTGGATTATTATCTCATCACCGATCTTAGATCTTGGAGATGTTTTTCATGCTTTGTTAGATTATTACCTTATTGTTTTTTTGTTACTTTGTTCAGAAATTATATGAAAAATTGAAACAAATTGAAATGATAAATTCAAATTTTATTTATTGATTGTGTAAGTGTGCTAATTTATTCCTATATATTTTAATATATAAAACGTAAGAATGATAATAGGCATAGTTGGTTGTTTAGATTTACTTTTTTTCAATAATATGTATCGAGATTTCTCTTATGTTTACTTTTGGGCCCGGGCTTAGCACATGCGTTCGTTGCTGGTATAGCCTTAATAGACAATAAGGGGTTGCTAAAGAGGGTTGATCCCCACATGTGTGGGCTATCCTTCCATTGTGTGGCCTCTCCTTTTCGGATTTCCTCCTCCGACTTGTGTGGGCATTCTTGGGCCTCAGGACTCTAAGATGGGGTAAAAAAAGCCCTAATATTTGAAATGGATTGAGCTCGAGACCAAGCTACTCCATGTCAAATTTGATCGGGTTTAGTTAAATAGCATGGCCAACAATAGATGTGGCTTATCCGAATAGGATTGGGTTGACCCACATGGGGTATGGGTTGGATTATAGAAATGGGTGGAAGACAATTGTGCCTGCAACATATAGATGCCCTTTACCAATTCATTTTGACAAACTTCAGTGGTTTGCTACCTAAGAAGCACGGACACTTCTAAGAAAGTGACGTGTCCGTGTCAGACACGTGTCGGACACGGACACTCCTCGGACACTCTCGGATACGTATCCGATACTATTTAGCCGTGTCAATAATTAAGAACTAAAAATCTTAATTTCGGACACTTGTTTGATACTCTTTTTGCAACATGTCCCACAATTCCTAGCGCGTGTCTATGACTAAAAAATAAACATGTGGCTAATATCTCTTAGACACTTTGTTAATATGTGGTTATTAAAACTTGTAAACTTGATATATAACAATTTTATACCATGGAAAAATATATGATTGTAAATATCAATCATATCACAAGCAACAGACAAATAAATATTTCACTAAAGAATAGGCCTCAAGATTGGCTTCTCTTTTGCTTTTTTTTTTTTTTTAAGGGAGGGGAAAGAGATGATCCGCCTTTTTCTTTATATGGATATTATGGAACTATGGATATTTCATGTTTAATAATTATGAATTATGTTTTAGTATTGTATTGATATTTAATAATTTGATATGTTTGCTAGTTGATAGGTGAATTTTTATTTGTTAATTGCTAAATTGATTAAAAAAGTTAAAATGATATTAGTTTTTTAGTAGATGATTATATATATATAAATTAATATATATTATTCACGTGTCCCTGACGTGTCTGTGTCCTGCTTTTTTGAGAAATGCCGTGTTGGCGTGTCCGTGTCGTGTCGTATCCGTGTCCCGTGTCCGTGTCCATGCTTCTTAGTTTGCTACTCTTCCTAATGACATCGTTTTGAGGTCTTTACTTGTTTGTTTTAAGGGCTTTTGAGATATTAAACTTCTTTAAACCGATTTTCTCAGTTTTTTATAGCATAAATTAAAAAAATGTCACTAGAGTCTCTCAACTTTGGTCAACATTTTTTGCAAGACTTTTTTGTGCCTCAACTCCCATAATATCATTAGACATTTCCTTAGGGAAAATTTTATTGAATGATAAAACCAAAGAAATGGTTGTCATATGTGTACTCATTTTTTCACAAGATTTCAGTTTCCATATTTTATAAAAAAAATGAAATCGTGATGGTGGTGGTAAGTGTATGTGTCTCTGTATTTTTTCAGGGTCGTGTTTCTTTGCCGGCCTTTCTCCTCTACATTTTGCCTTTGAAAAATAAATAAATAAATGCAAATTCTCTATAAAACAATCTTCAGATTTTTCTCATCTTTTCCAATAAATGGGTGCAAATCAACCCAATTCCACCGGGCACACTACCAAATGACATTAGTTAAAACTATATATTTTTCTGAAAGCTAGCCAAAACTATTTTTTGGGAAAAGAAGAAAGAATAAATTGACTACACAAAAGAAGCGTTAAGCATAATTAGATATAATTGATTGAGACATTAGCCATATAAATATTATGAGCCATTGTTAGAGTTAATAACAATAAATTTAGATAATATATACATATTGAATTTGAAGATCTAAAGTTAAGGGCTAGGTTCATTTGACTTGTAAATAGCCCTAAACCATATCAAAATCCATGTGGATGGAAGTTATTTGACCCTTTGAAAAGATGAGTTTGATACAAGGTTGCCTTCAACTTACAAATGCCATTGTTAACCCAAGCTCTTCTTATGCGATCTTTAGTTCAATAAAGGAAGATTCTCCATAAAGCCTTCGATTCAGGTTCTTCATTACTGTATTTTATTTAATTTTACTTCCATTTACAGGCCCAAGTCAGCTTAATATATTCACACACACAGGACACAACACCAATTCTAATTGGACACAGTCACATTCATGAAATTTATCCGTTGAAGGTTCACTACAATATGTTTATTATGAAAATACAACTGAGTGTTTATTTGTAATCATATCCAAATGGCTATACTTGTAGCGATTCTTCGGATAGATGTAACTACTTTTATTTGACCCTACCTGCCCATTTTCTAACATTTTACCATATCAATAAAGATATTAGAATTTCATTGCAATAAAAATAAAATTTAGTGTTAGATCATATTATCAATGTAACCTCAGTGAAACTTACGTCAATCTTAATAAATAGTTATGTGTGTTATTTGATGCTTATATTTTATAAATATTGTTGTTATATTTGTCAAATATTCTGAATACCACCAGGTTATGAATGCTATGAGTTTTTTTGTTTGGTAAAATAGTTTTTAGTAGAAGTTACTTGCTTAACTCTCAATTGTTCGAAAAAAATTATTATTATTATTATTTTTTTGCAATTTTCATGAGTAGATTGAAGTTTCACTCAAGTCATATTGAGATCCAATGTAATTCATGCATTTATCTTTAAATTGTGGTTGAATAGGTATGGCATGCCATGGATAAAGAAAAATACAGGATTTGCAGTATTGAATTTATCCTATGCATCCATTGAAATTTCATATTTGATGAAAGGATATGGAGAAGTGAACAACAGAAGGGGGAAAAGAAAGATTATACTCTTACCTTTACTTGGTATCCTAATTTTTATGCCTCTTTACCTCTGGGGCATCTCCATGCTGGTTGGTTCTTGGGAAGAAGCTAGTGGAGTGCTTTGCACCATCTTGGCTATTACAACTTGCTTCTTTGCCGCAAAGGATGTGGTGAGAAAACCTTTCTTTTTCATAACTTTCAATTTATTATTTGTATAGATGTGACCCCGTCGATGTGAACCCCTCAATTTATTCTTCATAGTTATTTTGAAAATAAAAAATTAATGTTAATTCAGCAGCTGATATTCCTTAGCTCATGCTAGCTCTGTATGGTTGGATAAGTGGTTCCTAGTCATCCATTATGAATTTTCTTTTCCTTTTGCTTTTATTGTTAGTTGAAATGGAAATCCTGCTGAGTAACTATTGACATATGTTAGTTGTCAATCTTTGCCCCCTATGGGAGAGATTCTCGGCTCCACCACTATTGGCCCAGCCTGATAGACTAAATGGTGAGCCTAGGCCTCACCATTGCTAGATGGTCTGGCTCAGGCCAAGTGGGGCATAGACGGGGCTTTGGCTTGTGTATCTAAAGATGGGCAGAGCCTTGATATTCTTCAATCTGGCCCAGCTCGGGCCTTGAGCAGCTCTGACTGGCTGGAGCAACCATTATGTGAGATGACAAAGGCTAAGACAGGAGAAAAATGTTCTCAATGGTAAACACTAGTCACAGGTTCCTAGTCGGGATGCTATGAAAAGTTTGGACACCCAAATAAATTTGTGAGGTCGCTATTGGGCTTACAAATCACACGTTATAAATGTCGCATGTTAATTTGGTCCTTTTTCACTCCAGTAAGAGGCCTTCGAATTGGGCCTCTATATAGCAAGATTCTGTATAAAATATATTAGTAAGATAACACAAAGTGCATCATATATCTTATATGTGCTAAATGTAACATTAGGCACATATAAGATGGGACAACCGTGATGTGGTTTAAACTTTTAATAAAGGGGCTCCTTTGATGGTCGTGAACTTTTTTTCAGACCCAACTATATCTCCAGAATTTGGGCTACCCGTTTTTTGTATCGTGTGGTTGGGGATAATATTTTCATACAAAAGTTCAGGAAAGCATGTTAAGTTGAGAGCTTAGACAATAAAAATGTGCCACATCTGCCAAGCCTTCATTTTAGAAAATTTTCTAATCTATCTAAAATCGATGGGCTTATTTTATTGAGTTGAATCTTGATTTTCTGTTATTCACATAAAGTCTTACAAATATTGAGGCCTTTCCAATGTCTATAACTACTTCAAATTGTTATAAAAATGCAGACGCATAAAATTTTTCTGGCCATGAGTTCATTTGCGTGGGTGGTGTATGGAGTCAAAATGCATGCTGGATATACAATTGTAAGTATTTTCTATCTTTTTACTTCTTTAGGTGATAGAGTAAGTTGAATTATTTACAAGTATGGGAAACATAATATATTCATCGTCATCGTTACTATCACCATCAAATGTCACATAGATTAGAGTATAAACATTAATCATGGTAATGACTGACTAATAGATTCTTCAAAAAATTATCATCTCACAGAATGTAAGTATGGGAAATTCACTCTAGTTTTTACTATTGATCACAAACTTGGATATAAAAGGAGGAGGGCTGCATTAGTGAGGTTAACAGTCAGTGTAACTTTTGTCACAGCCCAAACATCTTTTCTCTATGTGTTATTTGTTCATCTTCTCAATGGGAAGGAGTGAGTTTGCATTGGGAGGTCCTGCCTAGCAATGTTAATAAATTTGTGTATTTTTTCATTTTTCTCCTTCTTGCTGAGAGACTAATCCCTGGATACCCCTATGGACGAGCATGTTATCTCCCCACAAATTGACTATTGTTTCCACCCATTTGCTTCCCAGCCTCTTGGTTGGGTATAAAACAACTGTCTACTTTAATTTTTTTTTCTTTGTAGAGAAAATTTCAATTAATACTAATTGAATATTTTGGTTTTATTAACATAGAACACAACAACCCTATTTGGGTCTATCAAAAAACGACTAAACTACTTTTCCATTTTGATTGAGATAATATCATAAGTTGTTAATGGTTTCTTATGGAATTTTTAGTTGTTTGGTGGTGTTACTAAGAAACCAGCATTTAACAAGACTAATAATATTAAGGCTGTTTGGTGGCCCTATTTGGGTTGGATTAAAAGAAAATGGGGGACAGTTTCAGTTTTTTTAAAGCTACCAACTATTTCGTTTGGATTATGTCCCTGTGGCTCTGGTCGGGTCCATTGTGTACTTTTGATCCTAAACATTGATTTAGTTACGGCCAGTTTGGACAAATTACTGGTAATACATATAATGTGGATCGATTTCTTGTTGCAGGTGCCAAATGTAGTTGGCTTTGTTTTAGCTATTTGGCGAATTGCTTTCCCGGGATGGTGTTCTGGATTGGCGGGCCTAGCATGTGGGCTTCCGTGGAATTGCATATCATTAGGCAATGGAAGTGGAGAAATCTAGGGTTTGGTTACACGACCGACTGATGAGGGAAAGGTGACTCTAGGGTTGAGTCCTGGGCAGTCAGGTGAGAACGATAACGATTGCCAGTGAGGTAAGAGGCCTTTTTTTAAAGTTATTTTTCTTGTGCTCTCTTAGAATTCGCATCTAACAACAATATAGATCTGTACACCCAATGTAAACCTAATCTAACCCCTTTCAACAGCCCTAGATCCAATCTATTTTATCAAACCTTTTTAAATGCCCTAACCAGACCTTCCTTCAATTCCTTAAGAATCATGGTTATCTACTTGGGTTGATAGATCCCTAGACAAAATTGGAGGTTCCCATTCTCCAACCGATCCATCCCTCAACTTCCTTGAGGGCCCAATTGTTGGGTTGTCACAAGGCTTGGATTATCCCATAATTAATTGGATTTAATTCACATGGAATGGTGTGATTGGCTTACAATTTATAAATTCATTAGAATTGTTGGTTTCTTCCACTAATCCCAAGGTGCATCCTTTAGGTTAGTTTCTCGTCCTGCATCAACTTGGTATCAGAGCTTAGGGTTGTCTAGGTATTGCATCTCATGCATTACATTAGTCGTCGTATGCCCACTAGGAGTGGTAAGGAATATCAGCCTCAGGATGGCAGGCGCTTCTCATGCCAAAACAGGCCCTAACCAACCCGGTACATCCTTAGACCAATTGCAAACAATCATGGAGTAGTTGGCAACGCAAGTCAATGCCCTACTGGTGTGGCCCTGATTCTCCGATTGAAGTGTAAATCAATCTCCTGAGGGATTGATTGGATCAAATCCAGAGATGTATTAAGCCACTAAAGCACCCTTACAAGAGGAGAAACACCATAACTGATAAATGTCAACGAGAATTTTAATTGATTGAAGTAATGATGCAGTTTAGGCCCTACAAGCAGCCCGTCTTCAAATTAAATTAGGATTATATTATTTTTATTAGTAGATTTCTAATTAAGTTGTTATTAGGAAAGTTTCTATTAATAGCGTAGGGTTTTTTTACCCATTAAGTTTGCTTTTATTATATATATGGCATTGTAATAAGAGATTTTTAGACTTGATTGATTAATAAAATTTGATATTATACCTGAGAGGTATGTCTTCGTGTGTGTTGAAGTCTTCTTGACGATTCGAAGTGTCCTTAGATACGTGCTTCGGCACTCCTACGCAAGCCCTAACCCTAGAGCCTGCATCAGTTTGGTATCAGAGATACATGATTCCTGTTCTTCGACGTGTTACCCACTCTCCCCTTTTCTGTCGATTCAGAAAATCCATCCTCACTCCCCACGTCTGCCTCCTGCCATCTCTCTTCTAATGAAACTCATCCCTCATCACCGAGGCTGCTCACATCCATCCTGGGCCACCGAACCCCTCTCCAACTTCGTTCCACCCTACTGCCGCCTTCCAAGCTAGTCGCAGAACCCTAATCTCGTCAACATTTACATTCCGAACCATCTCAGAAACCGGACCAAACCCTAATCGTCGGTCGGCCAAACCCTCACCACCGTTAGCCCTTTTGATTCGCAACACTCCCATCGTCATCCCCAACATTCTCATCACAAAGGAAGTCCTTCATGTTCGCCACATTTACAGAGGCAATCCGAAGTAGACTCGAGTTCGATGACAAATTCTTCTTTCAACCCGGGGAGGATGATGTAGTTTAGGCCCCATAAGCAAGCCCCTCTTCAAATTAGATTAGGATTATATTATTTTTATTAGTAGATTTCTAACTTAATTGTTATTAGGAAAGTTTTTATTAATAGCATAGGGTTTTCTTACCCATTAAGTTTGCTTTTACTATATATATGGCATTGTAATAAGAGATTCTCAGACTTGATTGATTAATAGAATTGGATAATATCCCTCAGAGATTCTTTTTGATTAATAGATAACGTCCTCGTATGTGTTGAATTCTTTTTGACGATTCAAAGTATCTTTAAACACGTGCTTCGGCACCCTTACGCAAACCCTAACCCTAGGGCCTGCATCAAGTAAGCGTGCTAATTAAAATGAGAGCTCCTCTATCTATAGGAGTGAATGTTTCTAAATAACCAAATATGCTAAAAATAAAAAAAGCAACTACTAAATCCTATTGAGCAACCACTAAATCGTAATCCAGCATAAAATAGGATATAAATCTTGTTAATTAGAAACTAATTAAGATAGGGATCTTTGATCTTAAACAGATCATGGATTATTTAATTTGACCCTTCACCTCACCTCACTCTGCAAGTAAAATTATCAAATAGGCCACGGGGGAGGGCCGAGGGGGACATGACTTGCATCTCAACACCACACAATTCTTGAAATAGTGACATTATATGCTTTGCCAGGAAAGGAGGTATCTTGAGTGACAGCTACCAAGAGAGATGACACCACAGTTGTCCCATAAGATTCTTGAGTACTACGCGTAAGGGCTGTTTTAAACACTCAAACTGCTGGAGGTAGGGATTTCTGTAATTTGGAGAAATTCTGTGTGCAGAATTGAACAGCAGGCAGGCTGAACTTTGGGCTTAATTAAAGGGTCAACTAAAGCCCAACTGCACTAGGGGCCAGCACCTCATGGGTTAGTCAAGAGTGCACTACAAACTGGTGCAGTCCATTCAGTAAATGGGTGAGCCACTGGGTCTCACGGGACACAATGTCCAAGCTATCCTGAATTTCCAGCCAAATAGAAGTTTCCTTTTCTCTGTTTCATTTCTCTCAAATAATTTAAATCAGCGTGGAAGTTGTTATTCTTAGTTGAGAAAGTGTTGATTGAATTCTTGAGTTTTTTTTAGAGAATTTCTCCACAGTTTTAAATACATTATTGGCTGACTGCTATGAAATGAATGTCCAGAACTTAAAAAGCTTTGTTGAAACTCTCCATAGAATTGAATACAGGTCTCCTTTGGATTGAGATTTCCCTGCATCTATGGTCCATTTGTGGGTTTATTATTATTTTTTTCTTGTTAAATTTCAACTTTTGATGTTTTTTAAGATATCTTGGATTTTAAGTTGCATAGATTCTCTTCTTGGTACTTATCCCATCGGATTAATGTTTAACTAGAAGTTTATAGTGATCCTAGTTAGTGTAATCTTACTGGTTCAGTATCACACCACGTGGTTGCATTGTGTGATACTATTGTGATGCTATGGTTTTCATTGACTTGATTATTTATTCTTTTGATATTTGTAGCGGAGCTTTTTTTTTTAAATGACTTTTGAGCTTTTCTATCCCGGTTTATCATCCAATTCAGTTTTTGTTTGTTGTTTGTGTAAATAGGAATTGCATGGAAGGTTATAAAACTAGAATTCTCATTTTTGACATTGCAAATGCAACTTGCCCAGGGACTAAGGGGTATAGGAAAGAAGGTAATTTACTTATTTGTAGTTGCTTGATGCTATCAGTTTTATGAACATTTGCTTGTAATATTACAATTCATTTATAGGTTGTGTAAGTTTGCTACTTTAATCCCATATATATTTTAGTATATAAAATGTAAACCGATTAAAGGCATAGTTTTTTCCATAATATGTATGATTTCAGGATATTTTTACTTTTGGGCCTGGCTTTAGCACATGCTTATTTTTCTTAGTATAGCTTTAATGACATCCAGGAGTTGCTAAGGAGGATTGATCCCCCATCCTTAGCACTTTGTGGGCTTCCCCTTCCCACTTCTTTGGGGGCTTTTCTTCCCACACTATGGGTTTCGGCCTCCGACTTGTGTGGCTACTCTTGGGTCCTAGCCCTTTAAGATAGGGCAAAAAAAAAAAAGCTTTAATATTTCAAATTGTTTGAGCTTGGGGCCTAGCTTTTACATGATATGTTTGATCGGCCGCTGGCTCGCGGCCGCTGACTGCGCACGTTAGGCAGTGGCGCTGGGCTGTTGCCTGGGCTGCTGCCAGGTGCTGCCCGCTACAGCCCGGGTCAACTGGGCAACTGGCATGGCCCAGCTGGGCTGGATTGGCTGCCCGGCCGGGCCGGGTTGTTGTCGGGCCCAGGTTGCTGTGGGGCCCATTTTGTTTTAAAAAGAATATATGAATAAGAGTAATAATAGTAATAAGTAAATAAGAAATTAAGGGTTAGCTTGTTTGTTTAAAAGGATTGAGAAAGTTGTGTTTTAATTAATGGTTTAATATATTAGTAGTGAATTGATTTTATTATTTGATTCTTAATCATGAATTATTATAAATTTAGTTAAAATTGTTTACAAACTAATGATTGAATATGATTTAATTAAGATTTATTTGGGAGTGTGTAAGTCTTAACTAAAAAGTATTTGAATTCCTAATTTGCATTTTTATATTGAGTTTAAATGTTTTATTTGTATCCGTGATTTAGATCCTTCGTTTTATTAAAAATGATAAAGTATTTTATTATACACAACAAGGTTTATTAAGAGTTTAATTGTTTTCTCCCCTTTGTTATTCTAATTTGATTTAATACACAATTTGTAAAATTCACTAAACAAATATAATTGGATTTAGAAAAGTTGGTTGAATATTCACATAGAAATTAGACTGAATTCATAATGGAAATGTGAGATTCGGGATGCACCACATGAGAGACACTGAAAGTAGGATATTATCGTTGTGGACTCACATTTTCATTGTGAGTGAGGGCTAGTTCTTGTGTGCATATTATCTATAACTATGACTGATAAGTGGATTAGTACTTTTCCTCAGAGAACTTAAGAAGACATAGTTCCTAATGCACTTTAAATTGAGTACTCTAAATACTTAAATTGGTATTGAATTGAATATTGGGATTAAGGGTTTTATATTATGGTTCATTCTGCATCAGTATACGTATGTATTTGTAAATATATATATTTGTATATATAAATATATGATCGACTGTGGTTCGGAGGTGGACATACGCCATCGGGTTAGTGTGTATTGTGGATATTAGTATACAGTTGTGCATACGCCATCGGGTTAGTGTGTACTGTGGATAATAGTATACAGTTGTGCCTTCTGTTATTATCTGCAGAATTACCTGATTCTGTTATTATCTGTGGGATTATCTACTTCTATTATTATTTGTGAGATTACCCGATTCTGTTATTATCTGTGAGATTACTCGTTTTTGTTATTTGTATGTAAGATTACCTGTTTTTATTATTTGTATGCGGGATTACTCGTTTTTATATATTTATTTGCGACGATACCACTTTTTGTGCATTTATGCCATTGGGGTTTGCATCTGATAAATTTTGGATCATAATGAATATTTCTGTTTAATTCAGTTGATTAATTCATTGCTTGCAATTTACCCTCATATTAGATTACGTCAATCTGACACACTACTTTTGGTGTTTAGGTACCGTTTCCGGTGTCGAACCGGATGCTCAAGCGTCGTAGGGGATTTCGCCAGACGGTGGAGTTTGTTAGTGGAGCACCAATGATATCATCTGAGGTGTTATGAGTTGGTGCAGAGATCGGAATGTTAAATTATGTAATATGGTCATGTTTGGGCTATTTGTTTATTTATTAAATTTCTTTGTTTTGAAATTAAAACTTTAATTGTTATGTTTCGAAGTACTTGACCTTGATTTTATTATAAAATGAGATTTGTTACACGGTTATTATGTGATATTCGTCCAGGATAAGTATGGATTTTAGTTCCGCGTGTGATTATGGTTGCTTGATCACTAAGCATAGTTTCACGAAGAACTTCAATTCACCTGAAATTGGGGCTCATTTTATTTATGCTAGAAAAATTTTAATTTGCTCCAATTCTAAGACCCCTGGAACCGGGTTTTCGATCCGGCTTAATTTTGGGTGTGTGACAGTCTGTGTACCGGAAGTTAGCTGATTCGTTCAAGTTGCCATTGAATCTCGTACCGTTCAAAGCGAACCAATTGCTGTTCGATTCGGTTGGATTATGGATCTTGAGGTAATTTAATTCGCTCCTGCTCGTTTTAACTGGGAGAGAAGAAGCTCTCTACCAAAAAACAAAAAAGAAAAAAACCTGGGAGAGAAGAAGCTGATAGTTTGGATCGTTGAAGCTCTCTACTAAAAAAGAAAAAAAACCTGAGAGAGCAGCTGCTTGTTTGGATCGCTGGGAGGGAAAGGAGCTGGATAAAAGACGGGGCATTTAATGCATGGTGGTACAACTTCATTATATATATTGATCTCAGGCAAGAGAGGTAAGAAACTCTCTTACACCTATTGGTTATTATAGAAGTCTAAAAGAAACGTTCTCACACCAAATGGTTTTTTATAAGAGTCCTTTCATTCTTCTCAAAAGTTTTTCCGACGTAATACATTTGTTTCTCTCTCATTCCAATCCGGTCTTTCCAAATTCCAAGTAAAAGAGGTCATTAGATATTCAAATGGAAAAAACTTTTTTAAGTTAAAGCTCTGTCTTTCTCTATTATCTCTCAAGATCCGGCCTTTCTAGAGTTTTAAAAGTTCAGCGTATGAAACATTTGTGGAGCCCATAGAAACTCAGTTATTAGAAGTCCAAATAGATGAAAATGATTGTTTTTATCTTTTATAGGATTCAGAAAATTTTAACTTTGGACAAACTTGGGTCCAGAGTGAGATTAATTAAATATATAGGCATTTGATTCTATAATCTTGTATTATATTGGTCAATGTGATGATGATCTTCTTTTATCAAATTCAGAATTTTCATTGGGCTTATTAGTGGACAGCATATATTTTAATACAACTAAAAAAAACCTTACCCAATTTGGTAGTGGCAAGACCTTATTGATGATGATGGGAATGGTCTTTCTGTATCTTTTTTGCAAAATATTTTTAATAAATATCTAAAATGAAATTAAAATATTTACATATATATTTAGTTAGACTTACAAATTAGAATATCGAACTAATTGACCCTGAATTTCTAATCAGGTGAATCAAAAAACGAATTAAATGAACCTACCAATCTAATTTTCAAATTTGAGTGAGTGCCGGAAACCTTATCCAATATGGTTGTTGCAAGACCTTATTGGTGATTATGAGAATGGTCTTTCTATACTCATTTGTTTCATTTTTGCAAAATATTTTTGTTAAATATCTAAAATCAAATTAAAATATTTACATATATATTTAATTAGACTTACGAATTAAAATATTGAACTAATTGACTTTGAATTTCATATCAAGTGAATTAAAAAACAAATTAAATAAACGTGCCAATCGAATTTTCGAATCTGAGTTAGTGCTAGACTACGAACTTGAATTCGAATTTGTCGAATCCTGAATCAGGTAACTATATGTGAACTGGAATGTATGGCTGTTGGCAAGTTGGTTCAAGTATGGAAGGAAGACTATGATTCACAAGAGTGTTGAGTTGAAACGGGATGTTGGTGTGAAGTTTAGAGTTATGATAGAAACAAAGTGGGTGTGTGTAAGTGATAGTGGGTTTAGGTCTCGGTTTGATCCCAAGAGAGATTGGTGAACCACAGGAAGTTGGATTGGGTGGAAAAGGTGGGCTTGGGTTTGAATTGAATGTGTGTCGACAGTTGGGTTGGCATGTGGCTTATTTGGTAATGATGGCCTTATGTAGGGAGTCGCAGGTTAGGGGATTTAACTGGTATGTAGTTGAATCGGGTTTGCTCGATGAGGTAGGAATGACAGTGTACTTGGTTCCGGTAGTGTGCAAATGAGATGATGAGATGGTGACAGTGATGATAGAAAAGGTAGATAAAACTGGTAATGTGGGCCTCGGTTCAATGCTGTATGGTGATGGAAGAAATAGTAACTGAAACTCTTTAAACCTAAACACATGTTTAGGTCCCAATCAGATCTAGCTATGAGGATAACCAACAATAATGAATCTAACAACAGTATTACTCACCACAATGAAGATGGACATAAGATTTTTAACGTGAAAACTTCAAACGGGAAAAACTACGGGATACACCCCCGGTCGACCAAAATCAAACATTATACAAGAAAAGTTTTAAAAACTACTTACTGCCGTTTTCCCAGTTGAACACAACCTAAAGGATTAGAAGGTCTTCTTCTTGTCGACGCAAACGCTGTTCACCTTCTTCAAGCTTGATCTTCATGTCTCGATGCCTCTCGAGACGAATCACCGAAGTTGAGAAAGAAGACGAACCTCAAAAGCCAACTTTGCAGCACATCAATGATATGGAAGCTTTAGAGTAGAAGATCTTTCAATAGAATTTTTAGGGTTTTATTCTGGAAAGAGTTATTTTCTTCATAGAAGAGATTATCCTTATATACACATGAACCATGGAGTCCTTTTCGCTTTGGATTCGGATAAGATAAGGAAAGACTTGAGCGTACAAGAGAGAGATCCGAAAAATCAAAATTTTCTGATTCCAACCGATAGGGCATAGGGTTCGACCGGTCGGGCACCACAACCGACCGGTTGGTCTTCCATTCTGTCTGCAGAGTTTGAATTCATATAATTCGATCGATCCGTCATGTATATGACCGGTCCGACAGATAAGTTTCCACCTTTAAAATTGAAGACCTTCATTTGTATCTTTAGTATATGCTTTAGTCCATCTAGAAAATAAAATTACAACAGTTTTATTCCCAAGTTTTGTCCATCTAATGAACTTGCCAATATTACATTCCTTACAATCTCCCCATTTGGCAATTTATGGACAAAATTTCTTAGGCTGAACAATCTACCTAGATCAACCCAAAAACTAGACTTCAAGACTTTTCTCTTCAATATGAATCCTGAAAGAGAGAGAAAAAAAAAACTTTGCTAGGCACAACAAGGTCAGGTTAACATATCAAAATATCTTCAAGTGAAAACTTAATCGAAGCAAGATTATTCAATTAGTTAAATTTGGAAACACATGGAAATAGATCTCGCCCCCTTTTCGGCATGACTTGAGAAGGGGGCCATCAATGAAAACAAAACACAAAAATATGACTATCAGTGCCTACGAAGATACTCCAAAATGGAGTCAAGTTTGGACTCGAGCACATCAAACCGACCATGTAGCGACTGAACTTCGCCGTGAAGAAGATCAAGATAAGTTGCCTGATCAGAGAGAGTGTCCTCAAACGCTGATAGCCTGGGATGAATGGTAGAAACATCAGGGATATCCTCCTCAGTTACAGGTATAGGAATGGGTCCTCGAGGAATAGGCTAACGAACCTATGATCTAGACTGCATCAAAGTGATCATAGTGATAGGGTTCGGCATCACACCTTGTACAAGGAGAAATCGGGAGAGCAACACACCGAATGGAAGGGAGGCATTCTTAGCAGCATAATGAGTTTGATAGAATATCCGAATAGGTATGATTGACCTACTTCGGGTGTTTGTTGGATTATAAAAATGGGTCTAATACATGTGTGCCTTCAACAAATTGATACACTTTATCACTTCATTTTGACAAACTTGTACGGTTTGCTTTTCTTATTAACGACATCCTTTTCAAGGTCTTTATTTGGTTGTTTTAAGGGCTTTTTAGAGAGTAATCCTCCTTAAATCCGATTTTCTCAATTTTATAGTCTAAATTCAAAAATTTTCACTAGAGTTTTGTGACTTCGGTCAACATCTTTTTAAATGACTTTGTTGCCCTCGGTCACATGATATCATGACTTCTATGCAACATCTTAGGAAGAAATTTAATTGAATGATAAAATTTAAGAAATGGTGGTCAAATGTATATTTATTTTTCGTGAAAGCTTAGTTTCCATATTTTATAAAAAAGGAAGTCGTTTGCTGATCGCAGAAAGTGTATGGTGTAGAAGTTGATAAATCCCGTGATATATCATGGGATCTGTGGTTTAAACGAAAACAAAATTGCCTCTATTTTTTGGGGCTGTTCTTCTTTGTTGGCCTTCTCCTCCTCACTAATACATCTTGCCTTTTAAGAAAAATTAATAAATAATTGCAAACTCTCTATAAAAATCTCTTCAGATTTTGTTTTCTCCATTTATATTTTTTATTTTTTCCATCAGTCAATTCTTTTTTCTATTTTCAAAGGATAATTTTAATAATCTTCTTAATTCTTTGTTATACAGTTGGAACAGGAAACATTTTTCAGATTCTAACTGCTATGAGACCCATGTATGTAGACAACATAACTATACTACATCAGCGTATCTCTCTTTTTCTTTTTCTTGTGTTTTAGTTTTTGAACACTACTGTGTGTTTTTGACTTGTATAGGGTAGCCAACAGGACTTTCAACGGCACACCATAGGATCACATTGCTAATTTGATGAGTTCCATGGCATCTGCGTGGGAAGATTACTACCCTATTATTAAAAAGAATTTACAAAATTGATTGGAGTACATAATGATATTCATGGATCATGACCCACTTTAAATATCCCATCGTTGATCTTTTAGATCTTAGAGATGTTTTTCATGCTTTGTTAGATTATTAGTCCTCATAGTTTCTTTTAGTTATTTGCTTATAAATTATACAAGAATTTGAAATAAGTGGCAATTATAAATTTAAATTTTATTTATAGATTGTGTAAGTTTCCTACTTAATTTCTTCCTCTTTATTTTAATATATAAAATGTAGAATGATATAAGGCATGGTTGTTTTTTTTTTTTAGATTTATTTTTTTTTTCAATAATATGCATCAAGATTTCAATATATATTTACTTTTGGGCCCTGGGTTGTCACGGGCTTTTGTTCCTAGGATAGCCTCAATAGAAAACAAGGGGTTGCTAAAGAGGATTGATCCCCCCCACATTTGTAGGCTATCCTTCCTACTTTGTGGCTTCCCCTTTCCACTTGTGCGGGGGCTTTCCTTCCCACACTATGGGTTTCCTCTGACTTGTGTAGGTAAAGGCATTAATATTTGAAATGGATTGACCTTGGGGCCAAGATTCTACATGTCAGGTTTGATCACATTGAGTTAAATAGCTTGACCAACATTAGATGTAGCTAATCCGAATAGGATTGGGTTGACTCACTTGGGGTATGGGTTGGATTATAATATCTGAATAGGTATGATTGACCCACTTCGGGTGTCGGTTGGATTACAAACATAGGTCTAATACATGTGTGCTATCAACATATTGATACCCTTACCAATGCATTTTGACAAACCTGAACAGTTTGCTATTCTTACTAATGACATCATTTTAAGGTCTTTAATTAGTTGTTTTAAGTGCTTTTGAGATATTAATCCTATTTAAACCTGATGTTTTCAGTTTTATTGTCTAAAATAAAATATTTTCACTAGAGTTGCTTGACTTCGGTCAACATCTTTTTAAAAGACTTTTGCCCTAGATCCCATGATATCATGACTTTTATACGACATCTTAGGAAAAAAAATTAATTGAATTAAAATTTAAGAAATGGTGGTCAAATGTGTATTATTTTTCACGAAACCTCTGTTTCCATATTTTATAAGAAATGAAATCGTTTGCTAATGGTAGAAAGTGTATGATGCGGAAGTTGATAAATCCCGTGATATATCATGGGATCTGGGGCTCGAATGAAAACAAAATCACCTTTGTATTTTTGGGGCTGTGCTTCTTTGTCAGCTTTCTCCTCCTCGCTAATACATCTTGCCTTTTAAGAAAAATTAATAAATAAATGCAAATTCTCTATAAAAATCCTCTTCAGATTTTTTTTTCCATATATGGGTGCAAATCATCCCAATTCTGCCTCACACACTCCTCAATGGCATTAGTTAAAACTATATATATAAATAGTCAAAACTATTTATTTTAAAACAAGAGAGAATATATTGATAACCCAAAAGAAGTGTTAGTGTTAAGCATAGTTGGACTTAATTGATCTAGACATTAGCCATATAAATATTATAAGCCATTGTTAGAGTTCATAACAATAAATTTAGATAATATATACATATTTAATTTGAAGATCCAAAGTTAAGGGCTAGGTTTATTTGACAGGAATAGTATTGTAAACGGCTCTAAACCATATCAAAATCCATGTGGGTGGAAGTTTTTTGACCCTTTTAAAAGACGAGTTTGAGAAATGGTTGCCTACAGCTTGTAAATATCATTTTTCAGCCAAGCTCTTCTAGACGTGAACTTATGGTTTACTTCTCTAATAATACCCCATCTTGTGATCTTTAATTGGTTAGTTTAATAATGGAAGTTTGAACATAAAGTCCTCGATTTAGGTGCTTCTTTATTTTATTCCCATATATAGGCCCAAGTCAATCTAACACCTTGACAGTTGACACACACATCACACAGTGCCAATCCAAATTGGACACTATTACATTGAACTAGACTTTATCCGTTGAAGGTTCACTACAATATGTTTTTTGTGTGTGTATATATATATATATATATATAAACATATATAAACAACTAAGTGTTTCGTTGCGCCGTTAATATAACATGAAAATGTTATGTAATAATAACCAGATAGCTGGACTTGCAGTGTTTATAGGTTTGATGTAATTACTTTTGTTTGACCCAACTTGCCTATACTCATCAGTTTTCCATATTTATAAAGAATAAAATTTAGTATGAGGTGATATAATCTATGTAAACCTAGTGCAACTTTTATCAATCTTAATAATAGTTGTGTGTATTTTGATGTTTAGATTTTATAAATGTTGGCCTTACATCCGTCAAATATTGGAAACACTACCTAATTATGAATGCAATGAATTTTTTGGTTTGCAAAAATAGTAGGAGAAGTCACTTGATTAAATCTCAATTGCTTAAAGTGATTTCTTTGCATTTTTTTTAATATATTCAAGTTTCAATCAAGTCATACTGAGTTTTCTGCTAATTGCCATTTGTCTTTACATTGTGGGTGAATAGGTATGGGATGCCATGGGTAAAAGCCGATAATATTCCATTCACTGTACTAAATATTTCATGTATGGCGATAGAAGCTTCCTATATAATAAAGGCATACAAGGAAGTGAACACCAGCAGGGTCAGAACAAATAATATAGTAATGTCTTTCATTCAAATCCCTATTTATAGCTTTATGCTCATTATGATATCCCAATCACTTTTTCATTCGATAGAGTGGGGCAATGGAATGTTGTCAGCATTCTTCTCTGTTCTAGTTTGCTGCTTTCTTAGTGAGGACATGGTGAGAAAGGCTTGATTTTCCATAACTTTCAATCTATTGCTTGTGTAAATGTGACCCCCTCAAGTTATGTTTCATAGTCAGTCTGAAAATAGAAAACTGATATTAATCAAGCACCTGATATTCCTTAGCCCAAATTGTTTTAAAAATGCAGATGCAGGATTTCCTTATAATAATGGGATCAGAAGCTTGGCTTATTTATGGAACTAAAATGGATGACTTTTACACAATCGTAAGTATTTTCCATCATTTTACTTCTTGAGATGAGAGAATAAGTTAAAATTATTTACTAGTATGAGAAACTTTACAAATTCATCGTTGTTATTTTCGCCATCACATGTCACATAGATTAGAGTATAAAAATTAATCATGGTTGTGACTAATAAATATCTTTTTCAAAAAATTATCATCTCACAAAATGTAAGTATGTAAACTCTTCCAGTTGCGTTAGGTACGTTAACAGCCAGCTTAAAATTTTATCTCACTGTAAACATGTTTTTTTTTTTGTATATTGCTTGGAAAATAAAGAAAAATCTTTTAATTTTAAATAATGAAAGCACTTGTCTAAGATGGTGAACATTGCCTCCTGCCCTACTTCCTCATCCTCCATCCCAGCCTTTGCTTCTTCTCCATCAATTTCGGCCATGAAATCACCTAAGTGTTTCTTTGCCCTGTTAATATAACATGAAAATGTTCTATAATAATAACCAGATAGCCAAGCTCGCAGGGTTTCTTAGGATAGATGTAAAAATTTTGTTTGACCCAACTTGCCCATGTTCAACATTTTATCATATTAATTAATAAAGATATTAGAATTTCATTGCAATAAGAATAAAATTTAGTGTCGGATGATACAATCAATGTAACGCTAGTGAATCTTTTATCAACCTTAATGATAGTTTTGTGTGTTTTTTGTTGCTTAAACACATAACTATTATTAACATTGATATAGATTTTATAAATGGATTTTCCCATACGTTGTTCGAAAATCACAAAGCAGTATATGTGTTTTTGAAAATCTTTTACACATATTTATTTATTATTTAATATTTTTATTTAAAGATTCAGCTGAAATAGAAGAGGCCTGCTGCTTCTGCATCTGTCCGTCACTCTCGGTTTCTTCGGCATCTACTTGAAGCAGAGAGCAAGCAGCAGCAGCAGCAGCACAAGAACCAACAGTGCTCGAGCTCGGCTATCAATTCCTCTATAATCTTTCTTGTCGAAGGAAATGTGTACCCAAATAGGTATTCACCAAACCCCAGTCCCCGGGGCTCTTTTCGCATTTCTTTCTCGGTTTGTTGGTTTTCCCAAATTTTTGTTGAAGTTAATTTTGTGGGGTTTTGCTCAATGGCCCTATTTTTGATCTATCTATCTGGTTCTTTGATTTCCCAATTTGGTTTTGTAATTGGTGGATTGAATGCACGCATGTGGGTGAATTTGGAATTACATCTCAATTTGTAAATTTTTTTTATGCATAATGATGGTTTTGTGATGAGAAATTGAAACTGCTTTTGGGTAATGTTGAGTCTTCCTAGCCATTAATTTGATGGCCTGCTTCAATCAGTGTGTGCAGCCATGTGGGTGTTTCTTTTTCTTTTTCTTTTTTTTTTTTAATTGATGGTCTGGGTGGATCATGGATGAGTGTTTGTTCTAATTGATGTGGACTTCGATTTGGGGTTAGGTTTTTGGATGAATATGGTCCATATAGTTTTGATGCCCCATTGTGGCTGAATAAACTACCTGTTTTTGTGACCATGGGACATCGAAGATTGTGGTTGTATAGTTGGAATTTTTGTTATATATTGATGTAGGCCACCTGTTTTTGCTAACAATTATGGTATGGTTGTAATTGTCTGATTGAATTGATTATTAAGGGCAAGGAAATTCTTTGGTGGAGCCGACATGATTGATATTTGAGTAATTTTTTGCCTGCTACTCCAAATTTTGCTATGCCCATTTATTTATTTTTTTGGTTGTTGATCATATCATTCAGATAAATCAACATGATGTTTGGCTAACAAGATGGACGATCCATGTTGGTAATGGGACATTTTTATTTACTATTTATCTTGACCATGTGTTGTCCTAAACAATTATCAGATGTTTAGAATTGAAAGACCTCTTCTTTTTTTTTTGTTATGCGTTATGTGTGTGTAATAGAGATTATCCATGATTCCTAGGCGGGCTCTTCATGATGGACTAGTATTCATTTTTTTATCACAAATTTGGACAATAAATTTATGTAAAGCACTAATCATAAAACACAAATGAGAATTAAGATAGCTGGCAAAACTATTTAGACAGCATGTTTACTATTTTGTATTATTTCTCTATCAATGAATGTTTTCTTTCCATCATAATGTGTCCTTAGGGGCCATTAATTTGCACTTACTTTCGTATGTAAATGATGTATGCAATGTGTGTATGCACCCATGTCTAATTATTGTGTAAATGAGGTCATCTTCAACCTCTCATTTACATACCCAAGGAGGTGGTATATGGTTACATATGTAATTGTAGCTAACCAATGGTACTGTTTTTTTAATACCTAGATAGATTGCGGATTTGAACCTTTTTGGCCATATTGTTTTGTGCTTGTGTGGGCCCCAAATTCATGATCCAAGCCATCCATCTCCTTTATTTGTCTACTAAACTATACAACAGTGAATTTCATATCTTAAATCTTCATATATTTTGATAAATTTGTGAAAAACGTCCATCAAATCCCAACTTACAAATTTAATTTCTACACTCACGGGAGGCCCCAATCATGAGCCAATGATTTGGTATTCTCATATTGATGGTAAGCATCAAGATAGTTAGTTTCATATGTCTTAAATATTCATTGAATTGAAAATTTTATGAAAAATGTCCAAAAAAATCCAAACACCTCTAAAACCTCTACTTTTACATTTAGTTACGTAAAAATATTGATTTTGACAAATATGATAATGTGTTTCACAAATGTAAGGTTTGCATATGTAACATTTCCATTTGTAGAACTCATTTCCCCATCCCATGTAAACGGCAAACAGCCCATTAGGAATGTAGTGCCTAAACTCCACGACTCTCTCTGCTTAGTTTGTGTTTGGAGGTCTATAAATAGGATAGTTTTCAAGTTCATTTCAACAAGCAACTTCGTCTGAGTATTCTCTCTTCTCAAAGTGCGCATATGCATAGCCTTGTGGTGTGAATTTCTGGTGTAAAAGTTAAGGCTGCAGTTGGAGAAGGCTGACTTGATAGGGCTTGTGGCTTGGTTGTGCCTCGCGGGCTAGTATCAAGGGATTCACTATGTCCTTGGCCCCACGCTTTAAGCAGTAGTGGCATTTTTTTGGCTGAGTATCCCAGGGTGGGACTGTTGGGAGCAGGTGTGCTATCCACAATATGCACCTTGTAATTCCCATTGGCCATGGTAATGCTAGTATTGCAATTACAAAATGCAATTGCGTTTTCAATCAAACATGGCAATCTAGAACTGCAAATTCTTATGATTATAAAAAACTTTTATCTAGGTTTTTCTATGCTACCCTCAAGATAGGCAATCGATCCAAGCCCTATGACCTTGATATTGACACAGGCAGCGACCTCACATGGGTCCAATGTGCTCCCTGCCACAACCGCTTGCCAGTTAAGACTGGCGCAATCCTTGTCAACACTGAAGACGTTCTTAATTTGTAAGTGTTTAATTTTTTCTCTTCTTTGGTAGGGCCATAATCAACGTTACAGGCCCAAGGAGAACAAGTTTCTCTTCTTTGGTAGGGATGTAATCAACTTTACAGGCCCAAGGAGAACAAGTTTGTCTTCATATGAGGATCCCGTTTGCACCTCTATCCCCACCCTTATGGTTCGTAGACGTGATTCCCCATGCAAGTGATGTGATTATCAGGTTGTATATGCGGATCAGACCACATCCGGTGTTGTCATTGTCAAAGATTTAATCCGCCTCCCCTTTACTAATGGCATTTGGGTGTAACTGATTGCTTCTGAACTCTTGTATGCTTCTACTGCTTACTGTCCTTGTATAAGATGTCTGTTTTTATCTGCAGATACAGGTATGAGAAAGTACCCAGCAAATATTACCAAGCTCGTATTGATGGAGTGCTTGGCCTTGGCTCTAGTAAATCCAGTGTTTTATCTCAAGCTGAAAAATTAGTGTTTAACACGAATTGTGATCGGCCACTGTTTCAGTGGACAAGGTGGGGGTACCTATAATAGGTAACCTATTCTTGGTAGACAGCTTCGTTCCTTATTATTCAAGTGTGACTTGGACTCCAATGTTTTGCGAGCCATCATAGTAAGATCTTTTGTCCTTAGTATCTTCCATTTCTCCAAACCTTCCTCTGGTGGATAGGGTTCTTTATTTGTCAGTAAATGCTACTCGCCTGCTCCTGCAAATCTCTTATTTGGTAAGCACCAACTGGCCTGAAAAGTCTTTCAGTTGTTTTCAACGGCGGCAGCTCCTACACTTCGCTAAATGGGCTTCTGAAGCATTCATTTATGCAGTGAGTAACAAAATAATATGTTCGTCATCCTTGCTAAGTTATATTCTTGGGCTCCACTCCGGGCAACACATCAATGATCCTTCTCAATTTAAAAGTTTTAGCTGTAGAGAAATTGAAAGCGGCTCCTGAAGGTGAAACACTTCCATGTGCTGGAAAGGCATAAAACGGTTCGAGTCCGTTTATGATGTCAAGGAATTCATCAAGCCATTAGTACTGATCTTTAAAAATGGCAAGAAAGCTCAACTGAAATCCCTCCTGAAGGCTATCGGATCATTACAGCATGCACACTTCTCAAGTCCTGGAAATATTTTTAGAAAGAATGTCTTCTGCATATAACTAAATCAATTGTCTACTAACTACTATGTTTGACAGTCAAATGGCAATGTTTACTAGTGAATTCTTACTGATAGTGAAGATGGTCTGGGAAATCTAAATGTTATTGGAGGTAAAAATCACCAACCGTATTACAAATTTTAGGCATTTTTCCCTGTGAATTAATTGGACTGTCCTCAAATGGGTATTTTGCAGACATATCAATGCAAGATCTCATGGTAATCTACGACAACGAGATGCAGTAAATTGGCTGGTTTCATGCAGATTGCAACATGCTGCCCTAGTCTGAAACTGCTCCACGTGATTACCTTTTCTTTTTATGTGGCCATCTAAAGGGCGGTTTCTTTAAGGGTTGGTTTGTTTGCAACCATTTTTTTATATATGCAAATGGTGTGCGTGCGCAATGGTCATGAACAATCATGTTTGTTTGGACTGATTTACGCATGAAATTTACAAAGTACATGTTAAAATAGTGCAAAAAAGAATTGTTTTTGAGCCACACACCTTTTGAGCATGTTGCTGTTGGGAGGAGGTGCTATAGCGCCGTTTGGAGCAGGCTGCTTGGTTGTTATTCTGATTTTGTGGGAGGCTGCTTGGTTGTTATTCTGATTTTGTGGATCCCATTTTTATAATTGGGGCCGTTCATCCTCTTTAGAAGCTCAAACATGGCTATGGGCTCAATTTTCAGCCATTGATCCATCACCAATTTTGAAATATTTATAGATAGAAAAATCCAAATGTAAAGATAACTGCATTTTGGACTTTTGTTGGCCTCACTTTCATGATCCTAGCTGTCCCTTTAGAAGTCAAAATTTTCCTAAGAAGTTAAATCTTTCTTCTTGATTCATCAAGGATGCCGAGATGTCTCTAAAAACCATACAATTGTTGGATCAATCGAAATTAAATGTTTATAATGTTGAACAATGCCAGTATTTTTTTTTGTTTTTATTTTTTAAGTATTTAATTTTTATGGGCTTGGTAGTCTTGATACGAACCATCTAACCACTTTATGAGGTCAAAAACAGTTTGGGGACCACATTTCATCCATTGATATTGTACGGATTTTGAGAAAATTGTAAAAATAATTAGATTTAAAACCTACTATTTTTGGCTTTGTGGGTTCCCTTTTTTCTCTATGGACCATTGATTCTCTTTAGAAGGTCAAAATTAACAATGATGGAAAATTTATAAAATTCATTGAAGCAATGGATTGTTCATAGATTCACTGGCAAGCAAGGGAATCTAACCCACAAGTGAGTTTGTTGCATGTGTAAGTGACTCACTCTACTCTTGCCTTCATTATTCTCTTCGAATTGGTTTATTGGACTTGTAACTCTTTAATATGTCATATGTAAATTATTTCTTTAACTTCTTTGTACATGGCTAGATTATTTGTAACAACATTTGATTGTAGCAGAAAGTTTCCACCCATGCACACTAATTCATGATTTTGTCCTTTTTTGTAACTTCATCCATTTTTTTTCTTTTTATCTACTTCTTTTAGAGACGGTAACAAAAATTAAAGATGAAAAAAATTATATGAGCGAACATTACATGACCCAAAGGGGAACTAAAAGCCAAGAACGGCCTCTTACAAAAACATCAAGTGGGGTAGCGGGTCTCATATAGCTGTGTACAAAAAGACAAGGGGGCATGTGCCCGGAGGCATGTAAAAGCCTTACACCCTCCACCAAAAGCAAATTGCAAAATATGATCAATGGGAAGGACCATCAAACTCTCCATGTTTGCTTAATGGTTGCCCTCAAGTGGTAGCTCAGTTGATTTTAGCATTTGGTTTGCTCTCCATGGTCTCAAGTTCGACTTCTGCCTCTTATGTTGTTTGGCCATGTATGTATCCTTTAGGGAAAGATTCGAACGGCAGGTGGGTGAGAGATACCTTGGGTTGTAAAAAATCTTTTTTTTGCTTAATGGTTAAGTTTCTTATTTGCACCTTGCTTGGCTTGCCTCGTCCTATATTAACATCTATTTAGACCTTTTTTTTATATATAATTCCTTAATTTTTGAGTAATTTAGGCTGAAGTCCAATTCATAAAACTTAATTTAGTAAAAGTCCACCATCTAAGTTTTTAGTTGCAAGAGTCCACTAGTGCTATAAGATTTAATGGTTTTAGTCCATTCTATTTTACACATTTTATGATAATGACAATTCTACCCCTAGGGTTTTCTTATTTCTTTTTAAGATTTATTCGCGGGCCATTGTTTCGACGACTACTGCCGGCTAGCTTCTGGCCATCGACTTTTCCGATGGCTGTTGATTTTTTTTTTTTTTTTTTACTTTATGTCAGTCTACTCTATGTAGTCATTTATGTAGCTCAAACCCAAGATGTGAATGTTGGCTTTGATATCAAGTATTATGGACTTAACCAATATGCCAAAAAGCCTTGAGACTGATGGAACGCACCAAATTAAATCTTATAACTATTTAGGATCATAATATACTACTGGCAAGCGGGGCGTGTTGGAAACAGAAACATGAGAAACAATAATATTAAGAATTTTGAATTTCTCACTGCACAAATTGATGAACCAAAGTAAGAATTCTGAATTTTTTAGTCACCAAATTGAAGAATCATAAGCATGAGATATAGGAACATTAAGAATTTTGAATTTTCAGTGCATAAATTGAAAAAACATGGTTATGTACTAGTGTACATGATAAACATGAATATCAATTAAATGTGTTAAAAACATGAACATATTTCAAATAGGAACATTAGATATCGGAACATTAAAAACTTTGAATTTTTTAGTACCCAAATTGAAGAATTAGGAACATGAAACACAAGAACATTAATAATTCTAAATTTCTAAAGCACAAATTGGAAAAACAGAATCATATATCAGTGTACATAATAAACAGGAATATCAATCGATGTATCAGAAACAGGAACAAGTTTGAAATAGAAACATAAGATACATGAACATTAAGAATTCTGAAATTTTTACTGCCTAAATTAAAAAATCAGGAGAATGAGACACATGAACATTAAGAATTCTAAACTTTTAGTGCACAAATTAATGTAACAGGATCATGTATTAATGTACATGATAAACAGGAACATCAATCAAAGGTGTCAAAAACAGGAACTTTAAATACAAAAACATTAAAAATTCTGATAGTGCATAAATTGAAGAAAACAAGATCATTTATTAGTGCACATGATAAACATGAATATTAATCAGATGTGTTAGAAACAAGAATATACTTAAAACTAGAATATGAGATACAAAAACATTAAGGGTATATTTGTGTAACACTTTTTTGCAGAAAATGGGACGATTTTATTTGGAGAAATCATTTTTAATGTATTTGGTGTAGTATAATTCCTCGGAACCACTTTTCCACCACATCATATTTTTCTTTGAGAAGGTTGGAAACTGAATTCCTATAGAGGACCATCAGACTTCCGTTTCTATAAAAATATTTACCCTCTTTTTATTTCATCGTGGGTTGCAACCTCATATCCAAGCTCCTCCCTTTTTATTTACTATGATGCCACTCAACTCTCTTTTTATTTCAACATTCTTTACCCCTCTTTGTACCCTCGACCTACCATTTTACCGCTTTTTTCTATGGTTTTTACCAAATAATTCGCAACCTCACCAAATAATATTTTTTCCAATTCATTAACGAAAAATATTTTGCACCAACCACCAACTTTTGTGCCTCTGCAGAACTCTTTTGCTTTGGAATTCATTTTCATGGACTTTGCTAATGTAGCAATTTCCTCTTTCCATGAAAATGGTGTGTGCATAAACGTGTCCTAAGAATTCTAATGTTTTAATGCACAAATTGAAGAATCAAAAACAAGAGACACATGAACATTAAGAATTCTGAGTTTTTAGTGTAAAAATTGAAAATGCAGATTCATGTATACATGATAAACAGGTATATTAAACAGATTTGTCAAAAATAGAAATATGTTTAAAATTGAAACAAATTATAAGATTAAAAACAAAAATATGTGGCCATGATGTGAAAAAAAAAAAACAAAAAAGAAACTGTTCCACTGGCCGAACCGTAGCATCACTTTTTAAAAAAAAAAACTTGTATATTCTTTTTCAAATGAGGGACACTATAATAGTTTTTTAGTTTTTTAGAGACAAAAATGTCGTAATAAACTTAAAGCTATAAACTCTTTAGAGGTAGACTTAAAGCTATGTTACTCTTACAAAAATGGACTTTGTTCAAAAAGCCCCTATTTATTATTGTGGCACCGCAATTTTCATTTTATGGTTTTACCAATTCACCTTCTCTACTCATTCCAACTAAATATGCACCCTATATTTTAGTTATGTACTCACTAGGGGAGCACTTTAAACACATCCCATTCAAGGCCGCTAATAAATTTGGCGTTACGTCACTAATTCAGCCCAAATCCAACATTACTTAATTCATAACCTAACCTTCCCAGCCTTCATACTCTTTGTAGTTGATTTATTCATTGAATGGGCATGCCCCTTTGGAGGATTATAAATAAATTTTAATAAAGACCTCCCTCAGATCTAATGGTACTTTTGTTCAATTATTAATGGTACTTGTTTGTTGTGGGCCATTGGAGATGGCGTGCGCTCGACGCGTACAGTCTCCATTTCAAATGGTCAACGACTCCAAGACTGGCCGTTAGACACGGATTAAAAAAGCTTCAAACGAACAGAGCAGTGCAACTGTGAAAGCACAAAACGAAGGAACAAAGAAGAAGAGGGAGAAGATCTAAACCCCTAATTCAGAAGTCTCCAACGAAATCGATCGAGATCGGTCGAGAGATGGCAAAGAGAAGATTTCCTTCGTCGTCGCTGCTTTTGCTTCTGCTTGTCTCTCTCGGTCTCTTCGGCATCTGCTCTGAAGCAGCGAGCAAGCAGCAGCACAAGAACCAGCAGTGCTCGAGCTCGACTATCGATTCCTCTATAATCATTCCTGTCGGAGGAAATGTGTATCCAAATGGGTATTCACTAAACCCCAAACCCCAATCTTCACATTTCTTTTTCTTGTTTTGTTGGTTTTCCAAGTTTTTTTTTGTTGAAGTTGATTTTGTAGGTTTTCTCTCAAGTGCCCTTTTTTTTTAAATCTTTCTATCTGTTTCTTTGATTTCCCAATTTTGTGGGGTTTTGCTTAATAGCCCTGTTTATTTATTTATTTATTTATTTTATTTTATCTTTCTATCTGTTTCTTTGATTTCTCAATTTTGGATGAATATGGTTCATATAGTTTTGATGGCCGATTGTAGCTGAATAAACTACCTGTTTTTGTGACCATGGGACATGGAAGATTGTGGTTGAATTGTTGGAAGTTTTGTTATATATTGATGTAGGCCACCTGTTTTGCGAACAATTGTGGTATGGTTATAATTGTTTGATTGAATTGATTATGAAGGGCAAGGAAATTCTTTGGTGGGGCCGGCATGATGGATATTTGAGTTATTTTTTGCCTGCTACTCCAAATTTTGTTATGCCCATTTTTTTATTTTTTTGGTTGTTGATCATATAATTCAGATAAATCAACATGAAGTTTGGCTAACAAGATGGATGATCCATATTGGTAATGGGAAATTTTTTTTTACTATTTACCTTGACCATCTGTTTGTCCTAAACAATTATCAGATGGTTAGACAACATATTTACTATTTTGTATTATTTCTCTATCAATGAATTTTTTCTTTCCATCATAATGTGTCCTTCGGGCCGTTAATTTGCCCTCACTTACGTATGTAAATGATGTATGCAACGTATGTTTGCAACCATGTCTAAATATTGTGTAAATGAGGTCATTTTCAACCTCTCGTTTACATACTGGAGGTTGTGGTGTATGGTTACATATGTAATTGTAGCTAACCAATGGTACTTTTTTTTAACACCTATATAGATTGCGGATTCGAATCTTTTTTGCCATATTGTTTGTGTGCTTGTGTGGGCCCCAAATTCATGATCGAAGCCATCCATCTCCTTTATTTGGCTACTAACCTATAAGATAGTGAATTTCATATATTAAACTTTTATAGATTTTGAGAAATTTGTGAAAAACATCCATCAACTCACAACTTACAAATTTAAGTTTTGCACTCACAAGGAGCTCCTATCATGACCCAATGATTCAGTATTCTCATATTGATGGTAAGCATCAAGACAGTTAGTTTCATTTGTCTTAAATATTCATCGAATTGAAAATTTTATGAAAATGTCCGAAAGAATCCATACACCTCTAACACTGTTACTTTTACATTTAGTCATGTGAAAATACTGATTTTGACAAATATGATAATGTGTTTCACAAATGTAAGATTTGCATATGTAACATTTCCATTTGTAAAGCTCATTTTCCAATCCCATATGTAAAAGGCAAACAGCCCATTAGGAATGTAGTCCCTAAACTCCACAACTCTCTCTGCTTAGTTTGTATTTGGAGTTCTATAGATAGGATAGCTTTCAAGTTCGTTTTAACAAGAAACTTCGTCTCAGTATTCTCTCTTCTCAAAGTGTGTGTGCGCTTAGCCTTGTGTGAATTTCTGGTGTAAACATTAAGGCTGCAGTTGGAGAAGGCCGACTTGATAGAGCATGTGGTTTAGTTGTGCACACAGGCTAGAATCAAGGGATTCACTATGTCCTCGGCCCCATGCTTTAAGCAGTAGTGGCATTTTTTTGGCCAAGTATCCCTGGCTGTGACTGTTGGGAGCCAGTGTGCTATCCACAATATGCACCCTGTAATTCCCATGGTCATGCTAGTATTGCAGTTACAAAATACAATTGTGTTTTCAATCAAACATGGCAATCTAGAATTGTAAATTCTTATGATTAGAAAAAACTTTTATCCAGGTTATTCTATGCTACCCTCTACATCGGCAATCCGTCTGAGCGCTATGACCTTGATGTCGACACGGGCAGCGACCTCACATGGCTCCAATGTGATGCTCCCTGCCACAAGTGCTTTCCAGTAAGACTGGCACAATCCTTATCAACACCCAAGATGCTCTTTATTTGTGAGTGAATTAATTTTTTCTCTCCTTTGGTAGGGACGTAATCAACTTTACAGGCCCACGAAGAACAAGCTTGTCTTCTGTGGGGACCCCCTCTGCAGCTCCATCCCCAACCTCAGGAAGTATAGATGTGACTCCCCACACAGGCAATGTGATTATGAGATTGCATATGCGGATCAGGGCTCATCCCTTGGTGTCCTTGTCAAAGATGCATTCAGGCTCCGCGTTACCAATGGCTCTCTTCTTCATCCACATCTGGCATTTGGGTATAGCTGATTACATCTGAACTCTTCTATGCTTCTACTGCTTACTGTCCTTGTATAAGATGTCTGTTTTCATCTGCAGATGTGGGTATGACCAACAAGTACACGGTACATACACCCCTGCTCCTATTGATGGAGTGCTTGGCCTTGGCTATGGTAAATCCAGCATTATATCTCAGCTGCAAGATTTGGGTTTAACACGAAATGTGATCGGGCACTGTTTCAGTGGACAAGGTGGAGGGTACCTATTCTTCGGAGACAGCCTTGTTCCTTATTCCAGTGTGACTTGGACGCCAATGTTTCCCAACCCACCATTGTAAGATCTATTGTCCTTAGCAAGCATCTTTCATTTCTCTAAACCTTCTTCTGATGGATGTGCTTCTTTATTGTCAGTAAATACTACTCGCCTGGTCCTGCAAGTCTCTTATTTGGTAATCAGCCAATGGGCCTGAAAGGTCTTCCAGTTGTTTTCGACAGCGGCAGCTCCTACACTTACTTTGCTACACGGGCTTACGATGCATTCATTTATGCAGTGAGTGGCAAAAAGAACATGTTTCTGTTACTATGTAAGTTCTATTCCTAGGCTCCAATCCTAAGCCAACAGATCGATGGTCCTTTTCAGGTGAAAAAAGACGTACCTGCAAGGCAATTGAAAGAGGCACCTGAAGACTATACACTTCCATTGTGCTGGAAAGGCGCAAGACAGTTCCAGTCCGTCCATGAAGTCAAGAAATTCTTCAAGCCATTGGTACTAATCTTTGCAAATGGCAAGAAAGCTAAACTGGAAATCCCCCCTGAAAGCTATCTGATCATTACAGTATGCACACTTTTCAAATCCTGGAAATATTTTTAAAAAGAATGTCTTCTGCATCAACTAAATCAATTGTCTACTAACTACTATATTTGACAGTCCAATGGTAATGTTTGCTTGGGAATTCTTAATGGCACTGAAGTGGGTCTGGGAAATCTCAATGTTATTGGAGGTAAAATTCACCCAACCATGTTACAAACTTTAGCCATTTTTTCCTGTGAATTAACTGGACTTTCCCCAATGAGTATTTTGCAGACATATCAATGCAAGATCTCATGGTAATCTTCGACAACGAGAAGAAGCAAATTGGCTGGGTCAAAGAAGATTGCAACAGGCTTCCCGAGTCTGGAACCTCTCTTCCTAGTGATTTCCGTTCTTATGTGGCTGTCTAAAGACGAGTTTCTTACCCAGCAAATCTTTTATGTTTATTCAACAGCGCGGGTGGTGGTGGTGATGGCTTCACGACAGTTTTACCCAGCCTTTTGTTACAAGTATGGGAATTCAAACAGATGATCTGTGGCGTCCTTGTGAAATTGGTTAATGTGGATTGAAAAGGAGACAATAAAGCTGAACTGCATTCCTCTCTTATTAAAATGCACAATGCAAATACATTTACACATCCAAAAATTGTTAAGAGGATATGACTTTGTTTTTCCTTTTTTTCCTAAAAACAATGTGAATCTTGAAGCAGGCACATAAGCGATGGAGATTTTTGTGTGAATCCGCCGATGGCTAACCCTGATTAATGATGCAAGCTTTCTCCCATTTTGGTCAGTAAATAAATGTCTGCATAATCATCAAGCTTTCCTCCATCTAGGTTAGCGAATGCATGTACTTTCAACAGATACACATTCAGCAGTTTCTGTACAGCGAGGTCCCATCTAGAGAGAGAGAGAGAGACACACAACAACAACAATAAGAATCAGCATTCTGTTCACTAAGTTGTGGAATGTCATAGGACTAACTAAGGATTTTTGGACCATCCATGAGTCTTATAAATTTTGCAATAATTAGTGCAGTAGTAAAAACTTTAGCTCTGCAACAATAGAGGGTTGTCCTCGTGGATGAGGCACCTGCTCCCATAGCGCCAACCAGGTTCGATCCCTCTTTGTCACCCTTTCTTTTTTAAACTCCTAGCTGCCAATGGTAGACTTATGATTTTTATTTGGGTGGTGCCGGCAAATATAGGTTTTTGGCTTGGGTGTTGCAGGCAATGGTCAAAGTCAACAAGTAAAAAAAATCAGATTTTTAAATAATTTTTTAAAGGGATTTATCGAGTTAAGAGGGTGCACTACACTTGGGTCTGGCCCTGCTTGACGCTGGGCCAATCTGGAAGAAAAAAGACTTAAGCTCTGCTAACTGATGAAAAAAAAAACATTTCTTTGAGACAACTTCTTGGTGAAATGAATAAACTGAGTCACCCCAGCAATCAATGGCAATGAAAATTTCCCTCTCTCTCTCTCATGGAGGAATGGTATCCCTAGGGTGATGGGACCTCCACCTCCATGCTTTGCTACTGCCAAGAGTCGATGGCACTGGTGAGGTGGTGACATGAGATGCCTTTACCACTTCCACTTCGTCTGTCTTAGATTGTACTCGTAGAGATTTACTAGGACCCCATATAAACTCTGGAAGTACGAAATGCCTTTTTTTTTTTATGTCTATGGCTCTTTCCGGATGAATGGAAGTGAGACTGTGTTTCTTGTTCTTATTTCTCCAGTATGATGTGCTCTGCTTGCATGGATTTGAAGTCCCATGTCTAGGAGGGTCGTCCTCTGCAATGCCATGTTCTGTCTCAGAAACAAAAGAACGCAGTTCATACATCTGCTATTGCAACAGAGCATTTTAATTAGGAAAAATTCTCTCCTACGACAAACTACACCAAGCACTGTGTGGCCCACTTAGGCTCACCTTTCATCGGTGTTGCACCTTTGATACTCTCTTCATCCCCATGATGTGGCATCAGATGCAACTTTACACTCATTAAATCTTTACTCACTATTGGATTATATCTCAGAAAATTCTCTGGGGTTTTGTTCTCCCATTTATTTGAGAAGATGTAGGACTGTAGGAGGTTGATAACAAGGTTTTTGGGTGAGTTTTGAAGGTCAAGGCTTTCATTTTATTTTATTTTTTGTAAGATCCAATAAGAAAAATAACAGAGGTTAATTCATCCGAAGATCATAAACAGATATGGGAATCAATAATTATTTAAATTTATTTTGAGAAATAACAAACTACACACTGAGTCCTTAACTTCTATAGTCCTTAATTATTATATTCATAGACAATTAATTTTCTTTTTTTGGATATTTAAATGCATTTAATTACTTTTATGGGTTTGGCGTGCCCCTTTCAACTCAGTAGAATCCAAGGTGACTCAAATTGAGTTGCACTGTAAATATGAGGGTGCATTTGGCATTATGCTATTTTGATGTTCCCATGTTCCTACAATGCCGAAAATATGTTTCGAATTTTGGCCTCACTAGAAGGAATTTTAAAATTTTAACCTGTATAAGAAACATGGAATAAAAAAAACTTTATTTTTATTAAAACAACTTACTAGCAGAGTTATTTCATTTTACTTATCTGGAAGGAACGGACTCCACTATCTAATTTCTAAAGTGGTACACATGGAAACAATCACAAAGGTTGGATCCATATTATAATTTCTAAATTTTTATAGTGGTGGGATTACATTATAAATCCTTTGAGTGTAGGCCATGTGTTCTAATTTCTAATTGCGAGTTATATTGTCAAAATCACAAAAGGTGAAGCCACATTATAATTCCTATGAATGTGGGGTCACATTGTGAATCCTATAAATGTGACATCATGTTCTAATTTCTCAATGTGGGCACCACGCAATTTCTAAAGTGGGTCCCGTGTTTATAAGTAAGAAACAAGATGGCCTTATATTATAATCTATTATAATTTTAAAAGGTGAGCATCACATTGTAATTTCTAAATATAAATCCTATATACAAAATTATAAAAAAAACATGGCTTCACTTTGTAATTCCTAAATGTGGGTTAGGTAGTCACGGTTACAAAAGGTAAACCTACATTATAAATTCTATGAATATGGGCTCACATTTAAATTCTAAAGGTGTGTATCATGCTGTATTTTATAAAGATGGGTCCCAATTTATATTAAAGAAAGGTGGGCCGACATTATAATTTCAATAAAGGTAGGCTTACCTTATAAATTCTGTGAATATGGGCCCAATGTTCTAATTTTTAAAGGTGATTACCACGTTGTAATTTCTACGTGTGGGTCCCATGTACGATAATAATAGAGTGTCGCAAATATTAAAAGGTGGGTCCCAAATTTTGGATTCTATGATTTCCTTACTTCTGTTCATTAGAGAAAAATCTTTTATATTATTATCAAACAAGTTTCGTATGGTATATTCTCAGCAAAGTATTTTAATATAATGTCGCCAAATAAGTCATATAGACTTTAATCTCGACATAACTGATTTAAGCACAAAATTGGGAATAACATGAGAATAATGCCAAAGAGGCCTGAGTTTCGTAATAATTAGATAGTTGATTGATCTAATTAGAGAGTAAAATGGAAGGAAGAAGTCATAAAGGAAATCTAATATCCAACTGGCTGGGTCGTCCAGGCCCTCTGGGACAAAAGTGGCTATGCCCTGCTATGGACCATGCTCTGATGAGAAGGACCACACTGGATTGAAATAGACCACTGGGCGACCTTGTTAGTGAGAGTGCTTATTGGGATTAGACACTTTAGGTCTCCTTAATTAGGCCCTAACAGAACAGCAAGTTTGCTGGAAATCTCAGCAAACGGAATCTCAGCAATTTACAAAAACAGCCCTAAAATTTCAGAGTTTTAAAAACAGCCCTTATAATTGGTTCTAATGAATTTTTAAGGAATTGTTTCAGACTGATTTTGACCTGAGCATTTTAAATCTGACCCAACCCTTGGAGTCTTTTAGAGCCCTCATAATTTGAACTCTTCAGCAAGCACAATTATGCGATCTTCTTCCATCAATTTGATTGCCTTATACTAAATTGAAAATATATACAAATAATCTCCTATATTATATTAGCTGCCACTTTTCTCTCCTCAATGCGAGGTAAGGGAAAGTGCTACTTTTGTTCAAGGTAGGCTCAAAATTCAGTTTGACAATTTTTTTTCTTTCTGGGTTGGCTGCCTACCTAAACCCAGGGGTGGACCCTAGTAGGAGGGTTTGGGTCGTGAAGCCCCCACCCAAACTTGAAAAAGCGCAAAAAACCCCCTGTGAATTTCAAGAGTTGTGTAAATTCGAGTCCTCCTTAGCAAAACAAAAAAATGTTGAATTGGACTTCAGAGAAAGTGAGCATTTCCAGCCCACATATCCTTCTTATGACCTAGCTGTGTGTGGATGGGTGGGTGGGGATATAGCTTCAATCCTCCGTAGGTTTTTTTTTTTTTAGGGCCTCTTCTAGGTCACCATGCCGTCATGATCCTCCATAGTTAGTTTTCCTTTAGTATAGTCATAAAATGTGCAACGCTACTTCTCTCAATGTAATGTGCCCATTCACCATTTCCGAAAAAGGATGGTACACACTAACATGCTAAAAATTAAAAAAAAAATTGATGTTATGAGCCGAGAACCAAATGAATGAAATCCCAATAAAATTTTTAGCAAGAACTGAGGAAACAATGTACCAACCAAGCTAAGAAGCACGGACACTTCTAAGAAAGTGATATGTCCGTGTCGGACACATGTCGGACACCGACACTCCTCGGACACTCTCAGACACGTGTCCGATACTATTTAGGCGTGTCCATAATTAAGAACTAAAAATCTTAATTTCGGACACTTGTTTGACACTCTTTTTGCAACGTGTCACACAATTTCTAGCTCGTGTCTATGAATAAAAAATAAACATGTGGCTAATATCTCTTGGACACTTTGTTAATATGTGGTTATTAAAACTTGTAAACTTAATATATAACAATTTTATATCATGGAAAAATATATGATTGTAAATATCAATCATATCACAAGCAAAAGACAAATAAATATTTCACTAAAGAATAGGCCTCAAGATTGGCTTCTTTTTTGCTTTTTGTTTTTTTTTTTTTTAGGGAGGGGAAAGAGATGATCCGCCTTTTTCTTTTTATGGATTTTATGGAACTATGGATATTTCATGTTTAATGATTATGAATTATGTTTTAGTGTTATATTGATATTTAATAATTTGATATGTTTGTTAGTTGGTAGTTGAATTTTTATTTGTTGATTGCTAAATTGATTAAAAAAGTTAAAATGATATTAGTTTTTTAGTAGATGATTATATATAAAAATTAATATATATTATTAACGTGTCCCCGACGTGTCGGTGTCCTACTTTTTTGAGAAATACCGCGTCGGCGTGTCTGTGTCGTGTCGTATCGGTGTCCCGTATCCGTGTCATGCTTCTTAGCAACCAAGAATTACCTTTGATTGGGAAATCTTTGTTATAGCTTCAACATGAAAGCTCTGCAGTTCTTCAGGAGCATCAATGTCCAGATCACCAATATCTTTACCCTGGAAGAGCAAGAAAGAAGTAGTAGTTGCAAATCAAGCACTGAAGCTAAATGTTGGAAATGGTTCATGGGTGTTGTGGGCCACTATGGTACAGGATATTGTTAGAAGAATTATGTTTCAAGCAAGGTGGACCTATGACTCTACATTGTGACAGTACATCAACAATAAAATTTGCAAAAAAATTCTATGTATCATCAAAGAGCATGTGGGAGCTGATGCCACTTCATCAGAGAAAAAATAAAAAAGAATTGAAGGGATGTGAAGCTAGCATGCATGAAGAAATACAGCTGAACAGATCGCAGAATTTCTCACAAAAACAGAAATTAGAAGAAAGCTGAGTAATGTTTTGTCCAACCTGGGCACATGTGAACATAAATGCATGATTGGGGGAAAGAGTAATGAGATAAGAGTGTAGGATCTATTTGAAAATAAGTATATTTCAAGGACTTACACATGATTTGAAAAAACTGCAGGGAGGAGGTTTTTTTTTTTTTGTAATTTTGGAAAGTTCAAATAATAATTACAAAGATGACCGTGGTCATCCAACCATAACAAGCACAACGATAACATTCTCTCTGCCCACCACCACCACCACATAAAAAAGGAAAAAAAAAAACTTTCTTTTCATCTCTCTTTTTCTATATTTTAGTGTTTTCTTACTTTCGAGATATATATATATATATATAAGGATTTTACGAAAAAAACTCCTTAGTTAACCACTAAATGCAATTAGTTCCAAGTTAAGTTAGTGAAAGGCCTGGGCCTGATTTTGTGCAAAATTTACGCTAGTGTCTCTCCCCTTTTACCTTCTTCTTCTTCTTCTTCTTCTTCCCCTTCTTTCTTTTTCTTTCTCTTTTTCCTCTCCTTTTTCCATCTCCATTTCCTCTTTCTTCCTCTTCTTCCTCCTGGGTGAGGGTTTTTAGTGGTGGAATTTGGAGGGTTGGAACTTAGGAAGAATTCCAGCTTACACCATCTGCTGTGGGTGAGCTGGTCATACATGGATCCCGTATTCCCATTATTCAGTAATTGAATTGCTGACACTTTTAGCCACAGATGCTCCAAAAATAAAAAATAAAAAAAAAATCCACAGATGACAAACTAGACTCCAAAGAAATTATTTTGTTTTAAATAAAAAACTTAAAGGTTGTTCCAGATCCGGTTTTCTAGATTGCAATTCAAAATATATATAGTGAAAGAATAAAAGAACTACCAAATAAATCAATTACACACCAAAAGAAAAAGATATGCAGATTTTTACGTAAAAACCCCTACTCAGGAAAAACTATGATTCCTCCTTGGGCCAATAAAAACTAAGCACTAATAACAAGTAATCATAAGATATACTTACTTACCCTTTCCCAATTGCAACTTAACCTGAGGATTGCAATTCTTCTTGTCGACTTCTCGCTATTCACCCCTCACCGTACTCAAAACAATCACCATGAATCTGCAAAGTGAACGAACCTTCTACAAAAAAGTAGAAGCACAAATCTCGAGAACTCAATGCTTTAGCACAATCTCTCAAATGGCTACTCTAAAAAAGAATGGTATCTCCAATGTATATTTTCAACTTAGACTAGGGAGATGGATACGTTAGGGTTAAGAAAAACACCTTTTAGGGTGTGCTTGTTAATTTTACCTTAAAGTAAAGTTAAAGTCATCTTTCATTTCAAGACACAATAAACTAAAAGAGTCAAATCAAAATACCACATTTTAAAATTTTCTTCTCCCTTTTTATACTAAAAAGTTAAAAAGCTACTTTCTCATCTCGCTAACTAACAAAAAATGTCTACTTTTAACACAAAAAGTCAAAAAGTTATATTCTCTTTTCACTAAAAGACAAAATCTCATCACAAGATTGATTTAACTCCTTTTATTTTTTTATCGTTTGAAATGACCATTGACTTCACTACACTCTACTAATTAAATTAACAAATAGCTCATTAAATAACCTACAATTCGTACCTTATGATTATAGTCCTTGTAGAACATAAACTGGTAGTTTTGATACAAAAAAGAAATAATTCTATATAAGAAAGTGAGTTTCCGCGCGTCAAGTACTCGAGCCAGTTGAATGGGCGCTTGAGCCCACTAGCTTCTGCTTGGAAACTCTACCTTAGGCGCTTTAGCGCAGGTGCATGGGAGCTCAAGCACACATGTAAATTTTGCATTATTTTGCAAACTTTCATACACCATAATTTCACTGTTTTAATTTCAATTAATGCAATCTTGAAACCTAATGATATCTACTCGAAAAGAGCTTTCCAATGGTAGGTAGTTTGCCCTAATTCGACAATCAGTCTGTGAGAGATAACCTTTTTGATCTATATTGACCTTAGAAAATCACTTCAAAATACTATAATTTGCATTCTTTTTTCAATTTCTTTATTTTAGTGTACTTTGTGACTCATACCACAATCCAATTTTAAAGGAAATAAAAAAATCACAACTTAATGAATCCAAAATTTTATCCAATATATGAATTAGCCAACGTATAAAAATCCTAATAAAAATTTTCCACCAACCCCCAGCACTCAACACACTTATGATTTTCTCATTTATAAAAGGGTACAAAGGAGAAAGAAAGAGATCGCTGAAGCGACTGTGCCGCGGAAGAGCATCAGAGACTGCACGCATTCCATTCCAAAAAGACATCGATAATTCCAAGAGAATAAGAAAATCCAATTTGTGCAGAAAGAGATATATGTATTTCAGAGTGTTTAGTTCACTTGGTTCTGATGGGGCACTTGTACGTGCTGAAATGAAAGGGTTTGAGACGCTGATAATATCAGAGTGTTTAGTTCTTACGTCTAAAGCCAAAACCCAAAACTATAACGCCTTTAATAAAGAATGTCGTAAGTTACATCATCATAAGTGTAGGTGGTTTTAATGAAGAAGAATCTGAAGAGAAAGAAAGTGGAGATGGAGATGGAGTTGGAGATGGAGATGGATACAGGGAAAGAAGAAAAGCAAGAAAGAAGGGGAAAGAGAAGAAAGATATAAAAGGAGAGTGACGCTTCCAAAAAAGAAAAAAGTAAAATTTCTCCATGAAATCAGTTTTAAGGGACTCATTTTGTACACTAAACTTATCCGGAACCAATTTCGTGTAATGTCCAAGTAGGAAATTTTTTTCAATAAATACCTCTATGTACATCGAGGAAGAGAGAGAGAATAGATATCGCTACTTATGAATAACATAAAAAAAATAAAAAGGGCCCAGTGATTACTCCAAGCCATAAAAATCTCTGGATTTTTTTTTGTTATTCTACAAAAACTCTAAGAGGATCTTTTCGGAAAAAACCCCTAGAATATTTATGAATGGTTAAAAAGCATCCACCCTATACCTAATTCTCAATACAAAACCACCTATGATAAGTCCAAACCCCCACACAAATTACCTCAGTGAGTTAAGCCCTCGCACAAATTACCTCAATGAGTTGGAACTCAGTGAGTTAAACTCATTTCCATCACCTGAGATAAATGGTAACTTAGAAAGTGCTGGGATCCTGAGAGCTAATGCTGTAACCGAGTGACTGCCTGACGCGGGCTTTGGATAATTTCTTTGTAGGTTGGTTTTTTAATTGAATGGGGTTTGCCCCATTGGAGGAATAGATATAAAATAAAATAAAAGCCTCCCTTCATATTTAATGGCATTTTAGGTAAAACATTTATAATGGTACATGTAATTCAAATCGCATGCCACTTATTTACAGCAAGCCATTCCGTGGCCCCCACAAAACCCTCAAAAACAAGCGATTTCTTCCGCGCTCTCGACGCGCACTGACTCCCTTCCATGCATTTTAAAATCAACGACACCTCCTTCCTCGAAGACTCACAGTCAACGTACCGACAGACGACTGCAAACGACCCGAGCACTGCAACCACAAAAATTCCCCTCCCCCACACCCAAAAAAGGAGGAGAAGATCCAAAACCCTAAATTCAGAAATCTCCAACGAAATCGATCGATCGATCTCACTCGAGCGACCCGCAGGGATCGATCGAGAAAATGGGTGAGAAGAGGTTTGCTTCGTCGTTGCTGCCTCTGCTTCTGCTCATCTCTCTGGGTCTCTTCGGCATCTGCTCTGAAGCAGCGAGCAAGCAGCAGCAGCAGCTCGGGAACAAGCAGAGCTTGAGCTCGGCTATCGATTCCTCTGCAATCTTTTATGTCAAAGGAAATGTGTATCCAGAGGGGTATTCACCAAACCCCAAACCCCCCTTTTCGCATTCCTTGTGCTTGTTTTGTTGGTTTCTCCAAATTTTTGTTGGAGTTGATTTTGTGGGGTTTTGCTCAATTGCACTGTTTTCGTAATCTTTCTACCTGTTTCTTTGATTTCCCTCCCAATTTTGTGGGGTTTTGCTCAATTGCTTTATGTAAAGTACTCGTCATAAAACACAAAATGAGAATTAAGATAGCTGGCAAAGCTATTTAGACCACCTAGTTACTGTTTTGTCTTATTTCTCTATCAAGGAATGCTTTCTTTCCACCATAATGTGTCCTTAGGGGCTGTTAATTTGCACTCACTTGCATATGTAGATGATGTATGCAACGTGTACTTGCGCCCATGCCAAATATTGTGTAAATGAGGTCATTTTCAACCTCTCATTTTCATGCTGGAGGAGAGGAGGTGGTATATGGTTACATATGTAAATGTAATTGTAGCTAGTACTTTCTTTTAACACCTTGATAGATTGCAGATTCGAACCTTTTCAACGACATTGTTTTTGCGCTTGTGTGGGCACCACATTTGTGATCCAAGCTGTACATCTCCTTTATTTATCTACTAAATCATAAGACATTGAATTTCATATCTTAAATCTTCATAGATTTTGAGAGATTTGTGAAAAACATTTATCAAATCCCAACTTCCAAATCTAATTTCTGCACTCATGGCGGCCCCAATTCATGACTCAGCCATTTAGTATTCTCATATTAATTGAAATATTCATTGATTTGAAAATTTTATGAAAAAGATCCAAAAAATCGAAACACATCTAAACAAGTTACATGTACAATTAGTCTTGTGAAAATGGTGATTTTGACAAACATGATAATGTGTTTCACATGTATGAGATTTGCATATATAACATTTCCATTTGTAAAACTCGCTTTTCTATCCCATGTGTAAAAGGCAAACAACCCCTTAGCAATGTAGTCCCTAAACTCCACAACTCTCTCTGTGCAGTTAGTATTTGGAGGTCTATAAATAGGGGAGCTTTCAAATTCATTTTAACAAGCAACTTTGTCTCAGTATAAGCTGTTTTGTTTTCTTCTTTTTGAATAAAGTTCGCCATTTTCAAAAAAAAAAAAAATCAGTATTCTCTCTTCTCAAAGTGTGCACGCATCTAGTGTTGTGTGAATTTTTGGTGTAAAAGTTAAGGCTGCAGTTGGAGAAGGCCGACTTGATAGAGCATGTGTCTCAGTTGTGCCACACAGGCTAGAATCAAGGGATTCACTAGGTCCTTGGTATTATGCTTTAAGCACTATTGGCATTTTTTTTTTTTTTGCCAAGTATCCCTGGGTGGGACTGTTGGAGGAGTTGTGCTATCCACAATATCCACCCTGTAATTCCCATGGTAATGCTAGTAATGCTATTTCAAATAAAATTGTGTTTTCAATCAAACATGGCAATCTAGAATTGTAAATTCTTATGATTAGAAAAAACTTTTATCCAGGTTATTCTATGTTACCCTCTACATAGGCAATCCGTCTGAGCGCTACGACCTTGATGTCGACACGGGCAGCGACCTCACATGGCTCCAATGTGATGCTCCCTGCCACAAGTGCTTTCCAGTAAGACTGGCACAATCCTTATCAACACCCAAGATGCTCTTTATTTGTGAGTGAATTAACTTTTTCTCTTCTTTGGTAGGGACGTAATCAACTTTACAGGCCCACGAAGAACAAGCTTGTCTCCTGTGGGGACCCCCTCTGCACCTCCATCCCCACCCTCAGGAAGTATAGATGTGACTCCCCACACAAGCAATGTGATTATGAGATTTCATATGCAGATCAGGGCTCATCTGGTGGCGTCCTCGTCAAAGATGCGTTCAGACTCCACGTTACCAATGGCTCCCTCCTCCATCCACATCTGGCATTTGGGTAGAGCTGATTTCATCTGAACTCTTCTATGCTTCTACTGCTTACTGTCCTTGTATAAGATGTCTGTTTTCATCTGCAGATGTGGTTATGACCAACAAGTATCCAATATAAACCCCCCAGCTCCTATTGATGGAGTGCTTGGCCTTGGCTATGGTAAATCCAGCATTATATCTCAGCTGCAAGATTTGGGTTTAACACGAAATGTGATCGGGCACTGTTTCAGTGGACAAGGTGGAGGGTACATATTCTTCGGAGACAGCCTTGTTCCTTATTCCAGTGTGACTTGGATGCCAATGTTTCACACCCCATCCCTGTAAGATCTATTGTCCTTAGCGAGTTTCTTCCATTTCTCCATTTCTCCATACATTCCTCTGATGAATGTACTTCTTTATCGTCAGTAAATACTACTCGCCTGGTCCTGCAAATCTCTTATTTGGTAATCAGCCAATGGGCCTGATGGGTCTTCTAGTTGTTTTCGACAGCGGCAGCTCCTACACCTACTTTGCTACACAGGCTTACGAAGCATTCATTTATGCAGTGAGTAGCAAAAAGAATATGTTTCTGTTACTTAGTAAGTTCTATTCCTAGGCTCCACTCCTAAGCCAGCAGATCGATGGTCCTTTTCAGGTGAAAAAAGACTTGCCTGCAAAGCAATTGAAAGTGGCAGCTGAAGACAAAACACTTCCGTTGTGCTGGAAAGGCACAAGACGGTTCAAGTCTGTCCATGAAGTCAAGAAATTCTTCAAGCCATTGCTTCTAATCTTTGCAAATGGCAAGAAAGCTCAACTGGAAATCCGCCCTGAAGGCTATCTGATCATTACAGTATGCGCACTTCTCAAATCCTGGAAATATTTTTAAAAAGAATGTCTTCTGCATCAACTAAATCAATTGTCTACTAACTACTATGTTTGACAGTCAAAGGGCAATGTTTGCTTGGGCATTCTTAATGGCACTGAAGTTGGACTGGGAGATCTCAATGTTATTGGAGGTAAAAAATCACCCAACAATATTACAAACTTTAGCTATTTTTTCCTGTGAATTAACTGGACTTTCCTCAATGAGTGTTTTGCAGACATATCAATGCAAGATCTCATGGTAATCTATGACAATGATAAGCAGAAAGTTGGCTGGGTCCATACAGATTGCAACAGGCTTCCCAAGTCTGAAACTGCTCTCTTGTGATTTCCTTCCTTTTTATGTAGCTGTCTAAAGAGGAGTTTCTTACCCAGCAAATCTTTCATGTTTATTCAACAGCGCGGATGGTGATGGTGGTGGTGCCGGCTTCAGCAAAAGTTTTACCCAGCCTTACGTTGCCAGTAAAGGAATCCTTACAGATGAATTGTGACATATCCTGTGAAATAATAGGTTAATGTGAATACAGAAGGAGACAATAAAGCCGAGCTGCATTCCTTTCTTACAAAAATGCACATTGCAAATACATTTACACATCCAAAATTTGTTAAAGAGGATATAATTTTGTTGTCCTTCTTTCCTAAAAACAGTGTGAATCTTGAAGCAGGCACATAAGCAGTGGAGATTTTTTGTGTGGATCCGTTGCTGGCTAGCCCTGATTATTGGCGCAAGCTTTCTCCCTCTTGGTCAGCAAACAAATGTCTTCATAATCATCCGAGCTATCTTCCATCTAGGTTAGCAAATGCATGTACTTTTGTACTTTCAATAGATACACATTCAGCAGTTTCTGTACAGAGAGACCCATCTTGGGGTTGTGTTGGGGGGGGGGGGGGGGGGGGGGTTGGGGGGGGGTGGTAACAACAACAAATAACAACCAGCATTCTGTTCACCAACTTGTGGAATGTCTAGAACTAGCGTAAGGATTTTTGACCATCCATGAGTCTTATAAATTATGCAATAAATAGTGCAATAGTAAATACTGAAGCTCTGCTAATTGATGAAGAAAGTACAGATCTTTTTAGTAACTTTTTGGAGAAATTAAAAAATGGAGTCACCCCTTCAATGAATTTCTCTCTCTCTCTCTCTCATTCATGGAGGAATGTTAAGTATCCCAGTCAGACAGACACTAGCCTAGTCATCCCTAGGGTGATGGGATTGTTAGAGATGTGAGGGATTCTTATTTGAAAATATAAGATAGGATTAGGTTTGTTAGAAAATTAAGTTTCATTCAGGATTTGAATAAGCTTTGCTGTTATCTCTATGTATAAAATGGAGAGGATTTCCTCTTTTCATGTTCATGGTGAGTCAATACAAGTTGAGTGATTTATTTAAAATTTTCACATGGTATCAGAGATAGGACCCAACAATAATCTTACGATCAAGCTGGGTATAATCCAACTTCTGCAATTATCACTGTCAACTTCTCTATTTTAATAAAAAAAATCAACATCCTTTCCTATACATCCATCTACTCAAGCATCACGATCTTGCCATCTTTGTCAAATCTCATCTTTATCAATTTGCAACGATTAAAGCTTTATCACATCACACTTGATCTAGTGGACCACCAGCATCGATAGATTAAAAAAGGAGCATGTTGTAACAGTGATGGATTCATAAACGGACGGTGATCCTTCAGGCATGATCGTCCTTCAAAATAATGCTCTAAAATATTTGTCATTATTTTTAGAGATCAAAAGGTTTTTTTTATTATTTTTTAATGCCAACAATCATAGATTCTTTCAACTGTGAAAGACTTATGTGATTGAGAGGGGATGTTAGAGATATTAGGGATTCTTATCTAAAAAAATAAGATAGGATTAGGTTTGTTAGAAAATCTAGGTTTCATTAAGAATTTGAATAAGCTTTGTTGTTATCTCTATGTATAAAATGGAGAAGATTTTCTTTCTTCATGTTCATTGTAAGCCAATACAAATGAAGTGATTTATTTAAACTTTCCACAGAGATCTCCACCTCCACGCTTCACCATTAGCAAGAGTCGATGGCACCATGATGAGGCGGTGAGATGAGATGACTTTTATAGGTTTGACTATTTTAATTTATTGTGTCTTAAAATGACCGATGGCTTTAATTTTACATTTAAGTAAATTTAACAAATTGCCCAAGATTTACATTTACTAAGACCCCATATAAACTTTAGAACCATAAAATGCCTCTTTTTAGGATTGTACCCGAATAATCTCTTTACATGGCTTCTGCACCAAAACGGTTATTTTAAGTTACATCGGTATCGCTTCCTTTTTTATTTTTAGTGTATGAACGGCTTCGACCCTCATTCAAATGGAAAAAAGAAGTCACCAGTCTTTTGAATTGACTACTTGCTCCTTCTCAAACGCATATGATACAATTCCATCTCCAATATGCCAATCCACAACAATCTCTTCATTCTCCAGCTCCATCTCTGATTCTACAATTGCTCTCATTTGCTGGTAAGGGCAAAACGTGTGCCTGCAGGGTATATGAAAGCAGCTCCCTTCTTCCTTACCATGCACACAGACGGGATTACCCATCGCTCCAAAACACTTTATGTTTTCGTTTCTCTCATCTCTTCCGTTCTGCAATGCTTCCATCTCCTGTTGTCTCTTTTAATCTTTCAACCTGGTTTCTTTCTCCCTCTCTCAACCCAAACAAGTCTACATGACTCAAGCCTCTCTCTCTCTCTCTCTCTCTCTCTCACGTTTCTCTCTTAAGTTCATCTCCTCTTCCTTTCTCAAGTCTCAACCGGCCATCTCTGTTTCTCTGTAATTCTTTTGACTCTCTCTCTCTCTCTCTCTCTCTCTCTCTCTCTCTCTCTCTCTCTCAAAATCTAAATTTCTAGCATTTTGAACTCCAACGACACAATATGATGAATCCATGAATAAGAACTAGTTCATTGGTTTGTTCTTGTTGGAGCAAGGATCATGGGTAGCAAAACCAGCCAAAGCCGACCAGTGCCTTCTCTATTTCTTTACATGGACATCACTGAACAAAGGACACAATATAATTAATCCATAAATTTGCCAACCAATCCCTTCCCCGACTCCTCTTCCTCCTCCCCCTCTCTGCAAATCACACTCGGACAAGTGTCTGTCAGAGTGCCGGCAGATGGGGTCTCGACAGTTGATCTGGACTCAATGAGGCCGAATGAGATCCAAGCCGTGGCGGCGCTGCAGGGGAGGAGGCGGTTTCTAGAGAGTTTCCAGCCGATCCTGTTGTTGTTGTTGGCAGTGGTGGTGGTGATGATGGTTGTGTAAGCACCTGAGCTGCTGTTTCTGCCTGCACCTTCATCTTCATCTCGGAGTAAGTCGAGTATGGAGCCTCGGTTAGAGTCTGTCATCTCTCTCGTTTTTTTCTTCTTTGAGTTTTAGAAGGTCTCGAAGGTTTAGGGTTTGTTGGAGATGACCATCTGACATGGAGATGGAGGATGATGTGGATTGGATTATTGGAGTTGGGATTGTATGAGATGCATTTGAGAAGTAGCAAGCATTGAATTCTAAAGATCGGTGATTTTTTTTTCTCTTTTTCTATTATAAAGAGGGTCGACCATAAGACTTCCCACTATTACAAATGAGGGTCGAATTCAACGTCAGTTCACAATACACTGGAAAAAGGGTGACGACTTCATGCCTGTACAACTAAAGGGGCCTTTTTAGTGTAGGGATTATCTAAAGTGATTTTTCAGGTAGAATCTCTTTTTTTTTTTTTTTTGTTTTCTAAAAGGAGATTAAGATATAAGTAAAGTCAAGTGCAAAAGAAAAAAAATAAAGAAAGAGACATACTAGGAAAAAAAAACAACAAGAAGAACAAATGCAGTAAAATGAACCAAAAGACACTACTCTTTAGTAACGGAACTGTTCATAGGAACAATTTCAGCTAAGTCTTCTATCCTATGATACCCAGATACTTCAAATGTCTTGTGGTATCGGTACTGATACGATACGATATGAATACGGATACGGGATATGGCTTGAATACGGCCCTCAATTTTAGAATACGGCTATGCAATATTTTTTATCCCAAATTATGACAGATTTTGTTCATTTTAACCAATTTACTCATCAATAAGCCATCTCTCAGTTTCATCAAAAGGAAAGCAAAAAAGAAGAAGAAGAGGAGTAGAAGAAGGTAGCAGCAAGGATGAAGATAACTAAATTAACAGAGGCTACTGCTTTCGTTTTGACGGGTTGCTTCTTTAACTAGGTGGCACACCACTGTGTTGCTTTCTGCTACTATTGCTGCTTTAAGCTTTTAACTTTAGGTGCTATATACGCCTCTTCTTCTTTTTATTTTTCTTTTTCTTCTTTTTCGTTTGATGATGCTCCAGAGATGCAAAAGGGGCAAAAGAACCCGTCACATTTTATTAATGAGAACAGGCCCGTTGGACCTTTTTTTATTTCTTTCTATTTTAATGTTTAACTACTGGGCTAACTAAGACACTTGGCCCACTTTTTTTTTTCTTTTCTTTTATTTTATTCTATGTTAAGATTTTGTTAGGCCCACCTCATTGAAAATTTGATCCACACAGTGGGCCTCGTAATATATCAGCATTACGATACGTATTTATATGTATATATTTTTTGAAATGCCGTACCCATATCGTATCCTAAAATTTTCAAGTCGGCGTATCGAACCCTTGTTCCCCGTGTCCGTATCTAGGCATCATAACTTCTATCTGGCAGAGAGTAGTGATGCCTTCATTCAAATTTCACCTGTCTATCATCTATTCCTGCAAAAATAAATATTCAATATTAGGTGGTAGGGAATCCTAGAAGACGGTGAAAATTGGAGGAGCCAATCTAAACGGAGCATCTGAAACTGAATTAGCCATTCTACGAAATGCCTTTTCAATTGGCAATCAAGTGTATAGAATAAAAGTGCGACAGTGTCTCCTCCTTATTTCTCCATTATGATGTTCTCTACGTGAATGCATCTGAAGCCCTAGGAAGGTCGTTTCTCCCTCAGAAACAAAATAAAGTAGTTCATAGATATGCTATTGCAGCGGACTATTCTAAGTAGGGAAAATGTTCTCCCATGAGTAACTCCACCAGCAGTGTGTGGCCTATTTGGGCTCACCTTTCATGAGTGTAGCATCTTTTATACTCTCATCGTCCCATGATTTGGCCTCAGACCCAATTTTACCTTTCATCGGTGTAGCGTCTTTGATATTCTCTTCATCCCATGATTTGGCATCAAACTCAATGTTACACTCATTAAATCTTCACTTTCCATTGGATTTGCCCAAAGTTTTAACCCTAGGCATGCTACGTTCTGCTGGCTCTCTTACCTCACCCAAGGGATCCATCACCTCACCCAAAGGCAGGGTCCCACTCCTCTATAGCTGGGTAACAAAAAAAGCTGGAGAGGATGTAAAACCATTATACCCTGCAGCAAAAGCAAATTACAACCATGAAACTCCCTCATCCTAGGCCTCTCTCACTCCCCCAACGGGGGTCCATAGCTGGATACCAAAGAACGGGCGAGGGGCAAAAGCCTTATTTCCTCCACCAAAAGCAAATTACCAATGGAAAGAACCATCAAACTTGATACATCTGTCTCCATATTTGCGAAATCAGTAGTGAACCAAGGATTTTCGTTTGGGTGGGGCTAAACTATTACTAGACTTTTTTCATATTAACAATAGTAAAAGAGAAAATGCATTGCATTTAAATGGCACAGAAAAAAAGATTAAGAAAATCTCATCAAAATTATGGCCAACCTGAAAATCATATAATTTAATTGGAATGCATAGCTTAATTTTAGTTGATAAGGTTAGAACACATATCCAGCAACTTGATTATGCCCAATCCATTACGGCTTCAAGAATTAAGAGGTGGAACCCAAATATAGTTTTCACAACAAAAACTCACATAGTATTCACATAAAAAAAGTCATGAATTATTCAAAACAAAAACTGATAGCCGTATTCACATAGTATACGCATAAACTCACATCGTATATAACGTACAAATAAAAAATTTGGCATAGAGAGAAATTGAGAGAGAGAGAGAGAGAGAGAGAGAGACGATGGATATGTAAAGAAACTAAAGAAATATTTATTAATAAGAACCAATATCTCCACGAGTATCACTAAAGAAAAACACCAAGTAAAACCGCACAATTAGAATTCATAGGGCTTCATTAATAGAAACCTAATAAATTTAAGCATCAAATAGGCACTTAAATATATATTTGAACAAGTTTTAAGTTAAATAGATACAAAAGTAGGCTTGCGACACCCCATTGGATTCAAACTTACGCCATCATGAACAAAACCCAACTACAATTCTCTTCTTTATAAGAAGCAGTCCCTCTATTTTAGTTTTCCATTTTAAAAATTCTAAAGATGCTTAAGAGTGCATCTTCATGGTGGATATATGCTATGTGACTCTCCTTTGGACTTTGTATAAGATTAAAAGAGATTGCAAGCATAAACGTACTTTTCTCTACAAAGCATGTTCCAATTTTGTAGAGGGTGCAACTAGATGCATATCTTTAAGTTGAAAGTCTCACTATTGACCAGTCACCCAACACAGGAAAATAAAATAATGATGATGATGATGATGATGATGATGATGATGATAAGGGGAATAAGAAGAATAGATTTGGATTAGACTTGGCTAAGTATTAGTTTAAGAGGATCATTGATTTCAGAAACTCAAAGTCTAATTATCTTTTAAGACCACTTTTATTTGAGTCAACCCAATAGTAGATAATTGTTGGAACAGTATTAATTGAGATAAGTACATGTTCATCATAGGAACAGTAAGTGTGGGAGGGTTTGGTTAGTGGGCCTCACTATATAGTAATTGTGGTTTTTACGCGGAAGTTGCCTTGAACTTCACATGGGCTTTTCTACTAGTAATATGATGCTATAATGCATTTTGATCATATTTGGATGTTATTCAGGTTATTTACCTAAACATTTCTTTTTCTCTTTCTTGATTGGTGAACTATTAGCTAATTGGTATTGTCATATGAAAACAATTATATAATACAACCACACAAATGGTTAATGACACAAATGGTTAATGGCACAATTGTGATTTCAACTCCCTCACACCATGACCTCTGTCTGATTGACACCAGCAGGGTTATCAGAGGACCATGGATGTAAGGCTTATCCGAATAAATATATTAGATTATATGTCAATTTCTTTTCTACACTACTATTTCACAATATCATCCACACATCGACCAGTGTCCACCAAATCAATAAATACAATGATCGGCTGCGAACCACTCTCAACGGAAATAACGCAGAGAAAGAAAACGTTTCATACCTTCTTTTTCTTCTTTATGTGATTTGAGAGTTTTCTGCTTAAGAGAGAGATCTTCTCTCTGCAACTTGGGGGTCAAGTATCTTATTTGCACTTTGCCTGGCTTGCATCATCTCCTATATTAAATGAGGGGGTCATCTGTCTCCATGTTTGCTTAATGGTCAAGTTTCGTATTTGCTTAGTGGTCAAGTATCTTATTTGCACTTTGCCTGGCTTGCATCATCTCCTATATTAAATGAGGGGGTCATCTGTCTCCATGTTTGCTTAATGGTCAAGTTTCGTATTTGCTTAGTGGTCAAGTATCTTATTTGCACATTGTCTGGCTTGCATCATCCTCTATTAAACATCTATTCGGACCTTCTATTTTGTTTTATAATTCCTTAATATTAAAATTATTGAGGCACTGCAATTTTCTTTTAAACGTTTGTGTGCACACCCGCTCCGTGGAAAGAGGAAATTCCCACATTAGCAAAGTCTATAAAAATAAATTTCATAGTAAAAGAGTTCTGCGGAAGTATAAAAGTTGGTGTTTAGTGCAAAATATTTTTCTTTCGTAAATTAGAGATAATATTATTTGGTGCGGTTGCGGAATATTTGGTAAATATCATAAAAAAAGGGGGCGGAAGAGTGGGTAGAGGGTACAAAGAGGGATAAGGAATGTAAAAATAGAAAGAGAAGGGAGGGGCATCATAGTAGATAAAGAGGAAAGAGCTTGGATATAGAGTTACAACCAACGGTAAAATAGAAAAGGGATGAACATTTCCACGGAAACGAAAGTCTAATTGTCCCCTATAGAAATTCTGTTTCCAAACTTCTCAAAAAATCTAACGTGGTAGTGAGGTGGTGAAAAACTGGTTCCAAGGAATTATGCTGCATCAAACGTATTAAAAATTATTTCTCTGAAGAAAATTGTCCCCTTTTCTACAAAAAAGTATTACACAAACATGCTACCAATTCACCTTCTCTACTCATATCTACTAAATAGGCACCCTTTATTTTGGTTATATACTTATTAAGTGAGCACAGTCATGCACATCCCATTCAAGGCCACTAATAATGATCACTCTAACTCTAGCCCCCTCAACATCAGTACAATTTCATCATTTGCACTTAATTAATTTGTCGGTCGTACATTTCACCTAGAGGTGGCAAAATGAGGCCTAACCCGTCAACCCGACCCTAACTCGACTTGCCTATAACCCACGTAACCTGATCCGCGTAAAATATGGGTCGGGCATAGATTATGTTTTTCTAACTCACAGAAAAAGGGGTCAAGTTAGGGCTAACCTACCTAATCTGCATGACCTGCATATAGTCTTTTATATTTATATTTAATTCAATAAGGAACTATTAGAAGTAATATAAGATATATTAATTCCATAAGAAATTATTAGAAATAAATAAGATATGATTTCTTAGGATATTATTGACTTTTTATTTTCTGCATTTGCAAACATAAAGCTCTATCGGCTTTATCTCTTTTAAATAATATTATTTTCTTATAAATTATAATAGCTTATTATTATTATTATTATCAATTCCTCGTATTGTATATTTTATTGGATTTAGCTTTATTATATAATGATTATCATAAAATTAATAAGTATATAGAAAATCATGGATAATGATTATTTTAAAAACTTAACCACCTATGCTTATAGTTCAATACATAAGTATTAAAAGATAATAACAATCATATTTATAGGTTTAAATATTTTAAAGCATAACTACTTTTATAAATACATTATAAATAAACTCAAACTGCTAGTCAATGTTTAAAGTAGTTAAATTTAAGAACTAAGGTTGACCTTTACATATCTATTTAATCATTTTGAAAACAAATATTTGCTTGAAAAACTTTGACGGTTCAGTGATTAAGTGCTTTAATTGAAAAACATAAAGTCTTATTTCTTTGTAATAATACAATCTATGAATCCACTTTGAGAGAATAAATAATAATAATAATAATAAATAAATAAAGTAGAGAACTGCAGTATTCAAGTGAAATGTTTAATATGAACTGACCTTAATTGACCCATATCATAATGCGTTTTCAAGCGGTGCAACCCAATCCGACCCATAGAGGTGCAGGTTAAAGAATCTCAACCCATTTTGAAAACGGGTCGAACGCGTAGCTAACTCGACCCGCACTGAGCCAACCCAACCTGTTTGCCACCCCTAATTCAACCCAAATCCAGCATTAGATTGAAGCTGAATGATTAGCACCTTAATAACATTTTAGACCAACCTTAATTCATAACCTAACCTCACCATCCTTCAACTACTATGGTTGTGAGGCATCAAGTGGGCCCGTGGGGGTTGCATCTGCTGGGGCAGTCACCTCGTTCATGGACATTGGTCTGCTACGAAAGTCGACTTGAACCGTTTGGATTTGGGTTCAAAAACCACATGAAAAATACGGGGTCCCCACAAACGTGTCACTGGATTTGGTGTGGGGAGCAAGCCATTCATTCTGTGGGCCCCACAAAAACAATTGATTTCCAACGCCATCATCTCGACGCGCGCAGTCTCCATCCCATGCAGTATATAGTCAAACGACGACTGACTCCTCCGAGACTCAGACACAGACGAGTTAATGCACTGTAAGTTTACAACCACAGCAATTCCCAAAATGAAGAAGGAGAAGATCTAAAACCCTTAATTCAGAAATCTCCAACGAAATCCATCGATCGAGAGAAATGGCTAAGAAGAGCTTTGCTTCGTCGTCGCTGCTTCTGCTTCTGCTTCTGCTTCTGCTCGTCTCCCTCGGTCTCTTTGGCATCTCGGCTATCGATTCCTCTGTAGTCTATTCTCTCAATGGAAATGTGTATCCAAATGGGTATTCACCAACCCCCCACCCCCTTTTCGCATTTCTTTTTCTTTTTTTTTTTTTTTTGTTTTGTTGGTTTTCCCATATCTTTGTTGATATTAATTTTGTTGGGTTTTGATCAATTGCCCTGTTTTTTTTTATTTTTTTTATTTTTCTGTCTGTTTCTTTCATTTCCCAATTTTGTGGGGTTTTGCTCAATTGCCCTGTTATAAATTGATGCCGGCCACCCGTTTTGCTGACAATTATGGCATGGTTCTAATTGTCCGATTGAATTGATACTGAGGGCAAGGATACTCGTTGGTGGGGCCCACATGATGGATATTTGAGTTTTTTTTTTTTTTTTTTGTTTTTTGGTTGTTGATCATGTCATTCAGATAATTCAACATGAAGTTTGGCTGATAAGATGGATGATCCACCATATTGGTAATGGGACATTTTCATTTACTATTTATCTTTTTGACCATCTGTTGAACTAAACAATTATCAGATGGTTAGAATCGAAAGATTTCCTCCCCTTTTTTTTTTGTTTGTGTCTGTGTTTAATAGAGATTGTCCATGATTACTTGGTGGGCTTTTCATGATGGACTACTATTCTTTTTTTTTTTTTAATCACAAATTTGGAAAATAAACTTATGTACAACACTAATAATGAAGCACAAATGAGAATTAAGATAGCTGGCAAAGCTATTTGGACAACATATTTACTATTTTGCATTATTTCTCTATCAAAGAATGCTTTCTTTCCATCATATTGTGTCCTTAGGGGCAGTTAATTTGCAGTCACATATGTAAATGATATATACAACATGTGTTTGCACCCATGGCCAAATATTGTGTAAAGGAGTCATTTTCAACGTTTCATTTACATACCGGAGGAGGTGGTATATGGTTACATATATAATTGTAGCTAAGCAATGGTTACTTTCTTTTAACACCTAGATAGATTGCGGATTCGAACCTTTTCAACCACATTGTTTTTGCGCTTGTGTGGGCACCAAATTCATGATCCAAGCTGTTCATCTCCTTTATTTTGTCTACTAAACTTTAAGACATTGAATTTCATATCTTAAATCGTCATAGATTTTGAGAAATCTGTGAAAACTTCCATTAAATCCCAACTTACAAATCTAATTTCTGCACTCATGAGGGGACGGACCCAATTAATGATCCAACCATTCAGTATTCTCATATTAATGCTAAGCATCAAGACAAATAGTTTCATTGTCTTAAATATTCATTGATTTGAAAATTTTATGAAAAATGTCCAAAAAATCCAAATACGACAGTTACATGTACATTTACTCATGTGAAAATGGTGATTTTAACAAACATAATAATGTGTTTCACATATGTAAGATTTTCATATGTAACATTTCCACGTGTAAAACTCATTTGTCTATCCCATGTGTAGAGGCAAACAGCCTCTTACAAATGTAATCCCTAAACTCCACAATTATCTCTGCTTGGTTTGTATTTGGAGGTCTATAAATAGGATGGCTTTCATATTCATTTTAACAAGCAACTTTATCTCAGTATTCTCCCTTCTCAAAGTGGGCGCGCGTGTAGCCTTGTGGTGTGAATTTTTTGCGTAAAAGTTAAGGCTGCAGTTGGAGAAGGTCGACTTGATAGAGCACGCGGCTTAGTTGTGCCACATGGGTTAGAATCAATGGATTCACTAGGTCCTTGGCACCATGCTTTATGCAGTGGTGGCATTTTTTTTTGGCAAATTATTCCTGGGTGGGACTGTTGAGAGTGGGTGTGCTATCCACAATATCCACCAGTAATTCCCATGGTAATGCTAGTATTGCTACTACAAAATACAATTTGGTTTTCAATGAAAGATGGCAATCTAGAATTGTAAATTCTTATGATTAGAACAAACTTTTATCCAGATTATTCTATGTTACCCTCTACATCGGCAATCCGCCCGAGCGCTACGACCTTGATGTCGACACGGGCAGCGACCTCACATGGCTCCAATGTGATGCTCCCTGCCTCAAGTGCTTTCGAGTAAGACCGGCACAATCCTTATCAACACCCAAGAAGCTCTTTATTTGTGATTGTACTAATTTTTTCTCTTCTTTCATAGGGACGAAATCAACTTTACGGGTTCATGGAGAACAAGCTCGTCTCCTGTGAGGACCCCCTCTGCACCTCCATCCCCACCCATGGATGTGACTCCCCAAACAAGCAATGTGATTATAACATTACATATGCGGATCAGGGCTCATCCCTTGGTTTCCTTGTCAAAGATGAATTCAGGCTCAACGTTACCAATGGCTCCCTACTTCATCCACTTCTGGCATTTGGGTAGAGCTGATTACATCTGAACTCTTCTATGCTTCTACTGCTTACTGTCCTTGTATAAGATGTCTGTTTTCATCTGCAGATGTGGGTATGACCAACAAGAACCCGGTACGCACACCCCAGCTCCTATTGATGGAGTGCTTGGCCTTGGCTATGGTAAATCCAGCATTATATCTCAGCTGCAAGATTTGGGTTTAACAAGAAATGTGATCGGCCACTGTTTCAGTGGACAAGGTGGAGGGTACCTATTCTTTGGAGACAGCCTTGTTCCTTATTCCAGTGTGACTTGGACACCAATGTTTCGCAACCCATCATTGTAAGATCTATACTGTCCTTAGCGAGTGTCTTTCATTTCTCTAAACCTTCTTCTGATGGATGTGCTTCTTTATTGTCAGTAAATACTACTCGCCTGGTCCTGCAAATCTCTTATTTGGTAATCAGTCAATGGGCCTGAAAGGTCTTCCAGTTGTTTTCGACAGCGGCAGCTCCTACACTTACTTTGCTACACGGGCTTACGATGCATTCATTTATGCAGTGAGTGGCAAAGAGAATATGTTTCTGTTACTCATGTAAGTTCTATTCCTAGGCTCCACTCCTAAGCCAACAGATCGATGGTCCTTTTCAGGTGAAAAACGACGTAGCTGCAACGCAATTATTGAAAGAGGCACCTGAAGACCATACACTTCAATTGTGCTGGAAAGGCGCAAGACGGTTCAATTCCGTCCATGAAGTCAAGAAATTCTTCAAGCCATTGCTTCTAATCTTTGCAAATGGCAAGAAAGCTCAACTGGAAATCCCCCCTGAAGGCTATCTGATCATTACAGTATGCGCACTTCTCAAATCCTGGAAATGTTTTTAAAAAGAATGTCTTCTGCATCAACTAAATCAATTGTCTACTAACTACTATGTTTGACAGTCAGAGGGCAATGTTTGCTTGGGCATTCTTAATGGCACTGAAGTTGGACTGGGAGATCTCAATGTTATTGGAGGTAAAAAATCCCCCAACCATATTACAAACTTTACCCATTTTTTCCTGTGAATTAACTGGACTTTCCTCAATGAGTATTTTGCAGACATATCAATGCAAGATCTCATGGTAATCTACGACAACGAGAAGAAGCAAATTGGCTGGGTCCGAGAAGATTGCAACAAGTCTGGAGCCCAAGTCTGGAGCCCATCCCAACTGATTTCCTTCCTTTTTTTTTTTCTGCTGACTTGGCCCAGTGGCTTGATTTCAAATCCTGGCGGGTGCAATGGGGGCAGGTCCAGGATGGTTTAAACCAATGGTTTACACTCACGTCCAAGGATAGAGACATAGCACCACCAACACAACCAGTGTACAACCATTTTTATATATACAAATGATCTGCATGTGTAATGATTACGCACAATCATATTTATTTGAGCTGATTTACGCATGAGATTTGTATAGTACTGTGAAAATGTTACTGTTGCCAGGCGGTGCTATAGTGCCATTTGGATAAGTCTGCCTTTTTGTTTTTTTGATTTCTGTGGGCTCCATTTTTATAATCAAGACCATTCATCCTTTTTAGAAGCTCAAACACGGCCACAGGTTTAATTTTCAGCCGTTGATTCATCACCTATTTTGAAATATTTACAGAAAAGTCCAGACACAAAGATTCTCCGTTTGGAACTTTTGTGGGACCCATTTTCATGATCCCAGCTGTCACTTTAGAAGGCAAATTTTTCCTAAGAAGTTAAATCGTACATCCTAATTCATCATGGATGCCGAGATATCTTCAAAATGCCATAAAACCCCTGGATTGATCCAATGTAAATGACATACTTATGATGTTCAACAATACCAGTCCCTTTTTTTTTTTATATGTTTTTAAATCTTGTGGGCCCCAAAGCCTTAATCTGAATCATCCAAACTCTTTATAAGGCAAAAAACGGACATGAGACCAAATTACATCTGTCGATGTTTTACGGATTGTGAGATATTTGTAAAGACAGACTTAAAACCTACTATTCTTGGCTTTTGTTGGTCCCCTTTTTTTGATCCAAACTGTTGATTCTCTTTAAAAGGCCAAAATTGACTGTGATGGAAGATGGATTGTTCATAGATTCACAAGTGAAATGCTGTGATGATAGCAAACAGCGGAATCTAACCCACAAGTGAGTTAGTTGCATATGTTAAGTGACTCAAATGTGAGTCATTTACACATGTGAATCACTTTCACTACAAACAGCACCTTACGTTTATTCAACAGTGTGTGTGGTGGTGGTGATGGCTTCGGCAACAGTTTTACTCAGCCTTTTGTTGCAAGTATGGGAATCCTAACAGATGATTTGTGACATATCCTTGTGAAATAGGTTCATGTGGATAGAAAAGAAGACAATAAAGCCGAGCCGCATTCCTCTTTTATAAAATGCACATTGCAAATACATTTACACGTCCAAAATTTGTTAGAGGACATAATTTTGTTTTTCCTTTTTTCCTAAAAACAATGTGAATCTTGAAGCAGGCACATAAGGAGGGGAGAATTTTTGTGTGGATCCGTTGCTGGCCAGCCCAGATTAATGATGCAAGCTTTCTCCCATCTTGGTCAGCAAATAAATGTCTTCATAATCATCCAAGCTTTCTTCCATCTAGGTTAGCAAATGCATCTACTTTCAATAGATACACATTCAGCAGTTTCTGTACAGAGAGGTCTCATCTGGAGAGAGAGAGAGAGAGAGAGAGAGAACCAGCATTCTGTTCACAAACTTGTGGAATGTCATAGAACTAACATAAGGATTTTTGGAGCATCCATGAGTCTTATAAATTATACAATAATTAGTGCAATAGTAAAAACTTAAGCTCTGCTAATTAATGAAAAAAGTACAGATCTTTGAGACAAGTTCTTGGTGAAATTAATAAATGGAGTCACCCCAGCAATGAAAGGCAATGAAATTAAAACAAGCCCACCCCTCTCTCTCTCTCTCTCTCATGGAGAAATGGCAAGTATAGTTGTGCAGCATATACCAGCTCTGCTTATCTGTTTGTGTCGTGGAATCTGTTGAGAGGTTGGATGTGCCCATTTCATATGAAACGTGGGATTTTCATAAAGGACGTGTGTTTCTTCATTCAGTTGGAAACCCATTTCTTGTATTTTTTTCATTTTAGTTGAGAATGTTGTCTTGAATGGGCTATATGCTTTCATGTCTCGAGTTTACATCCATCTTCGGCCTTTCAAAAGAGATAAGGAAAATGCAGAGTGCAAGCACTATCTGCACAGAGTTCAAATATGAACTGTGTAATATGGATACTTGTATCTTTTATCTGTTTATCTGTCATATGAACTACGTCATGAAATGTATCATATGGATATATATGGAACTCTGTCATTTTCTTGCATTGCATGAACTAAACAAAAATCCTCTACAGTATTGCTTCTGATTTTGTGGAGTTCTCCTTAAGCTTCTATCTAATTGGTTTGATCCAAAGGATCAAAGGAGACATTGATCAATGTATAGAAAATGGGGATTTGTTTGTGCAGCAGTAGAAACAATTATTTGTTTACTTGGAAGTATCCAAACACATGCAAAGTAATTTAAATTTCACTTCACACCAAGCATCCAAACAAAGTGAAATGAAGTGCTCTACCTTAACTTCAACTCACTTGTCCTCCACTTCACTCCTCATGTGAAATGTACTTTACTTCACTCTATTCCTCATTTATCCAAAGAGGTCCCATCACCAATACATCCCTAGGGTAATGGGACCTCCACCTCGATGCTTTGCCATTGCCAAGAGTTGATGGCAACAGTGAGATGGTGAGATGAGATGCCTTTTACCACTTCGTCTGTGGTAGTGGTACTCATAGATGCCTTTTTGTTTCTTTTCAGTATGATTGATTTGGGAAGAGGAGGAGGGGGGTGTGTTCTAGAGAAATCTGAGTTTTATTTAATGGTAACTGTCGACTGGGCATGCACAGTTGACAGTCAAAGTGTGTAGAATAAAAGTGACACAGTGATTCTTCTCCTCATTTCTCCAATATATGATGTGCTCTGCTAGCATGGATTCGAAGTCCTAGGATGGTCGTCCTCTGCAATACCTCCTGTCTCATAAACAAAAGAAAGTAGTTCGTACATCTGCTATTGCAGCAGACGATTCTAAGTAGAGACCTCCAATCTTCACCGTTAGATTAAATCTCAAAAAAAACCTCCTTTTTACATTTGTGGGGTTTTGTTCTCCAATTTTTTTGAGGAAGTAGGACTGTAGGAGGTCGATAACAAGGTTTTTGGTTGAGTTTTGAAGGTCAAGACTTTTATTTTATTTTATTTTTTGCAAGATCCAATAAGAAAAATATCAGAGGTTACTTTTCATCCAAAGATCAAATACAGATATGGTAATCTATAATTATTTAAATTTATTTAAATAAAAAAAACTCAGTCAGTCCTCAATTTCTATAATCGTAGACAATTAATTTTCTTTTTTTTTTTTGGATATTTAAATGCATTTTAATTACTTTTACAGGTTTGGTGTGACCCCATCCAACTCAGTGGACTCCAAGGTAACTCGAGGGTGACTGAGTTGCACTGCAAATACAAGTTTCCTAATAATTAGGTGGTTGATTGATCTAATTAGAGAGTAAAATGGAAGGAAAAAGTCAAAGGAAATCCAATATCCAACTGGCTGGATCGTTCAGACATTCTGGGACAAAAGTGGCTATGCCCTGCTATGGATCATGTTCTGATGAGAGGTACCCCACTGGATTGAATTTGACCCCAGGGCGACCCTCTTAGTGAGAGTGCTTATTGGGATTACACTTCAGGTTTCCCTAATTAGGCCTAAACCAAAGGCGAGTTTGCTTGAAATCCCGAATACAGAATCTCAGTAATTTACAAAAACAACCCTGAAGTTTCAGGATTCTAAAAACAGCCCTTATAATTGGTTCTAATGAATTTTAAGGAACTGTTTCAGACTGATTTTAACTCAAACAATTTAAATCTTGACCCACCCCTTGCAGGACTTTAAGAGCCCTCATAATACTCAATGAACTCTCCGGCAAGCACAATCAATTTGATGGCAATAAATTGAAAGCATACACAAATAATCTCCTATATTACTCTGCACCTCATAAAGCGGAGAGGTCTGGTGTTCGACACCCACCTTCGTTGGCCACCTCCCATATTTTTACCTGGTGCATGTGGATCGGAGGGTTTGCATGTGCCCCTAGAAATTAGTTCTTGGCTATTTAAAATCGAGTGTCCCTCGGGCTTGGGCCAAAGGCTCCTGGGCTGGGCTACGCTGGGCGGGCATACCCTGGGTGATCCAAAAAAAAAAAAAACTTCCATATTCTATCAGCTGCCACTTCTATCTCGTCAGTGTGAGGTAAGGGCAAGTGCTACTTTTGTTCGAGGTAGGCTTAAATTCAGTTAGACAAATTTTTTATCTTTTTGGGTCGGCTGCCTGCCTAAAGCTAGCCCTTACTTTATAGGATCGGACAAGCACATCCAAGACAACATGCAACAATGGATTTATACAAATAATATGCCATCTTGAAAGGTTAATATCGGATGCCTTCAAATAACCTACACCCAAAGTGGCACCCATCTCTCCATTATAAAGCTAATGGATAAGCTAGTGGATAGAACTACAGCATTATTGCTTCAATTCTATCAGCGAGAGTCATTCAGAAAACTTAAAACGAGTGAGCAGTAGTAATATACAAGCGGATCTTATAGCAGGCTATGGATGTTTAGAGGACAACCACCATCCTAAATGTCTAAGGATATTCTAGATACAAAAATGGACAATCAAACTTGAGACCTCAAAAGCAAAACATACTTTTCCAAGTGGTCGACCAAATTCAGGCAGTTGACACTCCAACAGGAAACTTGGCAGGTCAACAAGGCAGGTCAATAAAAAAAATCTATATAAATTTCATATTAACTTTAATTCCAATTTTTCCCTTTCATTTAAGTTTGTCTTCAACTTCTTAAATTTTACTTACAAAAGTCTTAAATGTACAAATTATGTTTGTTTCTTTAAGGATAATATCCATCAGATGACCCAACAGACTCGACAAAACAGGACAAGTCAAGCAAGCCTTGTCATCAGTCAATCCACTTGGCTAAAACTCATTCAAACCAAGTTCATGCTCAGGCTGTAAGGCAGCTAGCATATGACTTTGTCAGGTCAATTCAACTGCGCTCCTAGGGTGGGAAAACTGTCCCTCAACACATGTTAACCAAAGTATAGAAGGGGCATCTGTTTGATGAGGGCAAAAGAATTTCCTTTGTCCAAAAAAAACACTAACCTCAAGGAGCTCAAGTCATCTGCAGAATATATTTGCAAAGGAACTTGACAGGCTACAAGGCATTACTTGAACACTGCATGATTACAATCAAGCACTCATCGATCAGTATGCAGACATCACTCTGCAAGCTCAAGCACAATAAAATAACATCAATGCACACATTCAGTTTTATTTGATTATTATATTATGCCGACTCCACAATCCCTACATTTTGGGATGGAATGAATCAAACATCTATACAGGTATTGTACTTCTAATCACATTTCATGTAATTTGTATGAGTTTTGAGTGATTGCTAGAAATGAAATCCTTTAATTGTCATGCACTTGAGTTTTTCACAAACCTGCCCACAAGAGAAGTTCGAACTTCCAATTGGCTGTGCTAGATAAGGTTTAATTAACTTTCTCCTACAACTCATATGAGGTCAAATATTAAGACTTTTGTGATGGGTACAATTACACAACAAACAAAATTGGGGTTAAGAGAATGAAACCCCTTGCATAGTTAGAAATAAGTATCATGAGGGGTTTAATCAATTAAGTGGGGATCTTGAGAGACATGATGTGACACTCCGACCATAATTAAGCCCAGTTAGTAACTATGTAATCCTGTATTAGTGATTGGGAGAGAATTAGTTTAGTGTTTGTTGTTTTGTCTTTTGAGTTATGTTTCGGGTCATGGATAGGTGGTTGGGTTTGAGTTTAACCTGGATTAGATAGACACAAGCCCTTTTTCGTAATTTTCAACTTTGTAAAATGTCGTCATTCATGCATAATCTTGGCGTCATCATGTGCATCTCGTCACGCTTGTTGATTTCCGTAATTGACTTCTGCAACCGACTTCGTTTGCCCACGTTGGATGTTTAGTTGGCTCAAATTGAAATTTCCTTGGAATACCGGGACTTTCTTCTAAAGTCCATATAACACTTGTCTTATATAAGATGAAAGATGGCACCTTTCGAATGTGTATTGATTACCGGCAATCAAACAAGGTAACGATAAATAATAAATATCCCCTACTGCGTATTGATGAATTGTTTGATCAACTTCAAGGTGCAACGTATTTCTCCAAAATTGATTTGAGTTCTGGGTATCACCAATTAAGGGTGAAGGAAAACGACATTGCTAAAACTGCCTTCAGAACAAGGTATGGTCATTACGAATTCCTCGTGATGCCTTTGGATTGACTAATGCACATGCTGCTTTTATAGCTTTGATGAATCAAATCTTCGCTCCTTTCTTGGATTATTTCGTTTTTGTCTTCATTGATAACATTTTGGTACACTCAAAGACTGCAGAGGAGCATGTAGACCATTTGCGACAAGCCTTGCAATTGTTGAGAGAACATCAGTTATATGCCAAATTGGCAAATTGTGACTTTTGGATTGAGCAGGTAACATTTCTTGGTCATATCAATTCACGAGAAGGTTTGGCAGTTGATCCAGCAAAAGTTGAGGCAATTGTTAATTGGCCATGTCCGAAATCTGTGACAGAGATTAAGAATTTTCTTAAACTTACAAGGTACTATTGAAGATTTGTTCAGGACTTCGCAAGGATATCCGCTCCTTTGACCAAGCTAACTCGGAAAAATGTTCCTTGTAATTGAACTAATGATTGTGAAGTAAGTTTTCAAACCTTGAAAGAAAAGTTAACTACCGCCCCAGTATTAACTCTACCTGATGGAGGTGAAGGATTTGTGATCTATTCTGATGCTTCTAGAGTCGGATTAAGGTGTGTGTTGATGCAGCATGGTAAGGTGATCGCATATGGTTCTAGACAACTCAAAGAGCATGAAAGGAATTACGCCACACATGACTTGGAACTGGCAGCTATTGTGTTTGCTTTGAAACTTTGGCGACATTATTTGTACGGCAAAAAGTTTGAAGTACACTCAGATCACCATAGTTTACAATATTTATTCAAGCAGTATCATTTAAATATGCGACAACATAGATGGCTGGAATTTATTAGGGACTATGATTTCCCTATCAAGTATCACCCAGGAAAAGGGAACGTTGTGGCAGATGCTCTCAATAGAAAGTCAGAGAATCTCAGTGCTTTAGTAAGCTCCAATCTGTTTATACAAGATGAATTCAAAAATAGGCCTATGGAAGTGAAATTGGTGGATAACTTTATGATGTTTGCAAGTACCTTTGTTTTTAAGCTTGAGGTAATTCAACAAATTAAGGATTGGCAATTTGAAGATCTAAATTTGGCAGAGATCATATAGGAAATCGACCAAAGTTCCAACTTGAGGATGGTGTTCTATACTTTCAGAACAGGTTGTGCGTACCAGCAATTGATGGCTTGAAAGAGAACCTAATGATTGATGCACATTATGCCCGATATTCGATGCACCCAGGGAGTACGAAGATGTACCGAAACTTAAAGGATCGGTTTTTGTGGAATAATATAAAAAAAAATATCACAAGGTTCGTCGCTAGGTGCCTTACATGTTAGAAAGTAAAAGCAGATCATCAAAAGCCTCCTGGTTTCTTGCACCCATTCCATATCTCTCAGTGGAAATGGGAAAACATTACAATGTATTTTATTTCAGGATTACCCCCATCCCATAAGAAGAATAATATCATTTGAGTGATTATGGATAGATTGACGAAATCAGCTCACTTTATTCTTTTCAAGAAAGCTATGACTTTTTCTAAGATGGCAAGGACATTTGTGGATGAAATTGTAAGATTACATAGTACACCAGTGTCTATAGTATCCGATCGTGATAGTCGATTTGTATCGTCATTTTGGAAGGCTTTCCAAGAAACCATGGGAACCAAATTGAACTTCAGTACTGCATATCACCCGCAGACAGATGGGCAATCTGAACGTACTATTCAGACTTTGGAAGACATGCTACGAGCCAGTGTTTTAAATTTTGATAAAGAATGGGATACATATCTCTCGTTGCGTGAATTTGCCTATAATAGCAGCTTCCATGAGAGTATTAGTATAACTCCGTATGAAGCATTATATGAACGTAAGTGTCGGAGTTCGGTGTGCTGCGAAGAAGTTGGAACTAGAAGTTTCCACGGACCAACAATTATCGCTAAAACTACTGAAAAGGTGTAGAAAATGATCGAGAATTTGAAGCTTGCTCGGTAAGACAGAAAAGTTATACTGATACGTGTAGAAGAGCCTTAGAGTTTCAGGGTGGTGATTGGGTTTTTCTGAAAGTCTCTCCTATGAAAGATATGATACGTTTCGGCCAAAAAAGCAAATTGGCTTCTAGATACGTTGGCCCGCTCAAAATCAAGTGTAAAATCGGTGATTTAGACTACAGGTTGGCTCTTCCAGTTGAATTCTCCGGAGTACATGATGTATTACATGTGTCGATGCTCCGCAAGTATGTTAGAGACCCTACCCACGTCATTCGGTATGATGATGTGCAAATTCAACCGGATGCATCATACGTCGAGCGTCCGCTCCGTATCGTAGGTACAAGAGAACAAATATTATGCACCAAGACCATACGATGGGTCAAAGTTCTTTGGGAACATCATGGTCCTGATGAAGCCCCCCTGAGAATTGGAAGAACAAATGGCTCAACAATATCCCAACTTCTTCACACAAGTATGTTTTCATTCAAAGGACTGAATGATTCTTAGGCGGGGGAGGATGTGACACTCCGACCCTAACTAAGCCCAGTTAGTAACTACGTAATCCTGTATTAGTGATTGGGAGAGAATTAGTTTAGTGTTTGTTATTTTGTCTTTTGAGTTATGTTTCAGGTCATGGATAGGTAGTTGGGTTGAGTTTAACCTGGATTAGATAGACACAAGCCCTTTTTCATAATTTTCGACTTTGTAAAATGTCGTCATTCATGCATCATCTTGGTGTCATCATGTGCATCTCGTCACACTTGTTGATTTCCGTAATTGACTTGCATGCAACCGACTTCGTTTGCCCACGTTGGATGTTTAGTTAGCTCAAACTGAAATTTCCTTGGAATACCGGGACTTTCTTCTAAAGTCCATATAACACTTGTCTTATATAAGATGAGTGCACCGACACCTTCCACTAACTCAGCTCGTTCTCTCTCTTTGTACGTCTTTTTTTTCTTCTTTCCATTTTCTTCTTCTGCTATCAAAGATCAAAGCAAAGAATCGAGGATCCATTTTGCATCCATTCTACTGATTGATCTCTTTGTGTGGTCTAAGGTAAGAATTTGTTTCATTAGAACATCCATGAGTCTAAAGACCTCTTCATGCACTGCAAGCACTCATCTTTTCTCCCTTCTTGCATGCATGGCTAGTAGGACTACTTAGAGATATCTAATTGGAGCCAAAGGACGAAGATTCACTTGAAAAAGCTCAATTGAGGCAAGTATAAGCATGTTATGGATGAACACATGTTGGTAGACTATGATTGTTCTCATTCTTCTCAATCTTTCAAGTTTCCTATGTTTTACAGCCATTCTGTACATATTCTATGTTCTTGTTTCCACCTGTAGCAAATTCATGCAATTCGGAACTGTATGTGAAATCCTTCAATCGTAGAGCTTCTGAAGCCTACGGCTAAGCTGTATGCATTTCACGGCTCAAACTCCTGAGAGCAACAAAATTGCCAATTACACTGTGGCTAAGCTACGACTAAGCCATATGATATACTACGGCCGAGCCGTAAGCTAGTCGTGACCTCACCGTAAGTCAAGCTATGGCTTGATGTCCAGAGAGTAGTAAAAAGGGGGATTCTTCTATGGTCCAGCTACGGCGAAGCCGTATGGTGTGCTACGGCTAAGCCGTATCCAACCCATAGCTAAACCGTTACGGTCCAGCTGTAAGAGAAAGCACAGTTCAACCGTGGCTCACCGTAAATGGGGGAGACATTCTGGGGAATCACGGTTGAGCCGTAGTGCATAATACAGCTAAGCCGTAAGATGCCTACGGCTAAGTCGTAAGTCACCCATGGCTAAGTTGTGAGATCACTGAAAATTACAGAAAAAGATAGGTATTATTATTAAGCAACTTTATAGAGCCTTCTTGTTGGATTCTGGTACCCCTTAACCTGTCCAATGGAATACCCGAATATCATAAATGGTCTTGAGGGCTGTGACTCATTCATGTGTGTTGTCTAATTGTTAAGCACCTCCCCATAGGTGTTGGTTTAAGGGACTTCGATACACCTGCTCGATACATTGTAACACCAAAAGACGGACATATGTGTATCGAATAACTTAAAACTACATCATCATGCATGGTTAGAAACAATGGATAACTAGCTTAGAGTTGGCTAGTAAACTATCGTGATCCCATGAAAATCAATCGAATTGCATAGCATGTTGGTTCCGGTTATTGCGTTCCATTCTTTTACTTTTGCTTCGACTTGCATGATTATTGATTTGACTTAAAAGATCATGTTCTTTGTGAATAAGCTTATTGCGGTATTTCTTGAAAGATATGTTCAACTTTAACTTGAATTGTTAACTTGAATTGAATGGACTTGTATATAAAGGCATTACTCAAGATGACATGATTGACATGGTTTGGCTCTACTCAACCTCAGCTTTATGATACCCGGCGGGGTTGACTTTTGTGTAGTTTGTTTGTGCCGCTACAGTGTGCTCTTGTCTTGAGGCTTCTAGACCCAGAAAGTAGAAACCCATTCGTACCCTGGCCTGGTCGATGGTGTTCTTAACGCATAAATCCCTAGAGGAAAGATATGGCAGATGTAGTAGCTACGTAGTACAGTATATTTGTTCATCGATTCTTATATCATGCTTTACTCAAATGCATAATTTGCTCAGTATATTAAATTGAAACTCTATGAGTAACTACCTGTTAATGATTCTTGTAGACACAATGTGTGTTAACTTACTAATGCTTATGCTTTGCTGAATAGTTTTATTCACTAGTTGCCTTTGGTGTTGCAGGCTCAGAGCCCACTCTCGATCCCACGCCGGTCGGCAAGACTGCAGAGGCGATCGTAGAGGCCCCTTTAGGACTTAATGAGTGGACATGAACAATCCACCCCGGAGAGCGGCATGGTTTAGGATAGGCCTCATTTTGATATGTGGGCTATATTTTGTTATACATTGGAATACCTCCCTGCATTTTGTGTATTTTAGAAACTTCCATCTCACTCTTGTAAAGACATGGTTCCTTTTCATTGTATATCATGTAAATAATGTTTTCTTTTAGTTTGGTGTATCCTCTGAATTATGTGATGATACTGACAGCTTCAGCATATAATGGTATTGCACGTGTGATTTTCCCTTATGTGTGTGTACTTGGACTGAGTCTAGGTGTGTATACACGGGAGTACGTGTGTCACTAATTAGGTTTAATCTTAATCCCCGATTTCTTAAGCTTAGGTCGTGACACATTAATGATATACTGATATTGAACAGACCCCCTACCAGCAAAGCTTTGCCATTACATTATAAAGCAGCAGCCTCTAGTCTTACATCTTCTCAGAGATGAATACATGCAACTTCTCCACCGGTGTTGGAATGGGGTGATGAAGATTCAGTTCACATGCAGGTTGCCCTTCCTAGCTGAAATCCATTCCCAGAAAGGGTACTAAATTGAATTTTGATGGCATTAGTGTCTTTCAAAACCCTAAGAGGGCAGGGATCAGTTGTGTTTTGAGGGGCTTAACAGGACCTTGTTTATCTTCTAGATCCCAGCGGCTGTCATTTCATTAGACAAGGCAGAGTCAAGGGTCGTTCTTTTGGGGTTGCAAGAAATTCTAAGGCAGAGCAGCAGATAGTTGATTGTAGAGGGAACTCCCTTTGTGCCATCCATCATACTGAAGGAGTTGCACTGCTGCTGCTCCATGAAGTCTTGTAGTAGTAGTGAAGGAAATTCATGATATGATAAAGGGTTTGCCGATACCTCTCATCATCATCGAAACATTGCTCCAATATGTTGAGGTCGGCTATATGAATTTTGTTTCTACATTCCGATCTATCCTAAGCCAATACTCGGATAGGTAGTGCTAATATCTATCACATATTAGATGCAAATGCTGAGGTGGGCAGTTCCAAGCTGCAGTTCAGCAGGCTAGGGATCTCAAATTCACCCTTCAAGAGTGTGTAAATTTGAGTCCTCCCTAGCGCACGCACACACAAAAAAAAACTGAAATGGACTCTTTAGAGATAGTGAGCATTTCAAGGCCACATATCCTTTTTATGACCAAGCTGTGGGTGGGTGGGGGTATTCCTTCAATCGTCGCTGGGTTTTTTTTTTTGGGCGTCTTCTGCTGTCATAACCCTGTATGGTTAGTTTTCCTTCAGTATACTCATAAAACGTACAATGTTACTTCTCTTAATATAATGTACCCATTAACCATTCCCAAAAATGCATGGCACACATTAACACGCGAAAAATAAAAGAACGGTGCTACAAGCAGAGAACCAAAAGAATGAAACCCCAATAAGATTTTTAGCAAGGATTGAGGAAACAATGTACCAAAAAAGAATTACCTTTGCTTGGCAAATCTTTGTTATAGCTTCAACATGAAAGCTCTGCAGTTCTTCAAGAGCATTGATGTCCAGATCACCAACATCTTCACCCTGGAAGAGTAAGAAATAAGTAGTAGTTGCAAATCAAGCACTGAAGCTAAATGTTGGAAATGGTTCATGGGTGTGGTGAGCCACTATGGTTGAGGATATTGTTAGAAGAATTATGTTTCAAGCAATAATAAAATCCAATGTATCATCAAAGAGCAAAGCGTATGGGAGCTGACGCCACTTCATCAGAGAAAAAAATTGAAGGAAAGTGAAGCTAGCATGAAGAAATACAACTGAACAGATTGCAGACTTCTTCACAAAAGCAGTAACTGGAAGAAAGCTGAGTAATGTTTTGTCCAACTTAGGCATAAGTAAACATAAATGCACCAGCTCGGGGAAAAGTGTTATAAGAGTGTAGGATCTATTTGAAATTAAGTAGATTTCAGGGACTTGAATGTAATTTGGAAAAACTGCAGGGAGGAGTTTTTTTTGTAATTATGGAAAGCTCACATAAATTACAAATATGGGGGGACTGGGGTTGGTCGTCCAACCCTAGCCAGCACAACCAAAACATTCTCCCTGCCCACCACCACACACACACACACACAACAACAACAAAAAGAAAAAAAAAAGCACTTTCTTTTCATCTCTCATTTTTCTATTTTAGTGCTTTCTTACCTGTGGGGTGGGCATGGGGGTGGGTGGGGCGGTGGGGTGATGAAAAGCCATGAAGACCATATGAAAAAAAATTCTTCAAAGAGAGCATTGTAAATGTAAAAATAAGTAAAATTCAAGTGATAATAAAGCAGAAACGTTAACTTCACCAGCTATATTACCCATACCTTCAATCTAGATATGGTTCTTTCCAGTTCTTTGCACCTTCTCCTTTCATTTTCATGACTAGCTCTAACTTCTTCCAACATGCTCAGATCACCTGTATTTCCACCATTTTTGTGTACTTCAAACATTTTATTTGTGTTGCCATTAGATGAAAAAAATCCATTTTTGGTTTGACATATATCAAAGGTATCTTCCTTCTCAAGTGACATATCCTCAGAAATGATACCGCTCTTCCTCATTTTTGCAACCAGAACCCACATGTTTGCTAGCTCATTCTCTAAATCTTCTTCACGCCGTTTTGCTTCATCAATCCTTTTTTGTAGCTCACCTTCTACTTGATTCTTCTCAAATAATGCAGCCTCCAAAGAAGCTTCTCTCTGGCATCTTGCATTAAGCTCTTTCTGCAACTCTTCAATCAAAACTTCATCCTCCAGTTTCCTCAAAACATCAGGTCGTGCACCATTGCTATGGTCCTGCTTCCCATCAAGTGAATTTTTCTTATGACAACAACCAGCTCTGCAACGGACCAGCTCCTTTGCCGCAGCCAAGTCACCAGTCAACATTTCATTTTGGCAAGAAAGTTTAGTCACTTCTTCAGCCAAATTCCTAAGTTCGACTGCTGCAGCAGCAGCCAACTCCTTGGCATAAGATGCTTCTTCTGCCAGCTTTTGGCTATGAATTTCGAGCCCATCTTTTTCTTCAATAAGTCTCACCTTCTCTTGCTTCAGATTCTCTATCTCAGCAGCCTAAGGTGAAAGACATTCAATATATATGAATCTTATCAATATCCAAATTATTCTCACAAGTAACAATAGTATCTTAGGATTTTGTCAGATGTCGCAAAGAAGAAACTAGTTGTTTATTCAAAATCTAAGTGGCCAGTATTTTAAAGGCAGAGGTAAATAACCTGCATGAGAACTTGAGAATTTACAGGAGCATCTCTGTTGCACCCTTTATAATCTTCTTGTGTAATTGTGCCGGGTAAACTCAAGACATCTGTCAGTATTTTTCCTTCAACATGGGTAACCTCAGAAAAACTATGCCCAGCCACCCATCCACTATTCTCTCTGGATGCCTCTGCAGTACAATTCCTGAGCATATCAACCTCGTTGCCTGCCATTTGCTTTTGATGGTTGGAGATTTTATCTATTATAGAACTGAGTTGCTGCCTTAGAAGAAGAATGGTTTCTTGCATCTCAGCATTTTCAGATAACTGAAACAAATTAGAGATAACTGTCAGTAATTTTATGTATCTCAAGACTAGAAACCAGAGTAGGTGCCACTGCACTGGAAATATAACCTTCATCTGAAGTTGCTCTTGAAGGATTCTATTATCGGCCGACTTGATCTTCAAATCGCACACCCCACAAGACAGTGTTAACAAATAAGTCAGCACAGTGTTGATTTGGAAAAGAAAAACCTTTTGAAATTCAAAGCAGCAAATTATTATGAACACACCTCTAGCTCAAAAGTTACTTCATTTAACTGAGTAGTTAGCTTTGACAAAGCCTACAGGAGATCACAACTTTATTAGAAGCAGTTTTTTTTTTTAGAAAAAAAAAAAAGAAAAAGGTATGAACTGCCAGCTGCCATACTACAAAATTATAAGAAAGTCAAACAGTAGCTCTACTTGTCATAAGGAGATGTCAATTTATGTCATAAAATAATTCAATTGTGTAAATGGCCATTCTAAGGATGGGTAGGCTAAATCTGGATTATATTAAGAGGAGTATGGACTTCTATATAATTCAGTAAGTATTATAGGCAGCTTTGTAAATAGAGAAAGGATGTGGGAGGTTCCTTGTAAAGTCGCCCAGCCCCAAGGGATACCTCCATATGCTCTATATTATTTAAGTCTCTCTTCCTGTTTCATCTAAGGTTTATGACAAAAACCCTAGAAAAACTCTTGAATGGATATATATATATATATATACACTTAAAGAGTGATTGTATTGATTGCTCAATGAAAACATTACAGTAGGCCTATACAGAAACAAAAAAACCCAGAACAGGAGTGGGAAGAGCAAACAGGCAAAAAGAAAGGACCCGCAGCCCCTAAAAGGCGAGAGGGGATCCCAGAAGAGCTAACTTAATGAAGGGATACTAATAGAGAGCATAGGGACTCCCTCTTTTGCAAGACTATCCGCTTTTGCATTAGCTGAACGATTGATATAAGAGAAAGAGATTTTGAATGGATATTCTATAATAGATTAAAGGACACCAAATGGTTCAAATCTAATCATCCTAACCCTTGATATAGAGGCTTCAAAGTTTTTAACACATAGATGAAGTGTGTTTGTTCTTAAATCCAACAGCAGATATCAGTCTGACGAGTGTCAAGTCAATGAGTGCCAACACAGGCAGTAAGGTGCATGGAAAGGGTTTGTCTTCATCAAAAGGATCCGATTCATTGTTGAAAATTTTGTTTGTCATATTTAGTCAAATTTTCCACCAAAGCATTACAAAAGGTCAGTTTTTCATCTCCATCAGCACCACAATAAAAACTAGTGTTTTTTCTTTTCTTATTTAATTTTATGTGGAGCACCTCTCATTTCCGAATATTTCCTATGCTGCTAAGAACTAGTTATTTCAACCAACATATCAGTTACCTGAGACATATCAATGCTATTTGATGTATGTGGAGTGGCTTCAATTGACCCTATCATACGCTGCTCGAGAAGATGCATTTGAAGCCTTTTCTCATTAATTTCATCCTTCAACTTCTGCGTGTTTTCCTATTTGAAAACCATATAATCATCACCAAATATTTTATTGTTTGAAGTTAAAAAAAATCCTTTACAGGGTACCGCACATGCCTGAAGATGTAAATCATCAGGATTCTTGGCTGCTTGCTCCGATAACCTTTTCAATGTACTTGTACACAGGGCTATATCCCCAGCTAACATTTTTACCTGCTCACGGAGTAGATCCATTTGATCCGTAATAGTGTTTTCTGTCTGAAACAAAAAAGGAAAAAAAAAGGGCATGAATATATATAACTAAATGTGAAGCACTTATTTTTCTCAAACACAATAACCTTTTGGTCATTTAGCTTCACAGTTATTCTCAAGTCCAACGAACCAATAATCCAACAATTACATGTCAAAAGTACATGAGCGATAAAATGTAGAATGATAAGCTAGTGAATTGACAGATGGCTTCAGATACGAATGTGATATAGAGTGTAGACCACAAACTAATTTTTTTTTCCAAAATAATTTCAACAAAGAAAACAATCAAGCAATAAAAAAAATTGTTAGGAAAAAGTTAAAAGAAATAAGCATTGATATTCATGAATAACACATAACTAATTACAACAATATAAGTAAAAGTACACATCTTTCTTCAATTTAGTGGTAATATGATTAATACATATTACATAATGTTATAAGATAATGATGGAATTGTCTTGATCGAGAGCAGGAAATGGCTTATTTATAATGGAAACAGCTACACCCTTTTAAGCATGGACTACAGACAAACTAGAACAAGGTACTTTATTAACTATGTGACAGCAGTAGGTAAAGCTTAAAAGTCATCTCACAGGTGGCAGCCGACGTCCTCTGACAGTTGCACTAAACAAGTCACCTGCTTGTGTTCTTCCCGGAAAAGAATCAACAGTTGAAGAACCGTCGCCTCTTCTACTCACTGATTTCCTTCTTTCGTTGCTCATGTCATGATTTTTCAGTTGAGATGACTGTGAACTGGATGAAGGAGACCCACTTGCAGAGGTCTCACTCTCAGCACTACTTGATCGCCCAATAAGATGTTCAGGTTTCTGCATGACAAGCACCTTTCAAATATGCACATCTATATCCAAGAAAGACGACAAAAAATAACAGTCCACATTTGAAATAATATGAAAGCCTCAGAATACGCCCATTGCTGGTGTGGACACTATAACATGGAGGCACCATAGAAGGATGCGGATGCCGGGCCCAGCGGATTTGATAAACCAGATTTGCCAAAACATCCACACAAATGTTAAAACAATAAAAATTAAATTGGGATAGTATCACATATATTCTAATTTTCCACTTGACCCTATTTAAAATCATGTTCCTCATAACTCAGACAATTTCAGTCAAGGTTTTTATTGGTCTCTCCCTTCTATAACTTGAAAACCCGTAAGTAATCCACAGGGGCTGTACCATATCTTTCTGTGTCTCAAGTAACAATCCTTGGTTTCCAAGGAGGAAGGAATATTTTTCTTTGGCAGTAAATTTTATTTAGTTTTGTAAGCATGAATTATCATCAGACTACAAAAAAAGAGTAGTGTTGATAAACTATTTGTCTCATTACAATGAAAATATGCAACATGGGGGGCGACAATTTTTAAGGAAGACTGTGGATCAGAAAGTGCCCATTTAAATTGTAACTAACCCAGCCACACATTTGAACTGAAGTAGGGATGTAAATGGGTCAGTTCAGGTCTGGATTCATATTGGAACAGGAACTCGAACCATTAAGGGAAACATTGTTCCAGTTCCAACTCGGAACCAGGAGTCAGGTTCAAGAACCAGTTCGGGTTAAAGAGTCAGGTTTTGGTTCCAGAACCAGTTCCAGTTAGAGGCGAGAGAGGGAACTCCTGAACCAATTTAAAACCATACAAATGCTCCCAAAATCCTTAAACCCTAAACTCAAATCCCCTGAAAAAGGTAAAAATGCAAAAACCCTGAAACCCTAATTCATTTTTTGGAGAGAGAGAGAGAGATGTAAATAGTGACTCAGATGCCGTTGACATCGACCTCAACCAGAATCTCCTCCTGCCCCATGATGGAGACCTCTCTGAAGTACTCATTTCCAGCGAGGAGGCGGTGACGCTCAGGAGTCGCTCGAGCAGTCGAGCTCCTAATCAAGCACATCAGCGCCAGGCCGGGGAACTAGCTTATGTCATTACTGGTCAAGGAGGTTCAGTGAGAGATAGCTTCCCAGGAGAGACCAGAGGAGAGGACAATTAGGATTTGATAGAGCCGATTTCACATACAGGGCAGGTAGCAGGTATACAGGCTGGAACCCTTGCAGTTCCATTACCAGACCCATGTAGCTAGCAGGTCCAAAAAAAGGTGCCAGAACAGACCCATTTATTAATTGGGACCAAAATCTGTGTCCAAACCCAGTTTAAAAATGGATCGGACCGACCGGATCCTTGGAGAATCAAGGATGCATTTACATTACTAGACCGGAGACATAGCAAAATTTAGATGCGATTACATCTCCTACAACCTTTATTCCAGTGGTGAATAATACTTCATTTTGATTGATATTCAGTCTAATAGAAACTCAAGAGAGGTTGTGGTGCAACAATCTGCCTTGACAAAAAGTATCCTACAGTGTATATTTAACAAGACATTATAAGAAGCAAGTCTCGACACTATACAATCATTTGTCATCAAATTTATGTTTTTCAATATATGCATAAACATAAACCAAATTAAGATTAAAACTACAAAATAAGAATGTAGCAATTATCATTTTAGGACTAAAGTTTACATAGCTATCTAGAGCCATGTCTGGAAGTGTCTGATGGACATATCAACATCCACGCATCAGAAAAGCTAAAACGTGCATCACAGCCTTGACTTTCAAAGAACTGATTATTTCAATGTAAAGGACTTCCATGCTGAAGCTATAATGAATCCACCAAATAAATAATTAACTCCTTCAAGAGACTGAAATTTAGAAGCTCGAGAAAGTTGATGGGATCAAATTATCTGAAAGTGAAGAAAAAATAGAAAAGATAAATATAAATTATGCTCCATGATCCATTACTCTTCGTGCTTTTTTTTTTAATCAGCTTCTGTTCCCAACTATCTGATTGGTTATGTACAATGTTGGTTACTAAATTATTACCTTTCATCAACAGAAAGAAAGGGAAAAACTCATAGCATCAGTTCAATTCAAGACCATGAATCCTCCTCATAGAAGACAGAAGCATTACTATCACACCTCACAACACAGAGCAAACCACTGCATAGTTTTAGAATGCCTGATAATCAAGGCCTCTGTTCTAAATAAGATCAAAACACATCCAAAGTTTCAGAATTAATGAGAAAAAGTTATCATAGATATCATACAAGCAATAATTGATGAAATGCCAAAGGGAAAAAGAAGAAGAATCTCACCCGCAGTTTAAACCAACCAAGCATTCCACGGCGCCTGTTCCTTTTGTCATCTCTGACAGGGTCATCTAGATTGATGGCATCAGATATCCCTTCAGAAAACTCTGAATCAAGACTACCAATATCATCATCGATCATGTATTCACGTTTCCTATCAGGCAAGTATGCCAGCTGCATAAACAACTTAAGTTTAGCAACACATTTTAGGATTTAATGCAGAAAACGAGCAGTTCGTTGAATTAGCATATACAGCCATCATGATGGATTTAGTGTGGCATTCAACACATCACATGAAACTACACCCAATCAGATCACTGCAAAGCTGCTGGTAGACAAAGATAAAAGTAGAAGTTAAAATCAAGCACCTCATCTTCTCCAAAAGAGTGCCTTCGCCTGTGGCCAGCCTTCTCAGGAGTATTTGAATATAATGAATTCTTTGAAGATACCAAAATCAGTTTTGTCAACCGTTGTATTCTTCCCATTAAGGCTGCTTTTTCTTGCTCCTCCTCTTCCAGTCTTGACTGCAATTTGACTTGACCAGCTTCCAGCTTTAACATCCAAAAAAACAAGAAGATTGGGTAGGAGAAAAATCAAGTGCAACATTAGATAACAAAACAAGATCTTGCCACTGATACCAATTCAAGAAATCTGACTTAAGATGCACATCACTAGCTAGGAAGGAAAGTACAAATTAGTTGTTAAGAACAAGAACAGGACTCCAATAAAGCTAAGATCCGACAAGTGATGATTTTAGAGGCATTGAGAGTGTGCATGAGATCCTTTTAGGAGTTTTCATTTATTGAAAGCAACTTGTCTAATGCGATTTCTGAGGCATCAAAAGTGCTTGTGGCTCCATGGAGTTCCATTTATATTATCTGGTTCCTAAAGGAGGTTTTCCAGCATGGTCTGCAAATGAGATGGTGGATGTTTGTCTAAGCAGGGCAAGTCCAATGCAGATTGAGTGCTTTTCTTTTCTTTTTCTTTTTTACTTTGGTTATTTTTTAACTTGTTTTGCTCAATTCCCTTTTAGTGTAGCTTTTTGTTCCTCTTATTTGGGTTTTGCCATTTGGGTATTAGCTATAGTGCTCTTGTACCTAGATACTTTGGGTTATGCTTTGTTGGTTAGTCTTTCTACTCCTTCATTAATATAATTTTTTTCATTTACTGAAAAGAAAAAAGAACAACAGCAAACAGTCTAGCATGCATACAGTCAATTCCGCAAGTCATCTGTTATTTACTAGCAAGAACTGAAAGCACAGACCTGAAGTTTCAAATTGAAAAGATCATCTTGGTTGGATGCAACAAAATATGGTTTCTCCATTATGCCACGCTTTAATTGGTGAAGCTCCAGTTTTAAGCTGGATATTTCCCTCTGATACTTTTTAATGAGAGACTTCTCATCCATAATCTGAAATAGAAAAATAGTAGCGTCAATTCTTTGAGTGGGTAATATCTAAACATGTACTTGTTGATTCAGAGTTGGCATCTCAATAATATATTTTGAGAAACTTTTCATCAAAAAAAAAAAAAAGATAGAAATTTCCAGACCACCTTATTTTGAGAAGCTTTAATCTCCACGTGCTTGCTACGGTGTGCAAACTTCAATGTATTGTGGGTCTCTTCATTATTGCTAGAGGCGGGGGTAACAGTGCAAATGAGCTACAAAACATGTTCATAGAAACTTAGTATTGAAATGGAACAAAATAGCTCAATATGTCATTCAGTTTTTTAAAAAGAACTACATACATAAGGACAGAAAGGAAATTTAAATTTCACAAAAGAACTCACAGAAACTCGTCCATGACCACTGAGAGAGGACTGCAGCAAGCGAGTAAGTTTTGAATCTCTGTACGGAATATGTGTAGCCTTGCCATCTGTTAGTTTGGCAATCACCTGCAAAGAGTCACAGCTCGTAAAGAAACACTCAATCAGGCAAAAAATAAATCACAGCAGACTGAACTAAATCATTATTATGAAAATAAATTACTGAAAAGGGGTGATGATATAATAGGGTAATGGGGAAGAAAGCACCAGACATTCAGAGATAACTGAAACACAAAATGGACAAACCAACTTATGTTTATCATAAGTAGATTACTGTTTTAAGGAATATTCTCCTGAGTCCTGAGGAAATTCCAACATACAGATATTCACAGTGTCATGGCCAGTGCATGAAATTTGGGGGTCCCTGTTGTCTGATGGGGGTTCCAACTTCCAACCTCTTCTCCTACCAAAACAGGAAAAAAAATTTCCAACCTCTTTAATGTCCGGACACAGACGTCCTGGAGGAGAAATTTTTGCACTGCTTTTATATATATATATATATATATATAAAGGAAACAGGGGTGGTTCAGTCACTCCATCATTAGTTGAGTCTTGTCAATGACCAACGATAAACAAGATAATCCATAGTAAAGATGACATTATGTTCCCTTAACCTAATGTTTTTTTTTACCTAACAGATTCGTTGACATAGTGGAGGCATTCAGGATATTGCTTCTTTCAGGCAGCTTCTTTCCTACCAGATCCTTCAGTAAGGCGAAAAATATGACCAACTGTTTATAGGGAACCAATTATTCCATTATGTTTTATGATGCGATTTCCACTTCGCAGCGCACCCCACACACCCCCCCCACCCACACACAAAAGCAAAACTTACTATTACCATCTACTAAGAGGTTGAAATATCACAAGTTGGATGAAGAAATATTTGAACTCTAGACTAAATTTATTCAACTCTAAATTATAATATTCATGCACAACTTGACCCATAAAAAACATCACAAAAAGTAGAAAAAAGTTGTGGTCAAGGACATAAATTAAATGAGAATGGCTCGTGACATTTTACAGGAATAGTCATAAAATCAACTGATTTTGAGGAAAAAGAGCAAACAGTTTCAAAGACCAATGACAAATGCCCATGAATTAGTTATGGAGAAGAAAATACAAGTTTAGCATATTGAAGTAATTCAAAGATAGAAAACCAAACAGCATTAAGATATAAAGGCAAAGGAGATTACAGTCCCAAGAGTGAGTAAGCTTTTATTTATGTATGAACCTTCTTTTCTCCGCAAACCAGTTGTCTCAGTTTTTGAACTTTCAGATCCTGCCAGATCAATCAAATTCTGCAAAAGAAAGTTGACTTTATAAAGGCCACTCATACAATACACGACTCCATTGAAAACAAATATTCCTAATCTACTTGGGATCCCAGCAGAAAGAATAATAAATTAGAATCAAATAGTAAACTTCTATAGAAACATATACCAACTGGGACAACGTCACATCTTCATCCCCTTCATTTTCACCACATGGGCTGCTTTCAATAGTCTGCTAGAAAACATACTTGGTTAATTTCTAATCTATAAATCACATAAATCAAGTCTACTGGAAAAGTTTTAAAAAAAATTTTAAGTACAAACGATGGTTGAATTGTACAAATCAATAAAAGTTTATAACAAAATACAGCAAAAAGTAAGTTAGCACATCACAAATGTTTCAAAATCATATATAACTTCGAAATTTGTTACAAACAATCAAGATGTTACTCCATGGAAGGAACTAAACATGATGAAACAGCATCACCACTGAATACTTATCAACAGTTGTCCATTTTAGTTAGCTTTAGCCTCTTCATGCAGAAATTTGGCACGGTAATAAGAAACTGAAATTTTGGTCTCGTTCAATTGAATAAACCATCTATGGCTTCACTATGTTATTTCAGGTTATCACATTGATAATTGAAGCTATGAGCTTAGAATGCATGTCATAATTTCATATTGTAACTTGACATACAGACATGAGTAAAGGATTATAAATTATTTATATGACATGTAGAAACAATATATTGCATTGTAGAAGTAGTAGAATGATTAAATGTATATAGAATTTATCTTACTTACACTTTTTACTACTTTCTTAATTTCAAATTCAGTATATATTTTTTAAAACTTTTTAAAAAGTTCTCTGAAAAGAAACACCAAAACACTGAACTAGCCAAAATGTTTCAGGCTCGAAACAGGGTTCAAAATGAAATTGACAGTGAAGTACATGCTTTGCCATAGTGTATGCTTTGCTACTTTTCATCAGTAAATTTATTTCACTACCTAAGCCCCCAAAAATGAAAACATTAAAATATGTTTTTTTAAATCCCTTACAACTCATTTTTTTATTGGACGCATTCACTGGAAAGATTTTAAGCACTTCTTATAAAATTCTTGGAGGACATCAGCATGGGATCGAAGAAGAAGTAACAATAACAAAATATTTAGCAATGACTTATAAAGCAAGCTGAACATCTTTATAAAGACCAAGAAACCGACCAATAAGTCTAACATGAACATAAGACAACATAGCAGCACAGGCAAACAGATGGAAACTTTGTTTATCAATATGATAAGCAACTTTAGTTGACAAGATTCCAAAGCACAGTTGGAAGGTGGTCATTCCAGAAACCACAGCATTGGGGATTCAAGGCAGCATACCTTTGTGTGTGTGGACATGTGCATATGAGAGAGAGAGAGAGAGGTGATCCTAAATTTCCTCGAAACAGTGAACATAATTATGACAGATATCAAGCCAGCACAACAAAAAGAATTGTATGTGCATTTAGTAACCATAACTGGAAGTTATTAGAAAATTTTGAGGCAGAAAATTACCAAGGTGAAAATAGTGTGGCTCCGACTACTGAGTAAATTAAAATTATTAGAACCCACATGCCTGTGCTCTGCAACCACATCACATCACAAGCACGTTGTTAAAAACAATCAAGCATGCAACTAGAAAAGAAATAATAAGGTGACAAAATGGAACATCAAGAAGATCATGAACAACAATAAACACAACTGCTACTGGATTTAAAACTAAGTATCAGGGTCCAACTAGTCAAGAGTTGCAAACCATTGCAACCAAAATGCCTAGGTGTTAGAGTTGCATCAAACAATATACTTAACATCCCCACTCAGGCGGGACACCACCCGGACTCGAAGCACACGCCTGTCATAGAGCAGCATGGGGCCTTCTGCCCTATACACCTACACCCACAACAGAATACTAAGGATGCGGCAGCGTGGATCCAAACCCAGGGCATGTACTGGCTTTGATACCATGTCAAGAGTTGCTAACCATTGCAACCAAAATACCTAGGCATTAGAGTTGCGGCAAACAATATACTTAACACAACTCATCATCACGGATTCAGATACAACTTCGACATGTCACATGAGACAGTGACAAGATCATTTGACACAGTAGAGACCAAGTCTGATATGGTTCAACCAAGTCTTCGTATGTACTAGTACAAGAGAAGAGTTGAAGGAAAATAACAATCTCAAACCAGCTGCAGTTTTTTCATTAGTGATACAATAAAAACTGAAGTACACTAAAAGACAGAAATGAATACAAAGTTCTTGACTTGCTATTACTAGAGGGCTAAATCCAGCATTTAGAAAAAAGATTAAATTCCTCTTTAGGTAAGGGGTTTCACTTTTCAGCTTCACCATACTGTTGGCCATATCAAGCATTTGAATTTTGCAAACACTCCTGTAACGATGATTTAGAAACCATCTTCTCAATTTAGGAAGGATTACACTAGCTTGTCTCCACACTTGCCACCCTATACTGAGCCTAATTGTGACCCTCCTTCAAGCCCTGCTTTCCTCAAGTAGCCCCTACGTATCAAGATATAACACTGCAGCATTTAGTGAATTTTTACTTCGAACAAATCAGACCAAATCTACAATCCACTGACCTTGCACTGCAGTATTTCATCATTGTCATCCTAGTTTCCAACCCATTCAACTTAAAAACACTCCTCAAATGTTCGAGCATACCATTCAGTTTCTTTCTTCAGTAATTAGTTACCATCTAATCATTTGCAAACAACATATGACAAGGAACTTCATCCTAGATTCTTCTCATCAAATCATCCATAAGCAATGCAACTTCATCCTAGATTCTTATCATCGAATCATCCATAAGCAATGCAAATAAACAAAGGCCAAAAGGCGAGCCATGATGCAGCTTAGCTCCAATCATCTCTTGACCAGCAAAATTCTTACAGTTGTTATTGACCCTTCATAGTTGTCTTGTATAATCTCAATATAATTATCTGAAATACTTCTCTTCAATGCTTGCCAAATTAGCTACCATGAGTGATGCCTTAACGCAGATCTTTTTTGAATTGATAAAACGTATAAATGTAAACATGACTTCTTCTCTTTTAAACTTTCATTTGAGCTGTCTAAGAAAATGATTTGCGTTAAAGATCTACTTAACATAAACCAAAGTACAAGTCCTAACTCATGAATATTAGATTATTGAGTAAATTACTATACTAATCCCCCAAAGATTGATGTAATGTTTATTCCTTGAGATTTGCTGTAATGTTTAAACTTTCATTTAAGTTGTCCAAGAAAATGATTTGTGTCAAAGATCTACTCAACATAAACCAAAGTAGTAGTCATAACTCATAAATATTAGATTATTGAGTAATTTACTATACTACGCTCCCCAAAAGATTGATGTAATGTTTATTCCATGAGGTTTGCTGCCTGCCAGCGTGTTACATTTTTTTATTGGAATAAAATATGATATTTCACAAAAAAAGAAAGTAGTCCGTACTCATGATCTAGCTCAGTAATCTCATGTGCAATGTATTTAACATTATGCAATGACTTCATAAAAGAATTAATAAGTGGTTCTATGAAGAGATTAAACATTGCATGCTCTAACAATATAAGGTACTTGTTTCAACTTTCAAGTACCTTCTCCAGATGCAATCAAAGAAAGAGCATGAGCAGGGGATAAAACAACCTCTTCTTTGATTCCCTCCACATAAGTTCCCTACATGACAAAAGTATCAAGTATTCACAAGTGAAAAGGGAGAAAAAAGAACTCAAAATTCTGCAAAATGTTCAAATCATTCTAGTTAAGGAATAACATATAGGGAAAGCATTCAACCCACAGATCTGCTCAATTTAAAACATTACTCAGAACCTGATTCCTTGCACACACCAGGAACCTAGTTGCAAACTTACAAGTTCCAACAGTAGTGCATGGCACACTCAATGCGTCTATATTTATGAGGATTAAGGAATGACGCCTGTTCGTTGGCAAGTAGGTAACATCGAATCTTTCTAAGATTCTAACAGTGAAGACGTATTTTTGTAAATGGTTTGCATGACACCTCTGGGCGTAGTCGATAATTCCTATGCATGAAATAAATATACACATGCACAAACACAAGTACATGTTCAAATGCCACCATGCACAAGCAAGTATTTTGGACCACTTTGAAATGAGAATTATCAATTTTTTTAGCAAGATTTATTGTCAAACTAATCTTGTCAACAACATTACCTGGGAATCTTCCCTTATTCGCAAGTTCTGCCCGGCTGGATCAAGCAAATCATTAATAACCTGGGAAAATAGATGTAATAGCAAATATTAGCAAAATATACAGGAATAATTCACATTCATTTTTACCAAAATTTCTGACAAAACCAACTTAGTCTATTCCAATCTTATTTTGCTTCTCCACAAGGCTTTTAAGCCAATGTCTCACTAGGAAAGAGAACTAGAGTCCAGAGAAGTTCATGATGCCTTCAGTAGATCACATTTCGCAAGCCTACTAGCACGATGTCGAACTATGGAGTTGTGACGGTCGCATTTACTTTGTAATTATATATATTCTAGGTATTATTGTAGCCATTTTTATACATGAATACATACGTATAAAGCCACGCACGGACATATATATGTGTGTCTATGTGTGTACATACATACATACATAGAGAGAGAGAGAGAGAGAGAGAGAGCCTTCTTCAGGAACAATTTGGCTCTTGGTTTAGTCTGTAGGGCACACCTACAAGCATAACAATGTAGGGGGTTTGGGAGGCTCCAAACCATAGCCACAGGTGTCAAATTGTGCGTGTGGGTGGGTGGGTGTGGGTTGGGTTTACAAAACCCACATGAGTTGCTCTTGTTCATTTTCTGGAAGATTGATGGCTAGGTGATCACCTTTGAGCAGAGATGTACTCTAACCTCAAGACAGTAGTGGCCCTAGTGGGCATGTTAATTGGTCTCCTACGTTCCAGCACAATCTCCGGGAGGATGAGATTGAATCACCAATTGCACTTTTATGGGATCTTCAGGGTGTTCACATATCAAATTCAGGTCAGGATTAAAGTTTTTTGGGAGCCAAGGAAAATTAGTGAATTTTCTCTTAAATCTTTTTCTCTGAAAAGTTCGAAGTACAGGAGAAAATTCTTATTGATACTCTTATTTTTTGTAGGTGCAAGCTCCTCTAGAAAGTCCTTGAATTCTGTTGGGCGGCAATCTTGGGAAAAATTTTTGTCTATTGACAATATATGTTGGGCACCATTCCTGAACATTCATGCAAATATGAGCATAGAGAGAGAGGCCAACCACTTGACACCCTACCCCAGCCCACTCACAAACCAGCAGCCCGTTTTACAAGATTGCTTTGACATAACACACTGCAAACTCGTCCAGCATTCTACGCAAAAATCCATCCTGCTGTACAGGATGGATTTTATGTAATTTAGAACACTGGATATGAGAGAATGGATCCATCCGCATTCTTTAGTTGGAATAAGGCAGAATAAAAATGATGAAGATATGACCATCCCCTCTGCCAAGTTTCCATTTGAGATATGCAAGCAACTTACAAAATACCATAAAAATGTAAGTCCAGGGAGCTGTAATCATTTCTTAAACATTCATAAACAGGCTATACATAGAAAATGAGATTATGCTGACCTCATTATATATTTCCAGATAAGAAACACGAAGAAGAAACTCTCTGCCAGGTGTCTGAGTGAAACAGTGAAGAACTCAGTAACAAAGACAGTGCATGGATTGTCAAAGAACATACAAAGATTGCAGTAACAAAGGAAAATAAGTGCATCAAAAAATAAAATAAAATAAAATAAATATTGAGGTACCTCTTGTATGATGCCAAATACATCTTTAACTGCCAATGGAATAATTCCAGGTGATTTTTGCTCACCCTATGATACAATTAAATGATATCAAAACTGCTGCATGAATAACTTCAGCTTCAAGAATATTAAAAGTGGGCAAACATTAAAAAAATCCACAGCAAGATATTCCTCCAACATAAATTGCTCAGCAACAAAGATTTGCTTGAATCAAAGGAAACCATATGAAAAAAACAATTCATTCTTGCCCCATGACAGAGATAAAATCAAATAGGCATAACATTTTGCTAAAGGTTATAACACAATTAACCAAAGGAGCAATCCCTACATATTCACAATTCAATTTCTTTCTAATTTCCTACATATTTATAACTAGATTTCGTTCCAATTTTCTTGCATGTTCTATCAGAAACACTCAACACATCTTCAAATTAGCAAGCTCTAGAGTTCAAAATAGTAAGCAGGGATTGAAAAAGCAAATGTGTGGCTGGACATCCACAAAATCCATTTTTGTTATTTCACTAATTTATTCTTGTTATTTCACTGAGCTAAAATGATAACTATCGATCTGCTGAGCATTTTGGAGTGGCTAACCTTTTAAGATCTGAAACCACGAAAGGCACATTTTCCACCTTATGTCACTAATTTCTTCAATTATTGGCAGAAAAACATGTCCTTAAAGTATCTGGCAGATTCCAACCACACCTATGGAGTCTAATGGTGGCAGCTTGTTCTGGTCAACTAGCTAGAGAAAAATGGGAGCACCTTTCAGAATAAATTGGCTACATTGAATGGTATTGCAATCAAGGTGCAGTCTACAATAATTTTTTGGGCCTTAACCCTTAAAAAGTTTGTCAGCCTTTCTGCAACTTACTTATAGAGGTGTCGCCATGTCGGGATGCGGTGAAGATAGCCTCTTGTAATTGTTATTTGCATATTGTTAGTACTTAAGATGATGGTCCTTTGTATTTTTTATTAACTTAATGAAGTAACCAATTAACATTTTTTTAAAAATGCGAACTTAACTGATTTTCCACTGTTGTGACAAAATTTCACATTCTTATTACAAACATGTCCTCTCACTCGTTTGGCTCTTGGGCAATGCAAGACATTCTAGACAAGGTCATTATGGAGGTGATCTGGAGGGCCCCTTTTCTAGATTAGGGTCAAAAGTTTGTGGTGTTTGTTTCCTTTCGTCACATTGTAGGGAATATGGAATGAAAAGAAAAGGAGAACGTTTTAGAATACCCAAATCCAATTGAAAAAGGTGATGGGGATAATTAATGGGCTCTCATTGAAAAAACATGATGTACTTGACATTGGATACTGGGCTTTCTTGGGAAAAATATTAATCATATTTTAAAGTGAAAGAAATTATGAGATTAAGGGATGTCATATTTTCCAAAGGAGATAGCCTTTCCCAAAAGAAACCCACTGCCACAGCTACTGTGGGTGATTCATTGCCACACCTTGAAGCATTGAGAGGCATTTGCGAAACATCATTTTACAGTTTGATTAGAGATTGCATGCCAAGGAATCTGCATACTGGCCACATAAAGGAGGCTTAAGACTGCGTCTCCAGCCCCATTCATTTTCAAAGGAAACTGAAAGATCAAAGAACACCATCAAGTTTGCTTCAGTGACTCAGAAAAAGAATCAACACCTATAATCCCTCACAGATTTCCTTCTCTAAAATTTAAGGGAGCACAATTATGTTTAGGATTTTCTTCCTCAAGAAAGAATCATAACAGAGACAACAACTCTTACAGCAGTCTTCATTTCCTTGATGTGATGTCAAAAAATACTCATCTTTACAGATTAAAAGAAACGAAATCTGCCTTTTACAAGTGGGTTTGTCTTGCATGTTTCAGTGCAGTTAAAACCTAAAATTGCAATTTATAAGTAATAATAATAAAAAAAAGGTTTGCACTGCACTCAATAAAAGTGGTTTACATGCCCACCGGCCTTTAGGTTTTAAATGAGCCACACCAAATGCTTTGTTTCATGAAAACTACAGCAACTATTAATGCTATAAGTAGATAAATAACTGATCAAAACAAAAGAAACTTCATTTTGTAAGCATAATCAGCAAAATAATGTAGCAGTTGATGCATCTGTTACCAACCACAATCAAGCAATTGTTTTATCATGTAACAAGTGACTCACATGCATCGTATGAGTCTTTCCACTACTGGTAACACCATAGGCAAATACTGTGCCTGTAAAAGAAATAAACAAGTTCATGAGGCCATAAGCATCAATAATAGTAGCAGTAACAATAATAATAATAGTAGTAGTAGTAGTAGTAAGTTACATATAAATAACAAATTAGAATTAAAACAATCAGTTGGTGATTCATGCAAAAACCAAACCCTTTTTTTTTTTTAATGGTAATATGTGTTGAACCCACAACATTCTATGCACAGGCTCATGCCCTAAACTGAATACAAAAAAAAAAATTCCATTCAATATATATATATATATCTCATATAGTACAGCAATAAAGTAAAAGCTTTTATGAATTATAATAGAGTACTAGCACAACAACCTGTGCTAAGCACGGGCATAACCATGTGTCTAGGGTCTATGCTTCATCTAATTAGTCTTGACATTTTTTAATAAATGCACAAAATTATTTAGTGTAGCAGTGGTTAGGTTAGTTAAAAGGACAAGAGGTCATGAATTCAATTCTCTTGACCTATACATTTTTACCTTTTAAAAATGTTTAATAAAGAAGTCAAAATTGAACCCAAAACCCTTGTCTTTAATATATTATAATTGATGAAATGTGGATATGAAAAACTTTGACAAAAAAAAATTGTGGGCATGAAAACAGCATATAATGGAAATGGAGAGGATAACAAAATGTTATTCAGCTTACTTAGGGTATACTACAAGTCCAGCTGATAAATACAAGTCCAAATGATAAGTACAGAAGCATATTCTAAGAAGACCAATTAGCACAAACTTGCATGTGTATTCTTAGAATGCATATATCCATCACATACAAATGAGGTTTCCTCACAAATCTACATATACAAGTGCATCATTTCCAACATAAAAGATAGCAGGACACTTGTCAAAAGCATCCAAAAGTGTTCAAATTGAAGTGCCGATCAGCCTATCAGGTTTTTAGTGTTCAGGAGTTAGTTTGAAGTTACAAGTATCACAAACTCCAATCCACAAGAGTTTTCCCAATGCAGTAGCTAGTTCAAATTGAAATGCCTATCAGCCTATTAGGGTTTTTAGTGTTCAGAAGTTATTTTGATGTTACAAGTATCACAAACGCCAATCCACAAGAGTTTCCACAATGCAGTGGCTATTGTACATGCGGCAGAACATTGTAAAAACTGCTTGGGATACACTTTGCCATTCAAAAATAAAAAATTAACAAATTTGGGATACATTTTTTTTTTTCATTTGTGCATTTTTTTTTGTCAGGGCGTAACCCAGAAATCAACCTAATCCAGTGATCCTAATTGTCTGAAAGGTGGCTTGCAGACTGCCATATAGTAGCTATCCAAATTCATTCACTACTTCTCGGACGATGGAGTTTAAGATTAACTGATCAGTTTTGAGTATAAGTTTATGCCTGACATCCCTTATCACAGTATGGTTGGTTTGGATTGAGACATATGCAACTACCTGGCAATCCCCAGTCAAACTTTCTCCACGTTCTAATTAAGTTAGTGCATGGTATGTGTCTTCTTCACATACAGAAATCCAGAAAGCATCAAGATTTTACAACATAGAATGGAACAGAAAATTAGTTTTTTTTTTAAGATGAAAACAAGAAATCCAGGACCTTTTCAAAACATATAGCTGAAAATAATCATTGACCATTAAAATCTTATCAAATATTACCGCAAGTAATTTTAATTTCTACAAAAAAAATTTACCATTGATTCCTCCCATGGTACCACGTACAACATGCTGAGCAGCAACATCATAAACATGGCGTGTGGTCGTTGCTGGCCCAAACACTCTGTCTGCGCAACAAGAGAAGTATATTTGATTTGTGTGGAAACAAATATAAAAATTATCCTACAAACCATTGGGCGACAACAAAAGAGAAAAGTATAACATGTTGAATACAGAAGTTTGAATGAAGGACGTCCTCAGTAATAAAAACGTGATGATAACAAAATAACTCTGCCACTATAATGATGACTGGACGAATTGACAAACAATGGGCTGTTGGATAGTCATTTCAAAAAAATAATAATAAGGGCTGCTGGATAGAATAAGATATGACAAGATAAACATGACGCAGAAACTAAACCAGTGGAAGCAGCTAAAACTAAAAATCTTAAGAAACTGAATCAAGCCTCTACGAAACTTTTCAGCACAACAGGTGCTTAGTTGAGCATCTTAGGGATGCTTCTGTGGATAGGACTCCTGCTCTCACCATACCACCTTGGGACAAACCCCTAGGCGGGTAGGTTTAAGTAGTCCCCCCTTGGCCACTAGGCCAAGTCAGGAAGAAAAAAAATTTGATGAAATGAGTAATTGAAAATAAGCACTTGTTCAAACAGTAATCAGCTGTTTAAATTAATTATTACCTAGAATAGGTTAGAAAATAAAATCCTTCTGACTAGAAGACAAGGAGTAATAGGGTCCTGTCCTACAATAAATGATCAGTCCACTGTTACTCTCCCTTATTTGGTACATGCAGGGAACAACACGTGGGAAATTCCAACGATCGTACTGATTAGAAGATATTACCTCTGCAATCAGTGGCCTAAAATGGACTGACGTGAATGGAAGGATATTAAAATCCATCACAATCATAATTTTGAATTTAAAGAGTTTTAGGGGAGTGGGGGCTGCAATTGTTCTCGACAGTGATTCACTCAATGCTATTTCTTGGGTCTTCCAGAAAGACAGCATCCCTTGGAATTTTCACTGCTTCCTCAACGATATTAGATCGTTGTCATCTCTGTTTCAGGTGATGTTCAAAGCATATTAATCGTCCAGCCCATTTCTTGGCTAATTCTCTAGCCTAGGAAGGAGCAGATAGAGATGTTCCTTTTGTTGGCTCTTGATGATGTTTGTTGTTGTTTCTTGTCTTGAGGATGGGTAGTGGCATAAAGCTTCTATATTTGTCCTCTTTTTATGTATAATTATGCATTGTTCTCTTTTTCTCTTCTATATAATTCCATTGCCAGTCATAAAAAAGGGAAAAAAATCTCAAAAATGGCAACAGATATGAAAAATAAATCCAATGTGAGACATAACAGGAATGTGATTTGGTAAGCAAAAGAGCACAGTGGAGCCACGTGGCATATCGATTACCAAATTCATTTTGAAAGAGATTTGGATTATAAATGCTTCATTATCATGCTCCTTCCAGCATGTGTGTGGGAGCACAAATGAGTTGGCAAATACTTTTACAAACATAAGGTCAATAGTGAAGCCATTATCATTGCTTAAAATTTTTTTTCTAGGGTAGCCTTAGAAATTGTGCTTTACTAATCCACAATAATCCTCTTACACCAATTCATTCTCATTGTACATTTTACGTAGATACCTTAATGCAATTTTTATGTTACTCCTCAAAAAACAAAGATCAAAATAAATTTAAATTTCCAAAAGAAAAAAAAACCAGAAGATCAATGGAAGCACTTCAAATTGGAAAAGTTTATATTTTCATGAGGTGATCATCCCACTCAAGTGGGCAGGCCCATCAAAATCCATTGTTTCAATGGACAACATGCATGGGGGAAATTAACAAAACATCTTCAACAACAAAAAACAAATTTCGATAACCAGCATTCGACTTTTTCACCAACCCATTGCTTTATTTAAGCTTATAACCATTTACCAGTAGCCCAACAAAACTAGATGGCCACACCCAATTTCAATGATCTTTTCGGACAAGACCCGTGCGCTGCGGGGCCCATCAGAGCAACAGTCTGGATCATGACTGGTTCATCAAAACCAGATAATTAATTTCACAACTCTCCAATATCAGAACAATAACATCAATTGCTACCAACTTATCAAACACCCACAAAACCAATCAATACAACAAACCAAAACAACTGAAGAAAAAAAAGCAATTTATTTTTACTAACCAAAACCATAGGCGATCGAAGCATTGTACTCATTCCTAACCGTGTAATCGCCATCCGCATACCAAGCAATCTCATCTCCCTTATTGATCTCCCGAGGACTTCATTAATCACATCAATCCAAACAACCCCAAAATCCACAACAAGTCAGATGTTTGAAAAAAGCTGTCTTTTTTATCAATGACCCAGACCGTTGATCTAATTGCAAAGCCACCCAAAACACCCAACAACACAAAATCTCACCCATCCAACAGATCAACGGTCCAGACCACTGGCAAGTGAAAGATGCAGACAGTGTACCTAAGAGGGCGGAATCTGACGGTGACGGTGACGTTCTCCTTGGACCTGGAGAAATCAGGGCGGTCGGATGCGGTGGGCGTGGACGGACTGGATGCATTTGAAGATGGATTGTGATGGCGGGAAGACGAAGGGGTGGTTGGTCTGGCGGCAACGGTTTTTGGCGCGGGGCTTCTTCTGCTGCTGCTGGTGGAGGAGGATCTGGGGGACTTGGGGAAGCCAAAGCTTGACATTGTTGTGAGAAATGAGCGGCTGGGATGAGATTTGGGAGCTGATTTGATGTGAATGAGACTTGGTTCTGCTCCTTTTATGGGTGTGGGCTGATAGAGGGAGAAAAGGAGGGGTGGTGTGTAAATGAAGGAGGAGGGGGAGGGAAATGGATTCACATGCTGCTGCCTTCTTTGGATTTGGACTTGTTTCCCTCAAGAGGAGGTTTTTCTCACCATTGGCAAGTGTTTCCAAGTCCAACCTCCCAAGTCATTTGTTGGGGAGGACTTGATGGAAAGGCACTGTTTTTTTTTTTTTCTTTTCTTTTCTTTTATTATTTTTATTTTTTTTTCTTTTTATGATTGAGGTATCATCGTGAGCTCAATTTTCAACTTTTGGCATCTAACCTAAGAGTAATTCGATTTTGATGAGCTTCCAACTTAAGCACAATTTGGTTCTGATGAGCAACAACTATTACTTAAAAGATTACACATATATTACCCGCATAATAGAAATGCACCATTGTTTTAATTATTTTGAAAAGAGTCTTATAAATTTCACATGCCTCTTGAAAGCATTTTCAACCGTTGTTTTTCAGTAATGTGAACTGTTAACTCAAGTTGTGTTTATATTAGGAAAGGGGAAATTCAAATTCAAACTAGGTGAAACATTAGCATATCAGACCTGGACTAAATTGTAAATTTTTAGTGGAGGAGGGTTGGGTCAAGTCAAGTTGACTTGGGTTAGGTCATATCGGGTGCCCACTTCTTCTTTTGCTTTTTCTTTTCCGTTTTTTTTTAGGCTGTTTTGCTTTTCATGCAAGTTCGAATCCAGACTCAAGGTCGACCAAACATGAGCAAGCCCAGATGTCACTTTTGTGAAAGTAGGGTCGTTTAGGTGAAGTTTTGCTGACCCAGGTCCCAAGTCGTACTTTATTTATTTTCATTCTATTTAGATAAGTTCGGTTGCACTCATTTGTATGCGTAAGTGATTCACAGACGTAATTGTTATGTATTATCAGGTTTGTTGCATGTCAATAGGTGTGAAAATGATATCTAAATAAGATCATTTTTACACTTAATTAGGTGTGAAACTCTTTTAGATCTCCCATCTGCAAAAACGCACTAAGTACTTTTAACGTTGATTGCATTTTTGGTTATAGGACTAACCACAGGATCAAATCTCACCGACCAATTTTATTTCATTACATGAGCCTCATTTTCATAACTCAAAATATTAAATTTATTTATTAAACCAATAAACCTCCAAACATTCAAGCCAATTTTCTTAGATCCCGTTTGTTTTGAGTAGATAGTGAGAAAAAAAAATATCATCTATAAAATCTCAATTTATAATTAGTTGCACCTATGTGGGCTCCTAAATCATGATACGAACCGTTTAATGTTTTTATATCAATGATGTTTATCAATACATGTGGTTTATAGCTTAAACCTTATGGATTTTGAAAATAAGTGCAAAAAATGTTCAAAACGTCAAAACACATTTTTAAACCGTTGAATGTGCTATCTACTCATGTAAAAAATGGTATTTCGATAAACATTATAATATATTCCACATGTAACATTTGCATATGTAAAACTGATTTTCTTATCTCATGTGTAGAATATTGAGGACATGTTAAGATATTTATAATCTAAGAATATTCTCTTATGTTTAGGAGGGTCATGGTTTTTTGGTGGTCTCCCCCTCCCCTTCAGTCTTTCATAGAATCATAGCTAGAGAAAAATTTAGTCTAGTAGTCTTTTTTTTTTTTAACTACTTTAATGGAACTTCACAATGCCTTAACTGAGTTGCATTGGCGTCAGTACTCATATGCTCCATTTTAAATGGTATTCTTTATTCACTAATTTATTAGGGCACATTTACTTGGCATCCTTAAAAGTTAAAGTTTGTGGGCTTTTGCTTTTCTGTGGAAATTTTTGTCCTTCTTAACCCTCTTATCGATCGAAAATATTCTTCTAGGAATTTATAGTAAATTGCCCTACTTTTAATGTCTTTCTGCATTTAAAAAAAAATTCTCATACAATTAGTTTTTATGGAGAAAAAAAAGTCTCATTTCTCCATTTCATATGATGGGCCACTAATTAGCATTGATACTATGAATTCACCACCTAAAGAGTAGTCACTGAATATGTGTGTGATATGAAAGTGTCACTACACTCAAACATGAATTGTAGGCAAAGACTGCTTAGAGTTGCCATTGAGTTTTGTCTTTGTATTCATTCTTAATCATGCTCTTTTTACTAAAACTAATTGTTGAGTGGTGGTTGGCACCTTGACATCACACATGTCTTGTGATGAATCACAACCCTTCATGTTGACAGTATTACTTAAGTATGTCAACCTAGGAAAATCAAAAAGCAATCCTGGGGTGCAAGTAACATGTTTCAGAGAAGAAGTTGACCTAGCCGAAGCCTAGCCCGTATAGAGCCAAGTCCACGCCCAAGCCCTAATTTAGGATTTTCGGCCCACTTGTACATTGGGTCATCAACCAAATGAAAAAAAGAGAGAGAGAGAGAGAGAGGAGGAGTGGGATGCAAAATGGCCTCTCAGCCCCAAACACAACCATCAATATGACCATTGGTCCCAATCTCTACAAAATTAATACCCTCCAACAGGAGGTTTTCGGTTATTACAAAACCACCCCAATGCCATCCAAGCTCCAATTCCCCATCCAATGGAGCATCGGCCCATCATTCCTCAACTCAATCCCTACCGTTAATCAGCCGCATCATAACCCAATTTTTCCTCGGGCCCACAAAATTTTAAGCTTTGTGAATTGCAATTGAAGTATCCCTCAGTTATATTCTAAATGAAGCAACCGCTGCTTCATGATCAACATGATCTTTTCGTCACACTTGATATTTCAAGCCTTGCAGTCCTCGTAACCATTATCATCCCGCACCCATTCTGCTAATTGAGGGCCCCATATTATTTCATGGTACATTTTGTTGGCATGAGGATCCATTACAGACATATCTGGTTGTTTACTCCAAGGTATTGCCTTCCGCTCATAAAATATCCAAAAACAAGGTAAACAAGGAAATTTCGGTCTACGCCTCTACTTCTGAGGGTTTCAATTTCATAAATTGCATGAATAATAATTCATGTGCAAGCTCCATAGATGAAAGTAGCGCCCAAGATCCAAAGAAAATCACCCTTGGTATGGCATTAGCATATATCAATAGATAATTGCTTCATGAGGAAGTTGTATGGATGTAACCAGATCGAATGAAGATTGGATCCACTTAGGTCTCAAGGGACATCAGCCATCAAATATTATGGACCGTGCAATTTTTTGATTGCCATTTAAAGGAGGAGGTAAATATTATTAGTTGATTTAGGACATGTTTGTGTGACATTCCAGAAAATAAGTCTCAAAGAAAATCAAGTCCTACCCTCCACTGGAAATGATTGTTTTGTGACAACGCAAGGAAGTTAATTAGTTAATTTGTTCAATTTTCTCCGAGTGCGAAAGCAACAGCGCAAAATGTGAAACTTTCTCATTTCCACTTTTCATGTCTTTTCCACGGAAAAAGTGACACACAAATGCAGTGTAAGGGTCTGTAGTCTTTTTTTATTATGAGATGAAAATTATAACAAACTACTATAAAAAAGAAAAAAAAAAGGTGGGGGATGCTTCTCATAAGAAATCCAACTCGTCATACCTACTTACAAGTTACATGCGTATTTACCAATGAGAGTGGGGTTCAGGGAAAGGTCCCATGATTGATAAGTGCCCCCTTCAATCATCTAAGCTGATTGTTTAATAGCTATAAAGCTTAGTGATCATTTTAACTATAGATTTATTTGAGATTCAAACTAAATGGTGGACAAAAAGTCTGATGAGGGTGAACCTAGGAATGCTACTAGATCATGGGAATGATAATGTGAGAGGGCATGCAGTAATCAATAGGTGGGCCCAAGCGGATCCCACACTGCATATAATGCTTGTAGGAGAACATTTATCTTGACAATCCCATATCCTTGCTCTGGGAAAACCAACTTCCTTCTTACAAGAATTTTGGTGTGTTAGGATTTTTGTGGTATGGAAGGGCAGATTGGCCCAACAGTAAAGAATTACGGTAGCGTCTTGGAGGACGCGGATTCAAATCACAAAAACAGCCTTATCAAAATAAAGGTAAGGCTACGTACATGTTGTCCTCCCCAAACCCCACTATGCGGAAGTCTCGTGCACTGGGCCACCCTTTTTTTAGAATTTTTGTGGCATGATGTGATGGTTGTCCATTAATATTTTTATATGTCATGTTTCTCTACCAAAATTCCAAATTAATCAGCCAAATATTTAGACGGTCTCAAATGACTTTTGAATCTATTAAAGTATAATCGAGGATTTGTTAATTTCACTATTATATGAGACTACAAATTTTAACTATAGAGATTGGCGAATACCTAACTATTAAAGGTCTTTGAAACTATGGAGCATCTAAATGGTAGTTTTTTAGAGGAATTTGCATAAAAAATTACCTTAATGGTCCACCAAACAAAAAAGGCCCAAGTAGTTTTTATGATACAGAAAAGGTCCCCAGGAGCCTTTTCCATTATTTTTTTATAGAGTTTTATGAAGCGACGCCGTCACTCCACAAAGTATAATAAAATCGAATTACATGGAGTAACAATGTCTTCGCTCCACATAACTTAACAAAATTCAGAAACCCTCATTTTCTTTTCTTCTTCCACATTCCTTTTTCTCTTTACCTCGTTTTAGGTTTGATGATGAACTCGTTTCAAGTTTGGTAATGGAGTTGGGATTGACCCAACAAGAACCCATCTTCACCTCCAGTTTCCATCATCTTCTTCTCCATGCACGCTCTATCCATCTCAAATGAGATTAATAGAACCACGATTGATCACCCATGAACCCACTTTATCATCTTCTCTTTTTGTTCCTATGCTTTATACTTCATCCTCTTCTCCATTTATCATCTCTTTCTTTTCTTTAAATTTCCTCTTCTCCCTTGACCAAATGGAGCCACTGATGTTAAACAAGTTTCAAAATAAATTTTGGATGGCCATAACTTTCGATTAGGGAATCATCGCGTGGCCAATAACCATGCATTTTGAAGTTATCGACGAGCTCTACTCCTGGACCATAGCCTAAGGGTAGTTGGAGTCATTGAAGGCCAAATTAGGTATTTTCAAAGGTCTTTTGTGTAAAACTTACTATTTATAGTAAGCTTTTCATTTTATTTTTTTAGTAGGATTTTGAGTTCGTTTTGGGTTAAGTCTTTGTGAAAAGTTTTAGAAAGTTATTTAGAACCGGTCTAAGAGCTTTAATGTAAATTTTTTTTTTTTACTACTTATGGTAAGTTTACTCTTTCTAGTAACTTTGGATTTCATGGCCTCTATAAAAGTGGTGTAATGCTTTTTTTCAATGAATAATACAAATTATAATTTATTTTAGGGTTTCTCTCATCTCTTTATTGTGGATTCAAGGTATTGATATCGGGTTGAAGATAGTGATCTTCTTTCTGTACTTTGTTAGCATGCTTTCTCTATGCCAGTCACCTTTTGTTTTTTGGTTTTTTTTTTCTCTCTCTCTCTCTCTCTTTCTCCTTGCTTAGCCACCCCAGGTTTGGTTCTCTCTTCTCCAACATCTTCTTTTTGTTCTTTCTTTTCCTCTTCTTCCCATTACCAGCTCCTCTCTCCTTTGCTTTCTTTCTCTCCTCATCTTTCGTTCTTCATCTTCTTCATTGTTTTTCTTATTATTTTCTTATATTCTTATCATCTTCCTCCTTGTTTCCATTTTCTCTTCTTCTTCTTATCTCTTGTTCATTTTCTTCGCTGCTTTCCATTATCTTCCTTCTTGTTTTCTTCTTTCTCCTTCTCTTCTTTCTTTGCTACTTCTTCCTTACTTCATCTGTAAGTACTTTTGTGTTGGCAAATTCATGAATTGGACAAAACTTGAGTCCGTTAGTGTTGTGTTTTACATATCTTTGAGCATGGGCAATGGTTTGAGTCGCCGGATACATTGAAATGAAGAAATAGAAGAAAAAACAACAAATTGAAGTGATTTTCTATGGACAATATAGATTAAAAAGGTCATATATCACAAATCAAGCGTTGGATATAAGTATGCGACCTACCATTGGAAAGCTCGTTTTGAGTCGATTCCTTGGAGTCCAATATCGCCTCAATCAGAGTTGAAATGAGAAAGTTATGGCCTCCGAAAGTTTGCAGAAAAATACTGAAATTTTTTCCCGGGCAAAATAGTAATCCGACCGATCGTACAGGTGTAGAAAGTTCGCCGACTTGTAATTTTTCAATCTGATTTGAAGGAAAACTTTTCTGTTTCATGCTAAACTTATGAGGCGCGAAATTGAGGATACAAAAAGGGGTTTTCTCTCAACCCTAAGTGATCAATCTCCCTATTCTAAATTGAGAATATACATTAGAGATACCCTTCTTCTCTAAAGCTTTCATTGGAGATTGTGCTGAAACTTTGTGCTAGAAAATATTGCTTATACTATATTGTAGAAGATTATCTTCTCTCTTGTAGAAGGTAGATTGAGTGGCTTCAAGGCGTGTTGGATCAAGTTTGGAAAAGGCAAACGGCGTGTGGTCGGCAAGAAGAACTTCAGTTTTTTAAATTGTGTCCAACTGGGAAAAAGGTAGTAAGTAAATCTTATAACCTCTCTTGCATAGTGTTTGATCTGAGTTTGGACTGGTGTTAAGTCCCATGGTTTTTCCCGTTTTGGTTTTTCATGTAAAAATCGCGTGTCTTTCTCTTACAGTGATTACTTTTTAACTTAGATTAATTTGTTGTTTATCTATATACTAGAAATCTATGTTAGGACCTTAACGTGTGTCAAAGTTTAAAAACTTTTATCATTGTCTTTTCTTTCCTCCATTTCCTACGAGGCTCTCCCTCTCTATCGGTTTTCTTCCTTCTTTATTACTTCTTCTTCCATTTCTTCTTTCTTGTCTTCGTTTTTCCTTCACCCACCATCTTCAACGTCTGCAAACACCATCCTCAACATCTGCAAACACCATCCTTTGAGCTCCCTACTGCGTAGATCAGTGAACCCAACTCACTTGATCCATTTTCATCTTCTTCTTATTTTATGTCTTTCTCTTTTTCTTTCTTTCTTTCTTCTACCTCCTACTTTATTTTTTGGTTTTGTTTGCACAAAATTTTATAAAAAATAACAAAAAAGGCTCTCAGGGACCTTTTCTGTATCATAAAAACTATTGGAGCCTTTTTGGTTTAGTGGACCGGTAAGGTAGTTTTTTCTTAAATTCCTCATTTTTTAACAACCCTAATAGCAGTTGAGGCCGACCATGAATCATCACCGGAGGAGTCGTCGAGGTCGGTTTGGCATATGCGTGCATGCGGTAGTTGTCAATGTCCGCGTTCCCACATTGTCGCCTGTAAAAGATTTACAAAAACTAACTTACGTTGAAAATTCATTACTTGATTAATGTAAACACAGGATAATGAGAGTTTTGAAAGATTAAAAATGGTCCTTATGAAAGGCGACAAGAGTCTGCCTAAGGTATTTTCTGATTTCATTATTCACGAGCGTTGCCGCATTTGGAATATAGAGGGTAAACATCACGGTCCCACTTTATTTTATTTTATAATAAGAGATCTAGACCTCACTTCGATTAGAATTATGCCCCCTCGTTAGATTAATTATGCGTAAGAAGTGTCGTTAAAATACAAAAACTAAGGAAGCAGGACACGTGTAACGTGTTTTACACATCATCCTTCCAATTTGAGAAAAAGTAAGATTAAAGTGAAATTTTATCAGGCCAATTTGTTCCATGTAATTTAATTTTAGGTTTTCAGAGATTTTCTATTTCTGCAAGTACTGCTTAAAAATTGAAGAATATATTAAAAAATACTATAAAATAATATTTTTCATTAATAAAAATTAAACTAAGGGAACATGAGAAATGAATACTAACACATTTTCCTAATCATTTACACCACATCAAAAAGCCAACATCCCACACCATTGAGGATTTTAAAAAAATAGTTGGGAACACTTATTTACATTCCATAGTTAACAAATATCTTTGAATGAAAAGCCACATTGTTTAATGTGGGAAAATTGTTGAAAAATTCATGTGCTGCTATATTTTAGACACTTACGCCTTATATCCTTCACCATTCACGTGACTAAAAAAGATAGAATGCGTTCTTAGTTTTATAAAGGACGGAAATTAATTTTTGAAATTTGTACGTGACTATTTTTGTTTTTTAAATTAATTAAAAGTTTCTCCCATGGTTAAAGACAATGAGAAGGGAAACAAGCCCCAGAAGCCCCTGTATTATTGGCCACTCAACAGAAACCCTAAGCATAGGACTAGGATGATCCATTCTCTTTACAACTAGGCCGAAACAAGTCATATTGCCTGTCATGTGCATGCTTGGTCTACAATGTATCTGAACTGCATTGTTCTCACCTTGATCAATGTCCAACTTATTTGCATCTGAAGGACCCAACAAGCACTTTAAAGTGAAGATTTGGGCTTTTTTTGTTTTCGAAAAAAAAATTTTACAAAAGGAAAAAATAGAGAAACAAGCTGAAAGCCCGAAACAAACTAATTATCAGTCCAAGAGATCAATATGTTTTAAATCATAGTTAAGTGAGCTTAGGTAATGCATATTTAAGTAGGGCTGGCAAAAGCTGACCTGCATTTGAACTATAACCTGATTAAATCCCATGGACTCCAAGTTTGGTCGGCAGTGGATTAGAAAAGACTCAACCATAGTTAAAAAGGTGGGATAATAGTTGGCCTGCCTTAACCCCTTTGGGTGTCTAAACTTGCAGTTGAAATTTTTTCTTTTTGTTGTTTGGTTGTCATTTTTCTATATCCTTCATTAATTTTCCTTAACACCCTGCCTAAAACACACTAAAATACGAAATTAAAATTGTTTTGATTGACGTGACTGAGAATGTATCTTAATCCCTTAATATACAGGTCAAATGTGAGTTGGACCGAGGTCAGCAAACCCATGTCAACCCAATCCATTTATACCCGACTGGACCCACTTGCAACCCCTAAATTTAAGTATACATTCATCCACCGTGGTCACTTGTGGGCTCACTGGCTCATGATACTGTCCACCACCAGACTAGTCCTAGTCTGGGCTCATACCAGAAAGTGGGGTATTCCAATTAGTCTCCTCCCGGAAGATATTGACAATCCGTAGTCTAGACCCACAAAGGCGGGCATAAAAAGCCACTGATGTCTACATTCTGTCAGGATGGCACATGTAAATTACATGCTAGTAAGCTATCAGGTGGGTCTACTAATTGAGTGGCAACGAATGCAATACACCTTGGAGGTAAAGCAACAAAAAACTCAACATTCTGCCTACATTTTAGGACCCCTAGGGTGTAGGCTCCCCTGGCTTGTTGTCCAGTTCATCTCATTAGTGTGGTCCACTGTCCACTTTTTACATGATTTGGTTTTGGCAAACTTCTCCAAATTAGATCTTGACCAATTGCTTTGTGCTGATGAAACTACAAGTTATTATCATTTATTCATTCTTGTATTGTCCTCTCAATTGGTTTTGATTTTTAAGGCTACAGGCCAAAGGGTTGGATGTCATTCGAGTTGGAAAATGCTCAAGTCTGACCAAATGGTCTGAGCACTGAATCATGGGTCACATAGATGTCCCAATCGAAGCCTGAATAATTCATCTTCCTGAGAAAGCCATGATTTTAGCTGCGACCCATGGATTGCTGGCACTCCAAAAGGGCCTGGAGGTATTGAAATTTGACTGAGCCCACCACATTTATGACTGATACAGGTCTGTGCTGATTGACATGTTAAAAGCTCGTAAACATGGTTAGGCTCCAAAGGGCACCAAATTGAGTTGCCTATAATCTAAGCGAGTAAAAGCCTAGTTTTATGACTCTCTTGAGGCTCGGCTATCTTGTTGGCGCTAACAAAGGCAGAATCGTCACACAATTACAATGCACATGGTGACCTAAATTCATCATATAGCTTTGATCTAATGTAATTATAATCACATCATAATACTAAGTTGAGATAATCTAATCTAAACCACAACATAATACCATCTCATCAATCATAGAATATTCTCTATTAATGTAACCATTGACTTTTTGAGTTAAATCTAGGCCACTTAGGGCCATTCCAACGAGTGATGGCATGCACAAATTTTTCCCAAGCGGCATCCAACCCTTAATATATATGGGTTGACCACAGTCCAAAAAACAAAACAAAACAAAAAAAAAACTTGACCCGCTTTTAAGCAAAATTTATAGTTCAACATTTTGGCCTATGTGGAATGAGTTGAGCTTGTGTTGGACATTTTAAGACCTTCATATATATATCCTTAATATTTGTTGGGAGCCCTTCAATTGAGCACCGGTGTTCATCATAGGGCTGTGAAGGCGTGGTGGGGCTAATTTTTTGGTCTTGAGAGTCATTGGTCCTGAGGTTTTGCATCAATTTGAGTGAACTAAATTGTTGGATGAGTACGCACTCATTTTAGAAGGTGAAAATTTAATGACCCTATATCAAGTGGGGCCCAAGGTGAATTTATAAGTAACTTTGAACTAACATGAACTCTGAACTAATCTGTTATTAAAGAATTTCAAGATATAGAATTTTAATAGTCACTACATTCCCATAATATCACCGTAGATTTTATTGAATGAAGAGATGTGCAATTATAAGTAACTCTGAATTAACTTTATTTTGAAGGTAAAGCTAATCTACTATTATCTCTAACATCCTAACAAATAACAATTAATTCTCACTTGAACATAATCTCTAACACAAGACATTTGGTGAGCAGCATGACTTCTTATTACAAACTACTCACAAAGAACTTATGCATAGACATCAAATTAGGATTAAGATTTTTTTTTTTTTTTTTTTGGCTTCAATGTGCTACCAACATCTGCGTCTAAAGGAGAACAATGCAAAGGTTTTCTTGCACTTAAATGGAGATCACAAGGCTTTTGGAGTGGAGCCCTTTCACTTTCTAGAGGTCCCTTTAATGGAATTCTGCTTGTCATAAAGCTTCTATCATCAAATGAGAGTCTCTTCTCCTTTATTTTGGTACTTTAATGTTAGGGTATAAACAGAAGAGAAACCCCCTGTCAACCTTCTCTCTTTCTTTTGCTCTCATTTATATACTCTACAACTATAGTAAAACCAATTCAATGTCTCACAATGAAGGAGCAAAAAGTTAACAAGAAAAGTTAAAAAAGGAAATAAGAAATACAGGTGATTTGGCTTCACATTTGTGAACATTTACACACATAATTGTTCCCTATAAACTGTATTTTGATTTTATATATTTTTCTCATTTACACTGAAAGTAAGTCAAATTGTGTGTCCAAAATCTGAAGGCAGCTTGAACTCTCTTCACTTTAGAGTCTTCTTATGTGCTTCCTCTATGACGTAGCTCTGCATTTTTTTATGTTTAGTTATGCACTTATGCATTGTGGGTTAATTTATTTTCATGAAGGAATAACAAGTCTATAAGAGAAGCTTAGCAAAAAACAAAAACAAAGAAAAAAAAAAGGCTGTGGGAGGAACAATGTAGTGAGAGTAGCCCACAAGGATGCATGCCAGATTGCCAATTTATGGGAATAAGTGAGATTTGAAAGGTCAATCGTGTGAAATCCATATATTTCACCCAGATTCAAGTGGCATCATTGACCCATGATGCATCTCGAATTGGTATGCGTCTAGAGCGCAAAAATTGGATTTCACTTGGTAGTTCTCTAGATCATCTTCTTTATTTCTCTCTGTTATGAGTATGTCATCACCCTCAACATTTTCATATGCATTCAGTGACCCACAAGTAGATTTCACCAGTTCCCACCATTGTGATAGTTCTCCGGATCATCTTCATCTTATTCTTTATCTTAAATGCATGTCATCACCATGACAACTTTGCCTGATCCCATCTATCAGGGTTGTTTGTCTTGACCTCTGTTATATGACTATAGAAAGGTTGCCATATTATGTCTAAAAGGAGCCTCTCAATAAGCTCCCCTCAGACTATTAACCTCTTTGCGTAGTGTTTATTAAGCACTGATTTTCCCACCTTTGAAGATAGAAAGAAGACTTTCCATAGAACTTGCTGAAATCCTACAACTAACATTCCCTAAAAAGCATTAGCTGATGTGCTACACTTAGATTAGTCTCTTATGCATAGACTAGTTGCTTCTCCATCAAAGAATCATTCAGTTCACCTGTAAACGAGGACTCAGCTCATCTAATCAGGGTCACAGTTTCCGGTTCTTTTTCTCTCAAGTCTAATTGAGGCCATGCTCTCTGAAACTCCACATTCTAACAATCTTTCCCCACTACTTCATTTTAGGTCTCTGTTAGTTTTCTTGTTCTCCCATATTCTTGGACTTGTAACCCCTTCAATTCTTGTATGTGCCAGACTCTTTGTCCTTTCAATGTGTCAAAACTAGTCAAACAATATTCTTTGGGGTTTTTTTTTCATACTGTAGCAACTGTACCTGAGTGATCATTGGCGTTCGGTGTGGATGGAGTGGGGGATGGAAAATGGATATACATGGATAAAGGAGGACCAAAAATCAGACTGATCAGATCTGAAATGGTGTAGATATGAAGGCTCCAAAGTAAAGATGTGAAAGCAATAGAATGTTTTAGAACTGAATGCAATGGTGAAACAATTTAAATTTGTTTCAATTATATCTGGTTCCAATGTGGGTGAGCGGGTGGGATCATAGGAGTGTTCAATTATATCTGGTGCCAATGTGGGGCTAGCGGATGGTAGGGGGAAGTTGGGATCATAGGAGGGCCTCAAACCCGTGTATGTGACTGTGTGTGCATATGAGAGTCTTCAAAAAGGAACCGCTGCACGATGAATTCAAAGTTTCACTCACATACAATTGCTGCCCATGTATTACCACTCACCCAAGTTTGATCTCATACTATTGACATCCACAGTTCGATTAATAAACAGCACACTTAATAACTGAAACAGTAAAACTTTGAGGCCCTGAATTAAGGATTAGGATGACTTGATTCTGATCATTTTTCATCCACCACCAATCCAAATTTAACCTCACAAATTAAGGGTGACTGGGACCTGTAACCTTATGACTGTGACGATGAGCTCACGGGTGTTGGAGGATTGGCTTTAAGTAAAATTGTAAAATGCTGAAGTTATTAATCTAATGCAGTTTCACAAACCTTATCTTGAAACTTTTTCTGAAGGACATCAACATTCCGATACACTTGTAATGAGAGGTTTATTGATTGCACTGGTTGTTAAGTTATAACATTGTGCTGAAGTGGCAATAGATGTAGTGCAGCTTAGGGACCACATAAGCTCCCAGATGTGTTCACATTTCTGCGAGACACCATTGATGGTGGCCAATGGTTACATCCATCACTTTAACTAACAGAGGATAGAACAGGAGCAGTTGAATGCAATTTAGGTTCTCAAAGAAGAACTGGTTCCAGGTTATTGCAATGAGGTACTCCTTGACATTACCTAATTGTTGTTTGACTATCATCTCTGTTCCAATGGATTATGAGAACTTGAGAGTTTTTTCTGATTGTATAAGACTTCAATTATATATGAACTGTTGGTGGTTGTGGGTGTTCACACAAATCAAACTGCTGTTGAATGTACCCATGGTTCAAAATAGAGGCCATTACATAGCATAGAGGCCACATTGTTAGTCATAGCAGTTGAGATCGCTACACTATTTTGGAAGTGGAGGTGCTACAGTCTAAAACCTAGTAAAGCCAAGCAATTTTAATTTATAACACTATTTTTTGAAGGGCGGCTTGGCCCAAAGGTTAGGCTTAACGATAGCGTCCTGGAGGACGCGAATTCAAGTCACAGAAATAGCTTATCCAAAAATGGGGGTAAGGCTACGTACATCTTGCCCTTCCTAAACTCTGCTAGGCGGGAGCCTCATGCACTGGGCTGCCCTTCTTTTTTTAATAGCCTTTCCTGTAGTTGTCTATAGCCTTCTATTATTTCAAATCACTTAAAAAGCACAAGATTTGCTGCTATACAAGATTCAATTTTTTTTCCCACTTAAAATATCCATACTATTATGCAGCTACATATAGCCACAATTGCTATGTACTGTCTGTTACGTAATGTTACGGCCACTAGTCGCCATGCCTACCGCAACTGCTATTTTTATCCTTTAATGTACCCATTACAATTAAATCAGTAATTTAGTTCCCAGAGGGAGTACCAGGATTCGAGCCCTGCTGACCCCCTGCTCTGCCAAAGAAATCAACATTTTCGAAGCTATAACTGACATTTGGTGTCTAGTGGGCTAATAAGATGAAACTTATTCTCATAGATAAGTTCGTTGCACATTATTTTGGCTTGATATGTTATCATTGCCTCTAAGTCAACTGGAAATGATTGAATTCTTTCATTGTTTACATCTTTCACTTAACTCTTTGCTATTCTACTTTCAGTCAGCTATACTATTCCGTGTCATCATCGTTTTGGATGCAAATAGCTTTCTTACTGTAACTTGCAGCTGAGCCGTACTATTACACCTGCGTTTATTTACCATGGATAATCCCCTAGAATTAATTTAGATCATGTTAGATCAGATGGTTTTTATATCCTTCTAAGGCAAAGTATTCAAATTCATCAACCGACCAAGAATCGACCTTTTACTGGATGATCAATACTGTAAGATTGCTGTTGGTTATTATAAAAATTATAAAGTGGGGTGATTCTTTGTTATTGTAAAACAATATAGTTGGTTAGCTGTAAAACTCCTCCTTCATTGGACAATTTGAATGGGGTTGGCTCCACAAGTGTCTGTTTGGTGAGCTGTGTTGGTTGGAGCTGTTAGTGAGGATAGATCTGAGCTCTTTTCATCCTTCTAGGACAAACTTTGTCGAATTTCATCAATCAGCTGAAGATCAGCCTGGTGCTCTTAAAATTAAAGAAATCATCTGATTAATTGTTATTGAAGAAACATATAGTTGATTATCTGTAGAACTTTTTCATTGGACAATTTGCAAGGGGCTGGCTGCCGAAGTACCTGTTTGGTGAGATGTGCCAGTTGGAGCTGTTGTTATATGGATATTAATAAGTATGCAGGTAGAAGAGAGATTTTTTTCTTTTCCTGTTATGATTTAGAACTCCTGGATGGATTCTTCCTACAAATAAAGGTGAGAGTATTCAAGTGCAATTGCCTTCTGAAGTACATTTTGACGTGCCTTGTGTCATTTTGTTGATTTTTGTTTGTTTTAGCATTATTCTATTCTATACAGACGTTGTTGATCTTTTTGAATTGTGCTAATTGGTATCCTTACCTGCTCATATAATTATCTTTCATTAGTTCTAGATGAATCCCAACTGCTACTTTCATTAGGTTGCTTTTATATTGAAGTTGTTGAGGTTTTGGCTTTCTTGAAATGGAACAGTTCTGCTGAGCCCATTTACTCTGTTACTGCATGCTGGCACATGCACCAACACACACATGTGGAAGATCCAAGCATTACACCACTTTAGTTAACTCTACATGTCATGGTTAATTTGTTTGAATTTGACAGATGGAGAGGTTTTAGCTGGTCCCAGTATTTGGAGTTGAGACATTTGGAGGACATAAAGTGGCTGCTCGCAGGTCTCGGACGTGCATTATCATGCATGGCACCTGAGACTTTCACAATTGCACCAAAGCAATGACACTAGTTATGGTTACATGGAATATGCAATTTGAAAGAACAAAACAGGGCTTTTGTCATAGCAGTCAATGTTCTTACCATTATCCTTGAAAACTGATTCATGCACTTTCTTGTTTTGCCACTACTGTTTTCCCTTATGCAGATTGATGGATTGTGGTTACTTGCGGCTGCTGCAGAGCAGATGTGCAGATCATTCCTAAATCTGTTATTGTTTCCTTTTTGATCTTCATTACGGTTTCATTACACAAGTCATTTTCATCCTTTGGGTGATTTATTAGCATTGCTGGTGTGCCCGTTAGGCTGTTCAATTACCATAGCGTTCAAGAACTCATTTTGTTGCTATTTCAGCAATGCTATAGTTTGCATTTGGCGCATCAACATCCTGATAATTGAAAATCTTAGATACTTGTGTCTGCTCCTTGGACAACAAAGCTAACATCATATGAAATTAATTTAGGTAGACAAGGAGGGTGTATTAGGGGTCCATTGATCTTTTGAGTACAGACTAGCACCAACTGCTTTCATAATTGATAAGTTTGCACACCTGCAGTTGAAATGTCCCCATAGTAATTGTGGAAATATGCTTTTGTAAACTGTCCCTAAAATCAAAATTCTCAAAATATCGATATGGACCAACAAAACTGTTAAGCTAGATGTCTTGTTTTTGGGGCATTATGAGTATTTAATGTACTTATTATATACACCATTGAAATTCTTCTTTAAGTGTTTCAAATTGAATTCAACGAGTCTGAGAGAGGTAAGAGGAAAACTCTAGGGAAGCTTTGTAACATTATTTTTCTCACCTATGGATGCATGCACATTGCTGAACCATGTAAATTCTTGTCTGTTCAGTTTTTGTGTTCTGTTTTTTTTTTTTTTTTTTTTTTGCATAAACGTTATTTCTTTTTATCACTGCAAAAACTGTTGGGAAAAGTAGCACAACAGAAATTACCTGCGAATAACGGATCAACTACGATGAACACAAGCAATCACACATATGAACACAGCAATTTTACATGGTTCGACAACCTTCTCTACGTCAACGGAGGAGAGAACTCATCTATTATGATCCGATCTCATTCCCCTCGGATCTAAGGTTACAGTACATCAATATATATAGTTTTTGCTTTCTTGGCTAACAAGAAAACCCAAACAAAATAACTAAAATACCCATAACCCTGAACCTCGGTTCTAGCTAAACTAGGCGACTTATCCAGCTAAACAAGAATACAAGATAAAACCCAACAATCTCCACCTTAGCTTGGATTCCACAAATCCTCAGAGCCACCTTGAAATACTTGGTAATGTCTTCATGCACCTTGCTGAATGATACGTCACTACACCGATTGCGCAGTCTTCTCTCTTTAATGCTTTAACATATTGAACCAGCACTTCACGCACCTTAATGAAAGGTATGCTTTCGCACACACTACGACCTAGCGTGGCACCTGCACCCCTTCGACACACTTTCGCACACGCCCGGATGCACAAACAATCCCTTCGACACGCTTTCACACACGCCCAGATGCATAGATAATCTCAATATTGTCTAGTGTCGATCAAGTCTAAACCGACTTGAGACTTCCCACAGTTGCCTCCTTTGACCTCAACACCACTGTTTTGAACCTTCGAAGTACTCTCCATTTGTTGCCACAGGCAAGCTTCCTTGTAACACAATGAACCTAACTTCTATCCATCAAGACAAAACTGAAGACCTCCCCGTATCCGGATCTCAATAGTACCTTGTGAATCCTTCCTTCTGTCTCCATTCTAGTGTTCTTTCCATCAAACCTGCAATTATCCTATTATAGCATGTTCTGGCAGGTTAGGCAGAGTATATGCTGGTTAGGTATGACCCGATGCCAAATTGGCTTACTTCAACCTGAACTAGACTACCTTTTCTGAAAAAATAATCACCGTTAAAATCTTCCTGGATTTCCACTATATGATATCATCAAAGACCCATTAATCCATCTTCTGATGATCCGTCACATCTAACTCCACTTGAACCATAGATTTCCTCCCCTGTTAGTTAATGTCTCATGTATTACTCCACCTGAAAAAGCATCCCCTATCAACCTGTAGAGATTTATGACCATCTCACCCTCTATGATGACCAATGTTCCCTTTTCCACCTTCATAACTCCACCCGCTACAGTGCACTTGTAGCCTTTGAAGTCTAAAGCACCCAAAGAAATCCAATTTCTTCGTAAACTTAGAACATATATCACATCCGTTAGGGTTTGAACAACATCATCATACACCTGAATCTCTACCACTCTTATATCAAATGCTCATCAATTTACATTCTCCTCCATAAGAACAGATCTATCAACAATGAGAGTTGTTTGCATCAAACCAATCTCTACTCAAACACATGATAGGAAGAATTTGAATCCCAAAACCATGAATCATTAACCGGATCCATACCTGTAGTGACCAAAAGTGATTCCCATCATCCGAATCCTAGTTTTCTTGCCACTACCTCCTTTCGATTTTGATTCTTTTGCTTTTCCTTCCACTTTAGCATGTTGCTCCCTCATGATCCCTTCAACATGGATCTGAGCTTTCTATCAAAGTACCTTGAGCAATCTTCTATTCATAACATCAAGTAACACTTTTCAATCCTTACTATGTCACGGAGTCTATGACTCTTTCCTGCCAATCCCTATAGTCATTTCTCCACTAAACACTTCAATCTGGCCTGTGATGCTTAAATCTATTGCTATCATCGTGAATCACTTAGTTTCTTCAGTCCCCCAAATTTCTGCCCATCAAACTATCAATATCTTTTGTTTGCCTCATAGATCTCGTCAACACAAGCACGTTGGAAGAAACGGATTTGAAATTCGACTACGGATGGCTTCGATATCACAAAAATAATTTTCTGCACTTTGATTGGTCAAACCTTCTTTTTGACCATTGAACTACCCATCTTCTTCCACACATGCATAGATCTACGCACAATGAATCTGTTGGCACAAACGGATCTCCAATTGGACATCGAACGATCAAGACATCGCATAAACAATTTCAGCCACAAACCTAGTCAAACTGCCTTTGACCGTTTTACTTGCTTACGTGTGCTGACGTTAGCACTACTGATGGTAGGCTAGGCTTTGTATCACGGGTCAAGTCTGACCAGACCCAAACTAACCTGGACTGGACTGCTGCTGGGCTGGGCTTCTATGCGTCATTGGTCAGGTCTTACCTAACCTGGCCTTCACCGAACTGCCCTAGGCGGCTGCTCGACGGGTCAGGCTGACCTGCCTCGAGCCTGACCTGGCCTGACAGCCTGGCCCAAACGACTCCTTCCTTGTTATTTCTCTGCAACACAGGGGCGGAACCCCAGGCCTAACCCCTTCTCTGCTTCCTCTGTCCGGCGCGACATCGGAGATTGGCGGCAACCCGATTGGGGCAGCGGGAACTCTAGCATCAACACAAACACAACGGTGGGTGTAGAGCAGTGGGGACAGAGGCCGTGCGGCGACCTTGACGATCCCCGTTCTTCTTCTTCTCAAGCTAAGGCGATGATGGGCCGCAGCATCCTCTCCGATAACAACGAAGAGACAACGGTGGTGATGAATGGCTTCATGTGGCTATTCTTCTCGTGCAGCGGTGGGTGCGTCCAAGGAATCTGACGATCTTCCCCTCTATCCAGCCTAGGCCCACCGTTCTTGGCAGCCATAACCCATGGGAGGTAATTGTGTCCTCCCATCTTACTGCTCTCTATTTCTTTGTTTTTCAACAATTCCAAGCCGAAACCCAACCACTGCTTCTCTCTTCTACAATAGAGACTTTGCCATCCGTTGTCCTCTGCCAACTAGAACTCATCCATCGATCCGGTCATACGCAATGCCCGAGCAATCTCCACCTCACTCTGATACCACTTGTTGGGAAAAAACGGCACAACGGAAATTATCCACGATTGACGAATCAACTACGATGAATACAAGCAATCACACACATTAACACAGTAATTTTACGTAGTTCGGCAACTTTGTCTACGTCCACGGAGGAGAGAACTCATCTATTATAATCCCATCTTAATTCATTCGGATCTAGGGTTACAATACATCAATATATATAGTTTTCGCTTTCTTGGCCAACAGAAAAACCCATACATAATGACTAAAATATCCCTAATCCTGAACCTCGATTCTGACTAAACCAGATGATTGATTTGGCTAAACCGGAATACAAGACAAAAACCAACAAAAACAAAAGCTTAAAGCAAATATAACACTGTCCAGATCCCTTTCCCACATTAAATTGATAGAAAATTTGAAACCTCACTATGGACAACTGAATTTGTTTGGGGTCATACAATAGGAGATACTAATTTACTTCGAATACAAATTGGTGAATGCAGTTTCTTTAAATTAGTACTTCTGCAAATGTCAGCCAAAATAACACTGGGTAATCCAGATCTGAAAGCCTGTCCAGAATTGACTCCCAAGGAGGAGATGGTTGAGTAGTTAAAACTTAAAGACATTGATGTCCACTTCATCATTTATTACATCATTAGGATCACAAAATATCCATGATGGAACCATCGCCTTTCGGGGCTATTGACATGGAAGCGGTGCCAGTTGAAAAATTCACGTGCATTTGTGAAACGTTTGTTGGGTTGTTATTTTACATTTGGACCCAATGAATTGCTGAAAAGTTTGTATTGAAGGCTTTGTCTCCCAGCTGTGCCAACATGACACGTGTATTAGGAATGGCAATTCCTGAATCGATTGAGCAACCACACCTGAACCCGGTTCAGTATTTTTGGGTTTAGCTTGACATTCTCAGCCTGATTAATGAATGGATTGGGTGCAAGTTGGGTTACATATACGTGCTACTTGAGCCACAAAACCTGACCTGAACCCGAATCAACTTATCTTATTGTCCTTGAACCTGGAACCCATCCTAAACCTGAGGTCGATATTGTTGAGTAGTGGATTTCACCTGAGGGGGAGCGTTGAGGAGCGGGCTTCACCCGGGGTAAGATATACCTAAAGAAATTTAATATGGTAATTTCGTAAAAGCATTTTTGCAAATTGGTTTGTATTTTTACCACCTCTACTAACACCTCAAAGTTTTGGTATAAATGGCTAACTAACGAAATATTTCAAACCATGTTAATTTATGATTCAGTTTGGATTCAGGTCATACCCTTGGTTGTCAAACTGACATGTGCTGGCCCATTGCCATCTCTGGACGTAGCCCCAGTCAACTGTCCTGGCAAAAGAAGTCTTGTCCACTAAGCATACTGTGAGATGTAGTCATGTTTTATCTCCCTGCTTAGTAGTGACCGATTATCACCTGCTTATTTTGGGCCAAGACGACCTCTAGGTGCATTTCTCATCCAGCCCGTCTACAAACTTGACCTACTTGGCCTGCCCAAAGTCCAGCCAGCCTTTGTACAATACCCGGCAGGCTGGGGTGGCCTGGTGCCAGTTTTGTATCAGGAACAAATATTGGCATAGGTGTAGTGTCAGGCACAAGCCTGATTCATTGACTGAAATGAGGCACAAACACTAGGCCCAATAACATAATGGAATCGGCTTCACCCAGCCAGCCTGACTTGTTTGCAGCTGTACCAACCACTGCATTCAATCTGCATCTATTTGACAATCTCTTTTTTGACTCGTCCTAACTCAGCTGAGTCTACTTGGGTTTATATGGGACAGTTGTACTAGTTTGAGTCGTGTTTTTATGTTTTTGAACCATGATACAATGTCTCTGGGACTCTGGATGTATTGGGCCAGGGCATTTAGAGGAATAGAGAGGCCCATGGCGCCCAGTTTGGAATCTCTTGTATATAGTAGGTTGGACAGGCCCCAAAAATTAGGCACAGTACTGAGAGAGCCTGACCTAGGATTTTACTTTTCAGTGGACCAAACTGGCCTTTCAGACTCTACATCCGCAATTCATTTTCAGGTAGTCATTTGAATCTGTTCTTATCCATAATTGTCGTATTGAATGGTTGGGCAGATCTCTAGTATGGTCCCCCACAATAGCTCCATTATGCCAAATTCATTTCATTAATGACCCCTGCCTAATTAATTGCCAATTGCAATAAAAGTTACTGACAAAGTGGAAAAGGTTAATAACATAATTCCATCTGGGTATTGTTTTTGAAAGGGGAGGTGTACCTGAATTTGGATATAAATAAATAATAATGTTAGACACACTCCCTATTACACAACACACGGTACAAACCGCCCTATGTAGAGATGAGGGAGAAAAAAAGTACTATATAGGACTATTGTTAGTTGAATTGTAAGATGTGGAGTGTGGCTACATAACTCATAAATAAAAGATATATGTTCCTATATGGAAAGGCAACAAAACACGGCTAGACCCAGCTCGCATATGACCCGCACAACCCGACCCCGCATAATATGTGGGTCCATATGGGTCAAGGTTTTCTAATTCATGTGTAAATGGATCGGATTAGGGTTGACCTACCTAATGACATGACCCATTTTAAATTTTACTTTTTATTTTTATTATTATTAGTTCAAATCCCAAAGAGGCAAAAACCTAAATGATACCCACTATACCCAAATGATACCCACTTTCTATTACAGCCTCCAGTATCCAATTGAAACTTAGAAATTTTTTTATTTTGATAATTTTTAAGGAAAATCTTATTTAATAATAATATTATTATTAGTTATGCTATTCTATTTCAGTAGTCATTATTTAAAAAATATATTATATACCTAAGTTTTACATTTTTTTTTCTTTTTTTGCCCTCACGTATGTTTTTTCTTTTTTATATGCTCTTTCTTTCTTATTGTTGATATGAAGAAAATACAATAGACATTACATAAACAAGAAAATAGCTAAAATTGAATTACATGGATTGTTTCAATTCATGGGATAGAAAATGATGAATGGACCTTGGCCAATTGGACCCCGCCTTTTATGGATGGAAATTTGAGTAACGAGCCTAATTGGTTCAATGTCTGGAAAATAAAAAAGTTAATTGACATTGGACTCACTTTTTCTCAATGAAAAGCTAGGTTCTACACCTCAAATGGTTGTTAAAATTAAATTTGGCTAACATTAAACTTATAAATTGGTTTGAGTAAGGTAAGAAAACATGATTGGATTACGATATCCACTACATGGATACGAGTTACATGGGTCAGCCCCACCCATATTGCAATGGTTATGCTGGTTAAAGCTAGCCAAGGTTAGATTGACTCACAGTGGGTTAGATCGGGTTTGACTATGGTATATTATATTTGTTTAAAAATTATTAAGAATGTGTCTAAGGAGATTTGAATCTATGATTTTTAAAAAAGCATTCTCTCTCATTGCCACTTGAACTATTAATTTCTCATATAATAAAAATGCACTGAGAAATATATGAAGTAAACATTCATGGGGCTGGGTGGACTATTGTACACAAAAGCCTAAAACTGACTCAGATCAATGTATGAAAAACCATACTTGACCCAAACCCAACAAACATCCTACCAAATCCAACCCTAATTGGAGTGGGTTAGGATGGGTCTCTGTTTAAATGCAACCCATTGCTATCTCTAATTTCTAACCCGTTTAATAAATGAATCAAATGCAGATCCTAAAAAGCCATACCCATTATCAGTGAGCAATTTTATTTGAGTGAAAAAAAAGGCAATATAGATGTGTATAAGTTTATTTGTTGATAACCAGCAGAACCAGTGTTTCTCCTTTTGGATTGATAACATAAATTTTACAAGATAAATCATCATCATCTAAATTGAAATCAGTTGCATGAAGTTATTTCTCCATTCTAATTTATCCTGAATTTCCTCCTCGTTGAATATATTTTTGCCCGAGTAGAATTGGTATTTGATCAGATATTGACTGTATTAGCAAATAACTATGGGCTGTATCTAAAATAAAATGGCACCAGTTTATAAAATCGTCATTTTCAATGTTTGATAGATAAGTATGTGTTGGTCCATAAAACTAGGCAGGGGCTTGACAGATCACCACTTGCATGGATGGTATCTTACATGAGGGATCTCAGCCAGTGGTTCATTCAATTCTTCCACATTAACACAGCTTGCAACTTTTGTTTTACTCACCTGTTCCAGAGGCAGCATTTTAAAATCATCAAAAAGATCTCTTTCGAACTGACAGAGCAAGTGAAAATACAGGATAAACATGAATCATGGACGTCTCCTTCACCTTCTTTCTAAATTCTGGCAGCATCCGGACTGGTTTTTGTCCTTGTTTGTTTACTAGACTTTCTAATAAAAATTTTATAATGTGATGCCTTCTATTCTTATATTTTCAAATTATATATTTTTCATACAAATTTTAGAACTCCACCTATTTAAAGGTTTTAAATGAATTTTTTTTTTCTAATTTCTAGATGCTAAAGTATTATGGAAGATTAAGGAATTCTATTGGTTCTAAGAAAAAACGGGTCAAGGCTAGAATTTTAAAAATTCAAATGGTCATTTGAAATTATTTTATTTGGTTGGAAATTTGGAACCCGAATGAAGAAATATGGCATCTGTAAAAGCGCGAAAAGTAAGCTATCAAATTATGTCATGAATTTCCCCGCACACCAAACTCTTATCGAAAATATTAAGTAAAGAAACAGGCCATAAAGTTTTAAAAAATAAATCATGTGCCCATTTTATGTCACATCAAAATATTATTCTACCTTTTTTATATCAAAACACCTGAAAGTAAAGCCTTTACCAGAAATGGCAAGAGATATCAAAATGTCAATTCTCATAGAGCTATAAAATATTTGAATACTCGACATACCATCTTTCCTCGCTCTAAAGTTCTCTCACTTGATGGCACATTTAGCTAAAAAGAATGTTACTCTATTTTTACTTTGAGTAAAATCTTATGTTATATCAATTTTTATTAACTCCTCTAAATCTATTTGTTATCTAGGTAAATAAACGGGCTAAGGCAGGTGCATTGCTACAAAAGCTACTAATTGAATTTGAAGGCAGGTTCGATGAAACCATGACAATGAAACCCTAAATGGCAAATATTTATTTCCTTTCTATTTCATTAGGGAAATAAGAGAGGACCATTGCATTCAACAGGGGAAAAAGAAAAAAAACAGTACACATGGTGGGTCCCATCCACAGGTGGGAGTCAAGATGCACCAACTGGTGGTGGGTCCCATCCATACAAGGCAAACAAGAGGCACCGACTTTGCTGGTATCATGTAATGTCTCCTCTTCCATTAATCGTGACATCACTTTCTTTGAACCGGGTCGGGTAAGTCACAACTCACAAACCCAGCGACCCATCCCATGCAATTTCCCCCGCGCCAGTGACAGTGCAGAGAGCAACAGAATCAACACAAGTCACGCTACTAATGTCACATTTCAACAATACGATTTCCCAAAAATGCTTGCAATTGTGTGGGGCCCACTTGATTGAAGTTCGGGTCAATCTGATTTGGGTCTAAGTTAAAATCACAAAATTGTAGCGTTTGGCCTGTTTGTTTGTTTGCATTTAAATGCATACAATTATCAGATATAAAGATGGGAGAATTTTTTTAAATAATTTTAATTAGATTTTATATGAAAATAGTAGGAAGAAGATGAAAAAAAATCAAATTAGGTTGATTTGGATTGATGGGTTCTCTGAAATGTTTTATGAATGAAATTGTGGAAAACTTTTGGATGTGGTTCAATCAAAAGATTTTGGAGTTGTTGAGGAATTTGATAGATACCTATGTGGCCGACTTGCATGAAAAAGGAGAAGGAACGCGGGAACAAGAAAGCGTGTGCGTTGGATTTTGCAAAAAAGGACACAATTGCACAAACGCCAAAAGATCACATCTAGTAGTGGTTGAACAGCGTTGGCCATTCTGTCTCCAGCTACAAAATTTTAAAGACAACTCCCGTCATTTATTAGTAATTACAAAATAGGAATTTGTTTTTTTGATCTTGTATTTTTTTTCCAGCCCACTTAATATAGTTGTAACTTGGGAAAAAACTAGGATGATAATGATAATGATAATGATAATATTTTGCCTTTCTTGTTAAGAACTCCGAAACTACTATTAAATGGAAAAAAACTTCTAACTTTTTTGATACTTTAAAGGAACATACTTACAAGGAACTCCCTGTGACCACTTTAGTTTAAGGTGTATTATTAATGAAGATTGCAATTGTAGATTATACGGAAAATAAAGGAAAAAAAGGAATTGCAAGTGCTTGAAACTTTTGATGCTGGTGGTAGATCATGTTTTAAGAGTATTTGAAACCATTTCTTTGAATACTATGATTTTGAAAATCAGCCTCATAACTTTATACTTTACTTCATAATTTTTTGAATCCCATTTTCCTGAATATTGGAGTATATTTGAACATATTAGAAACTACTTTGGGGATAAATTTTGGACAATTGATAATTATCCCATATAGAAATTTCGAAAATTTTCTAACTAAAGAAACTCTTAACAAACTTACCTACTCTCTTATTAAAATAAGATTCATTTGCCCTAAGCATTGCTTTACAAGTAATTCCAACTCAAAGTACAATCCTATGAATTTCATAAGAGCATCCATTATATGTTGTTACTATATGTGTGAACCTAGTTACAATTTTATATATTTTGAGTTTATCTTTGTTTGATCCAATTCACTCATAATATATAGTTTTGCATAAAAACATCTTTTATATTTTGCAATTAAGTTGGCTAACACGCAAAATTAAATCACTAGCACTAGTGTGGAGCACCTAGGTTGATCATTATGATCCTATGTTTGGATAGTTTGCACTAGTGGTCCCCCATGTTGTGCACAGGATATACAAACTCCTACTAGACTTCTCTTTTGGTAATTACTGAACTAGTTAGGGAGAAAAGAGAGGGAGTGGTCTGTGAAAAGTGGGAACAAATTTTGTTTATTGTGAGGATGCCATGTAGGAAAGAGAAACAACAATAGTGTATAATGATAGAGGGATGGGGTAATGGGGTAAGGAGGGTTGTGGTTGCTTAAAGGTAAACACTTTCAAATAGCATAAAAGGATTTTATAAAAAAAAAAATCATATAAAAGGACCCTTAAACCTTAAACCTCACCCAAGGTGTGGGTGTATGACAGTAGTCATGTATGACCACTGCTGTATTTTTTTTTAAATCTAATTGGGGAGCATTGAACTCATCGCTTAGGGGCAAGTTTGATGCATCTGTTAGCGGTAAAAAAAAAAAAAGTGAAAAACCCAGGCCCAAATTGACCTTCTTCTTTGATCTCTGGAATCCGCAATACAAACTTGAGAAACCCAAAGCCCCCTTTCTGTTATTTCTCGGTAGCAGCAAATAGGATTTGATATTGGATTACCATATTTTCTGTTTGTATTTTTGCTTATGTCACAAAATATACATATCTTTCGATTGTGTTGGGGGGGGGGGGGGGATTGGGTTTTGTTTTTCCTAATGAATTGGGTTGGATCGAGCGAGATCTGGTTAGTGTGTTGGAATTAAGAGGAATTGGGAGCATTTTGAAAATTCTAGCTTGAATTATTTGTTCTTTTTTGTTATTTGAATTGCAGGATTTTTTCTCCCTTCATGGGTTTGTGGGGTTTTTTTCAGTCGAGTGAGATTTGGTCTATTTTTTTTTCATGCTAATGGTAAAAGGAATTGAATAAAGTCTAGATCTTGGCTTGTATTTTTTTAATCTTTGCAACAATCAGGTGTAACCTAATGCTTTTTTTTTTTACCTCTAACAGAAGCATCAAACTCGCCCCTAATTGGTAAATTCAATGCTCCCCATTTAGATTAAAAAAATTAAAGAAATGGTCATACGTGACCACTGCCGTGCACCTACACATTGGGTATGGTTTATTGTTTGAAGGTCCCCATACATGATTTTTTTTGGTAAAATCCTTTAATAATATATTACATTCCTCTCGTGTACCAGGAAAAAAAAAATCTAAATTAACAAAAGTGGTTCTTTGTAAAAGCTAGAAAAGCTGAGCAGCTATTTGTAATGGGAAACAGAGGGGTTTCTGTGCAAATTTCGCCTGCTGCTCCTGCCATCCTCTCTGCTTCAACCCTACTACTATCGCCATTAATCCTGCCAACAATGCCTTTTTCCAAACCTAACCCTCTCCCTAATCACGTAGAAATTGCAACATAAATGCATTTGCAACCGTGTCAGTTCATTCCTGAATCGCTCTAGCTCTGTGGAGCCTTGGCCTGCAAAATGGCAGTGTCTGAAAGCAAGAATCCAATCTTGCTCTTCTTCTTCTGCTTCTCTCTATTTGTTGCATTTTCATTGGCTGCCAATGTCACTTATGACCATCGGTCTCTCATCATCGATGGCCAGAGGAAGCTGCTCCTCTCGGCTTCCATACACTATCCTCGAAGTGTTCCTGCGGTATGATTGGGATGCCTTTCTCTTCCATTTCAATCTTATTTTGAGGATTTTTGGGTGTTTGGAGGTACCCCAGATTGGGAAATGTTTGAATGCTTTGGCAGAGTGGATGATTAGTAGTCTAATAAGATTTCACTGTGTTTCCGTTGAATTCAATCTTAATATAAGCTTTTTGGATGTGTTCGGAGGCACCCACATTGAGAATGGCAGAGTTGAGGAGTAGTGTTTTAGTGAGGTTTCAATGCTTTTTTCTTTGATTTTGCCAGATTGCCAAAGTTTAAATCTTTTGGCAAAGTGGAATGGTACTTTGGACTCTTTAATCGAGTCCTAGTTTGAGCATTTTGGGCGGGTTTGGAGCCACACGGATTGAGAATAGTTTGAATGTTTGGTTGGGTGTATGATTACTTTTGTAATAAGATTGCAATGTTTTTGGCTATTATTCACTCTGAATTTTAGCAGTTTTGAGTCTGTTTGGAGATACCCAGATTGTGAAAAGCTTGAATGCTGGGCAGAGCAGATGATTACTCATCTCAATTCATTTCTTTTCAATACATTCTTAAATTTAGCTTTTTGGGTGTACTTAGAGGTACCCAGATTGTGTTTGGGGCTGTCCCAAGTAGGAAATCAAAGTGTGTTGGATATTGTTTTTTTCTTGTATTTCCCCTTAGAACTGATGTTGTTTCCATGCTGGTTGATGTCTTTTCGATAGAATATTCAAGTTTCTTGTGGTCTGAGTGCATTGTAGTGCTTCCAAGCGGGACCAGAATCAGCATACAATGTTGCATTTGTCTACAGTGTCCTTCCTGTTCCATATCCAACTGTGACCAAGCCTACACTTGCATTCATGCAAAAAGCATTTATTGGTTCATAAAAGAAATTGTTACATTTAGAAACAGTCCAATTCCAACGAATTTGTCGTGTTTCTCTTTCTGGAATGAAATAGATGTGGCCAGGGCTTGTTTCAACAGCCAAAGAAGGAGGGGTTGATGTCATTGAAACTTACGTCTTCTGGAATGGACATGAACTTTCACCGGGCAATGTGAGTTTGTTTGGCACCTTTGATGCATATAAGTTAAAATTCACTCCTCTTCTTTAACACAGTAAGGTGGAATATTGCAGTATTATTTCGAAGGGCGCTACGATCTGGTTAAATTTGTGAAGATTGTTCAGCAAGCTGGTCTCTATTTAATCCTGCGCATTGGCCCATTCGTTGCAGCTGAGTGGAATTTTGGGTTCGTTTATTCTCACTTTTACTATGTTGTGTGTATATATATATACATATTTTTTTGGAGCACTTGGTATGCATTTTTGATGGGTTGGGTTGACATCTTGATTGTGGTTTATGGAACTACAGTGGCGTACCTGTTTGGCTGCACTATGTGCCAGGCACGGTCTTCAGAACTGACAATGAACCCTTTAAGGTATGAGAATGAACGATTTTGTGTTTGGTATTGAAACATCTGGTAGATTCTCAACATAACCAACCATCAAACTCAAGGGTGTGCTTGGATGTTCACTGGTCATCAGGATACTTTTATCCCCAAATCCCTGTGTTGTAGTTCACCTGTGAGGAAATGCATGCAATTTACAGGGGAATAAAAACTAAGTTCAATACAAATGTGGTTAATAGGTAAGGCCACCCTAAAAGCAGCAATAAATGAATAATTTTCCATTTCAGTGTAAATTTATATTTCATTTGACATTTCTGGACATCCTGATGAGCCTAAAATGTGAAAAAATACTGTTCTGAGTGTTCTCAATGAATTTGCATTTCCTTATGTTTAAAGAATTTGCATTTCCTCATCAGCCTGTGTTTTGTCCAGAGTCACATGCAGAGCTTCACAACACTGATAGTGAACCTGATGAAGCGAGAGAAGCTCTTTGCATCTCAGGGTGGTCCTATTATACTGGCTCAGGTAAGAATATCTTTTGATCTCATGTTGACTTGTGGTTAGTAGAATGCCCTTGTCTAACCATTTAGCAGTTAATGCTTTTGCACCTATCATAAAAAATGACTGATTCTACCAGGTAAGTCCTAAGTTATTTTAAACAGTGTCTTTCTTGATTTTATTACACCAATTTGGTTGTTGAATGTCATGGTAAAGTAGTCTTTTAAGTTTATCATCATAAAGCGAAATGTTCATATGACTGTTAATAGGTATTTCCCTTAAAATGTTCAAATAATGTATAAACTTTTGGAGGGAAACAGTGGCTGACTTTAAACATCTAATGTTAAATTTGACTTCTTTTTCTTTCTGATGACAATGAGTGTTTTGGGTGTTTGTTAGCCTTCTTTGTTACCCTTGTTTCCTGTAAACAAGGCCAGGAATTTTCCCCTAGTTTCTGGTCAAGTACAAAAGGATTGAATCATTTGTATCATACATGAATGATCTGCATAAACTTCCTGTAGATCTAACATTTCTGTGGCTGTGAAATCCGGCGACTTCTCTGTGGTGGAGAATTTTCATGCTGGGTGTAACCGTTTTTCCTGCAAAAATGAGCTCAAATTTCCATGTTTCCTCAGAAAAGGCTTTCATACAGTGGGGTTCCTTTTTTTTTTTTTTTTTGGTTTGTGGGTAGACCAACTATGACATATGGAGCTGAATGTTGGCCAATTAAGAAGGCACATATTCATAAGATGGATGTAGCGGAAATGAGAATGCTTAGGTGGATATGTGGTAAAACTAGGAAAGATAAAATTAGAAATGAGCGCTTTCGAAAACATTTAGGGGTAGCACCAATGGGAGATAAGATTAGAGAAACTCGTTTAAGATGGTTTGGGCATGTTGAGCGTAGGCCAGTAATGGCACCGGTGAGAAAAAGTTTGGATATACAGGTGGAGGGTCCATCAAGAGGTAGGGGGAGGCCGAAGAAAACATGGATGGAAGTCATTAATTCAGATTTGAAGAAGTTGCACTTATCGAAAGATTTAGCTCAAAATAGAACGGAATGGAGAAATAGAATTCATGTAGCCGACCCCAACATGGTTGGGATAAGGCTTTGATGATGATGATGATGATGATGATGATTTGGTTTGTGGGTGGGGGTGGGGGGGTGGGGTGGGGCCCGGGGTGTGTGGGGCTGTGGAATTTTTTTGCATGGGACAGGAAAAAAAATATAAGAAACTGGTTTTCTATGTAAATACACAAATGTGCCCTAAATGTCATCGGTTCTATCTGATTTTTTATATTCTCTTTCTAGTTGCTCTGGAACAATTTATTGTTTCTTTGGAATAAATAGTAGGCTTTTTTTTTTTAATGGTGGCACTGTGCTATTTGGTGGTGACCCTGGTATTCCTTTGATTGCAGATAGAAAATGAATACGGAGACATTGAAAGAGTCTATGGTGACGGGGGAAAGCCATATGCAATGTGGGCTGCAAAAATGGCTGTTTCTCAAGATATTGGTGTACCCTGGATTATGTGCCAACAATATGACGCACCTGATCCTGTGGTGAGGATTTTATTACTAAAGCACAGATGGATGATTTATTCATTTCTTTAATACTATATTCATGAAAAATGTATATGGAAAATGCAAATTTTATGAGTTAAAGATTTTTTGATGGACAAATTCCATGTTCCAGATATATTTTTTTTCTCAGGAAGCTACATAATATTTTGGTATACTGTAAGCTGAAGAATTGCCTCTAATTTCTATTTCTGCTTTAGTAATTTCGTGATTGCAAATAAATTCTAACCTCAGAGGAGGTACCTTTCGACTTGATGGATGTCTGCAAGATGTGCACTTGATGGCTGATACCTTAATTTAACTCTTACCTCCAATAATTGCAGTGGGGAAGATCTTTGACTACATTTCATATTTCCTAAATATGGTGATTGAGATTTCAAGTTTGGATCATAATTTTATTTGACAGTGGAAAGTTGTAAGTGCATTTGTTTATTCTTAGCTCCAACTGACAATAAAATTTGTTGACAGGAACAAGAAATCAGCGAATAAATTTTGCCCTTTGATCATGTGTATACCATTCCCAAAAAAAAAAAAAAAAAAAAAAAAAACCTCTCCATTCACAACAGAAGACTCGGCCAATTTGCTGTTTGTATTGAAGTTTTCCCTGGTTGGCAATGTTGTTTCCATCTGGCCATCCACTTTTCATCTTTCAAACCCAGGTCTCTACTTTTATTTTTTATATAAATTCTGTTAGGAAAATGACATGCCTGCTGTCCTTTTTCCCAAAATTGCAAATCTACCTCTGGTAATTTTTTGTTGATGAACTCACCCTCGTTCAAATCTATATTTAGGTCATAGTTTCCTATCTTGCTGGTCTACTAGAAATGTGGCTGGGTTGGCTCTATCCGGTCAGATATTGGGTAATTGGGTCAAGTTGAACTCAGTCTGGATGAGTCTCTGTTGACTTTTCTCGTTGGCTCATAATTTTACTTGACTCACTTTAGTTTGGTCAAGTCGACCATTTTGACTTAAGAACATTGTCATCCTTGTCAAAACAATAAAAAGAAAGGCAAATTAGCCTTACATCTGTAAAATGATTGAAGTTGGGGTATATTTAAAAAAACAAAGGAACATTGAAAGAAAAGGGTTTTTGTTTGACTTTTAGTCACAAGTGGCTACTCGTCTCCATGTCAACGAGTAACATTTCAATACTTTTTCCCCTCAATACAGAGGAACATTGCAATACTAAATGAAGATTACTTCTATTGTATGAAATTTTTTGTCTTTGTAATTTAGCATTTCTATCCATCATGAAAGCTATTTTAAGTAGACCATGACACATTTTTGTTATTCCATCTTTGTGAAGTAACCAATGGTATGGCAATAGTGCATAATATTGAGGAAACTTTCTAAGCTTTTCAACATTCAACTTGGAAAATGACCCTTGTGTTGTTGCATTTGCAGATCAATACATGTAATTCATTTTATTGCGACCAGTTCACACCCAATTCTGCCAACAAGCCAAAATTCTGGACTGAGAATTGGCCAGGATGGTACTTATCTGTTGTTTTTCTCATTCCCATGCAGTCACAATTTTTGTTATGTTGATTTATATACTCAAATGATATGTCAATGATGGTTTAATGTGATGGCTGCGGACTTGTCAATTTGCAAAACTTCAAGGAAGAAGTTTTAATCTAACCTAGAAATTTGATGTAGGTGGCATGGTTCAAAATAATGGCCACTATGCCACCTTGTTGGCTGTAGCAGTTGAGACCATGATGCTATTTTGAAATGGCGGTGCTAGAAACTTAGTAGAGCCAAGCAATTTTAATTTAATACATCTTTTTTCCTTTTTTTTTTGAAAAGAATAATTGTATTGATAGCTCAAGAGGAACTTAATAGTGTAAAAGGACTATACTGAAACCCAAAAACCCCACTATAGGTTTTTTTTTTTTTTGCCGGGGGGGGGGGGGGGGGTTTATGTTGTGGAGCTAACTAACATAGGGACATTGTTTTTCCTATTTCTTCTCCTCAATAGCCTTTCCTAAAGTTATCTCTAACTTTATGGTTTCAAATCACTAAAATACATAAGATTTTCTGCTACACATGATTTGAATTTTATTTATCACTAATAAATTTCACACCGCTATGCCGCTACATTGTGCCGCAATCACTACGTATCTCCCGCTATGTAGCATCTTTGCTACTACCCGCTACACCTATTGCAACCCTCATTTTGATCCTTGGTAAGTGGCAACTCTTACATGTGCTTGTCGCCTACGCTTTTTGTTATTGTTGCAGAAGCTCTGCTTGCTTTAATGGCAAGAGCTAAACAAGGAAGTTGCTTATGGGATTTGCTATTGAAAATGTTGATTATGAGGTTCCCACCTTCAATTTGCGGATTATACTATTGGTTTTTGTGATGCTTCGGTGGACCAAGTGGATATGCTTAAATTCATTTTTGAAGTGGTCTGAATTCTTATCAGGGCTGAAGATTAATTATGGCAAATGTGAGTTTTTTTGGCATGAAGATGGCAGAAAGTTAGATTGTTTTGCTGGCTTCAGTTTTTGGTTGTAGAGTTGGTAAGCTTCCTTCTGAATATTTGGGCCTGCCTTTGTGCCTGGGATTACAAAGGAGACAATTATGGGACTCTGTCATTGAGCGGATTAAAAAGAGATTAAGTTCTTGGAAAGGAAAGTCTTTGTCTATGGGGGGTCACATAACTTTAATCAAATCAGCTCTTGCAAGTATTCCTATATGCGATTTGTCTTGTTTTAGATGTCCGAAGAGTGTGATGCATCGGATTTAAAAAATTCAATGGAATTTTCTTTGGAATGATTCAATAGAAAAAAGGAGGTATCATTTGGTTTGGTGGGAGATGGTTTGTAAACCTACCGGTCAAGGTGGTTTGGGCATCCGTTCCATCGCGAAGATTAACAAGTTGTTACTTGGGAAGTGGCTTTGGAGGATAGGGGAATTAGGTCAAGGTTTGTGGCATCATGTTTTACCCCAAAAATATAAGGTGGGGAATGATTGTTGGGATATGCCAAGCCGGATATCCAATACATCAGGCTTTTGGAGGTCTATTTTATTTGTTAAGGATGACTATATTTAGTAGATTCGATATAGGGTTCTTGGTGGACATATAATCCATTTCTAGCATGATGAATGGTGTGGCAGAATGTGCTTTATGCTCTTTTTCCTAATCTATATTTGCTGGAGAGGAGACAAAATGCTTTTGTGGCTGATAATTTTCATTTGTTGGGTGGCGTTGTTGTTTGGGACTTATGCTCCTGTAGGAATTTAACAAATAGAGAAATTTTAGGCCTTACTAGTCTGCTTGGCATCTTAGATAAGGTCTATATATCAGTTGGTTGTAGTGATCCTAGAATTTGGAAGCTAGATATTAAAGGTAAATTCTCGGTGAAATCTTTTTTAATATCATGTCTAACTCTTATTCTAAAATGGAATGTTTGGCAAAGTTCTTGGGGTAAAACTAGTCCTCCAAGTGTGTTGGCATTTTTTTGGATAGCACAGTGGCATAAAATCCTCACCATTGACAATCTGAGAAGGAGAAATCATATTATAGTTAATGGGTGTCCTTTGTGTTTAAAAGATGAGGAAACAATTAAATCATTTGACGATTCATTGTTCTTTTGCTAATAGAATTTGGGCTTTCTTTCTCAATATGTTTGAAATGCAATGGATAATGCCATGGTCTGTTGATGATTTCTTTTGCCAATGGGGTTTAGGTTGTAAGTTTGTGCGCGGAAAAATTCTGTTGAAATCTGTTTTATATGTGACTCTTTGGAAACCGTGGATGGAGAGGAATAATAGAATTATCAGAAATAAAAGTAAATCTGTGCAAGAAGTGGTTGGTTTTATTATTTGGTCTATTTCATAATGGGTGAGTAGGCGAAAAGAATTTGATGGGGTCCTGTTGGAAGATCTTAATAGATCTTAGGCAGCAATTGTTAAAGGGGCTCGTTATGCTAAGAAGAAACTTCAAGCTACATGGTTGTCTCCTTCTACGGGAATCCTTAAGCTTAGCTTTGACGGAAGCTTTGTCTAGCCAAATCAAGGAGGCATTGGATGTGTTATTAGGGATTGTGGTGGTAATGTGGTCAAGAGTTTTTTAGGGCCAACGAATTACTTAGATGCTAATGAAGCAGAGGTTTTTGCTCTATTAGTAGGTTGTTGTTGGTTACGAAGCTTGGGAGGATGTAAAGCAATTATTGAAGGTGATTCTTTCCCAGCTATTCGGTGGAGCTCTGGGAAGATTACTCATCCTTGGAGATTGGCAGATTGGGTGGAGGAGGTTCAGGATATTTCTTGACAATTAGGGGCTACTTTCCATCATATTTTACGAGAGGCAAATATAACGGCGGATGATCTAGCAAAGGTTGGAGTTATTCGATCTTCAATTTCCTTTGATGTTTCATTTTCTTTGTTTTTAAATAGGGGTTTTATTTTTGTTTTCCATTTTTCTCTAGTGTTTGTAAAGCTGTTTTTGGCTTTATTTTTGTTTCATTATGTAGGTTTAATAAATTTTATCATTCTCAAAAAAAAAAAAAAAAACTCTTAAATGTACTTGTTCCGCCATGGTAACAACAGTAATGCAATACAATTTTTTGAGCGTTACCAGGCCATAAAGAGAACTCAAATCCCAGATTATACTTTTCCCTTGCCATGTGTTGAGGTTCTCCCAATGTACCATTGACAAATAATGAGAGATCACTATCATTGCTTACATAGGAGTACTTAGTACTGAGAAAGTGCATGGTACTTGCGTTTTTAAAAGCAATAAACTTAAAGGACAAGCATGAAGGCTCTAAAGGAATGGATGTGATGCAAGTTTCTTTAGTGTTACTATGCCAAGAAGAGAACTCAAATCCCAGATTATACTTTTCCCTTGCCATGTGTTGAGGTTCTCCGAATGCACCATTGCCAAATAATGAGAGATTACAATCATTTCCTACATAGGAGTACTTAGTAGTGAGAAAGTGCATGGTACTTGTGTTTTTAAAGGAGTAAACTTAAAAGACAAGCACGCAGGCTGTAAGGCAATGGAATTTTATATACCAAAGTATTGGAACACTTAGAAAAGGGAGAAGTTGAGAATTTTTTTTTATACAATTAATAGGTATCTTTTGTCAGGAATGTACAAAATAATGATAGGGTCAAGTGCTTATCTCTAGTGCAAGTGCAACCACTTAGTGGTCTACAAACTGATTCTCATCATTCTTTGGCTTACACCATTCATCACTTTTTCTCAATAAATGCTTGTGTCGCCATGTGTAGATGCTACTCCACCCAAAAGAGGAAATTACAAATTCAGTGCTTTTGTTTTTATCTCTGATTTTGATAAAGTTACTTCCATTTAACTTCCTTCTACCATATGCCTTAGTTTGCCTAAATCAGCATGTAGAACGAATCTCTCTCTCTCTCTCTCTCTCTCTCTCTCTCTCTACCCCCGAAAAAATGCACATATACACATCTTTGTATATTGCTTACTCTGTCTTCTTGATCTAGCACATGCAAAGAGGAGCAATAGCTGGGCCCGGGCCAAATGGACCAACCCATGCTGGAGGCCCACTAATTTGTTTGGTCCCATGAGCCAATTCCCAGCCCAGCTGTCTCTTCTTTGCAGCTGATGCAGCCCTAGGGTTAGGGCTTGCGTGGGGGTGCCTAAGCACGTGTCCAAGGACACTTCGAACCGTCTAGATGACTTCAACACACACGAGGACGCACCTCTGGGAAAAACCCAATTCTATTAATCAACCAAATCTGAGAATTTCTTCTCTACAATGCCATATATATAGTAAAACAAACTTAATAAGCAAGAAAACCCTAGGCTAAAAATGGAAACTTTCCTAATAACAATAATAATCCTAATCTAATTTGAAGAGGGGCTGCTGGGGCCTAGACTGCATCATCCTCCCCTGGTTAAAAGAAGAGTTCGTCCTCGAACTCGATGCTGTTTCGGATTGCCAGTGTAAATGTGTTGAACATGAAGGACATCCTTTGTAGCAGCTTTCCAGGAATTCTTCTTTGGCGGATGTGGTTTCTCAGGATGAAGAGTAACTTGCTGTTTGCCATGCATGAATGTATAGGTGTTGTCGCGCATACCATGAGTCCCATTCTTGTCATACATCCAGGGACGGCCCAATAAGATATCACCACTATCCATAGGTAGCACATCACACCAGATTGTATCCTTGTAAGTCTTACCAATGGCAAAAGTAACTTTGCAAGTATGTCGAACATCCGCTTGATCACCATTCATTAGCCACTTGACAAAATAAGGACGGTTATGCTTATAAACTTTCAATTGAAGGCGGTCAACAAGAGCTTGGGAGACGAGATTTTCACAACTTCCACTGTCAATAACAACTGTGCAATTTTGTCCCTGAATCATTCCTGCGGAACGGAAAATATTTTTGCGCAACCATTTATGCTCAACAGTTGGTGAAGCGTCCTTGAGGACAATAAGAGCGTCATCTGGGGGCTCTGCATCGGTGAATTCAATGTCCCTAGTGTCAATATCCTTGGGATTGTCAATATCCTTAGGATCAGTGTCGGTACCCTTAATATCATCTTGGATATTGTTATCAGCACCTTCAATCTCAATCAAATGTATTCGCTTTGGACAATCTGCGGCGCGATGCCCGTGCTGGTGACAATGAAAACAAACCATCTTATTTTGACCTTCAGTCCTAACAAAAATCTGTCCATTGGATTTAGCTTCTTGTATAGATGAATTCTTCGGAGAAATCCATTTGGATTTTTGTACTTGATGATTTGCAATTCCCTCAGCCTTGATAGCATGTTGGATGAGTTCATCGACAATATCAAAATGTTGGAAGGCAAGGATATGCTGAATGTCTAGTCTCAATCCATTGAAAAATCTATCAACTACCACATCATCCTCTTCATTCAAGCCACAACGAGCTTGCAGAGTTAAAAATTCCTCAGAATACTCAACAACTGTCTTGAACTGTTGTTTCAAGTTTTGAAAACTGGAACGGAGATCTCTTGCATAGTTGACAGGGAGGAATTTTTGTTTCAAAATATTTTTCATCTCAGTCCATGTATCAACAGGGTCCATGTTCTGATTCCTCCATTTTTTTTGCATTTTAGCCCACCAAGTTGCAGCATAATTACGAAATCTGGTAGCAATCAGTGTGACTTTATGATGCTCAGTCATTGGCTTATGTGCGAAAATATTTTCCACACACACTAACCAATCCATGAATTTAGCAGGCTGCAATTTTCCATTATATTCGGGAATCACAATTTTAATACTTAAATCTCGATCAGGATTATGGACCGGTGGATCTCGTGGATTCTGAATATGGGCACCATCTTCACGGTGGTGATGCACACGTTGATTATTTTTCAAATTTGTCACTCTAATATCCAATTGTTGCAATGTGGTGTGCATGCCATCAACTTTAGTAGATAATTCTCTAATGGCACCAACTAAGTTTTCAAGTGAAGAAGATGAAGATTCAACATCCACTTGCTTCTTAGGAGGCAATTTTTTTTTTAATCGTCGGCGTGTACCTACTCTCCCCCTTGTCTGCCGATTCAGATAAAACCCCATCTGCCTCCTGTTATCTCTATCCCAACGATAACCCCATCCTCTCGAAACCCCATTATCTCAAAACCCTAATCCTTACCCTTTCGGCCTTCACCGGAGCACAACCCAATCCACTGCCGACTCCCCAGCTCGTCTTCCATCTTCAACGATCCACCCTGCCCTCACTTCTGCCCTCAGAACCCATCGCCTCGTTTCCCGATCCGACACTGTCGCTCCCCTGTCCACCACCCAAATCCACAGCCCCGGGACCCAAATCCACAAGACCCACCTTTCTTGATGATGCAGTTTAGGCCCCGCAGCCCCTCTTCAACTTAGATTAGGATTATTATTAGTAGAGTTCTAATTAAATTGTTATTAGGAAAGTTTCCATTTTTAGCCTAGGGTTTTCTTACACATTAAGTTCGCTTTTACTATATATATGGCTTTGTAGAGAAGAAATTATCAGATTTGGTTGATTAATAGAATTGGGTTTTTCCCAGAGGTGTTTCCTCGTGTGAAGTCATCTTGACGGTTCGAAGTGTCCTTGGACACGTGCTTAGGCACCTCTACGCAAGCCCTAACCCTAGGGCTGCATCAGATTGGTATAAGAGCCCCACGATCTTTGATCGTCGGCGTGTACCTACTCTCCCCCTTGTCTGCCGATTCAGACAAAACCCCATCTGCCTCCTGTTATCTCTATCCCAACGATAACCCCATCCTCTCGAAATCCCATCATCTCAAAACCCTAATCCTTACCCTTTCGGCCTTCACCGGAGCACAACCCAATCCACTGCTGACACCCCAACTCGTCTTCCATCTTTAACGATCCACCCTGCCCTCACTTCTGCCCTCAGAACCCATCGCCCCGTTTCCCAATCCGACACCGTCGCTCCCCTGTCCACCACCCAAATCCACAGCCCCGGGACCCAAATCCTCAAGACCCACCTTTTTTAAAATAGGCCCTGATCGCTGTCTCCACCCTGTTCCCAACCCCTAACCTTACCGTACCCAACTCCCTAAATCCCCACACCAACCCGAAACCCTAACCCCACGCCTTTGTTCAAACCCATTCGCCGGAACCCATCCAACCCCATCGACCCCTCTCGGTCCATCCTGCACCAAACCCTCTTCAAATCCTCAACCCCCTCTCTCCTTCACCCCTCGACTACTGTTTCCATCTTCGACAACGGCAGTCCATATTCCCCCACCCCCAGAGCAAAAAAAAAAAAAAAAAGAAGGAAGAAGAGAGAAACAGGGAGAACAGCGCAGATAGAAGACGAGCTAGAAAGAGCGCAGAGAACGTACCAGGCTCTGGGCTTCCATCCTCGTTGGCTTCTCTATCAGCGGCAAGTAGGTGCTGTCGTATCGTGCGCCATCGCTGGTTGCTGTCGCATCATGCGCCAGCCACGGTTGCGCTTCCAGTCGTCGCCACCGCTGTTCGCATCGCCGGCGTAGCCCCTAGCTTCCGAAGCCATCTCCTACTCGCCATCATCTCGCCAGCGCCTTCGTCGTTGCAGACCGTCCAGCCCCAATCTCGGCTTAGAGCAACCACGAGATCCACACAACCACAAAAAGGGGTTTCAACTTCAACCCTCACGTGCCTATCTGTCACATGTCCAAGCTCGTTTGGATTTACTCCAGGTCAGGTCAAGTTGCTCTTGGGCCAGATCCGCTTTAGCCTGATAAGAGCTTAGTTCCTTTCGTTGGTTTGCTGGCATTATCAGTACCGTCCGACTTCGTTTTTGTGATCAAAAGCACCATATCAAGTCTGATTTTTGACCCGTCTTCTCTATTGTGTTTGTTGTTAGTAGATCTACACATCAGGTCAGTAAGATTTAAATTTTACATTAAAAAAAAATGCCTCCTAAGAAGCAAGTTGATGTTGAATCTTCATCTTCTTCACTTGAAGACTTAGTTGGTGCCATTAGAGAATTATGTACTAAAGTTGATGGCATGCACACCACACTGCAACAATTGGATATTAGAGTGACAAATTTGGAAAATAATCAACGTGTGCATCACCACCGTGAAGATGGTGCCCATATTCGGAATCCACGAGATCCACCATTTCATAATCCTGATCGCGACTTAGGGATTAAAATTGTGATTCCTGAATATGATGGAAAATTACAGCCCGCTGAATTTATGGATTGGTTAGTGTGTGTGGAAAATATTTTCTCACATAAGCCAATGACTGAGAATCATAAAGTCACACTGATTGCTACCAAATTTCGTAATTATGTTGCAACTTGGTGGGCTGAAATGCAAAGAAAACGGAGGAATCAGAACATGGACCCTGTTGATACATGGACTGAGATGAAAAATATTTTGAAACAAAAATTCCTCCCTGTCAACTATGCAAGAGATCTCCGTTCCAGTTTTCAAAATTTGAAACAACGGTCCAAGACAGTTGTTGAATATTCTGAGGAATTTTTAACTCTGCAAGCTCGTTGTGGCTTGAATGAAGATGATGATGTGGTAGTTGATAGATTTTTCAATGGATTGAGACTAGACATTCAGCATATCCTTGCCTTCCAACATTTTGATAATGTTGATGAACTCATCCAACATGCTATCAAGGCTGAGGGAATTGCAAATCATCAAGTACAAAAATCCAAATGGGTTTCTCTGAAGAATTCATCTATACAAGAAGCTAAATCCAATGGACAGATTTTTGCTAGGACTGAAGGTCAAAATAAGATGGTTTGTTTTCATTGTCACTAGCACGGGCATCGCGCCGCAGATTGTCCAAAGCGAATACATCTGATTGAGATTGAAGGTGCTGATAACAATATCCAAGATGATATTAAGGGTACTGATACTGATCCTAAAGATATTGACAATTCCAAGGATATTAACACTGCGACAATTGAATTCATCGATGCAGAGCCCCCAGATGAAGCTCTTATTGTCCTCAAGGATGCTTCACCAACTGTTAAGCATAAGTGGTTGTGAAAAAATATTTTCCGTTCCACATGAATAATTCAGGGACAAAACTGCACAGTTGTTATTGACAGTAGAAGTTGTGAAAACCTCATCTCCCAGGCTCTTGTTGATCGCCTTCAATTGAAAGTTTATAAGCATAACCATCCTTATTTTGTCAAGTGGCTAATGAATGGTGATCAAGCGCATGTTCGACATACTTGCAAAGTTACTTTTGCTATTGGTGAGACTTACACAGATACAATCCAGTGTGATGTGCTACCTATGGATAGTGGTGATATCTTATTGGGCCGTCCTTGGATGTATGACAAAAATGGAACTCATGGTATGCGCGACAACACTTATACATTCTTACTGACCTGATGTGTAGATCTACTAACAACAAACACAATAGAGAAGACGGGTCGGAAATCAGACTTGATATGGTGCTTTTGATCACAAAAACGAAGTCGAACAGTACTGATAATGCCAGCAAACCAACTAAAGGAACTAAGCTCTTCTCAGGCTGAAGCGGATCTGGCCCAAGTGCAACTTGACCTGACCTGTAGTAAATCCAAACGAGCTTGGACATGTGACAGATAGGCACGTGAGGGTTGAAGTTGAAACCCCTTTTTGTGGTTGTGTGGATCTCGTGGTTGCTCTAAGCCGAGATTGGGGCTGGACGGTCTGCAACGACGAAGGCGCTGGCGAGATGATGGCGAGCAGGAGATGGCTTCGAAAGCTAGGGGCTACGCCGGCGATGCGAACAGCGGTGGCGACGACTAGAAGCGCAACCGTGGATGGCGCACGATGCGACAGCAACTGGCGATGGCGCACGATACGACAGCACCTCTTGCCGCTGACAGAGAAGCCAACGAAGATGGAAGCCCGGAGCCTGGTACGTTCTCTGCGCTCTTTCTAGCTCGTTTTCTGTTTGTGCTGTTCTCCCTGTTTCTCTCTTCTTCCTTTTTTTTTTTTTTTTGCTCTGGGGGTGGGGGAATATGGACTGCCGCTGTCGAAGATGGAAACAGTAGTCGAGGGGTGAAGGAGAGAGGGGGTTGAGGATTTGAAGAGGGTTTGGTGCAGGATGGACCGAGAGGGGTCGATGGGGGTTGGATGGGTTCCGGTGGGTTCCGGCGAATGGGTTTGAACAAAGGCGTGGGGTTAGGGTTTCGGTTTGGTGTGGGGAGTTAGGGAGTTGGGTACGGTAAGGTTAGGGGTTGGGAACAGGGTGGAGACAGCGATCAGGGCCTATTTTAAGAAAAGTTGGTCTTGTGGATTTGGGTCCCGGGGCTGTGGATTTGGGTGGTGGACAGGGGAGCGACGGTGTCGGATCGGGAAACGGGGCGATGGGTTCTGAGGGCAGAAGTGAGGGCAGGGTGGATCGTTAAAGATGGAAGACGAGTTGGGGTGTCGGCAGTGGATTGGGTTGTGCTCCGGTGAAGGCCGAAAGGGTAAGGATTAGGGTTTTGAGATAATGGGGTTTCGAGAGGATGGGGTTATCGTTGGGATAGAGATAACAGGAGGCAGATGGGGTTTTGTCTGAATCGGCAGACAAGGGGGAGAGTAGGTACACGCCGGCGATCAAAGATCGTAGGGCTCTGATACCAATCTGATGCAGCCCTAGGGTTAGGGCTTGCGTGGGGGTGCCTAAGCACGTGTTTAAGGACACTTCGAACCGTCTAGATGACTTCAACACACACGAGGACGCACCTCTGGAAAAAACCCAATTCTATTAATCAACCAAATCTGAGAATTTCTTCTCTACAATGCCATATTTATAGTAAAACAAACTTAATAAGCAAGAAAACCCTAGGCTAAAAATGGAAACTTTCCTAATAACAATAATAATCCTAATCTAATTTGAAGAGGGACTGCTGGGGCCTAGACTGCATCAGCAGCACAGAGCTTTGATGGTTGATACCTCCTGAGAAGTCTCACAAATGAAGCCATCATCTGGAGTTTCCACTTTGTAAACGGGAACCTCAATATTTTCTGATTAAACTGGCACCCTTATGCATGGGCAGAACTGAGGGGACATCACCCCATCCACACTCCCAGTACACATAAAACCATCCGTTATAATAGGAAATTTATGGTTTTTTTAGGTTCGTACCCCAAAGATTTTTTTTTTTTTTTTGCCATAGTTGCCCCACCAAGGAAAACTTCCTGGCTCCGCCACTGCCTTTACGGCTGTTACCTTTTTAGTCAAAATTGCTTGAATGCTATAGAATCCCTTCCATCCTTTTAATCCTATTTGGTTTGAACTTTGGGATGTTTCAAGGGGAGGTGATATTTGAAATTTTACTGTGTAGAGTGGCTTTTGCTACATTGACATACAAAAGGACAATTCATTTTTCATCACTCCAGTCTCCATCTTATTCTGTAACTTTTTTATTGCAAAATGATTCCAACTTTATTACCAAGAGAAGCTAGGTATCATTCAGTTTTGTTTTAGATGGAAGACGCGGTGGATGCTTAAAATTGTGCTTCCTAAAAACTACTGTTGTCATGTTTTTATGGCCTTGACAACTAAGTCCATTTCAGGTTTAAAACTTTTGGGGCCAGAGATCCTCACCGGCCACCTGAAGACATTGCTTTCTCTGTTGCTCGGTTTTTCCAGAAAGGCGGTAGTCTTCAAAATTATTACATGGTATACTGAATACTGTCTAAGTTGTAATAGAAATTTAAATACTATCTTGTGATGCCTACTTCATTAAGCCTGCAAGCCCATTTTTGGGATCTGTGTGCCAAATAATTTGTTTTCTGGAAGTGTTCTGTTTTTTTGCTCTTTTTTTTTCACTTGTGTTCATGGTTCAATGGTATGTTTTCTGTTCAGTACCATGGCGGAACAAATTTTGATCGTACCGCAGGGGGACCATTCATTACAACAAGCTATGATTATGATGCACCAATCGACGAGTATGGTATGCTATTTCTCTTTGTATTTAAATACGGAACAACATTTGTCTTTTTCTTTTTAAAAAAATAGAAAAAAAGAAGGTTGGGCAATTTATCATCTTCTCATTCTATCCAGTCTGCCATAAATTTATAATACAATGATTTGTTATTATATATTATGAGATGAATTTTCAGGGCTGGCAAGGCTTCCAAAGTGGGGGCACCTTAAGGAGTTGCACAAAGCTATAAAGTTGTGTGAGCATGCACTACTTTATAATGAGCCAACTGTGATGACACTTGGTCCTCTGCAAGAGGTTAAGTTCTCCCCTTTCTTCCAACATTTAAGCCTGTGATCTTCTAGGTGACTTTACCTTATGCTGTGCCAAGAATAGAATTGTTATCAGATGGCAATGTGATTTTTGGCCTTGATTATTTTTTGTCATACCAATACACATGCACACACACACACACACAGAGTCATGCTTGCAAGTTATTGTCTCCCATAAGATGTTCTTGATTGTGTTGGGTCTCAATGCCCTAGGATTCTTTGCTGCAATTGTGAGGATTCATTATAGTATATCATCAATATTCTTACTGTGTGCTACGGGAAAGTAGTAATGATTTAGTCTTTAATCAGCATGCATACAACCATGTCAGTTACATGCTGTTGAATATCTTTTTAACTTGTTAGGTTTGTGCAGTTGTTCAAGTTTTCACTAAATCTTCATAGTTGTGCAGGCACATATTTATACAGATTCTTCTGGAGTGTGTGCTGCATTCATTTCTAACGTGGATGAAGAAAATGACAAGATGTTAACATTTCGAAATGTAACATACCACCTTCCAGCTTGGTCAGTGAGCATTTTGCCAGACTGCAAAAACGTGGCATTTAACACTGCTAAGGTGTCTCTTCACTTAAGTTTTTTTTCCCTGAATAATGTTTTAATTGAACAATATAAAGTATGCAAACTGTAATTCAACAAAAACAAATAATCAAGATTAAGAAAGGTTAAGTTTTAAATTTGGTAGAGTGCGTCTAGGCATTTCTCTTTCTTTTCTTCATTTCTCCTTTTATTCTTTCTTTGGGTTCCAAACTTACTTGAACATTGGTTATTAGAGTTTTTCCAACCCAGCAGTTGCAGACTCTCTCTCTCTCTCTCTCTCTCTCTCTCTCTCTCTCTCTCTCTCTCTCACACACACACACACACACACACACACACTCGGTAGTTGCTTTCCTCATCCACTGACTGTCCATTTTGAGAATTTGGTCTGCGCTACCATTCAATAGTGTGGATTTTTCAGAGGACTATTATATTTGGTGCAGGAAATACAAAATGACTACTAGACTTGTAAAGACAGCAAATCAAGAACACACATGCGACATTTTCACCTCTGTGAGGAAATAGTATACAACTATTGACTTTGTGCCTTTCTAGAAGAACACATGGGATTTTGAATTAGATTCTCACACATGTAAAAATGTCACATGTGTGTTCTTGGTTTGCTTTCTTTACATGCCTTTGTAAGGAAACAGTTCCTTTCTTTTTAACTTCCCTTTTGTCATTAAAAAACCACGTGGTTTTTTTCTAGTTATTGGCCATTTCCTGATATACAAATATTGTGCAAAAAACTGATGTGTTAGCTTTCACATTTGGGTTTTTTGGAGCAGCGTTCTAACTTTTGGATGCTCTTTAAGAATACAGTTTCTCGCTTTTGCTACAGGTTAGATACCACACAAATATTGTAGAAATGGCATCGGAAAAATTAAAGGCCTCAATGGAGTCACCCGAGAAGGGCTTGGGAAATCTGCAATGGAATGTTTTCACTGAGAAGGCTGGCATCTGGGGTGATGCTGACTTTTCTATGAATGGTTTCGTAGATCATTTAAATACAACAAAAGATTCCACTGATTACTTGTGGTATACAACAAGGTTTGCATTGTTCTATGATTTGAATGCATGCCTTAGTTTTGAATGTAGTTCTAACACTGGAATCTTCTTTTCTGATGAAAATGTTTGTAGCTTATCTGTATACCCTAGGCCACTGTTTTGACATTCATTATGCTAATTTAATGACTGAATTCTTCTTTTGAGATTTTGATTTTCTTGAAAGATTGCATGGAAAGGGACCTAATTACACTGTACCGTCTCTTAGCTGTTATGAGTTGGCACTTGTGGCTCATGGTCTGAAAGTTCAAACATAGAAATCTAGATGCTACATCAGTTCAATTATACCTTTCTTTCACCCATCATCAATAAACCCATTTTGGCTCATATATGTCTATAGTCTAATTGGAACTTATCAATGGATTGGTCTTTTAGTTTCTTTAGCTACTACTCAACAAAATCTATATGCTATCTTCACTTGCATGCCCATCTTTTGTGCATTTTGTATGGAGGGTATCAATGCCATCATAGTGAATTTTAAGGGGGAAGATGTTAACTCTAATAAGCTATGCATCTAAATATAAGTCACCATGACATTCTCGCTCGTTGAGCTGATTTCAAAGTATTCTTTGTCATGGCAGTTTGCATGTAGATGAAAGTGAAAAATTCTTGAGCAAGGAGGGAGGCCATCCAATACTCAGAGTTGAATCAAAGGGGCACGCTCTCCATGCTTTTGTGAATAAGGAGCTTAAAGGTTCTCATTTAATTTTCTCAGTCTGTATCAGCAGCTTTGTGTGTTTATAAATTTTCTATTGAGTTTTATTTATTTATTTTTCAAAAGATTATTTTAATTAAAAAGATGAAGACCACCACAACAGCAGAGCAGAAATTAGAAAGTGCAAGCTGCAAAACAGATAATAAATGTGGAGTCACGGTCCATTCTCTGTTTGAGTAATTAATTAGCCATGGCATTTGCTCAATGGGGAATATGATGCAAAGAAATTTTTTTGTTAGCTGCAGTAACATGACTTTCCACTGCCCAATCACCCTAATAAGACCTTAGCCCTATTTGAGTCACTGACCGTGAAAGGACCCAATAGATTTCTTGTAACCAAACACCATCAATGTTGTGGGATGTGGATACAACATCCCACACTGTGGAACCTAGCTCTTCCATTAAATTAAGTTTTCATTCTTCTACTGGAGGAAATTACCTCACATTACTCAGAGTGAACCAAGCTTTTAAAACTAGTACTTGGGTTGTGAGCTGTGGCTCACACCTTGAGTTGACTGTATCAAGTTGGACTGAAGCACACTCAAAACCCATAAAAATTGTTAAATATATAATTTCATAAAAATCTAAAAATGAAAAATCAATCTCTAGAACCATATAATTCAAGTACTCATTGACATGTTTTCTTATGAATAAATTTCAGTAGTATTAAGTGGCCGCATAATCACATATGCCTATCTTTTAAGTAGTACTTCATGGTTTTGTTCACAAATTATCCTTAATGAAAACTAATATTTCAAATATATATATTATTTCTGTTTTCCTTCAGTTACTAGCATGTTCTCTCACACATGCTTCTTGATACCAAAATTACCAGTTCATTGTATCAATCCATCCTTAAATGTCTTGAACAAAGATGAAAGTGCCTCGTTTATTGTTTGCTGATATTTACCGAACTTATCATCTAAATTGGTATGATTGAGTGTTGAGTCCATAAGTCTTTGTTCTTTCACAGCAAGTGCATCTGGAAATGGTTCGGATATCACCTTCAAATTTGAAAGTTCAATTACTCTGAAGGCAGGGATAAATGAAATTGCTCTTTTAAGCATGACTGTTGGTTTGCAAGTAAGTTACTTCATGGCCCCCTTCCCCTCCTGCTTTTAAGACAATACAAGCCATCTGAAATTGCTGCAGTTGTGGAGTGAAGTAGTCTTATTATTTATAACTCTTTGCAATCACCACCAGAATTTTAATAGTCTACTATGACTATTGGGAATTATCACCAGAGTTTTAACAGATGTGATTAACAAGGTTACACTACTCTTTTTTGATTTGTTTTGTTTCCTAGAACAATTCATATCTTTAACTCCACGCATCAAGATACTGTGTTTTAACTTTAAGGGTCCTTTTGTGTGGCAATATTTCCATGGAAATTGAAGACTTTCACAATGAAGTGATAATCCGGTGTGTGGTACATAATTTTCTGTGAAAACTTTCCACAAAAAATCCTCTCTCTTAAGAATTTTCAAGTTCAAGGTGGGGTTGGGCTTTGTGACTTTTTCATGGAAAATGTTCAATCTCTCTCTCCTCTTCCCATTGCTGCACACCAACACCGCGCGCCCACACCACCACCCCCCCCCCCCCCCCCCCCCCCCCCCCACCCCCACAACCCCCAACAACCCAACCAAAAAATAAAAAAAAATAAATTCCACAAGTGTGCAATTGCACCTGCGACATGGATTTTGGATTTTGCAAGCAGTGGACTCCATGGCCATGACTGTTCAAAATGCTCCCTAAGAGCAAAATATGTTAATAGTTTTTTTTTAATGGTTAAAGTTAGCAGCTTAAAGGAATCTCTAATATGTGGGAAAGAAAATGGTCTGTTGAAATCTACATTAGCCACATTCTGACATCTTAGCTATTGTTTTCTTGTTCTTGTAGAATGGAGGACCATTTTATGAATGGGTGGGAGCAGGAATAACTAGTGTCAAAATAGATGGATTCAACAATGGAACCATTGACTTGTCTTCAAATACTTGGATCTACAAGGTAGTCATGAGATTCATTCCTCTTTTAACTGTTCACTTGTAAGTTGCTTGAAGGGGTTTTGACAATGCAGGAACTGAAATTGAGGTTTTGATGATTAATTTTTAGTTGCACAATTTTATATTAACTGATTTGATTTTGATCAGTTTACAGTTCTTTGCTTCTGTCTCTTTGTAACAATTTAGTCCCCAGGACTTAATGACAAGAGCAAGGAATTGATATGTGTGCCTCCTTTGTTCATGCTATGTTTTTTGCATTACATGGCCCTTAGTCATATTTCAACTTTTACTGTTTGTATTTTGCAAATCATTGAATAAAAACTAGCATCAAGTTCAACAAAATATCTGGAGGCAAAAATGAAATGATTGCAAAATCATCAAGTTGGATATTATTTATGAAAAAAAGAGCAACATTTTAGAGAAGATGATGACACTTGAAGCTGAAAAAGGAGAAAAAAAAATATTTGGACATCCAAACTATTATTCGATCTCCATGTGTGACAGTCCCGATTTGACGTAATTGGACTGTCTAGGGCCCAAATAAATCAAATCCAGCAAAATCCAACAAATAGAGATGTTGCAGACAATTAACAGAAAATTCAAAATTAAGATCTTAATCAAAATCCATATATATTACTAAAAGAAATAAGGAAAAAAATAACAGTTTTCAGAGATCTGGTGGTTGTTGATATCCTTCAGGAGATGGCTTGTGTGGGCCATGTGGGCCACTTGATGATGACTTCACGGCCCAGATTTGGAAGACCACTTTTGGGCAACACTATTGACGTTGGAGTTGAGAGGATTGGGTCTATGCCCCACCAATCAAGCCTCCAAAAAATTTCCATGTTCTGCCTTCATTTGGTAGTGAGAATTTCTGAAAATTGCATAAATAGCCTATGTCTTCTCTGATTCTTCAAAACAGCTCTTGGCAATTGGCATAGAGTTTTATTAAATAATTGGGTACCGTTTGCAGCCCAATGGATCCTTTTGCCCACCTTCAAGGGTGTCTAGGTCCCGTAGGCTTGAGCACAAGCATCCAATCATTGGTTTTCTTGATCCTTGTCAATTTATGGAAATTGATCCGCATCTATGAAGCACGGTTATTGGTACAAATACCGATATGGTTACGGTACGGGTACAGCGAAACGGCAAAATCCTTAAAAAAAACAGGATACGGGTATAGCTGTGGTACGTCCATTAAAGAATTATATATTTTTTTAATTTTAATAATGCAATATGCTAATAATTAAAATAGGTTAGAATTCTTAGATGCAACAAGCCAACAACTACTTAATACAACTACAAATTCAACCTAATGAAAAAAAAAGAGCAACAGCAATATTATTTTTTATATTTCATAATTCAGCATTCCTTTCTTTTTCTTCTTCTTCCTCCTTTTCATTTTCTTTTTTTTCCATTGGAAACGAGGGGATTGGGGTTAGGGCTAAAGCCTTTTTCCTTTTAAGTTTGTCGAAAAGGGTTAGTGCTAAAGTTAAAAATTATATTTTTAACCTTTTCAAACTCTTACAAAAGTTTTTACAAAAAAAAAAAAAATTCTTACAAAAGTACCAGGTTCGTACCCATCTTGTATCCACAAACGTACCCATCGCGTACCCACAAAGTCAAAACATATGGGGCACGTTTGACCGTACCCGATACATTTTTTGCTATACCCATACCCGGTACGGGTACATGTATATTTTAGAAGTACCCGTGCTTCATAGATCCGCATCAATGTGCTTCAACTTTTTTCTCATGCAAACATGTACTACTATCAGAATTGTTGATTTGTTATTTCTTTACCTTCCTTTCGCAGATTGGATTGGAGGGTGAGCATCTTAATATCTACAAACCAGATAGTTTGAACAATGTAAAGTGGGTTTCAACACCAAATCCACCAAAGAATCAACCTTTGACTTGGTATAAGGTACATATCCTCATGGCTCATGATGTACTGTGGAAGAGATTGCAAAGTTCAGTATTCTAGACGAGTTCAAAAGATAAAAAATAGATCTGTGTTAACTAACAGAGGAACAAAAACTTTATACATCGAGGGTTAAAATAGTTGTCTAATTGGTCTAGTGCTACATTGTAATGTTCAGACAGCAATGTCATACATGTATCTGATCAAGATAAATTTGATTCATACTTTCAAAGCAAATATTTCTGAGACAAGTTGAAAACATCTCCTTATGTCAAATTTTTATCATGGTATTAAAATTGCAGGTTGTTGTGGATGCTCCATATGGGGATGACCCAGTTGGGCTGGACATGAAACAAATGGGCAAAGGTCAAGTTTGGCTAAATGGAGAACCAGTGAGAAGATATTGGCCTAGGACTAGTTCCATACATGATGAATGCCCTCCCAAATGCAATTACAGAGGCAAATTCATGCCAAACAAATGCAGCACCGGATGTGGAGAGCCAACTCAGAGATGGTAGAAGTAAAACAAAGTCATAGAAGAAGTTTCTAGTTGCTTTCTATCATCTTCATATTTTCTTAATAGCCTGACATTTTGCAAATGTGCTCCTCTTGAGCTCTTGGCATTTGCTATAGCAAAATAATTACAATTTAATAAAACAACAAAAAAAAAAAAAAGTGAAAGACCTTGGGTGTCATATATGTTCAGATCACTGTGCTATAGATAGTAAAACAAAGTCAATCATGGTGATTTAAGCATAAAGAATATCTCAATAAGCCTGAACTGGTAGGAAAACATCTAGATGCAGACTTTTGCAAAGGAGTCACTTAAAATCCCAAATGAATATCATTGCTGCTCATGTGCAGAACTGCAGATTATGCCCTAAAAGATTAGTCAATGTTTGCCATAACTGGACAAACTTGAAAAGTTGAAAGGTTTCTGTTTTCTTTTATTTTATTTGCTTTTAATTCCAAGTCACCTACAAAAATCATTATTGCGTTAAACGAAGGTGTTCATGCTTTTCTATGGAACTTGGTTTGGTTTACTGTTCTTGAGATTGCATGTACATTCACAAATTTTCTTCTCATTTCCTTATTTTGTTACAGGTACCATGTTCCTCGATCTTGGTTTCGGCCATCAGGAAATGTTTTGGTTATCTTTGAAGAGAAAGGTGGAGATCCAACAGAGATTTCATTCTCAAGACGGATTGTAACAGGAGTCTGTGGTTTTATTTCGGAGAATTATCCTTTTGGGGATCTTGATTCTTGGGATAAAAATTCCAATTTCAATGGAGAAGATAAAGTAACTCTTCAACTGAAGTGCCCAGTAAGCAAATTAATTTCTTCCATAAGATTCGCAAGTTTTGGGACTCCGGATGGAACATGCGGATCTTACCTGAAAGGGAACTGTCATGATCCTGCCTCCATTTCTGTTGTTGAAAAGGTAAGTTCTAAATTTCTCATAATCTCCTTGCATGACTGTCAGAGCATTGCTTAAGCTCCTTTCACCTCCTGGCTATTTTATGAGCCAAGAAATATTTTCCTTGATTACCAAATCTTTTCATAATTCTAGTAACCTGGAGGGGGAAAACATTGGGAAAGATTTTTCTTTGCTCAAGGAACCAAATGCAGATTTAAACTACTTGGTAGATTATAATTTTGATATTCAGTGTAACAAACACGCATCCTAGAATTTCACCCAATGAATGTTGCTATTCACCTACGAATGGATTAGCCATGACAATATGCTTATGGTTCTTCATAGGCCCACTGTTGATGAGGATTCATTACTTCTCTCTCTCATGCAAAACCATACATGACATTCATCTGGCATGGCTCCTGAGTGATCGAAGAAAGACTCATCTTTCTTTCCGTTACAATTCTTGCATATATGGTAAAACCAAATCCATTCAATATCTAGGAAGGATTGGAAATCTTAAGTTTTCATGGATTGCTAATCCTCTTGTTTGGGGAGGCTTTATTGAACACCATCTAGTATATCCCTCTTTTACTGTTGTGCTGCTTTTCATAGAACTGTAGTTGTCAGTTGTCACTCAAGAGGAAGGGGATCACTCAAAAGACCAAGAAAAAAAGAAGGAATCATGGAACTCTTCATCATAGTCCAAAATATTGGTTTCACATTCTGCCTTGCATGCTGCTTTCATATTTGAACTATAAACAAAGGGAATAATCACTGCTCTTTTAGCATTTATTTGGCCCCTTATTAGTAACATCTGCTCTTATTGCTGACACAGATTTGCACAAACAAAAGTGAGTGCACTGTAGCATTATCAAAGGAGAACTTCGATATGGATTTATGCCCTGGCTTGTTGAAAACACTGGCAGTTGAAGCGGCTTGTAGCTAAGTTGAGATTTTTCTAAATTCAGATCTGGCAGCAGCTGATATTGATTGCCCAAGGAAATGATTATTCACAAATGACATTTAGATATTTATGCTATTTGGTTTCATTTGATTCTTGTAGCAGGAACCTTTTTTGTCCCCCATTATACAGGAGGCAGGAGGCGAAGCCTCTTGCAGCTAATTGAGGGTGGTGTTGTATTCTGTAGTAAGGTTTGCTGCTGGAAGAGTGGCTTGTGTACCTTTGTTTTTTCCCACTAAAATTTTTGATACAATTTTGTTGTTATTTAGTTCCTTGCATAAGATTAGCATAAAATAAGATTGATTAGTTGCATTTAAGGAAAGTGATAGCTAGCCAAAGAAATATGGAATGATGCATGTGGGAGAATGTTAGACTTATTAAGGAGTGTGGCCCACATGACCACATGCCCAATTTGTGAGGCCCACTTGGATGATAAATTTAAATTATGGGTTTCCGTATTGGATAAAATCCCTAAAAGATATATTCTGTGTTTAAGTCCTAGTCAATTAGGATTCCTATTAGCTGATGCTTCGGATCAAATCTGAAACCAATGCTTTGTGAGGACATTGTGAATAAAATTAGTGAGGAGAGTAGCAAGTCAAGACACGCTGGTGCAATACAATGCGACCATTCAATGCGTACTTTCTGATACTATAATTAGATGAAATATTTTCATAAGATCAACAATTTAGAACACATTGCCATGAAGGCACGTTTATTTCCCAAGGTTTCAAGTTCGTCTCCCGCCCCTTGCATTATTTAGATATTATGTATATGGCTATATATATACCCCATAAAGAACAGTCCTTGCTTATCAAAATCGGATAACCTCTGTGCTATAAGCCAAAGGTTCAAAGGCTAGATTGGCGAGGTATGCCTTAGGTCATTAAAAAAAAAAAAACAATTTAGAACACATTTATGCATGCAGGAATTATGTGGCACAGCAAATTTCCTTCCACAATGTTGCAAAAGAATGATTCCCACTCTTAACCCCTCTGATGGGAAATGATTTTTTCGTGGAGTTAAGCCAGAATAATACTTTTTTCTTTTCACTTTCGGTGACAAAAAATAAAATTAAAATTAAAAACAGCAGAGAATTGAAAATTGGAGGCTTTTCTTGTTCCTAATGAATCTTCAATGTTACGCAAAGTTGTCCCAAAAAAAAAAGTTAATGAATATGCATAAAACAGCCAATCTTGTGATGAGAGTATAGGAACGGGAAGCATGGGGGGTGGGGGTTGGGTTTCTTCCCAACAAAGTATATGAACGGGAAGGAGATGTAGAGTTTCTCATAGACCAATTTTACAGAAGATCAAAACCCTTTTGAGGTACATGGTGATACACAAAGTATGAAGCCAAAGATTTCTCAGATCTGAAAAGGCTGGAACTTTATGCCCCAATCGACAAGAATTAGTACACAATAAATAATGTTTTGGCATTTCTCCGTAGAAGCAAAGTTTCAAATCACCAGTATGGTAATAAATTGCCAGCAAAAACTTGGCAAGTTTCATGCCAAGCCTTGCTACCACTTACAATATGCTTAATGCCCGAAATCAGGAAATGTGTTCATGCTCCTATCTGAAACCCCAGCCATGGCAAACTCTAAGTTCCAACACCCAGAAGCTGCTTCTTAACTTGGAAAATTTCATGCCAAGCCTTGCTGCCACTTACAATAGATTCCTAGCATAATGCTCAAAACCAGGAAATGCGTTCATGCTCCCAGCCCATGGCAACCTCTATGCTCCAACCCCCAGAAGTTGCTTCTTAACTTGGCAAATTTCATGCCAAGCCTGGCTACCACTTACAATAGCTTCCTAGCATAATGCCCCAAACTAGAAATGCCTTCATGCTCCTATTGAACCCCCAGCCACGACAACCTCTAAGTTTCATCCCCCAGAAGTTGCTTCTCACTGCGAAACACAAGCAACAACAATGGTCACAAAGGAAAATTGTGAAGAAGATTACTAAGAGAGTGAACAAAAAAACAGAAAAACTCAACGTTCAATAAAGGATCATCTCATACAAATTTTTATTGGTAAGAATCATCTTTTACATGCCTCACAATTTTTGAAACTAAATTACATTTTTAAATACCAGGTCCTGAAGAAACTAGGCATCCTCAAAACATTGAATGAATTTTTAAAGGCATGTTTGATATGCCTCTATAATTAAAAAAATGAATTGCCATTTGATCTGCCTCTTTGAAAATAATAGAATAGTTAATCAAGCCATGTCTCAAAATGAAGTATAAAAAAATCAAAATAGAAAGCTTACCAGCTCGCCGAAAAGACTTCAATTGCAAGTTCCTGCTTCCCACATTTTCTACCAGCAGACTTTTTCTCCTTGACAGAGCGCAAATGTGATGGTATAAGAGCCTTTTGAGATGATAATTCACCAATGAAAAGTACATTCTGTGCCCATCCAGCATATTTTCCAAATTTATTAACAAATGCTTCTGCCACACGCCTGCAAAGCTTGGGTGTCAGCCGCACACCTGCAAGCTCAGGAATGAGGTATCGAGTTGCAATCTTTGAACACCCCAGCATGAGCATTTGCACATGGCAACTTTGTCAAAATCGCAGATAAAGAAAATGAATGATGGGCTACATTATATGAAGCTAGATACTAGGCATGTGAAAGTGCACACCATGAAAATGAGAAAGGACTCAGTCCACATAATACTGTCATCAAATAAATTGATGGTTGCATGCATGCATAGCAATCAGTAGAAACCTTAAGGTTTCTAGGTATTATTAAGATTCTTAAATTTATGATTACAAACATATATGAAGTGCAGTTCTTTACATTTTTGGACACAAGCTGTCATCCAATGGGCCCCAGCGTGGACTGGCTCATAACTGACTCCAATCCAAATACCAATTATCCTCTTGGATTGGTGGTCTGACAGACAGAATTAACAAGGGACATCGATAAGCAAACCAACATACAAAAGGTTAGAAATATCCACTGGATGTGATCTTTTGACCCATTAACATGGGGTCAACTGGATGGATGGACTAGACCAATAGCTTAACTTTCCACCCATCAAATATAAGCAGGCTGCACGGATTATGTTGCTGTGAGATCATTCAAGAGCTCCTCATCATCTTAGTCAGTTAGTTTAATGCATTTCAACAATGACAAGAAATAAAAGAACATTACCACCAAGGGAAGATGAAAAGGCACACCTTCCACACATGTGTATCAACAGGAATAGCATGGTGTTGGTCGAGGGAAAATAGAGCAATGCAGGCTGCCACCTTGGGACCCACTCCAGGTAAAGTACAGAGAGCATCAATCACCTCATCCAATTCCAACCCTCGAAGGGAAGAAAGCCACTCTGCACCTCCCCCAGGCTTTGATTGCAAGGCCTTTACAGTTCCAACTATATATTTTGCCCTGCTCGTGATTAACCAGCATGGAATCATCACATAGTAAATGAAATGAAATAAAATTAAAATAGAGGACAATTAAACATCTGTATTTAACAAAGGTACAAAGATGGAAAAAGTCATAGGCATAGTTTGAAACTGAAAAACTCATGATCACTACACTGAGTGTAGAAGCATTTACATGGAAAAGATCAGAAAGAAAGCTATAATAGTTAATGAAGAGAGTGATCTAACAATGGAAGTTAATGAGGTGACTACAGGGGCATCTGAATTCTAAACAGCAACTGCTGCTCCTTTCCCCAACTGCCTCTGGTTTAGACTGAATAAACCCCTAGCTCATATGCGTTTTGCGAACCAAATCAACATAAAAAAATAAAGAAAAAAAAGAATAAAAAATCCAAGTTCAACACCCACTTCAAGCATCTCAGGAGGGCTTCATGAAAAGATATTTGTTGAGCAAAAGAGAGAACCAAATAATGGACATAAGCACCTTCATAGATAACTGAAAAAGTGTGAGGAAGTTGATGAAAACAGGACTCTTGAGTCCAAATAACAAAATGAAGCCTAATTACATTCAATACACACATCAGAATAGTTCAGATATCTCTTGAAGTGCTTGATGAAGAGGTAATTCGTCATAGCAATCTTCTTCTCCTTATTTACAAGGAGAGAAATGATCCACTATATTTGGATATACTATAAATGTGGCAACTGGGATAGATCTCCACTGTAAAACTACCTTTCATCAATCCAAAACATTTCACAAGCTCTCTGCCATGATAAACCCATTCCAACAATAATATGAAGAGTAGGATGATAAGGCTCAGCGTACAATGCACTATCTGTACCATTTCCCAGTCCATTGGTTAGACAAACTCTCACTTCTTTCAATCAGCAAGATACAAATCCTCCTCTCCCTTCTTGTTTTAATGAAATAATGCAGCTTTCTTAAAGCATATATAAGCACACATTGTTATAAAATTCCCAAAAACCTTAAACAAACACAATTTCAGTTTGAAAGCACTGCACTTGGAATTTAACATGTAAGATATTAGTGAACTTTTGGGGTGTGATGAAAGTGAAAGTGGGGATTTCCTGCTCAGTAGAAAAAACAAGGAAATAGCCCAGACCAGAGAAACCCCACTTTTCAACTTTAGCCCTGTTTGTATCCTTGGTACTGCAAATCAAGCTCAGGTCATCCAAACACATGAACCCTGACTTTCCACATCAAACAAGCAACCTGCATTTGCATCAAGAATGTCCAAATAGTGCTTAAAATCAATAAAACTTGTTCTTCTTGTCATTGGGATGAGATCAAAACTCAAAACCAAAAAATGGGGCAAATGGAACTCCCAAGAAAAAATGCTTAAAACCCCAAATCCAAACAGCCCCATGGATTCAGTCAACAACAAAAACCCTAAAAACAAAAAAGGGGGCAAATGGAACTCCCAGGAAAAAATGCTAAAAACCCAAAATCCAAACAGCCCCATAGATCCAATAAACAACAACAACAACAACAACGACAAAAACCCTAAAAACCCAACCTGTATCCAAACCCAGCTTTCCGAAGCTCCTCCTCAGACACCATTTCCAGCCGCTCCAGCGACGGAAATTCATGGAAATCAAAGCCCCCCACAGTCCCCAAACACCTCCCGAACGACGAAAGCACCCCAACCATCTTCGTAATCCGCCCAATGTTGTTGTTCGACGAGCACAGGAACTGAAACAAGCACTCCACGGGCTCCTGCCGCAAAACCCTAGCCCCCTCCAGATGCGGCGCCAGATCGGCGAACCGCCCGTCCGCCACCGAGAACTGCCCCCACATCTCCGCCAGGGAGACGCCGAGGTTGAGGAAGTCGCCGAGGTCCGCCACCGCCCGGCGGCGGTCCGGCGTGTGATGGATGAAGAAGGCGACGTCGGTGGCGGAGTCATCTGGGCCGTCCATCTGCGTGAGGGAGATGAGATGGGAGTTGATTGGGCCCGTGTATTGGGTGGGGCCCGTTTGCCTCCATGTGAAGGTTTGGCCTGTGGGGAGTGTTAAGGGAAGGGAGAGTTCCGACCGTCCGATTTGGAGGGATTCCCATGATGATGACCGTGGTGTAGGGTTGAGATGTCTTTTGGTTTTGATGGATTTGATGATGGATTTGGTTAAACGAACGGTTGATAGGGGCGTTGGAGGTGGGAGAGGAAGTGGTGTTGTTGGGAGCCTCCGTCTCTTCATGGCTGCGAATGGAGTTTCCAATCCCACCACCACACCGCTCTCTATAAAAAAAGCCACCCCCAGTGATGGGTTTTTACATTTTAGCTTTGATTTGACAATCAATGTTGAGGACCGTCCAATGGGATCAGTTGGTTTTGATTCTATGATTTGTGGCCCACCTAGGCAAGCCTTGGTTTCTCTGACTCCGGATTGGCCAAGTGATCTCCCACTTTGGCTTCTCATGAATGGGTGGAGTGGTATTAGGTCCCAGTGTCCCACCCATTGAAAATCTTAGCCAGTCGAAATGTCTTGTGCCATTTGTGGGATGTCTTTCAAATTTAGTTGATCCTATTATAACATTGAGATTGAGCGTGTTGATTGATAATATATTTGATGAGTATGCATAAATTATGTTATAATGATATGTTAAATATAATTCTGAAGGCTCCGTTGCTGTGGTTGGCTAGGGCCACAGTCGGAAGGAGATGCCTCTTCAATTTGGAACAATAGTCGAAGAGGCCAACATGCTAAAAAGATCTGTTCAATCTTTGGTGGGGCAGACTTACCTTTAGAGGAAAGGGTGGCATTTATTTTGAACCTTTTAAATTTTTATGAGATGAGCTCCACCGTAAGCTTATGACTTCAATTGTTTAGCTCTTGGGAGTGTGTGACTCGGGCCTCTAGGGGTAAGAGTTGGGACCCGCAGTTGAAGAGAGAGGCAAGAACGGTTACGTTTAGTTTAATTTGAATGGAAACGAAGATATTGCTTCTTTCCTCTCTACCCTTTATCCCCTACACAGAGACGAGTCTGAATCAGGTATTCCCATGTCGATGCGTTGACTCTCTCTCTCTCATCAAAATGTAACAAATGGGATTGTGTTGGATTGCAGATTTCCGTTCAGTTCAGTGAATTATACAAACTATATTGCATAAATGCATCTGGCATTGGTCATGAGGGAATGCAATTTTAATCACGTTTTTCAATGGAATTGCTGTTTCGTGGGTTTTTTTTAATGTATTTGATTCTTGATTAGATTTTGGAAGGGGGTAAATGCATTCCCTGCTTTGATATTCTGAGACTTCAAAATAGGCCAAGTGTCATCATGTCTCATACTGTCCAATACATCATTTCCCCCCCTAAAATCTGTGTTTCTGAAGTATCCATGGCGTGTCCTGGTCCTATTTATCTTTCATACAGGCACATTACTTGAAATGTATCAAACCCAAAGGAAGCCATTACTGGGTTACACTTACAGACTAGATGGTGCAATGTACGTGGATGAAAATAATTTAGCCATAACTTAAAAAGGCCCTGAATGAATTTTAACGTTTGAATAATATATCTGATGAAGACTCTACTAGTTCCTTTATATAGAAATTTTTTTCCTGGGGGATGTGGGTTAGCAATTAGCAACCCCATTCAGCCAATTTCATTTTTGAGTTAAACCAAGTTGGTAGTTGTTTCAATGTTTTGCTCCATTCCAAGCAATATTGGGTTCTTAGTGCTGCACTCATCATCATCATCATCAAGGCTTTGCTCCTAATATGTTGCATAAGCTACGTAAGATTTATTTTTCCATCTAGTCTATTTAGGCCAAATCCATGAATAGGTTGCACTTACTTAAATCTATTCTTATGACTTCTCAATGCCCTCGTTGGCTACTCCCTTTTCCTCATTATCCACCCATATAGGCAAAAAAGAAAAAAAAAAAACCTCACAGTTGTCATTGTTAGCCAACATTGGATATGCCAAACCATCTTAAACCAGTCTCTCTTTAATTTATCTCTTGTTGATATTATCCCTAAATACTCTTGAATATGCTTATTTCCGATTCTATCGTTACACTTATTTTTGTATGTACTGTGTTTAGATTGACCAATATTCTATTCCATTAGCCATAGCTCATCTAATCACCCATTTTGTAAAAAAAAAATTCCTTCAATGATGTATACTTGTGCGTTAATAGTATGAAAATAATAAAAAATAATAGGCCCCCGTTTTTATTTGCTGTTGCTCTTCTAAATACCCAACACACACCCATATTAATAGGATATTTGTATTCGTCTTAGAACAAATGCATCTCTAGACTCTAGTTTACTTTTAGTGTGCAGTAGCTCTCCATTTGATCTCTTTTCAGTTGTAACTTGAACAGCGATCAAATCGCACAGAGTTGTCAATTCTCTAATGTTGCCTTGTTTTGCAAAATTCATTTACTTTCAATTATTTGCAATATATCCCAATAGTGTATCCTTGCTAACTTTGGTTGCAAATTAAACTTCCGGATGTTGCATGGCTTTAAGACCAATTACATTTTGTACAAGATGCCATGCACATTTTTAAAACTGATCAGCATAACTTTGGTTGCTAATTAAACTTCCGGATGGTTGCTAATTAAACTTCCGGATGCTGCATGCCTTCAAGACCAATTCCATTTCTGTACACATTTTTTAAACTGATCAGAATCTATTTTTATTTTCCTTGCAGGATCGCTCCGTGCAGAGAACATAAAGCTACTGAGCAGTATTTCAGATATCTTTGACACTATTTTGCGCACACTTGATCCTGCCTTGATGGGAAACATAGTTAGCTCATTTGTATCAGGCTTCATTAGAGTTGTCAGCAGTTTATTTGGAGCTCCACTTGATTTTCTTTCTGGCAAATCTTGCAGGCAAGCATGCTCAGTGGTTTTTTACCCAAGATCGATTGTAGATTGTTTTCATATAATGCAGCCTTGATGAGTTGAGTTAGTCATTTTTTAGCCCTCCCTTGGCTTTTACTAGTATATTAAATCCATGATTCAAAATGCTTAGGGGCAAAATAAGCTAAATTTGCTGAGCAAGCTTGGTTAAGAACTTTGAGGCAATATGGGAAATTTAACATGTATTGAAGCTGGAAAAGCAATAAAAAATAATAATAAAACATGGTTTTTGAAAGGTAATTTATAGCGTGTGGAATCATCAATCAAGTTCTCAATGTCCGATGTTAAAAAAAAAAACAATGAGCTTTAAATATTACAATTTGATCGTCCGTGGACCATGAGTGGCTTGCATGGATGGGAGATGAATGTTTTTGATCATGTCAAGGGCTATGCATTGAACCCTTGGTAGAAAGATCCAACAGGTGTTTGCACATCCCATGGCTTAGGGTTATACCCTATAAACTTCCCATACAAACTCACTTTTTCTCTTGCTTTAATGCAGCTTATGCTCAAAGAATCAGAGTACCATCAATCAGGTGCATGATCAAGTTGCAAAATCAGTAACACAATCTTTGATAAAACAATTGACCAAGTGATTGTTCACGTCTTGAAAGGGGTGTTTAGATCCTAATCGGTAACAGGACGCTGTTTACCTTTGCAACCTTCTTCTGTTCCGATGGTCTCAGTTCAGTACCTTATTGGAGGCTTGGATCTTAGCTTGCATACATGTCAATTAGTTTGAGAACAGGTTTTGTTTGTTTCTTTTCCCAAAAAAGAAAAAGAGTGATCATTAATTATAATCAACCGGTCGTAATAATCACTCTCCATATAAATGATCTTGCTGAAGCCTCTTTTGTTTTGTGAATCAAAAATTGCCTACAACTTCACACAAGATGTCCATTTAATACTATATTGAGAGATTCTCAATGGAGAAATAGTTTTGATGAGTCATCAATCTTCAAAGTTGAATAGCATCATCACAACTGTTATCTGGTATTTTTCATATCTGGATAATCATCATCATGGGACAATATTGGGGGATTTTATGGGTTTTGTCCTGGCATTTTGCAAAAGAACCATTAAGAGTAAGATAAAAATATATATATAAAAATATTAGATGATAAAGGCAAATCTTGGAAGCTTTATGCCATTAATCTGTGTGCTCTGAGATATTGTGTTCCACTTTTCCACTCGTCCTATGTCAGGCTATATCCTCTATCTAATTGCACATTGCATGAGCAAATGGAAAAAAAAAAAAAACCAAAAAGTCTTTAGATATCTTGTCTGTTGGGTCTTTTTACGCAATACAAATTACCTTGTTTCCATACAAAAGCAGTCATGTTCACGACATTTGAAATCACCCATGAAGATAATGGGGTATCAATGTCAAGGTATAATCATCTACATTTCTCTCTTTGTTGAATTATATATCCACATACAAGAGTGATTTTGCACATGTGCCATATCATGGTTATTTGATGACAATTCAACAAGCAAAATATAAAAGTAGTAGTGCGGGTAATAAATGAGCATATCACTGGATCCAGAAATCTTTTAAAGAATTAAATTAAAAGCTACACTCCTTCATGATTCATCATTGATGTAACAAGTTAGAACATTAACCACACTTATTCATGATTCATCATTACTGTAACAAGTTACAACATTAAACCCATGTCAAGTCATAGCTCATTTTTTTTCTTTTGGATGGATAGCTCTTTCAGGTTCATTGATTGGATTTACCCCAATAATATTTTAGATCACAAATGTTTAGTAGAACTGCATTAGACTTTGCCCTGTTTTCTTGCATACCCAGTCCCAAAATTTTACCAAAATTTTACTACACCAGAAAAAAAAATTTTTTGTTTGAACATCATTATTCAATTATGAATACCACATTTCAACCCAAAAAATTGTGTACTAAATTTCTATCTTGGTTGTCGTCCAGCTCAACTTGTGGTTCAACATGGGACCTGATATGCTATATCGAGAATTTCTGCGTTGCCAATCTCTTGAAGATGGTTGTTGTGTTGGCTCTCTTCTATATTGGTGAGTTTAGGTGGTTATCATGGGATGCAGAAAATACCATGTGCATGCATCCTGCAACACATTGAAACATCCGAGGCTTCATTTGGATAAGTGTTATCCTTTTTTCCTTCTGTTTGGCGTTGTGCAAGGCAGAACTCCCATTAGTGTGATACTTGCTCAAAATAACAAACGCGCCAAATCTATGTCATTGTGACTGATAATGGTTTGGGTCAAACACAGTTATAAAAAGTGCACCACATCTAACTTGATTTCTCTTTCACATTGTCCCAAGCATACTGGGAAAAGGACAACATTCATCGTGTCAAAATATTCAAACTAATTTTCCACATTGGAAACATCCAATCCCTCCCTCATTTTTCTTCTTTATTTCTATCTGCAGTTCTTATGTTCTTGTATTTGTTATACAAGGCTGGTATCTATGACTACATTGGGAGGAGTCTTTGCAAAATGGTTTGGGCATTTTGTTCATCATGTTTCTATTCATGTGAGTATGGATGCATGTTCTTGTGGATAAAGTTGAGGAGCCTTAAACGGATGAGGCGAGACCATGTAAGGGACATATTAGAGGAGTACGATGTAAGTGACATTGAGCTCACAGATGAAAGCTTGTCATATCGACATGTACCAAGAGCTATAGAACCCAGAAGGTCATTCTCTTGTAGGTCTAGAGAACGTCGAAGGACTCACATTCGTAGATCCTTAAGGCCAAGGAGCCACAGGATAAAAGTAGGGATAAGCAGAGAACCGGTGTATTCAAACAGAGACATGGATAAGCATGTTAAGACAGTCCATGACATTAAGGTGACTCAGACATCAAAGTTTGTACAGAAAGGCAGAGCTAATCGGGTTTATCGGAAGAGGAGGTGGTGAGGTACTGAGAATGTAATCACCAAGAATATTCAAAGTAGGACCGAATGGCGAGAGTGCATTGTACTAAATCTTATTTGTATGGTTCTCTATAAATTTCTTGCCTTAATCATAGAAAATAATGGAGAACAGAACCAATGAATACTTTGCTGATAGGTCTAACTCTAAAAGTCTCTATCCGACTGATGTGCAGTGTAGTATTGGTAAATAAGAAGCAGCCCAAAGTTCAGTGGCAGTGACATGCAAGGAGTTTTTGCCTGTCGTGATTTGTTGTAGAACTGAAAAACTAATGGTACTAATTGAAAATTTATTTTGGCTCTCTATATTCACACGTTACACAGACAATCTACCTCTTAATTATTTTTTGTTTTTTGTTTTTTGTTCATCTACTCATTATAGAAGTGGCCTAAGCCATTCAAACTCCTTTGGGATCAAGTCTTGGTGTTTCTTTTATTTGTGACAATCTTTAAGTAGGTGAGCAACATTGGTATAGTCAACATAAATTAGGTAAAAAAAGGCTGGATGGCTTGGATTTTCCAATTGTAATTTGTATATCAGGAGCCAATCAATGGGCCCAAGAAAGGCTTTCATTCTGTCAAAACAACCCGCGTGGCATAGGCCCTACACAGCAGATCTTTTAAGCAGCAGTGTTGGTAAGCAATCCTCCACATTGAGACAAGACAATGGCTTGGGAATCTGGAGTATTGATCATGTGCTACGATGTCAGGTGGTGAATTTGAGGACATTGCATGTTTAACGCGCTTGGTAGCGGATATTCAAGTCCGATTGGAGAAGTTGCAAAGACCTTTTCAACAACCTAAATAAAAGGTATTAAAAGTTTTAGAATGTCCGGGATATTATTGGTTGTAATTCGATTACTGGTTTTATATGGCGGTAAAATAAAAGCAATTAATTTTACAAAAAAGACAATACACAATTTAACATAAAAATCCAAACGAAAAAAAAAAAACAGTGAGTCCAAAGTGTACAAAATCAATCACTAATTTTCGCAGTATAAGATGCACTTACAATATTATAGTGAGTCTGTCGACACAAGGTGTTGTAGTTGTTATTGATAGATCTCCACAACACAAGAGACCCATTATCAGTCCTTTGATCTCCACAACGAACGGTCTGAGCGCTTAGTGGACAGTATTCTATAAGAAAATATAAGTTACAAATCTCCTATGATAAAATAGAAGTATTTACTCTATAATTTGAAGCCTTCGGCCTAATTTCTTAGGAAACTTTTAGATTATTTCTTCAATGGCAATCTTAATTTAAAACAAAGAAAGCTCTATGTGTTGTGTTCATCTTATGGCTGAGAGAAAACTTCTTTAAGTAGCCCAAAATTTATGCCTTAGGTTTAAAAACTAAATTCAAGCAAAATAAATAAGTCTTACACAGATAGGAAAGAAATCCGTACAGTCCACCAGGCTTCTGTTGCTTATCTACTCAAGTGCATGTTACGCACATTCAGTTATTTGTAATTTTCTAATTAGGCTTGAGTACAGTTATCTCTGTCTAGTCTCGCTTGAGCGCGTGAGCATGCCCGCTCGATCGCGTATAGTAAATCTTGATTTATTCAATTCAGTACTTTTTGTGACTCGATCAATAATCCATACTTAAAAATATGAAATACAGATCAATGGACTCAATTTTTATCCGATATAAGAATTAGCCAATTACAAAAGTTCTTATAGGTATTTTTGGTATATTAGGTAAAAGTGGATGCGGGAACTTTGTCTTATAAGGCCCACTGTGTTAAGGTTAATTATTATCCATAACGATGCCCATTCGATGACTTGACATTAGATAAAGGCTCAAATTATTACTTTTCTTTTCACCGAAAATAATTGCATTCATACTATCATGACAATGAATATTATGCTCCTGAATCATAAGTGAGAAGTGAAGCTTGTTTTTACTTTTTTTCAAGGTGATGGTTAGGTAAAGGTGAAGTATATATTATGGTAAAGTAAATATGCTTTTGCTTTGTAAGTTAAAGTGAGGAAGTAAGAATCTATAAAATTAAAAAAAATTATGCATACGATAAAGTAAAGGTAAACCATTTTTATGTTTTTTTTTATGGAAGAAAAAAATAAATTAAAGAGAAGCGAACTCTAAGTCAGTAAAAACCTGTGGTTTAATCAAAGCTGGAAAAGAATACCACCGGACTATCATATCATCTACAAACTTTGTATGTCTAGTAAGTTTGTAAGCAGCAGAATTTCCCTCTCTTCCCACATGGCATACTTCATATTTGCTAAAAAGGTGCAATAGAGCTTTAATCTCTGCAAGACCAACCAAACACAGCAAAAATTTTTATACAAATGAAATTTGTCGCTGTTGTGATTACTTTATCACACACTTTACCATGTCACTTGGAAAACAAAGCATTCCCTGAGCACACTTACCGAAAATTCATGGTGCCCCGGATAAATGTCCTCCTTTTACATGGAACGTTGCCCAGTTTTATTCCAGTAGTAGCGGGCCCATAATTCATTTATATTATGTACTAGTTCATATATATTTCAGAAGGTGGGATCAGCGTAGACAGTAGACTCTCTCCATTGTATCACCTGGAGGGCCCAGCTTCGAATACTTACCCAATCACCTACGGTGCACGTGGCATAGTGCATATTGCCAGTGCGTGACAGTGGTGTGAATTATTTAGGCAACGTGGCCTAATCATCGCCTAGGCAAATTAACATAGGGCATTGAACATTCCAAGTCACACTTTTTACATAACTTTTCCTCATGTCGCACCACGTGGCGCTTTGTTATTGCCTGCTGGACCAATCCCCTTATTAAAAACCCCATTAACAATCCAGCGGATGGTCACCGTGGGGGTTTTACTCACTAAATCTTTATTCATCTAAATTAGCCTCTAATCAACCGAGTAGGGCAATGTATGGGGTCCACCGTTTAGAAAATCCAAACCATAAAAGCTCTAACTCTCATTGTAATGAATAACAAGTAAAATTTTATTTAAATCAGTGAGATGGTCACTAGTAGATTGACTCGATCTTAATACAAGATCAGCTTCTTTTATTTTACTTTTTGTCAGCTGAAATTAACTTTCAAATATTTAGATAGAGAGAATGCAATAGGTTCCAAATGGACTCTAAAAATCCAAACTCAAACACTTAACCAATATGTAAATTATTACTGAAATTAGTAGGATAGCCACTAGTGTATTTGACTAAATACTGAACACATGATCAAGAGGTTTCAATTTGCCTTTTCTATTTTTAAAAGGTAAATAATGTCTCTTTATTTGAAAACATACATTAGATATGAATTAGCCCATTCAAAAATGGAGAATATTCATATGCATATATCCCTCATTATTTTTTTCATAAGAATCCAGGTGAAACCCACTGTATGATCCATTTAAATGGACTATACACATAACCCCCTTGAATTGAACTATTTTATCAATTTTTGATTAAATTCGAATTTATTGGATCGTTGGATTGACTGTGCATCCATTCAAATGGAATTATTTTGTGGGTTTCTGATAAAGGAGTTAGGAATATATGATTATGGTCAAACTTGGTATGTAAGGTGGTTTCGTATGGATTTTTTTTATCCCCCTCAGTCTCATTAATTGGTGGGATTCATCATGGGTGCCACAGAGGAATATGCATAACTACTTGGTAAGGAATATATGTACATGAATATTTTTCTTTAAAAATAGATGATTAGTCAAGAGGCATACCTCGAAAAAAAAAAAAAAAAAAGAGCAGAATTTGCCACAACCGGGGTTCATATTCTTTCACTCTACTTTTGGCCGGCTAAGTTTGACTTTTGAGTACCTACATAGAGCTGTAGGTTCTAGGTTCTGCATTCCATAATATGGAACACCACCAATGTTTTTAACCAGTCGCAAGTGGACATGAAAAAAGCATGAAGGCAAGTAGTGAACAATAGTTAGTGAATAATAATTGCGTGTGCCCCTGGGCCCGCAAAAAGCAATGTAGAAATTAGCACACACCCCCATCTCAAATTAGCTCTCAGTTCCCCTAAACAACAAAATAAAAACTAGAAGTTACATTTAGCGCGAGCAATCTAAAAATTAAAATTCTAGGTCCGCCGCTGTTACCAAACAGGGTGCAGTCCACAAATGGGGTGCCTATTTGAAAGCAGAATCCCCATGTGATAAGCTGAAGGCAATCTATCTTGAATACGACCGGCCATCTTCGCCATCTATTTGATTACAGAGATAGGATATCACCCAGATTCAGTGGGCCCCACTACCATCCAAACATAATTCAACAGCGACACCGAAAAGTCACCTGCGAATCATAACTTGCCAAGTCCGGCACCATTCCCCACCCAAGAAAGGGTCCGGGTCGGTCAGCGTAACCTTTCCCGCCGTTTCGTCCTTCCTTCCCCCACAAGCCATCACAAAAACGTTAAATACCAGACCCACCCTAACGCGCGCTATAGCGTCCCCACGCTGGCGACAACACTCGCAGCGCTCTGCAGCTTCCAACAAGAGCAAGGAGAAGACGGAAGATCCCCAAACGCCATGAAACGCCGTCATCGAGGCCGCTACCAAGGTCCGTTACAAAAAAACCCTACACATCGCTTTTCAATCCATCTCTAACTCCTCTCCCGTTCCGGTACATTGTTCCTCGTTTCTCGTATCGTAACGTTTCGTTTCCCTAATCTCGCGGCATCGATTGTCGGATGATGGCAGGGAAGAAGCGCAGGGCTGATAAAGAAAGCGATCCCGATTTGGAACTCGGATTGGGAGATTTCATCTCATCCGATTCGGAAGATTACGTTCCGTCTTCGGATTTCGACAGCGATTGTGGAGAATCTGGATGTATTTCTCTATCTGTCTCTCGCGCATTTTAATTTTGTGCTTCTTTTGCTCGATTTGGATCTCTCTTTGATGCGAAAATCGCGATCGGTTTGTGTTTTCTTGCTGTTTCGGTTTGATTGCATGTAACTCTGATTTTTGTGTGAATGCGATTCGGTTTCGATTGTTGAGTTTTGCTTGATATGATGTTTTGATCTAGCCGAGAAGCGGTTGAAGACGGCGATTGCGAAGGGGAAAGAGAAAGAAGAAGGGGAGGCTGCGGTGGAAGTAAGCGAGGATGAAGAAGAAGATAAACTAGCTGCGGCTAGTGAATTTGATTCTAGGAAGCTTGTTGATTTGATATCTAATGTTTTTGCTAGAAGGAGGAAGAAGAGAAGGGGTCGAAAGAGAAAAGACGGCGATCCGCCGCTGCAGTGGGAGCTGTGGGAAGAAGAGAATGAGAGATGGATCGACGATCATGAAGCGGATGACGTTGATATGGAGGTGAATCAAGAGAGTGCTGCTGAGGCGGCTCAGCAGCCGCCGGACATCAGGGAGCCTTTGCTGAGGTTTCAGAAGGAATGGCTGGCTTGGGCTTTGAAGCAAGAAGAGTCGGAGATCAGAGGAGGCATCCTTGCAGATGAGATGGGAATGGGAAAAACCGTTCAAGCAATCTCACTGGTTCTTGCTGCCCGCGCTAGGGACTGTGATTCTAATTGGAGCTTGCCTTCTTCGTCAAATTCATTGCCCAAAATCAGATGCACCCTTGTTATCTGCCCAGTGGTGGCACTAATTCAGTGGAAGAATGAGATTGCCAGGTTTACAAATGAGGGTTGTTTTAAAGTTCTGGTGCACCATGGAGCGAAAAGGAGCAATTGTCCTGAAGAGTTCTGCAAATATGACTTTGTACTCACCACATATTCCATTGTCGAGGCGGATTATAGGAAAAACACGCTGACACCAAAGGAGAGATGCCAGTGGTGTGGAAGGCTGTTTTATTCCAAGAAAATGATTACTCATCAGAAGTATTTTTGCGGGCCTGATGCTGAGAAAACGGAGAAACAGTCTAAGCAAGTGAAGAAGGTGAAGCAGCTGAAGAAAGTTGCCAGCTTGAAGAAAAGCCGTTATGCGGTAGAAAATGATGGGAAAACAAAGAAGAAGGGCAGACCACCGAAGAAAGCGACTAATAAGGAATCAACAGGCACAGGTGAAGGTGAAGGGTCGGCTTCCACGACTAAATCGGTTTTGCATTCTGTGAAATGGGACCGCATTATTTTGGATGAGGTGAGTTGCATGATGTTGCCAATTCTTTTTTTACTATTGGCTGATGTGAAAAGTTGGAAAGTCTTACATCCTAATTGATGTACTGTCATTTTTTACCCTCATTTCATTGTAACAATGTGCACAATTCTTTTCACGTGATTTCACTCTGGCTGCTCTCCGTGTTCTGGTGCCTCTTGCTGAATGACATTTGTTATTTGTTGAATAAGAATTTGGCTGTTTGCCAAATCCTTAATTATAAGAATACTGACCCTGAAGCTCAAGTTATTGAACTTGGTCAGCCCATAAAATTTTCTTTTGAAATTGCTAGAATTCATGTTTAATTGTTGATGTAGGCTCATTATATAAAAGATAGACGCTGTAGCACTGCAAAGGCTGTTCTTTCTCTAGAGTCTTCATATAAATGGGCTTTAAGTGGTACTCCCCTTCAGAATCGAGTTGGAGAACTTTACTCCCTGGTTAGTATCCTCAATTTTTCATTATTCATACTGTGATCATATATATATTATATTATATTTATTGCTGATCTGGAGTTTTCTTTATCAGATACGTTTCTTGCAAATATCACCATACTCATACTATTTCTGTAAGGACTGTAATTGCAAATGTCTCGACTACAGGCAAGTATTTTTGGTGCTTTCATTCTCCATGATGTTTTGATAAAATGAAACTGTTTATTTATTGCAAATTGTGTGCCTGTCATGTTTCTGTCCAATTATTTGACTTAGGGACATGTTTTAAAGTAGTTTGTTTCAAACTTGCATATTTAACTTCTTGCAGATCTGAGATCTTTCTTGAATAGGCCAGTCGTCGTGTCTTCTTCTTCTGTATTTTTTTTCCCTTCGTTTTTTTTTTTGTACTTTACTGAATGATAAAAGTGGTTGCAACTTTGAGAATTAAAATGCTTTTTATAAAGACAAATTTGGGGTGACTAAGCATTGAATGGCCAAAACTAATCTGAGATGAAGTGATATCTTAGACAACTTCTTATGGATACCTCTTCTAAGATATACTTAAAATAACCAAAAAAAAAAAAAAAACCCCTCATACTTCATCTTTAAACTGACAATCTTTTTCTATGCAAGATGCAGGATGAGATTGTGGGAGCCAACAACCTTGATTGTAGGTTATTTTATTTTATTTTATTGGAATGGGTAATTTAACATATTATATAAGATTAAAACTGGCAGAATGGGAACCAAAATATACAAATAGAGAAAGTATACAAGTAGTATACCACCTTAATAAAAATGAAAACTACAAGATCTGTGCTGAAAACGCAAAAGCCATGTCCACCCTTGTTTAGTCAATGCATCTGTTGATGCCATTAGCTATTCTGCTTACATGCAGAAATTCCACATGGATTGAGGAAGATAGAAACTTGATCTCATTGAAATAAAGTGAACCAGGGGCCTCTATCTACAATATTCAACCATGAAATGATAGCCATCAAAACCAGAACTCCAGAACCTGTCATCAAAATACGAGGCAAGGCTTCTTGCATTTAGACAAATACCTATTGCGTTTCTATTTTTTAATCTATTTAACATGCATCTTTGTGGTTGACTTATGGTGTTTTATCACAGGACATAGGATGATCTAGGGTAACAAATGGACAGGCTTCCATGAGTCAACATGAATTGGTTCACAGGATTCAAGTTAATTTGTCATCGTGTAACTTTCACAAAATCATTCCTAATCTTGGGGAATTACTGCCATTCCTTTCTGGCACCTTGCTCTCCATCAACATACCAGGTCTAAGTTGCTTGCCTTGGTTCTCCCCAACCCTTTGTAGTCCAAATGCGTCTCTTGCAATTTCTTCCTCCAATGGGTTACCAGCTACCACCTGAGCTCTGGAAGGGCTCTCCAGCCTCCACCACGCAATGCTATCCATTTGCAGTGTTTGTCTTTATTCTTTTGCTATCCGGCAACACTCTTTCTAGAACCTTAATTTACTCTCAAAGCTTCATTTGGCAGTAAGAATCTAAAAGAAGTGAGGAATGAAGTCTTATCTTGGATCCTAAGTTTTTCAAGCAAGATGTTCATAAAAACATGCAGTGCTAATCTCTCTTGATGTACCCACTGGAAGATTAGCAATGAACCGTACAGTCTGCTTCTTCCTTCTTGCCTTAAATAATTTTCCACTCAAGCCTTCTTTTATGGCTTATGACCAAAGACAGGTAAGTAACAGTAAATATCTTTAATGCCATGCTGTATAAGAGAAATCATCAACAAAGACGAAAACATATTTAAAACTTGAATTGTAGGAGCTACAAATGGACCCCAAATATTAATGAAAAGAGTCAAGGGTTCTAACTTATGGTACTCCACTTGTGGTGACCTGACAATTTTAACTTAATTTACCTATCTCACATTCTTTTTTGAACCTATGATGCCCAAATATGGCATGGATATGAACATAATATACCTAGGATATGTCAGGGACACAGATTTTACACAGAAAATGTGAATTATCGGATATGATACAAGTTTTTAAAGTATCTGTGCATCATATTTCTGAACTAGAATCTAAAAAAGGTACCATAACCTTCAACAAACTAAAAGAGGGATGACTCAGGCAATGATGCCATTAATTATGTGCAATGCTAGCTTGGAAATCATCGTCTTTATATTCTGAAAGACGCATGAAGAAGTTACTGAGCAGTTGATGGATTTGGTAAGTTTACTGACTGAGAATAAACTGACTGGGAATTTTGTTAAAAAAAGACATCGAAAGTGAAGCAGCCGACTAAATAGATGCATATCCTGAACTAATGTGATAGACAAGGTACTGTAACTAGTGTGACATGAGAGCATGAACTGGATTCACTTATCATCATCAGAGCCTTATCCCAATCATGTTGGGGTCGGTTATATGAATTCTGTTTCTCCATTCCATTCTTAATTATCTCAGAATTCATGTTTGGGTTGTGACATAGTTTTACGCTGGCTGTCAACCTACCTAACGCAACCCTCCTCCTTTACTCGGGTTTGGGACCGGCAGCAAAAACTGGCGGAGTTTTTGCTGAGAGCATGAATTGGATTCACTAATGGAAGAAATTACCGGGCACAAACTTGTTATTTGATTGGAAAATCTGAAGCGTGTGACCTAGGGAACAGTACTTGGAAAAAGCAAGAGACCTGGAAATTCCTGATATTGCATTGGTAATTGTGGAAGAGGAAAAATGAATTGATTGCTTCTGGTTTGTGATAAGTTTGTCATATTTGCATTGAGCACAGCAGTCATCAGCTGAATTAACTTAAATTTGGTGAGTAGAGGAATTATGGAAATTATTTTTCTAGTAGGATATAAAGGTTGGTTTGCACATCTAGGTTTGCCTTGTATCCTCCAACAGCTCTGTATCCACTGATTGGTTGGACTGCAGTGTTTACACTTCCCAGATTGGCAGCCCTGGATCACAACTTCCTTCTCTAAAATCCATTTCCATGATCATCACTTTCTGACCTTGACTTCCCATCGCCTTTCCTAAACTAAGGTTGACGTTGTGTGTGCTTGGGTGGCAGGTGCATACATTTCCCCATTGAGGGAATGTATATCTAATTGGCAGTTGACAATTGATAAGCATTCAATTCTTACCACATCCCAGTGAAGGGAGGTTGCTGCTTGCCAAATGCCAATCAGTATTCTGAAATTTGCTCATATTCAGGTTTAAGTTCAAACTGAAATGGGGCAGCACTGAATTATTTGCATTGTGTATTCTGCACATCCAATTGTCAGTTGGTAACTGACAAACATTCAACTCTTCCCCCATCCTGCAGAGTGAATTTAAATTATTCATTCTTCCCATGACTGGCTTTATGTTGTGTAACATATTGTGGCTTGCCAGACATTTCTTTTGAAATGATTACTTATTTTTCGAAGACTGCTATAAATCTTTTGGTGGTGATAGGAAACATTACACTATTTCATACATAGGGTTCCATACTATTCATTGCCAACTTATGATCTGGCAAATTTTATGATTTATTGTAAATTTAGTATTCGTCTTGTTCAGCATATCTTCAGTCAGCTAATTGATTTTGCCTTAGCCATAAGAAGCACATTTACTATTTGACAGATGACATGGATACTCCAAAGCATAAGCATATATTAGGACTTATAAATCCAGTCATATTTGTAGCGACTCTGCTACCAGTGGCCGTAAAACTAGATAATCAAACTGGCCAGAGTATAGACAGAATGGCGGTCACATGTATTACTAATACCTAAAAGTGTTTTCATATCATCATCATCATCATCATCATCATCATAAAAAAAAACCTCGTCCCAACTATGCGGGGTTAGCTACATGAATTCTGTTTCAACATTCCATTCTACCATGAGCTAAATCCTTGGATTGGTTGCACTTCTTTTAGATCGATCCTTCCTACTTCCATCATGTCCTTTTTGGCAGCTTATTCAAATCTATCCTTCTTACTTCCATCCATGTCTTTTTTGTCCAACCCATTTGCCTTGGTTGGCCATCAACTTGCATGGTGCTCATTTCATTCCTAGTTTTACCTCGCATCCATCTCAACATTTCTCACCTCTACTACACTCATTTTGTGTTTGTGTTGCTTCTTGATTGATCAATGTTAGCTTGAAGTATTTTCAGATTATATGCCCAGGAAAAAAGAGGAAGGATTGAATCAGTAATGATAGGTCAGATGCTAGCAGAAACCAAAAAGGTAAAGCCCCATACTCTGGAGAGCAATGATTATGGGAAAACTCCAAACAAGTATTCAATTAGCAATTAGAAACTTCCAAAAGCTTATCAGCTTGAAAACTCAACGCTTTCAAAATATATATATCCAAGCAGTATAATAGATTACATCAGAATAGTCAGCAGCTGAACCACATAACAGTTCCAGGAATCCAACAATATTATTTGTTAATGCTTTCAGATTCTCAAGAGAGGAGCAATTGGTGCTTCAAAATAGTTCTGAACAATACAAGGGCATGCTTCTCAATACATTTCTCAACTCTTCAAAACAGCCTACGTGCATCTGAGATTTTCTTCCCCTCTTCTCTGAGATGGTTACAGACATGAAATTTCATGAGAGACCTTAAACAACATAAACAAAACAGCCCTGCAACAGGTTCTAATCAAAGATCTTCACTGCCATGTGTAAAATGGAAAGAGGAAAGGAGATAAAAGATGTTTTCGGGACAATTATGCAAACACGCAGCAACATATGTGGTGTAAAAAAGAAGGAAAATCTACCAAATGTAACTTCCATTATGAAGAGTTTTTTAGATCTTGATTGAAGCTGGTTTTTGCAGTAAAATACCCGTAAAAACCCGTAAATATTTTGAAATTGGTCTCCTCCTAGATGCTTCTCCTTTGATTTCCATCTTTGGGACCAACCTAGATACCATGAATGGAGATGAAGAGTGCCAAGTAGATTTCTGACAGATACGAAAGTTGCATTGATACCTGTGAACTTAGTACAAAACTAAGAGAAAGGGATCAAGAGAGATTGAAGGAGAACTTTCAGTTTACACGAGAGTACTCTAGCCCTAAAACAACCTCCTGCCCTAGTTTTTATGTGTACAATTTCTTTGATAGTTATTTCAGGGCAATCCAGCTTGGCTCAACGGTAAAGGTTTACCGGTAGCGTCCTGGAGGACGCAAGTTCAAGTCATGGAAATAGCCTCTTCAAAATGAAGGTAAGGCTGCGTACATCTTACCCTCCCCAGACCCCGCTATGCGGGAGTCTCGTGCACTGGGCTGCCTTTTTAGTCATTTTAGGGCAATCCATCCTGTAGGCCACACCTGGAAGCATGGCAATCAGTGATGGGTTTAGGGGTTGATCATCTGATCATCGTGTACTGTTTTGAGGGCTTCAAAGTTGTTCAAGTCCTACCTGTTAGATAAAGCGGGATAGATGCCATAGTTTGCATGTCCAATTGGAGGTCCTAACAGCTTGGGTTAGTGTTCATGCTTGTATATGATACTCCAATTGACTAATCAGCAGAATTTTGAGGATGATTGGAGCTCCAGTTGTAAACCTGAACCAGAAACATGCTCAAACCTGAACGATAAGGGGGCAAGCCTTCCCCAGATCCGGCCACCAAAAGCAACCTGAGCTTGGAAGCCTGGGTAATTTTAAATGTCCTCCAGTCACTCCCAAAACACTCATGACAACAGTAAAGTGTGAAGTAGTCAGCTGTGAGGGAGATGAAGGTGTTGAAATCTCATGGGATGGAAATCATATGATGATGTTAATAATGCAATTAATTGGTAAAATGAATATAATTTTAGAAAATTACTTGAGATACACTTGTTTTAAGCCCTCTTATCTGATTGGAAGGGGTGGAAAAAAGTAAGACCTTGCCAATTTTCCAATGTAAGGTTAGTGGTTTTGCAGCTTGGGGGGAAATCAAAGCTGCACATGCTGTCATGCTCTGCAAGCACAAATCTATTTTGGCCATTTTGGTCTGTTTCTGCCATTTATTATTATTATTGTTGTTGTTGTAATGCATTGGGGGCTTGAATATATGCTCTTACTCTCTCTTAAACACACTTGTCTCCCTAAACAACTGAGCCAAATTCTGGGTGCCAATTACGCTTGTTTTGGCTTATTTTTTCCTTCATTCTGTTCTGTCTTGGCTGAAAAATTCATATGCTTGTTCCATAAAAAAAAACCTTCTAAGTTGAAATGTTTTGGCTAAATTAAAATGAAAGGGACAGCTATGATTTTAGCAGACCCTTTTAATTCCTGTGTACATCAGTCATGTCTTTGTTGAAAGTCCTTACTATGTTGTTTACATTCTGTTGTTTCATTTGTTTGCATGTTGGAAATTTCCTATCATCCTTCAGCTCCACAGTGGATTGTCCATCTTGTGTCCACAGTGCCAGTAGGCATTTTTGCTGGTGGAACAAAGTGAGTTCTATAAACTGTTCCTAGTGATCATTATTCTGGTGGAGTTGTATTGGATTTTAGTACTCCTCTAATATCTGTTGGTCTCTTAATTTTAGTATATAGCGACACCAATACAAAGTCATGCATCTCGTGAAGAGGGGCGAAGGGCAATGATCTTGCTAAGACAGAAACTTTTGAAGAGTATAGTGTTAAGACGCACGAAGAAAGGCAGGGCTGCAGATCTTGCACTTCCACCTAGAATTGTATGTGACTTGATCTTGTGGCATGGCTTATACAAAAATTTTGTGGGTCCTCGTGGAAAGCATGCTTCAGAGAAAAAGAGGGGCTCATAATACTAAAATTGTGATTTGTTTCTGTAGGTTGCTTTGAGGCGGGATACCTTCGATAGTAAAGAAGAGGACTATTATAACTCTTTATACAACCAGAGTCAAGCGCAGTTTAATACGTACATAACCCTCTGACCCTTGTCCTTTTGTAGTTATTCTATATGTGTATTGTATCTGTGGTAGCTCTGAGTACCTTTTCTTCAATTACCTTGTGCACCTTTTTTTTTTAATTTTTTGTTTGTTTGTTTTAATGTATAGTTTGTCTTTCATCTTTGTTATTGTGATTTATATCCAGAATGAGTGCATCATGTGGTTATACCTTTGGAAATTCTTTATCAGACAGTTCTATTTTGTTTGTTGCAGGAATGATAAGTCTCTAATATTTTAGTTAGTGTTCACTATCTAGCAATAACTCTATTTGCCTACTTCTCAATTACATATCTAATTGTTTTATCTTCTGACCTTTTTCTTTAACTTTTGTGTTTCGTACTTGAAATAACGTTGTATGTCATATTGTAAAGTTCTGTACTGGGTTAACGACTAAAATGAGTAAAACAGTATGTCATATTGTAAAGTTCTGTACTGGGTTAACGACTAAAATGAGTAAAACAGTAACTGTCTAATGTGACTTTTATTTAGCCAATAGTGGATTGAGTCATGAATCCTCAATAACTGCAATGGTTTAGGATCAAACAGCAATATAAGATGTACTTGACATTTGGGAAACCAATATAAGAAACAACAAAATCTAAAATTTTGGAATGCAAAGTAATTTTTTTTCAATGTTTTCTTTTTTTGGGGGGTAAAGAGTTTTACACCGCTATAGTAGGGACCACTGCGATGGGTAACTGCTACATATAACCGATATAATTTGCTTTGTTTGGCTAGCAAATATGACCTCAAACACTGCAGTTTTGAACCCTATCCCTACTACACGTCCTATTTTTGTTCCTGCTGCCAGTTGCTATTGCCATGTAGATCTTTTGATGCAGGATCTAGGGTTTGGGCTTGCGTGGAAGCACGATGGTGGTGCTGAAGCATGTGTTCGTAGACACTGTGATAGGTCTCCGTAGAGAAGATAAACAAGGACGCACCTCTGAGGGATAGCCCAACTCAAATTCTATTAATCAAAAGTATGAGATATCCTTCTCTTACGTTGCACATAAATAGGAAAAGTAAACTTAGGGGCTAGTAGAACCTAATCAAACTAGGAAACTAAAGAAATAACCTACTTAGGAAATAAAATAAGAAATCTAATCCTTACTAAAATTCTTTAATAAAATTAGAAACTTAAAATAATTAGGAAAATAAAATAATTTCTAAACTATCTAGGCCCTATGCGTGGCCCCTAGGTCCATCCTGCGTCATCTTTCTTCACCCTCCTTGTACTGCTATAGCAGCAAAGTGTTTCCTGCACCAGATTTGCTACTGCTACCATGATTCCATCATTTCATTTACCTTCTATTGACTTTTCTTCTGAGAACTCCCATTTTCTCATACTTCATATCTGCCATTGCTTCCAGAATCCATGTTGAGATACAAAGACTGATGTTGGCAAGGTGCATTGGCAACCTTTCTATACCGAGTCAGTTAAAATAGAATGCCGAAAATCAGGAATTCGAGTCCTTAAGGACCATTGTCCAGCCATACCAGTCCCCTACAATAGAGTGAAAAAATGTTGTCAAAAAGCCATGAGAAAAATCCATATCAAAGTGCAGGTGCGAACCCTGGTTCAACCACCAGTTTGAAAATTTGAAAACCCCCCTCATGAATTTTGAAAAATATTATTATTTTTTTCTACATTTTCCTGCTATCCTGAGATTTTTTTTTACTTATAGCCCCCCAAGCAGAATTTCCTGGGTCTGCCCCTGTCGAAGTGTGATGCCTGTAGTTTCACGATTCAGAATTCTCAGATTTGACTAATGTCAGAATCTGCCCCACAGAAATGACAATTTCTTTACAGAAAAATCAGCTCCCTTTCTGCAATTGAATCTTATATCAAATTCAGACACAACTGAATGCGATAAACTGTTGAAACAGATATGGATCTAGCTAACACCTAACTGATTCTAACAACTAAAATATTTACATAAATAAGTCTGGTCCTATTATCCTGAATGTGGGTCTGGGTCTCTTGTCCACGATCACAATCTTCCATGGATGCCATGGCGTATGCAATGATGCCATCCCCTTGATTACCCTCACTAGCTAAATCATCTTCCCATGCTTGAGAGGAACTCGACCTCGTGTTGAAGAAATCAAGGGGTGTTGGCTGACTCTTGTGGCACTTCTCAACCAAGGTTGCTTGCTTACAAGCCTTGGTGATGATGATGATTGGACTTACGCTCATGTGGTTGATAATAGATGGTTTAAGCCCATCTAATAACTAGCTTCTCTCTGAACTCATTCAAGTTATTACATTCTACAAGGTGATAAAACTATATATTCTTCAACTGAAAGATTGCCTTGTTGCACATGTTGAAGCTGATGGAATGGAGACTGTTCAGAAGGAAGGCCTCTCTTCTCAAGGACTTTGTCTTTTCCCAAGTTGTGACTTTCTTCTTGGTACTTCTTTCTCTTCTGGTTTTGGTCTTAGCCCACTAAGTGGAAGCTCGACCTGTCAATTGCATGGCCACTGACTTAACTTTTCGCTGGTCCAAAATTGCCTTATATTCTATGGATTCCAATGATCCATAAAGTACTGCTGACTGCCTCAAAACTATGGAATCTCAGTGTTAATGTTCAAATCTCTTTCACCATCTTTGTAATGTCCTGATTGTCCTCAGCATTACCTATCAACATGCTACCTTGGCAATGGAATGGATTCATGTCACTATCGTCTGGTGATGCAGTCTGGGCCCCAGCAGTCCTTCTTCAAATTAGATTAGAATTATTATTAGTAGATTTCTAATTAAATTGTTATTAGGGAAGTTTCCATTACTAGCATAGGGTTTTCTTACACATTAAGTTTGCTTTTATTATATATATGGCATTGTAGAGAATAGATTCTCAGATTTGGTTGATTATTAGAATTGGGCTTTTCCCAGATAGGCGTGTCCTTATGTGTGTTGAAGTCATCCTGACGATTCGAAGTGTCCTTGGACACGTGCTTAGGCACCTTCATGTAAGCCCTAACCCTTGGGCTGCATCAGTTTGGTATCAGAGACCGGTTCTCTGATTGATCGGCGTGTTGCCTTCTATCCCATTCCCACCTTCCGATCATCATCATCCTCATCCCTAGTCTGCAATCCACCCTACTGCCGCCTTCCATCCTCTTCACAGACAATCACCACGCCAACCTGTCCCCGCCGCTTGACGTCACCACCAAAGCCCTTCCTCATTTTCCAAAACCGTTCGCCGAATCAAAAAAATAAACCCACTCCTTGCCCTTTCGGCCTTCATTGCTCGAACCCTAACCCTAATCGTCGCTGTCTCCACCCTCTTCCCAACTTGTCCCAAATCCCGCCATCGCCCTGCATGACCGAAACCCCACCCCTGTGAAAACCCAGTCGCCGGAACCCTAATCGACCCCTTGGTCAAGCCTCGACCTCAGAGCTACACCATCTATACCCCCACTAGAGTGAAAAAAAAAGAAAAAGAAAAAGGGGGAAAGGAAGAGCTGAGGAAGAGGACGAGAGACGTGCATAACTACCTGTCGTCACCTGTTGTTGCCGTTGGTAGCCATCGCCGTACGCTGTCGTCGCCGCTGCAAGTCGCCATTGCAAGGGCCTTTTTTTGTCTGCTATCGCTGATCGCAGCACGCCGCCACTTGCACCGGGACTCCACCCCTCACTGCTATTGCTTGTAGTCATCGCCAGCCGAGACGCAGCTCTTCCCCCTCGTCATCTCTTTGCAAACGAGACGTAGAAAGCAACGACAGAAGGGGTTTCTAAAACCTGTTCATCGTTTTCTATGTGATTTCAACAATATAGTCACACGGGACTTTCAACACGTGAGTGACAAGTCTTTTGGGCTTGACTTCTATTTAGATCCTTGTTGGGTCTAGACAGTTTCATCTCGGCCCAGTTGCAGCAGGAAGCCCACTTGTTTGCCATTTCAGTCCGCTGTCGTCATCCCGATCTCACATCCGTCTTCACCACTATGTTCCTGAAGCGTAGATTTGCACATCAGGTCAGTTAGATTTAAATTTTGCATTAAAAAAAATGCCTCATAAGAAGCAAGTGGATGCTGAAGCTTCATCTTCTTCACTTGAAGATTTGGCTAGTGCAATTAGAGAATTATCTGTAAAAGTTGATGGCATGCACACCATCCTGCAACAATTGGACATTAGAGTGACAAATTTGGAAAATAATTAGCGTGTGCATCACCACCGTGATGATGGTGCAAATATTCGGAATCAACGGGATCCACCAGTCAATAATCCTGATCGAGAATTAGGGATTAAAATTGTGATTCCCGAATATGATGAAAAATTGCAGCCCGCGGCATTCATAGATTGCTTAGCGTGCGTGGAGAATATTTTCGCACATAAGCCAATGACTGGACACCATAAAGTCACACTAATTGCCACTAGATTTCGTAATTATGCTACAACTTGGTGGGCTGAATTGCAATGAAAATGGAGGAATCAAAACATGGACTCAGTTGATACATGGACTGAGATGAAAAATATTTTGAAGCAAAAATTCCTCCCTGTCAACTATGCAAGAGATCTTCGTTCCAGCTTTCAAAACTTGAAACAAAGGTCCAAAACAGTAATTGAATATTCTGAGGAATTTCTGACTCTGCAAGCTCGTTGTGGCTTGATTGAAGATGATGTGGTCGTTGATAGATTTTTCAATGGGTTGAAAATAGACATTCGGCATATCCTTGCCTTCCAACATTTTGATAATGTCGATGAACTCATCCAACATGCTATCAAAGTTGAGGGTATTGCAAATCATCAAGTACAAAAATCCAAATGGGTTTCACCAAAGAATTCATCTCTACGGGAAGCTAAATCCAATGGACAGCTTTTTTGCTAGGACTGAAGGTTAAAATAAGATGGTTTGTTTTCATTGTCAACAGCACGGGCATCGCGTAGCAAATTGTCCAAAGCGAATACATCTGATTGAGATTGAAGGTGCTGATAAAAACATCCCAGATGATATTAGGGGTACTGACACTGATCCTAAGGATATTGACAATCCCAAGGATATTGACAATGATGAACTTACTATAATAGATGCAGATACCACTGGTGAAGCTTTAATTGTTATCAAGGAGGCTCATCTAACTGTTGAGACTAAGTGGTTACGAAAAAATATTTTTCGTTCCACGGGTAAGGTCTAGGGACAACATTGCACAGTTGTTATTAATGGCAGAAGTTGTGACAATCTCATCTCCAAAGCTCTTGTTGATCGCCTTTAATTGAAAGTTTATAAGTACAACCGTCCTTATTTTGTCAAATGGCTAATGAATGGTGATCAAGCATTTGTTCGACGTACTTGCAAAGTTACTTTTGTCATCGGTGAAATTTACAAAGATACAATCTGGTGTGATGTGCTACCTATGGATAGCTATGATGCCCAGATACGGACACGGGTATAGATATGGACACGGGGAACGAGGGTTCGATACGCCAATTTGAAATTTTTAGGATACGGATACGGGTACGGCATTCCAAAAAATATATACATATAAATACTTATTATAGTACACAAATATTAAGAGGCCCATTGTGTGGATCAAATTTTCAATGAGGTGGGCCTGATAGTATCTTAACATAGAAGAAAATAAGAGAAAAGAAAAAAAAAAGTGGGCCAAATGTCTTGGTTGGCCTAATAGCTCAATATTAAAATAGAAAGAAATAAAAAAAAAACCCAACGGGCCCATTCTCATTAATAAAATGTGAAGGGTTCTTTTGCCCCTTTTGCATCTCTAGGGCATTCTCGAACGAAAAAGAAGAAAAAGAATGAATAAGAAAAAGAGGAGTTATACATGGCACCTAAAGCTAGAAGCTCGAAGCAGCAACAATAGCAGAAAACAATACAGTGGTCTACTATCTAGTTGAAGAAGCAACCCATCAAAACAAAAGCAATAGCCCCTATCAGTTTAGTTATCTTCTTCTTTGTTGCCACTTTCTCCTCCTCCTCTTCTCCTTTTTTGCTTTCCTTTTGATCAAACCGAGAAAAGGCTCATTTAGGAGTAAATTGGTTAAAATGGACAAAATCTGTTGTAATTTTGGGCAAAAAATATTGCATAGCCGTATCCTAAAATTGGGGGCCGTATCCGAGTTGTATCTTGCCGTATCTCGTATCCGTATCCGTATCGTATCTTATTGGTACGGATACCACAGGGCATTTGGAGTATCCGGGTATCATAGATGGATAGTGGTGATATCTTATTGGGCCGTCCTTGGATGTATGACAAAAATGGGACTCATGGTATGCGCGACAACACCTATATATTCATGCATGGTGGACAGTAGGTTACTCTTCATCCCGAGAAACCACAACCGCAAAACAAAAAATCCTGGAAAGCTGCCACAAAGGAAGTCCTTCATGTTCACCACATTTGCAGAGGCAATCTGAAGCAGAATCGAGTTCAAGGACAAACTCTTCTTTCGACCCGGGGAGGATGATGCAGTTTGGGCCCCAGTAGTCATTCTTCAAATTAGATTAGGATTATTATTAGTAGATTTCTAATTAAATTGTTATTAGGAAAGTTTCCATTACTAGCGCTGGGTTTTCTTACACATTGAGTTTGCTTTTATTATATATATGGCATTGTAGAGAATAGATTCTTAGATTTGGTTGATTAATAGAATTGGGTTTTTCCCAGAGAGGCATGTCCTTGTGTGTGTTGAAGTCATCCTGATGATTTGAAGTGTCCTTGGATATGTGCTTAGGCACCTCCACGTAAGCCCTAACCCTTGGGCTGCATCATCTGGTTCCTTTCTTCACATTGAATCAAAGGTGAGTGCCTCGCTTCTCAATGAGATAGTTGCCGCATTATTTCATTCAATTGCTGCTCCAATACTCCAAACCTTCCATCTATTGTATCAAGCGGTTGTAGGCCTTCTAGTCGAACGCCATTGGTTGCAGCATGGCCTTTTGCTTGTCCTCTGTGATTAATCACTTTAGGAAAGGATTATTGTTCAACAAATAAGAAAACCATGGGTTCTAATACCCACTTGATGTAGACAAGGTGAAGTGGCAACCTTTCTACACTGAGTTGCAGCCAAAGCAGAAAACCAAAAATTAGGAATTCAAGTCCTTAAGGATTGTCATCCAACCATGCCAATCCCCTAGTCATAGGATCAGAAAATCCTGTCAAAAGGACATGAAAATGGGTGGAAAATCCATATGAAAGAGTGCTTCCTGTAGTTTCAGAATTCTGTAATTGTAGAATTCTCCGATTTTACAAATGTCAGATCTTGCCACTTGTAGATAAAACTGATTTTTAACAGGCAAACTAGTTTCCCTTTCTTCTACTTCCTAGGGAATCTTATACCAAATTCAGACATAATTGACACAGCTGAATCTGATAAATTGCTGAAACAAATATTGACATAATTGATATATAACTGAATATAACAACCAAAATAATTAAACAAATAAAATGTCTGTTAAACTGCTGGAGCCCCTTTAATCTGCTGAGTTGGACCTAAATGTGGGTCCCAGCCCTGTTGTCCACAATCATAATCTTCCATGAATGCAAAGCGATGTGATTTTCTTTATCACCCTCGCTACTGATATCAAGAACTCAGATTGAATGATGGTTCTGCCATCTTTAATTGATGGGATATTTCAATTATAATGTCCAAGCACTTCCTTTTTGTAGTGATATATGATTTGTTATTTCATCTACCCATTTATTTTTTATTTTTTCTTTTTGCAGATATGTTGCTGCTAATACCTTGACGAACAACTATGCTCATATCTTTGACCTCCTGACTCGCCTACGGCAGGTGCATTATCCATCTTGTCAAAGATATAGTCATCCTCATGATTATTTTCCCTCTTGTGCACAAAAATGTCTTCTCGCACAATTTATTTGCCTCTTGAAAGATAATTTTTCATTCACAACAAGGCAAACATGCTGAAGATGAACAAACACATAAGCATGGTTCTCCAATATGAAAGGGAGCCTATTCTAGCAGTAAAGAGTCGTTGTTCTCGAGGATTATGGTTCTTCATTGTCTGCTGAGATAGGGAGCCTGGAATCAGATCATTTTTCATTTTGTGGGCCTTGTTTCCACCAATGGAGTGCTGTGGTCCCCAAAGAGCAAATTTATGAGGGCTACTAATCTCGTTCTATAAAAATTGAATGTTACAAACGTTACACTTGGAAGCATAGGTGATCGCCCATTGGTTTGTGTGCTATAGTTCGTTAAGAATACTGATACAAAAACAAAAAAAAAAAAAACCCACAAAGAATCCAAGGTGTTCTACAGATGCGCTATTTGACAGTGATTTTTTTAGCCTAGATATTTGGAAATGGCTTTGCTTTTGCTGGTTTTTAAGATATTTCAATCCATTTTGCTGGTTACCTGCTTTTCTGCTTGGAGTGGAGAGGAATGTGATGTGAATTTATTTGTTGAATTAATTTAACAGTCCATTATCAAGCTTGCTACTGATTCATACAATTAATCCATCTCTTGAAACTTCAGGCAGTTGATCACCCCTATCTAGTTGAGTATTCAAAAAGTGAATCTTTATCCGATGAACATAGAAGTGATTCTGTTGAAGACTGTGGAATTTGCCATGATCCAGCGGAAGATGCTGTGGTGAGCCACATTATTTGCTGATGTTGATCTAAACTTACTGATCTTTGTTTCATGCACTTAGGCTTGCTTAGATAAAGCATTCCTAAATCTCTGTTCTCTTGTGTACCCAAATCTTTTTGCCTTTATCTGTTTCAGGTCACCTCTTGTGAACATGTCTTCTGTAAGGCTTGTTTGCATGAGTACCCTACACCCTTGGAAACGGTTACCTGCCCATCATGTTCAAAACCATTAACCGTGGACTTCACAACAAGGAAGAATGCTGCAGATCAGAGTACAACTATCAAGGGTTTTAAGCGTTCAAGTATACTGAACAGAATCAATCTTGATAAGTTTCAGACAAGCACAAAAATTGAAGCTTTGGTACTGTATACTCTGCCAACTATTTTATCTCTATGCATCATTCAGGCTTCATCCATATGGTGCTTTCTTCCTAAATCACCAGTGTATAGTACCACTTCCAGAACTCACAGGCGCTATGTGCTATGGAAAATCAGTTATTGCCTATGGAAGTAATATTGTTCTTTGAATGAGAGATACTATTACCCATTTCCAGGAAAGGATGTTGGTGACCAGTCTTTTGGAAATTCTGATGTTCATCCTCTTCCATTGGCACTGTCTATGAGCAGGAAGGCTTTATATCAGATGAGTTCCTACTCATGAGTGTTGTGTGATGTGAAGGAAGCATGCGTGTAGGTTGTTGGTGAAGTTTGATTTCATTTTGATCATCCTAGGGTTGCGGTCTAACCTCAGACATTTGCAATCAATAAATATGTTGGGCCTAGATCACAAGGCTAGATGTCTGGTAATTGCATTAAACTTCTATTATTTCTTGTATGCTCCATGTGTATACCTTGCACGTAGTGGACCATCAAGTATCATCTCACTTCATCTTGCCAATGGGTGTCATCTCATGGGATCATTTATAGACACATAGATTGATGGATGGATGGATAGATGGGTCCAATTATTGGGTTGTCTTGGGGTGTTTAGGGAATTACAAGGGTCTGCACATGACCTACCTAGCTCTATGCAAAATGTTAACCATCTGATCATGGGAGGTAAACTTTTGAGGGCCTCAAAGTTTTCCAATATCCAAGTGTTAGATAATGTAGGATGGGTGCCAAATTTGCATGAACAATCCAAGGGCCTTTAAAATTTGATGTGTGCCAAATTTGAGTGACTGCCACCTCACAAAAGAAAAAGGGAGGTGGTTGGACTAGTTAGTGAGGGTTGGATTAATCATTTAGCGGGCCAGTTTAGGTATGAACTCACCATCATTGAAAATCCCACTATATATACAAATACATGGCTAGGGCATTTTCTCTTTAAAAACACCCACCATTCAATGGGGCTCACCTGGATGCATGACAAACAAGGGAGGCACAAAATTGAAAGATTTGGATGTGGGGGAATACAAGATACCTGTATGATCAAATGATCCTTGCCCTCACGTTTGGGCACCCAAATCTCAATGCATAAAAGTTTTATTGTGTTAAAATCCAAGGGAGACCGTAATATTAGTGCCAAGTCAATGGGGGTCGATGTGTGTGAAGGGATTTGGTTGATCAAATGTGGTCTCCCCATATAAAATCCATAGGGGAGCAAAAAAGAGGTAATCTGAAGAGTGAGTGTGCATGTGCATATGGAAATCTATGAAAACTTACTTTTCCAATGCCTACTTTTAAGTTTTCATACTTGGGGCCCACCTTTAACCAATCCTATCCTTTTACACACATTGACCTACCTTGAGTTGGAACAATCCTAAATTTTACACTGTTTTACCATTGGATTTTGTCACAAAACTACAAAGTGTATAGCCATTAAATTTATAGTATTAAAACAAATTGTTGGGAATCATTTGATCACCATGAATGCATGATATCTCACATCCTAAACTTTTTTGTTAAGTCTGCCTCCATTTGATCATCATGCATCTAGCTAAGTCCCAGTGAAAGGGCCCTTTTTTTTTTTTTTTCAGAAATAGCCAACAATTTGTAGTCAAGCTCATATTCATGTAGGTATATATATGGACATTTTATTTGAGTGTACTGCAAACTATTCTTGTGTTGGCCAACTTTTTGGAGTCAACCTAGAAGCACACCAATCGATGGGATAAGGGGTTGGAACTTGGAAAGGCCTCATCATGGATAAGTGTAGTGAGGGAATCATCTAGTCAGATATTTGTATCTTTTGGTTGTTGGTCCCTAATTTTAGTAGTTATGTAAACAAGCAAGTTTTTTTTTCTTTTTTTGTGTTATTCAATCCAATGGTGAGTATCGGTCTGAGAGTCAAGTTGGGCCTTGGTGCGAATCCTACAAGGGAAATTGTGTGTGCATGCATGTGTGAGCATGAGTAGGCCTTTTATAGTTAGACTGCATATGAATGGTATGCATTTGGTGGTCCACTCTTTGACGAACATTATGTGTGTGCAGAGAAATGAACCCATTTTTCTGTTAGTATGATGCTAACAACAACTAAAGCCATATTGATATTGTGGGCCCTATCTTTAGGTGATCAAACTACTCATGATACTGGACCCCTTCATATGGGAATTCTTTTAAAATTTATTTCAAACAGAGAGACATCCACTATTGGATTGTATCATGTATATATAAAAATATAATTCTGTTTCACGTATGATCAATCTAATGGTTTGAATCACTTTGATCAAAGTGAAATTTGGGTTGATAACTATACAACAGTGTCAATACGATATGAGTGGGTTTGATCACACTAAGGTGGGCCTTACACATGATAAATCAGGTTTAGCTGCTGTCAGCACACTATGTCAGCATGGGCATAGAGGCACAAAGAAATATTCCGATGAGAACCTCCCAGACAAATATTCCGATGAGAACCTCCCAGACAGTTCTTTTGTGCAATCTAGCCCACCTATGATCAATTTCATCCCTTATACTCTACCCTCCCACCAAGAATTGCCACAAGTGCAAACCTGACTCTCATCCAACGGCTACTCACTGTTGAATTAAAATCTTAAAAGAAGGATGCCTTTAAAAAACATTAAACTTGAGCACCGTTGATTAAGTGATGAGGATGATCTATCATGAGATTTTTTCAAATCCCCCCAAGTCTGCGGTCTTATCTGTGGACAGTTCTTGTAGAATAAAATTCATGCATATCATTATATTCCTTCTCGGGCAATCTAAAACCCCACCCATCTTATTCGGTGATTTGGATTGAAATACTCATCTTTTCATGTTCTCTTCGTTGAATCTATGGTGAGAAATGATATTGTATTGATTGGCATGCATCTAGATGGCCCTACAAGTTCTCTTATTAGGAACTCTCTCTCTGTCTCTCTCTCTCTACACATATGCACACATGCGCTAGAAGTGTCCTCATGAAGAAATGGTGAGAACCATCCTATTTTGGGGTGTATGGCTCACATCTGCATAGACTCTTTAGTCTGCACATAAGAATGCTTATTTAGCTAGATAAGCACCATTTTAAGTGGCCATATGGTCAATCAGATTAAGGTTCTCGCAAAACCTTTGGAAGGCTTGCACCCATAGCAAGATTAAGACTTCTGGAAATTCTTCTGCGAGGGTCATGTTCCACGCTTTAGATTCTATGACCTGTTGCAAGAGGCAAAGCTTCCCAAAGAAAACCTTCCATTATTTTATTATTAAATATATTTATGAGTCTTTATCGATTTAGAAAAAGCTTATGATAGGGTATCAAGGAATTTAATTCGGTGGGTTTTGAAGAAAAGAAATGTCCCCAGAGGCTACATTGAAAATTTTAAGGATATGAAAATTTTAAGGATATGTATGAAGAAGCAGTAACAAATGTGAGAATCACATGTGGGGAAACAGGTGGTTCCCCGTGATTATAGGTTTACATCAGGGATCAACCTTAAACCCTTTTCTCTTTGCATTAATTATGGATGAGTTAACTGTGCATATTCAAGAAGAAGTATCATGGTGTATGTTGTTTGTAGATGACATAGTTTTGGTGGATGGATCAAAAGATGGTGTAAATGCAAAACTTGAGAGATGGCGGGGGGCATTAGAATCTAAAGGCTTTAAATTAAGTCGTACAAGGATAGAATATATGGATTGCAACTTCAGTAGACATATACAAAGTGTTGAAACCACTGTTAAAATTGAAACCCATGGGTTATCACATAGAGATTCTTTTCGGTACCTAGGCTTGATAATTAGTAAGGATGGGGAGATTAACGAAGATGTGGAGCATATGATAAAAGCTGGATGGCTGAAGTAGAGATTAGCTTTTGGAGTGCTTTGTGACAGACGAATGCCAACGAAATTGAAGAGTAAATTTTACAAGACAGTGGTTAGACCAGCTATGACATATGGAGCAGAATGTTGGCCAATTGAGAAGACGCATATTCATAAGATGGATGTAGCGAAAATGAGAATGCTTAGGTGGATGTGTGGTAAAATTATGAAAGATAAAATTAGAAATGAGTGCTTTCGAGAGCATTTAGGGGTACCGCTAATAGGGGATAAGATTAGAGAAACCCATTTAAGATGGTCTGGGCATGTTGAGCGTAGGCTGGTAATGACACTGATGAGAAGAAGTTTGGTTATATAGGTGGATGGCCTATCAAGAGGTAGGGGTAGTCCGAAGAAAACATTAATGGATGTCATTGAATCAGATTTGAAGAAGTTTAACTTATTGAAGGATTTGGCTCAAAATAGAACGGAATGGAGAAACAGAATTCATGTAGCTGACCCCAATATGGTTGGGATAAGGCTTTGATAATGATGATGATGAAATATATTTATATGAAAAGATTGTTCGCCATGCCCACTAGATGCTAGTATGCTAAGAGTGCCAGTATAAGAGCTATATATATACACCAGCCTTCAACAAAAACTATGCAAGAAAAAGCACTAAGATTGCATGACCAACCAACTCTTTGTTTAGCTAGCGTATGCACTAAACCATTAGCTGAGCTACTAACATGCTGAAAAGAAACCTGAGACCTTATTGCTAAATGTTGATTCTCATTGAAATAAAATTGCATCTTCCAAGGGCCCAAAAAGGCTGCATCCAGATATGGCATTGGAAGACTCAATTTCCACTCATAAATGCAATGAACTTCCAAAATGGCCAATAACTCTGCCTCATTTGAGTCTTTAAGCCCTGCATGTTCTGAAAGCATGTACAATACCTCTCCCTTCTAATTTCTCAGAATACCGCCACTAGTCTATCTCAATCAGTACACAATAGCTATTGGAAAATGTTTCCAACAAATAGAAAAACTTAACTTGAACTAATCTGGTCCATACATCTGAGAATCCATAAAATAGGAAATACATCTCTATCATAAAATAAATAATTATCTTAACTGGACTTATATGATAATATGATCCCTTGAGGTGGATCCCACGCGTGTTGACCTCCCATCCATGAGGTTTGGGTCTTTATCTGGATTCTGGACTGCATTGACCTTAGTAAATCTCACACATTCGGTAGCCATCTGCTGTTATTTGTCCTTACACAATGTGGTCTTCCTTGTATAGTTCAATACAATGCGGAAAAGTTTCTAGAGAAGTTTACTTATTTTGGCCAATATGTTACATATATCACAGTATACAAGGCCTGTAAAGTGCATTTCTGGAGGTCACTGATACGGATATTAAATCCTTGGTGACAAAAATTCAACTCAAAGCATGGTGGTTTACTAACTATTTATATTTTTAGTTGAGAAATATTCGTTGGTTGTGTCAAAATACACAGGCTGCTTACAGTTGCGTTGTTTGCTGCCTATTTTGATTAATGTTACTAACTACCATGAGTATAACGTCCATAAGCTACAATGGTAATTGGGAAGAAAATTTGCCCTTGAATAGCTGATAGTTTTACTTATGAGATTCCTTTACATTTGCATTTACATTTACATCATTCTTTCTTTTTTTCCTATGACTTTTTCGAACTAACACTTAGCTTAAATGGCTGTAAAAGAGGGAAGAAATCAGATTCATGATTGAAAGGGATGGCTCTGCAAAAGCAATTGTATTTAGCCAGTTTACGTCATTCTTGGATTTGATAAAATACTCACTCCAGAAGGTAAATGAACTAGTGAATTAAATACTACATATAACTGAAAAAATAAAGAAGAAAGAACGAAGAATATTAATGACATGTTGAACGTTTTTGCAGTCTGGCTTACAATGTGTTCAGTTAGTGGGAAGCATGAGTGTTACTGCTCGAGATGATGCAATAAAGAAATTTACTGATGATCCGGATTGCAAGATTTTTCTTATGAGTTTGAAAGCTGGAGGCGTGGCCCTCAATCTCACAGTAGCATCATATGTAAGCAATTTCCTGCGTCTTGCTTCATTGTGTGAAAACCTTTCCAGTTAGTGCAAAAAAATGTTGGTATGTCCACTGCTCTTAATCAGCTGGTTGGGGACGTGTAGTGTGCACCTGTGCATGAGTTCAAGTCCCTGCAAAGCATAAGAGGCAGTTTTGTAATGTCTAGTTATTACTAATGAAATTATTGTCTCAAGGAAGCACGCCTGGAAGCTGGATGTTGTTTTTAAAATTGATACGGAAAAGGCATGCAATCATGTTAAGCGGGCTTTGTTGGATTATATGTTGGGTAAATTTTTTTGGCGATGGATTGAGAGCTTAGATTAGGGAACATATTTCTTTTACTCCCTTCTCTATACTGGTTAATGGATTCCCATCTCAGTTGTTCATGATGCCTCGGGGGCTCAATAGGGGGGAGCTCTGTTGCCTTCTGATTCACTATTGTGGTCGAAGATCCCAGTGTTTTGTTTTCAGAAGGCTTAAGGATTGTGGTTTATTGAAGGCATTGAGGTGGGCAGAGGGGAGATGGCCATTCCTCATCTTCAGTTTGCGGACAATACTAGTTAAGGGCGTTGGCAGTGCTGAAAAGGATCCTTAGATGCACTGAGCTCATTTCTAGGCTAATGATTAATCTATGAAACAGTTATGTTGATGGGTGTTGGGTGTGGGGGTGATATGATCCTTCTTTTAGTGAGCATACTCCATTGCAAACCTTGTAAGTTGTATCTTGGTTGTGGGCTGGGCAGGGAAAGATCAGGCACCCAAATTATAGGCCAATCACCCATCTTAAAGTGGCCAGTTGATATCTCAGCTACATTGTGTTTGTTATCTGTTCAAGTTACAAAAGGGAAGTCTCCAATATGTAATAGAACTCTTGCAGGAAAGGAACACTCAATGTTATGTTAGACCTCTGATATCTATATTTTAGTGTGACTTGCTACTCACTAGCCTTGGATGTGGAGCTGTATCATGTATATACATTTTATTGTTATTTCTCTATTGTCTGGCTCCGATTTTTACTGGTTTTTTTTTTTTTTTTTTTCTGTGTTTAGGTTTTCCTGATGGATCCGTGGTGGAATCCAGCAGTTGAACGGCAGGCTCAAGATCGAATTCACCGAATTGGACAGTATAGACCAATCCGGTATGCGGTGTCATTCTTGTTCCATAAAAGCTTATAGCCTTTCATTGTAACCTTTGCAGCACAATGTTTTGATTCTGATTGTTGACTCGCAATTCTCAGAATCACCAGATTCATAATCGAAAATACAGTAGAGGAAAGGATTCTTAGGTTGCAAGAGAAGAAGGAGCTAGTTTTTGAAGGGTAATCCACTTATTGTTTCATTAGCTAGAATTTGATATGACAAGCCTACGTGCATTTCATCTGAGCTGTCCTATGGGTTCTGATCTTGCTATTGCCTGCCACGTGATATTGCAGGACTGTAGGTGGTTCTTCAGATGCTTTGGGAAAGTTAACAGAAGCAGATTTGAGATTTTTGTTCTCCAACTAATGGTACATACAAATGGGAAAAGTACAAGGTCCTGGCTTTTCTAGTTATCTTTAGGAGAATGCAGGTGGATTCATAAAGGCATCCTTCTTGGAAAAAAATGATGGGGTGATTCATTGGGCCGCTGGTTTTGTCCCTAAGAAGGCGGTGGCAAATTTGGCTCAATGGCTGGTGCTTAGCTTTTTGTTTTCAGATGCTAGCCTTGTACATATGCTATTCACTGACTTCTGATTGGGCCACTGGATTTTGTCCTCACCATTGGCAGTGGCAGTTTCGTTCAATGGCTGGTACTTTTATTTTTGTTTTCAGATGTTACCCATTGTACACATGCTATTCAGCTACTTATTAGGAGATCCTGGATTCATTTGCTTGTTTAAGATGTCATATACTCGTACTTGTTAATTTTTGGTCTGAACCTGAAACAAATGCATCATTTACAGATAATCCTTTATATATATATATTTATATATAGATTTTGAACCTATTTAACTAACCCCATTGGAGTTTGTTGCCTGGATTTGATTGTTATTGTTTTGGGAATTTTTTTAATCACGTGGGGTATTCCTCGCCGTCCCAGCTTTTGGACCGTTAGCCTCTGGCTCTGTGTTTATCCAATTCTGACGAGGAAAGACTATTACGTGGGGGGGTATATGCGTGGCTGTATATATAATACTTGGATAACGCAAGGGGCGGGAGTCAAATTTAAGACCCTGAAAAGCAAACTCAAGGCTTAAATCAACTGAGCCACTGTCTTGACAGCGTTTTGGGAAATGAATGCACATTGTGAATGTTTCAACTTTTAGCTTAAGTTTCAACTTCTGTTCATAGTGCCCCCTTTGAATTTTTAGGTCTGGGCCTTTCTACTTAAATAGTAGCTGTTTTTCTAGCATATGCTAGTGTTTTATGTATTTTCAAATGTTTTACTAGAGGGATGAACACAGTCGCAATGAAATGATTAAGCTTGGGGATAGTAAGCATTACCTATTATATTCTTGGAATGAGAATCCTCGGAGCAGGGATGTTTTCAGGAATGGCTAGATGATGGTCTAGCCTACAGAACCCACCTGACCTTCCCTCTCCTTTGCAGCTTGTGAGGAAGCGCGGCTCGGCTCGGCTTGGCTTGGTTTGGATCGACTGTGCTTGAGGTTGAGCTCGGCTTTTTTGCTGATCAATTCAAGCTCGAGCTGGCTTTATTTGCGTGCCAGCTTGAGCTTATAAGCTAGAGCCTGTTCAGCTTGGTCGTCTTTTATTTTTGTCTTGTCCCTTTTTAGTACACAATTATACATATCTTTTAATATTATGGCTGGTGCGCCTGTGTACCTGTTAGTGCAAGACTGTTGGGTCCACATGATCAACCAGCACCTTCCATTGTCCACCCCCTCCACCCCCAGTTTTAGGATGATGGGATTTACTTGAAATTTCATATATAGGGTGGTCCCATTTAGATCATCCGATCTCTAGTCTCATCATTGATTGGTGGGCCCACTTGCTGCTTGGATGCATGAGAACATCCTATTTTTACATTATTATATTTGACATTGATTTCAAGTAGTACATTCATGCGATGAATTCACATGACTGTGTGTGTATATATATATATAGAGAGAGAGAGAGAGAGAGAGAGAGAGAGAGAGAGTCTCCTAAGCTCAAGCTTATATAAGAAATTTTGTAAGCTTGAACCATTAGGGCCTACCTTTAGTCCATCCAAATGAACCAAATACATGACCTCTCTAAATTGCACATGTCTACTAATTTTTGGTCAAATTCAAATTTATTGAATCGTTGGATCGACTGTGTACAAATCCTAATGTTTTGTTGACAATTAAATTTTTGAAGCGTAGATGGAGATGATAAAAACTATGGTTATGGCTGATTTTTTGTAGAGGGACAATCCAAGGGAGTCCTTCAAATTGCCCTCATCTCCAGCTCCATGTGGGTCCCCAAGCTAGCTTGAATAATGTAGGTAATAAAAATCAGGTTGAGCTAGCTAAGCCTTGCTATATCTGTGTGTATATATATATATATTCACAAGAATGCCCAATTTAAGAGGGGTTGTTTTTGCCCTCTTTCTATCCTCCAGTGAGGGACAAGTAATGTAATGATTTTTTTTCCCTTTTTAAAAGTAACATTAATTGCTTATCTACATTCCTAATCTCCTATTCATTGGGAAAAAAAAAGGCATTTTCACTTTTAAAAACGCCCGAATGCTATATCTTGTTACACCAATTTTGGGTCCCATCAGAATAGATTGGACCGTTAGATTGACTATACACTCATTTATATATTGGATCGACTATATATATATAAGGTGTCATGATGTGTGATAGTTTTATCTTTTTGTACATTAATACTTTCTAAAAAAGGAGTATCCCTCACCATTTTGGTGAGGGATGTATGTACTTGAATATTATCCACATATATATAAATGTAAAGTCTATTCGGATGAGACCCAAAATGGGCTCAAGCTCAAGCTTGGTTTAGCTCGACTTAGCTTGTTTGTATCCTTGCCCTCCATAGGTCTTGAGTTTGCTACCGCCCCTTGCGTTATCCGGGCACAATGTGTGCGGTCATGTATGTACCCCCCAAGGAATAGTCCTTGCTCGATAAAATTGGGTAACCCTTGGGCCGGAGGTTAAATGTCTAAAGGTTGAGTTGGCAAGGGATTCTCTGGGTCATAAATAAATAAAAATATATATATTTTATATGCATATGCCCTTTGCTGATTGAGCAACCCATCCCATGCTAAGTGAGCTCTCCCGTTAGTACCTTTCGGGGAGACTTAGCCCATTGGTAGGCCTCTGAGTTCACTATCCCCCCAGAAAGTGAAGCATTGAAGCTGAAGATCTACAAGAGGCCACCTAATGATCTTCCCTTCCACGGGGGCATGATCACCAATCATCATGGGCGTGAAGGCTACAGGTTCTGATCTAATCCGGATTACTAGGTCGATCCATATCATAAAATTAGCTAGCTTGCCAAAGTACCATGTCCATTGTCACCGCAATTAGATTGATCATTGCGCCCGAAGGCTGAAGCTCAAAACTGGGCTCAGTCCAAAGGCAACTGCACTCCGTGTCCTTTACACGGACGGTACTCAGTCCAGCTGCAATCCCTACCACATGCCAGCCCCTTGAATAATTTCCGGCTCCCATCAGACGCACTCTGGACTTTGCCAACGCACCCAGAAAATGTTACCCATGGTGCGCCCATGGACCGACCATGAAGGGCATCCTATATCTCTCTTACCCACATCATAGAGAAGTGAGTCTTTCATTTACATCACCTAGAAGCAAATACTCTTCACCTCTTGACACTCCTTCATAAAACCCTTTCTATTCCAAATCCCCACGTTCAGCACCAAAGTGGCTAACAAGCCCTTGTTGATTGAGGTTTGGGACCACAGGGATGCCACCCCCTCAACCCCAAAAAAAAAAAAAAAAAGGCATCCCCATTACAGAAAATGAGGATATTAAAGAAAGAAATACAGCAACCACGCCTGTTAGCACATTTGATTAGATTTGAAAGAGATCCTGACTGACTTAAAAATTTTATGATGCTCATAACATTTTTGGTTGTAAACTGCAATGGAAAATTCAAATGTACACACTAACAGGCCGCTCATATGATACATTCAACTGGTATAATTTTGAACAACAAGCACTTATCAAATGAGAAGAATTAGATTAATCATACAGCTCCGATGGGGACAACCGTTGTCTGATTATTAACCTACATTTGTATTACTGCCAGATACGGGTCTCAATGTTGGATGACTAAGAGTAGTAGTGTTAGAGGGGGCAGAAGGGTACATAGCGGAAGCAGAGGGGGCAGATGAAGATGGATTAATGACAGATAGGGGCAAGCGAGGACCAAAAGAGAACATCTGCTGACGGGGCATGAATGACATGTGAGGATGAGTTGGCTGATTGTTACTGTAAGCAGAGAGATTTGCCTGTGCAGCTGAAGCTGGGATAACTGGCTGTCTAACATTGCTGCCGATGCTATTGCCGCTGTTCGCTGTTACAGCACCCGGTTGAGCAGTGGCTCCTCCTGGTCCTAGACGAGTTGAGATCATGCGTGCTCGTTCAGCTGCAAGCCTCTGCCTTGCCCTCTCCACCTGTTCACATTCCTTCATCAGCAAGGTCTCCACCTCTGCAAACTGTTTCAGCTTCAGCTCCAACCTTTTTAACTGTACAAGCATAGTTCTGGGTGTTTTCAGTCTAAGACTTCAATTTTGTCACCTAACTAAAGAGTTGTTAGGGTTCTTAATAATTCAAAGAAACGACTCTAATCAGTCAAGCATGAATTGTAGCAGAGGAATCTAACTAGTCAATGCACTCTTTCTGTATCCATACATAATAATATGGCAGACCCAAACAAAAATAATGCGTTTAATTACACAAGACAAGTATCATATTCAGAAATCCCCAATACACCAAAGATACGCCACCAAATTTGATGAATGGCTGTATACAATTACTTAATCCCAGACAGCTATATTGTAAATCTCTCCTTTTCCCTATTACATTGTATTATTTAATAGGTAATTTTAATGTCATTATTATTATGAAATCTTATTTTTTGTCCCCTTAATGGGGTCATTAATATCGCAATCCTCATCATTATTAAAAAATATTAACAGTTTTTTTATTGGTGTGTAAACTGGCCCTAAAAACTTACCACTGCACTAGGCCTGTGGTTGGCATATGTAACCTTAAACACTAAAACCAGTAGAAGAACCGATAGAAGGAATTAGCATTTTTGAGAGATATGGAATGGGTTCATGAGAAACTATGTAATCCTCAACAAAGATCTGGAAATGAACATTAACTCATACATGGATTGTGGCCTTTTGATATCTTCAGACCATTGATTGGTGAGCGGCATGGAAGATAAACCACACCTACGATATTGTATCCATGAGACCCTAAACCATGACTCTCCCCCAAACCAATGATCAAGAACACAGCGGCAACCCACAGTGAAATGTACAAGGAACCAAGTGTCCCAACCTGGAATATTTTTGGACGTTTTCTTGCCATGGTGGAACCATTAGCTCCATGCTATGGTCCCCTGTGGGGCCCCACATGAACAATCTCTAGAATATAGAAACCCTTCAGTCAAAGATCATAAAATTCCTCAAGTTCGCAATATATGCTGGCTTTGGAAATGTCCAATTTTGAAGGAAAGGGAAAACAAGGAAAGCAGCTAACACCACCATGAAGCCAGACAAAAACACCAACCACATTTGAAGATTGAGCAAACAATTGGACCTGATGGTTAATGATAGCAGCAGTCAATCTCTGAATTTCTCGCTCTTCGTTATCAGCAGACAGCCTTGCTTTTGTTGCTGCAGCAGAAAGAGCAGACTTGGCAGCAGCTTTAACACTTTCAGGAGACAAAGGAGCGGTGCCAGTTTCTTCTGAAATCCATATGTAGATCACTTTAAAGCAAAGGTTAAAAAAAGAAAAAAAAGAAAAAAAAAAGGAAGATAATATGATGGAAGTATCAACAACAAACCTGTTTGGTGGCTGAAGTTTGCAATTGCTCCAAGGGAACCCCCTTCTCTATGCATGTTCTCAGAACTTGACCTTCATAGATGCAGTAGACGATTTAGCTTGTCACATTATGCAAAACAAAAGAGTGCACATAACATAGATGCAGAAACTAACACAAAAGTGCAACAAGAAACAAGCACTATGGATCAAAGGGTTTAAAAAGCTCTGCAACGAAACAGTGAAATGATTTAGATTTGGCTGGTTCCTTATAAGAAATGTACTGAAAGTTGACAGTATAGAATACTCAGCTTTTGCAAGGATTCAAAGGATGAGTCACAGGGTCCACATGAATCAAGACATATACAGTCACATAGTTCACTCAATCTATTGCAAGACCCTTTTTTTTTTCGGGTAAACAGTAATGAAAGAATTATATTAAAGCATGAATATTACAAAAAACACCAACCACAAGAGGCTGGGGGAAAGGTAGATCCTTCAACTCATAGAAATTCCAAAGGATAGTCAAAGGGTCCTCAGGAATCTAGACGTGCAGATCTTTAAGTAGCAATTCCAAAAGATGAGTCACGAGGTCCTCAGGAATCAAGACATATGCTGCAGGGGTGATGGGCAACAAAAGAATTATATTAATGGGTGAAGATTACAAAAACCACCAACCACAAAAGGAGGATGGGGCAAGGTAGATCCTTAAATTTATAACAATTCTTTTGCCGTTTTAGCTATTCCTTGTTTTCTCCCCTTACTACTAAAATGTAGGCTGTCTGTCACAAGAGTTTTGGAGCATCCTCCATGGTGTAGTCCATCAGACTAAAAGGAATGAGGACCCCAAAAATCTCATGACCCTATCATTCCTCTCCAAGGAATATAGATCCCACCTGTCACCATGACTGGAACCTTCCACTTGTATGATGCCATTGGCAACCTCTGAATGGTGGTCCTCTTTGGACAGTGCTGCTAATGCTGCATGTGCACAGGCAGCAGCAACTCTAGGTCCAACTGCAGACGCCAAAAAGCCAACCTAGAAAGTTTATTAAAATGTTAGATTGGCAAGCAAGTCATTCAAATAACACATTATTATAAGTTCCATAGACAGTCCATAAAAGCAATAAAGTGAAATGGGCAGACTATCCCGTAAGTATTGACATTTAAGCAACAGGAAGAGTTCCCATAGTCCCACATAGGTAATATATTTACTGGGGACGAAAACTGGACAAACAAAGTAATTAATGCATTAGCTCAGTGGAGCATAATCAAGCAATGAAGGAAAGGGGGAAAAAAACACGCAAAGAGGAACTATTCATCATCTTTACTGGTCTAATAAAACCTTGAACCTTTTAGTTTTACATCTTAAATCTTCATAGGTTTTGAAAAAACATTTGTAAAAAAGTATATAAAAAAAAAATCCAAACCTATGAATCAGAAAAATCAGATTTTCTGCACTTATTTAGGCCTCCAATCAATGATCTGAACCATTCAATTTTCACATATTAGAGATAAGCATCAAGCTGCTCAGTTTCATATCTTCAACGATTTTGAGAAATTTGTGAATTCCAAAAAAACTCAAATCCATCTAAAACCATTGAATGTTGGTGCTTCTAAGTAAACATGGTCATGTGGTTCACAAATGTAACATTTGGTTATGAAAAAGTTACATATGAACCCTTTGCATGTGTAAAACCTATTTTCATTTCACATTACATATGAAGCCTCTAAAAGCACTAAGAAAAGGTGTAATGGATTGTGGAGTTAATGAAAATAAGGCTCCAAAATAGGCTTGAGTGGAAAAGTAAAACTCAAAGGCTGACCTCAAATAGATGTGACAGGGTTTCAATCATGATGATAATGGCTACTAGTTTATCCACCAAATGAGGAAGGGGTTATAAATACGTATGCCAACTAAACCACCTCTCTGCCGCCCCTCCCCCACCACGCCCCCACAAAACCCGTCCTTTCCTTCTCCCTCGCCCCTTCCCACTCACTGGCTCCTTCCATGAATGCTAGAAGATGTGTTTCCAATGGTGTTGGTCTCTCATGCTGATGGGAATGGAGCCAATGTATGTTCTTGCTTGTTTTCCTTTCGCGTCACCTATATCATGCCAGAATCATCCAATTAAGAAATTTATCAATTTTCCTTAAGTGATTTGTATAAGTTGAAATTTTTGGGGCTTTTCTGAAGTTAGCAATTGATATGAAGTGAGTGGTCATGAGCAGCAACTTTCTCAATTGAGTTTCATCTTGTTCTAACAGCAGCAGCATGTGTATTATCATGTTTCAAAAGAAGTAGCAACTGTTTATTTCAGTTTATGCATGCAAATGATCAGTCTGGCATGATATCATGCCTCATGGGTCAAGAATAATTGTTATTTGATTTGAGGGTTATCTCTTAGCTTCCGGACCTTCTTTTTTTTTTTTTTTTTTTGAATGGTGCTTCCAGACCTATTTTATGTCATTATTTTCCAGAAACTACAATACAATGAAAGATGTATTTCTTATTGTTGACAGCATTTCTTTTAACCGAACTTTTGAGTAATGCTCATCTTGCAGAATGAAAATAATTAGTACCATTCTAATAGAATTACATTCCAGACAATGGCATGTATTTTCTTGAATTGTGGTTATCACCTTAGCACGAATACAAGTGCCAATATCATGTGCTGCTGTCAATCATGACCAATAACATTGCCACCGACACCATGGATGCATAAATTAACACAACATATTTACCATCTGACTAAACTGATGTAGGACAGACCCATGTTCAACATTGTCTATCTCCAAACTGAGGCATTACATTATTATAGGGAAAAATAAAAACCTAAAATTAATCTGAACCATCGAAACACATTGATAGCCAGGATTAAAACGTCCAACTAAAATAACTGAAAATATAATAAAAAGCATCAATAAAATAGAATATATATTTGATAGGTGGACTAGGCCCAAAGAACGGGTCAAGATGGATGAGCTAGGCCCATTGGTGGGTCGACCCATGGTCCCTTCAGCACATCACTAAACTGTCATAACAATCTTCTGTACATATGACGATAAAGGTAGAGATGAGTCTACCAATAGTGGACTATGAATGAGCGGTAGTAAAGACCAACAAGACTTGCATTTTCTTTTTGCTTTTTTGAAATGTTCAGAACTTGTATTTGTTTCATGCAAACTTTGGATCCATAAAGCATGTTTTGGGATCAATCTCAAGCCTCTAACCCCTTCATCTGTGGCCCATAGGTTTAACGACTGTACATTAAAAAAATATATTGACCCTCAATCCAACGGTCCAATCCATTCGGATTAATGAAAACTCAATTGATTCATTGTAATGTAGGAAGGCCCATGTGTGTGGAAGGTTCATAAAGTCGGCCTACAATGTTGTCCCTCACCATGTTTTGGTGAGGATGCTCATGAATATTTCCCTATATATATATATATCCCATATCCCATATTTATATATATATAGTTGCATCAGCCAATTGAAAGATGGTTCCAACTTCCAACATAGGAATCCATATTTGCATCAAACATTGAACAAGCTCCATTTCCACCGCACGAAGTGTGGCACCAAATGTCGGAAAGTGGTTTCCAGAGAATACCGTCACCACAGTAGGTGGAAACCACAGAAATAAGAACTAGTGTTGTCCTTTTTTTCTGCCAAACACAGAAGAAATAAATGTAAGTTCTACCTTAAGCATAGAGATTTTGTTTTGGAAAAGATTTTCCACTATCAATCATCAATCATCTGTAAGGTTCCAAGAAATTTTGTTTCAATTTATTCAGGATAAAAGTTTTCTCAAAGAAGCCAATGAGGGCTTCTCTAAGTAAAGGAATAAACAGATTAACTAACTATAATGAAGAGTTGAAGAAAATAATTGGAAAGAACAAGGCCCTTGCGATGCTTGAAAAGGTTCAAGTTGTAAATGATAAGGAACCAAGCTACACATGGATAAATATAGGTACATAAAGAATTGTACTAGCACATCAGCAAAGGCCTCCAAAAGGACAGCATAAGGTGCTTCTTCACATTTACTTAGATAAAAGTTTGAACATAAGGTACTGGCATTTTAATTTCCTTTTCATGATTGCTGATGTATAACACATCACATTGTACAGAAATATGCAGTATTATCATATACACAAAATACAACATGATGAAATGAACAGGCTAAGGGTCATGATTGTACAGAAATATGCAGTATCATCATAACCACAAAATACAACATGATGAAATGAACAGGCTAAAGGTCATGATTTGCAAGAAAGAGATTGCAGTGCTAGCAACAGTCTCTGTAAAGTCAGGAAATTATAATAATGACCTACCAGGGCCATGACTGGATTCCCGGAGTTCGCAAATGGAATTCTTTTTTCTGAATCATTATCCTGAGGACACGCTCCTGGAGAAAGACACAAAATTGCAAAGATAAAATATACTGTGTCCAGAGTGGAGAACAATACCAGAGACTGGAAGAATGAAATGTGTAACTACCATCAGAGTCACCATTCAAATTTGAGCATGTGTTTCTATCACCACGTTCTTTCAAGACATCAGATGAAAGAGCTGTGCGAGGAAGTTCAATATTTTCCAATAAACCATCTTCCGTAGGTAGACGAATAAAATGGAGGATACATTGTGCTTTTGATTTGGTGCCTACATGTTCTGCAATGTCATTCCAGTTGTCAGAGTAAAGTTCCAATGCTTCAAGCAGCAGCAGAGTTTCCTGATCAGTCCAGCTGTCACCATCAAGATCACAGAAATCTTTTGTGGAATCCACCCTTAAAAAATCTATACTTGAGTTACCAGCAACAAAACTCCCATCATGAAAGCAGTCCAAACATAGCATTATATCAGCCTGTACATAAAGGATTGATCACTAAGGTACCACTTGGAAAATGCAATATTGTAATACACAAGAGTGTAGTATATGAAATATAAAATCTCAGACTCTGGAATTAAAATATAATGATGCCGAAGCTTTTGGCAACTGTCATATTATTAAACATCACCAGTGTAGTATGACATTTTACCATACTCTGGGTATTTTCATTACTATCATTTGGACGAGCATATCTGTTACATTTGTTTTCTCCTTACAAACCTATCAAATGGTATTTGAATTTTAAATGGCATTTGACAGCACTAATATTGACGATATCCAAACCACTAATCCTGTTCAATCCTTGAGTGTTTGTTTCCTAAGTTAGATTGTCCACAATCACTAATCATGTAAATATTATGATCTAACTGTCTGACCAATGGGGCATGAACTAGACAGCTATATAACAGTAATAATAAAAAAAATTTCTATAATCAATTTAGATAATGCTAAATGACCATCCGATGGTAACCAAAATAGTACTGTTAATCAATCACACCAAATAAGTGAGAGACTAATGGTTCAGGCTTTTCACCAAGTTGTCACCTAGGATTGTATGGTAACATAACGGCTTCAATCACTGGCTTGACCATCAAGCGTGGGCGTACAATTTCAATCATCCAGAACACTAAAGAGCAATATCGATCAAACTATTTTAATCATTTGATAAAAGGAGATCAATGAAGAAATTGGCTAGTTGGCAAAATCAGTTATCATAACTGAAATCTAGTTGTGGAAATAACTTTAGACTTAGTGTTGAGTGCTTGGGTCCCATCACATTGGGCCTTTTGGTATGTTGTCTTGTTCTTGCACACACACTGACACACTCATAAGAATAGTTTCAGAATCAAAAGCCAATTTCTATAAAAAGATTCCTTTTATATGATATGATATGAATCATAGGATATCATGGATCATAGGATTTTGAAAACTAGTCTATTTATTTAGGATCTTTGTAATGGATGTATTAGGGGTCTTTATGCTTTTAAAGTATAAATGGCAAGTATTTAATTCTTAGTTGTAATTGACTATAAAAAAAAGAACCCTTTGACTTTAAGCAACGAATACAGTCGATTTTTTCAAAAAAAAAGAAAAAGGGATATAAAAAAGAAAGTTGGAAGTCAAATTCCATCCAAGCCATAGGATTCATGTGAATCATATGAATAGTAAATTGAACCATAGTAGTTGTTTCTGAATCATAAGGGGATGTGGTGTTGAGTCTATAAAAGAGTGTAACCTATTTTTGTACTTTCACAATTTATTAAGTAACACTTTGTTTTATTCCTCCTATCTGGTGAACATGCAAAAGTCTTCAATGATGAAACCTGTGCGTGTGACCTATCCAATATGGGTCCCTTAACTCTTTGAAAAACAATGAAAGGTTTTCAACCACGAAAAAAAAAAAAAAAGCTAAACAAAAGGGCTTTGCACTAAACAAAAGCAAAAATCTATTCAACACATGTGGGACATTGGTTGATGGGGGCCTTTCTTCCCCACGCCCAGCTAACCAATTCATCTAGAGTTACCAATCCAGGTTCAGAAGCAGATAATAATCAAACTTCTTGCACAGTACACAGTAAGTGGGACTGACAGTGTTCTTCAGACAAGAAAGCTAGACAAGAATCAAGATAAACAAACAGATTCACAGCTACCAGAAGCCTCTAAGATGCACAACACCACCGAAAACATAGAAAAGAGAATTGCTCAGAAGAAGAAAAAATCCAAACATGGGGGAAAGCAAGAGAAAAGAATCCATAAACACATGAGAAGTAAATAGAAGTTTTGAATAAGGACCTCCTTCTGTGACTGATAGTACATGTTAGGCAAAGGCCGCGCACAGCAATTGCAATGATTTTCCGCCAACCGCTCTCGAATCCTGCTATCCAAATCCGAAATCCCAACACCAGAACACAACGCTGCGACGTCCCCCTGCCGGAGTCTGCACTTTGGATTATCAAAAGTAATCAAGCTGTCAATACTAGACTTAAAAAAAGCAGATGGAACATGAACATCCCCATTCACATCCTCCCGCAGAGCGGGCCCGCCGGTCTTACGCCTGTGCTGCAATGCAGCCATGTAATTGATGATCCCCCAGTGGTCCAGAAACCGCACTATCCTCATCAGGTCAGCGTCGCTGATGCCCCCAACCAGCCCCTGGCATGCCTCAACAGAGAGCCGCTTCTCCGGGTTCTCCATGTACTTGGCAACAATCCTGTTCCTCAGCTCCATGTACTTCTCCGGCGTGTGCTCGGCCGACTTCCCGGAGAAGAAATGCGGCACGACCTGCCGCTCCAATCGGTGCACCGACGTCGGCGAGAACCAATCTACACACACAGCAACATAATTCCCAACAAGGGTTTCAAAATTGAGACCAGAAGAGCAAGTAAAAATCACAGCTTCTGTGAGTCAATACCGGAATGCATTGGCACGACGTGCAGGAGCTGACTCCCGTACTGCTTTATAATGCCCTTGCCTTCCATGATAGCCGGAGGAGTGCAGACGTAAGCCGACGCCGCCGCCGCCGACGACAGGCCGTCGGATCGGTCGTGATCGCCGGGGGCCAGGGCGGGGCTGCTGGCGGGGATGGAAGACAGGGCCTGGAGCTGCCCATGGGAGATGTTCTCGAGGAACAAAGGGTTCCGCTGCGGCGCCACCAGCGGCCTCGGCTCCGCGCGATCGGCGGCGACGAGGGAGAGAACGGAGGAATGCGGGCGGTTCACGGCGCGTTTGATGACGGGAGGGAAGTCGGAGATGCGGATGCTGCCATCAGAGAGGACCTCGCTCTCGGCGGCGGCGGCGGCGGCGGCGGCGGAGGGGGTCGGATCGGGGGCGGGGGAGCCGTCGAATTCTTCGTCGTCGTCGTCTTCTTCGACGGCGGGGTCCTCGTCTTCGTCTTCGTCATCGTCGTCTTCGTCGGGCCTGTGCCTCTTGGAGGGGGTGCTGCTGAGGTTGCTGGGGGTTGGTTTCCGCTTCTTCCACCTGTTTGTGCGAATGTCTGTGACAAAAACAAAAAGCACAGATGTGAGAAGAAGAAGAAGAAGAAGAAGAAGAAGAAGAAGTGAAAAGGGAACGCCAGGTGTTTGAAAAAATGCGGGAGCGAGAGAGAGAGAGAGTACCAGAAGGAGGAGTAGGGAAAGAAGGGGAAGCAGAAGACATGGTGGTAGCGGGGAATATGGAAGTGGTGGTGGCTGTGGCTTTCTCTTTCTGGATTGCTTCTCTCTTGATGCCCTTACCCAGCCATCCTCTTGCATCCATCCCACCGACGGGTTTGCTGTCTCGCGGTTGCACCCCAATTCCTGATTCGCCCCTGCAGCTGTAATCCTCTTTCATACATTGATATTGATTGGGTGGAATAATTTTTCTTATATAGACAAGATTTTATCCTGCTCAAAATAAATGTTACTTTATTTAATGGGCATGATACATTTTACTCCAGCAAAGTTGGCCTCTGGATATGCTATGCTCGTTGGCATGTTTGCATCAAAGAAAAATAAATTTTGTGGTGGGACCAATTCTTGCCCAAATGAAGTTAGGGGTTGGCTCTTGTCTTGGGAGGTCCTTTTTATTTTGATTGGATTCTCAGTAGATAGGCCCACTATGGAGTTCAATTCCTAAGAATTTTTCTCTGAAACTTATGAGAAGAATTTGAAGTGTTGGAGATTTTTAAACATGATACGATGACTTGTCTCGTGGCATTTATAAATGTCATGTTTTTCTTTTACTATAATTTTTTAAAATTTCAGCTACCCAAAATGTTTCTTTTGCCCTATAAGAACTTTGGAATTTCAGCTTTTTAGTTTTTTGGTGGAATTTCTGTATGTAAGTTACAAAGCACGAGAGATTTAATCTCCATAGGAAGAAGCAAATCGGCAAGAGCAACCTCCATGTGCTTAAACGTTGAGTAGGGCTTATCTTCTTATTCATTTGAATGAACTATAAAAGAAATACCCCATAATAGTCACCAAACATAAGTTTGGCAACCATTTAAATGGATTGAATTATTGCGAATTCATTTTGAATGATGAAATCTTGTCGTCATTAATTAAGGTGGTTAGAATGATGAATCAAGCCTATGTCACCATATTGGCTTGGTGAGGGAGGCCTTGCTCCCATTTTCAAGTGAGGTCCCACAAGCAATGCTTCTTACCTTATTCTGAGGAATCAATATTATACGAGGCTTTTTAAGTGAGCCAATCACGACCCAACATATCTGCCCGGGGAAGCTTGCCTTGGATGTGCCTCCCACTGCAGATTAAATGACAAGCTCCTTAGGCTTAGTCAGACATTGCGGGCTATGATTGTCCTACTTACACTCAGCATGGAGAAAACTTTAGAGGATCCGGACTCTATCGTGAGCACCTGCGCTCAACATAGTGGGGCCATTTTGCTGAGTCACAAATGTCGTTTGTTAGTGGGTCCTTAAATACATGGTTTTGATGATGAGACCGTGCTAATAATTTTCTCACATCTTCCCATGCTACATGTGTAATTGGCCTACATCACGGTGAGCCATAAAGAAATGTCTGCAAACATATTGCAGATCTGGCTGGCCAATTGATGCACATCATTGGATTTCGAAAATAAACATCCATTGGATGACACCGATTGGCTGGGACCATTCACTGACAGCTGCAATGAGATGATCAAAAACTGGGAAGTAGCCAAAAAAAAAAAAAAAACACGTTTGTTGGACGGCTACATCAATAATCATTAGTCCCTAGAGTTGTCATTTATAAAAATATAATTTTTCATGAACTGTATGCAATAAATGGTATAAATGCTCTTGATGGTGAAAAAAAGTTCAGTTCTTTTGATTACTTGACTTCCAAAACCACAATTCCAATTGTGAGCATAAAACATTATGATTTGATGGTCTTATTAGAAGAGAATTTTTTGCCCAAACCTATCTCAACTGGGTAATTCAAAGTTCGAGTTGCTCCTCTTATGTTGTTCAAGTTGTATTTGAGTTAGACATTTTCTGACCCAGTTAATAAATCAGTTTTGCTCGAGTGACAGTTCTGATCTAATTAATCTTTACCATCAACCCAACTAAATTAGTTGCACTGTGACCTACACCTAAACTGTTGGAAGTAGGTGGGTCTCGTGGATAGATTTTCAAAACTTTTGACCCACTTGACACAGGGATCAACTATCCATAAGACCAAAACCCAATCCAGGATGCGTTACCCTCAATCTCGTGACCATGTACAGTAAAAATTATACCAGCACTAAACATCCAAAATAACCTACGACATGCAAGAAGTAGATCATACCTTTGGAGACCCGCAGTGCTCTAATGGACTTCTTCAAGACCTCTTAGCCTTCCACGTTATGACCCCCGAATTGGATTTCTTTTCTCAAGAAGAACGGTGGAATCTTCAGGAGAAAATCCCAACTCGAGACTACAAGGAACTAGAAGAAAGGAGAGGAGAGTAACTCGCGTAACTCTTGCACGAAAGGGTTTTGGCGTGAGGGGGACTCTTTTGGACGTCCAAGGATATTTTATAGACTTCCAAATCTCTCCCTTGTCTAATTGAAATAGAAGTCTTACTTCCAAAGCAATTAGCAACTTTCTCCTTTCCAAACTCTTATTTCTAGAGTCCAAGTCGGATTAGTGTTTTCCAATATCTTGGGCTAGCGTGGGGACCACTAGGGATTCCTTAGAAAGCTGGCTCCAACTGGAACACCGCGACCCCACATCTCATGTGCAATCCGGGCCCACAGTTAATTGCAAATAACACCACTATATAAATGCAATTGCACTCCAGTCTTAGGAATAAATTACAATGAAGACCCTAAACTTCCCAATTACCACAAGTAGGCCCCTCTATCAATATCCGTGGATCAATTGGAATAAATCCGTCTCTTCCAATCTAAGTTCCACATCTTATTATCCTTGAGCCCCAATTAATCACAGTAATCATCAGTACCATCCAATTAACTCTTAATTGAGATGGGTGCGCACTTATTAATGACAAATCCATTAATTGGCACAAGGGGATAATAGAGATAGATTCCATCTTGATCATTCAACGTTCCCACAGTTCTACTACCATATACCCAAGACACCGAGGTGTTAACCTATAGTCGGCCTCACTCATTGGTGACTCAAAGCAAATGAATAGATAGAAACTTGAGTTCGTCAATGTCTCAGGATTGAGAGCCTATTGCTAGGGAATTATGAGAGCATACCTTATTATTGAGACGGAATACCATAAGGTGCATCTCATGGTCCTTCAATACATCCAATGTACCGGCACTATTGATCCAGAATCTTACATTCTGATGATCGAGACAAATCACACTATCTCATAGTGATCAAAGTGCTGCAACCTTATCAAATGAGATGCCCAGTCTCATTACTGGTTGTGAAGCTATTTAAGTATAAGATTTGTGACATATATCTCCCGCGTGTGGATCTCATCCATGCACATATATCACATCTAATATACTAATGGGTCCCGGTTCAACTCATGAACCATTATGTCATACGTATTGGTCATGTGCATGAAGTAGTAAAATAACATTCATCTCATGAAAGTAAAGCATGATTTTATTGATAAATAAAGAAATTAATCAATTTATTACATCAACTGATGGATTGAGTCCACAAAAACTAACAATCTCCCACTTGGGCTCAATGCCAGTCAGGGTTGCATCTCATGCCCATCCCTTCTACGTGTTGCTCAAAGACTTTGGTAGTCAAAGGCTTAGTAAAGGGATCTGCCAAATTGTCTGCAGAGGCTATCTTGGTAATAGCAATATCACCTCTCTGCACAATCTCTCTGACTAAGTGATACTTCCTCTGTACATGCTTTTGGCTTTTATGGCTTCTGGGTTCCTTTGACTGAGCGACTGCCCCGCTGCTGTCACAGTAAACTGTGAGTGGCTGTCGTGCCAAAGGTACCACCCCAAGTTCCAAAAGGAATCTTTTAAGCCATACTGCTTCCTTAGCTGCTTCACAAGCTGCTACATATTCAGCTTCCGAGGTTGAATCAGCGGTACATTCTTGTTTTATACTCCTCCAGCTGATAGCTCCGCCTCCAAGCATAAATACATAACCAGAGGTGGATTTCCTAGAATCCTTATCTGACATAAAGTCAGAATCTGTGTATCCGACTGGAATCAACTCATCACTGCTATAAATCAACATGTAATCTCTAGTCCTTCTCAAGTATTTGAGAATACATTTTACAGCAGTCCAATGTTCAGGTCCTGGATTAGATTGATATCTGCTGACTAGGCCCACTACATAACAGATATCTGGTCTAGTACATAACATAGCATACATGAGGCTACCAACAGCCGAAGCGTATGGTATCGACCTCATTTGCTCCTTTTCCTCGGGTGTCTTTGGACACTGATCCTTGGAAAGGTGTACTCCATGCATGAAAGGTGTGATACCCTTCTTGGAGTCTTGCATTGCAAATCGTACTAGCACCTTATCTATGTATGCAGCTTGGGATAAGCCAATCATCCTATTTTTCCGGTCTCGATAGAGTTTGATCCCTAGGATGTAACTAGCTTCTCCCAAGTCCTTCATATCAAAAGTCTTAGCTAACCAAACTTTTACCGTTGACAACATTCCTATGTCTTTCCCGAGGAGAAGGATGTCATCGACATATAAAACCAGAAAAACTACCCTGTCACCTTCACTTTTCATGTACACACATGACTCATCCGGATTTTGACAAAAACCAAATGACTTGATTGCCTGGTCAAAACGGATATTCCAGCTTCGGGATGCCTGCTTCAGTCCATAAATAGACTTCTGCAGTTTGCAAACTTTTTGCTCCTGGTTTTTAGCTACAAAACCGTCTGGCTGCACCATATAGATGTCTTCCTCAAGATGGCCGTTGAGAAAAGCCGTCTTGACATCCATTTGCCAAATCTCGTAATCGAGATGAGCTGCAATGGATAAGAGTATCCGGATGGATTTGAGCATGGCTACTGGCGAGAAGGTTTCCTCATAATCGATCCCCTCTTTCTGAGTATATCTTTTCGCAACAAGCCTAGCCTTATAGGTCTCCACTCTTCCATCTGGTCCTCTTTTTCTCTTGTAGACCCACTTGCACCCAATAGGTTTAATATTGGCAGGCAAGTCCACAAGTGTCCAGACCTGATTTGAGTACATAGACTCCATCTCAGCTTTCATAGCATCTTGCCAGCGTCCCGAGTCTAAGTCATTTATTGCTTCATCATAGTTAGAGGGATCTTGTTCTGGCTCTTCTGGGATTGCTTCATAAGACTCTCCCAAGAATGAGAACCTGTCAGGGGGTCTGACAATCCTTCCACTACGACGAGGTACTGGTGTAACTACTGGGTCTGGTAAGGGTGGTTCTTCCTCAAGTCCGGTCATACTTGGATTTGGAATTGATTGCTCCTGAATCTCTTCCAAGATCACCTTTTCTAAAAATTTCCGGTCCATCATATAATCTTCCTCCAGAAAAACCGCATTGGTGCTAACCAGCACTTTCTGCTCTCTGGGATTATAGAATAACCAACCTTTAGTTCCTTTAGGATATCCTACAAATGTGCATACTTCCGACTTCGCTTCCAACTTATCCGTCTTAACCTTGAGCACGTGTGCTGGACAACCCCAAATGTGTAAATGTTGTAGACTAGGCTTTCGCCCAGACCACAATTCCCGGGGAGTCTTAGGTATAGACTTAGATGGTACGAGGTTTAGTATGTACATTGCAGTATCCAAAGCATATCCCCAAAAGGATATAGGTAATCTTGAGAAACTCAGCATAGACCTAATCATATCTAAAAGAGTCCGGTTCCTTCTTTCTGCTACTCCATTCTGTTGAGGCATACCAGGAGCAGACAACTGGGATAGAATCCCATTTTCTGATAAGTAACCCATAAAATCAGCAGAGAGATATTCCCCTCCTCAATCTGATCGAAGAGTCTTGATACTCTTACCTAATTGCTTTTCCGCTTCCGCTCGAAATTCTTTGAACTTTTCAAAGGCTTCGGACTTGCGGTGCATAAGGTATATGTAACCATATCTTGAGTAATCATCTGTGAAAGTGATGAAGTACTCATATCCTCCTCTGGCCCTGACATTAATGGGTCCGCAGACATCAGTATGCACTAATTCCAATAAATCTTTGGCCCTGTTACCCTTAGCTGAAAAGGGTCTTTTAGTCATTTTACCTTCCAAACAGGACTCACAGATAGGCATTGGTTCTACCACCAATGAAGGTAAGATACCATCTTTCACTAGCCTCTCAATCCTGTTAAGGTTTATATGACCTAGCCTCAGGTGCCAAAGTTTTGTTGGATTAGATGAAGGTGACTTTCTCTTTAATGATGATCTACTAATTGTTTCAGTATCATGTATCTCATACATCGTGGGAGTTAACAAATAAAGTCCATTGGTTACCTTGCCAGAACATATGAAAGTACCATTCCTCTTTATGACAACTTCAGTACCAAAAGTAATAGAATAACCTTTATTCACTAAACTAGAAACTGAAATTAAATTCCGCCTTAAAGACGGTACATATAATGTTTCTGACAAAACCAATTTCTTATTTGAAAAACATAAAGTAATGACTCCTACTGAAACAGCCTCCGCCTTAGCGTCAGATCCTAGGTTGACAATGATTTCTCCATCACTTAGCCTCCTGGTTTCCCTGAACCCCTGCAACGTATTACATATGTGATTAGTTGCCCCGGAATCCACACACCAGGATTCTGAAGTACCAGTTGCAAAACTAACTTCAGATATAAGTGACTCAATCATACCTAGGGTCTTTTTCTTAGACAGATATTCTGGACAATTCCTCTTCCAATGTCCTGTCTTACCACAATGGAAACACTTTCCTTTTGTCCCTGAACCCTTAGCTTTAGCCACGCCACCAGTTGGACCATTCTCCACCTTAGGACCCTTTGGAACTGATTTCTTTTTGCCTTTCCGCCCTTTGCCTTTCAGCTTGGACTTGGCATTTGACTTTTCTGTCATTAAGGCAGTTGGTTTCTTCTTCATAATCCCTTCAGTTGCTACCAGCTGACTAGATAGCTCAGCTAGAGTCAGATTCATTTTATTCATATTATAATTGACCTTGAAATTGTTGAATGACTCTGGTAGTGACTCAAGGATTATGTCAATCTGCGATTCTGCATCAATCGCAGCTCCCAGTACATCTAACTCATTTAATGAGTCCATCATTTTCAACATGTGTTCCTGTACTGATGTACCTTCAGCCATCTTAGTGCTAATGAGCACCCTCATGGCTGCCTGCCTAGCAGGTCTGCCTTGTTCTGCAAACATCTCCTTTAAGTTCGATATCATATCATATGCAGTCTTATAAGATTGATGTTGATGTTGCAGCACACTAGACATGGATGCCAGAATGTAACATCGGGCCATCTCATCGTCTTTGGCCCATTTGGTGTAAAGGTCCTTTTCTGCTTCTGATGCATCTGGGCCAGGCTCTTCAAGGGGGTTTTTGGTAAGGATATATTTATATCCTGAAGCTGTCAGGACAATATCCAGATTCCGTTTCCAGTCTACATAGTTGGATCCCACCAACTTATTCTGGTTGAGGATGGTCGCAAGTGGATTGAAAGTATTCGAATTCATGCTTATAATACTGTAGCACATAACCATACATTTAATTAATGAATTTAAATGACATTAGGGTTTAGTATTCTACCAAATTTATGTGGGAATCCTCATAACCACAAAATTCAGAATACATCGGAATCCCAATCCTGCGGGGTATGCCTCCTTGGGGAGTGCAAATACCTCCTAGACTGGTGGGGATCAAAGTTGGTCAAAATTTGGATTAAGACTAACTATCCATGATCCCCTTCATTCATTACAATCTAGGTATCTCATACCAAATAATGTATGACTCCCGATTAGCTTTGGTTTCTAAAATACATGAAGCAAATCCTTAGGGATATTACATCATTATTTTAGTTAAGTGTGACCCACCAACTAGCATTGCATGACAACCGTTGTGGGTAGCTCCTCCTTGGGGAGTGGGCTCCCACCCCGTCTCATCAACACTATCCATAGGAGATCCATATCCAGTATCCAGATAAATACAAGCCCTCCGTGGGGAATGGCCATTCTCAAAATAGCGCAAGGCTAATACTTTCCTTACAATGGACCTATGGTGGAAAACCATGGGGATTTATATATATATAGAAATGCCCCGCTCCCACTTAATATTTTAGTATTGTTGGAAATAGGTGTATGGGTCCATCAAATATAGGTATATATTCATCTCATGATAAGACTAATGATTGGTTCCAAGTCAAGTTATTTTAAGGAAAGTTCAGTTTCTAAAATTAGTGTTACCAATAGATCCATCTCATGGGCCCACCAACTCTAATTAGAATTCTTTCCAAAAATTAATTTGATTTGACCAATTTTGGAATTTGCTATGTTTGGATCAGATATGGAAATACTCTAAAATAAGCATTCATCCATAAATAGAAAGTGCTATAACAAAAGACTAGTCCTCTCCTCCACATGACCCAGGCGGAAAAGACTTCTTGGACTTCTAGACTTTCCAAAACTTTGGGATTCCTCAAACTCTTTGGGCATCTCCAAAACACCTTTTGGTAATCTTCAAACTCTTTGATTAGGAGTCCAACTTCTCTTTCCTTCTTTGTTTCGGACATCTCTAGAATTTACAAATTTTAAAAATACATAAATTCCTATGTCTCTATAATGAGACTTACATGGTAGTCTAAACATGGAAATAAAAGGGCTATAGGGAAATTCACCATGCCTTGCCCTTTCACGGGAAACCAAGGAGACCATGATGCCCTTTACACTTAGCCACGAATAAACCAATAATTAAAAGGAAAGAAAAACATGTGGGTCATATGGAGAGGACATTATCACCTGCAAGTTAGTATCTCATACAACAAAGCATCTCAGCGCCCCCGGCGAAAAAAAAAAACAACTCAGACCAAGAACAAGATGATTCTGCCTAGGTTCGGCTAGCCGATCTGGTCCCTACGGTTAGCCAACAGACCTCTATAGCCATAGTGGTCCGTTTGACTAACCGACCTGACGAACCCAAAAATTTGGGTTCTTTATCATATTCGGCTCCTGCTGTATCCAATCACCTCTAATGATCTCAGTATGTTTTAATGGCATCTTATCATCCTCCTATCATGATTAAAACCTTTTGTGACTTTCCAAACATGTATCTACTACAAAAGCAAGCAAACCCAATAAACACTGATCCTATCATAGCCCTTGCTCTATCCTCTTCGCATCTCATGCGAAGCTTAGAACAAGATTACTGATCTAACATGATTAGAGATGAGGTATGGCTCTGATACCAATTGTTGGAAGTAGGTGGGTCTCGTGGATAGATTTTCAAAACTTTTGACCCACTTGACACAGGGATCAACTATCCATAAGACCAAAACCCAATCCAAGATGCGTTACCCTCAATCTCGTGACCATGTACAGAAAAAATTATACCAGCACTAAACATCCAAAATAACCTACGACATGCAAGAAGTAGATCATACCTTTGGAGACCCGCAGTGCTCTAATGGACTTCTTCAAGACCTCTTAGCCTTCCACGTTATGACCCCCGAATTGGATTTCTTTTCTCAAGAAGAACGGTGGAATCTTCAGGAGAAAATCCCAACTCGAGACTACAAGGAACTAGAAGAAAGGAGAGGAGAGTAACTCGCGTAACTCTTGCACGAAAGGGTTTTGGCGTGAGGGGGACTCTTTTGGACGTCCAAGGATATTTTATAGACTTCCAAATCTCTCCCTTGTCTAATTGAAATAGAAGTCTTACTTCCAAAGCAATTAGCAACTTTCTCCTTTCCAAACTCTTATTTCTAGAGTCCAAGTCGGATTAGTGTTTTCCAATATCTTGGGCTAGCGTGGGGACCACTAGGGATTCCTTAGAAAGCTGGCTCCAACTGGAACACCGCGACCCCACATCTCATGTGCAATCCGGGCCCACAGTTAATTGCAAATAACACCACTATATAAATGCAATTGCACTCCAGTCTTAGGAATAAATTACAATGAAGACCCTAAACTTCCCAATTACCACAAGTAGGCCCCTCTATCAATATCCGTGGATCAATTGGAATAAATCCGTCTCTTCCAATCTAAGTTCCACATCTTATTATCCTTGAGCCCCAATTAATCACAGTAATCATCAGTACCATCCAATTAACTCTTAATTGAGATGGGTGCGCACTTATTAATGACAAATCCATTAATTGGCACAAGGGGATAATAGAGATAGATTCCATCTTGATCATTCAACGTTCCCACAGTTCTACTACCATATACCCAAGACACCGAGGTGTTAACCTATAGTCGGCCTCACTCATTGGTGACTCAAAGCAAATGAATAGATAGAAACTTGAGTTCGTCAATGTCTCAGGATTGAGAGCCTATTGCTAGGGAATTATGAGAGCATACCTTATTATTGAGACGGAATACCATAAGGTGCATCTCATGGTCCTTCAATACATCCAATGTACCGGCACTATTGATCCAGAATCTTACATTCTGATGATCGAGACAAATCACACTATCTCATAGTGATCAAAGTGCTGCAACCTTATCAAATGAGATGCCCAGTCTCATTACTGGTTGTGAAGCTATTTAAGTATAAGATTTGTGACATATATCTCCCGCGTGTGGATCTCATCCATGCACATATATCACATCTAATATACTAATGGGTCCCGGTTCAACTCATGAACCATTATGTCATATGTATTGGTCATGTGCATGAAGTAGTAAAATAACATTCATCTCATGAAAGTAAAGCATGATTTTATTGGTAAATAAAGAAATTAATCAATTTATTACATCAACTGATGGATTGAGTCCACAAAAACTAACATAAACAAACTTAACTTATAGATTGAGCCTTATTGCTTTCCAGCTTAGGTTCAGGTCGACATTTTGCAACTTGATTAATAAAATGCATCACATTTAGGCTGAGCCTATACTTGTTGGGTTGAGTTGGTGCGTCAACTAGAGGAATGGACTCAGTACCATAGCCAACCCAGTTTTCGATTTGGAGGGGCCTTCATGGACCTGGCCCATTTGGCTATCAGGCAATACAGGCTCAAATTTAGTTCACCGGTCAAAAAGTTAAACCAACCCATTAATAAATTTGTATGGCTCCTTGTGCCAAATATGTCAGCATGGTCAGGCGTTTATGTGTGCATAGACCACGGCATTTGATTATTGAGCCAGAAAAATAGATATAGACCCAAACCACAAATTAACATAGACCAAATTCGGCCTAGTGCTGGTTGGCCTATGTTGACACAAAAAAAATTGCCTAACAAAATTTTTATGGAATTGGGTCTAAACATTATTGGCCTAAATCATCAAATCATCATTAAACTAATATTTTGGTAAAATTATAAACAAAGAGAAGTGTGGTGAAGTGGATAGGGATGCCACTATTCAACTTGGAGGTTCAAATTCAAATCCCTCCAAAAAAAAAAAAAACATGTATTTGATCAAACCAAAAGGCCATAGGACCAATTCATTAATAGATCTGATGGGGAAGTTTTGAAACTTCCCAACCAACCCCCACTAACTCTACACGATACAGTTATTGCATGGGATGCTCTCTCACTGAGTTGAAAAAAGTTTTTAAAAAGGTAAAATGAAAAAGAGAAAAGAAAGGGAGTACTCTCACTGAGTTGAAAAAAGTTTTAAAAAAGTTAAAAAAAAAAAAAAGAGAAAAGAAGGGGAGAACAGGGACGGTGCCGGGAAGAAACGGAAAGGAAAAAACGAAGAGAAGTAGAAGGAAAAAGAAGGTGAAAAAATAAAAGATTTTACCTCTTATCCTACAATTCTTTTGTTATTTTTTCTTTATTTCTCACTGTATCTACCTTAAAATGGAAGGAAGATTCGGATCCTTAACATAGAAGGGACCCTCATTATATCCTCTTCACTACATCTACTTCATTTTTTACTGCATCACCAATCACCAATTAACGGAAAGAAAATTTGGATCCTTATTTGAAGGAACCCTTCAATCCCATTGCATCTTCATTGCATCTTCCCCATAACTCTCTTTCTTATGGAGATTCGAAATTTTTATGATAATGAAATTCTGCCCTCATTTCTAAAAAAAACAACCTTAAAATAAAAAGGAGATTCGGATCCTTATTTCTAAAATGGATGACCTTAAAATGTTTATTGAACCAAGTTGTGCTCACTTACAGAATCAAAGGACGCTCTATTCAAATGGAATCGTGGACACACACTACCAGGTTGCTTTCGGAAGCATGGCCTGATCTAAGCTCTGGTCTCGTGGGATATAAAAGTCTGGCCAATTAACAACTAACTTTCCATGAATTACACTTTGGGTAAAGAGGATATTTGGATCTCTCAATAATAATCAGTCACTCCATTCTGGGAATCCATTCGACACTTTGGGATGGAACAGTTCTTGGTCCAACCTTGCCCATTTTGCTGGCCAATCTAAACATAAAATTAAAACTAGGCTAAAATTATGTCCCCATCATGTTTTACTTGTGAAAAAGAAAAATATATAATCCCACTGGAAACTACATATAGCTGATCTATGTCTAAGAATTCCAAATTAAAAAAAATCCATATTAACTTAATTTCTTCATTTCCTAGATGGGAACTTAGTATTGGGTTTTGTCTTGTACTCCGATTTAGTCAGATTGATCATTTGGTTTAGCCAGAACTGAGGTTCAGGACTAGGGGTACTTTAGTCATTATGTAAGAGTTTTTTTTTTTTTTTTTGCCAAGAAAACGGGAATTATATATATCAATGTACTGTAACCCTAAATTATGAGGGGATTGAAATGGAATCATAATAGATGAGTTCTTTCCTTCGTGGACGTAGGCAATGTTATCAAATGACGTAAAATTGCTGCGTTTATGTATGTGATTGCTTGATAGTGTGATTGTGTGTTCATCGTGGTTAATCTGTTGATTGCGGGTAAATTTTGTTGCGTTGCTTTTGCCAACACTCAGGTCCATGTTTGAGAAGATAGAAGTTGAATTTATTCAACCAAATGGCTAATATCAGCTCTAATAAAGACTGAGAATGGCTAAAATCAGCCCAAATATTGTTTGAAATTGGCCTGGAAATAAAGCCCAAATAAAGTTTAAACTGGGGCTGTGTAGCCCAAATTTTTCTTGAAATTGGGCTCAAAATACAGCCCAAATGATAGCTGAAAATTGGGCTCGTTTCAGCTCAGATGTTGTTCGAGATCGGGTACAAAACCAACCCAAAAAAAATCTGAAATTGGGCACAAAACCAGCGCAAATAAAATTTAAAAGTACAAGCTCAGCCCCAACTGAAGTCTGAAATTGGGCTAAAAGAAACAGCCCAAATAAAGTCTAGAATCGGGCTGAATTCAGCTCAAATATTATTTGAAACCGAGCTCAAGATACAGCCCAATTAAAGTATGGAATCAGGCTGAATCCAGCCAAAATATTGTTTGAGACTGGGCTCAGGATACAGCCCAAATAAAATCTGGAATCAGGGTGAATCCGGCACGAATAATTTTTGAAATCGGATGCAAAATTAGCCCAAATAATTTCTAAGATTTGGGCATAAAATTAGCCAAACTAAATCTGAATCAGCCCAACTAAATGTGAAATTGAGCTCAAAGTACAGCCCAAGTGGGTTCACATTCGTTGAAGATTTGGTCCAATGTGTGATTCTAAAATGGCTTTAAACGTAGCCTAGACCATGGTTGAAACCGGGCTCAAATATTGCCCAAATAAAAGCTAAAATTGGGCTACGTTCATCCAAAATACTGTTTGGAATTAGTCTCAAATACAGCCCAAATAAATTCTGAAATTAAGCTCAAAATATAGGCCTAATAAAGGCTACAAATGGACAAAGCTCGGCTCCAGTACTTGTGAAGATTGGGCTGAAAATACAACCCAAATAAAGGTTGAAATTGAACCTGGTTCAGTCCAAATGTTATTTGAAATTGAGTTCAAAATCTAGCCCAAATGAAAACTAAAACAGGGCCAGACCTAAATATTATTTGTATTGGGCTGAAATTCTCCTAAACCAACATCACTGATCATTTCTTATAGGGGCTAACCCATTGAGTTCAACTCATTTAAAAAGTGAGGTCTGCATCTAATACATCATTTATAAATAATGGCACACTTATAAGAAAAAAAAAGGGATCATTAGTAGTCCAAATCAGAAAATGTAATGTTCATCAAGATTCAAGTGAATACAAAAGACAACTTTTGACGGCAAAGGCGAGGAGCAAGAGAATTTTCTTTTAAATATTTTTGCATTTTCTTTGTCAATTTTATTGAGCTATATTTCCTTGTAATGAGAAGTTTTCCGTCAAGGATGTAATTAATGGTGGATGAAATTCTCATGATTACGGAATATGAAGTACCCACACAAGTTAAAAATAAAACCTTCTAATAAATGGAAGAAAATTTGTATCCAATAAATTTTAATGCATCTATGTATTTATGCATAAATGAATTTATTGTGTATAGGCTAGGGTCAAGCTAAAGCTACCCTAGTCCATAAGCACCCCAAATAATTTGGTGGAAAAAAAATCCTCAATCCATATCTGCATCGCAAATGAAGGACCTGAACCCTGAATTATTAGGTTGAGAGCAGGTTGGGTCAATGGGTTGATTTATGAATTATCAAACTTAGTAATGGCCACGGTCAAAATTATAATTTCAAAAGTCAAAGAATTGAAATAAATAACATTTTTCATCATAAAGGGCAATCATTCGTTAAACATAGTATGATCAATATGTCTATACTGAATTATAAATACAAATATGTATTTATTGGTTCAAAGGCTTGACTCATGGTCAATAACGGCCGCTATGAATTCAAAACCAAACATCTGCTACCATTGAACACAGTATTTGGTTTGCAGAGAACAGTGATGCCAAAGAGCAGACAAATAAGTGGGCTTGCAATCAAAACTATAGAGATAAAATTCATCAAACATTCAAATGTACACCCAGTGATTATTCATTTTTTTTTTTCATTCTCTTATGCATAAAATCAAAAGGCAAGTACCCCAAATCAAACCAGCATTAGTTTTCACTTTTCCAAGGCCACCCAATCAAAGCAAGCAGTAATCCCAAGACTCCACCATTGAGCACGGCCCTCAACAACCTCTGTTTCTTAGGAGTATAAGGAGGGTATCTCAGAGAAGAGTCCCCATCAAATCTACGGTACAACACGGCTTTCTTGTGACTAAATGCATCAAATGAGAATTTGCCATGGTAAGACCCCATTCCGCTCTCCCCAACTCCTCCAAAAGGTAAACTGCTAACTGTGAGCTGCACCATAACAAATAGAAGTTTCACTACATGAGAGGGTAAAAAATTTGAGCCACCATTAGAAAATACATTATGCACAGATAATGCACATAGATAGAGGAGAGAATGATCACATGTAAGATGGTGTCGTTGATGAGCATTCCCCCAGAGGAAACAGTCCTCACAAATGCCTTTTCAAGTGACTTGTCCTTGGTGAAGAGATACGCAGCAAGAGGTTTTGGTCTCGAGTTTATCAGATCAATACTTTCTTCCACCTTGTCAACCTGTTCAAACCAAAGGTCAAGAACATGGTAAGTGTACTTTTTCTATTATATGTTTCACAAAGTGACACAGGTCAACGAGGAGGTTCTCACCGTGAGAATAGGAAGTAAAGGACCAAATATTTCCTCATTCATTATTAAAGAGTCATGTGGAACGTCAAATAAGATTGTGGGGGCAATAGTTCTGTAATAAAAATGAAGATGATCTTAAGATGCTTCCATGATTTTCAAAAGATGATTGCAAAGAAATAGAATGTGACACTTACGGCCGATGCTCATCCCTCTGGCCTCCATATACAATTTTACCGGAAACTTTGTCATCATCTAGGAGCTTTGCTAAGCGTGAAAAATGGTGGGAATTCACAATACGAGACAAGTCATTGCACTCCATTTGATTCTTCCCAAAGAAGTTCTCCACAGTGCATTTCAATGCATCTATCTGGTGAGGCATTAAAACATATAAAAGGGAAAGAAACCAAAAAAGAAAACCAGAAGTTGACAACTTTCACAAGCATTCCCTACCAATTTAGGAGCAAAGGATCTTGTTGTTATAATATAATCTGGAGAAATGCAAGCTTGCCCATTATTGCATCCCCACTTGCCTGCCACAATTCTCCTTGCTGCAACCTTGGAATATGAAAACAAATTTATCTAAGCCTAAGTTTCCCACATAAACCATTACTTATTAAGAGATTTTTAAGCATATGCAAGTAGGGCCGGCTCAGGACAATTTGAGGCCTAAAGTGACAATCCTAAATGAGGGATTTTTTTTATATAAAATATTATTATAATATTTTATTTAAAAATTATTTTTTTATTTTTTGTAATGCAGTATTACTATTTAAGTTTTTATATTCAAATTTGCTAACATATTTTTTTAATTGATAGTATGGCTAATATCCTTAATCTTTTCTGTGAAATTGTTGATCTAAATTAGGATTTTATCACTTCTAATTTTGAAAAACTTCTTCCTATAAAAATAACAGTTACATGTATTGTCAATATTTTTCTAATAGACATATTTAATATTTGTAAATTATGAATAATAATATTTACAAATAAAACGAACACTAACTATAATAAATATATAATGTGAGCTTGTAATTAAAATTTTTTTTTAAAGCATAGAACCACAGAAGCTAATTTAGTGATTTATCAGTGTTGGACATAAAGATTATAGATGCGGATTACTTTTGAATTTGACACAGCTTCTTCAATGAAAAAAAAGGATTATATTTGAAGTTATCTTCTAAGGATTTCAAGCAACATAGATATATAGGAAAAAATGTGCAAATTGGACGATTTTCATAATAGAAAATGATTTCTTGCTTCTTGTGATTTTACGGTTTTTTTTTCTTTTAATGGCAATATTTTCTCAATGGTTAAAGTAGTCTTTAATTCTTTTTTTGAAATATGAAAAGAAAACACTTGTTTTTTCTGGAATGTAAAAAGATGGTAGTTGCTTTAATTACTTTTATGAGGCCTTATTCTTTAGGAGAAACCAAATGATAACAATTTCTTTTTTAGAATTTTGAAAAGATTAAAGTTGCTACAATTACTTTTTTGAGGCCTTATTTTTTTGGATTGAAAAAAAGATGAGATTTACTTTTTTGGGGGGCTTAAAGCAAATGCTTTTTTGGCCTAATAGTCGAGCCACCCCTGCATGCAAGTGTAGCACACATGCAAGTTCTAAGGCATCCACCAAGGAGGCTGCATTATGTATGTGCTCTGTGGTTCAGACACAAACTAGGCCAGCATATGTTTCACTGATCTATACAAGATCTAAGGCATCCATAAAATTGGCTGCTTCTTGTGATGCTCTGCAGCTCTGCCATGAAAATTAGGCCAGTCCACTTCTATAAATGAGCCACACATGCAAGAAATAGATGGACGTTAATCTAGGTGGCTGTAACTCATGCCATTAATAGGAGAGGGTTACCTCTAGATTGACATTTGAGTCAACCACAACAGGACATTTTCCTCCAAGCTCCAACACGACCGGTGTTAGGTGCTTCGCAGCTGCAGCCATGACGATACGCCCCACTTTTCCACTACCTGCATATATAAATGACCAAGTAATCAAAGTACAGTTACCATGAATGCACAGAAGCAACTCAAGCATGATATGCAACTGAGACAATGAACCAATAAAGATGTTCTGTGAAAGCATAAGATCAAAGTTAAGTTTAATTAGTATGGCATTTGCCTTATAAAAAATGAACTTGCCTTCTGCCAACTTAAATGCCACAGATGATATGCCTATCCATTCGCTTAAATGATATGATTGAATGGTTATTGCAATGCATATGTTGCATACACTAGAAAACCAAATTATGTTTGATTAATCCTCTCTGAATCACTAACGTGAGACTCCCTGAAAGACATTAGTGTATGCTGCTAATTTGCTTACAGCCTGACACAGATGTGAGATCTCAGTCCAGTGCGTATGCTGCTGAAAGAAACAGAGAATGGATAGCTACCCCATTAAGTCAAAATTTTCGAACCAGTAGTGGCTTGAGGAACAACCAGACACACACTAAATAGTATTGCCTTTTACACTAGTAAGACTTCAGGCTTCAGGCTCGCATGACATGAGGCACAGTTTACAGATTTTGTAAGTGAATTTGTGTTCGTGAAAAAAGCTGACTGCAATATTGATAATGCAATTTTTTGACTTCCTAGTTCCCAAAGGTTTTTCATTCCAGAAAAAAAAAAAAAAAGAACTAACGAGCAAGTACCTGTATAAAAGATTTTATCCCACCGCTGCTCCAATAGTGCAGTTGTTTCAGCGACAGCTCCCTCAACAACTCGTATGGCTGAGCTGTCGAGAAATTCTGGTATGAGTTTTGCAAGGATTGAGGAAGTGGCTGGTGAGATTTCTGATGGCTTCAAGACCACAGAATTACCAGCTGCAATAGCTCCAATGACAGGATCTAGAGATAACACTGAAGAAGAAAGAAAGTAACTACTACATAAGTGATATTGTCTTCAGATGACAAATCTAACTCTAATGAAGGAGGAACGGGATTGTCTGAAATGCTTCATTTCTTCCTAAACTATATCATGACATAAATGAACATCACAGTATATATTCTGGATTTGCTACATACAAAAGGGATAATTCCATGCTGAAATGACCAACACAACGCCTAGTGGCTCAGACACAATTTCTGCGGAGGATGGATGAGTTGAAAATGAGGTTTTAGCCTGCACAAATGTCACAACTTTATGGTAACTGGTTCTTTCCAATTAAAAATCAGAGGCAATATGTATAAAAATAAAGGAAAAATAAACAAAAAAGCATTTTAGAATGATAATTGCCATAACTCAATGCCAGTTAGGAATAAAGAAGGCATTGGACTTTTCAATTTTAAAATTGTTAGCTTTTGTGCATGTAGGGCACATTGTTCAGTGTCATTGATGGGGATTCCATACCATTGTATTTGTATGACTATCCTTTGATTGGTGGCCTACAAATGGGAGGCTAATAAAGGAATACAAAAACAGTCTAGAAGAAAATTGGAGGACTGGATGACAGTGATGTTAAGATCTGATGCATCCCCCATACATGGGCCAATAACCCTCTTGACCTCAAACATGTGCTCTGCATCTATGGAATTTTGGCATGAAGAGACTGTAAACTTCTGAGGCTCAGGACTCTGTAAACCCTCCTACGTTTGGTTCAGATAATTACCTTTTCTGGTTTCATCCAATGCTTTAAGTCCTTGAGTGCATGCTTACATGATGCCTTCGTCATAGAAATCTGCATTACAGTCACATTAAAGAAATCTAAATGCAGAATAAGTATGAACTTACATGGGGACTATATTTTTTAAAGGAACCTACTAATGCAGAAAAGGGGAATGAAAATAATAATAAATCATGCAACACTAATATATATATATTTTTTGGTAAAAGATTAACCAATTTAATTACAACAATGATGGCATTTTCACAGTATGTATATCAATGTAATATATCCTTCTCAAAATTGCCAAAAGAAATAAATATAAAGCAGCCATATGTTTATAATGTTTTGTAACTTTTGTTATAAAGGCAAACCCATGTGCCCCTATTATCGATAGACAAGCATTCCAATAGGCTGTTCCCTGTTTCTACACGTCTGGTACCCCTTGTTAACTCATAGTCTGTGTGTTTTATTAGGAACTTGCTTTGACTGTCAGAAGTGTTCTTATTCAGATAGCTTGTTGCTTAGGAGTCCTAGCTTGATAGTTACTCAAATGGCTCTGATTTCATTTACATATGGGGAGGGTAGAGATGTACATTCTGAAAAGACACTGGCAATTCAAGTAGGCATGCCTATTTTGGATTAGCAAATCTACTTAAATTCATTCTTACTCTGTTCACACTTTCTCTGCATAATATTGGATATCCACTCCATGGTTTAACTATGCCATGGCTCTAATACTCTCACCATTAATGTCTTATCCCTTCCCTTTTGAGGAAGCCATTTTGAAATGACGAATAATCACTTACTGGTGACTTGTGAGAGTAAAAGAGGGATGGCATGATAGAATAATGCAGCGGGCTGTCAACTTTCAGCAGAAAGTAGATCATCATCCCCCCTCTCCCTAAACAAAACCAATTACCAAAGCCTTACCGCCTCCCTTTCCACAGAACCTACCTAGGAAACGCATGAAACCAAACTCGACTGAATCCATGTTCTCACTCCAATAAAATTAGGGACTGTATGTTTAGGTCTCTTCCCAATAACCCATCAACAATGCTGACTAGTAATCTAACTTGACATGATTGAGTCCAACCACAGTGAGAATCTAAGTGAAAAATAAACCCATCATCCCCCTTCCCCCTTTTGACCCTACGATGCCACATTACCATGTACATAAAACAATACAATCAACAACCACCTCTGCAAATGAACAGTTCGGGGGAAAAAAAAAACTGCCTATTTGCCTTTGGAATATGCTCTGTTCCAACCATAGTTACCAAACATGACCAACCATGCTTGAACAGTAAACCAGTTCATTAAAAATTGTTTAATTTGATTCACTCCACAGTTAGATTCCCATTTAGTCTAGTTAGATTCCCATTTAGTCTAGTCTTCAAATTGGTTTCTTTTGCAGTTGTACCACTTGCAATCCCATTTCCTATTCATTCTTGATTCTACACATATATCTTACTTTATTTTTAACACAATAATCGAGAGTTGCCTTACGGGTGTATAAGTGAGAACACCAATAACAACCATGAATTAATGGGCTTAAACCCAAAAACCATTCAAGAAGAAGAAGAAAAAAAAAAAAAAAAAACTGAAACAAAGTCATGGTTCCCACCCCAAATGAATTTCATAAGCACGTTTCATAATCTATTGAGACTACATTCACCACTCTCTTTTAGAAACTAACCCAGTTCCACTTTTACAGGATTACCCAATTGTACAGTTGTTTTTCTCATAAGAAGACGATTACTTGAATACCCATGCATGCATTTACATGCATAGATAGAAGGGAAAAAAAAAGAAGTAGAAAGACCTCGGAAGCGAAGGATTCGGTTTCGGGCTTGGAGAGATCGGCATGAAGAGCATTCACAATGGCGAGTTCTCGATCATCGACGAGCTTGAGGAGCATCTTGAGCTGGGTCGATCTCCATTCGTAGCTCCTCGTCTTCCCAGAAGCAAAGGTCCCTCGAAGCTCCGTAACCAACGCTGCAGCGCTTTCGCTGTTGAAGCTTGCCATCTTCTTCTCCTTCTCTCGTAGAGAGAGCGAGAGAGAGAGAGAGAGAGAGAGAGAGAGAGAGAGAGAGAGAGAGAGATAAAAGAAAAACACACCAGTCGCTACAAGGAATGGGTGATAGAGAGCTAGTTGAGCGCGTGAGAAAAGATAATGCAATACAAAGGAAAGAGAAAAGATGGCGGAAGTGGAAAGTGGACAAAAAATGGATTATTATTGGATGAATGGAGTCAGATCCTGTAGAGGCTGATTTTGTTGGTTCTAATTATTATTACAGTGATGCTCATCGACCGGTCAAGCCTGGCCTACTCTTGGGCTGGATTTGGTCTTTGTTTGGGTCATGGGCTGGATACAGGCCTAACTTTTTGGCACTAGAGCTAAATGGGCAAGGCCTGAAAGCCCATCTTGTTTTTTTCATAAAAAAAGATGAATTTTGTGATTATTGGGACTGACTTTTAAGGGCTTTGGGTTGGACCATGCCTAAATATTAGGCTTGATAAGTGGGCCGAGTGTGGACAAGTTCTTTGTACAGACAAATATATGTGTGTATATATTTGCTAGATTGGATCAGTGGCACCATACATGTGTAAAAAACCTGCCGGCAGATCCATGGGTGATAAGGTGAGATGGGATGCCCCTTTCCACTAGGGCTGTCACTAGATTCTCCTTAATGAATGTATATTTTAAAAATAGTATCCAACTTAAAATATGCAATATAGTATCAGCATCTGTAACCATCATTTATAGTACTTTTTTGCCCAGATTATGGGCTGCCTCAATGATATCTTAAAATCGTTTCAGCCGTCTCAAAAAAGGTGTTGATTAAACAATTTGGGTGGACCTATTTTTGCTTAATAAAACCTGCTCATATCAGGAAATTACCTCTATACAGTAGTTGGCTCAAATTTAACCTGTGTGGATCATCTATATAAGGCTTGGGGACACATATGACGAGCCACTAGAAGCAAAAAGAGCGGAGCCAAACGGGTTCAATGCTAATTGTTCATCCTCAATGCCACTTGACACAAACACACGTTCATTTCTTGTCAAGGAATCATGGCAGCTGCTCCTTTTAGGATAGGAAGCAATAAACAGACTTGACTATAGGCATAACAGAAAATGTAAGAGTCCAAAAGCCTCTTGAGGGCCCAACTTATATGAAAACTTCAAGGATCCCCAAAAGAACGCACTACAATAGAAAATGGGCTCACTCTCGCATTGACCAGCCTGTATAAACTTCCATGAAACTGCCTCGTATTGAACCAAAATCAAAGGAATTGGTAGTGCGCGATGCGCGAGTTATTAGGGATGGCTGTGTACACTCTCGGGTTTGACGGTTGGGTTCTCAAAAAATATAAAAAAAAAAGAAAGAAAAGAAATTGCCATCTAATTGGACCGTGATCCATTTAAATGTTGGCACAACAAAATTCGAATAATTAAAAAAATACTTTGCAAAAAAAAAAAATACCACCCAAAAAAATAGAAAACCCTTCCAAAATAAAAAGAATCTGAATATCAATCATAAATATAAGAAACGGCAATTTAATGTAGTTCTCACCCTTGAAGCCCTGGATTTTAATGGCTTTATAAGTTGTAGCATCCAACTAGTACAAGTAATGCATAATGAGATCACCTTGAAAAATATTCATTTGCATAGATTTACCTGCACATTCAAGGTATGGGCACCTACACTTACTGATCCTTAACTAAGTCCGAAAGCTGGCCATCATCACAGATCAACTATGCCAACCCCAGATTATCCTTAACTAAGTCTGAAAGCTGGGCGTCATCACAGATCAACTATAACAACCCCAGATCACACAAGGTCTGCGAGCCTGTAGCCACTACTGAAAACTTCAAATGGACTGCTACGGTCCAGTTGGTTGGCAAGTTGAGACTTGCAGCAAAATAAAATGACTACAACCATGCTTTGAGAAATCATCATACTTTCTTCAAAATAAAATGAACTACAAAATAAAATAGAGCAGCATTGAGAAATCATCATACTCTCTTCAAAATAAAATCTCAGCATTACGAATTAACTAGCACAGTCAAAGCTGAAAACTAGGACACATGCCCCAGCCCTACTAAAAGGAAATATATTTATATATATATATAGAGAACCTACATTTCTCATTTTATTCATGACCAACATTGTTATGAAACTACTTTAAAGTACATTTCCCGGTTGTTTTCTCCAGACTACTGTGGCCCTAAGCTATACCATTCGCCGGAGAGTTAAACATCTCATCTCCGTCTTTGCCTTCACCAATAGGATATTGCCTGCAACAATAGAGAAAATCACATTAACATGCAACCAAGTAACCCTGTTAGCTAATAGATTGCCTACTCTCCAAGCAGGGCACAAATGACTAATACCATGCTGCAGACTGTACATGCGAGCCTAAATTTTTTTTATTATTATAATCATTATTATTTTTTTTAATCAAGAAAAAGTACCATGGTGTATGTTGTACACAGATGATATAGTATTGGTGGATGAATCAAGAGAAGATGTAAATGCAAAGGTTGAGAGATGGCGGAGGGCATTAAAATATAGAGACTTTAAAATAAATCGTACAAAGACAGAATATATGGATTGCAATTTCAGTGGACATATACAAAGTGTTGAAACCACTGTCAAAATTGAAACCCATGAGATACCACGTAAAGATTCTTTTCGGTACCTAGGCTCGATGATTAGTAAGGATGGGGAGATTGATGAATATGTAAAGCATAGGATAAGAGCTGGATGGCTGAAGTGGAGACTAACTTCGAGAGTACTTTGTAATAGACAAATGCCAACAAAATTGAAGGGAAAATTTTACAAGACAGTGATTAGACTAGCTATGACATATGGAGCAGAATTTTGACAAATTAAGAAGACACATATTCATAAGATGGATGTAGCGAAAATGAGAATGCTTAGGTGGATGTGTGATGCAGCCCTAGGGTTAGGGTTTGCGTGGAGGTGCCTAAGCACGTGTCCAAGGACACTTCGAACCGTCAAGATGACTTCAAACCACACAAGGAAACACCTCTAGGAAAAATCCAATGCTATTAATCTACCAAATCTGAGAAGTTTTTCTCTACAAAGCCATATATATAATAAAACAAACTTAATAAGCAAGAAAACCCTAAGCTAAAAATGGAAACTTTTCTAATAATAATAATAATAATAATCCTAATCTAATTTGAAGAGGGCTGCTGGGCCTTAGACTGCATCATCCTCCCCGGGTTGAAAGAAGAGTTCGTCCTCGAACTCGATTCTGCTTCGGATTGCCAATGTAAATGTGTTGAACATGATGGACTTCCTTTGTGGCAGCTTTCCAGGAATTCTTCTTTGGCGGTTGTGGTTTCTCAGGATGAAGAGTAACTTGCTGTCCACCATGCATGAATGTATAGGTGTTGTCGCGTATACCATGAGTTCCATTTTTATCATACATCCAAGGACGGCCCAATAAGATATCACCGCTATCCATAGGTAGCACATCACACTGGATTGTATCTGTGTAAGTCTCACCAATAGCAAAAGTAACTTTGCAAGTATGTCGAACATGCGCTTGATCACCATTCATGAGCCACTTGACAAAATAAAGACGGTTATGCTTATAAACTTTCAATTGAAGGCGGTCAACAAGAGCCTGGGAGATGAGGTTTTCACAACTTCCACTGTCAATAACAATTGTGCAGTTTTGTCCCTGAATTATTCCTGTGGAACGGAAAATATTTTTGCGCAACCTCTTATGCTCAACAGTTGGTGAAGCATCCTTGAGGACAATAAGAGCTTCATCTGGGGCCTCTGCATCGGTAAATTCAATTTCCCCAGTGTCAATATCCTTGGGATTGTCAAGATCCTTAGGATCAGTGTCAGTACCCTTAATATCATCTCGGATATTGTTATCAGCACCTTCAATCTCAATCAAATGTATTCGCTTTGGACAGTCTGCTGCTCGATGCCCGTGCTGATGACAATGAAAACAAACCATCTTAGTTTGACCTTCAGTCCTAGCAAAAATCTGTCCATTGGATTTAGCTTCTTGTAGAGATGAATTCTTCGGAGAAACCCATTTGGATTTTTGTACTTGATGATTTGCAATTCCCTCAGCCTTGATAGCATGTTGGATGAGTTCATCGACAGTATCAAAATGTTGGAAGGCAAGGATATGCTGAATGTCTAGTCTCAATCCATTGAAAAATCTATCAACTACCACATCATCATCTTCATTCAAGCCACAACGAGCTTGCAGAGTCAAAAATTCCTCAAAATATTCAACAACTGTCTTGGACCGTTGTTTCAAATTTTGAAAACTGAAACGGAGATCTCTTGCATAGTTGACAGAGAGGAATTTTTGTTTCAAAATATTTTTCATCTCTGTCCATGTATCAACAGGGTCCATGTTCTGATTCCTCCGTTTTCTTTGCAATTCAGCCCACCAAGTTGCAGCATAATTACGAAATCTAGTAGCAATCAGTGTGACTTTTTGATGCTCCATCATTGGCTTGTGTGTGAAAATATTTTCCACGCATACTAACCAATCCATAAATTCAGCGGGCTGTAATTTTCCATCATATTCAGGAATCACAATTTTTATCCCGAATTCTCGATCAGGATTATTGACTGGCAGATCCCGGTGATTCCGAATATTTGCACCATCATCACGGTGGTGATGCACACTTGATGATTTTCCAAGTTTGTCACTCGAATGTCCATTGGTGCAGGGTGGTGTGCATGTCATCAACTTTTGCAAATAATTCTCTAATGGCACTAGCCAAATCTTCAAGTGAAGAAGATGAAGATTCAGCATCCACTTGCTTCTTAGGAGGCATTTTTTTTTCAATGCAAAAGTTAAATCTGACTGACCAGATGTGTAGATCTACTTTTCAGAAGTATGCTGGTGAAGACAGATCGGAAATCGGAACACTTTTGCAGAAGCTGGTAAGAAGAATTTCGTTTGTGGGCCGTTTTATATATGGGCTCACCGAAAGCAGGTCAAGTGTACCCGACTTTAGAACACGGGCCCAAAACTGATGTTTTTTTCTCTCGGCCTTCGTGACGAGAAGATGGGGATAAGAAGAAGATCTTGGCCTCGTGTCGGTGGATGCAAGAGGAGAGCAGAGGAGGAACCGGAAAAGAGGAAGCGATGGGAAAGAGAGATCGGCTGCGCTGGAGACGAGGTCTGGTGTAGCGAGCGGTTGATGGCGTCCAGTAGCTAGGTGCGGCTCCGGCGAAGTGTATGCAGCAGTGGACGGCAGCGATACGTGAAGGGTGTCTGCAGTGATCGTCGAGCGGTACCGCCGGGCGGCAGAGATGGCGGCGCGGATTTCCACCAAGGGCAACGGCAGCGAGTTGGACCAGGTACGCTGCTCTTTCGTTCTGTTTCTCGATCTCGCGTATCTGCTGCTGCCCTTTTTTTTTTTTCACTCTGGTTTGGGGAAGTTGGCCGAACAGGGGGTTTGAAGGAAATAGCTGGGTGTGGGGGCGAGGTCGGCAAGGGGAATCTGGGTTTTCGGTGGTGGCTCAGGGTGAGGGTTACTGATGGGGGTTTGATGGGTTCCAGCGAATGGGTTTTGACAGAGGCGTGTGTTTAGGGTTTCGGTTGGTGTGGGATTTTGCGGATTTGGGTACGGTAGGGTTGGGGATGTGGGAAAGAGGCAGGGACATGGGTTCCGGTGGTTCGGCTGGGACGGAAAGGACGTCTGGGATCGTCTAGGATGGCAGTGGAGGATTGGGTTTGGGGACTGTGGCGATGGCTGGCGCTTGACGAGGAAGGGGGTGGGGGTCGGATTCGGGCTATGGGATTCGGTGATGGTGACAGTGGAGATCGGGGTTGCGGTGGTGGGTCTGGGTAGACAGAGGGTGTCGAAGTTAGGGTTCTGAAGGGGATTAGGGTAGGAAAGGGGTGCCGTCTGGAATGGCAGCGGAGAGGATGGGTCGTCTGGGATAGCAGCGGAGAAGATGAGATGAGCAACGGATGGGGTGACAAATTCCGGGAACAACCAGAGGGCTCCCGGTGACTGAACCTGTCTCTGATACCAATCTGATGCAGCCCTAGGGTTAGGATTTGCGTGGAGGTGCCTAAGCACGTGTCCAAGGACACTTCGAACCGTCAAGATGACTTCAAACCACATGAGGAAACACCTCTGGGAAAAACCCAATGCTATTAATCTACCAAATCTGAGAAGTTCTTCTCTACAAAGCCATATATATAGTAAAACAAACTTAATAAGCAAGAAAACCCTAGGTTAAAAATGGAAACTTTCATAATAATAATAATAATAATCCTAATCTAATTTGAAGAGGGCTGCTGGGCCCTAGACTGCATTAATGTGTGGTAAAACTAGGAAAGATAAAATTAGAAATGAGCGCTTTCGAGAACATTTAGGGGTAGCACCAATAGGAGATAAGATTAGATAAACTCGTTTAAGATGGTTTGGGCATGTTGAGCGTAGGCCAGTAATGACACCGGTGAGAAAAAGTTTGGATATACAGGTGGAGGGTCCATCAAGAGGTAGGGGTAGGTCGAAGAAAACATGGATGAAAGTCATTAATTCAGATTTGAAGAAGTTACACTTATCGAAAGATTTAGCTCAAAATAGAACGGAATGGAGAAATAAAATTCATGTAGCCGACCTCAACATGATTGGGATAAGGCTTTGATGATGATGATGATGATGATGATAGTCATTATTTTTTAGATTATCTTAAAGGAAAAACTATAGTAATGTGGAATCTAATGGCTAATTGCATTAGGAAGATTGCAAATGAAGCACTTAGAGAAACAAAAGGAAAGTGACATATTGATAAAGAAACATGATGGTGGAGTGTGGTTAAGAAGTTATTTGAGAGAAAAGACATTGCTACAAAGTTTGACAGAAGACTAAGCGTATGAAAAATTTTGCATTGTATAAGAAGGCAAAAAAAAAAAAAAAAGCTAAGAAAGTAGTAAGTAGTGCAAAGTTCAAAGCATACGATAACCTCTTTAATAGGTTGAAAACAAGAGAAGGATATTTTTAAGCTCGTAAAAATAAGAGAAAAGAAAAGTAGGTACTTTGATCATATCAAATGTATCAAGGACAATGAGGAAAATGTTATAGTGAAGGACAACGATATTAAAGAAAGATAAAAGGAATATTTTAACAAACTTTTAAATAAAGAACATATAGGGGATATAAGAGCTAAGGAGGGGATTTCATTACTAGAGCATACTTTTCTTCGTAGCATTAAAGGAGTAGAAGTGAAGGAAGCATTGAAGCGAATGAAGACAAAAAAAGCTACAAACTCAGATGATATTCCGATAAAGGTATAGAAATGTTTAAAACAGGTTGAGGTAAGTTGGTTATGTAGACTATTCAATAAGATACTTGTGACAAAGAAAATGCCAGATGAATGGAGAAGAAGCATTGTAGTACTTATATATAAGAATAAGAGAGACATACAAAATTGTACCAACTATCGAGGGATTAAACTTACGAGTCGTACTATAAAATTATGGGAGAGAATAATGAAGCAAAGACTGAAACAGAAGATCAAGATCATTAAAAATCAATTTGGTTTTATGCCAGGGAGGTCAACTATGAAAGCTATCTTTTCACTTAGGCAATTAATGGAAAAATATAGAGCAAAGAGGAAAAATCTACACATGGACTTTATCGATTTAGAAAAAGCCTATGATAGGATACCGAGTGATTTAATTTAGTGGATTTTGAATAAAATGAATGTCTCCAGAGATTTCATTGAAAATTTTAAGGATATGTATGAAGGAGTACTAACATGTGAGAACTACATCTGGAGAAACAGGTGAATTCGTTTGCATCAGTGATCGGCCTTAAGATCTTATCTCTTTGCATTAATTATATATAAGTTAACTGTGCATATTCAAGAAAAAATATCATGGTGCATATTATTTGCAGAATATATAGTATTGTAAATGAATCGAGAGAGAGTATAAATACAAAACTCGAGGGATGGCGGAAGGGATTAGAATCTAAAGGCTTTAAAATATGTCGTACAAAGACAAAATATATGAATTGCAACTTCAGTGGACATAACAAAGTGTTGAAACCACTGTCAAAATTGAAACTTATGAGATACCACGTACAGATTCTTTTCGGTACTTAAGTTCGATGATTAGTAAGGATGAGAAGATTGACGAAGATGTGGAACATAGGATAAAAGCTAAATGGTTGAAGTGAAGACTAGCTCCTGGAATGCTTTGTAATAGACGAATGCCAACGAAATTGAAGGGCAAATTTTACAGGACAGTGGTTAGACCAGCTATGACATATGGAGCAGAATGTTGGCCAATTAGGAAAACACGCAAAAAAGATAGACGTAGTGGAGATGAGAATGCTTAAGTGGATGTGTGATAAAACTAGGAAAGATAAAATTAAAAATGAGCGCTTTTGAGAGCATTTAAGGGGAGCACCAATGGGGGATAAGATTCAAGAAACCCGTTTAAGATGGTTTAGGCATGTTGAGCGTAGGCCTGTAATGGCACCAGTGAAAAAAAAGTTTGGCTATATAGGTAGATGGCCTATCAAGAGGTAGGAGTAGACCGACGAAAACATTGATGGAGGTCATTAAATCATATTTGAAGAAATTTAACTTATCTAAGGATTTAGCTCAAAATAAGATGGAATAGAGAAACAAAATTCATGTAGCCAATTCCAACATGGTTGGGATAAGGCTTTGATGATGATGATGGTTATAGTCATTATTTTTTAGATGGTATGTGTATCAAAGCTATGGATGCAGGCAATTTAGGCAAACTAGCAATCATGTTTCCGTAATCCAGGCTACCATATAGACTGGTTAGTGATCAATAATAATGAATGATGCCTCAAAAACTCATGCACAGCTGCTGACCTACGCCATCCTTGCAGATCATGGATCTTGTTCTAATAATGGAATTGTTCATTTGTAGACTATTCATATACTTGTGTGATCATTCAAACCCGAATGATTCTTGGGGTATGGCATCCATAATGCCATTGGTTGACCATATAAACAGTATGGAGTCTGAAGCCTCTGGACCATCAAAAAGGTGAGCCTTGTGAGGGCTTTTGCAGCAACAAATAAATATGATTCTAGGTTCAGTTGAGCATATTCTTTTATAAAGATTCCCCATAAATATATATTATTTATGACCCAGGGTATCCCTTGCGAGCCCAGCCTTTGGAACCTTGGCCTCCCGAAAGGAGGAGGGGCTCACCAATTCCGACACAATGACTATTTCCTGGGGGTACATATATGACTGAACACATAATACTTGAGTCTCATATAATGCAAAGGGTGGTAGTCGAACTCGAGACCTTGAAAAGCAAGAAGGCTCATACCAACTAAGCCATCACCTTGATAATATGCTGTTAAAACTTTTCACTGTAATAGGTTTCCTTGGAAGGTTAAACTGCATTATTATCACCCAATATCACCACACAAATCTTTCCTGATTGGTCTTCAATGATGAATGGTTGGTTTGAGATTGAAAAAAAAAAGAAAATCTGGAAAGAAGTTAGTTACCTAAGGGAATAAATCTAAAGCCAGGTTAACTTTCCAAAACCAATCAACGGCATCCCAAGTAGGGTCTTCTCCTAAAAACTTGCCCACAGTTTGATTTGCAATTAATTTTGGAGATATCTTTTGAATACTATTCACCCCATACCTCTTGCAACAACCTAGAGCTCCCATCCCCTACAATGTTCACTATATTTAGTCTCAATGACATTTCTTCATACAGAATCTCACTACTCCAAAACCTGCACCACCAATTTTGTGTCACCTGTCAACAACCATTACTCAGTGATATCTCAATCTCAATCACTTCATTCACTAACAGTAATGATATGACATCCCTAGTGACATTGTCTTAGTGTGGTTGGTACACAGCATCTATAGATATTTGACGACAAATTTCAAGTACAGAATCACCGTATATGAAAAAATGATGTGGCCCAAGAGGGCGCCGCACAAATAAAGTTGAGTCATGGGCCAGATCCAAACCAAGTGCAAGTGGGGCTCCATTGGCCAATCCAAGGCCTATCAAACCCTTCTCTACATTTTTATCCTCTTCAACGGTGTGTGTAGATTGGAGTCTTTTAGAAGTTGATGTGTAAGCACCATTATGTCATACAAGTTGGAAGTATTGAAGTCAATGGAAAAATGAGCCCATGTTTTGAACTCCAGTTGACAATAATTGAGTCTGCTAGAGATAGGTTATTCAATTTCCAATCCAATAAACCCAAGATTGTGTGAGTTTGAAATGACTGAGCGAATGTTATGACCTTTTTTATAAAATGGATAGAGTCCAATTTTGGGGTTAGGCAAATATGGAGAGAGAGAGAGAGAGAGAGCATTGGAGTACAACTAATGCACAGAGTTGGAGTACAACTTATGCACATCCAAGGATTGAGTCTATATAATTATGTTCATCCCTCTCTCTAATGGATATTATCCATTAAAAATCAGATATTCTCCCCACGGTTGTGATTTTGTGCATGTTTGACATTGCGTGTGGAATTCCAAACCCATTCAAGCATAGGCTTGAGATTCAATCAAGTCGATTGGCACATACAGAATTAACTTCTAATTTTGGAGTACGATGATCCAAGCTACGGCCATCCATCACTCACTCCATAACTAATACCAGGTTTGACGAACGAGCTAACTTGGTTTTGACTAGTTTTGATTCCTGACGTCCAAATAGCTTGATTCAGAAAAAAGTTTACCATGTAAAGATTGATGGTGACCAACAGAGCACAGTCCACTGGGATACATTTTGGCCCATGCGGCTCACAGATGGAAAGTAGAGATAGGATGCCAACGCACTCCCAGTTAAGTGGTATTGGCACCTTATCACACATGCCCAGATATTGATCCCTGGGCTTTCTAGTTTCACGTATAACTCCTCACTAGAAACCCAACTTGGCCAAAAAAACAGAAGTAAAGAAATGATAACTACCTTATAGTTCATCTTTCACGGAGTCCGTAGTCTGGTCAGCTGTGTCCCTATTCTTCTGAATAAACTCAATGATATCCTCCTTCGACCTATCCCCATCATATTGTACTAGCTTGCCACTGGCAGATGAGAAGTACAATGTTGGGTAACCTTTAACATCAAATGTATCCTTCGGGATATCATTTGCAGTTGCATCCTATGCAAAAATCAGAACAGCAATCAAGTGAGAAACATAATACAGTAAAATCTATTGAAAATACAATACAAATAAGAAAACCCAACTAATCCAATGAGCGCGCATGAGAAAGATAATAGAACAGAAGTTTTGATTTAAGATGGTTATCATTAATGGTGTAGCAATACAACACTAATGCAACATTTTAGAAATTGGAGGCTGGATAATATTTTTCATGAAATGGAAACAGCTTTAATAAACAAAAAAGAGGGTGCATAGGCAATACTGAAAAGTAGGGCATGTTGGAATACATGAATTGAAGTTGAATTAAATGGAAAACGGATGGAAGGCACACCGTTTTGCCATTAGAACACTTAATCTCAACCCAATACATACATGTCTAGCATAAACAATTAAAATAGGAATCACCAATTACTAGGGACTTGAGCAACAGATAGACTAGAAAAAAAATTGCAACAAGGTTGAGTTTGATTTTACTTATTGCACATCTGTTCAGGTAGGTCATGATAAAACATATGCCTTGGGTATTTATTTCTACAATTATGAACCACAACATACAAAACAATTCAATCGCATGCAACTCTCATAACGCTTTCTTTATCATTAAGATTAATAAAGAGAATGGTATTATATGTAGAAAAGAAAGGAAAAGGCTTACTATCTTTGCAATGATCACACTGTCATCACTTCCAAAAGAGACAGCCACTTCATCTAAAATTGGTGCTAATTTCTTGCAATGTCCACACCATGGTGCGTAGAACTCTAGCAGAACTGTTGAATACAATTCAAGTTAAATCCCTGAATCTTCAAAACAACATATCAACTAACAGCTGGCTAAGAAGCATAGACACGGACACGAGACAGAGATACGACACGACACGAAAACGCCGATACGGCATTTCTCAAAAAGGTAGGACACAGACACGTCGGGAGACACGTTAATAATATATATTAATTTATATATATAATTATCAACTAAAAAATAATAGCATTTTAACTTTTTTAATCAATTTAGCAATAAAAAAAATTCAAGTCCAACTGACAAACATATCAAATTATAAAATCTCAATACAACACTAAAACATAATTTATAATCATTAAACATGAAATATCTATAGTTTCATAAAATCCATATAAAGAAAAGGGCGGATCATCTCTTTCCCCTCCCTTAAAAAAAAAACAAAAGGAAAAAAAAGGGCCAATCTTGAGGCCTATTCTTTAGTGAAATATTTATTTGTCTTTAGCTTATGATATGATTAATATTTACAATCATACATTTTTCCATGGTACAAAATTGTCATATATCAAGTTTACAAGTTTTAATAACCACATGTTAACAAAGTGTCCAAGAGATATCAGCCACATATTTATTTTTTAGTCATAGACATGGGCAAAGAATTGTGGGACACGTTGCAAAAAGAGTATCGAATAAGTGCCCGAAATTAAGAATTTTAGTTCTCAATTATGGACATGGCTAAATAGTATCGAACACGTGTCTGAGAGTATCCGACACAGATACGTCACTTTCTTAGAAGTGTCCATGCTTCTTAGACAGCTGGAATAGAATAAAAGTTTTACACAGTTAATGCACAACAAATTGTTTAAGATACTTTTCAAACAAAATTAGATTTCTGCTACACTCAAATTCATTTTAGGCCAAATCTTGTTATCTTGGATTATATAGTCATTTTCATTTAGTCATTAAACTAGATAAATAGTTTAAAAACAGACAAGTTAACATTTTGTTGATAAGTGAAAAACAGAAAAACTAACCAACGATCAAGTCCAGTGAAACCAAGGCATGGAGAGTTCAAAATGAAAATGGTAACATATATCAACAGAGAAAATGATGGGTGTTGATAAATACAAACCATTTTTCCCGGACTTGAAAACAACATCATGAATATTGTCGGCAACAACCACCTTGACAGGGTCATCATTAACTTCAGGAATGGGTTCTGATTTTTTGAACGGCTTTATGTTACCATCCTGCATCCACAATCATGTCAAAAAGTGTTATTGCTGACTGCAAAAACAATTTAACAATTAATATTTCAGACATGAAACGATACCAGTTTGAGCATAGAAAATGTTGTACTTCAGTTGGTTGCACCCCTTTTTCCATATTTTTAAGGCTGACAAATTTATGAAGTTGTCATATTCCATGGGAAGCAAAATGTCTAAATGTTGTACCTTCTTTCTGATGAATCTAGGAAGTCTTAACTCTTTGGTTGAACCAGAAATTCCAAGTAATGTAGTATCCAGGTAGAATCTAGCAATATTCTACCCAACACCCCATACATTATTACATACAGACCAAATTTCATATATGAAGGGGTGTGTGCATGAGATCTGAACAGATTTGGTGCAGGGGTCTGTGCATGGGAACTATCTGAACATAAACAATTTATGCTCCTACCTTGCTACATATGCAATATGTTTTTGCCCCCTTAGTTACACATGCAATATGATAAAAAGATATTTCTGAAAAGACAGCAGAAACATCACCATGTAGTCCTTCACCCAAGGTGCAATATGATCTGGTTCCAAGTGTTGCTTGAGATATTTCTGCTCATCACTTGTCTGTATAATGATGAGGGGCACTTGCTCCTCTTTAAGGCCAAAGTACTGTTCATCAAAATCAATTAACAAACAGATAATTTAGAGAAATCTAAAACACCAGATACCAACATAAGACAAGGGCCAAGTATCAGGAAAATAACCTGGAAAGCACCTTGACTGGATTCAAGATCACCCAGCAAAAAGCTTATGCCCTTTCCTTTGTAATGCTCAGCAACATCATGATATTTGGACTTAAAAGTCTCAAAATTCTCACTGCTGAAATTCATGAAGAGCATGGCCTAGCAACAGATTTGCAAACAGAAATGACAGCACTTTATTGTGAGAGAAGGAACTACTAGCGAGTAGCAAGCATCAGACATAATGCACAACATGAGCGTAGCAACACTATAAAATACATGCAGCACAAACTCTAGCAATGTTTTTATTATAGAATATGCAGGAACTGAGTATAACACACACACACACATAAGAAGCTCAACCTAATTTTAACTTTTTAGTGTAAAAAACTCACATCTCTCCTAGAGATTTCTGGGAACAATACATGCCAATATGTACACCTTGTACTGGTTAGCCAAGAAAGAGTGGATCATCTTTCTTTTTTTCTTTTTTTCTTTTTAATCTTTTCAATCTATGTGTGGTATAAAGTTGATTGTGCCAGTTGCAATCAGTAGCTTGTTGGATAAAGGGTTATTTTGCTTGCTCTCATGAGGTAATTGCTTGTGCCTCTGAGGAAATACAAAGATTCCAAATGACTAAACATGAATGACACAACATAAACTTTTCTCATGACTAGATTCTGCAACCTTATGATGTCAACTATGCCACAGATTGTCAACGTCACACAGTAACTTCCAAAAAAAAGAGCTCCAAAGGTAACCAAAGCAGCCGGCAGATCTATTTTCTCTTTGCCTTTCATTGAAAGCCATCCTTGATATTAGAGTATATGTTACTTCATTTGGGACTTTTAAGCAGTAATTGGTCATTATATCAGTAAGATTGGGGCATCATGAGCGTGGGCAACAGCATGTCACATCCTACTTCACTGAATTGCGCTGTATTGGAACAAGCACCAGTGTCCAGTCCACCTGGGATGTATCCAGATCACAAGAAGGTTGGGATGTGAATCAGGCCTTGAATATTGCAGTGGGCCAAATCCAAGATATCCTAATTCTTCATCATCAATCTCAAAGCCTCAAGTCATTGTTTTTGAATGGCAGGATCACAGTGTCAACTTGCACTGAGGGCAATTCTAGAGGTATATGAATGTGTAGAATAGAAAATAGCAGAGAGAGCTGTTACTTCAGACTACACATCTGGCTAAAAGACACACACACACACACACACACACACACACACACAAAACCTGTGTGGAAGGGTTAAAATTATTGAACTTTGAGGGGCTTGACACACACACACACACACACACACACACACAAAACCTGTGTGGAAGGGTTAAAATTATTGAACTTTGAGGGGCTTGAAATCAAGGGCAATGATAATTTGATACAAATATTATTTTTGCTCACATAAAGACATTTCCATTCCTTCACCCCAAAACGCACCAACATCCACACCCACTCACACAATCCCAGTCCCATGTGGTTGGCATGCATCAGGTGCCCTCCAAGAGTGGACTGCTAAAAGAGGTCTGGCCTATAGGGTTAAAGGTAAATTATTTACATATCAAAAAAGTACAATGAGAAACATCCTCATTCAAATTCTGCACGGACAACTTATGATTAATTTACCACCCTCATACTCACTAACCCAGCACAAATTGACACTCATAAAAGTACAACTGTTTCCTAATCATTGGATAGGAACTCCATTTTTTTAATGGCTTTTACCATTGGTCTTTCAACACTTGAGACAATATCTTTAGTGATCCAATCACATTGATGTTAGAGGCATCCGTAATCCATGCATAAACCATCCCATTCCCCTACCTCAATGACTGGTGCATATCTTCTGTGGGCCTTATAAAAATGGTTCTCATAGAGACAAGTCAGAACTATTCTCGCAGGAACAAAGCTCATACACATATATGTACATTCATTCATATACATAAATAATGAGTCACGGGATCGGCCTACTCTTGGATAATGAGGTGTCATGAGAATTGACAAATCAAACGGGCAGGTGATGCATTTGGGATCACATGGATGAGCATGGGACAAGCCTTCCCCCTACCGGCCATGCTATGTTGGTTATCCGATCACAACATCGAGAATATTCTTCTACAAGCAGACTGCATTGGTGCCCACTTAGATCAATTTCTATCAATGTGAGGAGGGCGGACAAAAAGATTCAACCATAGTTGTGAGTTTCATTTTGTTTCGGATGAAATTCCAGAGGCTTTTCATTATGGCCATTAAACCAAAACAAAAACACCCCCAATTTTTTGGTCCATTTTGCTACTAAACTGAAATAAATAATATATATTATTTTACTATTTTAATATTTATTTTATATTTTTTACATATGATTTTATATTTTTTTCTGAAACATAACTCCGAAAATTTTTGCCAAAATTCCAAATCGGCCAAAATATTTTGGTTTGGCATCCAAGCCGAGAAGGGTCCGAAACAAAATTCTCAACTATGGATTCAATCCAAAAGTAAGTGAATGTTGACAACATCCACATAGTGAATGTAAAAAAAGGGGGGGGGGGGGGGGGGGGGGGGTGTGGAATGAAAAATATATAAACTTCTGTAAATGCTGACAATTTATATCCACATGGTAAACCACGGAGCTAGTATATAGGCATACACACTTTCCGACCACAACATAAGTTACAAACAATGAAGCACTGAAAAAAAATCTATACATGATATTAGAACCAACCAAACAGGCCTTTACCTTGGCTTTAGCATTATTGAAAAATTTTACGACAAAAGGATGATTGTTGGGATCTTTGTTGAAGATAGTTATAACAGGCACACTGGCTTCTTCGACAAACTTTTCCATAGCATCCACATGAAAATCCTGCATAAGCATGATAATCTGTAAACGCTGAAGCTCACAAGCAAACCAATGACCGAGTCCTAGACCAAAATCGACAAAGATTACACAATACCTCGAAGTCAGCAACGAGTTCATCAAATGGCTTGAACAACCTTATTGTTGGTTTATTCACTGTAGAATCTCCCCGTGGAAGGAGTTTTGCATCCAATGTATGACCAAATTCATAGTCAGAACGCAATTTCTCAGCTAACATTGTAAAGTTTTGAAATTCTTCTCCTGACAACTCCGGAAACACCCCCACCTAAATGAAGTTCGGTCACATTAGAACTATGAAGGCACCACCAGAAACCTTTCTGGCGAATAAAGGGGAACAAAGGGGAGGAAAAGAATTGGAACACTTACAACAAAAATCTTTTTGTCATCAATCAGATTCCCAGCATCTTCTAAAGATTTTATTTCATTTGATGCAGGACCCGCTTGTTGCTTCAAATACTCAACTATCCCATCAGCATTCCGAGGACCCTTATATTCTTGAATAGTTTTTCCTCCATTTCTTAGAATCTTGAGAGTAGGAAAGCCCCTCACCTCATACTCAGTAGCAAGTTCTTTGTTTAGTTCATCATTGGCATCAACCTTGGCAAGAATAATCGGAGGATCATGCTTGCTCAGGATGGATGCAGCTTTCTCATACTGATGTTAAAAGAAAATCAGTCCAATTAGAAACAAATCATCTGTGGCCATAATTGTCTAGCAACCGAAGGTAATGAAGCTGACAAGGATAATAATCACATAAAAATAAAAGAAAAAGACGAAGAATAGTAGTGGTTGTGGTGGTGGTGGTAAGAAGTAGGCAGAGTATGTTATAAGAATTCATACCTCAGGAGCAAGATTCTTACAATGTCCACACCTGTCAAAACAGAGATGAGAGATCAGAATACAGAATTTATCGTTCCAGCAAGCAAAATTTCATTCATTCATTCATCATCATCATCATCATCATCATCATCATCATCATCAACACGTCACCCCATCTAGGTTATCTGTCATAAAAATGAAACGGATACAACCAATTGTAAGTCGAACGTGGATTTCTCTACAAACCGGCTAATACAGGATCAGATAAACTAAAGAAACAGTATGTTGGGTGGGTGGGTGGGTGGGTGGGGGGGAATGACTGATTTCATTAAAAACAGAGAAGCAAGCAGGGAAAAACCGACAATTATCAATGTATGATCCTTAATCTGCTGATCCAGACAAACCCATGAGCGACAATTGACAACTAAGTGTTACACCTTCCCGACTAAGTTTCCAGCTTCATATCCTTCCTCAAGACTACTTCTGTTTACCTCTCCGTTTAAGATCAAAGCAATATGGTGTTTGTGTTTGCATTTGGATCCTTCTTGAAGCCCATCAAAACTAATGATCTGTTGCCGAAGCTTTGGACCCGCTTGAAAACCCATAACTAAAAAGCCTAACTTAAATGGGGGTTAAAGATCTCAACTTTTCCACCCAAATCAACATCTGAACATCTCATCTCCAATGTGGAACACATGGGACATCAAAATGGGTGGAAAAGCATCATTCTCTCACACTATAAACAATCACTAAACATGATTATGAGTACTAAATGAGAAGAACCCTAGTTTCCACCAGTCAAACCACTCCAACCAAAACCACAAACCCAGATTTGGAAGACTGAAGTCTCCATCTACTCCACCAAAAAACGAAGTAAAAAAACCAGATTTGGATCTTCAGAGAATCCCAAAGAGGACAAAGATCAGATCAAGACGTAAAAAGGAGAGATTTTGAAGAAGACGATACCAGGGGGCGTAGAACTCGACGACGATGAAAGGATGCTTGGTGACCGTGTCGGAGAAGTTGGTGGCGTCTAGGGTTAGAACGGATTCTCCAGATTCGGAAGATTCGGAGCTCGCGGAGAAGGAGTGGAAGAGGAAGAAGCAGAAGAAGAAGAAGCAGAAGAAGAAGAAGAAGAAGATGGAAACCCTAGAAGCCATTGGAACGCGATCGAGCGATCGATCGGGAAGAGATGAATTGGAGAAGTGTTTGGTGAGAGCAAAGCTGCTTTTTTTCGCTGTGGGCTTTGTAGCGATGCAAGTGGCTTGGCTTGGCTTGGCTTGGCTTCTAGGGTGAATAAAAAGCACGTGGAGAGGCTTCGGCATCGCCCGTGACCACGGTGGATCTGACGTGCTCGAGACCCGTGTAGAATGCTCGGGACGCTCGACCGTGGTGCGGGGGACCACAGACTACAGTGCACTCCAAGTGCAGCAGATGGTCCAAACCTGATGAGCCGTGGGCCCCATCTGGATTCCTCCCACGATAAACACCTGAGCTCATATGCGATAATAATTCTCAAACTTCTGTGGTGCCGCAGCTCACCAAAACAATTGAGCAGCCCTGCTAAGGTGCCCCACAAGTTTCTCCTAGTGGGAGACTGATGGTATGCTAAGGGGAGGGGTAAAGTAAAGTAAAATAGAGTAAAATTAAAATGAAAAAAGAATAATATATGATTTAGTTATGATGACTTTTTGTTTTTAGTTATTAGATATGAAATATTTTTACATTTTTATAAAAAGTAAATTTTTTTTATAATTTAATGATAACTTTTTAACTTCTTTTGAAAAAGGAGAAGGAGAAAAAAATTTTGAATTTTTTTTAAATATAAAATTTTTTTTTTGAATTTTAAAAATTTTACTTTATTCTACTTTAGCCCCAAACATGCCCTTGGAAGATTGCGAGTCAATTAAAATTATTGTCATTGGAACTAAAGTATGGATGCTAGTCTAAGCCCAAGCTTAATTTGAGGTGTTTTTTTGAGTAACATGTTAACCCAAACTAAACTTGGCATAATAATTCATAAATTTAGATGGCATTTCCAAACCTAGTAATAAAAAATTTATATTTAGAGTGTTATTAGAGATATCATCATAAGTGAATGCCTACATTAAGGCCTACATTAGATAATGAAAGCAGTTGGGTTAGAATCTTGCTATATTGGATTGCTTGGGGAGAAAGCATTCTTATTCTATAAATCAGATCGCTCTCCCCCTTTATTATGTACGTTTCTCTCATTCAATAAGAATATCTCTCTTTTTCTCCTTTTACTTTTCTCCTTCTTTTTATCACGTTTTCAGCACACTATAACCTTTTTTTGCCTCGATCTTAGTGTACAAAAGGACAATAGCCTCTTATTTTCTGTTTCTTTTCCATTGCTAGGCGACATATTTCTCTCTTCTTTCTGCCTTTTGATTCACTTGCACAGAAGTTTTTTTTTCTTTTTTTCTTTTTTATCGTTTTCTGTAGTGCACTTTAAACATAGTACAACAACATCCTATTATTTTATTTGACACTTTGGTAAAGGTGTCTTCTTTTTTTTTTCACCAACTTTTACACCCACCAATGTATAGAAAAAAAAAAAAGACTACAAAGTGACATCAACAGCAACATCAACATTGCTTCATAGAGCAGACACAAGCGCTGACATTAGCAGTAATGCAAGCAGAAGCGCATATCATTGTTAAAACTTTAAATCGCAATATCTTAATTATACGAAGTCAGATTGATGATCCGTTGGCACTTACAAAAAGCTCGTGAGCTGATCTACCCATTCGAAGTTAAAAGCGGCAAAATCAATGGTAAATTATTTCTTTAATTTATTTTTGAATCTTTCTTAGATTAACAAACTTACACATAGATTTTTATCACCTTTTAGATTTGTAGATGATTGGTTCTTTTTTTTTAATAAGGTGAGATCAAGATATAATGGATCATAATTCAGAACCTAAAGTACTATATTAATATGGATCTCCAGTTCCGTATGAACCAGAAGTTCCTTCTAAATCTGGACCAGAAGATCCGTGGATTATTAAAATCTGAAACTAGAAGTTCTTAAATCTACAATATGAACTTGAAGATTCATATTTCTAATCAAACCTGAAGTTTGATCTTTAGATTCAGAAATAAAATCAATAGGCCATAATATCAAGTTTGAGGCCTTGATAAAACCTGAAGTTCTAATTAAAGAACCTGGAGTTCCAAATCAAGCCAGAAGCCTTGCCAAAACTTGTTCTTTTGGATTATTAAAGTTGATAACCTGATGTTTTTAATTTTGAATAAGCCAACTTGATTTGACATGACTCACCCTTTAATTTATTCTGAATGTTTTAAAATTTTATTATTATTATTTTATCTTCCTTTGTATATCAATGATTATGTATATTTTTCTTTTCCAGCTCTTGCATAACGTTGAATTTAGCCAAACTTGAATTTAAAGCCTTTAACATTATTGGGGACAACTACTTATCTTTGTACTTTGATGCAAAATTATACTTGCAATCCAAGAAACTGGAAAATACAATAGAAGATAGTAATAAAGAGTTTCCAGAAAATAGAGCATTGGCACTTGTTTTCTTACGTCATCATATACACAATGACCTCAAAAATGAATACCTCACGGAAGAGGACCCAACAGGTCATTGGAGATCCCTGAAGGTACATATGATCACTAGAAGATAGTTATATTACAAGTAGCTTAGAACGAATGGCTAAACCTGCGATTTCAAGATTACAAATCAGTATCCGAATATAACTCTACTCTTTTCAACATTGTTTCTCGGTTAAGATTGCGTAGGGAAAAGATTATGGAAAAGCAGATGTCACAACCCGAGCCCAGGGACCGGGGGTCAGAGAAAGTCTAACCAATGACACACGTACTCCCGTGCATGCACACCTGGACCCCGTCCAAGCATACACACACAAGGGATCATTCACACGTGCAAACAACTGTACGCGGAAGCTGTACGTATCAAGGCATATAACAATACACCAACACGACATAGGAGATTACAAAAGATCATGAACTAATAACAAGAACAAGTTACAAGGACGTATGTCAATATAGCGGGCTTACAATGATCAAAACACAAAATACAGATATCGCTCAAAGCCCACATTATAAGTACAGAAAAATCCCCTCAAATAGACTCGGACTCAAAGAATGGGGAGAACAAAATGATGCAAACCGTACTCTGGAGGATGGATCAAGTCCACTCCTCTAGGCCGGAGGGGGCCTCGCGAGCCTCTCCTGAAGTCGGGTCGACCGACGCAGGATCGGGAGAGGGATCTAAGCCTGCAACACACAAAGACAACGAATAAGTACAACGACTTAGCAAAGTATAAGCAACAAGACGATAACACGAATTGCATCTAAAGTGAGCAATAGTCATAATACAAGACCTACAGAAAGCATGTTCGTATACTAAGCAATTATGCAAATGAATAAGCATGCTGTAAGAATCATAAACAGATAACAATCAAGTGGCTAGTACATTGGCCATTTTCTCCCTTACGAGAGCGGACAGAATGAGAACACCAGCGACCGGGCCAGGGTACGCATGGGTCTCTAGTTCCCGGGGTCCGGAGTCCCAGGACAGAACACTCTGCAGAGGCAAACACATAAACTAAACCAAAGTTAACCCCGTCGGGTATCCTAAGGCTGAGGCTCAGTAGTGCCAATACTAATCACAATCAAATCGGATGATGCACCTCAATCAATCAATCATGTCATATCACATACCACATACAGATCTCACATATCACGCTGAACAAACAATAGGAAATGCATCACACATACTGATACTGAAGGTACTATATGCAAATAAGCCGGAAAAGGCACTGATAACTCAAGTACCAATAACAATAAACACTGATGCAAATACTCCAATGGAGCAACAGTAAAACACAATACACAATAATAGAATGGTCCCGCCCGGGCTTCGCTCTGGGGTTGCTGCATTTCCCACAGAATCGAGAGGTCCAGCGCAGAACACATAAGAGGGCATAACCGTAATCAATATGCTGTACAAATCAAACAAATCAAGTACTGATACGAATCAAGGATCAATTACAAGCCAATCCTACACTAATTATCCAGTGTTTCTAACCGTGCATGTTGATGTAGTTTTAAGTTATCCGATGCACCATTGTCTAGTGTTGCAGTGTCTGGGGTGTGCACCGAAGTCCCTTAAACCAACACCCATGGGGAGGTGCTAAACAGCTGGATAACTGTCCATGAATGATTCGCAGCCCTCGAGATCATTCATGTCATTCAAACATTCCATTGGGCATGTCCAGGTTAGCTACATTCTAACATGAAAGTCATATACGGTCCTTTGCTTAAGCCTAGTCCTTTTTATGTCTTTTCCAGGTTCACACGGTGTAGCCGTAGGTAACCTTACGGCTTAGCCGTGGCATCTTACGGCTTAGCCGTAATGTGCACTGCGGCTGAGCTGAGGTTCCCCAAATATCCACCCGGATTTACGGCTCAACCGTAATTTACTCTACGGCTCAGCCGTATCCTGGTCCACGGCTTAGCCGTAAGCCAATGTACGGCTTAGATCAGGCTGGGCCGTAGAAGAATGGCAATTTGCCAACTCTCAGTTATTTTCAGATAACAGTCTGTACTGTTCTACGGTTAGGGTTACGGCTGGATCTCGGCTTAGCCGTAAGCCATTTTACGGCTTAGCCGTAGCACATTTCACGGCTTAGCCGTGAGTGCACGAAGTCATTTTCCTGAAATCGTTACAGTCATACAGAAAATGTGCAAAACGGCTGGAAACAGCAAGATAACAGTGAAATGAGTTCAATAGGGCTGTCTATCACTGAGATACACACTGAAGAATCAAAACACAACAATCAAATCCATATCAATTGGTGTTTATACAACTTGAGCTTATACTTGCCTCACGGACGAAAATCACACGTTGCTTGGCTCAGTCCACCGGGAAACACACGCGAACAAACTCCTTCCTTCCTCCCTCAAGCAGTAGAACAGAGATGGAGAAGGAGAGAAAGAGAGCTGTCGAGAGAGAGAGACTAGCTGAGAGCGAGAGAGACGATCGAGAGAGAGACAGGGAGTTGGTGGGATTTTTATACCTTAATTTGAGTCCAAATTGCACTTAGGTCCAAACAGTTTACACAATTATCAGTTTGAGTCAAATGACGGTCCAACGAGAGCAAACGAAATCATTCGGATCCAAGACAGTTACGGAAAACGACAAGCTCAACGAAATACACGCGCTGACGTCAGAATGACGCAAAACTGACAAGGTCAATCAAAAGCCAAAATTACGAAAAAGGGCTCGAACTATCTAGACCAAGTCAACTCAACCCAACAATCTCTCTAAAAACTCAAAACCGAGTAAAACAAAAGCCAAAACACTCTTAACGGTAAAAACACACGTAATTACCCACTAATCCGGATCAACTCGGGTCGGAGTGTTACATCCTCCCCCACTTGGACATCATTCCGTCCTCGGAATGAACGCGTACCTGAGCAAAAAGGTAAGGATACTGACGCGCCATCTGACCTTCTAATTCCCACGTGGCTTCATCAGGTCCATGATGTTCCCAGAGTACCTTAACCCATCGAATGGTCCTCGTACGCAAGAGCTGTTCTCTAGTCCCAACAATACGGAGCGGGCGCTCAACGTATGACGCATTGGGTTGCATCTGAATATCGTCGTATCGAATCACGTGCGTCGTGTCTCGAACATACTTGCGAAGCATTGACACATGAAAGACGTCATGTACTCCAGAAAACTCCACGGGTAGAATCAACCTGTACGCTAGATCGCCAATCCGGCTCTTGATCTCAAATGGACCCACATATCTTGGCGCTAACTTGCCCTTCTGACCGAACCGTACCGTACCTTTCATCGGTGAGACCTTCAAGAATACCCAATCTCCAACCTGAAATGCTAATGTTCTTCTTCGCGTATCTGCATAGCTCTTCTGTCTCGATCGGGCAATCTTCAAATTATCAATGACTTTCTGAACTTTCTCTGTAGTCTCAGCAATGATCGTCGGTCCGTGAAAACTCCTTGTTCCAACTTCTTCCCAGCAAACAGGACTTCTACATTTCCGTCCATACAGAGCTTCATAGGGTGCCATTCCAATACTCTCGTGGAAACTATTGTTATACGCAAACTCGCACAACGAGAGATGCAGATCCCATTCTTTCTCAAAATTCAGTACACTGGCTCGCAACATGTCCTCGAGCGTCTGAATAGTTCGTTCTGACTGTCCATCAGTCTGCGGGTGATACGCCGTACTGAAGCTCAACTTCGTTCCCATGGCTTCCTGAAATGCTCTCCAAAATGAAGAAACAAAGCGGCTATCTCGATCTGACACAATCGATACAGGCGTACCATGTAGTCTAACGATCTCATCAACGAACTTCTTCGCCATCTCGGAAAATGTCATGCCTTTCTTGAATGGTAGAAAATGGGCTGTCTTCGTCAGTCTATCCACGATCACCCAAATGGCACTGTTCTTCTTGCTCGTCAGGGGTAGACCTGAAACAAAGTCCATCGTAATGTGCTCCCACTTCCACTGGGGAATGTGCAATGGATGTAAGGAACCTGGAGGTCTCTGATGGTCAGCTTTCACCCTTTGGCAAGTCAAACATCTGGCAACAAACCCAGCAATTTCTCTCTTCATATTATTCCACCAGAATCTGTCCTTGAGAGTTCGGTACATCTTCGTACTTCCAGGGTGCATAGAATAACGAGCATGGTGTGCTTCGGTCATCAAACTCTCCTTCAAAGCATCTACTGCTGGCACACATAGCCTGCTCTGAAAATACAAAACATCACCCTCCAAGCAGAAATCTGGTCGATCTGCAATGCTATCCCGGATTCGCTTCAACATCGCATCTTCGAATTGCTGGTCCTTAATACGCTGAATGATGTCAGGCTGAAAGCTCACTGTGCTGGCAAGTGTAAAACAGTTCTCCACCGATCGCAACTCCACTGGCTGGGCATGCCTCACAAAATAAAGACTATCCAAGGCCTGAAGAATCTCCGACTTCCTACTCAAAGCATCTGCAACAACATTGCCTTTCCCTGGATGGTACTTGATGGGGAAGTCAAAATCCTTGATCAACTCAAGCCACCTTCGTTGCCTCATATTTAACTCAGACTGCGTGAAGAGGTACTGTAGACTATAATGATCTGAATGCACTTCAAAAGTCACGCCATACAAATAATGTCTCCACATCTTCAACGCAAAAACGATGGCTGCCAACTCTAAATCATGCGTGGCATAATTCTTCTCGTGCTCTCGAAGTTGTCTCGAGCCATAGGCAATCACTTTGCCATGTTGCATCAAAACACATCCCAAACCGACTCGAGAAGCATCAGAGTAGATCATAAATCCTTCATGCCCATCCGGTAACGTCAAGACTGGAGCCGACGTAAGCTTCTCCTTCAGCATCTGGAAATGGCGCTCACAGTCGTCCGTCCAAAGAAAAGGAACATTCTTCCTGGTCAATCGAGTCAACGGGGCAGAAATCTTGGCAAAATCCTGGATAAATCGACGATAATAACCAGCCAATCCGAGAAAACTCCGTATCTCCGTCACTGTCTTCGGGCTAGGCCAACTCATCACTGCCTCAACTTTCATCTGATCCACTGCCAACCCATCTCGTGAAATGGTATGACCAAGAAAAGCTACCTGCTCGAGCCAAAAATCACACTTCGACAATTTGGCATATAAGCGATGCTCTTTCAACAACTGCAAGGCTCGACGTAGATGCTCCTCATGCTCCTCTGGGGTCTTCGAATATACCAGAATATCATCAATAAAGACCACCACAAATCGATCCAAGAAAGGAGCGAAGATCCTATTCATCAAAGCCATGAAGGCAGCAGGTGCATTAGTTAATCCAAATGGCATCACGAGGAACTCAAAATGTCCATACCGTGTCCTGAAAGCAGTCTTCGCGATATCTTCTTCCTTCACTCGGAGTTGATGATACCCCGATCTTAGATCAATCTTGGAAAAATAAGCGGCACCTTGAAGTTGGTCAAACAACTCGTCAATACGCGGCAATGGGTACTTGTTCTTGATCGTGACTTTGTTCAATCGCCGGTAATCGATGCACATCCGTAAGGTACCGTCCTTCTTCTTCACAAACAGCACTGGCGCTCCCCACGGTGACACACTCGGCCGTACGAAACCCTTCTCCAAAAGATCTTGCAATTGTGTCTTCAATTCGAGTAACTCAGCAGGGGCCATACGATAAGGAGCTAAACTAATGGGTGCTGTACCGGGTACTAGATCAATCGTAAACTCTACATCTCGGACAAGGGGTAACTCGGGTACTTCCTCCGGAAATACATCCGGGAACTCTCGTACGACAGGAATCTCGCTCAACTGCTTCACCTCCTTCTTCTCCGAGACGAAAGCAAGAAATCCTGCACAACCTCTGCGTATCAAACGATCCGCCTTGCATGCGGAGATGACACGCCTCGGGCATCTCTCCTGATTGCCCTCGAAACGAAACCCTTTCTCAAAATCGAAGTAAATCGTCCTGTTGTAACAGTTAACACAGGCACGATACCGCACTAGCCAGTCCATTCCAAGGATCACATCGAAATCCAACATGGACAACAAGACCAAATCAACTGGCAGCTGGCGACCTACAATCACCACGTCGCACCGAGGGTAGTATACACTACACTCTACTCTCTTGCCCACCGGAGTGGACACCACCAACACATAGGGTAGCGGCTGAGGGGGTTGCGGTAACTGTTCCGCAAAACGAGGTGCAACATACGAACGCGTAGACCCCGAATCAAATAGTGTATGTGCTTCGGCTCGGGCAATGAGAACTTTACCTTCCACCACCTTCGCATCTTCTGCATGATCATGGGAGGCTGCATACACGCGAGCAGTCTGTCGCTGTGGCTTCTGGCTCTGGCGAGACGGCTGGGGGCTATTCGAAACTGCAGAACTCAGAGACTTGGATGACCCCATAGATCTAGAGGACTGGAAGGTTCTGGTTTTCGGGCACTGGGCTATCTTGTGCTCCATAGATCCGCAACTCAAACAAGCTCCGGACTTCTTCCAACACCTCTCCGTCGGATGTCCCAATCCACAAAACTCGCATCTGCTCCCGGAGAAACTCGAAGTGCCTTGTTTCCCTTTCCATTTCTTCTGCATTTGTCCCTTGGACCCCACTGGTGCACTCCTCTTGAAGTCCATAGCTCTCTCTGCTAGGTGGTTGGCTTCTGCAGCGTGTGCTCTGTCAACCGCATCATCAAAAGTAGCTGGTCTCTGAAAAGCAGTCACAAAATTCGCGTATCTCGGATGCAGACCAGAAATGAAACGATTCACCTTCTTCTCCTCAGTATTGATCATGTCTTCAGCAAAATGAGACAACTGGATAAAGCGGTGAATATACTCTGAAACGGTCAGCTGCTGCTGCTGTAAGGCCAGAAACTCAACCTCCTTCACACGCCGGACATGAGCAGGGATGAACTTCCTTCGAAACTGTTTCTGGAACGTCTCCCACACTGTTTCACTGGGCATCGTCAGATAGGCTGTACTAACACTCTTCCACCACGTCTTCGCTACCTCTCGGAACATCGATGCCGTAAGCATAACCTTCTGCCGGTCATCACAGACAATGGTCGAGAAGAGATCTCCAGTATGCTCTAGCCACTGATCAGCCTTCAATGCATCTTCGTTTCCATAAAATTCTGTGGCTCCACGTTTCCTGAATTTATCGTACAACGCATTCAGATCGCTCTCTTTAGGCTGGAAAACCACTTGCTGCTCTACAGGCCGCTGAACTGGCGCTTGGCTCTGTCGGTCTACTAACGAAACGACCTGTGCCTGCAAGGAATGAATCGCCTGCAGCATAGTCAAGAAGCGCTCGTCAAAATTCACCAGTGGCTGTGGAGCGGCTGACCCACTCTCATTATCTTCCTGATTGTTGTCGTGTGTTCCAGATCCTGATGCCATAGCCTGCAAAACACAAAAGTCAATCTGCTATCACACTAGGGAACGCACACAGACTCACAAGAAAGGAAGACCACACACAACAGTCCAAAACTGGACTACGGAATCTCACCACGTCCTATATGCCTACATGCTTACACACTAAGATAGAGACAATGCTCTGAGAGACAATGCTCTGATACCATACAATACGTATGTCACAACCCGAGCCCAGGGACCGGGGGTCAGAGAAAGTCTAACCAATGACACACGTACTCCCGTGCATGCACACCTGGACCCCGTCCAAGCATACACACACAAGGGATCATTCACACGTGCAAACAACTGTACGCGGAAGCTGTACGTATCAAGGCATATAACAATACACCAACACGACATAGGAGATTACAAAAGATCATGAACTAATAACAAGAACAAGTTACAAGGACGTATGTCAATATAGCGGGCTTACAATGATCAAAACACAAAATACAGATATCGCTCAAAGCCCACATTATAAGTACAGAAAAATCCCCTCAAATAGACTCGGACTCAAAGAATGGGGAGAACAAAATGATGTAAACCGTACTCTGGAGGATGGATCAAGTCCACTCCTCTAGGCCGGAGGGGGCCTCGCGAGCCTCTCCTGAAGTCGGGTCGACCGACGCAGGATCGGGAGAGGGATCTGAGCCTGCAACACACAAAGACAACGAATAAGTACAACGACTTAGCAAAGTATAAGCAACAAGACGATAACACGAATTGCATCTAAAGTGAGCAATAGTCATAATACAAGACCTACAGAAAGCATGTTCGTATACTAAGCAATTATGCAAATGAATAAGCATGCTGTAAGAATCATAAACAGATAACAATCAAGTGGCTAGTACATTGGCCATTTTCTCCCTTACGAGAGCGGACAGAATGAGAACACCAGCGACCGGGCCAGGGTACGCATGGGTCTCTAGTTCCCGGGGTCCGGAGTCCCAGGACAGAACACTCTGCAGAGGCAAACACATAAACTAAACCAAAGTTAACCCCGTCGGGTATCCTAAGGCTGAGGCTCAGTAGTGCCAATACTAATCACAATCAAATCGGATGATGCACCTCAATCAATCAATCATGTCATATCACATACCACATACAGATCTCACATATCACGCTGAACAAACAATAGGAAGTGCATCACACATACTGATACTGAAGGTACTGTATGCAAATAAGCCGGAAAAGGCACTGATAACTCAAGTACCAATAACAATAAACACTGATGCAAATACTCCAATGGAGCAACAGTAAAACACAATACACAATAATAGAATGGTCCCGCCCGGGCTTCGCTCTGGGGTTGCTGCATTTCCCACAGAATCGAGAGGTCCAGCGCAGAACACATAAGAGGGCATAACCGTAATCAATATGCTGTACAAATCAAACAAATCAAGTACTGATACGAATCAAGGATCAATTACAAGCCAATCCTACACTAATTATCCAGTGTTTCTAACCGTGCATGTTGATGTAGTTTTAAGTTATCCGATGCACCATTGTCTAGTGTTGCAGTGTCTGGGGTGTGCACCGAAGTCCCTTAAACCAACACCCATGGGGAGGTGCTAAACAGCTGGATAACTGTCCATGAATGATTCGCAGCCCTCGAGATCATTCATGTCATTCAAACATTCCATTGGGCATGTCCAGGTTAGCTACATTCTAACATGAAAGTCATATACGGTCCTTTGCTTAAGCCTAGTCCTTTTTATGTCTTTTCCAGGTTCACACGGTGTAGCCGTAGGTAACCTTACGGCTTAGCCGTGGCATCTTACGGCTTAGCCGTAATGTGCACTGCGGCTGAGCTGAGGTTCCCCAAATATCCACCCGGATTTACGGCTCAACCGTAATTTACTCTACGGCTCAGCCGTATCCTGGTCCACGGCTTAGCCGTAAGCCAATGTACGGCTTAGATCAGGCTGGGCCGTAGAAGAATGGCAATTTGCCAACTCTCAGTTATTTTCAGATAACAGTCTGTACTGTTCTACGGTTAGGGTTACGGCTGGATCTCGGCTTAGCCGTAAGCCATTTTACGGCTTAGCCGTAGCACATTTCACGGCTTAGCCGTGAGTGCACGAAGTCATTTTCCTGAAATCGTTACAGTCATACAGAAAATGTGCAAAACGGCTGGAAACAGCAAGATAACAGTGAAATGAGTTCAATAGGGCTGTCTATCACTGAGATACACACTGAAGAATCAAAACACAACAATCAAATCCATATCAATTGGTGTTTATACAACTTGAGCTTATACTTGCCTCACGGACGAAAATCACACGTTGCTTGGCTCAGTCCACCGGGAAACACACGCGAACAAACTCCTTCCTTCCTCCCTCAAGCAGTAGAACAGAGATGGAGAAGGAGAGAAAGAGAGCTGTCGAGAGAGAGAGACTAGCTGAGAGCGAGAGAGACGATCGAGAGAGAGACAGGGAGTTGGTGGGATTTTTATACCTTAATTTGAGTCCAAATTGCACTTAGGTCCAAACAGTTTACACAATTATCAGTTTGAGTCAAATGACGGTCCAACGAGAGCAAACGAAATCATTCGGATCCAAGACAGTTACGGAAAACGACAAGCTCAACGAAATACACGCGCTGACGTCAGAATGACGCAAAACTGACAAGGTCAATCAAAAGCCAAAATTACGAAAAAGGGCTCGAACTATCTAGACCAAGTCAACTCAACCCAACAATCTCTCTAAAAACTCAAAACCGAGTAAAACAAAAGCCAAAACACTCTTAACGGTAAAAACACACGTAATTACCCACTAATCCGGATCAACTCGGGTCGGAGTGTTACAGCAGATGTTAGAGAAAACGCTGTCCACTTTCCATGCATCAAATGTAATCCTATAGCAGCAATACTATGAACAACGTTTCTTTAAATACTCAGAATTAATTTCTTGTCTCCTGGTTGCTGAGCAGAATAGCAAAGTCTTGCTAAAGAATCATACTTTAAACCAAGTGGATCTATGGCAATGCTTGAAACAAATGCAAAATTTAATTCTAGCAGACGTAGAGGAAGGGGGGCGTGGGAGAAACAATTCCTCCAGAAGAGGTGGAAAAAAACAACTCCTCTAAAAGAGTAGGATTTCGAGGTTCTCCCCCAAAATTCAAAAACCATCATAAGTGGTTTGATCCTGAGAAACAATAAAATCATGATCAACATCAGAATCCACCGAACAAATCTGCCCATCGTTCTGATGACCCTTGCTATAAATGTGAAAGGAATGGGCATTGGTCATGCAGTTATCATGCACCAAAAGAAGTGTGGAATAATATAAAGCATAGAAGGCCTTTATTCATTCTACAGAGTCAAATGAACTGGAAGATTGTAATTAGGATATAATCCTACAAAATGATGATTACTAGTTTGATATTACAAATTTAGAGACTAAAGGTTTTTTAAAGACGAGAATGGCCAACCTTTGAGCAATAAGGCATTTAGTGCCAAGATTAAAACCCCTCCTAGAATGGTTTAAAAGGCCAAATAAATATTTTTCAGAATCTCTAATAAGAATGATGTTTTTTTTCAAATATTTACTTTTTCATGGATATTTTATGCTGGATGATTTATTATTTTTCAGTTTATTAATTTAATAAACCTTGTTATGGATGTTTTTATGGATATTTTTGTGATGGATGACTTCTTATTATTCAGTTTATAAATTTGATGAAATTTTTATAAAATTTTTTTAATTATATTATGTGATTGCTTAGTTACATTATTTATTATTATCTTTTGTTTAAAAGTATGGATTACGAAAATGAAGATACTCACTGTCTTGTAGATAGTGCTCCAACACATACCATTATAAAAAACCAGAAGTTTTCTCAAAATTGGTATTCAATCCAAGAAAGGTATTCACCATAACTGGATCTGTGCATATAATTGAAGGCTCTGAAAGAGCTCACATGGCGTTACCTAATGTTGCTCATTTATTCATTAAAGATGCATTGTTCTCTAGCAGTTCCCGAAGAAACTTGCTTAGTTTCAAAGATATCAGAATAAATGGATACCATATTGAGATTGCTAATCAAGGTAACAAGGAAATATTACTTATCGTTACTAGTATTGGAGGCCGGAAGCAAATACTAAAAACATTAAGTTCACTTTCTTCTGGATTATATTATATGACAATATCCATCGTCGAATCACATTTAATTTTGAGCAAAACGATACAGTTAAGCCCGAAGCTTAGCAACCCTCAGACTTTATTGTTTTGGCATGATACGTTAGGACACCTCGAAGTTACCATGTTAAAGAAAATTTTTGATAACTCTGTTGAGCACTTGTTGATAAAACCATAGATTGACCATACTTAATGGGTATCTATGTATCCCATGTTTATACAGAAAGCTAATCACTCGACCTTCCTTTATTAAGATTGCATTAGAATCACCATCCCTTCTGCAAATGATACAAGGCGACATTTGTGGACTAATAAGTCCACCCAATGGACCCTTTAGGTATTTTATGGTTTTAATTGATGCTTTTACCCGTTGGTCGGATGTTTGCCTACTTTCAATTAGGAATATAGTATTTGCCCGCCTATTGACACAAATTATTAAACTTAGGGCCTATTTCCCTGATAATCCTATTAAGTTTATACGACTTGATAATGTGGGCGAATTTACATCACAAGCCTTCGATGACTACTGTTCATCTCTTGGCATTGTTGTCGAACATCATATCCCTCATGTTCATACCCAGAATAGCTTAGCTAAATCCCTGATTAAGCACATTTAACTTACTTTTAGGACTCTATTGCTACAGTCCAAATTACCAGTTGGTGCTTGGGAACATGCTGTATTACATTCATTAATGCTCATTGGACTTCGATCCACAGTTTACCATCAATACTTCCTTACACAGCTTATATTGGGACATCAATTTAATATCTCCCATTTGCGTAAGTTTGGTTGCGCAGTTTTAATCCCTATATCACCCCTCAGCGTACTAAGATGAAACTACAACGTAGGTTGGGAATCTATATAGGTTATAACTCTTATTCGATTATTTGATTTTTAGAATCAATGACAGGAGATGTTTTTACTGCTCGTTTTGCCGATTGTCAATTTAATGAGATAAAATCCCGATCGTTAGGGGGGGATAAAGAATGTATTGTTCTTACAGAATAACCCGTTCCTGAAGAACGGCGTGAACTAACGTGAAATACTTTCACTTTGTCTCATCTGGACCTATGCACTTCACAATGTGAAAATGAAGTCCGTAGAATTGTGCACTTACAAGAAATTGCAAATAGATTACTTGATGCATTTAACGATTTAGCAAAGGTTACTAAGTCACATGTGCTAGTTATGAATGCACCTGCTACAATTAATGTCGCTGTAGAACAAAGCAAAAAAGTGCTGACAAAAGAGTTTGTAATATGCCAAAAGCACAACAGACCTATAAGTTCAAAGGATATAGCTCCGCGGAAAAGGAGAAATGTACCATTATCATCATGTGCTCCCAAAGATACATTTAACACTCACGAAGAGATTCCTCCTGAAGATGCACATAACGCTCCTGAAGAGGTTATGAACAAACTTACTCTCTCTAAAATAATGAAAGTCCTTGATGAGACTATAAAAGCCCCTGACGAGGCACCGATACCGAATAATGAAAAGATCTCTATACTTTTCAATTATTCAAGAGAGAGATGGGATAAAAAAGGAATTATTATCGATGACGCATTTGTATATGCGGTAGCTATACAAATATCAAGGGAACATGAGGATGATGATTAGGATACAAAACCATGTACTATAAATGAATGTCGACAAAGGAAAGATTGGCCAAAATAGGAAGTGTCATTATAGCAGAGTTAGAGTCTCTCAATAGATGTTGTGTATTCGGACCTATAGTACAAACCCCAAAAGGTGTTAACTGTGGGTTACAAGTGGGTGTTTGTAAGAAAAAGGAGTAAAATGAATGAAATTACTAAGTATAAGGTAAGACTTGTGGCACAAGGTTTCCTGCAGAAATTTGGAATTGATTATGAGGAGACATACTCCCCAGTTATGAATTTAACAACATTCAGATATCTGATAAGTTAAGCGGTTTCTAAAAATTTGGATATGAGACTCATAGATATTGTAACCGCTTATTTGTATAGGGATTTAGACACAAAAATTTATATAAAAACCTTAGAAGGATTTATTTTGCCTGATGCAAAGTCCAAGATTATGTATTTAATACAACTGAGACAATCTTTGTATGGACTAAAGTAATCCGGAAGAATGTGATACAATCATCTCAGTAATTATTTGTCTAAAGAAGGATTGAGAACAATCCCATTTGCCCATGTATCTTCATAAAGAAATTCTTAAAAGGATTTGCAATAGTGGCAATTTATGTCGATGACATAAATTTGATCGGGACTCTAAAAGAGCTCAAAATAACTGTTGATTATTTAAAAAGAGAGTTTGAGATGATAGATCTTGAGAAAATAAATTTTTTTCTCGGCCTGCAAATCGAGAGAAGTTCTAGTGGAATATAAGTCGATCAGTCTAATTATATCGAGAATGTATTGAAACACTTTGGTATAGTCAAAACACATCCATTAAGTACTCCCATGATTGTTCTGTCTTTAAATATAAACAAAGATCCGTATCATCCAATTGAGGAAAATGAAAAGGTATTGGGTCCTTAAGCACCATACTTGAGTGCTATTGGTGCTTTAATGTATTTAAGACAATGCATTAGACAGAACATTTCATTCTCAGTGAATCCACTTGCTAATACAGTTCTGTGCCAACGCAAAGGCATTAGATTGGTATCAAATATATCTTAATTAAATATATCTTACTCTATTTACGTGGTACAATTGATTTAGGACTCTTTTATTGTAAAGATTTCAAGTTTGTAGGATATGCGATTCAGGATATCTCTCTGATCCTCATAATGGTATATCACAAACAAGTTATGTATTTCGTAGTGGTAATGCTGTTATTTTTTGGCGCTCTACTAAACAAACTTTGGTAGCTACTTCTTCAAACCATGCTGAGATTTTAGCTCTCTATGAAGCCAGCATGTAATGTGTGTGGTTAAAATCTTTAATTCAGCACATTTGCAATTCTTATCAATTGCCTCTTAGTACATGTACCCTGAGCATTATCTACGAAGACAATAAGGCATGTATTAAACAGATTAAAGAAGGATACATTAAAGGTAATAAGACGAAGCACATTGCACCAAAGTTCTTCTTTACACATGAGTTTCAGAAGAATAATGAGATTGAAGTTAAGCAAGTTCATTTAAGCAACAACTTGGTTGGTTTGTTTACCAAGTCATTACTAAAGTCAATATTTCAGAAGCTTGTACATAAGATCGGCATGTGTAGAGTTTATCATAAAACATTGTAATGATTATTGTTGTCAGGGAGAGTAATTGATCAAGGATGGGCATTCAAAAGTGATCGCGCTTAAAAATGTATGCGTGGAAATGAATTACGGAATCAAGGTCCGATATTCACGCATTTTAAGCGTTAAGAAGAATGGGAAAATAATTACAGTTCATCATTAATTTCCCTTTTGTTTACATGGGTTCAAGTGCCCTGACCGCGGGGATGCAGGTTGTTTACATACATTTTGAAAGTTTACAACCCCTCCCTCAAGTCTCAGATGTGATCTCAATTTGGAAAATACAAGAAAATGTACATAAGGTGGAAGTAAATGTGGAAAAGGAGAAAAGATGGGGGGTGACCGTGACCCGCGGTCACTGCCCCATTCCAGTGACCGTGACTCACCCGCGGTCACTGGGGCCTTCCAGTGACCGTGACTCACCCGCGGTCACTGGGGCCTTCCAGTGACCGGGGGTCACGGTCACTGACAGACAATGGCCCTGTGCCTCCGTTTTTTTGTGCTGTTCGCGCTGGTTCTTCCTTGGAACTTCTTTCAAGTGTTGGAACTCCATTCTCATGACTTTGGAGCGGTGGACAACCATTAAGAAGATCACATTTTATCATGGAATCAATTGAAACCGCTGTAACTCATCATTCGTGCTTACGGACTGCATTTTGTTTCAAGTCCGAAATGGGCAAATTTGAAGCCGGAGTTGTGTCATTTGAACCTATCATTTTCAAGGAACAAAATGAGGCCTAGAGAGGCTTCTTTCACAACTCTTGTAATGGCTAAGAAGCCCTACGAATGAGAGAAACAGAGGTGACAATGTCATCCTCTAAAAAATTGGCGTCGTACGAACATGGTATGGTCTTTGGCCATTTCCCTTCCTTCTCTCCTTCTGAATTTTCTTGCTCACCTTTAAAACTAAGAAAATAGGGTGGGAATGGTCGTGGAAGTGCTGCTGGAGCTTGCTTCTTGTTGCCTTAGGTGGTGATTTTCTTCAATTTCTTCCCTTTTCTTCCTTATGTGTGTGTGTTTCCTTGTTTCTTCCAAATCTTCTCTTTTTATAGACTCCCAATCAGTTTTGTGCAGTTTTGGGGAGTTAATAGCAGTTGTGGAGAGTTGGATTTCGAAGAGGAGTGGAGGAAAACCATCCAAAATCGTGGGAAACATCCTTTGAAGGTCCGTGACCGCAGGCTGGGCCACGGACGAGGCCCAATTTCAGGTTTTCGCGTATGTGGCCCATTTTCATCTGTTTTGGGCTCAAACGAAGTCCGATTGCCACTAAATTTGGAGGGATGCTTCTTAACACTATTCTCTATATGTCATAAAAATTTCAGCCATTTTTGACTTCAGGAAGTTGGTCAACTTTTTCATTAATTGGGCCCCGGTCACGGACAAGGCCCACTTTTGGAACATTGCATATGCGGTCTATTTTCCATTGTTTGAGGCCCGAATGAAGTCCAATCATCACGAAACTTGGAGAGATGTTGCTTGAGAGCATCTTAAGTGTTTCATAGAAATTTCAGCTCTGTTTGACCACCTGAACTTGGTCAACTCCGTTTGTTTGTGGGCCCCGGTCACTCCCAAAGCCCATTCTTTGAATTTTGCATATGTGGCTTGTTTCCACCTGTTCAGGGCCCAAACGGTGTCCAATCGCCACGAAACTTGGAGGGATACTTTTTGACACCATTTTGAGTGTGTCACAGAAGTTTTAGCTCTGTTTGACCACCTGAACTTGGTCAACTCCTTTTGTTTGTGGGCCCCGGTCACTCCCAAGGCCCATTCTTGGAATTTTGCATATGTGGCTTGTTTCCGCCTGTTCGGGGCCCAAACGGTGTCCAATCGCCACGAAACTTGGAGGGATACTTCTTGACACTATTCTGAGTGTGTCACAAAATTCTCAGCTCTGTTTGACCACCTGAACTTGGTCAACTCCTTTTGTTTGTGGGCCCCGGTCACTCCCGAGGCCCATTCTTGGAATTTTGCATATGTGGCTTGTTTCCGCCTGTTCGGGGCCCAAACGGTGTCCAATCGCCACAAAACTTGGAGGGATACTTCTTGACACTATTTTGAGTGTGTCACAGAAGTTTCAGCTCTGTTTGACCACCTGAACATGGTCAACTCCTTTTGTTTGTGGGCCCCGGTCACTCCCAAGGCCCATTCTTGAAATTTTGCATATGTGGATTGTTTCCGCCTGTTCGGGTCCCAAACGGTGTCCAATCGCCTCAAAACTTGGAGGGATACTTCCTGACACCATTTTGAGTGTGTCACAGAAGTTTTAGCTCTGTTTGACCACCTGAACTTGGTCAACTCCTTTTGTTTGTGGGCCCCGGTCACTCCCAAGGCCTATTCTTGGAATTTTGCATATGTGGCTTGTTTCCGCCTGTTCGGGGCCCTAACGGGGTCCAATCGCCACGAAACTTGGAGGGATACTTCTTGACACTATTTTGAGTGTGTCACAAAATTTTCAGCTCTGTTTGACCACCTGAACTTGGTTGACTCCTTTTGTTTGTGGGCCCCGGTCACTCCCGAGGCCCATTCTTGGAATTTTGCATATGTGGCTTGTTTCCGCCTGTTCGGGGCCCAAACGGTGTCCAATCACCACAAAACTTGGAGGGATACTTCTTGACACTATTTTGAGTGTGTCACAGAAGTTTCAGCTCTGTTTGACCACCTGAACATGGTCAACTCTTTTTGTTTGTGGGCCCCGGTCACTCCCAAGGCCTATTCTTGGAATTTTGCATATGTGGCTTGTTTCCGCCTGTTCGGGGCCCTAACGGGGTCCAATCGCCACGAAACTTGGAGGGATACTTCTTGACACTATTTTGAGTGTGTCACAAAATTTTCAGCTCTGTTTGACCACCTGAACTTGGTTGACTCCTTTTGTTTGTGGGCCCCGGTCACTCCCGAGGCCCATTCTTGGAATTTTGCATATGTGGCTTGTTTCCGCCTGTTCGGGGCCCAAACGGTGTCCAATCACCACAAAACTTGGAGGGATACTTCTTGACACTATTTTGAGTGTGTCACAGAAGTTTCAACTCTGTTTGACCACCTGAACATGGTCAACTCCTTTTATTTGTAGGCCCCGGTCACTCCCGAGGCCCATTCTTGGAATTTTGCATATGTGGCTTGTTTCCTCCTGTTCGGGGCCCAAACGGTGTCCAATCGCCACAAAAATTGGAGGGATACTTCTTGACACTATTTTGAGTGTGTCACAGAAGTTTCAGCTCTGTTTGACCACCTGAACTTAGTCGACTCCTTTTGTTTGTGGGCCCCGGTCACTCCCAAGGCCCATTCTTAGAATTTTGTATATGTGGCTTGTTTCCGCCTGTTCGGGGCCCAAACGGTGTCCAATCGCCACGAAACTTGGAGGGATACTTCTTGACACTATTTTGAGTGTGTCACAGAAGTCTCAGCTCTGTTTGACCACCTGAACATGGTCAACTCCTTTTGTTTGTGGGCCCCGGTCACTCCCAAGGCCCATTCTTGGAATTTTGCATATGTGGCTTGTTTCTGCCTGTTCGGGGCCCAAACGGTATCCAATCGCCACGAAACTTGGAGGGATGCTTCTCGACACCATTTTGAGTGTGTCACAGAAGTTTTAGCTCTGTTTGACCACCTGAACTTGGTCAACTCCGTTTGTTTGTGGGCCCCGGTCACTCCCAAAGCCCATTCTTGGAATTTTGCATATGTGGCTTGTTTCCGCCTGTTCGGGGCTCAAACGGTGTCCAATCGCCACGAAACTTGGAGGAATGCTTCTCGACACTATTTTGAGTATGTCACAGAAGTTTCAGCTCTGTTTGACCACCTGAGCTTGGTCAACTCCTTTTGTTTGTGGCCCCGGTCACTCTCAAGGCCCATTCTTGGAATTTTGTATATGTGGCTTGTTTCCGCCTGTTCGGGGCCCAAACGGTGTCCAATCGCCACGAAACTTGGAGGGATGCTTCTTGACACTATTTTGAGTGTGTCACAGAAGTTTCAGCTCTGTTTGACCACCTGAACATGGTCAACTCCTTTTGTTTGTGGGCCCCGGTCACTCCCGAGGCCCATTCTTGGAATTTTGCATATGTGGCTTGTTTCCGCCTGTTCGGGGTCCAAACGACGTCCAATCGCCACGAAACTTGGAGGAACACTTCTTGACACTATTTTGAGTGTGTAACAGAGGTTTCAGCGTTGTTTGACCATCTGAACTTGGTCAACTCTCCAGTTGACTTTTTTATGACAGTGGGCCCTTGTTTTAGCTGTTTGAAGCCCAAATGACCCCGGTTTGATTTGAAACTTGGAGGGACTGACATCAAGAACATCTTGGAGTATTCATCCAAATTTCATGCAGTCTGGATTTGAGGCAGTAGGATTTTGAACAGTAACCTATTCATTGCATGCGTTAGGTCACTATTCACTTTACTTTGAGATAGTTAGCCTGTTTTCTATCCGAACAGCCTCCCCTTGACTTGAAACTTTGGGAGAATAACTTGGGGCATTCTTTGAGCATTTGTTCCAAATTTTATCTGCTTTGGCCTTCTGGAAGTAAGATCTTAGCCGATGACCCCCAAATTCGAGATTACTGTCCTCTAAGCTGACATGTGATGAAATTTAGGCCAAACAGAGTCTTTTCTTCTTGAAAATTTGCAAAGTATCTTCTGAGCATGATTGAAACTTCGCGGCTAAATTTCATTAATTTTGGACATCGGGAAGCAGGATTTTGGTCAGTGACCCCCTGGCTTGGGGGGAACTGACCTCAGGCTGATATGCTTGTGGCTTTTGAGTTCGATGATGTTTATTCAACCCGAAATTTGAACTTCCTCTGAGAGTTCCAGCTATCTTGATCTTCATGGAATGCCGGTTCTCACAGTGATTCCCTAGGATCTGCAAATAACCTCTGTAGCCTAAATTAAGCTGAGATGAGGTGTCTTTGCTGCAGTATTTGCAATTTTTATAGGTCAACAAAAAGCATGCTACCCATGACATATATGCGCTGTACTCTTTTTCCTTTTTTAGGTTTTGTCCCACTGGGTTTTCCTAATTTAGGTTTTAACGAGGCAGCATTATGCAAGTCCAACACCACTTCAATAATTTAATAGAACGTTGTACTCTTTTTCCTTCGCTTTGGTTTTTATCCCATTTGGTTTTTCCTTTACAAGGTTTTAATAAGGCAACTGTTATTGAATAATGATCATCCAAGGGGGAGTATTATAAGAGATATCATCATAAGTGGATACCCACATTGGGCCCCACATTAGATAAGGAAAGTAATTAGGGTTAGAATCCTGCTTTATTGGATTACTTGGGAAGGAAGCAATTTTATTCTATAAATAAGATCTCCCTCCCCCTTCATTATGTACACCTCTCTCATTCAATAAGAATATCTCTCTCTTTCTTCTTCTACTTTTCTTTCTCTTTTTATCATAGAGTAGATTGTAGCTATTTTTGCTAAACTTGACCTGTTTTTTTATCATCACTGCTTAGGGGCCTTGGTCCCTAACTCGCTTGTGAGTAGAAAAACATCGGGTGAAATAGAATAATTCTATAGGGAGGGAATGTCAATCTTTAGTAAGGTAAGAGGTTGTTCCTTCTAACCCAGACATTGTTGGAATAAATGCATAATACTATGTAACCATGATTCTTTAAAAAAAATTAGCCTAGATTAGACCATAGCTTTTTTTATTTATTTAAATGATTGGACCACTATTGGTATTTGCAATTACAGGCTCGTAACCGTCAAACATTGGGAGCTTTTGTGTAGATGTTTAAAAAATCTTTTTCTTTAGAGAAAAAAAAATCTTTCCATTCGGTGCAGAAGACATTCACGGGAATATTGATTGAGCTGCATTTAATGGTGCTTTTTTTAGGAAATATTAAGATATTATTGATGAGAGATCAACATAGAATCAATGATTACATATTATTTAATTAGATCTGGAGATGAAAACACTAAATTGACATTTCTTCCACAAACTGAGCACGCCTTGCAACAAAATGGGCCATTGCATTTCCATCTCTATTCATATATAGAACTTCGAAACTCTTGAAAGAATTCAGCAAAACTCTTATATCGTCAACCAAAAAGCCTTGTCTAGATAGAACTAAAGGAGATTGTTTCAAAGCATTTACTATATGTCACAACCCGAGCCTAGGAGATCGGGGGTTAGTAAAAACCTAACCAGCGACACACACACTCCCGTGCATATGCACTTAGACCCGGTCTAGATGCACACGCATAAGGGAAAACACACGTTCAACACAAGTATGCGGAAACTGCAAATATCAACATGCGACACGAGACACACAAGAAACAAAAGGAATGATATCCAAAGACTGACAGAATGGTCGGAACATACAAATTGGGATCCAAGTACAATGTATCGAACATGAGTACAATTAGTGACATGAAAAGAAAGCAATATGCATGCATGCAGAAAACAGTAGCGCTTTGGTGGAGTGATGACACACATTCCGCGAACCTGAAGAGACAGCTGGAGTCTCCCTTGCAAACTGACGACCGACAAGAACACGGTCGAGGGTACCTAAGCCTGCAACACCGAGGATAACTCATGAATACGACGATTCAGCAAAGTATAAGCAGTAACAAGTTAACACGTATGGTCTCTAATAGAATAAAAGACATAAATAATCATAACATGTCAATGTAGTAGTCTATGCAGTTGTGCATTCGAATTAACATATGCTCTATGAATCAATGTGTAAGTAACATAACCTGTACATACTAGTTAGCAACTACATAGGCCATATGCTCCCAAAGTAGGGATCTCGTAAATGTGCTGAGAACACCATGGGCCAGATGGGTCTCGGGTTCCTGGGGTCCGGATTCCCCAAGACGTTTCATTACTGCAGCAAGGCCATAAAAACTACACCAAAGTCACACCATCGGGATCCTAAGGCTGAGGCCTAGTAGTGCCGGACCATATGGAGTCAAACAATATCAGAACATGCATATCATACCGTGCATATCATTACGTGCATAGTTTAACATGTATATCGTATCAGAATATGACGTGCATGTCTTGTTAAGCATATATCAAGCAGATACAAAAGATCATACGAGTGAAACAATCAAATATATCAAATCGAACAACCACATCAAATGGAACATATCAAACAACAATATAATGGATGAAGGCATCTCAACTCATGTGATTGAACATGCAAGACCGCTGTTCTACCCAGGATTAACCATGGACAGAGCTAGGAATATCCAATCGTGTGCCCCAGCGCAGAACGCGTATAAGAGGGCAAGACCCGAAGTCAATATGCAATGCACTCAAATTTCCTTACAGGAATCACGGTCTTTTACTAGCCAATTCTATTCTAGTTATCCAGTGTTTCTAACCGTGCATGATGATGTAGTTTTAAGTTGTCCGATGCACCATTATCTAGTGTTGCAGAGTATCTGGAACGTGCACCGAAGTCCCTTAAACCAATACCTATGGGGAGGTGCTAAACAACTGGATAACGTGCGTGAATGATTCGCAGCTCTCGAGATCATTCATGTCATGCATTCAGACCATTGAACAAGTCTAGGTGATCTACATTCTATCATGAAGGCCATATCAATCTCTTTCTTATGCCTATCCTTGTTCTTCATGTTTCAGGGGTGATACGGCTTAGCCGTAGGCATCTTACGGCGTAGCCGTAATCTGTACTGCGGCTCCACCGCGGTTCCCTTTACTATTCATCCACAATTACGGTTCACCCGTATTTTGTTCTACGGCTTAGCCGTGTGCTATTTTATGGCTTAGCCATGGCTGGGCCGTAGAAGGTCTGTCAATTGCTTGCTTTCAGTTAATTCAGAAGAAGGCACATGTACTGATCTATGGCTGGGTCATGGCTGAGCTACGGCTTAACCGTAGGACAATATACGGCTTAGCTGTGTCTTGGCTATAGAAGAAAACTGGGTTTTTCCCTCTCTGGACTTTAAGCCGAAGGTGACTTACGGCTTAGCCGTGGTACACATGGAAGCATTTTCTGAACTGATACAGAATCACTGAAACACATCCAAACTGACGAAATCACATGTAATAGAGGGAAATGATCACGAGATGGGCTGTAAACATCATTCATAAGCAAGAATACACGATTTAATCTTAATCAAACACATACCCACATGGTTTAGCCAGGTTATGCTTATACTTGCCTCAAATGAGTTCAAACACGATCTTGTTGTCCTTGGGCTCAATTCACACTACCACATGGTTCTAATCGCCATGCATGCAAGAAAGAAGAAAAGAGAACCATGAGGACCAGGACCAATCGATAATGAGAACAAGAAGAAGAAAAATGAGAAGAAGCACTGCAAGAACTCCAACTCACCTCGAAACACATGAGGGATGCTCAAACATAGACATGCACAACTTCCTTCCCCAGCTAGATCAACGAAAAGGAAGGAGGAACGAGCAGCAGAAGAAGACTCGAGAGAGAGAGAGAGAAACAGAACAGTGAGAGAGAAGGAGAAGAAAGGCGGTAATGGCTTATAAAGATAAACATAAAGACACATTTGCAAGAAAGTTCGAGCAGTCATACTATTTCTAGTTTGAGTCATTGGCGGGTCTAATGGAAACCATTGACATATTTGGTAAACGACGTAGTTACGGGAATCAATAAGCATAACCAAAGATACGCGTTAATACCAAGATAATGCATAAATGACGACATTGAACAAAATCAAATATTACGAAAAAGGGCTTATGTCTACCTAAACCAGGTCAAGCTCAACCCAACTACCTATCTATAACCCGAAACCAACTAAAAACAAGAACAAAATACAATTAGAAACCAAATCATCAGGAATTAGCCGCTAATCCGGATCAAATTGAGTCGGGGTGTTACACTACATATAAAAAATCACTTTAAAAAATAATATCGCTTATCTCAATATGATAAATCATCAAAAGACCCCTTAGGGCTTCTAAAGCTTTCATATTCTCAACTTCTTCAACTTCATTTTCTATGTTACTCATAGCCATCAACTTCTCTTTGATAGAGGTCTTGCGAATCAATTGAGAACAGTTAAACCCTTGAATTATAGACATAACTCCATTAATAACGAACCATGGATCAAGTAGCTCCTTCGATGTATCAAGAGGTCCCTTCTATGTTAAATACCGCAAGCCAAAGAGAAAAAAAAATTCTAAGTCAACTTTTGGTTCCTTTTCTGACAAATCTCATACAAACACACCAAAGTTATGATTGTAGTAAAAACCCACTCCCGGAAAACAAGCCCTCCACAGTTGGAGAACATCAGGGCATAAACAAAAAGCATGCGCATAATCTTTAGACTCATCCTGCACAAACCACATGTGGTGATAGAAAGGACCTTTTTCTTCATGAGATTTGTCTTTGCTGGCAATAGTCCTTGTAAGCTCTCTAGGTAAAGGTTTTAATTTTATTTAGGACTTTCATATTCCATATCCGCAACCAAAACTTCCTCTGAGCACCGAAGTTTGAACTCTCACCTAAACTAAAATTCTTCCATAAATTTTGCATAACCCTACAAGCACTTTGACAGAAAAACTCACATGATTTGTTTTCAGCATATATTAGTACATCACTGGACGTACCAGGACTTAGAGGGATCTTTAGAATCACATTAGCTTGATGAGGGAGGAAAATATCTTGAACCTTCTACACATCCGATTTGGGGTTTCAATATGGGTGAACTTGGGGATGAAACAAGGGTTTTATAAACATTGGTGGTGGGAATAAAGCTTTTAAGAAGCATATCAATTTGGAGAGTTTGTAAATATTTTTTCTTTTTTTAGGAGAAGGGAAAAATAAGATGCAAATAACAATTGGAATTTTCAAGTAATGTAACCCAACCATAAATAGTTGTTTTGATACTTGACTCAAGTATTTTACATCATGATTTTTACAGTAATTCCTCATTGCAAACCTTAAAAGTATATAGATAAATTAAAGTGGGTCTTGTTTACCAAGTTTTGTATTGCAAATATGAAGCTCTTCATTCTATAATATGAAGCTCTCCATTTTATCTTTGGTAAAGAATGTGGTTTCTTTTCCCTCTGCATTTTTTTTTCTTATTTGCGAAACCATTGTGGTGGTGAAAAGAGAATAGCATGAAGTCCTTTGTTTGTAACAATTATACAAGAATTCTTGATCTTATTATTAGGTGAGTCCCATATTGCCAAAATTAATTAGGTTTTACATTGGTTACCAAGATTGAATTGTGTTATTGTAATTATCAAATTGCCATCATTTTATGGGTCCCACTATTTGATAGCTCCCCTACTATTAATATGACTACTAACATCAAATGAGTTTCATAATAATTTCTAATAGATAAATTCATCAATGATAATCACCATTAGATTGATTTGTGCTATTACACTATGATTACCAACATTTTGTGGGCCAACCTTAATTAGATTGATCTCATGATTTTAACATTTCATCTTGTGATTTTTAAACAATAGATGGGTCATACAATGATTATTAATACGTGTAATTATTAATTAGTGGATCCTGCATTTGGTCAATTGGTAACTTTCTCTTTATCTTGTGAGTTTTTTAATAAACATCTAAACACTTCAAAGATATATTGAAATTTGTGAAAATTGTCAAACACTATAAGTAATCCAATATAATAATATATCACTATATTATTCTATGATAATGAAATCTTCTAATATTTAAATATATTGATATTATATTCTGCACTTATCCAAACACAAGCCAAATACCTAATTTTTAGGTAAGTAGATAATATCATAAACTAACATACACTATTACATAATATTTTAAAATATCTTGTTACCAAACACCCCTAAAGAAATGTTTTTCTTTCCTTAAAAAAAGGGGTAAAGAACGAGTTTTTTTTCCAAAAAAATTTTTCATTATTTGAGTTGAACTATTCCATATCTGAAAAGGCATTAATAGCAATGTGGCTGTCAATAAAGTATCCTTTTCATGGGACACCACACCCAGCAAGCACATGGGAATATATAGATTAGTTAGAGATGTAACGTTAGTAATTCGTGCTGTGCTGATAGCACAAATGGACTAGGGGTCAGGCCCAGCATGGTCCATCGGCACAGCACTGTGTGTCATGCCTAGTTTGGTATGGCAGGTTTTTTTTTCCTTTTCTTTTCTTTCTTTCTTTCTTCCTTTTTTTTTCTGTGTTTTTTTAAATATTATGCACACAACATAGACATAAAAAATTGGGCAAGATGACATAGAGACTTAAGTGAGAGAATGAGGGTAATGAATAAGTTGTGACTGGGGGATGAGACCGGGGGGTGGGGAGGGGGGGTGGTGGGGGTTGTCAAGCAGACTAGATGAAATCCTTCTGCTTGCACGTGTGGGAACACCTTTGGTCCATCCAAGTGGACCAAACCCCCACCCTCATAGTTCAAAGGTCACTTTGACTTTGACCTAGCTGAAAGGGCTGTGCACCTTGGAATTGGCTGCACACCAACTTGAATGAACTACAGACTATTATACTTGTGGGCCCGAATACAGATAGTATGATGATTGGATGTGGCTAGTTTTTTATACATAAAATAGGCCCAAATAGATCTTTAAAAACCCCTAATCCCATCCTCACGTGGGCCCCTAGGTGAGCCCCACAAGCATGAGCATATGGATTCCCCATCAGCTTGAAGGGAGGGGAGGAGCCCCACCCCCCCCACCCCCCACCACAAAAAAAAAAAAAAAAAAAAAAAAAAAACAAAATTTAATAACTTCATATTAAGCAAAAATTTTGACCATCAATCGAACGGTTCAATCCATTCAAATTAGAGACAACTCAATTGATTTATTGTAATTTAGGGGTCTCATGCATGTGGATTATTTAGATGGTTCAAAAAGGAGGCCCTATATTATGGTGAGGGATAGATATGCATGAATATTTTCACACACACACATCATTATTATCATCAAAGCCTTATCCTAACCATGTTGGGGTCAACATGTGAATTCTATTTTCTATTCTGTTCTATTTTGAGCCAAAACCTTAGATAAGTTAAACTTCTTCAAATCTGATTTAATGACCTCCATCAATGTTTTTTTTGGCTTACCCCTACCTTTTGATAGGCCATTTACCTAGATAGCCAAACTTTTTCTCACCGTACCATTATCGTTCTATGCTCAATATGCCCAAACCATCTTAAATGAGTGTTTAATTTTATTCTCTATTGGTGCTACCCTTAAATATGGTTCAAAATATCTGCTGATACTGGTTCGATATCGTCTTACGCATCAGTCGCGGCCTCATATCGGCAAAAAATCCCCATATTATCGGGATTTATCGGCCGATATTTCAAAAATCGGTCTTTACCGATATATCAGCCGATATTTTCAAAATATTGGCTGATAATATTTAAATTTTTTTCATTTTTTCTTTTATACTAATTGTTGCCTCCTTTTAAATAAATTAGATGCTACTCTTTATTTTCAACAACTATTTCATTTTTAAGCAATCAAAACGTTTTATTTTTTATGGATTGCATTTGAAAAAATTATATATAACTCTACTAATGTTAATATTATAATTTTTTTTATTTTGTAACTTTTCTAAAAGTCTATTTAGAAGCAGCTTAGAAATAAGAATTGGATGCTATTTTTGTTATTGATACATTTCATTCTCGTTTATTCACACATATTGAAAATATATCTATAATTAGGATTTCGAGAATTAGGGTTTTTGATGAAATTTTATAGATATTTACAAAATAGTTACTGAAATTTGTTTGGAGTGTGTTTAAAATGCTTGTGACTTTTTAGTTTGGCATATATTTATTAAGTAATGAGTAAAAACTTCAATTTCTAAAATTTTATACTAATAGATAGCTCATGAATTAAAATTATGATTGCATGTCATAAAACTTTTAATATTTTAATTAATGTTAGTATAAACATGCACATATATTTAATTATAAATAAATTTATATAATTCCAAATAAACAGCGATACCAGGTGTTATGACTTAGGGGGACCGATATTTTGATTTGTAGATGTTACTAATGGAGAAAATTATTATTTTCTAGAATTTTACAATATTTTAGATTTTTTGGAAAATTTTTCAAATTTTTTTGGGGCAAAAAAAATTTTCACACCATGACAAACGCGATGGACCGCAAACCGCAACCGATATCGATATTGTATCGGTTTTTTGAGTCGACCGATACCGTAATTTTTAACCATGCCCCTAAATGATTTCGAAAGCAGTCATTTCTAATTTTATCTTTCTTAGTTTTGCCACACATCCACCTAAGCATTTTCATCTTCCCTATATCCATCTTATGTATATGCGTATTCTTAATTGACTAACATTTTGCTATAATAGTGGTCTAACAATTGTCCTGTAAAATTTGCCCTTCAATCTCGTTGGCATTCGTTTGTCACAAAGCACTTAAGAAGTTAGTCTCTACTTCAGCTATCCAGCTTTTATCCTATGCTCAACATCTTTGTCAATCTCCCCATCCTTACTAATCATCGAGTCCAGATACCGAAAAGAACCCCTATGTGGTATCTCATGGATTTTAATTTTGATAGTAGTTTCAACATTTTGAATATGTCCACTGAAGTTGCAATCCATATATTCTGTCTTTGTATGACTTATTTTAAAGCTTCTAGATTCTAATCCCCCCGTTATCTCTCGAATTTTGCATTTATACCATCTCTTGATTTATCCATCAATACTATGTCATTTGCAAACAACATACATCGTGGTGCTTCATGTTTGAGTTGTGACGACATTTTAATCGCGCACACACGCACACACATATTTATATAGGAAAATAATCCTATGAAAACTAATTCTCACAACTTTTTTATGAGAAGTTTAGGTGGGACTCATCTATCACCAAATCCAAATCTTGGCTGATAATATTTAAATTTTTTTCATTTTTTCTTTTATACTAATTGTTGCCTCCTTCTAAATAAATTAGATGCTACTCTTTATTTTCAACAACTATTTCATTTTTAAGCAATCAAAACGTTTTATTTTTTATGGATTGCATTTGAAAAAATTATATATAACTCTACTAATGTTAATATTATAATTTTTTTTATTTTGTAACTTTTCTAAAAGTCTATTTAGAAGCAGCTTAGAAATAAGAATTGGATGCTATTTTTGTTATTGATACATTTCATTCTCTTTTATTCACACATATTGAAAATATATCTATAATTAGGATTTCGAGAATTAGGGTTTTTGATGAAATTTTATAGATATTTACAAAATAGTTACTGAAATTTGTTTGGAGTGTGTTTAAAATGCTTGTGACTTTTTAGTTTGGCATATATTTATTAAGTAATGAGTAAAAACTTCAGTTTCTAAAATTTTATACTAATAGATAGCTCATGAGTTAAAATTATGATTGCATGTCATAAAACTTTTAATATTTTAATTAATGTTAGTATAAACATGCACATATATTTAATTATAAATAAATTTATATAATTCCAAATAAACAGCGATACCAGGTGTTATGACTTAGGGGGACCGATATTTTGATTTGTAGATGTTACTAATGGAGAAAATTATTATTTTCAAGAATTTTACAATATTTTAGATTTTTTGGAAAATTTTTCAAATTTTTTTGGGGCAAAAAAAATTTTCACACCATGACAAATGCGATGGACCGCAAACCGCAACCGATATCGATACTGTATCGGTTTTTTGAGTCGACCAATACCGTAATTTGTGACCATGCCCCTAAATGATTTCGAAAGCAGTCATTTCTAATTTTATCTTTCTTAGTTTTGCCACACATCCACCTAAGCATTCTCATCTTCCCCATATCCATCTTATGTATATGCGTATTCTTAATTGACTAACATTTTGTTATAATAGTGGTCTAACAATTGTCCTGTAAAATTTGCCCTTCAATCTCGTTGGCATTCGTTTGTCACAAAGCACTTAAGAAGTTAGTCTCTACTTCAGCTATCCAGCTTTTATCCTATGCTCAACATCTTTGTCAATCTCCCCATCCCTACTAATCATCGAGTCCAGATACCGAAAAGAACCCCTATGTGGTATCTCATGGATTTTAATTTTGATAGTGGTTTCAACATTTTGAATGTGTCCACTAAAGTTGCAATCCATATATTCTGTCTTTGTATGACTTATTTTAAAGCTTCTAGATTCTAATCCCCCCGCTATCTCTCAAATTTTGCATTTATACCATCTCTTGATTTATCCATCAATACTATGTCATTTGCAAACAACATATATTATGGTACTTCATGTTTGAGTTGTGACGACATTTTAATCGCGCACACACGCACACACATATTTATATAGGAAAATAATCCTATGAAAACTAATTCTCACAACTTTTTTATGAGAAGTCTAGGTGGGACTCATCTATCACCAAATCCAAATCTTATAATACACAGGGAGCCTCAGATAGTCACATGTCCTAAGTTTTAGTCAAATCCGAATTTATTGAACCGTTATATCAACTATGCATTAATGAGAATGGACTAGATTTGTGGGCTACGGATGAAGGAGTTAAGGACATGTGATTGGGGCCAAACTTGATATATAAGGTGATCACACACAGATCTTTCCATCCTCTAATTCTATCCCCAAATGGGATCCACAAGTGGGCCCCAAAAATGTTTTTACGGTAGGTGTGTGAAAATACTTTTCATTGGATCAAAGCCATATATATATATGATATATATATATTGGGCTTTGATCCTATGAAAACTATTCTCACGCAGCTACCGTGAGAACTTTTTATGGGGCCCATTTGGGGATTGGACTAGGGGGATGGAAAGATCTATTTGGGACCACCCTACATATCAAGTTTGGCTCTAATCACATGTCCCTAACCTCTTCATCTGTGGCCCCCAAATTCGGTTAATTCGGATTAAAGCACAGTCGATTCAACGGTCTAGTAAATTCGGATCTGACTAAAACTTGGGGCGAGTGACTATCAATGGGGTCTTTGTGTATTGTAAGATTTAAATTGGATGATAGATGGGCCCCACCTAGAGTTTTTACAAAAAAATGGTGAAAATTAGTTTTCCTAGGATTTTTTCCATATATATATGGAGCTTCTTTCCTAAGCTCAAGTGTGTGGCTCACACTTGTGGGGCCCACATGGGGACCCACCTAAGGATGGAGATGGGGGGATTTGAAGGACTCCTTGGGATCCTCCTCTCTATAAAAAATCAACCCCAATCGTGGTTTCTATCTTTTCATCTGAGCCCCAAAAATCTTATGGTCAACAATCCATTTGTATTGGTGCACAGTCGATCCAACAGTCTAGTAAATTCGGATTTGACCAAAAATTGGTGGACACATGTAATTTAGGGGGGTCGTGTGTTTGGTTTATTTGGATGGAACAAAGGTGGGCCCTAACGGCTCGGGCTTATGGAATTTCCTATATAAGCTTGAGCTTAAGAGAGGCTTGCCCATTAATATATATTTATACATATATATATACTATTAGTATGCATCAATTCCTGCATCAATTCCTTACTTTAGGGTGAGGGACATTTGTACAATTGGAAATATTTATGTGCAAAAGACAAAAAGGTATATGCAAAAGAGGAATGCTCATATGAAAACAAGGAAAGCCATGTAAGTGTCCATACACACGCACACTCACACACATATATATGTGGGGGATCTTCTTGTGCATACGTCCCCCACGGAGGGACCATGCATATTCCTGTGTGGGACTCATTATGGACCACACCAAGGGATGAGACCGTGGGGGATGAAAAGATACATGCGGGACCACTATAAATATCAAGTTTGGCCCTAATCATATGTCCTTAACCCCTTCATTCACCGTTTGTAAATCTATTGCATTTAGATTAGTGCACAGTCGATCTAAGGGTCCAGTAAATAAGGATTTGACCAAAACTTAGGGTGTGTGACTATTAGAGGACATATATATAGGACAATATTCATGTGCATATGTCCCTCGCCAATTTTTTGTGAGAACTATAAGTGGAGCCCATCTATCATCCAATCCAAACCTTGTAATATATAGGGGCCCCCCCTGATAGTCACACGCTCAAGTTTTGATGAGATTTGAATTTGTTGGACTTATGGATCGACTGTGCACTTATCTGTACGGTATGGATTTATGGGCCACGGATAAATGGGTTAGGGACATGTAATTGGGACCAAACTTAATAAGTGGCGTGGTCCATCTTTCCATCCCTCCCCCTCCCCCCGCAACCCAACACACACACACACACCCCCCCACCCGGTTCTCATACCTTGGTGAGGTCCACATTGGATTCAAAACATCTTAGTTTAAGGGATTTAAAACAAGGTTATATGAAAAATATCCATCCCAAATCACATCTATGACCATTTTTCTCTACATTTTTTTCTCATCTATTTTATTATTATTATTTTTGTTCTAAGTGTTTAGTTTTTGTTTATGCAGATGATGTTGTCCTTTGAGCTTTTATTTTCTCTCGTTCCCTTGGTCAAGTTTTGTAGGAGTAAAACGAAGATGGAACCACATAAGAACTCCATGGATGTATGTTTTTCTTGCCACTGATATCTTCTGTGTATGACCATGACCTTTGTTGTTGTTGTTGTTTTCTTGTAATAGCACAATAAAGTTCGTGACATGATCAGAAATAATGGATTTCCCTTTTCTTCATGTCTACTTGAAATAGTTACGTAGGGAAGGCTGACTTGCTCTTTATTAAATCGTTTTGATGGAGCAGAAATCTTGTTTAAATCTTTTCCACATTGCCTGTACATGGTTTAATAGTTTTACTGAAGGTAGGTTAGGTCGGTCATGCCAACATGACCCAAATTCTTAGAGCTTTAACCCAACTCCAACCATTTGCACCACAATCCAATGGATTACATTATTTAAATTGGGTTTAAGATGGATTCAAAATCCAGTGCCCATTATATCTAAATTGGGTCTAGTTCAAATGTGATCCATTTTAATGATTTATACAAAGATCCCATTGAGTCGTTCATTTGTAACTTAGATAACAATAAAACCACAATAACAACTGCAATAGTACTATGGATCTGAATCGAATCCATTACCATTATATTGTATAGGCGTCTCTCAAGTTAGATCCAAACATGGTCCAACAAAACTAGACTTGAATCTAGAGCTGTAGTTCAATGCATTAATGGCATAGGACTACATTTTAAAACCTTGAGTCCGACTCATTTCACAAAGAGCATTTTTAAAAATGATTGCAACACATAGTATGGAGGTTATGAATTTCTATAGACAGGGTAAAAATGGTGATGTCTTTGTCCTCTTATTTCAAATAATCCTAGTTTATGACATCTTTGTTTTGGGTTACATTTTGAGCAAGTCTTCTATTTTATCACGAAACCGATGAAGACCTTGTTTACTAGTGAAGAAATTCATGGTAGAATTTGGAAAAAATAGAGAACGTGGCATTAAGTAAGGTAGAGAGAAAAGTAGAGCAATGCTATAGGTTTGTAAATATCTTCTTCCGTTTATCATTAAAAAAATGAGTTTATGTCATGAGGAGCTTCATTAAAAAATGAAAGCAACATTATTTGGCATGAAGGTCACATATTTCTATGGATAGCATAAACAAGGGGATGCCTTTGTCCTCCTATTTTAAATAATCCTAGTTTATGACATCTGTTTGGGTTACATCTTGAGCAAGTTTTCTAATTTGTTGTAGGATCAATTAAGAACTTGTATGAACTAGTGAAGAAATACATGGTAGAATTTAGAAGAAAAAAAAAGATAACGTGGCCTTAAATAGTGTAGGGAGTAAAGTAGAACACCAAAGCAATAGGTTTGCAAGTATCTTACTCCATATAAAACAAAACATGAGTTCATTTCACAAGGTGCTTCATTAAAAAAGGACAACAACATAGTGTAAAGGTTACAAACACATGGATCAGGTGAACAATGGTGATGTCTTTGTCATCTTAATTTCAACATTCCTAGTTTAAGACATCCACTGTTTTGGGTCACATTATGGTGGGAGTGGTATATCAGCAAGATCCTCTCTGTAGGGAACATCGGCCATACCATGTTCATTGTTGTTGGGATTAAGTACTCCACTCTCCATTTGGGTTTGAGCAGAAGAGTGAAGTTTAGGTGAGGTATCTATGAAGGTGACTGCAGTGTCTTTCCTAAAAGTCAAGTATATAGCAGCGAGGATGTAGACGGCCATGAGAGGGAACACGATGATGCCAATGAAGACTTTGCCGACTTTATGGAGGCTATTGTGAATGAGCCAACTTACAAAACTAGTGCTAAGATAATAGATGTTGATGCCAATGATGCCCAGTCCCAGTATCCATGAGACTACAATGATCTGCAACATCGTTAACAGAGTAAAAACAAGGAGAAATATACACAGGAAAAGAAGAGTTAGATAACCAATTTTCATAACATCACAATTCCTCTACTCCCTCTCATGGTATTAAAACTAAAACTCAACCAAGTCACGTAACTCAGACAAGTTTAAGCTAGTTTTTGGTAATCATACACTTAAGTCATTAAAAAAAAAAAAAAGAGAAGTGGGGAGAGGGGTTGAGTAAAAATGAAGCCTTTGAACTATAGTCCATGTCAGTTATGTCTTCTAGTAGACTAGACTCCAAAATATTGGGTCCAGATCCAAGTCAATATATGTTGGCCTGTGTTTGGATCTTAAACTCGATCTTGAGAGACACCTTGTTCAATACTATGGTGATAGATTCGATTCAAACCTGGGCCATTTACAACTGCTATTATTACTTGAGTGGTGGTGGTTTTCTATTGTTCTATTGGTTGCAAATGGATTGACTCAATTGGACCTTTATATGGATCATTAAAATGGTTCCCATTTGGACCTAGAATTGAACCTAGACCTAATTGAATTTAGTGGGCTCAGGTTCTTGAAGCTGTTGAAAGCCGTAAGCTTGACCTTAACATTGATGGGCAAAAGTACAAATTTATATTTTTCAGCCCAAGCCATCTAGTTGTTATTTACAAATTAAAGTCAACTCATGGGCTAGTACGTCTTATCGAATCATGTGACTTCTTCTGTCCATCTGCCTATGATCATTGTAACCCTTCCATGAAGAGCCCACTATGTCAGGAGAGCAATTTGGCCTAACCCATCGGGTTGTGTCAGAATTGGTTAGAAATTGGTTGGCCCTCTTGGGATTTGGGTTGGGTTTGCATAAAAGCCTAACCCAACCTGCCCTGATTAGCATTGCCACACTATGCATGAGCCATATCATATGTAATGGATTTAAACGAGGGTAACTGAAAACACAAACTTATATTAGAGTATTTTTCCAACTTTCGGCCACCCATCTCAATTAAATACTGTACATTAGAATGATTTGTTAAATGTAAGTCAACCTTCGCCATGTAACTATTTTAGGTAGGGACAGGGACAACTAGAAAGCTTCTTGACTCTCTCATATCATGAACTTGGTTTATATTATAGCAAGAAAACAAGAACAAAAGCCATAATAATACATGCAAGATATTAGTGGCAAGTAAACATACATAGATTGAGTTTTTGTGTGGTCCCATCTTTGTTTTGCTGCTGCTAAACCTGAGCAAGGGAATGAGAGCAAATGGAAGCTCAAAGGACAATATCATCTACACAAACAAAAAGCAACACCCAGACAATGAGAGAAAACAGATAATAAAAAAGTGGTCCAACATGCATGATTTGAGAGGAATATTTTCCATATAGCCTTATTTTGGATGTTAAACTATGATGTAGAAATGTACAAGAAAGGGTGCATATGAGATATGCATTGTACAACCTAGAAGAACCATATGAGATCTAGTATATAGTTATATAATCATTGTCTTAACAGTAGCATAGAAAGGAGATACCGAGGTTATGATAATGAGTTGGCCGGCACCCGACGATCCACCGATTAAGGAGATGATCAAACTCGGAATAATGGCGACACACCGAGTCAAAAGATTTCTGACCCATTTCTTCATCTTGAGATCCAAGAAACCCTGCTTACTCGATTGAAATTAGATTGGAGATTAATTAAATGCCAAGTAAAAGCACACATCACTTTCATTCGCTTCACCTGCATGATAAATTGCCCTGCATATGTACCGGTTATGGCAGAGCTTTGTCCTGAAGCTAGAAGTGCTATGGCATAGATAGTTGAACTTGATTTTCCGAGGACATTCTGCATAAAATTGTACAACAGGTTATGATAAGGACAATAGTATCTGTTTCATTTTATGAGATTGAGCTAAGTCAGATATAAGGATGTGAGCAAGCTGTACTCCAGGCCCAGCATTGACTCCTATGGATTTGTCCCACCAAAACCCTACTCCAGGACCATGCTATAATACAGTCAGGTACAAGCGTATTCCAGAATGAGAATCTGGAACCAATTATCGATTGTGCTAAAAAGGTCCAAAACTAGAATTTTCTGTTATAAAGGGTTAATCAGGAATCCATCTACATAATTTGATCCTTGTAGTTTTAAGTTCTTCATTTCAAAGCTTTTTAGCTTGTTTGGATAGCTCAGGCATGCTAATTTACAAATGGAGCTATCCAATGATTGTGTCCTTTTACAAGCCCAAACAACTGGCTAGATTCTCTAAATTTTGTTGGAATCGGATGCAGTTATGACCTTGAATAAAGAATCTTTTTTTTTATTTTTTATTTTTTATGAGTAGAGGTTTAATTTGACAAGGATCTCTTTGTTGATTATAGGAGGTTGTGCGTCATTTGGACTGACCTTGAGCAAGAAAGATGCAGAATCTAGAGTTAGATTACTGCATTGGTCAGAAGACTCTTGGGAGAGGTTATCTGCAAAGCAAATTGTGCCAGTTACAGAGACCACTGCTACATTGATGAGAAATGCCACGAAGAGAGCAAATCCACTCTCCATAAGGAAATATCTGCATGCACTCTGAAATAGCAACATGGAAAATAAACAGCACTCAATTTCCAATTAAATCTCAACTGGGTTTGTTTCTTCACGGTAATCTTTGATGATCAGTTCTTGTTTTTTCACATACGTTGATTCCGTCGGCAGTCTGAGGTATCTTTCTTGAGAGAACAAGAGCTGAATGCAGGAAAAGGTTATGTCTGCCAAGCAAGAAAAGTAAAAGAGGTGTCAGTTGATATAACTGTCAGAAACAAAGCAAAGCAAATGAAAATTCACAGATGGGATGAAAGTCTTACGGCATGATAAGAGCACCCAAGAGAGCAATGGCATCTGCAGTGGCACTACTGCCTTGGAGTTTTGGTACGAACATTCCCTTCATAACTTCCGATGTCGGGGGTTTTACATAACCCAGTTCCGCAAAATAGCAACCAGCCAGGACAAAGACTAGAACTGATATCAGGAGTTCCAATTTCCGAACCTGCAATGAGAGAAAGAGACTTTAATTCAGTTTCAAGTGTCATCAGTAAATATATCTAGAATAAGTGTAGATTGAGTGTAATTCAACTTAAATCATTGGATTACATTTTTTTCTTTCCCTTCTTAGATTTCAAGCTGGTTGATTTCTTGCTTCTCACTTCAGAAGTATGGGGGTATTAAAGTTTCTTTAGCTAACCATTCCCACCAAAACCTCAGGGTGTTAGTGGAAGCAGTCATCAGGTGAAGCCTGGTTTGCACACTTTTGAAGACACATATTTTTATCACCGAGTCGTTCCTCCTAACTGCTGGCTCTAATATCATATTAAAGTTTGCTGAGCTAACCATTCATACCAAAACTTAAGATGTTAGTAGATGCAGTGAAAATACTTTTCAATATTCCCGATCGGATTGAGCCCACTCCACAATAGAGGTTAGGTATGCAGTTGTCATTTGTATTTTATTGGATAGTTTGTACATGCCAATACACTTATGTTTCCATGAAAATAGGAAGTGAGAGAGATGTATTGTAGTTTCTCCAATTGTTACCCCATATCTCTGCAACCCCAGAAACAGGAGAGTGCTCAGACCAGTGATGAGAACTCCGCCCCAGACTGGGATGTGAAAGAGTATGTTGAGAGCGAAAGCTGTCCCAATTACTGCAAATCAATGAAAATTCAATCAATGACACATCATCTTTTAAACTGACAAGAAGAATCTGATGAAGATATGACTTAATATTTCATACCTTCAGGGATATCAGCAGCAATGACAGCAGACTCTGACAGCAACCATAGGCAATATTTCACATATTTCGGATATTCGGCCTTACAAATTTCTGCGAGATGCTTCCCTGTAACAAGCATAATTAAGACAACTTGAGCATGATTCATCTTTCAGGCCACCTTCTTTCAAAGGGACTGGAAAAGGAAACTGTTCTTTCTTTATACCGGTTGTTACTCCAAGATTTGCTGCGAGTGACTGAATTATAAGAGCAAAAACTAGTCCAATAAGAATTACCCAAAGGAGCTGTCAATACAATCAATACAGTTAAGAAATTTTTATTAGCTTCTGTTAAATTGCCACCCCAAGAAAAATGTTTGTGCTAGAACTGCATGAATGCTCATTTCTCTGTTCTTTTTCTTGTCTTACCTCGTATCTGTGACTAGCACCAGCTTGCAAATCCGTTTCAACTGTCATTTATTCCATCACAGAAATCATGTTAATTAGCATAGAGAAAGGTTCCAGAAACCCAAGGAGACTGATGTAAAGAGTGTCACAGATAGATGTTGAGAGAGTCTTACGGTTGCCAGGATCAAGATATGCCAAGGACACAAGAAATCCGGGCCCTACATGTGCTAGGAACTTTTTCCATCCGTTTTCCTGAAAACCATTGGGTGGAAAACACAGGTCTATTGTGAAGATCAGGAGATAAAAAAGTCAAATGTGTGAAGATCAGGAGATAAAAAAAACAAGGCCATGTTTATTGGGAAGAGAAATCTATAGAAATGTGCATGCGAGCAAGAGAGAGAGACCTGTTGCTTTGGGTCATCTCCTACATTACTCAGAGAAGAGGTTTTGGCCTCTAAGCCGACCGAACCAATGCGATTACTCCCTCTCCATGAAGGAGGGTCCTTTGCAATTGCTTGCTCTCGGCTGTCCATCTCTCTCTATCTCTCTTGTTGTTTCTTAAGCTAACAGTAATCCAGACATGGCCGGCTCCTCAATATATAGAACAAATGCATATAAAAAATAATGGAAGTCAGCCCCTTCCAGTCATACTAGTCAGAAAGAATGCTGCAACATATAAGCTATACAATGCCTGAATATAGTTGGAGATTGGAGTACGGCAAGCATCTCCATTAATCTATTGCTGGCGTCACTGTTGCATCATACATGAGCTGAATTGTCACTCATGAAGCTTATTTGGTAGTACTTGTCAATGTCATTTATTTTTACTATCCACTTTCTACTTGTGATTTTGACCTTTTCCTGTGATTAGTAAGGTGGAAATTGAAAACTCAGGCCTTTTATGATCAGGCAATATTACTGTCCTACTTTTTTCCCCCTTCTGCTGAATAGATTAACTACTTTAAGATTTAGGACTGTTAAGTTGGTGTTGTATTGGCCTTCTATTTGATGAAGACAAAATAGATAATTACCGTGGTAAACTTCAAATGAGTCCAGTAATCAGGAGGTTTTGGTTTAAGTGGAAGACATCGCCATTACATGGTAAAAATCGAGAACTTCCAGCCCTATTTTTTGTGCTAAACTTGAGTTGGGAAAATCTAAGTAGACCCTTTGAATTGAATCACTTAAATTAATGGAACTGGTTACTCCAAAGTAAATGCAGTCCACCACTCTCTAGGACTTCTAAAAATATGACGTGGCAAAGTTTGTGGAGTCCATTGACCCTATTAGATACACATGGGATTTATGATCCAGTCAAAAAAAAAAAAGGTTTATTAGATGTTTTCAATTTTTCATTATAGGTCATGAATGGGTGGTGGAAATAGAAACTCCACTGGGTATTCGGTGACTGGCCATTTCATAATCTTAAGGTCAAATAGTTACAAATATCTAAATATCTAATGGACCTGAGTTTTTGTGAATGGTTAAATGTTGAGTTTTTGTGAATGCTTAAATTTTAGAGCCCTCTCGTATCTTGTATCAGTAGAGGCCACAAACTGTGCAAGTGTATCATATTTTAAAAAACAGTAGAAAAGGCAAATTCATTTATGAGGGTTTTGAAACCTCCAAAGTGAGGTTTGGGGTTCCAAACATATATCTAGTATGTAGTTCATATAAGCGAAATTAAAAGAATTAAACTAAATCAATCAACCACACAATAAGAAGATGCCGAAATTTTTTACGTGGAAAATTTGAACACAAGAAAAACTATGAGACCGATCTCCTCATCCTTAGAAGATTAAGCACTAGAAAATTCAACAGCTACAAGATATACCTATAGCTCCTTTTACCTAGTTGAACTCAACCTAAGGAGTGTAATTCTTTTTGCCGACAAACACGCCATTCACTGTTTCCCGTGCTTGACAGAATCCACCTTGATGCCTCTCAAGATGCAAAATCTCTTACAAGATAATAGAAGCAAAAATCTCTAGAAGCTCTTCAATTTCAGCACAACTCTTTAAAGGATGCTCTAGAGAGAGAGAAAATCTCCAATAGGTATTCTAAGTTTCTAATTAGGGAGATTATAAGTATTTTTGTATTGGCTAAATTATGTATTCGACAAAATTGAGTCCATTGACTTGAATTTCATATTCTTAAGTATGGACTTTGAACGTGTCGCAAGAAACGGTTAATTGAAGAAAATTAGAAACACAGCATGCACTTGAGAGGGTTAGACAGAGACGATTGCGCTTAAGCCTACAAAGACCGCACTCAAGCCTAATGGGAAAATTATAAAATAACTAGATGTGCATAGCACGAGCTCGAGCGGCGTTTGAGCGCAAGCGACAGAAGTCTAGAGGATTGCATGAGTTTCTTTCCTATTTGTGCCAAACTTGCTTGTTTCACTTGTATTTGGTTTCCAACTTAAAGGCATGAATTTTAGGCTTTAGATAGGGTGTTCCTCTCAACCTTAAGTACAACACAATATATAAAGATCTTCAAGTTTTGAATTGAGATTTTCATTGGAGATATTGTCTAGAGTTTCCATGAGAGATTGGGTTGAAAGTTTCAAGTTCTATAGTTGATGTTTCTATTTCATCGTAGGAGATTTATGGCATATACTTCCTTGTAGAAGATTATTTTTCTTGTGTAAAGATTTGTTCGTTGTGGAGATTAAGGAACTAATAATGGGGTACCGAGAGACTACGTATTGTGGAGATCTATCAAGAACACTACAATGTTTGTGTTGAGGGACTGACTGTAGGGTTGTGAGTATATCTTGTACTATGAAAGTTAGTCATGGATTTTGTTCACTTTGGACTCATGGGTTTTTTCTATTTGGGTTTCTACGTTAAAATGTGTATTGTCTTCTTTGTTTGATTGATTGATTTTATTTTTCTGCTGCATAGAAGTAGTAATCGAATTACAATCTAGAATAAATCCCAAGATTTTTAAACTTTCAATTGATATCAGAGCAAGTCACACTAAATTACTGTATGTTAATCTAAAGGATTTTCTAGAGTAGAATCCAATCATAAAGAAAGCTCTTTATTATGAAACCTCCTTTGTTAAAAGGTGCTATCAATAATACTTATTGGAAAGCACATATGATGATCTTTTAAAGTTAGTAGATAAAGGGGTTCGGAGAACAATGCTGAATGGATATTCCTTGCTCACTGTTATTGTTGATGGAAAAACTACTGAAAAGCTAATAGCTTCTTGATCCAAAGATGCTTATGCCTGCAACTATAACAATAAGGTAATGAATGCAATTTACAATAGAGTATTAATGACTGAATTTCATAGGATCTCTACTTGTAAGAATGCGAAAAAGGCATGGGATATCCTTCAAATAGTTCGTGAAGGTACTGAAAAAGTGAAAGAAGCTAAGATGCAAAGCTCATTATCTGCTTTTGAACTGTTGAGGATGAGTTACGAGGAGATGTTTGATAACTTTTATACTAAGTTTAGTAACATTGTCAATTCTAGTCACAACCTAAGAGAATCTATTCCTGAAGAGAAGATTGTGAAAAAATTTCTTAAGTTTCTCCAAGTCAATTTCAATACCAAGGTTATTGCAATTGCTGCAGCTAACAAATTGAAAATTTTAAGACTTGATGAGTTGGTTGGTAACTTACAAATCTTTGAAACTGAATTTATTACTCACCAGCCAAAACCTTCTATACTTGCATTGAAAACTTCCAAATCTTACAAGTTTTCCAAAGGTTCAAAGAATGTGGAAATTGCATCTGAGTCTGATTCTGAAGAAGGAAAGATACAATTGTCTTATGAGTTTGTGCAATAGTTTAACAAGCTGATGGCAGGAAGGAACACTAGATTTCAACTAGTGCTAACCGGAAAGACTAGCTATTCAAAGGGAGTTAAGTGCTTTGAATGCGAATGCTATGGGCAAATATCTAATGATTGTGCTAATAAGAAGAAGAAGCCCATAGGTAGTAGCAATAAAGTCCTGAATATTACTTGGGATATTGATCATTCTGCCAATGAGGAAGAATCCCCTGAACCTAAACCTGATTCGACTGAAAGAGGGAATGAAAAATTTATTGATTTTAGGGCTACATCTTTACCTTCTGATGCTGATTTTGATGATAATAATGATGATGAAGAATTATCTTATGAGAGTGTTGACTGGAAAGCATAGTACAAATTCTAGCATGGAGGAAAAAGGAAACTAGAATTGCATTTTGTAAAACTTGTGAAGTAAGTTGAAGATGCTAAAGTTGAAATTCTATCTGTTAAGAAGAATTTAGAAGCAGCACATGTACATATCATCCTAGTTGAAGGACATAAATGTTCTCTGCTTGAGGTTTGACTTCTGAGAAATAAGAGAATGAGTCTTTGAGAACAGAAGTATTGAAGAACTGGGTTGAGATTGATGATCTAAATGTCAAGTTGAAGATGTCATTGATAAAGTTGGATGCTCCAATATCTACACATACTAATTTCATTGCACTTGACCACATCTTGAGCGTATAGAAGTTACATACTGATAAGATTGGTTTTGACTACTTTGATGGTGCTTCTACATTAAATACTTCAGGTAAAATTATTTTTGTTAAAAGCACTGCACATGCATCCACTGCATAACATACAGCATCGAAGAAACCTATTGATTGTGCATCAAAAAGTGAGTCATCCTAAAACTGCACAAGCACCTACATATCACCATTGTGGAACAAAAGGACACATCTCTCCCCATTGCAATAAGCTAAAAGCTATGCCAAAAACTAAACGATGGAGAATTTAGTTTTCTGCACCCAAATCAAGTGCAATATGGGTTAAGAACGAAGACTTGCCATCTATTTTGGTTTATACTATGCTGAGATCTTTTATTCATAAGTGTGAGTACCAAAGTTCAATAGCCCTTGATTAGATGATCAAGCCCCCACCCTTAATGTTGATATGATATATCTTTGAGGGAGAGTTACAATTGAGGGGGAGTTACTGCTGGATTCTTGTTGACAAATATGCTGCATGTTGACACCATGAATTTGTCAATTATTAACAAAAAACGGGAGAGTAAGAAAATTGAGAGGAGGAGTTTTCTAGTTTTAAAGATGAGAACTGAAGTTGAAAATTTCAATTGGTATGTTCTTCTATTGGTTGCAGAGCTGATGACAGTATTTTTAGTTGGCTGTAACAATTTCAATTTACTCAATGTACTTAATGTATGTTTGGATTTTTTATGGGTAAATTGAATGTATAGAAAGTTTTGTCCATGAATTGACAAATGGGGAGATTGTAAGGATTTTTGTATTGGCTAAATTCACGTATTAAACAAAACTTGAGTCCATTGATCTGTATTTCATATTCTTAAGTATGGACTTTGAATGTGTCTCAAGAAGTGTTGAGTTGAAGAAAATCAGAAACATTGCAGTGCTCGAGTGGGCTAGACAGAGACGACCACACTCAAGCTTGACAAGAAAATTATAAAGTAACTGGATGTGCATCGATGCTTGAGTGCGCAAGCGGTAGAAGCCTAATAGATTATAAGGATTTCTTTCCTATTTGTGTTAGACTTACCTATTTCACTTGGATTTGGTTTCCAACCTTAAGGCATGAATTTTGGGCTTTAAATAGGGTGTTCCTCTCAACCCTAAGTACAATACAACACATAGAGATCTTCAAGTTCTGAATTGAGATTGCCATTAGAGATATTGTCTAGAGCTTTCATGAGAGATTAAGTTGAAGACTCTAAGTTTTAGAGTTGATATTTCTATTTCATCGTAAGAGATTAATGGTTTATGCTTCCTTGCAGAAGATTGTTTCTCTTGTGTAGAGATTCATACGTTGTGGAGATTAAGGAACTAATAGCGAGTATCGAGGGACTGCGTGCTATGGAGATCTATCAAGAATAATTACAATGCCTTGTGTCGAGAGACTGATTGTATGATTGTTAGTATATCTTGTACTACGAAAGTTAGTTGTGGATTTTATCCACTTTGGACTCGTGGTTTTTTCCTGTTTAGGTTTTTATGTTAAAATGTGTATTGTTTTCTTTGTGCGATTGATTGCTTTTATTTTTCAACTGCACAGTAGTAGTAATCAAATCACAATCTAGAATAAATCCGGGGAATTATAAACTTTCAAAGATGCATGGCTAGGGTTCATATGATTAGCTTTTAAATAGCCCAGAATTTGTGTCTCAGAGATAGAATCCAAATAGAGCACAATCAGACAATCACAAAAGAATTAGGAAAGTAATTTGCACAAGTTTGGTTCAACAATCATTATTGCTCGCTCGAGAGGGCAAAGGTTCGGTCTATGCATTCTCGTTCGGTCCGCTTGAGTGAATAGTAGTTCTGTTTTTGTTTTTGTTTTTTTTTTTCTGCTTCATGATTTTTTTTCTATTTCTTCAATTCCTTCACGTTAGCGCATCCGGTGACACATGGTACAGTCTAGACTGAAAATATGAAAATACAAAGCATATTGGACCCAATTTTTGCCCATAACCCATAATTAACCAGCACTCATAATCCTAACAATCTCCATATGGATAAAACTCTCTAAATATATAGAGAATCTCATCTCAACAAATAAACTAAAAAAAATTACATTGACCTTGACCCAAAATTAAATTACAATGAAAATTTAAATTTCCCATTGCTCCTCTGTTTTGTTACTCTCTCTTTTTCTTCATAATTGGCAAATGAGAGAAAAAAAATAAAGCCAAATTAGGGGAGAAGGTAACGGCATTCAGGTGGTCTCTTGGTTGGCACAGTATTTAGGTAGTCACACATTCGAATTTTGAGCCTTCAGTGCAATATTGATCATAAAACAGCATAGATCATATTTTTTTACCTAGATTGCTCTAGTTTTGACCTTTTGCGAAGATTATTGTTTCTTCCATTGTTGATTTCTGAGTTGATTTCTCAACTTGTTATAATGTATTCGAATGTATCTTTTAATTCTACAAAAGTGACAAAAGTGACATGTGGGAATGAATATGTGACGTAACACATTCTTTTTAGAAGTATTGGCAACAAGTTTTATTGGTGCAGTATGATGAACAATGGATGCTAAAAAAACAGGTAATACCTTGAATAAATATAGATTTACCTGAATTCCTTGATGTAGAAGCACCATGTATGTTTCTAATCCTGCATCTGTCAAAGTACATTTTTTGACAACTAAGAATGTCATCGAATTACTTTGAGCTAGTATTCATCTTATCCAAGGATGCTTTTGTAACTGTCAGTTCTGAAGAGATCAACGTAATCTTTCTTTCAAGATATACTTTTTTTTCCTGAGATGTCTGTAGATTTTTCCTTAATGATTCCAATTCTATTGCAGAAATTTCAATTTCCTGGGATAACAGATTGTGCTTTCTACCTACATTAATCAGATTTTCAAACATTATTTGACCCTGTGTTTCTAATTGATTTACTTTTGCATTAGCATCTTCCAATTCTTGATTTAGCAAGGAAAACTGATTTTCTTCACTCTTCCACTTTATCATGATCTTGTCATTGAATTTATTCATCTTCACACAATCTTTCTACATGGATTTATACAATTCTTCCCAATTTTGGTCATCATGTGACACTTCATTAGACTTAAGTCTGTGAACAATATCTTTACTATATTTGAGATCGTCAGATGCTCCCTGCAAAGTTGAAAAGTTAGATTTAGCCATTAAAGTAATAAACTTTGAATTGGCAGTGTTAGGGGTGAAAGTTTCTGGTTCATTCCTTTTATCTCCAGAATCATCATCCCAAGTAGCAGTTAAACTCTTACCATTAGTCTCCGACTTTTTGTTAGCACATTGAGCTATTACATGGCTAAATCCTTTGCACTCATAACACTAGATAGATTGAGGGTTTATCTTTGTAGACTTTTTTTCCCCCCAGATTTGGACATCTTCAAGCCAGGTTTTTCTATTTTAATTTTTAAAGCAATTTCTTGAATTTTCTCTTGATTTGTATCGCTTCTTGAAGACAACTTGCATCAGAATTAGAATTTGAATCATTTTCAACATCCTCTTTTGATTCATTTGAAGTTTTAAGGCAAATCCCTTAGATTTTTCATCTGCCCGATTGTTTGCCTCAACAGTTTGCTAGTTTCCAACCAATTGATCAACTTTGATTGGGGGGGGGGGGGGGGGTATCAAAATCTCTATTTTTCTCAATAACTACAACCTTAGTGTAAAACCTTTAGGGTAAAGATCTTAAAATCTTCTTAACTACCTTATTCTCAGGAATAGGCTCACTCAAATTGAAACTTGAGTTGACAATGTCACTTAATTTAACATAGAAATCATTAAATTTTCATTATCTTCCACTCCCAATGTCTCAAAGGAAGTGGTCATTTTTTAGGGTGTAGAATACTTGACCATGATGGTGCCCTCATGAGTAGTTTGCAAGATATCCCACGCTTGTTTCACAGACACGCGGGTAGAGATCTTGTGGAACTCAGAAGAAAAAACTTCATGGAAAATAACATTAATGGCTTTGCTATTGTAGGTGGCAGCCTATTTCTCTTCTCTAGTCCACTTATCCCTCGGTTTATGAATAGTTTCTCCATCAACCACAACAATAGGTCTGGTATACCCAAACTCCACAGAGTTCTAGACAACCTTAACAATAAAGTGAAGAAAAGCAATCATGAGAACTTTCCAATAAGGATAGTTCGATCCATCTGGCACAAGAGGCTAGGTGGTAGATGTGCCTTCTCAGTTGTATTCCATGTTAAAAATCTTTATGAATCCACATGTTAAAAGATCAAATCTATGTGAGAACCTGCTTTAATGCTAATTGAGGGTTTTATAACCGCCAAGATAGGGGTTCAAGGTCCCAAATAGATTTCTAGTATGCAGTTCAGATAAGTGGAAATTAAAAGAACTAAACTATACCAATCAACCACAGAAGAAGAAGACACTGAGTTTTTTACTTGGAAAACCTAAACATGGGGAAAACCACGAGACCAATCTCCTTGATCCATGGAAAACTAAGTATTAAAAAATTAAACAATTACAAGATATACTCACAACCCTTTTCCCCAGTTGAACTCAACATAAGGATTGTAGTTCTTTTTATTGATGAATACATTGTTCACCGTTCCTCGTGTTTGATACAACCTGCCTTAATGCCTCTCAAGATACAAAATCTCCTACAAGAGAGTAGAAGCAAACATGTCTAGAAACTTTTCAACTTCAGCATAACTTTTCAATGGATGCTCTAGAGAGAAAAATCTCCAATATATATTCTAGGTTTAGAATTAGGGAGATGCACGGATAGCGTTCACAAGACAAGCCTTTAAATAACCTAGAAAATTGTGTCTCAACGATAAAATCTAATTAGGGTTCAATCAGGCAATCATTGAAGAATTAGGAAAGTGATTCATGCAAGGTTGGTTTAGCAATCGCCGTTGCTCGCTCAAGCGAATTGTACTTACTTGAATGGCAAAGGTTCTGTCTGGCATTCTTGTTAGGTTCACTCGAGCGGGTTCCAGGTTTGCTTGAATGAACAATAGTTTTGTCTCCGGTTTTTTTTTTGCTTCATGAATTTTTTTCAATTTCTTTCCTTTAATGCGTCCGTGACACATACTACAGTCTAGACTAAAAATATGAAAATTATAACGCATATTGGACCTGAGTTTTGTCCATAATTCATGAATTAGCCAACACTCACAATCCTAATAATTTATAATCCACACACTTCACCTGCAGGTTTATTATTATTATTATTATTTTTGTACCTTAGCCTATAGGGATTGCGACCCAAGAGAGCTCTTACAAGTGGAAAGAGGAAATGTATACAAATAGGAAGAGAAGTCAACAAAGTGCGAAGACCTAGGGAACCCCAGGTAACTAGGTGACATGCAGGTGTTGGCAACCCCTTGTTGTCTACCCCTCATTTTGTTTTTTTCCTTTTTTGGTATCTCGGCCTTAGTGGGGTTGGGACCCTAACCATCTAGTGAGGGAAGACACCTCTGGTGAGAGAGGAAGACCTCGGGTGAGCTAATAAGTCCTCAGGTAAGATAAGGTTCCTGACCAGGTTAAAAACCTTGGTCAGGTTGGTAAGAACCAACACCTCCTACCACTAAGGTATGCAGGCTGTTCTTAACCCTCGTTTTTTTTTTTTTTTGTGGACCTAAGATATCTTTCGCTAGCCCAGCCTTTAGACCTTTGAAGGATACATTGTACCAAGATAACGCAAAGGATAAGAGCCAAACTTAAGACCTTGGGGAGCAAACCTAAGGTTCAAAACAACTGAGCCACCGCCTTGACGACTTCTTACCCCTTGTTTAAAACTCTATTTCTATTTCTTATTCACACCAGTTGACTTGGTATTTCACCGACTTGGCCAAGTTGAAGGAGTTACTCAGCTCAATGACCTTTCAATTTTAGTGAAGTTTTGGAGAGTTTAAGCCATGGTGATGAGTGGTCCTTTACTTCCTAAGATATAATTAAGCATTTTTATAAACAGGTCGTCAGCAGGTAAAGAAGCAAGATTAGTTTAAATTTGGTCCACCTCGAGCCCCAATTGAATAGTAGTCCATAAAGATGGACTTTTTTTTTTTGAGGTGTCAAAACAACTACAAACTTGCTCTAAGGAGAGCCGGGTTGGTCATCGTTATCCTCCAGGCCTTTCATTTATTTTATGATATAGTTTAGTAAGTGATTGGAATGACTCTTGAATTTCATAGGCTGTTGGACCATGCTTACTCCAATCGAATCATCTTAGACTTTGAATTAGTGTACAAAGTTTAACTTCTTAGATAAAAAAAGATTCTTTCTTTATTTTTCAAGTCAAAGAGAATTAACTTTTCCAATGATTACCAACTCGGAATAAGTGTGAAAATATAGACAGATAGGTTAAAAGTGTGTGTGTGTGGGGTGCTGCCGACGCCTAGATTCGCAGAGAAATTTTTTTTGCATTTCGTAGAAAGCCGAGTCCACCTCCAATGATAATGTTTTCAAGTGAAATATTTCATTGTGCTAAAGCGACCTTACCAAATTTAAATTTTAACTTTCACATTCACACGGAAGTCACGGGAGTAGTATAAGGTGTGGATCCCTTTAGAATAAAGGCCTCAAGAATACCCACTAGATTTTCTACTTTCCAAGCCATTCTCTTAAAAAATCATACACACAAAACAAAAGAGGGAGATCTTCAAAGGTTTCAGATTTTAAAACTTTTTATTAAATAATTGTTAAAATGAAGACATGGCTTGGGCTTTGTACAAATGGTATTATAAAAGTTTTGGCCCCTTGCTGTTAAAAATATACTGAACAAGTAGCTCTCATGGTAGATGACCCCTCACTTTCATATACCAAAGTAGTACTCCGACACTCACTTTCATAAAGCTGGTACCCCAATCTTTTTGGGCAGGTAGAATTAAAAAAACTAATACTTAGGCTAGAATACAAAAAAAAAAAAAAAAAACCAACGAAGTTATAATAAAAAAAAATTAATAATCCTTGCATCATAACCCAGAAGTCATCTAATTAATAAGAATAATGGAATTAAAGCCACCGTTTTTACTGTTAATGCGTCCTGACTCAACTCAATAAATGGTCAAGAAGTGCCAATAGGACAGGCTAGAACACATAAAAGAAACCGACAAAATAATAATAATAAAAAGTAATCCTTGCATCATAACTCCGAAGCCATCTAATAACAAAAATGGAATTAACACACTATTTTAACTGTTAATGCATCCTGACTTAATTCGATAAATGATCAAACCGTGCCAACAGGTCCACGAGCTGATGCATGACGCTTCCTTTTATTCTGTTTCTTGTAAGTTATCATGTGTGACATAGAACCATAAGCCTTTTGAGGCCCGTGTGCAGGGTGTGACATGGTTCATGCCTTCGGAGTGTGACATGGTTCATGCCTTCGGAAACTCTCTTCCTATTTGTCTTTTAGTCCCTTGCAACAATGGGCGTGCACCATGCCCCCATGCATATGCAATGGAGTAGGGGGAGTGGGACATTTTATTTATTTATTAAGTTATTTTATTTTATCTTTTTTTTTTTTACCAAGTTGGCCTAGTGGCGGGAGAGGATAAGGATACTCGCACAGGAATTGACCAATGGGTGGAAGTGAGACCGTTAGGAGTGGGTGTGCTATTTACAACATCTACCCTATGATTCCCAAAAAGTGGAACTTTACTATAGAGCCCATCGAATTAAAATTTGAACGGTTCAAAATAAATGCCATCCTACTGTATATGGTGTATTCTCGAGTTTTTATTCAATTTTAATTGGAAATGTTATTAACACAATCTTATGCTTATTCATCACATTTTCTATCAAATGGTCAGTCTTAGCATAAGACCAACTTCAACTTCTTTTGAAACATTTGAGGATATTGTTTAGTTTGAGGAGGTTAGATTTCAATTAGTTGGGCCACACTGCCGATTTTCATTATTGCCAAAACTTGGGGTGACAATGCGTTGGGTTGGGTCTAGTCTGATTGATAAGTTGTATATGTCTAATCAAAATCTGACTGGTTTAATGATTGTGTTGATTCCAACCTGATGGTTTACAAGCCCAACTCAACCTTAAACTAACAGCTTGGATTCGGTTCCCATTGTGCCAAGTGTTGGCTAGTTCAGGTTCATGCCAGATTAGCAAGACAACCATGAAGTATGGGCTCAGCCCGAACTCAAACCCATCCTAGTTATTGATAAGGTTGGAAACCAACTTTAAAATAAGTGGTAGAATAGAACTCATGCATTCGCTCATATAACCATGTCCAAATGGCTACAAGAGAAAATGATAAACTAAACTAATTTATCAGCACAGGGTCATCCCCCGGGTCCAATCCATGCTCTGCCGAGCATGTTCCAACCGTCCTCCGCAAGGGCTAAGGGTTATTTCCTGTCACTTTGGGTGAGATCAGATGCTCATGACCACTTGTCCAATGCCTTGTTCTCCTTATCCGTTAGATATTTGAATGGTATATCAATTAAGGATTACTACATTTGACATAGTAAAATAAATGAGAAAGGTCGGGTCACACAAGGACTGCCGGTAATTTTAATTGCAGTCGTCACTAACACAATTTTATACTTGTTCATCCATCACATTTTCTATTAGATGGTCAATCTTATGGTGAGATCAACCTCCTTTGGCATAAGATTGAGAATATACCATGCAATGAAAGGGCATTTAGTTTGAACAGCTCAGGTTTTCATTTTTTGGGCTTCACTGTGGATTTTCATTATTGCCAGAACTTGGGTTGACAATGGGCCAGGTCTGGTCCAGTTGGATTGACAAGATTATAGGCCTAATCAAAATCGGACTGGTTTAATGATTGAATGACCTTACCCGATGATTTAAAAAGTCAACTCAACCTTAAACTAACGGATTGGATTTGGGTCCCATTTATGGATCATAGCGCCATGTGTTAGGCTAGTTGGGGTTCATGCGAGATTGGCAAAACAACCATGAAATCAGGATTCAGTCCGTGCATGAACCCATCCTATTTATTGATCAGGTTGGAAACCAACCATAAAATGAAGAAATGGTAGAATAGAACTCGCTTGCTCACACACCCATGTCCAAGCCACTGTAGCTGTTATATAAAAGGGAATGATGAACTATTAAAGATTTTTGGGGGCCATTTAGAATGAATTAACACAATTAATCTCAATACTATGTAAGCAAAAAATCAATTATGTAACAGAAATAAATTAAATAAAAGCATACATCATAAGGAGACACGATTTTCACATAAAAATCTAAATTAGGAAAAAACCATGATACAATGAATTATACTACAGTTACAAGAGATATACTCATAATAATTATTCAGTTCTTGTGTAACTTAAGGACTTGTGATTCTCATTGTACAGCATCCCGCAGCAATGATTCCTTGCCATCCTCTGTTACAGATTTAAGCACGTAGATGCCTTCCAGATGTTGTGCTTAACACCTGAGAACAATATTCAATACATAGAAGATGATTTTCTACAAAGAGATATCGAAGACAAGGATTTCTAGAGCAAAGTTTTAGCCCTTCAACTCTGTAATGAAAAGTTCTAGAGAACATGATTTCTAATAAGTAATCTCTGCTTAGATCAATGAGATCTATAATTAGGGTTGAGAGAAAACCCCCTTCTATAGCCCCAAATTCGTGCTTCATAATAGTTTTCCAACTAGGAAAGCATTGGCACTAAACAGGAAAGTTCTATTAAAATTGAAATAAGAAATTTGCAAGTTGGTGGGGTTTTTGTGCATGTCTGATCGATCGAGCAGTGGTCTGATTGATCGAATTCTGCTATTGTCTTTTATCCAATTGATCAAATATCTGCTTTATCGATTGGGCAGTTCTACTTCGATTTTTCCAAATTTTTTATTTAGCTCTTTTGAAACTCTGCAAACGCTTTAAACTCCTAGTTCAAAAATAAATAAAAATACAATTTCAACTAGGACTTGAGTTTTGTTTAATCTATTAACTTAGCCAATTATACAAAATTCCCTTCAACTATCCTAATTTATTAGCACATGGTTATCTTTAAGATTCTTCATTCCTTGTTTCCACTTTTTGGATTTTTTTTAAAATTTATTGGTAACTAAAACTATCATTAGAAGAGAAGACGAAGAAATACAAAGAGCAAAGGAGCAGAGAGGTGCAAGAGCATTGTATTCCGCCTCCTTAGCAAAATTATAAAATAACTCCTTCCCAAGGAGAGCCCTTATAACCCCTTGTTTAGCTAAAGTGTCAGCCATGGAGCTAGCCGATTTAAGCTCGTGATAGAAAACAAACTGATGGTGGTAAAAAGAACTCGAATTTCATTGAAGCTGAAATGTAATTTTCAAGGGAATAACTTTCAATTGGAAACCCAAACAATGTCATTTGAGAAGCCACTCTCCACAATGAGGTCACCTTGTAAACCTCTTGAGAAGCACCAAATAGCTTCCAAAATAGTTAAACACCTTTGCTTCATTGGAATCACGGATATCCACTAGCTTTGAGAACATAAAGAGGACCTTACCTTACTATTGCAAAGAACACCACCGATGCCTACAATCCCTGGCTTACCTTCTACAGTACCATCAACATTAAACTTGAATAATCCAAGAGGGGGAGGAGACCAATGGACAATTTTTCCTACCTTAACTAGGCCACATCCCATACAAGCTTCCTAATTAAGAAGGATATCTTTGAAGCTAAAAAATGAAAATTCCTTTAAAACCAAAGCCCACTTTTTGGATCTTTAACTCTCATAATCTAAGGAATTCCAAACTTCGCTTGATATCCCAAACCATTTAAATAAAAAGGGTGATACTGAAATTAGATTGAGAATAAAAGAGGACCAGACCATCATTTGCTCGGATTTTGCCTTCAAATCCCTAGTTGGGAAGGCTGGATTTGGTTATTGATTATGGTTTAATGGCTCGCTTTTGGCTGCAGGATTTTCATATGGGTAAAATGTCCATTTTACAAAAGAAGTATAAATGAGAGCTATTATTTTTGTAATAAAGGAAGCAAAATTGCAAGGGCTTTCCAAAGCTATTTGTATGTTATATACATTGAAAGGGCGGCTTGTCTCAATAGTAAATGTTTACTGTATTGTCCTGGAGGATGCGAGTTTAAGTTACGGAAACAGTCTCTTTAAAATGAAGGTAAGATTGCGTATATTTTGCCCTCCTCATACCCCACTATGCGGGAGCCTCATGCACTAGGCCGCCCTTTTTTATGCATTGGAAGTAATATAGGTGATTAATGGTAAGCGTGATTGGCAATTGATCCTATTTTGCAAGACATTGAAGGGCTAGCCAAATCTTTTGAAATTTTTTTTTTTCATATCTTTAGATCTCACAATGTGGTTGCTCATAACTTTGATAAACTAATATATTTTTATCTAGAACTTGTGTTGATTGGGATAGGTGTTAGTCTGGTAGTTGCATGTTCTGTGGTGGCGTTATTTGGTTGGTTTTTTGTGTTGAATAATTTTATCTTTCTAAAAAAAAAAAACACCTTCATGCTCTGCATAAGCAAGCTAAGTTAATTCTTCCAATTTTAGAAAGTGATGTTGTGTATCTTAAGTTTGACAAAATGATTAACCAGAAGGGGGTCAAAGGATTCCTCGTCATATATACATATAAGAAAAGAAACTGTCCTCCCCCGGTGCTAGGGTCAAACCTTGTCACTGTATGTGGGTGAGATCAGATGGCCATGACCACTTGCCCTATGCCTCAGTCCTACCCCTTATCCATGAAATATTTGAATGGTATATCAAAAAAATATTAGCACATATGGCATCTTAAAACACAAGTGAGGTATTGGGTCCCACAGAGCTTCTGGACTACGTAATGCACGGAAAATTCAACTATCCAATGTAACCACGTGCAAGTACGTGCAGGCACGAGCAAACCCACTGCCCACCAAATTTTTGGGCCTCCCCTTGACACTGCTCTTTGGCTATACACACATAATTTTCTCCTATAAAACAGGATCGTCCAATAGAATTCTCTGACTCCATCCTTAAATCATGAAAAGGGTCATCCTCCAATAGAACTTGCGCATTAGTTGGATACAACCTTGTCTGCCCTGTATCCTTCACATTTCGAGTGTTTCATAGTGAAAATTTGACAATGTCTCCTTGTATGAATTTGTTAAGGACCAAACAGTGGGGAGAGATTTGTTCAGAAAGATCTAAATTTTCATAAATGCGCCCTGCTGCGGACCCTTGAGACAGATTTCATGGGTTTTGCACCAATTTAAATAGATTAATCAATTGAATTGAAATTAATTATTATTTCTTATTTTGAGACCATATAACTTGTGGGCTACTGTTGATGGGGTTACAACAATAAGATTGATTTGCAAATTTCACATATGAGCTAGTTTCATTTGGATCTTTCCATTCCCACCTCATCTTTGATTGGTGGGCGCTAAGTGAGCCTCACAGTCTACCTTGTACGGTCTTCTTATGTGAGACATCTGGGAGCTCATGCCTCAATAGAGTAAATGGGCATGACCCACCTAAAAAGACCTTCGATCAAGCCGATTTAAACATACACTATCACCCCCCAAGTTTCATCGATCCCATGTTTAGAAAAAAAAAAAATGACCCAAATGGGATTTGTGCATTCGATTCAAACTAAAAAAAAATAATGAAGCTTTCTAAAAGCTGAGGGCGATAAAATCAGAGGCTAGATTGATCTGATGGACGTAAAACTTTGCACGCGGTGAGTTGGGTCATTCAGATTTTTAAATTTCCACATTCCATGAATGGACATGGGGCCGGTGGACTCCACAAAACAATGTACAAATTAGATCAGCATGTGCACATCTATAACGAATCGTTTGTTTCCACAATTTTGTTTAGCGGGGGAGTCCGCGAACCAGTCACTTTCGGTTGCCTTTGTGTCGCCACCATTCTAGAATCTGTCCAAAGCGATTAGTTACAGCTGATCAAATAAAAAGGTTTCTAATCTCCGAATGGCAGGTAAGCAACCGTTTGAAAAGATGAATTTTCAATACAATCACTTGGTATCGAATCTTCAGTGGAAGTTTGATTTGGACATGAGATTGAGATGGTTGGGAGGCCGTCTCTGCACTCTACAGTAATCTTATTAATATATGAAAAAACAATAACAAATCATGGTAAGGTATTAATTGAGAAATTAAATCTTCTAATTGGGCTGTTCAATCTGATCACTAAGTCAGGGCAGAGCATAATATCTTTCTTTGTGCTCAGGGAAGGTTACAATGGCGGATTAATTAGCTAAGGGGTTAATGGAAAAGTTTTATTATTTGTCTTGATTTCCTAATGGCTTTTGTTGTATCTTTTTGTATAAGACTTTTATGTTGATGTTATTCTCTTGTATTTTCTTTTGCCTGTTGTTGGTTGTAAGCTTTTCTTTATTTGAAAAAAATTCATCGTTTTCTATTAAAAAAATAACAGTCTTTTTTTGTTGCCCTAGGGGATCCAAGCTTTTTGAGCAATTTGAAATCAATTGGGCCAAAATATTCATTTTAGCTATAACTCCGGTGTGATGGTACTAAAGGATGCAGTTTGTGAGGTCAAGTTGGGGAGAGGACTCCCTCCATATGCAAGAGAAAGGACCGAGGGATAGAACTTTGGGCAGTCGGGTGAGGGAATGGGACTCCCAACCAATGAGCTATCGCTTTATTCTCAAGCACAGCTTAATTGAAACTCATAACTATTGAAAATTCAATCTGTTAAAAAACATGCTACCAATGCTAGGAATATCCTCAAAATTTAGTAGATGGTCCCAGTACTATGAGATTCTACAAAAAAAAAAAAAAGGGTTAGTTTCCTTTGAATCATTCAATGCAATATTGAAATTTTCTTCGGAACATCTTCAGTTAGGTGGAGGGCCACTAATAAACTGGGAGCCTCCCGAATTTTAGGATGTTGACTGAGATAACATCACCTAGCTGTATGCAGGAATGAGGAGAGAAATTACCCAATTAATGCAACATGCTTATCTTACTGTCATGTTGTCATTCTCTATTTCTTATCACCCAGTGTACAAGACAATGTCACCCATTCGTTTGCAGAAATGAGGAGAATAACTACACAATTGCAATATGGTTATCCAGTTTCCATTCTCTATTGCTCTTGCATCAGTGTGCGAGACAACGTCACCCATCCATATGTATGTAGAAATAATAAAACAAAGAACAATTACTCAATTGCAAATGGGGTTCATATGAGGTTTTTCCTCGTGTTGACTGTGAGTGGGTCAAACACAATCTGCCACGGCAGCATGGAAGAGGCTGCCTTGGATGTGGCTCCCATTGCCTGGTGAAAACCTCATAGGATCTGGACACCCCAATTGAATATGCTTATCCCGTTTCTATTCTCTATATCTGTTGGTTTAGTTTTTCTGCTTTTTTGTCCCGTACCCCAGCAAGGGGGCTGGACCCATCTTGGTTTAGTCATCGGTTGGAAAGGAATGGTGTTTAGGCCGCCCGAGAGTTGCACTTGCATGACCCATGCCTCTTCCACCCAAATGTCTGTAGCATCAGAACCATCCAAGTCTCAAGATGCTTGATATTAACATCCTTGTCATCACATCATCTCCCCCAGTTTGACCTTGCATTTTTTATGTTTTAATGAAAACATTAAAATAAGGTGTAATCATCCGAGAGAATGGGTTGATGGAATCCGTTGGATACGTTATCCTGAGTAACTTAAAGACTTAAGGCATACATAAAAAAAAAAAAAAGTATTATTTATAAGTACCCTTCATGGAAAAACTGATAAAGACGCATGGCTCCATTTTATTTTGTGGGTGTGTCTGTGTATGTGTGTTTTTTTTTTTTTTGACTTGGTGGAATTAACTTCAATTTCACCTCCTCTATTTTATTTTTCAAATTTATATTCTTAAAGTTATTTTTTCTGCTCCATCTTGTATATATCATTCATGCATTTTACATGATATCAACCCGGAGTTGGAATGTTTCTAACCAGAGGGGAAAAAAATGAAAAAAGAAATTCTGGAGTAGGCAGAATCTAGAGAATCTTCTACCTTTGTCACATGAAGGGCAATATTTCTATTTATATGCCCCTTAGCATGATTAATGGTGAGAGGCAGCTTGATGGGGCCCACCTTGTGCCCTACTGATCATGGGATCGAGGGGATGAAAAGAACCATCTTGGATGGGCAAAGATATTAACTTTGGGGTCAATTCCCATGCCTCTAACTCCGTTATCCGTAACTTACAAATTTAACAACTCCATATTAAAAAAGGATTTTGACCTTCATTCCAATGGTTCAATCCCTTTGGATCAATGAAAACTCAATCGATCCAGTGTTATTTAGGGGGTTATAGCTTGGATGGATCATGAGGTGGGCCCTACTATGTTGATATCAATGTAATACAGTGAGAGGTGTATGCATAGAAAAATCTTCCATCAAATAAAATGTGTCGTTTGTCTTTTAGTTTTCTACATATATCAAACATTTGATTCAAATTCTATTATAGGTAATTTTTAACTATATTCTGAGAATCTAACATTACTTGGAATGTCAAATAACTTCTTGCCTTTCTTGATTTTTGGTTCATTTTCTTAATGGTAAACAATACATATTTCTTTTATTTTCATCAAATTTCATCTTAAATTTTCATTACTTTCATATTTTTATTACTTTTCATTTTTCTAATTTCTTAACATTGATGGCAATACAATTTTGGTTATGATCAACTGATAAACTAAATATGCTTTTAAAATGTTAACCCATATTGTAAATACTATGACTAGTTTGTTATATATATATATATATATATAAATATATATATAAATGAGAGCCCGTCTCCGAAGGTTAAGCTTAGGATAAGGTAAGCTCAAGTGTGTGCCTCAAGCTTGTGGGGCCCACCTAGGGACCCAGATGGGGATGGGGATGGGGATGAGGAAGATTTAAATGACTCCTTAGGACCCTCTTCTTTACAAAAAAATTAGCTCCAACTGTAGTTTCTATTATCTTCATCCGGGCTCCAAAAATTTAATAGTCAACAATCCATTTGAATATGTACACAATTGATCCAACGGTCTAATATACTTGGATTTGTCTAAAACTTCGTGGACATATGCAATTCAAGAGGGTTCGTGTGTTTGGTTCATTTGGATAGACCAAAGGTGGGCTCCAAGGGCTTGGGCTAATGGAATTTCTTATATAAGCTTGAGCTTATGAGAGGCTTATGCCCCTAAGATCGAGCTTACATAAGAAATTCCATAAGCCCAAGCCCTTGGGGCTCACCCTTGGTCTATTTAAATGAACCAAACAAATGATCCCCCTGAGTTCTACATCTCTACCAATTTTTTGTCAAATTCGAATTTACTGGATTATTAGATCGACAATGCACCAATCTGAATGGATTGTTAACCATTAAAAAACTTTTGGAGCTCAGATGACACTATGCCAAAATTACATATTTGGTACGGAGATGAGGCTAGTTTTGAGCCGTTCCTTTATTCGAATAATCTCAAACTGTTTCTGGCCTACTTGAGTGTTTAAGAGAAATCCATTTTTCCCTACCCCATTTGAGATAAAGTGTTCCCATTGATCACAGATCTCAAAAACTTTTCAAACGATATTTTCTCTTGGGATATCAAACAAGAGTTTCTTGATGTCAAAAGTCTTTTCAAACTACGGTTTCACTTGGAATCTCAAATGAGGGTTTCTCTTCGGATTTTTATTGCCTTCTAGGGTTTTGTGGAAGGGTTTTGAACTGTTCCAAAACCATTTAGGAACAGCTCAAAATCGTTCCTGATGGCCTTTTTTTGGTGTAGTGTAGAGATGATAGAAACCATGGTTGGGGTTGATTTTTTGCAGAGAGGAGGATCCTAGGACATCCTTCAAATCAGCCTCATCTCCATCCCCATCCCCACATGGGTCACCACATAGGCCCCACCTATGTGAATCACACACTTGAGCTTACCTTCCCCTAAGCTTGAGCTTAGGGGAATTGGCCCCTATATATCTCTAGATATTGATGTATATACTTGCATGTGCTTTAAGCATGACAAACAAGAGTTTCATTTTATTCCTATAATTCATTAGAATGGTAACTCATTATGGGTTACTAATTTTATTACAAATATCACCAATATCTCTATTCTTGGGTGCAAAATGAAGAATAAGACAGTAGCTTCATAGAAAAAACCCTTTATCGGACTTGAACCGATGAATTACGCCTTACCATGGTGTTATTTTACCACTTAGTCAAAAGGGCCCATTTTCTTCAAAAAATGATTTGATCACTAGCTACTATAAAGTCTACCATGTATCTATGTATGTACTATCTAATGTATATGTATATATAATGTGCGTGTGTGCACACACACACATAGATATTGACTTAGTTATGAGCAATAAATTTGATTTACCTAGGAAGTATTAGTTATTGATATTTGAAATATCAATGTAATGAATTGTTTCAAAGCCGCTCTTAATTGCTTTGCTTTTGTTGACTCATCTAGATGAGATTTACTTGGTTGATTGATACATGTACCAATTCAATATAGATCCAAGGTATTCTATTGGATCATGTGATGAAGGGACTTGATTTGCAACCTAAATTGAATTATTAGAGAAAAAAAAATCTTTCAATTATTCATTGATCCTTAAAAATGGAAATTCCACCATTCATGAATTTCTTAGCTTAGCTTAGTGTTGTTGAAAGATAGACGTACGATGAATGAGACGAGTGAAAACAGAAGAAATGGAAGGAGGTTTGCCCTTTTTTATTGGACATATCTATTGGAAAAAGAGAAAGAACAAGAAGAACACACAATCCACACAATAGACACCAGATTTACGTGGTTCACCTGATGTGGGCTACGTCCACGGAGATTCAAACCTATTCCACTATTGTTAGAGATCACCCACAAGAAGAACAATCCTCTTCTTGTGATTACAAGAGTACACCACTCTCCTAGGGTTCTTCTCTGCAGAAAACAACTCTCTCTTTTTGCACACCACCCAGAATAAAACAGAAGCCCTAATTTATAAAAAACCCTGAGCCGTAACAACCGTCGGATCTGCCCTTATAACAAAGGGTCCAGATTAAACCGACATATTACATAATTACCCCAGATCAGGCTTCACCAACCCATCAATCTCCTACTTGAAGACTGATCACACTGAATGGCAATGACAACAACAGAACACAGATTCAAAATCTCAACACCTTGTCTTCAAACAATAAGTCTAATTGAAGCTGAGCACAGCTTCAGTTTCTCTATGTTCACCACCTTTGTAAGCGTGTCTGCTGGATTCTGACTTGTGAGAATCTTATCCAATTTCAACACCTTTTCTTCTAGAAGCCACCGTATGAAGTGATATCTTATCCAAATGTGTTTTGTTCTTGGATAAAAGGCCGAATTCTTCGCAAGATGAATGGCACTCTGACTATCACTGTATAGCTTGCTGTCCTCCTGCTTTTTACCCAACTCCTTCCATTAACTCCTGTAACCAAATCATTTCCTTGCTAGCTTCTGTAGCAGCAACATACTCTGCTTCTGTAGTCGAAAGTGCAACAACATCATGTAATTGTGATTTCCAACTGATTGCTGCACTACCCAAGGTAAAGATATATCCAGTAGTACTTCTACTTCTATCAAGATCTCCTGCTAAGTCCGAGTCAATATAATCCTCCAATTTGATTTTTGGTCCTCCAAAACACAATGCTGCATTAGTAGTCCCTCTCAGATATCTGAGAATCCACTTGACTGCTTCCCAATGTGTTTTTCCAGGGTTACCCATGAATCTGCTTACAACTCCCACTGCATGAGCAATATCAGGTCTCGTGCTAACCATATTATACATCAAACTGCCAATAGCTAAAGCATATGGGATCTTTGACATGCCATCTTTTTCCTGTTCTGTCTTAGGAGACAACTCTTTTGAGAGTTTGAAATGGCTTACTAGTGGAATGCTAACTGGCTTAGCACCTTGCATGTTGAATCTGTGTAGGACCTTTTCAATATATTCTGCTTGAGACAACTTCAGTGTACAATTTGTTCTGTCTTTAGTGATTCTCATGGCGAGAATTTGATTCGCAGCCCCCAAATCCTTCATGTCAAACTTCTTTGATAACTGTTTCTTCAGACTATTTATTTCTTGCATGTTCGATCCTGCAACAAGCATGTCATCTACATACAAAAGGCGAATGATATAACAGTTATCGAAGTTTTTATAATAACAACAATGGTCTGTATGCCATCGTTTATAACCTGTATTGCACATAAACCTGTCAAATTTGATATACCATTGTCTTGGGGCCTGCTTCAAGCCATATAAACTCTTTTTGAGTTTACACACCATGTCCTCCTTTCCTGAGACAACGTATCCTTGTGGCTGATACATGTATATATCTTCTTCCCTGTCACCATGGAGAAATGCAGTCTTAACATCTAGTTGTTCAAGATGTAACTCTTTTACTGCCACAATGCTCAAAACACTTCTGATTGTGTTTAATTTAACCATAGGAGAAAATAGTTCAGAATAATCAATACCTTTCTTCTGCTGGAAGCCCTTTGCAACTAATCTGGCTTTGTATCTCTTACTGTCGTCATGCTCATCCTTCAACTGTACACCCACTTGTTATGCAATGCTTTCTTTCCCTCAGGCAACTGAACTAAGTCCCATGTCTGATTTGATAATAATGATTGCATCTCATCTTCCATGGCTTGCTCCCACTTAGCCCGAGTATCAACCTGCATTGCCTCTTCATAACATTCTGGTTCACCACCATCAGTTAACAACAAGTAATATATTGAAGGTGAATAACACTGTGTAGGCTTAGGAATCCTAGATGACCTTCTTACCTGTGTAGGTGTATGAGGATCCACCTGTGGGTTTATATTTTCATGTGCTTTGCGTACATCATTTTCAGGAATGTCCTCTACATCTAGGTACTCTGTGTTGTCCTTTTGCACATTATCCTTATCCTTATACAAGACTTTCTCATTAAATACAACATTTTTACTTCTGATGATTTTTCTATTTTCTTCATCCCAGAAGCGATAACCGAATTCATCAGAACCATATCCAATGAAAGTGCATTTCCTGGATTTAGGATCTAACTTGTCCCTTTTCTCAGCATCAACATGAATATAAGAGATACAACCAAATACTTTTAAGTGTGAAAGATTTACCTCTTTTCCACTCCAAGCTTCCTCTGGCAATCCACCATCCAAAGGTACTAAGGCCCACGATTGATCAAATATGCAGCAGTACTCACTGCTTCTGCCTAAAACTACTTTGGTAATCTAGCATGCAGCCTCATGCTTCTAGCACGCTCTACAATGGTCCTATTCATACGCTTTGCCACACCATTTTGCTGTGGTGTATTAGGAATGGTCTTTTCTCGCTTTATCCCATTTGTGGAGCAATACTCCTCAAATTCTTTGCTGTAGTACTCTCCCCTATTATCAGACCTCAGGCATTTCAATTTCAGACTTGTTTCATTTTCAACCAAAGCTCTCCACTTTTTGAAAATACCAAACACATCAGACCTGTGTTTCATAGGATAAACCCATAATTTTCTAGTAGCATCATCAATGAATGTAATAAAGTAAGAAGATCCACCAAGGGAAGATACCTGTGTTGGTCCCCACACATCCGTGTGAACTAGTTCCAACCTTTCTGATTTTGATTGCCTTCCTACTTTAGAGAAAGTGACTTTCTTCTGCTTTCCGAAAACACAGTCTTCACAGAACTCTAAGTCCAAAGATTTAAGATCTTGTAGCTTACCTTTCGAGTGAAGGATTTTCATCCGTTTCTCACTCATGTGTTCGAGTCTACAGTGCCACGTGTTTGTGTCTGTGCCTTTATCTGCAACTGCAATGGAATTAGTACTGCTATTAGACAAGTAAAGAGTACCTTCTTTCTTACTGCGAGCAATGACCATACTCCCTTTTGTCACCTTCCATGAGTCACCTCCGAAGGTTGTGACATAACCAGAGTTTGCAAGCTGACCAACAGATATGAGGTTTCTTCTAAGGCTCGGTACATGCCTGACATCATTCAATTGCTATGTGCCTCCGTTTGGCAATTTGATCTGAATATCTCCTTTACCAATTATGTCATAAGGTTCATCATCACTGAGATAAACTTTTCCAAAGTCACCTTTCACATAATTTTGGAGATATTCTTTGTGTGCAGTGGCATGAAAGGACGCACCAGAATCTATAACCCAAGATTCAGATTTATAATCAAAGGACAAAATTAAAGCATCATGAACAATATCACCTGCAACATTTGCGGAAGCATCACTATCATTGTCATTGTTACCGTTCCTTTGCTTATTTTTCTTTGGTGGCGCTCTGCAGTCCTTTTTTACGTATCCCTTTTTGCCACAATTCCAGCATGTGGTCTTGCCTTTTGACGATCTTGACTTGCTTCTCGATTTAGATCTTCCACGACTCTAACCTCTCTCAGTTTTCCTGCCTCTGCTTTCCACATTCAATGCACTTCCTGATGATTCACCTGAGGATTTCCTGCGAAGTTCTTCATCGATGATAGCACTCATAACATCATCAAACTTTAGTTTATTTGATCCCTATGTATTACTCAGTGAAGTAACCATACCACTCCAACTGTTTGGTAAAGAAAATAACAATAATAGTGCCCAAATCTCATCATCAAAATGTATTTTTACCGATGACAATTGGCTCATGACTGTGTTGAACTCATTTATGTGTTCAGTGACAATTCCACCTTCAGCTATCTTTATGTTAAACAATCTTTTCATCAAATGTACTTTGTTTGAAGCAGATGGTTTTTCGTACATTCGTGAAAGGGCAGCGATAACATCTTCAGTGGTTTGCTCTTTGGAAATATTGAATGCAACAGATTTTGTTAAAGAGAGTCTGATCGTACATAGAGCTTTTCTGTCAAGCACCTCCCACTCTGGATCTGACATATTTGCAGGCTTATTTGCTTTTCCTCCAAGTGGTAAGTAGAAATTTTTCTGGTAAAGAAGATCCTCTATCTGCATCTTCCAAAATGCGAAATTCTTGCCATTGAATTTCTTAATTGTTTGCTTTGTGTCGTCCGTCATTGCTCCTACTCAAACCAAGCTCTATTTACTTGATAATTTTTCTGTTAGTCAAATAGTCAATCTGATTCGTCTATCTCGAAGATCTCGTCACAACGAGTATACAGAAAAAAACGGAGCTCAATTTGGAGTCCGAATGACCTCAAAACTTGTAAAACAATTCTGGTCGTCGAATCTGGTCAAACCTGCCTATTGACCGGTGCTGACGTCACTGCTGACGTTACTGCTGCAGTCTGCTGGGCTTCTGGAGCAAACCCGGGTCGGGTTTACCTGATCCGGAGCTGATCTGCACTGTGCGCTGGGCTTTGATGCAGTCGTGTCAGGTCGAACCTGATTGGACCCGACCTGGAAATGACTGGCTGGGTTCTCTGCAATTGAGTCGGGTCTAACTTGACTTGACCGGACCCGAACCGGCTGTTGCCCTCTGGGCTGGACCGTCTACTAACGGGTCGGGTCGAACCTGACTTGACCCGGCCTGAACTTACTGTTGTTGTTGGGCTACGTTGCAATCGGGTCGGGTTGCGCCTCACTTGACCCGGCCCGGAACCTGCTGTGCTCCCTGGGTTGCACTGCAATCGGGTCGGGTCGAACCTGACTTGACTCGGCTCGGAATCCCCTTCTTTTTCTTCTTTCACGCGTGCTCTGGTTCTGCAACAAGGGAATGGTCCGGGCTCTTCGTCCTCGGCGACGGCAGCGGTGGACGGCGCCCTCTCCGGCGACCCTGCATGGCAATAGAGAACTGCGATCGGTGACTGGAGGCGGCGGCGGCAGCAACTGCGTTCAGCAGCGGCACAGTGGGCGGGCGATGTCTTCTGCATGCCGCTTCTCCGGCGATCCGAGCAGCGACTGCAATCAGGTGATAGCAGCGGTGACAGACGGCAACGGCTGCAACCCTCCTTTTCGCCGATCTTCTTCTTCTCCGGTGCTGAGGAGAGTAGATCCGGATTCAGGGGCCGTTTCCGATTTCTGCAACAGAAATCGATTCTCCGGTTGCAGTGATCCTGTGTCACGAGAACAGTGATCCGAAACCCACCCTGACCGATTTGTGTCTTCTCTCATAGATCCGATGATACCCTTGAGATTTGATCCCACAAGTCTCCATGATCTTAACAGACCTCGCTCTGATACTAGTTGTTGGGAAAAGAGAAATAACAAGAAGAACACACATTCCACACAATAGACACCAGATTTACGTGGTTCACCCGATGTGGGCTACGTCTATGGAGATTCAAACCTATTCCACTATTATTAGAGATCACCCACAAAAAGAACAATCCTCTTCTTATGATTACAAGAGTACACCACTCTCCTAGGGTTCTTCTCTGCAAAAAACAACTCTCCTTTTGCAGACCACCCAGAATAAAACAGAAGCCCTAATTTATAAAAAACCATGAGCCGTAACAACCGTCGGATCTGCCCTTATAACAAAGGGTCCAGATTAAACCGACATATTACATAATTACCCCAGATCAGGTATCACTAATCTATCAATATCACTCCCCGAAAGATCCTATCCTTCGTTATATGCAGGATAGTTCATGAACCAAATAACCCCAAAATTCCATTCTACAGAAACTTGTAAGCAAAAATGATTCTATGGATCTAGTCATATACATTGTATATTGACAATTAAAAAAAAAATAGTCAAACTATAAGCATAGATAGTTTGATGGCGACCGGGCAAGTATAACCCTCTCATCTAGTGGTTTAGGACATCTCTCTTTTAAGGAGGTAGTGGAGATTTGACTTCCTCGAGGGTAAGATGAAAGGGAGTTGTGGATTATCAATAAGCCTAGAATTGATTGTTCTTATGTCGATGTCTGAGCAGTAAATGAGGATGGACTATAAATTTGTTGGCGATATGTAGGGGTGTTCTTGGGCCAAGGTGGGCTAAGGCATATCTAGGCCCATCCCAACTTTACAAACTCTGGCCCAAGTTAGCCCAAGCCCAACACGGCCATAAAAGTTTAGCCTGATCTTGCCCATGTAATCAATCGGGCTAGGCCGATCCGGCCTTTTTATCAATTTTGTGGGCATTTAAGCAATTGTTTGGACTAATTGGATTAAATTCCATGCATTCCTTACACAGGGCATATTGGGCTTTGAGCTTTCTATCAATTTTGAGGGCATTCAAGGTAATTCTAACTGCTGGTCCACTTTTGCCAAAGGCCCATTAACATATATCTTTGAGAATCTGAGGTCACAAATTATTTTAATCTTCGAGGACGACTTTTAATTGTTAGTGTAATTAATATAATTCTCATATATATGACCATTAAAATTTAGATAGCCACTTATAAAATTTTCGGGCTTGAAATCAAAGGATTTGATGGTTTGCCAAATACCCCTAATTGCAAGAAAGGTTTAAAGGCTCCAGTTGTCCGCCTACATAGAAACTTCGCATTGATCTCAGCCGGGCTATAAATATGAATTTTGAAGATCTACTCCCTTGCCACCAGTGGAGAGCTCTTTACTTTTATGGCCATTCCTCACCTTTTGTGCACAGGTAGGCTACATTGGACATTTAAAGAACACGTTGTCATATATAGTTTATTTTTTTAAAGTCTTGGCTATTCATCTACAGCTAGTGATGATAAAATGAATGTTGTTGATTACACTATGTTTGTATCATGTTAGGTTTAGTTTTGATACTTTTGAACAACTGAAAAAAAAAAGTAAAATTTTTTTTGTCATTTTTATAGAAAAGTTGACCTTATGTGACTCAACATTGGCAAGCTCGCAAGCCTTTAATCTTCAATATATTCTTTGCATTGCTACCATTTAGTCTTTATTCGGGTGTAAGTTAGTGCATCTGGTTGCGGGGTTATTGAACTTGTACTTGTTGCTACATATAAGTTGTTCATGGGTTGAGTCAGGTTAGGCTGAAGCTTGTCCAATTATGGTGGTTTATTTATTGAGTTCAACATTCAGGCCTGGATCCATGCTGTCTGCATGCTTAAAGGCCTTAAGTCCAGCCCAAGGGCTTAAAAGCAACGCCGAGGTTTATCCTAACTACAAAATGTAAATGTACCGGTGTGTTAAATATGAGAGGCCCATATTTCAGAATTTAATTATGAAAAATTAGGTTGAATTCCATCTATTATCTATGGGCCTAAAAGCACAGTTTAAATCCACTCTAACGTGGGCCAGCTTTTTGTCAACCCTAGAAGTGTCCCTCATGCTATGGTGAGAGATTGAGACCTGGATGCATACTAATATTCTCTCTCTTTCTCTCTCTATATATAATCCTGTGAGAACCGTTTATGGAGACCACTTATTGGTCCCATTTGGGGATGGGACTAGGGGGATGGAAACATTCATGTGTAATCACCCCACATATTAAGTTTGGCTCTAATAATATATCCCTAACCCCTTTATCTGTAACTCACAAATTCATTCCATTCGGATTGGTGCACAGTCGATTCAATGGTCTAATAAATTCGGATCAAATCGAAACTTATGGCAAGTGACTAACAGGGGGGTCCATATGTATTGCAAGGTTTGGATTGGGTGATGATGGGCACCATCTGGAGTTCTCACAAAAAAGTGGTGAGAACTTCCCCCTGCGTATGAACATAGTACTATTAGTGCATCGAGTGTTGTCTCCACACTTCTAGATAGACAATAATAAGGCAATCAATTCCTTCCAGTGGGTATGGGTAGTAGGGTTGGGTATGGTTCTTGAAACCGAACAGCTTATTTTTTTATAATTATGGTTCAATAGTCTAAGAAATGTCAAAGTTTGTTTTGTTGTGATTTTTTTTTGTTTTGTTTTGCTTTTTTTTTTTATATAAATTCCTACCCTCTTGTGAGGGTGGTAGATCTCAGTTGAGGTAGAACAACCTTCAGATGAAGAAAAGGTGCCTACCCACATTTGAATCCTTGCAAATAGGTAGCAACTAATGAGGCCATTCTTAACATGTCAATTTTTGTTGTACTACGTAGAATTCCTTATATTCATCTTTGTATATGTGTAGGTATGTAACAACACATTTTCTAAGTTGCATTTTCCTTGGAGGTTCAAGTTTCACCTGGTGAATTGTTTTCCATGCAAATGAGATTGATTGGTATAAAAAATTGTTAGGTTTATGCCTTGCATTCTGGATTCAACGGATTGGTCCATTAGGTTAGCCAGGGACTGGGCTTTGGGTCAAAGATATTTGGGTCAGGTTCCAAAATAAGAATAGGTGATATTAACATCAGGGCAGATTCAATCTTTCGAATGGCAATCTGGGTTTTGTCCCTCAGTCTTTCAATCAGTATCTAAATCGCCCTTAGGGACAGATGACTGGACCCCGCAGATTTCTATCACCTCCTCCTCCTCCTGCTGCTCCTCCTCCGCCTCATTTTCCACCTTTAAATCTTCAATCTATTCCTGATTATGGGGTTTACTATAATCCTTATTCCCAAGGTACTAATAGGAATACAAGTGTTGTTCTTACTAATCATGAGTTGGGCTAAATAAATGAATCAATGTTTATGGATCCAAAACTTGTTTCTTTGGATTAAACTTATATGGGCTATCGAAAAAACTAGTGCTCTTGATGTTTGGCTCTTGCAGATGAATATACTGCTCCAGATCATTCAGCATATCATGCTCCAGTTGTTATGAATGGGTTTCAATGTATCTACAACCACAACTATCACCACTTGTCTGAGATATATATGCAGCAAGATCATGTTGAACTCCGCAATGCTTTACATAAATAGATAGAATCCTACTTTGTTTGATAACTTTGTTGTGATTTTAAACATCACCCGTTGTGCACATACATCAATTACAAGATCAACACGAAATGACCACACATAAGAAGAGACACAGATATTTACGTGGTTCACCCAAATAAAGCTACATCCACGGGCATAGAGACGATCATCTTTACTATGACAAGTAAAGTATACAGAGACTCTCATTCTCTCATATCATCTCACCTACGTGGTGTGGAAACACCACGGGCAAGAGAGTTCTCACCTCTTTTCAACGTGAGATCTAGGGTTACAGACTATACACATATATAATCTCTGCTTTCTTGGCCACTAAGAAAGCCCGGGTACAATTACCAAAACACCCTTGACCTTAAACCAGTCCTTAGCTAACCCAATGAACTCATCTGGCTAAACCGGAATACAAGACATAAACCCAACAATCTCCACCTTGGCTTGAATTCCGCACAACTCGAGCCACTAGGAGATAAAACCGGCAATGTCTTTACGTACCTTGCTGTATGGTACGTCACTGCACTAACGATGCAGACTTCTTCCTTCACCACTTTGACATGTTGAACCAGCACATGAACTTTGAGTAAAGTTCATCTTCTCGTCAAACTCCACATCGAACTTAAAGCTCGAAACCATTGACGAACCTGAGTGATATCAATATCTGAATCACTCACCATCCCGCCCCATCTTCAACATCATTATGAAGATCAAACCACCACAAGCATGTAAGCAAAATAGATCGGGAATACAAGTCCAGATGACTTCACAATTGCAGAATAATCTCTACCTCCGAGCGGTCAAAAACTCCATTTGAACGGGCCTCCGATCAATCAAATACATGTTTGACAACTGCTGATCCATCAGCTCCTCCTTGCTGTTTCTTCGGCTTTGGCAAGATAAACAACATCACATGCGATCCGAAAAGCATGTGAACCCCAAACGAATAACTTCATTTGAATCAGCAAACCTTTTGCAACTAGGCCGGCGACTCCTACTGTTGGGTTTGCAACAACAACCAGGTCGAGTAAACCCGATCCTGGCCTGAATCCACATCTGTTCAGATTTTTTCCACAAGACTTTGCACTAAATTGTATATCTCATCAACACGAGCACTTTGGAAGAAATGGATCTGAAATCCGAGTCCGGATGGCTCCGATGTCGCAGAACAAGTTTCTACGCTCCTAATTGGTCAAACTTTTCGTTAATTGTCAAACAACCAATCACCCTCTTCCACTGCATAGATCTGCTCGAAAAAAGTCTGCAGGCGCAAACAGATCTTTGATCGGACATCCGACGACCAAGATATTGCAGAAATAATTTCAGCCGTTGAATTTGGTCAAACCTGCCTGTTGACCATGCTGACGTCATTGCCTGTTCTGCTGGGCTTCTGAAACTGACCCAGGTCGGGTTCACTTGACCCGCAACTGAACTGAACTGCACTCTGGGTGGGCTTTCCTACTAACAGGTCAGGTTTGAGTGCGACCCGGCCGGACCCCGAACTGGAACCGACCTGCTCTGGGTTCTGCTCCTTAGGCTTTTACTCCATGACGAGTCAGGTCAAACTAACCCAACCCAAACCGTTGAACCGATTTCTACTTATACTCCATGGGTTAGGCCCGAACGGCCTGACCCGAAACCAACCTAAAATCGAGAGTCGTCTTCTTCAAGATGTCTCTGATCTGCGCTGTTCTGTAACATTGAACCGTCCAGGGTTCTTTTTCGGCTACGGCTTGGCTAGTTCGGCTGGCTTGCCGTTGGTCCGGCGACGGCGATGGAGGGACGATCTCGGCGATGACAATGCTGTTGACGGCGGCGACAGCGAACGGTTGGCAGTGCCTTTTTTTTTTTTTTCAAATCCGGCAGCAACCCCTTCTACGGCGTTCTTCTCAGTCGACGATGGCTGTGTAGGGGAGAGAGGGTCTGAATTCCCAGCTGTTTCTCGTTAATCTTTGCTTCAACGATCTCTGATTCCGAACAACATGGGGCCCACCTTATGATCTTAATCCATACCTGATCTCTTTGTGAGAACTTCGAATTTGAATCTTGAGAATTTCGGATTTGAATCTCTTTTATCTCGTCTTTTTCGATTTGCTGAAAAACAAGACCCTCTCCTTTATTTCTCTGTCTCGTCATCCCCAATTCTCTTCTTCTTGGATCCGTGGCCACCGAAATCAAAGATGATCTCTGATATCTTTTTCTTCGCAGCAATTGACTTTTTTTTCTTTAAATCTCTATCCAATCTCAAGCAATGCACCAATACTTACCGAACCCTCTGAGATATTCTCTTATTCGATTTTTTGCAAGCAGCAAAAGTGTGGCCAGTAGAGAGAACGCAATCCTTTTTCTTTTATGTTTAGGAAAACAAAGATTTGAACCCGTCGACAAGGATTCAATCAGTCGATCTTCATGCGCACAACCTCCAAGCCATTAAGCGATCTCCACCTTGCTCAAAAATCCAAGGAACACCACCTCGGCTCTGATACCATTTGTTGTGATTTTGACATCACCCGTTGTGCACATACATTATTCACAAGATCAACATGAAACAGCCACACACAAGAAGAGACATAGAGATTTACGTGGTTTACCCAAACAGGGATACGTCCACAGGGACAGAGATGATCATCTTCACTATGACAAGTAAAGCATATAGAGACTCTCATTCTCTCACATCGTCTCACTTACGTGGTGTGGGAACACCACGGGCAAGAGAGCTCTCACCTCTCTTCAACGTGGGATCTAGGGTTACTGACTATACACATATATAATCTCTGCTTTCTTGACCACCAAGAAAGCCCCGGTACAATTACCAAAATACCCTTGACCTTAAACCAGTCCCTAGCTAACCTAGTGGATTCATCCGGCTAAACCGGAATACAAGAATAAACCCAACAAACTTTACTTGTAGAGTGAAGTGAGGTGAGTGGTCAAATTAAGAGATTAAAAAAAAATAAGAGGGGCCAAATCAGAAAATGATGGTATTTTGTCATTTAGTAAAAATCGAATGTAATTTTTTGACCACTTTTTTTTTTTGTTAAAAGTAGATATTTTTAATCATTTAGTGGTACGAAAAAAGTAACTTTTTGACTTTTTAGTGTAAAAAGTAAAATTTTTCTTTGAAATGTGGTTTTTTTTGTTTAACACATTTTAGTTTATTGTAGAGTGAAATGACATTTCACTCCACTTTACCAGTGAAGTGAGTTTACCAAACAGTATTTAAATGCATTGGCAATTGTAGTGTTTATGTTTTAGATTGCAATAATTGTTCCTTAGATGGGAATGTGCAGTTGTGACAACATGGCGAAAGATCATTATTGGAGGAGTATAATGGATGAATAAGGATGGGTTATCAATGCAAACTATTGTAGACTTCAACAGGGTTAGTTATCTTTCTGAATTCCTTAAAATGTTTTTCATTTTTTATTAGGATTTTACATGTTCAATGTGAATAAATTCAGGTTACTGGAATCATCATATACATTGAATTTTAGCATTCCTCGTTTCACTTCTATGTTCTTGTACTTAAAACGATAAGACTTCCATCAGTTACTCATTGTGAATGCGTATTGATAATAAATTAGTTTGTTCTGTCCTACGTCCCCACATATGTATGATTATATTTCTACTTGTTGGGATTTTTGTCTTCCTTTTTAGACATCCACCTATTTGCAATGTTTATGCTCACTCGCAGTTTTCCTAATTTTTGTGAAAGATTGAAGCTCCTCCATCTACTCATGTGCGTCTCCTTGAATAAAATGAAGCTTTGAGTGTCTTGGGTTGTGGTTTATCTTCATACCTTTGTGTTTTATTGACAAAGACAACTTTTATATGTTCATGAAAGATTGAAGCTCCTCCATGTTAGTGTGCTCGAATGAAGATGCTTTTAACTTGCCTAACGTTAAAAAGCTTAACTTAGATAATGGGTTCAAATGAAGCTAAGGGTAGAGTATCAACTTGGTGCGACCTCGGGTCTTCGATTGAAAAATATAATAATCTCCTAAAGGACTCTCAAGTGATTGATCAAATTCAAATATGGATTCAAGTACTAGGACACATGTTGCCAAGGAGGTGGCACAATTGGTTCAAGCCTTTGGTTTGTTTTCCAAGGCCTTGAGTTCGAATCTCACCCTTTGTGTTATTTGGGTAATACATATGCGGCTATGTATGTACCCGTAAGCAATAGTCCTTACTCGTCAGAATTGGATTACCTACCTTATGTAGAGGATTAGGATCGTTCCCTATCTTGCTTGGGCACTAGGACTTTCCTAAATATTACAAAAGACTAAATAAAAAAAGGAAGCCAACATTATGGTAATCCTAATTAAACAATAAATAGAAATTAGAAATATTAATGAAAACAGAAATAGGGTAAATAACGAATCATGTACATTCATTCATATACATAAGTAATGAATCATGAGAGAGACCTACTCTTGGATACCGATGTTTCATGAGAACTGACAAATCAAACGGATAGGGGATGTGTTTAGGACTGCATGGATGAGTAAGGGATAGGCCTTCCCCCCATCGGCCACGTTATGTTGGTTATCCAATCACAACTTGGAGACAATTCTTCTAGAAGCAAATTGCATGGATGCCCACTTAAATCGGTTTATTTCAATGTGAGGAGGGAAGACAGAAAGATTCAACCGTAGTTGTGAATTTCATTCTGTTTGAGATGAAATTCCAGAGGTTTTTCATTATGGCCATTATATCGAAATGAAAACACCACTCACTTTTCATCCAATTTTTAATATTTATTTTATTTCTTTTACATATGATTTATGTTTTTTTCCGAAGCATAAATCCAAAAATCTTCACCGAAATTCCGAAACACCCAAAATATTTCTGTTTGGCAGCCTAACCGAAATGGGTGCGAAACAATATTCTCAACTATGGATTCAATCCAAATGTGAGTAAATGTTGACAACATCCACGTAGTAAATGTAAAAAAGGAGAAATTTAGTAAAAAGGGGAGAAAATGAAAAATGTATGAACTTCTGTAAATGCTGACAATTTACATCCACATAGTAAACCACTAAGCTAGTATACACACTTTCTGACGACAACAAAAATTACAAATGACCGAGTCCTAGACTAAAATCGACAAAGATTACGCAACACCTTGAAGTCAACAACGAGTTCATCAAATGGCTTGAACAACCTTATTGTTGGTTTATTCATTGTAGAATCTCCCCGTGGAAGGAGTTTTACATCCAATGTATGGCCAAATTCATAGTCAGAACGCAATTTCTCAGCTTGCATTGTAAAGTTCTGAAATTCTTCTCCGGACAACTCTGGAAACACCCCCACGTAAACGAAGTTTGGTCACATTGGAACTATGAAGGCACCACCAGAAATCTGTCAGTAAAAAAGGGGAACATGGGGAAGGAAAAAAATGGATCACTTAAAACAAAAATCTTTTTGTCATCAATCAGAATCCAAGCATCTTCTAAAGATCTTATTTCATATGATGCAGGACCAGCTTGTTTCTTCAAATACTCAACTATGCCATCAGCATTCCGAGGACCCTTATATTCTTGGATAGTTTTTCCTTCATTTCTTAGAATCTTGAGAGTAGGAAAGCCCCTCACCTTATACTCATGAGTAGTTAGGTCGTCATTGGCATCAACCTTGGCAAGAATAATTGGAGGATCATGCTTGCTTAGGAGGGATGCCGCTTTCTCTTACTGTTGGTAAAAGAGAATCAGTGCAATTAGCAACAAATCATCCATTGCTATCATTGTGTAACAACCGGAGGTAATAAAGCAGACAAGGATAATCACATAAAAGTAAAAGAAAAAGAAGAATACTAGTTGTTGTGGTGGTGCTGCTGGCAGTGGTAGTAAGAAGCAGCAGCATATGTCATGAGAACCCATACCTCATGAGCAAGATTCTTACAAAGTCCACACCTGTCAAGACAGAGACGACAGATCAGAATAAAAAATTAATCTAATATTAATCGTTTAAGCAAGCATAGTTTCATTTATTCATGATCATCATCAAAGCATCATCTGATAAGAACCAAAAGAGAAAAGAGAGATAGATGGTCCAATTTGAGGTTGAACTGCCTCTTTGATTGCCCAATTTGAGGTTGGAAAGCCTCCTAGTGCAAGCACAAATTTGGAATAATGCCTTCATACTTTTCTTATTAGTATTCTCTTGCTAAATAGCCATTGTTGGCTTTACATGGATAGAAATAAAATCTAAAATATCTCCATTGAATAAAAAAAAGATCACCACATAATTAGTCAAAGAAATCCTATGACTTAAATGGAAAAGAATCTAATCCTATTGACACTTTGGAAGATCCGGCTTATAACTCAAGCTTAATCACTTTATTCACTTTCCTAACTTGCAATCAGCGCAATAGATCTGACCCAAGGTTTAGCAACCTAACCCAAGGCCTAACTTGTGTGGACTAGCGACTTAGCTATTATCACGCAATTGGATTGGGCTCTTATTATTCCTACCCCCTTCAAAATTGATCTTGTCCTCAAGGTTAGAATTTGGAAAATGCTGTTGCGATAATTGGATCATCCATTGTTGCTTTTTTAAATGAGAGATTGGCAATGACTAAATAATAGCTCTTGGATCAAACATCAAATAAACTAGGAAAAGTAGTTTCAGTAGTTGCAGCAGTATCACATCATTCCTCTCATCAAACATGTTAGGTAGCGTTTGGTTCGCTGGAATGATTGCTGAGAGGAATGGAATGAAGGCTGGAATGAGCCTGGAATGGAATGGAGGTTGGAATAGTAATTCCCATTCCAACGTTTGGTTAGACAAAGGAATCAATCCAGTAATGAGATTTTCATTCCGATTCCTGTGTTTGGCACGCTGGAATGATGCTAGGAATGGAATAAAATTTATATAAACTGACCAATATACCCCTGTGATAATAAACCTTAAACATGATTTACAATAGCAATAAACATTAATAAAATCTCCATATAACATGTTACTAAACTTAAACATCACATATATTATCTAAACCAAGTCATTCAAAAGTTTGAATTCATCCAACTTGTCCAAAATAACATCCATATAGTGCTTAAAACAAAGAGTAGCAAATATAAAACAAAGAGTGCATGCATCAAAGAGCTCCACTTAACAAAACCCTCACAAAGTCTTCTTTCTCATCATCTTCCAAAGTAAAAAAAACTGCAGTCATCTCATGATCACGTCCTATAGTAATCAAGGCTTTATGGCGTTCCATCCTTGATAGATTTGGAAGCTTGCGAAGTTCTTCATTGATTTTATCTCTCTTCGTCGCTATATCCAAATCAACACCAATAGCTCTACTGAACTTCTCAGTAGCTTCATTAATCTTATTGCCTATGATCATGGCCGCTTCTCGAAATCCATCCATATTATCCATGCTCCTTCTCCTCTTTCCTTTCTGACTAGTTCCTTCATTATTGAATGAAGCTGTGGACATTTCCTCTAAATTCACAGGACAATTGTCTATATCTTCATCCTCCTCATTTCTAGTCAGCTCATCCAAGATATCTTCAGTGGTAGCAGCTGCCCTTCTTGTGGCACGATCTCTACCGAAGATAGTGCAAAGCATTTCATAATGTGGAAAACTCGTCGTCCTCCACTGAGCTGCACCCTTATGCGTCTACAAAAAACATATAAAAAAGACAAATAAAGTAATATATTTAAAGGACAGATAAGAATACATCAAATAATTCCTCACATAATAATACCTTCACATAACCATTCCAAACTTCATCTTCTGCAACCACCAAATTCTTTTCTGAATCCCATCCAAATCCATTGCAGTTTACTCCATTAAGCATATCATACACAATATGGAAGTCCTTTTTCATTGTCTTAATTCTGGAATCAATGTGTGGTTTGGCTTTAATTCCACTTTAAGGTAACTTTTGCTTTAATACAGATTCAAGCACTCTAAGAAAGCCTGGCTTGAACCCATTGTTAGCCTTATGAGTTCCAGTATTAACCATATCAAACAATGCAAAAACTAACTCTCTGTCCTCAGCTTCTGTCCATTTCCTTTTATTCTTTCATGGCCCCTTCTCATTGATGTTTATATCTTCGCTCATGTCCATGCCTATTAATATTGGAACAACCAATTCACCAATAACATGATATTTAATTAGCCATGAACCAACAACATAATATAGAAAAATGACACAATGAATATAATGTATAAAAATAACATGATATAGCAATTTAAATTAACCATTACAAATAATCACTCCAATACAAGCAAATAAAAGTTGCAACCATTACAAACTTTGCCTTTAAAATACAAACAAATTCAAATAGTTCATCTCCATGCATTAAATATAGAAACAGCCATTTGTTGTCTAAATGAAGTCCATTCATTTGAAGTCTCTACAGTGCCAATTACATCCCTGTCTCCTTCGTTGTCATCCTCGTTTAGTTCTATATCTTCATATGGGTCCACAAGTAACTCGTTTCTTATATAGTTATGAAGCAAACAACACACCAAGATAATATGAACTTGAATATTAATGGGATAAAAGGCATGACTCCTAAGAATTGCCCATCGTTTTTTCAATATCCCAAAGGCTCTTTCTATTACATTTCTAGCAATTGAATGCTTCATGTTAAAATATTCCTCCGCGCTCGTCGGTTGACGTCCATTACTCCACTCATTCAGATGATAACGTTGACCTCTATACGGTGCAAGAAATCCTTCACCATTTGTATACCCAGCATCAACCAAATAGTAGGTACCTTAAACAAATTGAACATTTTTTTTATGTTAGTGATATATAGTCTTTTCAAGAAATTAGTTTATTATTGATTTTGTAACAGTATTGTATCTAACCACGTGGAACAACTAAACCATGTCTTTTAGCAACTGTATCCCGTAACACTCGACCATCAGCGGCTGACCCCTCCCATCTAGGCAATACATAAGTAAATTGGAGATCTCGGTTACACGCTGCAAGGACAGTAGTTGCAATGTGATTTTTTCTAATTCGATACCTAGGTCTGTCAACAGCTGGCACATGGACCGGCATGTGTGTCCCATCTAAAGCTCCTAAACATCACTACAAGACATTACAATGCATCAAAATATATTTACACATAGATGATAAATTACACAGCTATAATTTTAAAAAAATATGAATCATTTACCTTAAAACACTTCCATTTTTCATCTACCGAGTTTTCTGGTATTGGCTCAGGTTTCTTATATAACTCTCCTTGTAGTCTAATGACTGCAACCAAAAACCTTTTGAAGTGCCTACTCATTGACTCCGCTGAACGATTAAACTCACTCTGAATTACCCTATTTTTGACATGATGAGCAAGGATATGCAAGGAAATTGCAACCTGCTCATCAACCAACATGTGTCTGGTTGGTTTCAGCTTTCCAATTGTGCTAAGCAAGTGACATAACTTCACAAATGGTCACCTAGTCATTCTAAAATTTTTCAAACATATGTGATCACTCTTATATACCCAGTTCTCAATTATTTTTCTATTACCATAGTAATCTAATTGGTACCTAGATCTAACCCCACGCATGCATTGTTTTTCGAATAATTTATATGATAATTGTATGAATAGCCCCAGTAGATGTAGAATGTTCAACCACCACTGCATAACCATTGCCAATTTCTTCACTTTCAATTTTCTTTTGGCTAGACTAACACGGGCCATAACTGTCATAAAAGAAAGATACATCAATTTAAATTAAAATAGGTACAATTGAGGACCTGATTAAAGCATCATTCGAAAAATATAAAGCATCATTCAATAATATGAACACATGCAACTTATCATGCTCAAGATATATTAGAATAAAAGACAACTATAAAAAAGCATCCCAACCCCCTCTCTCTGTGTCCCCAATTCTCCTCCTCGCTCTCTCCGTTGAATAATAGCTCTTTGCTTGTTCGGAGGTGCAACCAATTTCTGAAAAAACAAATAAATAAATAAAGGGTCCAATCTAATCTAGAGACTGAAATTTCTTTGCTCATGGCTTATATCATGCGAATCAAATTGGCTTGCATTTTGCCACAACTGATTTGACCTAACAAGTTACAATCATGCTTTATGCCACTTTTAGATCTTAAAAAATTTGATCCCCTCAATAAATCAAAATGCATTCACTGGTTTGCTTAAGCAATAGGAATCATGTACAGAGGAGTCGTCTAAAATTTGATGCCTTGCAATAAAATACAGTGCACATGAGGTTGTCTGGCTCCTTAAAGAGGGACTCCTTAAAGAGCAAGTTGTGATCAGATATGAATGTGGCTGGCTGTCTGATTAATATCCAATTATTTATATGTTAGCCTAGGCCAAAGTAGGACATGGATGGGCTCACCATGATTTTTCTTAATTGCACTAATCTCTAATTATTTGTTGCTGATATTGAGAAAATGTTGATTAAAGCACTATGATACAGTCAACCCAACGAGTGTTACGGGTATATCAGCAGTTCAATGCAGACTACTTTTTCTTAACATTACAATTGATATGGGCTCTGATGTTTGTCATTGAGTCTTAAACAAGATTCTTGTACCCCAAATATTGAAGATTACACTAAAAAAAGGGATTACACTAAATCGAATTGTAAAGGAGAAGCCCCAAATATTGCAGGGATTACACTAAAAAAAGAAACCCCAAATATTGCAGGGAAAAGGAGAACCCTCCTCTCTGCAAAACCCAATCGCCAAAACAGATCAAACCCATTTGTAACAAACAGTATTTCAAAGAGAGAATGTGGGTTGAATTCATATTGGAAGAAATCAGACACCAAATCGAGACGGGTGCAGAGAGAGACCTGAGGAGGAGGAGAGATGAAGAAACCGAGATCAGAAGTGACGGATAAGGCGTCGGCCATGCCTCCCAACCGTCGCAGAGGCTTCTTCCTAGCCACCCAGCTCGTGTCGCTCCCCATCGATCTTTTGCATGCAAAGAAGCAAAAGCACACTCCCACACCCCAATGTGCTCTCCCTCTCGCTCTCTCCCCACTGTCCCAGCCCCCCTCCCTCCCTCTGTCCCTTTGTTCCTCTCGCCTAGCCCCCTCTCACCTTCCTCTGTCCAGACCCCAAAAAATAGGGTTCGAAGGGAGGAAGAGAAGTTTGTGTGTGCGTCTGTAGCAGTGAAGAAAGGAGAAGGAGAAGAGAACGATAGAGAGTGAGAAAGGGAGAGAGGCGTACCTGATCTTGTTGGCGGCGTTCGCTTGGCAATAGATCAGATGAGAGAGACGGCAGAGATGAGAGAAGAAATAGGAACCAGAGATGCAGATTAGGTCATTTGTTTGCTTTGTATGGGGCAAGGCATGGGCATTTTCGACTTTAACCAATAATGACAAAGGAATGGAATGGCCATTCCTTTGACCCCCCAATGGAATGGTGATTCCTCTGTATAAAGGAATCACCATTCCTGAAGTAATGGTCATTCCATTACTTTTTCATGAACCAAACGTGGGAATGGTCACTCCAACGGAATGACCATTCCATTCCGACCTCCATTCCAGCGAACCAAACGTTGCCTTACTTTGCTTGGATCTGTTGCCATTACTAATGAGGGTGTGGGGGCTACCACTATTGATGAATGCAAATACCTTGTTGGATTTGACCAGGTTCACTCACAGCTTGGGGAGAGAATATCATGATATTGCATGAATAGATCTGGTTTGTGTATCTTCATCCTCTTTTGCACCATTGTATATTGGACCCTTCGTTTCCTCTATAACATCTAAAATAAATAGTTATTGATTTTCGCATTTGTGGTTAGTCCCAAACTTTCCATCGCAACTATAGTTGGGAGAATCAAATCTTACAATGTTAGTTTGAAGCACCCCATTTTGCTTTTGATTTGCATTCTTGTCAAGTGAATTTTCATTATTTGTATTGTTAGGAAGAGGTGAGAGGGTGTGGCTGCATTTGGAGTCCATCGAAGCCAAAAGAACCTTGATATCTAATAAGGCTTATATGCAACGATTGACTTCCTCATAGATTTTATTAATCTTTGTAGCCAAAATTTTATTTGTAGCTATGCCAGGAACAATGCTTTGATACCAATTGATAAGAATCAAAAGAGAAAAGAGAGATGGATGGTCCAATTCAAGGTTGGACTACCTCCTATATTGCCTAATTTGAGGTTGGCCAGCCTCCTAGTACAAGCACAAATTTGGAATAATGCCTTCAAACTTTTCTTAGTATTATTCTCTTACTAAATAGCCATTGTTGGCTTTACATGGATAGAAATAAAATCTAAAATATTTTCATTGAATAAAGAAAAGACTACCACATAATTAGTCAAAGAAATCCTATGACTTAAATGGAAAAGAAATCTAATCCTATACTCTAGAAGATCCGGCTGACAACTCAAGTCTAATCACTTTATTTACTTTCAAAACTTACTTGCAATTAGCCTCACAGACATGACCCAAGGTTTAGCAACCAGACCCAAGGTCTAGCTTGTGTGGGCTGACGACTTGCAAATATCACGCAATTGGACTGGGCTCCTATCATCACCGCATTTGGGTTATCTATTATAAAATAGAAACTGATAAAACCAACTGTAGGTGGAACGTCGAATGCTCTATGAACCAGCTAACACATGATCAGATAAACTAAAGATATAGAAGGAGAAAAACAGATAATTATTAATGTATGATCCTTAATCTGCTGATCCAGACAAACGCATTGACAACTAAATGTTACACTGTCTTGACTAAATTTCCTGCTTCATTTCCATCCTAAAGACTAGTTCCATTTTTATCTCCGTTTAAGATCAAAAAGCAATATGGTGTTTGTGTTTGCACTTGGATCCGATTTTCCGATTAAGAAACAAAACTAGGAACAGTGCAAGAAACATGTAGAACATGCCATCTATAGAGTTAATATAATAGTAACTCAAAATGTATGAAATGGATTCCTGAACTGTTTCGGTTTGGGAATAAGTTCGCAATGCCTTATTGAGATCATTTTCCAGTAAGAAGAAACGCCACAGTAATGATACAAAACGAGTTCACTGGTCCAAAAATAAATGCTTTACTGAAATGTGTGAAACTGATTACTGAAATGGGAAGCAGAAAGTGTGAGTACTCTGGGGGATGTGTCCCATTTCTCAATAAGAATCATGGAAAGATTTTTGGGTGAAAAAACAAAAAAGAAATTCCTCAAGCATGATACAGAACATGTTGTCTACCCCAACTACGGCTCCAATCATGCAAAGCAGCAGTATTTCACTCATTCGGTTCTTTGGCAGGAAGCAAGAACAAAAAAAAAAAAAAAAAGGAGAAGAAAAACACACACACACACACACACACACACCCACACACCCACCTAAGACTGATACAATTGCATATGGTGAAATTAGGATCAGGAACTCTCCTCAGGTGATATAACCTGTTAGGCATAACGCCCCTCCATATATGTTACCGTTTTCTATTCTTTAATTAGGAAATGGAAGGGCATTAAAGGCCTTTTTATTTCTCCCCTCAATGGCTATTTTGTGAAGGGGTTATATTTTGGGGAATGACAAGGATACAAAAAAAAACAACATACAGTGCCCATCTTCTTCTCCACCACATCAACTCTTGAGATCAAAGCTTCCACCCATTAGCTTACTCATCAGACATCCATCTCTAAGCCTGTGGACAATAAGGAGTGATTTGAGTGGGAGAGATTTCTAGTAGTTCTCTCTGACCTTTTGGCGAATACGTGATCTCATCCTTTGCGTAAGTTGGTCCTGAGCATTGTAACGAACTTGTGGCATTGATCTAAAGCTTCTGTAGCAATTTACAACCTATAGTGGTATCAGAGCTTGATTCTAGTTAGCTCACATAAGGAATCCACCATTAAAGATCACCTTTGAGGTATTCCTAATTTTCTTCTTTACAAATAGAGATTTCTCCTTTTGGGTATATTCTAAATCTCATCAAAGGCCCAATCTAGACCGTTTATCCAATCTGGAGCATTGGACTTACCTTCAAGGTCACATATCAACCATTAATTCCTCTCGGATTGGGAGTAAAATGAGAAAAAGATAGAAAAAAGGCTTAATCTTGTTTTTAATTTTTTTGCAATATTTCTGGGGCCCATATAAGGAATCCGAACCGTTCATTATTCTCAAAAACCCTGTTTTTCTTTTTTAGTAATTTTTGGGGTCCTGATTCCCATAGGATTGCATGAAAAAGTCACAAAATAGAACTACCCACTTGTATTTCGTAAGTACATCATGTTCTTTAGTTCTCTACAACTTTCGTTTACAATGAAGAAGATATGGACCACCAATTTGTGTAGTAAGGGGAGACGCCAAAAACAAAGATTCTTTGCCCATAAATCATCATTAATATGATCATCATCAAAGCCTTATCTCAATCATGTTAGGTTGGTTACATGAATTCTGTTTCTCCATTCCGTTTTATTTTGAGCTAAATCCATAGATAAGTTAAACTTCTTTAAATTTGATTTAATAACTTCTATCAATGTTTTCTTCAGCTTACCCCTACTTTTTGATGGGCCTTTTACCTGGATAGTCAAAAACTTCCTCACTGGTGCCATAATCGGCCTACATTCAATATGCCCAAACTATCTTAAACAGATTTATCTAATCTTATCCCCTATTGGTGTTACCCCTAAATGTTTTTGAAAGAGCTCATTTCTAATTTTATCTTTCCTAGTTTTGCTACACATTCACTTAAGCATTTTTATCTCCACCACATCCATCTTATGTATATGCGTTTTCTTAATTGGATAACATTCTGCTTCATATGTCATAACTGGTCTAACCACTATTATGTAAAATTTGCCCTTTAATTTCATTGGCATTCGTCTGTCACAAAGCACCCCAAAAGCTAGTCTTCACTTCAGCCATCCAGGTTTTATCCTATGCTCAACATCTTTGTCAATCTCTCCATCCTCACTAATTATTGAGCCTAGATACCAAAAAGAATCTCTACGTGGTATCTCATGGGTTTTAATTTTGATAGTAGTTTCAACACTTTGTATATGCCTACTGAAGTTGTAATCCATATATTTTGTCTTTGTACGACTTATTTTAAAGCCTCTAAATTCTAATGCCCCCCGCTATTACTCGAGTTTCGCATTAACACTCTCTCTTGATTTATCTACCAATACTATATTATCTACAAACAATATACACTAAGGTACTTCTTTTTGAATATGCGTAGTTAATTCATCCATAACCAATGCAAAGAGGTAAGGGCTTAAGGCTTATTCCTGATGCAAACCTATGGTCACAGACAATTCACCTATTTCTCCACATGTGGTTCTTACATTTGTTACTGCTCCTTCATACATATCATATTCTCTTCCATAACTAAAATAATAACAATTATTGTGTTGCTATCATGTAGGCATGACAGCCCACATGACAGCACTTTTCCTGGCCAATTTGTGGGAAAATGGTTTTTGGGCCATGTCTGTTAGGTTGGGCCAACCCAACTTGCCAGGCCCATTCTGCAACAACTGTTAGTTATTAAAAAAAATAAAAATAAAATAAAATTTTTTTGCAGTTGCAGAGATTTGGGCCCATGTCTTTTGTATGACTTGGTATTATTCTACCACCAAACCACTAATACTATTGGTTTGATTTAACATTTTGTTATCTATTTAACCATTGGTTTGATACTGATGACACCCCATTTCTTTTAGTATAGTAATATTTTTTAAAGGCATATGTTCATATTAATAACATTGCAAGTGCCTAGATGCTATCATTAATTTATTAAATTATTGCAGTGTTTTGGTATCTAATTGCATGATGCCTTTATATCATCCATTTCATCATGATTCTCAAACCTGATTTTCTTGTTACACCCATTCGGGTAAGTGAGATTTTCAGTTTGGGACCTTGGTGGTTCAATGTGATATGGTTGAAAAAAGGGCAAAAGATATGTGTTTGTTTGCCAAAAATATTTGTACATCATTCTCATGCATTGTTACATGACATTTATATAGATGGCATCGAATAGCCTCTTTGATGATCTTAAAAAGGACAAATTTGATGGCTACAATTATGATCATTGGTATTAGAACATTATTTATGTTTGTGATGAAAAAGATGTTACCTACACTCTAGATACGGAAATGGACCTACCCAAAGTAGATGGGGACCAAGCACCTATGCTAGCACTCCATTTATATGAAAAATGGGAAAAAGATAATCGCATGGTTCGAAATATTATGTTGCGATGTATCCACTCTGAGTTAGTGCCAACTTAAGAAAAATACCATACGGCAAATGGCATATGGTTAGCATTGAAAGAACAATATGCTGGTTTCAGTGCGGAAAGGGCTCGCATTCTTACAATGCTATTTGATTTTTATCGTTTGCCATATGGAGGGTCCATCAGGGATCACCTCTGGAAAATGACTTGTATGATTGCGGACTTGGCCAGTGCTGGGAACTCACTATTTGAAGAGCAACAAATAATTGCTATCCTACGATCTCTACCAAATTCTTGGAATAATGCCAAACAAATATTGGCTATGAACAAAAGTATTAAAACTGTAAGAGAGTTTAATCAAATGCTTGAAATTGAGTCAGAAAGATTAAATGTCGAGACTGCAGGACAAGCATTATTTGCATAGCCAAAACCTGGATGTAATTGGGGTCATGGTAAAAAACGTAAAGCTGGCGAGGGAAATAATTGTAAAAGTCAAAATCCCGAGAATAGGATTGCAAATCTGCTGGACCTTAATCTGAATCCACCAAACCGTCCACCTAACCATGGTGATAATTTCAATTGTGTTGCGAATCAGCTTAACCAGCGTTGCCGTCGTTATAAGTCTGTTGACCTTATAAAAGTTCGATGTTACAAATGCAAGGAGTTAGGTCACTTGGCTAGAAACTGTCCTCAACATGAACCGGTAATCGTTCCACCCAAATCACACATTTTAGTTTGTGATAAAGCCCTAAGTGTAGATCTAAATGCTAATTGTTGGATTATTGCCGCAGGGGCAACAGAACATGTGACATGGGATCAGAACAAATTCACGGAATTTCGAAGCATGGACGTGGGAACTTATAAGTTATACATTGGCAATAATTCTTATGAAGATGTTTTAGGGGTGGAAGAATACCATCTTTGCACGTTTGAACAAAGGAATTTGGTGTTGCATGAAACTTTATACTCCTTTGGCATGAGGTGGAATTTACTTTCAGTTACCCGCTTAGTTGGAGATAGCTTTGATATTTGCTTCAATAAAAATAGGGTATCTTTTAGGGTCAATAATGTAATCTTTGCGTGGGGTTCTTTGATTAAAAACTTGTTTGTATTGGACTTGGATTTATATTAAAATATGTTTTTAAATGTATCATTTTTGACTTGTGATACTTTGTCTGAATATTTAAAGCGGCATGTTAGATTAGGTCATATTGGTGAAGACATGATGACCATATTAGCTTGAGAGGGTATGCTTGGACCATTGAAACAAATATCTATGCCACCTTGTGAGTTGTGTGTAGCTGGAAAAGTAACTCGAAAACCATTCCCCAAAGCTCAAAGGTCCACTGCTACTCTTGAGATAGTCCACTTTGACATCTACAGTCCCTTAAATATAAAAAATAGACAGGGGACCCGATATTTCATAACCTTTATTGATAACTATTCTAGTTATGGCTACGTTTACTTGATTTCACACAAATATGAAGCCATAGATGTTTTTACAAAATTTGCCAAAGAAATCCAAGCCCAATTCAACAAGAAAATTAAGATCCTTAGAATTAATTGCGGTGGTGAATACAGTTCAGATATTTTCAAAACCTTTTATGAAAATAATAGGACTAAGCGTCAATTGACTATGGCCTACACTCCACAGCAAAATAGTGTGGAGGAAAGACGGAATGGGACCCTATTGGATAAGGTCAGATCCATGATGGCCCATGAAAATCTCCCCAGTTCCTTTTAGGGAGATCGCTTTTAATTGCAGTATACGTCATGAATAGGGTCCCATCTAAGTTTGTTTCGAAGGCACCTTATGAGATGTGGATAGGTAGAAACATTTGTTGGCAGATCGACGACCATGGGGGTCAATGGGACATGTCCTGATCCCTCTTCCCAGTAAGATAGAATCGAAGACTTTTCGAAGTATCTTTGTTAGGCATTCTGAAGTGTCGAAAGGATATGTTATGGTCTATGAAGACCAAGATGCATGGTTGATCGAAGTAGAGTCACGCAATATTAACTTTTTTGAATTTCAATACCTAGAGAAAAAGAAAACAAGAGTAACAATTGAATTGTTTGAAATGGAAGAAAACTCCCAACTTGACATGAATACAAGTCCAAGTGTTGAAGTAAGTGGGAGTGATCCTACCCAGTCTGGAGTATGTGGGAGTCAACAAGTTAATCATCCTCGTTGAAGTTCTCATGGGTTAATTCCTCGTAGATACTTTAGTCTCGAAGGGGAATCATATGCATATATTACTCTTGATGAAGATGAGCCTCAAACTTTTCAACAGGCTCTTAAATCAATGAATTCAAAGGAGTGGATCACCGTAATGAATGATGAGATCAGCTCAATACACAAAAATTGAGTATGGGATCTTGTGGATCTGCCACCAGGACGTAAAGCCATTACAAACAAATGGGTCTTGAAAACTAAATGCAAAGCAGATGGAACTCTAGATAAATTTAAAACCAGGCTGGTTGCCAAGGGCTTCACCCAAATTGAAGGGGTCGATTATGATGAAACATTCTCTCCTGTGGTGCGATTCTTCTCAGTGCGTATCCTATTATCTATTGTAACAAAATTAGATCTTGAGTTACATCAAATGGATGTTAAAACCACTTTTTTTAATGGAGACTTAAAAGAAAAAATTATACATGCAACAAACCAATTGGGCATGTTGAGAAAAGGCGGGAAAATAAAGTTTATAAACTCAATAAATCCATTTATGGACTCAAACAATTCGCCGGGCAGTGGTATATAAAATTTCAAGATGCTGTTCTTTTCAATGGTTTTCAAATGTACTATAAAGACCACTGTATCTATATTAAGCAATCAAAACATTGATTTGTAATACTCTTTCTTTGTGTTGATGACATACTCATTGCAGATAATGACATAGAATTTTTGTTAGAGCTAAAGAAATGGTTTTCGGAGGTTTTGAGATGAAAGATTCGGGTGAGGCTAATTTGTCCTAGGAGTTAAGATTATATGTGATCATAAAAAATGCATGCTTGTCTTTTCCCAAAGTCAATATATTGAAAATTTATTGCATAAATTTCACATGTTCAATGCCAAACCAGTTGATACCCCGATAGATAAAACCTGTAAGCTTAGCAAAGACCAATGCCCTCAGACTAATAATGAAATTATACAAATGAATCGGATAGCCTATGCCAATACTGTGGGTAGCCTCATGTATGCCATGTTATGTACTCAGCCCGATATTTGCTATGCTATAGGTCTGGTTAGCAGTTTCCTGAGTAATCCTGATTTTCAACATTGGATGGCTGTTAAGCAAATCCTCCATTTTTTATTTGTACACTTGCCCCTCTTATCCGCCGTGGGAATATCTACTGATTTTTTTATTTTATACAAGTTTTTTTTAAATTATATTATGTAAATAGCATATTTTTAATGGAGTTTTGACAATGATTTGTTCAAAATTTGTTTTACTAGATAAGCAGGATAAGCGTGCATAATTGGTTGGAGGTGGCTCAAGGGTATCAGATGCATTCAGTCCGGTGTGGCCATGCGGGTCTAGGGTAGATGTATGATGTGATGGAGAGTAGGATTGCACTAGTTGGATGGTGACTTAGTGTATATTCACTCTGGAGATGTGTAGTCAATTGGTCCCACTCCCTAGGTTCAGTTCTGAGGGATGAGCTCTTATGATGGTGGATTTATGGTTCTAAAGAATAGCCTGTTCAGTGCGAGTGGGAGATGTTAGGCATAACGCCCCTCCATATATGTTAATTTTTTCTATTCTTTAATTAGGGAACGGAAAGGGCATTAAAGCCCCTTTTATTTCTCCCCTCAACGGATATTTTGTGAAAGGGTTATATTTGTGGGAATGACAAAGATATGAAAAAAACAATATATAGTGCCCATTTTTTTCTCCACCACATCAACTCTTGAGATCAAAACTTTCACCCATTAGCTTACTCATCAGGCATCCATCTCTAAGTCTATGGACAATAAGGAGTGATTTGAACGGGAGAGATTTCTAGTAGATCTCCTCCAACCTTTTGGCGAATACGCGATCTTATCCTTTGCGTTAAGTTGGTCTTGAGCGTTGTAACGAACTTGTGGCATTGATCAAAAGCTTCTGCAACAATCTACAACCTACATAACCATCATGTTAAAAATAGTGCATTGAGAGGAGCACCTCCATTTCCATCAAGATTCTCATTTAAGGGATGCAGACCTTAATAGTAGGTAGATTTTGGGGACAAACCAAGGACTTTGAAGTGGATTTTGAGGGTGGATTTTGTCACAACTCGAGCCCAGAGAATCGGGGTTAGAGAAAACCTAACCAATGACACACGTACTCCCGTACATGTACACCTAGACCCCGTCCAAGCATACACACACAAGGGATCAATCACACGTGCAAACAAGTGTAAGCGGAAGCTGTACGTATCAAGGCATACCACAAGAACAAAACCATAATGGATTACAAAAGCATTAGACTGATTACAAGAACAAATACAAGAACATATAACAATATAGAGGGCTCTACACAAAAATCAAAATACAGATATCTATCAAGCCCACGGTACAAAATACAGAAAAAATCCCCCAAATGGATCCAAACTCAAATGCAATGGGATAACAAAATGATGCAGACTGCTCTTTAGCAAATGGATCAAGTCCACTCCTCTAGGCCGGATGGGGCCTCGGGAGCCTCTCCTGGAGTCAGGTCGACCGACGCAGGATCGGGAGAGGGATCTGAGCCTGCAACACCAATAACAACTCATAAGTACGACGACTTAACAAAATATAAGCCACAAGAAGATAACACGAATTGTGTTTATTAATGAGCAAAAGTCATGATGCAAGATCCATAGTAAGCATGTTCATATACTAAGCAAAGCGTGCAATTGAATAAGCATGCTATCAGAATCATAAACAGATAACAGTCAAAGTGGCTACTACATTGGCCATATTTTCCCTTTCGAGAGCAGTCGGAATGAGAACACCAGCGACCGGGCCAGGGTACGCATGGGTCTCTATTTCCCGGGGTCCGGAGTCCCAGGACAGAACACTCTGCAGAGGTAAACACATAAACTAAACCAAAGTCAACCCCGTCGGGTATCCTGAGGCTGAGGCTCAGTAGTGCCATGTAACAATCACAATCAAATCGGATGATGCACCTCAATCAATCATATCACATACAGATCTCACATATCACAATCTATCACAATAAACGGATAAAGGAAGTGCATCACTTATACTGATACTGAATGCGAATAAGCAATATAAAGAAGCACTGACAAATGAGTACCAATAACAAATAATCACTGACCCAAGTACTCCACCGGAGCAACGATAGAAACACAGTAATAGAATGGTCCTGCCCGGGCTTCGTTCTGGGGCTGCTGCATTTCCCACAGAATCGAGAGGTCCAGCGCAGAACACATAAGATGGCATAACCGAAGTCAATTTGCTATACAGATCATATTACTTTGACGAATCAAGGTCAATTACAAGCCAATCCTAACCTATTTATCCAGTGTTTCTAACCGTGCATGTTGATGTAGTTTTAAGGTATTCGATACACAGTTGTCAATCATAGAGTGTTGCATTCGATCCCGAATGTGTACCAAAATTCCTTAAATCAACACCCATAGGGAGATGCTAAACAACTGGATAACATACATGGATGAAACGCAGCCCTCACGATCATTCATGTCATTCAGACATTCCATTGGGCATGTTCAGGTTATCTACATTCTAACATGAAAGTCATATACGGTCTCTTTTTTAAGCCTAGTCTTTTTATTCAGTTCTCAGGATTATACGGTGTAGCCGTAGGTGACCTTACAGCTTAGCCGTAGGCATATTACGGCTTAGCCATAATCTGCACTGCGGCGGAGCCGAGGTTCCCCAAACTGTTCATTTGCATTTATGGCTCACCCGTAATTTGTTCTACGGCGCAGCCGTATCCTGGTCCACGGCTTAGCCATAGCACAATGTACGGCTTAGATCAGGCTGGGCCGTAGAAGAGTAGCAATTTGCCAACTCTCAGTTATTTCAATTGTCACCCTGTATTGATCTATGGTTAGGGTCACGGCTGGGTCTCGGCTTAGCCGTAAGACATTTCACGGCTCAGCCGTAGCACAATTCACGGTTTAGCCGTGAGTGCACTGAATCCATTTCCTAAAACAATTACAGAAATCCCAAATGGCTAGCTATCGACTGTAAACAGAAAGATAAGAGCAAAACTGACTCAATAGGGCTGTATAACAATGATGCATACAACAAAGAGTAAGAATACAAACAATCAACACATTACCAATCAGTGTTCATGCTACTTGTGCTTATACTTGCCTCACAGTAAAATCACACACTCCGGTCGTTGCCTTGGCTCAATCCACTGAACACAGACAAACTCGCAGGCACTGCTCTCTTCTTCCTCACGTACGCAAGACAGAAAGGAAAAGAAGAGAAAGAGAGCTGAACGAGAGAGAGGCAAACAGAGCTGACGATCGTTGAGAAAAAAGAGTAGGTAGGATATTTATAAGCTCAGGATATCCAAATTACAAACAAGTCCAAACAGATTACACAATTTCCAGTTTGAGTCAATTGGTGATCCAACGAGAGCAAACGAAATCATTTGGATCCAAGACAGTTACGTAAAATCGACAAGCTCAACGAAATACACGCATTGACATCAAAATGAAGCAAAACTAACAAGGTTAAACAAAAGCCAAAATTACGAAAAAGGGCTTGAACTACTTAAACCAGGTCAAACTCAACCCAAACTACCTATCCATGACTCAAAACTAAAGAAAAGCAAAATCAAAACACACTTAACAAGAGAATCACACGCAATTACCCACTAATCCGAATCAAATCGGGTCGGAGTGTTACAGATTTTTTTATTAATTTTCTGAGGTGGGCCTAAAAATGTTATATAATATCGAAGCATACCTTGGTTTGATAAGTGCGAGCACACCCACATCCCAGTACCTGGGCCAACCCCTATCAATAATAACAGTGTACCTAGTTGTACAAAATCTAAAACAGCCAGGACTATAATTTACTACTTGGAAGGTAAAGGGTTTTATGAAAAAAAAATGCTTTAAATTCAAGGAAAATAATAAATGCTCAAACACCTTTTCTTTTTAAAACTAATGCCCACACATTTTAAGTAGCTTATTTTTTTTATCAAAATTATAAGAATTCGTGACAGGTGGATTTTAAGATTTTCAAAAATTATCCCCTTAAATAGAAAAAAAAGGAGACACTTAGATTATTGGAATATCATAGAATTTGGGTAGTTTTCTTTAAGAAGTTAAAAAGAAAAAAAAAAGATTTTTTGTTGTCAGGACGGACGAAGCCTTAACCTCAAATCAATTTCTCACCGTCAGTCATCATTGTAAAAGCGTGTGAATCTCTTTATAATGTTTTTATTCACATGTCAGCATAACTCGATGGAGGTAATGGTAGGCTTAAAAAAAATTAACAACTGTCATTGGAACTATAGTTTGGATGTCAGTGCGTGCATGATTCTCCAGCTGAATAGGCCCAAACTTAATTTGAGGTATTTTTTGACTAACCTGTCAACCCAATCAAACCTGGCTCATTGATTCATAGTTTAGTTCACATTTCAAACGCAATAAATAAACAAATTATATTTAGAATCCATTGTTACCATTTTGTTTTTGATGAGTTGGCCCAATGGCCAGGAGTTGGAATAATAGAGCACTCACCAGAAATGCTAGGGGAATGGGTGGTCTATCCATCAGGCCATCCCTCTAGGCCCAATCCATTGTTACCATTTGCCTGTTAACTCGGCTTCATTGGAATAAATGCATAATAACATATAAACACAACTCTGTTACAAAAAAAAAAAAAAAGAATAAATAAGGTCTAGATATTAGACCATAGTTGCTATTTACAATTCCAGATTCGTAATGGTCAACATTCCAGATTCCTTTTTTGCTTCGTGATCCAATAGCGACATGAAAACGGAGTAAGGAACAATTCTTATCTGGCTATCTAGAGTTTCAACCTTGAGTATGCCAACTCTTTTGACATATTTAAACTATTTTCTCACTTGAGCAGGTTGTGTTCCCGCTTGTGTGGATTCTCTTTTGGGGGAAATCATTTAGTATTTCGAGAGTACCTACTTGTTCCCTTTCACCAATCACAATTGGCAACAACTCCTTCCTCTTACTAACTTCTTTACGGCTAAGTGCCTAGTGATGGAGGTCAGCTGGTGCGTGGGTGAAGTAGAGGATGATGGTGAAAGGGAGATGTGAAAAATGAGTATCATTTGCACGTATGGGCTGATTGGAAGAAGAAGAAGAAGAAGAAGAAGAAGAAGAAAAGCTAAAGAAAGAAGAAAGGAAAAGGTGAGTTAAATAAGGAGAGATAATATGAGTTATCTGTGATGGCTTCAGATTGGTTTATTTAGGTTAAGGCGAAAGCGGGATAAGGGTTGAGGAAGATAATGGAATGATGGGGCTTTGATGTGGTCAACGTCAAAGAGGATGGAAGGTGGTTGTTTGGTTGTATGCGGGTTCGGGTACCTATAATGCACTGAGGAAGGATGAAAGAGTAGAGAGAGGAATGATGGTGATGGGATAAATGGTGTGGGTGAGTTGCAGAGGTGAGGAATGTGTTTATAAATACTAGCAGCAATATCAACACCCAACTCATGTTTTTAAAAAAAAAGCCAAAAAAGGCCATTATGACCACTATAGTGGAAACATAGACTGTGGGGACAAGTTCAATACCCTCATGGTCAACATATCATGGAGGAAGAGGAGGAAGAAGAAAAAAAGACAAGCAGTGATATCCCTTTTTATGTATGTGGGTAAACAGGGATATCTCTACCCAACATATATTGGAAAAATTAAATGGAGAAGGACTTGAGGTACCACTATAGTGGAAACATATCTTTTGAATCCTTTTTTGTCTAGAGTAACTCTCACATGATTCATTCAGTAAAACCCTAAAGAAATCATTTCATTTGGTGGAGATGACATCTACGGAAATACGATTGGGCTATATTTAGAAGTGTGTTGATCAACAGAATTGGGTTCCCAATATATGTAAAGTTAGGGATGCAGCCAGGGTTTTAGAGATATTGATGGTAGGAATAGGCTATAAAGAAGCATAGCAATTTCGAGAGTTTGTGATTTATTTTTTATTTTTTATTTGTAGGATCAAGGGGAAAATAAGATGCAAATAACAATTGGAATTCTCAGGCAAGATAACCTAATCATAATTACTTTTCTTGATACCTAACTCAATTTGTATACAAATAGGAGGCTCTCTATCTTGTCTTTGACAAAGAGCATGGCTTCCTTTTAACCTGTTTTTTGTTTCTTATTTGTGAAATCATTGTCGTGGTGAAGAGAGAAGAGAATGAAGGCCTTAGTTTGTAATAATTATACAGGAATTTTTGTTGGTGGGGATGGTACTGTGTTTATGAATTTCCCAAATGTTGTCCTCCACTTAATTACACGAGTGCCTAGATATAGCACATCATTTTGGAAATTAGACTATCATGAATTATATAGAGACCAAAAAGTAGCATTTTAAGAGGCAGGTTTTTTGTTTTTTTTTCTTCCTTTTCAAGCAGGGAATTTAGAGTTCTTGGAGAATAGTAGATGTCATTGTTGTAAGAAATTTCAACATGAAGAATGATCGTTGCAAATACCTACAGACAAATGGACCTCAGTACATTCCACATTCTGTTTTTAGATGTTTGGTGGAGATTACTTTCCTCTGTAGAAAACGTCAAAAGTACTTCACTTTTTTACAAAGATCGTAAAAAAAGAAAGGGTAAATAAGGCAATAAATATCCTCTTTTGGATTTGAGATGGATTTTGCCTTGGCCTTGTCCCTAATATTGATAATTCAACTTTTGAAATTGCGATCTGCGACTTAGGCGACCCATCTCAACTATGTAATTCTTATTATTTTTTTCTAACAAGAAAAACATTGACTTCCTTTTCCACAGACTTAATATATGTAATGCCTACTCAATTTTCATGTTTTAGGCATGACCTTGATGTTTGTTTTTACTTTTCCACGGCAATGTGGGGCACAAACACAGCCTAAACAAATATGCCTTAATTTGCAACATGGGAATGGATAAGCTTTTTTGTTTCAATGACTTTAATGAAATATCCATTACATTGGTCTTTACCACAAACATATATTCCTACCAAACAAAAAACACCATCTCAACACAAGGTAAGTCCTTTTTCTTTGATATTCATTTACCAATGATTTTGTGTAGTGGAAAATGCCTGTACATTTTCACGGACTTCTTGTTCTTCTTCCTTTTTTTCCCTACCAATCAAAATATTGTTTTACCATGAAAAATGTTGAGAAAGAAGAAGAACAAGAAGAACAAATAATCCACACAATAGACACCAGATTTGCGTGGTTCACCCGATGTGGGCTACGTCCACGGAGATTCAAACCTGTTCACTATTATTAGAGATTACCCAGCGGCAGCGGTTGCTTGGCGAGAACGGTGGTAGCGATGGCGGCGGCAGGGAGCAGATAAAAAAACCCTCTTTCTCGAATCGTCTTTCGCGGTGACAGCGATGGAGGATCTACGATGCACGCAGCAGCAGCAATGATCGGCGACTGGATGCGGCGGTGGCTGGCGATCGGTGTGCAACGGGACTGCGGGAACAGAGAGTCTTGCGATGACTGCAGACTGCGAACGGCGACTGCACAGTTCTTCTTCTCCGGCGACGGAGAAGAGAAATCCAGCAGCCGGCTTCCTTCTTCTCGGGTGACGGCAGGCGACGGCAACGATCGAGCCCGGATCCAAGTTTCTGTAAACAGAAACTATTCAATCAAGATTTGATCCCACAAATCTCCACGATCTCACGATCTTAACAAACCTCACTCTGATACCAGTTGTTGAGAAAACAGAAGAATAAGAAGAACAAACAATCCACACAATAGACATTAGATTTACGTGGTTCACCTGATGTGGGCTACGTCCACAGAGATTTAAACCTATTCACTATTGTTAGAGATTACCCACAAGAAGAACAATCCTTTTCTTGTGATTACAAGAGCACACAACTCTTCTAGGATTTTTCTCTAGAGAAAATCAGCTCTCTTTTTCTCACACCACTCAGAAAAAACAGAAGTCCTAATTTATAATAACCCTGGGCATTAACAACCGTCGGATCTGACTTTATAACAAAGGGTCCAGATCAAACTGACATATTACATAATAACCCTAGATCAGGCTTTACCAACCCATCAAAAAATTGAGATCATTTACTATAGGATCAAATGATGAAAAATTTTCCCCACGTAAAATTATCCCATTTTCCACAGCCGGCACACAGGTGCCCAAAGGAATATGCGAACTCATGCATAGTAGATATTTGAAATAGTAAAAGGTGCCAATTAATGTTGCCAGCTCTATAATTCCTGCCTTTAGCCCCCAGTCCATCCAACGCCCACAGCTAAAAGAATTCCCCCAATCCCCAGCCACAGCAGACTCTCCATGCCTATTCTTACATCTCCAGCAGAGAATGGGAGCAGAGGAGAAATAAAAGGTTAGTCCGGAATTCTGATAATTGTTTTGTGGTTACACTATAGTTATTTTTTAATTTTTCATCATTAGGTGCAAACACAAGCCAATTTCTATTGGGTATTCAATTGGTGTTTGACTAGTGTCTTTCTTGAATTTATTTACTTGATCTGAAAAACATGAAAGTTGCTGCTGCTCAGTGCTCACTACCTGTTTGATTTGATCATATCGTCCCATTTCAACAGGTCAAATTAAATGGTCTATGCGAGATAACATAATGGCCCCACCTATCACCAATCTAAACTGACCATAAAAGAGGAGCACCCCTTGATAAATATTGATAGCAGGGTTTGACACCCCATTCAAATGGATTGGACCCTTGGATCAAGGAGCTATATAATCAGTAAACTTGTGGGCAAAAAATAAAGAGGGTTTAAGGCATGTGGTTGACCCCAAATTTGATATGTGGGCCCATCATAGAACGGTTGCACAAGGGGGTGGCTGGCCATTGGGCCCCCATCTAGGTCTAGCTACCTCGCACAATAATACTATGGGAGGTATATGTCTAGGAACATGCAGAACGGCAAGACAAATATTTGCATATATATGGGCGGTGGCTCAAATCATCATTCTAAACACTTGCTCAATGACCGATAAGTTTTCATTGTCCAAAATGAGTGCAACCCTTATAGTTCAGGGTCCCATCAACTTTGGCCCATCTGATGGACTGTGCACTACACACCCATCTAAATGGATTGTAGACCATTAAACTTGTAGTCCCGAATAAAGATGATACGATGATTGGTTATGGATAATTTTTTATACATCAAATGGGCCCATTTCTAAAAAACCTAACCCCATCCTTATGTGAGCCCTCAGGTGGGCCTTACAAGCTTAAGCGAACGGTTCCCCATCAACTTGAGTGAAGGGGAGGCCCCCAACATACACATAGATATATATATATATATATATGGGCTTTGATCTTGTGAGAAGTGTTCTATGCACTTATCGTGAGAACTTTTTATAGGGCGCACTCGTAGGTCTCATTTGGGGATAGTGCTAGGGGGATAGAAATATCTATGTGGGACCACCCCACATTTCAAGTTTAGCTCCAATTATATGTCCCTAAGCCTTTCATCTGTAGTCTACAATTTAGTCCATTCGAACTGGTGTACAGTCCATCCAACGGTTTAGTAAATTCGGATCTGAATGAAACTTAGGGCGAGTGACTATCATGGGGTCCCTATGTATTGCAAGGTTTAGATTGGATGATAGATAGGCCCTACCTAAAGTTCTCATAAAAAAATTGTGAGAATTAGTTCTTATATGATTATTTTCCCATATATATATATGGGGCCCCCTATCCTCAGCTCGACCTGAAGATAAGGTTATCCATTTGAGGGTGTGCGGCCCACCTAGGGACCAACAAGGTGATGGAGATGAAACGGATTTGAAACTCTTGCTGGGGGTTTCCTCTCTGCAAAAACTCAGCCCCATCCCTGATCTCAATCATCTTCATTTGGACCCCACAATTTTAATGGTGTATAGTCTATTCAAATGGGTGTCACTCAATCAAACGTTCGAGTCACATTGGTTGGGGCCTAATTTTGGTAGACGTATGCAATTTAGTTGGCCCCTATGTGTACATGTTTTTAATAATTTCAATATAACCTCTTAGAATATTTCTATTATTTAAAACCCACCAAATTAAATCTCTAAGTACCTACCATAAGCGTTTTCTAGATCAATGAAAGCCATATGTAGAATTTTCCTCTTCGCTTAATATTTTTCTATTAACTGCCCAAGTAAGAAGATAGCTTCCATTATATATATATATATATAATATGATAAATTCCAAAAAAACTCTCCATTTTAAATGCTCTCTTTTTCGCTCCCCTATGTTTTAAAGGCATGGAGCCCACCTTCAGCCAATCCAATCATATCACACATACTACCCCACTAAATTAGTATAAAGCAAAAATTTGACACTCATTTAACTTTTACTCACTATTGGATTGAAATCACAAGAAATTGATGTCTCTAAAACCATTAAACTTTGAGGTCATGGATTAAAGAGTTAGGATAATCTAATGGAATTGAAAATTTTTACATAGGCACATCTCATTTATATTATTCAATCTAGTGGCATTCCATGTTTGTCATATACCTGATGTGGGCCCAATTAGGAGAGGCGTTTTTTTGAAGAAAACTCCCTAGTGAGTTTTCTAGCTCGCCCTTGCGCACACACACATAGAGGAATCTTTAAATGCATCCATCCCTCAACATTTTTTTTCGTGAAAATCCTAGGTCGTTACATAGCACATCTTATGGTTTAATGGATTCAAAACAAGGTTGTAACACTCCGATCCCCTTTGAGCCGGATTAGTGGCTCATTAGCGTGTTTTTCTGTTGTTTTATTCTTTCGGACTTGGTTTTGGGTCTTGGATAGGTAGTTGAGTGACCTTTGACCTGAGATAGGTAGTTCTAAGCCCTTTTTCGTAATTTTGCTTTTGCTTTGCTTGCATCATCTTTGCATCATCTTGGTGTCAGCACGTGTATTTTGTTGAGCTCGTTATATCCCATAACTGTGTCAGACCCATTTGGAGTCAATTGGAGAAGTTGGACCTTCGTGTGACTTAAACTGTAAATAGCTTAAACTCATTGGAGCTTGTTTTAAACTTCCAAATCTATATATATGAGTTAGCTCCCAGGTGTCTCTCTTCCTACCCATTTGTCTCCAACGTTGCATGCAAGAAGAACCCCAGGGAAGCTCCACGTTTTTCTCCCCTTCTCTTCTCTTCCTCACTTTTCCTCTTGAGGATTGGGTTTCCATCGATTTGAGTTCTCTCCTCTCTGTGCTTATTCTCTGTCCTTGCTTTGGGTAAGTGGGTTCTCTCCAAATCTCCTTCTTCTTCTTCTCCAATTGTATTTCTCATTCTCGGTTGCTGTGTTTTCATCTCATGCATGTGTTGTTTCTTTGATTTGCTTTGATTTTAGTTGATTTGGAGCTTGATTCAGTGGATTGACAGAGTTTGAGGCAAGTATAAGTACAGGCTTTGATAACACATATGGGTGTTTTGTTTGATTGCTTTGATTCCCTCTTATTCTTTGTATAGAATGTTTTACAGCCAATTTTTGTGAATTTGGAACCTTTGTAACTTGTTTTGAGACGTTTCTGTACCAAATTTCAGTTTCTGTACTCAGCCCGAATTCGTGTTCTGTATTGTACGGCTAAGCCGTAAGTTTCTACGGCTCACAATCCAGAGACTTGAAATTTCACTTTTGTTCTACGGCTAGGATACGGCTGAGCCGTAACTTGTCCTACGGCTGAGCCGTAAGCTAGCCGTGACCCAACCGTAACCCAGCCGTGAATTAAATCTCTGATCAGTCGAAACTTTTCCAACATAGTACTCCTACGGTGTGGCTACGGCTAAGCCGTGAAATGCTATGGCTAAGCCATGGATTGGTCTACGGCTAAGCCGTATATTGACCGTAGCTCAGCCGAAAGAGCTATCAGATCAGAGGTGGATGATGACCAGTTTAGCTGTGCTTTCAATGGAACCAAGGTGAAGCCGTAGTGCATATTACGACGAGCGCGTAAGATGTCTTCGGCTCAACCATGGGTCTCTCATGGCTAAACCATTAGGCGTGGCAATTCTGAAATATAACTTAGGATAATGGTGAGACTTGTAGGGCTCAATTACAGGTTAACCACCCATGTAAACCGGCCCAATGGATTCCTTGGATCGCATGAAGAGTCTGTTAGGCTGTGACTTATTCATGTGAGCGTTGATCACTGTTAAGCACCTCCCCATGGGTGTTGGTTTAAGGGACGTCGGTGCACGCAAAGATTACATTGCAACACTTTGATGGCAACGGTGCATTGACTAACTTAAAACTACATCAACATGCACGGTTAGTGACAGTGAATAACTATATTAGGGCTGGCTTGTAATGAACCTTGACTCCGTATTAATCTGAGATGCATTGCATATTGTTTATAGTTTTGCCCTCTGTTCTGCCAATCTATGTTTATGCATTCCGCAGTCATTTTGTTTTCGTTCTGTATATCTGTTTTATTCTTCGTTCTGCGCTAAGCTTTGATATATGCTGTGCTTTGACTTGATCTATGTTCTGATCTGTATTTTGGCTATGCTTTGTATAATTCTGGCTTTGTATATTTTGGGTATTCCCTGGTGGCTCTGCCCAGAGATTAACACGTGGGGATAAGATCCGGTCTTTGCCATCGGTGAGTCCAAAGCGGATAATCTCCCTTCTTTTAGATTTGATTTGATTGATATTAGTCTGGCTCTACTCAGCCTCAGCCCTAGGATGCCCGACGGGGTTACCTCTGGCTTAGATCTCTGTATCTCTGTATAACTGCAGTGTCGCTTTGTCTTGGGACCCCGGAACCCAGGAAACCGAGACCCACTTGTACCCTGGCCCGGTCAGTGGTGTTCTCCTCTGCTCTGCTTTGCTCTGCTCTCTATTGGAGAGAATATGGTTAACGTAGTAGCCACTTAGTTCAGTATTTCTCTGCTTTGATTCAATTATCATGCTTTACTTCTATGCACGATTTGCTTAGCATACTAAGATGAAACTCTGAAATTACTATTCTGTCCTTATTCTACTTGATACTATGAGTGTTTCAGCTTTGTTACTTGTATTTGCTGGATCGTTGTATTCATTTGTGTTGTCTGTGGTGTTGCAGGCACAGATCCCTTGCCCAGCTCCCCGGCGGTCGAGGAGGTTGCAGGGCCAAGGGTAGAGGCACCCTCCGGTTTGGCAGAGTGGGCCTGATCATCTCTGCCGAGTGTGTGCATGCATATCAGCGGCCTTTTGTTTTGAGTTTTGGTTTTTGAGATTTTGTATTTTGACACTTTGGCACTTTGGACTTTGTACTCTGTACAATTGTACATCTTTATTTTGTCGTGTACTCAGACTTGTAATTATCTTTGTCTTTTTCCGTTCCGCATTCGTTTTTGGCTTCCGCTATTTTCCTTTGTTGCTTGCTATGATATATACAGCTTCCGCGTACGCTTAGTTCGCACGTGTTAGATCCCTTGTGTGCGTGCATCTGGACTGGGTTTGGATGCACGTGCACGGGAGTACGTGTGTCACCGGTTTAGCTTTTCGCTAACCCCCGAATTCTGGGCTCGGGTCGTGACATACGTATTGTATGGTATCAGAGCATGCTAGTTATAAGCATGTAGGCATTTAAGATCGTGGTGGGATAACGCTATCAACTATTTGACTCGAAGTCTAATATGTTGAAGTGAAATTTGACTAACTCAGGGCATTTTATATTTGTGTGTTGTGTTTCTTTTCCTTTTGCAGGATGGCATCAGGATCAGGATCTCGGGATGAGAATCAACAGGGCCATAACGGTGATAGTGGATCGGTACCCCCACATATTAGTAGTGAGGAACGTTTGATGATGATGATGCAGTCTATGCAGTCATTACAGGCGCAGATGGCATCCATGGTGGATAGGCAAAGTCAGGCTGCTGCGTCAGCGTCACCTCGGGTAGAACAACAAGTGATCTTCCAGCCCAAGGAAGCAGATCCAAATGCGCTTTTTGATAAGTTCCGGAAGCGAGGGGCGACTGAGTTTCATGGGATAGAGGATGCATTGCAGGCTGAGCAATGGTTGGAGCAGACTGAAGAGCTTTTTGATACAATTGTGTGTCGCAACAAACAGAAGGTAGTACTCACAGCTTCTATGCTTCGGAGTGTAGCCAAGACATGGTGGAGGAGTGTCAAGAGCTCATTTCAGACTATGCCCAGTGCCACAGTTTGGGAGACCTTCAAGCAGCAATTCCGTCGGAAGTTCATGCCTCTCCATATTCAGCGAGCCAAGGAAGTGGAATTCTTCAACCTTCAGCAGAGACAGATGTCAGTTGCAGATTATGTACACAAGTTTACGGAGTTGTCTCATTTTGCAGAGGACATGGTGAACACTGAGCATAAGAAGGTGACTCGCTTCGTCAACGGCCTGAACCCGAGGCATAAACGCCACGTAGTTGCATGTATGTGGCCGGCTACCTTGGATGACGCTATTGACAGGGCTTATGATGCAGAGGCCATATTTGAGGAGGAGCGAACCGAGGCTAAGAGGGCAGCAGGTTCCAGTAGCAGAAGTCAGTTTCAGAAGAAGTTCAAGGGTAAGCAGGGTAGTTCGAGCAGTACTCAGGTGATTTGTGGTCACTGTGGGAAGGATCACCCAACAGACAGATGTTGGAGGAAGAGTGGAGCCTGTTTCGGTTGTGGCTCTACGGATCACAAGCAGGCCCAATGCCCAAAGTTTCAGTCCTCTCCACAGACGAGATCGGCAGGACCTACAGCGCAGGGCAAATCTCAGCCAACTCGCCCAGCCCAGAAGCAGAACCGCCAGACAGCACGAGCCTATGCTACTACGCATGAGGGCGCAGAGGAAGCTACGGTCGTGGAAGGTAAAATTTTAATTTCTGATGCTGAAGCTTTAGCCTTATTTGACTCCGGGTCTACGCGTTCGTACGTAGCACCCCATTTTGCTGTGCAGCTTCGACAGCGACCCACATCGCTCCCATACTTGTTGCTAGTATCCACTCCGGTTGGTAAACGGGTGGAGTGTAGTGTCTTCTACCCTCAGTGTGATGTGCGGATAGCTAGTCATCAGCTCCCGGTAGACCTCGTGTTGCTCACGACACTGGATTTTGATGTGATTCTTGGTATGGACTGGCTTGCAAGATATCATGCGTGTATCAATTGCTACAGCAAAGCTATCTACTTTGATTTGGGCAACGGATTTCGATTCGAGGGCAGCTAGACGAAGTGCCTCAGGCGTGTGATATCTGCTTGTAGAGCAGACATGATGCTTCGTAGGGGATGTGAGGGATTTCTTGCATTCATTTCAGAGAAGAAAGATCAGCGACAGCCCAGTGAGATCCCAGTAGTCAGCGAGTTTCCGGACGTCTTTCCGGAGGATTTGCCAGAGTTACCACCAGTTCGAGAGGTAGAGTTCTCGATCGACGTGATGCCAGGTACAGCACCCATCAGTAGAGCTCCATATCGTATGGCACCTGCAGAATTGTTGGAATTGAAGAAGCAGTTGCAGGATCTGTTGGATAAAGGGTTCATACGCCCAAGTGTTTCACCTTGGGGAGCTCCTGTATTGTTTATTAAGAAGAAGGATGGCAGTTTCCGGATGTGCATTGACTACAGGCAGTTGAACAAAGTGACTATCAAGAACAAATATCCATTGGCTATGATCGATGAGTTGTTCGATCAGCTTCAGGGTGCAGCTTACTTCTCGAAGATTGACTTGAGGTCAGGATATCACCAGCTTCGGGTGAAGGATGAGGATGTTCCGAAGACAGCTTTCAGGACTCGGTATGGACACTACGAGTTCCTTGTCATGCCATTTGGTTTGACGAACGCACCCGCAGCTTTTATGGCATTGATGAATAGGGTGTTTACTTCCTTTTTGGACCAGTTTGTTGTGGTTTTCATAGATGATATATTGGTCTATTCGAAGACTGCTAAGGAACATACAAACCATCTAAGGAAAGCATTGCAGCTGCTTAGAGATCACAAGTTGTATGCAAAGTTGTCTAAGTGTGATTTCTGGCTAGAGCAAGTTGCATTTCTGGGTCATAAGATTTCTAGAGAGGGATTGATGGTGGATTCGGCTAAGATTGAGGCAGTAGTTCATTGGCCCCGTCCTAGATCAGTGACAGAGATTCGGAGTTTTCTGGGTTTGGCGGGATATTACCGCAGGTTTGTGCAGGACTTCTCGAAGATCTCAGCCCCGCTGACTCAGTTGACTCGGAAGAAGGTCCCGTATGAGTGGACAGAGAAGTGTGAGCGTAGTTTTCAGATGCTGAAAGAAAAGCTCACTACGGCGCCAGTGTTGACTCTCCCGGATGGTAGTGAGGGATTCGTGATTTATTCCGATGCTTCTCAAGTTGGACTAGGCTGTGTACTGATGCAGAATCAGAAAGTGATTGCCTATGGATCCAGACAGCTGAAAGAGCATGAGAAGAACTATGCCACACATGACTTGGAGCTAGCAGCCATTGTATTTGCACTGAAGTTGTGGCGACATTACCTGTACGGTGTTAAGTTCGAGGTCCATTCCGATCATCACAGTCTGCAGTACTTGTTTGATCAGCATGACTTGAATATGAGGCAGCGGAGGTGGTTGGAGTTTATCAAGGACTACGACTTTCCGATCAAGTACCACCCAGGCAAGGGGAATGTGGTTGCAGATGCACTTAGTAGGAGAGCAGACAGTCTTCAAGTGTTGGCAGGATTCTATATGCTTGTGCATGATCAGCCTGTTGAGGTTCAGATGGTAGGTGAATTGATGACATTAGCTACTACCGTTGTGTTTCAACCTGAGGTGATCCAGCAGACCAAGGATCGCCAGTTTGAGGACCCTTTTCTGGTGAAGTTCAGAGATCGGATTACAGATCGACCTGATTTCAGCCTGGTAGATGGAGTTTTGTACTTCAGGAATAGATTGTGTGTTCCCGCTGTGGATGAGCTGAAAGATAAGTTGATGACAGATGCGCACGATGCCCGATATGCGATGCACTCAGGGAGTACGAAGATGTACCGGAACTTGAAAGACAGATTTTGGTGGAATAATATGAAGCGGGAGATCGCAGGGTTCGTAGCTCGATGTTTGACCTGTCAGAGGGTGAAAGCTGATCATCAGCGACCTCCAGGATCATTGCATCCACTACACACTCCGCAGTGGAAGTGGGAGACATTACCATGGATTTCGTCTCCGGTTTTCCGCCGACCAGTCGAAAGAACAATGCAATTTGGGTAATAGTGGACAGACTGACTAAGTCAGCACATTTCCTTCCGTTCAAGAAAGGGATGACATTCACAGAGATGGCCAGGAAGTTTGTCGATGAGATAGTCAGATTGCATGGCACTCCAGTATCGATTGTGTCTGATCGCGACAGTCGTTTTGTGTCTTCATTCTGGAGAGCATTTCAGGAAGCTATGGGCACGAAGTTAAGCTTTAGTACGGCATACCACCCCCAGACGGATGGGCAGTCGGAGCGTACCATTCAGACGTTGGAGGATATGCTCCGAGCGAGTGTGTTGAACTTTGAGAAGGAATGGGATATGCATCTGGCATTGTGTGAGTTTGCCTATAACAACAGCTTCCACGAGAGCATTGGTATGGCACCATATGAGGCTCTCTACGGACTCAAGTGCAGGACTCCAGTGTGCTGGGAGGAAGTTGGAACAAGAAGTTTCCATGGTCCAACAATCATTGCTGAGACGACAGAGAAAGTGCAGAAAGTGATAGAGAATCTGAAGATTGCTCGATCCAGACAGAAGAGCTATGCGGATACTCGGAGGAGACCTTTGGTATTCCAAGTCGGAGATTGGGTGTTCCTTAAAGTTTCTCCGATGAAGGGCACGGTACGGTTTGGTCAGAAGGGCAAGTTAGCTCCGAGATATGTAGGACCGTTCGAAGTCAAGAGCCGAGTTGGAGATTTAGCCTATCGGTTGACGCTTCCAGTTGAGTTCTCCGGTGTTCACGATGTATTCCATGTGTCGATGCTTCGTAAGTATGTGCCAGATCCGAGCCATGTGATTCGCTACGATGATATTCCGATTCAGCCTAATGCGACTTACGTTGAGCGTCCGCTTCGCATCGTTGGGACCCGAGAGCAGATTCTCCGTACCAGGACTATCAGATGGGTTAAAGTGTTGTGGGAACATCATGGTCCAGATGAGGCTACATGGGAGCTAGAGGAGCAGCTAGCGCGCCAGTACCCACAGCTCTTTGCGCAGGTAGGTAGTCATTCCGAGGACGGAATGATTCCTAGTGGGGGAGGATGTAACACTCCGATCCCCTTTGAGCCGGATTAGTGGCTCATTAGCGTGTTTTTCTGTTGTTTTATTCTTTCGGACTTGGTTTTGGGTCTTGGATAGGTAGTTGAGTGACCTTTGACCTGAGATAGGTAGTTCTAAGCCCTTTTTCGTAATTTTGCTTTTGCTTTGCTTGCATCATCTTTGCATCATCTTGGTGTTAGCACGTGTATTTTGTTGAGCTCGTTATATCCCATAACTGTGTCAGACCCATTTGGAGTCAATTGGAGAAGTTGGACCTTCGTGTGACTTAAACTGTAAATAGCTTAAACTCATTGGAGCTTGTTTTAAACTTCCAAATCTATATATATGAGTTAGCTCCCAGGTGTCTCTCTTCCTACCCATTTGTCTCCAACGTTACATGCAAGAAGAACCCCAGGGAAGCTCCACGTTTTTCTCCCCTTCTCTTCTCTTCCTCACTTTTCCTCTTGAGGATTGGGTTTCCATCGATTTGAGTTCTCTCCTCTCTGTGCTTATTCTCTGTCCTTGCTTTGGGTAAGTGGGTTCTCTCCAAATCTCCTTCTTCTTCTTCTCCAATTGTATTTCTCATTCTCGGTTGCTGTGTTTTCATCTCATGCATGTGTTGTTTCTTTGATTTGCTTTGATTTTAGTTGATTTGGAGCTTGATTCAGTGGATTGACAGAGTTTGAGGCAAGTATAAGTACAGGCTTTGATAACACATATGGGTGTTTTGTTTGATTGCTTTGATTCCCTCTTATTCTTTGTATAGAATGTTTTACAGCCAATTTTTGTGAATTTGGAACCTTTGTAACTTGTTTTGAGACGTTTCTGTACCAAATTTCAGTTTCTGTACTCAGCCCGAATTCGTGTTCTGTATTGTACGGCTAAGCCGTAAGTTTCTACGGCTCACAATCCAGAGACTTGAAATTTCACTTTTGTTCTACGGCTAGGATACGGCTGAGCCGTAACTTGTCCTACGGCTGAGCCGTAAGCTAGCCGTGACCCAACCGTAACCCAGCCGTGAATTAAATCTCTGATCAGTCGAAACTTTTCCAACATAGTACTCCTACGGTGTGGCTACGGCTAAGCCGTGAAATGCTATGGCTAAGCCATGGATTGGTCTACGGCTAAGCCGTATATTGACCGTAGCTCAGCCGAAAGAGCTATCAGATCAGAGGTGGATGATGACCAGTTTAGCTGTGCTTTCAATGGAACCAAGGTGAAGCCGTAGTGCATATTACGACGAGCGCGTAAGATGTCTTCGGCTCAACCATGGGTCTCTCATGGCTAAACCATTAGGCGTGGCAATTCTGAAATATAACTTAGGATAATGGTGAGACTTGTAGGGCTCAATTACAGGTTAACCACCCATGTAAACCGGCCCAATGGATTCCTTGGATCGCATGAAGAGTCTGTTAGGCTGTGACTTATTCATGTGAGCGTTGATCACTGTTAAGCACCTCCCCATGGGTGTTGGTTTAAGGGACGTCGGTGCACGCAAAGATTACATTGCAACACTTTGATGGCAACGGTGCATTGACTAACTTAAAACTACATCAACATGCACGGTTAGTGACAGTGAATAACTATATTAGGGCTGGCTTGTAATGAACCTTGACTCCGTATTAATCTGAGATGCATTGCATATTGTTTATAGTTTTGCCCTCTGTTCTGCCAATCTATGTTTATGCATTCCGCAGTCATTTTGTTTTCGTTCTGTATATCTGTTTTATTCTTCGTTCTGCGCTAAGCTTTGATATATGCTGTGCTTTGACTTGATCTATGTTCTGATCTGTATTTTGGCTATGCTTTGTATAATTCTGGCTTTGTATATTTTGGGTATTCCCTGGTGGCTCTGCCCAGAGATTAACACGTGAGGATAAGATCCGGTCTTTGCCATCGGTGAGTCCAAAGCGGATAATCTCCCTTCTTTTAGATTTGATTTGATTGATATTAGTCTGGCTCTACTCAGCCTCAGCCCTAGGATGCCCGACGGGGTTACCTCTGGCTTAGATCTCTGTATCTCTGTATAACTGCAGTGTCGCTTTGTCTTGGGACCCCGGAACCCAGGAAACTGAGACCCACTTGTACCCTGGCCCGGTCAGTGGTGTTCTCCTCTGCTCTGCTTTGCTCTGCTCTCTATTGGAGAGAATATGGTTAATGTAGTAGCCACTTAGTTCAGTATTTCTCTGCTTTGATTCAATTATCATGCTTTACTTCAATGCACGATTTGCTTAGCATACTAAGATGAAACTCTGAAATTACTATTCTGTCCTTATTCTACTTGATACTATGAGTGTTTCAGCTTTGTTACTTGTATTTGCTGGATCGTTGTATTCATTTGTGTTGTCTGTGGTGTTGCGGCACAGATCCCTTGCCCAGCTCCCCGGCGGTCGAGGAGGCTGCAGGGCCGAGGGTAGAGGCACCCTCCGGTTTGGCAGAGTGGGCCTGATCATCTCTGCCGAGTGCGTGCATGCATATCAGCGGCCTTTTGTTTTGAGTTTTGGTTTTTGAGATTTTGTATTTTGACACTTTGGCGCTTTGGACTTTGTACTCTGTACAATTGTACATCTTTATTTTGTCGTGTACTCAGACTTGTAATTATCTTTTTCTTTTTCCGTTCCGCATTCGTTTTTGGATTCCGCTATTTTCCTTTGTTGCTTGCTATGATATATACAGCTTCCGCGTACGCTTAGTTTGCACGTGTTAGATCCCTTGTGTGCGTGCATCTGGACTGGGTTTGGATGCACGTGCACGGGAGTACGTGTGTCACCGGTTTAGCTTTTCGCTAACCCCCGAATTCTGGGCTCGGGTCGTGACAAAGGTTATATGAAAGATATCCATCCCGAATTGCAACTACAAGCATGTTTGACCATTTTTTCGCTCTCATTTATTTTTCTCATCTTGTTTTTGTCCAAGTGTTGTTTAGTAGGAATAAAAGGAAGATGGAACCACATAAGAACTCGATACAAGTATGTTTTACTTGCCACAAAAGATCATGTGTATGACCATGATCTTTGTTGTTGTTTTCTTGCAATAACGTACACAATCAAGTTCATGACATGATTAGACAAATTAGATATCCCTTTTTTTCCGATGTTTGCCTTTTTTATTGGGTATCCCAACTATATAGGGGGCTTGTTATGTCTCTGGATTTGAAAACGGGGTAATAAAGAAAATTAGGGGCCCATTAATATTTTGTGTTTAAATACAATATGTGGCTCGTAATTATGGTGCCAGACTGAATTGTAGGTCCTTAGTGAGTTTAGAATATTTGATAATCACCAAGATTTACAAAAGCATTATCTAGCAATTGGCACAATGCACTAATAAGAGTATGCACATGAAAAGATATATATAAAGTTTGAAGTTTCAAAATTAAACAAAAAGTATATTAGTTAAAAGCCCACCAAAAACTCAGGCTACAAAAGAATGGAACTCAAAATGAAACCTAAAACACTTGAGTCACTCGGGTATAGGTCTAGATGTCACAACCTGAGCCCAAGAGATTGGGGGTTAGCAAAAATCTAACCAGCGACACACGTACTCCCATGCATATGCACTTAGACCCAGCTGATGCACACGCACAAGGGAAAATCATACGTGCAAATATGTATGTGGAAGCTGTAGGTATCAAACTGTAACACTAAACATATAGGAAAACCAAAGGAATGATGTCCAACTAGTTACATAAGGGTCGGAATATACAAACTGATTCAAAGTACAAATATGCCGAACATGCATGTATGATTTTGTCGCACTCTGATGGAGTGATGACACACACTCCGCGAACCTGAAGGGACAGTTGAAGTTTCCCTTGCAATCTGAATGACTGACGAGGATTCGATCGAGGGGTCTGTGCCTGCGACACCAAGGATAACTTGTGAATACAATGATTCAGCAAAGTATAAGTAATAACAAGTTAACACATGTGGTGTCTAAGAGAATAAGTGACAATAGATAAATCATAGCAGTTCAATGTCATATTCTTGGCAGTCGTGCATTCAAATTAAAACATGCTCTCCGGATCAATGTATACATAACATATACATACTAGGTAGCTACTATATATGTCATATGCTCTCAAAAAAGGGATCTTATATCCGTGCTGAGAACACTATGGGCCGATGGGTCTCGGTTTCCTGGGGTCTGGAATCCCAAGACGTGAACTCATTATAGCGAGGCCATGTAAACTACGCCAAATTCAACCCTGTCGAGTATCCTAAGGTTGAGGCTTAGTAGTGTCGGACCATATGGGATCAAACAAATATAAGAACATGCATATCTTATCATAACGTGCATATCATAATGTGCATATCATGTCAGGCATATATCAAACAACTCAAGTGGTCATACGAGTTAGACTGATCATACAAATCGAACAGAACAAGCAAATTAAACCTTACTGGATCAAAAGATATCATGGATGCCCAACCGAGCATACACGAGCAAAGTAACAAAAGAAATGAAGACTTATCAACTCATATGAATCAAATGGGTAATACCGAACATGCAAGACCGCTGTTCCGCCCGGGGTTAACCATGGACAGAGCCAGGAAATATCCAATCGTTGCCCCAGCGTAGAATGCGTATAAGAGGGCAAAGACCGAAGCCAAGATGTAATGCAATTCAGATTATCTTGCGGGAATCACAATCTTTTACTAGCTAATCCTATTCTAGTTATCCAGTGTTTCTAACCGTGCATGCTGATGTAGTTTTAAGTTGTCCAATGCACCGTTGTTTAGTATTGCATTGTATCTGAAATGTGCATCGAAGTCCCTTAAACCAACACCCATGGGGAGGTGCTAAATAACCGGATAACCTACATGAATGAATCGTAGCTCTCGAGATCATTCATGTCATTCGTACATTCCATTGGGCAAGTTCGGGTTATCTACATTCTAGTATGAAGGCCATATTAGGTTTCTTCCTTAATCCTATCCTTTTTATTCATTTATCAGGGGTGGTACAGCTTAGCTGACGGTGAACATTCGGCTTAGCCGTAGGCATCTTATGGCGTAGCCGTAATATGCACTGCGGCTCAGCAGCGGTTCCCCTTACTGTTCATCCACATTTACGGTTCAACTGTATTTTGTTCTACGGTTCAGCCGTGTTCTATTCTACGGCTTAGCCGTAGCACATTGGACGGCTTAGACATGGCTGGGCCGTAAAAGGTCTGTAAAAATGCTAACTCTCAATTAATCCAGAAATTCCACCTTGTACTGATCTACGTCTGGGTTACGGCTGAGCTACGACTTAGCCATGATCTAACAGTAGAAGAAAACTTGGTCATACAGGTTTCTGGACTCTAAGTCGTAGTACAGTTACAGCTTAGCCGTAGACTGTACGGGGTCATTTTCTGTACCTGTTCTAGAGACAACTGAATGTGTACAAAAATAACAAAATCACATGAAACAGATGGAAACTAACATAAAATGGGCTGTAACTTCATTCACATGCAAGATTACATGAATTAATCACAATCAAACATCTACCCACATGGTTCATACAAATCATGCTTATACTTGCCTCGAATAAGTCCTAACACTCTCTTTGTTGTCCTTGGGCTCAAGTCACACTTCTTAACAATGATCTAATACCCATGCATGCAGAAGAAGAAGAAAAGAAAAGCATGAGTGCATGTAACAGTAGTTACCATGAAGAAGAAGAAGAAAAGCAAAACCCACAGCTCACCTTTAACCACACACGAGTGAAGAAGCAGGAGTAGATATGTACAAATTCTCCCTTCCTGGCTTGCTTGACAAGAAGAAAGAAAAAACAAGAAGAGACGAGACGAGAGTGAAAAAAGAAACGGTGAAGGAGAGAAAGTCGGTGGTTGAGGTCTTATATAAGATAAACATAAAAAAAAAGTAAAGAAAAGTCCAAGCATTAAGACTATTTACAGTTTGAGTCAATTGCGGATCTAACGAAAGCAAAGCGACATATTTAGTTAACGACGTAGTTACGAGAATCAACGGGCACAACAAAAGACACGTGTTGACGCCAAGATGATGCATGAATGACAACGTCTTACAAAATCTAAAATTACGAAAAAGGGCTCATGTCTACCTATACCAGGTCAAACTTAACTCAACTACTTATCCATAATTCGGAACCAAGCAAAAACAAAGGCAAAACACAATTAGCAACCAATTCATCATTAATTAGCTGCTAAACTGGATTAAGTTGGGTCGGAGTGTTACACTAGATGACTCAAAACCCGTCAAATGCACACCACTCGGGCTCATCAGAAGGCTCAAGTGCTTCACCTGCCTCCTCCTCCTTGGGGTCGAAGGGCTCGATACCTGTATAACAAGCACAACATCATCAGACTATATAATAGTCGGCAGGCAGATAGACATAAACCATAACAGATATATAATGTCAAAGCGAGTAAAGACAGTGTGATCATGTGAGAACAATAAGAATATACAATGACATGAAATATAAAACCCTCATCCAAAATGCTATACAAAAGAGCAATCCACATAGGCTAAGCATTGGTTGAAATCCAGTCCATAACATGGAGGATCAATCCGTCTTTAGATGTAGAATATCATGTCCATAATCATAAAGAACAAGGCTTCGTCCATAACAGGGGGTGGTCACACTAGTCAAAATCCTTGGGATAACTAGGCATCGGGTGATAAACAACCATTTCCATATCTAATAAGAGTAGTCCTCCTCGAAACAATACAACACACATGACCAAGCCTCAATCACTGAGTCAAAGTGAAATGGGATCCTAAGTATTCTAAGTTAAAAAAAAAGGGGATCCTTACAGTACAATACAATGCAATGCTAAGGAACATGTCCAAGACATGTGAAAGACAAAGATAATGAAATACGATGTAAACCCGAAGGCCAATTAGTATTTACAATCAGAACTCCTTGGTCAATGATCACAACTCGAGTACTCGACATCTCTATTTGAACCACAGGTGAAGTTAGACCAAGGCATCCTTTCCATTCATCCGTGCATAGACCATTAATGGATGTCTCAAATCCCAATGTCATCAAAGTAAGGATAAATTGTATTCATATGAGAACCGTGCAATCCGTTAGAGTAAGTTAACTCACAACATCTCTTACTCAATGGTCCTATAGTGATTCCATATTAAGGTAGGTTATGGGATCCAAAACCAAGCCTAAAGTCCCTAGAAAATCCTCGGCCAAAGAGGAAATTCTTAATGGCCCTTGGCTAGACGAAGTTATAAACCTCGGCTCATCGAGTCTTGTTCTTCGGTTAGATGAAAGCAAGCCAATGAATAAGAGTTGAAAAATAAATCGAATTTTTTGTAGACAAAGAGTTGGGTCCATTTTCTTAGTTGTCACACCCCAAACCCAAGAATTGAGGATTAAGGTGGATCTCGAAGCGCGGTACATGTAACCGTGGCTATCCGTGCTATGTTAGGATACGTACGAACTGCCACAAGGGTTATTTTACAGGTACGTATGAGGAAGATCCATAAACATGTAACAATGATTTTAATAAATAAGCAGAAACCTGGAAGGTTCATCTGTACTCATCATAGACACTAATAAAACATTCATCCATTAATATAACCTAAGGTTTGTTAATTAATCCATCCACATGCATATAAAAACAAAAGGTACATAGTCATATACATATAATCCAAAATAACATATCCATCGAATGGTTACTCCAAATAGCATAATGATGATGATGGCATGATCTACTCTCCATGTAATCCAAAATAAATATTAAGACGCGCTACATTGGATGACTAGTAAAAGACATCATCTTTATTCCACTCATCTATACCCCAAGATACCACTGTGGCTCCCTCCGGGGTGACGCCGACTGCCATGTTGACAGCAGCTTTTGTACTTGTAACACCAATGGTAGCACTATTAACACGATGGTTAAGCAAATATAAGAGTATATAAGACTATCATAGGGTATCAATAAAATTAGAAAATGTATGATTTAAGAGAAAGCAATAATGAAAACAAGGTATGTTGTACATGCAAATAAGCATGAATAAATAATCATAAATGAAAATACAATAACATACTAGTTGGCATCCACATGATTATATTCTCTTTAGAAAGAGAGCATATTGTATAGTGGGAAATTATTAGCGAACGGGCCAAGATCCGTCTAGCTACCCTAAGAGTGCTGACAAACTGTTCGTATAACTACTGCAATTGGTAACATATGGAATACACTCATTTGGTCCCATCGAACCTTGTATGGGTATAAGTTAAGTGGTGCCGACTCAAGATATCAAGACCAATCAAGATTTATATCTTTCATACATAGCAATCGACTCATACTTATATAGAAGTATATATCGGTCTTGAGATTATATTCAATCATAAAAATCAGGATTAAATAGAGTAACTGATAATCAACAATGTATACTTAAATGAGTTAATAGAGCTTGAACTCTTTCAACCTTAGTTACCCCTATCTTGGCTCATGGGCCCATACTTAATAGAACCTCTATCTTTGATTTTGCCTCAAGGTTCAACAAGAGGAATGGGGACATGCTTTAATCATGTTGAGGGCAAGACTTGTCTTAACAAGATGAATGCATTTAATTGAGAAGTTAACAAGGATATTTACAAGCCAACTTTAGTTAAGATCGTCTATGTTTCCTTGGTTATTCAATTCGGTGTATTTATAAAACGTTCGGTGTCAATATGTTACCACAATCTTGGTGTTACCTTGTGTAAGTGATGGACATCACTTCTTATGCCAACAACCATGACATGATGTAGAGAAATAACTAGAAAATCAAGAATGACTAAGTGACAGCTCCACACTCATCTTACTTAGTATTTAATTACCATTGGGCCAATTTGTTTGAGTTAAATGTGCAATTTCTAAGGCCCTATATGATCTTGGGTCATACTTAATATCCTAAGGGTAAGATTGGTTCTAAATATATCTCTATGGTCTTAATGGAAGGCTAGGACAGCCCCCAATTTGTTCCCATTTAAAACAAATGGAATAAAGCTCTGAAATTAGAAGGAGATACCCAATTGATTGGGTAGGTGTTCAATTGGTCGGACATCTCCCAGAATGGAGATTCGATCGATTGGACCCCTATCTGATTGATTGGCCCTAGAGCACTTTTGCTCCAGGCAGAGTCAGTTCTAAACTGACTCTTCTTTTCTCCCTTTGACTCCTTCCACCCCAATTTACTAATTTAATCACTTAAACACCTTCATGCACCCTTTTTCACCACTGTTGGGTTTGTCCTTCATCCATTCCCATTATTCATTCTTAATTACACTTATTAGCACATATACCATCTACATTATTAAGATGAAAGAGTAGAAGAGTTGTAAATTGATATAAATGGAGAGTTCATCAAGAATCAATATAATAATCCACACAAGCAGTAGATATATACACTTATACTTGCCTCTAATTTAGTGCTTTACCCAATCTAAGCTTCCTTTGGCTCAATGGTGGAGAAGACTTCAATAGAAGACAACCCTAAGACATGCAAGGGAGGAGATGGGTATGGGATGAATGCATGTTGAATAATTGAGTGTCCTTGGCTCTATTGAACCCAAAGAAAGCCATGGAGGTGAGAAAGAAACTTCACTTTACCTTAGTGAGCTGTAGAGAAGAAGAGGAGGTGTAATTGTAACTTCTAATGGAGAAGAAACATAGGAGGAGGAAGAAAGAAGTGGATGAAGCCTGATGCTCCTACAGGTAAGGCTTTTGGGGCTGATTTGATGAGCAGAAGAGCAATGTGGAAGGAAGAAGATGGAGCTCCAGCAGACGTTTAGGGTGAAAAAAAGGGGAACGAAGGCTTAGGCTATTTTAATTTAAATTTTTTTGGAAATTACAAGCAAGTCCAGCTTATTTATGAAATCTACAGTTTGTGTCGAGTAGACTCTAGTTGGGCCAAAATGGATCTGAACTGAGCTGGGCCAAACATTGAAGTTGACTAGCAAGATGAAATACACCTGATGCAATTAGAATAATGCTAATGTGATGCAAAACCATGTAACTTTAAATTACGAGAAGGTTCTTGACTACCTAAGTAAGATTCAAACCTGACCCAACTACCTATCCATAACCCAAACCCAAAGGATTTTAGTTGAATTAGTTTAAATAAGTATTAATTAAGGTAACACAAGATTAATTATAGTAAATTGTGATTAACTTCGGTTTTGACCTTACATTAATGACTGACTTGGTGAGCTCTCAGCTAGCCAATGAACACTAGTAGAAATCCAGAAAATAACTAATAAGTCTTTAAAAATGCATCATTTTATGTTCATTTTAGGGGATTTTAAGGACTTATTCATGAGAAATTTTTTCATTTAGTTGGAAATCAAGCTTTTATGATTTTAGAATTCATTTTAGAGTTTTATTGAAATCATTGAAAATCATTAATTTTCCACAAAGTCATAACACTTTCCATTTTTGGATTTTCATTTCAAATTTTTACATAAAAATGACAAATGTTTGTATCATCATTAGTTATTTAAAGATAAATCATGATCAATGATGAAAATTTATTGGATCATTTTACGTGAATTGGGTCCACATTAGTGCAATTGTGACTTTAGGTTAAAATTATTATTTCTAATAAAAAATTGAGTTTTTTGTGAAGGAAAATTGAAGAAAGGGAGCCACAATCAAGATTTAATACCAAGGAATTATTTGTGAAGCTATCTAAGAAAAAATGAAAAAAAGAAGAACTTGAAGCGCAAATGGCCCCTACTTTATCAAATGAAGTCACTTGAAGGTTTACCAAAGGCTATCAATGAAAATAATTTTCAATCAACAGTAGGCCCATTCCATGGAGAATTATAGGAGATATATATTTAGAAAGTGTATGTTGGCATGAACTCTCAAGATTGGCAAGCTAATTTCTCTCCACACATTCTTTTTTTTTTTTGGCAAACATGGAGCCAAAGAAGAAACTCTTATTTAATAGAGTTGTTGTAAGCAACTAACTTAGAGTATACAAGAAAACAAAGAGGATTTTAAGTACACATCAACCACTCTTTCCTACCCACTTTCCATACTTCTACTTCCCACATCAGACAATCACTATTCATATTGGAAAAGAATTCCAATATCAAATGTCACCTACACACCATGCCACGCCCAAGTTCTCCCTCTTATGGATATATTAATCCCAGCCACCCTCCATTCCAATATTTATTCATACCATTTTCAAAACACATCACCAATACATCTCTCTAGTCTTACCCATTCAACCATTCATCCCAGCCATCTACTTCTCTGTAAATCCACATCCAACACCATTCACACACCACTTTCCAGTCTCCCTTACATCTCAGGTTCCACACCAGTTCTCAAAACCGTACACCACCATACCATCACATCCCCATTCTCCTCATCACACGCCCAATACAAAGTGAGGTTTGGCCAAGCCCACTTGTGGATCCTCTTCATTCCATCTTCCGTCTCTTCATCAATTATCCTCCTTGGTGTGAAGTATGAAGATTGAAGTCCGGATTGCGTGTGAAGTTTGTTTACTTCTTGATGTCTTAATCTAGGGTAAGGATAGTTTTATTTTTAGTTTTGATTATTTTTGGGGAATTATTGGTTGTTTTTTGTTCTTTTTAATGTAAAAGACGCAATTCGTGAGGTCAAGGTGTCCCACCTTGGATCAGCATCGTATGTTTGTGTGTGGTAACAGTACACACTTGGTGTGGTGTTTTATGGTCAGTTATTAATTTTGCCAATATGATGTTTTAATTTCCCATAATAAAAAAACTAGAATTCTTTTTATTTTTTTTCCACTGTCTCTGAGTGATTTATTTCTGATTTTTAATTTAGTGCATGGTTTATTTATTTTTCTACCTTGGTGGTTTGATCTAGTTTATTATTTTGTAGTTTAGTAATTTAGGTTACTTTTTAGTTTAGGATTTTTAGATTAGGTTTAATTTCTGATTTGTTATTTAATTTTTAGATTTGGAATTTTAATTTAAATTCAATTTTTTAATTTATTAGTTGTGTATTTTTAGAGATTTTTCTAGGCTAGCATTAGTTTTTCAATTAGAATAGGTTTTCTGCGAAAATTAGCTCCCTGTGGATACGATTTCGATTCACTGGGGAAAACTACAATTGAGACCTTGCACTTGAGGTCATCGATCATAACCCCTGACTCTCTGTTCATAGAGAGTTACTCGGCTAGCCGAAAACTCGTCGAAGTGCAAACTTCTATGCATTCTCGACTAGCCGAGTAGCTACAAAACTTTTAGAATTTGGATTCTGTTATGTTTAGAACAAGGGGAGGACATCCCACCTTTAGACCCAAACCTGTTACAACGTTTACATGGACCTAGCCCCTTCAATGGCATGCAAGCCATACATCAACATCCTCCGTTCAATTCATTATCCATTCGATTCATCCATCAAACCTAGATTCTAGCATTTATGATCCATTCTCATTAAATGAGGGAAAAGGAAATCAAATGCATAAACCATGCTAGAATCAACAACAACAAAGCATATCTTCAATGGATAGATGTATATTTACTTGCGTTGATGAAGAAATTCAGTAAAATGGGTATGCCCTAGCTTACTAGGACCCATGAAGCTCCAAACAAGAAAGACTAGATCCCCACTCTAACGGTTCTACAAAATGGAAGAGCAAAGCCTAATGAGCTAACCCTACTTCAATGACCACTAAACTTAGCTATGGGAAGGTCAAGAGCTTACATAGACTTGGTGAAATGGTGGAGCAACGCGAGTGTGGGTTCTTTGGGATGAGGGCAGCTTGGGGAAGAAGGCGAGGAAGCTTAAAGGAGGAGGTGGTTTGGATCCTTGGTGGTGGCAAGTATGGAGTTAGGGAGAAAGAGAGAAAATGAGAGAGGGAGAGAAAGAAAAGAGAAATAAAGGAAATGAAAGGGATCGACTGTTTTTTTTTAGCTTTGCAGTTTTTGGTAATTATAGAAAAGTCCATGGTTCAAATTGGTACAATTTTAGGTGGTCTAAATAGGTTTGGATTGAGTCAAGATAGAAGGACAAAATTAATGGAATTAGGTTGTCTATCGATGAGCCAAAAACCTCACAAATTAAAAATTATGAAAAAGCCCTCCTATATTTTTTGAAATTGTAAACTACCCCAACTATGCTCAAATGAGCTCGGAACACAATGAAACTTAGTACACACAATCCTAATAGTAATTCAGACTTGCTTAGACTTTAACCGATCTTATTTAGATATAATAAAATTTAATTTAGGTTAAACTCATATTTAGGATATGAGCCAGTATAGGGTTGGAACCCCACCATGAGTAGAGAAAACCAAACCTCAAAGAGGGGGAAGGTGTCCGCCTAGATTTGAACCATAGTAAGGTCGGCAAGAACTGATACCTCTTACTAGTGAGTTAAGAGACCTTTCTTTTCTTATAAAAAAAAGGTACAAGTCTTGTTTAAATCTTTTCCACATTGCTTGTACGTGGTATAGGAGTATTTCTTAAGGCAGGTTAGGTCGAGTGTGCCAACATGATCCAAATTCTCGAAGGTTTGACCCAACTCCAAACCATTTTCAGCACAATCCAATGGGTTACATTATTTAATTAGGTTTAAAATGGATTCAAGATCCATTACCATTATAGCTAAATTGTGTCTAGCTCAAATGTGATCCATTATAATGATCTATACAAAAATCCCATTCAGTCGTTCATTTGTAACTAATATAACAAAAAAACCACAATAACAAACAACCGTATGTTTTTGGTAGCTCCCAATTAGCCGATGCTCTCAGCTACTCCAGCAATTGTTGGTTTAGGCAGAGTGGAAGGTCAAGGTAGTTTTGGGAGGGAGAACCATCAAACAGACCAAAATGGGTAAATTGCAACGAGGGCGTTTCAGACCTGCGACGTGATGGTGGGTGTTGCAGTTGTCTATCTTGGGAATGGATGGCTTTCTTTTTGGTGTTTTATAATCATTTACTCCACAGCTTTGGGGAAACTCAAAATCCCTGGGAAGCACCACAACTTCCTCCTTCTAGGGGAAACTGTGTTTTTGCTTCTCGTACCATCATCCTAATGCTCTTTGGAACAGCTTTTGGGTTTTCTTAGGCTACATTTTTCAGCCAAGTAAGGTCCAATCTCTTTACTTTGTAGGATTTAATAAAGGACCGCCTTGTTCTTAACATTGTAACCTTCTCTTCATATATAATATTCCCCTTTTATGCAAAAAAAAAAAAAAAAAAGTTGTATGGCTCTACATCAAATCCATTCCCATAGTATTGTGTTGAGGTCTCTCAAATTAGATCTAGACATGGCCCAACAAGACCAGATTTTGATCAAGGGCTAAAGTTCAATGCATTAATGGCATAGGACTACATTTTAAACCCTTGAGTCCGACTCATTTCACAAAGTGCTTTATTAAAAATGATTGCAATACATATAGTATGAAGGTTATAAATTTCTATAGATAAGTAAAAAATGGTGATGTCTTTCTCCTATTATTTCAAATAATCATAGTTTCTGACATAATTGTTTTGGGTTACATTTTGAGCAAGCCTTCTATTTTGTTGTGAGACCCCACCCCCAATTTAATTATGCTTATTAGTAATTAATTAAGATTTGTGGTAAGTAATGTGGTTTTTGTACTAATTAATATTTATCTAATACCATTTTCTCTTATTTTTATTTAGCTGGACCATGATAGGTAGATTGGGCCGATTTAACCAAGACTAGAGGACTTTTTAATAAATTTCAGTTTACTGATTTTACATCATATTATGGTCTTTCAATGGCATCATGCTCCTCTCAACAAGCACAACATCGTTCATGTTGGACCCAAGCTCATTTGATTCCATATGGATTCATTTGTGGCCCAAAAGACCCAAATGGAAATTACATTAAACAAATTGGACTTTCCTGCAAATATAGGTATAAGTGTTTAATATAAAACAACTAGCTCTCTCTATTGTTTCTATTTCTCTTCATCTCGGTTGAGAGCACTCTTCTTTTACCTTCCCTCTTTCTTCTCAAATCCAACCTAAGGAACTCATGCATGTCAGATTTGAGGCGATCCTCTTCTTCTTCATCATCTCCATAGTTTAGATTCTCGAACCCACCTCATCTCCTTCTCTACAGTTGAAACTTTCTCCACCTCTCCCCATTGAGCATTTTCTTCAATCCGGCCAAGGATCTGTCGCATGTATGTTGGAGGCCAGATTCTACTTCCTCATTTTCTTCTTCATCTACATAGCTTGGATTCTCTAATTTCATCATCTTCTATTCTCCACCAGCCTTTAAGGTAAGAACCCCTTCTCTCTTTCAGTTCTTGCATTTGTAAATGAGTCAATAAGACTCAAAATCACTAACATGCATCTCTTTCCCATCTCCATTTATCATTTGTTTTATGCTAGGGTTCTTAAGATTGGGTCTTTCTTTGCTCATTGAGCCAAAAAGATCAAATTAAGAGTAAGGCACCAATTCAAGGTAAGTAAGAACTGTATAAATGATGCATATTGTTTTACTTGATGAGAATTATAATTATTCATGAAAGAATCTTTTTTACAGCTCGCCTTGGTAACCTTTGTCTAAAATTGGGTTTTCAAATAAGGAATGGTGTTAGGTTTATGTTTTGTATTCCAGTTTAGCTGGATTGGTTCATTGGTCTAGCCAATAACCAGGTTAGGGTCAAGGGTAGGTCTTTGTACTGGAGCTTTCTTGGTGGCCAAGAAAGCATACATTATATATTTATATAATGTAACTCTGGACTCTGTGTTGGAGATATGGCAGATCTCTTCCTCGTAGTGTAAGAGAGGTGTGAGCTCTCTTCCCCGCGGTGTTGATACACTACATATGGCAAGGTGCTGTGAGAGCAAGATTAAGATAGATGAAGATCGAGGAGCTAAGTGTTAAAGGAGCGGAAGTCCTTGTAACAAGTTACCCAGTATCTTTTATAGTGAAATCGAGCAAGATGCTCATAGCTCGTGGAGGTAACCTTTATGGTGAACCACATAAAATCTGTGTGTCATGATTGCATGGTTTTCTTGTTCTTTATATGTGATGATGTTGAGTGCTTCTGCATGTGCACTACAAATGGGTGGTGGATGGAGATTGGTAAGTTAAGAACGTTTGGAGTGGATCCATGTGTAGAAATGTGGTTTGTAGCAGTGTTAAAGGTGATCTCCATACAGGCAATCCAAAGAGGAGGATGGAAGAAGATTTCAGAAATTCAGCAGAATTTCATTAGGTCCGGTCGATTAGGCAACTAATTTTCTTGTTAATTTTAAGTGGTTTGGGATTCGATCGATCGAACCACCAAAATTTCAAGGTCCTATTTTCTGATCTCAAAAGCTTATTTAACTTATTCCATACCCCTTGGACCTTTCCATAAACTGTTTAAATGATACTTATGGACTAACCTTGGACCATTAGGAGTTGTAGGCTTTGGTTTACCTTGTATGACCTTAGAATGCAACCTATATACCCAAATCAGATGCCCAATGGTACAACTTTCACACATGGGAGGCTTTAGATTTATACCACTCGTGTGGTTATTCGATTGCATTGCAATCAACCTATGGGTGTTGGTTTGGGGTATCGAATGTGAGTTTTCATACACATAGGCTAAGATAGCACACTCATTGGATATTCTAAAGCTACATTAGAATGGGCAATTATGGACAACAAGTAACATAAACTAGAATTGGCTAGTAATTACCTTGATTCTCCTTTAATCAATTGCATACATATTGTTATTATTGAGGAGTGGGCTTCACCTGATGGGGAATATTGAAAAGCTTTTCCGTTGCCTTTACTAACACCTTGAAGTTTTGGTAGAAATAATTAGCTAAAGAAACTTAATATGGTATCAAAGGCAATCGGTCGTGTGTTCGAATCTTAGGAGGAACGACTTGGCACTATAAAAAAATGCGTGTCACCAAAAGTGTGCAAATCGGGTACCACTTGAGGGAAATATTAAAAATTATTTTTGCTACCTCCACTAATACCTTGAGGTTTTAGTAGGAATGGTTGGCAAAAAAACTTCAATAGTTATATCGTTACATTGGTTTTTAATTGAAGTTGGTCGAAATCCTTAATTAGTTGCATTGTTAATTTTGTAATGTTATCCCAATGGCATCACTATGTTTATCCCTTTATTGGTTATTTTACTTTTCCCCATTGTCTATTCCTTGTTGTTGTCATACAATATATTTCTAGTATTCGGGAATAGACTTGAAATCTACCAAATTGAGATTTATGGATGGAAATGAGATAGAACTGAGGTACATTGTACCAAATCAAATTGACTGCATGTATCAAAGTGGAATTGAAATAGAAATAACAGAACTAAATCACGGTACTTTAATTGATAGTTTAACTCGTAGCTAATGGCACTACTTTGCTTTGACCTTAAGAAGCTTGACGGGGCTGAATAAAGGTTAGTATTTTATTTTTTTCTACTACAGTAAACACTGGTGGAGTTGCCGAGACTACCGGGTTGCCGGATATGCCTTGGCCAAGGTCATTCAAGCACCCTAACTTGAACTTGAATTAGCTCTACTTCCCAAGGATGTGCTTAATGCAACCAAGGGTGAGAGGATGTAGCTTATGTAGTTTCCAAACATTTTGTACAGTATTTTCTCTCCTGTTTCAATAATTTATGCTCTACTCTAAATGCACAACTACTTCGCATACTAACTTGATCTATTTAATTACCAGTCATTTACTCAAATTGATACAGTGTGTTTTTAATTTATATTGCTTATACTTACTCCGTCGTCCTACTGATTGGTGTTACCCTTAGTATTACAGGCATAGACACTGTTTCCTCACAAATGTACAACAGAGAAGGTTTCATCAGCTTCTTTGGATATAGAAGAGAGGACTTTGGGTGATATTTTCTATTCATCGTAACTGTAGAGCGTCGAGGGTATTAATTGGGTGTGCTTAAATGAGTTAGTGTATTAGGATATTTATGTGTTGGCTACTTCATGGGTTGGACAAAACTTTGAGTCTATTGAGTTGTAATTTTTTATTCCGTTTAGAATAGATTGTGGTATGAGTCACCGGATCCACTAAAGTGAAAACATTGAAGAAAGAACGCAAATTGGAGTATTTTGCAGTGATTTTCTAATGTTAATTTGAATTAAAAAGGTCAAATCTCACAAACAAAGCGTTGGATTGTGACAAACTACCTACCGTTGGAAAGTGGGTTTCAACTTAATATCCGTAGAGCACAAGATTATGTAAATAGGAGCTAAGATAACAAAGTTATGGCCTCAGGAAATTTGCTTATGCATGTAAAACATCAAGCGTGCTCGAGCGTGGGTTTGACCGGGGCTTGAGCACCAAAGATAGTGGCGAGCACACTTGAGTGCACGATCAGTAAAAGCGCACCCACCTGTACGAAAATCTTTCCTATTTATACAAAACTTGCCTGTTTCACTTGGATTTGGTTTTTAACCCTAAGGTATGAATTATGAGCTATAAAAAAGTTGTTTTTTTCAACCCTAAGGCATCTATCTCCTTATTCTAAGTTGAGACTACACGTTGGAGATATCTTTCTTTTCTAGAGTAGCCATTGGAGAGATTATGCTGAAACTTTGAGTTCTAGAGATTTGTGCTTCTACTTCCTTGTAGAAGATTGATTTCTCTTGTAGAAGGATCGTTCACCTCGTGGATTCAAGGTGGTTGTTTCAAGAGCGGTGAGCAGTGAATGACGAGTAGTTGACAAGAAGAACCACTACAAGAAATCACATCTTTAGCTACGAAAAATTTCGTCGCCAAAATGTTACAAAATGTCGGTAAAAACTTTTACCGATGAAATTTTTTTCGTCGCTAGAACGTCGGTAACGAAACGTCAGCAAAACACTTTACCGATGAAATCCGAAAACGTCAGCCAAAATTATCTTTTACCAACGATAAAATATACATTTACTGACGATAAAAAAACGTCGGCAAAAATCATTAATTTAAATTTGACTTTTACCGACGAAAATTTAACGTCGGTAAATAATGTCTTGTAGTTACTAAATTTTAAAATCTCATTTACCGACATTTTTCAACGTTGGTAAAAGTCATTTTATTTAATTTATTTATTTTTTAAAAATTTAAATTACTTTTGCCGACGTTAAAAAACGTCGGCAAAAATCATTAATTTAAATTTGACTTTTACCGATGAAAATTTAACGTCGGTAAATAATTTCTCGTATTTACTAAATTTTAAAATCTTATTTTACCGACGTTTTTTAAACGTCGGTAAAAGTCATTTAATTTAATTAATTTATTTTTTAAAAATTTAAATTACTTTTGCCGACGTTAAAAAACATCGGCAATATATTTATTTTTTAAAAATTTAAATTACTTTTGCCGACGTTTTAAAAATGTCTTCAATATATATTTTTTAAAAAATTTGATTTACTATTGCAAAAGAAAGAGATCAATAGACACAAGATCTCAGCAAAGTTACCATCATTAAAGTGTGATCCCACTATTTAAGCCAACTTAGTATTTTGCTTTTCCACTTGACTTCATCTAATGCCATAATGTTCACAGGAACTCAACATGTCTTTTCTAGCTACTTCACCTAAGGACTTAATCAGTCTCCTCCTAGTTTCTTGAACTATTAACCTTTCTACACAATGTTTGGGGGCTAATTCAGGCCTTGATGCAAATATTGCAAACCAATGAAACTATCATATATGATATCCAACTCTCTATATGTCCGTCATCCTATAGAAGTGGCATTTCAATTGAAGTTGCACTCCACAATCTCCATTTTCTTGTCTCCACTTGTCCACTTAGCCCATCCTACACCGGTCCTTTCTTTATAGCCTATATCTTGAATATGAAGGGCAAATATTCACAATGCAGAACTCAAGTCTCACGGGATTCCTTCCATCAATTCTATAAATCATTTCTGCAATTCTGGTGTTTGCTCTTGTCACATGCATATTCTTTTGATGATATTCTTTTGCCATTCACAGAGAGGACTTCATGTTAATCTAAAAGAAAGTGTCAAAAAGCCAAACAGAAGGTAACACAGTGCACTAATGCCCCCCAAAAATAGCTAGACGCAATTATGAATAAAAACTCACATTGCCACATCGATTATCTGCAGTACAGCTAATCAAATATGTTTTCTTTCTCTGGATCAAAAAATAGGTAGCTATAGTGCGATAAAATTTATTTCCTATCAAAAATAAATTTTCAATTTTATTAACTGAACAAAAAAATGAGAGCGGTAAAGATGATTGCTTAGAAAAGTAAAAAGGCATATAAATGCAAAAAATAATAATTAATTAATTAAATTAACTTGTGCTAGAAAATGTGGGAGCATTATCCTTAACAGTTGTTCTAGGACCTAGGTCCCCGTAGATTCAATCACTTGGACAGGTATTGCTTGAAATGCAAATGGGATATCAATGATGACGTGCATACAAATCACATGCCCCATGGAGATGCTCAGATTAGAATTTGAACCCTTAAAAGAATTAAAAAAAAAAGGAGAGAAATAGCAGTCACCTCAATAGTTATACCTATAGCAAGTTCCTGCACTGATGATTTACCCAGATTGACATTGCAAGATACTCTATTCACCATAGAAGCTGCATTTCCCATACCAAATCAGTGTCAAAGGATTCCTAAAAAGAAATTACATGATTCCATTAAGAGCTACCACTTGAAACTTTGTTTAAATGTTTCCACTTGAGAAAAAGAAAGTGTTTAACATCAACTTCAGCATAAACTCATAACAATGAGTACTTTGAAACAGCAATCACAAGCTTGCATCTTCATTTTTTAAGTTCTAACAACCAACTCCCTACATGCATGACAAGAACTTTGTCGAAGATTGATACAAGCTTATTAGTATCAAGTGACTTAAAGACTTTAACAAAGCAAGTTTACAGATGGATGTGAGAGTTCTAACATTATTCACAAATCACATGCACACCAGAAATAAGCGAACGGTAGCAAAGGCATGAGAATTCTCCAAATTCTTTTTGGTTCAAGCTGTACATCAAGCATAGAGAAAAAACATTTGTTAAGAAACGATGCAGTCAAGATCTCCAGAATTGAACACTAAGTTCACCTGAAAATTTTCAAGAATGATCCTACATAAAATCTGAGAAACAATCACCAAAGGGGCATAAATAAAAATAGAACAGAGAGAGAATGAACCTTAAAATTTGAGAATGATTTAAATTTCTGTACGACTGCTGCTCTTGGCATATCTGAACATTGGCATCAGCCTTAAGAAATCACAGAATGAATACTGATCCTATAAAGAAAGAGAGACAAAGAAAGAGAGAGAGCAGAGAGAGAGCGACTGAAAGATAGAGCAGAGAGAGAGAGACTGAGAAAGGGAGAGATCAAAGAGAGATAGAGAAAGAGAGAGAGCAAAGAGAGAGCAACTAAAAGATGGAGCAGAGAGAGAGATTGAGAGAGGGAGAGATCAGAGAGGGTGAGATCGGAGAGAGACAGAGAAAGAGAGAGAGCACACAGAGAGAGCGACTGAAAGAGAGAACAGAGAGAGAGACTGAGAGAGGGAGAGATCAGAGACGGTGAGATCGGAGAGAGACACAGAGAGAGAGCACAGAGAGAGAGCGACTGAAAGAGAGAAAGCAGAGAGAGATTGAAAGAGAAAGCAGAGAGAGGGAGAGATTAGAGACAGTGAGATTGGAGAGAGACAGAGAGAGAGAGCACACAGAGAGAGCGACTGAAAGAGAGAAAGCAGAGAGAGAGAGACTAAGAGAGGGAGAGATCAGAGAGGGTGATATCGGAGAGAGAGACAAAGAGAGTTTCGAGCATAGAGAGAGCAACCGAAAGAAAGAGCAGAAAGAGACTAGAGAGATAGGGGAGAGCGACCGAGAGAGAGAAAGAGCCGAGAGATCGGAGACAGCGAGTGAGAGAAAGAGAGCCAAGAGATCAAAGAGAGATAGTTGAAGGAAATCAAATGCTCTGAACCCAAAACCTAAGAAATCGAAAACCTGAGATGTTGAAGAAGAATGGCGTTCCAGACAAAAATGCTCTGAATCAAATGCTCTGAACCCAAAGAAAGACAGTTTAAAGGAAATCAAACAAGCTAAGATTTCCACATGAACAGTGAGATGTTGAAGAAGAAGGGCGTTCCTGAATGGCTGAATAGCTCTCTCTGGTCTTCCAATCCCTCCCCTCAAGAAGACCAGCACCTCTTCCGTCACCCTCCCACCAAACCCAAAACCCCAGCTCCATGTGAGAGAGTGCAGCGAGAGAGAGAGAGAGAGTAGAGAGATTGGCAAAAAATCAGAGAGTGTGAGAGAGAGAAACGAAATGGGGGCGGGGGAATGAAAAAGGGAAAAGATAGGAAACAAAATCGGGGCGGGGAATGAAAAAGGAGAAAGATGGGTGGGAGATTTTATAAAATTTTTATCGATGATATATTTTCGTCGCAAAAAATCACCTTTCATCGGCAAATGTTTCTCAAAAATCATTATGCCTTTATTGAAGTATAACAAAGACATTTCGCGACGTCTTTTTAAAAAACTTAGGTAAAAGTCTAACTAGTAGTGGAGGTAAATGTCTAACTTTTAGCAACGTTTGAAAAAACGTAGGTAAAATGGACTTTTAGTGACGTTTTTAAAAAACCGTCAGTAAAGGCCTAACTTTTATTAATGTCTTACTTCTAGCGACATTTTAATTAACGTCGGTAAAAGTGACTTTTATCGATGTTTTAAAAAAACGTCGGTAAAAGTCAACTTTTACTGATGTTTTTAGAAAAAACGTCGGTAAAAGTCACTTTTTCACCGACAAATTTATATGCGTTGGTAAATATTAGTCTTTAGCAACGAAATTATAAAATCGTCACCAAAAAATGTCGCCAAAAGTGCAGCTTGTTGTAGTGAACTGTAATCCTTAGGTTGAGTTGCAACTTGGAAAAGGTTTGTAAGTATATCTTGTAATTGCTTATAGCTTGGTTTTTGTTGGTTCAAGGAGGACTCGCAATTTTCCCAAGTAGGGTTTTCCATGTAAAAATATGCGTGTCTTATTCTTATGGTGTGTGATTGATTTATTTGTTAGTTCTTTTATTTTTTCCACTGCATATATTGTGAACTGCAATCTAGAAATCCAAATTTGGCACAATCTTTCACAGTGGATTGGTTATATTGCATCATGTTTATATCATGATATCGCATGATATTTTCATTTTGTTTTCTTACTTCCTTAGACATTTGTATTGTTCCTTTGGTTTACCGTGATGCTGGACTCTTCCACCGTTTGATTCATTTTCATCTTGATTATTGCATTATAAATATGCATTTGATCACAATAGAGAAGTATGGGCATTCATTCATAAGAATAACCTAAACATTATGTTATTAATTATACTTGAAAATTAAAAGGACTTTATCTCTGCTCCATATTGCACTCCAAGAGACTCAAATGTAAATGTAATTGATATACAAGTGGTATACACAGACTTTCGCAAAATATTTTAAATGGACATTGTGCTATTAACTAGTCCTCACATGCGAAAATCTATGAATGTCCCTTGTGGATGAATCCATCTATGCTTCAGCTTGGCGCGATTTTCTATGGGAGTATGCGTGTTGTGCTTCAGGGCCACCTTAATCATGAAATTCTTGGGCTCGAAGCGTGACATTTATCATGAGTACCATAGAGACCTTGTATGAACTAGTAAAGAAATTCATAGTAGAATTTGGAAAAAATAGAGAAGGTGGCCTCAAAAAGGTAGAGATAAAAGTAGAACAATGCTATAGGTTTGTAAATGTCTCACTCCATATATCATTAAAAAAACGTGAGTTTATTTCATGAGGAGCATCATTAAAAAAATGAAAGAGCATCATTAAAAAAAATGAAAGCAGCATTATATGGCATGATGGTTATGAATTTCTATGGATAGCATAAACAAGGTGATGCCTGTGTCCTCTTATTTTAAATAATCCTAGTTTATGACATCTGTTTGGGTTACATCTTGAGCAAGTTTTCTATTTTGTTCTAGGATGAAAAAGAACTTACATGAACTAGTGAAGAAATACATGGTAGAGTCTAGAAAAAAAAAGATTTAAATAATGTGGCCTTAAATAAGGTAGGGAGTATTTTTTGGATAAATGTGGTATATTGTGGTGCTTCCTAAGTCTGTGGCCTTAAATAGGGTACGGAGTATTTTTTGGATAGATGTGGCATGTTGTGGTGCTTTCTAAGTTCTTTGAGTAATTTGTTTGATGCTTAGTGTTTGGCTTCCTTTAAGGGTTTTGGGTTGTCACTTTGGAGTTCTTTTGCTATCCTTTGGTTTATTTGGAAGGAAAGAAATGAGAAAATTGTTTGTAATTTGTATTCCTCTCTGCAAGACATTTTGGAAAGGGTGTAGTTGAAAATTGCAAAATGGGCTTTAAGGAGAAAGGAGTTTGAATTTCTTGACATTGACAATATTCTAAGTAATTGGGAGCCTTGTATGATGTGTGGGTCTTCTCGCTCAATTAATTCTATTAGTTGGAGCCCACCTTTGGAAGGGGTACTCAAGTTTGATGTAGATGAGATGGTGAGAGGCAAGCTAGGCCAGGCAGGTATTGGAGAAGTGCTTCTCAACTTCAAAGGTGAGGTGTTGATTTTTTTTTCAAGCTAATTAGAATTAAAGAATCCAATGAGGCAGAGGTACTCGCAATTCTAGAAGCTTTAAGAATTTATTCCAGTTCTTTTATTAAAACTTTGATTGTAGAAAGTGATTCATCTAATATAATTTCTTGGGTTTCGAAAAAAGGGAAGGGTCTTTGTAAATTTCTATACATTCTTAATGAAATTAAAACTTTGTCTTCATTGATGCGAGTAGTCTTTAAGCATATTCTCTGTTCAACAAATGACATTATGGATTCACTAGCCAAGTAAGGAGTTGACAAGGATGGTCTATTTCTTGACATTTGAAGTTTGTGGTGTTTGTATCGTCTTTCTTTTTCACTGGGGTTTGATTTAAGGCTTTTATACCTGTTTTCATTTTTTGCTTCCTTTTGTCTTGCTGTTCTTTTTTTTAATATATGTTTGTGTTGCTGATTTTGAAAAAAAGGGTAGGGAGTAAACTAGAACACCAAAGCAATAGATTTGCAAGTATCTTACTACATATAAAACAAAACATGAGTTCATTTCACAAGGTGCTTCTTTAGAAAATGCAACAACTTAAGTGTGAAGGTTACAAACTCCTATGGTTCAGGCAAACAATGGTGATGTCTTTGTCATCTTATTTTCAACATTCCCAGTTTAAGACATCATCCCTTTTGGGCCACCTTATTGTGGGAGTGGTATATCAGCAAGATCCTCTCTGTAGGGAACATCGGCCATACCATGTCCATTGTCATCGGGATTAAATACTCCACTCTCCATTTGAGTTTGAGCAGAAGAGTGAAGTTCAGGTGATGTATCTATGAAGGTGACTGCAGTGTCTTTCCTAAAAGTCAAGTATATAATAGCGAGGATGTAGACGACCATGAGAGGGAACACGATGATGCCGATGAAGACCTTGCCGACTTTATGGAGGCTATTATGAAGAAGCCAATGTACAAAACTAGTGCTAAGATAATAGATGTTGATGCCGACGGTGCCCAGTTCCAGTATCCATGCGATTACAATGATCTGCAACATTATTCACAGAGTAAAAACAAGGAGAAATATACACCGGAAAAGAAGAGGTAGATAACCAATCTTCATAACTTTATTAGTCCCCTACCCCCTCTCATAGTTCTAAAACTCAACTCAAGCAAGTGAACTAACTCAGACAAGTTTGCGAGCGTCTGGTAATCGCGCGCGGGGGCGGGCGGGGTGGGTGGGTGTGGGGGTTTGTGATGGTTGGTGTTTGGGGTCGGGGGTCAGTAATGTGTTCTAGTGGTCTAGACGCCAAAATATTGGGTCCAGAGCCAAGTCAATTTATGTTGGCCTGTGTTTGGATCTTAAGCTCGACCTTGAGAGACAACTAGTTCAATACTACAGTGATGGATTCGATTCAAACCTGAGTCATTTACAACTACTGTTATTACTTGAGTGGTGTGGGGTTTTCTTTTGTTCTATAGGTTACCAATGGACGGACTCAATTGGACCTTTGTATGGATCATTAAAATGGTTCCCATTTGGGCCTAGAATTGAACCTAGACCTAATTGAATTTAGTGGGCTCAGGTTCTTGAAACCATTGAAAACCTTAAGGTCGACCTTAACATTGATGGGCAAAAGTACACATTTATATTTTTTTTGGCCCAGGCCATCTAGTTGCCAATTCTCAAATTAAATTCAACTCATGGGGCTAGTATGTCTCATGGAATCATGTGACTTCTGCTGTCCATCCACCAATGAACGTTGTAACCCTTCCATGAAGAGCCCACTATGTCAGGAGAGCAATTTGACCTAGTTCCAATCTGAACTCTAAAATTCAAATTCATATTGGAAGGCTCAAGTCGAGCAGGAGTCTTAGCCCTGAAAATAAAACCTTACTTGAATACAACTGGGGGTTAAGAATTTAGATGTGGTAGAAGTGGTGTGTGTTAATTTATAAGTGAAATATAAACAAGGACCAAACCCATTGGGTTGGGTCAGAATCGTTTGCAATTGGTTGGCCCTCTTCGAAATTGGGTTGTGTTCCAGTAAAAAGCCGAACCCAACCTGCCCGATCTGCCACACTATGCATGAGCCATATCAGATGTAAATATGTAGTGGATTTAAACAAGGTTAACTGAAAACACAAACTTATATTGAAGTATTTTTCCAACTTTCGGCCACCCATCTCCATTAAATACTGTTCATTAGAATGACTTGTTAAATGTAAGCCGACCTTGGAAATTTCAGGTTGTCCTGCTGGATAGGACAACCACTTCCATAGGGGCCACCAGGGTCCCTGTTATTTCCACTCCAGCCACTACTGGGCCAAGACAGGAAAAAATAATAATAATAAAAGTTAACCTTCCCCACGTAACTATCTTAGGTAGGGTCATGGACATCTAGAAAGAGTCTGACTCTCATTGAATGAGCTTGGTTCATATTATAGCAAGAAAACATTAACAAAAGGCCATAGCTATGCATGTAAGATATTAGTGGCAAGTAAACATACGTAGATTGAGTTTTTGTGTGGTCCCATCTTCGATTTGGTGCTGCTAAACTTGAGCAAGGGAATGAGTGCAAATGGAAGCTCAAAGTTCAGTATCATCTACACAAACAAAAAGCAACACGCAGATAAAAATTAGATGAGAGAAAACAGATAATAATAAAGGGTTTCAACTTGCATGGTTTGAGGAATATTCTCCTTATAGCATTATTTTGGATATTAAACTATGATGTAGAAATGTACAAGAAAGGGTGCATTTTGATGGAAGTGTAAATGCTAGAATGAAGGGAGATGATGTCGTGAGGCTGGTGATCAGTATTGACTAGAGGGTTTGCTTTTGTGTATCTGTGATTGTGCATTATGCGTACTAAATCAAGGGATTTGACTGTTGATTGTGAATATCTTTAGATTATCATGGATAGCTGTTGAGACTCTCATGGGCATACTGCGTGGGGTCCAACATCTCCCACTTGACTCAAATACCAGTGATGGAAGCGCGAATGCATGAACAAAGGGAGATGATACCATGAGGCTGGTGATAACTGACGAGAGGGTTTTCTTTTGTGTATCTCATCTATGGTTTTTTGCACCCATATATAGAAAGATCTTCCTCTACCTCTGCTGGGGAAATGGATCTCCACAACTGTGCATTATTCATACTAAATCAAGGGATCTGACTCTTGATTATGCACGAGATTATCATGGGTATCCATTGAGGCTCTCGAGGGCATACCGTGTGAGGTCCAACAGATAAAAGGCATGTATTGCACAACCTAGAATAACCATATGAGATCTAGCATATAGCTATATAATCATTGTCTTAACAGTAGCATAGAAAGGACATGCAGAGGCTATGATAATGAGTCGGCCGGCACCCGACGGTCCACTGATTATTGATACGATCAAACTGGGCGTAATGGCGATGCACCGAGTCACAAGATTTCTGATCCATCTCTTCATCTTGAGATCCAAGAAACCCTGCTTATTTGATTGAAATTAGATTGGAGATTAATTAAATGCCAAGTAAAAGCACACATCACTTTCATTTGCTGCACCTGCATGATAAATTGCCCTGCATATGTACCGGTTATGGCAGAGCTTTGTCCTGAAGCTAGAAGTGCTACGGCATAGATAATTGAACTTGATTTCCCTAGGACATTCTGCATTAATATTGTAAAACGGGTTATGGTAAGGACAATAGTATCTGTTTCATTTTATGAGATTGCGCTAAGTCAGATATAAGGATGTGAGCAACGTCTACGCCAGGCCCAGGATGGACTCCTATGGATTTGTCCCACGAAGACCCTACTCCAGGACCATGTTATAATACAGTCGGGTACAAGGGTATTCCATAATGAGAATCTGGAACCAATTGTCAATTGGGTCCAAAAATGTCCAAAACTAGAGTTTTTCTGTTTTAGAGGGTTAATCAGGAATCCATCTACATAATTTGATCTTTGGAGTTATAAGTTCTTCATTTCAAAGCTTTTTAGCTTGATTGGATAGCTCACGCATGCTAATTTACAATTCGAGTTATCTAGTTATTGTGTCCTTTTACAAGCCCAGGAGCAAGGGTGTGAGAATTAACTCTGACATCACAAATCAAATTGTCATTTTATTTTATTTTATTTACTTGATTTTAACTCCTATTTGGATCAACTCACAGTTGAGATGACCCAGGTTAGACTCTCTAATTTTTTTTGGAATTGGATGCAGTTATGACCTTGAACATTGTAGAGTAGAGAAGTCCAAACAGCAGGTTATGCAGGAATAAGGACATGGGCAGAACTTTGAAGAGTAGAGAAGTCCAAACAGCAGGTTATGCAGGAATAAGGACATGGGCAGACCTAAGGGGGCCAGCAGGGGCCATGGCCCCACCTTTAAGTTGGACTTTAGATATTATGTATATATATATGGTATATAAATAGAGTTTGTAAAACTTTATCACAATCCAAATATAAATTCTGATAATATAAATATAGTTGGTATATACAATAAATTTAGTATATATATATATATATATAGATTCTTCGGCCCCTCCTTTTAGTGGCAATTCCTTAATGGATGGCCCCTCCAACATAATTAAAAATTAAATACTAGTATTATAATATGGGTTTCTAAAAGAGATACTAAATAATAGCTGATTTTAGTTGAGAAATCATATGAAAGAAGAAATGGAAGGGAAAGAAGGAATGAAGAAGGAAAATAAAATAAAAGAAGAGATAAAGAAGAGATTAGAACATAGGTAACTAAGAACCCACTTTAAGAATTGTCGGGGAATTAGTTGGTTTGAGCTTTGTGTTTGCTCCCCAAGGTCTAGAGTTCGACTTCCACCCCTTGCATTATTCGGGTACTATGTGTGCGGCCATGTACCCCTCGGCGAGTAGTTCTTGCTCGTCATAACTGGGTTCACTTCCGGCCAAAGGCCAAAGGTCTGAAGGCTAAGCTGGTAAAAGATACCCTAAGTCATCAAAAAATATATATATATCCACCATACATTTAGAAAATTTTTTTTGTTTTCAATGTTTAATTTTAATTATTAATATCAGTTTAAATGGTTTGGATCTCAAATATGGGTCATTACTGTTGATTACCTTTTGTTTCTTATATAAAGTATATATAAAATAAAAAAGAAAACCAAGAATCACTTTAAGAATAGTTTTCTTTTGCCTTGCGGCATTTATAATTGTTATTTTACTAATCCTCCAGGCTTCACGATGTCTTTTCAATCGATGAAAATCATTATTGAAATCCAACTTGCTAGGGAATAGTCCTAACTCATTAGAATCGGATAACCCTCGGGCCGGACTCCAAAGGTCTCAAGGATATAGGCAAGTGAGGGATACCTCAGGTTATAAAAATAATAATAATAATAATAATAACAAAACACTTTCTAATTATGTTGTATTATCATGAGAAACTTTAATCCAATTGAAGTTATATCAGCTGTAGAAACTTTAATCTAAATGAAGTTATATCCGCTGTTGATAACGGAATGTTGCGCCTAATGAGTAGAGGTTGAATTTGAAGGATCTGTTTGTTCATTATAGGAGGTTGTGTGTCATTTGGACTGACCTTGAGCATGAAAGACGCAGAATCTAGGGTTAGATCACTGCATTGGTTAGAAGTCTCTTGGGAGAGGTTATCTGCAGAGCAAACTGCTCCAGATACAGAAATCACTGCTACATTGATGAGAAGTGCCACGAAGAAAGCAAAACTAGACTCTATGAGGTAATACCTGCATGCACTCTGAAATAGCAACATGTAAAACAAACAACACTCAATTTCCAATCAAATCTCAACTGGGTTTGTTCCTTTCTGGTAATTTTTGACGATCAGTTCTGGTTTGTTCACATACGTCGATTCCATTGGCAGACTGAGGTATCTTTCGTGTGAGAACAAGTGCTGAATGCAGGAAAAGGTTATGCCTGCCAAGCAAGAAAAGGAAAAGAGGTGTTGTTGATAAAACTGTGAGAAAGAAAGCAAAGCAAACGAAAATTCACAGTTGGGATGAAAGTCTTACGGCGTGACAATAGCACCCAAGCGAGCAATGACGGCTCCAGTGGCGCCATTGCCGTTGAGCTTTGGCACGAACAATCACTTCATAATATCTGATGCTGGGGGCTTTACATAACTCGGTTCCCCAAAATAACAACCAGCCAAGACAAGGACTAGAATTGCTATCAGGAGTTCCAATTTCCGAATCTGCATTAAGAGAACGAGACTTTAGTTCCGTTTCAAGTGTCATCAGTTAATATATCAATAAACAAGTGTAGATTGAGTGTAATTCAACTTAAATCATTGGATTACATTTTTTTCTTTCCCTTTTTAGATCGCAAGCTGGTTGAATTCTTGCTTCTCATTTCAGAACTATGGGGTTAGGTTTGCAGTTGTCATTCGTATTTTATTGGATATACACTTATGTTTCCATGAAAAAGGGGAAGTAAGATAGGTATATTGTAGTTTCTCCAATTACCCCATATCTCTGCAACCCCAGGAGCAGGAGAGTGCTCAGGCCAGTCATGAGAACTCCGGCCCAGACTGGGATGTGAAAGAGTATGTTGAGAGCAAAAGCTGTCCCAATTACTGCAAATCAATGAAAATTCAATCAATTGACACATCATCTTTTAAACTAAAGACGAGAACCAAATGAAGATATGGCTTAATATTTCGTACCTCCAGGGATATCAGCAGAAATGACAGCTAACTCTGTCAGAAACCATAGGCAATATTTCACATATTTCGGATATTCGGCCTAACAAATTTCTGCGAGATGCTTCCCTGTGACAAGCATAATTAAGACAACTTGATCATGACTCAGCTTTAATACCACCTTCTTTCAAAGGGTCTGGAAAAGGAAACTGTTTTTTATTCATACCGGTTGCTACTCCGAGATTTGCTGCGAGTGACTGAATTATAAGAGCAAAAAGTATTCCAAGAAGAATTACCCATAGGAGCTGTCAATACAATTAATACAGTTAAGAAATTCTTATTAGCTTCTGTTATATTGCCAACCCAAGAAAATTGTTTGTACTAGAACTGCATGAGAGCTCATATCTCTGTTCTTTTTCTTGTCTTACCTCGTATCTGTAACTAGCACCAGCTTGCAAATCCGTTTCAACTGTCATTTATTCCATCACAGAAATCATGTTAGCATAGAGAAGAGGTTCCAGAAACCCAAGGAGACCCTTGTAAAGAGTGTCACAGATAGATGTTGAGAGAGTCTTACGGTTGCCAGGATCAATATATGCCACGCACACAAGAAATCCTGGCCCTACATATGATAGGAAATTTTTCCATTCGTTTTCCTGACAACCAATGGATGGCAAACAAAGGTAACTATACTTTGTCATTCTTAGATCAAAAGTTCATCATGTGAAGATCGGAAGACCAAAAAAAAAAAAAAAACTGGGTCATGTTTCTTGGGAAGAGAAATCTATAGAAATGTGTATACTCGTGAGAGAGAGAGAGAGAGACCTGTTGCTTTGGGTCATCTCCTACTTTCCTCAGAGAAGAGGTTTTGTCATCTAATTCGACCGAAGCAATGCGATTACTCCCTCTCCATGAAGGAGGGTCCTTTGCAATTGCTTGCTGTCGGCTGTCCATCTCTCTCTTATCCCTCCTGCTGTTTCTTAAGTTCACATTAATCCAGACATGGCCGGCTCCTCTCTATATATATAACAAACGCACATAAAATATAATGGAAGCGAGTCCTTTTGTTCAGATATTTGAGTGTTAATTCATGGGCTGAACTAAACTCTGGTACATTGAGTTGTATTTTTTATTTATTTGAAAATCGACTGTGGTTTGTCGCCAAATGAGGTAAAGTGAAGAAAGTAAAGAATTTGAAGGTGCTCGAGCGGATGCCCACATTTGCTTAAGTAGCTTGATTCGGAGACAAGCTCAAGTTGAGGCTTTAAGCACTCAAGTGGACCTAATATAAATTGTGTGGAATTAAAATAACAGAAAATCTTATTCACGTGCTCGAGTGGATGTTCACCACACTCGAGCAAATGACGAACAGAACCCCACCGACTTGCACGAAATTATTTCCTTTTGATGCCGATTTAGTTCTACATCGACTTTACATATGAGACACGAATCTCGGGTTATTTAAAAGGTTTTCCTTTCAACCCTAAGGCATCAATTTCTTTATTATGAGCAGAGATTACTCATTGGAGGTTCATTTTCTCAAGAACTTTCATTAGAGAGGTTGCTTGTTGCTCTGGTTCTAGAGGTTATTATTTCTACATCTCTTGCAGAAAATTGCCTTTTCTTTGAGAAGGTTCGCTCACCTTGCAGATTCAAGGTGGTATTGTTTCAAGCGCGGCGAATAGTGTACGACGTGGTTTCGTCGATGAGTAGCTATGGTCTTTAGGTTGAATTACAACTGGAGAAAGGTCTATAAGTATTGATTTTAACTGTTCATTCATAGTACTTGGTTTTTTTGGTCTGGGAGACTGAACTTTTGGTTTTCCCATGTTCGGTTTTGCACATAAAAAATTGTGTATTTAACGTCTTAACCCACACTCATGCATGATATTGTCCGCTTTGGCCTATGAGCCTCACGATTTTGCTTTTGGTGGGCCTTAACCCACCAAAAACCTTATACAAGGTAAGGGTGGAAGCTCTATATAGAAGCCCAAACCACTTTTCTCTCTATAGTCGATGTGGGACTCTAGGATGTCACAATCCACCTCCATTATGGCTACACGTCCTTGTACAGTAGCTTGCCAGTTCCTGTAGCCTATCAGCCATCTTGGCCACCCCACATAAGAACCCGCCCACTTGCATTAGAACACGATAAAGACCCACACTCGAACTAGTTGAGAGTCTACTTTAATACCATTTGCAACACCCCACCCCACACGTATGTATGATATTGTCCGCTTTGGCATATGAGCCTCACAGTTTTGCTTTTAGTGGGCTTCAACCACTAAAAGGCCTTATGCAAGGTAAGGGTGGAAACTCTATATATAAGTCCAATCACTTTCCTCTCTATAATGGATGTAAGACTTTAGGACGTTACAATATGCCTCTCTTCTTTTTGTGGTTGATTGTTTTAATTTGCTAATTCTTTTATTCTTTTGCTGCATATAAATTGAATTGTAATATAGAAATCTAAACTTGAGAAATGATCTTTCACCCATTCAGTCATACTAGTGAGAAAGAGAGCTGCAACATAAAAATTATACAATACCTAAATATTACAGCCATATATAGTTGGAGATTGGAACGGCAAGCATCTCCATTGATCTATTGCTGGTGTCACTCTTGCATTATACATGAGTTGAAATGTCACTCATGAAGCATATTTTGTGTTACTTGTCATGTTATTTATTTCTACTATCCACTTTCTCCTTGTGATTTGAACTTTTCTAGTGGGTAGTAGGGTGGAAATTGGAAGCTCGGGCCTTTTATGATCAAAAAATATAACTGTCTACTTTTATTTCCTTCTGTTGCATACATTAAGTACATTAGGATTTAGGACTGTTAAGTTGGTGTTGTATTGGCTTTCTATTTGATGAGAGACAAAATTGTTAAATCTAATATGGTTTGCAACAAAACATGATCTTAACTTATGTATTAAACAATAAATATATTGATCGATTAGAAGCATATCTTGCGCCATAGTCTTGATGATGAGTGGTATTGGATTGCATTTTTCAAATAGGGTTTTCTCCTATTTCCCTTATCACTCACTCCAATATGCATGAGAGTTACTAGGTACTTTGCAAATCTCGTAAGATAAGAGAGAAGACCTTAAAAGCACTTTTATAAATAAGCGTAAAGAGATTTATTCCCATCAAAGAAATCTATTAAAGATAAGTTTTCTTAATTCCCTCAAAGAGTAGCCAAACAATAGTCTGAATAGATTGAGCTTACTAAAAGTGGATCCAAGATAGATTTTTTAAAATCAAAACTAAATGAGAAAGTAGATTAATTAGTGGACTTAATGCGTAGAGCCCAAACAATGTTAGGCATATAGCCATAAGGACCACTCACATCTAACAATCTCCCACTTGGTTCGAATGACCACACATATGTGATCTTTAACTTGGTCATGACGACTACATAAATTTAATCCACCTTTTATCATTATTTATGTTTCTGATAACTATTTTTGTAAAAAGTGACTCAACTTGGATTCAACTAAATAAAAAAAAACTAACAAGTAGCCACTCATTTAAAAACAATCCAATCTATCTTATTTATGCTAATTCATATATATTGTAATTAAATGAAACTATTAATGCAGATTATGGAGGTCAAACATCAATTATGCGACATAATAATTCCCTTCATGTACCACAACATTAGTAATTCTAATTAATCAAGTCATAAATGGAGCCACTCATTTGAAAACAATCCAGTCTATTTTGTTTATACTAATTCTTATGTACTGTAATTAAATGAAATCATCAATGTGGATCATAGCGGTCAAATATCAATTTTGCGATATAATTCCTTCCATATACCACAATATTAGTAATTCCATTTAATCAAGTCATAAATGGAGGAAAAATAATTGGAGTGGACTAAAATTCCTATTTATTGGTCCAAATGAAATTTATCTTACTTTTCAATATTTCATTAATTATGGACACAAAAATAACCAAGAAAACAAAATGAGATCATTATGAAAATTAATCAACTAATTAAATTGTCTAATAAATTAGTATAGATCATTTCAACCATATACATTACGGTAATACAATGAGACTCATTTCTCTAACATGATCATTATATGCTTCTGCCGGTAATGCTTGGATTATAAGATCTGCAATTATGAGCCTTGTACTTATTTGCTCTATAGACATTAGATCATTTTGAATCTTCTCTTTAACGACAAAATATTTTATCTGAAAATGTCTTGCAACGGTGAAACTCTTGTCGTTGTTAGAAAAGTGAACAATTAAGGTGTTATCATAATAAATTTTTAGGTGCTTCGAAATAAGATCCATGATATGAAGGCCTGATATAAAATTTCGCAATCATATAGCTTGATTAGTGGCATTAAAGCATGCCACAAATTCAGCTTGAAATGTGAAAGAAGTAGTTGTATTATGTTAAATACTTTTCCACAAAATAGTCCCACCAACGAGGAGAAAATATATCCTGATGTAGACCTTGTGTCGAGGTATCCAAAAAAATCTGAGTTTGAATATCCAATCACTTCCAAGTGATCAAATCTTTTACAAGTGAGCATACAGGAGACCTCTTACAACAGAAAGCATATGTAATGTCTTGCATCTGTTTTCTCTCGATGTCATTTTTGGGATATTGATCTTGGAAGAATAGATCACCTTTTAATATAGGAATTCCACCAAAACAATTCTGCATATTGAATTTTTTAAGAACTCTATTAACGTACGCTTTATGTGATAATCTTAACAAACCTCGAGACCTGTCCCTAAAACTCTTGATTCCAAGTACAAAAGATGCTTCGCCCATTTCTTTCATTTCAAAGTTCTTTGTGAGGTATTCTTTTATTTCACGTAAGAGGCCTAAACAACTACTAGCAAGTAGAATGTCATCTACATATAAGACTAAAATAAAAAAACCTTGCTCCCGCTGATCTTCAGGTATATACATTGATCAACAATGTTTTCCTTAAACCTGAAGGAATTAATAGTACCATTGAACTTAATATACCATTGCCTTGAAGCTTGTTTAAGCCCATATATAAACTTCTTTTATCTACAGACTAGATTCATTTTGCCTTTTTTCCTCAAATCCTTCTGGTTTTTTCATATATATACCTCTAAAGCTAAATTCTTAGTTAAGAATATTGTTTGCACATCCATTTGATGTAACTCTAGATTAAAGTGAGTTACTAATGCCATGATGATTAAAAAAGAGTCTTTTGAAAAAACTGGTGAAAATGTCTACTTATAATCAATGTTTTCCCTTAGCTACAAGTCTAACCTTAAATCATTCGATCTTGCCCTTTAAGTCTCGTTTGGTCTTAAAAACCCATTTACATTTTACAGCCACAAACCTTTGAGGCAATCCGACGAGATCCCACACTTTTTTTACAGACATGGATTTTAATTTTTCTTGCATGGCATCAATCCATTGATTCGAATCAACACTTTCAATGGCTCGTAAAAGAATTACGGGATATTCTTTGACACTTATATCAAAATCAAATTCTGAGAGATAAACATTATAATCATCCAATATAGCATACCTCCTAGATCTTTGAGATTTTTTCAAAGCTTCTAGTTCGACCAAATTTTGATTCGGATGATCGATATCTTCTAGTACATCATTGTAAGTGACATTCTCATCTAGTGGTGGCATTTGATATGGTAAGTTGTATGTCCATCGTATAGTTCTGAACGAAGTCGTTTGGAATACCAAGTCTAACCATTTCAATCGGTACTTGAATAGGTATTCGATGCTACTCAAATACCACGTTTTGTAGTGCATTGCTCCCATTCATGTCATCACTTTATATGAATCTAGCATTTTCAATTTCAACAATATTTGTGGTATAAGTAAGACAATAAAATTTAGAACTTTTAGACCTTTCAAGATATCCAATAAAATATGCATTGATAGTCCTAGGGTTCAATTTATTCTCTTGCGGGTTATAAATTTTAATTTTCATTGGACAAGCCCCAAACATGCAAATGTCAAAAACTTGGCTTCTTACCTATTCATAACTCTAAGGAGTTTTAGGATCAACCTTAGTGGATATACGGTTTAGGATATATGGAGCTGTTTTTAAAGCTTCTCCCCACATAGAGTCAGGTAAAGTAAAATTACTTAACATACTCCGCACCATTTCCATAAGCATTCTATTATGTCATTCAACCACACCATTTTGATATAGAAAGCCAGGCAATATATATTTAGCATGAATGCCATGACTTTTCAAGAATTTAGCAAATAGGCCTGGATTTTGACCCATTTCATCATACTTCCCATAATGCTCTCCACTCCTATCAGATCTCACAACTTTTATTTTTCTGTCAAACTGATTTTCCAATTCAACCTTATAAATTTCAAAGGCTTTCAAAGATTTGGATTTCTTATAAAATAGGTAAACATAATCATATCTAATGAAATCATCAATAAAGGTGATAAAGTATTATTTACCACTATAACATTATGTAGGAGAGTAACCACATATATCTGTGTGGATTAATTCAAGTGGTTTTAAATGTATTATACCCTTATTTTTATTGATATCTTTGGTCTGCTTGCCTTTTATGTAGTCTATATAGACATTGAAATAGTAAAATTTAGGGCTCTCAATACCTCGTTAATTACTAATCTTTTAAAATCTCTCTTGAGAGATGTGTCCAAATCTTTTATGCCACAAAGTTGAGGAAATCTCATTATAAATTCCTCTCTTATACCAACATTCATAATATTATTCTCATGCATAGTAAGTAAGGAACTAGCAAAATATGGATCCAGATTCAATTTATATTGATCATCACATAAAATACCACCAATTAACACATGATTCTTATAAATACCCAAAGTACTTTGTCCAAAAGAGAAGATATAACTTTCTAAATCAAGTTTAGATAAAGAAATTAAATTTCTACCAATGGTTGGAGCATAAAAGGTCGTATTAAGGTCTAATTGGAATCCAGAATCAAGAATCAATCTGTAAGTTCCCACCAGCTTTCACTTCATCCTCCAGCCAGTTCCCAATCAAAGTATTTCTTTGTTCATCACTTGGACTCCGACTTGAGTGAAAGCCTTGCATAGAATTTGAAACATAAAAAGTGGCACTAGAATCAATTCACCAAGTATTTGAAGGAACATTTAAAAGATTTGTTTCATAATAAACAAAAGAATTATTTATAACTCTGTGCTCAAACCATTTTTTTCTCTACAAGCTGTCTTTCTTAAGATGTCCGATCCTTTTTTATGGCAAAAAAAGCACTTTAGTAAACTACCTAGAGCCTACAAAATCTAGCTCGATCCAATCCATTTTAGACATGCCTAACCTGACCTATTTAACATACAGGTCAAGTTAGGTAGGGTTTACTAACCTGTATAAAAACAAGTCGGGTTAAAGTTGACCCGCCTAACTCGTTTGACCGTTTTAGGTTTTACTAATTTACCATGACTTTTCAATTTTCATATGACTTTTTCTTATTCATGTGAGTCATAAACTGTGTACTCTTAATCTTATTTGAAGGAGTTATGACTAATTTTTTATACGTAGAATATAAAACTTTTTTTATTTGAAAATATGATATTTTTGTAGTTAAAATATTGATATGTGTATTTTATTTTTATGTTAGCATAGAAATTTACTTCTAAAATATGGATATGAATGGAATACAATAGTGTTGATGAGTCTTATACTCATGCTCAAATATAAAATTATAAAATTGAACAAAAATTTAAAAAAGATTATCTTAATAAATGGGTTAGAAAATATTTACGAATTTTGGCACCATTTTTTACACCTTGAAAATTAATAAATTATAAATTCTTTCTCAATGAAACATTTTAAATTATCTAAATGTAAGGAGAACTTTACAAATGAAATTACGCAACATAAAATGAATTAGATCATACAAATATGGGAATTGAAAAGGTTAGGTGGGTCAACTCGACCCAACCCGCATCAAATTCGGGTTAGGCAGATTGGATTGGGTTGACTCGCCACGGGTGCGGGTTGAAAGGTTCCAATCCGTTTTAAAAACGGGTCAAGTTAGGGTTAGAACCAACAAATTTGGGTTTAAGTTGACCCGACCCAAATTTGGTCAACCTGACCCGTTTGCCAAGTTTAAGTCACTACTTTTCATCCTGACTTGAAAAGTCAAAACGGGTGTACTCTTACCTTTCTTTTAGACTTACTGTTCCACTAACTCGAGATTGGCTTTAGCATTTTTATTATCCGGGATAGAACTACGGATATTTTTCGCAATGGACCTTTTCATCATCATGAGACTCAAACAATTAGCCTTTGTCCATTTTTCATAATATACTTTATAAGTTTGAAAGTTATTTCTAATAAGATCAGCATGCTTGGGTTCCAATTATACGGTGCCCAAGTTTAGGCAACCCAAGGATCATAAAAGTTCTTGTTTCTAGTCTGTAAAGTTCAATCCATTCAAAATTTGTATGTTTGAGAGATGTTCATTTAAGACAGTATGAGTTAATGCTAAAATATAAAAAAAAATGCTCAACTTACTTTAATGTTTTGAGTTCATGCAAAAACAAAAATCCAAAATAATTCGTTACATAAAAGAAACATATATGGTGAGTAATTCAGTACATTATCACAGTCCCTCCTTAGGGTCAGGACTACAACATGCAACAGGATCGCTTGTTGATGAAACCCATCCATCCACATGTCTGATGTGATAATATGAACATAATCACTAAGCTTTATACCTTTAGGTATAGGAACCATTCCCAATTAGGAACATATATTAAACTACCTTATTCCGGTCTTACAATTATTTAAGTGACAATCGCACCTTTGGGCCAATTCCTACTCTCTTAATTTAAGATCGCAAGTCTAATGCTATTATCCTTACACAAGAAATAGTGTTAAGTGTCTTAAATTCCAAGTGATACCTATAAGATAGGGCCACTTTAGTGACTACCAGACTGCTTAAAACTATAGGTCTCAATTGAATTAATAGCATTTATAAAAGGGGTCTAATCTAGATTGGTTTTAATATCACTAGTGGTGAAAACTAAAATATTTTGCCGTTATTTTTCCAAATTGATCCATCCTTTCAAATTTCATGATAGTTAATTAGGTCAATAGAAAAAACATACAATTATTGAATATTTATTTATTCATTATGGATCCCAAATATCCATGGACACTTTTCATATATTTAAATAAAATGGGCCAAATGAGCACACCCAATAAAAGTCACATAATAAAACTAATCTAAGCAATAAATCATCATAACCCACTACAAAAATTTCAATACTAAAAGCAATAAATATATATATATATATGTATCAAGATAAAATTTAATAATCACATGATAATCCGCAAATCCATCCAAAGATTCCCACTCAAATTAGGCATAGAATATGCCATAAAATAATAGAGTAAATGAATGGACGATCAAGACCATTAACCTGATAGTTCTGACCTCTAGAATCTCTAAGTCAGATTTCTATGTCAATGATTGATTTGGTCAATCTAGGCTATTCACTGACATCAGTATGATGAAAGCAACTATCTTATAAGTATATCAAATCAGGTCTCTTATAGTCTAGATTAGTCCTAGAATTACCTGTTCATCATATGGTATATATAGGCTCAACATACAATTAAAATTATTTGCATATGGATCCATTGTGTGTCCCACATAATGGTATACTCAACTTTACAATCTGGGTTTGATCCAAACAACCGTAAAAAATTTTTTTGAATTTAAGTTATATGAGATGCAAAGGGTATATGTTTGAATGCGTGTTTTAAATATGGGCGGTCTTGATCTAGGTGGGTCACATAGCCTATATGATGATAACACAAAAAAGAAAGGGGAAAATCAAACCAGATTGGTATGATGGTTATGGCGGATCCGATCATAGATTCATATAATCAGAAGGTTTTAGATTTAGTGGAAGACATCGCCAATGCATAGTAAAAATGGGGAATTTCCACTCCTATTTGTGCTAAACCTAAGTTGGAAAACTCTAACTACATAGACGTTATGAACCACTTGAATTAATGGAACTGGTTACTCCAAAGTAAATACAGTTAACCACTCTCTAAAAATTTTAAAAATATGATGTGATATAGTTTGTAGGGTCCATTGACCCTATTAGATGCACATTGCATTTAGAATTTAAAAATATGATGTGATATAATGGGATTTAAGATCCATTCATACCAAAAAAAAAAAAAAAGAAAAAAAAAGTCAAAGAAAAGAAAGTGCATTGAACGTTTTCAGTCGTTCGATCTTATATAAAAAATGGGTGGTGGAATTAGAAACTCGACAGGGTATTTGGTGACTGGCCATTTCATAATCTTAAGATCAAATATCTGGACAAATCTAAATATCTAGTTTTGTGTATGGTTAAATGTTGAGTTTTTGTGAATGCTTAAATTTTAAAGCCCTCTTGTATCTTGTATCAGTGGGGGCCACTAAGTGTGCAAGTGCATCATACTTTAAAAAGCAGCAGAAAACATAGTTTCATTTATAATCCATTCTCTTTTCCTCTATTATTATTATTATTATTATTATTATTTTGCCTTATGTGAGGATACTGAGACCTAAAACAGTCCACACAAGTAGAAAAAAAAAAGCATACACAAGTAGAAAGAAAAGCCAACAAAGTGGAAAGACTTAGGAATTCCTAGGCACCAGGTGACATACTAGATTGTCAAGCAACTGGGTAACCCCTTTTTGTTGTCCGTAGATAGTCGTGCAAAAACCTATTTCTTATTGACTTGAATTGGTTTGGTAATTCATCGACTTAGCCAAGTTGAAAGAGGTACTCAGCTCAATGACCTTTCAATTTAAGTCAATGATATAGGATGATGATAAATACAGGTGATGAGTGGTCCTTTACTTCCTAAGATATAATTAAACATTTTTATAAACAGGTCGTGAGCAGGTAAGGAAGCAAGATTAGTTTACATTTGGTCCACCTCGAGACCCAATTGAATAGGAGTCTATAAAGCTGGACTTCCTTTCCCTTTTTTTTTTCCTGTTGTATGTGTCAAAACGACTACAAACTTGCTCTAAGGAGAGCCGGGTCAGCCAACCCATTCATCGTTATCCTCCAGGCTTTCCATTTATTTTATGGAATAATTTAGTGATTGATTCGTATGACTCCTGAATTTTATCAAATTTTGTTGAGATCCTTTTTCTGTTTTGAAAACTTTTTTGTTTAATCGCTGGGTTAGTTTAACAGTCTCTGGATCATTAACTAGATAGGCGACAGTCTCATTTTGAATGAAAATTCAACAAAAAAGTTTTTTTTTTTTTTGGTAAAAAACAAAAAAGTTGTGCACAGAGAAAACTTTACTTATTAGGATATGTTTGGAAGCCGTTTAAGTGGGGGGGGAAAAGCAACTTTTTCACCCTGGTTATAGTCATTTCTTGTTTGTTTGCATTTTTAGTGCTTGATATTATACTATCCAAATTTTGAAGCTACAGTGACTTAATACCTAGTGTTTCTGCTTAAATAATCCTACCTAGGAGGTGGGATAATCTGAGCTGGATTTGAGTGGGATCATGATTATATGTTTTAGTCGTTTTTACCCGCCCTCAATGATGAGCTCTAGAAGGTTGAGGGACTGGCAATCGAAACTTGTTTTGGTGTCAGAAAAAATCGCAACTAACCCAATGAAGTTTGATATCTTCTTTAACCAAGCTGAACACTAAGAGGGCTACATGGGTTTGGCATTTGATTATTAATGGCTAGTAGTATTAATGGCAGAAATGGACACTACTACTATATTATATTATGTTAATCTCCTTTTGTGGGCAATGTTAATCTCCTTTTGCGGGCAATGCCCAGTAACTTCAAACTTCTTAGCTTCTTCTTATCGTAATATTTTGGCATGCTGTTAGGTTGGCTTGCAACTTTAAAAGCACATGGGTGCTGGTGGTATTTTGTTAAACTTATATCTTACGCTATGTTAGTATGTGGTTGACTATGATTAAATTAATCCTCTGTGATGCAACTTTTTGGCAGTCCATGATAAATTTGGCAATATAATAGTATTTTTGGCTTCCCCTGGTAAGAATGTGAGGCTAGTCTACGTAGCTGCCTCATGGTCATTAATGGATACTTGTATGGTAAGGGGTGTGATTCCCCTAGTTTAATATAGTTGGAGTTACCTTGTGGTACTTGATTTTGTGTGTTTGGTACCCTAAAGTCTTTTTCTACCATTAACAACAAGAAGTTTGTCATAGTGTTCCACAAAGTGAAACTTGAGCTTGAGTTGACTTGCACCATAGCATGAGGGAGCCACAATGAGGTCATCACAGTTATAGTGCTGCAAATCCACATCGCCTCACATTAAGCAAAGGTTTTGTGGGCCTAATATGATATGGATCAAAATATTAGAGTTTATTTCAATTTTTATAATGTAAAAAAAATTATTGCCATCATAGATTTTGATATTTGAATTTAGGATGTCAAATTTACTCAATTACTCAATTCCAACATTTTGATAGAAATAAACAAACATGGGTATGATTGGATTTGTGCGAGGGTATGTTCGTCATTTGGATGTAGTATCCTATGAAATTTGCATTAATCCAAAACAATGGATTGGATAGGAGATCCCTTGTACCTCATTTATCCGAACGCAAACCAAATATCTGATTGGATTCATCTCCGAGATAAATGAAGTCACATCACATACAATAATATCATTGGATGGGATTAGATCGTATTAGCTATCCAATCCAACCAAATTTTTATCAAACTTTTTGTACTTTTCCCAAAGTATTTTTTTCCTTTTGTTTTTTAAGTTGAGCTACTGGTCAAGAGTGGTACTTTAAATTGGGAGATACATAGATCCATGGGCATGTGTGTTTAAATGAAATGCCAAGATGACTCAACCATGAGTGCACCGTGGCTTTCCATTGTTTGCATAGAGACATTGGATGGCCAAACAAGCTTCCTCGAATGATTATTAAAGAGGTAAAGGGTGAAGATTCGAGGCAAGGGGTAAAGTAAATACAGTAGTGATGTGGATATGACGTTGACTTTCCTTGAATTTGAAGTAGTAAGGTGATGTCTTGGTATTCATTTCCCATCTTCTTGTGAAATTGGTTTATGTGGAAATGTTGGGTGTGGCTATTTGGTTTGTGTGAAAATCATTTACATGTGGACCTTTTGATCATCATAAGACTCAAACGATTAGCCTTGGTCCATTTTTCATAATATGCTCTTTGAGTTTAAGAGGTATTCTCAGGAAGATCACTAAGCTTAGGCTCTAATAATGCGGTGTCTAAGTTTAGGCGGTTAATAAAAGCTCTTCTTTTTAGTCTTCAAAATTCGATCTATTTAACAACAGTATGGTCGAGAGATATCCATTCAAGGCAATAGGAGTCAATTTTGAAATATAAAGGGAAAAAAATGCTCAATTTACTTTAATGCCTTGAGTTTTCACTAAAAAAAAATCTGGAACTATTAGTTGCATAAATGAAACATATCTGATAAGTGATTTAGGGCATATCACAGTCTCTCTTTTGGGTCAAGACTACAACATGTAATAGTATCACTTGGGGATATCAATTCATAAGGCTTATGTGATAATATGGACGTAATTCGCTAAGTTTATACCTTTGGGTATAGGAACTAATCTCAATTAGAAACATATATCAAAACACCCTATTCCGATCTTACAATTATTTGAGTGTAATCATACCTTTGGGTCAATCCTCACTCTCCTAATTTAAGATCGCAAGTCAAATGCTATTATCCGTATACAAGAAAGAGTGTTAAGGGTATAAAATTTCAAGTGATACCTATAAGTTTTTTATAATAAAGTCACTTTGGTAACTACCACATTACTTAAAACTATGGTCTCAATTGAATTAATAACATTTATAAAGCGATAAAAAGGGGTTTAATCTGGATTGGTTCTAATGTCACTAGTAGTGAAAACTAAAATATTAGGCCATTATTTCTCCAAAAATGGTCGATATTTTTAAATTTCATGATAGTTTATTAGGTCTATGAAATTAACATACAATTATTGAATATATAATTATTTGTTATGGATCCTAAATATCCTTAGACACTTTTAACATATTTAAAAAAATGGCCCAAAGTATGCAAAACCCAATAAATGTGACAAAAGAAAAAAATTTTCAATCCAGCTAATAAATAATCAAACCCCTAAAAAATAGTAATTATAAAATCACATCATATATATTACCATCAAATTATAGCAATTTAAAATTTCAAATTTAACAATTGCATGATAATCAATAAAATCCATCCAATGATTCCACTTATATTAAGCATAAAAATTTCCATAAAAAATTAGAATTAGTGAATGGATGATCCAAACCATTAACCTGATATATCTTAGCTCTAGAAGCACATAGGAGAAGACAGATTGAAATTCAAAATCCGGATGTATATGCAATGGTCAAATTACTATGTCAACGGTTACAAAATTGGTTTGGATGTAATTGTTGACATTTGGATGTAATTGTTGACATCAACATGATGATGGAAATTTATCATTATATATAAAAATCATTGAAACATCAATTAGAAGGGGTCAATGGATATCTCATTTAAAAAAAAAAAAAAAAGAGCAATGCTACATTTACACCCCCATTTACTCCCCTAGTTACTCCCTAGTGCCTTTTGTGGTTCACATTTGGCTTATATGGCCCACATCACACCTTGAATAGATGTGAACCACGAAAAACACTAGAGAGTAACTGGGGGAGTGAGTGTGTAAAATTTAGACTTTCTTTAAAAAAAGTCTCTCCCAGTGCTAGGGTCAATCCATGTCACTGTAGGTGTGTGACATGAAATAACCATGACCACTTGCCCTAGTGTAAATGTGGGTGGGCCACCCAGGCCCAGCATGTCCCAGCCAAATTTTCCATGCCATGGGCCGGCCTAGCACGTTGACCCTGGTCAACAGGCCAGCCCGGGATGGCTCATAAAAAATGAGGGTTGTGCTGGGCCAAGGGGGCCTGGTTCAGCATGGCCCGGTTGGAAATGGGGGTCATGCTGGACCGCGGCACACCCTGGCCCAGCTTGTGGCCCATGCAAATTTCAAGAAACGGGGCGGGGGGATATTTTGATGAGTAGCACATAGATCAACATCACAAGGTTGTATGTATGGCGATCCAGGTACCCTCTTGTCCTAATGTAATATTGTTCTTGGACATACAGGAAATTCCAGATGGCAAATTTTGCTCATTAGGCAAGTTGGGCTAGAACAAAGCTGGTCAAAACATGGCAAAGTCAGTTATTGAGCCAAATACTGTGGCCTGATTTTCTTTACAGGACTAATTGTTAGACTCAACCCTTCTGGTTAACAATTTACATGTGTTCCTTTTAGACTTGCTGGACCACATTAAAATTGGCCACCAAACAACACGGACTCAATCCCAAGCTTTTTAACAATAGTGCCATAAAATAGTTTCTAGACAGCTTATGGGCGTTGAACACTCCAGTGGGGGCAGAACATCATGAACATGTTCTGAATTGAACTCCCAATATATATTGTTTTACCTTTTTGGGTTGTTTTTTGCAAGCCCACTTCCCATTTTGTATTTAAAAATCATGATAAATAAATACATGTGCTGACGTAGGCCCGTGGGCAGCACGGCACAGTCCGGGTAGGTCACACTTGGGCTTGCCGGGCACGGCCCACATTGACAGCCTTATACCACCGTCCTACTCCTTATCCATGAGAAATTTGAATAGTATATCAAATAAAGATTATCACATATGGCATAGTAAAATACATGAGTAAGGTCTTGGGTCCTACATGAACTTCTGGACTACCTAATGGAGAATTGAGATTCAGTGAGATAAAACCTCACAGTGATCGTGGCGGGACCAAGCAAGTCCTGCCCATCACTAGTGCGATTTTTTTGACAAACGATGGACCCTCTAATGGACGGAAAAATTTAACTATCCAATGTAACCACGTGCAAGTAAGAGGCACGGGCATGCCCACCGCCCACCAAATCACTTAATTTTTTAGAGCATCCCTTCACACTGCTGTCTTTGGCTATACAGATGAAAATGTTCCCCATAAAACATGCTCATCCAATAGAATTCTCTAACTCAATCCTTAAATTCATGAAAAGGGTCATCCTCCAATCGAACTTGGGCATTGGTTGGATGCAATCTTGTCTGCTCTGTGTCATTCACATTTCAAGTGTTTTATAGTGACAATTCGGCTATGGGACTGTCTCCTCCTTGTATGAATTTGTTAAGGACCAAACAAAGAGGAGAGATTTGTTCAGAAAGATCTAAATTTTAAAAAATGAGCGCCACTGTGGAGCCTTGCAATTTTCATTCGAGTCCTCTCTCTCTCTCTCTCTCATGGATCGCATTTGTTTTGCACTGATGCAAATAAATTGAACAATTGAATTGAAATTATTATTATTATTTTTAAGACCATATAACTTGTGGGCTACTGTTAATGCGTTTACAATGATATGATTAATTTGGAAATTTCAAACATGAGCTAGTCTCATTTGGATCTTTCCATTTGCACCTCATCTTTGATTGGTGGGCCCTAAGCGAGCCCCACGGCCCACCTTATGTGGTCTTCTATGTGAGACATCTGCAAATAAATTCTATATATTCCAGTGAGCTCATGCGCCAATAGAGTAAATGCGTATGACCCACCTGAAAAAACCTTTGATCAATCGGAATTAAAACACACTATCACTCCCTCGATGACATCAATCGCATGTTCAGAAAAAATTGACGCAAATGGGCTTTGTGCACATATCACTCCCTAGATGTCATCAATTGCATGTTTAGAAAAAATTGACCCAAATAGGATTGAAATTTACAAAAAATATATATACTTTCTAAAATTATTAAATTTTAGGGCCACAAAATAAGAGATTAGATTAATTTAATGGACTTAAAACTTTGCACACAAGTGGGTCATTTGGATTTTTAAATTTCCAACTCCCATCAATTAGCATTGACATGGGGCAGGTGGACTCCACAAAATTATGCACAAATTAGACAAGCATGTGCACATCTAAAAGGAGTTGAGATTACCTGAGGAAAAACCCCACTGGATCAGGTCTAGCCACGGTTGCTGTGGGATTTTTAATCAGACGATGAAAGGGAATTCTCTGTCTATATAAATCATTTGTTTACATAATTTTGTTTATCAGGGGAGTCTACAAACAAGTCACTTTCGGTTGTCTTGTGCCGCCACCATTTTAATACGTGTCCCAGCGATTAGTCAACTGATTAAATAAAAAGGGTTCTAATCTCCAAATGGCACGTAAGCAACCGTTTAAAAAGACGAATGATTAAAACAATCACTTGGTATCGAATCTTCAGTGGCAGTTTGATTTGGACATGAGATTGAGACGGTTGAGAGGCTGTCTCTGCACTCTGCAGTAACATTAACATATGTAAAAAAAAAAAAATAACAGTTCATGGTTAGGTATTAATTGAGCAATTAAATCTTCTAATTGGGCCGTTCAATCTGATTATAAGGCAGGGCAGAGCACAAAGTCTTTTTTTGTTGCCCCAGGGGATCCAAGCTTTTTAATCAGTTTGATATCGATCCTGCCGAAAACTTCATTTTTGCTAGAACTCCAGTGTGATGGTTCAAAAGGATGCAGTTTGTGGGGTCAAGTTGGGGAGAGGACTCCCTGCTTGTGCAAGAGAGAGGACCTAAAAAAAGGTTAGCTTTGGGCAGTTGGGTGTGGGAATGGGACTCCAACTAATGGGCTATCCCTTTATTCTCAAGCCCAACTTAATTGAAATTCATAACTATTGAAAAGTCAATCCATTCAAAATGAACGTGCCACTAGTGCATTGGATATCCCCAAAATTTACAGTAGTAAATGGTCTCACCATGAGATTCAACATACAATTGTTAATATGCTTAGTGACAGCTACACATAAAATGGTAAACTTTCTTTGAATCATTCATTGCAATATTGAAATCTTCTTAGGGACATTTGCATTTAGGGGAGGGCCACAAATAAACTGGGAGCCTCACAGTTTTAGTGTGTTGATCGAGATAACTTCACCCACCTCTACAGGAATAAGGAGAAAAATTACTCAATGCTCAAAAGTTGAAAAAGAAAAGGCACCAACCAGGAATCGATTCCTCATGGGCGCTATGATAGTAGGTGCCTTACTCACCAAGATATATTCAGGGTCAACCCTGAGAAAAGTGTGGCAAAGCCATAGATTTGGACTTCCTAATTTAAAAAAAATATGGATCTCATATTTAACTAACTTTTTATACTAGGCCTAAGGATAACCCATAATTTTATATTAATATATATGTAGGCCAATCATAGAATTTTGCTTTAGGCTTCGAAAATCTTACAGTGAGCCTTGCATTTATTCCTTTGTGTTGTCATGTTGTCATTCTCTATTTCGCATGCAGAATGGGGAGAAGAATTAAACAATTGCAATATGCTTCCTACTTTCATTTTCTATTGCTCTTGCTTTGGCCTGGGAGACGTTGTCACCTGTCCGGATGCAGCAATAAGAAAAAAAAAATTTTATCCAATTGCAGTGTGCTTATCATGTTTCTATTCTCTATATATCTTTGGTTTAGCGGGTATTTATGTATATATATATATATATATTAACCAGCTAAAGGGACTGGGACCTATATTGATCTCATCTTGATTTAGTCATTGGTGTGAAAGGAATGGTGTTTAGGCTGCCGGGAGTTTGCCCTTGCATTTTTTATTTTCTAATGAAAACATTAAAATAAGGTGTTATCAACCTATGAAAAAGCGTTGGATACGTTATCCTGAGTAACCTTTTGGGGGAGAGCTTGGGTACAACGCCATGCTGCCGCGTCTTCTCCTACCCTATTGCGTTAGTCTACGTTAGCATGTAGGTATCAATTTAATAACGACTCTATTAAGTCATAGTGCTTTTTTTTTTAATTTCAAAATTACCCTTCTTAATTTATTAATAAGTCCATTTACAGTATTATCCTTAGAAACTCTCTCAATAGAAATGTGGGGCCTATGCACTAAGATTCTTAAAGTTTAAGTCAAATTATAATTTCTAAAGGAGGCTCATGTTAGTATTTTTTAAATGGTAGTCCCTTATTCACATCACAAAATGCGTTCAACATCATAATTTTTGTAAATGTGGGCTTATGTCGCTATTTCTAAATGTGAGTCTACTACTGTAATTTCTAAAGGTGTGTCCAACACTGTAATATCTCGAGATGGGCCTTGCATATGACAATTCCTAAAGTAAAGCACTATATTTTGATTTCTTAAGATAGGTCCTTTGTAATTTTTAAAGACCAACAATGGGCCCACTTCATAACATCTAAAGTGCTCAAATTTATTATTTCATCATAAACCTATTGCACATTTTAATTTTTATTTTTATTTTATTAATAAACTTGAAAAATTATTAGTTGAGGATACTCTAGTTAGAGTTTTTCTTAAGATAAGTTAATTTGATCAATGTATTATCCTTCATCCAATTTTATGATTTTTTATCTGGAAATCATTCCTGCAACGAATTTGTATAATGGTTGCTTTTTTTCACACATTATGCTTGAAATAAATATACAGTGTAATCACATGCTAAAGTTTAAAGTTGATCCCTATTCTTTTAATATTTTCGCATTTCATAAAATACATGTTCAATCTCATGGTTGAGAATTTCTGAAGGGTAGTGTTGGAAATGAATTTGTTAAGAAATTAGAAATGGCCACAAGATTTTTAAAAAATAGGGGGAAACTCTACATCGTAAACGTGGGCTTCCATGTCATGATTCCTAAAAGCAGATCTCTTTTACTTTTCAAATACTACCAATGGGTCCACATTTTATCATCTAAGCCGCTCCAAAATCATCATTATGTAAATATTTTATTAAGAAAAAGGGATAAATCCCTTAAAATATAGAAGATTTTACAAAAAAAAAAAAACCCCATAGATGTTCATTGCAGACAATTAAACATTTATTGAGTACATGCACTAATTGGGGTCCCTTGGGCTTGAATTTGTGCCCAAAAAAAAAAATACTGAGTTTTGGTAGAGATGAAAGGAAGAAGAAGAGAGAAGAAAGAAGAGAAGAACTAAAAAAAAAAAAAAATTGTATGCGCGGCTGAGTGACACTAGCAAAAAAAATTTTTGAGTTCTTCTTCTTCTTCCCTCATCTCTTCTTCTTCCTTTTTTCCTCTCTTCTTCTTCCTCCCTCTATTCTTCTTTCTTTCTCCTCTCTTCTTCTTCGTTTCTTCCTCTTTCTCTCTCTTCTTCTTCCTTTCTCCTCTCTTATACTCTCCTTTCTCCTCTCTTCTTCTTCCTTTCTCCTCACTTCTTCTCCTTCTCTCTTTTTTTTCATTTCTCCTCTCTTCTTCATTTCTTCTCTGCAGAGACTCAATTTTGTTTTTCTTTTTTTTTTTTTTTGTATGTGAGGCTAAGTGATGTTAAAAAAAAAAAAAGTTTTTGCACAAAATCAGGCCCAAGGGACTCAATTAGTGTACATACTCAATAAAGTTCTAATCATATGTAATGAACATCTATTGGATTTTTTCCCGTAAAACCCTCTAAAATAAGCAACCAAAAGATCACCAGATCTTAAGCAAAGAGACCACCAATCAAGACTCAACTAACCCACATCTCAGGCACCAGCAATGAAAAGAGAATGATGATCTAAAACCCACATCCCATTATAAATGATTAAAAAAATTGAAGCAAACTATTAAATAACAAAAAATATATGACACATTTTAAATAAGTAATTACGGATTAATAACAAAATATGTGTAACAAATTTTAAACAAATAATAAATGATTAAATGAAAAAATGATTACACATTTTGAAAGAATGATTTAGCAAATAATTAATTAAAATATGATTGGGCTCAAGCTTTATTTGGTTTTAGGTATCTAATAGGTGCAGACCTAGGCCTCTTATATTTTTATCAAAGAGGAATCAGATTTGGGATCTAGTGCATGTAACAAACATGTATGTAGATTTGAATAAAAAAAACTTATATAAATGAAAATGCAAAGTGGAGCATCCACAACCATGGGATTGAGCATGTGTTTTTTTTATGAAATATGAAAATATTAAAATAAAAAATACTAGGGATCAACTTTAACATGTGATTACATTGTATATTTATTTCATGCATAATGTGAGAAAAAAGGCATTCATTTTACATAATCTTGGCATTAGGTTTGCAAATAAGTACCCGATTATCCGATTACCAAAAGATTATGGCCCGTTGATAATCGAGTTTGGGTCCTTATTTAGGTTCCGATAAGTAAATAAGTCCAGGTATGGGTCTTATTTTTGGACCTATGGCCTCAAACGGTTCAGGGTTCAGTTCCACCTTAGTTCCAATCCATGGACCCGAGACCTGATATATTATCTAAGTTTTGGAAAAAAAATTTTGTAAAAATATAATTTTTTCTCCAAATCATTCTCTACACAAACATGGACCTGAACCCACCCCATACATGCAACCGGCTCTGGTTCCAATTCCATATTTTCATTAACGGTTACGGTTCCACAACCTAGAAATAGGTTACCAAACTAGTTCCGGTTTTGGATCTGAGTCTATCTTCTCATCAACGGTTCCAGGTCTGAGTCCACCCTAGACCGAGACTAGAACCGACCTATTTGCAACCGTACCTGGCATGAGTAATTTAACAATTGATTTAGTAGATTTTGTTAAAAAAAAATTTAGGAGCAATTGGATAGTTGCAACTATCTAATAAAAAGTTCTAAAATTGGATGGATTATAATATATTGATCAAATTAACTTATCTTTAAAAAAAAAGTCTAACTAGAGTATGCCCAACTAATAATTTTTTTAAGGATTTTTTAACAAAATTGAAATAAAAAAATGTGAAAAAGGTTTATGATAAAATAATGATTTTGAGTACTTTAGATGTTATGAAGTGTGCCCATTGTTAGTCTTTAAATTGCAAGGGACCTATCTTTAGGTGTCAAAACATGGGGCCCTACTTTAGGAATTGTCATATGCAAGGCTCATCTCTAGATATCACTATTAGACACACCTTTAGAAATTACAATAGGAGACTCACATTTAGGAATGACAACATAAGGCCCACATTTACAAAAATTACAACGTAGAGCACCTTTTTGTGATGTGAATAAGGGACCCACCGTTAGAAACCCTAACATGAGCCTCCTTTAGAAAGTACAATTTGACTTAATTTTAAGACTCTTAGTGCATGGGACCCACAGAGAGAGTTTTTAAGGATAGTATTGTAAATGGTCTTTCTAAGAAATTGAGAAGGATAATTTTGTAATAAAAAAGAATGCAATTAAGTGAGTATGGCATAATAAAGAGAGAAAGACTCGTCATTGAATTTATATCTACATGTTGAAGTGGACTAAAGCAATTGGGTAGGGAGAGAAAGCATGCTGTATTCAAGCTCTCCCCCAGTAATGCTATAGTGATATGAAATGTAAACGCAAAGAATTTACATGAGCATCTTTGTGTTAACATTTCATGTCACTATAGCATTACTGGCTCTTTTGCAAGAGAGCTTTTTTTTTTTTTAAATGAAAGAGACATATATATATATATATTAAAAACTAGTAAAGTAGTATAGCGATGCCCAGGTCATTGTCCTGGACAAGATTATGTTCCCAAAACAGTAATAGGACGTGAAACAGAAATGATCCAAAATAGATTATGCCTTACTTAGTGTCACAACTCGAGCCCAGGAGATCGGGGGTTAGTTAAAACCTAACTAAGGATACACATACTTCCGTGCATATACACTCAGACCAGGTTCAGGTGCACTGCACAAGGGAATTTCATGCGTGCAAATACATGTACGCGAAAGCTGTAGACATCAAACCATAACAAAAGAAATACAGTAGAACAAAATGATTAATATACAAAAGATTACATAAAGTCAAAGTTATACAAAATGAATTAAAAGACAAATATACAAATCATGAATAAACCCAAAATGTCGCTGAGAGTCCAAAATAAGGAAGACCATATGCATGTGTAACTCTGTTGTGCCCCGGTGGAGTGATTACATCCACTCCTCTAACCCTGAAGGGACATCTAAGGTCTCCCTTGGTCATTCAATACGGTGTATTCATAAAATGTCTGGTGTTAATGTATTATCACAATCTTGGTGTTACTTTGTATAAGTGATGGACACCACTTCTTATGCTAACCCTCATGACATGATGTAGAGAAATAATGGGAAAATCAATAGGGGCTGAGTGACAACTCCACACTCATCCTCCTTAGTATTTAATTACCATTGGGCCAATTTGTTTGAGGTAAATGTGCAATTTATAAGGTCTTATATGATCTTGGGTCATACTTAATGTCCTAAGGGTAAGATTAGCTCTAAACATATCTCTATGGTCTTAATGGAAGGCTAGGAAAGCCCCCAATTAATTCCCATTTAAAACAAATGAAATAAAGCTTTAAAATTAGAAGGGGGTACCCAATCAATCAGGTAGGTGTCCGATCGATCGAACATCTCCCAAAATGGAGATTTGATCGATTGAACCCCTGTCCGATCGATTGGCCTTGGAGCAGTTTTGCTCCGAGTAGAGTTAGTTCTAAACTGACTCTTCTCTTCTCCCCTTGACTCCTTCCACCCTAATTTACTAATTTAATCACTTAAACACCTTGATGCACCCTTTTACACCACTATTGGGTTTGTCCTTCATCCATTCCCATTACTCATTCTTAATTACACTTATTGGCACATATACTATCTACATTCTTAAGATTAAAGAATAGAAGAGTTGTAAATAAACATAAATGGAGAGTTCATCCAAAATAAACATAATAATACATGCAAGCAGTAGGTATATACACTTATACTTGCCTCTAATGTAGTGCTTTACCCAATCTAAGCTTCCTTTGGCTCAACAATGAAGAAGACCTTAATAGAAGACAACCCTAAGACATGCAAGGGAGGAAATGGTTATGTCATGAATGCAGGTTGAATAATTTAGTGTCCTTGGCTCTATTGAACCCAAAGAAATTCATGGAGGTGAGAAAGAAACTTTTCCTTACCTTAATGAGCTATAGGGAAGAAAAGGAGGTGTAATTGTGGCTTTTAATGGAGAAGAAACATAGGAGGAGAAAGAAAGAAGAGGATGAAGCCTGATGCTCCTGCATGCAAGGCTTTTAGGCCTAATTTGATGAGCAGAAGAGCAAGGTTGAAGGAAGAAGATGGAGCTCCAGCAGAGGTTTAGAGTGAATGAAAAAGGAATGATGGCTTAGGCTGTTTTAATTTAAAATTTTCTGGAAATTGCAAGCAAGTCCAGCTTGTTTATGAAATTTACAATTTATGTCAAGTAAACTCTAGTTGGGCCAAGATGGATCCAGATTAAGTTGGGCTAAACATTGAAGCAGACCTACAAGATGAAATACACTTGATCCAATTAATATAATGCTAATGTGATGCAAAACTATACAACTCTAAATTACGAGAAAGTCCTTGAGTACCTAAGTAAGGTTCAAACCTAACCCAATTACCTATCCATGACCCAAACCCAAAGGATTTTAGTTGAATTAGTCTAAATAAGTATTAATTAAGGTAATAGAAGATTAATTATAGTAAATCTTGATTAACTTGGGTTTGGACTTTACATTAGTGACCTACTCGGTGAGCTGTCAATTAGCCGATGAAAACCAGTAGAAATCCAGAAAATAACTGATAAGTTCTTAAAAATGTATCATTTTATATTCATTTTAGGGGATTTTAAAGACTTATTCATTAGAAATTTTTTCATTTAGTTGGAAATCAAGCTTTTATGATTTTAAAATTCATTTTAGATTTTTCTTGAAATCATTGAAAATCATTAATTTTCCACAAAGTCATAAAACTTTCCATTTTTGGATTTTCATTTCAAATTTTAACATAAAAATGACAAATGTTTTTATCATCATTAGTTATTTAAAGATAAATCATGATCAATGATGAAAATTTATTGGGTCATTTTATATGAATTGGGTCCACATTAGTGCAATTGTAACTTTAGGTTAAAATTATTATTTCTAATGAAAATTTCACTTTTGTGTGAAGGAAAATTGAAGAAAGGGACCCACAATCAAGATTTGATACCAAGGAATTATCTGTGAAACTATCTACGAAAAAAGGAAAAAAAGAAGAAATTGAAGCAAATTGGCCCCACTTCATCAAATGAAGTCACTTAAAGGTATACTAAAGGCTATCAATGAAAATTATTTTCAATCAACAATAGGCCCATTCCATGGAGAATTATAGGAGATATATATTTAGAAAGTGTATGTTGGCATGAACTCTTAAGATTGGCAAGCTAATTTCTCTTCACACTTTCTTTTTCTTTTTTTTTTTTTTTTTTGCAAACATGGAGCCAAAGAAGAAACTCTTGTTGGAAAACGAGGGTGGTGGTCCAAATGACCACCGCCCATTGCTGTAACGTTTCTCTCCTCCCCTTAATTGCCATTCACTGCCATGCATAAAGTTTTCAGTTTTTCTGTGTTGAATCTCCATGAATGAAACGTTGCAACGGTCCATAATGGAAGGGAAACACTGCAGTCATCGGTGATGGTCAGATGGCTATAAAAGCCAGGAAACTCCCTCATCTTCACTGACATACACACATACTGACTCAAAGGATAGAGCTTGGCATCACCATCGAGTTGCTGGCATCAAGAGAAGGCTGAGGGAGTTGTAAGACCCATTTTGGCATCCATTCTGTCTCCGTTAGTGATGGATTCTGGTATGCCCTAAAATTTTGGGGATCCATTTACGTTTAATCATACCATTGGTGTGCGAATCTAATCCGTTCAAAGGTCTCAGAATGGGTCATTTTGGCTATCAACTCTTACTTAACAGAGTTGTTGTAAAGCTACAAACTTAGAGTATACAACGAAACAAAGAGGATTTCAAGTACACATCAGCCACTTTTTCCAACTCACTTTCCATACTTCCACATTCCCATATCAAACAATCACTATCCATATTAGAAAAGAATTCCAATATCACATGTCAACACACCATGCCGCACCCAAGTTCTCCCTCTTATGTATATATTAATCCCAGCCACCCTCGATTCCAGTATTTATTCAAACCATGTTCAACGCATGTTGCCAATACATCTCTCTAGTCTTACCCATTCAACCATTCATCCCAACCATCTACTTCTTTCCAAATCCACGTCCAACATCATTCACACACCACTTTCCAGTCTCCCTTACATCTCACGTCCCACACCAGTTCTCAAAACCGTACACTACCATACCATCACATCTCCATTCTCCACATCACACGCTCAATAAAAGTGAGGTTTGGCCAGGCCCACTTGTGGATCCTCCGCATTTCATCTTCCTTCTCTTGATCAATTATCCTCCTTGGTGTGAAGTATGAAGATTAAAGTCTAGATTGTGCGTGAAGTCCCGTCTACTTCCTGATATCTTACTCTAGGGTAAGGATAGTTTTATTTTTAGTTTTAATTATTTTTGGGGTAATATTGGTTGTTTTTTGTTTATTTTAATATAAAAGACGCAATTAGTGAAGTCAAGGTGTCTCGCCTTTGATCGGTATTGTGTGTTTGTGTGTGGTGATAGCACGCACTTTGTGTAGTGTTTTGTGGTCTTTTATTAATTCTGTCAATATGATATTTTAATTTCCCATAATAAAAGAAACTAGAATTCTTTTTATTTTTTTCCATTGTCTTTGAGTGATTTATTTCTGATTTTTAATTTAGTGCATGATTTATTTATTCTTCTACATTGGTGGTTTGATCTAGTTTATTATTTTGAGTTTAGTAATTTGGGTTAGTTTTTAGTTTAGGATTTTTAGATTAGGTTTAATTTCTAATTTGTTATTTAATTTTCAGATTCGTGATTGTAATTTAAATTCAATTTTCAAATTTATTAGTTGTGTATTCTTAGAGATTTTTTTTAGGCTAGCATTAGTTTTTCAATTAGGATAGGTTTTCTGCAAAAATTAACTCCCTGTGGTACGATCTCAACTCACTGGATAAAACTACAATTGAGACCTTACACTTGAGGTCATCGATCATAACCCCCCCAAGCTCTTTATTCATAGAGAGTTACTCAGCTAGCCGAAAGCTCACTGAAGTGCAAACTTCTATGCATTCTCGGTTAGCTGAGCGGCTACGGAACTTTCAGAATTTGGGTTCTGTTTTGTTTAGAACAAGGGGAGGACATCCTACCTTCAAACTCAAACATGTTACAACATTTACATGGGCCTAGCCCCTCTAATGGCATGTAAGCCATACATCAACATCCTCCATTCAATTCATCATCTATTTGATTTATCCATCAAACCTATATTCTAGCATTTATGATCCGTTCTCATTAAATAAGGAAAAAGAAAATCAAATACATAAACCATGCTAGACTCAACAACAAAATGCAAATCTTCAATGGATAGATGTATATTTACTTGCCTTGATGAAGAAATTCAGTAAAATGGGTATGCCCTAGTTTACTAAGACCCCATGAAGCTCCAAATGAGAAAGACTCGATCCCCACTCTAGCAATTCTACAAAATGGAAAAGCAAAGCCTAATGAGCTAGCCCTACTTCAATGACCACTAAACTTAGCTAAGGGAAGGCAAAAGCTTACCTAGAGTTGGTGAAATGGTGGAGCAATGCGAGTGTGGGTTCTTTGGGATGAGGGCAAGGTGAGGAAGCTTGAAGGAGGAGGTGGTTTGGATCCTTGGTGGCAGCAATTATGGAGTGAGGGAGAAAGAGAGAAAATGAAAGAGGGAGAGAATGAAAAGAGAAATAAAGGAAATGAGAGGGATCGACTGTTTTATTTACTTTTGCAGTTTTAGGTAATTACAGAAAAGTCCATGGTTCAACTTGGTACAATTTTAGGTGGTCTAAATAGGTTTGGATTGAGTCAAGATAGAAGGACAGAATTAATGGAATTAGGTTGTCGACCGATGAGCCAAAAACCTCATAAATTAAAAATTATGAAAAAGCCCTCCTATATTTTACGAAATTGCAAACTACCCCCAACTATGTTCAAATGAGCTCAGAACCCAATGAAACTTAGTACACACAATCCCAATAGTAATTCGAACTTGCTTATACTTTAATCGATTTTATTTAACTATAATCAATTTAAATTAGGTCAAGCTCATATTTAGGATACGGGCCAGTACAAGGTTGGAACCCCACCATGAGTAGAGAAAACCAGACCTCAAAGAGGTGGAAGGTGTCCACCTAGGTTTGAACCATGGTGAGGTTGGCAAGAACTGATACCTTTTACTAGTGAGTTAAGAGACCTTTCTTTTCTTGTAAAAAAAAGGCACAAGTCTCGTTTAAATCTTTTCTACATTGCTTGTACGTGGTATAAGAGTATTTCTTAAGGCAGGTTGGGTCAAGTGTGCCAACATGACCCAAGTTCTCAGAGGTTTGACCCAACCCCAACCCATTTTCACCACAATCCAATGGGTTACATTATTTAATTAGGTTTAAGATGGATTCAAGATCCATTACCATTATAGCTAAATTGGGTCTAGCTCAAATGTGATCCATTATAATGATCTATACAAAAATCCCATTGAGTCATTCATTTGTAACTAATATAACAAAAAAACCACAATAACAAACAACCGTATGTGTTTTTGGATCTCTCAATCAGCCGATGCTCTCAGCTACTCCAGCAATCGTTGGTTTGGGCAGAGTGGAAGGTCAAGGTAGTTCTGGGAGGGAGAACCATTAGACAGATCAAAATGGGTAAATTGCATCGGGGGCGTTTCAGACTGTGACATGATGGTGGGTGTTGTAGTTGTCTGTCTTAGGAATGGATGGCTTTCTTTTTGGTGTTTTATAATCATTTACTCTACAGCTTTGGGGAAACTCAAAATCCGTGGGAAGCACCACAACTTCCTCCTAGGGGAAACTGTGTTTTTGCTTCTCGTACCGTCTTCCTAATGCTTTTTTGGAACAGCCTTTGGGTTTTCTTAGGCTACATTTTTCAGTCAGTTAAGGTCCAATCTCTTTATTTTGTAGGATTTAAGGACCGCCCTGTTCTTAAACATTGTAACCTTCTTTACTCTTCATATATAATATTCCCCTTTTACGCCAAAAAAAAAAAAAATGTTTGTATGGCTCTAAATCAAATCCATTACCATAGAATTGTGTTGAGGTCTCTCAAGTTAGATCCATACATGGCCCAACAAGACCAGATTTTGATCAAGGGCTAAAGTTCAATGCATTAATGGCATAGGACTACATTTTAAACCCTTGAGTCTGACTCATTTCACAAAGTGCTTTATTAAAAGTGATTGCAATACATATAGTATGAAGGTTATAAATTTCTATAGATAGGAAAAAAATGGTGATGTCTTTCTCCTCTTATTTCAAATAATCATAGTTTTGACATATTTTTTTTGGGTTACATTTTGAGCAAGTCTTCTATTTTGTTGTGAGACCCCACCCCCAATTTAATTATGCTTATTAGTAATTAATCAAGATTTGTGGTAAGTAATGTGGTTTTTGTACTAATTACTATTGATCTAATCCTATTTTCTCATATTTTGATTTAGCTGGGTCATGGATAGGTAGATTGGGCCAAATTTAACCAAGCCTAGGTAGACTAGAGAACTTTTTAATAAATTTCAGATTATTGATTTTGCATCATATTCATGTTCTTTCAATGGCATCATGCTCCTCTCATCATTGACAACATCTTTCAGGTTGGACCCAAGCTCATTTGATTCCATATGGATTCATTTGTGGCCCAAAAGACCCAAATAGAAATTACATTGAACAAATTGGGCTTTCCTGCAAATATAGGTATAAGTGTTTAATATAAAACAAGTAGCTCTCTCTATTATTTCTATTTCTCTTCAACTTAGTTGAGAGCAGCTCTTCTTTTACCTTCCCTCCTCCTCAAATCCAACCTAAGGAACTCATGCATGTGAGATTTGTTGTGCACGTGTGTGCAAAGCAATCAAGACCAACAATCAACCACACAAGAAAACAAGAATATTTATGTGGTTCGGCAAAGATGCCTACGTCCACGGGAAACCAATTTCTACTAGGTTCTCCTCCAATCTGTGAAACCACAGCCTTGGAATCTCAGCCACTCTCAGCCTCTCTCTAGGGTTATAGATTATATCATATATATAACCATTACATCCTTATTCCCCAAGAACTCTATCTCAAGAAAAAAGAAAAGTCCTAACCTATTAGAAAACTGCTGTTAGACAAAACAGGAAACTCTTAATATCATTAGGGAAACCACCCCAGATACCGAACCCAATTATGGTCTGGACTCACTTGGCCAACAATCTCCCCCTCCAGACCATGGGGAAGATGCCCTGAACTCCTTACTGAGAGTTGAGTCTTGCCAACTCTGAACACAGCTCCAACTTTCCTTTAAATACAACCTTGGTCATCATATTCGAGGGATTCTTGTCCAAATGAATCTTTTCCAGCTTCATGAAGTTCTTCTCAATCACCTCACGAATCCAATGGTACTTGATATCAACGTGCTTCATGCGACCATGATATGTATCATTCTCACTGAAATCCGTAGCACTCTGACTATCACAGTAAACTACATATTCTTCTTGTTTCAAACCTAGTTCTTGAAGGAATTTCTTCAACCAAAGCATCTCTCTCCCTACTTCAGTAGCAGCTATGTATTCCGCTTCAATTGTAGACTATGCTGTACACTTCTGTAACTTTGATTGCCAGGAAATAGCTCCCCCTACAAAAGTAAACAAATAACCAAAAGTCGCCAACCGACTATCAAGATCACCTGCAAAATCAGCATCAGTATAACCTTTCATGACTAGTTTTGAGCCTCCAAAACATAAGCACACCTTGGAAGTACCTCTCAAATACCTAAAGATCCACTTCACTGCTTCCCAATGCTCTTTTCCAGGGCTTGCGAGAAATCTACTAACTAAACTCACAGCATGAGCAATGTCTGGCCGTGTATAAACCATGGCATACATGAGACTCCCCACAGCAGAGGAGTAAGGAACACATGCCATCCGTTCCTTTTCATCATCTGTAGTAGGACACAAGCGCTTGCTTAGTTTGAAGTGACTGGCTAGAGATATGTTAACTGGCTTAGCATTCTTCATGTTGAACCGCTCGAGCACTCGTTCAACATATTTCTCCTATGACAACCATAGCTGCTTGGAACTCCTATCACGACGTATTTGCATGCCCAATATCGTTCGTGCGGGACTCAAGTCTTTCATATCAAACGACTTTGACATCTCCTCTTTTAACTTGCCAATCAACTTGCTATCCTGTCCAACTATCAACATATCATCTACACATAAAAGAAGGATGATGAACCTGCCATCGATAAATAGACGAACATAGACACAATGATCTGCAGCTGTCCTCCAGTACCCATGACTCAACATGAATGAATCAAATTTCTTGTACCACTGTCTTGGTGCTTGCTTCAGCCCGTAGAGACTCTTTTTCAACTTGCAAACCATCTATTTTTTTTCCTTCTACCTCAAACCCCTCTAGTTGAGTTATGTAGATCTCTTCTTTCAAGTCACCGTAAAGAAACGCGGTCTTCACGTCCATCTGTTCAAGCTCAAGGTCCATGTTGGCGACTAGACCCAAAAAGACTCTAATAGAAGTCATTTTCACAACAGGAGAGAAAACATCACTGAAGTTGATACCCTTCGTCTGTGCGAAGCCTTTTACCACTAACCGTGCTTTGTGCTTCACCAGTTTTCCATTCTCATCCTTTTTCAGCTTGAACACCCATTTGTTTTTCAGAACATTCCTATCTTTAGGAAGTTGCACCAGCTCATATGTCTTGTTTTTCTTCAAAGAACTCATCTCATCCTGCATAGCCTTCATCCACTCATCTTTATCAGTATGAGTCATTGCTTCTCGGAAGCTCTCCGGCTCTCCCTCATCAGTAAGCAAAACATATTCGGATGCAAGATACCTAGTTGATGGTTGACGCTCTCGGGTATACCTCCTAACTTGAGGTTCTGTGGTTTCCAACCGAGGAGACTGCAGCTCCCCCTGCTTAACACCCTCATCATCTGGCAACCCCAGTGCCTCATCACAATCCGGATCGTTTTGTCCACCTTCTCCACCTGTAGTCTGCACCAGAGAAGGAGTCGGTATGAGATCAACCACTCCATCAACTTTCTCAGAAGACTTTTCAATCTTCTCAACATCTTCAAAGAGCTAGCCTTCATGAAAAACACATCCCTACTTCTGATAAGTTTCCTCTTCTCTGGATCCCATAATCTGTAGTTAAACTCATCTCCACCATAACCAAGAAAGATGCAACTCACTGTCTTATCGTCCAACTTGGAACGCTGCTCTTTTGGTACATGCACAAATGCTTTACACCCAAACACCTTCAAGTGCGAATAGGAAACATTTTTACCTATCCATCTTCTCTCTGGAAGATCATAGTTCAAAGGAACTGAGAAAGATCTGTTAATCAGATAAACGGCAGTCATAAAGGCTTCACCCCAGAATGACTTAGGCAACCGTGCCAATCTTATCAAGTATCTCATCTTCTCAAGAATAGTGCGATTCATTTTCTCTGCCACACCATTGTGCTATAGAGTACCAGGAACTGTCTTTTCATATCAAATGCCATGCTTCAAGCAATAGTTTCTAAACTGGTTGGATGTGTACTCTCCCCCATTATCTGTGCGGAGACACTTCAAGAGTTTACCTGTTTCTCTTTCAACCTTGACATGAAACTGTTGAAAATTCTGGAACACTTGATCCTTTGATTTCAACGGATAAACCCAGACTTTCCTGGATGCATCATCGATAAACGTGACAAAGAACTTATTGCCACCCAATGATTCTACCTCTATGGGACCACAAACATCAGAATATACAAAATCCAACACATTTGATTTCAATTTTGATGTCGAAGAGAAAGCAACTCTATGCTGTTTACCATACAAACAATAATCACAAGGGTTAAGGGATATACCTTTGGAGCAAGGAATTAAATCCTTCTTTGCCAACATCTGCAAGCCTTTCTCACTCATATGACCAAGCCTCTTATGCCACAGATTCAAAGAGGAATTATCTTGAACTGCATTCAACGCATCTTTACACAGCTTTACTTGTGTTTTATAAAGAGTATTACCTGCTGTTCCTCTTGCAATAACAAGAGACCCTTTAGTGAGCTTCCATCTGCCATTTCCGAAGTAATTCTCATAACCTACACTGTCCAATATAGTCCCAGAAATCAAATTCAAACGTAGATCAGGAACATATTGCACATCTTTCAGCGTCATTGTGCAACCAATATCAGTTTTAATGCAAACATCACCGATACCAACAATCTCTGAATGACTAATGTTGCCCATCTTTACAGTACCAAAGTCACCTGCTTTGTACGTCGTGAACATCTCCCTGCAGGGAGTAGCATGGTAGGATGCTGCTGTGTCAACAACCCACTCAACCTGACCATCTGCAACACTCAAACACTTATCATCATCGCCGGCGAGCACCACTTCTTCTTGTTCCAAAGTAGTTGTAGTGCTATCACTGTCATTCTTCTTTTCATTATTGGATCATTTCTGTTCCTTCATGGCAAAGCAATTTTTCCTGACGTGGCCCATCTTGCTACAGAAAAAGCATTTTACAGACTTTTTCTTGCTCTGTGATTCACTGCTAGACTTGGCCTGTGATTCACCTCTAGATTTGCCACGACCCCCCTTTGGTCCTCTACTCTTATTCCTCCCCCTGTTCTCAGGAACAAAGGCCTGTGCATTATTTGTCCCTGCAGATTTCCTTCTAGTTTCTTCATTCTATAGACTACTGGTAACCTGACTCATAGATAACACATCATCTGGAGTAGAATTGCTCAAGGAAACAACCAGTGTCTCCCATGAATCCAGCAAAAAACTCAGAAGCAATAAAGCTTGCATCTCATCATCAAGGATCATCTTCATAGTGGCTAACTGATTTACCACACTTTGGAACTTATTGATGTGATCTTCGATCTGACCACCATCCTTGAATTTCATGTTTATAAGCTTTTTGATCAAAAGGGTTTTATTCACTATGGTCTTTTTATCATATATTGCTTCTAGCTTTTTCCAAAAGGTATTTGCATTGGTTTCATTAGACATGTGGTAAAATATGCTATTATCAACCCATTGTTTGATGTGACCAACCACTTTTGATGCAATTTGTTCCATTCAGCATCTTACATATCTTTCGGTCTGGAATTATCCCCCTCAACGGGATCATGAAAGTCTTTACAACAGAGAATATCCTCCATCTTCGGCTTCCAGATCAACCAATTGGAATAGTTAAGCTTAACCATGGTAGTGTTGATAGTATTATTCTCCATCTTAATCAAATTAAGTAACAGGAAAAAGCAAATAACTAACACTAACCTCAACTCCTGTACCAAGCTGTAGATCTCGTCAATACGAGCACGCTGGAAGAAACGGATCTGAAATCCGACTTCGGATGGCTCCGATATCGCAAAAAAGGTTTTCTGCGCTTCCGATTTGGTCAAACTCCTTGTTGAACATCACTCAGCCAATCTTCTTCCACTAACACATAGATCTGCTCGAAACGCATCCGTAGGCGCAAACGGATCTCAGATCGGACGTCGGATGATCAAGATATTGCAGAAACAAACTTCTGCCGTCAATCTGATCAACTCTGGCCGTTGACCGCTAGTCCGATGACGTGGGCTGATGTCAGCCTGATGACTTCACTCTACTGACGTCAGCGGCGGCTGACGGGCGGGACGAACTGCAACCAGGTCCAGGTCAATCTGACCCGAACCGACCTGCAACTGATGGGCTTTGCTTCAAACAGGTTAGTCACCCGACCTGACCCGAATCAGATCCTGAACTTCTTGACCGGGTTGGGCTTGCAACACGGGTTGGGTCAAACTGACTCGACCCAAAACCCGAACTGACCCGAAACAACGCTGAACTGGGCTCTGTCCACAATGGGTCAGGTCAAACCCACCCGACCAGAGACCCAAAGCGCTGGGATGTCTTTAACCTTTCCGCCTGCACGCTGCAACCCAGTTGCAGACAACGACTTGCAGGCGGCCGTATGCTGCGGCTCTGGCTTGGCGGGTTCGGCAACAGCGGCGCGGCGACAGCGACGCAACGACGACGACCGGAGGTTGACAGCGGCGACGCTCGCAGCGGCGGCGGCACAAAACGACGACCGGCAGCAGCTTTTTTTTTTCTTTTAGTTCCTCCTCCTCTCGAGAAATCAGGCAGCCAAGAATCGTTTTCCGACTAAGTTCACAGCCCACACCTGAGAACTCTCTCTTTGTCTTCTTCTTCAAGTTCTACAAAAACCCAATCTCTCTGTTTTTGTAACAGAGGATCGAATTGCTCCTGTGGCCCAAGAGATCACGACAGATCTCTTCTTCCCGTTGATCTTCCACACTCAACTTCGATGCTCTGATACCACTTGTTGTGCGCGTGTATGCAAAGCAATCAAGATCAACAATCAACCACATAAGAAGACAAGAAGATTTACGTGGTTCGGCAAAGATGCCTACGTCCATCGAAAACCAATTTCCACTAGGTTCTCCTCCAATCTGTGAAACCACAGCCTTGGAATCTCAGCTACACTCAGCCTCTCTCTAGGGTTACAGATTACATCATATATATAACCAATATATCCTTATCCCCCAAAAACTCTATCTCAAGAAAAAAGGAAAGTCCTAACCTATTAGAAAACTGCTGTTAGACAAAACAGGAAATTCTTAATATCATTAGGGAAACCACCCCGGATACTGAACCCAATTATGGTCTGGACCCACTTGGCCAACAAGATTTGAGGTGATCCTCTTCTTCTTCATCATCTCCATAGTTTATATTCTCCAACCCACCTCATCTCCTTCTCTACAGTTGAAACTTTCTCTGCCTCTCCCCATTGAGCATTTTCTTCAATCCAGCCAAGGATCGGTTGCATGTATGTTGGAGGCTAGATTCTACGTCCTGATTCTCTTCTTCATCTACATCGCTTGGATTCTCTAATTTCATCATCTTTTATTCTCCACTAGCCTTTAAGGTAAGAACCCCTTCTCTCTTTCAGTTCTTGCATTTGTAAATGAGTCAATAAGACTCAAAATCACTAACATGCATCTCTTTCCCATCTCCATTTATCATTTGTTTTATGCTAGGGTTCTTAAGATTGGGTCTTTCTTTCCCCATTGCGCCAAAAAGATCAAATTAAGAGTAAAGCACCAATTCAAGGTTAGTATAAGCTGTATAAATGATGCATGTTGTTTGACTTGATGAGTATTATAAATATTCATTAGCGAATTTTTGTTACAGCTCCCCTTTGTAACCTTTGTCTAAAATTGGGTTTTGAAATGAGGAAAGGGTGGTGGATGGAGATTGGTAAGTCAAGAAGGTTTCGATTGGATCCATGTGTAGAAATGTGGTTTGTAGTAGTGTTAAATGTAATCTCCAATCCAAAGAGGAGGATGGAAAAAGATTTCAGAAATTCAGTAGAAGTTCATTAGGTTCGATCGACCAGGCAACTAATTTTCCTGTTAATTGTAAGTGGTTTGGGATTCAATCGATCAGACCACCAAATTTTCAAGGTCCTCTTTTCTGATCCCAAAAGCTTGTTTAACTTATTCCATACCCCTTGGACCTTTCCATAAACTATTTAAATGATAATTATGGACTAACCTTGGACCATTAGGAGTTGTAGACTTTGGTTTACCTTGCTTGACCTTAGAATGCAACCTATATACCCAAAACAATTGCCCAATGGTACAACTCTCACACGTGGGAGGCTTCAGATTTGTGCCACTCGTGTGGTTATTCAATTAGATTGTAATCAACTTATGGGTGTTGGTTTAGGGTATCCAATGTGAGTTTTCATACACAATGGCTAAGATAGCACACTCATTGGATATTCTAGAGCTGCATCGAAATGGGCAATTACGGACAACAGGTAAGATGAACTAGAATTGGCTAGTAATTACCTTGAATCTCCTTTAATCAATTGCATACATATTGTTATTATTGAGGAGAGGGCTCCACCTGATGGAGAATATTGAAAAGTTTTTCCACTGCCTTTATTAACACCTTGAAGTTTTGGTAGTTATCTTTAGCTAAAGAAACTTAATATGGTATCAAAGGCAATCAGTCGTGTGTTTGAATCTTAAGAAAAACGATTAGGCGCTATAAAAAAATGCGTGTCACCAAAAGTGCGCCAACCAGGTTCCACCTTAGAGGAATATTGAAAAGTATTTCTACTACGTCTACTAACACCTTCAGGTTTTAGCAGGAATGGTTAGCAAAGAAACTTTAATAGTTATATCATTACATTGGTTTTTAATTGAAGTTGATCAAAATCCTTAATTAGTTGCATTGTTAATTTTGTAATTATTATCCCAATGCCATCACTATGTTTATCCCTTTATTGGTTATTTTACTTTGCTCCATTGTCTATTCTTTGTTGTTGTCATACAATATATTTCCAGTATTCAGGAATAGACTTGAAATCCACCAAATTGAGATTTATGGATGGAAATGAGATAGAATTGAGGTACATTGTACCAAATCAAATTGACTGCATGTATCAAATTGGAATTGAGATAGAAATGAACAGAACTAAATCACGGTACTTCAATTGATAGTTTAACTCGTAATCAATGGCATTACTCTGCTTCGAACTTAGGTATTTTATTTTCTTTCCTACCACAATTAACACCGATGGAGTTGCCGGGACTTCTAGTTTGCCAGATATGCCTTCGCCAGGGTCATCCGAGCACCCTAAACTGAACTTGAATTAACTCTACTTCCCAAGGATGTGCTCAATGCAACCAAGGGTGAAAGGATGTAGCTTATGTAGTTTCCAAACATTTTGTATAATATTTTCACTCATGATTCAATAATTCATGCTCTACTCTAAATGCACAACTACTTAGTATACTAACTTGATCTCTTTAATTACCTGTCATTTACTCAAATTGATACAGTGTGTTTTTAATTTATATTGCTTATAATTACTCCGTCGTTGTTCTGATTGGTGTTACCCTTAGTATTACAGGCATAGACACCATTTCCACATAGATGTACAATAGAGAAGGTTTTATCAGCTTCTCTGGATATAGAAGAGAGGACTTCAGGTGATATTTTCTATTCGTCGTAACTGTAGAGCATTAAGGGTATTAATTGGGTGTGCTTAAATGAGTCGGCATGTTAGGATATTTGTGTGTTGGCTACTTCATAGGTTGGATAAAACTCTGGGTCCATTGAGTTGTAATTTTTTATTCCGTTTAGAATGGAGTGCTGGATGAGTGATCACCGGATGCACTAAAGTGAATAAATTGAAGAAAGAACACAAATTAGAGTATTTTGAAGTGATTTTCTAATGTCAATATGAATTAAAAAGGTCAAATCTCACAAACCGAGCATCGGATTGTGACAAGCTACCTACCATTGAAAAGTACATTTCGAGTAGATATCCGTAGAGCACAAGATTGTGTAAATAGGACCAAAACGACAAAGTTATGGCCTTAGGAAATTTGCTGATGCATGCAAAAAAATTAAGTGTGCTCGAGTGCGGGTTTGACCGGGCTCAAGCACCGAAGACAGTGGTGAGCACGCTTGAGTGCTCATTTGACTGCGCTTGACTGCACGAGCAGTAAAAGTGCAACGACCTGTACGAAAACCTTTCCTATTTATATAAAACTTGCCTGTTTCACTTGGATTTGGTTTCTAACCCTAATGCATGAATTATGGGCAATAAAAAAGTTGTTTTTCTCTACCCTAAGGCATCTATCCTAAGGCATTTATCTTCCTATTCTAAGTTGAAAATACACATTGGAGATATCCTTCTTCTCTAAAGCAGCCATTGAAAAATTTGTGCTGAAGTTTTGAATTCTAGAGATTTGTGATTCTACTTCCTTGTAAAAGAATGACTTCTCTTATAGAAGGTTTGTTCACCTTACAGATTCAAGGCGGTTGTTTCAAGAGCAGTGAGCAATGAAGGGCTAGTAATCAGCAAAAAGAATAACAATCCTTAGGTTGAGTTGCAACTGGAAAAAGGTCTGTGAATATATCTTGTAATTGCTTATAGCTTCGTTTTTGTTGGTTTGAATAGGACTTGCGGTTTTCCCAAGTAGGATTTTCCACGTAAAAATCTGCGTGTCTTCTTCTTATGGTGTGTGATTAATTTATTTGCTAGTTCTTTTATTTTTTTTTCCGCTACATATATTTTGAACTTCAATTTAAAAACCTAGATTTGGGACATTCTTTCATAGTGGATTAGTTATCTTGCATCATTTTTATCTCATGACATCACATGACATTTTCATTTTGTTTTCTTACTTCCGTAGACATGTGTATTGTTCTTTTGGTTTATACGAATGCTGGACTCTTCCACTGTTTGATTCATCTTCATCTTGATTATTGCATTATAAATATGCATTTGATCACAATAGAGAAGTATGGGCATTCATTCATAAGTAATAACCTGAACATTATGTTATTAATTATACTTGAAAATTAAAAGGACTTTATCTCTACTCCATATTGCACTCCAAGAGACTCAAATGTAAATGTAATTGATATACAAGTGGTATACACAGACTTTTGCAAAATATTTTAAATGGACATGTGCTGTTAACTAGTCCTCACACGTGAAAATCTATGAATGTCCCTTGTGGATGAATCCATCTATACTTCAGCTTGGTGTGATTTTCTACGGAAGTACATGTGTTGTGCCTCGAGGGCTATCCTAAGCATGGAATTCTCATGCTCGAGACGTGACATTTATCATGAGTACCAAAAAGACCTTGCATGAACTAGTAAAGAAATTCATAGTAGAATTTGGAAAAAATTGAGAAGGTGGCCTTAAAAAGGTAGAGAGAAAAGTAGAACAATGCTATAGGTTTGTAAATGTCTTACTTCACATATCATTAAAAAAAATATGAGTTTATTTCATGAGGAGCATCATTAAAAAGAAAAAATGAAAGAGCATCATTAAAAAAATGAAAGTAGCATTATATGGCATGAAGGTTTTGAATTTCTATGAATAGCATAAACAAGGTGATGCCTATGTCCTCTTATTGGAAATAATCCTAGTTTATGACATCTGTTTGGGTTACATCTTAAGCAAGTTTTCCATTTTAATTTGTTCTGTGATCAAAAAGAACTTATATGAACTAGTGAAGAAATACATGGTAGAATTTAGAAAAAAAAGATTTAAATAATGTGGCCTTAAATAAGGTTGGTAGTATTTTTTGGATAGATGTGGTATATTATGGTGCATCCCAAGTTTGTGGCCTTAAATAGGGTAGGGAGTATTTTTTGGATAGATGTGGCATATTGTGATACTTCCCAAATTCTTTGAGTGATGTGTTTGATACTTGGTGTTTGGCTTCCTTTAAGGGTTGTTGTTTTCACTTTGGAGTTCTTTTGCTATCCTTTGGTTATTTAGAAGGAAAGAAATGAGAAGATTGTTTGTAATTTGTATTCCTCTTTGCCAGACATTTTGAAAAGGGTGTAGTTGAAAATTGCAAAATGGGCTTTAAGGAGAAAGAAGTTTGAATTTCTTAACATTGACAATATTTTAAGTAATTGGGAGCCTTGTATGATGTGTGGGTCTTCTTGCTTAATCAATTCTATTAGTTGGAGCCCGCCTTTGGAAGGAGTACTCAAGTTTTATGTAGATGAGATGGCTAGAGGTAAGTTAGGCCAGGCGGGTCCTGGAGAAGTGCTTCTCAACTTCAAAGGCAATGTGCTGATTTTCTTTTCTAAGCCAATTAGAATTAAAGATTCCAACGAGGCAGAGGTACTTGCGATTCTAGAAGCTTTAAGATTTTATTCAAATTCTTTTACTAAAAATTTGGTTGTAGAAAGTAATTCATCTAATACAATTTCTTAGGTTTCGAAAAAAGGGCAAGGTCTTTGTATATTTCTATACATTCTTAATGAAATTAAAACTTTGTTTTCATAGATGCAGGTGGTCTTTAAGCATATTCTCTGTTCAGCAAATGACATTGTGGATTTACTAGCCAAGCAAGGAGTTGACAAAGATGGTTCGTTTCTTGACATTTGAAGTTTGTGGTGTTTATATTGTCTTTCCTTTTTGTTGGAATTTAGTTTAAGGCTTTTATACCTGTTCTCATTTTTTGCTTCCTTTTTTCTTGCTGTTCTTTCCTTTAATATATGTTCACGTTACTAATTTAAAAAAAAAGGGTAGGGAGTAAAGTAGAACACCAAAGCAATAGATTTGCAAGTATCTTGCTCCATATAAACAAAACATGGGTTCCTTTCACAAGGTGCTTCATTAGAAAATGACAACTTAAGTGCGAAGGTTGCAAACTCCTATGGTTCAGGTAAACAATGGTGATGTCTTTGTCATCTTAGTTTCAACATTCCTAGCTTAAGACATCATCCGTTTTGGGCCACCTTATTGTGGGAGTGGTATATCAGCAAGATCCTCTCTGTAGGGAACATCGGCCATGCCATGTCCATTGGCATCGGGATTAAATACTCCACTCTCCATTTGAGTTTGAGCAGAAGAGTGAAGTTCATGTGATGTATCTATGAAGGTGACTGCAGTATCTTTCCTAAAAGTCAAGTATATAATAGCGAGGATGTAGACGACCATGAGAGGGAACACGAAGATGCCGATGAAGACCTTGCCGACTTTATGGAGGCTATTATGAAGAAGCCAATGTACAAAACTAGTGCTAAGATAATAGATGTTGATGCCGACGGTGCCCAGCTCCAGTATCCATGCGATTACAATGATCTGCAACATTATTCACAGAGTAAAAACAAGGAGAAATATACACCGGAAAAGAAGAGGTAGATAACCAATCTTCATAACGTTAATAGTCCCCTACCCCGTCTCATAGTTCTAAAACTCAACTCAACCAAGTCAAGTAACTCAGACAAGTTTGCAAGCGTCTGGTAATTAATCACGCGCCGGGCCCGGGGGGGGGGGGGGGGGGTGGGGGGGGGGGGGGTGTGTGTTTTGGGTTGGGGGTCAGTATTGTGTTCTAGTGGAGAGGCCAAAATATTGGGTCCAGGTCCAATTCAATTTATGTTGGCCTGTGTTTGGATCTTAAGCTCGACCTTGAGAGACAACTAGTACAATACTACAGTGATGGATTCGATTCAAACTTGAGTCATTTACAACTACTATTATTATTGAGTGGTGTGTGGTTTTCTTTTGTTCTATAGGTTACAAATGGACGGACTCAGTTGGACCTTTGTATGGATCATTAAAACGGTTCCCATTTGGGCCTAGAATTGGACCTAGACCAAATTGAATTTAGTGGGATCAGGTTCTTGAAAACGTTGAAAACCTCAAGGTCGACCTTAACATTGATGGGCAATAGTACAAATTTATCGACCTTAACATTGATGGGCAAAAGTACAAATTTATATTTTTTTCAGCCCAGGCCATCTAGTTGCCAATTCTCAAAATAAATTCAACTCAGGGGGCTAGTATGGCTCATGGAATCATGTGACTTCTGCTGTCCATCCACTAATGAACGTTGCAACCCTCCCATGAAGGGCCCACTATGTCAGGAGAGCAATTTGGCCTAGTTCCAATCTGAAATCTAAAATTGAAATTCATATTGGAAGGCCCAAGTCGAGCACGAGTCTTTGCCCTAAACATAAAACCTGACTTGAACACAACTCGGGTCAAGAATTTAGATGCGGTAGAAGTGGAGTGTGTTAATTTATAAGTGAAATATAAACTAGGACCTAACCCATGGGGTTGCGTCAGAATCGTTTGCAATTGGTTTGCCCTCTTGGAATTTGGGTTGTGTTCGAGTAAAAAGCCTAACCCAACCTGCCCTGATCTGCCACACTATGCATGAGCCATATCAGATGTAAATATGTAATGGATTTAAACGAGGTTAACTGAAAACACAAACTTATATTGAAGTATTTTTCCAACTTCCGGCCACCCATCTCCATTAAATACTGTTCATTAGAATGACTTGTTAAATGTAAGTCAGCCTTGGAAATTTCAGGTTGTCCTGCTGCTGGATAGGACAACCACTTCCATAGGGCCCACCAGGGTTTCCGTTATTTCCACTCCAGCCACTACTGGGGCAAGACAGGAGAAAAAAAAAAGGTCAACCTTCCCATGTAACTATTTTAGGTGGGGTCAGGGATATCTAGAAAGATTCAGACTCTCTCATTGAATGAGCTTGGTTTATATTATAGCAAGAAAACATTAACAAAAGGCCATAGCTATGCATGCAAGATATCAGTGGCAAGTAAACATACATAGACTGAGTTTTTGTGTGGTCCCATCTTCAATTTGCTGCTGCTAAACTTGAGCAAGGGAATGAGTGCAAATGGAAGCTCAAAGGACAGTATCATCTACACAAACAAAAAGCAACACGCAGATAAAAATTATATGAGAGAAAACAGATAATAATAAAGGGTTCCAACATGCATAGTTTGAGGAATATTGTCCGTATAGCATTATTTTGGATATTAAACTATTATGTAGAAATATACAAGAAAGGGTGCATATTGATGGAAGCTTAAATGCTAAAACGAAAGAAGATGATGTCGTGAGGTTGGTGATCAGTATTGATCTGAACAGATGTGGGTTCAGGCCAGAATTAGGTCTACTTGACCTGGTTGTTGTTGCAAACCCAATAGTAGGAGTCGCCAGCCTAGTTACAAAGGATTTGCTGATTCAAACGAAGTTGTTCGTTTAAAGTTCATATGCTTTCCAGATCTTCTCTTTCTCAGATCTAAAAAACTAGGAAATTTAACAAGCCACGATTGACTCCGAGATCTGAAAACATGTGAATTATTTTTCCTCCGATCCCAGCCAGACCGGAGAACCCAATCTCATCGTCTTCTTCTTTGATGGTGGCCCAACCAGAGATCACGAACCTGATCTCTCTTCTTCTCTGTTTCGAAAACAGAGATCCGAACCCTTTGACAAGGATTTAATCAGTTGATCTGCATGCGCACAACGTCCAAGCCACTGAGCGATCTCTACTTCGCTCAGAAACCCGAGGAACACCACCTCAACTCTGATACCACTTGTTGTGATCTAGACATCACCCGTTGTGTATATATATCAATCACAATATTAACACGAAGCAACTACACACAAGAAGAGACACGAGATTTACGTGGTTCACTAAAACAGGGCTACATCCATGGGCACAGAGACGATCATCTTCAATATAACAAGTGAAGCATCCAAAGACTCTCATTCTCTCACATTGTCTCACCTACATGGTATGGAAACACCACGGGCAAGAGAGCTCTCACCTCTGTTCAGCACAAGATCTAGGGTAACAGACAATACATATATATAATCTCCACTTTCTTTGCCACCAATAAAGGCCCGATACAATTACCAAAACACCATTGACCTTTAACCAGTCCCTAGCTAACCAAGTAGACTCATCCAACTAAACCGGAATGCAAAACATAAACCTAACAGGTTTGCTTTTGTGTATCTCATCTTTGGTTCTTTACACCCATATATAAAGAGATCTTCCTCCATCTCAACTAGGGAAATAGATCTATGTGATTGTGCATTATGCGTACTAAATCAAGGGGTTTGACTGTTGGTTGTGAATACCACGAGATTATCATGGATAGCTGTTGAGACTCTTATGGGCATACCGTGTGGGGTCCAACATCTCCCACTTGACTCAGATACCAATGATGGAAGCGCGAATGCACGAACAAAGGGAGAGATGATATAATGAGGCTGGTGATAACCAACGAGACGGTTGTTTTTTTTGTGTATCTCATCTATGGTTCTTTGCACCCATATATAGAGAGATCTTCCTCTATCTCGGCTAGGAAAATGGATCTCCACGACTGTGCATTACTCGTACTAAATTAAGGGGTTGGACTCTTGATTATGAATACAACGAGATTATCGTGGGTATCTGTCGAAGCTCTCAAGGGCATACCGTGTGAGGTCCAACTGATAAAAGATACGTATTGCACAACCTAGAATAACCATATGAGATCTAGTATATAGCTAAATAAGCATTGTCTTAACAGTAGCATAGAAAAGACATACAGAGGCTATGATAATGAGTCGGCCGGCGCCCGAGGGTCCACTGATTATTGATGCGATCAAACAGGGCGTAATGGCGATGCACCGAGTCACAAGATTTCTGATCCATTTCTTCATCTTGAGATCCAAGAAACCCTGCTTATTTCATTGAAATTAGATTGGAGATTAATTAAATGCCAAGTAAAAGCACAAATCACTTTCATTTGCTGCACCTGCATGATAAATTGCCCTGCATATGTACCGGTTATGACAGAGCTTTGTCCTGAAGCTAGAAGTGCTACGGCATAGATAGTTGAACTTGATTTCCCTAGGACGTTCTGCATAAATATTGTAAAACGGGTTATCGTAAGGACAATAGTATCTGCTTCATTTTATGAGACTGCGTTAAGTCAGATAATAAGGAAATGAGCAACCTCTGCTCCAGGCACAGCATGGACTCCTATGGATTTGTCCCAACTAAGACCCTAATCCAGGACCATGTTATAATACAGTCGGGTACAAGGGTATTCCATAATGAGAATCTGGAACCAATTGTCAATTGGGTTTAAAAATGTCCAAAACTAGAGTTTTTCTGTTATAGAGGGTTAATCAGGAATCCATCTACATAATTAGATCTTTGGAGTTATAAGTTCTTCATTTCAAAGCTTTTTAGCTTGATTGGATAGCTCAGGAATGTTAATTTACAATTCAAGCTATCTAGTTTTTGTGTCCTTTTACAAGCCCAGGGGCAAGGGTGTGAGAATTAACTATGACATCACAAATCAAATTGTCATTTTATTTTATTTTTTTCACATGATTTTAACTCCTATTTGGTTTCAACTCACAGTTGAGATGACCCAGTTTAGACTCTCGAATTTTTTTTGGAATTGGATGCAGTTATGACCTTGAACATTGAAGAGTAGAGAAGTCCAAACAGCAGGATATGCATGAATAAGGACATGGGCAGAACTAGGGGGGCCACCCCCCCCCCCCCCCCCCCGGCCCGCTCTTTAAGTTGGACTTTATATATTGTTGTATATATAAATATATATATTTGGTATATAAATAGAGTTTGTAAAACTTTACCACAACCCAAATATGAATTTTGATTATATAAATATAGTTGGTATATACAATAAATTTGGTGTATATATATAGATAGATTCTTTGGCCCCTTCTTTTAGTGGCAATCCCTTAATAGATGGCCCCTCCAACATAATTTAAAATTAAATACTAGTATTATAATATGGGTTTCTAAAAGGGATACTAAATAATTGCTGATTTTAGTTGAGAAATTAGATGAAAGAAGAAATGGAAGGGAAAGAAGGAATGAAGAAGGAAAATAAAATAAAAGAAGGGATAAAGGAGAGATTAGAAAATAGGTAACTAAGAACCCACTTTAAGAATTGTAGGTAAATTAGTTGGTTTGAGCTTTGAGTTTGCTTCCCAAAGTCTCGAATTCGACTTTCACCCCTTGTATTATTTGGATACTATGTGTGCGGCCATATGCCCCTCGGGGAGTAGTCCTTGCTCGTCATAATCGGATCACCCCCAGGCCGAAGGCCAAAAGTCTGAAAGCTAAGCTGGTAAAAGATACCCTTAGTCATCGAAAAAATATAAATAAATCCACCATAGATTTAGAAAAAAAAAATTTTTGTTTTCAATGTTTAATTTTAATTATTAATGCCAATTTAAATGGTTTGGATCTCAAATATGGGTCATTATCATTGATTACCTTTTGTTTCTTATATAAAGTATATCTAAGATAGAGAAGAAAACCAAGAACTGCTTTAAGAATGGTTTTATTTTACAATTGTTATTTTACTAATCCTCCAAGCTTCACGATGTCTTTTCAATCGATGAAAATCATTATTGAAATCCAACTTGTTAGGAAATAGTCCGTACTCGTTAGAATTAGATAACCCTCAGGTTGAACTCCAAAGGTCTCAAGAATAGGCAAGTGAGGAATACCTCAGGTCATAAAAAATAATAAAAATAATAAAAAAATACTTTTAATTATGTTGTTTTATCATGAGAAACTTTAATCTAATTGAAGTTATGTCCACTGTAGAAACTTTAATCCAATTGAAGTTATATCCACTGTAGATAAAGGAATATTGCGCCTAATGAGTAGAGGTTGAATTTGACAAGGATCTGTTTGTTCATTATAGGAGGTTGTGTGTCATTTGGACTGACCTTGAGCATGAAAGATGCAGAATCTAGAGTTAGATCACTGCATTGGTTAGAAGTCTCTTGGGAGAGGTTATCTGCAGAGCAAATTGTGCCAGATACAGAAACCACCGCTACATTGATGAGAAGTGCCACGAAGAAAGCAAAACCAGTCTCCATGAGGAAATTCCTGCACGCACTCTGATATAGAAACATGGAAAACAAACAACACTCAATTTCCAATCAAATCTCAACTGAGTTTGTTCCTTTCTGGTAATTTTTGACGATCAGTTCTGGTTTTATCACATACGTTGATTCCATTGGCAGACTGAGGTATCTTTCTTGTGAGAACAAGTGCTGAATGCAGGAAAAGGTTATGTCTGCCAAACAAGAAAAGGAAAAGAGCTGTTGTTGATAAAACTGTGAGACAGAAAGCAAAGCGAACGAAAATTCACAGTTGGGATGGAAGTCTTACGGCGTGACAATAGAACCCAAGAGAGCAATGAAGTCTCCAGTGGCGCCATTGCCGTTGAGTTTTGGTACGAACAACCCCTTCATAATATCTGATGCTGGGGGCTTTACATTACTCAGTTCCCCAAAATAACAACCAGCCAAGACAAGGACTAGAATTACTATCAGGAGTTCCAATTTCCGAATCTGCATTAAGAGAACGAGACTTTAGTTCCGTTTCAATTGTCATCAGTTAATATATCAATAAACAAGTGTAGATTGAGTGTAATTCAACTTAAATCCTTGGATTAATTTTTTTTCTTTCCCTTTTTAGATCTCAAGCTGGTTGAATTCTTGCTTCTCATTTCAGAACTATGGGGTTAGGTTTGCAGTTGTCATTCGTATTTTATTGGATATACACTTATGTTTCCATGAAATATAGGAAGTAAGATAGATTGATTGTATTTTCTCTAGATTTACTGTAGTTTCTCCAATTACCCCATATCTCTGCAACCCCAGGAGCAGGAGAGTGCTCAGGCCAGTCATGAGAACTCCGGCCCAGACTGGGATGTGAAAGAGTATGTTGAGAGCAAAAGCTGTCCCAATTACTGCAAATCAATGAAAATTCAATCAATTGACACATCATCTTTTAAACTAAAGACGAGAACCTAATGAAGATATGGCTTAATATTTCGTACCTTCAGGGACATCAGCAGCAATGACAGCTAACTCTGTCAGAAACCATAGGCAATATTTCACATATTTCGGATATTCGGCCCTACAAATTTCTGCGAGATGCTTCCCTGTGACAAGCATAATTAAGACAACTCGATCATGACGCAGCTTTCATGCCACCTTCTTTCAAAGGTCTGGAAAAGGAAACTGTTTTTGATTCGTACCGGTTGTTACTCCGAGATTTGCTGCGAGTGACTGAATTATCAGAGCAAAAACTATTCCAATAAGAATTACCCATAGGAGCTGTCAATACAATCAATACAGTTAAGAAATTCTTATTAGCTTCTGTTATATTGCCAACCCAAGAAAATTTTTTGTACTAGAACTGCATGAATGCTCATATCCCTGTTCTTTTTCTTGTCTTACCTCGTATCTGTGATTAGCACCAGCTTGCAAATCCGTTTCAACTGTCATTTATTCCATCACAGAAATCATGTTAGTATAAAGAAGAGGATCACAAACCCAAGGAGACCCTCGTAAAGAGAGTCACAGATAGATGTTGAGAGTCTTACGGTTGCCAGGATCAATATATTGCACGGACACAAGAAATCCGGGCCCTACATACGACAGGAACTTTTTCCATTCGTTTTCCTGACAACCAATGGATGGCAAACAAAGGTAACCATACTTTGTCATTCTTAGATCAAAAGGTCATTATGTGAAGATCAAAAGACCAAAAAAAAACTGGGTCATGTTTATTGGGAAGAGAAATCTATAGAAATGTGTATGCATGTGAGAGAGAGAGAGAGAGAGAGAGAGAGAGAGAGAGAGAGAGAGAGAGAGAGAGAGAGAGAAAGAGAGACCTGTTGCTTTGGGTCATCTCCTACATTACTCAGAGAGGAGTTTTTCTCATCTAATTCGACCGAAGCAATGCGATTACTCCCCCTCCATGAAGGAGGGTCCTTTGCAGTTGCTTGCTCTCGGCTGTCCATCTGTCTTTTATCTCTCCTGTTGTTTCTTAAGTTCACATTAATCCAGACATGGCCGGCACCTCTATATATATGGCATACGCACATAAAATATAATGGAAGCGAGTCCCTTTGTTCAGATATTTGAGTGTTAATTCATGGGGTTGGACTAAACCCTGGTGCATAGATTTGTATTTTTTATTTATTTTAAAATAGACTATGGTTTGTCGCCGAATGAGTTAAAGTGAAGAAAGTTAAGAATTTGAAGGCGCTCAAGCGCATACTCACATATGCTCGAGTGGCTGGATCTGGAGACAAGCTCAAGCTAAGGTTTTAAGCACTGAAGTGGACCTAACAGAAATTGTATTGAATTAAAATAACTGAAAGTTTTATTCACGTGCTTGAGTGGATGTTCACGGCACTTGAGCAAATGACAAACAAAACCCCACCCACTTGCATGGAATTATTTCCTTTTTATGCCGATTTAGTTCAACATTGACTTTATATATGAGGCAGGAATCTCGGATTATTTAAAAAATTCCTTTCAACCCTAAGGCATCAATTTCCTTATTATGAGTAGAGATCACTCATTGGAGATTCATTTTCTAAAGAACTTTCATTGGAGAGATTGTGTTATTGCTCTGGTTCTAGAGGTTATTACTTTTACATCTCTTGTAAAAAATTGCGTTCTCTTTGAGAAGGTTCGCTCACCTTGCAGATTCAAGGTGGTATTGTTTCAAGCGCTGTGAATAGTGAACGATGTGGTTCGTCGATAAGTAGCTATGGTCCTTAGGTTGAGTTACAACTAGAGAAAGGTCTGTAAGTATTGATTTTATCTATTCATTCATAGTACTTGGTTTTCTTGGTCTGGGAGATTAAAATTGTGGTTTTTCCCACGTTCGGGTTTACACATAAAAAAAATCTTGCGTGTAATGCCTCACCTCACCCGCATGTATGATATTATCTGCTTTGGCCTATGAGCCTCACAATTTTGCTTTTAGTAGGCTTCAACCCACCAAAAGGCCTCATGCAAAGTAAAGGTGAAAGCTCTATATAAAAGCCTAATCACTTTCCTCTTTATAATCTATGTGGTACTTTAGGATGTTACAATTCACCCCTGTTAGGACAGCACATCCTTATGCAGTAGCTTGCCAGTTCCTGCAGCCTGTCAGCTCTCTTAGCCACCCCACATGAGAACTTGCCCGCTTGCACCAGAACACGGTAAGGACCCACACTCAAACTAGTCAAGAGTCGGCTTTGATACCATTTGCAATGCCCCACCCCACATGGATGTATAATATTGTCCGCTTTGACCCATGGGCCTCACAGTTTTGCTTTTGGTGGGTTTCAACTCACCAAAAAGCCTAATGCAAGGTAAGGGTGAAAACTCTATATATAAGTACAATCACTTTCCTCTCTACAGTAGATGTGAGACTTTAGGACGCTACAATATTGTTGACCTATAAAAATTGCGAATACTGCAGCGAAGACACCTCATCCCAGCTTAATTTAGGCTACAGAGGTTATTTGCAGATCCTGGGGAATCACTGTGAGAACCGGCATTCCATGAAGATCAAGATAGCTGGAACTCTCAGAGGAAGTTCAAATTTCGGGTTGAACAGACATCATCGAACTCAAAAGCCACAAGCATGTCAGCCTGAGGTCAGTTCCCCCCAAGCCAAGGGGTCACTGACCAAAGTCCTGCTTCCCGATGTCCAAAATTAACGAAATTTAGACGCGAAGCTTCAGTCATGCTCAGAAGATACTTTGCAAATTTTCAAGATGAAAAGACTCTGTTTGGCCTAAATTTCATTACATGTCAGCTTAGAGGACAGTAATCCCGAATTTGGGGGTCATCGGCTAAGATCTTACTTCCAGAAGGCCAAAGCAGATAAAATTTGGAACAAATGCTCAAAGAATGCCCCAAGTTATTCTCCCAAAGATTCAAGTCAAGGGGAGGCTGTTCGGATAGAAAACAGGCTGTCTCAATGTGGAGTGAATAGTGACCTAACGCATGCAATGAATAGGTTACTGTTCGAAATCCTACTTCCTCAAATCCAAACTGCATGAAATTTGGATGAATACTCCAAGATGTTCTTGACGTCAGTCCCTCCAAGTTTCAAATCAAACCGGGGTCATTTGGGCTTCAAACAGCTGAAACAAGGGCCCACTGTCATAAAAAAGTCAACTGAAAAGTTGACCAAGTTCAGATGGTCAAACAAAGCTGAAACTTCTGTGACACACTCAAAATAGTGTCAAGATGTGTTCCTCCAAGTTTTGTGGCCATTGGACACCGTTTGGGCCCCGAACAGGCGGAAACAAGTCACACATGCAAAATTCTAAGAATGGGCCTTGGGAGTGACCGGGGCCCACAAACAAAAGGAGTTGACCAAGTTCAGGTGGTCAAATAGAGCTGAAACTTCTGTGATACACTTAAAATAGTGTCAAGAAGTATCCCTCCAAGTTTCGTGGCGATTGGACACCGTTTGGGCCCCGAACAGGCAGAAACAAGCCACATATGCAAAATTCCAAGAATGGGCCTTGGGAGTGACTGGGGCCCACAAACAAAAGGAGTTGACCAAGTTCAGGTGGTCAAACAGAGCTGAAACTTCTGTGACACACTCAAAATAGTGTCAAGAACTATCCCTCCAACTTTCGTGGCTATTGGACACCGTTTGGGCCCCGAACAGGCGGAAACAAGCCACATATGCAAAATTCCAAGAATGGGCCTTGGGAGTGACCGGGGCCCACAAACAAAAGGAGTTGACCAAGTTCAGGTGGTCAAACAGAGCTGAAATTTTTATGAAACACTTAGGATGCTGTCAAGCAACATCTCTCCAAGTTTCGTGATGATTGGACATCATTCGGGCCTCAAACAATGGAAAATAGACCGCATATGCAATGTTCCAAAAGTGGGCCTTGTCCGTGACCGGGGCCCAATTAATGAAAAAGTTGACCAACTTCCTGAAGTCAAAATGGGCTGAAATTTTTATGACATGTAGAAAATAGTGTTAAGAAGCATTCCTCCAAGTTTGGTGGCAATCGGACTTCGTTTGGACCCGAAACAGATGAAAATGGGCCACATACGTGAAAACCTGAAACTGGGCCTCGTCCGTGGCCCAGCCTGCGGTCACGGACCTTCAAAGGATGTTTCCCACGATTTTGGGTGGTTTCCCTCCACTCCTCTTCGAAATCCAACTCCCCACAACTGCTATTAACTCCCCAAAACTGCACAAAACTGATTGGGAGTCTATAAAAAGGGAAAATTTGGAAGAAACAAGAGGAGACACACATATAAGGAAGAAAAGTGAAGAAATTGAAGAAAGTCACCACCTAAGGCAACAAGAAGCAAGCTCCAGCAGCACTTCCACGACCATTCCCACCTTCTTTTCTTAGTTTTGAAGGTGAGCAAGAAAATTCAGAAGGAGAGAAGGAAGGGAAATGGCCAAAATCCATACTATGTTCGTACGACGCCAATTTTTGAAAGGATGACATTGTCTCCTCTGTTTCTCTCATTCGTAGGGCTTCTTAGCCATTACAAGAGTTGTGAAAGAAGTCTCTCTACGCCTCATTTTGTTCCTTGAAAATGATAGGTTCAAATGACACAACTCCGGCTTCAAATTTGCCCATTTCGGACTTGAAACAAAAATGCAGTCCGTAAGCACGAATGATGAGTTACAGTGGTTTCAATTGATTCCATGATAAAATGTGATCTTCTTGATGGTTGTCCACCGCTCCAAAGTCATGAGAATGGAGTTCCAACACTTGAAAGAAGTTTCAAGAAAGAACCAGCGCGAACAGCACAAAAAACGGAGGCACAAGGCCATTGTCTGTCAGTGACCGTGACCCCCGGTCACTGGCAGGTTCCAGTGACCGTGGGTGAGTCACGGTCACTAGAAGGCCCCAGTGACCGCGGGTGAGTCACGGTCACTGGAAGGGTCCAATGACCGCGGGTGAGTCACGGTCGCTGGAATGGGGCAGTGACTGCGGGTCACGGTCACCCCCCATTTTTTCCTTTTTTTTGCATTTATTCTTCCACCTTATGTATATTTTCTTGTATTTTCCAAATTGAGATCACATTTAAGGCTTCAGGGAGGGGTTGTAAACTTTCAAGATGTATGTAAACAACCTGCATCCCCGCGGTCAGGGCACTTGAACCCATGTAAACAAAAGGGAAATTAATGATGAACTGTAATTATTTCCCATTCTTCTTAACGCTTAAAGTGCGTGAATGTCGGACCTTGATTCCGTAATTCATTTCCACGCATATACATTTTTTAAGCGCGATCAGAAGATTGGCGCCGTCTGTGGGGAATTATATGCCCTAATTTGTGATCGAATTTGGTGAAAAATACATGAAAGCGCTGAAAATTGCTGAAAAGTGCTGCTGCTGCCCTGAAAACTGCCACTGTTGCCCTGAAAACTGCCGCTGTTGCACTGTAACTGCTGCTGTTGCACTGAAAGTGCCGCTGTTGCACTGTAACTGCTGCTGTTGCACTGAAAATGCTGCTGTTGTGCTGAAGAGTGCTGCTGTTTCACTGAAACTGCTGCTGTTGCACTGAAAGTGCCGCTGTTGCACTGAAAGTGCTGCTGTTGTGTTGAAGAGTGCTGCTGTTTCACTGAAACTGCTGCTGTTGCACTGAGAGTGCTGCTGTTTCACTGAAACTGCTGCTATTGCACTGTAACTGCTGCTATTGCACTAGAAATTGCCGCTGTTGTGCTGGAAACTGCTGCTGTTTCACTGAAAACTGCTGCTAAAAGCCTATGACCGGGGCACATGGTCACTGACCTATTTTTATGATAACAAATGCTTATTTAACCTCCAATTACACCCATACAAGACCTTTGATGTCTGCAATGGGTTTGAAAATATCATTAAAGGACTTTTGCATCTTGAAGTGCATAATGTTCATACAAATGAAAGCATTGGGCACCTTGATGTGCATACATTTGCCATTTAATTGGAAGAATTCGCACCTTGATGTGCATACATTTGCCATTTGATTGGAAGAATTTGCACCTTGATGTGCATGAACCAAATCATCACCCTTTTCACTTTAGAAGAGTGATGATTCAGTTCAAAGGGCTTCTGACCCATATAAAATGTCTATTAAATCAGTGATAAGACCAACGACATTGTAATTATACATTGTCCGGCGTCAACCACTGATGGATCTTGTGCCCATTGTGATGGTGGTGCAGGCTTGATCCTGTGGGCCCTATCCCTTTAATTGATCCAACCCTCTCTTGCTTATAAGTCTGACACAGATAGTCCAGATATGCTGCTGAAATTTTGGTAGCCAGGACTAGTCAGCATAGCGTGCTTTTAAGCCTGACTCGATAAACCCGAAATGCTGCAGAAATTCTGACAGTAGGGATAGTCAGCATAGCATAATGAGATGGGATTTATGCCTATATCTAACTATTTTGGTTCAAAACCATGTTGGTCTAGATGGCATCTATAAACCATTCCGGCTAGCCCAAGAGGCAGTCATGTTGGTTATACTACTAATATAGTCTCATCGGCTAACTTTTTGCAGGAAACAGCATGGGTTCTTTGATCATCACTTTTGACGAAGCTAAAGAGAGATTGTTCAAAATCTCCATGGCTCAGACCACAAGGGCACCCAAAAAGGGCCGAATGAACACCAATGCTCCTGCATCAAGGGTCTCGGTCTTTCAAAGGCTTTCTACTCCTTCAAGCTACATGACCTCAACCCACGATGGGTCATCAGAAACCTTGAAGCCCATCAAGAAGGCAAAGATTCCTCAAACTTGGGTCTCCAAATATGACCAAAACCCCTTTGGAGTCTTTCACAAAGGTCACAATGACTTAAAACACAAGGTGAGGTCGGAAGGCAGTAATTTTCAGATCACCAAGCCTCAACTGGGGGCAAGGCAGGTTCGGTTTACGAACAACAAAACAGAGATACCCGTTGGTTCACAGCAGGAGGCTTTGCAGACTCCTAAGTCCTCATTTATGCATCCTAAACAAAGGGTACATCTTAAAAAGCAAACCACTCGCAAGCAAGCCCTAGCCCATGAAAAGGGTCAGAAGGATGTTGTTATTCCAAATTGCCGTATGTGGTCACCACAGCCACGTATGCAGAAGTCTAGAAAAGCTGAGGAGAAACCCTTGGCCCCACTTGAAAAGAATGTCTTTTACCCTTTGACCCAAAAGGAGGGACGGAGGTACGGCAGGAGGCGCTTACCTTCTGTTATTGTGGCACCATCACCATCACTTTCAACCCAGCACCCGTCATATGGCATTAAAAACAAGAAATATGCTGAACGATTGGTCATCAAAAATTCGACCGATCTCGTTCAATTTAAAAATTTGCTTCAACAAAAAAAGGAGCAGAAGAAGAAAATTGAAAGAAATGCTATTAACATCCTTTCACTTCCCACTTCCGACCCTATAGATTGGGAGCAAGTTGCTAGCACTTCTAGGCCATTAGTTGCTAGATTCAGAGATCAAACTCTAGCAGCCAGATTGGCCCAGCAAATAAAAAAGAGGGCTTTGACTCACTCCAAGAGACATGCTCGGAAGCAGTCACAGCATAGAATCACTCAAAAATGGGTGATTAAAGAAGATGAGCCAAATCTAACCTCCTCATGTATGGTCAGACCTGGCTCAACCAGGAGAGTTACTCGGAGTATGGCTCGAACTCAGTCCCAAGATTCTGATTCGAACTCTCATTCAGATAGGACCTCTGACGATCATGATTCTGATAAGGACTCAATAACTCTCCTGGATACCGAAGATAGTCAATCCACTCTTCCTACATCCTCTTACCCCCGTCAGTACACCGTATTTATGGCTGAAGGGAGTGGGACCGGTAATGAAGAGGATGCCGGTAGAGGCAAAGATGTTAGCGAAGAAAATGCTGACGAAAATCAAGAGAATGACGTCAGTGATGTTGTCAAGCAACAAGGAGCTAAAATTGACCACCTGACGGCTCAATTGAAAATCTTAGCAGACAAACTGGGTAGTCCAGCTGAAGCTCCTGTTAACTCCTTATTTGCTGATAGAAGAGAACAGGCAATGATCAGGAGGAATGCCACCAAAATTGACCTACTTAAAGCACAAATCAAGGCACTAACAGATAAAGTAATCGCTTCAGGTTCAACTCGAGGTGATCACTCCTCAATCCTTGGTTTCCACGCAGATCCTGAAAAACCTGTAACTTTTAAAGAAGTGGAGGAAATTTTAAACAAATCAAAAGTGGAAACCAGGATGAAGAAAAAGGGTATTACATCTAAATACCCTCCGGAGTTTGATTTGGTTCCATTTCCACCAGATTACAAACTTCCGGCTTTCCATCCTTACCTTGGAAAAGGGTCAGCCTATCAGCATATAGTGCATTTTAAGTCGCTCCTTGGCAGTTTACCCGAATTGGATGCACTAAAAATAAGGCTGTTTGTTGGTACATTGAAGGGAGTTGCTTTCGATTAGTACAAACAATTGCCAGAACTCTCCTTCACTACATGGCCAGTTACAGAAGAAAAGTTTCTACTTCACTTTCAGGAAGAAGATCAAACGGTCACCTTCGCTATGCTCAGTAGTACAAAGCAAGGGGATAATAAAACTGCACAAGCCTTTATCAATAGATGGAGAGCATTGTCTTACAGATGCCTAGAACAACCATCTCCAAAGGCGACAATTGAAATGTGCAAAACCAATTTACGGCCAGAAATTAAGGCTATCATACTTAGTCATAAAACTAAGTCTTTGGCCAGATTGGTTGAAGTAGCCACTGATGCGGAGTTAACCCTGAAAGAAATTAGCCAGAAGAAAGCAAGTTCCCGAAAAATGGAATCATCATCATCTTCTGCTCCAAAACCAACTGTGCCGAAACCCCAAAAGAAGCAGGAGGTATTCAATGTACAAACCTCCAAACCAGTTCCTCAAAAACCACAGAATGGTAAGACGGAGCAAAATAAAAAGGAAGAATATGAAAAGAGGAAGCAAACTAAGTACCCTTTTGATGGGGACATTGAAGTCATCTTCCAAGCATTGATGGAGAACAACAAGCTCGAGCTTCCACCCATGAAAAAGCCAGAGCAAGCGGGTCGTGTTAATGATCCAAACTATTGTGCATACCATCGGATGGTATCTCATCCTTTGAAAGACTGCTTTATCCTAAAAGAAAAGGTCAATGAGATGTGAAAAAATGGAGTAATAACATTTGACCGAAAATATGATACGGCCCCAGTCAATATGATTTCCTTCGGACAATTTGCACCTGTGGCAATACCCGCTCTATCAAGGCCACCAATGGTCGAATTCCGGGTCATCAATGCACTACATAATGAACAGGGGTTGATACTTATCAAAGATTCTTCAGGGCAGGAAATGTGGGTTCACCCAGACTTAATAAATGATGAAGGATGGGAAAAAGTGAAAACTAAACCCACACCTGTGGAAAGAAGAAAGATCAAAAGGCAAATTAAAGGTCTCCAGAAAACTGCTCAAAAGAAACAAGAACAACAGTTTAAGCAGAAGAAAGACAAGGCGGTCGAGGCCCCAGTCTTAGAAAATCCTTCCAGATCAGCCAGAGGTTATTTTACTCTAGCCGACTACATCATTCCAATTCCAAAAGATGAGGAAGAACCAGCAATATCCAGCTGCAATCGGATATCATGAGATGGTACACCCCCTAACTCCGATGATGAAAATCAATGGTCGGATTACTCTGATCTTGAAGACGATCAATGGATCGATGATTATTTTGCTGATGAATACCCTTCTGATGAGGATGAGGATTTCGAACAAGCCTTTGACCCCGAGACGGGAACGCTTAATATCAAGCACGGTCTAAATACACTATCAGTGACCTTGTATGACATACACAGGCCAAGTTCAAGTGGCTGGTCGAATGATCCTCCTCTTTTTCCACTACCTCCAGAAGTTCATCCGGATCCACTACCATTAGTCGGGCACAATGAAGTTCAGGATCAGCAGACGGTTTTTCCTCCTTCCACGCCAGATACTTCTTCCACACCTAATTCAGAGTTGATCTTTTCAAATAAAAATTCTAAATTAAGTAATCAGTTTGTTGACTTTAACTCAGTCAGGGAACTTGGGTTACCGAGGAGACATAATAACCCTAGTATGAGTAATATTGTCGAGAATATCTCTGACTTTGAAGAGGAACTGTCAACGGCTCCTTCCCTGGTGGTTTTGAATGCTGCCATAGAACCCCAAACATCGCAGGCTATTCCTAATGGTGTAAATCAAGAAGTAGGCCTGGAAGAGGTCAACCAGCTTTTTATCGAACCAGAAGAAGTCAATGCCATAAGAAGAGACGCACTACCAGAAATTGACCGAAGCAACATGCTTAATGATGGCACTCGCTCTGGTCGTAACTACAGGGTCAACTATGATAAATCCTCTGTTCCTTCCTCTTCTTATGTAAACCCTTCGGGAGGTAATACCAATGTAAATGTAACTTCTCCAGAAGTAAATGATAATGCAAGGCCACCAGAGCCATTCACGTATGATGTTGTTGAACACCTTAAGCACATACCTGCACGACTCCACATTTTTTATCTCTTGCAGATGTCCAAGGAGACTCGTGACAACTTCATATGAGCACTACAGGCCTTGAATATTGAGAATCATACTCATATAGCACAAGTGCATCAAATAGAAAAGAATTATTTGAAGGCGAAATCCAAGAAGCCTCAAAAGCAATGCAAGGAGTGCCTCTTAACTCACAATGCTTCTAAAGCTACTATCTCTTTCACCAAAGAGGATGTCCTCTCAGGAAATATGCAGCATACGAGGCCACTTTATTTCACGGCCTACATCAAAGATATGCCTGTCCCAAGAGTTCAAGTTGACCCAGGGTCAGCTCTAAATCTCATCACAATCACGGCCCTTCAAGAGCTCGGTATTCCAGTGAGCAAGCTGTCTGCTACAAAGACTTCTATTCAAGGTTATGATGGGGAAGTCCAGGATCCGATTGGTAAAATCCGAATTCGATTCCAGTTGGGAGATTTAGTCTCAGAGGCCACTCTGCATGTAGTAAAAACTCGTGCTTGCTATAACATCCTCTTGGGGAGACGATGGCTTCATGATTATGCCATAGTACCTTCTACTCTTCATCAATGCCTTAAATACATCGACAATGAGGGGAAGGTACATCGAGTCTTTGCAAAGGAAAAGCCATTCAAAGGAAAGGAGGTTTATTTCACAGACGCAGCAATGTATCAAGAAAAGCCTACAAAATCCAACTCAGATACAAAGAATGCTCCTGTGAATGATAATCCTGCAGAACCTTTCACTATTTCATCAAAGAAAGTTGGTCAAAAATCTAATCTCTCCATAAAGTTGGAATGTGCAGGAAAATCCGCGGCAAAATGCGTGGATATCAAAACTCCTTTGATAATTAAGGTGAAATCTGGAATCAAAAAGCCAGATCCACCTTTAATCATATCCACAAAGCTATGAAAAGTAAAAGATGCTGAACATCAGAAGTTTTCATTTTCGGCCAACATGGTATCCTCGAGCTCTAATTAAGAAAGCAATGATATACCTCCCCCTACTAGGGGAATATCGCCTATAAAGCCTGATTCTCCTATACTTTTAGTCAATTGATATTGACATCACAGCAGAGGGGAGAATTAGCCGACAGGTACATTGATAGATGGCTCCGTTTGGCCAAAAGATGTGAAAATCCTCCACACTACTCCGCATCGATTCACTTATGCTGGGTAGGTTTTCGGCCAGCTCTTCGCAGCTTAACCATGGCGATGGAATTTCAAACCTTTGATGAGATGTCTCGAATTGTATCATCTCTCGAAGTGGCACTCCACCGGCTGCGCAGGAGGTCTAGAAGAATGCGTCCAATACATGTCATTTCAATGATCAGAGATACAGATTCTGAGTTGGATTCTGAAGACGCTGAAGAAATGAGCACCTTCGTGCATTCTATGGTAGACTGCAATCTTCCACTTATGCCATGGCCTACTCCCTCTCACATTTATGAATTCGAAGGTTCTTGCTTTTTGGTACCTTCATCTAAGCAGTATAATCATCCGATTATTTTTCATCGGACTGAAGATACTTCTCCACCAGATATCATTGACAAAATCAATAATGAGGGAAAAATCCGGCTCGATATTTATAATCCTGTGGTCTGTAACATGATGAAAAATATGGGGTACAATCTCAAGAAACCTATGGGTCTTGGATTAACTGCAAATGGCATACGGGCTCCTTTGGATGTCTTTACTCCAGAGATGAAAGAAGATCTCCAGACAGGGGGCAGAATTGAGCAGCTGCGTCATTACATAGGATATGTTCCTTACAGTAACATTCCTAAATTTAAACAAAGTGTTAAAGCCAGATCGGTAGTCTTCACTGAAGAATATGACTCGGATAATTCTCATGAAATTCCTGTGCTTCAAGATCCCGTTGATTGGGCCATTTTTCAGCATCCTGAGGGGGCAAGTGATGAAGATGATGCTGCATCACAAATCACTGACTATTGGCCACCTGAACTCAACGAGGAAATAAGCCCGTCCCAACATGTCCGCTGGGAATGCTTAGCCCTTGATGTAAAAGCCAAAGAGCCTAAAAAACCAAATCCTTGGAAAGGGATCAGGCCTTGGCTAAAACCCCCAACTGAAACCCTATAGGGTTTCACAGAGTTAGAAACTTCCAATAACAATGTAGAAACACTTCCTCCTAATCCTCCAACTGAAGACCAAGTACAAGAAATAAACTTGGGAACCCCAGAAAATCCCCGACCTACCTTTGTAAGCTCTCAAATTAAAGGAAGTGAACTTGATTTGTATGTGGGATTCTTGCGAGAGTTCATAGATTGCTTTGCATGGACTTATGCAGAAATGCCGGACTTAGATCCAGAAATCTGCATACACAAATTAAATATAGCAAATGATGCTAAACGTGTAAAACAGGACCAAAGGAGGACTAAGCCTGAAATCATGGAGAAGATAGAAGCAGAAGTTCAGAAACTCAAAGGTGTTAATTTCATCCGTGAAAAACAGCATCCAGACTGGTTGGCTAATATAGTCCCAGTTACTAAAAAGAATGGACAAATCAGAATCTGTATTGACTTCAGAGATCTGAATAAAGCCTGCCCCAAAGATGATTTTCCATTACCTATACCAGAAATAATGATTGACAATACTTTTGGGTTCGAAAGAATGTCATTCATGGATGGCTTCTCGGGGTATAATCAGATCAAAATGTTCAAAGAGGATGAAAAACACACTTCCTTTAGAACTCCATTTGGCATATACTGCTATACTGTCATGCCATTTGGTCTCAAAAATGCTGGAGCCACGTACCAAAGAGCAATGATGAAAATATTCAAGGACTTACAACATAAATCTGTTGAATGTTATGTTGATGATTTGGCAGTCAAGAGCAAGCATAAATCAGACCATCTCGCCGATCTTCGCACTGTCTTTGAGAGATTACGGAAATTCAATCTTCGAATGAATCCCTTGAAATGTTTTTTCGGAGTTTCTTCCGGAAAGTTTCTAGGATTTGTGGTGCGAAAAGGGGGCATTGAAATAGATCCCGTCAAAATCAAAGCCATATTGGAAATGCCTTCGCCGAGAAATTTGAGAGAATTGAAAGGATTGCAGGGAAGACTCGCCTACATTCGACGGTTCATTTCCAAATTGTCCGGAAAGTGTAGACCATTCTCCAAATTGATGAAGAAAGGAGTAGACTTTGTATGGGACAAAGCTTGTGAAAATGTTTTTCAAGATATCAAACAATATCTTACAAACCCGCCAGTTCTTTCAGCTCCAATTACGGGCAAGCCTTTCATTCTTTATACAAGGGCTCTTGATCATTCCTTGGGAGCATTGTTAGCTCAAAAGAATGATGAAGGAAAGGAGGTGGCACTCTATTACCTGTCAAGGATGCTAGTTGGTGCTGAGCACAATTATCACCCAATAGAAAAAGAATGTCTAGCGCTTATGTTTGCAATACAAAAGCTGCGGCATTACATCCTCTCTAATGTGGTGTATCTGGTTTCCAATATTAATCCATTAAAGGTATTAGTGACAAAAGCCGGGGCGTTGAGTGAACGTCTGGCCAAATGGTCCATCCTTCTTTCTCAATATGACATCAGATACACTCCTGCGAAAGCAGTAAAAGGACAAGCTCTTGCAGATTTTCTAGCAGAACATCTACTGTCAGAAGATTCTGAGTTCATAGACAATCTCCCTGATGAGTCAATCTTCTTCACTGAACAAACACAGAAATCCACCATTGATTTAGATCTACATTGGACCATGCATTTTGATGGAGTTTCCAGGACTAATGAACGAGGAAAGCCAGCATCAGGGGTTGGAATTATTTTCTGCAGTCCAGGAAGATTTTATGTTCCTCACTCCTTTTCATTGATCAAGCCATGCTCGAATAATGTGGCAGAATACACGGCATTAATTATGGGGCTTGAGTTAGCTTTAGATGCTGGCATTAACATGCTAGGGGTCTATGGAGATTCACAACTTGTGATTAAGCAAATGAATCACGAGTATGAAGTAAAGAAGCCAGACCAAATTCCCCTTTTCAATAGGGCATATGAACTCAAACAAAGGTTTAAATTGATTGCGTTTCATCATGTTCCGAGATGCCAGAATGTCAAAGCAGACGCTTTAGCAAGCTTGGCAGCTTCAATGGCAATCCCTGAGAATGATAAGATGATATTGGAAGTTATTGAAAGAAGACTTCTACCCCCACTCGATACTTACAAGGCAGTAGAAGATAGCTTCATTGTAATCAAAAATCGAATTTCATATTTTCAAAACTCATTCAGGGATTGGAGAGATCCTTTTATTGATTACATTCTGCATGGAGTATTACCAGAGAATCCTAAAGATAGAACCAGTATTCAAAGGCGAGCTCTCAAATTCCATTTTGATTTGCCCTCAAAAACTCTCTATCGCAAATCATACGATGGAGTTCTACTTCAATGTTTGTCCCCGAAAGAAGCTGAACAAGTTCTCAGAGAAGTTCATGCGGGCCTATGTGGTGCTCACCAAGCTGGACCAAAACTTCATGATCAAATTCGAAGATTAGGCTACTATTGGCCTACCATGGTGTCCGATGCTATTAATTTTGCTAAAAGATGCAATGAGTGCCAAATTCATGGTGATTACATTCACTAGCCTCCTGAACATTTGCACCCTACGACCATTTCTTGGTCGTTTGAATCTTGGGGAATGGATATAGTGGGGAAGATCAGTCCACCCTCAGAACGTGGACATCAATTCATTTTGGCTGCAACCGATTACTTCTCCAAATGGGCAGAAGCAGTGCCTCTCACAGAAGTTAAAACTGATACAGTCCTTAGCTTCCTGAAAACTCATGTCATTTGCCGTTTTGGGGTGCCCAAACGTCTGTATCATGACAATGGCCCGCAATTCAATAATAATAAATTTTACAGATTCTGTGACAAATACGGAATCCAGTGTTGTCCGTCTACAGCGTATAACCCCGCGGCCAACGGACTTGCTGAGGCTTTTAACAAAACCATTTGCAAGATTTTGAAGAAAATGGTTTCTGACAACAAAAAGAGTTGGAGTACCAGGCTTCCTGAAGCATTATGGGCTTACAGAACTACAGCTCGTGGTCCTACCAAATCAACACCGTACTCCTTGGTCTATGGTTGTGAAGCTGTAATACCTTTGGAAATTCAACTTCCCTCTTTTCGGGTGGCTGTGATAAACAAATATACTGAAGAAAAGAATGCCAAACTCAGATTGCAAGAGCTAGAAAACCTTGATGAGAAAAGACTTGGTGCTCGACAAAGTATTGAGTTGTATCAAGCTCGTATGGCTGCATCTTTCAACAAAAAGGTCAAGTATAGATCTTACAAGAAGGGAGATTTAGTCCTTGCAGTTAGAAGACCTATGTTTTCCACGCACTTGTCGGGAGGCAAGTTCGAACCTAAATGGGAAGGACCTTTTGTTGTCAACAAGGTTTACTCCAATGGCGCCTATGCGCTCCTCACACTTGAAGGGGAAAGATGCATGATGCCTATCAATGGAAAACTTCTCAAGAAATACTATACCTGAATGTCATTGGTACACCCAAACCATGTACAATGTACCCAAACCATGTACAGTGTACATTCTCACTCCTAACCAAAATCAAAATCCTTTGGTTTCGAGCCTTACAACCTATGACTCGTAACCAAAATCCCTCAGATTTGTATAAAATGACTGCGAGGATCAAGTCCTGCGACCCCTCTAGTCAAACCTTTGTTACTCGGATAATGTTCTTACAAGACCCCTTGTAACATCCTGCTATATAGATTAAGTCTTTTTGCAGACTCTATATAGCAAAACTCAGCTATGTGGAATAAGTCTTTTTGCAAACCCCATATGGAATAAGTCTTTTTGCAGACCCCATATAGCTAATCCTTAGTTGTATAGAACAAGTCTTTTTGCAGACCCTATATGACTGCCTTCGGTTATATAGAACAAGTCTTTTTGTAGGCTCTGTATAACCAAAATCTAAACAAAAACCAAAACCAAATCTTTGTCCTAAGGAATAAGTCAAGGATCCCGGGGAAAGCCTCACACATGGGCACCGGATAACATCCACTTTTTTTGACCCCTTTCGACACCAAAAGGATCAAGTCATGGACCCTGGAGAAAGCCTCACACATGGGCACCGGATAACGTCCACCTGTATGATTTCTTTATTTTCGATTTGTGGATCTAAACGATCGCAAATCACACCCTCATACAAATCTGAGAAAACCAAACCAAATAAACCATCCATACAAACCAAACAAACCATCCACATAAACCACACCAAACATCCACAGAAAATCAAACCAAACACCATACTAATGACAAAAATAGAAAGGAAAAACATTTTCCATTGATATCCATTTTAAAGTTTGAATACAAGCAGTAAAGTCAATGTACACATGGCCCTCAGGCCTAATAATAAAAAAAGAAAAATGAGAGTTGCAGCAGAGAATCTCAATCTAGGAACTTCTCCAGTTGCCCCTTTGCATTCAGTACTTCTGCCATGAGGATACGCCCTTTGTAGCTTGCATAAGCTGGAATAGCAGTATTAATGTCAATCTCGTCCAGCTTAATATTCAATTCAATCTCCAAGGACTGAACGAAGTCATTCAGGGCTGTGCGTTTCGGTTCTGTATGCTTGAAAAGATCATCTCGGTGACGAATTCTCTCCGAAACAGGCATCTGCAAATTTTCCATAATATTTTCTACGGAAGATAATTGATGTTGCAATACAACAATTTGTTGTTGAATATGTGCACGTTGGCCCGCATGCACAGCCAATTCCTGTGTCAGTTGGCCTCTTCTGCATTTATTACCTGTATCTCCTCCTCACCACTTTCAATCTCTGCAGTCAACTGAATTTTGTGCCTTAAGATCTCATCTTGGAAAGCTTTGGCATGATCAACACTCTTATCCCAAGAGTTTTTTTCTTCGAGTTTGTTAAAAAGAAGGGCAAGGGCATCGCGAAGACAACTCAAGTCTGTACCAGAAAATATCAACATGTCTGCTAAAGCCTTGGCACCTTGAATCTTCTCTGAAGAAAGCTCTCCTTGAAAAATAGTAGCCAAAATGCTGCGAATGATTAACTTTGTGGCAAAATTAATAGTAGATTGAGGCTTTGGAGTGTCCCCGAAGAAGCTGAGTTCTTTAGGGATAGAAAGGTTTAATTCTCGCTCTTGTGAATTTGACTGGATTTGAGAACTTGAGCGATTATCCCTTTCTCTCTCGATATTTACTCCGCCCTCAGGAATCGCCAATGTTTTTTCACGAACAGAAGGCGAATCATGTGACCCCTGTGAAGACAAGGTAGTCGAAGGATCCTTAATGGCATGAGGTGTGACTGTCACATGCAGTAAAGCTTTTCGGGCCCCTCCACCTTCAGCAGTAGAAGCCTCATCTGATATCTTCTGAACAACAGGGTCTTCAATAACCTTTAAAGGCGATGACTGATCCACCCTAAAGTGGACTCTTGGAGGTGTCATGGCCTTGGGAGGTGTAAAGCTGCCAGCAACTGGAGGTACACTACTAGTGACAAGTGTTACAGGAGTATCCTCTACCGGGAGACTTGTACCTTCTAAAATCATTGTCTGTTGAACAAAAGAGCCCGCTCTGATCACAACAGTATCCGCTACAGGGGCTTCTGTGACTGGACCCATAACACTGTCTGTTTCCTTTTCTGCACCGCTAACAGGTTCAATATGTTGCTCCATCTGAACATCCTCAGCCTCATCAGCCCTTGGCTCATTACTGACTGGCAAGGTGGTATTGGCTGGCGACAATCCCGCACCACCATTTATACTTTGGGTTAGTGAACCTGATGATAAATTTTCTACAAAGCGTTGCAGATCACTCCCTAGAGGGCTGCCTGGTAATGCCTCTAAGTATCCACTATGAATTGAGACATCATCCAAGTCAATCGAAGCTTCAGCATGCTCTTTCTCCACTTGCTCCTCGATAGGGGATCCGAAAGATCTCCTAGGAATAGTAGAAACTGTTTTAGCAAGTGTATCAGAAATACCCTCTTCCACTTGACCACCTGAAAAGGGGGAATGAGCAGAAATTAGAGCATGAATGTTGAAACATTAATCAAGCTAATGTGAAGTTTACCTTCAGCAACAATTGGAGTTTCTTCGATATCCCTGGAGACTCTGATCCCAGATTCCTTGACAATCTCAGAGGGAGGCTTCTGTTGTTCAACCTGGAGAACAGCCTCTGTAATGGTAGCAGTACCAACGTCATCAATAGGTTTATCTGCAATGATGGATCCTGTCGGTACATCTGCCGCTACTTTTGTCTCAAATTCAGGCATCTGTGCTTGATTAAATATATCTTTTTCAAAATCAAACTCAATGTGAATATCACTATCAGTTCGCTCTCCAGTCGTAAGGTTATCAAAACTGCTTTCTCCCCCACTCCTCTCATCAGAGGCATAATTTTCAGTCACTCTGGCCATTTGCCTCGCAGACTCTCCAGCAATTGAAGGATGAGCTAATACAATCGCAAAAAAAGAAAAAAAAAAGTATCAATGTTAAAGCAAGAGATACAGAATCAATGAAGATATGATCATAAGCAACTATATGTATGTTACCAGTTTTTAGCCGCCGAGAACGACGTACTGGTGGACTTTCAGCTTTTCTCTTCCTAGAAGGTGTCTTTTGGGTAGCTGAAGCTCGAACTTGAGTTACCAATTTCGAACGAGTGGCTCTGATTTTCTTATGCAAACCCAGATCCGTCGGAGGGTTCACCGGCATTATGATGGAAGGCCTTGCCCTCGTAGCCCCTTCCGCAGATTGGATCCCCTCTACTTGACTTTGATTAACACGTGTCTCTGGCAATATAGGAGTATCAGCAGCAGTTTTTAATTTATGAGCAAAATCCAAAGCAGCCCTGCCCGTTTCCCTGGTTTCAACAAGCTAATGCTCTCTTGTAAATTTTCTTTCATGGCTCGTCGCATTCTCATTGCAGGTACATTAGGCGGAGGCATGAAGTTTTCATCTTCTTCACCTCTCAAACCACGGTGACCTCAACAGATATCGGATCCGGCTGTCAAACCAATTCGCCATTGGTCCCCAACATGTAACCAACTTTCAAAATTCTCTGGGATGAAACGATCTCTTTCTCCCTTTTCCCCTTTTTCCTTCTTCTTAGAAGCAAGCAAAACACGACATTTAGCTCGAGGGTTGCTTGTGTATGCCTGCACAATGGCGAGGGTGCTTTTAGCAAACCACTAGGCGAAGCCACTCGTATATCCAGGATTCGGAAGATGAGGGTATCCAAAACGGGCCTCAGTGTCAAACGCTTGGTAAAATTCCCAAGCATTACGGGCATCCTGCAAAGAGCCGATAGTGCCTCGAATTCGGCCCGGTGCTCCCACGACGGCCTGATAGAAGTCGAACTGTCTGCAGAATCTAGCAGGTATATAAGGTTGAATATTGATGTATGTATTTTTTCTATACACCAGATCTGCAGGCCTTAAACTCAGAAGCCAGCTCTTTTCTTCGTCTGACAAGCCGATATCCCGGCCACCTTCCCCAACCTTGTCTATTGATGGCTCCACAGCATTCCTCATCTGAGTTGGAACTTCAATATTCGGTATAGCATCCCGGGAAGCAACATAATTGTTAAAGTTGCGCAAATGTTTACGCAAATCGGTCATGGAATAGTTGTTAATTAAGCAACTACCACCAACCACACCCTCCATGAAAATGTTCCCCGGTGCACCACTATGTGAATGAAGATCATTGCAATGGTAGGTGAACCAGGTGTACAGTAGATATTCGGCATAACATCGATTGAACGGTTTTCCCTCTCTGACAGTGAATCCTGAAAGCTTTAACTCTGTCAGCATATAAGCTACAAAAGCAGGACCCAAAGCGAGGCTATGTCCAAAGGCCATCTTGAGGGCTGGATATATGCAACCAGGCCTAAGGTCATTTCCTGAGCTCGGAAAAAGAACCTCGGACAACCATGCTGTCAAGAATGAAGCAAGTCAACATTTCGTTTTCAAATCTGGATTTTTGGCAAAAATATAAGGCTGAAAGTCCGTGTCTTCATGAAAGATAATTGTTGGACCTTTCTTGGGATCTTCGCTCGGGATTACCCTATTCCGCTTAAAGAACCCGCCTTCATTAACAAAGAAAGGATCTATGATTTCCTTCACTTGACTCATCCATTGAAAGACTTTGCCTCGGCTTCGGCTAGTTGTCTGAATAGAATCTTCATGTGCAAAAAGAAGGTAATATGCGGCTTGAAATTCGTCATCCATAGTGGCTAATTCTTCATCGGGTAAAACGGTCTCATCATAGATCTCACCGTAAGGTGCCAAACCAAAAATTTTCTTTACTTCCCATAGAGAAAATCCTAGCTCCATGTTTGGAGTAATGAAAGTACCAGTCGCTGGGCAGAATAATTCCAGAATGGCCCTACAGACATTCTTGTTCTCACAGGGACCTCTTTGTGTGGTAGCATTTACAGCGTCAAAAATCCCAATTGCTTTCAAATCTTCCGCATAATGATACTTGATTGCAGTCACCCAGCTTGACCAATCCCCGATGCAATTAAACCACCCGCGAGATTGGTGCCTCTCACCTAGCCAAGCACTCCCGTCGCCGGAATGAATACCAAGACCGACCGTTCTGAGCTGTGAAATTACAGTGCCTACTTCCAAATTTAGAGCGCACGGTTCGAGGGTCTCTATTTCAGACCTTGGGTATTCTATGAAGTAGTATGGAGGCGGACGCATGAATTTCCCAGTCTTGAAATGGACATGATGTCTTATCCATGAAAAAGGATCATGCCTTGCTGGGATTGTTGGAGATAGAGACATAATAGTTGGATGCCGTCGAACTGATCGAACTGTGGTTAATTCACGTACAACTCCTGCCGAATTTGTGTAACGATACTGCATATGATCAGTGGGTTGCTTTGCGGTCTCCTTTGTGGCATCTCCAAATATATATTGTGGTTTTGGGAAAACCACCTTGTCATTATTCTCCCAATTGGTATTATTTGCCAAACACCAATATGAATACCAGTTTCTCGTTGACAAAGCTTTAGCCCTCTGGAGCCACAATTTAACATCAAATGCTTCATTTGGGTCTTTCGGATCAGGCCCTCTTGTGGTCTTACCCTTGGCACGACTTTTAGGTGCCCCAGCAGTTGTAGTTGTAGGTGCTTTACCTCTTCTATCTGCAAACAGATCAAAAGAATGAAAAGATGGATATCAGTAACAATGATATGGAACTTCTCAAAAAAAAAAAAAATTTTTCGGCAGCATCTCCCCTTAGTATAAGATCAAAAGCAGAAGGCAATACTCAATTCTGAGACCAAGAATTGGCATCAAAGGCACACTTAAGTCTCAGAACCGAGGCTCCCGGTCCAAACAGATGTTCAAAGCACCTTAAGACCTTTTCAGGGAGCAGCAGGTTCGTGTTCAAGCACGAAAGTGGCATTCTATAATTCCCACAGAGGCTCTGATCACAGAAAGTTAGATGCGTGTTCAGTGATATGCATGTTACTACTCAAAAACAGGTGGATGTTCACTGTGACAACAGCAACAAGTATTAGACAGTCAGGATTGACCGTGATTACGAAGAAGTTCTGATAGAGTTTAAGACACAAGGGTTCTTCTCAACCAGATATGGCTGTAAAAAAAATGATGCATCCAGAAATCCAGGCTTGGATTCAGTCATAAATAAACACAAGAGAAGATGAAAAGGAAATTCTTACCATCCATAGTCTGTGCTTGAGATGATGAAAAAAATCCGAGTCTTGCTTGGTAACTGAGAGGAGGATGCACCCAGCACGTCTCTGCTCCCACCCTATTTCTCGGTCTCTTTTCTCTCTTTTTCTTTTTTTCTCTCTCTCTCTCGGTCTCTCTCTCTCTCTCGGTCTCTCTTTTCTCTCTCTCTCTCGGTCTCTCTCTCTCCCGGTCTCTCTTTTCTCTCTCTTTCTTCTCTGTCTCTCCCGCTCTGTCTCTCCCGTTCTCTCTCTTTTTCTCTTTTTTCTCTCTATTTTTCTCTTTTTTCTCTCTCTCCCGGTCTCTCCCTCTCGGTTTCTTTCTTTTTTTCTCTCCCAATTTCTCTCTCTCGGTCTCTCTCTATCCCGGTCTCTCTTTTCTCTCTCTTTCTTCTCTGTCTCTCCCACTCTGTCTCTCCCGTTCTCTCTCTTCTCTCCCAATTTTCTCTCTTTTCTCTCTTTTCTCTCTCTCTCCCGGTCTCTCTCTTCTTCTCTTTTCTCTCTCTCCCGGTCTCTCTCTTCTTCTCTTTTTTTCTCTCTCTCTCGGTCTCTCTCTCTCTCCCGGTCTCTCTTTTCTCTCTCTTTCTTCTTTGTCTCTCCCGCTCTGTCTCTCTCGTTCTCTCTTTTCTCTCCCGATTCTCTCTCTTTTCTCTCTTTTCTCTCTTTCTTCTCTGTCTCTCCCGCTCTGTCTCTCCCTTTCTCTCTCTTCTCTCCCGATTTTCTCTCTTTTCTCTCTCTTTCCCGGTCTCTCTCTTCTTTTCTTTTCTCTTTCTCTCCCGGTCTCTCTCTTTTTCTCTTTTTTTCTCTCTCTCTCTCTCGGTCTCTCTCTCTCTCCCGGTCTCTCTTTTCTCTCTCTTTCTTCTCTCTCTCCCGCTCTGTCTCTCCCGTTCTCTCTTTTCTCTCTTTTCTCTCTCTTTCTTCTCTGTCTCTCCCGCTCTGTCTCTCCCGTTCTCTCTCTTCTCTCCCGATTCTCTCTCTTTTCTCTCTCTTTCTTCTCTGTCCCTCCCGCTCTGTCTCTCCCATTCTCTCTCTTCTCCCCCGTTCTCTCTCTTTTCTCTCTTTTCTCTCTCTCTCCCGGTCTCTCTCTTCTTCTCTTTTCTCTCTCTCTCTCCCGGTCTTTCTCTCTTTTCTGTCTCTCCCGCTCTCTGCCTCTCCCGCTCTCTCTCTTTCTCCTTTTCTTCTCTCTCTCCCAATTTCTCTCTCTCGGTCTCTCCCTCTTTTCTCTCTCTCTCTTTTCTTCTCTCCCTCGGTCCCTCTCCCTTTTTCTCAGTTTTCCCTCTCTCTCAATTTCTCTTTCTCTCTATCCCAATCTCTCCGTTTTTTCTCTCGGTTTCTCTCCCTCTTTCTCCTTTTCTTCTCTCTCCCAATTTCTCTCCCTCTCGGTCTCTCTCTCTTTTCTCTCTCTCCCGGTCTCTCTCTCTTTTCTTCTCTCCCTCCCGGTTTCTCTCTCTCCTAATTTCTCTCTCTCTCGGTCTCTCTCTCACTCTCTCGGTCTCTTCCCTTTTTTTCGATTTTGTTTTTCTTTTCTTCTTTGATTGGTTAAAAAAAAAACTCTCGGTCTCCCTTTCTCTTTGTTGGTTTGAGCAAAAAAAAAAAAAATTTTCTGTTTGGCTTCCTTACCCACGGTCACTGCTATTCCTAAGTGGAGCCCGCTATTTGATGCCAGCACATAGAACAGAGAGGCCCAAAATCAATTAATGGTTCAGAATTTAGAATTCCCCCTCAATTACTATCGGTCATTCCTCCCACGATTACTGTTAACCGCTTTTCATTTCCCACGGTCATTGCAAACTTGAACTAATGAAGCTCACTACCTAATCCCTTCAAGATCAAGTCATTGACATGTCACCCTTCTTCCCACAAATACAATATGGTTAAAATCAGTGGAGTTTAAGATCAAGTCTTGATGGATTCCTCCTTCTTCACCACGATCTCTGTGATCTTTTGCAAGTCCTATGAGGGGTCCACTTGGAGTATTTCACCAGAAATAATCCTATTTTTAGGGTATTTCGAGGGAAATTATATATAAAAAAAAAAGAGAAGATGCGGAGTCTCTTTCCAAATCAACTTTGGGTCAAAATTTGATTTCAAACCAATGTCTCAAATTGTTTTTCATCAAAACCCATAAAGGCCAATCTCTTTCAAAATTACATCTCATTTTGTCAAAATTGCATCTCATTTTAAATCATGTCAAGCCAAGTCAAAATCCAAACTTTGATTTTTGAAAATGAACCAAAAATCCATGAAGATCCAAACCCAAATCCATTTTCTCTAAAACTTTTGAATTTCTTAAAACCTCAGGGATTCTTTTTGTGGGTGTTCCCCACATCCCCACAGAGACGCCACTCTGGATATCTGTGAAAAATAGGTCAAAAGAAAACCAAATTCATTTCCAAAATCCAAACAATATTCATAAACTTCTGAATTTTCTAAATACCTAAGGGATTCATTTGTGGGTGTTCCCCACAGTCCCCACGGAGATGCTACTTTTGATATCCGTAAAAATAAGGCAAAGAAATTCAGATTTCTTATGTCTTTTCAAAATTCCGTCATCAAACCCTTCATGGTTTTTATCAAAATTTTCAAATCCCAAAGTTTAGGCCTACAACCTACCTTGACAAACTGTCTTTTCATCAAGCCATCCATCATTCCCACAGATTGGCTATTTCTAGGCACAATGATTATTGTACTATAATCATTGCACCTCGAGGGAGCACTTGTTGACCTATAAAAATTGCGAATACTGCAGCGAAGACACCTCATCCCAGCTTAATTTAGGCTACAAAGGTTATTTGCAGATCCTGGGGAATCACTGTGAGAACCGGCATTCCATGAAGATCAAGATAGCTGGAACTCTCAGAGGAAGTTCAAATTTCGGGTTGAACAGACATCATCGAACTCAAAAGCCACAAGCATGTCAGCCTGAGGTCAGTTCCCCCCAAGCCAGGGGGTCACTGACCAAAGTCCTGCTTCCCGATGTCCAAAATTAACGAAATTTAGACGCGAAGCTTCAGTCATGCTCAGAAGATACTTTGCAAATTTTCAAGATGAAAAGACTCTGTTTGGCCTAAATTTCATTACATGTCAGCTTAGAGGACAGTAATCCCGAATTTGGGGGTCATCGGCTAAGATCTTACTTCCAGAAGGCCAAAGCAGATAAAATTTGGAACAAATGCTCAAAGAATGCCCCAAGTTATTCTCCCAAAGTTTCAAGTCAATGGGAGGCTGTTCGGATAGAAAACAGGCTGTCTCAATGTGGAGTGAATAGTGACCTAACGCATCCAATGAATAGGTTACTGTTCGAAATCCTACTTCCTCAAATCCAAACTGCATGAAATTTGGACGAATACTCCAAGATGTTCTTGACGTCAGTCCTCCAAGTTTCAAATCAAACCGGGGTCATTTGGGCTTCAAACAGCTGAAACAAGGGCCCACTGTCATAAAAAAGTCAACTGGAGAGTTGACCAAGTTCAGATGGTCAAACAAAGCTGAAACTTCTGTGACACACTCAAAATAGTGTCAAGATGTGTTCCTCCAAGTTCCGTGGCGATTGGACACCGTTTGGGCCTAGAACAGGCGGAAACAAGCCACACATGCAAAATTCCAAGAATGGGCCTTGGGAGTGACCGGGGCCCACAAACAAAAGGAGTTGACCAAGTTCAAGTGGTCAAACAGAGCTGAAACTTCTTTGACACACTCAAAATAGTATCAAGAACTATCCCTCCAAGTTTCGTGGCGATTGGACACCGTTTGGGCCCCGAACAGGGGGAAACAAGCCACATATGCAAAATTCCAAGAATGGGCCTTTGGGAGTGACCGGGGCCCACAAACAAAAGGAGTTGACCAAGTTCAGATGGTCAAACAGAGCTAAAACTTCTGTGACACACTCAAAATAGTGTCAAGAACTATCCCTCCAAGTTTCGTGGTGATTGGACACCGTTTGGGCCCCGAACAGGCGGAAACAAGCCACATATGCAAAATTCCAAGAATGGGCCTTTGGGAGTGACCGGGGCCCACAAACAAAAGGAGTTGACCAAGTTCAGATGGTCAAACAGAGCTAAAACTTCTGTGACACACTCAAAATAGTGTCAAGAACTATCCCTCCAAGTTTCGTGGTGATTGGACACCGTTTGGGCCCCGAACAGGCGGAAACAAGCCACATATGCAAAATTCTAAGAATGGGCCTTTGGGAGTGACCGGGGCCCACAAACAAAAGGAGTTGACCAAGTTCAGATGGTCAAACAGAGCTAAAACTTCTGTGACACACTCAAAATAGTGTCAAGAAGTATCCCTCCAAGTTTCGTGGCTATTGGACACCGTTTGGGCCCCGAACAGGCAGAAACAAGCCACATATGCAAAATTCCAAGAATGGGCCTTGGGAGTGACCGGGGCCAACAAACAAAAGGAGTTGACCAAGTTCAGGTGGTCAAACAGAGCTGAAACTTCTGTGACACACTCAAAATAGTCTCAAGAAGCATCCCTCCAAGTTTCGTGGCGATTGGACACCGTTTGGGCCCCGAACAAGCGGAAACAAGCCACATATGCAAAATTCCAAGAATGGGCCTTTGGGAGTGACCAGGGCCCACAAACAAAAGGAGTTGACCAAGTTTAGGTGGTCAAACAGAGCTGAAATTTCTATGAAACACTTAAGATGCTGTCAAGCAACATCTCCCCAAGTTTCATGATGATTGGACATCATTCGGGCCTCAAACAATGGAAAATAGACCGCATATGCAATGTTCCAAAAGTGGGCCTTGTCCGTGACCGGGGCCCAATTAATGAAAAAGTTGACCAACTTCCTGAAGTCAAAATGGGCTGAAATTCTTATGACATGTAGAAAATAGTGTTAAGAAGCATCCCTCCAAGTTTAGTGGCAATCGGACTTCGTTTGAGCCCGAAACAGATGAAAATGGGCCACATACGCGAAAACCTGAAATTAGGCCTCGTCCGTGGCCCAGCCTGCGGTCACGGACCTTCAAAGGATGTTTCCCACGATTTTGGGTGGTTTCCCTCCACTCCTCTTCAAAATTCAACTCCCCACAACTGCTATTAACTCCCCAAAACTGCACAAAACTGATTGGGAGTCTATAAAAAGGGAAAATTTGGAAAAAACAAGAGGAGACACACACATAAGGAAGAAAAGTGAAGAAATTGAAGAAAGTCACCACCTAAGGCAACAAGAAGCAAGCTCCAGCAGCACTTCCATGACCATTCCCACCTTCTTTTCTTAGTTTTGAAGGTGAGCAAGAAAATTCAGAAGGAGAGAAGGAAGGGAAATGGCCAAAATCCATACTATGTTCGTACGATGCCAATTTTTGAGAGGATGACATTGTCACCTCTGTTTCTCTCATTCGTAGGGCTTCTTAGCCATTACAAGAGTTGTGAAAGAAGTCTCTCTACGCCTCATTTTGTTCCTTGAAAATGATAGGTTCAAATGACACAACTCCGGCTTCAAATTTGCCTATTTCGGACTTGAAACAAAAATGCAGTCCGTAAGCACGAATGATGAGTTACAGCGGTTTCAATTGATTCCATGATAAAATGTGATCTTCTTGATGGTTGTCCACCGCTCCAAAGTCATGAGAATGGAGTTCCAACACTTGAAAGAAGTTCCAAGAAAGAACCAGCGCGAACAGCACAAAAAACGGAGGCACAAGGCCATTGTCTGTCAGTGACCGTGACCCCCGGTCACTGGCAGGTTCCAGTGACCGTGGGTGAGTCACGGTCACTGGAAGGCCCCAGTGACTGCGGGTGAGTCACGGTCACTGGAATGGGGCAGTGACCGCGGGTCACGGTCACCCCCCATTTTTTCCTCTTTTTTTGCATTTATTCTTCCACCTTATGTATATTTTCTTGTATTTTCCAAATTGAGATCACATCTAAGACTTGAGGGAGGGGTTGTAAACTTTCAAAATGTATGTAAACAACCTGCATCCCCGCGGTCAGGGCACTTGAACCCATGTAAACAAAAGGGAAATTAATGATGAACTGTAATTATTTCCCATTCTTCTTAACGCTTAAAGTGCGTGACTGTCGGACCTTGATTCCGTAATTCATTTCCACGCATATACATTTTTTAAGCGCGATCAAATATGCCTCTCTTCTTTTTTGTGGTTGATTGTTTTAATTTGCTAATTCTTTTATTCTTCCGCTACATAAATATTTAATTATAATATAGAATTCTAAAATCGAGAAATGATCTTTCACCCGTTCAGCCATATTAGTGAGAAAGAGAGCTGCAACATAAAAGTTATACAATACCTAAATATTATAGCCATATACAGTTGGAGATTGGAACGGCAAGCATCTCCATTGATCTATTGTTGGTGTCAGGCTTGCATTATACATGAGTTGAAATGTCACTCATGAAGCATATTTTGTGGTACTTGTCATGTCATTTATTTCCACCATCCACTTTCTCCTTGTGATTTGAACTTTTCTGGTAAGTAGTAGGGTGGAAATTGGAAGCTCAGGCCTTTTATGATCAGACAATATAATTGTCTACTTTTATTTCCTTCTGTTGCATACAGTAAGTACATTAGGATTTAGGATTGTTAAGTTGGTGTTGTATTGGCTTTCTATTTGATGAAGACAAAACTATTAAATCTAATATGGTTTGCAATAAAACATGATTTTGACTTACATATTAAACAATAAATAAACTGATCGATTAGAAGCGTATCTTGCACCATAGTCTTGATGATGAGTGGTATTGGATCGTTTTTTTCAAATAGGATTTTCTCCTATCTCCCTTATCACGCACTCAAATATGCATAAGAGTTAATAGGTACTTTGCAAATCTCATAAGATAAGAGAGAACTCCTTAAAAGCATTTTTATAAATAAGTGTAAAGAGATTTATTCCCAACTAAGAAATCTATTAAAGGTAAATTTTCTTAATTCCCTCAAAGAGTAGCCAAACAAGAGTCCGAATAGATTGGGCTTACTAAAAGTGAATCCAAGATAAATTTATTAAAATCAAAACTAAACAAGAAAGTAGACTAAATTAGTGGACTTAATGCGTGGAGCCCAAACAATGTTAGACATATGGCCATGAGGACCATTCACATCTAACAATCCCTCACTTGATCTAAATGACCACACATATGTGATCTCTAATTTGGTCATGACAACCACATAAATGCAATCTGCCTTTTATTATTATTTCTGTTTTTGAAAACTAGTATTGCAAAAAATAACTCAACTTGGATTCAACTAAATTAAAAAAAAAAACTGACAAGTAGCCACTCATATGAAAACAATTCAATCTATCTTGTTTATGCTAATTATATACTGTAATTAAATGAAACTATTAATGCAGATCATGGAGGTCAAACATCAATTATGCGACATAATAATTCCTTTCATGCATGTACCACAACATTAGTAATTCCATTTAATCAAGTCATACATAGAGCCACTCATTTGAAAACAATCCAGTCTATTTTGTTTCTACTAATTCTTTTGTACTGTAGTTAAATGAAATCATTAATGTAGATCATAGTGGTCAAACATTAATTATGCGATATAATTCCTTCCATGTACCACAACATTATAATTCCATTTAATCAAGTCATAAATGGAGGAAAAATAATTGGAATGGATTGAAATTCTTATTTGTTGGTCCAAATGAAATTTGTCTTACTTTTCAATATTTCATTAATTGTGGACACAAAAATAAGCAAGAGAACAAAATGATCATTATGAAAATTGATCAACTAATCAAATTGTCTAATAAATTTGTATAGATCATTTCAACTACATACATTATGGTAACACAATGAGACTCATTTATCTAACATGATCATTATAGGCTTCTACCGGTAATTCTTTGGTCATAAGATCTGCAATTATGAGCCTTGTACTTATTTGCTTTATAGAAACTAGATCATTTTGAACTTTCTCTTTAACGACTATAGACACTAGATCATTCTGAACCTCCTCTTTAACGATAAAATATTTTATCTGAAAATGTCTTACAATGGTGGAACTCTTGTCCCTGTTAGAAAAATGAACAATTGAGGTGTTATCACCATAAATTTTCAGGTGCTTAGAAATAAAATCCATGATCTGAAGCCCTGATATAAAATTTTGCAATCATATAGCTTGATTAGTGGCATTAAAGCATGTCACAAATTTAGCTTGAAATGTGGATGAAGTAGTTGTATTATGTTAAATACTTTTCCACAAAATAGCCCCACCAACAAGGAGAAAAATGTATTCTGATGTACACCTCGTGTCGAAGCATAAAAAAAAATTATGAATTTGAATATCCAATCACTTTCTAGTGATCAAATATTCTACAAGTGAGCATACAGGAGACCTCTTACAACGGAAGCATATGAAATGTCCTGCATCTGTTTTCTCTCATGTCATTTTTAGGACATTGATCTTGGGAGAATGGATCACCTTTTAATATAGGCATTTTTCCACCAGAACAATCCTGCATATTGGATTTTTTATAAACTCTATTAACGTACACTTTATATGATAATCCTAATAAACCTCAAGACCTGTCCCTAAAAATCTCGATTCCAAGTACAAAGGATGTTCGCCCATATCTTTCATTTCAAAGTTCTTTGTGAGGTATATTTTTATTTCACGCAAGAAGCCTAAACCACTACTAGCAAGTAGAATGTCATCTACATATAAGACTAAAATAAAAAACTTGCTCCCACTGATCTTCAGGTATATACATTGATCAACAATATTTTCCTTAAACCTAAAGGAAGTAATAATACCATTGAACTTAATACACCAATGCCTTGAAGCTTGTTTAAGCTCATATATAAACTTCTTTAATCTATAAACTAGATTCATTTTGCCTTTTTTCCTCAAATCCTTCTGGTATTTTCATATATATACCTCTTTAGCTAAATTCTCAATTAAAAACACTGTTTACACATCCATTTGATGTAACTCTAGATTAAAGTGAGTTACTAATGCCATTATGCTTAAAAAATAGTCTTTTGAAAAAACTGGTGAAAATGTCTCCTTATAATCAATGTTTTCCCTTAGCTACAAGTCTAACCTTAAATCATTCGAACTTGCCCTTTAAGTCTCATTTGGTCTTAAAAATCCATTTACATTCTACAGCTGCAAACCTTTGAGGCAATCCGACGAGATCCTACACTTTTTTTATATACATGGATTTTAATTCTTCTTGCATAGCATCAATCCATTGATTCGAATCATCACGTTTAATTGGTCGTAAAAAACCTTTCGGATCTTCTTTGACACCTATATCAAAATTAGATTCTAAAAGATAAACAATATAATCATCCAATATAGCATACCTCCTAGATCTTTGAGATTTTTTCAAAGCTTCGAGTTTTGCCAAATTTTGATTCGGATGATTGATATCTTCTAGTACGTCATTGTAAGTGACATTCTCATCTAGTGGTGGCATTTGATATGGTAGGTTGTATGTCCATCGTATAGTTTTGAACAAAGTCATTTGGAATACCAACTCTAATTATTTCAATCGGTACTTGAATAGCTTTCCAATGCTACTCAAATACCACTTTTCGTAGTGCATTGCTCCCACTCATGTCATCACTTTATATGAATCTAGCATTTTTAGTTTCAACAATTTTTGTAGTATGAGTAAGACAGTAAAATCTAAAACTTTTAGACCTTTTAGGATATCCAATAAAATATGCATTGATAATCCTAGGGCTCAATTTCTTCTCTTGTAGGTTATAAATTTTAACTTTCGTTAGACAAACCCCAAACATGCAAATGTCGTAAACTTGGCTTCTTTCCTGTTCATAACTTGTAAGAAGTTTTAGGACCAACCTTAATTAGTGGGTATACGGTTTAGGATATATGCAGTTGTTGTTAAGGCTTCTCCTCACATAGAGTCAGGTAAAGTAGAATTACGTAATATACTCCATACCATTTCCGTATGTATTCTATTATGTCATTCAACCACACCATTTTGATGTAGAGAGCCAAGCAATGTATATTTAGCATGAATGCGATGACTTTTCAAGAATTTCACAAATAGGCCAAGATTTTGACCCATTTCATCATATTTCCCATAATGCTCTCCACTCCTATCAGATCTGACAACCTTTATTTTTCCGTCGAACTCATTTGCCAATTCAACCTTATAAATTTCAAAGGCTTTCAAAGACTTGGATTTCTCATATGATAGGTAAACATAACCATATCTAATGAAATCATCAATAAAGGTGATAAAGTATTTTTTACCACTATAACATGATGTAGGAAAGTGACCACATATATCTATCTGGATTAATTCAAGTGATTCTAAACGTCTTATGCCCTTATTTTTATTGATATCTTTGGTCTACTTGCCTTTTATGCAGTCTATATAGACATCGAAATAGTAAAATTTAGGGCTCTCAGTACCTCGTCAATTACTAATCTTTTAAACCTCCCTTAGAGATGTGTCCAAGTCTTTTATGCCACAAAGCTGAGGAAATTTTATTATAAATACCCCTCATATACCAACTTTCATAATATTATTCTCATGCATGGTAAGGAACTAACAAAATTTGGATCCAGATTCAATTTATATTGACTATCACATAAAATACCACCAATTAAAACATGATTCTTATAAATACCCAAAGTACTTTGTCCAAAAAAGAAAATATAACCTTCTAAATCAAGTCTTGATAAAGAAATCAAATTTCTACCAATGGTAGGAACATAAAATGTGGTATTAAGGTCTAATTGGAATCCAAAATCGAGAATCAGTCTACAAGTTCCCACTAGCTTTCACTTCACCCTCCAGCCAGTTCCCTATCAAAGTATTTCTTTGTTCATCACTTGAACTCCGGCTTGAGTGTGAAAGCCCTGCATGGAATTTGCAACATAAAAAGTGGCATTAGAGTCAATCCACCAAGTATTTAAAGGAACAAAAAAATTATTTATACCTCTATATTCAAACCATTTTTTTCTCTTCAAGCTGTCTTTTTTAAGATGTCCTTTATTATGGCTAAAAAGCACTTTGGTACACTACCTAGAGCAGACAAAATCTAGCCCGATCCAATCCGTTTTTGACATGACTAACCTAACCTATTTAAAATACAAGTCGGGTTAGGTTAAGGTTTACCAACCTATATAAAAATAGGTTGGGTTAAAGTTGACCCACCTAACTCGTTTGACCTATTTAGATTTTATTGATTTACCATGACTTTTCAATTTTCATATGACTTTTTCTTATTCATGTAAGCCATAAACTATGTACTCTTAATCTTATATGAAGGAGTTAAGCAAATTTTTTATACTTAGAATATAAAACTTATTTTTTCATTTGATAATATGATGTTTTTGAAGTTGAAATATTGATATGTGTATTTTATTTTTATATTAACATAGAAATTTACTTCTAAAATATGGATATGGATGGAATACAATAACGTTGATGAGTCTTATACTCATGCTCAAATATAAAATTATAAAATTAAACAAAAATTGAAAAGAGATTATCTCAATAAATGGGCTAGAAAATATGTATGGATTTTGGCCCCATTTTTTATACCTTGAAAATTAATAAATTATAAAGTCTTGCTCAATGCAACATTTTAAGTGATCTAGATGTAAGGAGAGTTTTATAAATGAAATTGGGCCACATAAAATAAATTAGATCATACAAATATGGGAATTGAATAGGTTAGGTGGGTCAACCCGACCCAACCCACATTAAATTTGGGTTAGGCAGTTTGGGTTGGGTTGACTCGGGATGGGTGCAGGTTGAAGGGTTCCAACCTATTTTAAAAACAAATCGGGTTAAGGTTAGAACAAACGAATTTGGGTTCAAGTTGACCTGACCCGAATTTGGTCAACCCGACCCATTTGCCAAGTCCAAGTCACTACATTTCATCCTAACTTGAAAAGTCGAAACGTGTGTACTCTTACCTTTCTTTTAGACTTACTGTTCCGCTAACTCAAGATTGGCTTTAGCATTTTTATTATCCGGAATAGAACTACGAAATTTTTCGCAATGGATCTTTTCATCACCGTGAGACTCAAACAATTGGCCTTGGTCCATTTTTCATAATATATTTTCTAAGTTTGAGAGTTATTTCTAATAGGATTAGTGGGCTTGGGTTCCAATAATATGGTGTCTAAGTGTAGGCAACCCAAGGATAATAAAAGTTTTTCTTTCTAGTCTGTAAACTTCAATCCATTCAAAATTTGTATGTTAGAAAGATGTTCATTTAAGACAGCATGAACTAATGCTAAAATATAAAATAAAGAAATGCTCAATTTACTTTAATGCTTTGAGTTCACGCAAAAACAAAAATCCAAAACAATTTGTTACATAAATGAAACATATATGGTAAGTAATTCAGTACATTATCACAGTCCCTCCCTGGGGTCAAGACTACAACGTGTAATAGAATCGCTCGTTGACGAAACCCATCCATCCATGGGCTTGATGTGATAATATGAACATAATTCGTTAGATTTTATACCTTTAGGTATAAGAACCATTCCCAGTTAGGAACATATGTTAAACTACCTTATTCCGGTCTTACAATTATTTAAGTGGAAATTGCACCTTTGGGTCAATTCCTACTCTCCTAATTTAAGATCGCAACTCTAATGCTATGATTCTTACACAAGAAATAGTGTTAAGGCTCTTAAATTTCAAGTGATACCCATAAGATAGGGCCACTTTGGTGACTACCACACTATTTAAAACTATAAGTCTCAATTGAATTAATAGCATTTATAAAAGGGTCTAATCTAGATTGGTTATAATATCACTAGCGGTGAAAACTAAAATATTTTGCGGTTATTTCTCCAAAATTGATCTATATTTTCAAATTTCATGATAGTTAATTAGGTCAATAGAAAAAACATACAATTGTTGAATATTTATTTATTTGTTATGGATCCCAAATATCCATGGACACTTTTCATATATTTAAATAAAATGGCCCAAATGAGCACACCCAAAAAGGTGACATAATAAAACTAATCTAGGCAATAAATCATCATAACCCACTACAAAAATTTCAATACTAAAAGCAATAAATATATATATGTATCAAGATAAAATTTAATAATCACATGATAATCGGCAAAATCCATCCAAAGATCCCCACTCCAATTAGGCATAGAATATGCAATAAAATAATAGAGTAAATGAATGGACGATCAAGACCATTAACCTGATAGTTCTGACCTCTAGAATCCCTAAGTCAGATTTCCATGTCAATGATTGATTTGGTCAATCTAGACTATTCACTGACATCAGTATGATGAAAGCAACTATCTTATATCAAATCAGGTCTCTTATAGTCTAGATTAGTCCTAGAATTACCTGTTCATCATATGGTATATATGGGCATAACATACAATTGAAATTATTTGCATATGAATCCATTGTGTGTCCCATATAATGGTATACTCAACTTTACAATCTGGATTTGATCCAAACAACTCTAAAAAAATTTTTTGAATTTAAGTTATATGAGATGCAAAGGGCATATGTTTGAATGCGTGTTTTAAATATGGGCGGTCTTGATCTAGGTGGTTCCCATAGCCTATATGATGATGATAACACAAAAAAAAAAAAAAAAAAGGTGAAAATCAAACCAGATTCATATGATGGTTAGGGCGGACCCGATCATAGATTCATATAATCATAAGGTTTTAGCTTTAGTGGAAGACATCGCCAATACATAGTAAAAATCGGGAATTTCCACTCCTATTTGTGCTAAACCTGAGTTGGAAAACTCTAACTACATAGACGCTTTGAATCACTTAATTAATGGAACTGATTACTCCAAAGTAAATACAGTTAACCACTCTCCACAACCTCTACAAATATGATGTGATACAGTTTCTAGGGTCCATTGACCCTATTAGATGCACATTCCATTTACAATTTAAAAATATGATGTGACATAATGGGATTTAAGATCTAGTCATACTATTAAAAAAATGGAAAAAAAGGAAAAGAAAAGAAAGTACATTAGAAGTTCTCAGTCGTTCGATATTAGATCATAAATGGGCGGTGGAATTAGAAACTCGACAGGGAATTTGGTGACTGGCCATTTCATAATCTTATGATCAAATAGCTGGACGTATCTAAATATCTAATTTTCTGTATGGTTAAATGTTGAGTTTTGTGAATGCTTAAATTTTAAATCCCTACTGTATCTTGCATCAGTGGGGCCATTAAAGTGTGCAAGTGTATCATACTTTAAAAAGCAGCAGAAAACATAGTTTCATTTATAATCCATGTCTTTTCCTTCATTATTTTTTCTTTTGACCTTATCTGAGACCCAAAACAACCTACACATATAGAAAAAAAAAATGCATACAAGTAGAAAGAAAAGCCAACAAAGTAGAAAGACCTAGTAGTTCCTAGGCACAAGGTGACATACGAGATTGTCAAGCAGCTGAGTAACCACTCCTTGTTGTCCCCGGACCGTCGTGCAAAAACCTATTTCTTATCAACTTGAATTGGCATGGTAATTCATAGACTCAGCCACGGTGAAAGAGTTACTCAGCTCAATGACCTTTCAATTTCAGTCAATGATATAGGATGATGATAAATACAGGTGATGAGTGGTCCTTTACTTCCTAAGGTATAATTAAACATTTTTATAAACAGGCCGTGAGCAGGTAAGGAAGCAAGATTGGTTTACATTTGGTCCACCTCGAGACCCAATTGAATAGGAGTCTATGAAGCTGGACTTCTTTTCCTTTATTTTTTTTTTCTCTTTTTTTTTTTATTGTGTGCGTCAAAATAACTACAAACTTGCTCTAAGAAGAGCCGGGTCACCCAACCCATTCATCGTTATCCTCCAGGCTTTCCATTTATTTTATGGAATAATTTAGTAATTGATTCGTATGACTCCTGAATTTTATCAAATTTTGTTGAGATCCCTTTTCTGTTTTGAAAACTTTGTTGTTTAATCGCTGGGTTAGTTTAACAGTCTCTGGATCATTAACTAGATGGGCGACAGTCTCATCTTGAATGAAATTTCAACAAAAAAGTTGTGTTTTTTTGGGGTAAAAAACCAAAAAAGTTGTGCATGGAGAAAACTTGACCTGTTAGGATATGTTTGGAAGCCAATTAAGTAGGGGTGATAAGCAACTTTTTCATCCTGGTCCTACTCATCCCTTATTTATTTGCATTTTTAGTGCTTAGTATTATACTATCCAAATTTTGAAGCTACAGGGACTTAATACCTAGTGTTTCAGCTTAAATAATCCCACCTAGGATGTGAGATAATCTGAGCTGGATTTGAGTGGGATCGGGAAAATATTTTTTGGTTGTTTTTACCCGCCCTCAATGATGAGTTCCAGAAGGTTGAGGGACTGGCAATCGAAACTTGTTTTGGTGTTAGAAAAAAATGCAACTAACCCAGTGAAGTTTGATATCTTCTATAACCGAGCTAAACACTGAGAGGGATACATGGGTTTGGCGTTTGATTATTAATGACTAGTAGTATTAATGGTGGAAATGAACACTGCTACTATATGATATTATGTTAATCTCCTTTTGTGGGCAACGCTAATCTTCTTTTGTGGGCAATGCCCAATAACTTCAAACTTCTTACCTTGTTCTTATGGTAATATTTTGGCATGCTGTAAGGTTGGCTTGCAACTTAAAAAGCACATTGATGCTGGTGGTATTTTGTTAAACTTATATATTATGCTGTGTTAGTATGTGGTTGACTATGATTAAATTAATCCTCTGTGATGCAACTTTTGGGCAATCCATGATGAATTTGGCAATATAATAGTATTTTTGGCTTCCCCTGCTAAGAATGTGAGGCTAGTCTATGTAGCTGCCTCGTGATCATTAATGGATAGTTGTATGGTAAGGGGTGTGATTCCCCTAATTTAATATAGTTTGAGGTACCTTGTGGTACTTGATTTTGTGTGTTTGGTATCCTAAAGTCTTTGGCTATCATTAACAACAAGAAGCTTGTCATTAACAACAAGTTCCACGCAGTGAAACTTGAGCTTGAGTTGACTTGCACCATAGCATGAGGGAGCCACAATGAGGTCATCACAGTCATAGTGCTGCAAATCCACATCGCCTCACATTAAGCAAAGGTTTAGTGAGCCCTAACATGATATGGATCAAAATATTAGAGTTTATTTCAATTTTTATAATGTAAAAAAAATTTGTTATCATCATATAATTTGATATTCTAATTTAGGATGTCAAATTTACTCCACAACTCAATTCCAACATTTTGATAGAGATAAACAAACATGGGTATGAATTGGATTTATGCGAGGGTATGTGCGTCATTTGGATGAAGTATCCTATGAAATTTGCATTCATCCAAACAACAGATTGGATAGGAGATCTCTTGTACCTCTTTTACTCGGACGCAAACCAAACATTTGATTAAATTCATCTCCAGGATAAATGGAGTCACATCACATGCAATAACATCATTCGATGAGCTTATATTATATTAGCTATCCAATCCAACCAAGTATTTATCAGACTTTTTTAACTTTTACCAAAGTATTTTTTCCCTTTCGTTTTCTAAGTTGAGCTACTGGTCAAGAGTGGTACTTTAAACTGGGAGATACATGGATAAATCCATGGGCATGTGTGTTTAAATGAAATGCCAACATGACTCAACCAGAATGCACAGTGGCTTTCCATTGTTTGCATAGAGACATCAAATGGCCAAACAGGCTTCCTCGAATGATTATTAAAGAGGTGAAGGGTGAAGATTCGAGGCAAGGGGTAAAGTAAATACAGTAGTGATGTGGATATGACATTTACTTTTCTTCAATTTGAAGTAGTAAGGTGATGTCTTGGTATTCATTTCCCATCTTTTTGAGAAATTGGTGGTTTAAGTTGTTTGGTTTATGTGGAAATGTTGGGTGTGGTTGTTTGGTTTGGGTGAAAGTCATTTACATGTGGACCTTTTGATTATCATAAGACTTAAACGATTGACCTTGATTGATTTTTCATAATATGCTCTTTGAGTTTGAGAGGTATTCTAAGCAAAATCATCGAACTTAGGGTCTAATAATGCGGTGTCTAAGTTTAGGCAGTTAATAAAAGCTCTTCTTTTAATTTTGCAAAATTCGATCTATTCAATAACAGTATGGTCAAGAGACATCCATTCAAGGCAGTAAGAGTCAACGTTGAAATATAAAGGGAAAAAATGCTCAATTTACTTTAATGCTTTGAGTTTCCGCTAAAAAAAATCTAGAATGATTATTTGCATAAATGAAACATATTTGGTTAGTGATTTGGGGCATATCATAGTCCCTATTTTGGGTCAAGACTACAACATTGAATAGTATCACTGGTGGATGAATCCTATTAGTTCATAGGGCTTACGTAATAATTTGAACATAATTCGCTAAGTTTATACCTTTGGGTATAGGAACTAATCCCAATTAGAAACATATCAAATTACCCTATTCCGGTCTTACAATTATTTGAGTGTAGATCACACCTTTGGGTCAATCCTCACTCTCCTAATTTAAGATTACAAGTCAAATGCTATTATCCTTATACAAGAAATAGTGTTAAGGGTATAAAATTTCAAGTGATACCTATAAGTTTTTTATAATAAAGTCACTTTGGTGACTACCACATTACTTAAAACTATAGGTCTCAATTGAAATAATAACATTTATAAAGTGATATAAAAGGGTATGATCTAGATTGGTTCTAATGTCCCTAGTGGTGAAAACTAAAATATTAGGCCATTATTTCTCCAAAATTGATCCATATCTTTAGATTTCATGATAGTTTATTAGGTCTATGAAATTAACATACAATGATTGAATATATATTTAGTTGTTATGGATCCAAAATATCCTTAGACACTTTTAACGTATTTAAATAAAATGGCCCAAAGTATGCAAAACCCAATAAATGTGACAAAAGAAAAAAATTTTCAATCCAGCTAATAAATAATCAAACTCCTAAAAAATAATAATTATAAAATCACATCATATATATTACCATCAAATTATAGCAATTTAAATTTTCAGATTTAACAATTGCATGATAATCAATAAAATCCATCCAATGATTCCACTTATATTAAGCATAAAAGTTTCCATAAAAAATTAGAATTAGTGAGTGGATGATCCAAACCATTAACCAAACATATCTGAGCTCTAAAAGCACATAGGAGACGACATATTGAAATTCAGAATCCGGATGTATATGCAATGGTCAAATTACTATGTCAACGGTTACAAAATTGGTTTGGATGTAATTGTTGACATCAGCATGATGATAGAAATTTATTATTATATATAATAATCATTGAACCATTAATTAGAAGGGGGTCAACGGATACCTCATTAAAAAAAACGAAAAAAAAAAAAAAAGAGCAATGCAACATTTGCACCCCCATTTACTCCCCTATTTACTCCCTAGTGCCTTTTGTGGTTACATTTGGCTTATATGGCCTACATCACATCTTAGATAGATGTAAACTACAAAAAGCACTAAAGAGTAACTGAGGGAGTAAGTGAGTGTGTAAGTTTAGACCTTTTTTTAAAAAAGGTCTCTCCCACTGCTAAGGTCAATCCATGTCATTGTAGGTGCGTGACATTAGATACCCATGACCACTTGCCCTAGTGTCAATGTGGGAGGGCAACCAGGGCCTAGCACAGCCCAGCCATATTTTCCATGCCATGGGCCACCCTAGCAGGTTGACCCTGGTCAACAGGCCAGCCCAGCATGGCTCGTAAAAAATGAGGGTTGTCCTGGGCCAAGGGGGCCTAAGTCAGCATGGCCCGGTTGGAAATGGGGGTCATGCTGGACCACGGCACACCCTGCCCCAGCTTGTGGCCCATGCAAATTTCGGGGGTGGTGGGGTGTTTGCGTGTTTTGACGAGTAGCATATAGATCACAAGGTTGTATATATAGCGATCCAGGTACCCTCATGTCCTCATATAATATAGTTCTTGGACATACAGGAAAATTTCAGATGGCAAATTATGTTCATTCGGCAAGTTGGGCTAGAACAAAGCTGGTTAAAACATGGCCAATTTAGTTATTGAGCCAAATTCTATGGCCTGATTTTCTTTACGGGACTAATTGTTAGGCTCAACCCATCTGGTTAACAGTTTACATGTGTTCCTTTCAGACATGCTGGACCACCTTAAAATTGGCCATCTAATCAACATAGACTCAATCCCAAGCTTTTTAACAATAGTGCCTAAAATAGTTTCCAGGCGGCTTATGGGCCTTAAACACTCCAGTGGGGGCAAAACATCATTAACATGTTCTGGATTGAACTCCCAATGTATCTTGCTTTATCTTTTTTTGTTGATTTTTGCAAGCTCACTTCCTATTTTGTATTTAAAAATAATTATAAATAAATAAAATGGGATGGCGGCGGCCCGTGGGCAGCATGGCCCACATGGACAGCCTTATACCTCCGTCCCACTCCTTATCCATGAGATATTTGAATAGTATATCAAGTAAAGATTATCACATATGGCATAGTAAAATACATGAGTAAGGTCTTGGGTCCCACATGAACTTCTGGACTACCTAATGAAGAATTGAGATTCAGTGAGATAAAACCTCCCAGTGATCGTGGCGGAACCAGTCAAGTCCTACCGCATCACTAGTGCGGTTTTTTTTTACAAAGGACGAACTCCCTAATAGACGGAAAAATTCAACTATCTCCCACCAAATCACTTAATTTTAAAGCATCCCCTTGACACTGCTGTCATTGGCTATATAGATCAAAATCTTCCCCCATAAAAAATGATCAACCAATAGAATTCTCTAACTCAATTCTTAAATTCATGAAAAGGGTCATCCTCCAATTGAACTTGCGCATTGGTTGGATGCAACCTTGTCTGCTCTGTATCATTCACATTTCAGGTGTTTATGGTGACAATTTGGCGATGGGACTATCTCCTGGTATGAATTTGTTAATAAGAACCAAACAAAGGGGAGAGATTTGTTCAAAAAGATCTAAATTTTCAAAAATTACCACTATATTATAAGATGTATTATCATAGGTGGATGCCCACATTGGGACCAACATGAGATAAGAAGATTACTTAGAGTTAGAGTCTTTCCCTATTAAGTTGCTTGGGGAGGAAGCAATCTTATTCTATAAATAAGATCCTACTCCCCGTTTATACAGACAGATCTTATTAATAAGAACTTCTCTCCCTCTTTTCTATTTCTTTTATCTCTGGTTCTCTTTTAATTTTGCAACACGTTATCAGCACAAGGCTCTTTTCTTCTTCTTCATGAGTTTTGATTTTTAAGATTTGCGCTTCCACAACGAGGTGAGTATAGCTTCTTGATTTTTTGATAGTTGATCAATAGTCACAAAGATTTATTTAAAAGTACAACTCTGATTTATAATGTTAACTGTTCATACTTTCCATAAGAAAGACATGCGACGATGTGCAGGATGATACTGTCGACATGCCTAACTTTGGGTTATGGCTCAAATTCTTGTATTGTTGATAAATTAAGAAGATTTGATTTTCTCACATATTAGTTAATCATTAAGGAATGTATTAGTGTTGAAAGATTAAAGAATGGCCAAAGAATTCAAACCAGAACAAGGTTTTCTGGAAATCTGGTCACCAGGAACAGATTTGATTGAAAAGGGTTGTGGGACCCTTTGGCCCACCTGATGGGAAATCCGGTCCCCACATCATGTGCAGGACTAAGGGGCGGCTCTAGGGATGTAGTCTCTTCGTGGATAGGGCCACCAGGGCCCACCATCCAACTATTTCAAAACTTCCATGCGTGAAAACCCTTTTATGAGCATGAGTTCTAGTTACAGGTTCTGTGGGGACTTGTATAAGCTTTTCTAGAATTCCAAAATAGTCCCTGAGGTTGTGTATCCATTGATGGAAACCTTTCTTTGGGTCAATTTCTTATTGGTGTTATTATTCTCATTCTGATATTAAATTCTGATTTTCAATCCTTGTTATGTATTACGTGTCATCAGAATATGCTATGGAATCAATAACTTTGAATATTTCTGGGAATATGATCAAATATGAACAATTGTGATTATGGCTTGGTCAATGTGAGTCATCTTATGATTAACGAAATATGGGCAATGCCCAATCCTCTTTAACAAACAGCAAACAAATGTGGTCTAGGTTCCAACGATTTATATTTAATAGTTTCTGTAAATCACAGATTGGTTTTTGGAGTTTATATTTATATTAAGAAGACCCGTTTTCACTATTATTTCTTTAAGAACTTGAAGAGGGGCATTAGTAATTGATTCCTGTTTGCTTTAAGGACAAATAATTGCTTTTATAATTATTCTTGATATCATTATTATTCTTTATTTCTTTCTAGATCTGCATAAAATTATAATATTATTTGGAGATGATGGTTTATGTCTCTTATTAAAAGGACATCAAAGTAGGATCAATGGATCAAGAATGGAACAAAAAATTCTATATCAAATGGATAACCGGGACCTGAAGATCCGTATATTATCTGGAACTAGAAGTCCTAAGATTTAAAATATGAACCCGAAGATTCATATTCATAATTAAACCTGAAGCTTTGATTTCTAAAAATCCAATGTTGTATAGATCAATATAAAGGTCATAAAATCAAACCTGAAGTTTTGACGGAACCAAAAGTTCTAATTCAAATTTGAAATTTTGAAAAAATCAAAAGTTCTGATTCAAACCCGAAGCTTTGATAGAACCAGTAGTTCTAAGAACCTGAAGTTTTAGCCTGAAGTCTTAACAAAACTAGAAGTTTTGATTCTTAAATTGAAAACCTGATGTTCTAATTTTTAATTGGTCAATTCTTCATTATACTTTATCATTGGATATTGAGAACCTGCAGTTATATTTTTGCTTGATTATTATTAGTAAATCGATCTTTACAAGGCTTGGTGATGCTATCAAAGTAGGAAATACGATATCCCTAGAGGATATGGCATATGCGCTTATTTTCTCCGACATTATATCCCTGTTAGACAAGGATGATCACCAGTAGATGGTCATACACCCAATGCTTAAAATAATTGGCAGACTAGTCAAACAAAATCCCTCCAGAAGAGGTAGATATAATATGTTCTTCAATAGAGTTGAAAATAACCACCCCAAAAGAGGTGATTAACAAGGCATTTTATTTAGAAATTGGAAGAACCACCAAGCATGGTTTAGAAGACCTATAACTACTTTTATGAGCTTGAATATTGAATTTAATTTTTTCGATATTTTATTGGATGTTAGACTTATTCTTTTATCCCCCGAATCTTGTGTTTGCATGCTAGTTTAGCTATTCTCAAGTTTGGAGAATCTTCATATGCATCCGTCCCTCACCATTTTTTTCATGAGAACTCTAGGTAGGGCCCATCTATCACTCAATCCAAACCTTGCAACACACATGGGACCCCATGATAGCAACTCGCCCCAAGTTTTGGTCAGATCCAAATTTATTGGACCGTTGGATTGATTATACACTAATCCGAACAAAATGGATTTGTGAGCCATGGATGAAGGGGTTAGGCATATGTGATTGGAGCCAAATTTGATATATGGGGTGCTTTCACATAGATCTTTTCAAGCCCCCCAGTCTCATCCCTTTGTGGGGTCTATAATGGGCCCCACCAAAGAGTGTGCACGAAAAGTCCATGAGGGACGTATGCACAGGAAAAGGCCCCCCTCAAGTTTTATTTTATTTTATTTTATTTTATTGTGATGTGATTGACTAGTTATGTAAGTTTATTATCACTTGCTATATGGATTATGGAATACAAGAAACTGAGGATAATATCTGTCCGGTAGATAGTGAAACAAAACACACTATATTGAAAAAACCAGAAGTTTTTCTCAAAGTTAGTGTTTAATTCATGCACGGTATCGATTATAATTGGATCTATACAAATACTTGAATGCTCCAGAAGAGTCCACATAATGTTACCAAATGATACCCAAATATGTATTAAGGGTGAATATTGTTCGTTTTGCTGATTGTCATCTTAATGAGAAGTCTTCTCACTGTTAGGGGGGAGAAAAGAGAGTTTCTGAAGAACGCCTTGTTCCTATAGAATAATCCATTCCTGAAGAATGGCGAGAATTAATATAGAATACTTCCACTTAGTCTCATCTAGATCTATATACTTCACGATGTGAGAATGAAGTATGGAGAATTGTGCACTTAATTACAATCGAATTCCCTAATGCTTTTAATAATGCAGCAAAAGTGATTAGGTCATATGTACCGGCTTTGAATACATAGCACGAATTAATGTCCCTGTAGGACAAGCATGAATTAGTGTCCCTGTAGGACAAAATTCCAAACATGGTAACAAATGAATTTGTTACACATCAGAAGCGTGGCAAACTTATAGGTTCCAAGGACTCTGCTTGCCGGAAGAGGAGAAATGAGCAATTAGGTCCCAATTTTACTCCCGAAGAGGTTATGACAAATTGTACACTCCTGATGAGGTACACCATTTCACTCAATAAGAGGTTATGAAAAATCCACTCTATCTAAAATTCCTAAACAAATTAATGTCCCGGAAGAAACACGAGTTCCGGAAGAGACTTTAGAAGCCCCTGAAGAGGCAATGGGTACCCAATAAATAAAGAGATCTCTATACTTTATAATTATTCAAGAGAAAGATGGGATATAAATGAAATTATCATCAATGACGCATTTGCATATGCGGTAGCTACACAAATATCAAAGAAAAATGAGAATGATGATTGGGATATAGAATTATGTACTATAACTGAATGTTGACAAAAAACATATTGGCCAAAATAGACAGATGCCATTAAGAAATTATAGTCTCTCAATAGACGTGGTGTATCTGAACCTATAATACAAATCCTAAAAGGTGTTAACCCTGTAGGTTACAAATGGGTGTTTGCAAGGAAAATGAATGAAATTACTAGATAAAATGTAAGACTTGTAAAAGGTTTCCTACAAAAACTTGGGATTGAAATCATATACAGACATATATATGAAAATCCCGGAAGGATTTGCTTTGCCTGAAGCAAAGTTAGAGAGTACGTACTCAATATAAGTAAGACGTTCATTGTACGGCCTAAAGCATTCTAGAAGAATATGGTACAATCGTCTTAGTAAATATTAATCTTAGGAAGGGTATGAAAACAATCCCATTTGCCTGTGTATCTTTATAAAATCCTTAAATGGATTTAGTTTATGAAAATGACATAAATCTAATCGGAACTCCAAAAGAACTCGAAAAAACTATTAACTATTTACAGGAGAATTTTGTCTCAACCTGCAGATTAAGAGAAATTCTAAAGGGATATTTTATTATTTGTAAATATGCTTGCTATTTATAGTTTCACACCAACTCAAAAATACTTGATTGGTATCAAACGAGTCCTACTATATTTGCTTCTATTTTATTCTTATGGTTGTAAAGATTCAAATTTTGTAAGACATACAGATTCAGGATATATTCCTGATCCTCATAAGGGTCAATCATAGACATATTGTATGTTTATTAATGGCAATGCTATCATTTTTTGGTATTTAACTAAATAAATTTTGATAGTTACATATTCTAACCATGCTGAGATTTTAGCCTTCTATGAAACTAGTGGGAAATATATGTGGCTAAAATCTTTAACTCAGCATTTCGTAGTTCTTGTCAATTACCTCTTAGTACAGGTACCCCAACATTATCTGTAAAGATAAGGAGGCATGTAATCAACAGATTAAAGAATGATACATTAAAGATGATAAGATGAAGCACATTACACCAAAGTTCTTCTTCACTCATGAGCTTCAGAAGAATAGCAAGATTGAAGTCAAGCAAGTTCGTTCAAGGAACAACCTGACTGATTAGTTTCCAAATATCGGTATTCTAGAAACTTGTATACGAGATTGACATATCTAACTATATGAAATGTTGTTATCATCAGGGGGAGTAGTCAATCAGGGGGAGGCATCCTAAAGTATGCTACCAAGGACATCTGTGCGCTGTACTCTTTTTCTTTTCTAGATTTTATCCCACTGGGTTTTCCTAGTTAAGGTTTTAACAAGGCGGCATTATGCACATCCAACACTAAATTAATGATTCTGTCGAATGTTGTACTCTTTTTCCTTCGCTTTAGTTTTTATCCTACTGGGTTTTTCCTTTGCAAGGTTTTAATGAGGCAACTGTCATTGAATGGTAGTCATCCAAGGGAGAGTGTTACAAGATGTATTATCATAGGTGGATGCCCACATTAGGACCCACATGAGATAAGGGAATTACTTAGTATTAGAGTCTTTCCATATTAGGTTGCTTGGGGAGAAAGCAATCTTATTCTATAAATAAAATCTTCCTCCCCCCATTATACACACAGATCTTATTAATAAGAACCTCTCTCCCTCTTTTCTATTCTTCTTTTATCTCTAGTTCTCTTTTAATTTTGCAACACGCCGCTGTGGAGCCTTGCAATTTTCATGCGAGTCCTCTCTCTCTCTCTCTCATGGATCGCATTGGTTTTGCACTGATGCAAATAATTTGAATAGTTGAATTGAAATTATTATTTTTTATTTTAAGACCATATAACTTGTGGGCTACTGTTAATGGGTTTACAATGATATGATTAATTTGGAATTTTCAAATATGAGCTAGTCTCATTTGGATCTTTCCATTCGCACCTCATCTTTGATTGGTGTAGCCCCACAGCCCACATTGTGTGGCCTTCTACGTGAGACCGCAAATAAATTCTATACATTCCAGTGAGCTCATGTGCCAATAGAGTACATGCGTATGACCCACCTAAAAAAGACATTTGATCAATCGGAATTAAAAACACACTATCACTCCCTAGATGACATCAATCGCATCATCATCATCAAAGCCTTATCCCAACCATGTGATGACATCAATCGCATGTTTAGAAAAAATTGACGCAAAACGGATGCGTGCACACTATCACTCCCTAGATATCATAAATCACATGTTTAGAAAAAATTGACCCAAATGGGATTCACATTTGTAAAAAATATATATACTTTCTAAAATTATTAAATTTTAGGGCCACAAAATAAGAGATTAGATTAATCTAATGAATTTAAAACTTGCACATACGTGGTCATTCGGAATTTAAAATTGCCAACTCCCATCAATTGACAGGTGGACTCCACAAAATTATGCACAAATTAGACAAGCATATGCACGTCTAAAAGGAGTTGAGATTTCCTGAGGAAAAATCCCACTGGACTAGGACCAGCCATAGTCACCATAGGATTTTTAATTAGAGGATAAAAGGGACTTCTCTGGCTATATAAACCATCTGTTTACATAATTTTGTTTAGCAGGGGAGTCTACAAAGCAAGTCACTTTCAGTTATCTTGTGCCGCCACTATTTTATTATCTGTCCAAGCGATTAGTCAACTGATTAAATAAAAAGGGTTCTAATCCCTAAATGGCACGTAAGCAACCGTTTAAAAAGACGAATAATTAACACAATCACTTGGTATCGAATCTTCAGTGGCAGTTTGATTTGAACATGAGATTGAGACGGTTGAGAGGCTGTATCTGCACTCTGCAGTAACATTAACATATGTAAAAAAAATAACAGTTCATGGTTTGGTATTAATTGAGCAATTAAATCTTCTAATTGGGCCGTTCAATCTGATTATTAAGTCAGGGCAGAGCACAAAGTCTTTCTTTGTTGCCCCAGGGGATCCAAGCTTTTTAATCAGTTTGACATCGATCCTGCCGCAAACTTCATTTTTGCTAGAACTCCAGTGTGATGGTTCAAAAGGATACAGTTTGTGGGGTCAAGTTGGGGAGAGGACTCCCTATACGTGCAAGAGAGAGGAACTAGGAAAATGTAACTTTGGGCAGTTGGATGGAATGGGATTCCAACTAATGGGCTATCCCTTTATTCTCAAGCCCAGCTTAATTGAAATTCATAACTATTGAAAAGTCAATCCATTCAAAATGAACATGCTACTAGTGCATTGGTTAACCCCAAAATTTACTCCAGCGGTAAATGGTCTCACCATGAGATTCAACATACAAATGTTAATATGCTTAATGACAGCTACGCATAAAAAGGTAATTTTTCTTTAAATCATTCATTGCAATATTGAAATCTTCTTAGGGACATTTGCATTTAGGGGGAGGGCCACTAATAAACTGGAAGCCTCACAGTTTTAGTGTGTTTTGATATAACTTCACCCGCCTATCCAGGAATAAGGAGAGAAATTAGCCAATGGTTAGGAGTTGAAAAAGAAAGGGCACCAACCAAGGATCGATTCCTGGTGAGCGCTATGAGAGTAGGTTCCTCGTTCACTAGGATAATCCTATATTCAAGCCAACCCTGAACAAAGTGTGGCAAAGCCATAGATGTAGACTTCCTAATTTGACAAAAAATATGGACCTCATATTTAACAAACTCTTTCTACTAGGCCCAAGGACAACTCATAATTTTATATTAATATATATATGTAGGTCCATCGTAGAACTTCACTTTAGGCTCCGAAAACCTCACAGTGGGCCTGCATATATTCCTTATCGTATTGTCATGTTGTCATTCTCTATTTCGTATGCAGAATGAGGAGAAGAATTAAACAATTGTAATATGCTTCCTATTTTCATTCTACATTGCTCTTGCTTTAGCCTCGGAGAGACGTTGTCACATGTCCGGATGCAGCAATAAGAAAAATAAATTATCCAATTGCAGTGTGCTTTATCATGTTTCTATTCTCTATATTTCTTTGGTTTAGCATGTGTATATATATATTAACCAGCTAAAGGGACTGGGACGTATATTGATCCCATCTTGATTTAGTCATTGGAGTGAAAGGAATGGCGTTTAGGCTGCCTGGGAGTTTGCCCTTGCATTTTTTATTTTCTAATGAAAGCATTAAAATAAGGTGTTATCAACCTATAAAAAAGCGTTGGATGCTTTGTCCTGAGTAACTTTTTGGGGGACGAGCTTGCGTACAACGACATGCTGCCGCGTCTTCTCCTACCCTATTGCGTTAGTCTACGTTAGCATGTAGGTATCAATTTAATAACGACTCCATTAAGTCATAGTGCATTTTTTTAATTCCAAAATTATCTTCTTAATTTATTAATAAGTCCATTTACAGTATTATCCTTAGAAACTCTCTCAATATAAATGTGGGGCCTATGCACTAAGATTCTTAAAGTTTAAGTCAAATTATAATTTCTAAAGGAGGCTCATGTTAGTATTTTTTTAATGGTGGTCCCTTATTCACATCACAAAAGGTGTCCCATGTCGTGATTTTTGTAAATGGGGGCTTATGTTGATATTTCTAAATGTAAGTTGACTATTGTAATTTCTAAAGGTGAGCCCATCACCGTAATATCTAGAGATGGGCCTTGCATATGACAATTCCGAAAGTAGAGCCCTATATTTTGATTTCTTAAGATAGGTCTTTTGTAATTTTTAAAGACTAACAATGTGCCCACTTCATAACATCTAAAGTGCTCAAATTTATTATTTTATCATAAACCTATTGCACATTTTATTTTTTATTTTAATTTTACTAATAAACAGAAAGAAATTATTAGTTGAGGATACTCTAGCTAGAGTTTTTCTTAAAAGAAGTTAATTTGATGAATGTATTATCATTCATCCAATTTTATGATTTTTTATCAGAAATATTGCTACTATCCATTTGCTCCTAACCTTTTTCTTTATGGCTCATCCAACAAAATATGCTAAATCAATTGTCAAATCACTCATGCAAGGAATATGTATAATGGTTGCTTTTTTTTCACACATTATGCATGAAATCAATATACAATGTAATTACATATTAAAGTTTAAAGTTGATCCCAATTGTTTTAATATTTTCGCATTTCATAAAATACATGCTCAATCTCATGGTTGAGAGTTTTTGAAGGGTAGTGTTGGAAATGAATTTGTTAAGAAATTAGAAATGGCCACAAAATTTAAAAAAAATAGAGGGAAACTCTACATCGTAAACATGGGCTTCATGTCATGATTCCTAAAAGCAGATCTCTTGTACTTTTAAATACTAACAATAGGTTCACATTTTAACATCTAAGCTGCTCCAAAATCATCATTATGCAAATATTTTATTAAGAGAAAGGGATAAATCCCTTAAAATATAGAGGATTTTACGGAAAAAACCCTATAGATGTTCATTACAGATGATTAGACCTTTATTGAGTACGTGCACTAATCGGGGTCCCTTGGGCCTGAATTTGTGAAAAACAAAATACTGAGTTTTTGGAGAGATAAAAGGAAAAAGAAGAAAGGAGAAAGAAGAGAAGAACTCAAAAAAAAAAATAAAATAAAATAAAATTTGTATGTGCGGCCAATTGACACTAGCAAAAAAAAACTTTGAATTCTTCTTCTTCTTCCCTCATCTCTTCTTCTTCCTTTCTTCCTCTCTCTTCTTCTTCCTTTCTTTCTCTTTCTCTCTCTTCTTCTTCCTTTCTCCTCTCTTATTCTCACCTTTCTCTTCTCTTCTTCTTCCTTTCTCCTCACTTCTTCTCCCTCTCTCTCTTCTTCTTCCACTTCTTCTCCCTCTCTCTCTTCTTCTTCCTTTCTCCTCTCTTCTTCTTCCCTTCTTCTCTGTAGAGACTCAATTTTGTTTTTCTTTTTTCTTTTTTTTTTTGTATATGAGGCTAAGTGACATTAAAAAAAATTTGCACAAAATGAGGCCTAGGGGACCCGATTAGTGCACATACTCAATAAAATTCTAATCGTGTGCAATAAACATCTATTGGGTTTTTTCCCATAAATCCCTCTAAAAAAAGCAACCAAAAGATCACCAGATCTTAAGCAAAGAGACCACCAAAGATGGACCCAGACCCGAACCCACCCCATACATGCAACCGGCTCTGATTCCAGTTCCATTGTTTCATTAAGTGTTGTGGTTCCACAACCTAGAAATAGTTTACCCAACTAGTTCCAATTTTGGATCTGAGTCTATCTTCTCATCAACAGTTCTAGGTCCGAGTCCACCCTAGACCGAGATCAGAACCGACCCGTTTGTAGCACTACCTGGTAGGAGTAATTTAACAATTGATTTAGTCAATTTTGTAAAAAAAAAAAAAGTTAGGAGCAAATGGATAGTAGCAACTATCTAATAAACAGTTATAAAATTGGATGGATTATAATACATAGATCAAATTAACTTATCTTTCGAAAAAAAGTCTAACTAGAGTATGCCCAACTAATAATTTTTGTAAAGGTTTTTTCAACAAAATTGAAATAAAAAATAAAATGTGCAAAAGGTTTATGATAAAATAATGATTTTGAGTACTTTAGATGTTATGAAGTGTGCCCATTTTTAGTCTTTAAATATTAAACGGGACCTATCTTTAGGTGTCAAAACATGGGGCCCTACTTTAGGAATTGTCATATGCAAGGCTCATCTCTAGATATCAATGTTGGAACACCTTTAGAAATTACAATAGGAGACTCACATTTAGAACTGACAACATAAGGCCCACATTTACAAAAACTATAACATAGAGCACCTTTTTGTGATGTGAATAAGGGACCCACCGTCAAAAATCCTAACATGAGCCCCCTTTAGAAATTATAATTTGACTTAATTTTAAGAATCTTAGTGAATGAGACCCACAGAGAGAGTTTTTAAGGATAGTATTGTAAATGGTCTTGCTAAGAAATTGAGAAGGATAATTTGTAATAAAAAAGAATACAGTTAAGTGAGTATGGCTTAATAAAGAGCGAAAGACTTGTCAATGAATTTATATCTACATGTTGAAGTGGACTGAAGCAATTGGGTAGGTAAAGAAAGCATGCTGTACTCAAGCTCTCCCCCAGTAATGCTATGATGACAAGAAATGTTGACGCAAAGAATTTACATGGGCTTTTTTGTGTAAACATTTCGTGTAACTATAGCATTACTGGCGCTTTTGGAGGAGGGTTTTTTTTTTTTTTTTTTTTTGTGAAAGAGATATATATATATATATATATTAAAAACTAGTAAAGTAGTATAGCGGTGCCCAGATGATAGACCTGGACAAGATTACGTTCCCAAAACAGTAATAGGTCGTGAAAAAGAAAAGACCCAAAACAGATGATGCCTTACTTGGTGCTCCGTGATTGTCGCTCCACGATAGCAATTGACCCTGATAGATGATTGATCAAGTAACCTCAGTGTTTGATTGGCGACTGGGCTGTGCTGTTGTTACCTTCCAGAAGATGATGAAGAAGCAACTGACATGGGAGGCGAGGTAGTTTGGATTTCATAAACTTACTGGTAAAGGGAGAGGCTTGCCCCCTCTCCTCCATGTACAGAACTCTCACTTCGGGCAGCAGTACCAAATGGCCATCATCAGAGTATCAACTGATATTGATGTGTGCCAGTTTATCAGCCACTCGATTTGCCGATCTCTCGCAGTGCTGTATCGTCCAGAAGGGAATGGAGGAAAGCGAGGTAGGAGGGCTTTCACTTCTTGCATCTCAACCAAATATTTCACCTCAATGTGGGACCTATTTAGATGCATGAATATGATTTTTGAAAAAAAAATTATCTCAATTAGATCAATATAACAATTTATTCACAGGACTGAAAAGTTTAATGAATAGTAGTTACATTTTTGTTTTGTGAAGTTATTAATCCATCAATGAGTGGGAAGGTCACGCTTGCAACCGTTACGAAGTGCCTATTACTTTTCACATATGAAAAAGGTAAGTGGCTTCTACCCCTTTATCCATTCCCTTCCATGAGGGCATTCTTTCCAACCAAATAAAGACGAAGAGATGATTAAAAAGAGAGATCTTAAGAAAAAAGATTAGGAGGGCTGAGAGTCAAGATCATGAATGCTTTACTTAAAAATAGAAAATTTCAGACATGTAAGAGTCCAGATCAAGATAATAAGCAAACTGAAGCATAGAGTAGATACCGATGTTGATTTGAAATTTAAAAACAGTATACATTGAGATAAAGATAAATCAGGTGTCCATGAGTTTGATCAAATTTTATGAGTTAACTGGAAATCTGAAATCATAAATATCTCTAAGATTGAAGGGAGTTAGGGATAATGAGAGAAAATAGGAGATCGGAGATTTTAGGTGTATAGGAAAGATATTAGGATAGGAAAGATGGTAGAGAGAAAATAGAAGATGAGGGTGTGATTTAGCGCATGCATGACATACAACGTAAGATGATGCATGTAGAAATTTTGAGAGAGAAGAGAGTGCAGTCATGGGGTGGGCACCCATGTCCCAACCCCACCCCATTTGCCACCCCTAACCATGACCACCACAAATTGTGAATTCAGTTAGATTATATGAAATTGTTTAATTATTGGTGTAATGTGGATGATTGGTTGGATTATATCTACATAATTGTATTTGAGGCCCATATGGATATGGTGGAATCAATAGATTAAGGGCATGTCTTTCTCCACTTGTGAAATTTGATTACATTTTATCAAGGTTATATTAAGTTGAATAATGGGCGTCCATTCTTGGACCCACATCTTTTGCCATTGATTGAATTAAGTTTTATCATGACTTTATGAAACTAAAGTTTATCAAGATTTGATAATGGGCCCATACCTTGTGCCAGTAATTAAATTAAATTTTTATGAAAAAAATTATTTGCATGCATATTATGGCACGTGTTAGGTAAGATCTTATCAAGTTAACTTTTGGCCATTACATCTAAATTGTGAGGCCAACCTGAGCTTTGATTAGTTAAAAAATTGAGTGTTGAGTGGAACCCACTTCTCAAAAACTAATTGAGAATGCTATCATGGAACGTAGACTCATAGACCTAGGAAATAGATTTGATTGGATTGAAAGAAAAACATGAAAACCTATAGGAAACCATACAACATGCAATGCAAAACAAAGAGAATCAAATTATTTACATTTTAGGAAAGAGATTTAGAAAGGCGTGTTGTATGCAGTTTGATGAGGGAGAGATTTTTGGGAATAATTTAAAATGGTAGGTAAAGGAGTAATTCCATGAGAGATTTATGTTGATTTGTAGAAGTTTTAATAGTAAAAGAATTAAGACAAAGAGGTTTTAAAGGAGGGACCATGGGAGAAATTTTTAAGACTTTAATCCGAGCGCGCCACATGTCGCACTCTCACAAAAAAACTGTACCACGTGTCGCTCTGTCCCAAAAAATTTATCCTTATTATATATATAATAATAATAACAACTAGCGCTTTAGGACCCGTGCCCAACTCGGGCCTTGTTTGATAATTATATTATTTGTAAATAAGAATATTTATAAATATTGAAATGATTTGTAAATTAATATTAACATAAAATTCATTACACAATCATAATTTTAAATAGTTTAATACATACTTAAAAAAATTAAATATCATATTAGTATAAATAAATAAAAAAGAAAAATAATGTACCCATAGAGTCTAATTATAATATTATTGAAAAAAGTTAAATTATTTTTCCTTAAATCTATAAACTCAACTGAAGATAAACAAATATTATATGGTAAAAAAATCTAGATGGAATAGTTCAATATACAAATAATCATTAAGTCAATTAACCCTCTTACTATAAAAAAATTAGTTGGAATTGAATAAAAAAAGAAAACGACCCACGCCAAATGCTGCCCATTTGAAAATATAAAGACCATAAAAGTGAAATAAAAACATAGCCCAAACCATCACAACGAGGGCTTCGATGCTAAGCTAAGGTTAAGCCCAGATATGATTATCCATATTAAACTAAATCAATCTTTAAATTCTAGTTCTCAAAATGGAAAAATCTTATAAAATGTTTAACAATAATTCTTAGTTACAAACTTTAAAACTAAATTACATATTATTTATAAATTAATTTCACTTTCAACAAAAGTATTCAAGAATAATTTTTAATGAGACTTGTTTTTAGCCCTTGAAGAATAATTGCATCAATGGTTATTTGCTTATGAGCTATAAAGAGGATTAGGGGGGCACATGGGTCGTCCTTCTTCAAAATGAGATCTTTTAATTATCAATCATAATAATCAGAACCATTAAATTTTTTTTTCTTTTTTTCTATATAATACTGTGCTTGAAATAGAAATATATCATACTCAAACTAATGTCTATCAAGTGGATCAACCCAACCCACATGCTTTACAATTTGGCTCAAATCTAAGGTTTTATGTTGGCCATTTAGTGACTAGACCATGTTGGGCCATGCTCAGTGCAACAAAATCCAGCTCAGTACCTATTAAAAAATAATTATATTTTAAAATAAAACCATTTAAATCAACTATAAAAATATGGGATTTTAAAAAAAATTATACATAAACCTTGATTAAACAAATTGATTAAGAAATATATGAAAATGGCGAATTAGGGTATTGTACATATGAAAAATACCATATTACCCCTAACAATATCGTTAGTGCTAATTAACAATATCCAGCAATGCTCCTTTTTAGGACAAGAATACTCCTCTTCCTCCTCAGAAGACCCTGCGCAAGAAACTGATAGGAGACAAGGTCGGCCAGTGGTATCCCTACAACATCAAGAAGGATGACCCCCTTGTCACGGCTAGATAAGAGCACGAGTAACTACGTTTACTTACTCTCTCATTCATAGCATACCCACCACCTATTTGTTTATATTTCCCTTTCTTTTGTTTCTCTATATTGATAGTTGCCCACAATGTGTTTGTTCATTTTACTCTGGTTTCTTGTTGCTTTGCTTGTTTGTCTAGAAGATGCCCACCATCTGTTTGTTTATGTTACTCTTATTTCTCTTTTGGTTGTGTTTTTAAAAAGTGCTTACCATATGTTTGCTTATATTCCTCTGTCAATCTAAACCATTAGTTGAACCAAAATATGTCTGGAGAAGTTGGTCAACCGTAGAATTATCCCTGGTGTGGGTTTGGTGACCTGACCATTTCATCTCATTTGATGATATACTGTAGCATGTATAGAACGCTTGGGAAACCTATGGTCACTGGTCATTTGGTACTGTGACAATTTATGCACTATATAGGTTGGAAATTTAGAGGCTCGATGACTGTAAAATTGTGAAATTGAGAAGTAAATGTATCTTAGGATGCCCAAATACAGCAAATATATGCACATAAAATGAAGTATTTTGCTATGTTGACTATTATGGTGGATTAGGTTGTCATTGGGTGCAATTGAATAAATTTTTTTATTTTAGTTTATTTCACTCTACTTCTATATTTCAATCATGCATACATACAATTTGAAGTAAGAATTTTTCTGAACATGGACCATGTTTTTTCTGGGTCATGCTTTGTCTTTTCTTGTTTAGAAGTGTGCAAGTGTCTTCATGACTTGACAAACCAAATATGAAATGAGTAGGTATCATTTCTTTGGTCGGGCAACCCAACACCTAAATGTCATTTTTGTATTTGCATATTTCTTACTTAGCATCTTTCACTTCATTGAAAATTAAAACTTTGAATATTTTAGGACCATTCGTTTCCCCAAGTACCTTAATTTAGAAATTACTAGAGTTTTCATAATCTTAGAAATCATTTAGGACTTCCCCATTGAACTTGGTCATGTTTGGTCCATGTTCAAATAAATGGATAGTTGGATACTATTTATTCAATAAGAATATAATATCTATTTATTCAATGGGCTCTCCAATAGAAGTTCTGGTTGTATCACTGCCACATTACACTAGGGATTAGTTGATGAGATCCTATTTGTGTACATATTTATGTGTGTGCATTCACTTCGTTGATCATGAATCCAGCACTACGACAAATTTTTTGGCACCAATTTTTCTGTCCATGTCGCAGTTTCATTGCGCAATAATTTTGTACGAGAGCTTCATATTCAGCTGTCTACAACTTGTATTTAGTACATCTACATTTTATCATGATCAAAACACTGTTGGATTTTACAGGAAAAAGCTAAGAAAGGGAAAACACAGAGGCAAGGGATGTGTTTCTGAATATGTCCCTGAACATCAAATTCTTAGCAGATGTTTTTCTTTCTACAACCTATTGTTTCTTATTATTTTGCATCTTACTTCCTACTTGAAAAAGGGTGAGATACATGCTTCCTACAATAGTTAAATTCTAATTAAACATTGCCAATAAATTCTATATTGATGAATAACACTCATAATGATGGTAATGATGATGACGATGACGATGGCGATGGTGGTGGTGAAAATAAAATGGGTTTGACTGGTTAAATGAAATGAAACCATGAAATCACTTGTTTTGATATTGTGCATGATGGGAGCAATGCCAAGTAATCAAAGTCATTGTTGCATAGATGCAAAAAAAAAAAAAAAAGAAGTACTACATTAATATTAAAAGTGTTAGGAAGAAAAACACTTATCTCTTTTTCATCCTTAAGCCCTTATCTCTTTGCATTGATTATGGATGAGTTAACTGTGCATATTCAAGAAGAAGTACCATGGTGTATGTTGTTCGCAGATGATAAAGTATTGGTGGATGAAAAGAGGGTGTAAATGCAAAGCTTGAGAGATGGCGGAGGGCATTAGAATCTAGAGGCTTTAAAATAAGTCGTACAAAGACAGAATATATGGATTGCAATTTCAGTAGACATATACAAAGTGTTGAAACCACTGTCAAAATTGAAACCCATGAGATACCACGTAAAGATTCTTTTCGGTACCTAGGCTCGATGATTAGTAAGGATGGGGAGATTGATGAAGATATGGAGCATAGGATAAGAGCTGAATGGCTGAAGTGGAAACTAGCTTCGGGAGTACTCTGTGATAGACAAATGCCAACAAAATTAAAGGGAAAATTTTACAAGACAGTGGTTAGACCAGCTATGACATATGGAGCAAAATGTTGGCCAATTAAAAAGACACATATTCATAAGATGGATGTAGAGGAAATGAGAATGCTTAGGTGGATGTGTGGTAAAACTAAGAAAGATAAAATTAGAAATGACCGCTTTCGAGAACATTTAGGGGTAGCACCAATAGGAGATAAGATTAGAGAAACTCGTTTAAGATGGTTTGGGCATATTGAGTGTAGACCAGTAATGGCACCGGTGAGAAAAAGTTTGGATATACAGGTGGAGGGTCAATCAAGAGGTAGGGGTAGGCCGAAGAAAACATGGATGGAAGTCATTAATTCAGATTTGAAGAAGTTGCACTTATCGAAAGATTTAGCTCAAAATAGAACGGAATGGAGAAATAGAATTCATGTAGCCGACCCCAACATGGTTGGGATAAGGCTTTGATGATGATGATAATGATGATGTTAGGAAGAAAAAGGTTTAAACAATCTTTGGAACATGTCTCTCATTTTGGTTCTTTTTTAGCTTGGATATGATAGCAGAAATGCATCGCCATATAAATAATCATGAAGTAGGTCCTGTTGAAAGGCCATGAAGGAGAAGATAATGTTGTAGATCAGTTTGTATTCAGTAAAAACACAGTCAGCTAATGCATTCTATGTTTTCATGAGCTTCATTTTTTTCTCTCTAAGGTCTTGCAGTTTGGGATTTGCAGCTTTGAATATTGAGTTCCTTTTTTGTTTTCGGCTCTGTTGTTCATGGGTATTGCTCTAGTTTGGTTTTTCTCCGTTTAATGTTTTTCAGGGGCTTATGATGATGAAATAGCAATTGCACATGCATATGTGCCTGAAAACACTGAAATACTAGGGACAGTACACTACCCTCAACATTCCTATAAGATTTTCTTCAAGGTCTTTTTTCTAATTTGAGTTCTGTTGTTTGAAGTAAAATAAGGATAAGATTATTGAGAGACTTGAACTATTTAATGATTTATTAACGTAGGTATCTACATATAAGAAAGAGATGAAATAAATGGAGGACAATCAAAAGAAGAATATATTGAAAATAAGGTACATATGGCTACTATTCTCATTTTATGACTCTCTTATGCCTTATGCATAGACAAGTTGGTTTTATTGATCAGAATATGTTTTGTGTGTGTGTGTGTGTGTGTGTGTGTGTGTTTTTTTTTTTTTTTTTTTTTTTTTTTTTTGACATGCTCTAACCTGAAGCCAAATTGTTAAAAAATGCTTCAATCATATGAATTTGTGTACCATTCAATTTATGACTTTTTAGTATCATGCATGAAGTTAAGTTATTGAAGTGTCATGGTTGAGTGTGAAATACATCTTTTTTTTTTTTTTTTTTTTTTTGACATGCTCTAACCTCAAGCCAATTGTTAAAAAATGCTTAAATCATATGAATTTGTGTACCATTCAATTTATGACTTTTTAGTATCATGCATGAAGTTGAGTTATTGAAGTGTCATGGTTGAGTGTGAAATACATCTTGTAGTTTAATTTGTGCCTCTAGGTGTGCAGGCATTGACTCTACTACACTCTAATCCGAGCAGTATAAACTGTTTGTTTTACAAGTGTGAGATAAGTATTTCAGTTATCCCTATTAGTTTTTCCATGCAATTTAGTTGTGTACTATGCAGTTGTGGGGCTTTGCATATGTTTAAAGTACGAGGAAACAATAGCTCTATGTCAGACAGAGGTATCTATGATATGATCCATGGCTTTGATTGAATATCATAGTGCAAATGTTGTAAATATATCAGTCATGTATAAACTAGCAGTGTAATTGATACTAAAGTACTAAATCAAGTTTTATGTACCTTAAGGCACTTTGGTTTCCTGCTTTTCATGGTGATTGAGAAAAATTCTTTAACCATGTCTTTTGGATATCATGGATTGAATGTTGGAGACTAAATATGGAAGCATAGTTTATCAAAATAGGTAACAAAACATTACATGAAAATTATATACTTGTGTGGAAATAACATATATGTTTCAAATTTAAATGTCTAAAATATAATCTCTACACCTCAATATAATGAAATTGCAAAACAGATGTTGGAGATAAAAAGAAAAAACGGCCGTATTATGTATAAAGGATGGTAATAATATCGTTATCTGAAAGTTATATGTTTATAAGAAAAAACAATTTTGAATCAAAATCTAGTGCCCCTTTATAGTGTTTATGCATCTTAGTAAAATGATATTAAGAATAAATGTTGGAGACAAAAAATGGGCGTATAATGTATAAAGGATACTAACAACATCGTTACCTAAAAGTTATATTTTTAGAGGAAAAAATCTTTTTTTGGGTCAAATTCTAATGCCTTCTGCAGTTTTTATCCATCTCAATATAAAGATGTTAATGAATGAATGTTGGAGACAAAAAATAAGTGTATAATATATACAGGATGGTAATAAAATCATTACCGAAAAGCTATAGTTCTAGGGAAAAAATCTTTTTTTTATTGGTTCAAATTCTAGTGCTCTTTGCAATATTTATCCATCTCAGTATATAGATATTAAGGAATAAATGTTGGAGAAAAAAAATGGGAGTATAATGTATAAATTATAATAACGATATCGTTACCTAAAAGTTATATTTTTAAGTAAAAAATCATTTTGTGGGTCAAATTCTAGTGCTCTTCATAGTGTTTATCCATTTGACATAAAGTTATTAAGGAATAAAAGTTGGAAACAAAAACAGACATGTAATGTATAAAAGAAGATAACAAAACGAAAAATGGACATGTAATGTATAAAGGAAGATAACAATATTGTCACCTGAAATTTATATTTTTAGATGAAAAATCAATTTTTGGGTTAAATTTTTGTGCTCTTTGCAGTGTTTATCTATCTCAGTATAAAAATATTAAAGAATGAATGTTTAAGGCAAAAAATGGGCATAAAATGTATAAAGGATGGTTAAATTATCGTTACCTGAAAATTATATTTTTAGGGAGGAAATCATTTTTTCAGTCAAACTATAGTGCTTTTTGCAGTGTTTATCCATCTCGGTATAAAGATATTAAGGAATGAATGTTGGAGACAAACTTGAATGTAATGTATAAAGGATGGTAATAATATCGTTATCTAAAAAATATGTTAGTAGGGGGAAAAATCACATTTTATGTCAAACTCTAGTACCCTCTTCTGTGTTTTTCCATCTCAATATAAAGATATTAACGAATGAATGTTTGAGACAAAAAATGGGCATATAATGTATAAAGGATGGTAATGAACTTATTACTTAAAAGTTATATTTTTAGTTGGAGAAATCCTTTTTAGGGGCCAAATTCTAGTGCTATGTGCAGTGTTTATCTATCTTAGTATAAATATATGAAGGAATGAATGTTGAAACAAGACATGGACATATAATGTATAAAGGATGGTAATAATATTGTCACCTGAAAATTATTTTTTCATTGGAAAAAATCATTTTATAGGTCAATTTGTATTGCCCTCTCTAAGGTTGCCGCATTTGTGTTATCTCACATTTCTTCTCTTGAAAGGCCAATGGATTGCAATTTAATCAATTCAATTTATTAAGCATTTTAGTCTTTCACCTGGTTCAAATCCAAGTTCATCTTCTAATCGGTATTCTCTAGCCAAGGAGGGAGGCTTAATTGGCATGGCTCTGCGTTATGAAACTGCTCCATTTGGTTATATTTACCTCTTGTGGAGTCGATCCCTGAAGGCAAGGACATGCATGCACATGGAACCCGTGTGGGTTTTAACTGGCAACATGGTTTAAATGGTTTGGCTAGAGCCTAGATGGGCCAGAGCTTCTTTATAGCGGATGCAATATAAGGTAGAAAACAGGTTGGATCCAACAGATCCGTGGATGGCTAGAATAAGGCTCCATGTCTGTAAAACATAGTTGCATGCATGCCATTCATCATGAAAGGGGAACGAGAAGCCTTATTTATGAATGGGGAGGTCAAAATATGAGAACCATATAAACCAATCATTTTTTTTATGACTTCAAACTTAGACAATTCTTAGCCCTTAGATCCGTTACAATTTATTGGAAAGCAGAAGATAGATAAGTGAATCCTAATACAAGGATTATTTTGGGTGTCATAGTTGGTTGATTATAAATGGGCCAAACACCAAAGCCTCCCATCGCACATGCAAAAATTCTAAAGCCTGACCTTAATATACATTGACATCAAGTTACTCGTGCAACCTAAAGTTGAAATGCAATAAGGTAAAATGAAACTACTCAAAGGCCTACTTATGGGGCCAATCATTGACATCTTCTAAAGTGAGATCTCCAAAAGTTACATATCCAACAAGTGATTGTACGTCATAATCAAGAACCTCATCCATAACAATACTATGGCATCCTGAATCCTCAAGCAAACAACCTATCACTCTTCCAAGCGAATCCATCAACCAACATTGAGATTCACGTCTATGTACTTGATTGGTTTGTCTGTGCGTCTTGATGTTAAGAATCATCACGAGCCTACAATATTATTAGGAACACATTGTGTTCGCAACACATGCTGCAACATATCCTTGAGAATCACAACCCATGATCTAAGCAAAAATTGAAAACAATAAAATAAAATAAACACTAATACTTAGATCGATATGAAATTGATACCTGTAAGACTTCATGATAAATAAATAAATAAATAAATAAAAACCTGAATGATATCATTGAGACCACGTTATTGTCTAGATCTCCTTGTGCAATGGATTTGTCAGCCATAAGAAGTCTACTAGTGGCATCCTACAAAATAAATGATACATAACAAGCATAAGAAAAAAATCAACAAGAAAAGTTTATAAAAAGTTTTGGTAATGTCTCCCCTTTTGTTCAATATGTTGGGTAACACATAATTTTAAAAAAATCATAAAAATGCATCGTTGCCCCCTCTGAACTATAAGATTTATTTCACACTTAGCCATGACACTTCAATAACTCAACTTCATGTATGATGCTAAAATGACACCTGCTCATTCAATATTTGGTCTGCCAAGTCACGAAGACGCTTGCAGACTTCTAAACAAGAAAAGACAAAGCACGACCCTCTAAAAACATGGTCCATGTTCAGAAAAATTCTCACATCAAATTGTATGTATGCATGACATAAATATAGAAGTAGAGTGGAATAAAAAAAATTTATTCAATTGATACCCTGATCCACCAGAATAGTCAACATATTCAAATACTTCATTTTTATGTGCATATACTTGTTGTATAGGGGTGTCCTAAGATACATTCACTTCTCAATTTCACAATTTTACAGTCATCTAGCCTCTAAATCTCCAAACTATATAGTGCATAAATAGTGACAGTGCCTAATGACCAGCGACCATAGGTTTCCCAGCCGTTCTATACATGCTACAATGTATCATCAAGTGAGATGAAATGGTCAGGCCACCAAACCCACACCAGGGCTAATTCAATGATCGACAAATATCTTCAGACATAGTTTGTCACGCCCCGAATTCTAAGATTCTTGGAACCCTCAAATCACGAGACACGATGAATCTACAATAATTAAACTTAATAAAATCAAAGTTAATTAAATGCCTCTAAATGAACTGTCAACACAATAACCTAAATAGATACTGAAAACAATTCTACTGAAATAAAATAACAATTTTGAAATATGTCCACTATAGTAATAAATGAAGAAAATCCTCTAAAATTATAACAATAGATGTCTGCGTCTCATCATTGCCCCATCCCTGTAAGAAACTATGTTTCCTCAGTTTCAAGTTCTACCTTGAAACCTACGGTGGGGGAAAACCAGAGTGAATAAAACTTAACAAATAATACAAACCATAAAACTTAGCAAATGAGTAACAATCTAAGAAATCGAATTTAAAGTAGTGATTCGCACATACCGGGTATATCAAGAAATACAAGTACAATATCTTGGAAGCAAAAGGACAGTAATATGACAGATATTCAAAGTATTTTAAGTAGAGAGCGGATAACGAAATCAACGAATAGAAAAAAAAAGGGCATTTCCATAGTAAACAAAATATCAAAGTGCGCTCGCCAGAGTTATAGGCCTAAACCAAACACAACGTATCCGCCAGGTACAAATCATTTTATTTCCATACAGAGTTGACACAAGACCCGAGAATACCAGTAATCTCCAAAATAAAGTGGGAGCTAGCTACAGGGAGCCAGCTGTAGCTAGCAATATTGCACAAAAGGGTCCCAATTCCAATGTAATATCCAAGAGGGGCTAAAATCCACGTGTGGGAATACCACGGTACGTTGCTCATACCATATAGAATGCCTTAAGAGTACAAATAGCAAATCCAAAAATTCAAGCCATTTAGTCACAGAGAGGGCCAAGGGTTGAGATCACAAATTGAATCAAAGGTTAATCAAGATTTTTCAAACTTAACGCTTTTAAACCCAATGGCAAATAATTTCATGAATAGATCAATCGTAGCATGATAATGGCAAGGAAACAAGATAGGGTCCAATGTAACCATCATGTCAAAGGCAACATAATATTCTAATGATCTAGGATCATTTCAATAGTTTACAAAATTTCACATTTTATATCAACTTGAGACAAGGACTAGCAAACTCTAGTGCTAAGGAACCATAGTAAGACTACTTGCCTGAATTCATAGTGACCAATGGTTCAAGCTTATCCTGACTTGGATGTCCAAATGTCTCGAAGGAGGTTTCTGCTAATGTTCGGTAACATATAATCATGGTTTGGACTCATGTGCAATTAATTGGGTCTGGCCTATGTACAACTTGGTGTAATGATTTAACACATATTGGTTTTGGGCCGGGTTACTAGATAATGCAAGTGAACCTGAATAATTTGGGTCATGTGTGCATCCAAGTGCAGTGGGTTAAACTAAGGCCAAGGGCGGTGGGCCACATGTGATCAACTGAGTGAGCTTGAGTTCATAAGTTGAGTAGAAAATTGGTAGGTGATCTACGGACTTGATTTAAAGGAGTATAGCAAATGGCCTAAGGTAAGTGGGTTAATGGGTTCGGCTGGGTTGGGCTCATGGTAACAACAATGCAGTAAATTAATGTGTGGCCCCCATAGCTTTGCATTAAGCAATACATTAAATGGGCCAGAACCATGGGTTAATTAGAGTTGAAGAGAACTGGGCTGAAACTTCCCATCAAACCAAGTTGTTAGGTAGGGCCTTAACTATGGGTCAAACATTGAAAGTTTACAGGTGAATGATGCAGGCCGATCCCAAGTTTGGTCCAAATCACAGGCCCACGGGCCATCCAAGTGATCCTTGACATCCTCAAGGATTCATATCCTTAATTATTCGCTTCCTATTTTATTTTTAGTAGGTTATTTTTGTTTAGGATTAGTCTTTGTATTTTAGAAACAATTACTCCTATATAAGAAGGAGTTCTTCATTGTAATAGACATACTTTATCAATAATAATTAAGTTTTTCCAAAAGTTTTCTCATTCTAATTTTGATCGTAACTGTCATTGAGTCTTCTGATTCGAACAATCCTTCGGGAGATTGTTCTACACCCGACCTACGATCCAGGGTTGAGCCAAATTGGTATCAGAGACCAGATCCGGTCACCGGGAAACTCTATCGTTCCCGGAATTCGTCCTTCTTTCCACTGCTCACCCTATCCTCATGTCACGACCCGAGCCCAGGGACCGGGGGTCAGAGAAAGTCTAACCGATGACACACGTACTCCCGTGCATGCACACCTAGACCCCGTCCAAGCATACACACACAAGGGATCATTCACACGTGCAAACCACTGTACGCGGAAGCTGTACGTATCAAGGCATACCACAAATATACCAAAAGACATAGGAGATTACAAAACAATATACACTGATGATAAGACCAAATACATGAACGCATGACAATAGAGCGGGCTTACAACAATCCCAAAATCAAAATACAGGTATCACTCAATGCCCACTTTACAATTACAGAAAATCCCCTCAATAGACTCCAACACAAAGAATGGGGAAAACAAAATGATGCAAACCGTACTCTGGAGGATGGATCAAGTCCACTCCTCTAGGCCGGAGGGGGCCTCGCGAGCCTCTCCTGCAGTCGGGTCGACCGACGCAGGATCGGAAGAGGGATCTGAGCCTGCAACACACAAGACAAACGTATAAGTACAACTACTTAGCAAAGTATAAGCCAACAAGAAGATAACACGGATTGTGTCGAGTACTGAATAATACTGAACAATGATCATAATGCAATATCCGTAGAAATTATAACTGTATACTAAACAATTATGCAAATGAATAAGCATGCTATCAGAATCATAAACAGGTAACAATCAAGTGGCTACTACATTGGCCATTTTCTCCCTTACGAGAGCAATCAGGATGAGAACACCAGCGACCGGGCCAGGGCACGCATGGGTCTCTAGTTCCCGGGGTCCGGAGTCCCAGGACAATCACACTCTGCAGAGGCAAACACTTAAACTAAACCAAAGTTAACCCCGTCGGGTATCCTAAGGCTGAGGCTCAGTAGTGCCAAGACCAATCACAATCAATCAGATGATGCACCTCAATCAATCAATCAATCAATCATATCATGTACCACTTACAGATCTCACATATCATGCTGAACAACAATAGGAAGTGCATCGCATATACGGACTGAATGTACATAAGCAATTACAAGAAGTGCTGACAATGAATATCAATCACAATCACTGACTCATGACTGATGCAAGTACTCCGAGGGAGCAACGGTAAACATAATACACAATAATAGAATGGTTCCGCCCGGGCTTCGCTCTGGGGTTGCTGCATTTCCCACAGAATCGAGAGGTCCAGCGCAGAACACATAAGAGGGCATAACCGTAATCAATATGCTGTACACATCCAGATACCTTTACGAATCAAGGTCAATTACAAGCCAATCCTATACTAATTATCCAGTGTTTCTAACCGTGCATGTTGATGTCGTTTTAAGTTATCCGATGCACCATGGTCTAGTGTTGCAGTGTCAGGAGTGTGCACCGAAGTCCCTTAAACCAACACCCATGGGGAGGTGCTAAACAGCTGGATACAAGCATGAATGATTCACAGCCCTTGAGATCATTCATGTCATTCAAACATTCCATTGGGCATGTCCAGGTTCGCTACATTCTAACATGAAAGTCATATACGGTCTTTTACTTAAACCTAGTCCCTTTTCATTCAATTCTCAGGGTCTCACGGTGTAGCCGTAGGTAACCTTACGGCTTAGCCGTGGCATCTTACGGCTTAGCCGTAATATGCACTGCGGCTGAGCTGAGGTCCCCAAATATCCCTTCGGATTTACGGCTTAACCGTATTTTGCTCTACGGCTCAGCCGTATCTTGGTCCACGGCTTAGCCGTAAGCCAATGTACGGCGTAGATCAGGCTGGACCGTAGAAGAATGTCAAATTGCCAACATCCAGTTATTTTCAGCTAACAGTCTGTACTGCTCTACGGTTAGGTTTACGGTTGGGCCTCGGCTTAGCCGTAAGCCATTTTACGGCTTAGCCGTAGCACATTTCACGGCTTAGCCGTGAGTGCACGGACTCATTTTCCTGAACTTGTTACAGTCATACAGAAAGTGTGCGAAATGGCTGGAAACCGAAAGATAACAGTGAAATGAACTGAATGGGGCTGTCTAATACTGAGAAACACAATAAAGAACAAGAACACAACAATCAAATCACTACCAATCGATGTTCATACAACTTGGGCTTATACTTGCCTCACGGACGAAATCCACACGCTGATTGGCTCAGTCCACCGGGATCACACACACTAACGAGCTCCTTTCTTCCTCCCTCAAGCACAGAAGCAGAAATGGAGAAGGAGAGAAAGAGAGCTGTCGAGAGAGAGAGACAAACAGAGAGCGAGAGAGACGATCGAGAGAGAGATGGAGTTGGTGGGGATATTTATAACTTAAGTTGAGCCAAATTTGCGAACAAGTCCAATTAGCTTATCCAAATATCAGTTTGAGTCAAATGACGGTCCAACGAGAGCAAACGAACTCATTCGGATTCAAGACAGTTACGACAATCGACAAGCTCGACGAAATACACGCGCTGACGTCAAAATGACGTGAAACTGACAAGGTCAATCAAAAGCCAAAATTACGAAAAAGGGCTCAAACTAACTAGACCAAGTCAAACTCAACTCAACGATCTCTCTACGAGTCAAAACCAAAGGAAAACCAAATCAAAACACTCTTAGCGATAAAAACACACGAAATTACGCACTAATCCGGGTCAACTCGGGTCGGAGTGTTACATCCTCCCCCACTTGGACATCATTCCGTCCTCGGAATGAACGCGTACCTGAGCAAACAGATAAGGATACTGTCGTGCCATCTGATCTTCTAGTTCCCACGTGGCTTCATCAGGTCCATGATGTTCCCAAAGTACCTTAACCCATCGAATAGTCCTCGTACGCAAGAGCTGTTCTCTAGTCCCAACAATACGGAGCGGACGCTCAACGTATGACGCATTAGGTTGCATCTGAATATCATCGTAACGAATCACGTGCGTCGGGTCGCGAACATACTTGCGAAGCATAGACACATGAAAAACATCGTGTACTCCAGAAAACTCCACGGGTAGAATCAATCTGTACGCTAGATCGCCAATCCGGCTCTTGATCTCAAATGGACCCACATATCTTGGCGCTAACTTGCCTTTTTGACCGAACCGTACTGTACCTTTCATCGGTGAGACCTTCAAGAATACCCAATCACCAACCTGAAATACTAAAGTTCTTCTTCTCGTATCTGCATAGCTCTTCTGTCTCGATCGGGCAATCTTCAAATTGTCAATAACTCTCTGAACTTTCTCTGTAGTCTCAGCAATGATCGTCGGTCCGTGGAAACTCCTTGTTCCAACTTCTTCCCAGCAAACAGGACTTCTACATTTCCGTCCATACAGAGCTTCATAGGGTGCCATTCCAATACTCTCGTGGAAACTATTGTTATACGCAAACTCGCACAACGAGAGATGCAAATCCCATTCTTTCTCGAAATTCAGCACACTGGCCCGCAACATGTCCTCGAGCGTCTGAATAGTTCGTTCTGACTGTCCATCAGTCTGCGGGTGATACGCCGTACTGAAGCTCAACTTCGTTCCCATGGCTTCCTGAAATGCTCTCCAAAATGAAGAAACAAAGCGGCTATCTCGATCTGACACAATCGACACGGGCGTACCATGTAGTCTAACGATCTCGTCAACGAACTTCTTCGCCATCTCGGAAAATGTCATGCCTTTCTTGAATGGAAGAAAATGGGCTGTCTTCGTCAATCTGTCCACGATCACCCAAATGGCACTGTTCTTTTTGCTCGTCAGGGGTAAACCCGAAACAAAGTCCATCGAAATGTGCTCCCATTTCCACTGGGGAATATGCAATGGATGTAAGGAACCTGGAGGTCTCTGATGGTCAGCTTTCACCTTCTGGCAAGTCAAACATCTGGCAACAAACCCAGCAATTTCTCTCTTCATGTTGTTCCACCAGAATCTGTCCTTGAGAGCTCGGTACATCTTCGTACTTCCAGGATGCATAGAGTAACGTGCATGGTGTGCTTCGGTCATCAAACTTTCCTTTAAAGCATCTACTGCTGGCACACAAAGCCGATTCCTGAAATACAAAACATCACCCTCCAAACGAAAGTCCGGTCGATCTACAATGCTATCTCGGATTCGCTTCAACATCGCATCTTCAAACTGCTGGTCTTTAATCCGCTGAATAATGTCAGGCTGAAAGCTCACTGTACTGGCAAGTGTCAAACCGTTCTCCACCAATTGTAGTTCCACTGGCTGAGCATGCCTCACAAAATAAAGGCTGTCCAAAGCCTGAAGAATCTCCGACTTCCTACTCAAGGCATCTGCAACAACATTGCCTTTCCCTGGATGATACTTGATGGGGAAATCAAAATCCTTGATCAACTCAAGCCACCTTCGCTGTCGCATATTCAACTCAGACTGCGTGAAGAGATACTGTAGACTATGATGATCTGAATGCACTTCAAATGTCACGCCATACAAATAGTGTCTCCACATCTTCAACGCAAAAACGATGGCTGCCAACTCTAAATCGTGCGTGGCGTAGTTCTTCTCGTGCTCCCGAAGTTGTCTCGAGCCATAGGCAATCACCTTGCCATGTTGCATCAAAACACATCCCAAACCGACTCGAGAAGCATCTGAATAGATCATAAATCCTTCATGCCCATCTGGTAACGTCAAAACTGGAGCCGAAGTAAGCTTTTCCTTCAACATCCGGAAATGGCACTCGCATTCGTCCGTCCACCGAAATGGAACACTCTTCCTAGTCAATCGAGTCAATGGTGCAGAAATCTTGGCAAAATCTTGAATAAAGCGACGATAATATCCAGCTAATCCAAGAAAACTCCGTATCTCCGTCACAGTCTTTGGGCTGGGCCAATTCATCACTGCTTCTACTTTCATCTGATCCACTGCCAACCCATCTCGTGAAATGGTATGACCAAGAAAAGCTACCTGCTCGAGCCAAAAATCACACTTCGACAACTTGGCATATAAGCGATGCTCTTTCAACAACTGCAAGGCTCGACGTAGATGTTCCTCATGCTCCTCTGGGGTCTTCGAATACACCAAAATGTCATCAATAAAGACCACTACAAAACGATCCAGAAAAGGAGCGAAGATCCTGTTCATCAAAGCCATAAAGGCAGCAGGTGCATTGGTTAATCCAAATGGCATCACGAGGAACTCAAAATGTCCGTACCGTGTCCTGAAAGCAGTCTTGGCAATATCGTCTTCCTTCACCCGGAGTTGATGATACCCCGATCTCAGATCAATCTTGGAAAAATAGGCAGCACCTTGAAGTTGGTCAAACAACTCATCAATACGCGGCAATGGATATTTGTTCTTGATCGTGACTTTGTTCAACCGCCGGTAATCTATGCACATCCGTAAGGTACCGTCCTTCTTCTTCACAAACAGCACTGGAGCTCCCCACGGTGACACACTCGGCCGTACGAAACCCTTCTCCAAAAGATCTTGCAATTGCGTCTTCAATTCGAGTAACTCAGCAGGGGCCATGCGATAAGGAGCTAAACTAATGGGTGCTGTACCGGGCACTAGGTCGATCGCAAACTCTACATCTCGGACAGGGGGTAACTCGGGTACTTCCTCCGGAAATACATCCGGGAACTCACGTACTACCGAAATATCGCTCAACTGCTTCACCTCCTTCTTCTCCGAGACAAAAGCAAGAAATCCTGCACCACCTGTGCGTATCAAACGATCCGCCTTGCATGCGGAGATGACACGCCTCGGGCATCTCTCCTGATTGCCCTCGAAACGAAACCCCTTCTCAAAATCGAAGTAAATCGACCTGTTGTAACAGTTAACACAGGCACGATACCGCGCTAGCCAGTCCATTCCAAGGATCACATCGAAATCCAACATGGACAACAAAATCAAATCAACTGGCAGCTGGCGACCCTCAATCACCACGTCGCACTGAGGGTAGTATACACTACACTCCACTCTCTTGCCCACAGGAGTGGACACCACTAGCAAATAGGGTAGCGGTCGAGGGGGTTGCGGTAACTGTTCCGCAAAACGAGGGGCAACATACGAACGCGTAGATCCCGAATCAAAAAGTGTATGTGCTTCAGCTCGGGCAATGAGAACTTTACCTTCCACCACTTTCGCATCTTCTGCATGATCATGAGAGGCTGCATACACACGAGCAGTCTGACGCTGGGGCTTCTGGCTCTGGCGAGACGGATGGGGGCTGTTCGAAGCTGCTGAACTGAGAGATTTGGATGACCCCATAGATCTGGACGACTGGAAAGTCCTGGTCTTCGGGCACTGAGCTATCTTATGCTCCATCGATCCGCAACTCAAACAAGCTCCAGACTTCTTCCAACACTTCTCCGTCGGATGTCCAAATCCACAAAACTCGCATCTGCTTCCGGAGAAACTCGAAGTGCCTTGCTTCCCTTTCCATTTCTTCTGACTCTGTCCCCTGGAACTCACTGGTGCACTCCTCTTATAGTCCATGGCTCTCTCTGCTAGGTGGTTGGCTTCCGCAGCGTGTGCTCTGTCGACCGCATCATCGAAAGTAGCTGGTCTCTGAAAGGCAGTCACAAAATTCGCGTATCTCGGGTGTAGACCAGAAATAAAACGATTCACCTTCTTCTCCTCGGTATTGATCATGTCCTCAGCAAAATGGGACAACTGAGTAAAGCGGTGAATGTACTCCGAGACGGTCAGCTGCTGCTGCTGTAAGGCCAGAAACTCAACCTCCTTCACACGCCGAACATGAGCAGGAATGAACTTCCTTCTAAACTGTTTCTGGAACGTCTCCCACACTGTTTCACTCGGCAAGGTCAGATAGGCTGCACTAACACTCTTCCACCAGGTCTTAGCCATCTCTCGAAACATCGAGGCCGTAAGCATAACCTTCTGCCGGTCATCACAGATAATGGTCGAGAAGAGGTCTCCGGTATGCTCTAGCCACTGATCAGCCTTCAATGCATCTTCATTACCATAGAACTCTGTGGCTCCACGTTTCCTGAATTTGTCGTACAACGCATTCGGATCGCTCTCCTTAGGCGGAAAGACCACTTGCTGCTCTGCAGGCCGAACTGGCGTTTGACTCTGTCGGTCTACGATCGAAACGACCTGCGCTTGCAAAGAATGAATCGCCTGTAGCATAGTCAAAAAGCGCTCATCAAAATTCACGAGTGGCTGTGGAGCGGCTGACCCACTCTCGTTATCTCCCTGATCATTGTTGTTGTGTGTTCCAGATCCCGATGCCATAGCCTGCAAAACACAAAAGTCAATCTGCTATCACACTCGGTAACTCACACAGACTCACAAGACAAGGAGACCACACACAACAGTCCAAACTGGACTACGAAATCTCACCACGTCCTATATGCCTACATGCTTACACACTAAGATAGAGACAATGCCCTGAGAGACAAAGCTCTGAGAGACAATGCTCTGATACCATACAATACGTATGTCACGACCCGAGCCCAGGGACCGGGGGTCAGAGAAAGTCTAACCGATGACACACGTACTCCCGTGCATGCACACCTAGACCCCGTCCAAGCATACACACACAAGGGATCATTCACACGTGCAAACCACTGTACGCGGAAGCTGTACGTATCAAGGCATACCACAAATATACCAAAAGACATAGGAGATTACAAAACAATATACACTGATGATAAGACCAAATACATGAACGCATGACAATAGAGCGGGCTTACAACAATCCCAAAATCAAAATACAGGTATCACTCAATGCCCACTTTACAATTACAGAAAATCCCCTCAATAGACTCCAACACAAAGAATGGGGAAAACAAAATGATGCAAACCGTACTCTGGAGGATGGATCAAGTCCACTCCTCTAGGCCGGAGGGGGCCTCGCGAGCCTCTCCTGCAGTCGGGTCGACCGACGCAGGATCGGAAGAGGGATCTGAGCCTGCAACACACAAGACAAACGTATAAGTACAACTACTTAGCAAAGTATAAGCCAACAAGAAGATAACACGGATTGTGTCGAGTACTGAATAATACTGAACAATGATCATAATGCAATATCCGTAGAAATTATAACTGTATACTAAACAATTATGCAAATGAATAAGCATGCTATCAGAATCATAAACAGGTAACAATCAAGTGGCTACTACATTGGCCATTTTCTCCCTTACGAGAGCAATCAGGATGAGAACACCAGCGACCGGGCCAGGGCACGCATGGGTCTCTAGTTCCCGGGGTCCGGAGTCCCAGGACAATCACACTCTGCAGAGGCAAACACTTAAACTAAACCAAAGTTAACCCCGTCGGGTATCCTAAGGCTGAGGCTCAGTAGTGCCAAGACCAATCACAATCAATCAGATGATGCACCTCAATCAATCAATCAATCAATCATATCATGTACCACTTACAGATCTCACATATCATGCTGAACAACAATAGGAAGTGCATCGCATATACGGACTGAATGTACATAAGCAATTACAAGAAGTGCTGACAATGAATATCAATCACAATCACTGACTCATGACTGATGCAAGTACTCCGAGGGAGCAACGGTAAACATAATACACAATAATAGAATGGTTCCGCCCGGGCTTCGCTCTGGGGTTGCTGCATTTCCCACAGAATCGAGAGGTCCAGCGCAGAACACATAAGAGGGCATAACCGTAATCAATATGCTGTACACATCCAGATACCTTTACGAATCAAGGTCAATTACAAGCCAATCCTATACTAATTATCCAGTGTTTCTAACCGTGCATGTTGATGTCGTTTTAAGTTATCCGATGCACCATGGTCTAGTGTTGCAGTGTCAGGAGTGTGCACCGAAGTCCCTTAAACCAACACCCATGGGGAGGTGCTAAACAGCTGGATACAAGCATGAATGATTCACAGCCCTTGAGATCATTCATGTCATTCAAACATTCCATTGGGCATGTCCAGGTTCGCTACATTCTAACATGAAAGTCATATACGGTCTTTTACTTAAACCTAGTCCCTTTTCATTCAATTCTCAGGGTCTCACGGTGTAGCCGTAGGTAACCTTACGGCTTAGCCGTGGCATCTTACGGCTTAGCCGTAATATGCACTGCGGCTGAGCTGAGGTCCCCAAATATCCCTTCGGATTTACGGCTTAACCGTATTTTGCTCTACGGCTCAGCCGTATCTTGGTCCACGGCTTAGCCGTAAGCCAATGTACGGCGTAGATCAGGCTGGACCGTAGAAGAATGTCAAATTGCCAACATCCAGTTATTTTCAGCTAACAGTCTGTACTGCTCTACGGTTAGGTTTACGGTTGGGCCTCGGCTTAGCCGTAAGCCATTTTACGGCTTAGCCGTAGCACATTTCACGGCTTAGCCGTGAGTGCACGGACTCATTTTCCTGAACTTGTTACAGTCATACAGAAAGTGTGCGAAATGGCTGGAAACCGAAAGATAACAGTGAAATGAACTGAATGGGGCTGTCTAATACTGAGAAACACAATAAAGAACAAGAACACAACAATCAAATCACTACCAATCGATGTTCATACAACTTGGGCTTATACTTGCCTCACGGACGAAATCCACACGCTGATTGGCTCAGTCCACCGGGATCACACACACTAACGAGCTCCTTTCTTCCTCCCTCAAGCACAGAAGCAGAAATGGAGAAGGAGAGAAAGAGAGCTGTCGAGAGAGAGAGACAAACAGAGAGCGAGAGAGACGATCGAGAGAGAGATGGAGTTGGTGGGGATATTTATAACTTAAGTTGAGCCAAATTTGCGAACAAGTCCAATTAGCTTATCCAAATATCAGTTTGAGTCAAATGACGGTCCAACGAGAGCAAACGAACTCATTCGGATTCAAGACAGTTACGACAATCGACAAGCTCGACGAAATACACGCGCTGACGTCAAAATGACGTGAAACTGACAAGGTCAATCAAAAGCCAAAATTACGAAAAAAGGCTCAAACTAACTAGACCAAGTCAAACTCAACTCAACGATCTCTCTACGAGTCAAAACCAAAGGAAAACCAAATCAAAACACTCTTAGCGATAAAAACACACGAAATTACGCACTAATCCGGGTCAACTCGGGTCGGAGTGTTACACCTCACCACTGCCATTCCAGACGACCCCAGACCCATCTGCTGCCAGTCTCACCTCTGCTAATCTAAACCCACGACCCTCTTCTGTCCCAGCCGAAACCACTGTAACCAAGTCCCTAACTCCCCACACTAATAACAAATCCCTAAAACCACACCCCTGCCAAAGCCCATTCGTCAGAGCCAACCCAAACATCATCGACCCCTTTCGATTAATCCCAAACCAAATCCCTCTTCAAATCCTAAACCCCATCGCTAACCCTAACCCCTCTCCCACCTCCAAACCCTAACCCTTAACCGATACCCTTGTCAACCCAGATCTCCACTCACGAATCAATCGTCCTTTCACCCCTCAACTTCTGTTTCAACCCTCGATTGCGGCAATCCATACCCACCCCAGAGTGTAAAACAAAAAAAAAAAAAACAAAGACAGAGAAGAAGCAGTAGATGAAGAAGAAGCAAGATGCAGTACGCAGAGAGAGCAACCAGAGAGAGAGAGAGCAGAGAGAAGAGAAGAAAGAGGAAAGACAACGTACCTGGCACCAGCGGCTTCCATCGTTGTTGGCTTCCAACGGCTTCATCGTCACCATCAGCATCAACAGTGGCGAGAAGCACTTCGACAATTTGCCGCAGTCTCCATCGCACCATCACTGCAGCAAGGGGCTTCGTTGCATCGTGCGCCACCCATCACTGAACTTCTAGTCATCACAGCAGATCGTCGCCTCCATCGCCAGTCTCTCCATTCTTTCCTCTTCTTGCAGTATCAGATAAGCCCTCCTTCCATCCCCTCTCTTTATCACTTTTCTCTGAACACTTACCGAGATAAGGAGAAAGGGAAAAGACTCCCTTCGCTCCCACGTGTGGTTCTAGGTTTGTACTTGAGCCTAAGTGGTGCGGCCCATCAATAATATATTCCAACCCACTTTCTTAAGATCTTTTCCCAGAAAAAAAAACCAGCAATCATGCCTATAAAAGGTGATGATCTCCAGCATTGGATGACTGACCGGCAGAGGGATGAAACCATCCTTAAACTAAGTCAAGAATTAGAAGATGTCACGGGACATCTCAAAATTGCAGAAACTACCATTGCTGAGCTACAAACAAAGCAATTTGTCAGTCAAGAATGATCATCCAATGTGTCTATAGTGTACACGCCCATCCACCCAGAAAGACCTGAAAATCAAGAATCCATCCGTGATTTTATGCAGCGCCTTCTGGTTGAACGAGATTATCAAACTCCCCCTATTACACCCCCACCTGATGACATCACTAGGAAAGTCAATATTGAAATTGTTGACTTTAGTGGTGATGCAAGCCCGAAAGTTTTTGTTGATTGGCTTAATTCTTTAGAAGATTATTTTGCTTGGTATGGTATGAAAGATGCATAGCAGATAGCTTTTACCAAGGTAAAACTTAAAGGTCCTACTCAAATTTGGTGATATGGTGTTGAGAATAATGAGCTGGCAGTGGGCCAACCTATTCTCCAATGGAATATTATGAAAGAGAAGCTCAAAAGCAATTTTCTTCCTTCTGATTATATAGATACACTCCACCATGAGTATTTAAGTCTCTAACAAGGCACCATGACTGTAGAAGAATACACTAATAAGTTTTGTGAATACATTGTTCGTTGTAACTTGAGGACTAATGATCGTCTGACTATCACCAGATACAGAGACAACTTGTGTGCAGATATCAGACGATAGGTAGCAATGTTCGATTATGCCACAGTGGATGAAATCTTCAACAAAGCCCGCAAAGCCCAACATGAAATTTAGTTGCAGAAACGTAAAACTTTCCAAGCCGGGGAGTCTTCTACAAAAAGAGGTCCTGACCCTACCTATAATCGTAATCAAGCACCAGTTTATAGGTCTCCTCCTCAGCGTCCAGTTCAGCAAACCCTTCAAAATCTTCGGCCAGGTATGCAACAAAGACAGATGAATCTCCAACAGAATCAGAGGTTTCCACAGAACCAAAATGATAATCATGCTTATGGAAAAATAGACAGAAGGAAATTGTTTGTCATGCCTGTAAGCGACGAGGACATTATGCCAATGAATGCCCTCATCGAAATCTATACACTCATCGAAATCTATACACTTCCAGTGAGCCTGATAGTGATGTTCAGCATGATGAGCATGTTGAATCAAGGCAAGTTGACACAGATCCTCCTTATGAAGATCAAGCAGATCAGATAGATTATGCAGACATTGATGATGCTATTTCACTTTTTTTTCTAGATCGTCGTTTGCTAGTAGCAGATGTAAAAGAGGAAGAAGATTGGAATCATGCTTCCATTTTTTGGTCTCATGTCAGTTGTATGGCAAATCATGTAATATGATTATTGATGGTGGCAGTACTATGAATGTTATTTCTCAAGAAGCAGTTGATAAGCTTAAACTTCCCATAGTAAAGCATCCAAGACCATATAAAGTTGCGTGGGTTGACAACTATTCTATTTCTGTTCGTCAGCAATGCTTTGTTCCTTTTAGGATTGGTAACTATGAGGATACTCTTCTATGTGATGTCATTCCAATGAATGTTACACATATCCTTTTTGGACGGCAATGTCTACAGAAGCTTAAAGTTATTACAGATCATGAACATAATACCTATACTTTCAAATGGAAAAGTAGAAGAATCATGTTGCGTCCTTTACAAACTATGCCATCTTCACCTTCATCTTCTCCCGCCACCGCAACTTCTCCTACATCGCATATTTTAACAATGTGGAGATTTGAAATTGAAAGCTAAGAGCAAGGTGTCATGTATGCGTTAGTTACTAAATAAGTTGCTGATAATTCTCATGCCATTCCTCAGGAAGTGAAGCCGTTATTGGACAAATTTGTTGATTTAGTTCCTGATGAGTTACCCAAAGAATTCCCCCCGCTTAGAAACATTCAGCATGCCATTGATCTTGTTCTAGGAGCTTCTTTACTTAACTTGTCTGCTTATCAGATGAGTCTAGCAGAAAATGCGGAGTTAAAAAGGCAAGTTGATGATTTACTTCAGAAAGTGTATATAAGGGAAAGTCTCAGTCCATGTCGTGTTCCAGCACTTCTTACTCCAAAAAAGGATGGAAGCTAGCAAATATGTGTAGATAGCTGTGCAATCAACAAAATCACAGTAAAATATCGTTTCCATATCCCTCGATTGGATGATATATTAGACATGATGACTGGTGCATGCATATTTTCAAAAATTGATCTACGGAGTGGTTATCATCAAATTCGCATAAGACTAGGAGATGAATGGAAAACTGCCTTTAAAACAAAAGATGGTCTCTTTGAATGGATGGTTATGCCCTTTGGTTTAACCAATGCTCCTAGTACTTTTATACGGCTTATGACGCAGTTATTGTAGCCTTATATTGGAAAATTTATTGTTGTTTACTTCGACAATATTCTTATTTACGGCAAGTCAAAAGAAGATCACCTTCAGCATTTAGATAAGGTCTGCCAACTTCTCTGCAAGGAGCGATTCTACATTAATCTCAAGAAATGCACCTTCATGAGTGATTTTGTTATTTTCTTGGGATATATAGTATCTGCACATGGTATTAAGATGGATCCTCAAAAGGTGAGTGCAATTCTTGAATGGCCACTTCCTACTACCCTTACTGAAGTTCGCAGTTTTCATGATCTTGCCAATTTCTACAAAAGGTTCATCAGAAACTTCAGTACTATTATGGCTCCTATTACTGACTGTATGAGGAAAGGTGAATTCAAATAGACCAATGCAACTACCAGGGCTTTTAAAAAGCTCAAGCAAAATATTACTAAAGCACCTGTTCTACAGGTTCCTAATTTTAACAAGCTATTTGAAATTGCTTTTGATGCCTCGAATGTTAGCATTGACAGTGTCCTTAGCCAGGAAGGACATCCTATTGCATTATTCAGTGAGAAACTTTCGGATGCCAAGCGAAAGTATACTGCGTATGATTTGGAATTCTATGCTCTTGTCCAAACACTTTGTCACTGGAGACATTATTTGATTGCTAATGAATTTGTGCTTTATTCTAATAATGATGCTCTGCAACATCTACACTCTCAGCAGAAGATCAGCGCTAATTGTGCTAAATAGAGTGCATATATGCAAGAGTTCAAATTTAGCATTCGACATAAAGCTGGAAAGGATAATATGATTGCGGATGCATTAAGTTGGAGGAAGCATCTTTTGACTGCCATGTCTATTAATGTACATCGTTTTGAGCAAATTAAATAAGATTATGTAGCTGATAAAGATTTTGGTTCTATTTTTACGGATCTCCTTAATGGTGATCATATTCAGCATCCTTATTATAGTTTTCATGATGGCTTCTTATTCAAAGGTATGCAACTCTGTCTTCCAGCCACTTCTATTCCTGAATATATTGTGCGAGAGTTGCATGCATGAGGATGTAGCGGACATTTAGGTCGCGATAAAACACTTGCTCTTGTCAACGACATATATTATTGGCCTCACATGAAGACCAATGTGATTCATATTTGTGAGAGATGCCGAACATGCCAGCTTGCCAAAGGAAGTAAGAAGAACACTGGATTATATCAATCTTTCCCTGTTCTCCACACTCCTTAGGAAGACATCAGCATGGATTTTGTGCTAGGTTTACCCACGACTTCTAGAAAGGTTGATTCCATCTTCGTTGTTGTTGACCGTTTGACCTTTTTTCAAAGATGGCATACTTTGTTCCTTGCACTGCAACTGCTGATGCTTATAAGGTAGCCAAATTATTCTTCAAAGAAGTTGTTCAGCTATATGGGCTCCAAAGACTATTGTTTGTGACCGAGATACGAAGTTTATGAGCTACTTTTGAAAGACATTATGGATGTTGTCTAACACCAAGCTTAATTTCTTCACTACTTATCATCCTCAATCTGATGGACAAACAGAAGTGGTAAACAGAAATCTTGGCCAATTGTTACGTTGCCTTGTACGTGATCATATCACAAACTAGGATCAAGTGCTATCTATGGCAGAATTTGCTTACAATAATTCTGTCAATCAATCAACTGGAATTTCACCATTTGAAGTTATTACAGGAGTTCATCCACTACTCCCTGTTGATCTTGTGACATTACCAATTGATGCCAGAGTTAGTGCAGATGCTGAACATTTCTTCCAACACATGCAGCAAGTCCACAATGAAGTAATTCGCCATATATCTGCCAGCAATGATGTTTACAAGCAGCAAGTTGACAAGCATCGTCGCTTTGTTGAATTTAATGAAGGCGATATGGTTATGGTGCGTATTTGACTTGAAAGATTGCCACCTGGAGCTAATAAGAAGTTACACCCTCGTAACTCAGATCCTTTCAAGATTCTCCAGAAGATTAGTCCCAACGCCTATATTCTTGATATTCCTCCTGATTTAGGCATCAATTTTTCATTCAATGTCGAGGATCTTACTCCCTACCGTGGTCATGATAATGAAGGAAATGATGAAGAGCAGCTAATTTCTCTACTAGTTAATTCCCCACCTACTGATGAAATTGTTGATGTCCTTGATGATCAAATTGTTTCTACACGTCAAGGAAGTTACCAGAAGTTTTATGTACGTTGGCGGAATCGTCCTCTCTCTGATGCTACGTGGATTACAGCAACTGACTTCCAGTGCATCAATCCTGATCTTTATGAGAGATATCAAGCGCTCAACTCGCCGGAGTCAAGTTTTTCCAAGCCAGGGAGAGCTGATGCAGGCCGATCCCAAGTCCGGCCCAGATTACAGGCCTGCAGGCCATCCGATTGATCCTTGACATCCTGAAAGGATCCCTATCCTTAATTATCTGCTTCCTATTTTATTTTTAGTAGGTCATATTTGTTTAGGATTAATCCTTCTATTTTAGAAACAATTACTCCTATATAAGGAAGAGTTCTTCATTGTAATAGACATGCTTTATCAATAATAATTAAGTTTTTCCCAGAGTTTTCTCGTTCTAGTTTTGATCGTGACTATCATTGAGTCTTCGGATTCGAACAATCCTTTAGGAGATTGTTCTACACCCGACCTACGATCCAGGGCTGCACCAGTGAGACAGATGGAAGATAGGTCTTGGTCATGCAGATAACTAATGGAGAAAAAGACGGCTGATGTGTACCTTACACTCAGTTAGGTTCAGGTCACAATTGAGTTTACATAAAAGACAATACATACAATGGGTTCAACTTTGCTTTGATGACCTGAAGAAGGTGAGCACCAAGATGGGGCTAGTGAGGTTGGTTCTGTCTAACTATTGCCTAAACAACAGAGGAGAAGGAAAAGAAGAATATGCTGCAATGGGTGGAATGCAATGGTGGGTGGTGGGTTCAGTTGGTGTGTGTGATGTGGGATGAAGGCTGTGCAAGAGATGGTGGAGATTTGAAGTGGAACCAAAGATGATGAAGTTGAGATGACGATGGAAGGAAGAAGACGATGAATAATGGAGAAGAAAATAATGGGCGAAGATGATAGGTGGGTCCGTGGTGAGTGAGGCATTGATGTTGGGCTGTGATGGGGTTCCAATGGACTAAATCTAATTGACTAGTGCTTATGGTGGCCCAATGTAATGCATGACTAATAGTGGTGATGATTGAACAATGATGCAGAGTGGGTGACTGAGTGTGGTCCTCCATGATCATGGTGAGTGCATGATTAAAATAACACTTGGTTAAGGAAACAAGGATTAAAAAAAAATCAAGAATTAGCATGCTACCATAATGGGAAAAACTGAGGTTTGTACTTATAATAGTAACATGAAATGAAGGAGAGAAAGAAGAGGGGAACATTCTAAAAACACTATAGCAAAAGAGGAAAAGCTTTGAGGAGAGTAGGAGAAATTCGTAGCTATGATTCAAGGGAGGAAGAGAGTTTTCTATTTATAGGAAGATAAAACCAAAAGCTCCAAAAGAATTTTTAGCCCTAGCCAAACTTAGCAAAAGAAGTTTAATTCGAATTGAATTCCATCCCAAGTAGAGTTGGGATAAGTCAATGCAATTAAAGAGGTTTAATCCAATAAACTCCAATTTGAGCACAACTCTAAGATTCTTAAAATCTGGTAATTTATGAGATCTACATAGTAACTAATTCGTTAACCAAATTTAAATAGCACAAAATCATATATATATATATAAGAAAATGGTAATTACATGTGGGGTCCAATAAGATTAAAACAAGGGTCAAGATTAATTCAAATTTTATATATATATATATATATATAAAAGATGGGTCATTACATATTTTGGTGCAACTAATGATTTAGATTGACAGAGGAAGATAAGCAAACATATGATAAGCACTATTTAAAACACAACCAAAAGAGAAATAAGAGTAACACAAACAAACTGATGGTGGTCATTTTCTAGACAAACAAGCAAAGTAACAAAAAACCAGAGTACAATGAACAAACCGATTGTGGGCAACTAGCAATATAGAGAAACAAAAAAAAAGGGAAATATAAACAAACAAATAGAGGATATGGGTATGAATAAGGAGAAATGCTAGCCAAACTTCTCAACTCACAACCCATCTTACAACTGTCCTATGTGGCAGTTTTCCTTTCCCTTATCTCTACAATGTTAAAAGCAAAACAAATTAATTAGGCATGCAACATAGGACAATTGTGAGATGGGTTGTGAGTTGAGGAGTGTGGCTATCATTTCTCATGAATGAGAGAGTAAGTAAAAGTAGTTACTCGTACTCTTATCTAGCCATGACAAGGGGTCGTCTTTCTTGATATCGTAGGGATACATACCACGAGGCGACCTTGTCTCCTATAAGGATCTTTTGAGGCAACCGTAGCCGTCAAATTCAATACATCAAGCTACAACAACCAAAAGTACCCATCAGGCGGATAACATCAAAAAGAGAGAGAAATTACAGACCAAGATCTAAGTATCTATGATGCCTTGTCCTAGGGCAAATCGAAGTGGAAAGAGAATTGAGGATACCTTTGTCTTGTTTCTGCTTGCTGTTGTTGTTGGTGTTGCAGTAGTAGCCACGGATTCTTCCTCTAAAACCCTACTTTCCTTAGTCATTATCCCATTTCCATGGTGATTTTGGGATTTGCAGATCATGACAAAGAGAGGACAAAAAAATTTGGTATCATGGTCAGAGGATGATCACGAAAAAGAAACTCATGATGTCATTCGAAGAGGAGGAAGAGGAGTATTTTGGCCCTAACGATATCGTTCAGATGTTAACGAGTCCTAATGATATCCTTAGAGGGCATAATTATCCATTTCAATGAGTACAACACCATAATTTGATATTTTCATATATTTCTTAATCAATTTGTCTAATTAGGATTTATGTTTAATTTTTTTTATAAAAATCCCAAAATATGTGGTAAAAATACTATACCCATAGAGTCTCATTAGAATATTAATAAAAAAAAGTAAATCATTTTTCTTTAATCTAGAATCTCAATTTAAGAGGAAAAAAATATTATATAATAAAAAAATTAGATAGAATAGTCAAATGTATAAGAATCATTAAGTCAACCCACCCTCTCGCTATGAAAAAAATTGTTCAGTTGGAATTGAATAGAGATAAAAATAAACCAACGTCCAATGCAGTTCAAATCTCCTTGCCTTGCCTTCCCACTCCTAGCCACTAGGCCAACTTAGAAAAAAAAAATAGTCAAATCACAGAGAATGTTAGGATGTATAAAGAATTTTTAGTATGAGTCTTCATGAGCCAAGCTAGGCCGGGCCATGCTAAGGCATATTCAAGCCTAACCCAAGTGTAGAAGCATTAGCCTAGGCCTGCCCAAGCCTGATAAGGCTTGTACAAGTCAAGCCCAAGCCCACCGTTTAATTAATCGGGCCCAGTCAAATCATGATTTTCATCAATTTTAAAGCCATTTGAGTAGTTATTTGGTCATGCTAGGACTTGAGCTTTCTATGACTTAATCCAAGGCCTGCTGAATCATTAAACGGGCCTAATTAATATCGAAGCCCAGACAAGCCAAGCTAGGTCTAGATCGAGCTCGGACAGGCCCAGCCCATGAGCACTCCAAATTTTTAGAGAGGAATTAAGGTTTTTTAAACAGCCTAAATCTAGATTATGCCACGTGTCACACTCTTATGAAGAGGAGTGTTGTCATAGAGCCATGCAACAAGTACCAAAAAAGAAAATATATTAAAACTTTATCTTTTTGAAAATAATATTATAAATAAAATAAGTAAAAAATATATGGATATGTTATTAAAACTCTTGAAATTCTCCATGTCAAGATCTACTAACAAAAGGTCTCATGAATTTCAAAATTACAAATTAGCCATTTTGATAAAAAAAAGATGTCTAGTTTATATATTGAATTCTAAGTTATTTAAATTGTAAACATACTTTATTGGTATTTTTCATTAAGATATATTAAAAAGATTTATACATGAAAATATAATAGGTGTAGTCCGATGCCATCTATAGAGAGAAAAAGAATAGTTTGGACCAAGTAAATTTTATTAAGATTTTAGGCACAGAAAATCGTGTATTGGAAAAGATTTTAGGGAGAATTAGGAAATTAAGATTCGAAAGAAGTGCTTCTAGGAAAGAGTGGTCTTAAATAAATTTAAATTTCAGATATATAAAGGTGATTATTCAAGAGAAAAAAGATTTTAAAAAAAAGATATAAAAAATTTGGAGATATAAATGAATAGAAGAATGAACTTTAAAAAACTTGTGGCCCAATGGAAGATCAAATAGGCCGATGAAATATAAAAACATCTAAAGACCAATAGATGGACCAAATGCATTAAGAAATTTAATGCCTGTCAGGCTCATATTTTATGAATCTCACCTACTTATATTACATTTTTTTTAATGAAAAGGTACAGGCCTAAAATCTAAGTAGTCCACTAATTTATATGATGAAAATCACATTTGAAAATTTTTTGATCGAGGAACTTTGAAGCCTGATTCGAATGAAGTAATTAAAGAACTAGATACACCATCACGTTTTAAGATAGCATGGAGGTAAGGTTTTGAATTAGAAAAAATTATTAGAAACAATAGGTATTGATATAAAGATATCATGAGAAAAAAGGAAATAGGAGATTTAATTTTAAGAGAGATAATATGGACGGTATCCCAAAATTCAAAAAGAAAAATATTGATAGACGATAAGAGGACAGTACCCAATGTGTAGAAGATTTAAGACTTTACTTCTTAAGGAAAGTAGAATATTTAGGATTTTAATTAAAGCGCACCACATGTCACACTCTAGCAAAAAGACTGCATCATGTGTCACTCTCCCACAAAAAGTCCTTATTATATATACTAGCGTTTCAAGGCCCGCATTATTAAAAATTATATTATTTGTAAATAAAAATATTTAAGAAAATTTAAATGATTTTTAATTTAATATTAACATTAAGTTCATTTTACAATCATACTCTTAAATATTTAAGATTATAAGATTATGATTTAAATGAAATAATATAAAATGATTTGGGATACTGAAATATATATCGTTGAAACACAATGGCATATATATCTGTAATTCAAAAGGTAGAATATATAACTGTTAGAAATTGTAAATTATTAAAACAAAAAAATAGTGTGTAGTGGAAAGAAGAATTTACCTACAATAATTGTACCGAAAAGCTTTTGATCCTTTATATCTTCCGTTAATTCTTTCAGTTTTATATGAAATACCCTATCAACAATGTCCGGACGGTCTTGAACTTTTTGTCCAGTAAATAAGTCTAAAAAGTGTTCAATTTCTTTCCATTTTGGGTTGCATGTAAACGTTAAAAAAATATCTGGGCAGCCACCTCATCAACATATTGTCATTATATCTTGATATTGTTGAATCATATAGCGTGGTCCTCCTGTGAATGAAGAAGGCAAGATGAATCGTCTGCCAATTACTGATGCTCTTGTATCTCCTTAAACTACTGCATTTGAGACGCCTTGAAAAAGTTCACATCTAAATGTGCTCTGATGATTTCTTATGTATTTTAATCTGCATTGCTCAATACTTGTATATGCATCTACAATAAACTGGTGAAAAAGTCGTCTAGATAATAAAATTGTCTTCCCTTCCTCATTCCTTTGTTGTAACCTATAACAATAATACTCTCTCATTGACACTTTAGAATTTGATGACCGTGTAGAATGATTATATAATATGTTTGTATTGCATCCATCTTCTCCATATGGAAATAGTAGTAGGTATTGCAATGCCATATAACTTGGATGTAGTTCATTTATTTTTTAGATAGATCCCGAAACCGTTTCTAAAATGATATCCCGACTATTATATTCAGAAGAATCTTCACCAATTATTAATGCAGCTACTTCATTTGCTGTTGGACGATTGTATTGTCTCGCATCTTTATATCTATCATACAGTATTCTCATCTTTAGATCTTTTGGATATTCACTTCCAATTCTATCTTGTAATGATCGGAAGCAGCATACATATGGATTGATTGCATCTAGATTAAGTTTTAATCCTTCTATGATCAAATGATCGAGACCTTCAGATTCTTCATGTTGTGAAGTTGCAATATTTCTATTCTGAAGTTCATATTCTGTATCATAGATATAAAGTTCAGCGAACTTCGACTTTTCCCTTAGCACTGGTAGCATTGAGCCAATCTTGTGGTGAGTTTGACCATGTATTCTAAATACAAAAGGTCCTCCTTCATCTAATACATTGTAGTCAATATTTGCACCAAATGAAGTAAATGAAAATGCACTATTATATGCTCGGATAGACTTTTTGAATTTAGATGATTGCTGACTATTGAAATTTTCTATTAGTGATCTCAAATAAGTTGGAGGGTGTTCTAAGAGGGGTAATACTATCTTCCCATCTTTACAACATCTGTTAAAAATGTTTCTTTAATTATTACTTCTTCTTTTAGCTCCCTCTTGCTTTCACATTATGGCTCCACATTTAATACATGTCTTAGTGGGAGGCCCAAAATCTCTCCGTCCAACCATTTTTCCTACATAATAGAAAAACGTTAATTTGATGTAATTAATTGATGAATAGATAAATATAAATACTAATTCATATTAAAATTTCCACATACTTTTTCGTGACAAATGTCTTGAGTTTTCTGAGGAAACACATGCTTCTGTGTCATTAACTCTGCCTTCGTTTATTGATGATACATCATTTCCTACATGCAAATCTGTGGTATTTGAAACAGTTGGTAATTCTTGACAGTTTGATAGGCGACGATGTCATAGCTTCATCATTCTTTGGTGCCAAGCAAGTTTATATATGTAGTGTTGATTTTGAAATGACAAATGTTGCTGAACACGTGCTTCTGTGCATTAACTCTTTCTTCTTGTATTGGTGACACATCATTTCCTATATAAAAATCTGTGGTATTTGAAGCAGTTGGTAATTCCTAATGATTTGACAGATGACGATGTCGTAGCTTCATTATTCTTTTTTGCCTAGCGAGTTTATATATATAATGTTGATTTTGAGATGACAAATATTGTTGAATATGTGCTTCTGTGTCATTAACTATATCTTCATGTACCCGTGAAACCTCATTTTCTAAATGAAAATTTGTGGCATTTGACACAGCTGGTAATTCCCAACTAAATTAAGATATTTATATTCATCACTTTTGTATTTGTATCATGTTGGAGCATCTCAATGTCATTATTTGAAAATTTCAACATAATTTGTGGAAATCGCATAAGAGAATAAAATATTTGAACCAATATATATGTTGGTTTGCATGTTTAGTTTTCCAAAACTTTCCATTGGTGAAAATAAAATTATGTTAATTACATAACTATATTATTAAAAAAAATAGACAAAATAGTATTAAAAAAATCAAAGACTATATATAATCAATTATAAATCACATCGGAATCATATAAGTAATCACAAAAAAAAAAAGTTAGAGTGGGTATATTCATTTAATAAAAAAACTATATTATAAAAATTAAACAAAAAAGTATTTAAAAAAATCAAAGACTCCTAGTTACTATCTATAAGGACAATAGAGGCTTAACTTAGTTGTGGCCTCATCTACGGGTGTAGGCCTTGAAGCACTAGTATTTTGTTAAATAAAATAATCACATTTTATTTTCTAAGTTTAATGCTAAAATAATGACAAAATATATCAATTTTATAAAATGAAAAAAATTAGAACAAAACTTACCACATAGAATTTGAATACTGAATTATATCATTTTCCTTTTTTTTTAATTTAAAAAGGTTAGGACGAATCCTTACATTGCTTCTTCCTCATCTCATTATCCCACATGCCTTATAATTTAACCCAAATCTAGGTTTTCAATTGGTTAATTATATGTGTTTATTAGGCCCTATTTTATTCATCTTCTTCACCACTTACATTAATTGGTTTTTTTGTGTTTGGTTATACCATTCAATATTTCTTTATTTAAAGATTAATATTGTATCTATGTCTTCTCTTTGATTTGATTTTAACTTGTCAACAATCTCATCCCATCCCATGTGCTAAACCCTAAAAGAATTTAAATATGATGTCACCCAACATGATACAAAAAATTCAATTTAAACCAGAGATATCAATGCAAACACACGAATTTTAAATATATATACATATTATACAGAGCAACTTAAACCAAAGATACCAATGCAAACATAAAAATTTTGAATATATATATTATATAGAGAACACATGGGTAAAAATATGAAATATAGATGAATGGAAAAACAAATATATTTGACACAAAGAACAAAGAGGGAGAAAGCATACCTTGAGTATAGGAATAGAGCTTAATGTTGAATAGGTGAACAGAACTTTGATATAAATAGTAGAGAAAGGGAGAAAGCATATCCTGAACCGAGAAATAGAGCTTGGTGTTGAATAGGTGTTGAATGGAGAAGATATTCTGAATAGCTAAATAGTTGTTGATGAAACTATTATTACCGACAATCAATGGCCTAACTGAAGAATTAAGATTTTAGAAAAAGAGATCAGTCAATACATCTAAAGATTATAATTCTGGAGAATAAAGTGGGGATGAGATGGGCATTGGATCGCTAGTCTGAATTCGATGAATGGCCACGTGTCATGCAAAGGAAGCTCCACATGTCGCAGTCCCGAGCTCTCCCACTCAGGGTTCGCGTCCAACGTGAGCCTTATTTAAGAAATAATTATATTTTTAAAATAATTATATTTTAAAAAATCGATTTCTCTCTCCTATATCTAAAAAATCCTTCACTTATAATATCTCCCTAATTTCTTTCTCATTACTATGCAACTTATCTCAACCAATTTCTCTTTCCTAACCTAACCTAAGTGCTAAGCTTATAGTCAATTAATCACTTGTAGTAAATCTAAGCTGTCCATCTAATATTGTGATTTAAGTGATATTTTCTAGATAGATTCACAATGGCTCATTATATATCATTTACATAATTTTTTGGCAGTTTTGCTATCATTTACAGTCTGTCGTTACAGAAATAATTTGCAACTTTTATAAATTTATATATTGAATTACTTTTTACGTAAATCGGCCAAGACTCAAAAGAGTATGGGTTTTGTAACTCATGAACTTTTTAGATCAAGAGAGGTGTTTGAGCTTTTCTATATCATGATTATGATGGTATTCAATATTATATACTACTTTAAACCTAATTACGTATATACTAAATTACTCTCTCTATTAATTGGGTTAAAAATGTTAGAAGAGAAAGAGGAGAGAATATCCATGAAACAATAGAGCTTGGTGAATTTATATGAACAACACCGTTCCCCTTTAAAGATTTATTGGAATATTAAAATTTTAAAGATAAAAATATATCATGTGGAAAGTTGTAAAGAGTTGTCTGGTAGAGAAATAATTTTCATGGTTACTATTATAGTTGGGTATTTTAATACCGAACTGCTGACGTCACTCTCATGTAGGCACTTTGCTTGGCTGCTGGGTGTTGTTCCACTCGGGTTGGACTGACCCAAACTTGAACCTAACCTGAGCTAAACAAAAGAAGGTCTGAGGGAGCACAAGTTATTGTGGTGCTTCAGAGCACCATACAACTTTTTCTCTCCACTTAAAGCGGAAAGGCAGAACGTCGATAGTAGGTGTTTCTTTTCAAACACCCTTTTTTATTTTTTGGTTTGGTTCCAACTTTTTCTCTCCACTTAAAGTGGAGAGACAGAACGTTTTCAAACACCCTTTTTTATTTTTTGGTTTGGTTCCAGAGACTTCTTATTCTGCAAGAAAATAGGCGAGAGAGAGAGGAAAACCCCGGTGGAGCCTGGTGTCGACGGCGATGGAGAGATCGGCAAAACCCGACGGGGCCTTTCATTTGTGCATTATCCAAATCAGATTGGCCATGAGCGATTACAGAGTACAGCAACTGTTCAAGTTTGCTCTCTGTCTCTCGCTCTTTATCTCTCTTTCCTCTTTCTTATCTCTCTCAAACACATGAGTAAAGCAGATCCCATCCAATCATCAGAAAACAGAGAAGAAATTGGATAAGAAGAGAAGGTAGTTGCAGTTGGGTTCATCATGACAATGGGTTCAATCTCAATCTCCTGATCGGACGATCTGAAATATTCTGAGATCAGATCCTTGTACACCTATCAATTTGACAGATCGATCGAGAGTTCAAGATCGATATAGAGATGAATATATTCAGATTAGCAGGCGACATGACACATCTCTCTCGATCTCGATCTCCCCTTTCCAATAGTCAGAAAATAGAGAAGAATAAAAAGCAAAAAAAGAAAGAAGAAAAAGAAAAAGCATGCGATAATTTCATCGTGACAATGGGTTCAATCTCAATCTCCCTTTCGGAAGATCTGAAATATTCTGAGCAGATGGATAGGAGCCGTTCACAACCAAAAAAACATGCGATAGTTTCATCGTGACAATGGGTTCGATCTCAATCTCCTTTTCGGAAGATTTGAGATATTCTAAGCAGATGGATAGGATAACATAAAGAGAAAGAAGAATATAACAATAATATAAAGAGAGGGAGAGAGGAAAGATTTAAGTATACCTGAGGTTGAGAGAAGTTGAATGAGAAGAAAAAAAAGGAGAGAATATCCAAGAAATAATAGAGTTTTGTGAATTTATAATTTATAATTTATAATTTATAATGAAGTAGAAAATCTATTTTTGAGGAAACTATCTTTAATCAGAATTCTTTGGTGAAGACTTTAATAAGATTGTGCCACGTGTCGTAGTCTCACGAAGAGGGCGCGCCAGGTGTCGCCCTCTCTCTTGAGAGGATATTATCATAATATATATAATAATAAAATAATATATATATATATAATATGATAAATTCTAAAACAACTTCCCATTTTGAATGCTCCCATTTTCACTACCCTATGTTTCAAAGGAATGGAGCCCACCTTCAGCCAATCCAATCATGTCACACATACTACCCCCTAAATTAGTATAAAACCTAAATTTGACACTCATCCAATTTTTACTTATAGTTGAGTTGAAATCACAAGAAACTAATGTCTATAAAACCATTCAACTTTGGGGGTCATAGATCAAGAAGTTAGGATAATCTAATAGAATTGAAAATTTTTACGTTTGTACATCTTATCCATATATTCAATCCAACGGCATTCCATGGTTGTCATATACCTGGTATAGGCCCAAATGAGAGGGGCATTCAAAAGAAGAAAAAAAAAACTCCTTCTAGCATTCCTCACACACACACGCATGCATGTACGCACCCATGCACAAATATGCACACGCACACATCAACAACAACAACAGCAGCATATATGGATTTTCATATACCCCTCACCATTTTTTTGTGAGAACTCTAGGTGGCTATATGCACATCCTAGGCCTTGTTTGGTAGGTCTACTCTTTTTCTTCTAGACCTTCCAAACATTTTCAATGGTTTGAATCTTGCAATTGGGGCCCACAAAATTTAGAAAACAATAGCCAAGGGCTCATTTTTGTTTACACATATCTCGAGATTGGGGAGGATCCAACGGCTGAAATTTGGAGTCATAGCCGTGTTTGATCTTCTAAACATTTTTTATAGTTTGGATCTTGTTTTGTTCTCATAGATTTTAAGAAAAAAAACCGGCTTGGGCGTGATCCACTATAAATCACTATAGCTCTGCTTCTTTTTTTCAGCCTCTACTTTTCACATGCATCATAAGGTGGGTTGTAGGAAGTAGAGGTAAATCCTTATGTCTAAATTAGATAAAGCACAAAAGCACATGCCAAACACTCTGGTTTTTACAAAATCTACTAGGTTTAGACATTTAGACAAATAGTGATGCCAAATATGCACTTAGTTTACTAGATTCAAAACAAGGTTATATGAAAAAAATTTATCCCAAATTGCAACTATAAACATGTTTGACCATTTTTTTCTCTATTATTTATTTTTCTCATCTAGTTTTTGTCCAAGTGTTGTTTAGTAGGAGTAAAAGGAAGATGGAACCACATAAGAACTCGATACTTGTATAGTTTACTTGCCACATAAGATCATGTGTACGACAATGATCTTTGTTGTTGTTTTCTTGCAATAACATACACAATCAAGTTCATGACATGATTAGAGAAATTAGATATCTCTTTTCTCCATTTTTACCTTTTTTAATGGGTATCCCAGCTATAAAGGGGGCTTGTTATGTCTCCAGATTTGAAAACGGGTAATAACATAAAATTGGGGCTTGTTATGCCTCCGGATTTGAAAACCGGGTAATAACATAAAATTAGGAGCCCATTAAAAGTTTACATGTTTAATATAATATGTGGCTCCTACTTAAGGTCCCACACAAGATTGTAGGTCCACAGTGAGTTTAGAATATTTTATAATCACCAAGATTTGCAAAAGCATTATCTAGCAATTGGCACAATGGACTAATAAGAGTATGCACATCAAAAGATATATAAAGGTTGAAGCTTCAAAAATAAACAAAAGTATATTAATTAGTTAAAAGCCCACAAAAAACTCGGGCTACAAAAGCATGGAACTATAACTAAGATCCAAAACATGTGAGTCACTCGGGTACAGGTTTAGATGACTCAGAAGTTGTCATCAGCACACCACTCGGGCTTGTTAGAAGGCTCGAGCACTTCACACGCCTCCTCATCCTCCTCGGGGTCGAAGGGCTCGAGGCTCAATACCTGTGCACCAGGCACAACATCATCAGACAATATAACAGTTGGCAAGCAGATGGATCTAAATCATAATAGATATATAGCATCAAAGAGAGTAAAGACAATGTGATCATGTCAGTATAATGAAAATACACAATGACATGAAATACAAAACCCTCACCCAAGATGCTATGCAAAAGATCAACCCACATAGGCTAAGCATCAATAGCAACGGGTGGTCAACCTGGTCAAAATCCTTGAGAAAACCATGTCCATATCCAATAAGAGTAGTCATCCTCAAAAAAATACAACACACATGGCCAAGTCTCAAACACCCACTCATAGTGAAATGGGATACTAAGTACATCATTCTAAGTTCATAAGAAGGGAATCCCTATAGTACAATACAATGTGATGCTAAGGAACATGTCCAAAACATGTGAAAAACAAAGACAATGCAATATGATGTAAACCCAATGGCCAATAAGTATTTACAATCAAAACTCTTAGGTCAATTATCACAATTCATGTACCCGACATCTCTACTCAAACCATAGGTGAAGTGAGACCAAGGCATCCTTTCCATTCATTAGTGCATAGACCATTAATGGATGTATCGAATCCAGACATCATCCGGGTACAGATAAATTGTACACCATATGAGAACTCTGCAATTCGTAAGAATACGTTAGCTCACAACGTCTCTTACTCAATGGTCCAATAGTGAGTCCATATTAGGGTAGGTTATGTGCTTCAAAACTAAGCCTAAAGTGCTAGAAAATCCTCTACCAAAGAGGAAACTCTCAATGGCCCTCATCTAGACAAAGTTATAGAGCTTAGCTCATTGAGTCTTGTTCCTCAGCTAGCCGAAAGCAAGCCAAAGAACAAGAGTTGAGAAATAAATCCAATTCTCTACAGATAGAAAGTTGAGACCATTTTCTCAGTGAGCTCTCGGCTAGCCGATGAACACCAATAGAAATACAAAAAATAAGGGTCCCCAGGCTCTCTGCTCTAAGAGGGTACTCGGCCAGTCGAAAGCTCGTCGAAGTACAAACTTCTGTGCATTCTCAATTAGTCAAGTGGCTACAAAACTCTCAAAATTTGGATTCTATTATGTTTAGAACAAGTGGAGGACATCCCACCTTCCAATTTAAACCTGTTACATCGTTTACGTGGGCCTAGGTTCTCCAATGGCATACAAGCCAAACATCAACAACCACCATTCAATTCGTTATCCATTGCATTCATCCATCAAACCTATATTCTAGCATTTATAATTTATTCTCAAAAAGGAAATCAAATGCATAAACCATGCTAGAATCAAAACCAACAAAGTATATCTTCAATAGATAGATGTATATTTACTTATCTTGACGAAGAAATGCCTTGATAAAGAAATGCAGTAAAATGGGTTTGCCCTAGCTTACTAAGACCCATGAAGCTCTAAATGAGAAAGACTCGATCTCCACTTTAGCAATTCTACAAAATGAAAAAGCAAAGCCTAATGAGCTAACCCTACTTCAAAAACCACTAAACTTAGTTAAGAGAAGGTCAAAAGCTTACCTAGAGTTGGTGATATGGTGAAGCAGCACAAGTGTGGGTTCTTTGGGATAAGGACCGGTTGGGGAAAAAGGTGAGGAAGCTTGAAGGAGGTGGTGGCCGCTTGGATCCTTGGTGGCAGCAAGTATGGAATGAGGGAAAAAGAGGGAAAACGAAAGAGGGAGAGAAGGAAAAGAGAAAGAAAGGAAATGAGAGGGATTGACTATTTTATTTAAGTTTCCAATTTTAGGTAATTACAGAAAAGTCATTGGTTCAACTAGGTACAATTTTAGGTAGTCTAAATGGGTTCCGATTGAGTTGAGATAGAAGGACAAAGTTAATAGAATTAGGTTTTCTACCCGATAAGCCTAAAACCTCACAAATTAAAAATTACAAAAAAGCCCCCCTATATTTTATGAAATTAAAAACTATCCCCTACAATGCTCAAATGAGCTTAGAACCCAATGAAACATAGCACACACAATCCTAACAATAATTTGGAATTGCTTAGACCTTAAATCAATCTTATTTAGCTATAATACAATTTAATTTAAGCTAAACTCATATTTGGGATACGGGACCATGCAGGAAACCCACCATGAGTAGAGAAAAGCAAACCTCAAAGAGGTGGAAGTTGTCTACCCAGATTTGAACCATTGTGAGGTAGGTAAGAACTGATATCTCTTACCAGTGAGTTAATAAACCATTCTTTTCTGATACCTCTTACCAATGAGTTAATAAACCATTCTTTTCTTAATAAAAAAAAGGCACAAGTCTTGTTTAAATCTTTTCCACATTGCTTAAACGTTTTATAAGAGTATTTCTTGAGGCAGGTTAGTTTGAGCATGCCAACATGAACCAAATTCTTGGAGGTTTAACCTAGCTCCAAGCCTTTTTCACCACAATCCAATGGGTTACATTATTTATTTGTGTTTAAGAAGGATTCAAGATCCATGACCACTATAGCTAAATTGGGACTAGCTTGAATGTGATCTATTTTAATGATCTATACAAAGATCCCATTGAGTCGTTCATTTGTAACTAATATAACATGAGTAAAACCACACTAACAAATAATAGCTGTATCTTTTGCAAAAAAACAATAGTTGTGTGGCTCTGAATCAAATACATTACCATAGTATTGTATTGAGGTCTTTCAAGTTAGATCCAAACATGGCCAAAGAAGACCAGATTTTGATCAAGGGCTACAGTTCAATGCATTAATGCAATAAGGCTACATTTTAAAACCTTGAGTCCGACTCATTTCACAAAGAGCTTTATTAAAAATGATTGCAATACATATAGTACGAAGGTTATAAATTTCTATAGATAGGAAAAAATGGTGATGTCTTTGTCCTCTTATTTCTAATAATCATAGTTTATGACATATTTGTTTTGGGTTGCATTTTGAGCAAGTCTTCTATTTTATCATGAGACCCCCACCCAATTTAATTATGCTTATTAGTAATTAATCAAGATTTGTGGTAAGTCATGTGGTTTTTATACTAATTAATATTGATCTAATCCTTTTTTCTTTAGTTTGATTCAGTTGGGTTATGGATAGGTAGATTGAGCTAGATTTAACAAAGCCTAGGTAGACTAGAGGACTTTTTCATAAATTTTAGATTATTGATTTTTGCATCATTTCCTTATTCTTTCAATGGCATCATGCTCCTCTCATCATGCACAGCATCTTTCATGTTGGACCCTGGCTCATTTGATTCCATATGCATTCATGTCGCCCAAAAGACCCAAACTGAAATTACATTGAACAAATTGGACTTTCCAAAAAATATAGGAAAGTCTTTAATATAAACCAGCCAGCTCTCTCTACCATTTGTATTTCTCTTCATCTCAGCTGAGAGCAGCTCTTCTTCTGCCCTCCCTCCTTCTTCTTAACTCCAACAAAAGGAACTCGTGCATGTGAGATTTGAGGTGATCCTCTTCTTCTTCATCACCCTCTTCATCATCTCCATAGTTTAGATTGTCCAACCCACCTCATCTCCTTCTCTACCGCTGAAACTTTCTCCGCCTCTCCCCATTGAAATTTTCTTCAATCCGGCCAAGGATTGCTTGCATGTAAGTTGGAGGCTAGCTTCTATTTCCTCATTCTCTTCATCATCTACATAGCTTGGATTCTCTAATTGCATCATCTCCTATTCTCCACCAGCTTTTAAGGTAAGAACCCCTTCTCTCTTTCAGTTCTTGCATTTGTAAATGAGTCAATAAGACTCAAAATGACTGCATGCATCTCTTTCCCATCTCTATTTCTTATTTGTTTTATGCTAGGGCTCTTAAGATTGGGTCTTTCTTTGCCAGTCGAGCCAAAAAGATCAAATTAAGAGTAAAGCACCAATTCAAGTTAAGTATAAGTTGTATGAATGATGCATGTTGTTTTACTTGATGATTATTGTAAATATTCATGAAGGAATTCTTGTTACAGCTCTTCTTTGTAACCTTAAATGTCTAAAATTGGGTTTTGAAATGAGGAATGGGTAGTGGGTGGAGACTGGTAAGTCAAGAAGGCTTGGAGTGGATCCATGTGTAGGAATGTGGTTTGTAGTAGTGTAAAAGGTGATCTCCGTACAGGCAATCCAATGAAGAAGACGGAAGAAGATTTCAAAAATTCAAGTAGAATTTCTGAAAGGTCCGATCGATCGGGCAACTAATTTTCATGTTAACTGTAAGTGGTTTGGGATCCGATTAATCGGACCACCAAATTTTCAGGTTCCTATTTTTTTATTTCAAAAGCTTGTTTAACTTATTCCATACGCCTTGGATGTTTCCATAAACTGTCTAAATGATAATTATGGACTAACCTTGGACCATTAGGAATTGTAGGCTTCGGTTTACCTTGTATGACCTTAGAATGGAACCTATATACTCAAATCAATTGCCTAATGGTACAACTCTCACACATGGGAGGCTTTAGAGTTATGCCACTCGTGTGGTTATCCAATTGGACTGTAATAAACCCATGGGTGTTAGTTTAGGGTATCCAATGTGAGTTTTCATATATAATGGCTAAGATATCATACTCATCGGATATTCTAAAGCTACATCGGAATGGGCAATTATGGACAACAGGTAATGTAGAATAAATTGGCGAGTAATTACCTTGAATCTCCTTTAATCAATTGCATACATATTGTTATTATTGAGGAGTGGACTCCACTCGATGGAGAATATTAAAAAGTATTTCTACTGTCACTACTAACGCCTTGAGATTTTGGTAGAAATGGTTAGTTAAAGAAACTTAATATGGTATCAGAGGCAACAGGTCATGAGTTCGAATCCCAAAAGGAACGACTCGACACTATAAAAAAATGCGAGTAGCCAAAAGTCTGCCGACCGGATTCCACTTGAGGGGGAGTATTGAGAAATGGGCTTCACCCAATGGGAAATATTGAAAAGTCTTTCCGCTGCCTCTACTAAGATTTTGGTAGGAATGCTTAGCCAAGAAACTTTAAGAGTTATATCGTTACATTGGTTTTTAATTGAAGTTGATCGAAATCCTTAATTAGTTGCATTGTTAATTTTGTAATTGTTATCCTAATGACATCACTATTTTTATCCCTTTATTGGTTATTGTACTTTGCCCCAGCGCCTATTCCTTGTTGTTGTCATACAATATATTTCCAATATTCGAATAGACATGAAATCTATCAAATTGAGATTTATGGATGGAAATGAGATAGAACTAGGGTACATTGTACCGAATCAAATTGACTATATCAAATTGAAATTGAAATAGAATTGAACAAAACTGAATCACGATACTTCAATTGATAGTTTAACTCATAACCAATAGCACTACTCTGCTTCAACCTTTGGAAGCCTGACAGGGCTGAATACATGTTAGTATTTTATTTTTTTCTACTATAGTAAACATGGTGGAGTTGCTGGCACTCTTGGGTGGCCAAATATGCCTTGGCCAGGGTCATTTGAGCACCCTAACTCAAACTTGAATTAGCTCTACTTTCCAAGGATGTGCTTAGTGCAACCAAGGGTGAGAGGATGTGGCTTATGTAGTTTCCAAACAAATTGTACAGTATTTTCTCTCTTGGTTCAATAATGCATGCTCTACTCTAGATGCACAACTGCTTAGCATACTAACTTGACCTCTTTAATTACTTGTCATTTACTCAAATTGATACAGCATGTTTTTAATTTATTTTGCTTATACTTGTTTAGTCGTTGTATTGATTGGTGTTACCCTTAGTATTACAGGCATAGACACCGTTTTCCCATTGATGTACAGTAGAGAAGGTTTCATCAACTTCTCTAGATATAGAAGAGATGACTTCTTGTGATATTTTCTATTTGCCCTAACTGTAGAGCGTCATGGGTATTAATTGGGTGTGCTTAAATGAGTCAGTGGATTGGTTATTGTTGTATACATGCAGAAGCGCGTAACCTGTGATCAACAATCAAAGCCACACACAAGAAGAGACAAGCACACCAAGAGATTTACGTGGTTCGACAAGATGCCTAGATCTACGGCTAAAAGAGGACTCTACTCTTTTACTGCACTCTTCTGCTTTTAGTCTAGGGCTACAAATTACATCATATATATGACTCTCTCTTTGTCAACCCCTAAGAAAGCTCGGTACAAAGACTAAAATACCCTTAATCCAAAGCCCAGTCCAAGACTAATACTATGAATTAATCCAGTGAACCCGGAATACAAGACATAAGCCCAACAGTTATATTGCATCATGTTTATCTCATGATATCGCATGAAATTTTCATTTTGTTTTCATACTTCCTTAGACGTGTATTGTTCCTTTGGTTGATCGTGACGCTAGACTGTTCCACAGTTTGGTTCGTCTTCATCTCAATTATTGCATTATAAATATGCATTTGATCACAAGAAAGAAGTATGTGCATTCATTCATAAGAATAACCTGAACATTATGTTATTACTTATACTTAAAAATTAAAAGGAATTTATCTTTGCTCCATACTGTACTCCAAGAGACTCAAATGTATATGTACTTGATATACAAGTGGTACACATAGACTTCCACGAAATATTTTAAATGGACATGTGCTGTTAACTAGCCCTCACACATAGAAATTTGTAATTATCTCTTGCGGATGAGTCCATCCATGCTTCTGCTTGGTGCAATTTTCTACAGGACTATGCTTGTTGTGCCTCAAGGGCTACCCTAATCATGGGATTCTCGAGCTCAAGGAGTGACATCTATCATGAGTCCCATAAAAAGGTAGAGAGAAAAGTAGACAAATGCTATAGGTTTGTAAATGCCTTATTCCATATATCATTAAAAAAAAACATGAGTTTATTTCATGAGGAGCATCATTAAAAAAATGAAAGCAATATTATATGGCATGAAGGTTATGAATTTCTATGGATAGCATAAACAAGGTGATGCCTATGTCCTCTTATTTTAAATAATCCTAGTTTATGACATCTGTTTGAGTTACATCATGAACAAGTTTTCTATTTTGTTGTTGGGATCAATAGAGAACTTATATGAACTAGTGAAGAAATACATGGTAGAATTTAAATTAAAAAAAAAGATTTAAATAATGTGGCCTTAAATCGGGTAGGGAGTATTTTTTGGATAGATGTGGCATATTATGGTGCTTCCCAGGTTCTTTGAGTGATGTGTTTGACGCCCCCAGTTACTGGAGTTGGTCGCGGTTGGAATCGATCTCTGCCGGTGATCAAAGACAAGAGGACCACTACCTTTCGTCGCTGTCGCATGGTGATCAGAGACGACAACCGCTGCCACCGTTCCGCCGCACCCCTATCCGGAATCATCAGGCCAAGCGCAGTTGCTGCCACTCGCCGTGTTCGTCTCCCACGGTCGTTGTCGCTGCCGTTGTTTGCCTTGCCACCATGCTCCCACCGTCGTCGTGGACCCCGGTGTCCGACATTAACCACTGACGAAGAAGGCAGGACGGCTTTGATCTCTGGTTGCAGAACCAGAGACCGAGCAGAAAGAAGAAGAAGGAGAGGGGGTTCAGACCGGGTCAGGTAAGGTTCGACCCGACCCGATTGCAACAAAGTCTAGCTAGCAACAGTGGGTTCGGGCCAAGTCAGGTCAGGTTTGACCTGACCCAATTGCAACAAAGCCCAGCGAGCAACAGCAGGCTTAGTTCCAGGTCAGGTTAGGTTCAACCCGACCCATTTACGGCAGAAGCCCAGCAGCAGCAGGTTCGGGTCTAAGTCAGTTCGGACCTAACCCATTAGCAGCAGGCCCAGCCCAACAATTCAATCCAGCAGTGCAGTTCAGTTCCGGGTCAGATGAGCCCAACCCGGGTCCGCTTTAAAAGCCCAGCAAACTAACAGCAGTGACGTCAGCAGTGATGTCAGCACCGGTCAACAGGCATGTTTGACCAAATTCAACGGCCAGAATTGCTTTGCAAGTTTGAGGTCATCCGGACTCCAAATTGTGCTCCGTTTTTTTTCTGTGAATTCGTAGTGACGAGATCTATGAGATAGACGGAACAGATTGACTGTTTGACTGACAGAAAAATTATCAAGCAAATAGAGCTTGGTTTGAGTGGGAGCAATGACGGACGACACAAAGCAAATTATTAAAAAGTTCAATGGACAAAATTTCGCATTCTAGAAAATGCAGATAGAGGATCTTCTCTATCAGAAAAATTTCTATTTGCCACTTGGAGGAAAAGCAAATAAGCCTGCAACTATGTCAGATCCAGAGTGGGAAGTGCTTGACAGAAAAGCTTTAGGTACGATCAGACTCTCTTTAACAAAGTCTGTTGCATTCAATATTTCAAAAGAGCAAACTACTGAAGATGTTATGGCCGCCCTTTCACGAATGTACGAAAAACCATCTGCTTCAAATAAGGTACATTTGATGAAAAGATTGTTTAACATGAAGATGGCTGAAGGTGGGGATTGTCACTGAACACGTAAATGAGTTCAACACAGTCATGAGCCAATTGTCATCGGTAAAAGTACATTTTGATGATGAGATTTGGGTACTGTTATTGTTATCTTCTTTACCAGATAGTTGGAGTGGTATGGTTACTTCACTGAGTAATTCATCGGGATCAAATAAACTGAAGTTTGATGATGTTATGAGTGCTATCATCGATGAAGAACTTCGCAGGAAATCCTCAGGTGAATCATCAGGAAGTGTTTTGAATGTGGAAAACAGAGGAAGGAAAACTGAGAGAGGTCAGAGTCGTAGAAGATCTAAATCGAGAAGCAAGTAAAGATCATCAAAATGCAAGATCACATGCTGGAATTGTGGCAAAAAGGGACACGTAAACTAGGATTGCAGAGCCCCACCAAAGAAAAACAAGTAAAGGAACGGTAACAATGACAACGGTAATGATACTTTCATAAATGTTGCAGGTGATACTATTCATCATGCTTTAATTTTGTCCTTTGATTATAAATCTGAATCTTGGGTTATAGATTCTGATGTGTCCTTTCATGCCACCGCACACAAAGAATATCTCTAAAATTATGTGAAAGGTGACTTTGGAAAAGTCTATCTCGGTGATGATGAACCTTGTAACATAATTGGCAAAGGAGATTCAGATCAAATTGCCAAACGAAGGTACATGGCAATTGAATGATGTTAGGCATGTACTGAGCCTAAGAAGAAATCTCATATCTGTTGGTCAGCTTGCAAGCTCTGGTTATGTCACAACCTTCGGAGGTGACTCATGGAAGGTGACAAAAGGGAGTATGGTTGTTGCTCACGGTACGAAATAAGGTACTCTTTACCTGACTAATAGCAATACTAGTTTCATTGCAGTTGCAGATAGAGGCATAGACCTAAACACATGGCATTGTATACTCGGACACATGAGTGAGAAAAGGATAAAAATCCTTCACTCAAAAGGTAAACTACAAGACCTCAAGTCTTTGGATTTAGAGTTTTGTGAAGACTATGTTTTTGGAAAACAGAAGAAAGTCACTTTCTCTAAAGTAGGGAGGTGACCAAAATCAGAAAGGTTGGAATTGATTCACACGGATGTGTGGCGACCAACACAGGTACCTTCTCTAGGTGGATCTTTTTACTTTGTTACATTCATTGATGATGCTTCCAGAAAATTATGGGTTTATCCTATGAAACACAAGTCTAATGTGTTTGGTGTTTTCAAAAAATGGAAAGCTTAGGTTGAAAAGAAAACAATTCTGAAATTGAAATGCCTGAGGTCTGATAATGGGGGAGAGTACTACAGCAAAGAATTTGAGAAGTATTGCTCCACAAATGGGATAAAGCGAGAAAAGACCATTCCTAATGCACCACAGCAAAATGGTGTGGCAGAGCGTATGAACAGAACCATTGTAGAGCATGCTCGAAGCATAAGGCTGCATGTTGGATTGCCAAAGCAGTCTTGGGCAAAAGCAGTGAACACTACTGCATACTTGATCAATCGTGGGCCCTCAGTACCTTTAGATGGTGGATTGCCAGAGGAAGCTTGAAGTGGAAAAGAGGTAAATCTTTCACACTTAAAAGTATTTAGTTGTATCTCTTATATTTATGTTGATGCTAAGAAAAGGGGCATTGATGCTGAGAAAAGGGACAAGTTAGATCCTAAATCCAGGAAATGTATTTTCATTGGATATGGTTCTGATAAATTTGATTATCGCTTCTGGGATGAAAAACATAGAAAAATCATCAGAAGTAGAAATATTGTATTCAATGAGAAAGTTTTACATAAGAATAAGGTTAATGTGCAAAAAGACAATACAGAGTACTTAGATGTAGAGGACATTCCTGAAAATGATGCACCCGAATCACATGAAAATGTAAACCCACAGGTGGATCCTCATACACCTACACCAGTAAGAAGGTCCTCTAGGATTCCTAAGCCTACACAGCGTTATTCACCTTCAATGTATTACTTGTTGTTAACTAATGGTGGTGAGCCAGAATGTTATAAAAAAGCAACGCAGGTTGATACTTGGGCTAAGTGAGAGCAAGCCATGGAAGATGAGATGCAATCCTTAGTATCAAATCAGACATGGGACATAGTTCAGTTGCCTGAGGGAAAGAAAGCATTGCATAACAAGTGAGTGTATAGGTTGAAGGATGAACATGACGGTAGCAAGAGATACAAGGCTAAATTAGTTGCAAAAGGCATCCAGCAGAAAAAAGGTATTGATTCCGAATTGTTTTCTACTGTGGTTAAGTTAAACATAATCAGAAGTGTTTTGAGCATTGTGGCAGTAGAAGATTTACATCTTGAACAATTAGATGTTAAGACTGCATTTCTCCATGGTGACTTGGAAGAAGATATCTACATGTATCAGCCACAAGAATATGATGTCTTAGAAAAGAGGGACATGGTGTATAAACCCAAAAAGAGTGTATATGGCTTGAAGCAGGCCCCAAGACAATGGTATATCAAATTTAATAGGTTTATCTGCAACACAGGTTACAAGCAATGTCATGCAAACCATTGTTGTTATTATAAAAACTTCGATAACTGTTATATTATTCTCCTTTTGTATGTAGATGACATGCTTGTTGCAAGATCGAACATGCAAGAAAAAAATAATCTGAAAAAACAGTTGTCAAAGGAGTTTAAAATGAAGGATTTGGGTGCTGCAAATCAAATTCTCAGCATGGGAATCACTAGAGATAGAACAAATCGTACACTAAAGTTGTCTCAAGCGGAATATGTTGAAAAGGTCCTACACAGATTCAACATGCAAGGTGCTAAGCCAGTTAGCACTCCATTAGCAAGCCATTTCAAACTCTCAAAAGAGTTGTCTCCTAAGACAGAACGGGAGAAAGTTGACATGTCTAAAATCCCATATGCTTCAACTATTGGCAGTTTGATGTATGCTATGGTCAGCACAAGACCTGTTATTGCTCATGCAATAGGAGTTGTAAGCAGATTCATAGGTAACCCTGGGAAAACACATTAGGAAGCAGTTAAGTGGATTCTCAAAGATCTGAGAGATATTATTAATACAGCATTGTGTTTTGGAGGACCAAGAATCAAATTGGAGGGTTATGTTGATTCAGACTTGGCAGGAGATCTTGATAAAAGTAAAAGTACTACTGGATATATCTTCACCTTGAGTAGTGCAACAATCAGTTGGAAATCACAATTACAAGATGTTGTTGCACTTTCAACTACAGAAGCAAAGTATGTTGCTGCTACAGAAGCTAGTAAGGAAATGATTTGGTTACAGGAGTTAATGGAAGAATTGGATAAGAAGCAGGAGGACTGCAAACTGCACAGTGATTGGCAGAGTGTCATTCATCTTGCGAAGAATTCAACCCTTTATCCAAGAACCAAACACATTCAGATAAGATATCACTTCATACGGTGGCTTCTAGAAGAAAATGTGTTGTAATTGGATAAGATTCTTACAAGTCAGAATCCAGCAGATATGCTTACAAAGGTGGTGAACATAGAGAAACTGAAGCTGTGCTCAGCTTCAGTTGGACTTCTTGTTTGAAGACAAGGTGTTGAGATTTGAACCTGTGTTTTGCTGTTGTCGTTGTCATTCAGTGTGATCAGTCTTCAAGTGGGAGATTGATGGGTTGGTGAAGCCTGATTTGGGGTTATTATGTAATATGTCGATTTAATCTGAACCCTTTGTTATAAGGTCAGATCCGACGGTTGTTAATGCCCAGAGTTATTATGAATTAGGGCTTCTATTTTTTCTGAGAGGTGAGAAAGAGAGAATTGGTTTTCTCTAAAGAAAAACCCTAGAAGAGTTATGTGCTCTTGTAATCACAAGAAGAGGATTGTTCTGCTTGTGGGTAATCTCTAACAATAGTGAACAGTTTTGAATCTCCGTGGACATAGCCTACATCGGGTAAACCACGTAAATCTGGTGTCTATTATGTGGATTGTTTGTTCTTCTTGTTCTTCCTCTTTCTCAACATTTAGAAGAAAGAAATAAGAGGATTGTTTGTAGTTTGTCTTCCTTTCTGCAAGGCATTTTGGAAAGGGTGTTGTTGAAAATTGCAAAATGGGTTTTAAGGAGAAAGGAGTTTGAATTTCTTAACATCGACAATATTCTAAGTAATCGGGAGGCTTGAATGATGTGTGGGTCTTCTCGCTCAATCAATTCTATTAGTTGGTGCCCATCTTTGGAAAGGGCAATCAAGTTTAATGTAGATGAGACGGCTAAAGGCAAGCTAGGCCAGGCGGGTGCTGGACGGGTGCTTCACAACTTCAAAGGTGAGGTGTTGAATTTATTCTAGTTCTTTTAATAAAAAAGTGATTGTGGAAAGTGATCCAATGCAATTTCTTGGGTTTCGAAAAAAGGCAAGGTTCCTTGTAAATTTCTATACTTTCTTAATGAAATTAAAACTTTGTCTTCATTGATGCGAGTGGTCTTTAAGCATATTTTTCGCTCAACAATGACATTGTGGATTTGCACTAGCCAAGCAAGGAGTTAACAAGAATGGCCGCTTTCTTGATATTTGAAGTTTGTGGTGTTTGTATCATCTTTCTTTTTTGTTGACTGGGGTTTCGTGTTAGGCTTTTATACCTATCCACATTTTTTACTTCCTTCTGTCTTCTTGTTCTTTTCTTTAATATATGTTTGCGTTACCGATTAAAAAAAATATGGTAGGGAGTAAAGTAGAACACCAAAGCAATAGATTTGCAAGTATCTTATTCCATATAAAACAAAACATGAGTTCATTTCACAAGGTGCTTCATTAAAAAATGACAACAACTCAGTGTGAAGGTTACAAACACCAATGGTTCAGGTAGACAATGGTGATGTCTTTTACATCTTATTTTCAACATTCCTAGTTTAAGGCATCATCCGTTTTGGGCCATATTATTGTAGGAGTGGTATATCAGCAAGATCCTCTCTATAGGGGAACATCGGCCATACCATGTCCATTGTCACTGGGATCAAATACTCCACTCTCCGTTTGAGTTTGAGCAAAAGAGTGAAGTTCAGGTGGTGTATCTATGAAGGTGACCTCAGTATCTTTCCTAAAAGTCAAGTATATAATAGCGAGGAGGTAGACGACCATGAGGGGGAACACGAAGACGCCGATGAAGACTTTGCCGACTTTATGGAGGCTATTGTGAATGAGCCAATCTAAAAAACTAGTGAAAATAAAATAGATGTTGATGCCGACGAGGCCCAGTTCCAGTATCCATGAGATTACAATGATCTGCAACATTATTCAGAGAGTAAAAACAAGGAGAAATATACACTGGAAAAGAAGAGTTAGATAACCAATCTTCATAACTTCTCAAGTCCTCTACCCCGTCTCATAATTCTAAAACTAAACCCAACCAAGTCAAGTAACTCAGACAAAGTTTGCAAGTGTTTGGTAATCATACACAAAGACAGTCTGTGGCACTAACGTGCAATTTATGTTGGCCTCTGTTTGGATCTTAAGCTCGACCTTGAGAGACAACTAGTTCAATACTAAAGTGATAGATTCGATTCAAACTAGACCCATTTACAACTACTATTATTACTTAAGTGGTGTGTGGTTTTCTTTTGTTCTATAGGTTACAAATGGACTGACTCAATTGGACCTTTGTATGGATCATTAAAATGGTTCCCATCTGGGCCTAGAATTGAACCTAGACCTAATTGAATTTAGTGGGCTCAGGTTCCTGAAACTGTTGAAAGCCATAAGCTTGACCCAAGGTTCTTGAAACCGTTGAAAACCTTAAGGTCGACCTTAACATTGAAGAGCAAAAGTACAAATTGATATATTGTTTGGCCCAAGCCATCTAGTTGCCAATTCTCAAATTAAAGTCAATTCATGGGGCTAGTATGTATCATGGAATCATGTGACTTCTGCTGTCCATCCGCCTATGAACGTTGTAACCCTTCCATGAAGAGCCCACTATGACAGGAGAGCAATTTGACCTAGTTCCAATCTGAAATCTAAAATTCCAATTCATATTGGAAGGCTCAACTTGAGCACATGGCTTAGCCCTTAAAATAAAACCTAACTTGAACACAACTCGGGGCAAGAATTTAGATGTGCTACAAGCGGTGTGGGTAAATTTATAAGTGAAATATAAACTAGGACCTAACCCGTGGGTTTGGGTTAGAATCGGTTTGAAATTGGTTAGCCCTCTTGGAATTTGGGTTGGGTTGGCGTAAAAAGCCTGACCCAACCTGCCCTGATTTGCCACACTGTGCATGTACCATATCAGATGCAATGGATTTAAAGAAGATTAACTGAAGACACAAACTTATATTGGAGTATTTTACCAACTTACGGCCACCCATCTCAATCAAATACTGTACATTAGAATGATTTGTTAAATGTGAGTCAACCTTCCCCATGTAACTATTTTATGTAGGGACAGGGACAACTAGAATGATTCTGACTCTCTTATGTAACTATTTTAGGTAGGGACAGGGACAACTAGAATGATTCTTACTCTCTTATGTCATGAACTTGGTTTGTATTATAGCAAGAAAACAATAACAAAGGCCATAGATATACCTATGCATGTAAGATATTAGTGGCAAGTAAACATACATAGATTGAGTTTTTGTGTGGTCCCAACTTTGCTTTGCTGCCGCTAAACTTGAGCAACGGAATGAGAGTAAATGGAAGCTCAAAGGACAGTATCATCTAAAAACAAAAAGCAGCACCCAGACAAAAATTAGATGAGAGAAAACAGATAATAAAAAAGGGTTCCAACATGCATGGTCTGAGAGGAATATTGTCCGTATAGCATTATTTTGGATATTAAACTATGATGTAGAAATATACAAGAAAGGGTGCGTATGAGATATGTATTGCACAACCTAGAATAACCATATGTGATCTAGTATATCGCTATATAATCATTGTCTTAACAGTAGCAAAGAAAGGAGATACCGAAGCAATGATAATAAGTCGGCCGGCACCCGACGATCCACTGATTATTGCTACAATCAAACTTGGTGTGATGGCGATGCCCCGAGTCAAAAGATTTCTGATCCAGTCCTTCATCTTGAGGTCCAAGAAACCCTGCTTATTTGATTGAAATTAGATTGGAGATTAATCAAATGCCAAGTAAAAGCACACATCAGTTTCATTTGCTTCACCTCCATGATAAATTGCCCTGCATATGTACCGGTTATGGCAGAGCTTTGTCCTGAAGCAAGAAGTGCTACGGCATAGATAATTGAACTTGATTTTCCTAGGACATGCTGCATAAAATAGTAAAAAAGGTTATGGTAAGGACAATAGTATCTGTTTCATTTTATGAGATTGCGATAGTCAGATATAAGGACGCCAGCAAGCTCTACTCCAGGCCCAGCATGGACTCATATGGATTTGTCCCACCAAGACCCTACTCCAGGACCATGTTATAATACAGTCAGGCACAAGGGTATTCCAGAATGAGAATCTGGAACCAATTGTCACTTGGGCCTAAAAAGGCACAAAACTAGATTTTTCTGTCATAAAGGGTTAATCGTGGATCCATCTACATAATTTGTTCTTTGGAGTTATGAGTTCTTCATTTCAAAGCATTTTAGCTCGATTGGATCGCTCAGGCATTCTAATTTACAAATCGAGCTATCCAGTTATTGTGTCCTTTTACAAGACCCAGGAGCAAGGGTGTGAGAATTAACTATGACTTCACAAATCAAATAGTCATTTGTATTTTTCTTACATGATTTTAAATCCACTTTGGTTTCAACTCACAGTTGAGATGATCCAGGTTAGACTCTCTAAATTTTGTTGGAATTGGATGCAGTTATGACCTTGAATATTGAAGGGTAGAGAAGTCCGAACAGCAGGTTATGCATTGGTTAGAGGTTGGAAAGCGAAAAACAATCACAAGAATCTCTTTTTTTTTATGAGTAGAGGTTGAATTTGACAAGGATCTCTTTGTTCCGTATAGGAGTTTGTGTGTCATTCGGACTGACCTTGAGCATGAAAGATGCGGAGTTTAGAGTCAGATTACTGCATTGGTCAGAAGTCTCTTGGGAGAGGTTATCTGCAAAGCAAACTGTGCCAGATACAGAGACCACTGCTGCATTGATGAGAAATGCCACGAATAGAGCAAAACCAGTCTCCATAAGGAAAAACCTGCATGCACTCTGACATAGAAACATGGAAAGCAAACAATACTCAATTTCCAATCAAATCTCAACTGGGTTTGTTCCTTTCTGGTAATCTTTGACGATCAGTTATTGTTTTTTCACATACGTTGATTGCAATGGCAGACTGAGGTGTCTTTCTTGTGAGAACAAGTCCTGAATGCAGGAAAAGGTTATGTCTGCCAAGCAAGAAAAGGAAAAGAGGTCTTGGTGATAAAACTGTGAGAAAGAAACCAAAGCAAATGAAAATTCACAGATGGGATGAAAGTCTTACGGCGTGACAATAGCACCCAAGAGAGCAACGGCATCTCCTGTGGCGCTATTGCCGCTCATTTTTGGTACGAACATCCCCTTCATAACTTCTGATGCTGAGGGCTTTGCATAACCCAGTTCCCCAAAATAACAACCAGCCAAGACAAGGATTAGAATTGTTATCAGGAGTTCCAATTTCCTAATCTGCATTAAGAGAAAGAGACTTCAGTTCAGTTTCAAGTGTCATCAGTTAATATATCTATAAACAAGTGTCGATTGAGTGTAATTCAACTCAAATCACTGGATTACATTTTTTTCTTCCTTTTTAGATCTCAAGCAATGGATGGACCTTTACTCGGGAATCCAAAATCTCAACAAGAGACTTTAGTTCAGTTTCAAGTGTCATCAGATTTTGAATTCTTGCATCTCATTTCAGAACTATGGGGTGGATTGGTGTGCAGTGGTCATTTGTACTTTATTGGATAGTTTGGTCATACCAATTCACTTATGTTTCCCTGAAAATGGAAAGTGAGAGAGATTTATTAAGGTTTCTCCAATTACCCCATATCTCTGCAACCCCAGAAGCAGGAGAGTGCTCAGACCAGTCAGGAGAACTCCGGCCCAGATTGGGATGTGAAAGAGTATGTTGAGAGCAAAAGCTGTCCCAATTACTGCAAATCAATGAAAATTCAATCAATTGACACATCATCTTTTAAACTAAAGACGAGAATTTGATGAAGATATGGCTTAATATTTCGTACCTTCAGGGATGTCAGCAGAAATGACAGCTAACTGTGCCATCAACCATAGGCAATATTTCACATATTTCGGATATTCGACCTTACAATTTTCTGCGAGGTGCTTCCCTGTGACAAGCATAATTAAGACAACTTGATCATTACTCATCTTTCGTGCCACCTACTTTCAAAGGGTCAGGAAAAGGAAACTGTTTTTGATTCATACCGGTAATTACTCCGAGATTTGCTGCGAGTGACTGAATTATGAGAGCAAAAACTAGTCCAATAAGAACTACCCAAAGGAGCTGTCAATACAATCAATACAGTCAAGAAATTCTTAATAGCTTCTGTTATATTGCCACCCCAAGAATTGTTTGTACTAGAACTGCATGAATGCTTATATCTCTGTTCTTTTTCTTGTCTTACCTCGTATTTATGTTTAGAACCAGCTTGCAAGTCCGTTTCAACTGTCATTTATTCCATCACAGAAATCATGTTAGCATAAAGAAGAGGTTCCAGAAACCCAAGGAGACCCATGTAAAGAGTGTCACAGATAGATGTTGAGAGAGTCTTACGGTTGCCAGGATCAATATATGCCACGGACGCGAGAAATCCGGGCCCTAAATATGATAGGAACTTTTTCCATCCGTTTTCCTGACAACCAATGGATGGCAAACAAGGTAAGTAGAGCAAAAGGTCAATATGTGAAGATCAGGAGAGAAAAAAGAAAAACTGGGTCATGTTTATTGGGAAGAGAAATCTATAGAAATGTGTATGTATGTGACAGAGAAAGAGAGAGACCTTTTGCTTTGGGTCATCTCCTACATTACTCAGAGAAGCGGTTTTGTCCTCTAAATCGACCGAAGCAATGCGATTACTCCCGGTCCATGAAGGAGGGTCCTTTGCAATTGCTTGCTCTCGGCTGTCCATCTCTCTCTCTCTCTCTCCTGTTGTTTCTTAAGTTCACATTAATCCAGACACGGCGGCTCCTCTATATATATAGAACAAACGAACATAAAATATAGTGGAAGCCAGTCCCATTATTAAGATATTTTAGTGTTAATTCATGGCTGTACAAATGAATTGTAATTTTTATTTATTTTAGAATCGACTGTGGTTTATTATCGAATTAGCTGAAGTGAAGAAAGTAAACAATTCGAAGGTGCTAGAGTGGATACCCATACACGCTCAAGCGGCTGGATCCGGAGACAAATGCTCAAGCTGAGGTTTTAAAAGCTTAAGTAGACCAGACAAAAATTGTGTTAAATTAAAATAAATAAAAGTTTTATTGACGCACTCGAGCGGATGCCGAATAGAACCCCACTGATCTACGTGGAATTGTTTCCTTTTGATCTCGATTTAGTTCTACATAGACTTTATATATGAGGCACAAATCTGGAGTTATTTAAAAGGTTTTTCTCTCGACCCTAAAGCGTCAATCTCCTTATTACTCATTGGAGATTCATTTTCTCTAAAGCTTTCATTTGAGAGATTATGTTGTTAATTTAATTCTAGAGGTTGTTGCTTCTACACTTCTTGTAAAAGATTGCCTTCTCTTTGAAAAGGTTTGTTCACTTTGTAGATTCAAAGTGGTATTACTTCAATCGCCGTGAATGGTGAACAGCGTACTTTTGTCGATGAGTAACTACAATTCTTAGATTGAGTTGCAAGTGAAAAAAATATCTGTGAATATTGCTTGTAACTATTTATTCATAGTGCTCGGTTTCCTTAGGTTTCCTTAGTCCGGGAGTTAGACTTGTGGTTTTTTCCGTGTTCGATTTTCCACATAAAAAATCATGTGCCTTTTTTCTTTGTGTGGTTGGTTGTTTTAATTTGCTAATTCTTTTACTCTTCCACTGTATATAACTTAAACTACAATCTAAAAATCTGAAGTTGAAAAACAATCTTTCACCCTTTCAGTCATACTAGTCAAAAAGAGAGCTGCAACAAAAAAGCTATACAATAGCTGAATATTATAGCCATATATAGTTGGAGGTTGGAACGGCAAGCATCTCCATTAATCTGTTGCTGGTGTCACTTTTGCATTATACATGAGCTGAAATGTCACTCATGAAGCATATTTTGTAGTACTTACCATGTCAGTTATTTCTACCATCCACTTTCTCCTTTTGATTTGAACTTTTCCAGTGAGTCGTAGGGTGGAAATTGGACGCTCAGGCCTTTTATGATCAGACAATATATAACTGTCTACTGTTATTTCCTTCTGTAGCATACATTGAGTACATTAGGATTTAGAACTGTTAAGTTGGTGCTATATTGGCCTTCTATTTGATGAAGACAAAACTGTTAAATCTAATATGGTTTGCAACAAAACATGATCTTGATTTATGCATTAAACAATAAATAAACTAATCAATTAGACGTGTACCATGCACCATAGTCTTGATAATGAGTGGTATTGGATTGCTTTTCTCAAGTAGGTTTTTCTCTTATCTCCTTTATCATTCACTCCAATATGCTGTGAGAGTTGATGGGTACTTTGCAAATCTCGTCAAATATGAGAGAGGATTGGAAACCACTTTATAGATAAGCGTAAAAAGATTTCTTCTCATCAAAGAAATTTATTAATGGTAAATTTCCTTAATTCCCTCAAAGATTAGTCAAACAAAAGTCCTAATAGATTGAGTTTACTAAAAGTAAATCCAAGATGGATTTATTAAAATCAAAACTAGAGGGGAAAGCAGATTAAATTAATGGATTCAATGCGTGGAGCCCAAACAATGTTAGACAAGTGATCACGAGGACCACTCACATCTAATGATCTCCCACTTGGTCATGATAACCACATAAATGCAATTCACCTTTTATTATTATTTATATTTTTGAAAACTAGTTTTGTAAAAAAATGACCCAACTTGGATTCAACTAAATTTAAAACTAAAATCCAAACAAGTAGCCACTCATTTAAAAACAATCCAATGTAACCCAATCTATCTTGTTTATGCTAATTCTTATATGCTGTAATTAAATGAAATCATTAATGTAGATCATGGTGATCAAGCATCAATTATGCAATATAATTCCTTCCATCTACCACAATATTAGTAATTTAATTTAATCAAGTCATAAATGGAGGAAGAATAATAAGAGTGGACTAAAATTCTTATTTATTGGCCCAAATGAAATTTATCTTACTTTTCAAATTTTCATTAATTGTGGACATAAAAATAAGCAAGAGAACAAAATGATCATTATGAAAATTGATCAACTAAAAGTATCTAATAAATTAGTATGAATCCTTTCAACCACATATATTACAGTAACACATAAGACCCATTTCTCTAACATGATCATTATAAGCCACTGCCGATAATGTTTTGGTCATAGGATCTGCAATTATGAGCCTTGTACCTGTTTGCTCTATAGACGCTAGATCATTCTTAACTTTCTCTTTAACGACAAGATATTTAAACTAAAAATGTCTTGCAACGCTGAAACACTTATCGTCATTAGAGAAGTGAACAGCTGAGGTGTTATCACAACAAATTTTCTAGTGCTTAGAAATGAAATCCATGATGTGAAGCATTGAAATAAAATATGAAGTTATATAATTTTAATAGTGGCCTCAAAGCATGCCACGAATTCAGCTTGAAATGTGGAAGAAACAATTGTGGTATGTAAAATGCATTTCCACAAAATAGCCCCACAACAAGAAGAAAAATGTACCCTCATGTAGACCTCTTTGTATCGAGGCATCCAGCAAGATCTGAGTTTGAATATCCAGTCACTTCTAAGTAATTAGATCTTCTACAAGTAAGCATACAGGAAACTTCCCACAACAAAAGCATATATAATGTCCTGCATCTATTTTTTTTCTTGATGTCATTTCTAGAACATTGATCTTGGGAAAATGGATCACCTCTTAATATAGGTGTTTTTTCTCTAGAACAATTCTGCATATTAAATTTTTCAAGAACTCTATTGGTGTACGTTTTCTATGATAATCCTAGAAAACCTTGAGACATGTCCCTAAAAATCTCAATTCCAAGTATAAAGGATGCTTCGCCCATATCTTTCATTTTAAAGTTATTTGTAAGGTATTCTTTTATTTCACATAAGAAGCTTAAACCACTACAAGCAAATAGAATGTTATCTACAGATAAAACTAAAATAATAAACTTGCTCTCACTAATCTTCAGGTATATACATTGATTAACAATGTTTTTCTTAAACCCGAAGAAAGTAATGGTATCATTAAACTGAATATACCATTGCCTTGAAACTTGTTTAAGCTCATATATAGACTTCTTTAATCTACAAACTAGATTTTTTTTTGCCTCTTTCCTCAAATCATTCTGGTTGTTTTATATATAACTCTTCAGTTAAATAATCATTTAAAAACACTGCTTTCACATCCATTTGATATAACTCTAGATTAAAATGAGTTACTAATGCCATTATGATTCGACAAGAGTCCTTTGAAGAAAGTGGTGAAAAGGTCTCCTTATAATCAATATTTTCATTTTGAGTAAATCCCTTAGCTACAAGTTTGGCCTTAAATTGTTCAATCTTGGCCTTTGAGTCTCATTTGGTCTTAAATATCCATTTACATTCTACAACCGCAGACCCTTAAGGTAATCCGACGAGATCCCACACTTTATTTACAGACAAGGATTTTAACTTTTCTTACATGGCATCAATCCATTTATTCGAATCATCACCTTTAATGGCTCGTAAAATATTTACCGAATCTTCTTTAACACCTATATCAAAATCAGATTCTTAAAGATAAACAATATAATCATTTGATATAACATACTTTCTACATCTTTGAGATCTTCTCAAACCTTCTAGTTCAGCCAAACTTTAATTCAAATGATCAACATCTTTTAATACATCATTGTGATTGACATTCTCTTCTAATGGTGCATTTAATATGGTAGGTTGTATGTCCATCGTATTGTTCGAAATGAAGTCATTAATTTGGAATACCAATTCTAACTGTTTCAGTTGGTACTTAAATAGGTACCCAATGCTCCTCAAATACCACGTCTCGTGGTGCATTGCTGCCGCTAATATCATCACTTTATATGAATATGTCATTTTCAGTTTCAACAATTTTTGTGGTATGAGAAGGATAGTAAAATTTAAAACCTTTGGACCTTTTAGGATATCCAATAAAATACACGTCTAGTTTATTCTCTTGTGGGTTATAAATTCTAACTTCCACTAGATAGCGCCAAACATGCAATGTCGTAAACTTGGCTTCTTACCTATTCATAACTCATTAGGAGTTTTAGGATCAGCCTTAGTGGGTACATGGTTTAGAATATATGTGGATGTTGTTTGGGCTTTTCTCCACATAATGTCGAGTAAAGTGGAATTATTTAATATACTTCATACCATTTCCATAAGCGTTCAATTATGTCATTCAGCCACACAATTCTGATGTAAAGAGCAAGGCAATGTATATTTAGTAAGAATGCCATGACTTTTTAGGAATTTAGCAAATGGGCCAAGATTTTGACCCATTTCATCATACTTCCCATAATGCTCTCCACCATTATCAAATCTCGTAACCTTAATTTTTCTGTCTAACTGATTTTCCACTTTAGCTTTATAACTTCGAAGGCTTTCAAAGATTTGGTTTTCTCATATAACAAGTAGACATAACCATATTTAGTGAAATCATCAATAAAGATGATAAAGTATTTTTTATCACTAAAATGTAGGAAAGTAACTGCAAATATGTGTAGATTAACTCAAGTGGTTCTAAACGTCTTATGACCTTGTTTTTATTAATATCTTTGGTCTATTTGCCTTTTATGCAATCTATATAGACATTGAAATCGGTAAAATCTAGGGCTCTCATTACCCTGTCATTTACTAATCTTTTAAATCTCCCTCGAGAGATGTGGCTAAATCTTTTATGCCACAAAGCTGAGGAACTTTCATTCAAAATTCCTCTTTTATCACCAACATTCAAAATATTATTCTCATACATGGTAAGTAAGAAACTAGAAAAATATGGATACATATTCAATTTATATAAAACATCACATAAAATTCCACCACCATTTAAAACATGATTCTTTTAAACACCTAAAGTACTTTGTCTAAAAAAGAAGGTATAACCTTCTAAATCAAGTCTAAATGAAGAAATTAAATTTCTATTAATTGTGAGAACGTAGAAAGTGGTATTAAGTTCTAGAATCAAGAATCGGTCTACAAATCCCCCCTACCTTTCACTTTAGCCCCCATCAAAATATTTCGATGTTCATCACTTAGACTCCTACTTGAGTGAAAGCCCCTCATACAATTTGCCACATGAACATTGGCACCAGAATCAATCCACCAAGTATTTGAGAAATATTTAAAAGATTTGTTTCATAACAAACAAAAGAATTATTTATAACTCTATATTCAAACCATTTTTATCTCTTTAAATAAGCTTTCTTGAGATGTCCTTTTTTACGGCAAAAGAAGCACATTGGTACACGACCTTTCACCCCAACTTGATCAATTGAAACTGGTGTCTTACATTTCTTTCCGACTTACTGTTCCACTAACTCGAGATAGGCATTAGCATTTTCATTATCCGCGATAGAACCATGGATATTTTCGCAATAGACCTTTTGATCATCATGAGACTCAAACAATTGGCCTTAGTCCATTTTTCATAATATGCTCTCTAAGTTTTACAGCTATTTCCAATAAGATCAGCAAGCTTGAGTTCTAATAATAAGGTGTCCAAGTTTACGCAACCCAAGGTTAATAAAAGTTCTTGGTTCCAGTTTGTAAATTTCAATCCATTCAAAATTATATGTTTGAGAGATGTCCATTTAAGACAACATGAGTTAATGCTAAAATATAAAAGGAAAAAAATGCTCAATTTACTTTAATGCTTTAAGTTCATGCAAAAACAAAAATCTAGAATAATTCATTACATTAATGAAACAAATCTAGTGAGTGAATCAGTACATTAACATAGTCTCTCTTTTGGATCAGGACTACAACATGCAATAGGATTGGTCGTCGACAAAACCCATCCATCCACAGGGCTGATGTGATAATATAAATGTAATTAACTACACTTTATACCTTTAGGTATAGAAAACATTTCCAATTAGGAACATATATTAAATTATTTTATTCTAGTCTTTTAATTATTTGAGTGGCAATTGCACCTTTCGGCCAATTCTCTCTTTCCTAATTTAGGATTGCAAGTCTAATACTATTATTCTTACATAAGAGATAGTATTAAGGGTCTAAAATTTTAAGTGATACCTATAAGTTTTTTATAATAGGGCACTTTGGTGACTATCACACTATTTAAAACTATAAATCTCATTTGAATCAATAACATTTATAAAAGGGTCTAATCGAGATTGGTTATAATATCACTAATACTGAAAACTAAAATATTTTGCTGTTATTTCTCCAACTTTCATAATAGTTAATTAGGTCCATGGAAAAAATATATAATTATTGAATATTTATTTATTTGTTATGGATCCCAAATATCCATGGACACTTTTTATATATTTAAAAAAAATGGCCCAAATGAGCACACACAATAAAGGTGATATAATGAAACTAATCGAGGCAATAAATTATCATAATCCAGTAAAAAATTTTCAATACTAAAAGCAATATATATGTATGTATGTATGTATGAAAATAAAACTTAATAATCACATGATAATCATAAAATCCATTCAAAGATTGCCACTCAAATTAGGCATAAAATATGCCATAAAATAAAATAGTAAATGAATGGACGATCAAGACCATTAACCTGATAGTTCTGACCTCCAGAATCTCAGGTCAAATTACAATGTCAACGATTGATTTGGTCAATCTAGACTATTCACTGACGTCAGTATGATGAAAGCACTGTCTTATATCAAATCAGGTCTCTGATAGTCTAGATTAGTTCTAGAATGACCTGTTCATCATACGGTATATATAGCCTCAACTTACAATTAAAATTATTTGCATGTGGATACATTGTGTATCCCACATAATGGTATAATCAACTTTACTATCTGGGTTTGATCCAAACAGCCCTAAAAAAATTTTTAATTTAAGTTATATAAGATGGAAAGGGTATATGTTTGAATGCGTGTTTTAAATATGGGCGGTCTTGAGGTGGGTCCCATAGCCTACATGATGATAATACAAAAAAAAAAAAAAAACAAAGGTGAAAATCAAACCAGGTTCTTATGATAGTTAGGGCAGACGCAATCATAGATTCATATAATCAGAAGGTTTTGGTTTTAGTGGAAGACATCGCCAATATATATATATATAGTAAAAATCGGGAATTTCCACTCCTAGTGATAAACCTGAGTTGGAATGCGTAGACGCTTTGAATCACTTAAATTAATGGAACTGGTTACTCCATTCTCTCCAACTTATAAAAATATGATGTGACATAGTTTGTTGTGTCCATTAAGCCTATTAGGTACACATGGGATTTGTAATTTAAAAATATGATGTGACATAATGGGACTTAGGATTTAGTCAGACCAAAAAAAGTCAAAATGGAAAGGAAAAGAAAGTACATTAGATGTTTTCAGTTGTTCGATTTTGGATCATGCATCGGTGTGGACAAAGTAACTCGACAGGGTATTTGGTGACTCGCCATTTCATAATCTTAAATAGCTGGAAATATCTAAATATCTAATTTTGTGTATGATTAAATGTTGAGTTTTTGTGAATGCTTAAATTTTATAGCCCTCTTGTAGCTTGTATCAGAGGGGGCCACAAAGTGTGCAAGTGTATCATACATTCAAAAGTAGCACAAAGCATAGATTCATTTATAAGGACACATTTGACAGCAGTCCGTCGAGATAAAGAGATTCTTTGGTTGCAAAGAATCATATTTAAAGCCTAGAATCAACACATTCACCCTTAAAAAAGCCAAGTTTAGCAAAAGAGAAAATTTTCAAAAAAAAACCTTTAAAAAATTAATGACTTTGAATGTTTTGGTCAATATCTGATGATCCACATGGCCTAACGTTCTAAAATTTAGTTTCATATTCATTATTGACCTCTAGATCAGATTTAACGGTCTAAATTTTTCAAATGGGGCCCACAAAAGCTCAAATTTGCACTAGCAGCATTGATTACTTTTTTTATTAGATCCCATCATATAAGATGATTCAATAGTTGATATTTGGTTGTATATCCGTATTTGGGATGAGAAAGAATCCCAATAGTTCTGATCAATTTCATGGGACCCACATACCCCCGATCGTGCATCGCACCCAGTACACCTATATTGGTACTGTAGCGCTCATATGGGGGCGGGATGGTTCGGACCCACCCCCCTCTTTCCGCAATTCAATGGAAAGTTGAAAGAAGAATTCCGCTTTCTACTGGTTTACCAAACATGGTGATTCCACAATTTCGTGGAAAGCCACCTGATTTTCTTCGAAATCTCCCTTTACCAAACATGCCCTTATCATCCACACTTTTTACCTCAATGTTGTTTCCTTTTTTTATTTTTTTTATTTTTTATTTTTGTTTCAGTACCTCATGCTAAGAGACTGAGAATCAAAACAGCACTCACAAGTTTAAAAAAAAGCCAACAGAGTGGAAAGACCTAGGAATCCTTGGGCACCAAGTGACATGTTGCTTGGCAACCCCTTCTTGTTGTCCCCAGATCATTGACTTAGCCATGTTGAAAGAGTTACTAAGCTCAATGACCTTTCAATTTAAGTCAATGATATAGGATAATAATAAATACAGGTGATGAGTACAGGTAATTGGACATTTTTATAAACAGGTCGTGAGCAGGTACGGAAGCTTTGGTCCACCTCGAGACATTTTTTTTTTTTTTTTGGGTGGCGTGTGTTTCAATTGTCAAAACGACTATGAACGTTCTCTTAGGGAGAGCCGGGTCAAACCCATTCATCGTTACCTCCAGGCGTTCCATTTATTTTATGGAATAATTTAGTAAGTGATTCGCAGGACTCTTGAATTTTTTCAAATTTTGTTGAGATCCTTTTGCTGTTTTGAAAACTTTCTTGTTTAACCGCTGGGTTAGTTTAACAGTCTCTGGATCATTATCTAGATGGGCGACAGTCTCATCTTGAATGAAATTTCAACAAAAAAGTTTTTTTTGGTAGAAAACAAAAAAGTTGTGGGCAAAGAAAACTTTACCCATCAAAATACGTTTGAAAGCTGGATAAGTGGAGAGATAAGCAACCTTTTTCATCCTGATATACTTATCCATTATTTGTTTGCATTTTTAGTGCCCGAAATTATAATATCCAAGTCCCAAAGCTATAGTGACCTAATACCTAGTATTCTGGCTTAAGTAATCCCACCTAGGAGGTGGGATAATTTAAACTGGATTTGAGTGGCTCTGAGATTATATTTTCTGGTCATTTTTACCCTCAATGATAAGCTCTAAAGGGTTGAGGGACTGACAATGGAAACTCGTTTTGATGTGTTAGAAAAAAATGCAACTAACCGATGAAGGTTGATATGTGCTTTAACCTAGCTAAACACAAGAGGGCTGCATGGGTTTGGTATTTGATTATTAATGGCTAGTAGTATTACTGGTGGAATTGGACCGCACTACTATATCATGTTATGTTAATCTCCTTTTGTAGGCAATGCCCATTAACTTCAAACTTGTTAACTTGTTCTTATGGCAATATTTTGGAATGCCATTAGATTGGCTTGTAACCTAAAGTACATAGGTGCTGGTGGTATTTTGTTAAACTTATATATTATGCTACGTTAGTATGTGGTTGACTATGATTAAATTAATCCTCGATCATGCAACTTTTTATTCTTTTTGGCAGCCAAAGATAAATTTGGCAATATAATAGTCTTTTTGGCTTCCCTTGTTAAGAATGTAAAGCTAGTCTATGTAGCTGCCTCATGGTCATTATTAGATAATTGTATGGTAAGGGGTGTGATTCCCCTAGTTTAATATAATTGGAGTTACCTTGTGATACTTGATTTTGTGTCTGGTATCCTAAAGATTTTGGCTACCATTAACAACAAGAAGCTTATTATAGTGTTCCACCCAGTGAAACTTGAGCTTGAGTTGACTTGCACCATAGAATGAGGGAGCCACAATGAGGTCATCACAGCTTTAGTGTTGAAATCCACATCACCTCACGGTAAGCAAAGGTTTAGTGAGCCTAACATGATATGGATCCAAATATTAGAGTTTATTTCAATTTTTATAATGTAAAAAAATTACTATCATCTTATATTTTGATTTTCTAATTCAGGATGTCAAATTTACTCTATAACTCAATTCCAACATTTTGATAGAGATAAACAAACATGGGTATGGAATGGATTTGTACATGGGTATGTACGTCATTTGGATGAATTATCCTATGAAATTTGCATTCATCCAAACAATGGATTGGATAGGAGATTCCTTGTACCCCATTTATCTAAACGCAAACCAAACATCTAATTTGATTCATCTCTAGGATAAATAGAGTCACATTCCATGCAATAATACCATTGGATGAGCTTAGATCATATAAGCTATATAATCCAACTAAATATATATCAGGCTTTTTATACTTTTCCCAAAGTATTTTTTCCCTTTCTTTTTCTAAGTTGAGCTACTGGTCAAGGGTGGTACTTTAAACTAGGAGATTCATAGATGGATCCCCGGGCATGTGTGTTTAAATCAGATGCCAACATGACTCAACCATGAGTGCACAGTGGCTTTCCATTGTTTGCCTAGAGACATAGGATGGCCTAACAAGCTCCCTCGAATTATTATTAAAGAGGTGAAGGGTTAATTTCGAGGCAAGGGGTAATGTAAATACGGTATTGATGTGGATATAACATTGACTTTCCTTGAATTTAAAGTTGAAGGGCGATGTCTCGATATTCATTTCCCATCTTCTTGTGAAATTAATGGATGAAGTTGTTTGGTTTATGTGGAAATGTTGGGTGTGGTTGTTTAATTTTTGTGAAAATCATTTACATGTGGACCTTTTGATCACCATAAGACTGAAATGATTGGCCTTGGTCCATTTTTCATAATATGATCTTTGAGTTTGAGAGGTATTTTCAGTAAGATCACTGTGCTTGGTTCTAATAATGTGGTGTCCAAGTTTAGGCAACCCAAGGTTAATAAAAGCTCTTATTTCCAATCCATAAAATTCAATCCATTTAACAATTGTATGGTCAAGAGACGTCCATTCAAGGCAACAAGAGTCAATTCTAAAATATAGAGGAAAAAATGCTCAATTTACTTTAATGCTTTGAGTTCCTCTAAAACAAGAATCCAGAATGATTCGTTACATAAATGAAACATATCTGGTGAGTGATTTAGGGCATCATCGCAATCTCTCTTTTGGGTCGAGACTACAACATGCAATAGTATCCCTCGTGGGTGAATCCTATCAATCCATAAGGCTTACGTGATAATATGAACATAATTCACTAAGCTTTATACCTTTGGGTATAGGAACCAATCCCAATTATGAACATATATCAAATTACATATTCCGGTCTTACAATTATTTGAATGTAGATCACACCTTTGGGTCGATCCTCACTTTTCTAATTTAAGATCGCAAGTCAAAACGCTATTATCCTTACACAAGAAATAGTGCTAAGGGTATAAAATTCCAAGTGATACTTATAAGTTTTTTATGATAAAGTCACTTTGGTGACTACCACATTACTTAAAACTATAGGTCTTAATTGAATTAATAGCATTTATAAAGTGATATAAAGGGGTCTAATCTAGATTTGTTCTAATGTCACTAGTGGTGAAAACTAAAATATTTGGCCATTATTTCTCCAAAATTGATCCATATTTTTAAATTTCATAATAGTTTATTAGGTCCATGAAATAAACATACAATGATTGAATATTTATTTATTTGTTATGGATCTCAAATATCCATAAACACTTTTAATGTAGTTAAATAAAATAGCCCAAAGTATGCAAAAACCCAATAAAGGTGACAAAAGAAAAAAAAATCCAATCTAGCTAATAAATAATCAAACCCCTAAAAATAGTAATTATAAAATCACATCATATATATCACCATGAGATTATAGCAATTTAAATTTTCAAATTTAACAATTGCATGATAATCAATAAAATCCATCCTATGATTCCACTTATACTAGGCATAGAAATCACTATAAAAAAAGTAAAATTAGTGAATGGACAATCCAAACTATTAACCTGATATATCTGACCTCTAGAAACACATAGGAAAAAATAAATTGAAATTCAGAATCCAGATGTATATTATATATGCAATGGTCAAGTTACTATGTCAACGGTTACAAAATTGGTTTGGATGTAATTATTGACATCAACATGATGATAGAAATTTATCATTATGTATAATAATCATTAAACCATCAATTAGAAGGGGATCAACGAATACCTCATCATTAAACAAAAAGAGCAATGCTACACTTACACCCACATTTACTCCCCCAGTTACTCCCTAGTGTTCTTTGTGGCTCACATTTGTCCTGTGTAACCCACATCACATCTTGGATAGATGTGAACCACAAAATGTACTAGTAAGTAACTGGGAGAGTAAGTGAGTGTGTAAGTTTAGACTTTCTCAAAAAAAAAAAAAAAAAAAAAAAAAGTCTCTCCCAGTGGTAGGGGTCATTGTAGGTGGGTGACATCAAACACCCATGACCACTTTCCTTATGCCTTGTAAGGATGTAAATGTGGGCGGGGCAGCCCAATCCCAGCTTATTTAACAATAGTGCCATAAAATAGTTTCTAGACGGCTTATGAGCCTTAAACAGAGTGGGGCAGAACATCCATCATGAATCTTATTTATCCAAACCATTCCTATGGAATCTTCTGTCGAAGTGATTGAGTCATCCATCATTGAACGTGAATGTACTTTGTTGATTGTTCCACGATAGGGTCCGTTTAAAAAAGGATCATACATTCTAGGCAAGCATTCTTGGTTTAGAATTGAATCATTGTACAATCTGGTCCTTTTTTCAAGCACATCTATAGTAAGAGCTCCCTTGTTTAGAACTTCTATTCGGTTTATGAATTCATTGCTCAAGCCATACCTTTTTTGTTCATTGGTATAAACCCAATGATTATACAAATCTTCCGGGGATAGTTTTTCGGTCGTACACAAAGACATCTTTCTTTGCATCATTTCCAAAAAAATCGATAAACTGGGTGGATATGTAAAAGATATTATTTATTTTCCATCAACTGGACATACGTGAAAAAAATATTGTGACATTTCATTTCTTACAGCATTTTGAAAGAATTTTTTTTTTATATATCTCAATGGACGATTACATCGTTTATAGTCGAAAAAAAGATTCACAAGAGGTTTAACATGTTCTGGATTGAACTCCCAATGTATCTTGTTTTATCTTTTTGGGTTGTGTTTTGCAGGCCCACTTCGTATTTTGTATTTAAAAATAATAATAAATTAATTAAATGGGCTAGAGGCAACGCATGGGCAGCACGGCCCAGTCTGTGTAGGGCACCCCTAAGCTAGCTTGGCACTACCCACATTGACACCCTTCTACCACTGTCCTAGTCCTTATCCATGAGATATTTGAATGGAAAATCAAAAAAAAGATTAGCACATATGGCAGAGTAAAATACATGAGTAAGGTCTTGGTTCGCATATGAACTTCTAGGCCATCTAATGGAGTATTGAGATTTCGTGAGGAAAAACCTCACTGTGAACATAGAGGGACCAATCCGGTCGCCACATCACTAGTGGGATTTTTTGAGAGATGATGAACTCCCTAATGGACGAGAAAATTCTACTATCCAATGTAACCACGTGCAAGTACGAGGCACGACCACAAACACTGCCCACCAAATCACTTAATTTTAGAGCCTCCCCTTGACACTGCTGTCTTTGGCTATATATATCAAAATCTTCCCCCATAAAACATGATCATCCAATAGAATTCTCTAACTCAATCCTTAAATTTATGAAAAGGATCATCCTCCAATAGAACTTGTGCATTGGTTGGATGCAACCTTGTCTGCTCTTTATCATTCACATTTCAAGTGTTTTATAGTGACTGATGGGTTGGCGAAGCCTGATCTGGGGTTATTATGTAATATGTCAGTTTAATCTGGACCGTTTGTTATTAGGTGGGATCCAACGGTTGTTAATGCTCAGAGTTATTATAAATTAGGGCTTCTATTTTATTCTGAGTGGTGTGAGAAAGGTGTGAGTTGGTTTCTTTGCAGAGAAGAACCCTATGAGAGTTATGTAATTTTGTAATCACAAGAAGATAATTGTTCTTCTTGTGGGTGATCTCTATCAATAGTGAAACGGTTTGAATCTCTGTGGACGTAGCCCACATCGAGTGAACCACGTAAATCTGGTGTCTGTTGTGTGGATTTGTGTTCTTCTTATTCTTCTCCTTTCTCAACAACTGGTATCAAAGCGAGGTTTGTTAAGATCGTGGGATCGTGGAGATTTGTGGGATTAAATCTAGAGGGGTATCATTGAATCCACGAGGGAAGACACAAATCGGCCAAATTAGTTTTGGATCCCTGTTCCCGTGACATAAAGGATCATTGCAACCCGACACAGAATCGATTTCTGTTGTAGAAATCGGAAATGACTGCGTGAATCTGGATCTCCACGTCAGCGCCGGAAAAAACAGCACAGGGCTACCCCGCCGTCTCACCACCGCCACCACTCACGCCAGCTGTTCTGGAGAAGAGGATCCTGCCACCGCCACTACGATCTCAGGTGCACTGTCAAGGGAGAAAGGGAAGGAATCCGGATCCTCTAACTGCTCACGTTGATGCCGCTCGTCGCGTCCATCTCCCGTTGTCGCGGTTGCAATCGCTGTCGCTGGTCACCGGACCAGCCAAGCCGTCACCGTAGTCACAGCAGACGGGATCTGCCAGAAGTTGGGTTGCAAGATAGAACCAGAATCATGAAAAATACGACTCCCCAGGTTCTGGGTTCGAGTCCGGTCAGTTTGACATGACCCATCATGGAGAATAAGCCCAGGTCAACAGGTTTCGAGTTTCTGGTCAGGTCGGGTTCTACCCGACCCGTTTGCAGCAGAAGCCCAGTAGCAGTAGGTTCGGTCTAGGTGGGCTTGGACCTAACCCATTAGCAACAGGCCCAGCCCAGCAGTTCAATCCAGCAGCTCAGTTTAGTTCCGGGTCAGGTGAACCCAACCGGGTCTGCTTCAGAAGCCCAGCAGCCTGTCAGCAGTGACGTCAGCACTGGTCAACATGCAGATTTGACCAGATTCGATGGCCAGAATTGTTTTCAAGTTTTGAAGTCATCCGGACTCCAAGTTCTGCTCTGTTTTTTTCTGTGAACTCATAGCGACGAGATCTACAAGATAGTCGAAACAGATTGACTGTTTGACTGATAGAAAAATTATCAAGCAAATAGAGCTTGGTTTGAGTGGGAGCAAATACGGCCGACACAAAGCAAACAATTGAAAAGTTCAATGGCCAGAATTTCGTATTCTGGAAAATGCAGATAGAGGATCTTCTCTACCAGAAAAATTTCTACTTGCCACTTGGAGGTGAAGCAAATAAGCCTACAACTATGTTAGATCCAGAGTGAGAGGTGCTTGACAGAAAAGCTTTAGGTACATTTAGACTCTCTTTAACAAAACCTGTTGCATTCAATATTTCAAAAGAGCAAACCACTGAAGATATTATGGCTGCCCTTTCACGAATGTACGAAAAACCATCTGCTTCAAATAAAGTACATTTGATGAAAAGATTGTTTAACATGAAGATGGTTGAAGCTGGGATTGTCACTGAACACGTAAATAAGTTCAACACAGTCATGAGTCAGTTGTCATCGGTAAAAGTACATTTTGATGATGAGATTTTAGCACTATTATTATTATCCTCTTTACCAGATAGTTGGAGTGGTATGGTTACTTCAATGAGTAATTCATCGGGATCAAATAAACTGAAGTTTGATGATGTTGTGAGTGCTATCATCGATGAAGAACTTCGCAGGAATTCCTCAGGTGAATCATCAGGAGGTGTTTTGAATGTAGAAAACAAAGGAAGGAAGACTGAGAGAGGTCAAAGTCTTAGAAGATCTAAATCGAGAAGGGACACGTAAAAAAGGCAAGATCACATGCTGGAATTGTGGCAAAAAGGGACATGTAAAAAAGGACTACAGAGCCCCACCAAAGAAAGACAAGCAAAGAAACGGTAACAATGACAATAATAGTGATGCTTCCGTAAATGTTGCAGGTGATACTGTTCATGATACTTTAATTTTGTCCTTTGATTATAAATCTGACTCTTGGGTTATAGATTCTGGTGCGTCCTTTCATGCCACTGTACACAAAGGATATCTCCAAAATTATGTGAAAGGTGATTTCGGAAAAGTCTGTCTCGGTGATGATAAACCTTGTGACATAATTGGAAAAGGAAATGTTCAGATCAAATTGCCAAACGGAGGTACACGGCAATTGAATGATGTCAGGCATATACCTAGCCTAAGAAGAAACCTCATATCTATTAGTCAACTTGCAAGCTCTGGTTATGTCACAACCTTCGGAAGTGACTCATGGAAGGTGACAAAAGGGAAAATGGTTGTTGTTCGCAGTACGAAAAAAGATACTCTTTACCTGACTAATAGCAGTACTAATTCCATTGTAGTTGCAGATAGAAGCACAGACTCAAACACATGGCATTATAGACTCGGACACATGAGTAAGAAAGGGATGAAAATTCTTCACTCAAAAAGTAAGCTACAAGACCTCAGGTCTTTGGATTTATAGTTCTGTGAAGACTGTGTTTTTTGAAAGCAGAAGAAAGTCATTTTCTCTAAAGTAGGGAGGTGACCAAAATCAGAAAGGTTGAACTGGTTCACACGGATGTGTGGAAACCAACACAGGTACCTTCTCTTGGTGGATTTTCTTACTTTGTTATATTCATTGATGATGCTACCAAAAAATTATGGGTTTATCCTATGAAACACAAATCTGATGTGTTTGGTATTTTCAAAAAGTGGAAAGCTTTGGTTGAAAATGAAACAGGTTTGAAATTGAAATGCCTGAGGTCTGATAATGGAGGAGAGTACTGCAGCAAAGAATTTAAGGAGTCTTGCTCCACAAATGGGATAAAGCGAGAAAAAACCATTCCTAATACACCACAGGAAAATGGTGTGGCAGAGCGTATGAACATGACCATTGTAGAGCGTGCTAGAAGCATGAGGCTGCATGCTGATTGCCAAAGCAGTTTTGGGCAGAAGCAGTGAACACTGCTGCATACTTGATCAATCGTAGGCCCTCAGTACCTTTAGATGGTGGATTGCCAGAGGAAGCTTAGAGTGAAAAAGAGGTAAATCTTTTATACTTAAAAGTATTTAGTTGTATCTCTTATATTCATGTTGATGCTGAGAAAAGGGACAAGTTAGATCCTAAATCCAGGAAATGTACTTTCATTGGATATGGTTCTGATGAATTTGATTATCGCTTCTGGAATGAAGAACATAGAAAAATCATCAAAAGTAGAAATGTTGTATTCAATGAGAAAGTTTTTCATAAGAATAAGGATAATGTACAAAAAGACAATACTAAGTACTTAGATGTAGAGGACATTCCTAAAAATGATGCACCCGAAGCACATGAAAATGCAAACCCACAGGTGGATCCTCATACACCTACAACAGTAAGAAAGTCTTCTATGATTCCTAAGCCTACAAAGCGTTATTCACCTTCAATGTATTAGTTGTTGTTAACTAATGGTGGTGAGCCAGAATGTTATGAAAAAGCAATGCAGGTTGATACTCGGGCTAAGTGAGAGCAAGCCATGGAAGATGAGATGCAATTATTATTATCAAATCAGAAATGGGACTTAGTTTAGTTGCCTGAGGGAAAGAAAGCATTGCATAATAAGTGGGTGTACAGGTTGAAGGATGAACATGATGGTAGCAAGAGATACAAGGCCGGATTAGTTGCAAAGGGCTTCCAGCAGAAGAAAGGTATTGATTATCCCGAACTGTTTTCTCCTGTGGTTAAGTTAAACGCAATCAGAAGTGTTTTGAACATTGTGGCAGTAGAAGATTTACATCTTGAACAATTAGATGTTAAGACTGCATTTCTCCATGGTGACTTGGAAGAAGATATCTACATGTATCAGCTACAAGAATATGCTGTCTTAGAAAAGAAGGACATGGCGTGTAAACTCAAAAAGAGTGTATATGGCTTGATGCAAGCCCCAAGACAATGGTATATCAAATTTGACGGGTTTATGTGCAACACAGGTTACAAGCGATGTCATGCAAACCATTGTTGTTATTATAAAAACTTCAATAACTGTTATATTATTCTCCTTTTGGATGTAGATGGCATGCTTGTTGCATGATTGAACATGCGAGAAATAAATAATCTAAAGAAACAGTTGTCAAGGAGTTTGAAATGAAGGATTTGGGTGCTACAAATCAAATTATAGGTATGAGAATCACTAAAGATAGAGAAAATCGTACACTGAAGTTATCTCAGGCAGAATATGTTGAAAAAGTCCTATACAGATTCAACATGCAAGGTGTTAAGCTAGTTAGCACTCCACTAGCAAGCCATTTCAAACTCTCAAAAGAGTTGTCTCCTAAGACAGAACGGGAGAAAGATGACATATCTAAGATCCCAAATGCTTCAGCTGTTTGCAGTTTGATGTATGCTATGATTAGCACAAGACCTAATATTGCTCATGCAGTGAGAGTTGTAAGCAGATTCATGGGTAACCCTGAGAAAACACATTGGAAAGCAGTTAAGTGGATTCTCTGATATCTGAGAGGTACCACTAATGCAGCATTGTGTTTTGGAGGACCAAAAATCAAACTGGAGGGTTATGTTAATTCAGACTTGGCAGGAGATCTTGATAAAAGTAGAAGTACTACTAGATATATCTTCACCTTGGGTAGTGCAGCAATCAGTTGGAAATCATAATTACAGGATGTTATTGCACTTTCAACTACAGAAGCAAAGTATGTTGCTGCTACAGAAGCTAGCAAGGAAATGATTTGGTTATAGGAGTTAATGGAAGAGTTGGGTAAGAAGCAGGAGGACAGGAAGCTATACAGTGATAGTTAGAGTGCCATTCATCTTACGAAGAATTCAGCCTTTCATCTAAGAACCAAACACATTCTGATAAGATATCACTTCATACGATAGCTTCTAGAAGAAAAGGTGTTAAAATTGGACAAGATTCTCACAAGTCAATATCCAGCAGATATGCTTATAAAGGTAGTGAATATAGAGAAACTGAAGCTGTGCTCAACTTCTGTTGGACTTCTTGTTTGAAGACAAGGTGTTGAGATTCGAAACCGTGTTCCACTGTTGTCATTGCCATTCAGTGTGATCAGTCTTCAAGTGGGAGATTGATGGGTTGGTGAAGCCTAATCTGGGGTTATTATGTAATATGTCGGTTTAATCTGAACCATTTGTTGTAAGGTCAGGTCCAACGGTTGTTAACGCTGAGGGTTATTATCAATTAGGGCTTTTGTTTTGTTTTGAGTTGTGTGAGAAAGGAGTGAGTTGATTTCTCTGCAGAGAAGAACCCTAAGAGAGTTGTATACTCTTGTAATCACAAGAAGATGATTGTTCTTCTTGTGGGTGATCTCTATCAATAGTGAAACAGGTTTGAATCTCCGTGGACGTAGCCCACATCGGGTGAACCACATAAATCTGGTATCTATTGTGTGGATTTGTGTTCTTCTTGTTCTTCTCCTTTCTCAACAGTGACTACTGACAATTTGGCAATGGAACTATCTCCTCCTTGTGTGAATTTGTTTTAGCAACCTAGAGAGTAGACTATGAACCCACTGTGTTTATATTCCAAAAAAGAAAAAAAAACAAAGGGTAGAGATTTGTTCAGATATAAATTTTCATAAATGAGCGCCATTGTGGAGCCTTGCAATTTTCATGCGAGTCCTAAGAGGACCTCGGGTCTTGCCGAGTGAGATGGATTTCCATAAAGGCCCCCTCCCCCAACCTAAAAAATACACACACACACACACTCTCTCTCTCTCTCTCTATATCCCATGGATTTTATCAGTTTTTCACTGAGCCCAATAGATTGAACAATTGAATTGAAATTATTATTTTATATTTTAAGACCATATAACTTGTGGGCTTCTGGTAATGGAGTTACAATGATAAGATTAATTTGGAAATTTCAAATATGAGCTAGTCTCATTTGAATCTATCCGTTCGCACCTCATCTCTGATTGGTGGCCCTAAGTGGACCCACAGCCTACCTTGTGTGGTTTTCTATGTGAGACATCGGCAAATAGATTCTGTATATTCCAGTCAGCTCATGTGCCAATAGAGTAAATGCGTATGACCCACCTAAAAAAGACCTTTGAACAATCGGAATTAAACACACACCATCACTTCCTAGATGTCATCCATCGCATGTTTATAAAAAATTGACCCGCGTGGGATTTGTGCACACTATCACTCCCTAGATGTCACCAATCGCATGTTTCGAAAAAAATTGACCCAAATGGGATTCAAATTTATAAAATAATAACAATAATAATAATACTTTCTAAAATTATTAAATATGAGAGCCACAAAACGTGAGATTAGATTAATCTGATGGACCTAAAACTTTGCACACACTGGGTCATTCAGATTTTAAATTTTCAACTCCCATCAATATACATTGACATGGGGCAGGTGGACTCTACAAAACTATGCACAAATTCGAGAAGCATGTGCACATCTAAAAGGAATTGATATTTCCTGGGAAAAAACCTCCACTGGATCAGGTCCAGGCGGTTTTTAATCAGAGGATCCAGACTCATCTGAAAGGAACATCTCTGTTTATAACGAATCGTTTGTTTAGATAATTTTGTTTAGCAGGGGAGTCTACAATCAAGTCACTTTCGGTTATCTTCCGCCACCACCATTTTAGATTCTGTCCAAGCGATTAGTCAAATGATAAAATAAAAAGGCTCTAATCTCCAAATGGCAGGTAAGCAACCGTTTAAAAAATGATTGATTAAAACAATCACTTTGGTATCGAATCTTCAGTGGACGTTTGATTTGGACATGAGATTGAGATGGTTGAGAGGCTGTCTCCGCACTCTGCAGTAATATTAACATATAAAAAAAAAACAGTTCATGGTTAGATATTAATTGAGCAATTAAATCTTGTAATTGGGCCGTTCAATCTGATTATTAAGTCAGGGCAGAGCACAAAGTCTTAATTGGGCCGTTCAATCTGATTATTAAGTCAGGGCAGAGCACAAAGTCTTTCTTTGTTGGCCTAGGGGATCCAAGCTCTTTAACCAATTTGATATCGATCCGGCCGAAATTTTCATTTTTGCTAGAACTCCAGTGTGATGGGTCAAAAGGATGCAGTTTGTGGGGTCAAGCTGGGGAGAGGTCTCCCTGTATGTGCAAGAGAGATGACCTAGGAAATTTAACTTTGGGCAGTTGGGTGTGGGAATGGGACTCCAACCAATGGGCTATCCCTTTATTCTCAAGTCCAAGTTAATTGAAATTCAAAATTATTGAAAATTCAATCCCTTCAAAATGAACGTGCTACTAGTGCATGGGACATCCCCAGAATTTACTCCAATAGTAAATAGTCCCACCAAGAGATTCAACATAGAAATGTTAATATGCTTAATGACAGCACATAAAATGGTAATTTTCTTTTGAATCATTCATTGCAGGGACATTTGCATTTAGGGGGAGGGCCACTAATAAACTGGGAGCCTCACGATTTTAGAGTGCTGACTGAAATAACTTCACCCACCTGCATGCAGGAATAAGGAGAGAAATTACCCAATGGTCAAGGGTTGAAAAGGAAAAGGCATCAACGAGAGATCAATTCATGATGGGCACTATGGGAGTAGGTGCCTCATTCACAAGGATAACCGTATATTTAGGACCAGCCCTGAGGGAAATGTGGCAAAGTCATAGCTTTGGGCCCCTCAACTCTTTATACTAGCTACAAGGAGAAAAAGCTCAAAGATAACCCATAATCATGGATAAAATTCGTGGTATTGGCCAATCCCAAAAACTAAAACGAAATTGGTATCGGTCACAGTTCACGGCCAATCGCGGTCGTCTTGGTGTGATTTTTTTTCTCCAAGAAAATTTTAAAAAAAATCCATAAAAGTCATAATATTAGAAAAGGCTGAAAAATAATATTTTTTTATTAGTGATAAGTATAAATCAAATTATCTGTCTCCCTAAGTCATGACATTCGGTATCGCTATCTTGTTTGAAGTTGTAATTTTTGTTTCTAAGAATCATAATTATGACTTATAAACTATCTATTAGCGTGAAATTTTAGAAAATACAATTTATTTGTAATTTGTATATAGTATTGGTAATTGGTATCTTGTATAGTATATACCAAGATCCTTCACATCTTGAAGATCTATGTATACAACTAGATCTATCAAGTTAGATTCATTAAATCATGTATTTTTATACTAATAAAATAAAAATAATAATTAGTACTCTTAACATCAAAAAATATTTAAATCTCAAGAAAAGTGAAAACTAGTTAAAACTTAACAAATAATAGATCTATATAAGCAAAAGAGTGGAATGAAATTATCATATTCATGGCTCATTTTTGGCTTTTACTAAATAAATATTTATAAAAAAAAATGCAAGAAGTAGAATATACCTACCTTTGTAGAGTTTTTTTAGTGATTTCTTAGACCCAATTCACCAAAATAAAGATTTTTTAATTTGTTTGCAAGTGAAAGAAAGAGTTACAGCAATTTGAGCGTGTTTGGGAAGAAGAAGATCAGTAAAAAAATGAGAACGAGGGAAGAAAATTAGGGTTACATATTTTTTATTTTGTTTTATATATACTGCCAATATTTTGAAAATATCACTGAAATTTTGAAATCGGCCGATATATCACGATATTTTACAATATTTTAACTGTTTAGTACCGATATCATTTATTTATCATTTATTGGTACGGCATTGAGCGATATTAGTATATATCAGCCGATATATGCTGTATCGGCCGATATTCTGATCTATGCCCATAATTTTATATGAATATATATATGTCAGATTATAGCACTTCGCTTGAGGCCCCAAAAATCTTACAAAGGGCAGCACGTATCGGCCGATATTTTGATCTATCCCCATAATTTTATATGAATATCTATAGGTCTCATCGTAGAACTTTGTTTTAGGCCCAAAAATCTCGCAGAGGGCCCTGCCCGACTTTCCCTATCGTGTTGTCATGTTGTCATTCTCTGTTTCGCTTCTGGATTCAATGTACAAGACAATGTCACCATTCGTGAGTCGAATGAGGAGAAGAATTACACAATTGCATTATGCGTCCTGTTTCCATTTCTTTATTGCTATTGCTTTGGCGTGTGAGACAACGTCACATGTCCGTACGCAGAAATAAGAAAAAAAAATTACCCAATTGCAGTGCGCTTATCACGCTTCCATTCCCTATATCTCTCGGTTTATTTTTTTTTTTTTTTCTTTTTTTAAAACCAGCTAAAGGCGCTGGGACCCATATTGGTCCCATCTTGGTTTAGTCATTGGTGTGAAAGGAATGGTGTTTAGGCGGCCCAGGAGTTTGACGTTGCATTTTTATTTTCTAATGAGGAAGTGTTATCAACCAAGAAAAAGGGTTTAATACTTTATTCTGAGTAACATTTTGGGGGAGACCTTCCGAACGGCGACATGCTGCAGCTTCTTTTCCTACCCAATTGCGTTAGCCCATGTTGCCTTGTAGGTATAAATTCAATAAGACTCTTTTCTCTTTTTTTATTAAGCCCCCTCTTTGGTAGCACTATTTTTTGCCACTTATTATTTAAATGTCTAAAATATTTAGAGTTTAGGAAAATAAGACTGTTTGGCATATGATTTTAGCCTCTACTATTTTTAAACATATAAAGGTAAAACTTCTTAAAATCACATACCCCAAAACTCACCTCTTCAAAATAATGGGGAAAAAAAAAAAGAGGCCTTGCTAAAGTAAAAATGTGGTCATGATGCCCACTACCTTTTTTTTATATCTTTCTTCAGATCCGAGATGATAAATGAAGATCCAAACCGTTGAAAATGTGAACAAGATTAAACACGGCCATTCATCAAAATTTCAGCCATTGAATCATCACCAATCTCGAGATATGTGCAAAAAAGAGTGAGCCATTAGATTTTTTTAATTTTGTGGGCCCCCAAACAAAATATCCAAACCGTTGATAATGTTTAGAGGGCTTAACATGGCTATGAAATCAATTTTCAAGTTAATTCCATGTAGATCTCGAGAAATTTGTTAAAAACTTTTAACCATTGATGTAACATGCCTAATTTTGGATTATTCCACAGGCAGTTCCTTTTTTTCTTGTTTGTTATTATTTCTGAGACAATAATCACGATACAAAACGTTAAAAATGTTTATAAGGTCAGTGCTCAATAGGAGACTGAATTTTAGCCGTTGGATCATCGCCAATATTAAGATATTTGCTATTTTAGAAAATTTTTGTGGACCTCAAACACAAAATCCAAACCGTTAGATCTCACATTGAAAGGATGAACATGGCAATGGAGTTGAATATCAAAGCTTGATGCTTTGTAAATCTTGAGAAATTTGTGGAAAAGGTTCAACCATTGATTTAAAAAAGTCTATTTAAAATATATCTTCATATTACCAAACACACATTTTGATTCTAACCTCTTTTTTTCATGATTTTTTTAATGCCTCTATTTTGGATGGGTCTATAATAGTAAAACTAGAGATGCCAAACAAGCCATAAGTAATACTCGCTTAAGTGCATTCTTTTTTATCACAAATTACCCTTTCGAATTTCTTCAAAGTCCATTTACAATATTATCCTTAAAAACTCTCTCAATATATATATGTGTGTGTGGGTCCCGTGCACTAAGATTCTTAAAGCTTACGTCAAATTATAATTTCTAAAGGTGGCTCATGTTAGTATTTTTTTAATTGTGGGTCCCTTATTCACATCACAAAAGGTGTTTCACGTCCTGATTTGTATAAATGTGGGCCTTATGTTGTCATTCCTAAACGTAAGTCTCCTACTGTAATTTCTAAGGGATGGGCCTTGCATATGACAATTCCTAAAGTAAGGCCCTATGTTTTGATTTCCTAAGATAGGTCCTGTATAATTTTCTAAAGACTAACAGTGGGCCCACTTCATAACATCTAAAGTGCTCAAATTTATTATTTTATCACAAAGCTATTGCACATTTTATTTTTTATTTTAATTTTATTAATAAACATAAAAAAATTTATTAGTTGAGGATACTGTAGTTAGAGTTTTTCTTAAGTTAATTTGATCAATGTGTTATCATTCATCCAATTTTACGACTTTTTATTAGATAATATTGCTACTATCCCTCTGCATCAATTGTCATATCACTCATGCGAGGAATATGTATAATGGTTGCTTTTTTTCACACATTATACATGAAATCAATATACAGTGTAATCACATGTTAAACTTTAAAGTTGATCCCTATTATTTTAATATTTTTGCATTTCATAAAATACATGCTCAGTCTCATGGTTGAGAGTTTCTGAATGGTAGTGTTGGAAATGAGTTTGTTATGAAATTAGAAACGGCTACAAAATTTTAAAAACTAGAGGGAAACTTTACATCATAAACGTGGGCTCCTTGTCATGATTCCAAAAAGCAGGTCTTTTGTACTTTTCAAATAGTAACAATGGGTCCATATTTTAACATCTAAGCCATTCCAAAATCATCTTTTATGTAAATATCTTATTAAGAGAGAGGGATAAATCCCTTAAAATATAGAGGATTTTACAGAAAAAAAAACCCCCCCACAGATGTTCATTATACAAGATTAGACATTTATTGAATACGTGCACTCATAGGTCCCATAAGCCTGATTTTGTGCAAAAAAATTTTAATACAATAAAAAAAATTCAGTTTTGCAGAGAAGGAAGGAAGAAGAATAGAAAAAAGAAGAAGAAGAAGAGAGGAGAAAGCAAAGAAGAAGAGAGAAGAAAGGAAGAAGAAGAGAGAGAGAAAAAAATGAAGGAGTAAAGGAAGAAAAAGACACAAAAAAAAAAGAAGAAGGGAGAGAGGAAGAATAACAGAGGAGAAAGAAGGGAAGAACTAAAAAAAAAATTTATATGTGCGGCTGAGTGACACCAACAAATATATATGTATATATATTTTTTAAGTTCTTCTTCTTCTTCTTCTCTCATCTCTTCTTCTTCCTTTCTTCCTCTCTCTTCTCCTTCCTTTCTCTATTCTTCTCCCTTTCTCCCTTCTTCTTCTTCCTTTCTTCCTCTCTCTCTTCTTCTTCCTTTTTCCTCTCTTATTCTCTTCTTTCTCCTCTCTTCTTCTTCCTTTCTCCCCTCTTGTTCTCTTCTTCATCCTTTCTCCTCTCTTATTCTCTTCTTTCTCCTCCCTTCCTCTTTCTTTCTCCCCTCTTCTTCTTCCTTTGCTCTCTGTAGAAACTCTTTTTTTTTTTATTATGTGGGGCTAAATGACACTAAAGAAAAAAAAAATGCACAAAATCAGGCCTAGGGGACCCGATTAGTGCATATACTTAATAAAAATCTAATCGTGTGTAATGAACATCTATGGGGTTTTTCCCATAAAACCCTCTAAAATATAACAATCAAAAGATCACCAAATCTTAAGCAAAGAGATCACCAGTCAAAACTCAACTAACCCACATCTCAGAAACCAGCAATGAAAAGAGAACCATGATCTAAAACCCTACATCCTATTATAAATGATAAAAAAAAATTGAAGCAAACTATTAAATAACAAAAAATATATTACACATTATAAATAAGTAATTACAAATTAATAACAAAAAAAAAGTTTAACAAATTTTAAATAAATAATAAATGATTAAACATTTTGAAAGAATGATCCAGCAAATAAATAATTAAAATATGATTGGGCTCAAGCTTTATTTGGTTTTAGGTATTTAATAGGTGTAGACCTAGGCCTCTTATATTTTTATCGAAGAGGAATCAAATTTAGGATCTAGTGCATGTAAAAAACTTGCTTGCATCTAGATTTGAATCAAACTAACTTACATAAATGAAAATGAAAAGTGGAGCATCCACAACCATGAGATTGAGCATGTGTTTTTATGAAAAACGAAAATATTAAAATAAAAAATAATAGGAGTCAGCTTTCAACTTTAACATGTGATTACACTGTATATTTATTTCATGCATAATGTGTGAAAAAAGAGCAATCATTGTATATATTCTTGGCATTAGGTTTGCAAATTGGTACTCAATTATCCGATTACCCAAAGATTCTAACCTATTAATAATCGCATTTGGGTCTTTATTTAGTTTCCAATAAATAAATGAGTCCAGGTCTGAGTCCTATTTTTAAACCCGTGACCTCAAACGGTTCAGAATTCAGTTCCACCTTAGTTCCAACCTATGGACCTGAAACCCGATATATTATCTAAGTTTCAGAAAAAATTTTTCTAAAAATATAGTTTTTTCTCCAAATCATGCTTTATACTAACATGCACCCAGACCCGAACATGCCCCATACATGCAACCAGCTCCGACTCCAGTTCCATATTTTCATTAACGGCTGTGGTTCCACAACTTAAAAATAGGTTACCGAACCGGTTCCGGTTTTGGGTCTAAGTCGATCCTCTCATTAACAGTTTCGGGTCCAAGTCCACCCTAGACCCTAGACTAGAACCGACCCGTTTGCAACCCTACCTGGCATGAGTAATTTAACAATTGATTTAGTAGATTTTGTTGGATGAGCAATAAAGAAAAAAGTTATGAGCAAATGGATAGTAGCAACTGTCTGATTAAAAGTTATAAAATTGGATGGATTATAATACATTGATCAAATTAACATATCTTTAAAAAAAGTCTAACTAGAGTATGCCCAACTAATAAATTTTTTTATGTTTTTTTAACAAAATTGAAATAAAAAATAAAATGTGCAATAGGTTTATAATAAATTAATGATTTTGAGTACTTTAGATGTAGGGAAGTGGCCCATTTTTAGTCCTTAAAAATTATGCAGGACCTATCTTTAGGTGTCAAAACATGGGGCCCTACTTTTGGAATTGTCATATGCAAGGTACATCTCTAAATATTAGTGTTGGACACACCTTTAGAAATTACAATAGGAGAATCACATTTAGGAATGACAACATAAGGCCCACACTTACAAAAAAATACAATGTAGAGCACCTTTTATGAAGTGAATGAGGGAACCACCCTTAAAATACTGACTTGAACCTCCTTTAGAAATTATAATTTGACTTAAGCTTTAAGAATATTAGTGCATGGGACCCAAATTTATATAGAGAGTTTTTAAGGATAGTATTGTAAATGGACTTGCAAAGAAATTGAGAAGGATAGTTCTGTAATAAAAGAGAATGCAGTTAAGCAAGCATGGCTACATAGATTAAGATAGTGTTGACACATCAGCATGTAAATGCTTTATATTAACATTTCATATCACCATAGCATTACTAGATGACCAGGTATGTAAGGTAGAGAGAAAATGTTTGTTGGCAACTGGGTTGTGCTGTTTAAGTTCTAATAAGCAGATTTGGCTTTGATGGTCCGAATTATATCTTGGCAAATGGGTATCCACGATTTAACAATCGTAATTTAACAATTGATTTAGTGGATTTAATCTATTCAAATCTAAACGGATCGAAATCTAGACCCACATGGATCTGGTCCTAATTAAGCTCATCAATAGGCCTACCAATCCTACTTGTAAAGGTAAAAGAGATTTGAGACAAATGGGGTCCATTTATTGATTGACCGAAATTTTTATAGCAATTGTTATCCGAGAATTAATTCCAAATCAGCCAAATCTAATCTAAGATACAGACACTTTATACACATCAACTCTTCCAACATATTTGACGTCTTATCAAGGAAAATTATCAAGTTAACTGGATGGTTAGGATTATTCATCTTGTGTGGTTTCAATCAGTGGACCACTTCCATGGAACACCAATAATGAATGCCCTAAACTGAATGGCATGTGACGGAACATAATTTTCCAAGGAGGGTCACTATTTCTTATGGATTGAACATCATGTGTACCACGAGCTCTGCACCACCGTCTTGGTTGGAAATTGTCATATGCAGTGGCCTGAATTCGTATAGAGATTTAGAGAGAGTTTATAAGGTGAAGAGAAAATAGAAAATTAGGGGATGACCCGGTGTATAAGGTGGAGAGAAAATAGAAGATTAAGAGATAACCGTGTGGAGAGCTTTAGCGAGAGAGTATAGATAAGGACCTTTTAATAAGATAAAGAGGGAATGCCACGTGTCGTGCAAAGAGAGCACCACTTGTTGCTCTTTCGAAGGGCTATTTTTATAATAATTATTATTAATATTATTATTCTGAAACTTAAGCTATAGTAGACATTAATATTAACTTCTACAATATTTGATCGAATGGGCCAGACTCCTGTCAGCAACTCCATGTAGGGGTAAAAACCTCCAGATAGAAAATACGCCCTTTATTTAGTCTCAAATCATCTGATCTTCAATCTCAAAATCGAACTGTTTGTGAAGTTCACACCTGGCTGAGCACCAGGTCTCCAACTTAGTGGGAGCGGAATAGAACTCAGGACCGCCCCCATGACACCAAAGTGCCTATGCCACTGGGTTAAAAGTGCATCTTACTGATTCGTTCTCACAAAACCTATGAGTGAGAGATGCATTATTGCTCATCTGAACCACTAAATATGATTAGCCTCAACATAGGAGACTCATAAACAATTTCTGGAGGAGATAATTAATTGGCAGCCCGCAAGAGATTATAAAAGAGGAACACAACAAATTATAGGAAACAAGGCCTACAAATATATATTGATTCTACAGTTATCATTTTTCTTTTGTCTTCTGTGTAAGTTGGGTCATCCATATCAGCTCTTCCGATAACTGAAAAAAATGAGCCCCATATTTGGTCACATGAAATGATGCGAGCATTCCCTTGTGGCTTAAGGCCCCATATTTCCCATAGAAATACTATATTGTCTGGATCATGTCACCTTACACCCAATCCATTCCACATGCTTCTTACATTATAGCGGATGCAATAAAAAGGCAAAAGCATAAATGACCCTGACTTTCAAATTTGGCATAGTTTAAAGGCAAACACTCATCTTATAAAGCTCTATGCTATAGATCATGGGAGTATGTCCCTAGCTGTAGCCAGTTGAGCGGTGGGAGTGAGTGAATTCAAGTCCCTCATGTATCAAAAACAGAGGGAGAAACAAAGAAGAAAAGAAAAATCTGTACATTCCATGAGGGTCCAAGCACAATAATTTCTTGCCCACAACATCGAAATGAACCAGTAGATGAAGAAATGCCATTCCAATAGAGCAGACTTTTGCAGGCACGGAACTGCACCAGTGAATGAAGAAATGCCATCCCAGCAAGCAAACTTTCCACTGAATGATTTGAGGAACAGAAAGAAGAAAAAATGTTACAAATACTTCCCATGAATTCAAAAAAGCATGCATGCCCTCCTCAATGCTATTTACAAACATATTCACATATACAAAGATTGAAAATTCCTAACAAAATATTTGGACGTTTACCGAGTGTCCTCCAGCTTCATGCTAACTTTCTCTTAACAATGACTCAAGAAGAGCAGACTCCTCTTCCTACAAAAATTTCAATAACGAAAATGACAATAATCATCTACATACTTCGCAAAATAATGTCCTACTTTTTGTCAGACAAAATCAAGTACAGCCACATACCACCAAAGCATTGAATTCGGTCTCCTCATCTATGGCGCCAATGATGGCAGGGTCCTCTAAGAGATCCTATATTAAAGCAGCATAAGCCATTTTGATTAGTTGCCAGCGGCCTAAGCAATGAAAGTGAACAACATATTGCTGTGCCAAAAATAAGCATGCTTATATGAAAGTGCTGTTGACACTTTCATCCTTCATGGTTTACATTAATCATGAACAGACAAACACGTGACTCAGCAAACACAAGGTAACCGACACATACACATAGTATCAAATATCAGATCCACATCAACATGTATACAAAAACATCGATGCAGAACCACAAATCAAACTATATCTAGAACATATCACAAATACATAACCATTTGTTTCCGGCAGGTTTTTTTTTTTTTATTTGATAACCCAAGGTATCTGCCACCCAACCCAAGAGCCTTTGGCCCTAAAGCCCGAGAGACACTCGATTCTGGACTACCAAGAACTAATCCCTAGGCGCACATGCAAACCCTCCTATCCAAATGCACCAAGTAAAACTATGGGAGGTGGCCAACGAGGTTAAGTGTCAAACACAAGACCTCTCTGCTTCCTGAGAAAGAGAATCCTTGGCCAACTGAGCTACCCATGTAAGCAGGTTATTGTGTTTCAGGTCTCACATGGCAATGCAACCACTAATTATTTTGCATAAGCAAAAGAATGTAGCTGAGGGAAGCGGGGAAGGAAAGGAAGACCATATGGCGAAACTCGAAAAGCAGGGATACATTAAAGCTAATTGCAATGCATCCTAAGACTTCTCATAATCTCCACAAGCACAAATCAGGAATGCACCAAGATGTTGTAGAAAAACTCTACGGATTTATAGAAAAGATATTAGACAATAAACAGTAATTGATAATCAATGATAAAGGCAATAACTGATTAATCATGAACCCATTAGATATCCTTTTTCACCTATCACTTCTCCTCTTAACTTCTTTTTGTCCTTTATATGTCTCAACCAAAGGAAACCTGTCCACTAATTTCAAGTGAAGAAAATTATAGAACAATAAATACTCAATCATTTGATCAATGAAGATTCATGACTTGGACGTTCTCCTTGCTCATGCAGATTAGAAATGGATGGCACTTTTACTTTCATAAATCATAATTATGTGTTTTCATTAGTTATGACTTATGATAACAGTCTGTCCCAATTAGAAAGCCCAGCATATTAATTTTTAAATTGGTAAAGCCCAGCATAATTCTGAACCAACAATCGCAACAGGAGCATCAAATACAAATTAACCTTGTATGCCACATCAGTATTGCATACAAGTAGAGGTAGGATATAAAGCTTAAACTCTGTGTGTGTGGCCCAGCATATTAATTTTTAAATTGGAAAAGCCCACCATAATTCTAAACCAACAATCGCAACAGGGAAATCAAAAACAAATTAACCTTGTATGCCACATCAGTATTGCATACAAGTAGAGGTAGGATATAAAGTGCGCCCGTGTGAGATCTATGGTAATTGTCAATGGAGGAAGTATGATTTTAAGTAATAGAAGAAAGTAAATTATCTACAGAAACAAATATAAGTAGCGATACTAGCACAAAAACCTGTGCTTGGCACAGGCATCTTCACCAATGAATGCAAAAAAATGTTATATGACTTAATAAAAAAGAAATTCAGTTAACGCAAAATCATTCTCATGTATTCACTGAATTCAAAATAGAACGGAATGGAGAAATAGAATTCATGTAGCCGACCCCAACATGATTAGGATAAGGCTTTGATGATGATGATGATGATGATATTTACTGAATGATTTTGTGTAAACCGAGTATAGAACTTTAAAAAGAGAATAAAAGAAAGAAGGATTATAACATCACCTCTTTTCTCAATCCAAGAGTCCATAGAGTAAAAGTAGGTTAGGATAAATGGGAAAAAAAAGAAAGGCTATATGAGATTTGGGATTAAGGGAAGTTTTTGTAGAAGAGTGAAGAGTGAGAAGAACATTAGGTGGTTACATGAGTGGTTCTGTGTTGGAAGTGAGGGAGAAGACGGGTAAGTTGTAGAAAATCAATATAACTCCCGGTCAGTTATTTAGGATAAAAAGGAAGTTGTGTAAAAGAGTGAAGAATGAGAAGAAGATTGGGTGGTTACCTGAGTGGTTAAGTGTTGGTAGTGGGGGTTAAAGGGGATAAGTTCTAGAGAATAAATATAACTTCCAGTCCAAATCAGAAGTTATGGTCAAAATTATATTCAAAACGCTTGAGCTTAATATAGTATAATAGGCAATCAACTTACATCATCAGCAATTTTCAGCAAGCCATTTTCGTCCTGCATGTGCAAACTAAAATCATTAGTTTTGACAATACTAAAGGAAATGTAGAAATGATGACAGATGATCGCCACCATCCTTAGGTTCCTCCAAGATGTAAAGAACAGTAGGAAGATAATCAGATACACACCTTCACAGCAACAAAGAGAAGTGGATCAGATGGCGTATAAATCATATAATGCGAACCATCCTGCAAAGGAAAAGTTGTCAGGAATGAATCCTTGAGATCAGAGTTGCTTTTGTCTGCACTCTGCATGACTAAATTACACATATGGGTGACAATGGGTCAGGTCAGGTTGATCACTACGGGTAAAAGACATGGGGTCAGGTCAGGTTGATTACTATGGGTAAACGACATAGGCCCAACCCAAATTTGACCCATTTATTGATCGAGCTGGAATTGGAAGCCACACAACCTGTAAGTAGAATGGTCAACCCAAAGCCTCAATTGACAGGTTGGGACTGGGTTGGATTGGTGGAAAATAGTGCAATTAGTTCAGTTGCATCAGGTTTTGGTTGAGTTGAGAAACAACAAGAATCTATTCAACTGCAACCCATTTACTAATCAAGTCCACATCAACCCATCCCAAACCCAAGGATAGAGGGGTCAACCCACATTGTTAATTATAAGGTCCAGTTCAGGTTGGGTGGGCAAGAATTACTGAGCCAACTAGAGAGAGAGAGAGAGAGAGAGAGAGAGAGAGAGAGAGACTTGTGTAAAAGGAATATAAGATGAAACATTTTACATTACAATTAAAAATAATTAATTAATTAAAACCTTCCAGATTAGGTGGGACCATCACCAAAAAACAATTTCTCTGTCTTCTTGTGATAGGTGCTGGAAGAGCTACAATGCTGAACATATTGAGTCATTTGTCACTGTTGAGAGACTCCAAAGGAGAGGAGCCAGACAACTAAACAAACTACCACAAATTTCACTATTTTGTAATGGGAAATGATTGATTGATCCTTATCTCTAAACTTGGAATTATAATCAAGGTTTTAAAAATCAGGCTTAGTGTCGCATAGGACTTGGCCAAGTTGGACCAAGTCCTTAGAGCCCAAAAGCCTTCATAATCTTGAAAAAATGATAAAAACATTATTAGAGAAACGACATCCTATAGTTCGAATCTTGAGACTCATGTTTTAGTTAAATAGGTGTTATCACTTGCCATTTGTTTTTCACAATCAAATAAACAATGCATTGAATCTACAAGTACATGGATCTCCCACCAATGTGTTTCTTCATTTTCTAAAACCAGTGCAAAAGGCCCTAAAAGACCTCTCTAAGCTTCTTCCACCAAGAAAGGAGGGAAATTGGATGCATTTAAGCCTTCTTCTATAGGCCTTGGTTTGAAAGGAGACTTTCAAATCCAGCAGGTGTAGAGTCCTACTCAACTCAGCTGACTTTCAAAAATCATGTTTGGAATTGGAACAGCTCATTGATTGCGTTTTGCGAGCCTCTTTGGCTTGAGAGGAAAAATCAAGCATGTAATAATAAGGCTTACTCTTCTATTGGTGCAGCAGTAAAAGCTTGGACAGAATTGATTTCCTGGTTTGGAAAAAAAAGGTTTTTAGGATCTCAGACCCAATTTATGGAGGAGATGGGAGGGAATGCCATGGAGTGATATTTATGTAGTTCATTCTTTGTGTGTTGTGCTTACCCTGTCTAGGCTATTGTACTGTATAGGTGTTTTTCCATCCAATATATCTAGTTAACAAACCCCAACCACCACCCCCCACCCCACCCCAAAACCCCAACCAAAAAAAAAAAAAAAAACCACCCACCCCAAAATAAAAAGACAAAAAAAAATTTATGGGGTTCAATGAAGCTGTAGATGAACTAGTTTTGGCAATGTGGAACAAGATCAATCTTACTCAAAAAGTTGAGAAAGATCTGAACATCAATGGTGATGTTTCTTGACATTGCTTTGTAAGACAATGGTCCTGCTTCTACAAGCAAGCCATAAAAGAACACTGGCAAAACAAGCAAAGGATCTCGCTCAAAATCATGTGGTTGTCGACCTCAAAAGGAAAACCACATTGATTTGTCGATTCCTTTCTCTCTACATTGACTGCAAAAGTGGAAACAGTGAGGGCTGCTAATCTAAGTTCTCTCTCCATTTTTTCATTTTTTTTCTTTCAGCTGTAACTCGTTTCTCAGTGACTATAAATTCAAGTTTTTTTCATTTTTTCTCTTTCAGCTGTAGCTCGTTTCTCTATGACATATGGAACAGAATGTTGGCCAATTAAGAAAACACATTCATAAGATGGATGTAATGGAAATGAGAATGCTCAGGTGGATGTGTGGTAAAACTGGGAAAGATAAAATTAGAAATGAGCGCTTTTGAGAGCATTAAGGGGTAGCATCAATAGGGGATAAGATTAAAGAAACCCGTTTAAGATTGTTTGGGCATGTTGAACATAGGCCAGTAATGACACCGGTGAGAAAAAGTTTGGCTATACAGGTGGATGGCCCATCAAGAGGTAGGGGTAGGCCGAAGAAAACATTGATGGAAGTCATTAATTCAGATTTGAAGAAGTTTAACTTATCGAAAGATTTAGCTCAAAACAGAACAGAATGGAGAAACAGAATTCATGTAGCCAACCCCAACATGGTTGGTATAAGGCTTTGATGATGATGATGATGATGATGATGATGAGCTGTAACTCGTTTCTCAGTGAATATAAATTTGAGGTTTCTGTCATGTAAAACTACTGATGTAAATTAATCAAATCATGAGTTCAAAGGAATAAATACATGACAAGAAAACAATGCCAAATAAGGCATGATACAATAGTTTCACTTGAGTGAATGCCAATAAAGATGATGCTTTTGAGTTGATATTCCCATCCGATTCACAGTTACAATCCATCAATGCAATAGACCATACACACACCAGAAAAAAAAAGGTTAAACATCAAATATTGACTATCTTAACCTAAATAAAGCATTATTAAGTAGTTCATTTGTACACTATGCAAAGAAGTCCCACCTGATCAAAGCAAGTTATCTCTATACCTTCAGTAGGTAAGCCATCTATGCCTTCACCATCATCTGCATCATCTCAAATAAGCATATAATATTCAGAATGTTAAAAACGTTAATAAACAAAACAAAAGAGAACAATTAATAGTCATTTTCCATGATCCTCTCACTCAGAAGGACTCACACTCATTTGCTTCTGTGGCCCACCCCCTAATGGTACCATTGTGTCCCTAACCAGCGGAGATAAAGCCTGGGGACAATCACTTTCAATGATTAATTTTCAATTGTTCCAAAGTTCTAAAACTTAGACTCAGTCACTCTCGAGTCAACTCAACTAGGTTGCATGAGACTCAACCATGTTGGACCGAATCACCTCATGAGCCCAATAACCTCTATTAAAAAATGAAAAGAACAACAAAAAAGATAATAAAATAGAAAATTATAGTTTTCTAGAAAATTGTGTTTTATAAAACTATGTTCTATGATTATAGAATTATAATTTTATAAGACTTATTACACAACAAAAAATGAATTTCAGTAGCCATAGGCCCTCACATTCATGTTCCACTCAGTTGATTCTGAGTGGAACATGAATGTCTGAAACATGAATGGATGAGTCTGAGTGGAACATGAATGGATGAATAACAACAGGTTGATTGGTGAGAACTAGCAAATATACAGAGTCAGCTCTTCACTTCATTCATATACAAATATATAGATCATGCATTCTTCACATTTTCGTGATACATCTTCATTTAAAAAGAAAAATTTTACCATCCATTCATGCAAAAATAGTGTTCGAAAGAAAATTTTGTTAAACATGGAAATGAGAATAAACACACCAATGACAGTGCAAGGGAAGAGAGAAGTAGGAACTTGCCTGTCTGAAACTCAAGTATGTCCTCTTCAGAGTAACAGAAACCTCCTCGTGCAGTATAGCAAAATCTGATTGAAAAGTAAGGGAAAAGTGAAACCATGTGTTCTAAGAAAAATGAGAATCATAGAATTAGAAAGACAATCTACATATGACAAATATTGAAATTAAACAAGAGAAAAATGAATTCAAATGAAAATATAATGGGCATTAATTATTATCATTATTTCCCACTGTTCCCACAGGAAACAAAAAATTATTACAGAAACAGAGAGAGTTACAGAAAAATCAGTAACAGGAAACAACTGGACGCCTTCATGAGATTGATAGGAAGACTGGGAAAAAAAGATAAAAGAAAAGAAGTTGAATGTCATCAGTGAGGTAGAAATAGTGTGTATGTAACAAATCACCTGGACCCATTAGTGTGGTAGAAATGTTGCTGTGTTTCTTGTTGATGACAAAAAACTTATTAAGAAATAGCTGCTATCAAATATTGTTACTGAGTTGTGTAACACACCTAAGTCACAACTGCAGCACCAACAGTTAAGGACAGCATGTAGGGAAAAATCAGTGTAAGCAAATCTCCGAGAATCAGAGAAATCCAGAATTCCTCCAATTCCATAGTTTTCCTTTGTTTGTTTAGGCCATGGAAATCCATGGAATCAGAAAAACCTCAGTTATGGGATTTATTTGATATTTGAAAAGGGTGGAATTCTTAATCCAAAGGAGAGGAATCAGGGGCTCAAGTCACTACTGCATCATGGGTGTCTATTCTTCCTCAACTCCGGGGCATCCCCTTAGTTTCATAGTGCACAATTGAAGGGAGGTGGCAATTTCTTTTATGGGAGCATGACCTTTTTCTGGGCTGTCATGTTTTTGGGTTCTTGAAGTCCACGAAGCTTCCTTTGTAGGCAGGGTTCCATCGTGGATCTTGACTGCAATCCCCCTTGATTTCCTTCTTGCCCGGTTGTTTGTTGTTTTTTTTTTCCCTATCTTTTTGTTTTTGCTGTTTGGCTTGTTTGGTGTTTTTTTTTCCTACATGTTTGTCATGCTGTTTGGCTTGTCAGTATATCACTCTTGTACTCTTAAGCTTTTCTAATGAATGTTAACATTCAGATTCCCATATTTTGACTGTTGGGCTCCATTGGTTTCAAATTTTATTTAATTCCAATTCATTGAATTTTCTACCAGACAGATCTTCATGTAGTAATCAAACTATATAATTCTCTATATGTTATTCTAACAAAAATTTTCATCATCTGAGATCAAAGAAATCCCCTGGTGCAACTATCAGAGATATCAGAAAACACAATCAAAGAGTCACCTTGCACTCCACACTCAGTTGTAAATCTTCCACTGCAATGGAAAAAAGATATTGCAAAAACAAAAGGAGAGAGGAGACTCTTTTAAACTAAAAAATGCATTAAGAGCTCAAAAAACTATGTCACAAAAATCTTTACCCGCTAAGAACCAGATGCATATGTATCTTGGCAAGTGCATAAGCAGCAGATGGTATGATCGCTTCAATTTCCTCATCATTGACCTGCAACAAAAGCATATAAATCTTCTTCAAATAAAAACAAAAGGACCTAAATTGCAAGATATCTAGAGGGTACTGTAATTTTGAAGAAAAGAAAAAGATCATCTGCTAAATTATGCCAAGGAAAATGTTAAATAGTTTGAATTTCATGACAGACATAAATCTTGAGTACTAAATAAATCCATGGGCACGGTAGAGTCACCCTCCAAGTCAACCCTTGAGCCCTATACGGAAATGGGCAAAAAAAAAATCTCTTATTTTATTGTTGAGAGAAGACATTGAAGGTTTTTGAGTTCCCTTTGGACTGACATTGGCAAATGCTTCTGAGGTCCTTTCGGATTGATATGGAAGATCTATACATTCGAAGATCAGACTTACCAAAATTACATAACCAACTACCAAAATTACATAACCAACTACAACTATCTGAATTCATCTAGAAAGTAGAATGATTTAGAACACATGTGCCTTACAATTCTAGATTCATAGGACATTAATTTCTTTTTTAAAGCTTTCTTTTATCACTTTTTTACTACTTTTAGGCATTTAGGGATCTGCATCTAGGATGTGACTTGGTCTTACACTCTCAGTCGATTGACTCCCATGAAGCTCAGCTGAATTGACTCGAGGGTGACCAGTCATCCCCCAAGACCAAGTTTTCTAGACCTTTCCACAATCAGGCACAACATTTCTTGCTTCTTCATTCCAAGTTCCATCAGTCTCCCCTTCTATAGTATGGCTTACAGGGTAGGATTACAACATGCAGTCCTCAGATTAGTTGCTGATCTATGGTCCATATGTTGTTTGGGCATTTGTTACAATAAACTTTATAGACATGCCATAATAGGGGCATCGGGCTGCATGCCTACAGCTCTTGAATCATTTCCAAATCTTTTGTTAAATTAAGGGCAGAATGCCTGAGATCTCTGCAACACTGAGGCGCAGATGCTACTTGGATTCCAATTCTCAATGACATTTTATGTAGTTTTTGCCTGATTTCTCTTCTTTGATTCCTTATCTTCATGTTTGGTGGATTTGAAGAGATTCCACTAGTGGAAATCACAATTATTTTCTTTACTGCTATCTGGGCTAAAAGTCAGATAGGTTCAGGCTGCATCAGTTAGCAAACACCAAAAGGGGGGAAATCTGAGTAAAATATACCACAACCAGCCAACCAAAAACAAGTATCTAATATGATACAACAAAAGAGTGCACACATCAAGAGGTTTTGTAGTTTTCTTATAATTTGATATGAAGTCTTTGAATACAGCTTAGTTTATGATCAAATGATACAAAAAGAGAATCGAGAAGTACCGCTGCCCATCCATCAAAGTTTTTGCTCTTCAATATTTGCACAGGCCTGCAAGAGAAACACTTCCCATCTCAAAAGGGTCATACATCCAGCATCGATAATTCAAAAGCAAAGCCAAATACTTACGTATCAACAGGGCACAGCAGCATACAGTCATCTCCTTGTGAACTTCTAAAGACTCTCCTAACTACACATTCTAACGGCATATTATTGCCAGAATCAACCTGCACAAAATTTTCTTATGCAGCTTTCGTAATTGCAAATAAAAAAATTAACTGAATCACAAATAAACAAGAATACCTAGTGGAAGTCAAATCATTTATCATTTTCATAAAAATCAGTTACATGAGATAATTAAATAGAACCCACATCACAAATTAACACGCACATTGATGCAGGCCAGACCAATGGGCCACGTTTGAAAATTTATACCCGCAGGCCCAAGTCTAATTAATAGTTTGCTTTATTAGTAATAGTTGCCTTCTAAAGTTTTAGAAATTGCTTTGATATTTTAATTAGGACTCCTTATTTGGATTGAACTAGTTTATTTCTTTATTTGAAAAGTAGTTTAGTTATAAATAGATGTAATCTCTTCCCATAGGATAGACTACATCATTATTGAATTAAGATTTCAATTTTCTTCTCCCTGTGAGTTAAATTCCTGTCTTTGGTGTGAGACCTAGGTAGATTATCCTAATCCTGGCTTGGAGAATAGCCCATTGGCTGTTCTTCTTCTTCGTGCTGCATCACACATTCTACAAAACAAAGAGATTCTTCCACTCCAACACAGCCACTTAATTAAAATAATTCATCAAACTTGAATAAGGATACACCATTTTCTTCAAAAAAGAAAATAATATATATATCAGTAATATCTGTAATAAAACACACACCACATGACTTCTGATGAGAAACGAGAAAGAACTTCATATAAATAAAAGCAATGTCAGCTGCTTCATTTTCTATTTCCAAGTTTTAATAAGCCAACCAGCTTCATTAAGGCCCTGTACTCTCCGTGGCCCACTTGGGACCACCAACTGCCACAATGTGAGTATGCTGGGAAGGCCTCATGGACGAGAGTTCGCCTTTTCTGTAAACAGGTTAATGAAAAAGTAGTACACAGAAGACAAGACTGGAATCAGCAAGGAGAAGGACATCCTTGTTGGATGATGAAAACCAATGACTTCAGGGTCTAACAAAATTAGATATACAAAGCTAAGGGATCTAATACAACAGAGAATATTACTTTGATCAGGATCAAATTTCAAATTCAGGCTTTGCGCCAATACACAGGGGTAGGTGACCAGAGATGGATTAACCAATGTTAGGCCCCTCAACTATGATACCCGGATACTCCAAATGCCCTGTGGTATCGGTACCGATATGATACGATACGGATACGGGTACGGGATACGGCAAGATATGGCTTGGATACGGCCCCCAGTTTTAGGATACGGCTATGCAATATTTTTTATCCAAAATTACAACAGATTTTATCCATTTTGACCAATTTACTCCTAAATAAGCTCTCTCTCAGTTTAATCAAAAGGAAAGCAAAAAAGAAGGAGAAAAGGAGGAGGAGGGGGCAGTGAGGAAGAAGATAACTAAACTGACATAGGCTACTGCTTTCATTTTGACGGGTTGTTTCTTCAACTAGGTGGTAAACTACTGTGTTGTTTTCTGCTACTGTTGTTGCTTCGAGCTTCTAGCTTCAGGTGCCATGTACACCTCCTCTTCTTCTTATTCATTTTTCTTCTTCTTTTTCATTCGATGATGCCCCAGAGATGCAAAAGGGGCAAAAGAACCCATAGCATTTTATTAATGAAAATGGGCCCATTGGGCTTTTTTTTTTATTTTTTTCTTTTTTAATGTTCAGCTATTGGACTAACCAAGACACTTGGCCCACTTTTTGTTTCTTTTCTTTTATTTTCTTCTATGTTAAGATACTGTCATGACCACCTCATTGAAAATTTGATCCACACTGTGGGCCTCATAATATTTGAGCACTATGATAAGTATTTATATGTATATATTTTTTGAAATGCCGTACCCGTATCCGTATCCTAAAATTTTCAACCCGGCGTATCGAACCCTCGTTCCCCGTGTCCATATCCGTACCCGTGTCCATATCTGGGCATCATAGCCCCTCAAAACAATCACATGTGCAGCTGGCTACTGCAGTGTTAATTTTCCTGAGTAGTATTTATATGCTTTGTAAAGATCTCATGCACTTTTACCAGCATGGGCACATTTCTTTATTTTAAAAAAATAAACAAATATTGAAGATATCGTCACTGCATAGATTTAACATTTAAGACACTGTCACTGCATTAGGTTTTGAAATATATCAATATAAATGCATGGGATTGTGTTGTATCAGGCTTCTTGAAGTTGTCATATTATATACTCCGTATATGTCTCGAATACCAACACCTATGCCCATGTCCATGTTGCATACCCCATAACAGATTTAAGATTTTTTTAGGGGGTAGTACAAGGCATGCCCTTTGCACCATGCATTTAGATGAAGTCCCACTTTATTTAGGACTATATGTGTGTGAGGAGAAATGTCTGCCAACAAACATAACCCAGCGGATTCACAAACAAATATGCCATTGCCCTAACTCATACAAGTCAGTAATTTAGAACCAACTAAATGCCAGAAAGAAGAGTGTGCTTTTAAAAAGAGAAGCACATACATGGAAATTATTGTCGCAGTCACGAATCCACAATCGAGAAAATAAATAATGTTTGGATGTACATGGGGCTGGTATTCTTTCTATTGGATATTGATTTTAATCTCAAATGAGTTAAAAGAAAAATAAAAATAATGATTCTCACCATTGATTTGAGGGGGAAAAAATATCATAACAAGGCACCACTGCTTAAAGAATCATTTCAACCCAAATCACCATACAAATAGCAAATTGAAAGTTGGTATACATTACAAACAGGCTCTTGAAAGTAAATAACTGTTGCAAGCTAAGCCCAAAAACCACTCCAAGCAAGAATCCTCACAAACCCAAATCCCCATCATAATAATCATCACTAATGGAAAAACATCATAATAGCAAGTCATGATTTCCAACAATGAAATTATGATTTCCAACCTGTCTTTTCCCATTCAATTACCTAAATTCCACCAACCACTTCAACTAAACAAACTCACATCCAATTGAAACAGATAAACAAAGGCGCTTACAATGGTAACGATCCGTTTGGAAGACGCGGCGAGTACTCTCCCGTGAGAGTCGAGTATGAAACCGGCGGGCGGCTTTGGAATGGAAGAAGGCTCCGATTCAGAATCGGCGGCGGCGTTGTCTTCCAAATAGACGGTTTCTTCAGGGCTCCTCTTCTTCCTTCTGGTTCTCTTCTTCGTGGATCCGGTCTCCTGCTTCGCGGCGCAGCGCAAAGCAAAGGGGCTGCGAGTTATGTTGCTGTAGGAGAAGGATAGGGGGATTGGAGAGAAATTGCAAGATAGGGGACATGTAGGAGTAGGAGTAGGAGTGGGCTTAGTTTGGGAGTTGAAGAAGAAGAAGAAGAAGCAGGGGTTATATGTAGCAGTAGTAGTAGTAGTGAAAGCCATCATCATGTCCCTCTTTGCTCTGCTGTGGGAAATGGAGGAGGAGGAGGGATTTCAAGTTTCAAAAGCTGTTCTCTTGTTGGAGGGAAGAGGATGGGGGTTTAGAGGAAGGGTGCAGGCTTCAGGTGACACAGATGGTGAGGGATTCAAAAGATCTTCCCCACTACTAAAACCTGCATTTAAGGACCAGTCTGGTTAGTGGCTAGAAATGGGTGGGGGAAATGGTCCTCTGAAATTGACTTTAGTGGAAATGGGTTTTATTTATTTATTTATTTATTTATTTATTTAAAAGAGAAGTATTCTATCTTTCCAGCCAGGCCAATTCCTTTGGGGCTAAAAGAGAGCTGAATAAAATTTCTTATGGCCCCAACATAGAAGCGTAGCTCGAATCTGCAACTTTTCAGAGCAAATCATAGTCCTAAGTTTATAGAGATACCCTTTAAATTAGTGGAAATGGTACGTAGAAATAATAAAATAAACGGTTTGAATTTTCAAAAGGTGAGTCCCACTTGCATTTTTAATGAGGATTTTGAAAATTCAAGTCTTTAGGAATGGTTTGTAAAACTATGTGGAAGAGGAAGGTTGGGTTCTTCCCCTCCAAAAGTGTATTTTGGATGGAAGAGGTCCCTAAACTTTTTGTTTCTTTGCATAAAAGATCCCACTAAAATAGAAGTTTTTCATGAAAAGTCTCTGCACATAATGTCAAAAATGCGCGGACTATAAATAGGCCTTATCTTTTCAAAAGGACATGCATAAATATACTCTTGACTCTTAAAGTACACAATAGGGGTGTACACGGTTCGGATTGGATCGGATTGAGCCAAATCCGTCACCAAACCATTACCTACGGATTGACGGTTTTATAATCCGTCACCGATCCATTGCCCTTTAAAACCGATCCGAACCGAACCGTGGATCAACGGTTCGGATCGGTTAAAACTGTTCAATCCGTTGGTAGAAGCCATGATAGAAATTCTTTTACAATAAAATAAAATGAAAATAGATTTAAAAGTTGTATGTGGCCCATTGGTAAAACTTGATCATAGGTGGTCCGTCTCTATCCTTTCTATGTGACCATTCTCAAATTATTAGATGAAGTCATTATTAAGATCAACACGTTAGACATGTTTGTTTTATGAAATGTCTTGAAGAGATTAGATTTTGAAGAGGTTTAAAAGGGACACATTCAACTATCCTATGGGCTTTCATAAGATGATTATGGTATAAGATAACTGCTACATCACCAGATATATAATGTAGAATACAAGTAATAATAGAAAGATATACAAGTAGATACCCTAAATAAAATATTTAAGTAAAAACTCTAAATTTTGAGTACTTTAAAAGCATAAATGAATAGTTAACATATATCAAATTAGTTTTTTAACCAAATCTCACTCTTTCAACTAAAAGAGAATTGTATTACCAATTTCATAAGGTCTTTCAAGGATCCTAACAAAAACTCACTAGAAAAATTTTAATAAAAGGATAAAACAAAACACACAAAACACTTAAACTTTCTGGAAGATATTTTGCAATAAATACCACACAAAACACTTAAATCTTCTGGAAGAAATTACTGTCTTTTAATATTTTTTTATATAAAAATAAAAATATATATTTTTTATTTTAACGGATTGGATCGGTTTAAATCCACGGATTGAGTGTAAAATCCGTCACCAATCCATTATTAACGGATTAGGATTTTTCCAATCCGTCACCAATCCATTATCCATCGGATCGGTTAAAAAACCGCGGATTGGATCGGATCGGATCGGTTTAACGGATTAACGGATTTTTTGTACACCCCTAGTACACAACCTCGTTGTGTATTTAATAATCCCAATTTTTATGCTAATCAAATTAGCCTATTAAAAAGCTAATTGACCACGTGATAATATAATGAACACAATCTTGTGTATTATCAACCACATTTATTAATCACATTATTTGCCATATGGTTTGATTTAAAGAGGAACCAACTACTATTCCAGTCAAACTGGATGATAGATTGAGGGTGTTTATCTTGTGTAACTAGATAAATATGCTTCGGTGTGGAATTCTACTCTTTTAACTCAATGATTTCCTCTCTGGTTAGGATATATACTTTTTGGATGTGTTCCTATTATTATTATTATTAAGGAAGAAAATCTAGATAATTGGAAGTGCTTAATTGGTTGGCAATCTCGTATGTCACTTGATTATCCAAAGATGGATTGCTCTTCCCACTTTGCAGGCTTCTCCTTCCCAATTGTGTGGGCACTATAGGCCTCAGCCCAGGCAATACATACTTGATCTGAGCTTGAGTTCAGTCAAGCCAAGCTTAGCTTGGTTCGACTAAGCTTGCCTCAACTTGTTTTCATCCCCGTATAACAGTGTGGGAGATCAGCAAGGTCACAAAATGCTGGCATTTTGTTATGAAAAATCTAGTGGATTATCAGCTGGTTGGATATTTCATGTGTGAAGTTTGTTTGGATGTTAGGATTTCCAGCATGAACTTTCTAAGTTCACGGATTTATTAATTCACCTCGAACAAGTGCAGCTGCAAGGAGCTCCCTGTGAAAACTCTTGCATTATGGCATGTTTCTTTACTAACTTTTTTGACAATAATTCGCTAATGCTGGGGTATTTTGAACATGATGACATTTTATTTTCTAGCATTTGCAAGTGTTATATTTCTTTCACAAGTATTTCAAAATTTCAACCACTTAAAATGTTTCAAATGACATTCGAAATTTAAGGAATTCCAACCCTTTGCTACGTATTCTTATTTAGACTTTCTTGGAAATAATTTTTTTTTCTTTTACATGTCATCCCAATTATAAAGGATATTTTCAACATTTTAAGAATATAAAGAAAGAAAATAAAATAGAGTAATGGACTGTGTTAGCCTATTCAACATTGTTCCCCAAATAAAATAGCCCACACATGTAGAAAAGAGATTCCACAAAATTGAAAAAAAAAAAGCCCAGACATATGGAAGGAAGAGCCCACACAAGTTGGAGGATGAGGTGATAAGTTCACAAGAAGAGTTGCGTGTCACAAGGGGTTGCCAACCAATTGAGCATTCTCATGCTCTCGAGTTAAGGCTATTACTTTATGGAACACTTTATACACTTATAGACGGGTTTTTCTCAATCAAGGATGTTTTTACAAACAGCAAGCTCTCCTGGAGTTAGTAGACGCTTCCCATGAAAAAATAATATAATAAATAATTGATTTTTTTAATAAAAATAATTTTAATTTTCCATTGATTTTTTCAGTGGGAGAGATATGAATGTAAAATTCTTCTCTCCTAAGAAATAAAAACTCGCTGTTCTCTCTTTGCACAAATATGACATTATTTAAGTACCTTCCCTATTTTTTAACTGTGGCAGGGTCAGGTTAAATATCAGATATAGACTTGTATTGGCTTGGAAAAAAAACAACTATTTAAATAAAAATATATATATATATTACAATATATAGAAAACTTTTTGGAATCTTTGTGCCCCATTAGATATTTATTCATGGAGGGTGTTTTGGCACTTCAAGAATGTAAAGAAAGAAATTGAAAATTCAGAGGATTTTTCACAAATATAAAGGAAAATTGTTCTTATTTTTTAATTAATCTACTCATTCGTAGTTTGTTAAACACTTTTTCATGGGAAAAAAGAACTGATTTTTCTCAATAGAGATGGTTTCTATTTTTAAATGGAAAGGATAGAAATGCAAGTTTTCTCTTTTTCTCACAAAACCGGAAATTTGCAGAGCACAATATACACAAACATGACCTTCATTTAAGTTCCTTTTCTGCTTTTGATGAATTTGTGAGGGGCATCAGTTCAAATATCAATTCACATCTGCATTGGATTGGAAAAACAACTTATATATCTGCTATACATAAATAATAATACAGAGTTATAGATTGATTGGTCCTCGGCTGTAGCTAAACTGTCTAGGGACACCAAGTTTAATTAAGTAGAAAAACGCATATAGTGATCAACCGTAAGGGGTCAGCGGGTTCACTCCTTAAAAAAAAAAAAAAACAATTGGTCGGATCAGTGACGTTTATTTTATGAATGATGGGTATTCTAGTCACACCCATAAAAACTCATGCGGATTGGCAACATTTCAAACCATGAATTGAGCTTTTGAGAATGCAAGCCACTACTTCGAACTTTCCCTCCCAGTAATTGAAACATGCCCCCACGTAAAGCCTTTTTTAACTGCCTTTTGGTTCCATAAGAAAAGGGGGAAAACTGTATTTAAAAAAAATGAAACTTTAAAAAGTCTTTGACATTGAGGATTGGAATGAATAAAATAAAATGATTTTAGTCCCACTGTTTGTCCCCTTAGCACACCACCTACCTATGAAAAGTAAATGCATGCCAAAGTGGGCCCAAAGAAAAGGGTGCTTCTTCAAAAAAAAAAAAAAAAAAAAGTATTCCCTGAACTAATATGAGACGGCCGCATCAGGCAATAGAGAGAGAGGGGCCCAAATTAAGTAGAGAAAGGCCCAAATTAAGTGCCGTAATTAAATTGACTTGGGTAACCAAACTGGTGATGAAGACACCAAAAGTTCGAGGGTAAATTCTGCCACATGGCACAATGATGCTTCCTGGCTCCTGCAACCCAAATGTGACGTCTAGTATCTTGAGTCTTTGCCTTCCTAGTTGACTCTACTCATTGGACCCACCAACCTCTTTGTGGCTTTTTAGCTGAATGCCTCTGAAATCTGGCTACTTTGGAACACTGCCTCCTCAAAAGAACCCGGCATGCCCACCTGCCCATCAACTGCTGGTCCAGCCACATATCAAGGCACCCCATCGTTGTTTATAGGAAAATTCTATATGACACGTACCATATAGTTGTATGCATAAGTTTCTATTACCTTATATGTGTGAGTTGTATTTTTTTGTATATGCGAGTTTTCATTATCTCAGCGATTTTTGTCTCTTTATTCTCACCCCTATTACAGTCAATTTTGTAAGGAAAAATAAAAAATAAAGGATATGCCGCCTTCCTGATACGCATGGCGAATGTCAAAGAATAACAGCACCAGTCACGTTGCTTTAAGCACTTCTTTTACTTCTATCTTATGAGAAGTCCTAAACATCATCCTGGTCTATTTGAATTTTTTTGAAATCAAAGGCATGAATCTCTCTGTTTCTGTTTTGACGCACAAGTCAATGGAATTGCATGGAAAAAAGCAGACCATGTGGCCATGTCCCACATGCCCATGGGCCCACACCCCACAAACTCCTCCCCTCACAACGCCATAATTCTCGCCGAGACTAGCACAGAAAATACAAACCACAAAAAACAAATGGCTATTCTTCCATTTCCTATATATGTATCTGTTCAGAGACAAGGGGATACAAAGTGGGATTGTAGCTAAAATGGCAGTGGATGATTCTTTCAAGAGACCAGGAGCTGTACCATTCAAATGGGAGATCCAACCAGGAGTCCCCAAAGCACAACCACCACCACCACCCAGACACAACCCCATGTCCCAGAAAACCCCACCGCCAAAACTGAGTCCCCCTCCATCAGGTATCTCCTTCTATCCACCCCATCACAGTACCCTCCTAGTTCGAATCCCCTCCTCACATTCCAAGTCGTCTGAACGACATCGGCGACGAGGAAGTAGACCCAATTCTACTCGAAACAGCGTGGCCGTGGATATAGGTTGCTTCCCAGTGTCCTCCCCGCGAAGGAAGATTGAAAGGAAGACCACATATAGATCATCCGAGAATATGAAATTAATAAATGATGATATTGATGAGACCCACAATCTCCAAACACTGGCGCGTTGGTCTGTGTCTTCGCGCAAGTCCTTCTCTCATTTCAACAGCTCCTCTCCTTCAACGTCGCCCTTCTCTTCTTTCAACAGCTCCTCTCCTTCAACGTCGCCTTTCTGCACACCCCGGCGAGTGCAGCAGGAAGATGCTGAGTGGGCTGCTTATGGGCTGTTCTAAAATTCATGCATGCTTTAGTTACAACCAAGGGAGCATCTCATGTCATCATCCTTTTCAAGTGTCTTTGTTTTCAATAGCTAGGGGAGTTTTAATATCTGGTTTGGGCTTGTTTAAGAAAGCTTATATGTATAAAATGGAGCAGAGACTTGGAGTGTAGTAGTATATATACAACCACATAATATGAGACAAGGAGCATAAAGAGCAATTTCTAGCTTTCCCTTTCCGATTACAATAACTGATATCATAAACTGCTGATCTAAAATAAGTAGAACGACCATACCACTTTGTATACTTGTACAGATACAAGAGGCATGCCCTCTTGCAATTCAAGACACATATAAGGGATGATATGACGACATCCGCTTTATAATATGATATTTCCCTTTTTCTCTCTCATAGAAGTAATTAATTGACCGGAAAATGAGCATACTATTAGAAAATAAGAAAGAACTAGAGAGAGAAGAATAGGGACGAAGGGAGAGAGAGAACTCTTATTGGAAGATGTATACATAATAAGGGCGGTGGGGGGGGGGGGGGGGGGGGGGGGTTGCAGGACTCTAACCCTAAGTGCTTTCCTTATCTAATGTGGGGCCCAATGTGGGCATCCACCTATTATAATACCTTTAAAAACACATACAATTCTTTTAATGACATTCACACCACCAATGCTACCATAACAGCTATTAGCTATGTATAAAAAGGCCTTAATACATTGTACTATAATTGAAGTAGAAAAAAAATTATTAGACTCGACATAATTAAGTACAGATGTTACCTGTCAGACAGTTCTAAGTGCACACCACCAGATCTGTGCTCAGATCTAATCTTTACTTAGTTGGACTTAAATTTTAAGTTTTTGTTTGAAAAAATTATTACCAGGCAAGTTACCTATTGTTATATATAGTAGTATCACTACCCCTTATTTATTCATTTCTTTCTAAAACAGTGCAATTATCACTAATTATATTTTAGCCTGTGGTTACAGCTACTGGGTTTATCAAGTTTCCATCATCATTCTCTGTGATGTCTTGTATCCTGCTTGGATTTTATCTTCAAATTTAGTGGGAATCATGGTGCTTTTGAGCATAAACACTTATGCATGTTAAAATGCACTAGCATGTGCCTACTTATGGGAAATCATTAATCATCACCCATTATGTCAATAGAGTAGAGCAGTCATGATAGAGAAAGAAAGCATCAATATGAACAAAATAAAACTGTCATATACATTAAGTTTGGAATGTTCAATGTAACCCAATTGTTAGACAGAAGTTTAAAAACAATAAATGCATATTAGTGTATACATTAAATCTCCCTGTGCTTTAGCCATTCTCTAACAAAAACAAAGAATAGCTAGAGCGAGAACCATCAACACATTGTCGCACTGCATCAAAATTGTCCCTTCTCCATCACCATTGCAACACACAAGATCAAAGTATAAGCTCAACCTATACAGTGATATGAACAGAAAACAGTTAGTTGTCCATCATTACTGTTGCTAACTCCACTTGGGACCCCCACCAACCATGCATTCTCTAATTCTCTGATTGGATGAAAAGAAAAAAGAAAAAAAAAATAGTGAACCTAGAATTAGAGCACATATGGTAGGGATCCGGTACTAGTCATGATTGCTGCATTTGTCTCAATCATCTGAAGCAACAGAGCAGGTAATAATGGAAAATGCACCACCATGCTTCTACTTGGATGTCGTTGATACTGTTCTAGATCCCTTGTCCAGTTGCATGCTCTGGATCCTAGTTGCAAGTGTATCCGTGGTGGGAAGAGTTGTGCTCGATGAGGCAGATGTAAATATCCAAACCATCCAGTCACCACGTCTACGAATCTTGTCCCCCTAGCCACAAGCAGTTACAAATCACAATCCATTCCACAGCGTATAAATTTGACCTAGATAGTGACTCATGCACAAAGTGGTGTCAAGAAGTTTTACCTGTATTTCAGTAATAGTTGAGGACCGCAATGCTTCAAGAATCAAGTACGTATCTTGCGTAATAGCTTTAACCTACAGTAATGAGCAAAGAAGGAAAAGAGGACAAGAAATACAGAATAAGGATTAACTATGAATGCACTGAAACGGTGTGGAGAAACAATAAATTAAATAACAGTTTATCATTTCTGTTTTCTTCAATAGAAAAAATTTATTATTTACTGAGACATTGTTTTCACGTAAGTAATTATAGCATGTACAAAACAAGCCAAAGTGACAAATGGGGAGGTCATGTACCTGCAAAATCATAGATTGCTTAATATATTTTAACAGTAATTAATGAAGAGCTTCTCCTAGAGAGAGAGAGGACATAGGAGCAAGATACAGACCAAAAGTGTCCTCAGCATATAAGAGAGGAAAGCCAGTTAATCACCAAGTGGAGTGGCACCTTGGATAGGAACCAAGAAAAAGAGTGCATCAGGTCATCCAGAACACGGCTTCTTTTTCAGTAAGAAAATTTATAGACAACTTTAAGGCAGACCACTAAAGTCAACTCGTTTTTTCTTTATTATTATTATGGTAATATCATTGGAACCCCACAAACTCAGGGTTTGCAACAATGAGCACCTTCCAACAGTGTTATAGGCTCTTGCCAAGTCAACACTATCTAAAACATACAGCCATTCCCTATGACAAATGAATATGGCAAATTCTAAGGTGCGTGTAGGCCGTATTTGGCCTTACGGAAAAATCAAAAGTGGGGTAGTTGGTATGTCCAACCAACTTTCAGTCTTTTAAATCCTCCTTATACTCTATTTCCAAGTAAGGGAGAGCTTCCAGATGACTATTTGTATTTTCCTTGGTCAGACGACCTCCATCAAGGCGTTCCTACCTAGGATCATCCTCCTAATTGTTACTATAAGGCAGCTGATGGTTTGAAGTCTTTAATAGATCATGCTTATAAACACGCATATGGATTTCCAACAGCGTCTACAGCACCTTGGATGGGAACCAAGGAAAAGAGTGCATCTGGTCATCCAGAACACATTTTCTTCTCAGCAATAAAATTGACAGACAACTTTAAAGCCAACAAATAAAGTCAAGACTATTTTTCTTTATTACTATTATGGTAATATCATTTGAACCTGCGAACTCGAGGTTTGCAACAATGAGCACCTTTCAACAGTGTTACGGGCTCTTGCCAAGTCAACACTATCTATATCCTACAGTCATTCCCGGACAAATGTATATGGGTTTTCACCAAAATAATTCGGCATATGGTGCAAAATTTTCATCAACGCATGTATTATTCATTGTTAAAGGGCTGCTATTTATTTAAAAACAACATTTTCACTCTCCATTCTCCAATCTCCCAAGCACCCTATCAACCAAGATTAAGACCCTTAGATTAGATGCAATCAAAATACTTTAGCCAAACTAATCTCCTTTCGTTCTAGAAGAATCTTAGGTCCATCCACATAAAAAGGCATCCTTTACATTACTGACTAATTCTCTTTTTCTTTATAACTAAAAAAAAGGATTAATTATCTAAGTCTCTGTTTTGTCATTGTGTCCCTCAAGAAACAGTAATTGTTGAGAAAGAAACTCCATTCATGTTCATTGCTTTGGAAAAATATACCACAAGGGAATTATTTACCATCCTCTAAGGAATCCTACTTGGATTGAATATGCTGTCCCATTGTTGGAATAATTCCAATTGGATAAGTGCCTCATTAGCAGAGGCAGAATTAGGTTGGGGCATGGGGTGGCCATGGGCCCCCAAGAAACTTGGGATTTGGGAACACCCCCTACTGCTATGAGAAATTTCATTATTTTTTTTACATTGGCTCCCAAAAAATTTGGCCCCCAATGTTACAGTAATTTTTGGGTTTTTTTATAAATATTTCCCCCCACACCAAATTATTTTACATAGTGGGCTGCCCCTGTCAAATTTTTTGGTTCCACCCCTGCTCATTAGGAATAAGGAAACTGAAATTTGTACTCTCTCAAAATGACATTGTTACTCAGTCAAGTGTCAACTATTCTGCAGTAATGTCCCTATATTTACTGTGTAATTTTTCATAGATAAGAAATCCTAATTCTTGATCGATATACAGCAAACCATGGAGAACGCCATAACCATGAATTACATTCCATAGCATTACGCTCTTAGAGTCAACTTCAAGGTTAGTTTATCATTCTAATGAACATAAAATATTATAAGCAGAAACTTTTCATAAACACTAAAAGCTAACTAAGTCAAATAATATCACACAAAAACAATCACCATCATAATGACTGAGGCTCATCATAGAAAATGGCTTAGAAGCCCTATTCCATCTGAACTTGGCTTAGCATGCCAATAAAATTCAGCTCCTAGATGTTGGAGTCGGACACTTGATGCTGGCATTGATACCAATCTAATAGGACATTGACGCATTGTAGAAGAATTAATAAAGTTACTGCTGCCCCTGCTTTCTTTTTCCTTTTTCAGATTAGTCTACTAACAAGGCTAATCCTACTGCCCTAGGCATCTAAACTCGCAAACTTAACCAACAACACTAACAAGTTTGTCATCATTATTACATTAGTAACTCTAGTTTAATCTAAGCAATAATAAGAACAAAAATTTTCTGGCTTAGCACAAGTAGCCTGAGGAGCCCAACTGTCCAAGTCCATGTTGTACTAATGAGCTGGAATCCCAGACATCATAGCTTGGTCATTCAAATCTATGCTAAGAACTACTTCAGTCTTGGAGAATAGCAAAGAGCAACAGTACTTGGTTATTTGTTTCCATGTGGTGCTGATTCTTTGGCAAAGCAGGGGGTGGACTGACCTCTTCCTTTTGTTGCTTATCCCTTGTAGCTTGCTTTTCCCTTTGTTGTTGCTGCTGCTGTTTTTTTCCCTTCTTCTTGGTGAGGGTATAACTCTCTTACTCCTCCTTTCCCATCCATTAGTGGTTGGGTTTTTGATATTGTGTATTAATCATTGCTTAATGAAAGTTTTCATTACTGATTTGCAAAAAAAAAAAAAAAAAAAAAAGATGTCTCTTGGTTTGAGAAAATATAATTAATTGAGCTTGCGCCACTTTAGAGTTACTTGAAAACAAAATATTTTTTATTTTCTGTAGACAATATCCAGTATATACAACTGTTCTTTCAAAAAAGTGAACAACTAAGAAGAAAACCAAAACATATAGAGTAACAAGGAATTAAGAAAAGGGGGAGACCTGTAAAGACAACAATAAGGTTTGAGTGGAAAAGCAAAAGTTTGGGGTAAGTTGACAAGTCTGAGGGTGACATAACCACTACTTATACAAACGTCTAGTAATAACAGAATTATCCCATATATCTTGCGTGGGGAGAGAGAGAGAGAGGGTTTTCTTCTGATACAAGCACCTGTTACAACTTGCATGAGAGGTGAAAGTGTAAGCCTCTTAGCCTCAATGTGGATATGATTTTTGACTAAGAATCATTTCAATTGGATCATCACAACCATTGATTTGGGGGCCTTAAAGTTTAATGGTTTCTTAAGTTACATTTTTTTTTATGAAATTGTATCCAATGTCACTATAATTCAGATTTGTGTCAAATTAGGGCAAGTGCAATTCATGCTCATTATCGATTAATATTTGAGTTCTGAGTTTTCTATTCAATTATGGTGCTTTCCATTATCTTGAGTGTGCCCTAGTGCTTAAATCTATCTTTGGATTTAATCAATACCTTGGGAATCCCTTGGGAGATTGTTATATTTTTCAATAGATGATCTGACTTCTGAGGTCGGCCCAACAGTAAAGGCTTACCGGTACCGTCCTAGAGGACGCAGGTTCAAGTCACGGAAACAACATCTTCAAAATGAAAGTAAGGCTGCGTACATTTTGCCCTCCCCTGACCCCACTATATGGGAGCCTCGTGCATTGGGCCACCCTTTTTTTTATCTGACTTATGAGGCTGCACCAAGTTAATAAACTACCCTTCGCGTCATTTGAACCCATTATCTAAATTAAGCTTTTATCACCAAGGAAGTTAAATTCATTTGAGGAAACTAACATGGGTAGATGGACGAGCTTCAATCTTTCATGAAACATATAAAAGTGGTTTCTATCAAATAATACCCTAAAATCTGAAGATAAACCACAACTTAAACCATCATTTTAATCAAGGAGACCCACATGAGTGGATGGAGAAGCTTCAATCTTTTACATCAAATATAAAAATTGAGAGTGAACGTAAACATTGCAGATAGTTGGATGTCCAAAAAGGAAGACAAAAATCCCAACAAGTAGAAATATAATCCTATATACGCAGCAATGTAGGACAGAACAAACTCATTTATTATCAGTAAGCATTCACAATGATTAACTAATGGAATGTTATCATTTTAAGTACAATCAACCAAAAACATAAAAGTGAAACAAGGGATGCTAAAATTCAATGCATATGATGATTCCCAATAACCTGAACTGATTCACATTGCACATGCAAAATCTTAACAGCAAATAAAAGACATTTAAGGAATTCAGAAACATTACTAACCCTGTTGAAGCCGGCAATGATTTGAATTGGCACCCATCCTTGTTCATCCATTTTACTTCTTAAATAATAATCTTTCACCAAATTGTCATGACTGCACATTCCCATTAAGGAACAATTATTGCAATCTAAAACATAAACACTACAATTACCAATGCATATAAAATAAACCCATGAAAGTAATCCTTCTACATTACCTAAAGTAGTATTCTATCTGTTTGCGTAAAGCATTGCGGAGTTCAACATGATCTTGCTGCATATATATCTCAACAGGCGGTGATGGTTGTGGTTGTGGATACATTGCAACCCCATTCATAAAATCTGGAGCATGATAGGTAGCATGATGGGGAGCAGTATAAACATCTGCAAAAGGCAACATCAAAAGAACAATCTTTTTTTTTTCTTTTCTGATAGCCCATATGAGTTCAATTCAAACAAACAAGTTTTGGGTCCATAAACAATGATTCATCCAGCCCAAATCATAAATCATAATTAGTAAGAACAACACTTGTATTACCTTGAAAATAAGGACTATAGTAAACCCCGTAATCAGGAATAGGTTGCAGATTTAAAGGCGGAAAATAAGGGGGAGGCGGAGGAGGCGGTAGAAATCCTCCGGGTCCATTCATCAGTCCCTGAGGGCGATTCAGATACTGATTGAAAGGCCGAGGGGCAAAACCCATACTGCCATTCGGAAGATTGAATCCACCCTGATGGTAATATCGCCTGTTCTTGTTTTGGAACCTGTTTCCTCTAAAATTCCGTCGAAATTGCGGATTGGGGTTTCGATTTTGAGGCGTCTGGGGTTGTGGAGATGGATTAGAAGACAGAACAGGGCACCCCAAATCGCCGTTTTCGCTGACGGGCACAGATGATGTCGATGCCATTGAAGCAGACGCCGAATCAGAAACCCCTGGAGACGAAACAGAAGGCAATTCCACGGCAACCTTCTCACTATCCGAATCAGAAAAAGAACTAGGACACGACATTGCTGTACAAGACAACGAAGGCGACACACAAATCTCCTAACATGACATCAAGACAGAACAAAATCAGAAAAGAAAGAAACCCCATATCAGGAAAAAGCAGAAAGTGATCAAAAAGCAATACCTTTACATTGGAATTGGACGAGCCGGTGAGGGATGGCCAAGATTCGTCCCCCATTACAGGAATGGGAGTTCCTGTTGGCACTTTCTTCCACGCAGGGCGATTACTGCTGTGATCAGGAGGAGCAGGAGCAGGATTGGGAGAATCCATGATCACAAACTAGTCCTGATTTTTGTTGTTGGAATTCTCTCTTTGCGATGTAAGATTATATGCTTTGTGAGAAGGAGGGGAGAGGATTTGGAGTGTTTCGACTGAATTAGAACTCCTGAAAGCTATGAAAACTTTCTGTTCTTTCGCTCGACAGTCCTAAAAGGAAAGCGATGAGCCTTATTTAGATTAGATATGGGATCCATGGAAAATTTTCCATGTTCACATTGTGCATGGTGCCCGCCCGTGGTGGGGCCTATTTTTGGTCCATTAGAGTAAACTAAGAAAACTCCACTTTTATAGTACACGAGTTGTTTATGTACACTATTCGAATTTATTGAACCGTTAGTTAAGATGGACACCCATTGCAGATCAAGATGATAGGATCAGGATGATCAGAGACTAGACTCTTTTTGCACCTAGAGGGCCTTGGCGAGATCCTCATATCCCTGTAATCACATCATGGTGTGGGCGGGCCCCATAGCGAGGTGAACACCCATTTAAATGTACTCGACCACTGGATCGGGTGAATGCTTGTCGAAATGGACGAGACTTGCAGGTGCAGATGATAGGTTTATGATGATCGGATAAGACTTTTTTTGTTTTCATAGTAGGGGCCCAGCCAGATTCTGAAATTGCTCATATCTCAGCATGAAATGGGCTAGCATGTGGGCCCCCATAGTGAGTTGTGTATTGAAAAGCTCTATATGCGAGTGTCCAAGCACGCTTTCGTTTTGGAAAAGGACTACACAATGGAGTTGGGATCCTGTTGTTTGTGATAGGATGGAGTCCGGTTCCCCTAAGTATTGTCCTGTTGGACTACTTACAGTCCACTACATCACCCTGGGCAGTCATGCTGTGGAGGGGTAGGCTGCCGCGTGCATGGATGCGCAGCCTCATAATGATGTGGGGCAAACACTAATAAAATCTCAATTTTCACTTTAACAAGGAATTGGTCCACCCTGAAAATGATACATGTTTACCAAATTTCACTTTCTGAGGGAATTAGTCTCAGTATAAGATTAAACTTAAATTATATTAGAACTGCACTCTGCACTCTGCACTCTGGGGCCCACATAATGATAGACTCATCCCTTCTGGTTACATATTGAGTTTGACTTGTGTTGGGTTCGTCGGTATGGACTATGGACTATGGACATGGCGTCGGCGGCGAGCTTGGCACAAACGACCCATTTCCATCCTTACCTGGATAACCACTAGAGGGTTACTATAGCTATATGGCACTGCTAATTATCTAGGACAAATTGTTTAAAGCCTGTTTCATCACCCAATTAAATTCCTAGGATTTCTAAGACATTGTATTTCTAATAGACATAGACATTCTAAGATATCTTAAATCCAATTAATAAATAGGTAATGTTAAACTGAGCCATCTGTTATCTATGCCGTCAAGGCGGTGGCTCAGTTGGCTTAAAACTTGGGCTTGCTCCTCAAGATCTCAAATTCAACTCCCACCCCTTGAGTTATCCGGATACTATGTGTGTGACCATGTATGTACCCCCTAAGAAATAATCGTTATTCATAAGAATTAGGTAACCCCTGAGCTGAAGGCAAAAGGTCTAAATGGTGGGCTATAGAGGAATTCCCTAAGTCATCAAAAAAAACAAAAAAACAAAAACAAAAACAAAATGTGTTACCTGCAAAGCTTATCCTTACTCAATGCCAATCCATTGCCACCTCTCTGTATCTTCATATAAGCTTAAACACAAACCATAGTAAAATAAGATTTATAATTATATTAGCATCATAATTATCTCAAGAAAAAGCAAAATTCCTGGCCCAATTCACCAAAATCCAGATCCAACCTATTAATTTAGGGTTTCAGTTGACTCTTATAAATTCAAAATCATGCTCGCACTTTCATTTTCAGCCTGCTTATTTGCATATAGGTGAGGATGAGCCTTCCTGTATAAACTAAAGCATCCAACTCAACCGGATAATCATCAGTCCAGACCCACAACCACTCCTAAATACACCTGTACATATTAACCGTTTTGCCAATTAAATAGTTATTCTCTAAAACATGTAGCATAAAAGAGATAAAAAACAAAAAAAAGAAAGACCAACTTTTCTTTTTTCACATTACTGTGAATAGTTTCATAAACTGCTATGCCAAATTAAGTATAAAAGCATTTGGGCTACAATTGGGCTCAAATTAATATTTGGTTAGACGACGCCATAATTGCTTGACCTTCAAAAGCTTCAACCCAGCCCAATTGCAGTGGGCCCACAATGCTTGATCGGGGCACCTAAGTTTGACTCAAAAGTCAAAATTCCAAACGCAGCAATGGAAATGGAATTTCAATGTTAGGGAATATTATTGACTTTGAAGAGCATGGAACATTAACAAATAAATATATAATAGGAACTTGCAGTTAAAAAAATTGGAATTCTCTATATGTTGAATTTCGAATTTCAATAGACATTAATTAGTTGAATAAATAACAAGTAAATTGAGAGTGGTAAAAATCAATAAATCTTATGCCTTTTATCGTCGTCCCTCAGTATTAACATTTGTTATACCACCCAATCTCATTTGCACAGAAAACAAGCCACGGGTGAAACCTAAACCTGCAAAGAAGATTCAAATTAGAAAACATGTTGCTACATACCTACACTTATGCATAGATGAATGCAAGGAATTTCATGTAGTACAATAAAAATTGTATGTTAAGAATGACTTTTTACCTTAATGATAAGAGGCGCCAATTTTTATCTAAATTTTTTGTTCTACTTCAACTGAGATCTACCTCCCTCACACACGATGGAAGAGGTTAAAAAAGCAAAAACAAAAACACAAAAGGAAACAAAATTTGACATTTCATAGACTATTGAACCATAACTTTAAAATATAAGTTGTTCGGTTTTAGGACCCATACCCATCCTGCTACCCACACCCACCGGCAGGACTTGATTGCCTTATTATTGCCTGTTTGGAAGTGTGGGGACAACACTGGATGGACTAATAGTACTATGGTAATAGGACGGAGGAAGCAAAAGCTGGCCCGCATTAGAGTTCTTTCGAACTGTGCTTTTAGGTCCATAGATGATAGATGTCAGCCCTAATTTTTGTTGATAATTAATGTCTGAAATATGGGCATCTCCTATTTAACACAAAGAGGCACATACATTTTGTAATTAGGATAAGCCTCGGCGTTACTTAAGCCCACAGGCTGGATTCAAGGTCTTTAAGCATGCCGACACCATGGATCCAGGTCTGAAGAAAGTTGAACTCAAAAAAAAAAAAAACCACCATAAGTGGACAAGCTTCAGCCCAACCTGACTTACCCCATGGACAAGCCATAGTAACTAGTACAGTCTCAATAACACCGTAACCAGATGCACTAACTTATACCCGAATAAAGACTAACGGTATCTAATATATTTCCTTTTTCACTTTATTAGCTTTCATGATTTTTCTCATTATTAAATAATAATTAAAATAAAAAAGTATATGTGGAAATCTTATGTAGGTCTTGCGTATCAAAAAGTTAAATTATAACTAAAAAGGGGGCACAACATTAAAAAAAATGGGGCCTATTATCTTCTAAAATCTCAACATTTATTATCATGCCCATCCCAAGCTATACATTCATGCATCCACATCATAGATTGAACTAATTGGGCCCCAATTGAAATATAACAGCTAAAATATATTTATATTAAAGAGGCTCATTCATGAGAAAAATGGGCCCATTAATTTTATATTTCATAAGCAAGATTATATATAATGGGTTCTATTTGTTGTGCTATTCTAGTGGAAGAAAAAGTGTATTTGACATACTCCGAAGTCTGAGATCCTTGGGACCCTCGGAGTTCATGGCATAACGGTTCATCATTCCATAATATAAATCATTCATTCAATTGAGTCATTACTTTGAAGGATTCGGAGTTGATTAGATTAAGTGAAAGCATCAATAATTAAGTCACTAATAGAAGATTAACAATAATGTCTAATACCAATGCTCTCAAAATAATGAAATATCCAAAGAAATATGACATAATCAAACTACATAATTAAACCAAATAAACACTAAATATTTAGATGGTGGCTCGGTTCTCAAGATTTACCCATTTCCAGAAATAAGCTAAGGTTCTTCATTATTAGGGTCAACATCACTATCTAACAAAAAGATAGACAATACACATATGAGCATAAAGCTCCACAAGTAAATAAACTATAGAGTTATAGCAAACGATTATTCAATCAAATGGTAATAATTTAGGGATGAGATATGAATTCTGTTAATTCAATAATATTTTAACAAAAAAATAGATGCAAAGAAATATTAGCAGGATAACTTGAACATTAGTAACAAGGTCAATTTTGCAATAATTTATGAATATTGGCAATAATTATCGATCACTTGATCTAGTTTAAGAAAGGCATATTCTCAGCCATAATACACATATAAAATCTCGAAGCTATAATCACACGTACAAGAGCCCAAAGCCATAAGGGACTATATGCAGTTTAGTTATCACACACAAAAAGAGGTTCCCATGCCCTAAAGTCATACCCACAGAAAAGGGCTAGAGTCCGCATGTGGGTATCCCCACATTACATTACCCATGTTTTGGATAATACCTCAGAAGTCAAGGATTACATTCAAGGGGAATTATTTCATAATTTAATTCCCATAGCATAATATGGTGTTGAACATTTTTATAGCATCAATGGAAACACAATATATCAGTGAAGTTCCATCTATAAAATAGAATATGATATAAATATTTTCAGCAAAGGATCATATAAAAATGTATATATCTCATGGTAACATTAAATGAACATAGAATGAGTTCGATACTCAAAAGTTAAATCATTGATGAGTATACAAATTAATTCATAAAGTTAAAATCATATCAATAACATCAATGGTCCTAAATAAGTTAAGATGCTAGGATTAGGCCCCGCATAAACCGAAGGATTTCATATTAATCTAACATATTGGAAGCCAATGTTAGAAAACTCTAATACTAGAGGACCATAATAAGGTTATTTGCGTGAATTCACGGTGATCACCTGATAAAACTTGTTCTGACCTAGATATTCTGGAATCTCAGTGTAGTTCCCTGGTCATGATAGATAACCAATAATTGGGATCCAAATTTCTGTTCACGTGCAATTAATGGGTTTGGTTTGGATATGGGTTAAGTACGGTGGGTTCTGACATATGGTTTGGGCCCGTATTATCAAGTATGCAAATGGGCTCTGGAGTTACCCATGCATGCATCCCATCAAACCTAATAAGGGCGTAGCTAAGTGGTGCCGACTTAAAGTATCAAGACCAACTCAAATTCATATCTTTTATGCATCTTGGTTACACTTGTCATATCATACATACTAGGAGTTCGGTCTTGAGATTACATTCATGCATGCATTCATATTTGATAATCAATTCATGCATACTTAATTGAGCTACATATGTTGAGGGCATGGTTTCTTAACAATATGGATGCATTTAGATTGCGTAGAAATCAAAGATAATTATTAGCCAACCCTATGCTAGATAATCCGTGATCCCGAGGGCATTCAACACGGTGTATTCATAAAACGTCCTGTGTCATTGTGTTACCAATCTTGGTATTACATTGTGTATGCAAAGGACACCTTTTTTTATGCCAACACCCATGACGTGACATCGGGAATTCGAAGGGGATGAGTGACAACTCTACACTTGTCCACCTTTCATTTGATCACCATTGGGCTAATTTGGTTAGGAAATGGGTGCCATATCTAGAGCCCTACAAGGTCATTGAAGGTTCCTCACATCCTATATTCACTGGGTTCTTACGGCTTAGCCGTATATAAGGCTACGGCTTAACCGAGTGGTTTGGTTTTCCTCTTAATTCAATACGCATTTACGGCTTGGCCGTATATTGGCCTACGGCTTAGCCGTGCTAAGCCTACGGCTAGGTTTATGGCTTGGGTACGGCGTGGCCGTAGCAGAGTTCACGGCTTAGCCTTGCATGAGCCGTAGATAAATTCTGGGTTTTGGGCTCTCTGGAAGGTTCACCGTAGAATAACCTACGGCTTGGTCACGGGGAGGTTACGGTTTAACCGTAGTTCATTCCACTGCTTAGCCGAGTGTCAACCGTAGTGTAATTTGGCTCTCTGGATTCTGGACCGTAGAGACTTACGGCTTAGCCGTGGGCTTCACCGTAAGCTTCAGAATTTTTGAAACTGGTTCTGCAACTCGGGTTCAAGTGTAGAACTTTATCATTTGGGTTCCAATGGGTTCTATATGCTTCCAAACTCCATAATAGACCTTAAATTGTTCAATAGCATTACTATTGCCCAGTTATACTCATTATCACCTAATTTCATATCTATGTGTGCTTACTTAAGAGGAAATGAGCTGTAAATTGAACCTTGAATGATCAATCTAAGAATCAATCGATTTAAACATACATGCAGTACCATACATACTCTAATACTTGCCTCTTAACAGTGTTAGCCTTCTCTAACTCTTTCTTCTTGTGTAGCTAAAGGAAACCTCCAAAATGAGATTGGGTTCTCTACATAAAAAAAAACATGCAATTGATGAGTAAGGTGTCTAAATGTATGCATGTTGCATGATGGAGTCCCCTTAACTCCAACAAACCAAAAAATGTAAAATGGGAGTAGATTCTTCACCTTAGAGGGGTTGTGGCTTGAAAGAGATCAAGAATGGGTTGATTCCAGTGAAAGAGTTACACAAAGCGTGAAGGAGAAGATCTGTGGAGTCTAATCCTCACACATGCAAGGCTTCAAAGCCATTACTCCTAGCTTCAAGTGGAGATTAGAGGAGGAAGGTTGAAGAGAAGAGTGGCTTCAATGAGTACAGAAGAAAACAAAGAGAGGAAGAGACGTTGGGGCTCTTATAAACTCAATTTTCCTACAGCTTTTGCATGTAAGTCCCAGTTTTTGGAATATTTGCAGTTTAGGCCACATGACCTCAATTGGGCCAAGATGAGTCCGAATCAAATTGAGCCCAACATGAAAGTTGTCCCACAAGATGAAATGCACATAATGCAATGAAGAAATGTCCATATGATGCAAGATTAATTACAAAAAGGTCCTTGACTACATAAGTAAAGTCCGAACCCCTAACTACTTATCCAACTTAGACCCACTAAAAGTTAGAAGCAAGATCAATTAAGGCCAAAACTTATTAATTAATAAGAAATCGAGCTTGCTTAATTTAAATTATAATTAATTCGGGTTGGGACCTTACAGTAGATGCGTTTAAGTGATGATATAGCATGCTACAACCTAAACATAAAAGAAACGTATAATAGGAAAGAAACAATAATTTTGCATAACCATAAAAAGAAAAAAAACCATTGGCAAATGAATAACTTGACAAGGGATGGGAGAGAGATACTTGGAAGAGAGAAAGAAAGAGCTTAAGAGGTAGTAGAGACTGGTATGATAGAGAGAGATCGGAACTTAGAGAGTGTTGTAAAAAAGAGAGCCGTGCAGGTAAGATCCCTTCATATAAGGAGGACAGAGGAAGTTTTAGTAGGAAGGAGATATGCACAACGTGGTTTTCCTTTCTAATTCAGTTGAGGTAGGTGGGGGAGATGGTGTAAGATAAACTCTTTGCTTGAAGAAAGAGAAATCTAGTGGGACACGTGGGTTCTTCTAATGAAACTCAAATTTGACTGAGGCATGATTCCCCTTGTAAAGTCAAACATTTTAAAATCTAAATCCCCATCATTCAATGTTGGGTCCCACCCAAAAATGATGATATTATTAATTTAATTCAATGAATGGGTGGGGTCCAGGCATGGTCCAATTTATGATCAAAATTAATAATAATAATAACAACAATGCTAATAAAAAATAAAACAAAAACAACAATAATAATAATAATAATAATAAAATCAATAAAAATCTTAGGAACGGGTCCTTATAGTATTTCTGGGAAAAAAAACTATCATGCAACGATGTCTTCAATAGTACTAGAACCTACTTCCAAATTGCAACAAGAACAAGAAATTGAAATGTATATTATTTTGGTGTAGCTTCGTTGCACTGGATCCGACCCCAAAGAAGAAGCATCTTGTCCAAAAATGCAAATCCTACATATTTACCCAACCATTTTTTCTTCTCTGGCAAACTCAAATACCAATTCACACACACAAGTCACTAACCATCAAAGTGAGGGCAGGGGGATCTTTTCAATCAAAAAGGAGGTGCCTTTTAGCTAACCGTAGACTAGTTATATAAACTCACATGAGAGATTTGTCCAAAATTCGCAATATAGGAGAGTTGGTGACAAATAGGCCAAGCTAAGGTGTCTCTATTCTCGGTACGGCTTTAGAAACATAGGCCCAAGCCCAAAATGGGTCATAAAAGTCAAGACCGAGCTTGCCCACTTGTCAACCAGGCTGGGCTGAACAGGGTTTTGATCAAATTTGTGGGCCTTTTAGCAAATGTTTGGCCAAATTAAATTAAATTAAATTACATCCAGTTGATATATAGGCTACGATGGGCTAGGCTTGGGATTCTTTCACTAAATAAAGCCTAGCCTGTTTGTTGAATGGGCCCAAGTTACATATTCAAGCCCAACCTAAATCAGATTGAGCTGGGACTAGGTTTTGACTTGCCAGCTCATGGACACTAGTGACAAAAGAATAAGAGGATAGAGAGAGGAGGAGTGGGTTAAGTGCATTTTGGGTATTTTGAAAACTAGAAAGGAAAGTAGTTGAGAGCTTCTAAATGCGCAAAGTTTCTTACTCTCTGCACACAAGGATAAAAGAAAAAGAAAAAGAAAAAGAAAATCCCCCAATGAAAATACCAAAATGCCTTCACCCTCTCTCCCCCTCCCCTTCCTCCTTTAACTCCAACAATGGTAAAGCCTTCTCCTTCCCTTCCCCACCTTCAACCCCCCACCCCCTCCCTCTGTTCTCTACTTTCCTTCTCATTTATCTCCCTCCTCCTCTCTTTTCTCTTTTTCCCATACCCCCTCCCTTCTTCACCCCTCCACCTCTCCCTCTCTCCACCCAACAGGGAGGGGCAGATTAGTGGGAGAGGTGGGGAAGGAGAGCAAAGAGAAAAGGAAGGGGAAAGGAGTTGGGGGTATTTCGTTAACTTCACTGGAGGTATAGTTTTTTTTTAATTATGTGTGTGATAAGAAAAAAGGTTGTGTGCCTTTAGCTCCCCATAAGTGGAAGCAAAACCCTTTCTCTCGCGCAAATGTTCTAATTTGGGAGGAACGTCAAAAACTTAAGCCCCATTTTGAAATTTAACTTTTTTTTTCTAATTAGAAATATGTGCAAAACTTTGCCTTATTTTGAAAATCTCCCCATATTTTTATTATTTTAGTATTGTCCCACAAGAGATCCCTCCTAAACCTAGATCTCAGTGTCGACCATATGACTCATTAGACAACCCAAATCTTAAAATTATGGACCTGGCTCAGTAAATCTTGACCTATGGCGGTCCACAGCCTCACTTTTTTAGGCTTGGATCAGCCAATGAGGCCCCCAACATGGATCCATACCCCATCACAACAAAACAATCACCGGCCCACTTCTCATCTAAACATAGACGGTCCAGACGATATGTTTACTTTGAGATCATGACTCTCCAACAAAGCACCAACTTATCAACCTTGCATATGACTCTGGTCTGCTGAAAAACATGAACAACAGCATTCGCGCTCACCAAGTTGAATCAAACTCGCAAGCCAATGATGTTGAAATAGAAACCTTAGAAAGTTGCAGGCTCCTTTTTCTATGGCTTCTTCGAAGCTAAATTACGATGATGTAAAAATAAAATATGATAGAAAAATCTCATTGCTAAATAACAATGGAAAAGGCCAACATAATGAAAAATCTCATCACCAAATAACGATGGAGAAGTATTGTACCTTCTCTCGTAAAATAAAAATAAGATGTGAGTTTTTATTCCCAAAAATCTAGCTATCGTCTAGGGAAAATTATTATATAATTATTCAGTCTATAGTTACGTTGAAAATAGTTTATCCTGTAATTATCTCATCGGTTAGAGTTAATTAAAAGAGATGTTTAAATCTATAATGCTCCAGATTAATTGTTATCATAAGGGAAAGTTCAAACTTACGTAATTATTAAGTAATCAGTGTAATATATCGAAATTTTTTGAGGTCATTAAATTATTTATTATTTCTCAAGAACTACCACTGAAAGCCATCGAGAAATATAAAGAACGTGATAGAAAAATCTCATCGCCAAATAACGATGGAGAAGCATTGTACCTTCTATCGCAAAATAAAAATAAAATGTGAGTTTTTATTTCCAAAAATCCAGTTATCATCTTGGATAAACTATTATTTAATTCTTCGATCAATAGAACCATTTAAAAAAGCTTATCCTGTAATTATCTCATCAGTTGGAGTTAATTAAAAAAGATTTCTAAATCTAGAATGCTCCAGATTAATTATTATCATTAGGGAAAGATTAAACTTAGTAATTATTGAGAAATTGGTGTAATATACAAAATTTTCTTCTAGTCATTAAATTATTTATTATTTCCAAAGATCTACCACTGCAAGCCATTAAGCGATATAAAGAATATGATGGAAAACTCTAATCTCCACATAATGATTGAGAAGCATTGTACCTTCTATAGTAAAATAAAAAATAAAATGTGAGTTTTTATTTCCAAAAATCCAACTATCGTCTAGGAAAAACTATTTTATAATTTTTTTTGTTTATAGTTACATTGAAAATTGCTTATCCTTTAGTTATCTCATCGTTTGGAGTTAATTGAAAGTGATTTCTAAGTCTAGAATACTCCCAATTAATTATTATCACAAGGGAAAGTTTAAACTTACGTAATTATTGAGAAATCAGTGTAATATATAGAAATTTTTTGGGGTCATTAAATTATTTATCATTTCTCAAGAATTATCACTAAAAGCCATTGAAAAATATAAAGAACATGGAAGAAAAATCTCATCACCAAATAACGATGGAGAAGCATTGTACCTCCTATCGAAAAATAAAAATAAAATGTAAGTTTTTATTCTCAAAAATCCAGTTATCGTCTTGGATAAATTATTATTTAATTCTTCGGTCTATAGTTATATTGAAAATAGTTTATCCTATAATAATCTCATCGGTTGTAGTTAATTAAAAGAGATTTCTAAATCTAGAATGCTCTAGATTAATTATTATCATAAGGAAAATATTAAACTTACGTAATTATTGAGAAATTAGTGTAATCTATAAAAAAATTTTGGGGTCACTTATTTATTTATTATTTCTCAAGAACTACCATTGCAACCCATCGAGAAATATAAAGAATATGATGGAAAAATCTCATCGCTAAATGACAATGGAGAAGCATTGTAGCTTTTATTGCAAAATAAAAATAAAATTTGAGTCATTATTCCAAAAAATCTAACTATCGTCTTGGATAAACTATTATTTAACTCTTCGGTCTATAGTTACATTGAAAATAGTTTATCCCGTAATTATCTCATCTGTTGGAGTTATTTAAAAGTGATTTCTAAATCTAGAATGCTCCAGATTAATTATTATAGTAAGGGAAAGATTAAAGTTACGTAATTATTGAGAAATTAGTGTAATTAGTTAAAATTTTTTTGGGTCATTAAATTATTTGTTATTTCTCAAGCACTACCACTGCAAGCCATCGATAAATATAAAGAACATGATGGAAAAATCTCAATGCCAAATAACAATGGAAAGGCATTGTACTTCTATCGTGAAATAAAAATTAAAAGTGAGTCTTTATTTCCAAAAACCCAACTATCATCTTAGATAAACTATTATGTAATTCTTCGGTCTATAGTTACTTTGAAAATAGTTTATCCTGTAATTATTGATCGCGCTTAAAATGACATGGAAATGAATTACGGAATCAAGGTCCGACATTCACGCACTTCAAGCGTTAAGAAGAATGGGAAATGTCACAACCCGAGCCCAGGGTTCGGGGGTTAGCAAAAGCCAAACCTAATGACACACGTACTCCCGTGCCTGTACACGTAGACCGAGTTTAAATGCACACGCACAAGGGAACATTCACACGTGCCAAACATGTACGCGGAAGCTGTAATATCAGAAACATTAAACTAACAGTGCAAGAATAGCATACTAAGAAAGAACTGACATAATTACATACGAATGTCTTACAAAATGTGAACAAAATAATATATACAATCCTAACATGTACACAAGTATGAAAAATCCTCAAAACAAGAAACAATACTCCAATGCTATGCATGCCAAGAACGCTCTCCCGTGGAGTGATCACATCCACTCCTCTAGGCCTGATGGGGCCTCGGGGGTCTCATCTGGAGTCTGGCCGACCGGCGAGGGTTCGGCAGGGGGATCTGGGCCTGCAACACCAAAAACAACTGTGAATACGACGATTCAGCAAAGTATAAACCATAACAAGTTAACGCATGCTGTGTCTAATAAATAAAGAACGTCATGTAAATTAAATAAGGCATTTTCGTATACTAGGCTGTCATGCAAGAAAGAATTATGCTAAGCGAATCAATGGATACATGCAATGTACAGAACTAGTGGCTACTACGTTGCCATATGCTCCCAAAAGAGGGATCTTGTATCGTGCAAAGAACACCATTGTCCGGGCCAGGGTACAATGGGTCTCGGTTTCCTGGGGTCCGGTTCCCTAAGACGTTTCCTTACTGCAGCAAGGCCATATAAACTATACCAAATTCACCCCGTCGGGATCCTAAGGCTGAGGCTAAGTAGTGCCTGACCAGACAGAGTCAATTATGAAAACCCTGAGTAGATCGTGATAACATATCATACGTGCATATCTGTGAACATATTATACATGCATACTCAAGGTAAGGAACCACAATGTGAAAGTAACGGAACACAAGTAACTTAACAGAGAGTAGAAGTCAATAATCGAATACAATATGTTATGCAACAAATCATGCGACATCGGATCATCTTTATTTACAAACCAATTCTAATCTAATTATCCGGTATTTCTAACCGTGCATGATGATGTAGTTTTAAGTTATTCGATGCACCGTTGTCTAGTGTTGCATTGAATCGGGCAGTGCACGAAGTCCCTTAAACCAACACCCATGGGAAGGTGCTTAACATCCGGATAACGAACATGAATGATTCGCAGCCCTCGAGATCATTCATGCGTTGTATCGCATTTCATTGGGCAGGTCTAGGTGCTCTACATTCTATTATGAAGGTCATATCGGTCTTTCCCTTACACCTATCCTTGTTCCTCATTATTCTAGTGTGGATACGGCTTAGCCGTAGATGAGCGTACGGCTTAGCCGTGTGTGTTCTACAGCTTAGCCGTGGCTGGGCCGTAGAAGGTCTGTCCATTTGAGTGCTCTCAGTTAAATCCAGAAAAAAAGCACCCTGTACTGATCTACGGCTGGGCCACGGCTGAGCTTCGGCTTAGCCATAGGGCAATACACGGCTTAGCCGTGCCCTAGCCGTAGAGGAAAACTGGATTTTTACCCTCTCTGGACTTTAAGCCGTAAGTGACATACGGCTTAGCCGTACATGCACGAAGTCAATGTTCTGAAGCACGCACAGAATTCCTGTAAAACCATCAAAATTGCAACTATCCAATGGAGATAGACAAGTACTAATCAAATGAGTAACCAAATGGGCTGTAAACACATTTTTCCATACAAATTCATGTGAACTCACCAAAATCAAATGTATACCAACATGGGTTCTTATAAGTTATGGTTATACTTGCCTCAATTGAATTCAATTACACAACTTATTGTCCTTCGGCCCAAACACAACCTAACACCAATCAAACAACATGCATGCATTAGAAAATGGAAAGAATTTCAAAGCACAGACACACCATGCAATATGGAAACAAGAAGGAGAAGAAATAGATGAAGGAGATGAGAGAGATGGAAGGATTTCCAACTCACCTCACATGCAAGGAACCAAATTGCCTCAATTGAGCTTGATCGATGGAGATGGTCGATGGAGGAGAGAATTCAAGAGAGGGAGAGAAACTCCACGTGCACAGTGAGGAAAATGAGAGAGAACGAGCTTGTAGTCGATGGATGAAGTTATATTAGCTAATGGGGAGGTCCAATTTGCAATGAAGTCCAAGTTAGACTTCTATTTTCAGTTTGAGTCAAATCCGGGCCCAATGGAAGCACACAACATCGGTTGCAAACGACGTAGTTACGAAAGTTGACGAGCTCAACGAAAGACACGTGTTGACATCAAGATGATGCAAAAATGACCATGTCTTAGAAAAGCTAAAATTACGAAAAAGGGCTTGGTCTACTTAATCCAGGTCAAACTCAACCCAACTACCTATCCATGACCCGCAACGAAAATAAAAACACAAACAAAACACGATTAGCAACGAAAACAAGATTAATTAGCCGCTAAACGAGGTCAAGCTGGGGCGGAGTGTTATAGGAAATAATTACAGTTCATCATTAATTTCCCTTTATTTACATGAGTTCAAGTGCCCTGACCGCGGGGATGCAGGTTGTTTACATGCATTTTAAAAATTTACAACCCCTCCCTCAAGTCTTAGATGTGATCTTAATTTAGAAATTACAAGAAAATGTACACAAAGTAGGAAAAAACTGCGAAAAAAGATGGAAAAATGGGGTGACCGTGACCCTCGGTCACTGCCCCATTCCAGTGACCGTGACTCACCCACGGTCACTGGAACCTGCCAGTGACCATGGGTCACGGTCACTGGCAGACAGTGGTCGTGAAGCCACTGTTTGCCTCCATTTTTTTTGCCGTTCGCGCTGGTTCTTTCTTGGAACTTCTTTCAAGTGTTGGAACTCCATTTTCATGACTTTGGAGCGGTGGACAACCATCAAAAAGATCACATTTAACCATGGAATCAATCGAAACCTCTGTAACTCATCATTCGTGCTTACGGACTGCGCTTTTGTTTCAAGTCCAAAATGGGCAAATATGAAGCCGGAGTTGTGTCATTTTGAACCTATCATTTTCAAGGAACAAAATGAGGCCTAAAGAGACTTCTTTCACAACTCTTGCGATGGCTAAGATGCCCTACCAATAAGAGAAACAGAGGTGACAATGTCATCCTCTGAGAAATTGCCGACGTATGAACATAGCATGAACTTTGGCCATTCCACTTCCTTCTCTTCTTCTGAATTTTCTTCTTCACCTTCAAAACTGAGAAAAGAAGGTGGGAATGGTCGTGGAAGTGCTGCTGGAGTTTGCTTCTTTGTTGCTTTAAGTGCTTCTTTCTTTGATTTCTTCTCTTTTCTTCTTTGTATATGTGTTCCTCCTCCTTTCCCTTCAAAATTTGATCCTTTTATAGACTCCCAATCAGTTTTGTGTAGTTTTGGGGAGTTAATAGCAGTTGTGGGGAGTTGGATTTCGAAGAGGAGTGGAAGGAAACTGCCCAAAATCGTAGGAAACATCTTTTGAAGGTCCGTGACTGCAGGCTGGGTCACGGACGAGGCCCAATTTTGGGTTTTCGCGTATGTGGCCCATTTTCATCTGTTTTGGGCTCAAACGAAGTCCGATTGCCACGAAAGTTGGAGGGATGCTTCTTGAAACTATTTTCTGCATGTCATAAAAATTTCAGCCTGTTTTGACTTCGGGAAGTTCATCAACTTTTTCATTAATTGGGCCCCGGTCACGGACAAGGCCCACTTTTGGAACATTGCATATGCGATCTATTTTCAACTGTTTGAGGCCTAAACGATGTCCAATTGCCACGAAACTTAGAGGAACACTTTTTGACACTGTTTTGAGTGTGTCACAGAAGTTTCAGCTCTGTTTGACCACCTGAACTTGGTCAACTCCTTTTGTTTGTGGGCCCTGGTCACTCCCAAGGCCCATTCTTGGATTTTTGCATATGTGGCTTGTTTCCGCCTGTTCGGGGCCCAAACGGTGTCCAATCGCCACGAAACTTGGAGGAATGCTTCTTGACACTATTTTGAGTGTGTCACAAAAGTTTCAACTCTGTTTGACCACCTGAACTTGGTCAACTCTCCAGTTGACTTTTTATGACAGTGGGCCCTTGTTTCAGCTGTTTGAAGCCCAAATGACCTCGGTTTGATTTGAAACTTAGAGAGACTGACGTTAGAGGTATCTTGGAGTGTTCATCCAAATTTCATCGATTTTAAACCTTGGAAAACAGGACCTCGGTCAATGACCTCAAGAGGCATGTTCTGTGCTTTTTCTAGTCGAATGATGCCGTTTTGTCTTGAAATTTTGCAGAGCTTCTCTCAGTCATAACTGGTTTAGTCTTAATGAGATGCCACTCTATACAAAGACTCACAGAGCATAGTATATCAGTACTTCGACATGTAGGAATACCGGGTCTCACAGTGATCCCCCAGGATCTGGCAAATAACCTCTGTAGCTTAAATTAAGCTGAGATCAGGTGTCTTCGCTGCAGTATTTGCAATTTTTATATGTCAACAATTATCTTAACGGTTAGAGTTAATTAAAAGATATTTCTAAGTCTCGAATGTTCCTGATTAATTTTTATCATAAGGGAAAGTTTAAAATTACATAATTATTGAAAAATCAGTGTAATATATAGAAATTTTTTGGGGTCATTAAATTATTTATTATTTCTTAAGAATTACCACTGCAAGCCATCAAGAAATATAAAGAACAGGATGAAAAAATCTTATCACCAAATGACGATGGAGAAGCGTTGTACCTTCTATCACAAAATAAAAATAAAATGTGAGTCTTTATTTTCAAAAATCCAGCTATCGTCTTGGATAAACAATTATTTAACTATTCAGTTTATAGTTACAGTGAAAATACCTTATCCTTTAGTTATCTCATCAGTTGGAGTTAATTGAAAGTGATTTCTAACTCTAGAATGCTCCTAATTAATTATTATCATAAGGAAAAAATTACACTTACGTATTGAGGAATTAATGTAATTCATAAAAAAAATTTGAGGTCATTAAATTATTTATTATTTCTCAAGAACTACCATTGCAAGCCATCGAGAAATATAAAAAACATGATGAAAAAATCTCATCACTAAATAATGATGGAGAAGCATTGTTCCTTCTATCATAAAATAAAAATTAGGTGTGAGTTTTTATTCCCAAAAATCTAGCTATCATCTAGGAAAAAATATTATGTAATTCTTCGGTCTATAGTCACGTTGAAAATAGTTTATCCTCTAATTATCTCATTGATTGGAGTTAATTAAAAGAGATTTTTAAATCTGAAATGCTCTAGATTAATTGTTATCATAAAGGAAAGTCTAAACTTATGTAATTATTGAGAAATCAATATAATATATAGAAATTTTTTGAGGTCATTAAATTATTTATTATTTATCAAGAGCTACCACCGAAAGCCATCAAAAAATATAAAGAACGTGATGAAAAAATCTTATCGTCAAATAACGATGGAGAAGCATTGTACCTTCTATCGCAAAATAAAAATAAAATGTAAGTTTTTATTCCCAAAAATCCAGCTGTTGTCTTGGATTTGCATCTTATTATGATTCGGCTTTGTATCATTTGAGCAATAAACAGTGCCTTACTTTTTTTCTTCTAAGGTCAACACATATGCCTATTTTTAATAGGAGAGAAATAACTAGAGGTTTTGTTAGTGGTTGTCATTTATTTAGATACGATTCAACAAGATTCGACTACTACTACGCCAATTGATGTTTAATTATTAATGTCTACTTTTTCAGTTTTTCTAATATTATTGTCGGTTTTTTCAGGTTTTCATAGTACACGATCATCCAACACCACCAGTTGCAAATAAGTGTAGAGAATTTCATCTTTTTTTATGCGAATGGATAGGAAATTGCATATACAGATCGAATTGAGCGATTCAAACAACTCGTAATCCTAACGTAGCTACATATGAAAATATTGATTTGGAATGAATAATGTAGCGTTTAAAGAGTGATATAATGAATCTTGTAATGAAAATGTAATATTTTTTGGAATATCATGTTGTACAAAAAAGAAATATTTCATTAACTTAAATCACAGTTCATTACATAGACTTCTTGCAATTAAAAGTAAGCTGGACACATATGTCAAATCAACACTTTTCTCTCATTCCTAGACTAACGAGAGTAAGCACGTGATATCATATTGGGATCTCTGCTTGTTTCACCGTCGTCCTCAATGAAAGTCCGCACAAAGTTCGGGCCATATGATAAATATCTCGATATAAATTATATATGTCTTGTGCGAATGCTACTTCAACCTTTAGCTTGATTCTTTCATAGATACGAAGAACATTTGTATTGCGCAATTCATAATCGATTACATTATATGCACGTGGTACTGATTCACTTTGATGAAAACTGAACTGTAAATCGGGGTTTGTCAATATTCTCCATGACACTGTTGTGTACCAATACATGTAATTGGCACATAATCCCAAGGACGATTGACCAGTATACTGTGATTTACGTAGGCCATTAAGTGATTACGCCATTTATCTGACATTTGATCATATAATCTGAACAAGATCTGATATGATTGGGTTGTATTATCACTTGAATCATGGAGTGGTTCTAAAGGCAGATTTGGAATGGTTTAGATTCAACTAAATTGCTAAAGAACCTTATCTAAATGGCAGGGCTCTACAATATCCATATGAGTTATGACTTCACTTGTAAAAGTAAATTTGATGGAATGGATGTTCTCGCCTGTAAGAAATATAAGGATCCCATGTGGCTTACAAACATGATAATCATTGTAAATAATATAATGCATTAGAATGAAAATATATGCTTTCAATGAAAAGAAAACAATATCCAAACTGATATACCTTATCAATACCCAAGCAATTTATTTTTTTCTCGCAGACCTAGTAAAGTCGAACTAGTCGCCCTACGAGAAATCCAATGCATTGCATGAGGCAGCCTCGCAAAATAGGATACGTTAGTTATATGAGCTAGTGTTTCAAAGTGCTCATATACCCACGCTTCCAATAGCATCAAGTATCCAACCATTTATTTGACCTCATAACAGCTTGCTAAGCCTAATTGCTGATACAAATATACTAGAGCACAGTACCCCACTCGTAGTTCTTGACATTTTCTAAATTTATCAGCATTTTCAAGTATATGCATGGAACTCTTGTCTTGGTTTTGTTAGTAAAGAGCGTACAACTAAGTAAATAAATAAGGTAAGCTCTTACTTTGCAATTAACACCATTTTCCCCAATATCATCTTTCACTTCAGCAAAAGTGTCTCTAGGCCATTTTAACTTTAGTGATTGGCCTCTTTAAGTGAAAAGTTCTTCTCTTGCCTCACCATTGGAGACTCCAAATGCATCAATGAGTAGATCTGTGGTGTCGGGTATGTTAATTTCTCATCATTCGTAGTAGCAGAACCATAAACGAGAATCTTCAAGATGCATGAAACATCGTCTAGTGTTATTGTCATTCTCATCGAAAGGCATGTAGAATGAGTTTGTTTCAGGGTGCCACCTTTCAACAAAACCGGACACGATAATCTTGTTTACCATTTTGTAAGAACAATCAATCAATGGAGACAAGAAAGAAGCTTTCACTAGTTCTTTAAACCGTTCACTATCATTCAACGACCATAATTCTAGTTTTTGCCCATGACTTGGCATTTCAGTTTTCCATGATCCTGCATTCAAATACAAATTCATAGTTAGCTTAGGCATTTCAGCATTCTATGATCCTGCATTCAAATACAAATTCATAATTATCTATCTCTTTTTCAACAAATAGATAATTATTTAGAAGAAATAATTTTCCTAAAACACACTTCGCCCTTCCATAGAAATCTTGCAACATGCATATCGAAACTCTTAAGGAAGCTTCAATTAATTGACCCAACTGTAGGCTCGTCTGCCTATTGTTCATTGTCTTTAGGAGCTGAATGTTCTTCAATTTCAGGCAATTCTTCTACAGGCTCTTCCACCAATTGACAACACTTTCTATTGGAGACTGCACATCACAATCTTAAAGACCTAAGTCTGTCAATATTCTGTAATTTAAATTAGAAATATAGCATTTATGTCATAAATTAAAAAAAAAGGGGTGCGTATAGATGTGTTCGGCCCTTTAGGGCCAAACAAATGCTTTTATTCTACCCTAGATGGCTGAACGCTATAAGTGTTGTTCGACCCTAGAGGGCCGAACCCGATGAGTAGCTGTTCAGCCCTCAGAGCTCATCTGTTCGACCCCAGAAGGTTGAATGTGTCGCGATGAGTGACTGGGAGCTGTCCCTAATTCATTCCTTCTCCAGCTTGTATGCCTAAAATATGATCTAATAAGATGTAGATCAAAAATCAAAACCAAGGGCATGATTAATGGATGCACAAAACCAAATATACTTCTAAAACCACAATGGAATAAAAGAAGACAATGAAAAAGAAGACTTACCTTGAAACGGAAGAGAGTTTTAGGCTTAGAATGGAGAAAGAAGTGAAAGAAAAAAGGTAACGGAAGAGGGTTTTAGCCTTTAGAGTTGAAGTGGAGAGACATTTAGTGTAGGGAGAAAGGAGAAAGGAGGCAATGTGTGAAGGGAAAAAAGAGACATTGGGTATTTTAGGAATATAGGGTGTGTTAAGAGAGAATAAATGTCAGTTTTAAAAACTTTACTTGTGTGTGAAAAGAATATATCTATAGAGAAACCAAAAACTTGTTTATCCATCAATTCTCATTTATAAATAGGGCCCGGATCCGCAGCGACGCTACACCAAAATAATATACATCTTTGTATGTCACGTATCAGCGCATGCCACGTCTCAATTTCTTGTTGCAATTTGGACACAAGTTCCAGTACTATTTAAGACATCTTTGCATCAGAGTTTTTTATTTCTTTCATAAAAACCCTTTCCTGACTTGCCAACCCAAGGAGAGTCCAGTAGAATAGCACAGCAAATGCGGCCCATTATATATAGTTTCATTTATAAAATAAAAATTAATGGGCCCATTTTTCTCATTAACTAGCTTCTTTGATATAAATGTGCTTGAGCTGTTATATTTCAACTGGGGCCCAATTAATTTAATCTATAATGTCGATGCATAAATGTATAGCTTGGGATGGGCATGATAATAAATGTTCAAGTTTTAGAAGATAATAGGCCTCACTAGTTCATTTTTTTTAATGGTGTACCTCCCTTTTTGCTTTAATTTAACTTTTCTGATATGCAAGGCCTACATCAGGATTTCACATAAACTTTTTTGTTCTAATTATTATTTAATAATGAGAAAATCGTGAAAGTTGATAAAGTGAGAAAGGAGGATTTATTAATATTTTTTTGTTATAAGAATTGTAAGATATGTAACAACCTTAAGATTATAATTTTGAATTTCTTTCACTTTTCCATGGGCTCTTGTCTCCCTCACAATTACATGATTATCAGATAAAAGTTTGACCATGAAAATTAGAAGGTTAGAACCATATCCAATTATGTTCAAATTTCATGGGGACAATCCTTTTGGTCAAAGGGAGACAAACAATTTTATTTTCTAGTGCATCAAAGAGGAGCTAGATGTGAACGATCCAATGTAGTTTGTATATGGGATTGACTATCATGATCATTGATCAAGAGCAGCAAAATAAATTGACAATCATAATCATTAATCAAGAGTAGAAAAATGAAAAGCTAAATCAAATGTTCTAGCCATTTAATTTGGAGTTCCCTCATGAGATTGTAATGATCGTCAAATGATTTATGTTTTGATCAGTGGCCACCAATTGGACCAAAAAATGGTGCCCACTAGTTATTTTATAAATGATATTACATTGTAATGGGTCCCATTCAATATATCTCCTTTTCCACTTTATTAGCCGTCATGATTTTTCTCATTAGTAAATAATAATTAAAACAAAAAAGTATATGTGGAAAGCTGATGTAGGTCTTGCATATCAGAAAAGTTAAATTAGACCCAAAAAAGGGGCACACCATTAAAAAAATTGAAGTAGTGGGGCCCATTCTCTTCTAAAACTTCAGCATTTATTATCATGCGCATCCCAATCTATACATATATGCATACACATCATAGATTAAATTAATTGGGCCCAAATTGAAATATAACAGCTCAAATATATTTATATTAAAGAAGTTAGTTCATGAGAAAAATGGGCCCATTAATTTATATTTTATAAACTGGATTATATCTAATGGGTTCTATTTACTGTGCTATTCTACTGGACTCTCTCCTTCTGTTGGCAAGTCAAAAAAGGGTATTTCTGAAAAAAAAAAAAAAACCTATTATGCAAAGATGTCTTAAGAATAGTACTCGAACCTAAGTCCAAATTGCAATAAGAAATTGAGACGTGGCGTGCTACTAGACGTATGAAGATGTATACTATTTTGGCGCTGCAGTGGATCCGGCCCCAAAAAAGAAACATCCTATCTAAATAGGCAAATCCTACATATTTACACAACCATTTTTCCTTCTCTGATATTACTCATACACCAACTCACACACAAGTCGCTAACAATCAATGTGAGGACCCGGGGATCCTTTCTATCAAAAGGGAGATGCCCCCTTGGTCTGGAATGCGCCAACAAAAACATAAAAAAAAAGTTGTGTGTGTGTGTAACCATAGATTGGTTATATAAACTCCCATGAGAGATCTGTCCTAAATTGACTATAGAAGAGAGGTGGTGACAAATAGGCCAAGTCGAGGTGTATCTAGTTCCGGCATAACTTTAGATTAGAAACACAGGCCCGGCCCAGCCCTGGCCCAAAATGGGCCATAAAAGTCAAGACTGAGCTCGCCCACTTGTTAACCAACTCGGGCTTAACAGGGTTTTTGATCCAATATGTGGGCCAGGCCTTGGTTTCTTTCACTGAATAAAGCCGGGCTCGTTTATTAAATGGGACCAAATTACATATTCAAGCCTGACCTGAAGCGGATTAGGTTGGGATCAAAGTTCAGGCTGGCCAGCGTATGAACACAAGTGACAAAGGAATGGGAGGATAGAGAGAGGAGGAGTGGGTATTTTAAAAAATGGAGAGAAAAGTAGTAGCAAACCCTTTCTCCCGCGCAAATGTTGTAATTTGGGAGGAACATCAAAAACTTAAGCCCTATTTTGAAATCTAACTTTTTTTTTCTAATTAGAAATGTAGGTAAAACTTAGCCTCATTTTGAAATCTCCCCATATGTTTGGCAACGATCTTTAGCGTGTATTCTTTCTTGATTTTCCACGGAATCACAAAAATCCCACGTTTAGCATTCACTCCCACTGTATGAGAGGATTTCTCAAAGCACTCTCAAAGTCCATAGAAGGACAGAGAGTTCCATTCAGACCTCCCCAATCGGATCCCTCCTTTCTGCGCAAAGTTGAAATTGTGGAATGAACAGTGCTCCAACAGTGAAATGGGCAGAAATACAATATTATGGTTTGGGCTTTTGTAAATCCACATTTTGGGTCCCACAATCACAATCTGAACCATCCATCATATGTGAAAAGGCTCAAAACGGCTAAGGTTTCAAATTTCAACCGTTGATATTTTCTATATTCTAAGATATTTACAGAAACATCCAAAACTTTTAAAAATATTTTAAAATTTTTGTGACTCACATTGAAAATCAAACCGTCCACCATCTCTATGACGCAAGGAACAACTATGCGTCAAATTTGGGACCACAATTCATCATGAATTGTGATAAAATCATCAAAACAATTCTTGTTGTCCATCATCTCAAAAAAAAAAAAAAAAAACAAAGAAAGTGTAGGTCAATGGCATTCCAATAGCGTACGAATAGTTTCTCGACGGTAAATGAACTTAACGTGCAGGGCTTTTGGGAACATACCTTGTAGGTCCCAAAATAAAAATCCGAATCATTCATTATCTCTAAGAGGCCCAAAACGGCCAAGGTGTCAAATTTCAACAATTGATATACTTATACATTTGTGATATTTATAAAAACGTCCACAACTTTAAAAAATATTTTTAATATTTGTGGGACCCACAATAAAAATCCAAACCGTCCATTATCTCTAGAAGGCAAAAAGCGGTTAATGATTCAAATTTAAGTACTTAATTCACCGTGGATTATGAAAATAAATATCAAAAACACTTGTAACAATGGGATAAATTGTATGTCTATCCACAATCTATCCTTTGTGCCAAACCTGAATGGTTCTGCTGAGAAATCAGTAGCGTAGGAATCCTCTAGATAGAAAAGAATCCTTCCTGCTGTAGATATTTGCCAAACGTGCAATCCGGTCCAGTGCGGACCATTGACTCATTGACAGATCCATAGCCCATCACAACAAACGATCGCCGGCCCACTTCTCATCCAGAAATAGACGGTCCAGATGATCAGTTTACTTTGAGATCATCACCCTCCAACAAAGCACCAACTTATCAACCCTGCATATGACCCTGCTCTGCTGAAAAACACGAACAAGCACCAATCTCGTTCGTCAAGTTGGATCAAACTGGCTTGAAATAGAAACCCTAGAAAGTTGCAGGCTCCTTTTTTCATGGCTTCTTCGAAGCTGATCTCACTCTCTTTGCTCTCCCTCCTCTTCCTCCTCCATCTCTCCACAGTCTCCTCGTGGAAGAAGGACGAGTTCCGCAACTGCAACCAGACCCCCTTCTGCAAGCGAGCTCGATCCCGGAAACCTGGCCACTGCAACCTCGCCGCGACCGACGTAACCCTAGAAAACGGCGACCTCACTGCCAAGCTCCTCCCACCACAAAACCCTAATCAGCGAATCGAAGAAGTCAAAGACGGGGAAGAAGAGGAAGCAGCAGCAGCAGCACCGGAGCCCCCAAAACCCCTGATCCTCAAGCTCTCCGTCTATCAAGATGGAATCTTGCGGCTCAGGATCGACGAAGACCCCTCCCTCGACCCCCCCAAGAAGCGATTCGAAGTGCCCGACGTGATCCTGCCGGAATTCGAAGGGAGGAAGCTCTGGCTGCAGAGGGTCTCGACGGAGGATCGGTCTTCGATCGTCTACCTCGACGGTGACTATGAGGCGGTCCTCCGGCACGATCCCTTTGAGGTTTTTGTCCGGCGGAAGGGCGGCGGCGGCCGTGTAGTTTCGATCAATTCGAATGGATTGTTTGATTTCGAGCAGATGAGGAAGAAGAGGGAGGGGGAGGATTGGGAGGAGCGGTGGCGAAGCCACACCGATTCGCGGCCCTATGGGCCGCAGTCGATCAGCTTCGATGTGTCCTTCTATGGTGCTGATTTTGTTTATGGGACCCCGGAGCATGCGTCCACCAGCCTCGCGTTGAGGCCGACGAGGGGGCCGGGGGTGGAGGATTCCGAGCCTTATCGCCTTTTCAACCTTGATGTGTTCGAGTACATCCACGATTCGCCTTTTGGGATCTATGGGTCAATCCCCTTCATGCTCTCTCATGGAAAAGATCATGGCACTTCTGGGTTTTTCTGGTTGAATGCCGCGGAGATGCAGATTGATGTTCTGGGTCCTGGGTGGGACGCCAATTCAGGAATTGCTGAGCCTTCTGGGCGAGCGCGGATTGACACGCTGTGGATGAGCGAGGCCGGCATTGTAGACACCTTCTTCTTCATGGGTCCCGGCCCCAAGGATGTTGCCCGGCGATATGCCAGCGTGACCGGAACCTCTGCGATGCCCCAGCTGTTCTCCACCGCCTATCACCAATGCAGGTGGAATTACAGAGATGAAGAGGATGTTGAGAATGTGGACGCGCAATTCGATGAGCATGACATCCCCTATGATGTCCTCTGGCTTGATGTTGATCACACTGATGGGAAGCGGTACTTCACTTGGGATAGGGGGGCTTTCCCTCGTCCTAAGGAGATGCAGAGGAAGTTGGCAGCTAAGGGCCGGCATATGGTCACCATTGTTGATCCTCATATCAAGCGCGATGAGTCGTTTCCTCTCCACAAGGAAGCGACTGAAAAAGGATATTATGTGAAGGATGCTTCTGGCAGGGATTATGATGGATGGTGCTGGCCTGGTTCGTCGTCATATCCGGATATGTTGAATCCGGAGATTCGGTCGTGGTGGGCGGATAAGTTCTCTTATGAGAATTATGTTGGTTCGACTCCTTCGTTGTACATTTGGAATGACATGAATGAGCCTTCTGTCTTCAATGGTCCTGAGGTATGTCTTGGTCATAGTTACCTGGTTCACAGTTCGATGAGTTCAGATTCGAATTCGCAGTTCGCAAGTCGGTATATTCTTCAATTCGAAAATTCGATGACATAGGTTCAATTAATTCGATTTTCAATTCGCTTAATTCGTAGTTCGAGTTCGATGAATTCGCTAGAGTAATTTGAATATATAATTTGATGTACTTTGATATGTTAATAAGTCAATTCAATATATACATAAATATTTTCTTTGGAATTAGATATTTAATAAGTATTTAAATAATGACATTTCAGAAAAAAAACTATGAGAAAATAAATATTTAAATCCTATATACTAGGTGCCAGTTATTTGTCTTAGATGGAAATTCAATTAAATCCTACAAACTAGGGGCCAGTTATTTTGATGGTTAAAATTTTTCATAGGCGAACCCCACATTGACATTCAAATTTTCAAATTTAATATCACATAAGTACAAAGGCATAGAACAAAGAGAGAAAAAGATATACATGCTTAAATTGTTATCCATAAAAGTGTTTTAATAGCTATCCACAGAGGTAAAAGGACAGTGCATACATGCCCAAATGTACTCCAGATAGTAGACTTTGATCCAGTCAAATACCCGGTTTGACTTCTCTTCGTTTCCTCCTTTTAACTAAGAAAGTCATGTGCTGGAATGCCAATTATGCCTTGATTCTCTCACCACCAAAGCTTTGTTCTTTAACAATGGAAGAAAGTTTCTTGCTTTTTCTAATTCAACTTCAAACCCATGCCTCCACTTTGTCTCTGTGACCAAACCGTGTCTTCTTCCTCTACGATTGGCAACAAGAACCTCAAGCTTCACCTTTGTTTTTCCTTTCTTCACCGTCACCGACAAGGCCTTGGATGACGACCGAACTGCAACCAACTTGATGGCCCACCTCAGATCTGTGTTTTGCCACGAGAGTTCAAGTTCTCTGTCTCCTTGTCCGGCGACAGCCTACACAAGATCCGGCCACAACACAAACTCTATTAGTTTGATTCCTTCTTTGTTTCCTCTTTGACATATCTTTTTATGACCTCCGTTTGAAATCTCCTACTTGCCCAAAAGAGGGGAAAATGACGTTCCTAATGTATGCCCAATTGCAACGAACTGAACATTATACAAAACCTGAAATTCGGCGAATCGAACTGCGATTTATTCGTTACGAATTGTACGGGATTCGGAGCTTTATAGACCGAACTAGGTAACTATGGTCTTGGTTCGATGTTTCATTACTACTGTGCAAGGTTATGTATGATGTAACTAGTGAGTATGACTGTGATCTCTTAAATGATATTGATGATGCAAGGGCCCACAAGTGGTCACCTTTCAAGTAGATTAGGATTATATTATTTTTGTTATTAGTAGATTTCTAATTTCAATGTCATTAGGGAGTTAGATTAGGGTTGCTTAGGCACTAAGTTTTATTTTTTTTATTTACATGACATTGTAAGGAACAATTATTCATAGAGTTTTTGAGTTAATATTATTTTCTGTAGGATTTTATCGTTGGAGGCTTTGGCTTCTTCATGTGATTGTTTCTATGGAAACCCCCATTGTGCCAAGGCACTCACTTTGATTGGAAATCCTACCTAGGATTGCATCTGATATGATTGGCTCTCTTAGTAAAATATACGTTTAAGGCAACGTGAAAACATTCTAAAATCAGCAACACAAGAGCTATTCCCGCATATGATATTGAAGCCTCGGTTATGAACCATCACGGACCTTGATGACATGCATGTAGCATAAACTTTATGGTTTTCTTTTCCTTTTGATCAATTACTCTTTGTGGTAATTCCCAATAAGCTAACCAGTGGTTTTGGGGTAGGGCCACAGTTGTCATGGAACATCACCGAAATGGTTACGGCCATTTCAATCCAGATTCACATCAAATGCATCTCATAAGAACAGAGATGGCTTTCCATAACATGGGTGATGATTAAAGATGTGGATTCAAATCTCTATGAATGATTCAAGCTTTTGTTATGATATTGAATACTCTTTAATTCAAAAATATTGTAGGAGAATTGTACCTAGTTTCTTGATCCCAATATTCATGATTCTAAATTTTGGAATATATCTTTGTATTACAATGCATAATACTTACGTGCATATACACATTGCCTTATTCCAGAAAATCTACTGACAAAATTTTCATGTAGATAAACTGCTAAATTTTTCGAGGGTTGTCAGATTTCGAAAATCTTTCTTGATAACCTAATGATTGACACTTTGGAGGGATGTGGGGAGGTTGGGCAAGTTGCATATGGCAATAAAGGGGCTCAATGGAAATGAAAGGAGGACCAGGGAATCCTTGCAACTATTTTTGTAGTATAAAATTGCTGGTCTTGGTATGGTACCTAGTGCTGCAGTCAGTGGGTTATCTAGATAGGGTCAGATTCAATTTGTTTTGTCTGAATTGGCCAAAACTATTTGGTTTGGTCTGAATTTGGACCTTTCTGTTAAAATCTGTGTTTCAGTTTTGATTTCATTGATTAGAAACAAGCCGGCATCCCTAATTTCAACCAAATCCCATGCCAATTTTTCCCCAAATCAATTTTATTAAAAAAAAAAAGCACCCCTCTTGAGGGCAAAAAATAAAAAAAGCAATACCTTTAAAAAAGAAAATCCCTTAAAAAAAAAAGAATGGGGAAGGCCCCCCCAACCACCACCACCACATACACAAAATTAAAAATAAAAAAATCTGAAATATATAAAGTCCATATAGCTTGGTTTTTACTATTTTTTAAATATATGTGTATTTTTAATTTTTAGTCCTTCTGAACAAAACTCCAAACTAAAAACACTGAAATGTTGAACCGCCGAAATGTTTCAATCTGGAGTCAAATTTGAAACAGCCACCAGAACAAAACTGACAACCAAGGTTTTCTAGAGTGAGCTGTGCAATTTGACCACACAAATTTGGTGGGAGGTCCTGTACTTGGAAACCATTTCACATGGCCTGGCTATTCCTTAATTTCCATCTATGACAAATTTTGGACACCACAACCTGCAATGGACCTATTTTTGTCAGCTTGCTTTGAATGCTACCTCATATGCTTTATTCTGAATTCCTTGGACATGCATTATGTTTCAAATAATATTATCCCGGTGAAGTTTTATAACTGTACTTTTTAAACAGTTGACCATGCCTAGGGATGCCCTACACTATGGAGATGTAGAGCATCGTGAACTACATAATGCCTATGGATACTACTTTCACATGGCTACTTCTAATGGGCTTTTGAAGAGAGGAGATGGTAAGGACAGGCCTTTTGTTTTATCAAGGGCAATCTTTGCTGGAACTCAAAGGTATGGAGCAGTTTGGACAGGAGATAATTCGGCAGATTGGGATCATCTGAGATCATCCGTTCCGATGATTTTGACTCTTGGACTTACGGGCATTTCATTCACTGGTTAGTTGAATTCTTGATTAAATCAGCTTATGGTCTTTGTCTTTGTTCTATTTCTCCTAGTCAATGTTTTTGGATTAATATAATTTTATACAGGTGCTGATGTTGGAGGATTTTTTGGCAACCCTGAGCCTGAACTGTTAGTTCGCTGGTACCAGCTTGGTGCTTACTATCCTTTCTTTAGAGGGCATGCTCATCATGACACCAGGAGGAGAGAACCTTGGTTGTTTGGGTAATATATCCCTTGAATATTAGGATATTTAACTGGAAACTGATTCTATATGCACTTCATTTTTCAAAATTTAGATTCTCATGGCACGATGATATTTGTTGTGTCAATATTCTAAGCCATTATTATTCTGTTGGTATCTTAAAAAAAGGGTCAATATCGTTAATCTTATTTTTCCAAGTTTCTCCCTTTGTTTCTCACTTATTGACATTCTGTATCCAGCTGGAGCTCTCTCTCTCTCTCTCTCTCTCTCTCTCTCTCTCTCTCTCTCTCTCTCTCTCTCTCTCTCTCTCTCTCTCTAGCATTTGCCACCATTTTATGATTGTTTAGAATTTTAATCTACTAGCGGCTTAGTGTCTTGAACTGTATTGATTATTTATTTATTTATTTATTTATTTATTACTATTATTATAATAAAGGGAAGTAGATGCTTCAATGATGCACGGATACTTGAAAATGGGCAACATATCGTGTCGTATCATATCCGATACTTGACTTTTTATTTGTAAAATCCGTGTCCTTGTTGTGTCCATGGCTTGGTCCTTGCTATATCCATACCGTATTTGGGCATCATAGGATGCTTGTATACCCATTGACGAATGGTATTAGTTTAATGTATGGCAACAATATTTGTTTAATGCTATTTCTCCATGCCTTGATGCAGAGAGCAAAATACTGCACGGATGAGAGATGCCATACACATTAGATATGCATTGCTTCCATATTTTTATACAATGTTTAGGGAGGCCAACACAAGTGGCATTCCAGTTATGCGTCCTCTGTGGATGGAGTTCCCTGCTGATGATTTAACATTCAACAATGATGAGGCTTTCATGATAGGGAACAGTATATTAGTGCAAGGGATTTATAGTGAGGTACTCTTCTATTAGTTGTTTCCCGTTTGTATTGTATTGTTGCCTTCTTCAAAGAACCCAGATTCACAATCATTTTGAATATTTTGGCTAGATGGATGGTTATGTTTTACGTTGTGTTTTTTTGACTGCATTGTAGTCGAAAATCATATGATTAATATATCACTTTTTCACCCAAATTAATGTTGGCGACCTAAGGTGATAATGGATTGTTGCAAAAGGTTGGCAATGGGCTTCCCACCTACAGTGGGTATCTGTTTCGGTTCCACCGAGGATCGATGCCAGGACAGATAATCATCTTAACTGCGACCTTTTAAACTGCTTGCAATTTGGGCACATTGCTTGTTATATATTGTGTGTACAAAATAAAAATATGAGTTATCTCGTGTTTATGTGTTGAACACCTGGTCAGGGGGTCAAATCTACAACGGTGTATTTGCCTGGAGGGCAATCTTGGTATGATCTGAGAAATGGAGCTGCATACCATGGAGGTGTGTCCCACAAATTGGAAGTTACACAAGACAGCATACCTGCTTTCCAAAAGGCAGGTACCATTGTACCAAGAAAAGATAGATTCCGTCGAAGTTCCACTCAGATGGTGAACGATCCTTACACACTGGTATGTTCTTCACTCTTTGAGATCCTCGATTACTTGTTTTAGATAAGTCTTTCCCAAAAGAAACATATCCACATTAAAATGTTAAAACACAATTTAAAATTGGAAGCTTTCTGTAGAATGGCTTGCAGTACCACTGTAGAAGAGGCTGCTTTGATTATCAATAGAATTTCCTATCAGTGTAGCCTTAGACAATTTAGTGAGAAGCTTCAATTCTGACTAGCTCAGCTAGGATCTGTGCATAGCTTCACATTTGTGAGATCAGCCCATCTTGTCTTTTCTCTGTTTTTTCCCCACTTGTCTGCTGGCTGCTTGCTGTTTTTATTTTTTATTTTTTATTGCCCCTTCTCCCTCTTAATATATTTCTTTTGCCAAAAAAATGATAATAATAAATTAATTCTCTAAAAAATGGCATGCCTTTATAAATAAACAATTTGGGCTGGCATGGGTACAGGCAAAACCCAATCCGACCTGCCCAAGGTGCGCCCGTAATGCCCACACTCATAGTTGTCAAATTGTGAATCATATCATGAATCGGTCAAGAGGATGAATCAAATCGAATCGTGAATCGAATTACGAATTGTAGGATATTTTCTATTTTTCTCAATATAGATGGAAAAATAGTAAAAAATTTATAAAAAAAATAGAGAAAATTATAAATGTCCATAATCTATCTATTTTTCATCCATGTCCATATCAATATGTGACAATTATTAGCGTCTTGATATGCTACTAACAAAACCAATGAGCATTATTAACATATAAAATAAGTAACATATCTATCATATTAACAAAAAACAATATATATGTAGTCTACAGAATCAAAATGCCCAATTGTTTAAATGGAAAAAAAATTATACTTGCTTAGAATTGTGCTGTTGGCCCTTTGCATTCCCTTTTTTGTTTTTACGGTGACATAACTCTAAAATACTCTTTCTATTAATAATCCATGCAAAAAAACAGAAGGGTGCAAATTCAAATAATCATTAGTTAATCACTCACAAAAGTACTACAATTAAAGAATCACCAAAGGTAGGCCCCACTAGTTGATGAAAAGGAAAATTTTGGATTCCATCACCATGCGGGCCCAACAAGTTGATGAGGAAAAAATGGATATGCAAAAGAACATATAAGGGAAAAAAACTTGACATTGGCTGCCAAACAGCAAGAATGATTTAGGTCAAATATCAATTTCATTTATAAAAAAAAATGGTAAAGTTGACCAAAAAAAAAAAAGATTCAGATCTGCCCAAATGTGATTAAAATTTTGGTTGCTAAAACAGATGATAGATTCATCGTGGGTCCTAATTGGAGAAGCAATGAAAATGGGAGAGAGACTAGAAGGGAAGTGATAAAAAAGTGGGAAAAAAAATAGCAAGAATACTAAAATAAGTTGTTGGACTTTTCAAATTCTCGCTTTTGTGAAACGATCAAATCGTGAATCGATTCGTATCGAATCGCACAATATTCAATCCAATACGATTCCACGGTGCGATACGAATCGTTTTTCCGCCGATATGATATGAATCGTAGGATTCGAATCACAAATCGTACGATATTGACAACTATGCCCATACTATTTTAGGTTGATTATCATTATCATGTCATTGTTGCTAATCATCATCTACCTAGAGTTCTACTTCCCCACTTATTCTTATTTATGGCCATCTTAGTTACCTAGTTCTATGTCACGATCTGCTAGATTGCCCCATATTTTTGTGGCTTAATTATAGCCTAGATAGATCTTCGGGCCAGACCAATCTCATGACCCATGACCAAGGGCCCATTGTCTAGAAGTTTTTACCATTCTCTACAACCTTGGAATAGTGTAGAAACTTAGATATTTGTAAAGAGTAGTGTAGAACATTTTAGAGAGAGTTCTATAAGACTCTCAACCAATGTATGATTGACACGTGGCACATTCTAAGCCACACCTTGTGTGGCCTAAGTATATATAAAGGGGTGGCCTCCCTCATTTGTATCCATCCAAGAGTTGTAAGAAGCTCTCTAGTTCTCTTAGCATTCTCCAAGTATTCTTCTATTGTAGTGTGGTGTTAGCCTTAGAGTCGGGTGAGTTCCAATTGGCTTGGGAGGAAAGGCTAACTCGCTAAGTGCACGGGGCATTAGTTGAGTGCCGCACGGGCTACAAATCGTGGGTGAAACGATCAGTCAGTGACATCTAGCTATCTATCCTTTGATGTTGTAGCTCTTTGTATGAGACCGAAAGAACATGCTCTGGAGACATCTTTTCTTGGGATTTCATATAACCGTCTGTATATGGACCTGTTGGCTTTAGATAACACTTGGCTTAGATAGATCAGAAAGTTGTCCTTTGTTTTGTGCCACTTGTTGAGAACCTTGTTCTATGGTTCTGTATTGCTCACAACCTTGTGCCACTGGGAAAACAGGGCTAGAGTGGAGGATTTTGGAATTCTTAATTTCACTTGTCTGATTACATTTTATTTTTCAAGATCTGAAGACAGTTGTACCTAATGAAGCCCATTTTGATGTCTATAAGCTGACATTTGGCATTTGGACTCAAATTTTTTGCTATGTTCCTTTTTTCAGTTGAGTGGATGCACTTTTTTGGGCCATAAATGAACTTGGCTCATTTTACTGTGGATTGGTTACTACTCCCCATCAATCAAACATTTAACAATGAATTATCCTTTTGTTATGCTTGATGCTTATTTTCAGGTAATCGCTCTAAATGATTCCCTAGCAGCTGAAGGTGAGCTCTATGTCGATGATGGCAAAAGCTATGACTTTGAGAAGGGGGCCTACATCCACCGTCGGTTTGTGTTTTCAGATGGCAAGTTAGTTTCCTCAAACATAGCTGCCACCAATTCGGGCAAGCAGCGTTACTCATCTAATTGTGTTATCGAGAGGATAATATTGTTGGGCCTCTCTTCTGGGGCAAAAGGTGCTCTGGTAGAGCCCACAAATTACAGGACTGTTATCGAACCTGGGCCCCTCATGCTTCGAGGGGGATCAAGCCCTGTTGCATGCGTTATTCGCAAACCAAATGTCCGCATCGCAGATGATTGGACCATTAAGATTTTGTAGATTTTCATTGATAAGAGCTTTTCCAATGGGCTTCTTTTTGAGACTCGTGTATTCGGAAGCAAATATAGATAATTTAGCACTTTTAACTTATCTTTTAGCTTATCTATTCTTGTTCACATTGATGCACTCTCTTACAAATTTGCATTTTCTGTCCAGTTCAGAAGGTTTCTAATTGGTTTTTCTGTGCCTGCAGAACTTTCTTATTTTGTTGAAGAACTTCTCTAGTGCTAAGTTAGGATATTTCATGTTTAGCTGGTGGTCCAGCAGTGGTTCCTTATTGTCTGTGGCAGTGGGCCATATATGTGATGGATGGTTTGGATTTAGCACATGTGTGCTATATCCACATGTGGAAACAGATGTGGAAACCTACAAGCGGACAGGCAATGAGCTTATGCCAATTGTTTGGTTGGGTTAGGCCCAGACTGGCACTGGATGACCAAATATTATTGCTTAGCTTGATCTATGGAAAGCCCAGGGGTTGGAGGACGGGAGGGGAGTGTTTTGTCTCCACGTTGTGTTGGAAACTGCCCCAAATTTGCCTAGTGATTAGTCATGTTCTTTTGAAGACCTTAGGGTTTGGGATACCTATCATCATCATTATCATTATCAAAGTTTTATTCCAACCATGTTAGGGTCAATTATGTGAATTCTATTTCTCCATTTTGTTCTATTTTGAGTCAAATTTTTAGATAAGTTAAACTTCTTCAAATCGGATTCAATAACCTCCATCAATATTTTCTTCGGCCTACTTCTGCCTTTTGATGGGCCATCTATCTGTATAGCTAAACTTTTTCTTGCCGGTGTCATTACTAGCCTATGCTTAACATGCCCAAACCATCTTAACTGGATTTCTCTAATCTTATTCTTTACTGGTACTACCCTTAAATGCTCTGAAAAGTGCTCATTTTTAATTTTATCTTTTTTAGTTTTATCACACATCTACCTAAATATTTTCATCTTCACTACATCCATCTTATGCATATGCGTTTTGTTAATTGGCTAAAATTCTGCTCTATATGTCATAGTTGGTTTAATCACTGTTCTGTAAAATTTGCCTTTCAATTTCGTTGGTATTCGTCTGTTACAAAGCATTACAGAAGCTAGTTTCAACTTTAGTCATCCATTTTTTATCATATGCTCTACATCTTCGTCAATCTCTACATCCTTACTAATCATCGAGGTTAGGTGCTGAAAAGAATCTCTACGTGGTATCTCATAGGTTTTAATTTTGACAGTTGTTTTAACACTTTGTATATGTCTACTGAAGTTGTACTCAATATATTCTATTTTTATGAATTATTTTAAAACCTTTAGATTGTAATGCCTCCCGCCATCTTTCGAGTTTTGCATTTACACCATCTCTTAATTCATCCACCAATACTATATCATCTGCAAACAACATACACCATAATACTTTTTCTTAAATATGCACAGTTAATTCATCCATAATTAATGCAAAAAGATAAGGACTTAAGGCTAATTCCTGATGCAAATATATAGTTACGAGGAATTTACATGTTTCTTTACATGTGGTTCTTACATTTGTTATTGTTTTTTCATACATATCCTTAAAATTTTCAATATAACCGTTAGATACATTCAGTTTCTCCAAAACTCACTAAATTAAATTCTTCGGTACTATATCATAGGCTTTTTCTAAATCGAAAAAGGTCACATGTAGATTTTTCCACTTTGCTCGATTTTTTTCTATTAATTGCCTAAGTGAAAAGATAGCTTCAATAGTTGACCTCCCTGGCATAAAACCAAGTTGATTTTCAGTGATCTTGATCTTCTGTCTTAGTCTTTTTTTCATTATTCTCTCTCATAACTTCATAGTGTGATTCATAAGTTTAATCCCTCGATAGTTTGTACAATTTTGTATATCTCCCTTATTCTTATATATAAGTACTATAATGCTTTTTCTCCATTGATTTGGCATTTTCTTTATCACAAGTATCTTATTGAATAGTCTACATAACCAACTCACTACAATCTCTCCTAAGCATTTCCATGCCTTTATCGGAATATCATTTGGTTCTGTAGCTTTTTCCATCTTCATTTGTTTTAATGCTTTTTTCACTTCCACCCCTCTAATTCTACATTAAAAAGTATACTTTAGTAATGAAGTATCTTCCTTAGCTCTTGTATCCCTCATATGTTTTTCATTTAAAAGTTTACTAAAATATTCCTTTCACATTTCTTTAATATTGTTTTCCTTCACCAGAACATTTTTCTCATTGTCTTTGATACATTTGACATGATCTAAGTATTTACTTTTTTTTTCTTTTATTTTTGCGAGCTTAAAAATATCCTTTTTTCTTTCTCTTGTTCCCAACCTATATAGAGGTCATCGTATGCTATGAACTTTATATTACTTACTACTTTCTTCGCTTCTTTCTTTGCCTTCTTATATAACTAAAAAATTTCCATACTCTTAGTCCCTTGCCAAACTATATAACAATGTCTTTTCTCTTGAATAACTTTTCCTTTTGATTCTCCAAATACCTTATTTGCAACCTTCCTAATACAATTAGTTATTTGATTCCACGTTCCTATAGTTTCTCCTTTAAGATTTCATTCTCCATTTTCAATCATGTTGTCCTTAAATATATTTGCTCTTTCACCCTTCAAATCTCTTCACCTTATTTTATAGTTTATTTTATTTACGACTGCTCTCTTTCTACTTCTAATGCAAATATTTAAAACTCCAAATCCATGTTGCGTGGTCAAATTCTCTCCTATGATAACTTTGTAATCTTTAGAAACTAATCGATCTTGTTTTCTAATTAGAAAAAAGTTTATCTGATTCCTATTACTCCCATTTTTATGGGTAATTAAGTACTCATCTCTCTTTTTAAAGTAAGTAGTTGCTACTACAAGATCAAATGCCAGTGCAAAGTCCAATATAGTGTAGGGTTTAAAGATATCCACGTCATAAAAAAAAAAAAGGCTCAATCCATATAACATTGGGAAATGAACTTATTAGGTTAAGCATTAACAGACTCTGGCCCCCAGCAGGATACAACTACTGACCCAAGCTGAATGTGAAATATTTCTCTTTTTTAATTTATGTAAGCTAATTCCGTAGGAAACAAGTCGATGTAACATCAATCATTTTTGTTTTGTTTTCATAATGCTACCTGGTCTTTAGCACAAGAAAATTTGTCATACCTTACTAAGATGTAGATCTAGTTTTGAATAAATTTCAAATGAGTTCCAATAAAAAAGGCATATATATATATAATTGCTCTTCCTGAACTTCGATCATCCGCCAAGTTCTTTTGGACCATCCATTTAATGCACACATTTTGCCAGTTAGATGGTTTGATCAAAGTGGCTTTTCATGATACTCAATATCTCATCATTGCCGGGCTCACTAGGAGTTGGTCGGTTGGTGTAAAAAAAGAGCCTCTCTCTCTCTCTCTCTCTCTCACGCACGCACGCATGCACACAATTTTTATTATTTAAAAAAATTATTTTTTAAAAATTATATAAGAAGATTTTATGAATTGATAGACTAAAATATATACATACATATATGACTTTTTTAGAAAACCACATATGGGTATTATAAACATCAATTAACTTTTTTTTTTTGGTAAAAGTAATTGAGATTTGTTAAAAGCTTGTGAAATGACCACTTTTATCATTTGCATGTTTGATAATTTTTTTAACCATGCCGTATGTGGAAGGATGCCATCACATTTATACAACTATGTGGAGCCTGCTTGTCCTAATGACAAAATGTGGTCAGGAGGATTGTAGTGGAAAAACAAAAGGTCATTCATATTGCTTCCGTAGCTGTGGTCCATGGTTCACAAGCTGCTGTCACTCAGATTAGTTATTTAAACTCATGGATTAATTTTTTTACTGATTCTAGTAAAATGTAGTTGCCATGTTTTTTGGGATTTGCTTTGACCTTTCACAACCTCTGCCTTTGTTGCAGCAATGAATGCTAATTATAATATGTTAAAAAGAGGATTTTGGATTCAATTTTGATTGTTGGCTATAGTTTTAATTGGCTGGAAGTTATATTATTTTTTTTCTTTTCCAAATCTTGCATGTTCTCTCTCCACTCCTTATCTCATCCAGCTATCCATTTTTTTCTCTTTAATCAAAATCACTCATCTGCTCTCCACTTTTCTTATCTTTTTTTTAAAGATAATTTTTATCCAAACTCTACCATTCACTTTCCAAGGGGGGTTTTTTTTTCTTAAGAACCTCCAAAGATAAAGGGTTCAAGCTTTCAAACTTGATTTATAGATTGCAATTCAATTAACTTTGGCGGATATATACAGAATTGAAAAACAATCAAATACAAGAAGAAGATGAGGCACACAATTTTTACATGAAAACCCAATATAGAAAAACCACAAGTCCTGGCACTCGGACCAACGGAAACCAAGCATTATAGAATGAACAATTATAAGAGACGGGTTTTGGATTCAGTTTGATTGTTAGTTATAGATTTAACTGCCTGGAAGTTATATATATATATATTTTCACATCTTGCATGTTCTCTCCCCACTCCTTATCTCATCCAACTATCTATTTTATCTTTTTATCAAAACCACTCATTACTCTCCACTTCTCTTTTTTTTTAAAGATTGTTTTTTCATCCAAAATTTACCATTCACTTTCTAAGGGTTTTTTTTTTAGAACCTCCAAAGATAAATGGTTCAAGGTCCCAAACTTGATTTCTAGATTGCAGTTCAATTAACTATGGTGGAAATATAATAAAATTGAAAAACAATCAACCACAAGAAGAAGACGAGGTACACGATTTTTACTTGGAAACCCAACACGGAAAAAATCATGAGTCCTATCACTTGGACCAACAGGAACCAAGCATTATAGAATGAACAATTATAAGAGAAAGGTTTCGAATTCAATTTTGATTGTTGGTTATAGGTTTAACTTGCTGGATTTTATATTGTTTTTTTTTTCCAAATCTTATGTGTTCTCTCCCTACTCCTTATCTCATCCAACTATCTATTTTATCTCTTTATCAAAACCACTCATCTACTCTCCACTTTTCTTTCCTTTTTTTTTTAAATACTATTTTTGCATCCAAACTTTACCATTCACTTTCTCAGGTTTTTTTTTAAAAACCACTAAAGTTAAAGCGTTCAAGGTCTCAAACTTGATTTCTAGATTGCAGTTTAATTAATTATGGCAAAAATATAACATAATTAAAAAATAATCAATCACAAAAAGGAGACGAGGCAAACGATTTTTACGTGGAAACCCAATAAGGAAAAAACCACGAGTCCTATCTCCCGGATCAATGGAAACCAAGCATTATAAAATAAACAATTATAAGATACTCATGGACCTTCCCTAGTTCTCTACAACCTAAGGATTATAGTATTATCACTTGCTGACGATCTCGCTATTCACCATCCCTCAATTCTTCGTACTTAATTCAATATCGTCTTAAATCCACAAGGTGAATGAATCTTCCACAAAAGTAAAACTAACACTTTCTAGATGCTCAGATCTTCAGCACAACTGTCAAAGGATGCTTTAGAGAATAAGCGTAATCTCTAAAAGGGATGCTATGCTCATAATAAGGAGATTGATTGTTTAGGGTTGCGAGAGAAACCCTTTAAATAACCCAATTTCGTGCCCCAAGGTTAAATGTCTATATAAAACTAAAAAAGGCAGTCCTAACACAAAAAGGAAAGTAATTCGGGCATGATTTTTAGGTTTCTATCCATCACCTGCCCAAGCAGGTAACCCTTTTGTCTTTGTGAATTTTTCAAGTCCACTTGAGCAGGCACATCTTTGCTCGAGCGAACAGAGGTCCCGATCTGTCTGCTAGATGAATTTTTGCTTTTTCTTCGCAATACTCATGTTAGAATTTCCCGTGATGTAGTCAAAGTCTATCCTAAATAAATATAAAATTACAACTCAATGAACTCTGAGTTTTATCCAACTTTTGAATTATCCAACACTCATAATACTAATACTTTTTACTCTAATTCTCTTCTTTCCTTTCTACACCACTAGCTCATGGATTACATAAATAGGTAATCAAAACTTTTTTTTTTATTTTCCTTCTTATCTAAAAGCTATGACGACTTGTTTTTAATGTATGGATATTTAGAGTGTAACGTTGGCCATATATGTGCTAAGCGTATGTTATTATGCAAGTCTATCCTTATCCATAAAAATATAGCACTTGCATTAATTTTAGATCCATTCCAATGTAACAATTAGAATTGAGGCTGGTACTTGTGGGATTCACGTAGATGCATGCCAAACATGGGGGATGATAAGATGGAAACATTTTATTGTGGATAAAATCATGGGTTAAAAATTACATATAATTATGGGTTAAAAATTACACAGTTAGATTATCACAACTATTGATTTAAAGCCCCTAAAGTTAGTAAGTTAAGATATTTTTTAATTCAATTCAAGAGTGGTAAAATTCAAATCAAGGTCAGTTTAGGATGTTGGCAATTGGTGCAGTTAGCCGGTGTACGAGGATTGACTTGATCTAGATGAATTGCAAATGGTGCTAAAATTGACATCTTTTACAAAATCCGTTAGATGTACCTTTGAGCACAGGTATACATCATAAATGTAAAATGGACTTGTATTTAAAATTATATATAAACACATAAATCTAACTAGAAAGTTTCCTAATAAGCCACATTCTTTTCTCATGCCCTTTTCGGCTGCATAGGGTCTAATAACTTTATACGCATAAACATTTTAAATTCTCATCCACTTTAATTTCTTATTATTTTCAAAGTTAATTATAGAGTTCATCACAACTAATTTGCCCCTTAGACAAAATCATTGAATTCTGAATTCTGATAACATAGGAAGAAGCTTCAAATCATTTAATCAACGTGGTATCCCATATTCCCTTATAAACCATCTTCCATCGCGAATGCATGTGAGCCCGGCAAAAACAATCACTTAGCTAGATACATATCTCCTAACCCACCCCAAATTTGGCCTTGACCTTGACCCATGACCATGTCTATCCGCTTGACCCTTTCTCAAGTAACTCCACAACTTTTCACCCCAACAATGAAAGGTCAGTCCAGTTCCACAACCAATACATTTCTCATACATACATACACACTCAATTAAAATACACAAGAACTAGAATAGAAATAGTTTGAAAAGGAAGAGGAGACATCCAATCCAAAAATAAATACAAACCAAAGGAAGAAAAGTAGGGGGCTAAAGATTCAAAGGGTCCCTTTAGATCGTCAGATCTCCTCCACTTCGTACCCTCCAAAGGTGCAAGAGAGAGAGAGAGAGGGGAAGCGCGAGGGTTCCATTCCATTCCATTCCATCCATCGAAGTCGCAATCCGATCGCTTTCCAATTCACCAAATCCCTAGAAATCCCAAGATCAAACAGAAAGAATCAACCCCAAATCCCTAGAAACCCCAAGATCATATGCAGAGAATCACCCCCAAATCGCTCGATTTTCTTCCTCTCTCAGCTCTTAGCAGCTGAGATCGGACCGCCCCAAATCCCTAATTCCACCCCCGGAAAGACCCTTTCTTTATCAATTCCGCCCCAGATCTGGGAAACCCACCAGGCCGGAATGGACGATTTCGGGATTCTAGCCAGGGATTTCGGCTTCCGACCTCAGGGCAAATCCGCCCCCATGTCCGCCTCCAAGGGCCCCGCCGCCGCCACCAGCGTTGGGATCGGATCGGTGGGAGGCACCAGATCGACTTCCTCGGCGACGACGAGATCCGGATGGAATTCGACCCCATCCGCTGGATCCCTCCTCGGAGACGACGACGGGCTCTTTGGACCGTCGTCGCACAACCAGAGCCGGCCCGATTACGGCGGCTTCTCGGGGTACGACGACGTCTTCGGCGGTCCGCCGAGGTATTCGAATCAGGGGCGTGCTCCTGCTCCTGCTCCTGCTCCTGCTCCTTCTGCCCCTACCTCTGCCTCTCCTTTTGATTCCTTGTTTCCGGGGTCGAAGGAGGCCGCTTCCATGCCCGTCTATGATAAACCTGTTTATGATGATGATATCTTTGATGGGGTTCCTGGAATGAAGAGCTCTGCGTCGGTTAGATTCGACGATGTCTTCGCTTCGATGTCTAATGCGCAGAATGATGCGTCTCAGTATGATGATCTGCTTGGGAATTTCGGTCGGGCGGAACCCGAGTTGAAGAAGGGCTCGAGCGGCAATCGATCTGGAGGGACGGAGAAAGAGGTTACTGGGTTTGAGGATTTGATACCCGGATTTGGTGGGAGCAGTCCTCCCACAAACAGGTAAAACCCAGATCTTTGATTTTGGATGCTATGTTATAATGCTGCTGCTTGGTTTGTTGCTTTAGATTGGATTTTTAATTGAGCTTTTAATGTAGATTCTATCTTTGAGCAGCTAGATGAATTTGGGAATGCTGATTTCAATTCCATTTTCATTGTATTGTTAATTTGTAATTGTAAATAGCGTCTGTGTGATGGAGTAGAAATTTGTATGATTTTGTGTGGAGGAGTGTTGCAGGCCTGACCATGGGTTGGCCAATCCATTGTGTCCAATCCATAAGCCTAATAGCACATCTATGAATTTAAGGATTTTATTTAGTAGTTTAATTTGATTGGGCTTAATATTAGTGAGTTTCTTATTTTATTTAGTATTATTCCAATATTAGTAAGTTTTGTTGCTTAGGAATCAAGCCAACTTCTCCATATAATGATGTTAGGCCTCATTGTAATGCATGCTTATTATCAATTAATAAAAAGTTCTCTTTTTGAGATTTAACTGTTATGGTGTTTTTCTGCTTGTGAGGGTGCCTTAGTGGTTGAAACTATTTTTGGATTTGATCAATTCTTCGGGAGATTGATCTACACTTAGATCGTGGATCCAGGGCTGCACCAAGGAAGCACAATAGGAGCATTGTGCTTCCTGTTTAAGATTTACACTATTGTTGTAATGCAAATATGATCTGTTACACTAGTTTATACATTTGGCTGTATGGGTAGCCCAGTGCACGAGGCTCCCGCATAGCAAGGTCTAGGGAGGGCAAGATGTTCACAGCGTTACTTTCATTTTGAGGAGGCTGTTTCCATGACTTGAGCCCGCGTCCTCTAGGACGCTACCGGTAAGCTTTTACCGTTAGGCCAAGCCGCCTTTCTATACATTTGGCTATATGTTCTGCCAAATTTGATATGCTGCTAAGTCAGTTAAAAAAAAAATAGAAAGATGATCTTGGAAATCTTATGAAATCATAAGATATGAAATAAATGGAACATGGGCAGAACAATGGGGGCGGGGCATTGCTAAAAATAGATTTAAAAATCATTTATCTAAAGGTTTTGTATTGATTATGTGTTACTGTAAAAGCTTTTGTTGCAATGGAAGTTACTGAGTAATGCATTTAGTTTTTTCAGAGGTGCCTTTCTTTGGTGTACATATTCTACATACAGAGTTGGTGTACACCAATCTTCTGATACCAAGGATAGTGGGTATGAACACATTTTTTGAAACCCTATTTTGGAACATCATGTATGGAGGTCCCAGTTCATTTTCCTTATAAAAAATGGAAAGCTCATGTCATAATTATAAAATGAGTGCATGCAGTGGCTGTTTTAGGTGGGTAGTGAAATTTATAGCATCAAAATTGGTCATGGCTATTTGTTTGTGAACTTTTTTTTTCCCTAAAATTTTTGCTACATTGAGGACTTGGAACGCACACACTCTCACTCACAATGATGTCCTTAGCCAGCTAATCTATAGCCTGGGAGGTCAACCTTTTTTTTTTTTTTTTTTCTATAACAGCGATAAGCTGTAGAAATATGCATATAGGAAGTGTTGATTCTTTTCTGTTTAAAATGATTAAAGATAATGTTGGTGGCTGGTCAGTGGTATCATCGATGCTCAACCCAAAAAATAAAAAGGGTCAACCCGAACCTCGAATTACCAGTGGATTCAGGTCTGGTTGGTGGGTAGGGTCTGGAAATTCCTTCCCTATGTGGCATTAACTCTGGAAAGATAGCCTTTGATCTTATTTACAATTGGAGTGTGAGTCTCCAGGGTGGTTGGACACACCCTCCAGCCTGTCTAACTGAGTTAGCTCCAATAAACAGGGACCCTGACTTCCTGAGCATGAATTCAAAGACAGTCTAATCCGTTCTTTAATCTAGGTTAGATGTTCCAACTCTGACTGGGCCCAAAAGGGCAATAATTGGTCACTACTTCCGTCTTTTATGGTCCCCCATAATTCCTGAAAGGCCAGGCTTATTGACAAAACTGCTTTGAGAGTCTGCATTGATCTTTTTAGGTAAAATACTTGTGTCGTATAAATTTGCTAATTGTTTTTCTGATAATCTTACTACTGCAGAGAGATGCAACGGAAGTATCTGGTTTTTCTTCCAAGTTACAACTAACAGATTGTATATTGTTCTAGTTCATTTTATGTTGCATGAGTGTATTAATGTATTTCTCTTTTTGTTATTTATTGATTGTACTTTTTTGGAAATTCTATGGAATAGGGCAATGTACTCATATTGTCAGAAGGATTTAAATTTCTGAAACTAACTGTTTCTGCATACTGTTTAGTCTTCTACTGTCTAAGTTGGTAGTTACTATTGGTCATTTCTTATGTTTCTTACTTCCTGGTGAGACCATCATTGTTAAATGATTCTTCTCTTTGTTTTGCCGCATGTTTTTTCTATGAGACCTATGTGTTTCATACATTTGTTTCCTTTTTCCTTATTTTTTTAACAACAGATTCCACTCAATTTAAAAGGTCCTGATAACTTCTCTCCTCTTTTAGATTCTTACTTGTAATGATATTCTGGTAATACATATTATCATTTACACAGGAGGACTTCAGAGTCCAACCGCCCTGTGAGGTCAGCCGTTCCTTCAACTAAATCAACCTCTAGTGTGCTGGATGATCCTTTTGTAGTTATAGAATCGGCTTCAGTTCCGGCGTATTCGTCCTCAGGATTGTTCACAGACCCTTTGGAACACATTAATAAACCCAATAACTCTGGCACCACAAAGGCTGATGGTTCTTCTGTCAGTGGAGGAGTGTTTGATGATATTAATGCTTTTGACGGGCTTACGAAATCTGTCCCCTTCTCTGATAAAGATCGGAAGAATAAAAGTCCTTTGCGTACAAAGGCTGGGAATGGACCCACAGAGAAGGCTACAATGAGTGACTTTGAGAACACTGTACATAAGAAGATGCCTTCAGATGATTATCACGAACCTCATCAAAACCCGTTTGACATTCCAACAGGGCCATCAAACTCTCACAAAACCACTGGTAGAAGTGGATTTAACCCAAAGGATGTGAATGCTTTTGGGACAAGTTCGCAGGATATGTCTCCAGAATCTGATGGAAATTTGGACTCAAGTGATGATGTATGGCTGACTGTTGAGGAAATTCCTCTTGTCACACAACCAACAGGTGCTCCACCACCTTCAAGGCCTCCTCCTCCTAAACCTGTATCAGTTCCAAAGGCAGATAAGAGTAATGCTGCTGGTTTAAGTGTGAAAAGAAAAGTTAGCGCCGCTGATTCAGTGAAGAGCTTTGGAGTATCATCCGTAGATGAACTTGAAGATTTTGCCATGGGTAAGCCTCGAACTTATCCTGATGAACATGCGGATGTTCTTTCCAGTGAAGAAGAAATAGAGACAAATTCTGCTGCTGCAGCATCTGCAGCTGCTATGAAGGAGGCTATGGACAGAGCTGAGGCAAAATTGAAACATGCAAAGGAAGTTAGGGAGAGAGAGAGAGATTTAAAAGGTGTTAAAATTAGAGAATCTGCACAGCAGGAAGATGAAAAAGCTAGGAAAGATGCTCAAGAACGAGAATATAGAGAAAAACAGGAAAGATTAGAACGTGAAAGGGAAGTGAGGGAAAGAGAGGAGAAAGAGAGGGAGCAAAAGAGACTTGAAAAGGAGAGAGAGCGGGAACGAGAAGAAAGGGAGAAGGCTAGGCAAGCTGTTGAGAGGGCTACGAGGGAGGCACGGGAGAGAGCAGCTATTGAAGCTCGCCTAAAGGCTGAGAGGGCTGCTGTTGAGAAGGTAAATGCTGAAGCACGTGAGCGGTCAGAGCGGGCTGCTGTTCAGAGGGCGCAAGCAGAAGCACGTGTAAGGGCAGCTTTAGAGGCGAAAGAGAAAGCTGAAAAAGCTGCTATTGAAGTCAAACAGAAGGAAAAAGCTGCTGTGGAAAGAGCTCAACAAGAAGTGCGGTATAGAGCAGAGCGAGCAGCAGTTGAAAGAGCAACTGAAGAGGCTCGAGCAAGGGCAGCTGAAGAGGTTCGATTAAGGGCTGCAAGAAATAAGCAGCAGCAGCAGCAGGCGAATGAAGATGATCTTGAGTCCTTTTTCAACATTGGTGCACGGCCAAACAGTGCACCAAGGCAAAGAGCTGCCACTTCGGTGAGAACATCATTGTCTTGAACTGGAGGCAGTTTTTTCTTGTTTTGTGACTGACATTTTTACCATATCTGATTGGATGCTTCAGGATTCTGCTTTTGATGCCCAATTTCAGAGCAAGCCAGGTTCTGATGGGGCACGAAGGGCATCTGTTAGTACTACTTCCACTATGAGGAAGGCATCTTCCACGACAAATATTGTGGATGACCTTTCTTCCGTGTTTGGAGGTATTGAATTCACTTTGATTCTCATTCAAAGCCTCCGCATTGTTGTGAAACTCTCTTTATGATGGTTATGGCTGCAGTAGTTACTAGCTGTATTGAATTGCATCACTTTTTTTTAATGTTAAAAAATATGAAATTCAGAAAAAGCAAAATTTTGCAGTTTGATATATACATTGTTTTTATTTAATTATTTATTATTAATTTTGTTTTTATTATTTTTAACATCAGCAACGCTGTTTTTGGCTAAACTGGAATTCTGTGAGATTGTAGCCAAGCAGAGCCCAAGCTTGCTCGAACATCCGTTTTGGAAGCCCCTGAATACTGTGATTGTAGTCCTCCAAATTGCACCTATGTCTTAGCTCATACTGTATCCTTTACTTCATTTTTGCTGCTGTGAATTAGATTACATCCTTAACTCATGCAATTCTACAAAGTAGCTCATCGGCTCTAACTATAAGCGATTCCTACTACATCCTTTCTTGATCATATTTAAGTGTGCATCTTACCTCAATATATGTTCCTGATACTTTTTTTAAACAAAAATACGATGTGAAAATAAAATTACTGAAGACAAGACCCCTAACATAAAATTTTGGCTCAATATGAAAGGGTGGAATTTGATCATATTATTTTATGGTTCTGTGCTTTAGAATAAGTTAGAGAAATCTCTCCTGGGAGCAAGGGGATTCAGGAAAAATGGATCGGTGCCTTTTTCATAGGCCTGCCCTTGATATTCAGGGGGTGGGTCCTGCCTTATGGAGGGCCGGGATGGGAGCTAACACATCGCATTGCTTGTAGGTGAAAGTCTTTCAAATAACTTATATCTTTAGATCAGAACAGTGAAGGAAAAGTAGAAAAGAAAAGCGAAAGATTTTTTGGGTTTTGAATCCAGTATATTGCTCTTCTACTGTACCATTTAAAAAAAAAGGGGTGAAAGATAGAAGACAAGAAAAAAAAATGCAAATTTAGCTCGAAATGGATGGGTCTAGGCGTTTGATGATAATATAATGTAAGATATACACTTAAAATGTGAAAGAATGATCTTGTTATTAGAGAAAATTTGGCTTTAAATAAAAAAACCTGAATATAGTTTTTCTTTGAAACTGTTAATAAATTTATTCGAAGTAAGTGGAAACAAATTAATCTAAAAAGTTCACAAATCATGCAAAACAGTGTTAATATGCTCCAATCTTGCAAGTATTTAGGGTTACGGGGTGATTTTTATCTATAAATTTGAACCTTTTTACCTATTCTTTTGTTTACCTCATGCAAAAATGTAAGAAATTCTTTCTTACTAGCCTCTTTCTAAGTATTGCTGCTTATAATCACATGTTTTATGCTCAGGTCATACCTTTAAATGCCCTGTAGAATCATTTTCCCACCTCTCTCTCTCACACTCACACACACACACACACACACACACACACACTCACACACACACAAACGAAGAAAAAAAGACAACACAAAAAGTACAAAGAAGTGATCTTACTTAAATTCACTTTGTGTTTATGCGTGGACCATTCTATGAACTACATGTCTATACTGCTTGATAATGTGCTTTTGTTGCTATTGAGCCACTTAAATTTTGGGCATTGGTCAATATGTGATACTTTTTTTTTTTAATTTAAATAGCTGCCACATCATCTGAAGAATTTCAAGAAATTGAAGGGGAAACTCAAGAAAGACGAAGAGCCAGGTTGGAACGTCAGCAGCGTACACAACAGCGTGCGGTAACTATCTTTCAATTTTTCTTTTACATTTAAATGAAAATAAGTATGAACTCACAAATGTTAAAATAATTACTGGTCAGAAATTCAAATTTGGAAATCATTTGTCTGCTTACTGGATGCATCCATCCCTTCATGGGGTTAGATTTAGATTGGAAGGTTCGGTCGTGGGCTTTGGATTTGGAGTGGTTAAAAAATCAATGTCTATTGATCCTTACCATGAAGTTATGGACCATAAAGTTTAACAGTTTTTTAAGTGCATAATTATAACTTTGTGACTCCTAAATGATTAGGGTCATCATATCATGCTTATTTTTTACCCACTCAGGCCATCAAATCTTACTTGTTTTGATTGGCATGCATCCAAGTGGGGGCTGCTAAAGGTTTTGATTTTGGATTTAAGGCTGGCTCTCATTTGATTTTTATAGTAATGACCTTTTAGCGACTGCTATTGTGAATGGCATGTGCAACTCCTCCGTGGTTGTTTTGTTTTTTGTTGTTGTTTTCTTTTTCCTTTTCTTTTGGTTGAGAGGAGGGGGCGGGTGCAGGGGCGGGCATGGCAGGGCAGGGCATTTAGGAGATTATTCAAGGGGGATGCTCTTTTTTTTTTTTTTTTTTAATTCCATGGAAGAGGGGAGGAGAAGATGAAGAAGAGGTCCATGTTTGGAGGAGTGTGTGCCAACAATTAGCTTGATTGGATTTCAAATGGTCTAGATATTAAGGCTTCAAAGTGAAGGTTCAGACTGAGAAAGCAATAGGAAATTTTTAATGAAAAACCCGAGGTGGATTTGTTCTAGATGAGTGTCAAATCGGGTTTGGTGCCAATCATATATAGAGTGCTGAACTAGTGCACTGGATTAGCATGTGCACCTCAATGTGGGGCCCACATAGGGCCCCACCTTTGACTGAGACTAGGGGGATTGAAAGATCTTCCTAGCCCCCTCCTCTAAGAAAAAAAATTAGCCCCATCATTGATCTCCATCATCTTCATCCCACAAATTTAATGGTATACAATCCATTTGGAAGGGTGTGCAGTCAATCCAACGGCCCAATCTATTCGGATGGGACCCAAACCGTGAAGATGGGTGCAATTCAGGGGGGTTGCGTGTGTGGCCCACTTGAATGGACCATCAAGTGGGCTCCATGCCCGTGCGCAAGATTCATACTGGGGGCACCTAATAAGCATATTAGCATTTCTCATATATATATATAGGACAAAACTAGTATGCATCTGTCACGTGTCCCTCACCATAGTGTGAGGGACAGATGCATAGTAGTCTTCCTCATATATATATATATATGTAGGCCGCACAAGAGTTGCACTTGTTGCTCATTTTTCGATGAATAATGTCTTGTGGGATCAGCACTCTCTCTCTCACTCACTCACTCTATCTATCTATCATGTGTGACACCCATGTATGTAGTATTTTAGCTTCCATGTTTGGTTCTTTCAATCTAATTTTTGAGTTTGAATGTTCAGCAACAAGCTCTGGCTGAGAAAAATGCACGTGACATGCAAACACAAAGGGAGCAAGCAGAGCGACATGTAAGCCTTCTGGAACTCAAATTCTACAAAATCGTGGCTGATGAGCATTTAGCCCTTAAACGTTTATGCAGCATGTTGTTATGTTTATTCTAATTGTTGGAATAGAAAATTTCTTTTCTTTAATTTTTTTTTCTTCTTTCGGTCCTAATTTCTTATTTACCTATTTTAATGACTTAAGATAATTTTCATTTCTCTTGCATTACTCTTCTGCTTTCAGAGGATTGCTGAGACACTAGATATTGAGATAAAACGGTGGGCTGCAGGAAAAGAAGGCAACTTACGTGCTTTGTTATCAACATTGCAATATGTAGGTTGAGGTTTTAAGTTTTTTAATGAATCTTTTATTGATATGTCTTCAATCTTGTGCATGACTTGCAGACTGCTTAGTGCTCTTGATTTGATTGTAAAATTTTCTCATGTGTCTCTCTTTCATGGCTTTCTTGCTGCACTTAAATGTTACAGTTTCCTCCTTTTTAAAATTCCATTGTTTGAGCATACAGCTTTTGCTCTCTGCTCTCTGCTCTGATCTCTAACATTTAATGGAACTGCATGAAGGTATCCTGCTATGTGTGCAGATGGTGGCTAAATTAAGTTTAAATCCCATCTTCCTAGTCTCTGTTAGGAGATCTCTGTGTACTTCCACTAAAAACAACTATCCTTATCGGGGCTATGGAATCCAGTCATCAAGATGCTTGAGAATAGGAAGTCTTAAGTATTTATCTTTTGGGGTAGAGTTATATTGATTAAGGCTGCTCTGCCAAATCTCCCTATATTGTCCTTGTTCAAGTGTTTGGTGACCGTCAGTAGGTATGGGGTAGAGTTATATTGATTAACGCTGCTCTGCCAAATCTCCCTATATTGTCCTTGTTCAAGTGTTTGGTGACCGTCATTAGGTATAGTGAAAGACTTTCCTTTGGCAAGAATGGAAGAGAAAGAAAGTATCACTTTGTGGATTGGAGCACTTTTTTCATATCCTATTGGATAATTGGTTAAGGAGAGTGGGCAAGGGTTCAGATGGCCTTTCGAAGGAAGTCTTGTTTCCAAGGTATGGAATTTCCATGCAAGGTTGGATTTTTCAAGGTGCATCTAATTGTAGAGATATAAACAGGTCAAGTGACCCACCCAACCCACCTTGACGAAGCCTGGATCCAATTCTCAAGGTGGGTTTGGTGGGTTGACCTGTTTATATCTCTACACTAATAACGTTGTTTCCAAGGTACTGAATTTCCAGTCAAGGGTGGATTATTTGTCACGGCCCCACACAACTCAACATGATATTGTCCGCTTTACCCCACGTGTGCGCGTGATGACTTCTAAGGCGGTCACCCATCCTAGTACTGCTCCCGCACGAGCATGCTTAACTCCGGAGTTCTTATGGGATCCGGGGCTGCATTGCTTTAAAAGGCCTCATGCTTAGTTAATATGGGATTTGACTTGTAAGCCCAAGGATCCAGACGTGCTCTTGCCAATGTGGGACACATGTAATTCTATATATTGCGAACCCAAGTGTCTAAGGACACCCCTACATACACCCTTTTTTAGGGGGCTACAATCATATGGATCTTACATTCTCCCACACCGGGAGACAGAGCCATCCTCAGCTTTGATACCAATTGTCACAGCCTTGCCCAACTCAGCAAGATATTATCTGCTTTGGCCCAATGTGGGCACTGAGATAATTTACCCTTTTGTCCAAATTTGATGGTGCCCTTCATTGGTGAAAACTTGAGGAACACCATAACTCCTCCTTGGAATTTCAAATCTCTCCTACGATTGTTCATATCACTCTTCTACCTACTATGAGAAATTTTTAGCCTTTCCTGGACTTGCTTCACTTTATCACTTGTCTCTCCAATGATTGTGGGTCTGTGAAAACTCCTCACTCCAACTTCTTCCCAACTAACTAGGGTTTCACATCTCCAACCATTGAGTGCTTCAAACTGAGCCATACCAATACTAGCGTGGAAGCTGTTGTAGGCAAATTCAAATAGAGTAATATCCTTGTCCCACTCTTCCTTGAAATCCAAGACACAAGAAAGAAGCATATCCTCCAAAGTTTGTATGGTCCTCTCAAACTCTCCATCTGTCTGTGGGTAGTAAGCCGAATTGAAACTTAACCTTGTGCACATGGCTTCTTGGAAAGATACCCAAAAGCGTCAAACAAACTGTCTGTCTGTCTCTATTGGACACTATAGAAGCTGGGGAACCATGCGGTCTCACTACTTCTGAGTAAACAACCAAGCCATGACATGCATCTTGGTCGCTGTCCTGAAACGAACAAAATGTGCCGACTTCGTAAGCCTATCTACGATCACCCATATCGCGTTATGACGCTTGCTTGTTGAAGGCAATCGTGACACAAAGTTCATAGTAATATGTTCCCATTTTCACTTCGGGATCTTCAATGGCTTCAACAGTCTTGGCGGCTTCTTATGTTCTGCCTTGATTCTTTGACATGTCAAGCATTTGGTAACAAATCGTGCAATCTCTCTCTTCATGTCATTCCACTAAAATCTACCTCGCAAGTCTTGGTACATCTTAGTACTACCGGATGCATAGTGTATTTTGTATGATGTGCCTCCACCATAATCTGAATCTTCTAGTCATCAACATTGGGCGCACACAACCTATCCTGAAAATATAGAATACCGTCTACTATCCTGAAATATGGGTTGTTAGCAATCTTGTTAGGACTTTAACCAAATTGAGTTTCTCAAACTTTTAGTCCTTAATCTGTTGTATCAATGTAGGTTCTAAGACTGACATCGATGCTATCATCACGCAATTACTGACAACTCAATCTCAACATCCATATCTCTGAACTCTTCTACCAAAGACCACTCACCACATAGAGCTCGTAAGTCCACTAACTTCCTGCTTAAAGCATCAGCTACAACATTACCTTTACCTAGAAAATATTGGATCGGAAAGTCATAGTCCTTTGAGTTCCTAGTTATGGCTTTTGGACCGACCAATGCCCCTGGAGTGTTTATGTCCTTGATGAACAGGATTTTTGCCCCATATTCTCATATTGCCTTACTAACCTAAACTACTCTTATTTTCTTTCTACTCCACCTCTTCTAGGTTTGCAGAAAGAGGTACTTTCATAATCTCTTCTTTTTTTTAATTTTTCTTTCAATATATAAAATTTAAGTATTTATTTAATTTTTAAATTTATGGTTGTTCAGTTGAAATGCTATAGATATACCTGTTCTAAGCATAGGTTATTGGGCTAGTCACTGAGATTACTTCAAACTTCTCTTTTTTTACAGTTTACACTTTCTAATTTTTCCATGACTAATATAACCTGGGAGGTGTCATGTAACTTTATTTTGAAGGTCTCCAATTCTCCATTGTGAAACTCGATGCAAGTTCCAAATGCTTCTTCACAGCAGATGAGAGTGTGCTTTTGTTGCCATTCAGCTTAGCAACATATGCAATTGTCTCTTGATAGTCCAGCCAATGAGTTTGTATAAAATCCTTCAGCAACCAAGCAAGCTTTCTGTCTCCGGGTGGCCCATTGGCATTATGTCTCTTCACATACACTAGTTGTGTTGCTTTGTTCTTGGTGTATTATCGATATCTTTGTGGTTGTTTGTAGAGCTTCACTCTCTACATGTACTAGCAATCTTTGGGTCATCCTTTTATATCTTCCAGTCACGTCTTCATAAATTAAGTGGGATATATTAAAATGTTAATGTATAGACAAAAAAAAAAAAAAAAAAGAGTCACCTGAGGGAAGTCCACTTGGGATTCCCTTGTATGCCTCCTTGTGGAGCCAACCTATGATCAATTCAACCCCCCCTTTCACTTGCTAACCATGCTGTCGGCGCTTATCCCAATTTGTAACTAATCTGATAATCCGCCACTGGATTGAATAAAAATGTGTAACTAAATACTGGGCAACTCTGAGGCTATTAATAAAAGGTTTACAATAATTAGAACACATGCTTTGACCCGTACTCAATCCTTTATGACTTACGAGACCTTTTCCACCCCCTATCTCTACTGTCTGGCATGCATCTAAGTTGGCCCCACTGTCCTGCATGGAATGCCATTGGTTGTCTTATTAGGATAAATTAATTTATATTATATCTATTGTAATTTTCTGGTGTAACTTGATGTTTAAGTTCATTTTACTTTTGGGGGCCTACCACCCAAATGGATACATGTGAATTATTTGGGGGTTGAGGATGAGTTTGTCATAGTGAATATTAGTTGTGTGCCAGCTTTCATCCCATCTCCCAGGACAGTTCTCATCTGAATATTCCTGTAGACACATATGCAAAAACCTGCTTTGCTTTCCATAATCCCGTTAACAAAAGGAAAGATCAAGACATGGAAAGAGAATGTGCCATTTGGGAGATGAGATCGCAGCCAAATGAAGAAAGAGGTGAAAAAGATGATTCCTTTGAATGCAATCTGCTCCAGGAGTCCCAGTCACTTGCGAATAAAAATGCAAGTTTCAGAGAAGTGAAGAAAAAGGAGAAAAGTCATTTCTCCTTTCATTGAAAATAAATACAGTACTTGCAAAAAGCTTTGGTTTCTTATGGCTAAATTTTTCTTTGGGCATTTCTCCCACAAAAGATGGCATTCTACGAGGTGTTCCCTTCACAGAAACTGAATTGAGTTCTCTTTCTCTCATCTAACTGGGTGATCGCAAAAGCAAACATAAGTTCTGTTGAACCATTTGTTTATCATCTGATCTCTGCCGTAGATTGAAGTGAAATCTTTAGAAAGATGATTTTGTCTAAAATGTTGGATGGACTCACTAGTCACTACACTACAAAATAGGGTGGCCCAAGTTGCACCCACTTTTGTTTCTAAAGAGAAGTCATATCAGAAATTTGCATTGTTCCAAATTAATTAATTTCATGTCCATTTGTTTTTTTAATCTTATTTCTTCTTTTTCCTCCCTTTTGTCCTTAACAATTGGCAAGTTTCTGTTTTGCCCTAGATTTGTCTTACATGAATATAATTTAGTAATACTAATTACTATTCTTTATACTGTATATGATAGACATTTATGCTGTATATGATAAACAGGTTCTCTGGCCTGAATGCGGTTGGCAGCCTGTGTCTTTGACTGATTTAATTACTGCTGCTTCGGTTAAAAAAGTTTATAGAAAAGCTACCTTGTGTGTTCATCCTGATAAGGTGCAGCAGAAAGGTGCTAATCTTCAACAGAAGTATGTTGCAGAAAAGGTGTTTGACCTCTTGAAGGTATATAGTAAATTATATATGGATGTTTTGTTTCATTTGACTACAATATTTATATACCCTAAAAGGAGGGGAAAAGCAAGTTAATTTTAGTATTGTTTCTTGAGAGGCATTCATGTGCATCCATCCTTCACCATATGGTGAGGGATGGACTTGATGAGGCCCACCTTGGGCTGCACTGATCATGGGACTTTAAGGATGGAAAGAGATGTCTTTGATGGGGCCATATATCAAGTTTGGGGTCAATCCCATGCCTCTAACCCCTTGACCCACAAATTTAACTATTTTATATTTTAAAAAAAAGGCCCTTGATCGAATGGTCCAATCATTTTGGATTATTGAAAACTCGATGGATCCAGTGTGTTTTAGGGGTTCTCTTGTGTGTGGATGGTTTTGATGAATCATAAAGTCGGCCCCACTATGTTTCCCTCATTGTAATATGGTGAGGGATATGTGCTCATGAATATTTCCCTTATTTCAAGTTGCATTATCGTTTATCCTTATCATCATAATCACATCATGAAAGCATTTTTCCAACTATGATGGTGTCAGCTATAGGATTTTGTTTCTCCATTCCAGTCCATCTTAGGCTAAATCCTTGGACATGTTACACTTCTTTAGGTTTATCTTTACAATGTTGATCAATGAATTGATAAAAAATATTTAGGTAGATGTTTGATGTTCATAGTTGTCTTTTTGAGAGTAGCGAGTGGCATGTTGGTAAACTCATGCTCATGATGGTGTCTCAAACTGCACTACATATTGAACTCTCCCAAGATGTTAGATGGACTGTACTCATGCTTCTCATTATTTACTAAGTCATCATGTACTATTTTTTAAATATGTTTTTAATGATATTGGCGTTATTACTCTGCGTGGGCTTGTGGAAAAATGTTTTCATAATAATTCATTTATCCTCTTTTAGGTATTATTTACTTTTAAATTTCAAATGTTCATGTCATGGTTGGAACAGTTGTCATCTATAATTCCATTGTGTTGGTGATATTATGCAGTGATATTTTCCTTCTGATATGGACAAATCCCTTATTTGGATTTCATTGATTTAATTTCTTGAATACTCGAAAATGATGACAGGAAGCCTGGAACAAGTTCAATTCAGAGGAGCTCTTCTAAGGACCTTGAAATTTGTTCAATGGCATATGATTTTGGTTGTTGAGAGAGCTAGCAGTTGGCATGGTTTCTCCACTTCTTGTCCTATATTGGATATTTGTTTTCCAAATCACCCTTCGAATGGAGTGTGCTTGACTGCTACTGCCAAGAGTAAGAACTCTTTGCTATGTTTTATGCTGCTGTAAATCCATGTTCCATTCTGAAGTACAAAAAATGTGTGTGGAAATGCTATGGCTGCTGATTCATATGTAGAGTAGTAGCAGGGAGGAAAGGCATTGTCCATGCTTCATCATTTACAAGTAGTGTCATTCTTTTTTGAGCTCTTAAGGATTAGATCCTTGCACGATGATGATTGAATGAATACCTGCCATCATGTTGTCGGTGTCTGACTAAAGTGGCAAGTTATTGCTCTGTTTTATGTAATTTTTAATGGCTGCCTGCAGAAACTGTCTTTTTTGGAGAGTGGTGAATGCTATCATTTTTATTTTATTTGAAGCAGAGACGGTATCTGGTACTTAAATTTTTAATTTTTAATTTTTTTTAACTGAATAGTTTGGTACAGTGATGTTACTTGATGTACATAGGATACCTTTCTCTCATTGGACACCCAATGTGATGTACAGTGTGTTGCCCATCAGGGTCCCCTCACACTTTTAACTCCAAAAACACCTCTTCCCTTTAAATGAAATAAAGAACAGAGAAGAATATTTTACTTGGCTTACCTGCACGCTCATCATTAGACCGAGACCACACATTTTTCCATGTTTGCATCATTGATTTTGTTGCTGGCCTCGAAATTTACACAGATTACTGGGACCTTATTACCATTACTGAGGGAGAATTTAATGTTCTTGCGTAGACATTCCCATTGCCAACCAGAACCCTCACCCAACTCCACCCCATCACAATTTTTTAGCGACCCTAGGTGGGCCTCGTGAAATGTCTCATTGCTCTCTCTGCTGCTTGTGTTAGTGGCCCCAAGTTGCCCGCATTGAATCTCTCATATTACCCATATTATGTTATGAAGGATGCTACTAGGGAGAATTATTTTCTCTAATTATATCCAGCATGCCATGGCTGGCTGCTTAGTTGAAAGTACTTAAATAACTTAATATCATCACAAAAATGTTGCGAAACCAGAACTGAATACAGTGTGGTGCACTGCTGCTTTCTTTAATAGTAATTCCTATCACATTTCTTCATCATCACAAGGTGAGGTATGCGGCAATATGAAGCAACCATTGGTAGTAATGTGGTCCATGATATGAGTTTTCGTTGACTCCTCGAGCTTTGTTTGTCTAGAGAAGGAAAAAACTGCCACAAAAAAAAAAAAAAAAAAAAAAAAAAAAAAAAAAAAAAGAGACCTCCAAGTTCCAAAATCCTGGACTTTTAAAGTTTCATCATTCCCTTATGTTGAAAGTGGACCAAGTCGTTTGTTGATTGAATGGTCTTGATCAAATGTTAGGATTTTCTAATGGATGAGATTTTTTTTTGTCATGCGCTCACCCACCATTTGAGCCACTATACTCTGGTATAGATCACCGAGTAATGTCCTCACTCATACTTTGGCTTGAAGGTCGTTGCAGAAGGGTGGATTTAGGTTCATATAATTTTTTCTGTGTAATATCTAGAGAATGGCTCAAAATAGAACGGAATGGAGAAACAAAATTCATGTAGCTGATTTCAATATGATTGATATAAGGCTTTGATGATAATGATGGTGATAATGTAATATCTGGAGAGTAAAATGTCATTCTCTTATCTTGGTAGAGCTTATTGTCTTGTGGCACACATTTAAAATGAATGCATATGCTTCTATTTTAGACAAGGCAAGGCATTTTGAAAGTACGAACACATTAATTTAATTTACCATAGAATATATCATAAAAGAGCAAACCTTTGTTTCAGTGATTTACAAGGATTGCCTTGCACGTGGCCTGTAGTCCATATGCTCTCCACTTAAAATAGAGACCAGTTCTGTCCATACATGCATCACCCAATTGAGTTAGCCTGACTGAATTGTTGATTCTATTATTGAAATAAAGGTTGATGTTCCTTTCTTGCTGTCGCCAAGAGTGTCATTTCAAAAAAGAAAAAAGAAAGAGGTGAGTTTGGTGCAGGGTCAAGTCTGGGCAGGATGTGAAGCCTTTTAGTAGCAAGTTATTTTTTTATTAATTGATTCTTAATATGTTTGATGGAATTAGGTTAAAACCCAAGAGAGGTAAAAACTATGGGGTGTCATTTGGATGGGAAAAACGATGTTAGAGAAATTCTCATTTGAACTGTGTGACAGTCTTTTCTTCTTCCACTTATTACTCTCTTTATTTCCTCTCATCCAAAAGACCCCTGAATAAAAATCATGCATCTGAGGCACACAGCACACTTTCAGATTGATTGAGATACTGCTATCTCTTGCAATTCAGATTCCTTTCTTCTCTAGGATTCAACAATACGTCTTGTTGGGGGGTGGATGACTTTGATGGGTGAGGTGAATTTGATATTTTAAAAGACGCTGGATTCTTTTGGCCCTGGAAGTTACAGTCCCACCAGTCAAACTGCATCTTCCTTACCAGAACTCACCAGTCTTCACATGGGTTACGGTTTGGTTCACACATAGCAATCGTTCCAGCATTTAGGTAGAGGGAGGAGGCCCATATCTTCTTTTGCTGGTTCACACCTGCAGGAGCAATCAATCAAAGATCTCAATCTGTTGACAGGGCATGTAAAGCAATGGACCAGATTCAGTGACCGAAACTAATTTGTTGACCAAGCATGTAAAGCAATGGACCAGATTCGGCGACCAAAACTAGCATGTAAAGCAATGGACCAGATTCGGTGACCAAAACTACATATGATACTTGAACATCATCTATCCAGTATCCGCTGTTGATGTTTCATATCAATGGTCATTTAAAGATGGGCCCCACTTTTGTGGTGTATTTTGATAAGTGTGGTCCTAACCACATGATTCGAGTGTAGATTAGTTTCTTCATGAGAGTATATACCTGTGTTTTGATGGATGATTGACGGAGATTTTTCGTTTAGCATAAAAAATAGTGAGGGGTCGTCTGATGGCAATAATTTTTGTCCGGGGTTTTGCAGAAGAAGACTGTTTGATGGGAATAATTTCACAGGACTGATGATTTTGTGTGTGAATGTCTGGGGGCTGCTCAGTGAGATCTAGTGGTCTGCAAAATATCAACTCTAATAAAGTATCCTAACGCTTTCATTCATGGCGTTTATGTTTAGTGGTCTTAGAGGAAATCATTTTTTTTTAAATTTTAATCTAATGAATGCTTATTAAATTTGAATCAGTGCTAATTCATAGGGGGTGGTGAGTTTGCGAGGGATTGGTTGATCATTCCCCGTTTTCAATCGCCCGAATAAGAAAATCCACAAAATCTTACATGAGAGAAATTGTCAGGGGGGCCTTTCCATCAACCATTTTTCAGTGGGCAGGGGTGGCCATAATATTATACGTTAGTTGTCCTCTTGACCCAAACCTGTCAGACAAAAACTCCAGAGAAGATTGAAAGTTATAGTCCAAAGATGAATCTGTAATTCTCCCCACGGTTAATTCTCTATCACAAGGTGAATCTCCAAAGTCTTCCATGTAGCAAATGGCCCTCTTGGAAATACTTCCGGTTCTCAAGGACTTTTATCATAATCATTCGATCCTTATTCCTTCAATTTTAAGTCAGCTAATTAGAATTCCACAACAAAAACTCATTCTTACCGAACTCCATCTAAAATACGACAAAACAACCACATCTGATTCTGGAAATTGTTAGACACTTGGTCTCTTTTAACTCTATATCTAAATAATTGCCTCTCAACAAGAATTCCCCCAAATTGTGACTTGTTACCATCAATCAGGCTTTGAGACTGGTCCCTCTTAATTCCTATAGTCGGCTCAAGTGGGTGTGACGTGGGTTGGCCCAATAACCGTCCACAGACAAGATAGAGTGTGGCCCGCCGCCCAATGTCCCAATCAACAAACCCCATTTGGCTATAAACATAAAAATAAAAAGAAGAAGGAGAAGAAGAGGAGGAAGAGTCAGAAAGACAAAATCAAAGACCGAAAGCAGCAGCCCAGGCCACAGACTCTCTTTCCTTCTTCCTCTTAGTGGGTGGTTGGCCGTCGCCTCCTATAGGGACCCTTACCTCACATCACAATTTCGTACACTCCGAACTCAAAAATGAAAATGAAAGAAGAAGAAGGAAGCCACAAACATCTCAATCCGTCATCATCTTCTCCCACGTATCACCCATCTCTCTCTCTCTCTCTCTCTCTCTCTTATGGTACAAATTGGATGATGATGATGACAATGATGATGAGATTGATGAATTCAAAAATGATTATGATAGCGGTTGGATGACGACGACGATAAGATTGGCCAATTCAAAGATGGACAAACTCCTTACGCAAGCAATTGTAATTTTAAAAAATAATTTTTTGATTTTTATAAACCGATATACAAGATATTTATAAAATTTCTTGCCTTAAACATACAAACTATTCTATCTATCACTAATCAATTGCTTAAGTCAAGTTTATCAATTAATAATTAATTGACTTATCATGGATATTAATTACTAATTAGTTACCTCAAGTAAAGTAATCAATCATTTAGATGAAGGTAATCAATTTCTAATCATATTGCCTAAATCAAAGTAATCAATCATTACTTTATTATGTCCATGATATGAGAAATTGACATAATCAAAGATTTGCTATCTAATATTGCTATTATTATTATTTAATCATCTTTAGGTTTTGCAACTTGCATGGCCTGTGCTTGGCCCTTAGATCTTATCATTCTCACCCCCTTAAAGATGAACTTTGTTTGCAAGGTTGAAATGAAAAAATCGTTATTGCATCATCACTAGATCTTTCCAAGTGATTCATTGAATATGTGGTACAACTCGTAGACTTACAAGTCTTGTTTGTAAATTTGGTGGGGCTCGTCCCATTCAACATTTGTGCTGTAATTATTCTTCCTACACTATTCTTCCTACATTTAGAGAACCTAATTACTAGAAAAATATTTGTGGGTTTAAATATTTTTTTATCTCTACTGCAAATTCATCTATGAGTCCCTCAAGGGAAATTACAATCTTTTCGAGACATTCCTTTGCTTGATTTGTCAAAAGGACCTTTGGCTTCTTAGATGTCTTTTGGTATTAAAAAATATGGTTTGCTCTATGGATCTAAGATATTGGCTTTTCTCCTGAAAACTTGGGAAAATCTGATCTTACAATATGAATTTGAAGCACTCCATTTTGATCTTAATTTGTATTTTACTACCTAGCGAGTCGTCATTTTGATCTTGATTTATTTTGTTGTCATGCAAATCCCCATTTTGATCCTGAACCACGTTGCTTTTTATGCTAATCTTCCTTTTCAACTGTGTCAAAAAGTATTGAAATGATGCGGTCATATTTAGAGTTTACCGCAATTACGATCACCTTAATATCTTACAAGTGATACCAATTGTTAAAATACCAGTTGAATGATGAGGATGATGATGATAAGATTGCCTAATTCAATGATAGACAAACTCTTTGTGTAAGCACATAAGTTTGGGAAATAATTTTTTTATTTTCATATACAAGGATACAAGATATTTATAGAATTCATTGCCTTAAACATAGAAACTATTTTATCAATCACTAACCAATTACCTTAAGTCATGGCTATCAATTACTAATAAGCTACCTCAAGTCAAAGTAGTTAATCAGTAATCAATTACTTAAATGAAGGTAGTCAATCACTAATCATATTGTCTAAATCAAAGAAATGAATCATTACTTTATTATCTCCATGATATGGGGGATAGACAAAATCAAAATTTGCAACCTTATGATGCTATTTTTATTCAAAGCAATCTAATAGAGTTATCTAATCCTCTCTAGGTCCTACAACTTGCTTGGCCCCTTGGATCCCATCACTCCCTCTCTCTCTCTCTCTCTACAGCAATTGAAGGGCTAGCCAGTGGCCATTATACGTAAACAGATAAACACAGTAAGAGCAGCTAGGTAGAGGGGTTCCAATCCAATCACAGCCTCTGACAGAGAGTAGAAAGAAAGAGAAGATTCCACATACAATATATCCAAGTTTGATTATGATCTGTGAACATGGGTGGGAAGAAGATAAATTTTTTTTGCAGTTCTCTTAGCTTACACTGAATGTTACAGCAAGAAGAGCAAGAGAAAACAAGCAACTAAACATGGTTATCTTCTTAATTGGAATTTGATCAGTTTGTGCTCTTGAATGGCTTATAGTGCTTAAGGTCAAGGACTACGCCAGCTAGAGACCCGGCAGCGGCGGCAACAGAGATGATGAGGCAGGCGAGGCTGAGAATCTGAAGGCAGACCCATCTAGTACTCCACTTGGGTATCCTCTTCTGAGCAATGTACATCTCTACGGGGAAGTATACGGTCAGTGGCCAGAAGCCGAGCGCTCCGAGGATGCCGACGACATCATTGAAGAAGGGGAGGAGCATGGAGACCAGCGTAGTGGTGACTACGAATGCAGAGCGCCACACAAGGCGGAAGAGATTGAGCTTGTATGGGCTGGTGACCGGGAGTGGGATCAAGATCTCCTTTGTGATGAATTCACTCTTGGGCCATCTCTCTACTGCCCATTTCTCGATGAAGGCGAAGAGAGGCTGGCAGTAGACTTGGTAAGCTCCAACAAGGTGGATGACAATGGCAGCATTGGCGATGTCGAGCAGCCAGTAAGGGTTGTAGAAACCAAATCCAGTGAGGAGGTTGCCCGGTGCTCTGTCACCAAAAGCAGCATAGCCCATGCAGCCACAGAGCATGTAGAAGGCTGTCGTTACTGCTACGCTCAGAAGGGTGGCCTTCTTCATTGTTTTGGCTTCGGAAGGCGGCGACTTGATGGTGTCCTGTACAAGGGAGAGGGGAGACACCATGTTTTACTACTATGATCTAGCAATTCTATTTCAAGTTGTTATTTATTGGTTGAGAGTAAAAACCAAGAATTGCATATATGCGATGGCGCAAAGAAGCATTAGTACCTGAATTTCAATGAGGATGATAGAATAGGAGTAGGCAAAGGCGATATCGCCGAATGCTTGGAAGCTTCTCCATATCTTTTGAGTCTGAGTGACGGTGCCAATGCTGATGCCAGTTAGACTTCCTTTGAAACTCCCAGTCTCTGTTTCATGGCAAAGAATCTGAATTTTGAGTTTTACTGAACTGGGTTGTCTTGTTCAGTACTAATAGTATAGTGGGGTTTATGTAGAATTGTCTCAAACCTGCGACTCGGGCGATTCCAAGGGCAAGGCCTACGGAGGAGTAAGTGAAGGACATGACCGCTGCGACAATGGAAAGCCACCATATCTGATCAAAGTCTGGAATCTGAGAGAAAATGATTTGGGAGATGCCGAAAATGATCATGTAAGGAGTGCTCGATGTGTGGCATGGGTTATTATCTCCCTTCTGATGGAAGCAATTAGACCTCTTGATTGCCCTGATTTGAACATAAACGGATCGAAACATGTGAATTTAAAGTAGATGCAGATGAAGATGGAGAGAGAGAGAGAGAGAGAGAGAGAGAGAGAGAACTGACTCACATCATGCTTATTGAAGCTGCAATTGTGTAGCCAATGGCCACACCAAACAGATTGAGATATTGAATAAAACCACATATTTTCACCTTAGCTCCACCTGAAAGTAAACAATTCAGTTAACAAGAAGAAACCCAAGTTCAGATACTTTGAATCTAATCTCAGTTTCCATGGAATTTTAGTTAAGACGGAGAGTATATACCAAGGTAGGCGCGTACTGCGTCCATGTAAGTGTAGTTTCTCTTGCCAGTAGCAGTGTCTCCAGACCGATAGCAGTCGGAAAGGAGAACTGAAGTGTAATAGGTCACAAAAGAGAACAAGAACATCACAGCCGGGCCAGCAATCCACCCAAGTTGAGCGATGGCCCACGCCAACGAAAGCACGCCTGAGCCAATCACAGCGGTTATTATGTGGGCACTTGCAGTCCAAATAGTCCCTGCACATGATCAAAACATAGGACCTTCAACTATCAACCAATAGAAGATTCATAGCTATTAGCTCTTGAAGATTCTAATAGATGGGAGGGGTTGTTCCTTCTCTTACCTGTCCTCTTGACGCGGCCATCGTCGTCGTGGCTTTTGGAGGCGCCCTGTTGATGAAGGTCTATGAAGATCTCTTGGGAAGAGAAGTTGACAACTTGATGGTGGCTTTTGGCAACCGTGCTCTCACCCATCTTACAAGTAAACGAGAGTGTTATTACTAATCACAGAGAGGGAATTGGGGGGAGGAGATTTCTAAAGCTTGTTTCAGCTTTTGCTTTGCAACTAAGGAATGAAGACCCAACTACCCAACAGAGAGAGAGAGAGAGAGAGAGAGAGAGAGAGAGAGAGATTTTGCAGAAGACAGTGAAGAGAAGAGCTAATAGGGTGGTAGTATATATAGCTAGTATGCCAAGCAAACAGTAGCCACCCACCCACGTGAGGAAAGAAGGGAGAAGACGCTTATGTCCATTGTCAACTAACATTTTCAAACAATGAGAGCAAGAGTCAAAGATCTTTTGAACTTGGAAAAACTCTCTCTCTCTCTCTCTCTCTCTATATATATAAACACACACCATTAAGTAAATTAAGAAAGGAAAACCCTACTCATTTAATGGAAAAGTAGTCGAACTGTTTATCCCAACTTACACCATGGAATAATAGTTAATTCAAATACATCCAAACCCAAGTCAGAAACAAACAACTAAAGTTCTTTTGTAACTCCTCTCTCTCTCTCTATGTACTTAAATAGATTAGAAACTGAAAACCCAACTCATTCAACAGAAAAGTAGTCAAGTGTTTATCCCAACTTACTGACACAGTAGAAAAATAGCATTTTTTAAACCGAAGTCTCAAACAATCAACTTTCTCACCTTTCTGGTTAACTGCTCTCTCTCTCTCTGTTCCTTGTCTGCTCTCTGAATACAGAAGAGAGCAGAGTAATGATGACAGATGGGTGCAAGCCGATCTTGCAATCTTCCTGCAGTAGGCCTTTGGTTTATATAGCGAGAGGACTATACTAGAATATTATGTTTCTTTTGTAACCACAGTACCTTTAGGTTCAGTGTCACGTGTGAGGCCTTGTGACCATCCATGCTGATACAGAGAATAGGTTCTCCTTCTACTTTAAATCTCTTCTCATATATTGTTGGATGATTACAATACATTTACCAGCCTTATTTCATTTGAGATGGAATCACAAGAACAGGGCAATCTCTTTAATGGACTATAAAAAGAGCATACACCCACCATTCCTTTTGCTTTTTAACAGCAAATCATTACTCTAAACAAAGGATTTAGGGATTTTCTTGTTGTGGTACCCAAAGACTGAGGAATGTATCATGGAGAAGAGCATCCAATTTGAAGTCCTAATGGTCTTCCTCATTAAGTAATATGTAGTAATTCATCGTTAAGAGCCAATCACTCTCAATTGTTTATTCCTTTTGGAGAAATATCAATATTGAACATTTAGTGACTGATGACCCAATATCAACGGTGGAGTCTAAGAACTAAAACGGATTGATTGGATAGATAGGTACAAGAAATATATTTATACTTTGTAATGGAGAAACTTCATTCATCCATCATGATTACCTTTTAGTAGGTTCCAACCCTTCGTAAGTGATTTTACCAGAAAAAAAAAAGCAGAAAAAATGTTTAGGATCCGAAGGAGACGTCTAATACATGCTTCAGGGTTAAAGTTAACAAGAATACCATTGCGGTTTTTACTTACGGCTGAAGGGGGGTCAATGAAAATGCAAAGTTTGGTTTGTTGGTATGCCAAATGGTGCTATTATCCATTAGGTGCTTTTCAAGGACCCAAAGTCTCGTCATATGATGAAAAATGAGGACGATCCTCTTTCCATTAAAGAAGTTGTATTTGTGTGGTCACTTAAGTGTACGCAAATGATTTGGAGGTGGTTCAAACAACCAATGAAAACGAAAAATGGTCTGTTGAACAAATTATTTAGAACTTTAATTAGTTTTTTGGATCTTTTGATTATATTGCTTTCTCCCATGTTCCTACGATATTTAATAAAGTAGCCATTGTCTTGCAAAAAATTACGTGTCTTTGAGTAATTACTTTGCATTGAATGGGGCTAGCTTAGAGTGATTCGCTTGCTTATTTTTAGGTGTGAGTTGCTTTGGGTTTTTTTTGTATGTCTTTCTTTGGTCTTCAATGAAAACCTTTACTTTTACCAAAAAAAACTTTTAAAGCAAGTATAGATATTACGAATCCTCCTTTGATAAAAAAAAAAAAAAGAAAAAAAACCTAAAAATCCTTCTTATGCTACCTAAATGCCATCTTCTATTAATAGTTTGTTCAACCCCTGATGTCGTCGGGTGGAACATTTTTCTTTTGGTGGGGGAAGGGGTGGCAAAATGGGAGGGTGGCAAAATTTCTGGTTCTGCCCTCGAACCAAATCTAAGTTTGGTGATCTCTACCCTTAGGCCTACTTGGATACAACTCCAACTAGCTTGGGTTGGGAGATGGAAGTGTCTACTTGTCCGTCGAAATCATGAAAGATCAGCCCAATCTGATTAGTTTAAGGCCCTCCTGCACTCTGTTGACTAGGTTTAGTTGTTTAACCTTTCTGAAATGTTTGATTAGTAGGAAAGTGGATGCTGCACTGGTAAAAAAGGCACCCTTCCATCGTATATATACATGTTTGAATGCGTGCAGTCAAAAAGGGAGAACCCCTTTTTCTTCATTCTGATGTTATATTAAAGAGTATAATTTCCAATTTATGTTATCATAGTGAAAACAAGAAGAGGTGGGGCCCTAGGATGAATGGAAGATTATGAAAAATATCAGGGACATATTTTGATTATTTCATAAAAAAAGATATATCATGAAAATTCAAAGAATAATTGGGAAATTTTATAAAAATAAATTTCTTTTTAACTTATATTAATTTTCTTCTTTTATTTTTTATGATTTAAATATTATTTATTTTCTACTTATCATCTTGATAATATCCGAAGAAAAAAAATTTACAATTTTTTTGCACTCTCTCTATCAAAGAATTATAGCATCATATAATTATATTTTTTTTCCTCCGATTAATACTCGATTCATGCACCTATATTTCATGTTTGTCTTAGTGGAAAGAATATCACCAAACAATAGTTGCGTTAGTGTCTAATTATATAATAATATCGTATATTTTTCCTCTCATCTAGGTTATTTCTTTTATCCAATTAGGTATTGACACTGCTCCAAACTCCGGTCTCAGCCGGCCATTGATAAAGGTAGCAATGGAAAAATAAAAAATATCCTACGATTTTAATTACTACTTGAAATCTTATATCTACTCCCATCAACATCTTTAAATTTTATATTCCATTGAAGAGCATCTCAACTTTATTTATTATTACTTATGTCGCCAAACATTTCTAAAATTCAATCCATCCAGGCATCCAATCTTCTTGGGGCGCAGCTCGAACTAGGACAAGTATCTAATTAGCCCACATGAAACTGTAATCCATTCCAGGGTTGCTCGGGCCGACTTCGATCAGTCGGTCCTGACTAATCAAGCTTCATCTAGTCTCGGGTTTAGGTTAACCCATGTGCAGCTCAAGCCGACCATAAGCTTACCTAGCACACCCAAATCTAGCAGCCACCCCCACACGTATCCTTCTTGCAAGTGCCTTCTAAATTTGTAATGGGTCGTTTGACTTTTACACATGAGATACGAAAATTAGGTTTGATAATATAAAATATATTACCATATTTAGAAGAATCATTTTCATGAGTAATAATTGAACAGTTTGGAATACATATTTTGTGGTTTGATGCCTCAATAAAGCATTTAAACTGTTCCTATTAATAATTTGTGGCTCACACAAGCTGCAAAATATAAAATGTGATGGCAGAGTTTAATGCCTTGACTTTTTAAAGAAAATATTACATCGGTGAGTTTTTGTTAGGAGGAAAGCACGAAATATTTTTACAGCTTTTGAGGGAAGTACAAAATATTTTTACGGCTTTTCCGGTGTAAAAACTGTCATATGAAAATAGCTGCATTTCCACATCTCCATTTGCGCATCTCATATACAAATAAATGCAAATAGATGTATATCTGTATTATATATATATATATATATAAATGGATGCAAACAAGCGATTTTTATAGACTTTCTTATTTAGCAGAATTTTGAGGTCGGTGATTTAAAAAATTATGTAACGACTTAACCTTGGCATTTCCAAATTTCATTCTTACTTATTAGAAATTTGAATTCCAATCACTTGAATGGTAACTTTCATTTTAAATTCCATCACCCAAAAATATTTTTGGCTGCTTCAGTGAAGAAGAGGATTCAAGTATTTCAAACCTCACATAGCTGTTGAAGAACTACAAATTTTCGGGACATAAATTTTTTGACAGAAACGGGTCCTATGCTGCTGGTTGATGGCGACCTCTATTAATGAGATCGAATGGAAGCCAAAATGTTCATGTGTGAGAAATAAATGATCGGCAGCGACATGTGCCGTCTTGGTGGGGTCCACCAGCTGCATGATATGCCAAGTGGAATGGTTAGAGATTGTACCAGGAGTCAACCCCATTTTGCATTTAGTAGCCAGTAGAGACAAGCTTAGACTGATTTTAATGACCACATGTTGGGGCCCACCGGTCACTGGGTTCATCTATGCCGTGTCAGCTAGGAATGAATACACGGCTCCAAGTCGCCACACATACAGTCCAGCTACAGTGGCATGCATTGGCATTGTATGAATCAAACGAATTCAGACCCACGATCTGTGGGGGCCACTTCAAGTGGTCAAGTCAAGAATCAACTTCTCTAAGAGGTCGGCACCTGGGCGTGTCATGTGATCATCTCACAACGTTTTTAAGGAAATGTGCTGGGCTGCACCAAACACGCGGAACATCACGTTTTGCGTGGAAAGTGAAGGATATTTCCAGAGGAGAATGGATCCACACACTTAGAGAGTAGAATTTGCCAGGAAATCCATGATAGGGATCTTCTGGCAGCCAGGGTCTGGAGAGCGTGTCAAATAAATAATGTTTGGCATATTTTTTTTATCTCATAATTTATCTCATAACCATTTTATATGGCAAATCTAAGTCATTTCTTTTATTTTTAATATTGTAGAGACGATGAAAAGGAAAAATGTTATATAGGATAGTTATAAGATAAGTTATGAAATAGGGAGTATGGCTAACATGACTCGTGTCAAATTATTAAATAGCCTAGGCCTATATGTGAAGAGCACAGATAAATATAAATGACCTCTTATCGGCAAGAGGTGCCAATTCTTTACTGTCCGGCTAGTATTCAAATTTGGGCTGATATTTTTCTTATTTTAAAATGTGTTACGTCATTAGAGATCTTATTTCCTTACCAGAGGTTTTTCAACCTCACGTGAGGTATCTCTCTTCACCCGAAGGTTAAAAGGCTAAAAGGTCATAGCCATATCTAAGCGTGCGATACAAAAAAAAAGGGAGAAAATGAGCACAGAATCTTCATTCTAAGAAAAGTTACTTGGCACCATACAAATGGACTTGATTGTTGGATTTTCCGTGCACTTATTTTAACGGTGAAAACTTATTAGTTGTTGATCAAGTATTTAGAATGATAATTTGAGGTTCTGTCACCATACACAGGTAGGTGGGGAAAATATCTTTTAATCCATCCCAATGGGTCCCATGAAAAAGAAAAATCATTTTATCCTGAGCATTGGTGCTCATCAAAGGTTGCTCATTTTCAAATAGTAACCTTTTATTTTTCATTTTGAACCACCTAGAGAACCCAAAAAATGCAGTCACATGAGACAAACACGACTGGAATTTCCTTTGGGTTAGAGCCTTCTCTTATCTCTGGACAATTTGCAAATGAAATAAGTGTGACAATATTTTTTAACTTATTTGGTTAGTGGATATCCGAGAACATCAGTCTCGGATATATCTAACATGTAAAAAAGGTGTCTTCCAATTGGATTTACAAATGCTAACAATGTGAAGATTTTAAAAGTTGAAGCTCAAAATTTTGAGAAGTAATGCAAACTGAAAACCTTGGTGCAGGGATACTTTACAAAACTGAGAATTTCAAAAGCTTGAAGCGCAGTTGATGAATGCCTTGAAAATTTACCATCATAATTGGAATTCTTCTAAACAACTTAACCCCTGAAAAGAAAACATGACACCCCCACATTTTTGTAACCGGCCTCCAGCTCTATGCAATTCAGAAATGTCTTCTGAGTAGGGGCCTTCTTTCTGAGAATTTGTCAAGTACCGCGATTCAGGAAAGTTAGATGACTCATGAATTATGGTGCATTTCATATCTACAGGGAATTGTACCTCACACTGTAGGAAGTTGTGTGTGTACAGGCGAATTAGTGCAAATGGGTCCCAGTGGGTCCAATTTCCCAAATCCTTATGGTTGGTCATTTCTTTGGTGGGTCTCAGGGCTCTGGCTGTGCCAGCCAGCATGTCTGCAAAAGTGAGAATGGGCGATTAGTAGGCCTGGGAAAAATCTGAGGACGAGGCCAGCTCAATGGAAATGGATTGTCCCGGGCGTCTTCTTCTTAGCTTAGGTTTATTCTCCCAGTCCATTTATAGATCCCACAAATTTTCTTAGCTCTTGTACCTTTTCTTATGTATTTTTGCTTTTTGCATTTTCCTTCCTTTTAACGAAGCTTTTGTTACCAATAAAAAGAGGAAAAAAATTTGAAATGGTTGGGTCTCATCAAATTGGACTGATATGAGCCTTCTTGCTTCATGGATAAATGATCAGGCCAAAACTTGCTTCTAATGATGGGACTAGGTGAAATTCAAGCACGGCCTTATTTTTAGGGCTTGTTTTTTTGCTGGAATTAAAAGAATTCTTGTCTCCAGAATTTATAAACCTCCAAACATTGTGGAATTTCAAGACTTTCCTTTGAAATTGGCATCGAGAAATTCTACTAAAAAGCAAGCAAACTGAAATTCCCCTAAGGCATTTGAGTACTTTTAAGTGGGTGATACTTTTAAATTCTTGGAAATGAATAAGGCATTCACAAATTCTAGGGGATAGCCCTCCACATCTTACCTAAAAATCCCTAACATTTCAAATTCTTGTCAGGAATTCTACAAAAGAAATAGGCCTTTATACTATCTGAATGAATCAGTGGTTAGATCAATTATGACATATGGAGTAGAATATTGGCCAATTAAGAAGACGCATATTCATAAGATGGATGTAGCGGAAATGAGAATGCTTAGGTGGATGTGTGGTAAAATTAGAAAAGATAAAATTAAAAATGAGCGCTTTTGAGAGCATTCAGGGGCAGCACCAATAAGGGATAAGATTAGAGAAACCCGCTTAAGATTATTTGGGCATGTTGAGCGTAGGCTGGTAATGGCAACGTAAGAAAAAAAATTGGCTATACAGGTGGATGGCCCATCAAGAGATAGGGGTAGGCCGAAGAAAACATTGATGGAGGTCATTGATTCAGATTTAAAGAAGTTTAACTTATCGAAGAATTCAGCTCAAAATAAAACAGAATGGAGAAACAGAATTCATGTAGCCGACCCCAACATAGTTGGGATAAGGCTTTGATGATGATGATGATAATGATGACTGTCTGAATGAACACTCATAAGGCCACACGTGCTGAAAAATAAGATGGTATAACCTTTTTATATTTGTAAGATTGTATAACTTAGAATACAATTACGAGATTTCAGTGGTAAGAGGCATCAATTTTTACTTGGTTGCCCAGGTTTAAGTATGTAAATATTATGGGCAGGCTGATTAAGCCCAGCATAGCCCAACCGGCTATTTTATGGGCCGTGGGCATGCTTGACACATTGATTGTCGTCAATGTGCCACCCTGGGCCTAGGGCTGTGGGTTGCGGTCCTATATGACACGCCTTAGCTCGCTAGCCTTGCCGTGCCTTTTTCACACTTTAGCCCTTTTACCAAGATTACCATGCCCAATTGCCAAATAATGGTCAAATACGGGGTATTTTGGTTCATTTCACCCTTTTGAAAATTTGTAAATATGTCTCCCCCCTCATTTTTCAATACCCTCTCATTCTCTCTCTAAAGCTCTCTAATTTCTCTTTAAGCTCACTTTACATCTTTTAATCTGGAGTAGAGCCTGAAGGTCATTTGCTGAAAGATCTCTCTCTCTCTCTCTGTGCTTTTCTCTTAAGGTATTTATTAATTTACATTTCTATTTTTAATTAGCATATACATATTAATATTACAATAAGTCTCATCTTCTCCTCTTTCTTATATAAATTATCACATCAAACACAATATTTATAATTATTTATTATTGTTTATTTTTAAACTTTATTCTCGGAAAATGGCTGGAACTTCAAAAAACTTCAATTGGATTTTAGCTTAAATGATATCGATGAAGAAAAACATTTAGATGCAGAATAAGAAAATGTAGCAAGCAATGCTTCAAATGTATCCCAAACTAAATGTACAAGTAGTAAAAAGAAAAAGAGAACTTTTGGAATTTGAGATTATTTTGATGTTTTAGAGGTTATTGATCCTACTGAAAATTTAGTGGAAAGGCACAATGTAAATTTTGTAAAGAACGTTATAGTTGTAAGTTAATAGGTGGCACTGACCATCTTATTAGACACTTGAAATCATTTATGCCTAAACAAACCGAAGGTAATTTGGACACAAGGGGTGATGAGGTACAAACTCAACTATCCCAACTTGCTTCTAGTGGTAGTTTAGGAATTTTTTCATATAACCCTTTTAATGCAAGATATCAACTTGTAAAATTTATAGTAATTAATCAATTACCATTTTTAATTTATGAAAATGAATATTTACAAGAATTTGTAAATGAGGCATTCACTCTCTTATTTAAAACAATTTGTAGAAATATAGCACGAAATGATGCAGTAAAAATGTTTAGAAAAGAAATAGAATTTAAAAACTAGTTCTGAAAACATAACAGGAGAAATAACAATAACTTCATATTTATGGTTATCTAAACAAAGTGTAGGGTATATTGTAATAAATGTACATTATATTGATTGTGATTGGATTATGCATGAGAGAATGATCTCATTCTCTTTTCTTGAGTATCCAAATCTCTTTACTTGAGTACTCAAATATTAGTGCTAGGATAGGGGCCACTATCCTAAAAATAATTAAGAGACTATAATATTCAAAATAAAAGAATTTCTATAACTTTAGATAATGCAAGCTTTAATAATGTAATAGTTGAAATGTTAAAATCAGAGCTTAGTGTTAATTTAAATGGGATGATTTTTTACAAAAGATGTGCATGTAACATCTTAAATCCCATAATACAAGAGTGCTTAGAGTTTATTAAGCCTATAGTAGATGTTATTAAATACATCATATGCTATATTTTTTCATCTCTTTCTCGAAACAAGGCTGGAAGGAAATTTATCGAAATCTAAATAAAAATTCCAAAAAAATACAACTCGACCTGCAATATAGGTGGAATTTTCCATATCAAATGTTAAGAGAAACAATAAATTATAAAAGTGTAGATAATGAATATTGTGCTTTAAATTTATCACATATAGTTGTTTTTATAGGTGAAGATAATTGGCAAATGCTAGAAATAATAAGAGATTTTTTAGAATTTTTCTATGATGCAACCTTAATTTTTTTTCATGGGCTCTATTATCCCACATCTTCACAATCTTTAAACCTTATGAAATTAGTATCGTTTTTTAAAAAAACATAAAAGTATATTGAATTTTTATGAAATATGTAGAGCAATGGAATAGAGTTTTTACAGTACTGGAGCAATGCTCTATTAGCATATTATTTAGCCACTACATTCGATTCTAGGTTGAAATTTATAGGTTTAAAAACTCTACTTGAAGCAATAAATAGTAATATGAATACTACTAATGTAAATAATATATTAATAATGAAATTTCGATTAGAATAACTTTATATTGAATATTTTGCTGAATATGGGTAGATTAGAAATACCCTTTACCGCTTTAGCCCCTCCCTAGCAGCAAAAAGAGAAGAAGGCTATGTGGGGCCTCATTAAAACTAAAGTTGGAAATGAAAGTATTTCCTCTTTCTCCAATTAATCTATCAAGGAATTAAGATTGTATTTACATGTGTTTCCTGTTGAAGTCCCAAATGATGAAACCAATTTCAATCTTTTGGCTTGGTGGAGAGCAAGCAAATTAAGATTTTCAGTTCTTTCCGCCATGGCCCTTGATTTACTAATAGTTCTAGCGTGTACAATTGCCTCAGAGCAAGTTTTTAGTGCGGCTGGAAGACTAATTGACAGCAAAAGAATGATTCTATATATAAAAAAAAAGTAGAGACATGCATGTACTTGAAATGTTGGTTTCTAGTGGATAAGAGAAAGCAAAAAAAAAAAAAAAAAAGAAAAAAAAGAAAAAAAATGAAGAAATAGAAGATGACTTCTTAGCCCTGGACATATCTTCATAGTTCATATTATATCATTATCTTCATAGTTCATATTATATCATTCACCAGGCCGAAAATGTAAGGGTTATGGCGACATTTCCACCTTATATCATTCACCATTAATATCTTTGACAACTTTGAATTGGAGCCCATTTTAGTATGAATTTCTATATGTTCAACTTCTAATTTCGAAAACAATTTATCAGTTGAATTGATCAGTTTTGATAAAAATAACCCATTGAGTAAAAAATATTAAAATATAAACCCACTTAGAAAAAGTCCTTGACACTAGTGGCCTCCCCCATTTTCTTCATCTGATTGGGCTGAACAGTTAATACTACTAAAGTCAAGAAAAATAAAAAAAAAAATCCAAAATCAAAGAAGATATTAATGAGAAAAAGACACTTCCCTCAGTTGTACCATACAGCTGAGTGAATACACCTACTTTCTGTGGTGGGCGGCTGGACCATCATGCCATTTGGTCCCAATGTTACATTTGGTCCCAATGTTACATTTGGTCCCAATGTTGCATTTGGTCAACCCCTTTCCTTTGTAAGTTGTTAGTTTTAACCCAAATATTCCAATTTGGGTAGGGTCCTTTTGCAAGTGGAGCAGTGGGGAAGAAGAGCCGTAGGTGGTGCGCATCCTACCATGGTAGGCTTTGATGAAGAAGGAGAGGTGGTGAAGAGGGCTGGGTTTTAATACTGAGTAGGAATCAGTAGGTATTAATAATGAAAGATGTAAGGGCAAAGAGGAATGTACGTTGGGGAATAATGGATCCAATTGATTTTGATTTTAATGTGCACCGCACGATTTCTCTCCCTCATTGGGTGGTGGGCCGTCAAAATCAAATGATACTGCCAGTAGGCTCCACTCGACGATTCGACCACTACGCCACAGCTTTTGGACTCTTTATGCAACCCATTTTTTAGGAGGGCCCCACCAAACGGAGCTCGAAAACTAGATTTGTTTTTTATTTATCTCAGCCAAGAGAGTTAGCCACACGTAAAAAGATGGTCCATTTATTTAGAAAAGTGCCCGCACATATGTAAGAAGAAAGCTTATACATTTAAAAAGAAAGATTGCATTCCAAAAGTAAATTATGCGGGTTACACAGAGATTTGAAATAGGGCCCGACTAAGTAGCCAAACTCAAATTGGGCCCCACCTGGATGGCAAGCTATGAAAAGAAACAGTGTTGGGTGCTAGATTTAAGATGTGGATTAGAGTTGAGCTTATTACAGTCAGCCCAATCAAATGATTCAGCATTGCGTCCATTGTTATGATTAATCATCAAACCCAATTCTAGATATTGATTGGATCAATTGTGAATTGTGTGAATAAGGTTGCGAATATCATAACGTGATTGGGTGTTGCCTGCTTAGCATCAGGTTGGTTTTGCTCTCCGTCTTTTGCGCTGCACACGCTCTAAATTTATTTCGTGCATGTGTACTGTGGGGTGGTGTGTGTCTAAGGATTAGCGCTGTCGGGTTAAGCACCACAAGGACAACATTCAGAGGAAAAACATCAAGAGGTTGTGCATACGAAAAATTGGATCAAATTTGCACGTCACTGAGTTTGTGAACAATAAAATGATTAAAAGATGTGTATGGAGAGATCGATCTATCATGATGCTCCAATGATTGATATGGAAATGTTCTAAAACAGTTCACTCAATGGAAAGTGTCATGATTCTTGAAAGTTTGCATGGTATTAAAGCCGTCGCCCATAGTGACCTTGCGATTAAGGGTATGTTTGGTTCGGCTATTATAAAGTCAAGCAGCATTGAAATATCTACTTTTTTGGAGCAACTTTTTAATAGAAAGAGTTGTTTGTTAGCTCAACTTTTATCACAATTTTTTAACAGCGAAAGTATCCTACGTTGTTTAGTTAGACATAAATAGAAAAGAATTTTTAACATGAAATTACCAAATAAATTATATAACTATTGTATAAACAAATTACATAATATGCCTAATAAAAAATTATAGATGTGTCATTCTATGTGTACCCTAATTCAAAACCACTTGGTTTTAGCAACCCATACAAAATGATTTTTAGGAAAAATCAACATTTTAAAATTATTGTTTTGAACTCTCTTTTAAAAAAAAATTTATTGGCATTTTCTAAAAGAGAAACTCAACATATGTTTATATTAAACTATGTCAGCCTTTAGGTTTACTATAATATCCTTTTTGGTGAAAAAAGTATATGATAGAAATTGAAAGGAGACAACACATGAACAGGTGTTTGCAGTGATTGTGGAGTAATTTGAAAAATGTGGAGGTCTTTGCATGAGCATCCTCTTGTCTAATATTAGCTTTAAATCAATTGTTATTAAATTTTCTTAATTTTTGTACATTTCACTATTGATAAAAGGGGGCCATTTGTCTTTCTGTTTATGTTGGTTGATGGGAAAATTCTATTCCATAGTCCAATATACCATTCCCTTCTAACAAAAATACCAGAACAAAACACTATAGCAAAAAACCTCTTTTATAGTCTATCGTACAAAATAGTTGTGCAGTGTAAAGTACAATTTTCAAATGCATTACAACACTCAAACCACTCATTTCTGCAAATACAGACTACCATCTTGTAGATCAAAAATTCAAATTTCATTCCAGAAAGGACTTAAATTCCAGTTTCATTCAATGTTTTAGACAATGCCACAACCCCTTCATGACTATAAAGTATCTATTCATCTCAAAAATTAAAAAATGTTGAAGCCACTTTTGCAACGTGAAGTCATCCTGTGCCTACTTCATGGGAAAGGGGCATTTTTTAACCTTTTACTTTTTTAGAAGTCCATTTGCAAACCAGATATACAAACATGACTCTTTGCACTTTTGAGCTTTGAAAAATCAAAAGCCATAAAAGCGCGGTTAACAAGGTGAACCAGACGCACCCTAAGCCGGTCATGATTTTGTCCTTTCAACTTCCACAAGAATCTCACTCTTCACTTTTTCTATTTCAATAAAAATCAAGCATCATCTCTTATCCATACAATCATCTAAGCCTTCTTATTTTACCATCTTTGTTAATTTGAAAGATCAAAAGCTTTTAAAAGAGATCATGACATATTAATGTAGTGGAACGCCAATATCGGCTGACTAAAAGGAGCATATTGTAATAGTGCTTGATCAACAAGGTTTATAATATTTGATCTTTTACTTTACAGATAAATGGTTTGCGATGTTTGTTAATAATCACAAATCCTCTATAAATTTAGAGCTTTTCTTGAATGAAATGCTAAGGCGAGTTTAGAGAAATATTGTGATTCTTAAAATTAAGAGATTTGTAAAGATGCCAGGGGTAAATTTAACTCATAGTTGTTAACATTGTTTTAGATTCCATTTTAGCATATCCTCCAATATAGAAAATTTTGCACGATTTGGAATTTCGGTGAAATTTTTTGGAATTACATTTCTGGGAAATATATAAAAAATAATATATATAGAAAATTTAAAAAAAACTATGAATTTAATCCATTCTAGTCAAACTATTTAGAATTACATTTTGAAAACAATATAAGAAATACAAAGTATATATATGTAAAAAAATAAAAATATAAAAAAAATTATGTCAAAAATCATTTTGGCCGATATCTAGAAATTTGCCGAAATTCAAAATTTCAGCTGACATAGACCGATATAGCTAAGATCAATCAAAAGTCAAATTGAAAAGTAACAGCATAAATTTCGTTTTGGAATAATATTTGGAAAATGTTGTGAAAAAATAAAACTAATTTTCAGAGAATAATAATTCATAAGCATCATCATCGGAAACTGTATGACATTTTTCTAGGACTACAATAAATATATAATTATATAAACATTGAAAAAAAATCATTTTTCTGAAGAATATTTTCAATATTTGGACATTTTGCTATCAACAATAATATGATATTTTCAACTTCAAACAAATTTGAAATGATCACAATATTGTCAATAAAATATCCTTCAATAAAATCCACAATATTTATCACATGGATGCAAGGATCCATTTTGTCCTTTAACCTGTTGAAGCTTGGTCCAAATTTCAAACCCATGACTGACCACTAGTCTAGCCCACCAGATCAAAGAACTGCAGACTGCAGGGGCCAGATTTTCTAAGTCAACCCTGCACATGAGTACTGGTTAAATTGGGTGAGCCGAGTCGAACCACCCAATATATCACTAATCACTATGTACAGAGAAGGGGAGGCGGCGGCAACATTCACAATTCCAGAAATCAGTGCACAAAGCCTAGAAAACCTGATATCCTGGTTTACTATTTTAAGCCCTATCGAGCCCAGTAGATCAATCATGGTTAAGCACAAAATGGCCAAACCAACTAGCTTTCCTATACTGGAGGATAAATGACTTTCTCCTAAACCGGATGGAAAGGGTGCAAATGGAGTGACTCGTTTCAGGCATTTGTTAAATCTGACCCCACCAAAGTTGTTTGTTGGTTAATTGAAATGATCATCATCAAAGCATTATCTAAATTATATTATGGTCGGGTACATGAATTTTATTTTTACATTTTAAACTATGCTGAGCCAAATCCATGAATAGGTAGGTTTGCGGAAACCATCTGAGGTAGAAACCAAACCATACTCTCACACAAGAGTTACAACCCATTGAAGTGAGGGTAAGAAGATTAGTTTTGTAATCGACATTAAATAAAGATTGTGATGTTCTTTTCTAATCAGTAGAGTCACTAGATATTTGCATTAGAGAGAACACAACTTCCCAACTCCCAAGACAGAATTGAGAACAATTCCTTACCCATGTGTGTGTGCTCTTCCATTTGTTCGCACGTGGGCTAGCTCTCTCTCCTGGACCCAACTCCTTTGCATGGGGTAAACCGCGACTACCCCCCCCCCCCCCCCCCCCCCCCCCCCCCCCCCTGTTCTTTGGATAGAGACGCAATCTCTTCCACAGCCATCGCGATGGCCATAGACCTGGCTAGCCTAAGCCTGAGCAAAGCCCAGCCCAGGTTGTGCTGGATTTGGGGTGTGTTATGGGTCTTTGGGCTGTACCCCTGGCTAGTTTGCTGGTCTCTTTTCTAATGAGCTGAGCCTGACCCTACATATGGTTAATCGCCCATGTCAGCATGACATATTCGACATATATGTATTCTTGGAATAGACTGGGCATGAGTTTGATCTTGATGCCGTGTACTAGACTTGAGATTGTATATAGGCCCATTAAGTAATGAGATAGGCCAGGACAAGTTTCAACTCAGCCTCACCCAGCATATGTAGTGGGAACGAGGTTGGTCGATAACATACAAGCCGAGCTAAGCTTATTTCATTTTAAAAATTAAATACAGTACTTGCAATGTAAATCGAGCTCAAACGCTCAAAAACTGAAATGTTCTTGTGCTTGGATTTTATTATCACATTCAGTCAGATGGCCTGAGGTTTTTTTATTTTTTTTAATTTTATGAGGCTAGTGGGGTCTATTTCTTTTGCATAGAATGGATAGGAATTTACACCAAAAAGACCTAACATGCGTATATAAAATTAACTAGTAAATAACTTTTCCTTCGATAAAAATTGAATAATGAAAGATGAAAAATAAATATCCAACCATCACCTTATCATCAAGTAACCTCTACCTTATTTCCTTCCCTCTCCAACCCCATCATTCACCCTTCACCTCTTTAAATGAACTTCAATGGAGCTCATTGGAACATAAATTCCTTTATAGTCTAATATAGATATATAGGATACAATTGTAATTTTTGAATGAAATTTAAGTCAAGGTGACATTATTTTATATTCATATAATAAATGAAATTATAAAAAAAAATCTGTGGGGTACATTTGTGTTTGTATGATGTGAGGATTTTGCAGTAGAGTGAAAAAAAAAAGAGATAAAAAAATGTTTGAATTTTACTAAAGGTATTTCTGAAATTCACATGAAACCCGTGGCGGGCCCACTACCTCATGAATCATGCAACGTGGCAACATCCAACAAAACTGGTCCCACCTGACCCAACCCCAGTCCAAAACTATAAACAAATAGAGAGAGAGAGAGAGAGAGAGAGAGAGATATGGAGATGGAGATGGAGATGGAGATGCCAGAGTGCCCAGTATGCCTGCAACCATACAACGAAGAAGATGACATCATCCCTCGCGTTCTCTCCTGTGGCCACACCGCATGCGAATCCTGCGTCCTCAAACTCCCACGTTTCTTCAACGCCACCAACGCCACCGGTGGCGCCGCCTTCCCTTGCCCTGCCTGCACCCAACTCGTCCGCTTCCCCAACCCCTCTCAGGGCCCTTCCTCCCTCCCCAAGAACATCGACCTCCTCCGCTTCTCCTCCTCCCACAACCCCATCAAAACCAAAATCCCCAGCACCCCAAGTCTCTCCCCCACCGCCCCGAACACCGATTTTGATCCTCTCCCCCGCCCATGGACTCCCCATTTCTACTCCACCTGGAAGCTCTGGGTCTTGCCCAGAGATGCAATCTCTTCCACAGCCACCACAATAACAAGTGCTACTGCTGCTACTGCTGATGTTTCTAACTGTCCTCCGCATTTTAAAGCTGATCAATGCGTGAGTCTTCTGCCCATTGCTTGTTATTCTTCTTCTTCTGAGAAAGATTCTTGCTTTAGTCTTAGCTATACTGCTCGCGTAATGGATGCTCTGTATAGAATGGGAGATGGGGAGAGGAGTGAATTGGGTTTTCTCGCGCTGGCGTCGTTGAGACAACGCCGGGTTTGTAAGGTTTTTGGGGTGTGGATGGATTTGGAAAATGGGGTTTTGTTCCTGGTCTGTGAGAGGGTTGGTGGGGATTTGTCTGAGAAGGTAATTGACCGCTTTCAGGATGGATTTGTTGGAAAAGATGGCGACGAGGATAAGCGCAGTTCTGGGGTGAGAGATTCTGTGCATAGTTTTGCAGGGTTGGGTGTGGAATTGTGTGAAGCAGTGATGGGTTTGCATTCGGAAGGGATTGTTATCGGCTGCTTGGCGCCGTCGTGTATTGTTTTTGATAATTATGGTCACCTCATTATTGATTTGAATGATGTTTTGGAATTGGGAAGAAGGGTAAGGAAGATTGTCGCGGACACTGGGGGTTCTAGTCGAACAAGTGATGGATCTATAAACAATGTTGGCTTTGGCTTAGCTGAACAATTAGTGACAACCCAAGCATTGGTGAGCCCAGAGATGTTTGTTTTATTGCGTAACAGGGGAGTTGCGGCCCGAAAGGAATGTTCAGAAACTTTGGGTGGTTATCGATCAGATAGTTGGTCATTAGCTTGTGTCTTCATCAGGCTTCTAATAGGAGAAGAGAGATTCAATGGAGAGTTGTTGAAATATTTTTATTGTCATGTTCTGACTAATACAGAAGAAAATCATGATGAATTGTTGCAGCTGTACAATGCATGGATGAAGAAAGTAATATGTAGCTTAGACACCTTGTTGATTCCGGATTTTGAGATTCTGGTGCGGGTTCTTTCTCAATGTCTGAATTATGATCAAGGGAGCCGTCCTTATGTGGCTGATGTATGGAGATGCATTAGGGCATTGCTTTTTAAACCTGCTTTTGATTTAGCGGGCTTGGATATCTCAGTTGTGGAGGAGAGTGCTGCTCATTGCTTGATTCTTGGGGATCTTAGCCTTCCAAGAAAGGGTGAAAATGAATCGCATTTGCAGTACAGCGATGATTTGCATAAATGTGATGAAAAATTAGACAATATTCCTGGCTTGGGTTTGTGTGGAAGTAGTAGAGATGTTGGCATAGTATCGCAGGCTGAAGTTGATAGAGGAATTGCCAAGGTATTGCAGGCGGGTAACTTTAAATCTATGACATTGCAAGGTCACCGTGACTGCATTACAGGATTAGCTGTTGGAGGTATGGAACCTGAAGGAATTTGTTTTTCATTACTGAATATATAGAATGGAAAGCATATGTGACTGGATGCTCTATATTTGAAATTTGAACAATGGAACTCTTATATCTGTAAAGTAAAAAACATCAATGCATCTCATTTTTTGTGACAATCATCTGTGGTGGGAATTTAGAATAGGGATTTCATTAATCATTTTCTTATAATTATAAATTTATAATTACAAGCAACAAATTGGAAATTTTTTATCCTGTTTTGTGAGTTTTCAACTTCACAATTCTCATCCAAGCAATGAATAAGGTAGCTTGCAAATAACCATTGAAACCCATTCCAACTCTCACCTTCATGCACAACAATTGTACTAGAGTTTCATAAGGATGTAGTATCTGAATCATTTCTCTGTATGGAAAGTTGTTGTTAGCTACATTTTAGTGCCAGGGTCCAGGAAAGCTTTCTTCATGGGTACAATGTCCATGTAGTTCGGAAGATATAATTGCTAGTAGTTTACACATATAATACTTTGGTTTTTTAATCTTGAACTTATCTCTGCTTCCGTAGGTGGTTTTTTGTTTAGCTCTTCCTTCGACAAGACTGTTGGTGTGTGGTCTCTGCAGGTATACATTTAAAGGTAGCATCTGTTTGAAGGTTGATTTTGGATTTATTGAAATTATTTTCTAGTTAGTCTTGTAACCTTATCTCAGTGTCACGGAAGTTCTCTTGGATTTTAGGAGTTCGTTGTGGATGGTAAAAAAAACTATGATCTTGTTCATGAGGTTCATGAGCATTTTATTTGATATGTGAATTTTTTTTTATAAAATTTTAAATCCACCCCACATCGCAGGGGCAATAAACACTTTTAACTGTTCAAGCTGACCCTATATTTTATACTTTATATAAAATTTTATTATTGGTAAAAATCAAATGGACTTTCACTTGGTGTGAAATTTAGAGTAGTGTTTTTTTTTTTTTTTTGGGGTGGTGGGTTGTTAGGTTGATGTGAGTGGTGGGCTCACTGTACAGATTTTTAATGTAGAAACATACATCTACTTTTACGAATGGGAGATGAAATCCATTGCTATAAATTGCATGTGCAGCACAAGTGCACAGCCCTTTTATAATTTAAATGCTAACTCCTACGATGCTGACCTAGGGCCACCTCCAAATGGAGGGGAGTGGTGGTGATGTCATGCTAGCCCAAAGTCAGCCTAATCACATTATCATAGATATGGATTTTAAGACCTCAGTATTTAATGAATGGAAGCATATAAAGAAAAATGAGATGTTTTCGTTGCAATGGTGAGTAAAAGCCAGATTGTGAATGCCAGTTTAGAGGACCATAGGAAGAAAAGTGGGCAGGGTTTACTGAACTTTGTGGGATTGGATTGAACGTAAGAGGCCAGGTGGGCTTCTAAGGGTGGTGCTCAAATAGCTTATATGAGGGACTTTTTTTTTTTTTTTTTTGTAGGAGACATTCTTCATTCTAGTACATGCTTGTTTGATTCCTCTTAATCAATTGAATTTTTATTCTTTTCGTTTTGGGATGCTACAAAGTGAAAATTGATAATAAAGATTGGTATCAAGAAGAGTTAAATGAGTGGAGTGAGTATAATTATGACTCTCTCATTCTGTGTCTTGAGTTTCTTTGTATTACTTTTGTATACCATCTGTAAAGAATTTCTTCTTATATAATTTGGTTTGATCCTTATATTTAATTGCATGTAGGACTTTTCTTATGTACAATCCTTGAGAGGTCATGAACATAGAGTCACGGCTGTACTAGTTGTGGATGCTGGCAACCTATTGTGTGTCAGTGGAGATAGTGGTGGTGTTATTTTTGTTTGGAGTATTGGTGCCTCTCCTGGAAAAGAGTTGTTAAAGAAGTGGAATGAGCATAATGATTGGCGTTACAGCGGTGTTCACTCATTGGCTGTTTCAGGAACGGAGTACCTTTATAGCGGCAGTGGAGATAAGTCCATAAAAGCATGGTCCATGCAGGTGATGTCAACAAAATTTGTAGTTTGGCACTCTACATGTAGGAATTAGGATATGTATGATTTAGGCAGTGCTAGAAGGGCGGCTTGGCCCAATGGTAAAGGCTTGCCGGTAGCGTTTTGGAAGACGAGGCTTCAAGTTATGGAAATAGCCTCTTTAAAATGAGGTAAAGTTGCGTACATCTTGCCCTCTCCAGACCCCGCTATGCGGGAGCCTCGTACACTGGGCCACCCCTTTTTATGATTTAGGTGCTAAATTTTGGTCAACATATTATTCTCTAAATATCTCCCCACTTTTATGGAGGGAGATGCCCTTCACTTGTAGTACTCATGTTATCCTAGAAATCAACATAGCTTTATCTCGATGATTGATGCTAGGGATGCCATTTACTTTAGATACACCTTCAATTCAGCTTCGACCTGTAACCAGAACTGGCAGCTCTTGTCTGTGCCAATCCACTTGGATACTGAAATTCATAGGGTCTGAAGCTCTGACACTAATTGATGCAAGATTAGGCAAATATGGCTGTGCCAATCTGATTGAACACCAAAATTGATATGGTGAGATGGATGTGATCCTGAATGTCGAATTCTTAGCTGAAGGTTGAAAGATGATGTGGATTCACAAAGCACACAAATCCATAATTGCAGAAAAATTCATAAGGGAAAAACTAGTTGAAAACCTTTTTATTTCCTTCAGGAAAAAAGAAAAAGAAGAAGAATAATAAAACGAAGCACTCTTATTTGTGGTAAAGGGAAGTGGACAACCAACCTAGTAAACTCCCCTTTAGACTCTATTAGCTGGAAAACTACTTGAACAAGAACTCAATCTCGCAACTAGAAAATACACCATCTCTGTAAATGGTCATACTTTTCTGAATCATGTCGAAATTGCCCAATCTTGGGTTCCTTTGATGGGTAATTGAATAACCCATCAAACAGACCTAACTTTATGTCCATTAAACGTCATTTGGCTCTCAACATAGTTTAAAAATATGGAAATAGTTTCCTGAAATCTATTTTTATAATGAGCCTTGTGGGACTCTTGTTCAATTGATATATGCCACCTTTTCTTACAAACAATAGGCCTACTTGGCTGTGGCCTGCATCAACATTACAATCGTGAACTACGCTGTTTCACTTGGAATATGTATGGAAACATGTGTAGAAGCATGTTCTGTCAGGACATTTTACTGAAAATTGTAGCTGTGTTTGAATCTTTTTGCATTAGTAGCAATAATTTAGTAACCTGGTGATGCAGCATGACTGCATGAGTATGCCATGAGATCCTAGTCAAGTAGCAGGGCCGGAAAAATGATGGAAAGAATTGGGCTGATACTGCTAGGTTTTAGACATTATTCAATGGTGATATGGCTGCCATTCATATGTAATCCTGCTATTAATCAGTGAAGACAGGTCTTGGAATCCTAAAGAGATGTGAAAGTTTTATAGGGTCGCGGATTTCTAGATTGCAAGTTAAACAATATGCAACATAATAAATAAAGTAAACTTGCAAGTAAAAAGCAATCAACCATGCAAGAATAAGACACGCACAAAATTCTTACGTGAAAACCCCTATGGGAAAAAACCATGAGCTACACAGGTTAAAAACCAAGCACTAATTTCAAGTAGTTGTAAGATATACTCAAACCTGACATAGTCAATCCCTCGACCAGAAGATGTAGTTTTTCTTGTGAGAATCCACAACATGACTCGACTATGCGTACCCTGCTCTCCATGTTTGATTCACAACACCTTATCTTCACTAGATGTACAATCTCCTTTTAGGAAGTAGAAGCAGCAAAACTCTAAAACTAGAAGCCTTAAGCAAACTCTCCAATGGAAGTTTTAGATAAAAAAGGGTGACCTCCAAAGAGTATTCTCAAATTAGAATAATGAGATCTGTGTTTAGGGTTGAGAGAAAACCCCTTTTTATAACTCACAATTCGTGCCGTAGGGTTGGAGTCCAAGTAGGAACAAAACAGACAACTCTAGCACAAACAAGAAATGCTTTTCTGCAAGTCGATGGGTTTCTGCACAATGCTCGATTGATCTGTCAAAAGTTGGATCGATTGGATGCTTGCTTGATTAATCGGATGAAATTCAGCACAAATTTCTGCAAACTTCTCGAGGACATGACTTTCTCGTTTTAGCTCCACCCTTGGGCTTTACAAATATTAAATACAACACCAACAGATTAAAGTTTTCTCCAACCTATGAATTAGCCAATACAAAAATCCTTACAAGACGTCTGTAGGTGAGCCTGGTCCATATATGTATAGGATTTTCATCTCCTTCACAACCCCACCCCCCCAACTCTCATTACAGAACTCACGTGGACCCCGCTTTTCAGCACATGGGACCTGGTCCATGTATGTATAGGATTTTCATCTCTTGTACACCGTCTTCAAAGGGACACTCATCTGGACCCCCTATGATCAATCCACCCTCTCCTACACCCCCTCCTCCCAACTGAATTCACTCATACCCAAATTTGATATCCATCCAATTGTCAATTAGGGACTGTTTCTTCTGAGGAATTTATGACAAGAATTTGTGTTATTGGGGATTTTGGAACATGATATGATGGCTTGTTTGCTGACATTTTGAAATGCTATGTTTCTTTGTAAGAATTTTTGAATTCCAATCGCTTGAAAGGACTTAGATGACCTTGGGAATTTCAGAATTCCACCTCCTCCTACTTTTGGGGTAATTTCTGGGTGTTTAAATGCAAGGGAGTATCCAAGAGGGAATTTCGAAATTCCACCTTGTCTAGGAATTTCGAAATTCCACTTACATGAATTCTTTGAAGTCTACTAAAAAAACAGGCCCTTATTGTTGGGTTGAAATCTTGTAATTGCTTCTACAAGTACTACCATTAAATATGACAGCCATGGATCAAAGGGGTTACAAATTACAATGATTTAATGGATCTTGCGATCCCACCTTCCCCATGAATTGGTGTGGCCCCAAGCGGGAGAGCGTCCATTGGAGAGGATGACCCATATATTTATATAGAGAGTTGTGCTCTTGTGTGGATGACTCGCACAAAACTCCATGTGAACTCCTTTTGGAGCCCTCTTGGGCCCACAACAATCATGGGGGAGATGGGGATCTAAAGATCCAAATGGACTTACTTTTGTGCAAATTTTCAAGTCCGCTTGATCATCCTAACCCCTTGATCCATCTCCCTCAAGTTTAATAGTTGTAGACGGCACCATATATGGAAGCAAAATGGGTAGTCCAATGAGGACATGGATGGAAGTAGTACGGTTAGATTTGAAGAAGTGCAACCTATTTGAGGATTTAGATCATGATTGACCAAAATGGAAAAATACAAATTCATGTAACCAATCCTAACATACTTGGTACAAGGTTTTGAGGATGAAGATGATGATGATTAGATATAGTTTGGTGTGCCACTTGCCCTATCCAGCAAGCTTTTTCTTCCATTGCCAATGATTTGACCTTGGTGTCCCAACTAACAGGGTAGGTACCTTGCCATTAGGGGTGTTCAAAGGGCCGAACCTAGGGTTGTTGAAGCCCTACCCTCAACACATGCAATCTGAGCTCCAGGCAAATCCAATTGTGTACAATGTGGGTGCAGTTGCCCTAGTCAAACCTTAGTTTGCTTCTAAAATCAGTATGAAAATTCTAGGTCTGCTTCCAAAATTCACATAAATATCCTGAGTCTGCCCCTAAAACCAGCATGAGACATGAGATCTTGGGTTTGTCCCCAAAACCAAACTACCTTTTATGCACACCCCCACCCCACCCCCCCGCCCCGCGCAAATGAAAATCCAGAGTTCGCCATTGGAGGTGCAAGATGGTGGTTTGGTTTGTTCAAAGCCCCTAGAGGGCCCACACTATCTAGACCCTTACCTTGCCCTCACGTGCTAGGGAAGGGCGAGAGCCTAAAGAGAAGTCTATTTGATGGTATTGGTGAATCTTATCTTTTAAGTCATTAATTTTAGGCCATTGATAGAATGCTAGCATTGATTTCTCATGAATCAAATATCGAAAAAAAAAAATGGATCCTATAATTATAAAAGAAAATAGAAAATTTGTCTCAGAATCCAATTGGGATTTTATAGCACTTTATTTTCCAAGCTATGGCCCATCCAAGAGATGGACCATTGGAGTTGAATATGAATATAAGGCTTAACATTAGACCCAATAATTATGAGAAGTTATCCTAAACTAATAAAAACTCACATAAGAATCATGCTCAAATAAACCCATATAAATCCACACATGCACATATATAAATCCACATAAACAATAACTAGATGTAAATAAGTCATTGAAAAATTATAATATTGAGAATCATGCATGGCTTATTTCCATAATCACATAAGAACTAATAATCACATGAAAATCGCACTGGAATCACATTAAAGAAAAACATAATATAAGAATCAGGTGCGAACCCATGTAAGAATTACATAAGAATCATATTGCATTGGAATCACATTAAAAAACATAATATAAGAATCAGGTACGAACCCATGTAAGAATTACATAAGAATCATATACTAAAACAAACCTACATACGTGCTCAAATAAACCCTTATATATGTTAATAAAAAAATGAGAGGGCTGCGCCCAGTATTGTCCAAGCACAGGAGGACCTACGAAAATTCATCGAAGCCTAGCCATTGGGCCTTGTAAAAAGACCAAAGCCTATATTGTGCAGGCTTTTTGAGGGGAGGGCTGGGCTTGGCCAAGCTGGGTGCCCTCATAGAAGGGCCCAATTGACTGAGGATTAAAAAAAGCGGACTTGGGACCCAATTGGGTCAGGGCCAACTCCAAGTCGAGTTGTCCGACTTGGCTGAGTTCGGTCCAGTTCTGGTTTAGGTTTCAGAAATATTTAATTTTAGGCACAGATCTGAGGGGCTGGGATGTTGGTCTTATCAAATTATCCAAGTATTTAATGTTAGCTATTAAATGTTACAAAATTCATTATGATAAAATTAAGAGTAATCGGAATGGTGTCGCGAAGTATAGGTAGGTGTTGGTGAAGAGAATTGATGGATCATAAGCTGGCCATGTACAAAAGCAAAGAAGAAAAGGCCAATGAGGGTTACCCATCAAAACCTAACAAAGCACTCCAAAATGCAAATGGAGCCACTGCAAGGAAGGTGATCTTCACTGGCCAAGTCAGGTCCAAGTCACTGTATACTTGATTAGTTCATGGCCGAGTCCAAGTCGTCTCAGGCTCGGCAGATTTTTAGTCCTTGCAATTTACAGCTCGCCTTGCCACTGACCTAAAAAGTAAATTTCACAACTCAAAGTTAATACAATTGGGGTTTAGAGCTAAGATAAAATTAACAAAAGTGCAGAAAATGGAAAATGATTGTGAAATGAAGATGTAAACTACTGTTCCAGGATTAGGCAACTGGGCCTGTATTTTTGGTGTAGTTCACAAATGGGGCACTGTCCTAAGAATGGCCTTGTAGACCTTGTGGCTGCAGTCTGCACCACCTGGTTACCTGTAAGCATGCCATGTGTCATAAGTCACAACTGACACCCGCATTCATACAGTGGATGCCTATTAGAACTATAGTTACCCACAGGGAATATGACATCCAGGGTAGTACAAGATCTTAGTGAGACCAAGAGAGTTTTCACTGTAGAATTTTCTTTGTGTCATTTTGATAAGCCTTTATATGCCATTATTATTTTGTTTAATTTTCCTGGACAGATGGCATTTTGTTCACCTAACCATTTCTCTAATACTGATATCTTTAATATTTCCCTGAGCAACCAGTCATCTCCAGTATCCAATGCATTTTTAAAATATTGACTACTTTAGTATCTCCAAAATTACCAGATTTTTGTCCTTTTTCTTCAGGATTACACTCTTGTATGCACTATGAATGGTCATAAGTCAGTAGTATCTTCTTTAGCAGTATGTAATGGCATTCTTTATAGTGGAAGCTGGGATGGAACGGTTCGGTTATGGTGGGTTAGCGATCATAGTCCTTTGGCTGTACTGGGGGACGAATCACCTGGAAATATCACCTCTGTTCTGTCACTTTCAGTGGACCGCCATATGCTTGTTGCTTCCCATGAGAATGGACATGTGAAGGTTTGTCATGCTTTGTACCTTTTCTTCATTGCTTGAGCTGTTGCGTATTTGTTTATTAGGCAAGTTATGTCCACGGTAGGTAAACTGTCTTCTAATGTAGTTAAAATAATTTTTAGCTGTCACTACACTGTCTGGTTCTAGCTAATGGCCAGTCTGTGTGCACTACAAAAGGCAGGTGGAACGTCATGCCCATTGCCGAAATTGGATATGGAATGGAGATGGGTATGTGTGTTTTACCAACAAATCATCCCAAAATTCAAGAACGAGGTCAAATGCACCAAGATGTGTGGGTGTGATTGTTGTTTCTGGTAGGGTTTGTGTGATGAGTCAAAGCTGAGTAGATTTCACTATTTTATCCAAGTAAAACACCTTTTTCCATCTGATGATAATTTTCTTAATCATAGACATGCTTGATCTGGTTTTCCTTGTTTCAGGTGTGGAAGAATGATGTGCTTGTGAGCTCAAGGGAAACTTCTGATGGTGCTATATTTGCCCTTGAAAAGGTTGGGAAGTGTCTGTTTATGGGAGGTTGGAATAAAACAGTTGATATACAGGTTGGTTTGGTCGCACATTCTAATCCTTTTTTGTGCACATCAATCATGTATTGCTTCTTAGGTACTTTTCATGAAAAGATAGAATGAGCTGTCCCTCTCAAGTGGTAGCCTTTTGACTCATTCTTAAAACTTTTCTATATCTATTTAAGGAGTCCTGTATGTCAATCACCTGGTGCTTACAGTTTTCTAATGCGGATTTTGATTTGTAGGAGATCTCTGAGGATGAGTTTCAAGTGGACATGAGATCAATTGGGACTATTGCTTGCGATTCTGTAATAACTGCTTTGTTACATTGGCAGGGAAAGCTTTTTGTGGGGCTCTCAGACAAGGTTATCAAGGTACTCTTTTGACTCTATATTTTACTGCTGATCATAAGGTTTCCTCTTGAATGGCGAATGTTCCTTAATGTTGCTGTCATGCAAGCATGTTGAAGTCGGGAGTTGGTGACATTTCATAGTCAAACTTGTAGGGCCTGTTTATGAGCAAAAGAATGCATACATTTACTTTCTTGTGTTAAACATTTTATGGGTCAGAAAAATCTGCTGGATCTGCAAGGATCAGAATGAAACTTTCTAAAGATTGGTTGAAATCTAGGAAAGATGATTTTCATTGTTCAGCAGGGGCCCATTTTTCATGAATAGGGGTTGGTGACTAGCTCATTCTATCTTTTCATGATGATTAATATTTCTTCCAACAAGGATTCAAAGGAAAAATGGCTTCACATTTATTTGATTTCTTTTTTAGGGAAAAGACCCTGAAGCATTGAAAATAAAAAGAAGAAAAATAGGACACCCTAAGTTGCTGCAATTATGAAATCAATTGTTCACAAATAAATGTGAATTCAATGCACCAAATAATCTGAGTGCTACACATTGGTTAATTTTACCATTTTCTCTCTTCATGTTTCCGGTATTGGTTTCAGTTTGGTCGTTATGATTTGTTGTTGAGCACTGATTTGTTGCTTTGACTTCACCAGGTGTACTGTTGTGGACCATGATGTAAGAAGTTTGAATTCTCCTGACTACTTCATGGATTTGTGACCATCATGAACAAATGGGTCAGTCGGCAGGATAGATGTTCGAAGTCACCCACATTCACTACAGTTTGTCTTACAACTGAGTTTTATACAAGAATGCCCTTAATTTCATGGCAATCCCATCAGGATATAGCTTCACCATCTATAGTTTTGTAAATAGATATAGAGAAGAAATTTGTATTTATTAATCGAAATACTGAAATATGCATGGTTTTCCATGTGATGGGTTTTTGGGATGCGACTGTCGCTAACAGTTGTACAAAATTAATGTAAAACTATTGTATATGCAGAGGAAGAACATTCACAGTTATGTAATGGTTTTAGCAATGAGAGTCGCCATTCATTTTTTATTTGTGTTAAAATGATTTGGAACTTTAATTTTAGAGCATATTCTAAGTTATTATGACTTTATGAGTATATGTAAGTCCCCATGTAAGCATTAAGAACTTGATTGTGGTTTCCTGTTTTTCTAAGCATAGAAGGCGGGTATGAAAAGGGCTGAGCTAGGTGTCCCTCTGCCATCATTAGAAACTGCTCCAGGTTTGAATTACATTTCTACGCCTTGTAGTTCCTGGCATTTAAACATCGTCGGTCACACTTAGTTGATTGACTTTCACGTATTGACAATATTGTGCACCCCACCGTGTTTGATCAAAGCTGCAGAAAACATTGGTAGTCTTAAAGTGCATCAATGCAGGAGCCAATATATTACTGATTGGGAGTTGGGATCTGCTGCTAGTGGTCTGGTCTAGTTCACATTTTGTATGGGTGATGCAGAGAAAAAGGCTGCACTGAATATTTTAGCTTTATGAGTAAGCCTATGGAGGACAATTTTCTCCTGCGGATCTACACACATTGCTGCCATTCATCACATGGACCTGTTAAAATTTGGGAGGGTCCCACATTTGGTGACGGTAGAGAGGTGAAATTTAGGGGGATCCCATATTTGGTGATTGTCAGAATGAATGCTCTCGAAGGAGCTCATGTGCCGGAGAAAAATTTCCAGCCGGCGAAGGGGCCCCATTAGGATGGATCTTTGTAAACTGAGTGCAGGTTACTTTGACTTATACATGTAAATGGGCATTCTGCATCTGGAAAATCTAAGCTAACGGTTTATGACTTATAAGTGGCCTGCGAAAGGTGCCTATTTCTTTTCCCTTTTTTTCATTATCATAAACATTACCATTGACCACCATGGCTGAGAAACTGAGAATGACGATGGTTTGGCATATTAGATACTCGGTTTGAATGTCACTTTTGGAAAGGCTCGTCTGCCATTTACATGTGGGATAGCAAAAATGGGTTTTACTTGTGCAAAAGTTACAAATAAGAAACACATTAGCATATTTGTCAAAACCCTCATTTTATTCGTCAAATTTACGAGTACATATCAGTAACAAAGTTACCCTTCATGCAATCCACTGTGAGAGTTAACCATAACCTCATGCATATCAACAGAGGGTGATTTTTCTGTGCGAACTACTCTTACGGGCAGTCCACGTGATCTCTTTTGTAGTGCTCAATGTGGACCCCATCAAGGGATAAGACCAAGGAGGATGAAGAGATCCAAGTAGGATTACCCAGATATCAAGTTTGGCCTCAATCGGGCTCATTGTGGACCCCATCAAGGGATAAGATCAGGGAGGATGAAAAGATCTATGTAGGACTATCCAAATATCAAGTTTGGCCTCAATCACATATATCTTTAAGCTCATCCGTGGCCCACATGTTCAATCCATTTGGATGGGTGTACAGTCGATCCAACATTTCAGTTCATTCAGATCTATGCCAAACTTTGAGCGTGTTACTATCAAGGGGGTCCTTGTCCATTGTAAAATTTGGATTGGGTGATAGATGAGTCCATTCATGATTTTCACGTAAAAACAGTGAGGTCATTTCTCATTGGATGGTTGTGAGATGGGGAATGTAGCCAGCATTATTCTAACCTTAAATATATTTTTTAAGTATTTTTTCACGTAAAAACAGTGAGGTCATTTCTCATTGGATGGTTGTGAGATGGGGAATGTAGCCAGCATTATTCTAACCTTAAATATATTTTTTAAGTATTTACATACTAGTACAGTAGAATTTTCTTGGGGGATTTACAAAAAAAATTCCACTAATGAGGGTAACCATAGCTGAGGAGCCCAAATTTTTATATTATCGACAGAGGACCTCCTACCCAAACTCCATTCTTCTATTCCCATTCTCCCCTTTTTTTGGTTGTTGTCAACTTAAACATAAACTAGAAATAGAATTGTCAAATGCAAGAAAAATGGAAAAAAGAAATTGTTGCAGTAAAAAAGGAAGGGAGAGCATCTATGAAATTGTTGCCTTCTTCCCTTCACCACTAAATCTCCTCTATCTTCCCATCTCCAAGGTATGCTCCTCCTCCTTCGTCACTGGCGGCTTTTGTTGTTGAAGTTGCTTGACGTCCTTGCCTCATTTTCCAACACAGTAAACACACTCCCTTCAACGCAGCCACCGCCAGCGGCCACCCTGTAACACTCCGACTCGACTTAATCCGGTTTAGCAACTAATTAATGACGTTTTAGTTGTTAATTGTGTTTTGACGTTGTTTTGGTTTTGTTTCGGGTCATAGATAGTTAGTTGGATTGAGTTTCACCTTGATTAGGTAGACATAAGTCCTTTTTCGTAATTTTAGATTTTCTAAGATGTCATCATTTATGCATCATCTTAACGTCAACACGTGTCTCTCGTTGAGCCTGTTAACTTTCGTAACTATTTTGTATGCATTTGACTTCATTTGCTTCTGTTGGACCGTCCTTTGACTTGAATTGTAATGCATGGAAACTTTCGGATTGTTTTGCAATTTTCCTCATCCTTATCTTATAAAAGGCCAACCACCGACTTTTTCTCCCTCACTCTCTTTTCATCTCATGTTGGCTCTCTCCCTCTCTCTTTCGTTCTCTCGATTCTCCTCTCTTCTTCTTCTTGAACAAGCCAAGGAGAATTGTGCGTCTCTCCCTCGGTTCATCTCTTGGTGTGAATGTAAGGTGTGTTTTGACGTCTTCTTCATCTTCTTTTTCTCGTTCGCTCTGGGACTTACACTCACGTCTCTTTCTTTCTTCCTTTTTTTGCATGCATGGGGGAGTAGACTTGTGTTTGGACTTCGAGTTTGAGCCCAAGGACAACTAATTTCGTGTTAGACTTCATTTGAGGCAAGTATAAGCATGATTTGATTGAGGACATGTTGGTATTATATGATTGTTCTTGGTCTCTTGTTACTCGTGCATGTGTGTGGTGAGAATTACAGCCTTTTGCCATGATATTGTCTTGATATTGGTTGTTTCGCATTGCGAATGCTCAAGAAAGCACACCTGTTCTGTATCAGAACAGATTGTCCGACCGATCGGGCTTCAGAGTCGACTGGTCGGGCACTCCCAGAACCGAAATTTGACCGGTCGGGCACTTCATCCGATCGATCGGTCCTGAGGTTCACTGTTTCATGAGATTCAATCTGTACACTTGGAACTTTGTGTTCATTTCCATTATTCGATCTTCCACGACAACCAAGGAACCTTTTAGGTTATTTCTTGGGCCCCATGGCTCGTGCATGATGTAAGGAAGTCTTCCAAAGACCTCCAATCAAAGAGTAGGTATGTACTGGACTTAATAGGACCTTCACATTAGAGGATGGTTGTGACCTTTGACTTGCCCAATGGAATACGAGCATCGCATGAATGGTCTTAAGGGCTGTGACGCATTCATGTGTGAGTTGTTCAGTGTTAAGCACCTCCCCAAGGGTGTTGGTTTAAGGGACTTTGATGCACATGTATGATACAATGCAACACTAGACAATGGTGCATCGGATAACTTAAAACCACATCATCATGCACGGTTAGAAACATGGATAACAAGAATATGGTTGGCTAGTAAAGGATCGTGATTCCTATAAAATGATTTGATTTGCATTTGCATATTGACTTCGGTTTTGCCCTCTACACGTTCTGTGCTGGGGCAAACGATTAGATATCCCCTGAGGCTTTGTCCATGGTTAGTCCCGGGCGGAAACAGGGTTCATTTGATTGACGTAAATGGATAAGCCTTGACATATGATGGTATCTCAGACTTCGTAGTTTTTAGTGGATGACTATCAACTTCTATCTTCGGTGTGACTTGTTTAATACCTATTATACCATTTGATTCAGTATGATTTACGCATGTATGTATGAACTGACCGTATGCCTGATATGATATGATATGCATGATCCGCTCAAAGTCTAGTACATGGTTGACTCTATATATATTGTCGGGCACTACTCAGCCTCAGCCTTAGGATGCCTGACGGGGTGACTTTGGCGTAGTTTATATGGCCTTTCTGCAGTGAGGATATATGTCTTGGGGCTTTCGGACCTCAGGAACCCGAGACTCATTCGTACCTTGGCCCGGTCGATAGTGTTCTCAGTATGTATATAAGATCCCTTTTTGGGAGCACATAGCATATGTAGTAGCCACCTAGTTATGTATGTATCATTTACACATTGATTCGAATAGCATGCTTTATTTAAACGCACGATTGCCTAGTATACGAATGTCACTTATTTTGTTAGATACAACATGCATTAATTTGTTATTGCTTATACTTTGCTGAATCGTTGTATTCATGAGTTGTTCTTGGTGTTGCAGGCTCAGATCCATCCTTTGACCCCTGTCGGTCAGCCAGACTCCTGGGGAGACCCCCGACGCCCCATCAGGGCTAGAGGAGTAGATGTGATCCCTTTGCCGGAGCGTAAAGATTTCATGCATGCATTCTGGTCTCCTTCCTTTTGGTATCTTTTGGATTTTTGGGATTTTGACTGTATTCATATTGTATATCTGTATTTTGATTTATTTTGTATAACTCTGATATTTTGTATCTCAGTATATCATTGTATGTATGTGTCTTTCCTTGTTATGTTTGATACCCACAGCTTCCGCGTACATGTATGGCACGTGTGGATTTTTCCTTGTGCATGTGTATTTAGATTGGGTCTGATTGTATATGCACGAGAGTACGTGTATTACTGGTTAGGTTGTTACTAACCCCCGATCTTTTTGGCTCGAATTGTGACACACCCTCCAGGCTCCTCACCACCAGTGGCCACCTTCCAGCCTTGACCTAGAGCCACAACTAGCAGCCACCTTCTAGCCATGACTTAGCGCCACTACTAGTAGCCACCTTTCAGCCTTCAACTAGCGCCTTCATAAGAAGTATGTATTTCTATTATTTTTTATTTATTTTTTGTTTGTGTTGTTTTTTATTTCAAATAAACCGTTCAATTTTATTTTGCGTGTATTGAATTTTAGAACATATGCAATCATCACCATATCCATAGGGGCATGAACTCAGTGCTCCACGTCCAAACTCACCACTAGTTTTAGGCATATGCTATTATGATTATCTATCATTCTTGATTGGATCCTGGTTTATTATTATTATTATTATTATTATTATTATTATTATTATTATTATTAGGGTTTCGTGGTGTTTGTTGTGTTTTGAATTTAGGAAATTTGATGAACGGATCCGAATTACTATTAAGGTTTCTATTTTGTGTATGAATCTATATATTATTATTATTATTATGTATGAAATTTGAATTGGTGGGGGTTAGTGAACGGTATCATGTTTTGTGTAAATTGTGTTTGTTTTAGAGGCACTTTGGTTGATTATGAAACTTAATTAACTAACTTATGTTTTTTTATTGTTGTTTTCAAGAAAGAGAAATTCTGAGGTAAAGATGAGCATGTTATTTGGTTTTTGATTGATGGTGTTGTGTTGTATGGAGCAGTGGATCAGATCGAGTGGTTTGTTATTAGAGATGTCAATGTGAAGATGCATTGGCTTCTCTCTTTTTTTACAAGATGTGTTGTGTGAAACAAAGGGAATTCCTTTGTTTTCATGGTCCACTTAGGCATATTTATGCTATTTGTTTAGTGGCTTGGCTTTGACTGGCCATTTGCATATGAAATTTCAAATGTCCATGGTTCGTGGAAGTCTGGTTTTACATCTCTTAGATTCTAGGTAGGTTTTTATTTCTTTAGTTTCATTTAAGAGGAAGAAAGGCAAACAAATTGAGCAAAGATGGAACAAATGAATTTTAGATAGGCCTTTATGGTTGTATTTTTTGGGTTTTTATTGTTTGTGATAGGATTTCTTTCTTGGATTTATGGGGTTTTAGGTGTTGGGATGAGTTGGATTGCAACTAGCCATTGCCTTCTGGTTCATTTGGTTACTTAGATGTTTAAGAATGGGAAGTTGGACTGCTCCATAACAAGAAATATAGAGATAAGAGAGAAAATTCGCTGCGAGAGACTGAATATTTACTCATTTTATATTTAGATATCATGACAAAATTGATAATGGCTATTTGTTTTGTTTGATCCAAGTGTCTACAAGTCAATATATATGCAAAGCATCATAAGGTACTTGCAAAATAGGCAAAACATGAATCTAGACAACAGAGGTAATCAACCCCAGATAAGTCACAACAGGTCCCCTATTTTGTATCCCTACACTGCTATGCTCTAAAATGAATTTAACTATGCTCCATAGTGGAAATGCCAAAGATATAGAGAAATAAGAGGCATCCTCATGAATGCAAACAATGTTGTGGAGATGAAAGCTACAAATTGCTGTTGAAATAGAAATAACTGAAACAATAATACTGAATAATCTGCAGTGTTGTGGAGGGATGTTATGTTGCTCAAATTTATGAAAGCATGAACAGCAGTTGTTAGCCGGGGCATGTCAGTAGATGCTTTCTTTAGGACGAGTTCCGCCCCTCGGCATAAACCTAGATGCGATGAGGTTCTCAGTGAGAATCGCCTTCAGGATATAATGGCCTCCACAGTACTATCTTCCTTTAGTTGCACACTAAGTTCAGATTAGCCAGACTCCAATAGAGAGTGCTCAAAAGAAAATAATACCGTGGAAATAGGAGAAGGAGAAAGGAAATTCTGTGTACTTTCCTTTAAACCCAGGTGCGCTATTTATAATAAAAATAGTCGTTGGGTATTTAAAATCACCATTAAAAACCCATTTAAAAAAATGTTTCATCATTAAAAATCAATTTAAAAAAGGCATTGAAAAATTTAAACTTTGAACATCCCATTAATTAAAGAAACGTCCCAACGTTCCATTAATAAAATGGTTTAATTAAGTATTTACTTAATTAAAAACGTTTTGAAATTTGAACGTCGTTTTTTAATGAGCTTTAATCAATCTATTAATAAATTTTTTACTTTTAAAAATAAATTGTAACCCATTAATAAAATATTTTAATTATTTTTGGCAAAAGTATGCCATTTTTATAGCACAACATGGGTCCCCTAAGGTAGGCTGGGCCGGGATTTGTATCCCCCTGCGCACGATAATCACGCAGGATGCGCATCGCGGACACGCACTCGGTTAAACGATTTCTGCATCGAGATCCTTAAGCCAAGCCCGGCTCGTGTGCTTGCACAGGGCTTGTAGCAAAAGAGCCCAAAATAGCTTGAAGTATAAAGGAGAAGAATGTACATATATAGTACTCAAAGAGTTTGCACTTTTTCAATGTGGGACTCTTAAAAAACCACAAACCACTCTTTGTATAAAATTCAATTTTGAAACCCCTTAAAACCTAACAATCTCCCTCTATTTCAAAATATTCAAAGAGCATTATACTGGTAAGGTGACAAAGCTTGCACCTCACTGTCATGATAAAAGTTTCAAACCTTTAGGAGTTGAAGTGACCTGAGTCTTGAACTTCAATTCTTTATTTCGGTTAAAAAACATACCAAGTTTTATATACTGGAGTCCATAGTTCAGCACTTTGCGACCATGTGCTTTTATCTTGGATTTCATGAGTGTTCTAGAGAATTTACCAGAATTCTTAGAGAAAGCAGCCCCACTTTCACACTCATATAGATGAGTCTATCAAGGCTGCTCCTGCAGTTGTGCACCCCACCATAAAGGCTATAAATCTCATTAAGGATTAAATCCAATCTCACTCGCTACAGGTAATGTACTGACATTTAATCTCTCATAACTTAATATTATAGGGATGAATTTTTGTTTTGAGAACCATATATTCCCATTATGTCAGTATTCCAATCATCGAGCTAGCTTGTTTTTCCCATTGAACCTAATTCTTGAGATCTCTGGTCATTAGGTTAGGTTCTCGCTATTGATGATTTATGGGCTTAAGACCCATCCCTTTAGATGTTTCTTTTATTTTTTCCCTTGCAAGGCCTTTTGTCAAAGGATCTGCTAAATTGTCCTTTGATTTCACATAATCAATTGCAATCACTCTTCCACTGAGTAATTGTCTCACGTAGCTATGTTGCTATCGCACTTGTCTAGACTTTCTATTGTATATAGCGTTGTGTGCATTTATAATTGCTGCAGTGTTATCATAATCAATAATAATAGGCGGAATTGGTTTAGTCCACAAAGGAATATCATATGATAAATTTCGAATCCATTCAGCTTCTGTTGCAGCAGCTTTTAGAGTTAGGAATTCTGAATCCTTAGTCGAATGCGATATTGAAGTTTATTTATTTAATTTCCAAGATATCGTAGCACCTCCGAAGGTGAAAATATATCCACTTGTGGACTTAGAATCATCCAAGTCCGAGTTCCAGTCAGCATCGCTATAACACTATATTATAGCTGGATAACTAGAATAAGATAATGCATAGTCTATAGTATGCTTTAAGCATTTAAGTACTCTAGATATAGCATCCTAATGTTGAACACCAGGATTACTAGTATATCGACTTAATTTGCTTACCGCATAAGCTATATCAGGATGAATACAGTTCATAGCATACATTAAACTTCCAATCATACTGGCATAATCAAGTTGTGCTAAACTATGACTAGGATTTTTTTACTAATTTAACACTTGGATCAAAAGGAGTAGAAACCGGTTTATAATCAAAATGATCAAATTTTTTAAATACATTTTCAATGTAATGGGATTGGGGTAGTTTGATGCTAGAATCATCTCTAATAATTTTGATTTCCAATATTACATTAGCTTCTCTCAAGTCTTTCATATCAAAATTATTTGAGAGAAGTGCTTTAGTATCTTTACCACACTCCAAGTTTGTCCCAAAGATCAACAAATTATTAACATACAAGCATAAAATTATATTCGAATTACCATGAGATTTATAATAAATACATTTTTTAGCCTCATTTATTTTGAAGCCGTTAGAAAGCACAACTTTATCAAACTTCATATACCATTGTTTTGGTGCTTGTTTTAGTCCATAAAAAGATTTTATCAACTTACACACCTTATGCTTTTGTCATTTTATCATATAACCCTCAGGTTGATCCATATAAATCTCCTCTTCTAAATCACCATTTAGAAAAGCAGTTTTAACATCCATTTGATGAATATGCAAATTATGCATAGCAGCTATGACAATCAAAGTTCTAATAGAATTGATTCGAGATACAGGTGAATAAGTGTCAAAGAAGTCTACCCCCTCTCGTTGCTTAAAACCTTTGGCTACTAGTCTGGCTTTGTATTTCTCTATTGAACCATCAGACCTAAGTTTTTTTTAAGAACCTATTTGCATCTTAAAAGTTTAGTATCAGAAGGTAGGTCAACTAGTTCTCAAGTATTATTTGTTAGAATGGATTCTATTTCATCATCTAATGCTTCCTTCTAAAAGGCAGCATCATGGGTAGACATAGCTTCCTTGAACATAGATGGATCTTTTTCTACTGGATAAGTTTCAAAGTTAGGGACAAAACTAGTAGATATCCTAACTCGCTTACTCCTCCTAAGTTGGGTTTCATCTTTCGTTGAAGTTTGTACAACTCTTTTAGATGAGAAAGGATCAGTTATAATCCTAGTTTTAAAAGGAAATACATCTTCGAAGAAGTCTGCATCTCTAGATTCAACTAGACTTTGGTCTGTTATTCTAAGAAATCTATAGGCAGCAGTATCTTGTGCATATCCTATGGCTACACATTCCCATGAATGGGGTCCTAACCTAAGCCTTTTTGGATCTACTATCTTAACATGGGCCAGACAGCCTCAAACTTTACAATATCTTAGATTAGGTTTCCTTCCCTCCCAAATCTCACAGGGTGTGCGATTTGTCTTAGAATGCAAAGTCCTATTTAAGATATAACATGCAATCAACAAAACTTCACCCCATAGATTTTTTGGATTACCGGCCGAAATCATCATACAATTAACTATTTTAATCAAAGTCCGGTTTTTCCTTTTTGCTATACCATTTTGTTGAGGTGTATATGGAGTAGTACTAGTTCTTTTGATTCCTTTAGCTTTATAGAAGTCCAAAAAGTCTGTTGAAGTGTATTCACCACCTCGGTCACTTCTAAACTTAATCACCTTTTTATCTAATTTGTTTTCAACTTCAAACATAAAGATTTTAAATTTATATAGAGCTTCATCTTTTGTTCTATACATAGGTATATCTAGAATAGTCAACAATAAAAGTAATAAAATAATATTTTCCACATCTAGTTAAAGTATTACTTAAATCACATATATTAGAATGCACTAACTGAAGTAATTCAGATTCTCTTTTTACACTATGAAAGGGCTTACGAGTAATTTTGGATTGAGAGTAAATTTCACATTTCTGATAGTCATCTTTATATTTATTAATCAATCCATTTTTACTCATATTTTTCAAAGTTTGAAAATTAATATGACTTAATCTACCATGCCAGTCATAAATAGAAGCAACCATATAAGCAGAAGAAGATGCATTATTATTAACAACATTCAACGTAAACATACCATCAGAAACATAACCCTTACCAACAAAAACACCTTTTTTGGTAATTACAAATTGATCAGACTCAATCACTTGCTTAAACCCTGCCTTTTTCAGAAGATAACTAGAAACTAAATTTTTTCTCATCTCTGGAGCATAGAACACATTTAGCAACGTCATAGTCTTCCCGAAAGTGAACTGAAGTTCTACCTTCCCTTTACCAATCACTTGTGTAGTAACGGTAGTTTCAGAGGGAGTTTATAATCATTTTTTACTTCTTCAGAGGTCTTGAATGCACCTTTATCAAATGTTACATGAGTGGTGGCATTCGTGTCAATCCACCACCCCAAGTTCTTTCCTGTGCTAACTGTGTTCACTTCAGAGATAACAGCCACAAAGTGATCCTCTTTAGTGACATTGGCTTAAGGCTTATTGGATTGTGACTATTGTGAAAACTTCTTCCGGTGGTGACATTCTCTTGCAAAGTGGTCCGGTTTGCCACAAACAAAACAGCCACCCTTAGATGCTGGTTCATTGGTCCCTTGATTTAGATTCTTATTTGGACATTTTTTCTGATTTGTGTGCTGCTTCTTGAAAGAAGTTTTATTCTTTTTGTTTTTGCCAAGATGTTGATCAAATTTGCCTTTCTTTTCACGTCATCGTTTGATTTAGGTTCAACAAAATTTATTTTTCCACCATTCTTAGGTAGGGAAATCTGATCATGTATTCGAGCGTCTTCCTCAATTCTCAAGTAGTGTTGAAGATGCTCCAATGAATAATCCCTTCGTTTATGCCTAAGGGTTTTTTGAATATCCTTCTAAGTTGGTGGCAGTTTCTCAATTATTGTTGCTACTTGAAACTTTTCATCAACTCGGATTCTTTTTTTGATAATTTCATTCACTATGATCTGTAAATCATGTATTTAAGGAAGAATTGGTTTGTCATCTACCATCTTAAAGTTTAAGAAATGACCAACTGCGTATTTTTTTGCCCCAGACTCCTCTGTCTTATACTTCTTATCAAGGGCTTTCCAAAGATCTTTTGCAGTTCGGGAATCAGAATATAGATTGTAGATGTTGTCTACAACCAAGTTTAAGACATGGCCTTTTCACAAATAATCTTCTTTCCATTTTTTCCGTGCATATGAGCCTCCTGGTTGCTCATTATCAGGACATGGTTATGTTAAAATATATGTTACTTTCAAGGCTGTCAACAGAAATAACACTTTCTGTTGCTAACGTTGAAAGTTGGACTCATCAAAATTATCCAACCAGACCGGATCCTGATGCATAAACATAACAGCAGAGGTAGCCATGGTTCGTCTTAAAATTGTTGTGGAGATGAAAGTTACAAATTGCTATTGAAATAGAAATAACTGAAATAATAGTACCGAATAATCTGTAGTGCTATAGAGGGATGTTGTGTTGGCTCAAAATCGTGAAAGCATGAACAGCAGTTGTTGGCCGAAGTACGTCAGCGGACGCTTTCTTTAGGACGAGTTCCGCCCCTCGGGATAAACCCATGTGGGATAAGGTTCTCAGCCGGAATTACCCCCAAGATACAACAGTCTCCACAGTACGATTTTCTTTTGGTCGCACACCAAGTTCAGATCAGTCGGACTCCAGTAGAGAGTGCTTGAAAGAAAATAATATCGTGGAAACAGGAGAAGAAGGAAGGAAATTTTGTGTACTTTCGTTTAAACCCAGGTGCGCTATTTATAATAAAAATAGTCGTTGGGTATTTAAAATCACCATTAAAAACCCATTTAAAAAAGAAGTTTCATCATTAAAAATCCATTTAAAAAAGGCATTGAAAAATTTAAATTTTGAACGTCCCATTAATAAAATGGTTTAATTAAGTATTTACTTAATTAAAAATGTTTTGAAATTTGAATGTCGTTTTTTAATGAGCTTTAATCAACCTATTAATAAAACGTTTTAATTATTTTTGGCAAAAGTAAACCATTTCTATATCACAACATGGGTCTCTCGAGGAAGGCCGGGCCGAGATTTACACCCCTGCGTCCACCCAATTAAACGATTTCTGGATCGAGACCCTCAGGCCAAGCCCGGCTCGTGTGCGCGATAGGGCTTGTAGCAAAAGAGCCCAAAATAGCTTGAAGTATAAAGGAGAAGAATGCACAAATATAGTGCTCAAAGAGTTTTGCACTTTTCCAATGTGAGACTGTTAAAATCCACAAATCTCTATTTGTATAAAATTCAATTTTGAAACCCCTTAAAACCCAACAAACAACGGATATATGCAACTCCGGAGATTGCTGATTTAATGCTTATATGTTTAATTATGAAAATGCAACGAGCTATGCTATTATGTAGAGCGATCACCTAAGTTGAGATGTTGTCTTTGTTTGAAATGTTGATGTCACAGTGCTTGGTTTTGGTTTTAAGCATCTTTATTGGATTGGACTTGATGGGGTGTGTTTAAATCTTTACTTGAGGTTGTTAGGATGATATATTCTATTTTACATATGAAATTAATAAATAATTGTAACTTTTTGTACCTTTTGTGCTTAGGAGAGGGATTTTTTATGTGATTTCTGTAGTTTTGGGTTTTGATTTTGTTAATGAGCTTCTTTTTTATTGATTCTGTTCTCATTGGTGCTTTTTTTTTTTTTTACCATTTTCTTTCTTTTTGGATTTTGCATTGTGTGTGAAGTTAAGTTTTTCTTTTCACTTTAGTTATAAAGAGAATAAAAAGAAAACCTAATGATTGTTGTAAGTTACTACGTGTCAGTTGTATTCATGTCGTTCAACAATTCAGTAGGCAAAGAGAGTTGTTTCAGACAATGATTCAACATGTTTCGACTTGATAGTTGGAATTATTGAGGGTTGGAAATGTTTAATTATTGAATTTTTTATTTCTTTTGATGGAAATTCAATATGAATGATTTGATTTTGCTAATGTATGTGAATTTTATGAATATTGTTTCTAATTGAAAGTAATTTAATTTTTATGTAGATGGGTGTCTTTTGGTGGTTGTATAATCTTTGGTGAATGTATATATTTAAGAGATATTTAGTGGTTGAATGAATGCCTTTGATGCTTGTAAGGGAGCTTACTCTTATCATGATGAAGTTTATTTTTATCGATGTCAATCGATTCTTTATATCCATCCTGCCTAATGATAAGAAGCCATCATCCAAATCCAAGTGAGCCCCCCAAACTAGGTCGCATGTTGAAGCATATCACATGCCCACATATGCATCCCTCAAAATTCCACTCGTTTTAGTTTGATTGATAGAGACCGGCCAAGAAAGACGTGTTGATCTTGTGGTACTGTTCCGCCGCGTTTGAACTGTGGTTATCCCGTGTAATTAAGAAATGTCTAGTATCTTCACGCAAAGCTATTCCCAACTACTAATCAAACGGTATTCAAAGGACAATACCACAATTCACAAGCATTGGCCAATGGGAACGTTGGATGGGAAAGGAATGCATACATACATAATTATAGGATTTTAAGAAGGCATCCAAACGCTCCTCCATCCAGTCAACGAACGACTCGACTTCTTGACTCGCTGTTTTTGTACTGCAAATGCAAAGTCGTTTTATTCTGCTCTTCTTCCTCCACCACTAAAACCACATGTTGGGCACTGTGGAACGCGCTTTGTGAGTCAAAGTCTTTCTGTCGGTTTTCTCTCTCTACCCCTCTTGTAGACTTGCTTTTTGGTCTAAGATGGCCCCACCGCCGGTATTCAATGAGTAATTATTGGAGCAGAATCCACGTCCGAGATTTCATTTTCCCATAAACATGTGAAGGGCATTTGCCAGTTTGCGGGGTTTCTAGTTTGGGGGTTTTCCTTAATTTTATCATTAGAAACCATTTAATTAAGAATTTTTTTTTGTATATACTCCCTATGATTTTTAAAATTTACAAATATACCCCTATGGTTTCAATTTGTGTAAATAGGCTCCTACCAATGCATTTTAGTACCTTTCGTATCCTTCAAATGATTGGATTTGATGGTGAGGAAAAAGATCATTACATTTTTACTCAATTTTTATAAAAATAATATGTTTGCCCTTACAACATTATTTATATATACCTTCTAAGGCTCCAAATATTTATAAGTATGCCCTTGTGTTGGGCTAAATAATAATAGTCCATCATCCACTATTACGGTGGGTTAAATTTTTTCAATCGTATAAAGGTGTTGTTCCTCCATTGTTTATCTTAGTTGTGATTGATGACTTTAATCTGTTTCTTATCGTTGTCACACGTGTGTGCTAATGGGTGGCATGAGGGCAAACTGTAGTTGTAATTGATTGCATTTGAGGACCATTTCGGTAGAGCAAGTAGTTGAATGAAGTTTCATTTAGTTTAATTGATCTTCACCATTAATCGTTGTTCTTATTATTTTTACTAAGAAATCATATATTCATTTAAATGTGCGACTCAATACTAGATTTCTATTTCAATTGGCACTTTTTTTGCCTTTATAGCGGACTGATATGTGGCTAAAAGTAAAACTGTTAAATGGATCAACCATATGACCAGGACCCACGCAAACTCTACCAACCCAATACCACATACGTCTCAGATTTGGAAAGGCTTAGAGCAAGATCAGTTAAAGGAAGTCCTTATCTAATTTCACCTAATTGTCAGCCGAAATTTAAAACTCATGTCACATTTCGTATAAGTAGCATCCAAATATGAATAAAAAACTGCATTGTGCTAATACAAATCAACAAAGAATGAATAAATAGTTTTTTGTACCATAAGAAAAAAAGTTGCATTGTTTTTATAGAATGTGAAAGGTTGCACTTTATAAATACATGTCTGCAACAACATTTTAAAGAATAAAAATCTAATGATTGTCCAACATTTTGTGGACCAATTTTTTAATATATTATAAATACATTTTATAATGATTCTTCCCAAATTCGACATAGTTAACAATCTATGAGACCTTTCAACTCAAACCTGACCGATTGTCTTTGGTTCAAGTTGGAGTAACTTCATTTATTATTATTTTTTTATCCCTTTACTATCAGTAGTGTGTATCCACTAAAGTTTGGTGTACAAACACAATAAAAAGAAGAAGAAAAGAGAAAAAAAGAAAAAAGAAAAAAAAACTTAAGGTTCTAGCACTAATGAGAACCTAAGAATCAAACATCTATAATTTATTGATCATGGAACTTGATAGATTATGGGTTAAAAAATCAGAATTCTGTTTTGATCTTGATTATATTCTGTTTCAGTCACTTAAGTATCTTGACCATAAAGTATAAAGTGAAATAATTTGGAATATAGCTCATCTTCATGATCCAATAAGTGGACAATTACCTACTGCTTTGGATCATCTAATCAATTATATATTTCAAGTTTTTTCTTGGTTGGATGGGTAAAAAGAATCATTTTATGATATTTATGAGCACATTATATTATGGGGATCAATACACAGGTAAATGCAATTTAGAAGTTTACAACAAGAAATAATGAAAATCTAATGATTTCCAATATTTAGGTCTATTTCACTCATTCATTTTTTTTAATGAGAAAAGTAGCGTCTAGGATAAATGAATGCTCGGCATGTATCAAAACAAATATATACGTATGATAGAAAGGATGGGGAATCAATAGTGTGGAGCAACTTTGCTCTCGTTGAAAGGAAAAATGAGGACCTGTTTAGCATCTTTCTAGTCTATCTTGTTCTAAAAAAGACTGATGCAAAAGAGATCTAAAAAAAAAAAAAATCATTGATGCGAAGAAAACTAAAAAAATATATTGGTTGCCAACGTGAAAAAATTTGTTGATGTACAGGTGATCATTAAATTATGTAAAGAGAGTGATCAAGTGGGTAGGTTGAATAAAGAAAAAAAAAAGTTAAAGTGAAAATGTAAAAAATGATCATAAGAAGGAGAAGGGTTTTCTTAGTAATAGATAAAGAGATGGGCAAAACGGTCACAAGAAGGAAAAACCTGACTACCCATTTTCTTTAATGTCTACTCGAAGGTATTAAATTGCATAGATAGGGGCCTATTTATAAATTCCAAAACCATGGAGGCCTATTTGCAAAACTTAGAAACCACAGTGGTGTATACCAAAAAAAAAACTATTTAATTAATGCTTAAACTAAATTTCTTCATAAAAATTCGTAAAAAATAAGTTATTTTAAAAATAATTATCAAATAAATAATAGTTAAAACTTAACTTTTATAATAGTTTTTGACTTTCCTAACATATTTTATAAATATAATTAATAAAATATAAGATTATGTTAATTTTGTTATGCATTATATGCTAAATTTTTTGATAGGACTAACTCACTCTCTCTAAAGTGTGTTTGTTAATTTCACCTCAAAGTAAAATTGAAGTTATCTTTCATTTCAAGATACAGTAAACTAAAAGAATTAAATTAAAATGCTACATTTCAAAAAAAATTTTTTTAATTTTTTACATCAAAAAGTCAAAAAGCTACTTTTTTATATCACTAATGATAAAAAAAATTCTACCTTTAACATAAAATGTCAAAAAGTTATAGTCTCTTTGCACTAAAAGATAAAATTTCATTATGGAATTGATTTAATTCCTCTTATTTTTTTTTATCTTTTGAAATGTTCTTTCATCTCACTTTACTCAATCAGATAAATTAACAAATAGCCGGACATCACATCAACGGGGCCAGCATGTGTCATATATAGTGCATGTTTGGCAAGTCTAAAATTTAGGCTCTAAATGTCTAAATGTCTAAAATTTATAGAGTTAGAAAAATAGAGGCGTTTGGCATGCATTTTTAGCTCTATTTAATTTAGACAATAAGAGGTAAAAGCTCTATTTTGAAGAGGAGGGGTTGTGATGCATTTCCAAATCAGAGGGAAAAAAAAAGAGGCGCCCAGCTACAGTGAAAATGAGAGATCACGCCCAGTACGTTTTTGCAATTTTTCTCGAAATCCGAGCCCCTAAATCTACATCCAAACCGTTGAAAATGTTCACATGATCAATTACGGCCACCCATCCAAATTTCAACCGTTAATTCATCCTGAATCTCGAGATATGTGCAAAAAAGCGTGAGCCATTGGATACTATTTTTTGAATTTTGTGGGGCCCAAACACAAGATCCAAACCATTGGAAATGTTGGGAAGACTAAAAACGGCTATGGGGTCAATTTTCAAGGATTGATTCCTTGTGGATCTCAAGATATTTGTAAAAAACTTTCAACCATTGAATTTAATATGCTGAATTTGTACTAGTCCACAGGCAGCCCATTTTTTTATTTTTTATTATTATTTCTGGGACAGTAAATAACAATCCAAACCATTGAAAATGTGTAGAAGGTCAATGACCATTATGAGACCAAATTTCAGCTGTTGGATCATCACCAAACTTGAGATATTTATGTAAAAACGTAAATTATTAAATATTTTTTTAAAAAAATTGGGGGCCTTAATCACAAAATCGAAACCGTTAGATCTCTTTGGGAGGCCAAACGTGGTTATGAAGTAAAATTTCAAGGCTTAATACCTCCTAGATCTCAATATATTTGTGAAAAATTTTCAACTATTGATTTAAAATGGTCTATTTAAAATAGATGCTTTCATTGCCAAACACATATTTTAAATCTAGCCTCTTTTTTTTATAGCTCTTTTTTTAATAGCTCTATTTTAGATGATCTATAAAAATAAGACTAGACCTACCAAACAAGCCCATAGAATGTGGACTTAAAGAGTCCTAGCTAATAAAATATGAAAAAAAACCCATAAAATGTAGATTCATTGTTTCTGCGTTACTCAGTGGGCTTTGCTGAAAAGGTCGGGGCTAGGTTCCAAACAAGAAAGAGAAAAAAAAAAAAAATCAAGCAAAGGACAATGAACGAAGATGGGTGGGAAGCTTCAGGAGCACATAGCATACGAAAAAAAGAATACCATCTTCCTCTTGTTTTGTTTCTGTTTTGGCATTCCACATAACATACAAAAGACAACACCATCTTCCTCTTGTTTTTTTTTCTGTTTTGGTATTCTACTTTTCTTTCGGGTGGTTTGTTTGGTTTCTGCTATGGACTCATCAATTTTAAGATAATCTTACTTCAGGGGAGAATAGGCTATTTATGATCTATCCAAGGTGGGGTCCACCTTATCAAACTTCTGACCACAACAAATTTGGTGGTGGGCCACAACGGTCGTCCAGTGCTACAGTGTTATCTCTTCAATATTTATGTAAACTTCTGAAATGGAAGGAAGACTCCCCTCCACATCTGATTGAAAAATCTCCCATTCATTTCCACAACACCACCCCAAGACCCAAGACCCAACAGTGGATGGAAAAAATGGATATCCAAAAGGGAGAGACTTCTCTGTAAGTAGTTTCCTTGATCTTTCCCTGCAATGAATGGTACTTGAATTTCCAGGCATCTGAATTTTCCTGCATTTGAATTTTCTTATGGCAGTAGGAATCGCAGTGTTATTAATAATGAAAGAAATCCTAGGTCCGGATTTGAAACCAGCCAGATGCTAGCTGCTTTCTTAGCTTCCACTCCTCTGCTCTCCAATGCATGGAGGCAGTGCCATGTTGCAAACACTGCCACCCCAGGAAGATTTGTTGTTGATTGCATTGATGGTGTGGCTTACGTCGCCTTCTCTGGCATCCAAGCAGTCGCTGCTGGGTTCGAATTCTTCGGCGAGGCGCCCACCGGCGACGGTATTGGTCTTTTCTCATCATTGGTCGATCATGAAGGGGAGCCTGCACTTTTCCAGCCTGGATTTATTCATTTGTTTAGCTCCATATACAACACTGCTGAGTTTCAGAGCCAGGTGAAGATTCTTTTGTAATGATCCTGCAAAGTCACTAATGAAAAGTCGAAGAATTCCTTAAAATTTAATCTTGATTCGATGTTGTTTGCATTTAGTCTTAGATACTGTTGAATTGAACTGTATTTCTAAGGATTGTATGTTGGGAAATTAAAGGCTTGTGATGTTATCAAGTGAGATATAGAGAGAACATGTCATTTCCCAAAACTAGAGACTTAAACATCCTTTCCAATCATATTCATGCAAATAGCTTCTTTCATGGTTCTGATATTATCATCTCACAGGGCCTTTTGGTTTCCTATGAATCCAATTTGCTACCAACCCAAGTGGGGAAAATCTGTGTTGTTCAGACTATTTGGTTTGATTGCCTATATCGACCAATCAGAGGATGGGTAATTGGGTATATGCCATTTTTGTAAAAAAACAAATTTGGGATACCAGTATCACCCATTTGAAATTAACAGTCATTGGAAAGAACTGTGTTCAGGCACTTCCTCAACCACAGTTTTCATTCTTCTATATCAGGCATAATTGACTTGCAGGCAGGCATATAGGGAGTCAAGTTCAATGAATTCAGTCTGCCATCAAACTTCCATGTACTTGAATTCAATTATGAATGCCATTTGAGTTGTATAACATGTTTGTATTATAGTCTTCTTAGGTATACTCTAGTCTTCTTCGGCTGTTTTGATGTTTTGCCTAATTTGCAAATTCAATTCATGCGAGTTTTGAGGTAGCAAGTAAAATTTTGCGTTATGTGAAGACTGGGTAATGAGTTTGATTCTCCCAATTTACATTAGCCTCTTGCCATTGTATTCTTAACGAACAAAGTAAATATGTGTTTCAGTAAATATGTGTTTCTACTGAATTTATTCTCCTATTTGCTTTATACATTTGACAATGCAATCAATTGATTAAAAGATGCTTTGAAGTCATCTGTGAAGTAATGTCATTAATATTTCCAACTACATAAGATGGTTTAAGAATTTGGCGACTTGTATTCAATTTTCCCCTTCTTTAGGAAACAATCAAGTCTGCTCTGTACTGAAATGAAACAGGACAGAGATTTGCTCCTATCTCAAGCATGTTACTCTCTTCTGGAAAGGATGATTTTCTTTTCAGTTCAAAATGGAGTTCTGGTAGAAGACAGAAATTACAAATTGAAGATCTTAAAAGACGTGAATTGGAATCTTAAAATCATTCCCTATTTTAGCAAGTTACTTCTATTTTTTATTTTTCAGTTGGACACATTTTTCCTATTGATAGTCTTATTTCAATAACTGATGAGTTGGTTAATTTGGCATGGCTGCAGATTTTATCAACTGTGAACAGCAATAAGGCCGTAGTTTTTACAGGACACTCAATTGGGGGAGTAATCGCGTCTCTCACCACACTTTGGTTGCTCTGTTCTTTCCCATCTCTCTCTTCCACCTGCTCTCTCCTCTGCATCACCTTTGGGTCCCCACTGGTTGGCAACGAGGCCCTCTCAAGAGTTATTCTACGTGAGAAATGGGGGAGCAGGTTTTGCCATATTGTTTCCAAACATGATATCATGCCGAGGCTCCTCTTCTCCCCTCTTCATTCCATTTCTGTACAACTAGGCCGTTTGTTAGAGTACTGGCACTTTTGCATGAGATTTCCTCAGCAGTTTCAAAAACCAATGATCGGCTTAACAGATAAGGAGATTGCTGAATTCTGTCTCTTTGTTTCGGTTCATATGTCCACGGCAGCAACAGCAACAGAACAGGAAGACTCAGCTTGTCAGAGTTCATATAAGCCATTTGGGAGCTACCTCTTCTGTTCCAGGGAAGGTGCAGTTTGCATTGACAACCCAACTGCTGTTATTCGATTGCTGCACTTGACTCTGATGTCATGTTCCATAAATTTGAGCATTGAAGAGCACCTTGTGTATGGAGACTTTGTCCCCAGAATATCCAACCAATTCTTGAAGAGGAGAAGCCTCAAGCAAGGAGTTCAAAGTTCCAGTTACGAAGCTGGAATTTCTATGGCATTGGAGGCCTTAGGAATGCAAAGACAGGTAACATTCGGTTTCTTACACATCATCTCTCTCAAAGAAAAAAAAAATGGATGCAGTAATGTTAATATGCATTTTTTGTAATAAGAAAGGATCAGCTCTCTTATTGTATGTTCTTTTCCTTTGAAATACAATTAATAGGACCCAACAGCGGGAGTGACCGGAACCTGCCTGATGATGGCAGGGCAGTTGGGTCGTAGGCCGAATCTCAATAGCGCTAATCTAGCAATCCGTCTCTCCAAAGTCACACCTTGTAGAGCACAAATTGAGTGGTACAAGGCAGCCTGCGACGATTACTTGGGTTACTATGATTCCTTCCAGCTGAAGAGATCTTCTAAGAGAGAATTCCAAGTCAACATCAACCGCAAGAAGCTTGCTCTTTTCTGGGATGATGTCATCGACATGATCCAGACAAACCAGCTCCCGCACGATTTCCACAGGCGGGCTAAGTGGGTGAATGGATCTCAATTTTACAAGCTCCTTGTTGAGCCCTTGGAAATTGCTGAGTACTACAGAACTGGAAAACACAGGACTCAAGGCCACTATCTGGTGCGAGGGAGGGAGAGGAGATTTCAAATTTTTGACAAATGGTGGCAGGATAGAAATGTTGATGAAGATAAAGAGGGTAGTAACAAGACGAAGAGGACCCGATTTGCTGGGTTGACGCAGGATTCATGCTTCTGGGCGAGGGTGGAGGAAGCAAAGGAATGTGCAGTGGAGGCTAGGAGAGAAAGAAACATCAGTAAGTTGGTGGTACAGTGGGATAACATGAACAAGTTTGATTGTTATGCAAGAGAATTGGTTGAGAAAAAGGAGGTGTCAACAGATGTCTTGGCAGAGGATTCCAGCTATGTTCTGTGGGTTGAGGAATGGAAGCAGTTGAAATTGGATTTGGCAAAGCGAATTCCTCCCCAGCAACCGACTTATTTGGGAGAGATGGTTTCCCACCTCCCTACGAAATAAGAAAAATTAATCCCTACTTATGATCAGGTAGGAGAATCATTTCACATTCATCAACAGATTTGTTTGACTGAGAGCTATCGGCATCTGTAGTTTAGCAACAAAATGAAAAAAACCCAGCCTTCTCTCCTTAGATTTCAAACCCAATATTAGTTATCCATAACTATTGTAACTGTGAAATGGGAACCAAGAACCGTACAATTAGGGGGGACTAGTTTCCTGGTAACTGTGAACTTGAACATATGAATTCCATTAATGGTAAATAAAAGGAGATGTGTATGACATGTTTTTATTTCTTGTCACAACTTGTGAAAAAAAATGCATTGAGAAGAAAAACATTGTGCCTATGAAAAGAAGCTAAACATTTCCATTCTGAGTGTCAATATTTCTGACAGGGCCCTTGAACCACCACCTTGCATCGAGAAGCCACCATAGAAATATTAGAGTTAAGCCTATTCCCAGTGCAATGGGTGCATAGTTAAAATTATCCCACTTGATGGGATAGAAAGTTGGCAGTAGGAAGACTGAACAAGTATAAAGGATCCACATGAAGGCTACAAAACAAATTGGCCTTCTTGCTCTTCCCAGATAGAAGGGTCCTGCTTTAAAATTCTTCTCTGCCATGACCATCCTTGCGAAAATTGGAACTGCGTAGCCACCAACCCATCCAACTGTACAAATGGAAGTGATTGCAGTAAAGACCACATTAACTTTCAAGATAGGAAGTCCAAGGATAATGCAAATTGCTGCACATAACCACACTGCATTTCCAGGAACCTTGTGCTTAGGATGAATACGTCGCCAGACGGATGAAAATGGAATTCCTCCATCCCTTGAAAGAGCATATACCTGAATCATGCAATAAGCATAATTAATGGGATAATTATCCATAATATGATAATAGATAGTTTACTAAGTTAATGAAATACAAAAGTTCAAAATTTACAAAAAACACAGTGCTTCATTTAATGGAAAAACAAACACTTCTTGGTTTCCTGAGTCAAATACAGTATAACCTGGACTGACCATATATGTATAAACAATCCCCTTAGAAATTACATGCATTTAGGAACAAATGATTGCAAAGTGATATATCTTTCAAAGTTTCATAAGTTCAGAGAGTCATGAATAACCTCATTAGGCTTACCACTCTGGCTGCACTAGTTGTGATTGAAAGGCCACCAAAGAAAAAGGATCCCCAAATAACAAAGAGCAAGACTATTGCTCCAGTGGAATTATGATACCTCCCATGGAATGCATCATAGAGTATCTGTGCAGGCACAAATGTTCCGGCGGTCTCATTTGTTGGGTCATATAAGTAGCTGAAGTCCTGCATGAAGTTCGTATGCACTGTGTCAAATAGCTAGGAGTTAACTAAAAGTAAGGTTCATACAACACCTAAAAGTAGGATTCATATAATAGCTCGAAACTGATACCTGGATGCTGAAAGTAAGGGCTAAGATATAAGCCCATCCAAATATTGAGATGATTGCTATACTGGAAAGAATTGCAATCGGACCATTTCTGTCTGCGCCTTTTGTTTCCTCTGTTAGATGGGCTGCAGCATCATATCCATACAGAGAGTATTGACTAACAAGAATTGAGAGAATGACAGCATATGGTTTGCTGCTTATTCCTGTTGACTCTGGCGATGTCTCAAAATGAGTGAACACATAGGAAGCAGATTGCCTAGTCAATGAGACGAGGGGCAGCATTATAACTATAACCATACCTCCAATAACCTGTGTGTAGTTGAAGTCAGAGATAAGCAAAAGAGATTGATAGAACAAACCAAATTATGTAGAATGCAAGTTGTGTGGTTGTACGATACAAATGGACTAGGATGACTTTATTTTCTTTCTACAGCTGTAAGCATGCAAATTCGCAGACTAAACCAGAGTCCTGAGCCTCTAACACAAGATGTACTTAAATTTCAAGAAAAGCAAAGGAAAGATATAATTCAGAAACATAGAGTGCATTTGCATGTGCTTAATATTGAAAAACTTGAGAACCATACTATTTCAATATAGTTGCAGACTTCCATCCAAATGCAGTGGCAGAAATATAACAAGTTTTAGTGCAGAGTATGCAATATATTTTCTGTTGAGAAATTCAATATTAAAAATCATACCAAAAGATGTCACTAACATTGAAGTGCTAGAATAAAAACTAGACTACACAAGTCTTAATCAAGAACAAAACCATAGGTGAGGTCTTCTGTTATTGAGCTTGTTTCTGTCCGAAAAAACAAGCATGATTTTCATTAAAAGACCTAAATATGTGTGGGTGTGTTCATGTGCCATGTTATGCGCTCTGTAAGGCTGCTGTGATATGATATATAAAGCTTTCAAATTGACAATAATATGAACAATTTATGAATTTGATTTAAAGTTTCACCAATCTTCATAAGATTTTGAGGAACACATGAACGCCAGCAACTGAAAATGTTATGATGAACTACTAAAATTATTCCCTTCAAGTGGGGAAACTTTTCACTTGATATGAATTGATTGAGAGCTGCAACAATAAAGCCAAAAATCACCTGCCACCATATTGAAATTGTGTCAATGACCGCAATGACTTCTAAGGCAAAAGTGTTCAGTACAGCCCATATGATGGTTAGACCCATGTACATACATAAGAACACCCCACGAGGAGCTAAATAACCTCCACCTTTATTTGTTCCTGTGCATAATAAAATGATACTCTGCAATGTTTGCGATCCTGCATAAGCCTACCAACAAAAAAAATCATAGAGGCTTTTGTCAAAGTCTGAAAGTATAGATATAATATTTGAAAACAAATTAATAAGATGAGATGAAGCATAGCATTTAATAAAAGAAAAATGAACTCACAGTTTCAGAAAAAAATAAAAAAAACCAACCAATAAGCACCTCTTTATTGTACTGTTCTTATGCAGCTGAAATTGAGATTACAATTTTCAATCTGTATAATTTGCCAGTCACTTATTTTTCAGTTATGTACCAAAACCAAACTCAATTATCTCAATGGTAGTAGGTGTTGCGCTTGAAGTGTTTTAGAATGAGCAATAAGAATCAAAGTATAACAATGGAGTATCGGAGTGGAATACCTTTCCTTAGAACAATGATAGAACTACCAGTAATTAACGTTTCATTTACATAAATGATTAATTTATCTGCCTCCATGGAGTAGAGGAAAGAAATGGTACCTGTGTACCTATCCCAGCAATTAGCCCTATTGTCTCCAACCAAGCACAGCACCATGATGCAAATGGACCCCACTTTGGACCAGCTAGATGGGCAGCCCAGAAGTAAAGAGAACCTGTTGTCTATTAAATACAACACCAATGATGCTTCAGTTCCATAAATTTGTCACAAAAAGACTAGTATATGTAAGAAAAGTACAAGGAAGAAATGAAAATGATATGTACATGCAGAAATGAGCAAATGGGCAATTCCTTAATCTTCAAAGACAAATGAGCAATGCATACGAAGCAATTTATTGAAATTTAAAAATATAAGACTTGTAATCTGACCACGATGAGTGCAAGGACAACTGAAATCTGAAGTGCTGAAATGACCAATATTTGGTGGAAGGATGTCAAAGTTACTGTAAAATTAGAAGTGCGAATAGTGTACTTTAGAAGTTGAACTTTCATGACTAAAGTTTCTGTTCTGCCATTTATTTGTTACACATTGTTCGGTCACCCAAAAAGTGTGTTCGTAGCTTCCAAATTCTGTGTCATCTTTAATATGTTTCAAGAGGCTGTAACTCGATGTTTCAAAACTTACAAGTGGTTAATGCCTTATTGGTCCTGCTTTACAGACATATTACAGGTCTCCCTTCTAAAATGCAGAGTAAATTCATTTGGGTGGAAGAGCATCTTGCCAAACCACCTTTTTATGGACATCTTCATGCGTCATAGATCTCTCAAATGAAATAAAACGCCAACAATTCTAGTTCTTTTCGAGGACTTCCATCCATTAGTACGAACTAAAATGACACTAGCCAATTGAAATAAGAAGTCAAAACTCCGAAGAAAAAAATAACAATCCAAATATCTCAGGAACTAATTCAACACAACTAAATCCTCCGTGTGCAAAACTATCAGTCAGACTTATTTATTTACCCTATAGAAGAAATGTGAATTGGAAAGTTTTGTTCAAACAATTAGGAAAGGAAACAGACCGGAAAAGAAGAGCAGATCTCAGCCATTGCAATCCCAACAAACCAAGTGAAGAACGACACAACCACCCATCCCCAAACAAGACTTGCAGGCCCTGCATATAGCAGGCTGGAGCCATAGAGAGGAGTTATTCCAGTGAAAAGCGTCACAGTAGAAACGGAGATGGCAAGCGTCTTGAACAGAGTCTGTAGCAGAAGCAAAACCAAAAGCACCCCATTTGAGACAACCCCACAATAGTTTTACATCCAATTCAGTTCAACTCAATAGACAAGAAACTGAAAGAACAGTAAAAAGAGAGCAGTTGGTAGTTAAAGAAGAACCAAAAGCACCCCATTTGAGACAACCCCACCACAGTTCAATTCAATAGACAAGAAACTAAAAGAAGAGCAGAAAGAGAGAAGTTGGTAGTTAAAGAAGAGATTGATATTGAGACCATCTCTCTCCTGAGTTCTTGCTTGTAACCCAGTTCGTTGAGGCGCTTCTCTCCGGAATCCATGTTGGGCAGAGAGAGAATTCCAAATGGACAAGGAGAAAGCAGAATCCAAAAGGTGGAATATGTAAAGCAGCTAAGGAAGGAAAGAGAAAACGGTATCTGTATGCATCTTTATAATTTAAGGGCCTTTGTTTTGTTGACTTGTTAAGATTCTCCTATCAATTCAATTGCTTGTTTAGATATTGCTTTGCAAAAGATCAGGAGTTTAAGTAGGGGACGTTTGAATTGCTTTGCCGGATTGTGTTGATGGTCTTCCGCCCAATATTGACTACAGTGAGAACTCAGAACACACCACGTGGCCGCAAAGTCTGACGTTTAGTAGGGCCCACCTGCATGCATGGGTTTGAAACAGGGGCATTCCAAGGGTAGCTCGGCTGTGTACTAGGATCACAGTTTGCTGCTCAGAATACGGGCTCGAGTCGAGTTGCACTATCAATTACCTCTCAGCCCGAAGGAATTAGTCCAACCCCAAAAGGCTCGTTGATTCAAAAATAAATAATAATAATAATAATAATAATAATAATAATAAAGAAATGAAGTACAGGTTAATCAAACAATCCCATTCCTTAATTTTTTTAGCATCTGTTGAAGGTTTGAAAATTCAGCAATACAACTTTGCATGAGTGGTATGTATTGATTTGTACGAGCTTCAAATCAATAAGGTCTTTATGGCCCCATATAAGTGTCAATGAGTAATACTTACGGCCAAATAATAATTTCAATGTGATATTATGGCTTCATACAAGTTTCAATGGCAATTTAAAATCTTCTACCAAATAATAATAATAATAATAATAATTTAAAAAATTAATAAATATTTTCTCTTTAAAAAGAGAAGGCCATGGGCTGGCCCAACAAAGCATGGCCCTAAACAACATGAGCTTGGCCGTGTGTGTGGGCCGTGTTGGACCGAGGGCTAGCTATCCTAGGCAAGACGCAACATTGTTTGAAAAACCCTAAACCCTGACAAGGCACAACCCAAGTGCAGCCGGGCTAGTCATTTCACTGCAGGATTCATACGACACTCCTAGAAGTTACATATATTTGCCAATAACGAACCAATCAAACTTTTTAACATGCACAAGAGCACTTATCCCAATCTACAATGTGAGGCAAATGTAAACCTTCGTTTTATATAATCATCTTAGTGTAGTTTAAACCATCAAACAAAGATGCCACTTATTTGCATACTTGCATTGATCTTAACTAAGAGAGATTTTTAATTGATAGTAGCAACCATACGCAGTGGAAGGGGTAATTAATCACAACCTTGGTTTATTGCTTTAAACTTGTATTGAATATGGATTCATCATTGAATTCTAATAGAAATGATAATGATAATGTTTTTTTAATGACCTAGGGTATCACTCATTAGACCAGCCTTCGGAACGGGGATTACCCGATTCTGACAAATAAGGACTATTCCTTATGGGATACATACATGGCTGCACACATAACACTGGGATAATGTAAGGGGCGAGAGCTGAACTTGAGTAAACCTAAGTTTCAAACCAATTGAGCAACTGCCTTGACAGCAATGATGATGATAATGTCATCCAACAATTTAACCTTTTGATGAGATGAAGTAAGCCACCTCACTTTTGATGTGTGCAAAACTAACACACTAATCTTTTAAATTTCCATGAAAGGGGGAGAAACTGAGAACTGGGGAGATGGCGTGACCTTGTTCATGTTTGACTTCCAAGATACTTTCTAATGTCTAAAGAATGCTTATTTGATAAGGAACTTTTTTTTCTTTTAGAATAAATCCCCTAGAATTTTTAGGATTTGTAAATAGGGCTTATTTAGTTTCAGTATTTAGTGATTCATTCCTACGTTTTATTTCATTTAGTGATACCCTAACAACCATCCTAAGTCATGAGAGTGATATGGAGTTTTTGTCTATCACCATATCTTGTTATGCATAATTTTAAAAACTTGGGCTTTTTTTTCTATGACATTTGTAACATTGGCAATTACTACATTACATAAAGTAACTTTACCCAAACTCATTTTTATTGATACGGAGCCTATTTCATTAAATCCAAATAAAAAATAATAATCAACACATGTACCTGTAAGTTATAAATGGTCATAATTGACCCAATCCTTGAATGGCCTACAATTAGATTAATGAAAGTTCTAAAATACATATTAGGATTTACGCACATAAGAGAGTTATGGATAAAAAAGTTGTGGCTTGGCATGGTATTTTTGTAAATAGTAACATTCTTTTTCTTTTTTGGTGAATTTTAAGGTAAAGCCATCATTTTTATAAAAATTCAATACAAACCTCGTCGTGACTATCTATTCTTGTTACTGACCATAGGGACATGAAGGTATTAAAATAAAGTAGTAGAGATGTATCACTAAATGCTAAATCCACAATGGCCTACTTACAAATTCTATAAATCGTAGGGGGTCTATGCAAAACTCTCTTTCAGTAGATCTCCATCGAAGTTACCATATGTTTTCTAATATCCAACTACATAGGCGACATTGAAAGAGAGTTTAAGCCCAATTAACTAGATCCAAGCCCTTACTGAGCCCAAATATGCAGTTGTAACATCTGAACCAAAAAGGAAAGGCCACCAGAACATTTGACTCTAGCCTTTGGGTCCGTTAGATCAAGTGAAAAAGATTATCAGAAGGGCCTACAAGTTTTTTTAATGGGACCCATAATTAAAACAGATGTCCTGGTCTTTATTCTCAATGAGTAAAAATTGGATGGTCAGGATGATCCAAAAGGGCCCATATCATTCAACTGATAAAAGCCTCCATGTCAGCAGTTGGTTAAGACTGAGAGATGGAGATGATGCTTGAGAGATGGGTCTGTGGCAGCCAGTGCCACCACCATAAGCTTTGGGTAGAAAATTCCTCCCAATCCATTAGACCCAAGGCCAGAAATCTGGTTCCCTCCTCTTCTTCCACTCCTTCCATGTTACTTTCTGCAAGCAAAAGGACCCTTGGCCTCTCTTTCCTCATTTGGGTCTGCTCTCCCCTTCCTTCTGTCCTCATAGCCATGCCACAACAACAGCAACAGGAACTTTTGGACAGATATATAGACACCAAAGAAGGATTCTCTCTCCTCATCCCTTCATCTTGGGTCAAGGTCCACACTCACTATCTTTCTCTCTCTGGTGATGTTTTGATGTTTTCTTTCTTGTTCTTCTTCTTTATTTCCTGTTTCTGTTTCAGGTTGAGAAGGCAGGGGCTACTGTTCTTTTTGAGGATGAGAGCAGCAGAGGTAACAATGTGGGAGTGGTGGTAAACCCAGTTCGACTCAGCTCCCTCAAAGATTTTGGGAGCCCCCAATTCGTCGCTGACAAGCTCATCCAAGCAGAGAAGCGCAAGGTACCCTGTTTTCAAATTATGCAAATGAATGTTGTCTGTTCATATTTCACTGCATTTAATCATATGGGAAGAAGATTATATGTACTCTGACTTAATAGTGGAAATTTGTACTTGTATGCAAAAAATCTTTGCCTGATGTCAACACCATCAGTACCCCATGAACAAATACATGTGTGTCAAGTGTATTGAATCAGTTTTTTGGTCTGTCTGGAGTAGATTGGATATGTCAAAAGTCCATTTGCCATGTCTTTGAGGGTCTGGTTACTAAACCCATGTGATGAATGATGTGGTTAAGGAAACATGGTCCTTTTCGTAGCTTTGAGCTTGGAAAGACAGAATGTTGTCCCATTCATGAATGTTTAACAAAGTCACATCTATATTTCAGAGCATGTTGGGAGATAAAAATGGTGGCAATTTTGTTGCATTGCCGTGGAGTGATGTTGTTGCAGTGCATTTTGCCATGCGTGACGTAATGGGATATTCCTTTTATCTGAGAGTGGTAATTGCTCCAAAAAAACCATGGAGTATTTTAAGGCAACTCTCACACCATTGACAGCATCAGCATTAAGCTTTATATTGATCAATAGAGGAAAAATGATAATGTTGTGTTCAGGGTGTTGGCTAGAATTCATTATTGTATTTGAGGAACAGTTTTCTTGGGATACATGTAGAAGTGACTTGATGAATTGTGAAATAGAAGCTTTTACACTGCCTCTCGATGGAGGATAAGGAGAGAATGGTTTGGATCATAGAGAATGAGCTTGAGTTAAGTATCCAAAAAATGTAGTATAATGAAAAATGCTGTAATCTGGGTCTTGTTTACTGCTTCATCTTAAATTGTTAAAACTTAAAACCATGCAGTTTGATGCACGAATCAAATTTGTTTCAATAGGTTGTCATTCTAAGCTGGCCTTCTTTTATCTGAAATGATAACCATATATTTATGAGCTTTTTGGGTAATTCTAAGTCTTTTTGATCTTACATATCTTATCTCCATGTGCTTTTCCTTATGGATCCCTTCCGTTCCACATTATGCCACAATTGGTGAGATTCTCAAGTATGCGCTACAATGTAAATCCCATAAAGAGAACCACACTGTAATACTGTAATTGGCATTTTGTTACATAAGACCATTTTTGCGTACTTGGTATTGAATTCCTAGGAATTTGTCTAGTAAGGGGATTTTATCATTGCATCATAGAGGTGAGGATGGAAGGGTCTGAGTGTAGATGTGGATGGGACCAAAATCAAAATAGCACACCGGCATGATGATGTGCAGTTCACTGCAGTTGTTTCGTGCTGATGATTAAACCACAGCAGTGCGTAAATGGTTCGCATCAGGATTAAGGGATTTGTTAAAGAATGATGAAGGGAAGTTAATTTTGGCTTTCAGTGCCTGACAAAGTTATAGGTTCTAATGAGCAGAAAATTTTATCCATTTGAGAAGGAATTTCAAAAGAAATTCATTTCAGCCGATGGCAATTTGGAGATTCCAAGACTGCTGCATATGAGTAAGAAAATCTTTTTTAATGTTCCTTGGAGAATATCTCTGTGGTGAATGAAGCGACACTTTTGTCATAAAGGAAAGTGATTTGTTGACATGTGTCATTGAAGCTGAATGAGGTGGATACTCTTTCTAAAGGGGAGTGAACAGATCTTCAATGAGAGTTGCGGATGATTGTTCATCTCTGTAATGAGTCTATAATCTCCTTGGGGTCCATCTTTTTCATAGTTCTTGTTCTCTCCATTTTTGTATTACCAATTCATTTTCGTTATCTTAAAAAAAATAAATAAAAAGAAAAAGAAAAGATAATGCAAAAATTTTGTACTCTACATTTGGAGAGATCATGTGTGAGTGGCAAGATACAGTCATATGGGTTTCTGATGGTGATCAGGGTTGTTTATCTAGTTTTAAGATTTTGATTCTATTCTGACTAGGTTGATGTTTTTCCCTATGTTTGTTGAGATGCATGACTCATCTGCCTGTTCTATGCAGTTTCTTCTTTGGGTTTTAATATATGTAAAGATACTTGATAATCCTAAATCCCAAATATCTTTCTGTTCTTTGTTGATCGCTTGAATGAATTGATAGATGGTTGGACTTGGACCTATATGTTTTTCCAAAGACATTTAATTTCAATGTACATGCATATCCTTGGTGCCTCTTTTCTGTTATCCATGTCAATATGTGTTCGGCCTAGCTCTGCTTAAGGCTTGTTAATTCTGCCCTCGTTAAATGAAAAAATAATGAAGGGGTGATCATTAACATGTGGATAGTTTAGTTAATGTTCATGTTGTGTAATTTTTCTACATGGTGGGTCGATAGGAATGTAGTTGAGTCAATCCAACCTAGTCTTAGACCTGGTTGTGTTGGGTTGAAGTTAGTCTAGATGAGTTTTAGATGAAAATAGTTGATTTGCCTGGTCAACTAGCATTTTTGCTTGACTCATTCTTGTCTTGTAATTTCAGTTGAGTAGTTTTGAGGCATTTTATCCATGTATATTAAAAAATTAAACACAAGCCATATATAAGTCTTGCACTAGCAAAATGGTAAAAATTAAAATATACTTAATGACCACTAAAAAATTGAAATTACTTTAGATTTGTCTTGAAAACATGCATATTTTTTTTTTAATTTTTTAAACATATTTTTCTATCTTTTAGTGCTATAAATATTTATATTTATAGTAGAAATATACGAAAGTGAAGATGTTGAACAACTAAGTTTCCTGGTGAATCAACCTAGTCATTGACTGGGTTTGGTTGATCCATTGGGTTGAAACACTATACTAAATTAATGCATAGACTGTTTGATAGTTTGATTTAGTCTTTGTGTTTGGTCCCTAGTACAAGCCTCGAGCACTTGTGTGGAGTGCTGCTCGAATGCCTCCTAATACAATCGAGAAGATCATAAAACCATTGATTCTACCCTTCTTATCACCTTAAGGCTTTGGGATAAGTGGTAGCTCAATAGAGTCTGAGATCCTACAAGTGGTATCAAAGCCTGGTGGGGTTGTAGGTCCCTAGTACAACACTCAGGCTCCTGTATGGAGTGATGCTTGAATGCCTCTACCCTTCCTATCACCTTAGGGTTTGTTTGTTTGTGTGGTAAAGTAAAATTGAGTAAAGTAAACCCAAGATCACGAAAGAATAATATATGATGGGATTATGATGACTTTTTGTTTTTAATTGCTTGATATGGAATTTTTTTTACTTTTGTATTAAAAAAGTATAGATTTTTTTTTGTAATTAAGTGATATTTTTTTACTTTTTTTGAAAAAGAATGAGGAAATTTTAAATTTTTTTAAAAAAGGAGGAGGAAATTTTGAATTTTAAAAATTTTATTTTGCTCTACTCTACTGTACCTTACAAACAAATAGGCCTTTAAGGTTTTGAGATAAGTGGTAGCTCAATGGGATCTAAGATCCTACGCTTTTTGTTGTATATATTGGATAGATTTTGGATCTTATATGGGTAAAAAAACATATGTGGCTCATTTTCTGGTTAAGATGAGTTCCTATTTGCAACTGGGAGCTTTTATTATTTTTAGGATTAACACACCCCTATTGGGAATAACAATAACAGTCCTCTCTATCTGCACCTCCTTAGTGCTAATCTCTTTTCACTCTTTATTCAACCACTTGATTTCTCTTGTGCTGGTGATCTGGCACTAGATTTCTCCCGTGCTGCAAAAACTTTCATTGTTGAATTTGCTCTACTTACAGGAAAGTACTAAAGAGGCTGAGGTAATAGCAGTTGCTGAAAGAACGGGTGATGGAGGCTTACCAGTTTATGAATTTGAGTACAAAGTGGACAGCACCAGAGGAGGAATGAAGAGGATCTTTTCCGCCGCATTCATAGCTTCCAAGAAGCTTTATCTCCTAAATATTTCCTACTCTGATCGTCCAGAAAATCCTATCAGTCCCCAGACAAGACTGATGCTGGAGAAAGTTCTTCATTCTTTTGACCTGGCATCATCATCAATAACATAACTGGAAAAAAGAGTTCTTTTTCTTTATAAAAAGATTTTGTCATTCTTCCAATTGTTTTGCTTCCTTCAGGTAATGCCACCAACTTCTACTTAGGCGACTTCCAATTTGGGCTCCTTTCCTATCACTACTTGATGGCAATTTTCAATGTCATGTATTTTTTTCTTTTTGTGTAAACCTGTGAAAATAGTTCTTCACCTTGAGTTTTAATCAGCTTTTGTCCAAAACTGTGAAGAATCCGTCATGGGTATTTAACCCAATCATAAAAATGTACTGTGACACAGTTCCTTACTGAGAGCGATTGAAATTCTTATTGATGATATAGAGATCTGTATACATTTTAAACATTGTAATGGTTATGTCAGATTACAAAAAGATCCAATTCAAGATTTTAACAAAAACAATGTCATCTTTGGAATTCTATGTATCATTTGGAATGAGACATGTCTTGGAGATTCCTTAGAATGGAATGGAGATAAATCTGCTGTGGAAAAGTGCAGAAGTTGTTAACATGAAATCGGAGAATTGCATAAGCTGTTAAACCATTTCCATTTTTCTCATAAAATGCTCTGCATGACCATATCCTTGCCGATAGTAGATTACAAAGCGATGACATTTGAACATCAAATACCCATCAGTTTTGTGGAACAGTAGAGGTTGATTTGAAAAACCTACTTCAGGTACTTAGCTAACTTGTCCTCCTCTTTAAAGATTGTGGGAAGCAACCCAGTCATTGTTTATGCTTTTGGGGTTGGCATTTCAAGGAGATAAGATACAAAAACATCTATGTCATACATCAACTCCTGATCACATGGACCCCACAGCTTGAAACCTGGGCCCCTTGGGTTGAAACTTCTGCTTAGCATAAACTGCCATGTAATCACCAAACACAAACTTTGGATATGCTTGATCATCTGTTTCATCAATCAGCTGAGGTGCAGGAGCTATGGTGGCCTTAAGAGATGGATTGTAGAAGGTTGCAATGGATCTTCTGTTGCCAGTTTGGGAGGCCAACACCCTGTGCCACACGCTTCTGTATCGACCATTGCTTATGACTTCGATCTGATCACCCACGTTGATCACAATTGCATTGGCCAATGGTTGGACATCTATCCATTCACCATCCTTGAGGATTTGAAGACCTTTCACTTTGTCATCTTGGAAGAGCAGAATGACCCCACCTGCATCAGTGTGGGACCGGAGCCCAGGCACTAGATCAGGCTGTGGGCATGGTGGGTAGTGGCTCACCTTGGTCCCAAAGAAAGGGTGGTGCTCCGAGCCATCACCGCCGCAGAGTGCCCTCTTTATGTATCCCTTATCTAGACCCAGATTCTCATCCATGATCTCCATGACCTTCTCTGCAAGTTTCTTCAGCTCTCTCCTGTATTCCATCATGGTCTCCCTGTTGTTGACACATACAAGCAATTAAGGAGGTGCCTGTTAGAAAACTCAAGTTTTGCTGAACAATTACCTTACTTGAAAAGAAAAATTGAACGGTTAGGATCATTGGATTGATGCATTTTCAGCTTTCTAAGCAAATATCAATATAATTGCATGGAAAATTGGTGGGGTCCACATTTTCTGAGATCTAACAACCTACTAATTGAATAAGACTCAACCTACTAATTGAATAAGACTTAAAATAATCGGTTACTTAGAGAATTATTGATTGAACAATGAGATATTATATGATGGCTTTAGAAAACGATTTCAAAGCCCCATGCCACAACGGCCGGGTCCAAAACTGTCACAAACATATAAATAATAGTCCCTCATGGTTTCCATCCTACGAAACTTAAAAAGAATAATTATATAAGTTGAGCTTTAAACTGTAAACCTTACACTTTTTGATAAAATCAAAACTTTTACAGGATTGATCACACATATAAGAAACCAAACTTTCGAGTTCATCTTCCATTCGAGTGCCAATACAATCCCTTAGCCAAAAATATAGAATCTAATTAAATGAGGTTAAACATATATCATACGTCATGTGAATAAACATGGCTACATGTATTTGTCAAATCTAATAGTGAAAATGATTCTCATTAAATCAAAATCTAATAGAGCTAGAGAAGAAATTGTGCACTAAAATAAGGTTTAAAAGATTAATCCTATTGTGTGTTAAAAAGATGAATAAATAAATAAATTAATATTATCTAAGAATTGGCATTGTTGATTGTTCCCTGCTAGGTGCAAAAGTTTCAATAGCATGTAGTTTTCCCTGCCTTTTCTTTTTGTTGGTTGGATGTGGAGAAAACAAGTGAAGAAAGTAGACAAAACACGATTAGAGATTAATGTTGACACCAAAACTTCTTAAGGTGATAGCCATGGCTGTCAACAGGCCACACTAGGCTGGGCTCACATGGACTGGAATCTAACCGAATAAGTCTTTCAGGACCCGAGTTCAAGTCGACCGGGACCAGTACCTGAGCCCATCAATGTAAGTTCAGGCCGGCCTGACTATACTCCTAAAAGGATCTAGCACTATAGGAGCCCAAACCTAACAAAGATCCTAGTGAGTCTGATGTGGGCTGATAACTTATTTGTTGGTTGTAAGAATCATGTGGCCCACCTGCGAAGCAGGTCATGTTAGATTAAGCAGTGGGTCAATTACCAAGAGACATCTCCTGTTTCGTGTTGATCAGTGCACCTACGACAGTTTGGTTTCAGACTCTACCAGATCTAGTTGGACCAGACCCAAGACCAGGCTTCTTATTCTACTGGAGTGGGCCCTTCTTAAAATGTTATTATGTACGTGCAGAAGCGCGTGACCTGCGATCAACAATTAAAGTCACACACAATAAGAGACAAGCACACAAGAGTACATACGAGAGATTTACGTGGTTCAGCGAAATGTCAACATCTACGGCCAAAAGAGAACTCTACTATTTTACTGTACTCTTCTGCCTAGGTTTAAGGCTACAGGTTACATCATATATATATATATAACTCTTTTTTTCTTAGCCTCTAAGAAAGCCAAGTACAAAAATTAAAATACCTCTAACCCAAAGACCGGTTCAACACTAACCATATAAACCAATCCGGTGGACCTGGAATACAAGACATAAACCCAATTTATAACACATTTTGTAATTCCAGTCAAGGAGCTGTAATCTCTTACTTGAATTCTTTTGGCTGGGATGGCCATTCATTGTGATCTTGAAGGATAAAAACATCTTCCCAATCCACATTCTGCAGTTGCTCTCTCTCCTCTTTCCCCTCCTTCAATCCATTTAACAGCTGCACAGCCAATGAATCCTTAAAACCTTCCTCTCTTTCCAATTTATAGCACTGAGAGCACACTTGCTTAACCCTTTCCAGCAGCTCCACTGGTATCCCATGGTTCACCAACTGCAACAAAACCAAACAGTTAGTTCTCTCCCTCTTTTTAAGGTTATGATGTAAAGATAAGAAAAACCATTTCTGATCAGTTACCTGAAAGAATCCCCACTCTTCGCATCCATTTTCTATGCGGGCCATTGTTTCCACCCTCTCTTCGCCATTGACCTTGGAGAAGTCGATAACTGGAATCGCCATTGACAGGAATGCAAGCAAGAAGAAGTAGAGCAGTTTTAGTCGATTGTACTAAGTAGTCTTAGACAGAGAGGAGGTGGTGGGGGTGTTCCTCTTTGGCACGAGAGTTGTGGGGTTTTATAAGGTAAGCCCAGGTAAGATGTCAACAGAGTTTGAGAATAAAGTAACGTGTTGGGTTGGCCATTGGACGGTGTCATTGCATTTAGAAATGTAAGCAGTGTCAAATGCCTTTTGTGGAAGGAACCCCACAACGAAAGCAATATTGTAATGCAGGTGATACGTTAGGGTGCAAGAAGCGTCTCTCTGGCTAAAATTACCAAAAGATGGTTACCATCCCATGTGAGTGTAATTCTTAACTGAGTGAGTTCATACTACTAGGAGAGAGAAAAAATAGGAAATTAAAGAGCAAGGACCGGACTAATACATGTTAGTCGAAAGTCGAAACATATTTGTGATCGCAAGGACTAATTATGTGTGCAGGCGCATGCATGTGAATTGATGATCAAATTGTTCATGCAGTAGAACTCCTTGGATGTAAGAGCGACCCAACCAGAGGATGTAGCCATCTGAAAATCAGATTGCACTTGGGTGAAAGAAGGAAGGTATACTATCAATGGCCTATTACCACACTATAATGAGGTCCTCTACACATGTGAGTACTTTGAGAATAAGCCTCAATGACCACTAGTCAACTATGGTTGTTGTGGACTATTTTACTGAGGGTTGCCGTAAAAGTTGGTTGCCTTCTTCAAATTCACTGTTCAAAATGGAAGAGAAATTGTTTCATTTCATGGTTATTAGTAGTGGTCATGTCAGGTGAACAATCAGGGTCGTTGAAATATGATGCCTGAAATGTGATCAACGGTGTTCCTTATCTCTTAAAAGTTTAACTTACATGGGGATGATCACCCAAATTTGGTGTCGACTCAACTGGGCCCATGAACATCATCACATCCGTTCTTATGACTTTAATAGTTAGCAAGCTTATCTAATTTATATCTCTGCAAAAAATGGTTGTAACAGTCCTAATTAAATATGGGAAGACTAAAACTCGATTTCTTTCCATGATATTTGTATCTTATTTTAGGTTATTGTCTATGTCAAAGTCACATTAAAAGGCAAATAAGAAAGAAGATTTTTATTAGATATGAAGCTTCACACCCACTGCAGATTTCCTTTTCATTTCAAAAGAAAAAATCACACTGTTAAGTTATGTAAAAGAAGTGTAAATAAAGAAATCAAGAGGAGTAAAAGCTAATGATGATGCAGAGGGAAGATTAAGGCCTTAAAAGAAATCAAGAGGAGTAAAAGCTAATGATGATGCAAGGGAAGATTAAGGCCTTAAAAGTAAGTTGATATTATTTTATCAAATATAACTGTTTCCCAACAAACACAAGATTTAAAGGGCTTTTCTCAACATGCTGACTCCAAAACCCTTACTTCATGGTAAATTATCCTCTTCTTTTCTTTATTTTTCCTGCCTCAGTTCTTGTACAATAGCTAGAAACACAAAGCCCTGTTAGATCTGTATCTAGCCAAGCACACACCACAATAAAGAAAAACAAGTAATTACACACACAGAAGATACGAGGATTTATGTGGTTCGGCTAGATTGCCTACGTCCACGAACACAAAGATTTCACTATTAAGAAATCTCTCTCACCCCTTACAATCTTTTTCTCAGTGTTCCCTTTCCTGTTGCTGTCTTTCTTGGTTACAAAGAACAAAAGCATCGAAAGAGAATATGTGAGACATTAACCCTAATCAACTGGGCCCTCCACTCAGGCCCAATAGGGACCTTTTGAGTCAAACTCAACATTTCCACTTTGGCGAAAAATGTCCGACCCTTTGAAGAATTGTTGAAATGTGTTTAAAATACATACCTTGTGGGAACAACATCCCACAATGACTGCACCCTAATAGAGCTTAGGTGCACCTTCACTCTTTAACAAAATGAGAGATTGAGCAAGTCCAAGCAATGCTTGAACTTATCTGTAGTCACTGGCATGGTAAGTATGTCAGCGATTATTATTTGTGTGAATCTTCTGAATGGAGATCTCACTTGTAGCAACCCAATCTCGAATTCTGTGATATATAATAGCTATGTGTTTTGTCCTTGCATCATATACCTTATTCTTTGATAGGCATATTTAGGGGTGTACAAAAAATCCATCGATCAGTTAAACCGATCCGATCCACGGTTTTTTAACTGATCTGATGGTTAATGGATTGGTGATGGATTGGAAAAATCCCAATCCATTAGTAACGGGTTGGTAACGGATTTTATCCTTAATCTGTGGATTTAAACCAATCCAATCCGTTGAAATAAAAAAATATATATTTATTTTTATATAAACATATTAAAAGGCAATAATTTCTTCTAGAAGGCTTAGATGCTTTGTGTGGTACCCATTGTAAAATATCTTCCAGAAGGTTTAAATGTTTTGTATGTTTTGTTTTACCTTTCTGTTAAAATTTTCCTAATGAGTTTCTGTTAGAATCCTTTAAAGATCTTATGGAACTGGTAATACAATTTTCTTTGAATTAAAAGAGTGGAATTCAGTTAAAAAATTGATTTGATATATGCTAGACAGTCATTTATGCTTTTGAAGTACTCAAAATTTAGCATTTTTACTTAAAGATTTTATTTGGGGTATCTACTTGTATATCTTTCTATTATTACTTATATTCTGCATTATATATATATCTAGTGACGTAGTAGTTATCTTATACCATAATCACTTTGTTTATCTTATACCATAATTACCTTGTGGGAACCCATAGGATGGCCGAATGTGTCCTTTTTGAACCTCTTCAAAATTTGGTTTCTTCAAGACATTTCATAAAATGAACATATCTAAAGTGTTATTATTAACAATGACTTCATCTAGTAATTTGGGAATGGTCAGGTAGAAAGGATAGAGACAGGCACCTATGATCAAGTTTTACCAACAGGCCACTTACAACTTTTACTTCTATTTTTATTTTATTTTATTACAAAAGAATTTTGATCACAGGCTCTACCAACGGATTAAACGGTTTTAACTGATCCGAACCGTTGATCCACAGTTCGGTTCGCATTGGTTTTAAAAGGCAATGGATCGGTGACATATTATAAAACCATCAATCCGTAGGTAATGGTTTGGTGACGGATTTGGCTCAATCCGATCCAATTCGAACCGTGTATACCCCTAGGCATATTGCACTCTCACTGTTACAGTGTAGTAAGATTGATTTCTACTTAATACCTATGTCATTTACCAAACCTTTCAACCAGATTGCTTCTTTAGAAGCCTCTAAAGCTGCCATTTATTCTGCCTCTGTAGTGGGTAATGCAGTTGTAGACTGAAGCACCGATCTCCAACTCATTAGTCCGCTAGTAAGTGTGTAGACATATCTTGTAGTGGATCTTCTCTTGACATATCCTGTAGTGGATCTTCTCTTATCTAAGTCCCTTGTAAAATCAGAATCTATACATCCAACTACAAACTCTAACCCCTGTTTTCTTTCAAACAGAATTCCCAAGTCTTTGGTGCCCTTCAAGTACCTCATAATCCACTTTATAGCATTCCAATGCTCTTTTCCTGGATTCGCCATGTACTTACTCACTACGCCCATTGCTTGAGCTATATCTGGTTTAGTACAAATCATGGCATACATCAAGCATCCTACCGCATTTGCATACGGTATCTTGGATATTTCTTCAATTTTCTCATCATCAGTAGGACATTGTCTAACACTTAAACTAAAGTGACTTATAAGAGGAGTAGACACAGGCTTAGCATTTAGCATCTTGAATTTTTCAAGTATTTTTGAGATGTATTTTTTTTTTGTGATAACTACAGTTTTTCAGCCTTCCGGTCTCTCCTAATTTCTATTCCTAACATTTTTGTAGCTGCCCCAAGGTTGTTCATGTCAAACTCTTTTCTCAATTGAGATTTGAGTTCATTAACTTTTGACATGTCACTACATACAATTAGTATATCATCCACATAAAGTAGCAAGATAATAACAAAATTATCATCTAAAATTCTGTAATAAACACAACAATCATACTTATATCGATGGTAGCCGATCTGCAACATGTAGGAGTCGAAACGCTTGTACCATTGTCTTGGAGACTATTTCAACCCGTACAATGATCTCTTCAACTTACACAAATGGTGTTATTTTCTGACTTTCTTGAATCCTTCAGGTTGCTCCATGTAAATTATTTCCTCCTAGTCACCGTAAAGGAATGCTATCTTTACATCTAGTTATTCGAGCTCCATGTCAAACTGTGCTATCAATGCTAACAACACCCTGACAGACGTGCGTTTTATAACTGGGAAAAGGATCTCATCATAATCAACCCCTTTTTTTTGTGAGTAACCTTTTGGTACTAAACGTGCTTTGAACCTTGGTTTTGCATTTTCTTGCAAAGCTTCTTTTCTCCTAAACACCAATTTACAGCTAACTGTTATTCTGTTTTTGGGTTTAAGAACTAACTTCCAGACTGAGTTCTTTTGGAGAGACTCCATCTCATCCATTATAGCACCCATCTAACCTTATCTTTCACTGCTTTCCATAGCTTCTTGAAATGAGGTTGGATCACCACTGCTGGTAATAAGAGCAAAGTGTACTTCATCCTCATCCCATCCAAACCTTTGAGGTGGCTTGATGATTCTCTTTGCCTTTCCTTGTGTTAAACTTGAAGGTTTCTACTGAACCTCACATTGTTCCTCACCTCTAGATGTACCAACATCTGATGAACTTTAAGCTTGTTCCTTGGTTGTATTATCTGCAAGAGGACTTACTTTGTTAACCACTTCTTCAACATTGTGCCATTTGACTTCACTGCCGTGTTTCCTATTCAGCATAGAAACTTCATCAAACACAACACTTCTGCTACAGATCTTTTTCCAGTTTTCTAGATCCTATAGTTTATACCGCTTTACACCTTTCTCAAAGCCAAGGAATATGCATTTGAGTGACTTGGAATCTAACTTGGATCTCTCATCATTAGGAATGTGTACGTAAGCTGGACAACCGAATACCTTCAATTAAGAATAGTCCACCTCTTTACCTGTTTACGCTTCTTCTGTAACTTTACAGTCAAGGGGTCTTGATGGTGACCAATTAACCGCATAGCATGCGTAATTAACCACTTCTGCCCAAAAACTTTTAGACAACCCCACATGAAGTCTCATATTCCTTGCTATTTCTAAAAGTGTCCTATTTATTTTTTCTGCAACTCCGTTTTTTTTAGGATTCTTTGGAACAGTGAAGTGCCTTGTGATGCCTTCATCTTTGCAAAACTGTAGAAACCTGCCATTTCTATATTCACCCTCATTATCTAATCTCAGATACTTGACTTTTCTGCTTGTTTGATTTTCTACTTCTGCCTTCCACTATTTGAACTTAGTGAAGACTTCAGATTTCTTTTTCATAAAGTAGACCCAAACTTTTCTTGAAAAATCATCAATAAATGTCACAAAGTAGTATGCTTCACCTTTTGACATAACCGAGGCTGGTCCTTACACATTGGAGTGAAAAAAATCCATAATACCACTGCTTCTACAATTGTTGCCTGCAGTTTTAAATGGCACTTTTCTTGCTTGTCGAAAATACAGTATTTACAAACTTCCAGCTTGTATGTTTTCACACCCTTTAACAACTGTCTTTTGTGTAGTTCTAACATGCCTCTCTCACTCATATGCTCTAGACGCATATGCCACAGCTGAGACTCATCCTTACTGATTTTGTCATTTGTGGAGACTGCCACTCCACCTATAACTATATTTCCCATAAGCTTATACAGGTTGTTCTTCACTCTGGTACCTTTCATTAATACCAGAACACCTTTAGACACTTTCAGCAAACCATCTTTTGCTATAAATGTACACCCTTTGGATTCAAGCAAGCCTAACGAGATTAGGTTTTTCTTGAGTGCTAACACATGCCTCACATCACCTAGGGTTCTCACAACTCTCTCTGCTATTTAATTTTTAATGGTGCCAATTTCAATGGTCTTACATCGTATATCATTACTCATTAGAACACTGCCACCATTACATTCCTCATAGGTTTCAAACCAATCCCGATTAGGGCATATGTGATAAGAACAATTGGAATCTAAAATCCAAGCATCAGATAAATGGTTACCTTGCGAGATAGATAAGAGTTCCATTTCAGTTTCTGAAGCAATGCTGGTGGAGTCACGGTTGGCAGCTTTATTCCCAGCTTTGTTCTTCCCATCTTTGGACACCTTGTATTTCCTATAATTTTTCCTCCAGTGTCCTTTCTTTTTACAAAAAAAGCACTCCGAATTTTTCTTGCTTCGTGATTTTGATCTGGAGTTGTTCCTCTTTGATTTGCCCCTATCATTGGATTTGCCACGTTCACTAAAACTTTCGCTTACTAGAAGTCCCTCTGAATGTGAACTAATTTTTGTGGCCTTCTTCCTTACAGCATTGGAGATGATGTATTGCTTAACATCCTCATAATTAAGTGTATCCTTTTCATACAATAAGGTAGTCATGAAATGACCATATGAGTTAGGAAAAGAGTTCAATAACAGCAAGGACTTGTCTTCATCATCGAATTTCACATCGAGCCTTAACAAGTCATTAATTATTTTGTTGAAAACATTCATGTGCTCCAGCACATCATAACCTTCTTCCATTTTCAACCCATACAACTGTTTCTTTAAATGCAACTTGTTTGTGAGATTCTTACCCATATAAAGACTCTCTAGTTTCTCCCATAGACCCCTTTGCAGTCTCCTCTTCCATGACATTGAACATGACTTCGTCAGAGAGGTAGAATTGAATGGAGCTGACTGCCTTTTCATTTATGTCTGCCCAATCTTCATCTTTTATCTTATTAGGCTTCTTTTCTTTGCCTAACAATGCTAACTTAATACCTTGTTGAATCAAGATATTTCTCATCTTCCATTGTCATAAACCAAAGTTTATTCTTCCATCAAAATTTTTAATTTCAAATTTGATACCTCCTGCAGTAGAAGTTCTCGTTGTGGCCATGATAAATCTGAAGATGATTCAAAAAACAACTCACCCGAATATCTGCTTATCAAACTGCCAATCTACTCCGTTTACGTTGTAGATCTTATTGCCAGGAGTCCACTGTTAAAAACGAAGCTTAATTCTGAGTCCGAATGACTCCGAAAATTGAGTTTGAATTTTGATCGTTGAATCTGGTCAAATTGGTCAACCTGCTGATGTTGGATGACGTCAGCAGTGCCGCTGGATCGAGCTTCTGCATATGGGTTCCGGTCAGCCTGACCTGAACTAAACAAACTTGCTCTGTTCTGACAGGCTGGGCTGGGTTGCAGAATCGGGTCAGGTCCAACTAACCCGTGTCTGACCTGGATCCGGTCGGTGACTGCTGGGTTCTGTTGTGGGTCAGGTTTGCCTGACCTGACCTGTGACCCGTTTGCATTGGGATGCTGGACTGGGTCGGGTCAACCCGACTCGACTGTGTCTTCAGTTAGAACCCATATGGGTCTCCTTTTTCCTTATGGTTCTGAAACAGAGAACCGGATACCCCTTCGGTTCTTCCTCCTTCCTCTGCGGTGGCTGGATGACCGTCTCCGGTCTGGCGATGGAGTGAGACGGAAGGCGGTGAGGTGACGCCGGCGAAGCAGCAGCGGCGGCGAGGGTGATGATTCGCACGGCGACAGCGGCGATGAGATGGCAGCACAGCTTGCTCCTTGGTTTCTGCAACAAAGAAACCGAAAACTACCTAATCCCTTATATTTATATATATAGTGTCACGACCCGAGCCCAGAAATTCGGGGGTTAGCGAAAAGCTAAGCCGGTGACACACGTACTCCCGTGCACGTGCATCCAAACCCAGTCCAGATGCACGCACACAAGGGATCTAACACGTGCGAACTAAGCGTACGCGGAAGCTGTACATATCATAGCAAGCAACAAAGAAAATAGCGGAAGCCAAAGCAAATACGAAACGGAAAAGACAAGAACAAATACACTGATATAAAACCGACTACACACCAAAATCAATATATACAAAATACACAGAATACAAGTCCAAAGTCCAAAGTCCAAATACAAATCCCCTGAAACCAAAACTCAAAATCCCCAAAACAAAAGCCACTGGAAGTATGCATGAACGCGCTCGGCAGAGATGATCAGGCCCATTCTGCCAGACCTGAGGGTGCCTCTACACTCGCCCCTGCAGCCTCCTCGACCACCGGGGAGCTGGGCAAGGTATCTGTGCCTGCAACACCACAGACAACACAAATGAATACAACGATCCAGCAAATACAAGTAACAGGGGTGTAACACTCATAGTATCAAAGTGAATATAATAATGACAGAAGATTAAATACAGAGTTCCATATTAGGAAACTAAGCCAATCGTGCATAGAAGTAAAACATGATATGTGAATCAAAACATAGAATACTGAACTAGTTGGCTACTACGTTAACCATGTTCTCTCAAATAGAGAGCAGAGCAGAGCAGAGCAGAGGAGAACACCGCTGTCCAGGCCAAAGGTACAAGCGGGTCTCGGTTTCCTGGGTTCCGGGGTCCCAAGACAAAGCAACACTGCAGTTATACAGAGATACAGAGATCTAAGCCAAAGGTAACCCCGTCGGGCATCCTAGGGCTGAGGCTGAGTAGAGCCAGACTAATACCAATCAAATCAAATCCAAAGAAGGGAGATTATCCGCTTTGGACTCACCGATGACAAGGACCGGATCTTATCCTCACGTATTAACCTCTGGGCAGAGCCACCCGGGAATACCCAAAATCAGAGATAGACAAAGCCAACAAAGCATAGATATAAAGCCAAAGCATAGCATAAATCAAAGCTTAGTGCAGAACGAAGAATAAAACAGAGATACAGGACGAAAGCAAAATGACTGCGGAATGCATAACATAGATTAACAGAGCAGAGGGCAAAACCATAAACAATATGCAATGCATCTCAGATTTGTACGGAGTCAAGGTTCATTACAAGCCAGTCCTAAACTAGTTGTTCACTGTCACTAACCGTGCATGTTGATGTAGTTTTAAGTTATTCGACGCACCGTTGCCATCCTAGTGTTGCAATGAAATCCTTATGTGCATCGAAGTCCCTTAACCCAACACCCATGGGGAGGTGCTTAACAGTAAATCAACACTCACATGAATAAGTCACAGCCTAACAGACTATTCATGCGCTCTAAAGAATCCATTGGGCCGGTTTACATGGGTGGTTAACCTGTAATTGAGCCCTACAAGTCTCACCATTATCCTAAGTTATATTTCAGAATTGCCATGCCTAACGGTTTAGCCATGAGGGACCTATGGTTGAGCCGGAGACATCTTACGCTCTCGACGTATTATGCACTACAGCTTAACCATGGTTCCCTTCAAAACACAGCTAAACTGGTCATCTTTCACCTCTGATCTGATGCCTCTTTCGGCTGAGCTACAGTCAGTATACGGCTTAGCCGTAGCCCAATCCACGGCTTGGCCGTAGCATTCCACGGCTTAGCCGTAGCCACACCGTAGGAGTTCTGTGTTGGAAAAGTTTCGACCGATCAGAGATTTAATTCACGGCTGGGGTACGGGTTGGGTCACGGCTAGCTTACGGCTCAGCCGTAGAACAAATTACGGCTTAGCCGTACAATACAGAACACGAATTCGGGATAGTTACAGAAACTGAAATTTGGTACAGAAAAGTCTCAAAACAGGATACAGAGGTTCCAAATTCACAAGCATTGGCTGTAAACATCAAATACACTAAAGAAGATGGGAATCAAAGCATTCAAATAGAGCACCCATGTGTGTTATAAAAGTCTGTACTTATACTTGCCTCAAATCTCTACCAAATCCACTGACTCAAGCTCCAAATCCACTAAAATCAAAGCAAATCAAAGCAATACACCATGCATGAGATGAAGACACATCAACAAGGAAAAGAGCTGCAATTGGAGAAGAAGAAGGGAGAGTTGGGAGAGAACCCACTTACCACCAAAGCCACAGACAGAGACTAAGCACAGAGATGAGAGAAGAAGAAAAGAACCCAATCCAAAACAAGGAATCCAAAGCTCAATCGATCAAAAGAAGGAAAGAAGGGAGAGAGAAGAACGTGGAGAGCTTCTCCTGGAATTCTCCTCTGCATGCACGTTGAGGAATGAAATGAACAGGAGAGAGAGCCACCTGGAGGATGACTCAATATATAGGGTTTGAAAGTTAAGTCAAAGTCCGGTAAGTTTATACTAATTACAGTTCAAGTCATACGAAGGTCCATCTTCCCCAATTGAATCCAAACGGATCTGACACAGTTACGGAAATTGTCGAGCTCAACGAAATACAGATGCTGACACCAAGATGATGCAAATATGATGCAAGCAACGCAAAAGCAAAATTACAAAAAAGGGCTTAGAACTACCTATTCCAGGTCAAATGTTACTCAACTACCTATCCAAAGCCCAAAACCAAGTCCGACAGAATAAAACAACAGAAACACACACTAATGAGCCACTAATCCGGCTCAAAGGGGATCGGAGTGTTACATATAGATCTGGTGATTCTCACCGGAGACGGTGACTGCAGATACAGTGAAGAGCAGCGGTGGGTGGCAGTAAGCAGACACGAAGCGACAGCAGTCGTCGATGGCCTGATGCAAAACACAGAAAAAACTGAAACCTCTTTCTTCCGATCTGTGTAGCTCACGGAGATCATTGATCCGATCTCTCCGGCAAGATCCGTGCGAATCCTCTGCTACCAAATCTCTATGATCCCACGATCTCAACAAACTCTCTGATACCAATTGTTAAATCTGTATCTAGCCAATCATACCCCACAACAAAGAAAAACAAGCAAGCCCATGATTAGAGCTATTTTATTCTTCTTTAATTTCAATTCTGTGACCAAGTTAGTTAGCAACTTCTGCCAAACTCGAATCCCCTTGAGTTGACTGCTTTCCGTTTTATGCCTTGACATGGGCATACTTCCATCTTTTTCTAAAGAACCAATTACTGAACTCTAGGCATCCTTCTAGGGTTTACAAATTTTATTATACAAAGCTTCCAATCTAGGCTAAGTACTTCCCCATCATATTCAGCATCTTTTTGCGGGCCACTGGTACAATTATCCAGATGCATGGACCCAACAGATGCCATGTTGGAATGTGGACCTATTTAATGACGTGTTCAAATATTGTATGCGGACCTTTATCAGCAAATAACACATTGATTATTAAGAAGGGTGCTTCGGTTATAAACTATTAGTATGCATTAGCATTTATCAGTAGTGTTAATAATCATTGTCAGCATCACCTATGAAAATATATGTGAATTGGATATAACATTGATATTCTGTATTGATTTCTTAAAAAAAAGGACTTAAGGACTTGATTTTGCTCAATCATTCGGATCAGAACCAGTTTTTCCTTTTCACTCTTCTAATATAAAAGATTGTGTGGATCGCTCCACAGAAACATTCATGAATCAATCCTTAGTTGTAACTATGTTGGTTAAGAGGCTTTTGGGTAGTGTGTGCACCGGTGGGTGAGTATATTTGCCAGAGCTTAAAAATACTAGCTCATGACAACTGTGTCTAATAATTCTCACTGTAATGCTCTTTGATGTCCATTGTTTAGTTGGATTTTGTAGTGGTCCATCTTCATATTTTACACAGACGTTTAACATGTTATGAAAATTCTCAGTTTCATCAACTAGTGTGGCATTTAGAATTATGGGTCTGTATTACTAACCTAGACATGTTCCTGTCTGTAGTAGGGACTAGGGACTGTGCAGTGTACTTGTCTATGAGAGGTTGTGTAGCTGGCCATATGAAACAGAGTAGTCCATATGAAACATAGAAAATATTAAAACAGTGGCTTCTCTAGATGCTGCAGGGGCCATTGGTCACAGGGAGAACATAGTGATCTTGGTGCAGACCTATTACAATATTATTAGAGTTTTGAAAGCAAGAAATTAACTATTGGGTCATCATCGTTTGCATGTCTCCCATTCATCCCCCAGTGTCAAGAAATCCAGATTGGGAGCCTTGAAGGCAGTGAATTTTTTTTAAAGTATTGCTAATGTTACGCGTCTTGAGATTCCCTAGGAATCCAAGTTCTATCCTAGTTCTTTTGGGAAAGTGTAGTAGCTGTGTTTATAAACTAGTTACAATCACATGGAGAGAGTGATGAAATTCTTCTGCTCCAGGGGTGTTTGCCATTTTAGAAAATGGAGAGATGGTAGAAGGTGTATGGCCAGGGAACCTGTTAATGGGTTTGTTAAGCCACATCTTTATTTTAATAAACAACAAAGCACCAATCACTGGTTAATGACACGGTGTGGTCCATTCAAGTCCAAGAACCTCCTCAATTAACCCTTTTTTTTTTTTTTTGGATTATGTGGGCATCCTCGGGGTCCTTGACTCAATACACAGGACAAATAAAAGGCATGTAATATTGGCAATGTCATGGGATGGTCAAAACTTGGGTTTCCAAAGTTGTAATTTTATGTTTTAGATGGACTGAACACTCTATTGTAGCCACAGATGATGATCTTCTACACGGACATGAGCATCCAAGTGTTTTATCTTTGGACCGGTCAGCTAGATCATCAGACCGGTCGAACTTCCTGCATACTAACATCGTGAAGACAGAACTGAAGACCGACCGATCGGATGAGTACCCAACCGGTCGGCTGGGGTAACCGATCGGTCGGCTGGGTTAACCGATCGGTCGGCTGGGTCGGCAGTTGCGCGATCCAGAAGCTTTATTTTTTCGAGGTTGCCTTGTGTGCTTCCTTATCCTTCGCGAATCAGTGACGGAAAGGACTCTAGGGCTCCTCCTTATATAAGAAACACCTCTCCATGAAGATCAATAGCTCTCGAGATCAAAACCCTAATATACGTAGAGAGATTTCATCTTCTCAGAAGGTATTCTACTCTTGAAAGTTCTGCAACATCTCCTTCTGAGTTCCAGTTTGCTTCTCCGTTGTGCGTGTTCGTCTTGAAGTGGCTTCAAGGCGTGAAGATTAATCCAGAAAAGAGTGAACGACATGTGCGTCGACAAGAAGAGCTTCAGTCCTTTAGGTTGTGTTCAACTGGGTTAAAGGGTAGTAAGTAGTCTTGTAACTTCTTCTTCATAGTGATTGTTCTTGATGGACCGATGGTAGGTCCCGTGGTTTTTTTCTTGGTTGGGTTTTCTACGTAAAAATCCTATGTCCATCTATCTTGATGATTGTTTGATTGTTTGTGGTTTCTCATTGCTTATATCTGCATAGCATACATCAACTGGGACCTTAACCTATGTCAAGGTTTTGAGTTCTTTAAGTGGTATCAGAGCAGGCTTATACCATTATTTTTTTTAATCTGTTTTTTGTGTCTGCTATGGAGATTCCTAGAGATGGCACGTCCACCAATAAACCTCCCTACTTAGATGGAACTAACTATGCAAATTGGAAAGAGCGAATGATTGCCTTTTTACAGTCGATTGATATTTATGTCCGGCAAACCATTCATGTTGCTTACTTTCCACCTACTGTTAGATCTGACGGGAATGTTGAAATCCCTAAACCAATGGCTCAGTGGAGTAAGGAGGAAAAATTAGCTTTTCTTGCAAATAGTAAAGGTATGAATGCTATCTTTAACAGTGTTTCACCCACTGAATTTAGAAGAATTTCTAAGTGTAACATCGCTAAAGACACATGGTGTATCTTAGAAACAGTTCATGAAGGAACTGGTAAGGTTAAAAGGTCTAAACTTTAGAAATTGACCGCTATATTTGAAACCCTGATCATGGAAGGGAATGAAACATTTAATGAGTTCTATGCCAAACTAAATGATGTGGTGAATTCAACATTTAATCTAGGGGAGATTATACCTGAAAAAAAAATTGTCCAAAAAATTCTTCGATCTCTCCCTGAAAGATTTGACCCCAAGGTTGTGGCAATTGAAGAAACCAGTGATCTGGACACCCTTTCAGTTGATGAACTAGTTGGTAATTTGCAGACTTTTGAAGCCAATCTAAGATCAACTAAAAAATCAAAGGGTATTGCTTTGATCTCTTCCAAATCAGGGAATGACAATGATGGTTCTGAACCAGACTCTGATAACTTTGATTTTGATGCGTTTCTGGTCAGAAAATTCAAAAAGGCAATGAAGAGTTCTGAAACAAGGTATTTGAAAAAGGCTTACAAGAAAATCAAGTCTAAAAACAAATCAAATTTCACGTCTAATGTCAAGCCACTTTCGAATCCTGCTGCAAAGCTTGAAAAAAATAGTTCCAAGATCCCTCCTAAAAATACTCAATGCTATGAATGCAAGAGATTTGGTCACTATACATCTCAGTGCGTTTAATCGAACTCTGAGGAATCAGAGTAATCAAGGTAAAGTGTTAAATGCCACTTGGGATGACGATTCAGAAGAAGAAGACCAATTTTTAGAATCCGAATCCTCTGATGTTAGTAAGTTTATTGCTTTTATGGCACAGTCTAATAGCTCTTCTGTCAAGAATGCCAGTAATGCAGGGTCTGCTTCGGATTCAGACAGTGATTCTTCTATGGATGACATTCCTCGGTCTAAAAAAGAGTTATTAAATGCCTATGACAAGCTTTTGAAAGATTCCAGAATGGTAGCCTTGATTAATGATGCTCTTGAGCGAAAAGTGGAAATTTCTGAAAAAGTTATTGCATCTCTTAAAAAGGAATTGAAAAAGGCTGAAGGTAAGATATCTACCCTAGACTCTCAAAATCTTTTTTTGTCTAACAAGTTGATCGATGCAGGTAACAATTGGAAGCTATTGCATGATCAGTCCCTTAAGACTTCCACCGAACTGGAAATTGTTAGTGTGGAATTAAAATCCTGCAAAGAAGAGAATGTATCATTGGTCCACGAGCTTGCCGAAGCTAAAGCTGACTTATCAAGAATGAATATAGGATCAAAGAAGTTGGATGAAATTCTTTGTGTTCAGAAGGCCAGTGCTGATCGACGAGGGCTAGGATTTGAACCTGGGTCTACGTCATAAAATCTAGGTAAGTTCATTAAAGGTACCACCCTCACCACTTCTGCACCCTTTGTTCAAGCACATCGACAAGTGAATTTTGTCAATAATTCAAAACAGAAAACTTTCCGTACTATATTTGTTCCTATCTGTCATTTTTGTGGAATTAAAGGACATATAAGACCACATTGTAATAAGTTGAGAACTGTAACCCGAAACCAACTGAGGAAGAGGTATTCCTTGTCTCAAAAGGTCAAGACTAAACAAGTCTAGATTCGAAAGTCTGACCTATACTGTAATGTGGTCTTTACTGCCCTACGTGCACAAAATTCACATGTATGGTACTTGGACAGTGGGTGCTCGAGACATATGTCTGGCGACAAATCATTATACACTTCTCTTGAGAAGTGTAATACTGGTAGCGTCCAATTTGGTGATGGGAACAAATCAAATGTTATTGGAAGGGGTACTCTTCACAGTCCAGGTATGCATCCTATTCACAATGTCTTTTTAGTTGATAGTCTTAAAGCAAACCTGTTAAGCATTAGTTAACTCTGCGAATTTGAACATGAAGTACACTTTACTGTGAATGATTGTATCATCGTTAATAAAGAAGGATTGACGGTACTTCATGGAAAGAAAAATTCTGATAATTACTATGTTGTTGAGACCTCGGATCGTCTACAATGTCACTTAACTTCAGTAGACACTGTTGATCTGTGGCATCAACGTTTAGGTCACGTCAATTTTTCAGACCTTGAACTTCTTTCTAAACAAAAGTTAGTTCGAGGTCTTCCCAAATTTCAAAAAATCTCCAACATTGTCTGTGGTCCATGCCAACTTGGTAAGCAACATCGGTCAGCCCATAAAAAAACTTGGCCAACAGACTATATCAAGACCACTTGAATTACTTCATATGGATCTCATGGGTCCCACTCAGATACAAAGTATTTGAGGTAAGAAATATATATTTATCACTGTTGATGATTTCTCACGTTTCACTTGGTAAGATTTCTAATAGAGAAATCAGAAACTTTTGATGTTTTTCATTATTTATGGCTTCAATTGATTACAGGCAAAGGTGTTAAATTTGGGGGTGTATCCAAATTAGATCCGATCATGGAATAGAGTTTGAGAACCCTTACTTTCAATCCTTTTGTGCTGAAAATGGAATTAAACATGAATTTTCAGCCCCAATTACTCCTCAGCAAAATGGTATTACGGAAAGAAAAAACAGGGTTATCCAGGAAATGGCCCATGTTATGATTCATAGCAAACATATTCCACAGAAGTTTTGGGCTGAGGCAGTAAACACCTCTGTTCATGTGATTAATCGGGTGTATCTTAGACCTGGAACTAAGATAACTCCATATGAAATTTGGACCGGTAGAAAACCAACAGTTAAATACTTCAGAACCTTTGGGAGTAAGTGCTATATCTTTAAAGACTGAGAACATCTTGAGAAGTTTGACTCCCAAAGTGATGAAGGCGTGTTTCTTGGCTATTCATTGGATAGCAAAGCATATCGAATATTTAACTTGCATACTTCTACTGTTATGGAATCAATCAATGTGGTGGTAGTTGATAGAGAGTCACATTTCTGTTCTGACAATACTGAGGCAGATTTTCCTTTTTTTTCTTTACAGGATACTGCTCTTGATGCCAAACAGAAAAACACTCCAAAGTCAAATGAACCAGATGGGAAGTCATCTAATACTACATTAGGAGATTCGTCTAAAGATCAGGAAGAACCAAAGACACCCACTGATGCTCAAAGCCCTTTTATGGATCTGGTTATTCCCCGCCAAGACACATCATCCAGGATAAATCCAAAGGCTAGAGCTTGGAAACATCACTCATTATCCGATATAATTGGAGATGTGAATAAGCCTAGGCGCACTCGTCAACAAGTAAGTGATGAGGTAAGTTATATCTGTTGTCTTTTTGCACTTGAACTCATAATGTATCCGAAGCACTTCAAGATGACTCTTGGATTAATGCCATGCATGATGAATTAGAATAGTTTGAGCGGAACGATATCTGCAGCTTGTTCCTTGACCAACTCATACTAATGTGATAGGCACAAAGTGGATTTTTAAAAATAAAATAGATGAGTTGGGTCAGGTTATGAGGAATAAAGCTAGACCGGTGGTACAAGGTTATACACAAGTTGAAGGTATTGATTTTGATGAAACATTTGCCCCTGTAGCAAAACTTGAGTCTATACGAATCCTGCTTGCTCTCGCCTGTGCACTAAACTTTAAACTCCTTCAACAAATGGATGTCAAAAGTGCATTTTTAAATGGTTTCTTGAATGAGGAAGTGTATGTTGAACAACCAAAAGGATTTCAAGATCAGCAGTTTCCAGATCACGTCTATAAGTTAAATAAGGCATTGTATGGTTTAATGCAAGCCCCTCGCGCATGGTATGAACGGTTAACCAAGTTTCTTCTTGACAATGGTTTTCGTCGAGGAGGAGCGGATAAAACCTTGTTCATAAAGAATGAGGAAACTGATATTCTGATTACACAAGTATACGTTGTTGATATTGTGTTCGATTCCACCTTACAGTACTTGGCGAATATGTTCTCTAGACTTATGACCAGTGAATTTGAGATGAGCATGGTTGGTGAATTGGCTTTCTTCTTGGGGTTACAAATAAAGCAAAGTGCAGGCGGTATATGTATTTCCTAATCAAAATATGCCACTAATCTTCTCAAGAAGTTCGGTATGACTACGTCAAAGCAAGAACACATCCCAATGAGTTCTTCTGTTAAAATCAGTTTACATACAGAAGGAAAAGCTGTCAATGATACTTTGTATCATAGCATGATTGGAAGCCTGCTATACTTGACTGCCAGTAGACCGGATATTGCATTCAATGTCGGTGTTTGTGCTCGTTATCAATCAAGTCCAAAGGAATTGCATGTTAAGGCTGTTAAGTGCATCATGAAATATGTGCGTGGAACTATCAATTACAGCATTTGGTTAATAAGAAACACCAACACATCTGTTGTTGGATATTCAGATGCTGATGTAACGCTCCGACCCGAGTTGATCCGGATTAGTGCGTATTGCGTGTGTTTTTATCGCTAAGAGTGTTTTGGCTTTTGTTTTATGTAGTTTTGAGCCTTAGAGAGAGTGTTTGGGGTGAGTTTGACTTGGTCTAAGTAGATCGAGCCCTTTTTCGTAAATTTGGCCTTTGATTGACCTTGTCAGTTTCACGTCGTTTTGACGTCAGCGCGTGTATTTCGTCGAGCTTGTCGATTGTCGTAACTGTCTTGGATCCGAATGAGTTCGTTTGCTTTTGTTGGACCGTCATTTGACTCAAACTGATATTTGTATAAGCTATGTGGCCTTAAATGTAATTTGGACTCAAATTATGTATAAATATCCCACCTACCCTTTGTTTCTCTCGATCGTCTCTCAGCTCACTCTCTCTCTCACGCTCCAGCTCGTCTCTCTCTCGTCAGCTCTCTTTCTCTCCTTCTCCTTCTCTGTTCGATTGCTTGTGGGAGGAAGAAAAGAGCAAGTTGTGTGTGTGTTTTCCCGGTGGACTGAGCCAATCAGCGTGTGGATTTCGTCCGTGAGGCAAGTATAAGCTCAAGTTGTATAAACACCAATTGATATGGCTTTGATTGTTGTGTTTTGATTCTTCATTGTGTTTCTCAGTATTAGACAGCCCCATTCAGTTCATTTCACTGTTATGTTTCGGTTTCCAGCCATTTCGCACACTTTCTGTATGTCTGTGATGATTTCAGGAAAATGAGCCCGTGCACTCACGGCTAAGCCGTGAAATGTGCTACGGCTAAGCCGTAAAATGGCTTACGGCTAAGCCGAGACCCAACCGTAAACCAAACCGTAGAACAGTACAGACTGTTATCTGAAAATAACTGAGAGTTGGCAAATTGCCATTCTTCTACGGCCCAGCCTGATCTAAGCCGTACATTGTCTTACGGCTAAGCCGTGGACCAGGATACGGCTGAGCCGTAGAGCAAAATACGGTTGAGCCGTAAATCCGGGTGGATATTTGGGGAACCTCAGCTCAGCCGCAGTGTATATTACGGCTAAGCCGTAAGATGCCTCGGCTAAGCCGTAAGGTCACCTACGGCTACACCGTGAAACCCTGAGAATTAAATGAAAAGGATTAGGCTTAAGCAAAAGACCGTGTATGACTCTCATGTTAGAATGTAGCTAACCTGAATATGCCCAATGGAATGTCTGAATGACATGAATGATTTCGAGGGCTGCGGATCATTCATGCAGTTATCCAGTTGTTTAGCACCTCCCCATGGGTGTTGGTTTAAGGGACTTCGGTGCACACCCCAGACACTGCAACACTAGACAATGGTGCATCGGACAACTTAAAACTACATCAACATGCACGGTTAGAAGCACTGGATAATTAGTGTAGGATTGGCTTGTAATTGACCTTGATTCGTATGAGCATTCTGATTTGTACAGCATATTGATTTCGGTTATGCCCTCTTATGTGTTCTGCGCTGGACCTCTCGATTCTGTGGGAAATGCAGCAACCCCAGAGCGAAGCCCGGGCGGAACCATTCTATTATTGTGTATTGTGTTTACCGTTGCTCCACTGGAGTATCAGTATCAGTATCAGTATCAGTATCAGTATCAGTATCAGTATCAGTTTATGTACATTCAGTATCTGTATTGCATTTCGTATCCGTATCAGTATCCGTATTATGCATTCAGTATTTGCATTCAGTATCAGTTTATGTGATGCACTTCCTATTGTTCGTTCAGTATGATAAGTGACATGATAAGTGATAAGTGATAAGTGATAAGTGATAAGTGATAAGTGATCGAGGTGCATCATCCGCTTGATTGTGATTGGTATTGGCACTACTGAGCCTCAGCCTTAGGATACCCGACGGGGTTAACTTTGGTTTAGTTTATGTGTTTGCCTCTGCAGAGTGTTCTGTCCTGGGACTCCGGACCCCGGGAACTAGAGACCCATGCGTACCCTGGCCCGGTCGCTGGTGTTCTCATTCTGACTGCTCTCGTAAGGGAGAAAATGGCCAATGTAGTAGCCACTTTGAATGTTATCTGTTTATGATTCTTACAGCATGCTTATTCATTTGCATATTTGCTTCGTATACGAACATGATTTCTGTAGATCCTGCATCATGACTATTGCTCACTTTAGATGCAATTCGTGTTATCGTCTTGTTGCTTATACTTTGCTAAGTCGTTGTACTTATTAGTTGTCTTTGTGTGTTGCAGGCTCAGATCCCTCTTCCGATCCTGCGTCGGTCGACCCGACTGCAGGGGAGGCTCGCGAGGCCCCCTCCGGCCTAGAGGAGTGGACTTGATCCATCCTCCAGAGTACGGTTTGCATCATTTTGTTTTCCCCATTCTTTGTGTTGGAGTCTCTTGAGGGGATTTTTCTGTACTTGTAAAGTGGGCATTGAGTGATACCTATATTTTGATTTTGGATTGTTGTAAGCCCGCTTTATTTGTCATACGTTCCTGTAATTGTTATTGTTATCAGTTCATGATAGCTTGTAATCTCCTATTGTCTTTTGGTATTTGTGGTATGCCTTGATACGTACAGCTTCCGTGTTCAATTGTTTGTACGTGTGAATGATCCCTTGTGTGTGTATGCCTGGACGGGGTCTAGGTGTGCATGCACGGGAGTACGTGTGTCATTGGTTAGACTTTCTCTGACCCCCGGTCCCTGGGCTCGGGTTGTGACATACGTATTGTATGGTATCAGAGCATTGTCTCTCAGAGCTTTGTCTCTCAGGGCATTGTCTCTATCTTAGTTTGTAAGCATGTAGGCATATAGGACGTGGTGAGATTTCGTAGTCCAGTTCTGGACTGTTGTGTGGGTCCCCTTGTCTTGTGAGTCTGTGTGCGTTACCGAGTGTGATAGCAGATTGACTTTTGTGTTTTGCAGGCTATGGCATCGGGATCTGGAACACACAACAACAATGATCAGGGAGATAACGAGAGTGGATCAGCCGCTCCACAGCCACTTGTGAATTTCGACGAGCGCTTCTTGACTATGCTACAGGCGATTCATTCTTTGCAAGCGCAGGTCGTTTCGTTAATAGACCGACAGAGTCAAACGCCAGTTCGGCCCGCAGAGCAGCCAGTGGTCTTTCAGCCCAAAGAGAGCGACCCGAATGCGTTGTATGATAAATTCAGGAAACGTGGAGCCACAGAATTCTATGGGAATGAAGATGCGTTGAAGGCTGATCAGTGGCTAGAGCATACCGGAGATCTCTTCTCGACCATCGTCTGTGATGACCGGCAGAAGGTTCTGCTTACGGCCTCGATGTTTCGAGAGGTAGCAAAGACCTGGTGGAAGAGTGTCAGTGCAGCTTATCTGACCATGCCTAGTGAAACAGTGTGGGAGACGTTCCAGAAACAGTTCAGAAGGAAGTTCATTCCTGCTCATGTTCGACGTGTGAAGGAGGTTGAGTTTCTGGCCTTACAGCAACAGCAGCTAACCGTCTCGGAGTATATTCACCGCTTTACCCAATTGTCCCATTTTGCTGAGGACATGATCAATACCGAGGAGAAGAAGGTGAACCGTTTTATTTCTGGTCTGCATCCGAGATACGCGAATTTTGTGACTGCTTTTCAGAGACCAGCTACTTTTGATGATGCGGTCGACAGAGCACACGCTGCGGAAGCCAACCACCTAGCAGAGAGAGCTATGGACTTCAAGAGGAGTGCACCAGTGAGTTCCAGGGGACAGATTCAGAAGAAATGGAAAGGGAAGCAAGGCACTTCGAGTTTCTCTGGGAGCAGATGCGAGTTTTGTGGATTGGGACATCCGACGGAGAGGTGTTGGAAGAAATCCGGAGCTTGTTTGAGTTGCGGATCGAGGGAGCATAAGATAGCTCAGTGCCCGACAGCTAGGCCTCTTCAGTCATCTAGATCTATGGGGTCATCTAAGTCTCTCAGTTCAGCAGCTTCGAACAGCCCCCATCCGTCTCGCCAAAGCCAGAAGCCCCAGCGTCAGACTGCTCGTGTGTATGCAGCCTCTCATGATCATGCAGAAGATGCGAAAGTGGTGGAAGGTAAAGTTCTCATTGCCCGAGCTGAAGCACATACACTATTTGATTCGGGATCTACGCGTTCGTATGTTGCACCTCGTTTTGCGGAACAGTTACCGCAACCCCCTCAGCCGCTACCCTATTTGTTAGTAGTGTCCACTCCTGTGGGCAAGCGAGTGGAGTGTAGTGTATACTACCCTCAGTGCGACGTGGTGATTGAAGGTCGCCAGCTGCCAGTTGATTTGATTTTGTTGTCCATGTTGGATTTCGACGTGATCCTTGGAATGGACTGGCTAGCGCGGTATCGTGCCTGTGTTAACTGTTACAACAGGACGATTTACTTCGATTTTGAGAAGGGGTTTCGTTTCGAGGGCAATCAGGAGAGATGCCCGAGGCGTGTCATCTCCGCATGCAAGGCGGATCGTTTGATACGCAGAGGTTGTGCAGGATTTCTTGCTTTCGTCTCGGAGAAGAAGGAGGTGAAGCAGTTGAGTGAGATTCCTGTCGTACGTGAGTTCCCGGATGTATTTCCGGAGGAAGTACCCGAGTTGCCCCCTGTCCGAGATGTAGAGTTTGCGATTGATCTAGTGCCCGGTACAGCACCCATTAGTTTAGCTCCTTATCGTATGGCCCCTGCTGAGTTACTCGAATTGAAGACGCAATTGCAAGATCTTTTGGAGAAGGGTTTCGTACGGCCGAGTGTGTCACCGTGGGGAGCGCCAGTGCTGTTTGTGAAGAAGAAGGACGGTACCTTGCGGATGTGTATCGACTACCGGCGATTGAACAAAGTGACGATCAAGAACAAATACCCATTGCCGCGTATTGATGAGTTGTTTGACCAACTCCAAGGTGCTGCCTATTTTTCCAAGATTGATCTGAGATCGGGGTATCATCAACTCCGGGTGAAGGACGACGATATTGCGAAGACGGCTTTCAGGACACGATATGGACATTTTGAGTTCCTCGTGATGCCATTTGGATTAACCAATGCACCTGCTGCCTTCATGGCTTTGATGAATAGGATCTTCGCTCCTTTCTTGGATCGATTTGTGGTGGTCTTTATTGATGATATTTTGGTATATTCGAAGACCCCAGAGGAGCATGAGGAACATCTACGTCGAGCCTTACAGTTGTTGAAAGAGCATCGATTATATGCTAAATTGTCGAAGTGTGATTTTTGGCTCGAGCAGGTAGCTTTTCTTGGTCACACCATTTCACGAGATGGGTTGGCAGTGGATCAGACGAAAGTTGAGGCAGTGATGAGTTGGCCCAGCCCGAAGACAGTGACGGAGATACGGAGTTTTCTTGGATTAGCTGGATATTATCGTCGATTTATTCAAGATTTCGCCAAGATTTCTGCCCCATTGACTCGCTTGACCAGGAAGAATGTTCCTTTTCTGTGGACGGACGAATGTGAACGCCATTTCCAGATGTTGAAGGAGAAGCTTACGTCGGCTCCAGTTTTGACGTTACCGGATGGGCATGAAGGATTTATGATTTACTCTGATGCTTCTCGAGTCGGTTTGGGATGTGTTTTGATGCAACATGGCAAAGTGATTGCCTATGGCTCGAGACAACTTCGGGAGCACGAGAAGAACTATGCTACGCACGATTTAGAGTTGGCAGCCATCGTTTTTGCGTTGAAGATGTGGAGACATTATTTGTATGGCGTGACATTTGAAGTGCATTCAGATCACCATAGTCTACAGTATCTCTTCACGCAGTCCGAGTTGAATATGAGACAGCGAAGGTGGCTTGAGTTGATCAAGGATTTTGATTTCCCCATCAAGTACCATCCAGGGAAAGGCAATGTTGTTGCAGATGCCTTGAGTAGGAAGTCAGAGATTCTTCAGGCCTTGGATAGCCTTTATTTTGTGAGGCATGCACAGCCAGTGGAACTGCAATCGGTGGAGAATTGTTTGACACTTGCCAGCACAGTGAGCTTTCAGCCTGACATCATTCAGCGTATTAAAGACCAGCAGTTTGAAGATGCGATGTTGAAGCGAATCCGGGATCGCATCTCAGATCGACCAGACTTTCGTTTGGAGAGTGATGTTTTGTATTTCAGGAGCAGATTATGTGTGCCAGCAGTAGATGCTTTAAAGGAGAGTTTGATGACAGAAGCACACCATGCACGTTATTCTATGCATCCTGGAAGTACGAAGATGTACCGAGCTCTCAAGGACAGATTCTGGTGGAACAACATGAAGAGAGAAATTGCTGGGTTTGTTGCCAGATGTTTGACATGCCAAAAGGTGAAAGCTGACCATCAGAGACCGCCAGGTTCCTTACATCCATTGCATATTCCCCAGTGGAAATGGGAGCACATTACGATGGACTTTGTTTCAGGTCTACCCCTGACGAGCAAGAAGAACAGTGCCATTTGGGTGATCGTGGACAGATTGACGAAGACAGCCCATTTTCTTCCATTCAAGAAAGGCATGACATTTTCCGAGATGGCGAAGAAGTTCGTTGATGAGATCGTTAGACTACATGGTACGCCTGTGTCGATTGTGTCAGATCGAGATAGCCGCTTTGTTTCTTCATTTTGGAGAGCATTTCAGGAAGCCATGGGAACGAAGTTGAGCTTCAGTACGGCGTATCACCCGCAGACTGATGGACAGTCAGAACGAACTATTCAGACGCTTGAGGACATGTTACGGGCCAGTGTACTGAATTTTGAGAAAGAATGGGATTTGCATCTCTCGTTGTGCGAGTTCGCGTATAACAATAGCTTCCACGAGAGTATTGGAATGGCACCCTATGAAGCTTTGTATGGACGGAAATGTAGAAGTCCTGTTTGCTGGGAAGAAGTTGGAACAAGGAGTTTTCACGGACCGACGATCATTGCTGAGACTACAGAGAAAGTTCAGAGAGCCATTGACAATTTGAAGATTGCCCGATCGAGACAGAAGAGCTATGCAGATACGCGTAGAAGAACCTTGACGTTTCAGGTTGGAGATTGGGTATTCTTGAAGGTCTCACCGATGAAGGGTACGGTACGATTCGGTCAAAAAGGCAAGTTAGCGCCAAGATATGTGGGTCCATTTGAGATCAAGAGCCGGATTGGAGATCTAGCGTACAGATTGATTCTACCCGTGGAGTTTTCTGGAGTACACGACGTTTTTCATGTGTCTATGCTTAGCAAGTATGTTCGAGACCCGACGCACGTGATTCAATACGATGATATTCAGATGCAACCCAATGCGTCATACGTTGAGAGTCCGCTTCGTATTGTTGGGACTAGAGAACAGCTCTTGCGTACGAGGACTATCCGATGGGTCAAGGTACTTTGGGAACATCATGGACCTGATGAAGCCACGTGGGAATTAGAAGATCAGATGGCGCGTCAGTATCCTTATCTGTTTGCTCAGGTACGCTTTCATTCCGAGGACGGAATGATGTCCAAGTAGGGGAGGATGTAACGCTCCGACCCGAGTTGATCCGGATTAGTGCGTATTGCGTGTGTTTTTATCGCTAAGAGTGTTTTGGCTTTTGTTTTATGTAGTTTTGAGCCTTAGAGAGAGTGTTTGGGGTGAGTTTGACTTGGTCTAAGTAGATCGAGCCCTTTTTCGTAAATTTGGCCTTTGATTGACCTTGTCAGTTTCACGTCGTTTTGACGTCAGCGCGTGTATTTCGTCGAGCTTGTCGATTGTCGTAACTGTCTTGGATCCGAATGAGTTCGTTTGCTTTTGTTGGACCGTCATTTGACTCAAACTGATATTTGTATAAGCTATGTGGCCTTAAATGTAATTTGGACTCAAATTATGTATAAATATCCCACCTACCCTTTGTTTCTCTCGATCGTCTCTCAGCTCACTCTCTCTCTCACGCTCCAGCTCGTCTCTCTCTCGTCAGCTCTCTTTCTCTCCTTCTCCTTCTCTGTTCGATTGCTTGTGGGAGGAAGAAAAGAGCAAGTTGTGTGTGTGTTTTCCCGGTGGACTGAGCCAATCAGCGTGTGGATTTCGTCCGTGAGGCAAGTATAAGCTCAAGTTGTATAAACACCAATTGATATGGCTTTGATTGTTGTGTTTTGATTCTTCATTGTGTTTCTCAGTATTAGACAGCCCCATTCAGTTCATTTCACTGTTATGTTTCGGTTTCCAGCCATTTCGCACACTTTCTGTATGTCTGTGATGATTTCAGGAAAATGAGCCCGTGCACTCACGGCTAAGCCGTGAAATGTGCTACGGCTAAGCCGTAAAATGGCTTACGGCTAAGCCGAGACCCAACCGTAAACCAAACCGTAGAACAGTACAGACTGTTATCTGAAAATAACTGAGAGTTGGCAAATTGCCATTCTTCTACGGCCCAGCCTGATCTAAGCCGTACATTGTCTTACGGCTAAGCCGTGGACCAGGATACGGCTGAGCCGTAGAGCAAAATACGGTTGAGCCGTAAATCCGGGTGGATATTTGGGGAACCTCAGCTCAGCCGCAGTGTATATTACGGCTAAGCCGTAAGATGCCTCGGCTAAGCCGTAAGGTCACCTACGGCTACACCGTGAAACCCTGAGAATTAAATGAAAAGGATTAGGCTTAAGCAAAAGACCGTGTATGACTCTCATGTTAGAATGTAGCTAACCTGAATATGCCCAATGGAATGTCTGAATGACATGAATGATCTCGAGGGCTGCGGATCATTCATGCAGTTATCCAGTTGTTTAGCACCTCCCCATGGGTGTTGGTTTAAGGGACTTCGGTGCACACCCCAGACACTGCAACACTAGACAATGGTGCATCGGACAACTTAAAACTACATCAACATGCACGGTTAGAAGCACTGGATAATTAGTGTAGGATTGGCTTGTAATTGACCTTGATTCGTATGAGCATTCTGATTTGTACAGCATATTGATTTCGGTTATGCCCTCTTATGTGTTCTGCGCTGGACCTCTCGATTCTGTGGGAAATGCAGCAACCCCAGAGCGAAGCCCGGGCGGAACCATTCTATTATTGTGTATTGTGTTTACCGTTGCTCCACTGGAGTATCAGTATCAGTATCAGTATCAGTATCAGTATCAGTATCAGTATCAGTATCAGTATCAGTTTATGTACATTCAGTATCTGTATTGCATTTCGTATCCGTATCAGTATCCGTATTATGCATTCAGTATTTGCATTCAGTATCAGTTTATGTGATGCACTTCCTATTGTTCGTTCAGTATGATAAGTGACATGATAAGTGATAAGTGATAAGTGATAAGTGATAAGTGATAAGTGATCGAGGTGCATCATCCGCTTGATTGTGATTGGTATTGGCACTACTGAGCCTCAGCCTTAGGATACCCGACGGGGTTAACTTTGGTTTAGTTTATGTGTTTGCCTCTGCAGAGTGTTCTGTCCTGGGACTCCGGACCCCGGGAACTAGAGACCCATGCGTACCCTGGCCCGGTCGCTGGTGTTCTCATTCTGACTGCTCTCGTAAGGGAGAAAATGGCCAATGTAGTAGCCACTTTGAATGTTATCTGTTTATGATTCTTACAGCATGCTTATTCATTTGCATATTTGCTTCGTATACGAACATGATTTCTGTAGATCCTGCATCATGACTATTGCTCACTTTAGATGCAATTCGTGTTATCGTCTTGTTGCTTATACTTTGCTAAGTCGTTGTACTTATTAGTTGTCTTTGTGTGTTGCAGGCTCAGATCCCTCTTCCGATCCTGCGTCGGTCGACCCGACTGCAGGGGAGGCTCGCGAGGCCCCCTCCGGCCTAGAGGAGTGGACTTGATCCATCCTCCAGAGTACGGTTTGCATCATTTTGTTTTCCCCATTCTTTGTGTTGGAGTCTCTTGAGGGGATTTTTCTGTACTTGTAAAGTGGGCATTGAGTGATACCTGTATTTTGATTTTGGATTGTTGTAAGCCCGCTTTATTTGTCATACGTTCCTGTAATTGTTATTGTTATCAGTTCATGATAGCTTGTAATCTCCTATTGTCTTTTGGTATTTGTGGTATGCCTTGATACGTACAGCTTCCGCGTTCAGTTGTTTGTACGTGTGAATGATCCCTTGTGTGTGTATGCCTGGACGGGGTCTAGGTGTGCATGCACGGGAGTACGTGTGTCATTGGTTAGACTTTCTCTGACCCCCGGTCCCTGGGCTCGGGTTGTGACAGCTGATTGGGCTGGTTGTGCATATGCCTGTTACATTTATTGTTTTCATGATTATCTGATAGGTTGTGCACTTTGTTCTGCTTTAGTTTTCCAGCCCACTTGTCTTGGTACATTGCACAAAGGGACTCTTTAATGCCTTGCTCTTGTGTTTCTCGTTTTTATCCAGTTTCTTCTTAGTGATATCATTTAAAGCATCTGTTCACACTTATGAGTGTTTTCGAAAAAAAAAAGGGGATTCCTATTTCAGGGGGAGTGTTTCTGGAATTTAGAAAAATCTACACTATCTTAAGTCTGCAAGAACTATGACAATTTCCTATGCATTGAGTTCCAACTGAGTTACCTTGGCTATGTTGGCGTGTTAACTACGGCCGAACATTGTCATGATCATTTGTGATTTTCATGTTACACGAGCTTCTGTGGCCTGTTGCACATTATTTTGTACACTCTGTGAGTTAAAAAAAAAAACTCACAGTGTTGTGATCCGACTAGTCGAAACAGCTTACTGACCGGTCGTGTATTTTTGCTCTCAGTTTTCCAGAAGCTCATCCCGACCGATCGGTTCATCCTGTGACCGGTCGGGTATCCTCTACTTTGTTTCCCGAATTGGAAATTGACCAGTCGGGCTACTTCATCCGACCGGTCGGACATGTGTCGGTTCGTTAAAAATCAACGCGTCCGTTTGTTTTCTCCTTTCTCCTTATATATTGTGCGTCTCTTTCTTTTTCCTTTACCTCTTTGTGTTGAGCAACGGTTTCTTTCTTCTTCCTCTCTTCTTCTCGATTGTACTCCTGAGGTATGGCATTCATTATTTCTTCTATATTTCTTAGTTATTTCCTTTAATTTTTGCTTGAATCTTCTCCTTCAATCGCATACGCAAATGGAGGTGTTATGTTGATGTTCGCTCACATTGGGTTGGATGTTCTTTTTCTCATTCTTGATTTTGGTTCCTCTTCTTCACTATGATTTTGATGTTATGATGCTTGTGAATGTTTGTATGTGCTATGAGGACATTTTTCCCTTTTATTTGAGCTTCATCTCGCATATTGTTTATATGCACACATCTTGTTCGATGAAATACCACAGTGACTGTCATCCTCCTCTAGTGATGTTTTTGCTGATATTTTTTTTCCTTGATGTTATGTGATCCTCCTATTTCCATTCTTTTCAGTTATGGCACCCGAGAAGGCTGTTGCTTCAAAGCAAAAAGGTGTGACAAGTAGTTCCTCTATTCCCACCTTTGCCAACGCTCGATTCTTGTTCGAAGCAAAGGCGGAACAATATGAGGCCATCGCGTGGTTCTCTATGCACGGCCAATCAATCATCTTCACTTTGTTACACTCGCATTTGGTGCATGGCTCATTCAACGGGACTGGACGTCTTTATATGCATTCCACACGGAGATATTCCCTGACTTGGTTCGGGAATTTTACAATAACATGTATGACATGACTGCTGATACTTTTAAGACATTTGTGAGAGGCAAGCGGTTATCCGTCACTCCAGGGTCTATCAGCCGGTTTTTATCTATACCACTGTCCTCGGATTCTAAGTATCCTATCCCTGCGTTTGACCCTGGTTCTATGGAGGAGGAATCTTCACAGATCGACTTTGATGAGGTTGCCTCCGTTCTGTGCGGTGAGCCTCGTGACTGGCCTAAGGGTCGACTATTGCATCAAAGGGAATTGATGGATTCCTATAGGCTTCTCAATATCTTCGTGAAGAATAACATTGAGCCTCGAGGTCATCACTCGGAGATTTATCGAGAGGCTAGCTACCTACTTTATGTCATTGGCAGTGGGCTTCAACTTAATCTACCACAGGTCATCTTTGACACTATGTACATAGCTCATTCCGCTGCTAAGAACGCTACGTTGCCGTATGGCGTTCTGCTCTCCCGATTTCTCATCGCTCAAGGTGTCATGCCCTCTGTGCACGATGTGACTGTCCCTCTTCCGAACCCGATCAAAATGAGTATTTTGTCGCAGTCTCGCTCTTAACTTCGTCAGCCTGCTCCTCCACGGCCTGTTCCTGCTCCTGCTGCTAAGGCGGACATTCCTGATGCTTCCTCTATCCATGCTCGGTTCTCAGCTTTTGAGGACTCTCTTTGTGATAAGGCTGCGTATCTTGAGCTTCTTCATGACGATGTTTAATCACTTCGACATGAAGTGCGTAGCGAGCTCGGCGGGATTCAGTCCAAATTAGACTCTATTTTGGATCATCTTCGTCGTTCCTGACCTTGTTGCTTCTTCGATTCTGCATTTTGGATTATACCCCTTTTTCAATTCATGCCCCAAAAGGGGGAGATTATAACATTTTGTCATGCTTGTCATGCCCATGTGTTATTATATGGACATTATGTCTTGATTGTTTATTTTGCTGACATCTTGATTTAATTTTATTAATCTGATCTTGTGCCTAGATTGGTTCTGTTTTCAGTGTTCTTTTTCAGGTTTGGTTTTTTTTACAGATCTTCCAAGTCTTCAAGTTTTCATGTTTTTGTTTACTTCTGTTTTGTTTGGGATGAGTGGGTAGTTTTGTTCAATCTAGGAAGTTTTGTCTATGAATTGCCAAAGGAGGAGATTGAAAGGCATGTAATATCGGCAATGTCATGGGATGGTCAAAACTTGAGTTTCTAGAGTTGTAATTTTATGTTTTAGATGGACTGAACACTCTATTGTAGCCACAGATGATGATCTTCTACATTGACATGAGCATCCAAGTGTTTTATCTTCGGACCGGTCGGCTAGATCATCAGATCGATCGAATTTCCTGCATACTGACATCGTGAAGAAAGAACTTAAGATCGACCGATCGGATGAGTACCCAACCGGTCGGAACACATACCCGACCGGTCGGCTGGGGTAACCGATCGGTCGGCTGGGTCGGCAGTTACGCGATCCAGAAGCTCTATTTTTTTGAGATTGCCTTGTGTGCTTTCTTATCCTTCGCGAATCAGTGACGGAAAGGACTCTAGGGTTCCTCCTTATATAAGAAACACCTCTCCATGAAGATCAATAGCTCTCGAGATCAAAACCCTAATATACTTAGAGAGATTTCATCTTCCCAGAAGGTATTCTACTCTTGAAAGTTCTACAACGTCTCCTTCTGAGTTCCAGTTTGCTTCTCCGCTGTGCGTGTTCGTCTTGAAGTGGCTTCAAGGCACGAAGATCAATCCAGAAGAGAGTGAACGACGTGTGCGTCGACAAGAAGAGCTTCAGTCCCTTAGGTTGTGTTCAACTGGGTTAAAGGGTAGTAAGTAGTCTTATAACTTCTTCTTCATAGTGATTGTTCTTGATGGACCGGTGGTAGGTCCCGTGGTTTTTTTCCCGGTTGAGTTTTCCACGTAAAAATCCTGTGTCCATCTATCTTGATGATTGTTTGATTGTTTGTGATTTCTCATTGCTTATATCTGCATAGCATAATCAATTGGGACCTTAACCTGTGTCAAGGTTTCGAGTTCTTCAACAAATCTAAGACAGTTTTAAATACAAGACGTAGACATATAGAGCAAACTCACACAGCATGCCATTCCACCAACTCCCAAGTGGGTTCCCTCCTTAGTTATGACATATTTGTCTGCATTAGAAATTCTGATTCAAATGAGCTCTAAAGAAGGATTACTAAAGAGGTGTAGGATATCATCCAAGGGGTGAAAGATATATGCTAATGATGAAGATGAGACACTGATTTTCTTAAGTTCTAACTTACTAGGCGATGGTTGTCTATTCTGTTATAATTTTGACATCACCCGTTATGCACATACATTAATCATAAAATCAACAAAGAACTAATCACACACAAGAAGAGACATAAAGATTTACGTGGTTTATCCAAACAGGATTACATCCATGGGCATAGAGATTATCATCTTCATTATGACAAGAAAAGCATACAGAGATTCTCACTCTCTCACATCGTCTCTCCTACGTAGTGTGGGAACAATACGGGCAAGAGAACTCTCACATTTTTTTAGCGCAAGATCTAAGGTTATAGACTATACACATATATAATCTCCGCTTTCTTGGTCACTAAGAAAGCCCCGGTACAATTACCAAAATACCTTTAACCTTAAACCAGTCCCTAACTAACCCAGTGGACTCATTCGGCTAAACCGGAATATAAGACATAAACCCAATATATTCATTGCTCATCTTCCCTTGATCCTATTTCTATAAAAAAAAATGTCATTTGATGCTCATTTTTGGATATTTACCTTTGATCTTTATTTTAAACCACTGAGCTTCATGTTTATCTTTAAATCATAGAGTCTGCATTAGAATGATCCTAGCTATTTAGAAAATCACAAGAATTTCTACCTTCACCATATGAGAGCTAATTGGGCTAGACTATTCTAGGTCATACATAGAGAAGCTTACATTCACAAGCCAAGAGCACAATGGAGAAAATGAAGGTGGAGAAAATCATCTATAGTTCAAATTTGCAAAAACAGGTTTTTTTTTTCTCCACAGTCAAACGGTCCCTTTGAGTTTTCTCTAGCATAAATTTCTAAAGCCAACGTCATATCTGATGTTTGTGCCACTTTCCCCCTACTGGGGCTAAGGCCATGCCTTCGGAAAACCATGGCCAATCCAGTTCATTTGACCACGTCTGGTCTTATCCTCATCCACAGGGCAATTGCGTAAGGTAGACACCTTATGATTTTTGTTCCCATTGAAGTAAACCTTTACACATGTTGCCATTGCAACGCAGGAATCAATATTTTTTTCTAGCGAAAAATAGAAGTGGTTTTCTCATGTCAACAGACATCCGTTTACACCCTTTTCTCAATTCCATTTATTTTGTACATGAGGCTCAGTTTGCAGAAGACGAGGCCATTGGCACTCATCTATTCCCATGAATTGACATTATTTTACACACGCCAATAATAAAGTGTCATTGGATTCAATCACAAAAATAAATAAATTTAAAAGATCATTAACTCTTGAAGCTTAAAACTTGAGAATTAAGAGTATCGGATCACAGTGCATTAAATCCTGAAGGTTAAAATTTGAGAATTAAGGTCATTGGATCATAGTGATGTTTGACTAATCTCATAGCATCAATAGCTTTTATACATGCAATCTACCTCTATGAACGAGTTATATCCCAAGTAGGAAATATAGCAGTAAATCACTTTATAAAAAGCGCAGCAAGTTACCAGGACTCGAGATCTTCTGATGGATTTTCTCTACAATGACCATGGGTGGACTTATTAGGATATGTCACATCACCTTGGGATAACCTTTGTATTGGATAGTGCAACTACCCCACTAGCATGGTCAGCTGCCCGCGGTGATGTGGCAGACCTTGATAACTCACGGTCACTCTGGGGTAAACGCTCACTGGATCTAGACTCAAGTTAATGGGAATACACCCTTTGCAAAACCTGCATTTAGAATGGGAATCTGAACAAACCACCCCAAAACTTCATTAATGGGGTCAACCTCTGAAACCTATATGGCTGACAGTCATTATCCCTTTGAAATAAGGTCGAACCAAGTTTCACCCTACGTGGATTCGGACTCACTCTCTGAATGATCGTTAGTCAAATATATGATTAAATTGTGTTTGTGTCTGTGAGGGAAAGAGAGAATCACCTTTCTACCCATCGTTAATCTGACCATGACTCTAATTCCCGTTGGAAATTGGCCCAGCATCAATGCAAAGACAACAATAATTGTGATTTTGAGATATCTGAATTTTGTAATGGATTATTAGGCTGCCAAGAAGATTTCTTAAACTTCGCCTCAAAGAATATGAACTTTTTGGATGGTATCAAAGATTCACTTTTTTGCACCAATTAGAGCACCCACAGCAGACTAGTTGAAAATTCTCATTAGTTAAAATCGCTAGCTTGAAGTTAAAAAAGTGGCACGAACGGATATACTATCGCATGAGCTATTTTACATTGTCTTATTTTGGCTGGCTAAATATAAATAGCCATTGTACACTAAGTAAACAATAAAAAAACTCTTTATTGAGTTGACTTTACCATATAATATGTATATCAAAATATAATGATTAGAATGTGTATTTAAAAATAAATAAAAAATTAATATTTAAATGAGATGGAGAAAACATAGATTTCATCTATGTAGTTGAAAAGGTGGTTAGCTGGAATAAAATTGAGGCTTTTTAGTTAAAATTTGGCCAAAAAGTACATAGCCTTCTTATAGATGGTCTTACACATCAACTTGTGCAATTGAAGTGTAAAAATAGCATGCAAATGACATCACTTTCATGAGAAAATTTACACACTTGGGTAGTAAAAGTGCCCAAAACTTGTTATTCAACTCCTACAGATTTCAAAATTCTATTCCTGTATTGACATATTAAAACCCAAAAGCATTTTTTTATATCTTCATATAGTTTAATTCGAACCATTTAACTTTTTTTATTGACCATCCCAACCCTCCAAGAGAGAGAAAAAAAGAAAAAAGAGTAGTTCCACGTCTCAAATATTTATAAATTCTACAATAATAAAAAAAATTCATATGTAATTAAAATCATTGGACTTAACACAGGTAAGAAAAAAAAAATGAAACATTCATAATATTTGTAGGTAAATTTCATTTTCTCATCTCATGCGAAAAAAGACAAGGACCCCAAGAGCGTTTGTGTGAGAGAGTCTTCAGTCTTCCATCTGCCCGTCACCATCATGTCCCGGGCATGCAGCGACCATACTTGTCCTGCTACAAAACCTGGAGAGTCTTCCAGGGTGGTTGTAACTTCACCATGGGCTAATGATCTGTGAGTCTGCGATCAAACTTGCCTGGGCTAGTATCTAACTCAAACTGACTTAGCCCTTACTGACTTAGCCCTTGCCATACTCGTTTCAAATTACTTTTCTTATATACAATCAAAAGAAGACCTGGGTTCAACTGGACATGCATAATACAAATTTAATCTAGTTAGTTTTGGGTCAGGCTTGGCTGAACTTTCACCCAAAAAAGGGGCCCGATTACATATGGTGCACATGCGTAAATAAGATATATACTCTAAGGATGGGTTTAGTTGCTCTCTGTATCAATCTGATCTAAGACAATGAAATTAGAAAAAAAAAATAAAAAATAAAAAATAAAAATGAAATGCCTTATATATTGGGCCTAGCATAGTGACACTGCTACCTAGGTTTTGGACAGAATCCACCCAAAACTCATTTATAATTCTCACGTCTTTTCGAGGATCTCAATTTTCAGAGAATGTTCTCCCATGAGCAGGATGCTTACTGCATGAGCCATCTAGCTTTGGGGCGCACCTAGATGCCAATATATTAGTGGGGTGGAGTATATAGAGATCTTAGCTATTTATTTTAATACCATAAAATTTAGTGATCTTTTAACTATAAATTTCTTTGGGATTCAATATGACATTGACTAAAGGTTTAATGGTAATGAAATTGAACCTAGTGCCAGTCATGGGACGTGAGAGTATGCATGCACTGATCAAAGTAGGCGCAAGCGGGAGGCCATGGAGTTGAACTGCATATGATGTTGGTGGGAGGAGTTCATTTCCCCTCAATTTTCTACAACTTCTGCAGCAACAGGTCACTGGCCCATAAAAATTTCATGGCATTTTTTTAGGAAAGATATGGATTCAAAAGTGAGGAAAAAACCATCTAGGGAGGGAATTAGCCATCCACTCCGAAAAGCTCTCTCGCCAAGTTACAATTTACATCCCTTACACAAGAATTACCAAAATAAACTACCAAATGAGCTGCACCATTCTAAATCGTATAGACAAAACTAAATTTGCTCTATTCAAAATGACTCATTGTGTTCAAAATATTCAAAACATGAGACGGTTTACCATGCAGAGGATGTGCGCATCTTAAGTCCGAGTCCTCTTCAGACATGTGCACCCACAAGTAAATGGCTATGAGGATTATAAAACCAAAAAATCAAAACTTCAACAGTGATTTTCTTGATCTAATAGATAGACAAGAGGGATATAAATTAAATCGGAAGACGAGCCATTGAGTCAACAGCCTGAACGCTATGCCGCTTTGTAGAAGACGCACATAAGAAACTTCAAGTTTTCAGCTCTAGCGTCCTGTTATTGTATATATTTTCTCTCTCTCTCTCTCTCTCTCTCTGCACTCTGCAACTCAACTGCTTCCACAATCCGCCATGAAAGACACGGCCCGAAGCTCTTCCCTTCCTCTCCTCCTCCTCCTACTCCTTCTCTCTCCTCCTCCAACACTCTCTTCTCCTCCCCCATCTCATCGAATCTGCGTAATCGGCAGCGGAATCGCCGGGTCCTCCCTCTCCCACTTCCTCAAATCCTACTCCAACAATCCCAGCTCCCTCCAAATCACAATCTTCGAGCGCAACCCCATCCCCTGCGGCCGGACGGCCACCGTCACCGTCGCCGGCGACACCTTCGAGGCCGGCGCCAGCATCATCCACCCCAAGAACCTCCACGCCCTCAGCTTCGCCTCCCTCCTCAACCTCCGCGTCAAGACCCAGTCCAACAAGAGCGACTCGTCGTCCTGGTTCGGCATCTGGGACGGCTCCCGATTCGTCTTCAAGACTCTCCAGCCTCCGAATCCCAAGTCGGGGCCTCCTTTCTACGCAAAGATCGTGTCTTTCCTCAACTCGCTGCTCATTTTCGGCCGCTACGGGTTCTCGCTGCTGCGGATGGAGCGATTCGTCGATGTTTGTGGCTTTTTTGGGGTTCTTTGTGGGTTCTGATTGATGGGTGTTTTTTGCTTTCTTGATGTTTGTATTGGGTTTGGATTGAATTGCAGAAAACGGTGCGGAGTTTCTTGCGTTACTATGAGGGATTGGAGTCTCGCCCTGTGTTTTCGACTGTGGAGGAGATGCTCAAGTGGGCGGGTTTGTATGGGCTTACGAGGAGGACTCTGCAGGAGGAATTGGCCGATGCTGGGTTGTCTCAGAGGCTGATATCAGAGCTTGTTACTGTAAGTTCTCAGATTGTTTTTGTCTTTCAGTCTCCCCAGTTTGCAGTTCTATATCTATGATTAGCTCCTATAGTAGAGAAAATCAAAAGGATGCCATTTTTGTTTTCAATAATCAACTTAGTATCAAGTGTTGCAAGTTACATGTTAGATTATGCAGTGATATAGGACATGACTTCAACAGGGTGTGGGGAAAGGTGTAACTCAGAAAGACCATTCTAGAGGACTTGAGAAGAGGGATGAAGCCTGAAATCGAATGACACTGGATTTTTTTTTTTTTCTCTTTGAAGCTGCTTAGTTCTTGTACTAAAGCTGTATAGAGTCATTTTGATTAGTAATGAAGTGAAGGGGAGAGATTAGAATTTAAGGCAGTTCTAAGTTTGCATTATAGTCAAATGAGCTCTGGGAGATGATTATAGAGAGGCAATGTGTGAACAATATGTTGTGAGGCATGAAGGATATGTAACGTAGCAATGTAGATGGGAACCTTGACTTTCATAGGATTTGAATTACTAGGATGATGACTGGGTATTCATTTCTATCTTCCCTTGTTTCACTTTACATTAGCAGAGAGGTTACTTGATGGTCAATTTTTGTATGTTCACCTTGAATCTTTATTTTTAACGACTTATGCCATGAATTCCTATGAATTTAATGCTGACAGACAGGTCCTCAACTGCAGTTCTGTGAAGATTTTCCACTCCATTTTTTAAATAAATCTTGTTTGTGTTGCATATGAGAAATACGGCAACTTGGTGAATTTTTAGAGATATCCATTTGTGTGGCTTCCGTTTCTGTAGGTGATCACCAGAATCAATTATGGTCAAAATGTTAGCATCAGTGGACTGGCTGGGGCGGTTTCCTTAGCAGGGTCTGATTCAGGACTGTGGGCAGTTGAAGGAGGCAATTGGCAACTTGCTGCTGGGTTGATTCGTCATTCAAATGCATCCTTGCATCTCCACGAAGAGATTTCTTCTGTTTCAAATGCTGGAGGCTTTTATGAACTGAACTCTACCAAAGGAAATTCTTACAGCTGTGACATCACAGTAGTTGCCACACCACTAGATGAGATAAAGATTAGCTTCAACCCTCCAATATCTATACCCAAGAGAAAGTTACAACATACCCATGCGACGTTTGTGAGGGGTCTCTTGAACCCAGTGAGTATTCAATCAATAATTTTCTTCCCACTACTTCCCAGAGAACTGTCGTGTCTTTTTAGCTGTCTTTGTTGTCTAATATTCGATGACTGACCTTATAAAAATTGAAAGGCATCCCATTCATGATGTGGCCACCGGAAGAACAACATAACATCAAATCATGCACTGCTCATGTTCAGTTTGCATATCAGGATCCTGTGATTACTCTCCTTATTCTTCTTGAGTAATATGCTGTGATATCTTGTTGTTCTTGCATCTAATCCTTAATTTTCTTCAAGTTGGAATTTAAGGAAGTTTGCATGATCTAGAGAACCTCTACACGATGTAACATCCTTACTATTTTATTATATTAAAACACCTCATGTGGTAGTATGTGAATGATTTAAGTAATTTTATTATTCCCAAGGCATACTTCGGCTTGAATTCTGCATCAGAAATTCCGGAGCTTGTTGGCACAATTGAAGCCCCTGATCTTCCATTTTCCAGCATATCCATTCTCAAGAAATACAGTGAAGAGGATATGACATACAAAGTTTTCTCTCGAATTGCAATGGCAGATGAGTTGCTGGATCTCATCTTCAGGTAAGCATTATTCTTGTTTGCCCAAATTACTTTGTGAAATTTACCAAATGCTAACAGATAACTTGTAATCTTTAACAGCATAAGGGAGGAAACTATCCGAATAAACTGGGGTGCATATCCTCATTATGAAGCTCCTGAAGTATTTGCACCTTTCTTGTTGGATGGGTTGCATTTATACTACATAAATGCGTTTGAGAATGCAGCGAGTACGATAGAGACAAGTTCAGTTGCAGCGGAAAATGTTGCCCGGCTTATCTTGTCCAGAATTGGTCCAAGTTCACATTCTGATATACCAACTTTGAGCAGTGCTGCTTCTGATGAAGGGGAGGACTTGCATGTTGACCTGTAACAGTGTCATTAGCAGATGTGGGCATTTCAGTCTCAAAGCCAAGGATTGCATCGATGGTTTGATATTGAAGTGACAGCTCTTTACTGGATCCCCTCCAGTCCCTTTATACTCTTCAATTGAAATTTGAGAATGGATAGTGAACTGCGTGGCCCTTTCTTCATGTATCATATCAAGAGAGTGAACTAAAAGAGGGTGGTTGTGTCAGTTGTCATGAGGCTATTTATGTAGCATGTTGGTTATATTAGTTCATGGACTATAGCATGTACATTTGTTGGGCAATTTTGGCTCCTCTCGAGGATGCATCATTGAGAAGCTAAGTGTATTGTGAGTGTACTATTTGGCGGACGAAATGCACAAGTTAAATGGTTTGTTTACAGCGAGCAAATCACTTTCTTTGAGACTGCATTTAAAGTGATTCTCACATTTCACTTTCCACTTCTTTTTTTCCCTTCTTCTTTGGGGTAAGATTTCACTTTCCCCTAGTGAAAACTTGATTTTTAGTTTTTCCAGCTGGATTATAATTGTAGTGATGAGTCACCAATTGTAGTGATGATTAATGCAACTCCACAATGGAGAGGACAAAGAGCCCATTTTTTTGTTTTTTGTAGGCTTCGAATTGCCTATCTGCTGCCTATTTCATGGGGTTCCCACCATAATCCAAAACTATAATTATCTAGAGTATCAACTTCTTAAGATCTATTTTAATTGGGTTGTAACTGACTAAGAATAACCAAAACAAGCAACCCCGGGGTAGCTGAAGCTGAGGCTCAGTTAGCATTGGACAATGCTTTGCTTCCAGGTTGTGGATTTGAGCTGTGCTAATGCACTAGGCGACTATTTTAACAAAAAAAAAAAAAAAGCCAAACAAGCCGTAGTGTAAAAATAATTGACTATGTTTGGATTCTTGTCTGGCCAACCAGCAAAATGAAGTGGGAAAAACAGAACTCTTCCTTGTTGCTTGCTCACTTGCATTACTTGTTTTAAGTCTGAATTAAAAGGGCTGATTTCAGAGACAGTCACCAAAACAGGCCTCAAATATCTGAAACATTTAAAGTCATTTTTTTGGAGGTTTGGGGATATTTGAGGCCTTTTTTGGATAATGCCCAATGTCTAATCGGGTAAGTGTTGGACAAAAAAAAAAAGGAAAAAATTGATCGTCTTCTCTTAATGCCCTTAGCCCGGACTGTGGTTTGTCCCAGGTCTGGCCCACAAATAAGGGGCCTTTTGCATTTATCCGAACACATGGAGTGCAAAATCCAGATTCCAGAATCATCTGGATTTGCCGCCTCCGCCAAAACACAACTAGAAGAGGAAGAAGAAGAAGAGTAATGGCGTCGAGATCTTCGTTGCTGTTCAAAGGGGTGAACGTGTTCTTGTCTCGAAGCCTGGTTCCACCAGAGGTGTTCGACGCTGTTCACGACGCCCTCAGACTCAACGGCGCCACCCTCTTCCTCTGCTGCGATCCTTCTCGAAACTCCCCTAACGATTTCCATGTCATCTCCTCCCCCGATCACGTATGTTGCACAACACCCATCATCAATCTTTTCTAGATTCATAGCTTTCTTTCTCCTTCCATGTTCCCCCCTCACTCACGAATCTGCTTCACTTTTTCCAGGAGAAGTTTGAAGATCTCAAGGCCAAGGGCTGCAATTTGCTTGGTACCCAACATCCCAATTTCTCAATTTCTCAATCTGGGTGCTTTTTGTTGCAGTGTTTTTGCATTTCTCAGTTCTTCCTATGTAAATCCTTCGGTTTTTGTCGAGTTTTTATGCGTTTGGATGTACCCAAATTGTCAATGTGGTTGGGTGTTTAGGTGGTCATCTGTTGTGCTTAGTTTGGCTCATTGTGGGTATTGGAAGGAGTATTTGGTGGGGTCCAAGAGTTTGTTATTTCTTTGATGTTGGGTTTGGGTGTGAAGCCTTAGGCATTTGGACTTTGGTGACTTGACACATGCATGAAGTTTATGCATAAGACTGAAGTACTGGATATAGTAGATTGTCGATGCATTCAACATTGCATTTGTTGAATTATTACATGGGTATCATTACCGTTTCATGCTAATTCTTAAAACACTCCAAATACCCTTCCAATGCATTTGGAGGTGAGAAGGAAATGAAGGTGGAGTAAATGATGGTTTGATCCTGCCAGAATCTTTCAACATTTAGCCATTGAGACAAATGAGAACTTGTTTTCACACTGGAAACTGGACCTAATTGTATAGATTCGGCTTATGAAGCCCCTTGTTCAGAGGCTTAGAATGCACTGAAAGCATCCCAGATCCTCAGAGTCTGATTTTCATTTTTTCCCCCGTAGCTGTTGACCAAGGGTATTAGGCATCTGAAATCCACAGTGGGGCTCATCAGATCAACAGTCTTGATCACCAAAACATTGTTACCTCAGAGGTTTCACATTTTTTTGTGGATGCATGGTCGTATAATTCCTCTTGATATATTACGATTTTGACTAGCTTTTGACTGGTTTTGCTCCAAGGTCGTTTTGTATCTCCTAGTGTTGTTAATGAGTGACAGTTCCTATGGTAGCTGCTGGTTGTGGTTGGGTTTTGGGCCGGGTTGGCTGTCTGGATGTTTTGGTTGGTTTGTTTGGGTTGTTCTTTTTTGTTGTGTCCCTTGTGTTTTGTTTCTTGTGATCTTTTTTGCTCATTGCAGCTAAATAAAAATAAAAAAAATGAAAAAGAAAATCACCTTGTATCTTCTTGCTCTAGGTAATTCATTTCTTATATATTGTTCTAAAATACCTCTTTATTTTAAATCTTTTATTGTTGGCATATTCAAATGCTGATTCTAGTTTGCATTATGATGTTCTACAGGTCCTCAATGTATATTTTCTTGTGCGAAAGAGCGTAGGCCTTTACCAAAGCAAGGTTATACCTGCTGCCTTGCAATGGATGGTGTTAAAGTACTTGCATCTGGTTTTGACATGGATGAAAAGGTATTGCTTAATACGTGGCTTCTTTATCAAATATGATGCTTGCACAGGTGTCAATGATCCTTTTAGAAATTGCAAGAGGCAGAAGCCTGAAAGTATTATCTTCTGCTGCTGATCTAAAATTGCATATGCATAGTTTGTTTCGTAACTAATGCTATTCCGAATTGGAAGATGATTACTATACCTTTTTGGGAAGCTACCCGTGACACAGTTAACTTTAAGGGTGTGCAACGTGTAGATATAAAGTAACTCTAGGCTGAATGCCTTTTGCCTTGATGATGATCATCTGATTCTTTCAATATTTGATTAAGTAGGGTGGTTTTGGAGTTATTTTGGAGACAAATGGACTTCTTTCTAATCAATTTTCTATTCTCCCAGTTTTTTGGGGGCTGCCTATCGGCACCATCATGCATTACTGGAGGGATGTTGCTCTATCGTAATTTGGTTCTTTAGGGGTCTCAAGCTGTTTCTTTTCTCCCTTTCTGCTCTGTTTGTTGTTTTTTATTTCTTTTTTTGGGTGGTTGCTGCTGTTTTTGGGGGCTTCCTTTTGCCCTTTGCTTCCAGGTATAATTCTTCTGTACCCATTAAGTTTTTTAATTCAATTCAAGTTACCATTAAAAAACAAAAAAAAATCCCCTCACCCAAGATTTTGCCAAGTTTTTGGTGTTCCCTTTAATTTTTCAACAATCGACTGACTATTATCAAGAGAAAACAGTCTGAGAGAGTCGGTAATCCGAAGTCAAATCCATATCTGCCTCACTCGCACATCCTGATAATGAGAGAGTAATACACTTTTCTTACTTTCCATCCTGGTTCTATGTATGATATTTGCATTGAGAACTTGTATTAGATTTATTTTCCAATATGCTTGTGTCATGTATGAAAGTTAGTAACCTAATTTCCCTGGGGAGTGTGTATAGATAGTCTATCTAAGGAGATTTGGATGCTTACTCTGAATGTTCAGTTTTTTGGTGACTGAAACTTTATCTGTGCCACACGATTTTTTGTTTTTTGAATGCCATCTGTGCCGCACTATTTTGCAGGTTAAAATTGAAAATCTAGTGACAGCAATGGGTGGAGTTTTCATTACAAAGGCATCTCTGGATGTTAACTTTGTGATAGTCAAGAATGTTTTGGCTGCAAAATATAAGGTGCCATCTCTTGTAAACTTTTTAGGTAGAGCAGATGTTTGTTACTACAATACTATGTGCAGTTTTGAAAGCTTGTATGCGTTTCAAAATCCTATTTTCTCATTTATATAGATTATTCGGAAAGAAAAGCTACTTGTTAAACTTCTTCTATGGTAAATCAGTTACTGTTGTCTTGCTTAACTATTTACAATATTATGCAGATCAATAAATTTGTATCATAGAGGATAGCTGCTAGTGTGAAATTTCCAGTGAGCACTTTTTTCTTAAACATCCATCATAATGTTATACCAGTGCAAGTTATCTTGAAGAACTAAAAATTGCTCACTTCCACAATACTGTCATATGTTAATATTAAATGTTTTTAAAATTATGTTTTTTATTTAAAGAAAAGGCAACTAGTTATGTTGGTTTATCTGTGAATGATGCCTCCATCTTCTGTATTTGGGAGGTGAAATGTTGGCGATTATGAAGTCTGTATCTCTTACTTAGTCCTAGCTTAAGTTGATGGTACCTATGGTTAGGGATCGGAGTTTCTTGCATCTCGTTATACTTGATTCAAAAACTTCTAGTTGCTTGCATTAATCCATTTTGTGGTCTAATCAGTTTCTGTTTCTTCTATCTTCCTCATTGGTACAGTGGGCTCATAATGCGCTTAAAAAGCCAATTGTCACCTTGAGTTGGTTACAACAGTGCTGGATTGAGCATCGTGTTGTCCCTCAGGAGCCTTACAGGATTCTTCCTTTTACTGGCTTGACCATTTGTGCAACCAGGATTCCGGCAGGTTGAATTTTTTAAATCAAGTAGTTTCGATGAACTGAATTACATAATCTACCACCTAATTGATTCTACCTTGTGGAACAATTTTATGAAGTGCTGACTGCTAAGCTGCTGACTCAGATGTGCGGAAGGTTATGGAGAGGTTAATTATTCAGAATGGTGGCCAGTACTCTGCAGATCTTACAAGGAAGTGCACACATTTAGTTTCTGATATATCCTTAAACAAATTTATATTGTTATTGAAGTGTGCTATCCTGCTTCATTCACACAAATGTTAATATTGTTTTTGATTTGTGGTATCATTGCAAACGATAGGCCATATACTAACAATACCGGCACCATCATCTTATTTAATTTGTACTTCTTGAATGGAGTAGTCAGTTACTTTATTAAAAAAATCTTATATAACTTATTTACGAACTGACATATCTTTATTTGATCTGTTGTATTCCTGCAAATTTTAGGTTGTATACGAACAACACCATCACCATTATCTTATTTAATTTTTGTTTCTTAAATGAAGTAATCAATTGCCTTATATATATATATTATAAATTCTTTTCAAGCTTACTTGGCTCCTCTCACAATAAATGTTAATTGTTATATATATTTTAATTAATATGGAATAGCAGTTTTGACCTTGACATTCTGTACACTCCTGAAGGCGACAAATATCTGGTTGCCCGAAAATGGGGCCATATCAATATTGTTAGTAAGAAATGGTTCGATCAGTCCATTGAAAGAAGAGGTATTTCCTAGATTTTCTAGTACTCAGCCATCCCTTATTAATTTCTATTGAATCCATTATAGTGTGACATTTCATTTTCGTCTTTTGATGAAATGTTAACGTATCATTTCAGTTATCAATTTTTCATTTGTTTGACAGCTTGCTTAGATGAGGAGTCCTATCCCGTTCATGGTGCTCCTATTTCATCTACTGCTGGGAAAGGTGTTTTAAAGAGACCGCATAGCCAACATAAGGAGCAATCTGCTCCATCAAACACAATTACAGAAATGGAAGCTAATGCATCTCAGAGCACGTGCTCATTTTCTGATGCCACTATATTCACAAAAGAGGGGAGTGAGGCACCTAGCTTACAGAGTGGAGGTGATGGAAATTTAGGTGGTTGCGTTGCCCATGATTCCCAAAGTGAAGATAGTGACCTGTACTTGTCAGAATGCAGAATTTTATTTGTTGGTTTTGAAGCTACTGAGATGCGCAAGCTAGTCAATATGGTGCGCAAAGGCGGTGGCACTCGTCATATGTCATTCAGTGAAAAGCTGACACACATAGTAGTTGGGAAACCAACAGAGATGTAAGATTCTCAAACCTACTGTAATATCATATTGCGCCATGCTTGCACTGTCAGTAATTATTGTTTGTATTTGTTAATCTAACTTTTTTGTGATCTTCTATTTCCTCAGAGAAAGGAAAGAAGTAAGGAGATATGCATCTTGGGGTGTCATTAATGTGGTCAGAACCATCTGGCTGGAAGATTGCGATCAAGAAAGGAAAGAAATTCCAGTGACAGAAAGGCACATTGTTTCTGATTTACTTCTTCCAAAAGGTGCAGGTTATATCTACAACAATATAGTTGCTATGTTGCTTCAATATTTTTCACTTAACATGGGTTGTTAACTTGTTATTGTGATTGACATGCTTGTGGTAATTTTTAGTTCACATTTTTCGTTTCTAAAATTCTCTCTGTTTGCTTAGATCGTGTATGTCCCAATCAAACAGCAGCTATAGGCATTTCTAACATAAGACACGAGAAGAGTTTCGTTTCTACTTCAAGAATGTCAACTGATAATGGATTGGGAGCCACAAATTTTGAAGCAGGATCATCATTGCATAACGGTGGAGAAGATTTGAGCCTCACAACAATCTTAAAAACAAGCAATTCTGTGGAAGCTGTTACTAAATCCAAACAACTGAGTCATTCTTATGCTGTAAAGGATAGTAACTGCAGATTACAATGTGATTCTGAAATTGTGGATGCTCATGATGGAAGATCATCAAATATTTTCAGGGGACAACTATTTCGGTTTTCCCATTCTTTTCCTGTAGATCGGGTGAGTTAACTAGCTTCTCTTCTCTTTATTGGTATTACTGAGTATGCGGAACTTCTATGTATTTGTTTACCTTTGATACGTAGCGGAGCTGATTGACCGTAGATCAAGCATGAATGGGGTACCAAGAAATAGAAAACACACACACACACACACACACACAGAGAAGAGGACATAATTAGGATAGAATGGTGGAGGAGTTAATAAAACAGGGTTGCTAAATTGATTCATGGTGATCGATGCCAAGTGTGGCCTGATAGCGGTGAATCCTTGTTGAGAGTCTTCAGTTTAGAGGATTGAGTAGTTGCTCTGATTTGGTTGTGTTTGGACTATAAAGGCGACCAATGAGCAGCCAATGTTGGGGGCTAAAGAGCCTGCGCCCTAGTGTATTACCATATGTTTACAAAATCACCCTCAGTGGAAGTGGCTAGCTGTCTGAACAAAGGCACTGATTGCAAATGCTTCATTCTTTACCGTTCACTTTCATTTCCTTTGATTGACAGCAAGCAACATTGATTGATCAAAACCTCATTTATGGTGAGACTAGTGGCCCTCACCTACATCCCAGTGCTAAGACCTTTGTTGTTGAATCTGAACCCTTATTCTATTTACCTTCAAAGTATTCATTCTGCTAGCAACTCTTTTCTTAAATAGTTTCTTTTTCTATCTCTGCTTTTTCTTCATTGCTTTTTTTTAATCTCTAACTTTCACTATCCTCTGTATTCAACAATATGGTTGATTTGCATATCTGTGGTCAGAGAGCTGAAATTGTTGAGTGGGTTATCCAAGGGGGAGGGAAGATGGTGAATGATCAAGCAACACAAAATGTGCAATTCATAATTGAGCGTCATGGTTTGACACAGAGGCCTACTGATGTTTCTCAGTCTACTACTGTTTCAAGTCACTGGATTCGCTTCTGTTTAGAGGTAAACATGATTCTGATTTTTCACTTGGTTAAACTCTTTGTAGCTTTCTTTTTTCCTCAAATTTATTTCACACTGTATAAGTTGATTCTTAATTTTCTAGTTTAACGCTATTAATGTTTTCTTTATTCTCTAATTATTTCATACTACGTAAGTTGAATTTTCACTTTCTAATTGAACTGTCACAACTTTTTTTTTTTATTCTTTTGAATATTTATGTCACAGCAGCCTTTTATTTTCTACATCATTTCTTAATAAGTAGGTTGATTTTGTCAACTACTATTAGTTTTCTTCTTTGTTACCATGTAAGAAAAGGCATTTCTATTAGTTTGAGCTTTCACAAATTATAAAGGGTGTAGTGCATCTTTTGTACTATTGCATCAAAATGTTAACTATCACTCAAAAGTTGGAAACTTTCATATTAATCATTTATCAGTTCATAACCTTGTGTAAACGCTCTCCTTTGTGAATCTCAGTTTCTTCTACCTTTCAATAAAGGAGAGATTTTCCAATATTCTTAATTTTTTTAGCATCTTGTTATTTATTGAGGTCAACCATGATGGTGACTACAATGGAAATTTTGAGCCACGTTTTTTATAGACTTGTATGGTGCATATCCACAGCATTTTTTACTTCCATTAACTTGCCATTATTTGATTACACCTGCATGCTTAATACTTAGATCAGTTTCCTAAGAGCAGCTCTAGACTTGTTGACAGTATAGTTAAACAGGCACCAGAATCTACATTTTTTATTTGGCAGAAAGGAATTGTATTATAATAAAAGGAAACAGTACATCTGCTAGCATCTGAATGGCTGTATTAGTCTATCTAACATAGCACTTCTGAGTTGCAATGGAAGATTTACAATTAGCTACTTTATTCTATTATATTAACGCATCCTAGTCTCCTAGATGTACAATTCATCACAACTTCACATTGATATTCAAAGCCTACATCCATTGCTTCTATCTCCTTCAGTTTCCTATGAAGTATTCTCTAGATTTTGCTGTTGGGGAAATTGTTGCTGCAACAAGCGTATGTTTGTAGAATCAATAGTTTATTGGTCCAAAAGATATATTAATGTGCCATTAGGTTACCTGTATCACTTGTGCTGATTCTCTATGCAAAAGCATCTTATAGTATTTGCTCAATTAGTCTTTTCTGCCAGTTTTAGTGGAATTGTATTCTATACTTAAATTTGTTCGATTGGCATCAGTATATCAGGATATCCCCATTCCTTTATCCATTACATGCTACTTGATTCCCTTTGAAGTGACCGAACAGATTACCTTTTATTGTTATCATGCGATTAATCATCACCATTGTTTCTTTTCTAATTTTAATGTGATTATGAATCAATGAATGATAGTTTGATTATGGTAGTTGAAAACTCTTGATTGTATCAGTCAGTTTTTTTCCCCACAAGTCATAGACTGTTACACTTGCAACCAATTCTTCAATTTTGGTGCACTGCTGTGGCTAGCTTTTAGTGTACCCCAAGATTCAACTTTACATTTTCTTATGAAATCTTGATTTTAACCTTTGCTTAGTCGTTGAGGCTTCAGAACCTCTTGGTTTCTTTTGAACAGACAGTTTAACATTTTCCACTTAGTCAGTTGGTAAAAAGCAACATGAATCTAGAGGCAGAAAAATGAGAGACATTAGGGAGTTCTGTCAAGCACAAGGCTATGGCGTTTCCTCCATGCTCACTCATGGGCATTGCCATCCCCTTTAATCTGACCAAAGCAATCTAACAAATCGTTGAAGGCACTAATCATGTTTTCCACTTGGAAACTTTCCCTTATATCTCATACTACAAACTTCTTTTACCCAAATTTTGTGTTCAAGCCTCGATATTCATTAGGGTTAATTGGTGGCCACACAACTTGCAACTAGTTCTGCTTGTTGATGGGAAAAGTTTTGAGTGCCTTTCTGTCCTACGTGTAAGTAGTGACAAATGAAGGGTTCATAGATTGAGATTACTTTATTACCATTGCTGATATCTGCAATGAAGAAAAGGACCCAAGCTACAAGTTTCTAGTAATGAATTGGATCAAGTTTAATAAGTGAATTTATATTTTTAACTGCATTATGTTTTAACAATGTGACAGAAAGTGTAAGGACAATGTGGCATAGAAGGAAAACAAACAACAATTAAATGATTTTAACATCACATTTCTAAAAATGACAGTATCATATGGGGGAAAAAAATAGACTCCTAACTTACAGATGTTTAATGCCTATTTTCAAGTCAAAGTTGGTGCACTACAACCTTCTATTATATGATGTCTAGAAGTACTGCAAAATTTATATCGTATGGTACTTTTATCTTTAAGACATCATTATTGTTGTCTTTTTTCTGTTATAGTTGCTTTCATTTCTCCAAACTTAATGGTTGTGGGTTTTTTCTGTGTTGAAGGAGGGTTACATGCCAGATGTCAGAAGCCACATCATTTACTCACCGTTGCCCTGTCAGGTTCCTCTACCTGGGTTTGAACACCTTAGGTTCTGCATCTCCCAGTATGAGGAGAAAGACCGTATGTTATTAAGAAACCTGTGCCATGTTCTTGGAGCTAAATTCACAGAAAAGCTGAGTAAGAAAGTGACCCACTTACTGTGTAAGTTCACCAGTGGACCAAAGTATGCAGCTGCTTGTAAATGGGGAGTAGAATCAGTTACTGCAGAATGGATCACTGAGTGTATCAGGCAGGTAGATTTCTGGTTTTAATTTCTCTTCAGCTGCATACTCATTTAATCTAGGTCAGTTAGCTTGTGGTTTTTACACTAGATGTGTGATGGACCATATCTCATTAACAATCTGAGCTATTCAAGTCTGCAAATGGATGGTAAAGAAGAACCTGTGGCTAATAGTCCACATGCAACAAGTATACCAAAAGCAGAGATTTTTCTGGTTTTATTTTGATCCTTTTTTGAATGGTGATCTTAGTGACCGTTTGGTGGAGGATATTTTCAGTCTATTATCCTTCCACAATGGGGCCCACCAGATGAAATAAATTGGTGAAGGATGAACCAAGCTGTATGAGTTTGCTTTGCTTGAACAAAATCTCTGGTTAATCAGCTGAGGACTGTACAATACCTCTTATTTACAGTAAATTATCTGTAATTGCCACACTCAGGACACAATTGTTGCTCTGGATCCATTTCGACCAAAGGCAGCTAGTGCTCAAGACCGAGATGCAGGTTTATGCACTATGACTCAGTATCCAACACAGGCGGCTTGCATGGTATCTGGAGATGTTCCATCTCAGTTGCTTCATGAATCCCAAAGCCTAAAGAAATTACCAACACTGACTACTGGTAATGTCATATCAGGGATTACATCAGTCTTGACCATCAAGCATCTGCCAATGTTCAGTTCTCTTTGATGCCTATTTCTATACATGTGGATCCAATGGCATACAGATCCTTGAGAAAATGGCCCAAAATCTCAAATGGATCATTTTTATCTTTAGCAGTTTTTTTTTTTTGTTTGGTATTCTTTTCCTCATAATTTCTTTAGGCCACTGATTAAAGGGTTAGAATCATCCAAAATAATCTCCAGAACCTTTAATAGTGAAACACATCATTCATCTGCCTGTCAGGAAAGTATGGTCCCATGTAAAGAAATAAGCATCCCAGCAACTTGTACATTGGCTTTACTGTTGATGCTTAACAAGTTACTATTTGGTGTCATGTGGTTTTCATTTCTAAATGCATGTGTGATGTGCATAGGGATTAAAAGTAACTTGACTGAAGAGACAAAACATACAAGTTCTTGCGGTAAAAGGGCAAGGCATCCAGGGGATGACTGCAGCAAGGATTTACCTTCTACCGAAGAATCTGTTGAACAAAATAAAATGGCTTGCAAGATGCGTTCCACAAGAAACAACATACTAGAAGATCGTGTGGAAGGTCCTCATGCTGTTCCTGATGTGGCCGCTGCAATTGAGGACTTGTTGGCACAGTCAAATAAGGTTTAATATGGAAACAGAAAATTTTTGGTTTCTTCAGTTTTCACCCTTAAATTTACTTGATTTTTCATTTTTTGGGAAGATTCAAGACATGAGGTCACCAGGGAGGAGTTGCGATCGAAGTGTATCCTTAAAATAAATTTTGTGATTTGATGTTTACTTGGGGCTCATTTCTATGCATGAGAATTGAATATATAGTAATTCATGGTCAAATGGGCTCTAATGATTTAAGCAGTGAGAGGTGAAATTGAAGCTAGAAATTCAGGTTGGGTCTTAAATTTCCTAGGATTTGAACCACTTGGGTGATGGTTGGGTATTCATTTCCATCTCCTTGATTCATTTTCCATTAAAGGGAAGATTATCTAATGGTCCTTTGTGGATATTCACATTTATTTCTTCATTTTTAGTCACTTTTTAATATAAAAGTCTTAAAATTCCTCAAATCAATTGTATGAACAAATGGCCCTCAATGATTTCATAATGGACCAATGCTTTTATGGTTTCATAACTGCCTCCTGATTATGAACTACTGTGGCTGACAATTATGGAAATTGTAACATTTCTTATTTTTTTTTCCTTTTTTAGATTTTTCTTTCAACTTTTTAATTATCTATTACCTTTCTTTAATAAACTTTTTCATGATTTTAAAATTTGAAATGATCAACTCATCAACCTCAAATCAACCGAGTTGTATGAACCTGGTCAAGTCCATGCGAATTAGTAGGGTTCAAGTATGATGTGAATTGGTTGAGTTGACTCGACTCAGGCGATTTTTAAAACCATGACTGCTATAAATGAAAACCATTACGGAATGGTTGGTTTCTATGACTTTTGCAGTGTACCTGTCAAGTTAGCATACATAAATTAGGTACCATTGTTTTAGTGAAGATGCCTTAAATCTGAACAAAATTAGCGTGGATCACGTCACCGACATTGTTATAAGGAGGCAGTGTAAGGGCCCTTGTCTCCATATAATCTATATATATATATATATTTGCTTTGCAATTAATTGCATTTGTGGTTTAACAAATTTTGTTACTGCTAGAATCACTTATAGTGGTCATTAGCTGAAGCATGGTTAGCTTTTACATATACATGCATGTATAGATCTTTGACTGTTGAGCCACAGATTTTCTCACCTGATCGATCAATTCTTGGACAAGATCACACAGAACCCCGCTCTGCCTTTGGGGTTTCTAAGCAATGGTTGAAGAGGTATTCCTCACTTGACTTAATCAAAACTGTTACTCGTTGGCTATTTACTTGATATGGGTGGAGCTTATCTAAATGTTTTTACGGATTATCTTTACACCATTTTTTTTCTCCTATCTTGGGCTTTGCCATCATACTTGTTGCAGCTAAATGCTTTTACATTGTTCTTTCATTTTCAGCAGATGCATGAAAGAACATTATATGTACCATGGAGAAGTTTCTCCCACAAGCGGACTGTTTGTGCAGTCCAACTCTATTGGTCTTGCCATTGATCAGTGCAGCTCCTTTCACACTTGTTTCTCCCTCAAAATATGGCACCATGTCCAATTCTATGCTCATCAGAACTTTTAAGTAACGGTGGATTGAATCTCAAGAAATCTATGGCTGAAAAATCATTAAAATCTAGGGCTGTTAAATCAAAAGCTACGATAATCTAATGGGGCTAATTTTTTTAATGACCCTGTCGATAAAGAGACATTTCCTTCTTTCTTAATCCCCATTGATCGGAATGCATCCAAGTGGGCCCTATATGCAGGACTGCATAAGCATAGGACGCTGTTTGCTTGTAGGCAAAGACTTTCCTACATACCATTACTTTGGTATAATCATCCAAATCACTGCTACTTTCTCATTCAGCCCGAGAAATTTTGGGACCGTGCAAAATATTATCTTGACATTTAACCATTTTATGTTTCCCCACCTGAATTATGTAAATTCTTAAGAGCTTGGTATACTTGAATTGAAGCTGACTGTGAGTTAGAAATTTCAAAAATAGGTATAGGTAGTAAGGTGCGAAGGCAGTCGCTCTGAATTTGGCCTTCCTGGCTCTTTTAGCACTACTATTCAACAGTGCTTTCCAATTTTTCTAAAGGATAAAAAAAGAATTTGAGTATTTATCGTCTGCTTTCTTTCAGGACGGATAAACAAGATAACCACTTCAGCCCTTCTGAATCTGACAACCAAAGAACTTTCGATGGTTTCAGCGAAACACAGACGGAATCTCAGGTTTTCACTTGCACCAATTTGGAATTGCTTGTGGCAGTTGGCTGCTGGTGACGCTCACAACTTTGTTTTGCCATGCAGGTTGTTGGATATGAAGAGGACTTGTCAGGAAGGCAAATGATAATTGAACGATGTCGGACACGAAGCTCAGCTTGAAGCACTGTCAGTGAGATAAACGATGAACTGGGATCAGAAGCAGACACTTTAGAGGTGGTGGTTTTGATAATCCAGTGGAAATTTCAGTAATATTTCCCGATTGTTTATCTATTGGAGTCAAGGAGGAGCAAGTTAAAGAGTGAGCTCGTGGCAAGCAGTTGCACATTCAGTTCAGTTGTGGCATTCGATTGTACCTTGGAATCTTCTACAATCAAACCTCACAGTTGCTTGCCAAAACTAGGAGTCCTGTAACAACTGTGACTGTTAGCCCGAAATTGCAAACTTGGGTGTGTTTCATAGAAGTTATCTAGTGTGGCAGTGGAAACACTCACTTTGGCTTGATTGGCTTTGCTTGTTTTTGTTCCTAGAACCTTTTGGTTTGAGGATGACTGCTTGTTTGTATCATTTGTATTTTGTCATTGACAAGACGAAATGAAAAAAATGAGGTTTTAGCTTTTTCAGGGAATGTTGAGCCAGCTGCTTTTCATGTGAAGCCCTCCTATTGCGTCTAGGCAGAGCCACCTATCACTGCAATCTATGGTGTATACAAGTTGAATTAATCGCATAAAAAAGTTTATTAACTCTTGATAACAAATGGGGATAACATGTTTTACTTGTGTGTCAGTCCTCTTTTCGGTTTGAACATGTACTATACATATAGGTATAAATTTATTACGGGGATGCGTCACATTTGCATGTCTTTCCATAGAATTGGATTGATGCTCAATTTTTCAATGAGACTGCAAAACGCAAAGCACACATACATGAATAAAACACAGTAGATGACAATTTCATTAGTCACTCTTTGTATAAATTCAAGAAAAAAAAATTACATAAAGGTTTACTTAATATGTTTAATTTAACGTTTATTTCAAAAATAATATTAAATGCTTTACAAAATAAACCCTTTTTTTAGTACCCCTGCCAAGTGGGCTGGGACCCATTAGAGCACCTGCACAAGTAGGGAGTGCACCCATATTGCATTACATATAGATCATATTAAATATGTTAATTCTGAAAAGCTATATTTAAAAAGAAAAGACTCATGCCATCACTGAGGAAAAAAAAATCTAAGATGCTGAATTTTAGGTCGCATTCTTTTCAAAGAAAACCTGCTATATCCCAACACATTGGCATCCAACTTTCTGGTGTTTCTCATTTCTAGGCTATATCATTATAAATATACATATATATTTTTTATCGGTAACACAATTTCATTGAAAGGAACCAACAAACAAGGAGTAACAAAGTGTATCATTATAATTCTTAGATCTGAATTATACCTGATGGTATAATGACACCGTTTTGGTATATGCCTAATAACTATGATTATGTCCTATCAGTGAATTGACTCCCAACAGGTGTTATACTTTGCGGCCTAGCGTTTCAGTTGATTGGGTTGTGAGACCTACTTGGATGCGTTCTTGTCAGTGGGTGGAAATGTCTCTTTATAGATATGGGTGCCACCAAAGATAGCCTCAACAGATTATCCTAATGTTTTATTTAACATCCTCAACCTTTAATAGTTTTTAACCATATTTTTATTGAGATCTAATCCAACTATGATGAGTAAAGGTTCAATGATCATAAAAATTGGGCATTGTGCGAGAAAATGGGATAATAAGAGAGTCAAACGAGCTACACTAAGGCAGGCCCAAGTGGGTTCCACACAGCTGAAAAAAAGTAGATGCAATGTGCTCATAGGAGCAAATCTGTTGTACAATAAGACCTTTTTCATACGATGTCAATGCAATTTTCGGCTCCTCTAAATTTGTCATTAAGCGAGCCATTGGAACTGAACTTCTCAATGTGCTTGACAAAAAGACTCATCCACAGGCTTTTGATTTTTTTACACGTAAGAGGGATGGAGTAGTAACTTTTCACCTGAATTCCAAGGCTATTGGCGACCAGTACTCTTTCAGAATTCAAGATCCCATCTATTCTTACCAATATGTACAAACGTATGTGAAGTTGTGCATCACCAGAATGCAGACAATATAACACACCATTTAACATCCTAATTGCTATAGATGGATGGAGATTCCGTCACCCAACTTACTTATTTTATGGGACACTAAAGAATTCCTCTCTCTTCAAAACCAACAGTATCAAATCCACCATTGTCCATCAATTATTCAGACATTGACATGCATCATGCATCAAACACCAAAAACTTTCTACATTTTTATGTACCCAATTCAATTGCATGCAACTCCTGCCTCTCTCCACATTAATCATATTTTTGTTTAAATTTCCCTTCAGATTACCTCAGGGAACTCAGTACCTTCTAAGAATGCTTCTAATGCGAAGAAAGAACCAGGTCTTTAATAGTGTTTTGTATTTTCTCCACCCAGAGAAATACTTCCCAATTACTGCTCTGTAACTGGGCCTAAGCTGTACAACCTTCCAGTACTCTGCTGTTTTTGGCCTGCAGTTAATGTACTCGTCCTCCAGATTCAGTAGTGCTATACGTGCCAGCACTGGAACAAGCATTGAATCTGCCATGGTAAAGTCTTCACCAGCCAGATACTGCGTCTCGTGCAGCTGCATCTCCACCTCATCAAGAAGCCTGTCCAGCTGCTCCTCGCTTTCCTTCAAAACAACTGGGTCTTTCAATTTATCCTCTGTTTTGTATGCATCCTTTAGCTTCAAGTGGTAGACACTAGCAAGATCCGGCGATTCAGCCATCCGGGCAATCACTACCCTCCTAATGAATTTTGAAACGAAAAGCCGGTACTTCTCAGGGATGTGCGCAAGTGTGAATATCTTGGAGCTCCAACCCTGTATCTTTTGCATCCATTCCCTAACTTCTGCTCGATCAACACAAGCATTATTGCTCCCACTCGAAGCAACGGCCACTCTGTCAATATACCTGTTGAAAAAATAATAAATTTCCCCAGACCATCCTCCATTGAATATTTCTAAGGAAAAAAGAAATAGTCTCTGTTGCATGGATATAAGATTTACTGGATTATGGCAAAAGTCTCGAGGATGATATGAGCTCCATTTTGGAAGACAGGTAGCTTTGCAGATGGATTCATACGAAAGAATTTGGAGTCCATGTTCTTGCCTGTTAGAGGATTCACATGGTATGATGTGTAATCAATTCCTCTCTCCTCCAATGCAAGCCGCACCTTCTGGCTGTCCAAGGAGTATGGGTGATGGTACAGCTGCATGGTTTTCTCAACATCAGCTATTTGGAGTCTGCGGGTTGTTTAAGAAGTTGAGGGATTGCAAGGTGCTTGTGCTGTCCTCATGCTGGAAGATAAGCTTCACCAAACAAGGTATGAGGTTAAAAACTGTTAAACAGAAAGGAGCTAACACCTGATTAACAAAAGGAAAGGTCAATGACTCAACTATATGCTAGACACAACAAACGCATATTTATTTGTATATAATGTTGAAGCTGAAGATATGAAAAGATGACGCGCCATTCTCCAGCGGACAGGAAAGAGATGACAATGATGTTTAAGTCTCTATTAAGGGCCCATTTCTAAGCATGGAATTAAATACATAGGAATCAAAAAATTGTTAAAGAGGTGAGAGGTGAAGGATATAATAAGGCGGAGATGTAGATGGGGCTGCGACTTTCCTATGATTTCAATTAATAAGGTGATAGCTGTTTATTCATGTCCCCTCTCCCCTTGATTCATTTTACATAGATGGGTTCATTTTGGGGTATTCACATTAGTTTCTTCAACTTTAACCACTTTCAGAAATGTGAGACTTGAAATTTCTAGGAATTCAATCACATGAAATAGAGGGCCCTTTGTTCACTAGAAAGGGATCCTTTTGGTTAAGAAGACATTTTCGAAGCATACCACATTGGATCCGGCAAGAGGATTCTCTTTTGGCAAGATAGCTGGGTTGGAGGAAGACCGTTGGCTGTACAATTCCCAGATTTGTTCAATTGTGCTGTGGATAAGGAAGCCAAGGTTCGGTGTTACATGCCAAAAGTGGGTGATCAAGTGGTTTGGAGCCCAATTCTGAGGAGGAATTTAAAAGATCACAAGAAGACTCAATTTTTCTCTCTCCGTAACCTTCTTAAAGATGTGTATATCACTGAAGGAGAGGAGGATAAAAGGGTGCGGATTGCTTCTAAGATAGTTCCTTTTCCGTTTCTTCTTTCTTCCGGGCCATATCTAAAATGAGGAGTGAGAGGAGTGTGATAACTAACATATGGAAGGTCAAGGCTCCCCCAAGAGTTATGATCGTTGGATGGTTGACTCTCTTACCATGGATAATTTAAGGAAGAGAGGGAAGCTTTTAGTTTTATCGAGTGGAATGTAACATAAAAAAACAGCTTTCCCATTAAAGACTGCTTAGAAGTCCAACAATGAAACAGTAGAGGGGAGATCATTGATACACCAGTGGCACACTATCTAAAAGAATCACCCATATAAGTATTTCAAACATTCTTCTTAGAAGCCATATTAAAAATTATAACCATTTTGAACTAAGGATGGGAAGTCCAATGCACATTGCCCTCTCTCTCTCTCTCTCTATCTCTCCCTTTGTGTGTGTGAGTAGCTGTGACTATATTAAACAGAAAAATAACACTATTTCAAACATTCTTCCTAGAAATCATATTGAGAATTATAAACATTCTGATTTAGAATAGGAAATCCAATGCATCCCTTCTGTGTGTGTGCGCACGTGAGAGAGAGAGAGAGTAGTTGAGACTGTATTAAACAGAAAAATAACAGTATCAAACATTCTTCTTAGAAATCATATTGAGAATTATAAACATTCTGATTTAGGATAGGAAATCCAATGCATCCCTTCTGTGTGTGTGTGTGTGCGTGAAAGAGAGAGAGAGAGAGAGACAGAGAGTAGTTGTGACTGTATTAAACAGAAAAATAACAGTATTTCAAACATTCTTCTCAGAAATCATATTGAGAATTATAAACATTCTGACTTAGGATAGGAAGTCCAATGCATCCCTTCTCTCTCTTTGACACACGCACCTCTGTCTCTCTTCAAAGTTGTAACAATATATTAAGAAGAAAAATAAGAGTATGTAAAAGGGGCTGACCTAATGAGTACTCATCCAAACCACACACACACACACACACACACACAAAGGCAGGTATATAGAAAATGGATTGCCTGTATCTAAAAATTTCCTCTGATGTAAGCCAGGAAATATGTTTGGACCCTAACACAAAATCTTCTTCAATATTATTCAATGTGCTGGTTGTATTTTCCTTTTTTTATATCATACAATTTTTTTTTCAAATACCAAAACATATGCTGAATTTTATGATATTAATAAAGCATTTACATGAAACATCACTTGTAATGGAAAAGTAGAACTCACAATGCTGAGAGAAAAAATACTGGATACTGTGTTGATGTTGATCTAGAACAACCACTAAATAAGTGAAGAAATACTGTGCTGATGCTGACCTAGAACAGTCACGAACCAAGTGATAAAATGGACACAATCAGCTTCCCAAATCCATAATTGAAAAGCCTCATCAATTAGCACAATATATGACCAATATCGCTATACCAACATTGTCTTAGTCAGCTCCCCTTCTCTTCATCAAATCATTTAAGACAGGCAAAGACGCTTCCTTTTCACATCACACTGTAAAGAGAGTTCAAATAACCAGTTTGGCCTAATCTTCCTGCCTACACTAGTAATATTTCCTAGCTACAATTTCAAAAGGGATGACTTGGCATCAACCACAGATTTGCCAGGCAAAATACACATAAATTCTTTCACATAGAATTTCATCTGATCAATAACATAAATCAACATATTAAAATAGCTAAATCAAAGCATAGATCATTCAATTAAAAGGCAAAAAGAACAGGCCAAAAAGGGTTGGTCATCTAATTAAAGACGTTGATTTTAGGAAGCGTTGGGATGCACAATCAATTAAGATTTCAATACTACGACAAGTCAAATCAATTGAACCAAAATACCCTTGACAGCCGAGTTAGTCATGTTCTTATCAAGAGCAAAAAGATCAAACTTTGAAGCAAAGCAAATGCAAAATCATTGAAAAGTGAAAACAAGCTAACAGTTGTTACAGTTATCGAATTCCAACTGAATCCCACACCCCCAAAACTCACTCCTTGGAATTTTAGCGAACCCCAGAGACTTGGGTCACTGGAATTGAGACCAGAGAAACTGAATTTCACGGAAATTGAAGGTTTGGGTCACTGAAATTGAGACCAGAGAAACTGAATTTCACGGAAATTGAAGTGGTGAATGAAAACTGGAAATGCACGGGAAAGTAATCAGTTTCTGACAATTGAGAACAAGTGGATGAGAGAGAGAGAGAGAGAGAGGGATGACCACGGGCGCACGATCTGTTATGTAACGCTACTTTCAGAGGCGAGAGGAGCACGCGAAATGGTGGGGACGGAGGACACAAGAATGAGGATAGTGGTGGAAAATAAAAGGGAAAAGGACTTTCCTTGGAAAGTGTCGGTTTGAACTGTAAAGTGTAAACTACCAAATCCACCTCTCTTTTCCCGCTTTACAACTTGTCACTTGGTAGTTGGATGAGGACAGGAGAGTCCTCATCCATGATGGAACACTCCACATATGACCATCATGAGTGGACCTATATGATCCTCGGTGGCCTATCAAAGTCGGCCACATTAACATAAACAGCGTACCGCATCCAAATGCAATGACATGGTGGACCTGATTGTTCACCTATGGCAACATGGGTTTCTCGCCTCAATGGATCCTAATTAAAAAAAAAAAAAGAAGAAAGAAAAGGTTGTGCTGTTTTTGGGGCATCCAAGTGGGCCTATGGAGTAGCCTAAGATCTTTAAAAGAGGCCCAGACCATAACATTTGGAAATTGTACACGTTCCATATTTGTTAAATAGCTAGGCTGAGTTGGGTCTTTAACCATATGGAAGCAAAGGATGGCCTATTTAACAATCAGGGCCAGCGAATTAGGATCGGATGATCAGCTCATTGACGAAAAAGTAGAAGGCAAATACAACATAATGTGGGATGGGATTGGTCAAGTTTTTAGTACTCTTATAAGGATGTGTTTGAAAGCATGATAAGGGAGGATAAGTAGGGGGATAAGCATCATGTCTCACGTATTTCTTGTTTGTTTGCATTTTTATTACCTAGGATTATATTATTTTAGTCCCGATGTTATAGTGAATTAATACCTAGTTTGAGGGTTTAGATAAACCCACCTGGGAGGTAGAATAATTTGGATTGACGTTGAGTGAGGGGTGAGATTATATTTTGTAAGTCTTTTTGTCTCTTGTCTCCTATTTATCCAAATGCAATTAAATATGAAATTGGATTCATTTCTAAGATAAATGGAATCACATTCCATGCAATAATACCATTTGATAGGCTTAGATAGTATTAGTTATTCGATCCTACAAAAAATTTATCCCACTTCTAAATACATCTTAAAATATTTGTTTCATATAAAAGTATGCTTAAATCTTTATTTTTACCCCTCTTTATGAGGCTCCAGCTAAGCACTCTCCTGTGCCTACACTGTCGCTGACAACGATAGAAAAACCTACATAAGGTCTCCATAACACCTGTCCTAGAGGTGAAAAGGATTTGTTATATTATTATATATGAAAGCCAAGACCGATCTAATAACAATTTTGATCAGTAATCAGTTTTTTGCTCTAATCAAAATATTGGGGGATCTGAGTTCCTAGCTTTTTCATCAATTGTCAATGTTTCTACCAGCAGCTAGCTGATTTGCTCCTCTATGTTGAACTTTGTTTCCTTATTTATCTTTTTTTTCTTGATTTTGTTGAATGCCCGGTTCCAGCTGGTTTCTCATATATGTCTGACAGGCCTTATTTGGAGGCTAAGGGTTTCTTTTTCTTTTTCTTTTTCTTTTTAATTATCGGTAACAGAAACTATCATTAAAAGGAGATAATACAAATGGAAGAAAAATAAAAAGAAAAAATAACAAAAGGAGAATTCTAAAGTAAAATAGTACAAGAACAATATACCCATATATAAAAAAATTTTGATTAAACATTACCCACCCAACGGACACCTTTCTTTGTTGGCTTTCCTCTTGCTGCCTAACCCACGGCAGGCCACTTTTTGTATGGCTATAGCTACGATCATTTTATGAGGCGTCGTGTTCCACAACTCACCAAAGCCTTCAAAAGTGGTGATTTTTATTTTTTATCCTAATGTCAGAGGGTGGGGGTAGCGCCTGATTTTGAAAAGCCACACCCATTGTTGATTTATATATATATATATATGATATATTATACATAGTAACTAAATTTATATAGGAAAATAATATTATGAAAACTAGTTCTCACCATTTTTTTATAAAATTCTATGTGGGGCCGATCTATCACCTAATCCAAACCTTGTAATAAAGAGGAATCTCCTTGATAGTCACATGCCACAAGTTTCGATCAAATCCAAATTTAGTATTTCATTGGATTGATTGTGCACCAATTAGAATGGATTGAATTTGTTAGTCCCATATGAAGAGGTTAGGAATATATAATTGAGGCCAAACTTGATATTTTGGGTGGTCCCATATAGATCTTTCCATCTCCACTAGTCACATCCTTAAATGGGACTCACCAGGGGGTCCAATAAAAAATTCTCACGGTAAGTGTGTGAGAACCGTTCTCACAGATCAAAGCCCAAATGTATAATTGACCACAGGTTCTTACAAGCTACTTTTTTTTGTTTCTATTGGACGTGGCCCTGATATTGACTAGTGATATGAAGTATAACCTTTTTCTCATGTAGGTGTCTTTAATTTATCGTTAAGAAGATAGTTCAACTGGAGTCAGGTAGAAATAATATTGAAGTTAGGTTGGTTTGGTAAGGTTAAGAGCAGTATAGAATTTGTGTATACATGTTTTTCATTTTTATAATTAGTGGAGAGAAGTGATACTAATTGGATAGTGTTGCATTCAGGGTTTTCCAGCCATTCTTTTGGGGATATGTTAATGCATTCAAACTAATCTGCTAAAAATGAAGTTAATCTTCTAAAAAAGGAAGTTTCCATGCGAAACTAATTACAATTTATAGAAATCTTCGTCCCGCATCTGAAGTTTTGTGATTTGATCACATAATGATGCCAAAAAAGTGTTGGGAAGAAAAATAGAACAAGAATAACACAATCCACACACAATGAACATGAGATTTACGTGGTTCACCTGATGTGGGCTACGTCTATGAAGATTTAAGCCTGTTCACTATTGGAGATCACACACAAAAAGAATAATCCTCTTTTTGTAATTACAAGAGTACACAACTCTCCCTAGGGTTATTCTCTGCAAAGTAACCACCCTCTTTCTTTCTTCCACCACTCAGAATACTACAGAAGCCCTAATTAATAATATCCTAAGCATTTACAACCGTCAGATCTAGCCTTATAACAAATGGTCCAGATTAAACTGACAGATTACATATTTACCCCAATAAATATTGGATATACCCAGATCGGGCTTCATTAACCTATCAATCTCCCACTTGAAGACTGATCATACTAAATGGCAATGACAACAGCAGAACACGGCTTCAAATCTCAACACCTTGTCTCCAAATAAGAAGTCCAACTAAAGCTGAGCACAGCTTCAATTTCTCTATATTCACCACCTTTGTAAGCATATTTGCAGGATTCTGACTTGTGAGAATCTTTTCCAGTTTCAACACCTTTGTTACCGTTCATTTGCTTGTTTTTCTTTGGTGGAGCTCTGCACTCCTTTTTTAAGTGTCCCTTTTTGCCACAATTCTAGCATGTGAACCCGCCTTTTGACGATCTTGACTTGCTTCTAGATTTAGATCTTCCACAATTCTGACTTCTCTCAGTTTTCCTTCCTCTGTTTTCTACATTCAATGCACTTTTTAATGATTCACTTGAGGGTTTCCTGTGAAGTTCCTCATCGATGACAGCACTCACAAAATCATCAAACTTCAATTTGCTTAATCCCGATGAATTACTTAGTAAAGTAACCATACCATCCCAACTGTCTGATAAAGAAAATAAGAGTAATAATGCCCAAATCTCATCATCAAAATGTATTTTTACCGATGACAATTAGCTTATGACTGTGTTGAACTTATTTATGTGTTCAGCAACAATCCCACCTTCAGCCATCTTCATGTTAAACAATCTTTTCATCAAATGAACTTTATTTAAAGTAGATGGTTTTTTTATACATTCATGAAATGGCAGCCATAACATCTTCAATGGTTTGTTCTTTTGAAATATTGAATGCAATAGACTTTGTTAGAGAGAGTCTGATCGTACCTAAAGCTTTTCTGTCAAGTACCTCCTATTCTAGATTTGACATAGTCACAGGCTTTTTTGCTTTTTCTCCAAGTAGCAAGTAGAAATTCTTTTGGTAGAGAAGATCCTTAATCTGCATCTTCCAGAATGCGAAATTTTGGCCATTGAATTTTTCAATCATTTGCTTTGTGTCGTCCGACATTACTCCCACTCAAACCAAAGCTCTATTTACTTGATTATTTTCTGTCAATCAAACAGTCAATCTATTCCGTTTATCTCATAGATCTCGTCACTATGAATGCACAGAAAAAAAATGTAGCACAATTCAGAGTCCAGGTGACCTCAAAATTTGCAAAACAATTCTAGCCGTTGAATCTGGTCAAACTTGCTATTAACCGATGTTGACGTCCGCTTAGCTGCTTTGTTGGGCTTCTGAAACTAATGCGGGTGGGGTCCACCTGACCCGGAACTAAATTGCTCTCTGCTCGCTGGGCTTCTGCTGCAAATGGGTTGGATTCAACCTGACTTGACCTGACCTGCACTAGACCTGACTCGGAACCAACCTACAGCCTGCCTGAACTTCACTAGGCTCCACAGGTTAGGTCTAACCCAACCCAAAATTGACCCACATGGGTCTTCTTCTTCATTACTGTTGTTATGCAACAGAAGATGTGAAATCGAGTCCTAGCTTCTTTGTCAACGATCAACAGCACAGATCGGGGACTTCAGTCCAGCGACAATAGCAGTGTCAATTGGCTAGCGGTGCGCACAGCAATGGCAGAATAGTTCTTCGGTGACGGCGGCAGCAGAGACGATCTGATCTGACGACGACCATCGGAACATGATGGCGAGACGTAGCAGCAGCAAACGACATTCCCCTTCAATTCAATGAATCTTTTTCTCTTGTAACAACGAGAAAACAGCGACTCTACTCTAGAGAGGATGATTCCAGCGGACAGCCCAGATCTTTTCTGATTTCTGCAACATAAATCGATCTACAAATCTCGCCCTTCTTTCTATCAGTGTGGCCCAAAATCGAAACCAACTTCGATCCCTTCTCGGTTTTAGACAACCGTGATTGATCTCAACTTGTTGAGATTTGAACTGTTGATTGTCAGTGCACAAACTAGCGACGAAAATCCATGCTCTGATACCAGTTGTTTGGAAAAAAAACAGAACAAGAATAACACAATCTACACATAATGAACACGAGATTTACGTGGTTCATCCGATGTGGGCTACATTCACTGATATTCAAGCCTGTTCACTATTAGAGATCATCCACAAGAAGAACAATCCTTTTCTTGTGATTATAAGAATACACAACTCTCCTTAAGGTTATTCTCTGCAGAGCAACCACCCTCTTTCTTTCTCCCACCACTTAGAATAATACAAAAGCTCTAATTAATAATACCATGAGCATTTACAACCATCAAATCTGGCTTTATAACAAAAGGTCAAGATTAAACCGATAAATTACATATTTACCGCAATACATATTGGATATACCCTGATGAAGCTTCACTAACCCATCAAAAAGTTCTTCATAATGCATTGTCAATGCAACTAAATCTCAACTCAAGCCGATCTTAGCATAAAAACAATGCCAAACGTGGCCCAGAGGAACTAACAAGACTTGCAAATGATGATGATGATTAAACCTAAAACAATTCAAGTTGAGAAAATGGGAAGAATCTAAGAATGCAAAGTGTTAATGATAACTTCCACTAATGATGACTTTCAAACAGGAAAGATTCCAATTTAAAGAATAAAGAAGAGATTAACTCCTCCAAACATATATTTATTGTGTACTAGTAAAACCTTCTCTCTGTGTTTCTCTCTCCATTCAAAATCTAAACTCCATTGATATCTCCAACGAAGTTCAATCTAAACTATTGTACTATTGCAATCCTTTTTCTCATTTGAGAGACATCTGCTCCAGCATCGGCGCTCGTTTCGGACCTTGGGCACATCCTCAATGGGAATTTCTTTTGTACGGGGAAGAAAGAAGTAAAGGAACGCTGTCATGATAGTGGATAACAGCAAAGACATAAAAGAGGTAGAACTTAAGGTGGCAAAGGGCAGGAAGGAAAGCCTGAGCCACAATATAGGTCATGAAAAGCATGACTGAGGCATTGTTACTTAGACCCACAGGCCAAACCTCCATTTGAAAGAGCTCGCTGTGGACACCCCATCCAAGTGGGCCCCAAGTATACGCGTTTCCATTAATATATGAGCAGAGTAGGGCCACCATGGCGTATGACACAGGCTGAGATGCCATGCCCTCAAGCCCAAATGTCTTATCGGTACGAAGTATATTCCCGATACGGACCTACGCAAGAAAAACAGTACATCTAATTTACCATGAAATGAACAGAGAAGCAATGCAGAAACTAAAAGAGACAGAGATAATAAAAGAGCATTTTCTCTCTTTCACCTGCGTAATGATCATCTTAAGGCCATTCTCCAACAACTCTTCCCATCTCCCCAATTCATCTAATTATCAAGGCAGACGTGAGAGAAGTATTGTTTTCGACACGTAAGGTTTGGAAGAGGACAGGCGCAAAGAACATGACACGGATGCCTGCGAGTAGTTGGAAGATGGAAATGAGTATGGACATGACAAGCTTATAAGGCCTGTACTTCCTAGTCACAATATTGCTGCAGGGATGCTTGACCTGTTCTGAGGCCTCACTCGCTATGATGAGATCAAACAACTCTTCTTTGACGTTGTCGACGCCTCAAATCTTCTTCGACATTGCAAAGGCCTTCCGGACATGGCTTTGTTCAATTAGAGAATTGGGACTCTCAGGTAGGGAGAAGGTTCCTGCAATTACTACAATGCATGGGAGCACGGGTAGGGCGAGTGATAATCTGCATCCATGTCCTCCCTCAATCTTGTTTGTTAAGTAGTTTGTCAGATTCGCCAAGAAAATTCCAACGGTGATCATAAATTTAAAAAGGTGTTCATGGCTCGTCTACTCTGTGGCAGTGCCATCTCCGACGCCAGCATGGGTGCAGCCTGCCCAGATCATCCTTTACACAGCTTAGCTACTATTTTGTAGTTGATATCCTATAAAATAAAGGGAATTTTACAATGTAATCCCTCTTAATGTAAACAAACATGCCCTCAATAATCATTCGGTGGGAGCTATAAATCTGCAGATTTTCTTTTACAAATTCTACAAAGAAACAAAAAAAAAAAAAAAACCAGTGACATCATGGGAGGAATTTATCAGCTTTTGGAAACTGCCTTATGTTGATGAAAACAACAAGCAACATGTGTTTTTATCTTTCATGCATATACTTAATTTTGACAAACAAAATCCAAATTTTGTAATCATTTAGTGGGAGCTAAATATATGTGAAATCTTTTTAGAACTTCTGAGGAAAAGACCATGATATCATGGGATTTATTAGGTTTGAAATCCCATGATATCATTAGTAATTTTGGGCAAAATAGTCAAAACTCAAAAAGAAGAAAAACGACCAAAGTCAAGTAACTCTACTATCATTTTGGAGTCTTTTGTCATTATCTCATAGAATCCGAACTTAAGAGGGATTAAATTGTAAAAACACCCAACATTAAGTTAGGGTTGGAGAGACTAGGAATAATCTAGACATATTTAGAAATTTCTCACAATAAATTTATGACAAATTTAGTTGAAATGATGATGAGGGTGAAAAAATGTATATGAGGTTACATGGATAACAAGACCGAGGCCGATACCGAGTATTATCCATCCTGAAATTAGCATCTCAAAATGATTTGCAATCACATTCATGATGGCCCCACAAAGGAACATTGCTCCACCATAAACTATCGATAGCCTGCTTCCTAAGGTTCCGGAACTGCATGAAGCCAACAAAGACGCAATGAAACCAACAACATATAGCGAGGAAGTGAAAAATATCCATTCTTGGTTGTTAAATTTGCAGTATCTGTTTTGGTTTGAATATCCATAACGAGGAACAGTATTTGCTTGCTTCTTCCCATAGACTGAAGGAAAGAACTTCTCCAAGAACACCTCCATGGAAGTCAATCCACCTGTAGACGTTATCAGAAAGAATTTCTCTATCAGTCCATCCTCCATATTCATTGTTTTCTTCTCCTAGTGGAAGAAATCAGATCATTGAAGTGCCGAAATCCTAAGTTTTAGCTAGCTATATAAGTCATACCTATTATTCCAGTGACGCATCCAAACATGAGGCCACAAGAACCTGTGATGATGTATGATGCTAACACAAATGCTGTCATCTTTCCTGTGTACTCCTTTACATCATGGCCTGAGAAGAAACTTCCAGCCATATTTAATCTCTGCTTTTTTTTTATCTCTGTCCTCATATGTCCAAAACAAAGAGAGGGCAAAGAGAACAATATATTGGCAACAGAGAGGGAAAATCACTCTAGTAAAAAAATTCAACAGTTAAATTACTGTTCTCTAAGCCAAAAGAATGAGAAACATCCATGTTTGTATAGATTTTGAATTCTAGGAGTAGTGTAAATTGCATGAAAGTTGTTTTTACATGCAGGCTTCTAATTGGTAAATGAGTTTGGATTCTGTAATGTCTTAATTCTAAAGGCTAGTCTTCCATTGAATTTAAAGATTATTAAAAAATGAACTTAATAAAATCCACCCTTACTTAAAATTTAAACTAAAGCTCTTTCTAAATTCAGACTTGTTTTCCAACATCTTTAAACGATGAACTGTCGACCCAAATAATACATGGGTTGGGTATGGGTTAGGGAATATACATGTCAACCCTAGTGCTCAACCAGGCCATGCCACCCATTGTCACCCCTAGGCCCTAACACAATAATGATATTTAAAAAAAATAAAAAACAATAACAACAGTAATGATATTGGGTTGCATTTGGTAAAGGTTAAGGTAAATTCATTATGATCCGCTCCATCTCATACCTTGTTTACCTGTACCCAATCAAGCCCTTTGATGGAACAGGTTGAGTTAGGTTTACAAATCGGTTCACCAACAACATACAAACAAGCCCACAACCTTCCCCGAAACACCGTGACATTGAAATTGTGAAATTAGATGATATGTAATAGATGGATTCAGATCAAAGTGGACACAACAAAGCTATGAATAAGAGAAAAAAAAATCTGTCGGGTTGGATTGGACCCTAATCTATGTGATCAACTAACCGTTACCATTCAATTGGATTTCAATGTTTTAGTCGTAGGAGACTTTGGCACCCACTTTATAACTGTGAGGACTTCATAAACCATCTGGAAAGGAAAAATTATTGATTATTAGAAATTAATGAGTCTTAACATAAAAGGTCAACCATTACTGTTTATCTTTTTTACTTTTGGTAATATTTTTATAACTCAATCGAGTAATTAGGGTCTTAAAGTTATGAAAATAATCCCAATTAAGTCCAAGAGAGGTTTAAAAAAAACCGTTCAGCCCTTAAACCCTCAGCCTAAAATCCAAAACCATCTTAAAATAAACTTTAATCCAAACAGAAACCCTTAACCTTTGCCATTGACATCAGAATATGGCAAAAAGATAGATGCCAATGGGTACCTCTAGAGAGAGAGAGAGAGAGAGAGAGAGAGAGATGAGAAAGTCCTATCGTATATGATTTCTCCACGTAAGGATTTATGTGCTAGTTCACATCATACTTCATGAAAAATAACAGAAGGACAAGTAAAAGAGAAGGAATGACACGGTCTGGTCACTGCTTTGCGATTGAAGTATGCAAAAGCTCATCAGCTTTATGTGTTTACAGTGACGATATCTCTTACGTTCAGATATGGAGATCCCACGCTGGAAGGTAAAAGAGAAAGACTGTAGAAAAAGGAGATTTCTGTTGTGAAAGAAAGAACTAAGGAGAGAAATCTTAGTATAGATGAGAAATGTGTACATAAGAAGGGGGAGGATGATCTTATTTATAGAATAAAATTGCTTCATCCGCAAGCAACCTAATGTGGCTAGACTCTAACCCTAAGTGCTTTCCTTATCCAATGTGGGCCCCAATATAGCCATCCACCTATGATAATACTTTTTTAAACACTCCCCATTGGATGACCATCATTCAACAACAGTTGCCCCATTAAACCCTTGTAAAGGAAAAACCCAATGGGATAAAAACCAAAACAAAGGAAAAAGAGTACAACATCCTATATGATCATTGAATTGATGTTGGATGTGCATAATGTTGCCTCGTTAAAACATTAACTAGGAAAACCCAGTAGGATAAAAACTAGAAAAGGAAAAAGAGTAAAGAGCACAAATGTCCTGGGTAGCATGCTTCAGGATGCCTACTTCTTATAGTTACTCCCCTTGACAACAATAACATTTACATTGTTTGATGACAGGCTCTACGTATGCTGATCTCATATACAAACTTCTAGAATATTGATTTTGATAATAACTTAGTAAACAAATCAGCCATGTTATTGCTTTAACGAACTTGGTTTACTGCAATCTCACTGTTCTTCTGAAGCTCATGTGTGAGGAAGAACTTTGGTGCAATGTGCTTCGTTTTGTCACTTTTAATGTACCATTCTTTAATCTGTTGAATATATGTCTCATTGTCTTTATAGATAGTGCTCAGGGTATCTATACTAAGAAGCAATTGATAAGAACTACGAATATATAGAATCAAAAATTTTAGTCATACACATTCCCTACTGCTTTCATAGAGGGCTAAAATCTCAGCATGGTTAGAAGAAGTAGCTACCAAAATCTGTTTAGTAGAATGCCAAGAAATGACAGCATTCTCACTAAGAAATATATAACCTGTCTATAATCGACCTTTGTGAGGATCAGAAAGATATCCTGAATTTGCATATCCTACAAAGTTTGAATCTTTACTGTCATAAGAATAAAATTAACATAAGTATCATAGGATTTATTTTATACAAATCTAGTGCCTTTGAGTTAGAATAAAATTATATATAACAAGCATATTTATAAAGAATAAAATATCTCATTAGAACTCTCGATCTACAGGTCAAGAAAGAATTCTCCGATAAATAGTCAATAGTTTTCCTGAGCTCTTTTGGAGTTCTGATTAGATTTATGTCATCTACAAAAACTTCTACTATTGTGAATCCTTTTAAGAATTTTATAAAGATACATGGGCAAATGGAATTGTTTTCATACCATTTCTTAGATAAACATTCACTAAGACAATTGTACCATATTCTTCTAGAATGCTTCAGGCCGTATAATGAACGTCTTAATAGTATTGATTATGTACTTTTTGACATTACTTTAAGCAAAGCAAATCCTTCTGGGATATTCATAAATATGTCTATTTAGGTTTTCAATCTCGTATTTCTACAAGAAACCTTGTACCACAAGTCTTGCCTTATATCTAGTAATTTTATTCATTTTCCTTACAAACACCTATTTGTAACCTACAGGGTTAACAGCTTATGGGATTTGTATTATAGGTCCGAATATACGATATCTATTGAGAGAATATAACTCTACTGTGATAGCACTTTCCCATTTTAGCTAATCTTTTCTTTGTCAATATTCATTTATTATATGTGGTTATGTATCCTAATCATTATTCTCATGTTCCTTTGATATTTGTGTAGTTACTGCATATGCAAATGCATCATTAATGATAATTTTTTTCCATCCCCTCTCTTTCTTGAATAATTATAAAGTATAAAGATCTCTTCATTATTAGGTACCCTTGCCTCTTCAAGGGCATCCAAAATCTCTTCTGGGAGTCATGTCTCTTCCAAGACATGAACTTCTTTAATAATTTTAAAGAAAGTGGATTTTTTTTTAATAACCTCTTATTGAGTGAAATGGTGTACCTTTTTAAGAGTGTGCGATTTGTCATAACCTCTTTAGGAGTATAATTGGAAACCGATTGCTCATTTCTCCTTTTTAAGGAAACTGAGTCCTTGAAACCTATAGGTCTACCACACTTTTAGCGTGTAACAAATTCATTTGCTCCCATATTTGGATTTTTGTCTTATAGGGACACTAATTCGTGCTTATCCTATGTGTCACAACCCGAGCCCAGGGACCGGGGGTCAGAGAAAGTCTAACCAATGACACACGTACTCCCGTGCATGCACACCTGAACCCCGTCCAGCATACACACACAAGGGATCAATCACACGTGCAAACAACTGTACGCGGAAGCTGTACGTATCAAGGCATATAACAACAAAACAAAAGGTACAATGGATTACCAAAGATCATGAACTGATAACAAGAACAAATACAAGAACGTATGACCATATAACGGGCTTACAACAATTAAAAAAATCAAAATACAGATATCACTCAAAGCCCACATTACAAGTACAGAAAAAATCCCCTCAATAGACTCGGACTCAAAGAATGGGGAGAACAAAATGATGCAAACCGTACTCTGGAGGATGGATCAAGTCCACTCCTCTAGGCCGGAGGGGGCCTCGCGAGCCTCTCCTGAAGTCGGGTCGACCGACGCAGGATCGGGAGAGGGATCTGAGCCTGCAACACACAAAGACAACTAATAAGTACAACGACTTAGCAAAGTATAAGCAACAAGAAGATAACACAAATTGTGTCTAATCATGAGTAATAGTCACAATGCAAAATCCATAGAGATCATGTTCGTATACTAAGCAATTATGCAAATGAATAAGCATGCTGGAAGAATCATAAACAGATAACAGTCAAAGTGGCTACTACATTGGCCATTTTCTCCCTTACGAGAGCGGACGGAATGAGAACACCAGCGACCGGGCCAGGGCACGCATGGGTATCTAGTTCCCGGGGTCCGGAGTCCCAGGACAGAACACTCTGCAGAGGCAAACACATAAACTAAACCAAAGTTAACCCCGTCGGGTATCCTAAGGTTGAGGCTCAGTAGTGCCAATACCAATCACAATCAAATCGGATGATGCACCTCAATCAATCAATCATGTCATATCACATACCACATACAGATCTCACATATCATGCTGAACAAACAATAGGAAGTGCATCACACATACTGATGCTGAATAATAAGCTGATACTGATACTGAAGATACTGAATGCAAATAAGCTATAAAAGAGGCACTGACAACTCAAGTACCAATAACAATAAGCACTGATGCAAGTACTCCAATGGAGCAACGGTAAAACACAGAACGCAATAATAGAATGGTCCCGCCCGGGCTTCGCTCTGGGGTTGCTGCATTTCCCACAGAATCGAGAGGTCCAGCGCAGAACACATAAGAGGGCATAACCGTAATCAATATGCTGTACAAATCAAACAAATCAAGTGCTTATACGAATCAAGGATCAATTACAAGCCAATCCTACACTAATTATCCAGCGTTTCTAACCGTGCATGTTGATGTAGTTTTAAGTTATCCGATGCACCATTGTCTAGTGTTGCAGTGTCTGGAATGTGCACCAAAGTCCCTTAAACCAACACCCATGGGGAGGTGCTAAACAACTGGATAACTGCATGAATGATTCGCAGCCCTCGAGATCATTCATGTCATTCAAACATTTCCATTGGGCATGTTCAGGTTAGCTACATTCTAACATGAAAGTCATACACGGTCTTTTGCTTAATCTAATCCTTTTTATGCAATTCTCAGGGCTTCACGGTGTAGCCGTAGGTGACCTTACGGCTTAGCCGAGGCATCTTACGGCTTAGCCGTATTATACACTGCGGCTGAGCCGAGGTTCCCCAAATATCCACCCGGATTTACGGCTCAACCGTATTTTACTCTACGGCTCAGCCGTATCCTGGTCCACGGCTTAGCCGTAAGACAATGTACGGCTTAGATCAGGCTGGGCCGTAGAAGAATGGCAATTTGCCAACTCTCAGTTATTTTTAGATAACAGTCTGTACTGTTCTACGGTTAGGGTTACGGCTGGGTCTCGGCTTAGCCGTAAGCCAGTTTACGGCTTAGCCGTAGCACATTTCACGGCTTAGCCGTGAGTGCACGGAGTCATTTTTCTGGAATTGTTACAGACATACAGAAAGTGCACAAAACGACTGAAAACAGCAGGATAACAGTGAAATGAGTTCAATAGGCTGTCTAACACTGAGAAACACACTGAAGAACAAGAACACAACAATCAAATCCATATCAATCAGTGTTCATGCAACTTGAGCTTATACTTGCCTCACGGACGAAAATCACACGTTGCTTGGCTCAGTCCACCGGGAAACACACACGAATTAGCTCCTTTCTTCCTCCCTTAAGCAATAGACACAGAGATGGAGAAGGAGAGAAAGAGAGCTAACGAGAGAGAGACGAGCTGGAGGGTCAGAGAGTGAGCTGAGAGACGATCGAGAGAGAAAAAGAGTTAGTGGGATATTTATCAATAAATTTGAGTCCAAATTGCACTTCAGTCCAAACGGTTAACACAAATGTCAGTTTGAGTCAAATGACGGTCCAACGAGAGCAAACGAACTCATTCGGATCCAAGACAGTTACGACAATCGACAAGCTCGACGAAATACACGCGATGACGTCAGAATGACGCAAAACTGACAAGGTCAATCAAAAGCCAAAATTACGAAAAAGGGCTCGATCTTCTTAGACCAAGTCAACTCAACCCAAACAATCTCTCCAAGACTCAAAACCAAATAAAAACAAAATCAAAACACACTTAACGCTCAAATCACACGCAATTACTCGCAAATCCGGATCAACTCGGGTCGGAGTGTTACACTATGGGGACATTAATTCGTGCTTGTGTATTTATAACTAATATATATAACTTAGTTACTTTTGCTGCATCATTAAAAACATCAGAAAATTCGTTTGTAATTAAGTGTACAATTCTCTATACTTCATTCTCACATTATAAAGTACTTAGATCTAAATGAGATCACACAGTAAAAGTATTCCACATTAATTCTCACCGTTTTTCAGGAAGGGATTACTCTACTGGAATAAAGCTTTCTTCAGGAACTCTCTTATCTCCCCCTAACGGTAGTAAGACTGTCTCATTAAGATGATAATCAGTAAAATGAGCACTAAATACATTTCCTGTCATTGGTTATAAATATCTAATCATTGAGAGTAAAACATAACCAACATAGATTTCCAATCTACGTTGTGAGTTCATGCAGATCACGAACTTGTGATGTTAAGCCTTAGGGTGACATAATCTATCATGCCAAAGCATTAAAACCTTATGATCATTAAGCTTCGGGCTTAGTTTAAGCTTCTGGTTTGACTTTGTTATTTTGCTCATAATCGAATGTGATTCAATTTTTTGAAATTGTCTTGTAATATAGGCCTGACCTCTGATGAAAATGCACATAACTTTTCTAGTATCAGTTTCTGGTTGCTAATACTAGGAATGATGTACAAATTCTGTGTTACATTCACTTATAGTTTATATATGTGGTATCTATTCATCCTTATGTTTTTAAAGCTAGCAAGTTTCTTTGGGAACCGCTAAAATAATGCATCTTTAATGTATATGTGGGTACCATTTAGTAACATTATGTGAACTCTCCCAAAGCATTCAAGTATTTGTACAGATCCAGTTATGGTTGATACTTTGCACGAATTAAGTATTAACTCTGAGAAAAACTTCTGGTTTTTCAATATAGTGTGTTTTGTGGCACTGTCTACCAGACAGATATTATCTTCAGTTTCATACATTTCATGATCTATACTGCATGAGATAATAAAGTCACACAACGATTCAGTTGCATAACAAAAATGAAATTAAAAACAGCTAAGCCATTTACCATTCAAAGCAAATATAATGAGCAAATACAAGAAACGAGGGGTAAAGGAATAAGTCGCAACATTCAACAAAATATCTAAAAATTGAACTTAATATTCAAACTCATAAAAGTAGTTGTAGGTCTTCTAGACCATGCTTGATGGTTTTTCCAATTTTCAATCAAAATGCCCTGTTAATTACCTCTCCTGGGGTGGTTATTTTCATCTTTACTAGAGGACCTATTATATCTACTCTTCTAGAAAAATTCTGTTTGACTAATCTAGCATTTTTTTAAAGCATTTAGTGATATAACCATCTACTAGTGATCATACCTGTCTAACAGGGATACAATAGCATAAAAAATGAGGGCTTACGTCATATCTTTCGAGGATATCTAATTTGTCTCTTTAATGGCATCACTAAGCCTTTTTGAGTGTATAGAGATCGATTTAACAATAAAAATTGTAAAAAAATAAAACTTCAGATTCTCAAATGACAAAATATAACGAAGAATTAGCCAATTATAAAGTTAGAACTTCGAGTTCTTAAAACTACCGGTTCCATCAAACTTTCAGGTTTGAATCAAAACTTCTAGTTCTGTCAAAATTTTAAGTTTGATTTCATAGCCTTTATATCGACTTATACTACTTTGAATCTTTTAAGAAAACCAAAGTTTTAGGTTTGATCATGAATATGAATCTACAGGTTCATATAAATGTTAAAAAAAAAACTTAGGACTGCCGATCCATAATTCAAGGAACTTCGAGTCCAGATTAGATATTTAATATAGAACTTCCGATTCTATTATATGTAACTATTGCTTCTAGCAATAAATTAATCAAAACTAAAGTTTCATATAATCATATAGTCATAATTATACCGAAGTAATTATGTCAAATATGCAGCACAATGTAATAAGATATATAGAATTAAAAATGTGTAGAGAAATAGAAATAAAAGGTAGAACTTCAAGTTTTTAATATCCAATTGAAGATAATAAAAAATAAATGTGATGAAGAATTGACTAATTAAAACTAGAACATTAGGTTCTCAAATAAGAGTCATAATTTCTGGTTCTGTCAATGCTTTAGGCATGAATCAGAACTTCTAGTTCTATGTATACTTTATGCTTGATTTTATAGCCTAATATTAATTAGTTTATTTTTGGATCTAAACATCAAACTCTTGGTTTGATTAGAAATATGAATCTATGGGTTCATATTGTAAATCTGAGAACTTCTTATTTCAGATTAGAATAACCCACAGATCTTCTAGTTCGAATTAGAAAGAATTTCTTATTCTTAGACTAAAATAATTCATGGAACTTTGAGTCTAGGTTATTGATTCCATGTAGAACTTTTGGTTCTAAATATTATATAGAACTTCGGGTTATGATTACTTATATAAAACTTCTGGTTCTATTTATGATCCATGAGTTGCAACTCTATTAAGATCTCTCTTCTATAAGAGATAATGAATCATTCATCACTTGAATTAAAAATTATAAATACTTGAAGATCTCAAAAGAATAGACATAAATGCGTGTATATAACCGTCAAACTAATAAAAGATCATAAAATAAGAAAATTGTACTTGCATTTTCCTTTTGCTTCCAATATGTAGAATTGCTCACGAGCTTTCCATAGGTATAAGCAGATCGTCGATCAAACTCCAGATGGCCAAGATATTGCGATTTGAATTTGAACGGTTCGCAACCCTTTGCCTACGTCATCTTACATCATCCACTTACGTCACGCTTGTGTGAGACATCCTCTTGTTTATGTCAACCACGCATCATTAAGAGGGTGGCTAGATTGGGTCGAGTTAGGTCCACCTGACCCAACCTACTGGAACCAAGAAAAGAAGTGGGCAAAGTCTAGTTTTTGCTCTACATGTTTGCCGAGATAGAAAATGGGTGGGGCAGGCCTAACAATGTTCCCTCTCTGTCTGCTGACATGGGTTGGCTCAACTTGGCCGAGCTTGTCTCAATCAATTCCCTCTCCTTTTTTTTCTGGTTACTCAGCTTCGTGGCTTGGCTTAAATTGAGCCTATCACTTTGTACTAGGCGACAAAAAAGAATAGCCCTCTTCTAACTTTCGTTTGCTCCATTTGCATACAAAACAAGATGGAGAATGTAAAGTTCCATTTACTTGTTGTCTTGGAGTCCAAAGTAAATCTGGGTGCATGCGTGCGTGAAAAAAAAAGATAGGCTTCTCATCTAGTCTCTGTTTGCATGCGCAAAGAAAATTTCAGACTCCATGCTACACTGGCAGAGAACAAAATCGAGACTCGGGATTTGAAAAGAAACGTCCAGATCTACTTTGATCCACGACTCTTTTCCAAAAGATGAACGAATAGAACACATGATAGATCTTGTGTCGATAACGTGTTGAGAAAGAAAGAACTAAGGAGAGAGATCTTATTATAGATGAAAGATGCGTACATAAAAAGGGGTGAGAAAGATCTTATTTATAGAATAAGATTACTTTCTCTCTAAATAACCTAATGTAGCAAGACTCTAACCCTAAGTGCTTTCCTTATCCAATGTGGGCCCCAATGTCGGCATTTACCTATGATAATACCTTTTATAACAATTTCATAAATATAAGACCCTTTTCAACCGATAAGTTAAAACCTCAAGCTATTAGTAGGGATGGCAATGGTTTGGGTTTAAAGGGGACCCGCCCTTACCCGCTCCTAAGGGTAGGTTTGGTAGGATTCCAATCAGGTATGATTTTTCATATATTAATTAGAGTCGGGTTCCGGGAGGGTTTGAATTTTTGAATGCATCAACCTAATATGTCTCGTGTATCTTTACTTTATATATTATTTAGTGCATTTCTTATCATGTGTCAGCTCACTCATACATGGGGCTGTCAATTCAGCCATTTGACGAGGGAGCACAGCCCAGTTTCACCAGCAAAAGCCCTTAAAGTTAGGGCTTTTCTTTTTGCCCTAAAACCTGAAGGTATGATAGGACTCAATTTTGGAAAGCCTGCAATCTTGAGGGTTAAGTTAAGGCTTGACTTAGTTGGCTCAAGAGGGCTTGGCCCAATCCTTTGTATATTAATATATATAATAAATAATATATATAATATAATATTAAATATGCATATGAATTTTTACTAAAAAAATTATAGACAACTCCTCTAATTAGCAATTAATAATAGAGACTTAATATTTTATCAAACAACAATAACCAAATATTTAGGTAAAGTTTTTTTTATGGATATCCCATTTGATCACAATATTTTACCTAATTTTAATTCTACATATATATATTTTTAATAGTCTGCTTGATTCTATGTTCACCTAACAGGGATATATTCTTTAATGAAAAGATAATTCTAGTTGCCACTTATTAGATTGATATTTACCAATGTAAACTATTGAAGTTTGAGAGTTTAGACAAATAGCCATCAATATCATCATTGAGTCGTGTTGAGTTTTATCCACTAACCATTGATCAATACCAACTTCTTTTTATCCCCTTATTTTCGTGACTATTGTTTCATTCAAGTGAACGCCACATATGAAGCTAAAGTTTGTAACTCATGCATCAAATCATCTTAGTCATTTATTTTTTTGGTAGTCAATGTTTAGCTACTATGCTATGAAATCCAATGGTAGTATTTCAAAAGATTACAAATTAGGGTTAATGCTAATTCGAAAGTAGTCTAATTTTTATTTGAACTACACATATTAAACAATTTATTCAGGAAAAAGTCTAATGCCTATTTGAAATAAATTTAATTAATTCATTTGAGAATTGTGAAACATGATATGATGGTCCATATTATTTCTTTGTTAAAAAAAAGTAGTACATGAACTAGTAAAAAAGAGTACAACTAGCAGAAGATTAATGGTGATAATCTTACTAATAACCTAATGATAAATAAAACTGGATACATTATTTGCATATATAACCACTTCTAATGTGTTAAGGTATTTAATAATATCTTCCATGTCCTAATTTCATGTCATAATATTATCAAATCAGCTTATTTCATTTAATCCTAAATAATATTTTTATATGAGGACAAAGTGACTTATTTTGTACATTTTTTCAGAAGTTGTTCAAAAACATTGTCTTTCGTATTGCATGAGACCAAAGCTCGAATAAAGCAGAGTTAGCATCATGATATTAAAAAAACTAATATATATAATATTATCTAAAAAATTATTTCTTTCAGCCCCGGCTCGGCGCTAGCCTGACTCTGGCCCTGGGCAGTAGGCTAAAGGCTTTGGTATTGTAGGCTAGCCGAGGAATTCGAGAGCTTTTCCTTGACCTACGCCTAACCCGCATATGATTCGCATAGCATCTTGCATGACGCTTATTGACCTCTACTCTTCAGTATGGTTGGTTAGTTCTCGTCTTGAATGCTCGTATGGTTTGGTTTGCTCGATATGTCTCCAGAACTTTGAGTATTGTACGCATGTATGTATGCTTGGACCGTATGCATGTATGATATATGTTTGGATCATATACACGTATGATATATGCTTGACATGATATGCATGATCTACTCAAAGTCTAGAATATGATTGACTCTATATGGTCAGGCACTACTCAGCCTCAGCCTTAGATATCCCCGACGGGGTTGAATTTGGTGTAGTTTTTATGGCATCGTTGCAGTAAGTTTATGTCTTGGGGCTTTCGGACTCCAGGAACCCGAGACCCATTCGTATTCTGGCCCGGTCGATAGTGTTCTCAGTATGTATGTAAGATCCCTCTTTTGGGAACACATGGCAAATATAGTAGCCACCTAGTGTGTACATGTTCTGTAAGCATTGATTCTGAAAGCATATGTCATTTGAATGCACAATTGCCTAGAATACGAAATTGAAATGTTATGATTTACTTATTGTTAATTATTCTGCTAGATACAAGATGTGTTAACCTATTACTGCTTATCCTTTGCTGAATCATTGTATTCACCAGTTGTATTTGGTGTTGCAGGCTCAGATCCACCGACCGACCCCTCCTCGATCAACCAGACTCCAAGGGAGACCATCGTTGTTCCATCCAGACTAGAGGAGTGGATGTAGTCATTCCATCGGAGAGTGATATGGACACATTTACATATAGGTCTTCCTTATTTTGAGATTAGCATGTTGGATCCATTTGCGATTTGTATATCTGTATTTTGATCCATTTTGTATAACTCTGATCCATCTGTAATCTTTGGTAATATATATAATTTTGTCCTCATATATTGCTTTTGTTATGCATGATACCTACAGCTTCCGCGTACGTATATGACACATGTGAACCTTCCCTTGTATGTGTGCATGTAGACCGGGTCCCTTGTGTGTGTGCATGTAGACCGGGTCTAAGTGTATAGGCATAGGAGTACGTATGTCATTGGTTAGATTTTTTTGCTAACCCCCGATCTCCTGGGTTCGGCCTGTGACACCTACCTAAACTCAAACTCGACCCACCCCATTGTCATCCCTAGCTCCCTTATTAAAACCTCAAGTATTGGTAGGGGCAGCATAGGACAATTTTACTTCATAATCTAAATCAACTTTTGAATAGAAGATCAAAAAATTTAAACTTTTTAGATGTGAAACTTGACCCATTTGGGAAATAAAAAGAATGGTTGAGTCTATGCAACTGATTCAAAATTATGACTTTTTTTCATCTTAACTAAATTCGAGCTTAAGTTAGAACTATTCAAATACATGTGTGGCAATCAGAACTTAAAAGCAACTCAACTACATAATATGTATGTTGAAACGAAATAGGTACTTCCTGCTGTGCAATAAATAAAGTCTTACTTATGCCATGTTCTGTTCTTTTGAAGAGATGTTTTATGTTTAAAACAACATGAAGTTGCTTTGATTAGTGGGCTTGTAGATTTAATAGGTGGCTTGTCATTCTGCTTTCGTTTTGATCTTGTTATCTTGTAAAGGAAGTATTACATAGGATGTGTGGTGGAAGTAGCCGCCAACTTAACATTGCAATCTTCAGTCCTGATAGGAAGACTAGTAAAAGCTGCAAGAGTACAAATTACAAAAGGGCAAGGCAGCAATTGGAGGTCTCGTTTATAAAATCGCATGTTTTTCAGAACAAAGTTTTACTAAATACTAATAACCCTATATATTTCTTTTGGGATGGTAAGTAAAATCTATTTGTAATGATCCGAGCTATTACTTAGGTAATATTGTCTGCTTTGACTCATGGGATTCAAATCTAATCCTACCGCACAACTTTAAAAGGCCTCATGTGGGTTAAGGCTAAGGACTTGAATATTTTCGATGTGAAACTTGGAAATCTTACCCCCATAGAGTTCAATATCTTGGCTCATGGGAACACTTAACCTAATCTTATCTCAAGTAATTACTCAACCAAATTGGAATCTTACAGAGCCCACTATACAAAATATAAAACACCATCACTCAATTGAACTACAAAATTAATGAAGAGGACGCTCACTTAGGCTACAACACCATATCTTTTTAATATTAGTTACAAGTCAGGGGGTACATATTTGTCTCTCAATAGAAAATTGTCCACCGGACAAGATTCAAAAGAGATAAAGAAAATGAAAGAAGAAGTAAGAAAACTTCAAAAAGGGGTCTAAAAAGGATTGGAGATACTAATGCAACATTAGAGAGTGCCTTCTTGGTAAGAAAAGTTTAGTTTTCTACCACGAGAAGACATGTTTTATGGTAGGGTTTTCCTCTGTTTGAGGAAAATAGATTGTGGTGGGAGACACCTAACTGATGATGAAGGAATCAAAACGGGTTTTACTTGCCTAATGCTGGATATACAATGTCGGCTTACAGTAGGCACACTAAATTAATGATGGAATCATTATGGACCCACTAATCTGAACGATATCAACATGTGATGATGGAATTACATGTTGGAATTACAACATGTGATGATGGGATATCAACGTGGATCACTCACGGAAATGATCGAATCAATATGGGCCACCAAGATGAAACGATACCGGGCCCAGCTGCCTAATGACATAATCACAATGGGCACCCTCCACCCGAGTGATATAACCATGAGCCACACAGTGGGCTCCTCCTTATTAATGGAAACATGATAGAGCCCATTCACCTAAACAAGGTAATCACGATGGCCCAAGCGCTAATGATCAATCTGTGGTGGCCCCACATACATATTAACAAGATCACAGAAGAGTAGCCCATCAAGCTGATCTTTGCAAGATGCCTTATCTAGAACATTCCTCTCTGTTGGAGCCCATTGGACCCCCACCAAAATTTCATTTGGAGCATTTTGAACTTGCAAGAAATTAAATTCTAAGCAGACGGACAGCCTTACCGTGAATATAGGTTTGCCACTTTGTGTTCTGTATGATTAGTTCTTTTTTCATAAAAATATAGTCTCCGCATGGTTTGATTAGTTTTTTTCATAACAATATTGTCCAAATTATGTTCAACCTTGCATACAGAGTTTTTGGGCCAAACACAATGGCCCAATTCAATCAAGAATATATCAAAATCCAGAATTCTGAGCCCACTAAGTAAAATACATTCAGCCAAATTGAGTCTATACTCGGGCCTTCCAACAGATATAGGTTTGGATCTAAACCTTTTAGTTCTGTGGCTGTCCTAGTCAATGATAAGGATCAATCTTTCTCAGGTGCATGTCAACCACTTGGCTCACTAATTTATCTGCCTACAATTTGATAATGTAATGACTAATGGCGTGAAGTCCATGGTACCTAGGTTTGAGCACCTGTCAAAATAGAAACGTGTCCATGCACACTACTTTTTTTATTAAAATTAAAGATAGTTGGGTGATACGGTATCATCAAATACTGGTAGGATTTTGACCCTATGGCCCTCCTGAGAGTTTCACATTCCCTTTTTTTTTTAATTGGAAAAGTATAAATTGTCATTCCAATTAAAGAACTAATACAACTCATTCCAATTAAAAGACTAATACAACTCAAAAAATAGAATCATGTTCAACACTTGCAACTCACTCAATACAAGGAGACACCTCCTTTGACCGAAACTTATCCGTCCCATGCAAAGCACCCTTCCTCTATGCTCATATTTGTCAAATTAGCTTTGTTGTTATGAAAATTGAATAACTCATTTTTCTTAAGTTGCTTATAAAAAAGCATGGGCCAAACACACTGTTAATCCTTGCAGTTTTTATTTTATTTTCAATGATAATATATGACTTATATTTGAACACAAATTCACCCAAGTCCCTCACCGTCAGCTTTATAGTTAGGGACTAATCCTTCATGCTTCCATGGAAGAGAAGTGTCTGCCCAGCTAACCTCTAAGCGACTGGGGGATTGGCACAGGATTTAGATATCATCCATGCATGTTCAATGTTTTTTAATAGGGAATGGATGGATGGACAGAACACCTGATACATGTTTAGTCCATGTACGCCATCTAAAGGCAAGGGCCTTTATCTTTCGGTGTCTTTTTGTCTAAAATTAGTGAATGATGGGGTTCCTGAATGTGGTCCAGACCACATGTCCAATATTGTTTGGGGCCCATTTAATGTAAGATGCATATATGTCATTTAGATAAAGGCTATTTCATGAGATCTTTGAATTTGAGAAGGTCACTAAAAAAATTATGACTCTTATTGCCGAAAGAAGAGGGATTTGAGAAAGCCCTCATTAAAGTATAATTAATTCCATGATGGGAAGAATTATTTTAAAATAAAATCTATATTAGGGTCTTAGGGATTACATCTCTCCATTACAAAATTTAGGAGATTTGTCCAATGGAGAATCACGCGAGAAGAGTACTGAAACACTGCAAGAAATCCCTAAAACAAGAAGAAGTCTCATCCCATGAAAGATGCATGTACGCATCTCATTTTTCATGTTTCTCAAATCTAATTCACAATTTATCCTTGTTTGGATGCTGTGAAACCGACCCAATGATAGCTAGTTGTCCAGACTAATTGATTTGGGCTGGTGCGTGATGACCCTCTTTGTGAAATGTCCTTTTCGTGGCCACCAGTCACTTTTGGGCCATGGCCCACTTATGAGTGAGACTGTCCGATCCGACGGTCTTTCTTTTTCCAAGTGGGTCGTGCCACTGTTAGCGGAGGTCATCACCAGTATGGACCACCAATATGAAAGTTGAGGAAATTGAACATCAAGGATCCCACAGCACTTCGGAGTTTGACGATCATTGTTGGTGCAAAGCCGAAAATGCAACCAAGGAGCCCACAATCGATGAGGGCCTAGTGGCCTACTATTTGTTGTTTCCAGTGTCTATATCCGCTATAGTCTCAGTCTTTCCAATTGGAGATCAAGAAAATTAAATAGATAAAGTAAAATAAGACCTAACGATAGAACAACAAAATTTTGCAAGTAAATGTGCAATGTTTGAAAGTGTTTTTTTTTTTTAACCAGACTGAGGGGCTAGGACTTATATATAAATAACAACACGATATCAACACCAACTCATACATGCAAGGCAATGGAGACTCATAGGAGTAAGAAAATACAATAAAACTCACACATTTAAGGTGATAAAACTCACATATATGCAAAGAGCGGGAGGTGAGGATTCAACATGAGACCTCCCAATAATAACAACAGTGGTAAGGAGCTGTTCATGCAATCGATAAAAGTATTGTAAAACAAAATGCAATGACACAAAATTTGAGAATTTTAATGTTGTTGGGTTGGAGACTGCTCGAAGAAGTGTTGAAACATATTTTTTTATTTTTGGGGTGTTTCTGTTCATAGTTTAGGGGGCTGGGACCTAACCCTTAGGTGAGAGGAGTAGACATTGGGTAAGTTGAACATTTTCTTAAAACATCATAGCGACATTTATAACTGTAGGGGGATTATACTGTCAAAATCCCAATTTTCTTTCTTTATTTATTTCTATGTAGGAATTAGCTAAAGAAACACAAATTGTGTTTGCGAGAGAGAATGATGTCATTCACATCAAGTTTGAATCCTCACTTTCTTAATTAGAGCATACATGAGTTGAAAGAGTGGTACCCCCAATGAGGCTCATCTATTGAAAATCCTAGCCCTCATAAAGGCATGTTTGGTAACAAGATCATCCCAAGGAAAGAAAGCTTGATTCCCGGGGTATCTATCAATATTCTTTTGTTATGCTAACAAATTTCTGATAATTTTGGCAGAATCAAATCCTCACTTCTTGTGATTCTCAGGTTCTATCTCCCCCCATCGGATTTCCAAGTAATCACATTGAAAAAAAAGGATATAAGAGACTAAATCCTCACCCCGAAAGATAGGGTGCTTATAGGCTGAGCCATCACAAGCTCAATCTGGGCTTAGCCCACCTAGAGCTGGGCTTTGATAGGTAAGTAAGGCCCATTTAATAATTAGACTGGCTTAGATTAAGTGACAGAAAGCCCAAAGCCCGACCTGGCTCAGTAAGGAATGCATGTAATTTAATGTAATTAGTATAAAAAATTACTAAAATGGCCTCAAAATTGATTAAAAAAAATCCGATTCAGCCCGGTCCGATTGATTAAATGGGTGGCTTGAGCCTAACTTTTTTGGTCCATCTTGGGCTTGGGCTGGGCGTACGCCAGTGTTTCTAAAATCGGGTCAGGCTTGGATAGGTAAGTAAGCCCCATTTTATAATTGGGTCGACCTTGGATTAAATGATAGAAAGCCCAAAGCCTGGTCTAGCCTATGTAAGGGATGCAAGTAATTTAATGTCATTAGTACAAACAATTACTAAAATGGTTGCAAAATTGATAATAGAAATCTGATTCGGCTCAACCCCATTAATTAAAGGGGTAGATTAGGGCCTGACTTTTATGGCCCATGTCGGGCTTAGGTAGGGCCAACGTCAATGTTTTTAAAGTTCAGCCGGACTTAGATATACCTTAGCCAGCCCAGCCCTGCCCATAAACTCCTCTACTGAAAGAGTACACACAACTTGTGAAAATTCTTAATCAGAAATCCTCAGTAATAAAATCCTTAATGAGGGTGTTCATTTTCCAGGGGTAATGAGAAATTCGTGGAACAAATTTCTCACTTGTTATCAAGCGTGCTCTAAATGTCTTCATTATAGTTATGAACATGTCTCAAGTTTCCCTTCAATAGAAGTTAGGCTCACTATAATATTAAGCATATGGTAAATCGTGCAATTAATAATGGTATTAATCACTTTATTCATCATATTGATAACCTTAAGGTGGATCCATCTTATATTGGAGTGAAATTTGAAAAAGTCCAACACATAGTGAGGGCATTCAATTAGAATTTTCCTTTGTGCCCATTTGAGCTCACTCCTTCAACTGACAAATAATAGAGAAAGAAAAGGCTGGTGGGAAATTTTCTTTCAGTAGATTTTAGTTCCACCACACATTGAAATTTTCATTTTTAGAAGACAAAAAAAATTTTCTAAAGGAGGTGGCTATATAAACATGTACTAAGGAATCTGGGGCATCTTTTTTTCTCCCCAACTAACGGGTTTGGGAGATTGGGACCCTTTATTGGACCCAAGCTAGTAGGAGTAGCCCTTGGATGAGGGAAGGATATATAGAGTGAGATGAGACAACCCTTAGATGAGGAAAGGGGTATATACAAGTTGAGCCAATCCCTTGAGAGGCAGGTGAGAACTGCCGCATTTTATCACTGGAATAAGATGCCTGTTGTAGAGGAATTAGGAAGATTGGAATCGAGTGAGTTTGTTATGCATACAATAAGGGGTCGTTTGTTAATTTCACATGTGATGTGAAAATGCTTTTCATATATAAATGACTCACATATGCAAATAACTTACATGTGAAATATATTTTTTGTTTGTTATGTTCGCACCCATTCAAATGTGAATCTAATTCCACTTAATAGTTGATATGTATTTTTGATATATTTCAAGATCCATATTGAATCAACACCTCAAATTTGACCTGGTAGATGAAAGTGACCTTTTGAACAAGATTAATGGTTCGGATCATGAAAATGGGGCCACAAAATCATATAAATTAAAATCAATGGCATGCATTGTTTCATAAATATCTCACAACATAAGATGACCCAACGGTTGAAATTTTCTATCATGGCCGTTTTTATCATTTTAAATATTTTGGACGGTTCAGATCATGCATTTGGATCATACAAGATGCAGAAATTTAAAAAAAGTGGTTTGGGTATGCACCATAGCCATTGAAATGTTCTTTTTAAGATATCTCAAGATCTATAATGAATAAAAATCTAAAATTTGACATCTTAGCTAAAAATGGCATTTTGAATGAGATGAACGGTTCGGATTGTCATAACCAGGCCCACAAAATCCCAGAAATGAAATGAAGATCAACGGTTGGATTTGTGTCATTAATATTTCACAATGTAAGCTGATCCAACGGTTGATTGTTTGCATCATAGCCATTTTTGGCATTCCAAATATAATGGATGGTTCTGATCATGATTGGGAGGCCCAAAAAGTTAAAAATAAAAAATAAAAAATGTGTTGGGCGTGATGCACTGTTCACTGCTGTACTGCGCCATTTGTGCAAACTAGTGTGAAACAGTTTCACACCTGTTGAGGTGTGAAAACTGGAAGCCCCTTTTACAGTCAATTTACACACCAAAATTATAGCCAATTTACACACCACATGTATAAATTGTAAAAACAAATATGAATGTGTGAAATTATTTCACATGTGTAATGTTTACCTATGTAAATGGCAAAAAACAAACCACCCCTAAGCAGGGAGCATGGATCAAGCCTAACAATTGGTAACCTGAGTTCATGAATCATGACCCATGGGCCATGACACGGCCTAGTCGATTAACAAACGGAAGTGCAGTTAGTTTTATATGACACGCAGTCTGAAACATGATTTTTTAATATGTAAAGGCAACATATATAGAAGTGCCGTTCACGGCAGAATGGCTGATAAATGCAGGGTCCAACGAACCAGACGCCATAAAATGGCCACTGTGATCTGAGTTAAAGAGAATCTCTCAGGTCCGGATCCTCTATTTGTGCCAGACAAGAATTCCCCTGTTGCATTGACATCACTCGAGATTTTTTTGGTAGAAGACATCACTTGAGGTTATAAATGAATTTCAAACCCGTCATTAGTGGGGGCAGACCTCTACTTCCAATGCATAAATTTGTCCATTTCCTTGTCCCCTTCTTGTCATGCATTCATGTGATGTTTTTCCTTATGTAAAATGATTTTTCTTTTAAATAAAATATATATATATATATGTGACCAACCTTTGTCGAGCAACCAATGCTCACCTTTATCAAAATATTAGTAGAATCCAACTTATAATCGATCCAAATGGACCATAATATAAGTATCACCCGTGATAGTCCTTGATACCAAATTTGGCATCCATCCAAATAAATTGGACTGTTAAATTGGATTGCACTCATTTTGGATGGTGAAAATTTATCAGTCATTGATCAAGTGCTTTCAATGAATAATTTGAGCCTCCATCACTACCAAGGTGGCCGTAAATTCTCAAAAAAAAGATATTATTACACCTTATAAGAAGGTGAGAGTTTGAGCTAGCCTCTCCAATGCTATAGTCCTCAATCTTGGACTTTGGAGGTGAGGGTTTGAGCCCTGCTCCTTGAGTCAAGGTACCCTTAAGTGTCTCCCCCACTTGAGTGGAAGGAATGAAAGTCACAATGTATCCCCACCGATAAAAAAACCTAGCAGCTCAAAATGACCGCTATGCTCATCCACTAGCTATTTTAAATTTAATTTCAAAAGAAGTCAAGGCTACCATAAAATTAAGCCTGCGGTTAAGAATGTGATTTATTGCATATAATTAATATGCATAAGATTGTTTTAATTATGGTATTGATCGTATGCTGAATCTTACAGTGGAATCAAATGCTGTTGATGTATTATTTGAGAAAAAAAGGTAGTTAAGGAGGATGTTCACTTTGAGCAACTAGAATCTTCCATAGATGAGACCCACTATGGATTCCATTGTCTCTATTTGTGGGAAGCAAGAGCAAGACCCTGCGAAAATAGTCCCCCGATAATTTGTAAAGTCATGAAAAAAAATTAGGAAAAAATAAAATGTCCTCATCCTCATCATCACGATAGCATTATCCAACCAATAATCATGGTCCTTAGATTCTCAATAACTAATCCCCTAATCAGCAGCGCCAATGATCCTAGCCCTTGGTGTTATGTCCTCAAACCTTATAGGCAATTCCATGGTGTTAGGCCCCCACTTTTAAGCCGAAATTAGGAGCATAAACATTTTGTATTTTGACAAATGAGACACTCCTTTGAAAGGCTGAAGATAATTCTTACTAAGGTCAGCCCTACAAAATCCATCAGCAGGCTCCCATCTGCCACCGGCTACTAAAAATTCACTTCTTCCCAGATTTGCTCTCATTGAAGCTAACCATCAGATTGACAGTGGCAAAAGAAGTCGGCACTGCCACTCATGGAATTATCATAGGCCTAACTCAGATTTTATTAGAATTAGTTTCGAAGCTAATACACATATGAGGTGATTTTGAATGATTTAGGTTAGCAATTTGAGCTTAATTGATGGATTTATAGGACCTAAAGATCCTCCAAGGGTCACATACTCACGTTACCTCAACGTAGTGAGTAAGCAGTAAGGTCACGCCCATACACCTCATTTGTGGCTGTTCTGAGTTGACACACTAGTCATTGTAAGGGTACCCCCACGCACATGTGCACCCCGGAAATGGTCATGGTCGACGCGCAGAGAATATTTTCATCATGGTCCACCTGATGTGACGCATTAGGCGCCACCCTATGGCTCTATCCCTTTCCTGGTAGGGTTTTTGCCGAGAGAGTCTTTACTCTTCTTCTGTTAATCTATATATTATTGTTAAACTACCAACCTAATTAGGATAGAAAAGGCATTTTACCTACCTCCCTAGAACTCTAACTCAACTTTTTTTTTAATTCTAATTGGACTATTTGACTTATACTAAATTCAAATCTTCCTGTGAGAACTTCTCTTTTGGAATATTTTAATACAAGCTCCTATTAAACTCATCTTATGATACATCCGAATCAACTGTAACCAACCTTTGTGATAATCACAAGGCCTATGGTCAATGGCGTATCTAGAGCTTTCCTTTGAGGGGTGCAGACCCAAACAAGGGTATTTTAAAAAATAAATACAAAATTATTATGTGGATTTCGGGGGCAAATTTAAAAATTTTATGTAAATTTTTTAAGCTTAATGAAAGATTTTTCACATCCACTTTAGAAATTGGACTTCAACGGCTGCGTAAGAGCGATTCGTCAGCCCGAGTGCCCAAAGTGCACCGAGGATATTATTTGACTGATGATGAACGGCTGCGATCTCGCACACGTGTGCCCAACTATTGTTTGTCAAGAGCTGACGTTAGACTCACATGGTTCACCCACTCCAACTTGCCTGGGACGGGTCACCGTTTACCTGAATGCTTATTATATTCTACAACCTTATCCTCCGTTACTTTCCCAGTCAACGAATCTGTATGGTATGAGTTTGCTACCATTATCATTATCCATTCATAAGAGGTCTCCTTAGCCTTCATGACCCGGTCTGGTCTGCTTAGCCTTCATGAGAAGTAAGGCGCCGCCAGACTTGCAGGCCCAGTTCATTATATTATAATACTTTAAAATTCTATCACCCATACTTTATCACGCACTTTCTCTCTCATTTTCTTTTCTTTATAATTTCTTACCTAGAAATCAATCTCTGAACAACTTATATAACATAGTATTTGTAGAGCAAATGGTATTCTATCATGAAAAAGGCAAAAAAATAATTTGCTACACATGGTGATTTCGTTGAGTTTCATTGGGCCTGGTTGGCTCTTGTTTGTAATAAATGTAGGATTGGATATTTGAATTTGAATAGCTACTTAAATGCAAGGAGCTACTAGTTAACTCCTAAAAAAAATAGTTATGTCAGAGCCGACCTGGTTCTAATGGAGTCCATCACAATTTCAGTTAGGCCTATTTACTTATATAGATTATATATGAACTCATATCATACGTGGTTGAAAAAAAAATTAAGTTAAAAATAAAAAAATAATATCAAATAATCTTATTTTTGAGGGAAAGTGAATAAGGGATGATGGGAAATGAAATTAATAGCCTATTTACATTCGTTACCTCTCATCTCATATAATTCAAACTTTACATCTTTAATAATTTCTTAGTAGAGTTTATTTGACTATTAATTGCTATCTATTCAGCTCCTATGTGCTTTAATAAAATCAAGGAGGCTGATGAAAGGCTTGTTTTCTAGATAATAACGAGTGGATCCGACTTTAGGTGGCATTTATTTGTAGTAATTTCTGACAGAAATTCTTCTTTTACAGTAGTATAAAGTTCTTCTCTCTCTCTCTCTCTCTCTCTCTCTCTCTCTGTCTCTGGTTGGATGTAATTTCCTAGTCTTCGTAAGATCTCTACCACCCAGACTAGCCTTTAAAATTTTCTACCTGAATGATGCCATAAGTTGACATCTACTCACAAAACTAGTGTAAATGGCATCCAAAAAACTTATAAATTTCTCCAACAGGAATTCTATACATCCGAGAGAGAAAACCCACCCACCCACCTAAACCCATGGTCAAGTAGATGGGATGACCAGGCCAGAGTGGACTGAATTTAGCAGCAATACAATAATCATCATGGCCCGTATATGCCAACATTGTAAATCTAATTTGGTTTGTAACAAAACATCAAACCTTATGAATCTAGATTTATGAATTAAACAATATATAATCTGAAATACTAAAAGCAAACATTACGCTATGATTTTGATGATGAGCAGATTGCCTTTTCAAATTGAATTTTCTCCTACGTCCCTTATCGCCCACTATTAGAGATTTATGCATTAAATAATATATAATCTAAAACACTAAAAGTATATCTTGTGCAATGATCTTGATGATGAGCAGACCGCCTTTTTCAAATCAGGGTTTTTTCTTATTTCCCTTATTACTCACTCCAAAATGCATGAGAGTTGATGAGTACTTTACAGATCACATTCTACTTTTATAGATAAGCCAAAAGCAATTTCTTCCCATCAAAGAAATATATTGAAAGTAAATTTTTTTAATTTCCTAAAAAATTAGATAAATAAAAGTCCTAATAGATTGGGCTCCCTAAATTCAATCCAAGACATATTAAAATTAAAATCAAGGTAAAAAAATATATTAAATCAGTGGACTCATTGCGTGGGGCCCAAACAATGTTACACATGTGGTCACGAGGACCACTCACAACTCACAAATACATCACAACCCAAAAATATCAAAGGTCACGCAATCATATCCATCCACCTGGCATTAATTTTGGCATAAATTTTCTTTGCCTGATTTTGACCGTTTGACAACATAGTCAAAAGCTCCCACCTTCCATCCGATGAAAACTGAAAATAACAAGAAGCAATAAACAAAGGCTGCATGGAAGATTGACTTGCGTTGTAAATGAAAGAAACGAAAACGAGAACCACGCCTGAGTTCCCTACCAAAACGATCCTTCTTCTATTCCTATGCCTTGTCTTTTTTTTATTCTCTTTTGGCGGACAAGAAAGCAAGGTTAAAAAAAAAAAAAAAAAACCAAAACAAGCAACTGCGTCGGCGTTTAATGACTTCCATTCAATAAAAACACATGTAATCTAAGCTATCTATTCATTAAACAAAGCAATGCTGTTGTTTATGTGCCCATTCATTCATGTCAACCTCCTCAAATCTCTTCCTTATAAATTCAAACTTCAAATTAATTATACGATCTTACCATAAATGATTATTACTGTACAGTCTAAAATTGCTCCATCAATCACTTCCATACAATCTCTCTCTCCCTAAAATCAGTCATCTATTCGTGTGTGATTCATTGAATATCAGTCAACTCAAGGCTTTCAATCACGCCCCTCAGTTAATTCCATATTAACACATGTTATAGTGATGGACATTTAGATTATTATAACTTTAGTAAGATCACCATACTTGATTGACTACATCTTGAGCATGTAATCACTTTCTTTATTTTTTCATCGTGCACCTATCCAAAAAAATGAAGAATTAATGAGTCCAATTTAATGGAAGAAATGTGAGTCCACTTAACTAAGTTTTTAATAATGGAGTAACAATGGGCCCAACCAGCTCATGGCTTATCATCACAGCCACGTCATTGATTTCATTAAATCTATTACTTTTGCTAAGTCATAATACTAAAACGTTCAAGTCCAAGTTATGTCATTCTTACACCAAGATCATTTCCATCCCACATGATATCTAAATTAAATCAAAATCAAACAATTGATTTTGAAAACCATCCCATGTGATATTCCCTCTGGAACATATCCAATGGGATCTACTTCTAGACTTCTAAAGTCTCTCCACATCTAATTACAAGCAATTAATTCATGTTAGACTCCTTAATTTGATAATGATCTTTATTTGAATTCACAGTTTCCTCTTAATCCCTTAATGCCTAAAAAGTCTCTTTAATCTAAGAAATTATGAGAAATTTAAATTCAAATTTACCAAAAAGGAAAACTCAAACATTCCTCTTAATATCACGTGGCACATTAATTTTGTTATGAATATAACTAATTAACCAAAATTGAAGTAGAGGCACTAAAATAGCAATTTCTTTCACTAATTTCTATCTTTGGGCAGTGAAACAGCAAGGGATTTTAAAAGAGGACGAGGTGATAAAGAAGAACAAAAGAAAAGAAAAGAAACCAGAGATGGATTGTACATATTGATATGGAAAACTACTATCATCTATCCTCTCTTCTTCTTCTTCCAATACTATTTTTTTTCACTTTCCACCATTTCTTTGTTTGGATGAATGATTCATTGTAGGGATACATTCTTATTCTTTTATACAGGTGTGAGTGATATTGTATAAGTAGGAGAAAACGAGTTATAGCATGCAACAAGAAGGCTTGCCTAGGTTTAGTCTCACTATTCTTGAATTCTTTTTCTTTTCTTTGCAATTGTCAAATTCTTTAGTCTTTCCAATATGATCCATGCAACTTAGTTTTTAAATTTGTTCAAATATCGTAATTGGTGGCTATATTGAAAACATTCATCGAAGTTGGAATATTGTAGGAAAAACTATGATACAAATTTTTACTAATGAAGAAGAATTGAAAGTGGCAAATGTTAATTGCGAGATGGTCTTTTCTCTATTTATTTCCTCTAAGAATTATATAAAGATTATAATAGAGGAAAATTTATAATTTTTAATTTAAATTGCATATTATGTAATTTAACTAAATATTTCACATTTATACAATTTTTTAGTTTGTTCTAGAATTCCTTTCTTCACATTTATATACCTAAATATAAATTATAAAGAAAATATGTATTTTTTGGCTCGGGCTTAACACGAGCTTTTGTTGTTATTGGAAACTTAGTTGTTATTGGAAACTTAAAATAACAAAAAGCAATAAACAAAGGCTGCATAGGAGATTGACTTGCATTGTGAAAGAAAGAAACGGAAAGAAGAACCACGTCCGAGTCCCTTACCAAAACGATCCTCCTTCTATTCTGACGTCTTCTCATATTTTTATTCTCTTTTGGCGGCAAGAAAGCAAGGTAAAAAAAAAAAAAAAAGCCCAAAACAAGCAACTGAGTCGGCGTTTAATGACTTCCATTCAATAAAAACACATGTAATCTAAGCTATCTATTCATTAAACAAAGGCATGCTGTTGTTTATGTCGTCTCTTTTCAGGTATCCAACATAGAAAACAAGCACAGAAATATATGTTGATAGTTGGGCATCTCATATCTTCCTCCTCCTCCCCATCTGCACCTGCTTTTTTTTTTATTCCTCACAAACACATGCACGCATGAGAAACCATAACTGCATAAGTTTTTCTACCAAAACAACTGCATAAGTTGCAAACTGATATACTATATATTCTCTTTGATGTTAAAGAGTATGATCATGATAGAAAGCTAGAAGCAGTGAGACATCAAGAAGAGGAAGTGTACAGCGGGGGGGATGAAGATGGGAGGTTTGGGTTTGAAGGAAGAAGTTAAAGGAAGAGATGGGGTTGGTGGGTTTGGCAGAACTATTGTTGTTGGGGTGGAGATGGATGCTCTCAGCAGGGAATTGCTAACATGGGCTCTTGTTAAAGTCGCTGAGGGAGGTGATAGAGTTGTTGCTCTCCATGTCCTCCACAGAAGAGGTAATTATGAATACTTGCTGTTGTTGCTGCTGCTGCTACTAAAACGACTACCCATATTGATAAGAAGGCCTTGTTTTATCATCTTCCTCTTCTTCTTCTTCGTTTTGCAGAGGTTCTTGATGAGGAAGGGAAATCCTCACTTCTCTCCCATTTAAAAACATTCGAATCAATGCTTTCGGTCTATGAAGACTTTTGCAATTTGAAACAGGTTCTTCCTCGCTGACCTCTCTCTATTTTCTCTCTTTGATTCCTTGTTGGCGAATTCTACCTTGTTGTATTTATGGTGATCCTTATATTCTTGTTCAATTCTTCTGGTAGATTGATCTCAAACTCAAGATCAGTCGGGGCTCATCAGCCCGAAGAATTCTGGTTCAAGAGGCAAAATCCATTTCAGCGAACATCGTCGTCGTCGGAATCAGCAGAAAGTGTTGCACGTTTGGGTGAGTGTATGAAAAAGAGGTGGTGACAAGTTTGTTTTTCTAAGGTATATTCTACTTGTTATTCATTAAGGACTTTCGAATTCCATGGAATCCAGGTTTTCAGCTTCGGTCGCCAAATACTGTGCAAGAAAACTCCCTCTTGAGTGTTGGGTGCTGGCTGTGAATAATGGGAAGGTAGAGTACCAGAGAGAATCAAAGGCTGCCTATGTCCTATCAGGTTTGCTTTGAACACTTGAATCATCACCAATTAGAGAAAGGCTGAAATTCTATGATTATTTCTATCTCATTTTCTATTCTTTATCAATTGACTTAAGCTTCAATCGATGGCGCAGACCTCTGCCCTCTGCCTAATGGCTACCTTGGTTTGCTCCACTGGTCACGAAGCAAGAATTCGAAAGTCGTCAACGGGGGCGCTCTGAAACAACCATTGTTAAAAGGGGAAAGGACAGGAAAGAATGAAGGCCACTGGAATTATCAGGATTTGGGGTCACGGTCAGACTGTTGTGTGATTGGTATTGATAATAGCTTGCCACACAGCTCTTCAATTAGAAGCTGTTCAATTTGTGCACCTGACTCTGTTTCGCGGGAAGAGGCCTCCTGCTCGGAGGGCCAAAAGCCTAGTGCATTACACCGTTCATGGAGTAAGAAGTCGAAAGTCTTCAACGGGGGAACTCTGAAACAACCGTTGTTAAAAGAAGAAAGGATAGGAAAGAATGAAGGTCACCGGAATTATCAGGATTTGGGGTCACAGTCAGACTGTTGTGTGATTGGTATTGATAATAGCTTGCCACACAGCTCTTCAATTAGAAGCTGTTCAATTTGTGCACCTGACTCTGATTTGCAAGAAGAGGCCTCCTGCTCTGAGGGCCAAAGGCCTAGTGCGTTACGCCGTTCATGGAGCGAGAATTCGAAAGTCTTCAATGGGGGAACTCTAAAACAACCGTTGTTAAAAGAAAGCACAAGAAAGAATGAAGGTCACCGGAAATATCAGGATTTGGGGTCACAGTCAGACCGTTATGTGATTGGTATTGATAATAGCTTGCCACACAGCTCTTCAATTAGAAGTTGTTCAATTTGTGCACCTAACTCTGTTTCGCGGGAAGAGTCTTCCTGCTCTGAGGGCCAAAGGCCCAGTGCATTACACCGTTCATGGAGCAAGAATTCGAAATTCTTCAATGGGGTAGCTCTGAAACAGCGGTTGTTAAAAGAAGAAAGGAAAGGAAAGAATGAAGGTCACCCAAATGATCAGGATTTGGGGTCACAGTCAGACCATTGTGTGATTGGTATTGATAATAGCTTGCCACACGGCTCTTCAATTGGAAGCTGTTCAATTTCTGCACCTGACTCTGTTTCACAGGAAGAGGCCTTCTGCTCTGAGGGCCAAAGGTCTAGTACATTGCACCCTGCTTGTTTGACCAAAGATGCTGGTGAGAACTCCTCAGCTATGGTTTCCATAGAGGCCTCAGATTCTGAGCCAGCATCAAGCTCAAACTCTTTGTTGATGTTAGAGTTGCCTAAGGTGAGACCTGGATGGCCTCTGCTTCACAAGGCAATCACACATAGCTGGCAAGCTGCAGAAAGATCAATGGTTAAAGAGGTCTCTGTTGTTGAATGGGCAATGCAGCTGCCAACCAGGCATTCAATCGCGGACGTTGGTCCTGATCATAAGCCTGTGAATGCAAAGCTCAGGACTCCAGCAACAAATTCCGTCCTGGATGGAGCTAATTTAAATGAAGATAGTGGGGCAATAGTTGGGATAGGAAACACCACCTCTTTTCCCCTACAAAGTGCTCAGCTGAATAAAACGGCGAATCAATTGGAGTATCTACATAATAAATATTCATCTACATGTCGATTGTTTGGCTATCATGAACTGCAGTCTGCAACATCCAACTTCTCATCGGGTTTGTTACCTTTCTTCACCACCACAACTATGTTTGATTACACATGGTGCAATTTCTGTTAATGTTCTAACTTCATCTTTTTGGATGACAGAAAACTTGATTGGCAAGGGAGGCCACAGCCGGGTTTATAAGGGGCATCTCCCTGATGGAAAAGAACTGGCAGTAAAGATCTTGAAGTCATCAGAAGATGCACTGAAAGAAGTCTGCTTGGAGATTGAGATCATTAGTTCCTTACATCATAGCAATATCATCTCTCTGCTTGGGTTCTGTTTTGAGGAGAACAAACCTATTTTGGTTCATGATTTCGTGTCGAAAGGAAGCTTAGAAGAAAACCTTCATGGTACATTAGCCTTATTATTTATCTAATAAGTAGAGAGTCAATGAAATTATAGTATTAAAGTCCTTACCTTTTACCCTATGTCTATACCATTAGGGAGGAAGGACAATATTGTTCTCACCTGGAGTAGAAGATATAATGTGGCCATCCACGTAGCTGCAGCTCTGAATTATCTACATAGTGGCACTGCTCAACCTGTTATCCATAGAGACGTGAAATCATCAAATATCCTTCTCAATGATGATTATGAGCCTAAGGTCTTTTATTTAAAATGTTTGAAATCTTTATACTCAGATTAGCAGAAAATCTCTACATATTCTCAATATCCTCACAACTTTCTTACTTGTGGATTCAGTTGTCAGATTTCGGACTTGCTATATGGGCTTCAATGTCTTCAGCACAAATGGCATGCAGTGATGTTGCAGGGACTTTCGGGTTTGTACCTACCATAAAATTTTCCATTGCTTACCAAACATTCCATCTGATTAGTTGAACACAAGCTGACTTGTATCAATACGGTCTTCTTAGATACTTAGCTCCTGAATATTTCATGTATGGGAAGGTGAGTGAGAAGATTGATGTCTATGCTTTTGGTGTTGTACTACTTGAACTTCTTTCTGGAAGGAAGCCTATCAACAATGAGTATCCAAAGGGCCAAGAAAGCCTAATCATGTGGGTAAGTTTTTGGATGCTTTAATCACTTATTTCTCTCCAAATTCCACCTCTTGACATCAATGTTCCTTAATGGCCAGGCAAAGCCACTTCTGCAAAGTAGGAAATTTATGCAGCTGTTGGATCCAAATTTGGGTGATAATTTTGATAACCACCAATTAGAGAAGATGGTTTTAGCAGCTTCTCTGTGCATCAGGCGAGCCCCTCGGTTCCGTCCAAGGATGAGCCTAGTAAGTCATGAACATTTGCTTTCATTTGCAACATTGCATGCTTATTGTTTCCATATCATTATCATATTGCAATACATTGATCCATTAAAACTTGGGCATTCTGATATAGAGACATTGCTGATTGAATTGATTGTGTGGTATCACCATGTTGTCAATCCATTCCTGTTTTATCATATGCATCATTGTTACATCTGCAATATGATTTTTGTTCCTCAAAACTCAAACTTCAAAAATATGAAACGTAATATGATTAGGCATCATTAAATGCCCCAGTGGAAACGATTCACTCTTAAAAAATTTCCAAGAGTTATTTCGGTTTTTGATGCAAGCACATATTTCCTGATTGTTGAGCAAAATGTAAAGTGCAGTAGAGACATGATACTTATTCTCTGTTTATTCTATTCCATAAATCTAACTTCTCAACTACAGATATTGAAGTTGCTCCAGGGTGACGATGATGCAATCATGAAGTGGGCCAGATTACAAGTTATTTCTTCAGAAGACTTTGATTTGCTTTATGACGAAGCGTCTCCAGCTTCTGATATACAGTCTCATCTTAACCTTGCTTTGCTTGATGTGGAGGATGACTCCCTTTCTGTCAGCAGCATAGAGCACAGTGTTAACTACTCAACTGTTCATAAATCCTTGGATGATTACTTACAGGAAAGGTGGAGCCGTTCATCAAGCTTCGATTGACTGTTCATGGAAAATTACAACGTTCATCAAGCTTCAATTGACTGTTCTTGGTGGAATACTAGTAACCATAAAGAATTTGATTTTTGTATAGCTTCTTTCTCATTATTTCATCTGTCAAGTGGTCTTGGATGGGAGGCAGTACGCAAAGCCTGCACCCTCCTCCATGACAAGATTTTGGTCCCTTTTTGGTCATTTTACTTTATAGGAACATTCTTTTTTTAATTTGATTCTTCTTGAATCTTTACCAAAATTGAGGAAGAAATTGTTAGGTTGAGAGCTGAATTTATGTTCTAAGAAATGTTGTTGACTTATATGTATGGTGATGATGTTAGCAAGTATTTAAAAACTTGGAATGGCAAGTATTTAAAACCTTTGACCTAGAGAAAAATATCCTTTATTGGATATTCTAGAAGCAAGTGGGTCCCATGTGGTCATGTGGGCCACACTTAGTCCAACAGATGACTATGACAAGTTTATTCGAAGAGGCTGTAACAAGTTGGTAGTAGAAAAGAGACCAGAGAAGCTCATAAACACATTCTCGTTTGTGTCACTGTAAAGATGTTTGAATTCAGTCATTGAGCAAAAACATGCAATTTAATGATACACCATTGATACAATGTAAATCAGACAATATGAATTGCATTGAAGCATTTGATACAAACCACTTTTACATATTATTCGAGTTCTGTGAAGATAGCATTTTCTATCCTTCTCTTAATTAATATAAATTGAGAGATTGGCCTTCTTTGCTTGTAATCCAAAGACAAGAAGAGATGTTTTGCATGTTCTGAATGAATAGACGTATTACATATTCAATACATTTAAACACTTAGCAACCAAAAATGAATCAACCTTATATTTATAAAATGATAATTCATATTAAATATGTTGTGGTTCATAAGGGGGAAAAAACAAAACAAAAGTTGAAGGCTTGTATATTGTATTTGGTGCTTTATCAATGATCATTTTCATTACAGCCTTATCCCTAAACCCAGTGTAAATGTGGGTTGTGGGTTATTGTATCATTGCCATAGTATAATTGCTGGAAGTCAAAATATATCATAACAATCTCCTTGTCAACAGGAACAAGCAGGAACATTTTGTAGCTAAAGATAACTGTATTCCATTTTCATCTAATTGAAAAGCTGCTAACATTAAGAGCTAACATGGCATAATTGATGTCTCTCTTCATTCATTTGTATATATATGAACTATTTCCACCTTATTCATTTACATTTATAGGTATTTGAAGCCATCATTCTTTCTTAAAAAAACAAAAAAAAAAAAAAAAAACAGAGGAGTAGTACCTACAGAGGCATTCCCAACTAGCTTTCGTAAGAGAAGAAAATTGTGAGCTTTTTCTATCTAGAAAAAGAATGTTGACTTCATCCCTTTAACAAAACAAAAAATCTTCATCGAAATAAGGGTATTGAAGCAGATTTAGAGATAGGATTAGAAATGGAAGGAAGAGAGAACCTGAAAGACAGAGAACTACAAAATTTTAGGGAGAGACAAGATAAATCAATCTAACTAGTGAAACATTTTTCCTCAAAAAAAATACAATCATGGGTTTCTCCTTTTCATTGGTTGAAGAATCCTAGACGCTGCACAACATTGCATACATGAGAAGACTAAAAATCAATCACAAGGATAATTGGGTGCTTGATGATATACAGAGAGGAATCTGAGACCATTTCAAGATGGTTGTGACATGGAGAGAGCTAATGGCAATTCAGACTCATGTGAGAGGCAAGAATCTCCTTCCTTCTCCACGCGCTTGCCCTGCTCCTGCTGACCCTGCCCTTCTTCTTCGTGGGGCTCCACCGCCGCCCTCGCCGACTCTGAGGCATGAAAAGTGCCAGAACCTGGAGGCTTGGGGGTGAATGGGGGGCCACCATTGTCGTCGCCCTTTATACAGCATCTGTACAGGAATGTGAGAAGCCAGAAGAGCCAGGGGATGGCCACCAACGCCATTCCAGCAATGGGGTACCAAGCTGTATGTTTAGACTCTGGCAAGGTAATGTACATTGCCAAGAATACTCCACCAGAGACAATGAATACCAGAAAGAGGAAGGCGACGATCCATATGCGAATGTCGCTCCTCCTCTTCTCTGCCGGCGGCATCGGCATTCAGGAAGATGGTATCAGACACCTAGGCGAGAGCGTCGAAGAAGCATTCGCCTCTCTCTTTCTTGTTTGGAGTTGTGTTTATGGGGTGGTGTTGTCACAGATAGCATAGTAGTAGGAGGAGGAGGATGTTGCTAGCATGGGGAGAGGAGGAGGAGGAGAAACATGTTGTGTGGTGATTGTGAGTTTTGGAGAAGAGAATGGAAGGGAGATGGGGTTCTGTGTTTCGGAAACCAGAGGTGATGGCTTCCAACTTGCCATTTTACATGTTGAAATCTTCAAACAAGCCTCACGTAGAAAACGGTTTCTAGCTTAACAAACCAACGCCAGAATTGAGAGACACAGAGAGAGAGAGAGAGAGAGAGAGAGAGAGGCAATGAAATTTGCTCTTTATTAAACCACCTACTGGCATTAAGCCCCTGCAATGAACGAGTTAAACTTCATACAAATTGGATAATAACTTAAAGTTAAAATTCAACAGAAAGTATTAACGAATAAAAGAAAACATGAATTGATTAAATGATAAACTCATTTGTGTAATCATCATTAGAATATAAATTTATATTATAACGTAATTAACTAAGCAGGAATCCTTTCATATATTGTGCTTCGAGAATGTAAATATTTATACGGTCCGCTCCATTCGAATCTATCAAAACCCAAAACCCAATAGGATCTATGTAGACAAAGGGTTGGATTTGGATTGTCTACTCAGATGAACTAGTAGATGGCCCCACATGGTAGCTTGTATCGTAAGATTATACCGAATCATTACTCTAAGTTAAATGTCTATATATAAGCTCGGACTTTTTGACTTTCTTTGAACATATTTAGTTAAATGCTCACTTTTTATGCCTATAGGGAGTCTATTGTTCAATAAAATAGCTCCTGAATTATCAAAATGTCAGTTGATTGACAAGCAAACCAAATATTAAGTGGGAGCCACCGAATTAACATAAGCATCGCAGGCTCATGTAAATAGTGTAATAATATCAGCCATTAAACGCTAGACCCATATTAACCATTAGATCCAACTAATATAGTGCACCAATGAGACCCATTGGTAAAAATGTGAACAATGAGATTGAAGGATGGAAAGACAAATCAGAAGGGATCTTTAGCCCTAAAATATAGGAGATCTTATGAGATCAGGGACCTATGCACCCTAAACTGGTGGGAATCGAGGACTCAAAAAAAATTTTTATAGATACAAATCAATGAGGGTAAAATATTATAATTTGCTAAATCTTGCCATCTGATTGGTTCCTTTTCTTAAATTTTTTTTTTAAATAGCTTTGTCTTGCTAGCATTTCTCACAATAAAAACACTAAAAGACGAAAGGAAATCAATGCATTAATGACTCCTATCTTCTAGAGATTGAGATTAGATTTATGTTAAGAACCATATTTATCGGTGTATCATAGATAAGGTTAAATATCTAACTTTCCAAAACGTATTGATAGCAATAACCTTCTCTCTCTCTCTCTCTCTCTCTCTCTCTCTCTCTCATTTGAGTAACGATTTGACCTCTAAAAAGGAGCAGCTTATTTTCTCTTTGACCATTGACTACACACCTTTATTCTGCTTCTTCTTGTTTGTCTTGATCTGCATCCGAATCTTCAAGGCATCAAAACCTAAGCCACCATATTTCCTTCATGGGGCCGAGCTCAACTTGGACTGTGCTATTTGTTTGGAGGATTTTAAAGAAGGAGATAGATGTCTAGTTCTTCTGAGTTGCAAGCACATGTTCCATGATGATTGTGTGGATGCTTGGCTGAATGAAAAGCAAAGGTGCCCCGTGATGCCGTAGCCCCTGTACTCCACAATGCAAGGAGGTCATCCATTTCCAAAGGGGGATGACTTTCAACAATGTAAGCTTTAATTCTGTGTATAGTTGGTTTTTTTTTTTTAAAGTTCCGTTGAATTCAACTTTTTGATTCTTGAATCTTGAATGACAGTCCTGCACGACCCATACTTTTTGTAAGGCCCCAGGCCTTAATTAGGTAGGTTAGTCTGCTTAATTAGGATTAGGATGAGTTAATCGGGTTTAGAGGTGCAATTAGTAGGGCATTTTAGTTATTAGGTGCATTTCATTGGGGATGGGTGACCCCAAACCTATCATGGACCTTAGACCCTAACCTTGGGACCTACCTTACTCTAAGCCCAAAAGCCCCTCCTTCACATGTCCTAAAACCCAGTTAAGTTGGCCAAAAGCCCTTTTTTTTAAATCTTATAAACTCTTTCTCCAGAGAGCCTAAAACCATAAACCCATCTCTCATTTCATCTTTACTCTCCTTTTCTTCCTCACTGCCTCACATCAAACTCTAGCATTCGCAAGGAGATTTGTGTCTATTTGTTTGATTCTTAGTGGTTCCACGCCTTAATTGGCATTATGGTGATTAGATTATACCGCTACTAAGTGAAGGTTAGAAAAGCGAGGGGATTGGATGAAAATAACCCCGTTATTGCCCAGCCCAAAGCCCTTCATGTTCGGGATTCTTAAGGGCGCAGTCGGCCACGGGCTTTAGGAAGGGTCAACCATGGCATTTAGCCACTCAACCGCCAGAAGGCTCGGTTGACTGGGGTGTGAGCCCAGTCGACCGCAATTAGAGTTAGCATAGACTAACTAAGAGCAATACTTGATAGGGTATTCCTATCGGTGGTGTCGACTGCGAGACCCAATGGTCGACTGTGGCCCTTGTTCCAAAATTTTGATTTTTGGAACCATGGAACTCTTAACCAATACTTGATAGGGTATTCCTATCGGTGGTGTCGACTGCGAGACCCAATGGTCGACTGTGGCCCTTGTTCCAAAATTTTGATTTTTGGAACCATGGAACTCTTAACCCTAGCATCATGCTATTTAACTTAAGTACACTAATTTACATCAAAAGACCAAAGGTGGAGAAGGGTGTGAGCTGACCTTTCCCCATAGTTGACTAAGTACACACAAGTGGGGTCACTCCCGACAATGAATGGTAATACAGGACTCCGAGATGCCATACATGAGAGGCTTTTTAATGGGCATATTTTCACATCTCAGGCTTGTATGCATGCCCATTACAACAACCAGTCTAGCCTTGTGTGTGTGCGCTGGTTGGCCTAGACACTAAGTTGGTTTAACTTTTACCCTACAACCAATAAATCTTATCCGTCAAAAGATGAGGGTGAGGATAAAGGTAGGGTGGGAATACCCGTATAATACATGACGCGAGCATGTATCCACCCCCCTCGTCAGTCTTAACTATTAATTAAATGAATATGAAATTATGTGTAATATGTGATCCGTTAGGAAGTCTTGGGCCAGATGATGGGTATTGGAGCTATTGGTTATATCTGTGAATATGTTAAATGCAAGCGTGTACAGTAGACCCTTATATTATTATGTGTGTTTGTTTAGGTGATACCCTTTGAGATGTGGCCAAGTTCGATATGGATGATTATCACTGATCCTTGCATCCTTGTGTTAGGCTTTCCTGGGTTGATATTTTCCACCATGGTTTAGGACATTTGCTTGTGGATGAGGACTTTGCATGCATTTGTTATTGTCTGCAAATCGGAAGTGGGCATACACCATTGGGCCAACATGTATTGTGTGATGCAATGCATAGTTAAGCTGAGCGGGTTCGCCTATGTGCATTTTCATTTACTAGGTTTGCCTGTGTGCATTTTGTTGCAAGTTATCTTGTGTTTATCCTGCATTTAGGCCTATGTGAGATGCCTCATTGATAGGGAGAGTAGCTAGGACTCTCTCCTTTTGATTCTTATGATTTTGGTGTTTATTCATGTTTATGCTTATCTTACTAATACTGTTACTCATAGTATGACTTCTCTTGTTATTATTCATTTTGATACACTTTATATATATATTAAAGTTCTAAGGATGGAGACCTCTAGAGGGTGCCACATCAGCACCCCTTATTTTTCTTTTTTTCTAGAATGCTACTTCAGCATCCAGGATAAAATCTGGTTAGAGAAACCTTCTATCTATTCTTTCTACATAATCCCCTAAAATCTCTCTACTTACCTATAATTTCTCACATCAATTATTATCTCCAGCAATATCGTCCTGGGCTTCTCTCTGTTACCTCTCTGCGAGAATGGTGATTGTTCCATTAGACGAGGAGACTGCCAAGAACGTCACTAGACAGGCAAAATGTTCACATCTTTGTCTCTCTATCTCCTTTCTTTGGCGTATTGACTTGGTGAAGAAACATGTCTTTCCCCATTGCTTTTCAGGTCGAGCTCTATTTCGGCAACAACAATCTCCCTCCCAATAAGTTCCGGAAGAAGTTGATTGAGGACAGTGATGGCAGACGTATCCTTTAATTCTTCTCTCTAATAGTAATTCGCTATGAATGCCCATCTGTCTAAGTTTTTTGCATTATATGTCTTATCTTGACTTAAAACTTTTCAGTGGTTAGTTTGGCATTGATTGTTCATTTACCCGAATGAGAAATCATCTTGGTTAGTTTGGCGTTGGTTGTTCATTTACCCGAATGAGAAATCATCTTAGTCTTGGTGATGTTAAAGTTGATGAAGTTAAAGTTGATGAAGTGCTAGAAGAGACGATGCTGACTGTTGCAGACGCACTGAGGAAAAATACACTAAATGATTTATATTATATATTTTTGCACTACAATGTTGTTTTGGATGTCTTAACACATTGGTTGGATCTATTCCAAAGCAAACATTATCAGGTATGTAATTACTTTTCTATATTTGATTTAGTTATTATTATTATTTGTGTTGTTGAATGGATTTCAAAGATTGCATCTTTTTCTTTTGATATACATGCATCTTTTTCTTTTGTTATACATATGCATCAAACTACATTGCTATGCTAATAATTGATGTCATTCTTTCTTTTTATTTATATTTTTTAATCTTTAGTACAAATTTATTATTTTTTTTGTCTTTATAATTTTCTTAAATTTAAACCATGGATATGTCCGCACACACTTTGGAGTTTTTTCAAAATATTATGTTTATTTTCATTTCATAAAATCTTCAATAATTGTCGTTATTACTCTTTTCTTTTTAAAAAAATCTCTTATTCCTCTTCCAAAGCTACGGAACATTAGTATTTCAATCTAAATATTATGAATAAATTAGTTTAGTTTTGGGCTAGGCTTAGCTCGGGCATCTTTTCTAAACAATAAATTTATTTTTAATTTATTTTCTTATCATTAATAATTTTAAGAAAGCATTTTTTTCTTATCAATAAGTGCAAAGCATTCTTTCTTATCAATAATTAATATCTTATGCAAAACAATAAAATAGTTGCATGCGTATCTTTAAATCAAGGGCTAAAATGGTTTTTTAATTTAAGGCAAACTTTCAAATGCCAAACAATAAAATAGTTGCATGCGTGTCTTTAAATCAACGGCTAAAATGTTTTTTCAATTTAAGGCAAACTTTCAAAAGTGCATTTGAAGTGATTAAAGTTTATAATATATCAAATCACTTTTTGTTTACATATATATATATATATCTTTCCATTTTAGTATTATTTATAATCTTTACTTCTTTTTTTCTCTATCATAATTTTTGATGTGTAAAAAAAATCTAAGAATTATAAATAATATACTTTTCTTTTACACTTATTTTTTATTAATTATATTTCAAAAAACTTTAAAATTTTAATATATTTCAATTTTGGGCCCGGGCTTAGCACGGGCTTGCGTTACTGGTATATCTATATTATCTATTTGCCGAATTATGTCAATTTGACTATGCTACATTAGGTGCCTAAATATCAATACCACCGCCGAGCCAAAGGGTCTAGAGACATAGAAGGTTTCTCCATATGGCAGAGATATCAATTGGAGTGCCAACGACATAGCTTGAGTCATTTTGGGATGGTATTAGAGCGACTTCGTACGCACTCCTATTTGGTGGACTTTATTTTAGGGTTTATCCTTTTGTGGCCTTAGTTGTTGGACCTAACACTTATTAAACTTATTTTTGTAACTTTTGCAACTGAACTTTAAGTAATTAGTTTATGACTCTTGACCAGCTTATTATTATTGTTGTTTTTGTCTCTATTTAATGTTGATGTGCATACAAATTCCGCAGTTGAATGAATTTTATACTTGTGTTTATGGTAACTAATCATCGTTCATATCCTTACGAAGGACTTTAATCCACCCGAAGTTGGGGCCCATACCAACTTTTATGAGCAAATTTTTAATTGGCCCCAAATCTCATACCCTTGGGATTGAACTTAGATCTGGCCCACTTCTAAGGCGTGAAAATTTTATACACTCAATTTTCTTTTCTTACAAGGATTCCATGTGAATTTCACTCAACAAGAAATGGGTTTAGCTCATCAATGCAATAACCTTTTTTTTTTTTCCTTTAGTAAATCACTTTATAGATGTCTTGCATTTCTTAAAAAATGATTCAACTGATGAGATTTGGTGTGACAGTACTCGCAAGCATGTTGAAATCATCGATGTTTCATGTCCACCACCATTGATCACTAAAAAACACTTGATTTTTTTCTCGCACATGTTTCATGTCGAATGTGGATCCTTGGCTGAATGAAGCAAAAAGGTGCCCCACATGTCCCACTTCATATTCATCAAATGAAGTCATCTTTTTTTTATTTTTTTTATTTTAAGGATTTGCTAAATAGACTCAAGAAGGGACTCAGTACACTCACACCTTTTCTAAAATTAAAAAAAATTTTGACCCAAATGCCTTCCTTCTGTCCCCACTCACCTTCCCCTTCCTCTCTCCTCCCCTTTCCCACCTCCCCTTTCCGCCGACGACAACGACAACTCAATCTCCCTCCCGTCCCTCTCCCTCTTCCTTTCTCTCCTTCCCCTCCCTCTTCCTCTTCCTCCTCCTCTTGTGCACCCCCCCCCCCCCCCCACCCTCCTCTTCTCTCTGCCGGATCAAACAGCCTTTTACTGCCTAGCCTCCCAGTCAAGGGGGAGGGGAGGGAGAGAAAGAAGAGGAAGAGGGAGAGGGATAGGAGGGAGATCGGGCGGCTCCTCAATCATTGCCATTGCTGGAAGGGAGAGGTGGGGAAGGGGAGGAGAGAGGAAGGGAAAGGTGAGTGAGGAGAGAAGGGGGCATTTGGGTCATCTTACCCTTTTTTTTTTTTTTGAAAAAAAGGTTAGTGTATTGAGTCCCTTCTTTGGGTTCGCTTGGCAAATCCCCTTTTTTTTTTTAAGGGAAATGACAGTTTATAGTGTAGGCTTTAATGCTGTATATGCTTGTCTATTTTTCCTTCATTTCATTATAGTAATATTCGTTGTTGGAGGTTTTTTTTTTAAGAATAAGTAATGCCTTTATTTCTTCAAATATGAATTACAGAAATGGAGTATCCAAATTATGGTAGAACTTCTAGAGGGGCATACCCTTTATAAAACCAATCACATCAAAGAAAAATGTCCATAGCCAGAACTCCAAGCAAACTATAAAGAAAGAAATAACATTTCTAATTCCAAAGTATTAATTTTATTAGGAGCATTCCTACTACAACAAATTTTCCTATTGAATTGAACAGTTTTTTACTAAAGCTTTAAATAATGCACATGATTACTTTGACGAAGATAAGTTGCTAGCCTTCTAACTTTAAATCTATCTCTCCAAGGGGACAAATGAGGTTGGCGTATCATTTGCATTAGAAGGACTTCGGGTACTATTAATATAAGACCATAGTTTGGAATTAGTGCCGACAAATGGTAAATTGCTGAATAATAATTAAGCCCAAGTTCAATAGTTGCTTTTGTTGGCACTCCAACATCAGCCCACAAAATACTAACAATTACTTGTCTAACTGAGCAAATGGATAGTCACATGCCCTTGGATACAATAGACTTTGATTGAGGCCGACTGAGATTGAAGTTCGCAGATAAGTTCCAATGGCTTAAGAGATTATCAGGTAATTGTACTCCCAAATAAAGAATTCTAGTATAGATTGTCCTGGCAATTTCTCTAACTAATGCTCCGGCTGGCTTTTGTTGATTTCTGAATATTCTTCTATTTCTTTCTTACCAAATAAACCATGAATGCACAAAGTATTATCTTCCCCAAAGTTTGAGTACCACTATATTACTAATCCAGTCGAAGAGTAATTGACTCTACCATCGCTTGTGGAGAGTTATAACTAATAGAAATTAAATCAAGTTTTACCAAAAGATAATTCCAGTCTTCTTGAAAATACATCTGTCTCTAAAGTACAATTACAACGAAAGCAACTTGGGTTACAATAAACATTTCTCTTTAAGATTCCAAACCCATTAAATCATGCATTGCAACTGCCAGATTCTTGTAATCTTTAAGATTAATTCTTTCTTTCTTCTTGGTTTATATTCGACTGATTTGCATTGAGTTTTATATTTGTATCATGAGATTAGTGCAAATCCAGTATTCAATTAATGGATAGGTTTATATGATTTCCAACTGATTTTCAAATTTGACTTTGACGAGTTTATTGGATTCTCTTAAATTAATATTTGGATGGTCATGAGATACATTGGATCTCCCCACGCAGAAAGCTTTCAAATATCTCATCTAAGAGAAAGATATTGAAACTTCTAAAATGATTACAAAGCATCAATTATCCGCAGCACAATACATTACCCATGTGGCTAGGGTCCACGTTAGTTTTGAGATTTTTTTATAAATAAATGTACATATTGGTGTAGTGGTTATGTTGGCTATTAAAAGGACAAGAATATATGAGTTCAAATCTCTTAATTTCTGCAATTTTAGCAATTTGACAAATATTCAATAAAATAGTAAAAGAAAGTCAAAATTAAAAGGAATATGATCAAAATTAAATCCAAAATCCATATCTTTAATATATTATAATGGGGGATTGCTATTGCATCCATTTGTATGAAATTCTCTAAAGCATAGATAAATCCGTTCTTAAACAAAAGATTGAAATAAAACTGGCAGCTTCCCCTAAAAATAAAAAAAAAAAACCAAAGGGGATATACATCCCCAACACATGGAGATCTTATGAAATGGAGATTTGCGCACTCTAAAAGTTTATGGAAATCGAGTACAAATCCTTGGGCTTGCCATCTATTGAAAATCCAGTTCATTCAAAATGAGAATATGCAAACAATTGTATTATTCACATTTGAATTAAACTCACAATCTTTGGTAAGACAAATTCCTGATGAGGTAAAATTTGGAGATCTCATTTCTAACCTAGGCTTCATTGTGACCCATTCAAATAATAATCAGATAAAGAGCATTCATACAAGTAGGTCTGGCCCTGAGTAACGTGTGGCAAAGCCACAACTTTGAACCCCGTAATTTGATAAAAACACATGGCCTTATATTTAGCTAATTCTTTGTACTAAGTCCATGGATAGTTATATATGTGAATGAGTGTATTTAGATTTTGTGTCGATACTAGTAAATGATGTAATATTTTGAATATTTACTATTACACCCATAATTTTATTTGAATATATATAAGAGTCCCACTGTAGAACTTCGCTTTAGTTACCGTAAATCTCAATACCAACCTTTCATGCAAGGGCAACGAAAATATATAGGCACTGTCAATTGCAATCATTGTGATATTCATGGGCATAATTTGTCATTATCACTCAATGAGACTGTTGAAAATTGCACTCTTCTTTTAAAATAAGCATTTTATTTTATGTGTGGCTTACCAAGGTGATATCCTTTGAAGAAAGCATCTTGAAGAAAACGAGAGGCACTAATTATTAAACTTTGAGTTCAAGCAAATATAGGAGTGAGGGGATATCTAGAGCTGTTTAGTACAACATTAGGGCTTTTCTGTTTGTTTGTGGTCATTTGCATGTGCTAATGCTCACGAAGGTATTTATCACGTATCATTATGTACAAGTTGCATTTGTAAATGATAGGTAAATAATGATCACCACCCCTCATCAGAGTTGAGTGGACTCTGTTATGATAGTGGTTGGATAATGATAATGATAATGATGATAAGATTATCCATTTCGGGGATGGAAGAACTCTTTGTCTAAGAACAAAATTTTGGAGAATGATTTTATAATTTTCATAAAGAGGGATACGAGATATTTATAGAATTTTTTAACTGAAATGTAAAAACTATTTTATCAATCATTAATCAATTACCTAAGTCATAGATATCAATTAATAATTACTTACTTTAAATCAACCAATTACCTTAAGTCGAGATAATAAATCAATAATCAAACACTTAAATGAAGATAATCAATCACTAATTATATCACCTAAATCAAGGTAGTCAATAATTATTTTATTATCTTCATGAAATGAGAAATTGACATAATGAAAGATATGTAAATCTAATGTTACTATTTTTATTTAAACGGAGTTGTTTAGTCTTCTCTATTTTGGTACCTTATAACTGATCTTAAATTTGAATGTCAAAGGAATGATTTGGCACTAAAAACATAGAGTGTGGATATTTTTCACCCCATGATGACCATGGCAAAACTTATTATAGTTTGCCACATCATCATGGGGTAGCCTGGCCTTTCATGGGGTAGCTCCACATTACCATTGGGCAAGCCAACCTTGCATAGGGTAGACCTTAACAGATTCACTCACGATTACTACAAGGAAAATCTTCACATGATCTCAATTTAAAAAATATGCATTGCAAAAAGGGCACTGACCAAAGTCTTTGTGAGGAGGATGGATGAGTGTTGAGGAGTCATGGACTTTGGCAGCAATGGTTGGTAGGGTTGTAAACGGGTCAGTTTCGGTTCAGGTCCACGGTGGACCCGGAACCAAAACAATTAGTTTTAGGATGAACTTGAAATCGGAACTGGTTCGGAATCAATTTCTTGGATCCGAAACCAAAACCGTTAAAAGAGAGGATGGACCCAAAATTAGAGCCAAAACGATGTATGGAGCAAATCTAGACCCAATTCTATATAGAGAATACTTTAGAAAAAAGCTAATTTTTGGAAAAACTTCTCAAAAATCAAGGTAATATGTCGAGTCTCGGGTTCACAGGTTAGAACCAAGGTGAAAGTAGACCCCAAATAGTTTAGGTTACGGTCCAAAAATAAAATTCATACCAGATATGTTTACTTATCGGACCTAAATAAATACCAAGATTTAGTTATTAATGGGTAAGAATGTTCGGATAATCAAATAATTGGGACCCATTTACAATCCTAATGGCCGTGTGCAAGAACCTTTATAATCGGGTCCCATCTTCCCCATTTATCACTTCTTTTCTTTCCTCCCTCCCCTTTCTCTTCCAAGAAAAGGCCTCTTGGAACCAACCCTACGACTACGAGCACGCTCTCCTCTCTCAGGTATTTCGCTCTCTCTCCTCACTCTCCGATCTCCCCCCACTTTCTCCCTCTCCGCCTTTCTGTTTCTCTCATTCTCTCAATCTCTCTCTATCAACAGTCAGTATTTGAGGAGAACCCATTTGAGATTTTACCGTATATCTTGTTAATTAAATTTCAAAAGGAGATTTACCCCTTGATTACAAAGAACTAACGAACATTTGAGTTTTGACTATTTTACCTTCTTGCTGAAATCACAAAGGGGATTTACCCTTTAATTATCAACAACTAAGAAAGTGAAAAATTGTATGGGTTGAGAACTGTTAGCTCTCCAAACAAACATTTTGTTGGCTTTAGCTCCATCTCACACCTTAAAAATCGAACTGATACTACATGCTCAAACTGGCATGAATTTGAATGGGTAGGATTGTATCACAGTCACATGCAAAACGTATATTTTCCTTTCACATGTACTATTGTCACTAAAGTATCTGCTTCATCTCTTTAACCAAAATATCTTCCATCATCATCGCAAAACATATGAACCCATTTGAGTTTTCCCAATCTATTACATTTCAACCTTTTGTGGGGCCCACTTGGGGATTAAATTAAGGGACAAAGTTTCTCAAGGTAGAGTTTTATGATGGAAACCCAGAGGAACAAAAAAAAAAAAAAGGAGCCAGGGTATGGGATTGGATTGTATGTGATCGCAAGCGATTGTGCTTTGGAGGACTTAACTAGGTAATGTTTTTTTTTTTGTTGGTTGTGTCCTCTTTTTAAACTGGCCAATGAGATGAGGATGCCTATATCTAGACATGTGTAAAATGACTGAAGGCTATGTGATGGAATCAATGCGATCATTGATTTTGAATTTTTATATCATTATTTGGCGCATGCATTTGGATTGAGGCCGTAGTTGTACATAGATATATCTATATGCAATTGCTATTTCACTTGTTCTTGAGAAGTTAATTGAAGAATCATGAGGATGACACGGTCCATAAAAAATCCGACAGCTGATATGCTTATCGCTTTCAAAATATGGTGGCATTAGAGATGTGAAATGCTAATACAATTAAAAGAGCTCGATGAACATGAATGTAGGAATGTATATTCTTTTTGTGGGTGGAGAGACATTCCTGCTTGAAATGCGAAGCGTAATACTTTTTGGAAATGTATATCTTGTGTGGAATGCAGTGTATCATTTTTTGAAATGTATCTTTTGTATTGGTGTAGTGTCTTTTTTTTTTTTAAATGTATATTTTATGTAGATGCGAATGTATCTTACCATGCTTTTGGAATACAAGGGAATTCATTGATTGGGCTTGTTTGTTTAGTTTACAAGGAAGTGAGATTATGAATTCATGGAATGGGCTTATTTGTTGTTGGGTACTGTAATACATGGGCATTCATTGATGGATAATGGACCTATTTGTGCCATTGAATAATCATTTACATGACTCTTTGCCATCCTACTCATATATGCTCTATGAATGTAAATGTATCAATGTAGATTTTACGAATATAAATGTATCAATGTAGGTATGGAATGCTAATACAAACGGAAGAGCTTGATGAATGTAAATGTATCTATGTAGATTCATTTTTTGGGTGGAGAGACATTCTTTTTTTAATTGTAAATTGTATTCCTTTTTTTGAAATGTATATTTTGTGTAGATGTTGCATTTGGTTTTTTTTTAATGTTTATTTTGTGTAGATAGGCATGTTTCTTTCCATGAATTTGGAACACATGAATTCATTGTTGGAGAATGGGCTTGTTTGCTTTTATTGAACTGAAATACATTGAAATTCACAGAATTGTCAATTAAAATAAGTTGAATTCATGGAATGAGCTTGTTTCTTTGCATAATATTAGAAATATAGGAATCATTAATGGAGAATGGACCTGTTCATTTGCATGGAATTACAATACATGAGAATTCATTGATGGAGAATGAACCGCATCATTCTCCAAAATTGATAAATCTTATCTCTATTGACAGTTTTCTCCAACAAGTACAGCTTCATGGTATAAAAATCCTCAGTCTCATAAGTTATGATTAATCATAATGACTGCTTGTAAGCATTGAAGGAATAAGGCTAATTAGATGATGATGATTGCTGTGTCTTTGGCTCTTTCCTGTTGTTCCTGTTGTTTATTTTGTATGAAAATCCTTTTAAGCAGAAAAAAAATGATGATGATGATTTCTTTCTTTATTGCTTGCAACCACTAACACCCTACTTGGATATAAATGTGATTTTACTTTTAAACATGCATAAGAAAAGCTTGTCATTAGAATGTCCTTATTCTGGATTAACAATTACTGTCCTTGTACTAGATTAACAGTGGCTTTCTCATCAGGTGGTTCACTTATTTAAATTAGAACATTGTATATTCTTTTAAAGGTAAGAAAAAATAATAGTAATCAAATTAAAGAGTCACAATGTAGATGCATTTACTAATCTGACTTAAAACATGTTATAGGTGGGACGAGTATATATATAAAAGTTCTATTATAAAAAAATTTATGCCTAATTTCTCTTTCAAGTCTAAGGGGGATAAATGCTGACAAACATGAGACACCCCAGTGGTAAGGGTGTCTCATCTCACATAGCCATCCGAGGATCAATCCCTTAGCAGGTAGGTTGTCCCAAGAGTGTTATACCACTCACCCAATGCATCTAGTGAAGAAAAAAAAAGGTCCAAGATGGTGGTGATGATGCTCTTCCAGATGCATTGTTATGCTCTTAAATGTACAAATTTTTAGAAGTATCATCTAGAAATACAACGGAGCCTATTGTCCTAGTCAAATACGAAAGTACTCCAGAGAAATCAGTTCCGTTAGTCCTTATCATCAGCATAATAAAATAAGAATCCAGTTGATAGGTTAAAACCATCACTAAAGATAAGATAGCTATGAATCCAATGAGTCTAGCGCCTTGTAAATGGTTAATATACAAATCTCTCTTATACAGTGGGGCTAATAGGCCCACCGATGTGTCATGTTTCCATCTTTGAAAAATTCAGGAACAAAATGGGTCAAGTCTACGTCGCCCAAACATAAAAGGGCCTCATACTTCTAATAAAGGACCAAAGTTTCTTCCTAAATCTAGGTCTTCATAGAAAATTTTGGAGAGCCCCCGTAAAAGCTCCCAAATATTATAGGAAGTTTATTCAACAAGCACCCCCCGCCCCCCCACAAAAAAAAAAAAAAACAAAAAAAAAGAATTTTTTTTCTTATTCTATTATGATTAGGAAATTCTAAAACACAACCTGATATATATATATATATTTTAACTTAGAGTATTTATAGTTATTAGAGTGCTTGGAAAATCTCTAATTGCATTTCGCATTTTATTATATATAGAAAAAGTTAAGGGAGGTTGACTCTTTTTTTTTTTTTCCTTGGAGGTTGTTTATTTTGACTAGAGTAGGATGCCCTACCTAATCTCTCACACAATTCTCGGGTGGAATGAGTGGAACCCACTATAGGGCCCACTTAAATGGAAAATCCGAGCTGCTCAAAATGAAAGTCTGCCCTATATATGAGATATATTCAAATTTTACTCCAAAATGAGTTGGGCAAATTTGAAGTGAATTTTGAAAATATCTCATAAAAAGTGGGGGCCTTCGTTTTGAGTGGGCTCCACTTTGGGTTCCACTCCATCACTCATAGCAGCGCATGGGAATCAAGAGATAACTCAAGAAATCCCTTTCCTTGTTTATGCCATGTTTACACCCTCTTTCATCCCCTCTATTTCCTCAATTATACCTATCATTGCTCTAAATTTTACTCTTTGCACCCTACTATGTTCTAGTGAGTCCTCCACGCCCAAGTTTCTTCATAAAATCATTTTTTGTTTGGAAAGGCTCCATTGAGAATTGCATATTAGCATTTTATACATTGTTGGAAACAGTCCCACATCCGACATTGCCCAAGTAATGGGTTTGACATGACTTCATATACCTGTTTAAGCCTTTCACCTATTAGCTTAAGCTTTTGAGTTGGTACATGGTATTGGAGTGGGTGTCATTTTTGTGTAGCTCATGTGGCAAGCCCATCCGTGGAATCTGTTGGGCTTACACGTGAGGGGGAGTGTTGGGAAAAGTCCCACCTCCCACATCACCCAAGTAATAGGTTTGACATGACTTCATATACCTATTTGGGCTTTTCACCTATAGCTTAAGCTTTTGGATTGGTACATGGTATCTTACATACATGAATTCATTTAGTTTTTCTAATGCCTCTTTTTTTTTTTTTTTGCCTATTTCATATTATCATTGTCTTCTTTGTTGTTTCTATTTTGTTACAATTTTCTCCATTTCATATTCTTATTTTCTCAAGTTCTTACATTTGTTATAATCTATCCAAACACTTTAATGTGAAACAAGAGCTTGTTTAATAATTACTAATTGAAATAATTGCAGATTAGAATATAAATATTGGAGTTTTTGATAGATGCAATGAATCTAAGGTGAGGATTCTGCTGGGCTGGGAATCACCGAGAAATCTCGAGTTTTTCAGATCGCTTTGGATTGATTTTTTTTAATGTGTTTTTCATGAATCAAAGGTCTCCTTTTATCACATGATCCAAACGATCAAATGCAACCTTCTCGGGAAAACTGATCTCCGGATTCGCAGCAATGTTCTTCACTAAACAATTGGGGGGGATGGGATTTTTTTGTTTGGGGGGGGGGGGGGGGGGGGGGGGGGGGCGCGCGCGCGCATGGAGCTGCATGCCAACAGTTGCTTTATACTTCAATCTAATTAGCTTTTATTAGATTAGACTAGAGTAACTGCTCTATAGTCTTTGTGCTCAAATTAATATTTGATCAGACAACGGAAACTGTTACGTTGGGCCCACTTTGTTGATGTGAGAGATTATATGATTTAGGTTTTCCCATGTCTGTAAATTGTATTTGGCTCAAAATAGAACGGAATGGAGAAACAGAATTCATGTAGCCAACCCCCAGCATGGTTGGCTTTGATGATGATGATATTCTAGAACTTGTATTTCATTGTGCTCCAAACAATCCCTGTAAAAAGATTTCCATTTCCAAATGCTGCAGCAAAGATGGAATTTCGGTGTGTGCATTGTGGATCTGGAATGAAGACATTGTTTGTGCAATATTCCCCTGGAAACATTCGATTGATGAAATGCGTAAGCAAAACTTCTTTCAAAATTTCCCAACCATATACCAAGACAATCTTATGTATTCAATTACTACTCTTTTTTTCCCCTCTTCAGGAGAATTGCAAGGCCGTAGCGGACGAATACATTGAATGTGAGCTCACAGTATGCAAGACCCTACAAACCCGCTTCAAAACCTTAATTGCACTCACTGTTTCTTCATTCATTGGAATCATTTCATCTGCAATACATTGATTTTTGGGTTTGTAGATTGTTCTGATTGACTTGATTCTTCACAAGAGGAAAGCGTACCGACATGTGCTCTACAATGTGCTGAATCGTGATACTGTTGATGCACAGGTGATATTTTCTTATTTCTGAAAATTCCTTTTCTTCATGGTTTTGTTTGGATCTCCATAAGTGCAGGTGACTTGGTTTATGTGCAAAATTGGAACCTAGGTTTTATGCATTCAGACAGCTTGAATTATTGTGGTGTTTTTTTTTTCATTAACAGACAACTCATTAAAAAGAGTAACATACAAATAAGAAAACACAAAAAGAAAAAGGGAGGGGTACAGCCGTACAGGAGTGATGTACTACCCACAACTACTTACATAACCACTCCCCACACAAGGATGCATCCTCTCAAACCCTTACTTGGCTAAAGCATTTGCCATGGAATTGGCCTCAGTCGGAAAACAACCAAAATATTAGAGGATAAGTGCCTGATTTCATTAAAGTGAGCTTGAATTAGTTATAAGTGGTAGCTGTTTTTTTCCATTCCCTAACTAATTACATTAAGAAAAACAGAGTAACAGGTAATTAGATTTAGGTAAAACAGAGTTCAGGGTATTCAATTTCAAATGATTCCATGGGGCCTTTGGGTTTGTTTGAATACACTTTAAAATGCTGGTGGAGCAGATCTTTTGGGGCAATTGCTAACTACAGCTCTGCACATTTGGAAATGCACGGAAAATAGAATCACATTGTATACGGGTACCTATTTTCCCATTGTTTTCTGTACCAAATCATTTTTGGAGTGCCCCAAATATTAGTTTGGACTTTGGATGGAGAAGCATCCTGCCCACCTTTATGAATACGAATCTAAAGGCAATAGAGTGATTCTCTCTTTTTTTCCTTTTTGCAACTTGAAACTTGAAAGTTGAAAGCAATAGATGATTGGCTGGACATCTCTTGAGGAAAGGTTACTTTTTTTTTCCAGTCATAGATGAGGGGAGAGAGGAGGAATTTGGATCAGATTCACAGTTTGTTGCCCCGCCCTATTAATTTTATGAAGGATCCCTGATATAGTGACATGTGTTGTTGATGTTATTATAAGCCATGCTGCAGATGGGACGGTTATGAAGCCTCAATCGGTGGTATGCATTTGAACTTTTAGTTGTAGACTGAAGGATGCCTGCTGTACCCATTTCCCATTTCCCTTGCTTATATATTTGCCATAAATAGTATGCCAAAATTGATCAAAATGTGTCAATACACATTTTATTCTTCTATGGTTACCCTAATCTGTTTCTGAGTCTGTCAATGGTGGTTAATTTAGGATGTTTCAATCTGGGAGATTCTTAGGACACCATGCCTTCTCTAAAGAGGATATGTTCTGCAGAGAAGTATGATTATGTTTCACTGGAAGTTTAGTCAGAGAACATGACAAATTGGAATATTTTTCAATGGATTCCAGATGGTATGCACATTAATGCTTGCCTTCAACACTCATTGGGAGATATATCCAACCATGAAATTGTTATTTCTTTTTTTTGCTGAGCTCAGCAAAAGCCAATCTTATTTAAAGATTGCATTGGAAAGTGTTATGCTTAGTTACAGTGAAGTGCCAAGTTTCCTGACCCCAGATGCTGTTTTTAACCTAGGGAACTTTTTTTTTTTACATTTTGCAGGGCATATTGTGGAAGTCAATTTTCATTTATCTATTTACAGATGCATGTATCCGAATACCATCTAGTACTTTTTTTTTTTGTTATACTTGAACACACCTTTTAGTTCAATTCTTGCTTATAACTCTGATAATTCTATGTTCATCAGCTGTCTATAAATAACCTTAGCAATTCAAGACAGGAACTTGATCTTAATTAACAGCAAAGGATATTGGGGTTCATCAACAAGCTCTTTTGTGTCAATTTGGGCTGGTGGAATGGTAATTTCTTTTCTGAGATCCACTAGTTGTGCATGTGCTTGACGTGCAAGTTTGTAGTTCTGGTTATTCTTTTTTTGTTTCTTCTAGATATCTATGTTCTACTATTCCTTTCAGATGATGATGGAGGTTTTGTTGGGAAATTTTGCATTTTTTGGTGTTCTCCATCTTATGCAAAGGCTTTTTATGAAGTCATCGTCTCAAGTTACTAGGTAAAACTATAACGTTTTCTTGCTATTTTTCAAGATATCATTCATATTTCCGTATCTGAGTTTCTTTTCTTCTGCTCAGTTTAAAGAATTTCCTCAGCTTTACAGTAGGTTGGCCACTAGAGAGCACGGGTAGATCTAGCATGGAGCTGAACATGCATCCAACATCATTTAATACCAAAATAAAAAGGCCATTCCAGGGGTTATAAGAGTTAGATTTGTTCTGTTATTCTGCTATAATAGTAGTGTATTTAGGGCTGCCAATTTTCCATATCCTTGAATGCAATTAATCGAACAGGTTTCTGGTTTATACTAGGGCACTTTCATTCAATAGCTATAAACTGCAACCCAGAAATAGGAGATGTTATTTGTCAACAGGTTCTGGCAGGGCCTGAACACTAAAGGGCTGGTTTGTTGGCTGTTTCTGGGCACAATTATTTGTTTGATTTTGTTTGTGAGGGCAAAGACAAATCCAACTTGAACGGTGACTTCTTGTCTTTATAGTTTTAAAGTTGACGTTTAAGTGTTGAAAATTTGAGTTGATTATATTGAGAGAAGTGAGAAACAATGTCAACAGAGTAAATTTAAAAAGGGTTTTTCTCTTTATTCTTAATCATTTTGATCTGGCTTTCAAAATTGAAAACTGGTGGGCTTAATATTTGCGTCTTATCTGTATCACTCTATCAATCACCATATGATGAATATAAACTAACTGAGATTTTCAGTTTTCAACTCAAATGGATCCTATATGTACAAAAAAATTAACTTCCAGTATTTGTTTTCTTATATATTTCTTTTTTTTCCCCTCTATTTTCAGTAACAGGGACATTTTTCTTGCCATCCTCGTCTCAAGCTACTTCAAGCTTTTTGTTATTGCCATGATGGTATACGTTTGCTTAGTCTCAGTATTTTCCTGTTTTCTCTTTGTGATTTGTTAGTTTCTCATTTTAAAATTAATGGATCTCTGGATGAACATTCCATAGGTTTGGGAGTTCCCATCTTCTGTGCTTTTCATCATTGATACCTTCGTCCTGTCATCTAATGCAGTGGCTTTAATAGGTTTGATGCCCACTTTTGCACATTCTAATGCGATATGAAATGTTTATTACGTGTTCATTTGTCATGTCCCAAGCCATCAAATAGTATGCTCCTTTTGCTGGATTACTATTTTGGTCGTCCACAGATACAGATGTTTAGAGTCGGATTTTTAAGTTTAGATCTATCCAGAATGTTGTCGCAGTTTTGCATCACTAATGAGATGCCCATTTTAATTCATTAATTCCCACCCAATAACTTACTCATTGTGGGGAATTAGGATGCAGTAAAACCTCTTTGATAAAATAAATATTATAAAAACAAAATAAACTCTAGAGCTGTCATCATCTAAACTTGAAATCTCCAACTGGCACGGTATTTGGAAGTTGCCACTTGGAGAATGAAAAGGTTTTCTTTTGGTGGGGATTTATTTATAAGTGTTAGCCTTTATTTTATTGGATGTGTATGAGTATCATATAATCTGATTACACATTTCTATGGAGCAGTACTGCAGCAGGCAACAATGACTGGAGGCATGGGAATGTGTCTCAGTGCTCATGCTGCAAAGGTTGTGGCTAACCATGCTCTGGAGTTTCTTCTTGTCCGGCTTTTGTAGAGCATTCTGCAGGTCTTGATTATTGTACATGCATTTTTCTTCCCCCTTGTATCATACATGTCAAACAGTGAACAGAAAATATGTTGTAGCAGCTCAGGAAGTAAGGAACAAACACTAGTTTTGTTGTTTCATTTGCAATATTCATCCTCTTTCATTTTGCTGGTGCATATATCGACTTAGGTTAGATGGATGTTGGCTTTCGTGATGGCGGTGGTGGCCGTGGGGGTGGTGATAAAGGAAATGTCTGATTTAGTTTTTATGGATTCTTACCCTCAAATTTATGAGAGAACGACACTGCCAAAACTGATGTTCATGGCCAACAAATCATGTTCAGATGATTGTACTGATGTGTCCACTTAAGAATGTGGAGTATTGAGATTATCTGTCCCAGATCTTCAACTTAAATTCACACATTAAATCCCATCATCCAAGAAGGCAAACTGCAACCACCTATGTATGGACTTCCCTGGAATTATGATGGGAGCTGCAAGACTTAGGTATTTACTAGCCTTATTTATTTCCGGTCCTCTGTTTATGACTTTAGCCAGCCTGTAGAGCAATTATATGAGTCCCATTCATGAGTTTTGAGTGTCTTATGTTTCTGGCTGTGATCAGTTTGTTTGGATTTTGATCTCATTTTTATTTTTTTGGGGGAAATTTCAAAATAGGGCTCAACTTTTCAGTACATTTCAAATCAGGACTTGAAATTTTCACTTTCTTTCAATTGAGGACAAATGGCCAAATTTTGTATATTCAAGTAATTTTTTCCTTTAATTTTTTAAAAAACCCCAAAATGCCCTTGAAGCTTTGCAAATCTATCATCATCACCATCGCCTAACTCCATCTCATACGCAATAAGCAAACAAACCCACCTCTGTCACTCCATTTCACCCAACCAAACACCAAAACCATAGCCACATCCATGGGACCAAACATGGGGAGACGCAAGCCCCAACTTCTTCATTAGTTGGACCCCATCTCCATGTCCATAGACCAACTTGCTCATCCCATCACCTACTCTTTCCTTCTTCGTTGCCGGCCAGAGCTCACAATCTCATGATCGCCATTATGACCATACCGCCTTCAACAAGCACTAGTGTTGATGCATAGCCCCACGCGATCCACCTTTTCATTCACTCCTTCTCTGTTGTTTTCTTCTCTCTCCATGTTTCTTCTCCTTTACTTCACCCTCTCCATCTTCTGTTCTACATCCATCATCTTCTTCTTCTTTGCATTGTCATAGTCTTCTCTTGCCAAGACGTCACTAAATTCCAACTAGACTGTTCAAATCTAGAATCTACAACTTAGGCAAAATTACAGACTTTTGCTGCACTCCCACTCTTTTCCTTTTCCCTGAATCTATATAAAATAGTAGACCTCAGATTGGTGCATGTGTTGGGGGTACTGTTATAATTTTCCGAAAAGAAAAGAAAAGAAAAAAAGCAAGTTGTGTAAAGAAGGAAGATATTAATGGACCTTAAGAAAACACAGCCATAGTCACATGAATGGCCTCTTGTGGCATAGGTCTTGAGATAGGCCTTGTAGTTGGATTGAACAGCATAACCTTTGGAGCACTTTTCACAAAACCACAGCTTGTGATTACTATGGTTCATCTCTGATCTCTCTTTTGTTTTGGATTCCTTCTTCTTGTTTTCCTCCTTGGATCATGGCCAAGGCCAAGGCCATGACCTTTGCTCCCCTCTCTTCTTTTTCCTTATTTTTTTATTCTCCTTTCCTCCTTGTTCCCGTTTTATGCTCCTCTTTTCCTTCTGCTATCTTCCTTCACCTCTGTTTTCTTCTCCTTCCACTTTTGCTTTTGCTGCTTTCCACCTCTTTGTTTCCTTCATCCATTGCTCTGCTCTGCTCTGCTCTTCTCACTCTCCCTGTAGGGGCATTTTGGGGTTTTTGAAAAAAATAAGTAAAAAAATTGACGGAAAATATAAAATCTAACCATTTGGCCTCATCTGAAACAAAATAAAAAACTTAAGTCCTCATTTGAAATGTAAGTTTTTTTTTGTCCTAATTTGAAATGTGTTAAAAAGTCGAGCCCTATGTTGAAATTTTCCCTTTTTTTTTCTTAAAGATGACAAGAAACTTTATGAAAGAAAAGATAACTGTGTGTGGCTTTCAATGTACCCCCACGGAAGAGTCTTTCTTGGTTGGCAAAGGATATGTTGGGCCATATAGAATTAAAAAATGATAAGAGAATATCAAGCAGAAGACTCAAATCACCAAAACAAGATAAAGAAAATAAGACATCCTTTGCAAACTGCTGTCTAATCTAATAAGAACTAGTTAGACTAGAGGTATAGAACAAATAGCTCTAATTTTTAAATTCTAGTTAATGTTTTTGGTAAAATCCTAAAGAAAAGCTCTCATTTCGAAGTAATATGTTTGATTAACATATGAAAAGATATTATTGGAGGGATAACAGCTTGGCGGTTGATAAAAAAAATTTTATTGAAAATAACCCCTTCTTATCACAAATCTGTATTATAGCCTGTGGGGCACATTGCCTTTTTGGCTTATGATATGTGTGATATACATAAATGATCCATGGTACACCATTTACGCCATGTGTGCTATGGCTCACATGGATGAATGACAATTATGGGGTTGGTATGGATCAAGGGTTTGCATTTCAATTTTCATTGCACAAAATTTCAGCCCCATATCATCCTCACCCTTATCTTTGGCACTCAATTTAATCATAAAATCCTGGACTCTTTAACTAATCGTTGTTTTGGACCGTTTAATAAAAAATGAGCAGTACAGAAATGGGCTTCAAAATAGGGACTAGTGAGAATCATAGGTTTACACACCATTAGCACTTGATCATGACTAGTAAGAATATTGACACTGGTAGGTGCGCCTGGAGGTTCCAAGCATGGGACTCATCAAGTTCTATTCTTAGTCCGTACAGCTAATAGCTGCCATCACCTTTTCTTCTTGAGTATCAAAGGAAAATGAGAAATATAACCATTTTACATTCGAATGATTACTTGATTTTAAGCTTTTAATCCTATCTACACCAATCAAATGACAATTTATTAGCCTGTTATAAGTTAGGTGGTGAAAGTTGAATGTAAAAAACTCTTTATAACCCTGTCAAAGTCATAAGTTAGGTGGTGAAAGTTGAATGTAAAATACTCATCTTTATTACCCTGTCGTTAAGTGGTGAAAGTTGAATGTAAAAGGCCCCTCTTTATTACCTTGTCATATAAGCTGGTAGTAAAAGTTGAATGTAAAATGCTCTTCTTTATTATTAGCCTGTCATAAATTAGGTGGTGAATGTTAAACGTAATCACTCCTCTTTAATAGATAATAATATAATACAGTAAACATTCAATTCATTTTGTGAGGGATGTCTATTTAAAATTTAAACCACTAATAATAATAATAAATTCTATTATGGGATGTGATATTGAGAAAAAACTCTTTTTTGATTTTTGGACAGGTGGTTTGTAAGTTTGTAACCGGTAGTAAGGTTGAAACTTTGTTTTTCTATCTTAGATAATCTATCTTCCTTGGATAAGAAAAATGAATCTATCTAAAATTTATTAAGTATATAATATAGCAAGATAAATATTTAATCTAATATAGAAAAACTGTAAGCTTTATTAAGAATAATACACTAGTACAAACTATCAAAAAATTCATGTACTTCCTGCATAATTTATCTCATGCTGGGCCCATCTGTTAAAATCTAAATTGGTCATAACAAGTGCCTCCTCTTGGACTGGTCATCATTAAATTTCAAGCCCACCTTTAAATTGGTCATGTATTTAAAACATGAGGTTTTTTATAATGTTTTATTGAAGTATATTATAGTTGTCTTTGGTGAGCCCACAATATATTAGATTGAAATTTTATTACATCCCATACAAAGTAGAGGCATTTTTTAAGTGGTTTAGATTTTAAATAGCCAAGCACATTTATTAGATCGAATGCTGATCATATCCGGCGTTAAAAAAAGTCATTTTGTGGGGTGTTTCAGATTTTAAAAGAAGTGCTACACCATGAATAGGATACCCGATCTGATTTTATTAACATTTTGCTCTTGTATTACATTGAATAGATCCTACTGTAGGGACAAAACATATTAAGGCTAATTTTAAAAAAGTAGGCTCCACCATGGATAAGACTTGTGATTTTTTATATTATTCAGGTGTATTATATTGATTGCATCTTATGGTGGGGTCAAAAATAGATTAGAAGATTTGACATGGGAAAGCATGGTTGCAAACGAGTTGATTTTAGACAATTTCATGTTAAACCTAGACTTGTACTTGCTTTGTTTCGGAATTGGTTTTCATTCAAAACCTGTTTTGTTAGTTTTAGGCTTGATTTCGATAAGAGGAGCTATATTTGGTTTAGAAATTGGATCCAAATAAAAAATTGGGATCTAGTTCCAAAATTGATTATAACTTCCTTTAGCTTTATTCTTTATTTTTATTTTTAATTAAATTAAGGATATTGTTCAACTTATAATTCTGTATAAAGTGTACTATCTTTAATATTAAATATAAAATGTCAACATAAAGTTGATTTTGAGTTACAATTTATAATATTAAATGCTATTATAAGGGTCTCATGTCCATGAGATCAAAACTATATAAACCCAAAACCAAACCCATTTCCTTATTGGAACCTAAATTAGATTTAGGATCCAATTCCATTTATGAATCGAAACCTAAGGCCGTATATCTTTAGAAGAATTTATGATGAATTTTTTGTTTGTTAGGGTTTTTGGAGACATGATATGATAACTTATTTGCTACTATTTACAAATGCTATGTTTATTTGCTAGAATATTTTAATTTTACCTAGTTGAAAGGACTCAAATGACTTTAATAATTTTAGAATTCCACATTCTTTTAACTTTAAGGAATTTCTGAATGCTTATGTACAAACGAACTTTACTGTATCTGAAAATTTAAAATTCCTCATACATAAATCCTATGAATTATAGCAAACAAATTAAAAAAAAATTCTAAAACAGATTTCAAATCGGATTTTTCACCAGTTGAGTTGAAACCTGGGATAATCTCAAAATGGAGTATCTATTTGCACCACTAGAAAATTTGAGGTTTTAAAGTAAACGGACCCACTATAGATCAGAAGAAACCAGAAATACAACGGGTACTTTGTCCAATCCAACCCAACATGGAGATATATCATACACAACAAGAATGGAACATGCAGGCTGCCTTTCTCTGTTACACACTCCCTCAGCTTTCTTTCCTTCGGTTCGAGAAAGAGGGTGATGGCTTCCCACGAGCTTCTTGTGATGGCTTCTTGACCGTCCTAGTGTCCTTGCTTGCTTTTGCTTTGGAGCTTTTAAGCAAAGGCGGAAAATCCTCCCGCCCTTTGAGTCGAGCGCCTTTTATAAATTAGAACAGGGACGAGAAGAAGAAGAAGAAGAAGAAGCAGTGACACAAGTTGTTTTTTTTCTTTTTACTGTTTTGTTGAGATTGTCTCTTCTTCCTGTTTCTCTTTCTGCATTACGGAACCGGGAATTCTCGCATGGGTTTGTTACGAACTTGGAGAATCGAAGGCCTGTTCTGCTTCTCTACATCACTCCGATAAAGAGGTCAGCGTGTTGCAATGAGTGCTATCTTGGCTTCTTCTGCTTTGTTTGATTTTTTACTGTATCATTCTTCCTGTGAAATCTTGCTATCATATTGCGTTTTTTTTTTTTTTTTCAGTAGAAAGAAAACCCTTGTCTCTTTTGGTTTCATGGATCTCCTCAAATCATAGCAACAAACCCTTGTCTCTTTTGGTTTCATGGATCTCCTCAAATCACTATTTTACTGTCATCGAAAATGGGATGTACCTGAATGTTGGAGACACTTGAATGTTGAATGTGATGCTTTTTATGTTGAATCAAGTGTCGAAATTATACCATGAATGTTGTCTTATGCATGACAGTGCAATTGTGGATGTTTTGGAATGACTTAATTTAGTGTTTCATTTGGAGCATCTAGATTGAATAACTTAATATAGAGATAGATTCAAAATTTCCCATTTTAAGTTATCCTTTTTAGGCCACTAAATAACAAAAAAAGTCATCTGCTTTTTACAAAAAAGTTAAGAAAATCACATATCAAGCATCACATTCTCTTGATTTGAGTATTACCTTTATAACAAATACCATTAAACAAACATGCCATTGGGTGGTGACAATGGGGAAGTTAGTAAGTTTTTTTTTTGTTTTTTCCTTTTTCCTGTATCATTGGTCTGCAGTCTTCCCATAAACTATGATAAAATATGTTTAAATGCTTCCTTTGAAACCATCAGAGCCTTTTAATTTAAATTATATAAATTTGGTTTTCCTTTAATGTTACCATTTGTATATTCTTCATAATTCATCATTTCCAAAATAAATCATGAAATTATTTCTAATTGTATTTATTTTGTATGTTACAGGATGAAGTCATTTTAGGTACTAGGTGGTATAGGAAAAGGTATATTTGAATTTCATTTCTTTCTCAGTTAAATCTAGTTTATCTTTTAATATCTTTATTAATTGTTTTAGAAAAAATGGTTTATTTTGTTGGCTACATAAGCACAATTATATTATAGCATAAACAGCTGTAAAAATTTATAGTATATCTCTAAAAATTCAATTAGACTTTTCAATGCTATTATCAAAAATTAAAAATTTTGAAATATACATTGATCTATTTCTTATCATGCACATCCATGTATGCACCCTAACTTGTGCACATATTAATCAATGGATTAACTTGTTCTAAAAGGTTATTCTAATGCGTATAATCTGTATTATTTGTATTGCTCTACACTTCAAACTACATTCAATGTAGGGTCCATAAGAGTAGAGAAGAATTAAAAATTGTATAATTTTTTCATATTTATTTGTGAGCACATGATTGTAGTCACTAAAAACAATATATATATATATATCAGATTAAGTCATTCTCTTCAATGTCATTAATAGGAATCATTACAAAAAAAAATCTTGAAATATTTGATGGAACCTTTGGGGCATTTAATTACTACAGAAAACCTGCCACTTTCATATATAGCCATGTGAAATTTCTTACTTAAGAAATAATTAGATACAATTTATTTCATATTTTGAATTAAAATTTTAGAGGTTCAAAATATGATCACAACTTAACGTGCAAGCATTCAAAATGTTTTAATATGAGTGTCAAACTTAAGAGGCCCTCAATAAAGGACGAAGAAAAAGAAAAGTTAAAAATAGAAAAAAGAGGAGTAAAAGATGAATATATGTTTGAGAAGAGGAGTGCAAGAAGAGTATTTATTTGAGCATAGGGGACTTAATGAGTTGTCATGTGGAGAAACGAGTAAGAAAATAAGATGAAACATGGAAGCATCTTCTAAATTCAAGTTAAAAGACTTACAGAAGTGGAATGAGAGATTACTATGCCGAGGAATGCCATTCACAATTTGGTTTTGTTGGAAGTGATGGCTGACCATCGGATATAGAAGATGAATGAGCAGATAATTAGATTAAGGCAAGATTTAAACCAAGAAAAGATGAGGAGAAACCAAAGTGAAATGAGTGCTGTACGCTTACAGTCAGCATTAGAGCAGCTAAGGCAACAACCGTTTCCCTCTTCCTGTAAGTAATTTATAAAATATTGTATTTAAATTTAAGAGATTTGCTGGATAAACCATAGTTTAGTCTTTCTACACACATTTTCTCTTTACACACAATTAAAACTTTAAAAAATTACAAATTTTCTTTCTTAACACAGACTACATCCCTAAAATACCCAAATCCCTCATTTCTCTCCTCTTTACACACATTCAAGCCTCTTTTCTCTTCAACCCTCTTTTTTCTTCTCCTTCTCTACAGCAACTCTCTACTTTAACTTCTTCTTCTTTTTCCATTCACTTCTTCTCCTTCCATTGCAAGGTAAGTCTTCCTTTTTCACTTATTTCTTTCAACTCATCTTCTTCCATTGTACTAAGATCCTCTTTCATTGCAAGATAAGCTTCCTTCAACTCCTTGTGTGTGTGTGTGTGTGCGTGCGTGCGTGCGTGCGTGTGTGTCTGTGTGTGTTTGTGTGTGTCTGTCTGTGTGTGTCTGTGTGTGTGTGTGTCTGTGTCTGTGTGTGTGTCTGTGTCTGTGTCTGTGTGTGTGTGTGTTAGAAGAGATCCTCTTCAAGTTGTGATCTACATCTTCCTTTCATTTGCATCAGAGATGGCCCTGGATGTCTGATCGGCCATGCAAATGGAAGGAAGATGTGTGATCATCTGCATCTTCTTGGGCTTCATTTGGCCATGGAGGGCCGAACGGATCCCAGCTGTTCGGCCCTGGAGGGCCAAACACGACCGGCCTGTTTGGCCCTCCAGCGCCGAACAGACTTGATCTGTTCGGCCACAGGACCGGTGACAGATTTTTTTACATTTTTTTTTGTTTCATTTTTTTGAAGAGATTAATGCATTATTTGTGATTCACAGATATGGATCGACCTAGTTCTTCAAGAGTGAGACCTACAGCCTCCAATAGGTGGCGTCGCCATAGGTTGGAAGAGCCTGTGGAAGAAGAACCTTAAATTGAAGAACATGTTTCCTATGAATACAATGACTCAAAAGAAGAGAATGTTACAATTGGGCCTACTGAACGAAGTTTACTTAAGAGTTTCCACACTCATGTCGCATATTTCCTGTGGAAGGGCGAAGTGTGTTTTTAGTAATATGTTTTTTTTTAAATAATCTATTTGTTCAATGACAAATAGCTAATTAGTAATTCATGTTTGAATGTAGGATCACGGAATGTTGAAATGCCTAAGTCATGGGCAAAAAATAGATTTGTGGCCATTAAATGATAATAACCGTTTTGAGCAGCTGGTGAGAAATTCCATTTTGTCTCCATTGATTGAATGTTCTTATCGGATGGTGAACAAGACCATGGTGTCCGGTTTTGTTGAAAGGTGGTATCCTGAAACAAACACCTTCCACATGCCTTTCGGTAAAATGACAATCACACTCGATGATATTTCTTGCCTCTTGAAGATTCTCATCATTGGTTTCCCTACAACAAATTTAGAGAAATTGACATACCCCGACACCATAAATCTTGTTGTTGATATGTTGGGGGTCTCTACTCTTTAATTGATAAGGTAAATCACTTTTTAATTGATCATATCATGTCAGCCTATGATGATTCAATTTATTTACAATGATTCTCATGGTGCAGGTCACATGGGAGCTTTATCTTTTTTGTAGGCGAGATCATCACTTACATTAAATTACTTTTTACTGTGGATGCCTAACACATGTAGATATTGTAGAGCCCTACCATCCAGATAGAGTTCTCCGGCAATTTGCTCGGGTTCAAACGATTCCCATGGCACCTTTAGAGCCGGTACGTGGTTTGAGGGGTAATACAGCAGCATCAATCAATGCATCAGTCCGAGTTTATGATCAAATATGAAATTCCCTTTTCATATCACTTTTCATGTCATGAATTCTTTATAATGAATTATGATTTAATGAAGCAATCAAGTTAACATTCTCAACTTTGCTCTCTCCAAAATGCGCAAGTGAAAAACACTACAAAAGAGGATTGCTTTACATGATATTTAATTACATCAAGTCTATAAACTTTACACTTTCATTCCAAATCAATACTTTTACATGTAGCTATATTAGGATTGACAAGTTATTTAAATCGCTCTATGCGATCTATATATGTAGTTTTCCATCTACTCGCACAAGAATGATGGAATTCTCGCCACTTATTTGCAGTTGGTGGTATTGGATGATCAGGTACTAGGAAAACCTAAAAGAATAGACAAAAAAACATTAGAATGAAAAAGAAGATGACAAACATAATGAAACATACTAAAGCATAATAGTTATATCGTACTCTTCTTCCGTTGATGAATTTGTCAGCATATTCCAATGCGTAATGAATTTGTCCCAAGTTTGCTTTGTTTCGAACAACTTCTTACATTTAGCAAGCACATTTTTATTGATGTGCCATTTGCATAATAAATGTGTAGCAGTTGGGAAGACTTTTTCAACCGCATTTATCGGTGTTAATTCTCTGTCTGTCACAATAATATCCGAAAGAACACTTTCCCCAATTACAGAGTGCAAGATACTTAATACCCATATATAGTTGTCTTCACATTCAGCTTCCATATATGCAAAACATATAGAGAACGTTATGTCTGCAGACGTTACACAAACAATTTCCAATAGAGGCAAGCGATACTGATTGGTCTTGTAAGTGCAATCCATTATCAATATGTGTGGGAATGCATGCAATAAGTCAATACTAGTTGGGTGCGTCCAAAAAAAATCCTTCACAATGTCGGAATTCTCACAATTTCTATGCCATTCAATGTAATTATGTTCTTCCAACTTTTCTAAGAGAAGTTGCATTTGACTTCTCCCGCCTCGTTCAATGACTTTATGCTTATGTCGTGCATTGTAAATCGCCTTCATTGTTGTCACATTAAGTTCACTTTTTTGCTTTAAGGCAATCAAAATCTCTTTTGGTTTGACCATGCTCGTAGACATATCAACCAATAACTTCATTTCCGCTTCTGATAATCTGCCTGCATATGAATGACCATCTAGATATTGTACTACAGAATGGTTGTGTACACCACAAAGCACTTCTAACATCCAATCATCATTTGTTTCTAATTTATTACCCTTCAATGAAAATGGGCATCCACATTTTTTGGTGCCTGTTTGCTTGATCTTCTTCTTAGATGACTCATTATCAGTGAACTTCTTTGCATTATAGTGTCCACTTCTCTCACATGCAAGTAATACTCTAGGTTTTACTTTAACCCCAGCCACATTAGAAACTTTAATAATAATGACAAAGCTATTTCTCCTTTCAACAGTACGAGCCCAATCGATCATTGCCTGACGATTATAGAAGATCTAGAAATGCAAAACTTATAAAAAAGTTTAGTAAATAAACGTTTAAAATAATGTTTACAAAGTGTTTTTGGTAAAAATTATGATGAATCGTCCTTACCTCATGAGTAATAAACTCGTTTGTATAATCTTTAATGCATTTAGAACCTACATCGCTTTCTTCTGTAGGAGCCTGTAGAACAAATGATTCAAAAAAAAAAAAAAAGGTGTTAAAATTCTGTTTGGCCACTTATGGCCGAACATATTCAGCATGTTCAACCATGAGTGGCCGAACAGACATGTTCTGTTCGGTCACTCATGGCCGAACAGACTGAGTATGTTTGGCCATGAGTGGCCAAATAGTTCTGCTCTGTTCGGCCACTAATGGCCGAACACTTCTTTCGAATTCAGACTTCTAGGTCTGAACATGAGGCGGACGGAACTTTATACGAAATTTTAAAAACATATAAAAATTAACAAAAAAATCATAGTATACTAACCTTGCCATTCGTCTGGGGAGTGTGAACCACCAAATCCTTGTTTATTTTCTCCTCCATTGCACCTTTTGATTAGTTATATCCTTATCCAAGTAAGTTGGAGGAATAATAGGTTGTAGTGAGTAGTAGGAAAGAAGATAAAGGGAAAAGGTGTAGGAAGAAAATGAAAAAAGAAGAGATGATGAGAGGCTTCGAATGTGTAGGAAGAAGATTGAGGAAGAAGATGGAGGAAGAAGAGATGGTGATAGGGTTTAAATGTGAAGAGAAGAAATTGTGTGTGAAGAGAAGAAATTTTCTGCATTTTGGAGGGAATTGCGTAATTTTGTAATTTTATATAGGGGCAAAATTGAATTAAAAATTTATAACAAAATGATGTATGATGAGAGATATTTTTTGTATTCAAATAGCAGGGCTCTAAATTTAATTTGATTTAATTTAATGTTACTATTAGTTCTTTATTCTTAATAGGTTTTGGGGCCTCTTCTCGATGATTGTAGAATTTTGGTTAATGGAGAGGTAATACACTGGATTTCTTTTATGGTTATTCTGTTGTAGGTTTTCTTTTTTTTTTTTTTTAATGTCCTACAAACTTGAGTAAAAATTATCTAATGTCTAAAGGTATTATCTCCAAATAAATAAAAGATTGGTAAGGTCTGTAATTCAACATCTCAACAACATTTCAAAAGCTTTACCTATAATACCTGAGTGGGGGTAGGAACATTATTCAACTAGCTTGTATACTAGCTTTTAAGGGATCAGAACTCATGGGACAGTTTTTGTAAGACCCCAGCCTGGTGATTAGGGTTATTTTGCCTAATTATTCATATTTTGCTTTAATTACTACTAATTTAATCTTAAATGTGGGTTTCTATTCTACTTGGGTTAGTTAGGTAGGAAGGTTTATTTTAAATGCACTTAGGTAGATTAGCTGGGCCCCACATGTAGTCCATTATCATGCATCATTTCATCGTTATCATGTCATTACATTAATCTACATGAAGACCCCATTAAAGCTTAAGTTATTTCTTTTAAAGAAAACCCTTATGACCCCTTTTGTAATATTTTTAAGAGAGTGGACTTGCTTGTAATAACTAGAGAAAAACCTTAAATATCTCCTTTTAAAAGAGAGATCTCTCTTATCTATTAGGCAAAAATTATAGCCTCATCTCTTGCCTTTCATCTCCCACCTCTTTGCTTTCCTCTTCCGCCATTAGAGAGAGAGAGAGAGAGAGAGAGAGCTTGCCTTTCACCATTGGAGAGAAAGAAACACCCTCATTGCATCCTTTATCATCTTCTTTTCCATCACCCATCTCACTATTTCTAAGCGTTGTTGGAAAGTCTTATTTCTCATCTCCACAACTCCCTAAGGTAAAAACCATTTAAACCATTTTTTCCTCTTTTTATTCAAGTTCATTTGAGGGAAAGGAAGGCAAATCCATGATAGAGCGTGCATCTCATCATCCTCATATTTTTCTTATTTTATTTTTATGGTTAGGATTTGCTTTGGTTTAGAGATTTGGGGGTTTTACTTCTTAAGGCTTGGATTAAGGAGAAGCACTAATTAAGGCGAGTATAAGTGAGGGTTAGCGGTGTGCATGTTTTAAATCTCAAGTTCTCAAGTAAAATGTATGTTTAAATGATGATTTTTAGCTCATTTATGATGTTAAGAAATGAAAATGGTGGTGACATACATACTAATATTGGAATGGGAAATAACAGTTTTTATGTGGGTGAAGATTGGAATGATTATGAGGAGTCTAGCAGGCCTAGTTCAGCCCAGATCTTACCCGCTAGACCTACTGTCCATTTGATCTGGCAGCTGGTTGAGCCTTGGACTTGAAGCCCACTTGGCTTGGACGTTGGACTATTTCTTTGGTGTGTTAAAGCATTTAATAATGGGTACGCAAGAGAATGTCATACCTCTTGGACCCACTGTATTATGAGTGGATGGAAAAACAATGATCAATGGACTATAGCAAGAGCACACTTCATAAATTCCTAAGATCATGTAGTGCCTTCACCCATGATACCTTATATCTAATTATCACGTGACTAATAAAAAAATAAATTAATTAGATGATCTGCTTAATTTTGATGCCATGCCTCCTTGTATGGGTACAAGGGGATCCGATGTCTGTCCTTATACACAATGCAATGTCAATGATAGTAGTACATGATGCTGGGACCCTTGTAGTCACACCGAATCAAAAGGCTAACACATGGACTTTGCATGTTAGGATTTGCTTGTAAACAACCTTGAACTAAATATTTTGAAAACTGTGCATATTGTTTAATTCTTTCATAATCTTCCGATTATCTTATCAGTTGCATTTCCTTATGTTTCTCTACATTGCTGATCCACTATAATCTCTTATTTACTGCAACTTAATCTTCAGTGCCACATATTTTACCATAAAAGAATGACAAGCATGAAATTATGGAAAGCATGAGAGTTTAATTATCATCTTTGATTCTCTGAGTTCGGCACCACTGAGCTTCGCCTCTTATAAGGCTTTCAAGCCAAATATGAGTTTAGCATGATATCCACTATTTCCTCCTACTGCAGTAGATTGAATGTTTGGAGTGAGTTAATGCACTCCTCAGGAACTCATATTAGTTATGCTCTCTATAAAGAGAATTTAGCGATGTGGGTTGCCAACTAGATAATATCTTTTATTCATGATTCTTTATATACATTCATATTTTTTTTTATAACATGCTTAGATTTTGGTAAATTATCTTTAATAGTTACACCTCTAAATGCTACCGGTCATTGCGCATATGATTTTAATGTTCATTTATATTTGCTAAACATGTCCTTTACGGTACTATTATTGATATTGCAGGATCTTACGATGACATGTTTCTCAAGCATCCTATGAGGATATGTTCCTCGAGCCACAGTCGGAGGATACCGTGGAAGTACTTTTAGTAGGCAATATTCTTGACTCGAAGAAAATTTTCGGTTAGTGTCTCGGAGTGCGAAATAGAGTTTCTTTAGTGTAGGATTTTCGATCGAGTGGTCCTACATCCAATTCGACATTTGGATAAGGATCTCCTAATTTTTGATGCGGAAGAGGTCGGAAATCTATTCCTAAAGCAGCAATTCGCTTAGCTAAAGCTTCCAAAGGCACATTTAATTAGATAGTGACTTTCTGTCGTATGTATCTATTGATAACTCAAAAAATTAACTCTTTTTATACTATTCACCTAAAAATATGACAATTTAGAAATTTGATATAAATTAGAGAGATTTCTAGAGCATATCTTTGTCTCGTGTATCTACTGATAACTCAAAAAATTAACTCTTTTTATACTACTCGGCTAAAAATATGATAATTTAGAAATTTGATATAATTTAGAGAGATTTCTAGAGCATATTTCATTATCAACGATTAGCTTTATCACAGCACCACCTCCAATTGTAATGACCAGTCGGCGCATTGAAGACAAGTTTTGGAATACCTTCCTTTAATAGAAAGGAAAAAAATAATCAAAGGTGTGATTCTTAATAATGATAAATGAATGCCCCATTGTAGACCTTGTAAGCATTTTAAAGAAAGAACATATGAATTACCCAAAGAATAACAAAAAAACATCAGTGGTCATATCAGTGGCCATACATTTTAAAATCATTGCATTTTATTAGTATTTCCAGAATCCCAAAAAGATGCATAGCAACCTCTATAGATATGGGAAGAGGTTCTTCCACAGCTTTTTCGGAAGCTTTCAACTTCGTAAAATCTTCTAGGGTTTCATTTAAGGATTTAAGCCAATGCTTGTTCCCTTTTCATGAATTTTGTTTTTTAGGTTTTTAGCTTTTATATTAAGAGCTAAGCATTCCCAATGAGTATGTTGAGATGGATCTAGTTTTTCATTTAGTTCAGGTGGCCAATATTCAGTAATTTGTGATGTTGTGTCATCATCACTTGTTCGGTTGTCCCCTTAGGATGTTGAAAAACAGCTCAATCAGCAGGATCTTGAAAGATAGTAGTCTTTTGATAGTCATCATAGTCATACCCTTTGGTGAAGACCACAGATCTTATTTTAAAATTAGGATTTCGCTTAGGGGTCGTTTGTTAATTTCATATGTGATGTGAAAATGCTTTACATATGTAAATGACTCACATGTGAGTCATTTACATATGCAAATGACTTACATGTGAAATATATTTTTTGTTTGTTATTTTCGCACCCATTCACATGTGAATCTAATTCCACTTAATGGTTGATATGTATTTTTGATATATCTTAAGATCCATATTGAATCATCACCTCAAATTTGACCTCCTAGCTGAAAGTGACCTTTTGAACAAGATTAACGGTTCGGATTATGAAAATGGGGCCACAAAATACCAGAAATTAAGATCAATGGTAGGAATTGTTTCATATATATCTCACAACGTAAGATGATCCAACGGTTGAAATTTTGTACCATGGCCGTTTTCATCATTTCAAATATTTTGGACGGTTCAGATCATGTATTTGGATCATATAAGATGCAAAAAATTAAAAAAAGCGGACTGGGTATGCACCATAGCCATTGAAATGTTCTTTTTAAGATATCTCAAGATCTATAATGAATAAAAATCTAAAATTTGACATGTTAGCTAAAAATGGCATTTTGAATGAGATGAACGGTTTGGATTGTCATAACCAGGCCCACAAAATCCCAGAAATGAAGATCAACGGTCGGATTTGTGTCATCAATATCTCACAATGTAAGATGATCCAACGGCTGATTTTTTGCACCATAGCCGTTTTTGGCATTCCAAATATAATGGACGGTTCTGATCATGATTGGGAGGCCCAAAAAGTTAAAAAAAATAAAAAATGTGTTGGGCGTGATGTACTGTTCATGCTGTACTGGCGCCTTTTGTAAAACCTGGTGTGAAACAGTTTCACACCTGTTGAGGTGTGAAAACTGGAAGCCCCTTTCACAGCTAATTTACACACCAAAATCACAGCCAATTTACACACCACATGTGTAAATTGTAAAAACAAACATGAATGTGTGAAAACATTTCACATGTGTAATGTTTACCTATGTAAATGGCAAAAAACAAACGACCCCTTAGGAATACTGTTGTAAGGAACGTATCCTATGCAATGTCGCTGCTGTTTAATGTTCCCTTGAAATGAGCATTACACTATCTATCAAGATGAAGATTATTCAAAAGGTTTACTAAAGTCAAATCACCTTTTTTTCTAAATTTTTTCAGTTTGTAATTCAATGCAGACTCCATTGATGGATAAGCACACTCATGCAAAAGATAAACCACATGATCACTAAATGAAATTGCAAAATGGCCTTGAAAATAATGCTTTTAAATTTGTTTTTAAATGATGAAGACAATATCCATGATGTGATGTAGGGAATACATGTATAACAGTGTAAATGATGCCTGGTCGATCAAGTGCAATTATTTCATATAAATGCTGAAAAAATCATATCCAATTATCTTCATTTTCAAAATCAACAATGTAAAACGCCAACAGAAACAACCTTGAAATAAACATATTAAATAAGATGTTAAATTAAATAATATATGAAATTCATTTGTTTATCTATTTGCAACAACAATAGATAAAATAATTGTTACCAGACTAATAAAGAATAGTTATTCACAAACAAATGAATTCATAATATGTTGCAAAATATTTGAATTAATATGTTCGTTAAAACAACAATATCTAAAAATAAAAAACATTGAACAAATAAAATTCAAGTAATGGTAAGGTAGGTCAGTTGCAATTTATATTGCATCCCAAAGTCTATAATGAAGTCATCATGTTAATTTCAAAAAACATATAAAATTCATTTGTTTTTAGCATAAATTGAATCTATCTATTTGCAACATAAAAGATGTCTAAAACAAATTCACAGAAAACATTGTACAAATAAAAACAAAATAATAGATAAAATTCTATAGTTTAACAAAAACAAAAATATAAAGATCATATAATATATTGAATGAGAAATACATGGTTTCTTATTAGTTAAAAAGATAAGAAATATATGAATATATTCAAATAGATTAAATTATTCAAATAGATAAAATTTGTAAAAAGATGAAATATAAATAAATGAATTCACCTTGGTTTCCATTTTTAGCTATTGTAGTTAAAAGATTCTCCTTGAAACGACCTTTTAGGAAGGTGGTATCATCAATAAATAACATTTGACAACAATAAGTAAAACTACATATATAAGCATTGAAGGCTACGAATAATCTCCTGAAGCGTCTATTGTCCTCTTCAACATTAAGAACAAATCTAGAATCAGGATTTGCTTCTAAAGCAATTTTAATGTACCACCTCAGTTGGTCAAATGAAACTATGTAGTCACTATACAATTGTCTTTTAGTTTTCTCAATATTCAAATATGCATGTGATAACTAATGCTCAACCCATAATTCTTAAAAAATTGTCTTTACACATCAATGGGGACAGTCAAAGGCTTCTCACGAATATCATTAACTATAAGATGAGATACCAAAAAAAAAGACATCCTTGGATGTTTCAAAGTCATAACTGTACATTTATAAGAATGTTCCTTATTCAAATTTTTTATACATAAAAAATCATTTGAAGCTTGTTTAGATGCATAAACACGCCACATGCATCTCATATAACACTTCATTGCACATTCAACAGTAACCCTTAAAGAATCATTCTTGACGTAATTGTATTTAAATCCAAGCTCAATTGAATACTTCTGAGGAGGAATACGAAACTCTTCCACACCACCTTCAAGTTTTTATCCCACTTCACTAATACCTTGAAACTAAGAAGCAGACAACAAAACACTCTGCATAACTGGAATATTTGGGAAGCAAATCAGTTTCAATGTTGTACATTCTACCTCTATCCAACAATAAAATCCCTGAATTACTTGGTTTGCAACAGGATGAAGTGGAATCAACGTATTTCTCAAATACAATCATATCAATAAAATCAAAACCTTGAAACAAACTTAACGCCAACATATTTTGAAAATCAAAATCATTGTCCACCAAACAATAGGATGTCTAGGTACAAAGTATGATCAAGCAACAGATCCACGAGTGAAACTATTCCACTTCTCACAAATCATATCAATCAAATTAAAAAAAACTAAAATAATTCAACAAACTTAATAGCAATTGTTGAAATGCCATATTTACACAAGAAAATCACTGGAATGCTTATCAATCATCTGTAAATCTAAATTTGATAATTAGACAATCAACAATATATATAATTTGATCCGTTTTAAAACTAGCAGATTAAAGAAAAATATTCATATAAATCTATTTGTTTGGGTCAAACAAAGCAATAATTGATTTGTTGATAATTAAAAAGAATTCAAACGTCAAACTAAAGTTGATAATTTAATCATCTCCATATCTAACATACATATAAACAAATAAAATTATAAATAGGTGAAATCTTAGACACATAACAATCAGTTTGTTGTAAATATCAAACAGATAAAATCCATTTGCCTAGTGGAGTACATTCCATTACATATAACAAACAATGTTTGAAATTTTATCTATCTCAATAAACACCAACAGTATATGATCTGTTGAAAATTATATAGAGATCAAGCTTCAAACTTAAATATATATTTGCATAATCTACATATATAATATACATTCAAACAGATAGAATTACAAACATTTGAAAACATGCTTCTAAGTCAGTCTATTTCCTATAAATAACAAATAGATGAAATCCAATTTTGAATGTGAAACAAATTCATTTGTTTCCAAAATAACAAACCAATCTGATTTATATAAAAAATAAATAGATGAAATTGAAAAGGGTAGTGAAACAACTTTCATTTGTTTTAAAGCTTATGATTCAATTTGTTTGCTATAAACTCCAAGAACAAATATTATCTCAAGCATTAGATTCAAAATCTAGATCTAATTGTCATTGCAGAAAAAAATTGAAACATTTGAACAAAATCAAAATACTACTATAAACAAATAAGTTTTTCAAAAATATATATTATGAAAGACATCAGATCCATGATCAAAACCAGATCTGCATCATCATCCACAATAAACAAAAAATAAATCTATGGTCTATTGAAATCATGAAATTAGATCTAATTATCATTTCATAAAAAAAAAAACGAAAACATTAAGCAAAATCAAACTACAACTATAAACATATAAGATCTCCATAATCAAAACCAGATTTACAACATCATCAAGGATAAAAAAAATTTTCAAAAAACAAAGAACAACAAACGAAAACCAATAAAAAAAAAACTCTATCATTAACAAACACATGAAAATCGAATAGATATCATAAAAGAAGAAAATAAAGAAACAATATAAATAAAAAGAAAATAAAAAAATAAAAAAAACCAAGGAAGAAAGAAGAAAGCAAAGAGAAGAAGAACATACATGCAGCTAAAAAAATGCAATCAAATCGAACGATTCCAATTTGAAACTAAAATAGAAACGTGATTCTAGTACCTAAATCACAGGAATAGTATAATAAACTTGTTCAAGAGAATTTTCGGTACAAATATCCTTATCAGAATCATAAAGGACCTCTGCTTAAAAATATTAAAATGAGGGGCCTAATGATTTAATGCAAGTTAAGTTGGATTTAACGTAGTAACATCATAAAAATAGGAACCGGCCTCTAAATATCCCATTAATATATAGAAGTTCTGCACAGTAGGACTGACCTTTATAATCCGTTCTGTACATATGACATGCAATGTGCTGGATGGAACGACATCAAATGGGTTGATGCTTGTGTTGATTTTATGTTCAGCTTAATAGCCAAGCTTGTCAACTTGAACTTGTAAACTAGGTCTCACCTAATTTGTGAGAACTATTCGGACTGTAAGCATTAAATAGGATATGCCATCATCAGGTTGTTGAAGAAGACAATTGTCTGTGTCAACATTTGATTGGCAACTCCAGATAGTAGAAAAATCAATACATCATTTACTTTATCATTTCTTAATTGCAACTGTTTTGGCAGTCATTGTTGGAAACTTTAACAGAACGGCAAGATAGGATTGTGATAGCTTTGTAGCTTTGTGCCTGGGCCTACAATTTTCTTTTGGTCACTAACTGTCTGTAGTCATGTGGTGATACAGTGTTTCAAACCACCTTTCCTACTTGCACACTAACTCTGAGCTTCAGTAGCAATTTAACTTCTGCTCGCAGAGAAGTGCATTCCTTGGGATGGGGTACTAATCCCTGATAGACACCACTGTACAAATTGAACTATCGTCCCAGGTACTGGCGTACCCCGAACTCAGACCTTAAGTTCCGCATACCCACATTTTCCAGTGCCAAATAAACTGGTATCCATAACTGGGGATGTCTGAAACAGTAAGACAACAAGTGATGAGGTTTTTCCATATGATCACAACTCTGGTAATGGTTATTTATGAGTAGTTCAACTATCAAATTGAGGCTTCACTAGCATAAAGCATGTGTGTATCAGAACGTTCACAGGGGTCGTAGCCAAACCAAAGCACCACTTCGGATGGTTTTGAAATCTATCAACCAGGGTCTATGACCCATCAATTAGATAGTAAAGGTCGATTGAACAAGCGTAGGTCCTGCCAAAGCAAGGTCTTGAGACGGTCCAAAGTGGAGATAGACCTAATATTTGGTAATTATGCACAAAATAGCTGCTTGCAGCTGGTCTCGGTGGCACGCAGGACTTCTACCATTACACCAATGCACTTACCGTATCACAATTATTGAATGTTAGAAATAAAGAATGACTTGTGTTTTTTTTTTTTTTTGCTAGGACAGGGGAATTGTACAAATGACTTTCCATCCGCCCACGAAGGAATAGGACCTCAAACATAATATGTGATATCCTTTTTAATTTTATTGAATTCAATAATCTACAAACTGACTGTTAATCAGACACCCATGTGTTTGAATCTTGATCGTCATGTAGTTCTCATCATCTGACATTTGAAATTTCTCACGTAGGTATAAAAGACCGGCATTCCCCTACAAATGCTTGTTTGCTACAAAATTACTCGAAGTTGGTCTCATTATAATATTAAGCTAGTACAAAAAGATAAATAATAAATAAAGATAATTCATGTGTTTCATATATCAGGACCCATTTTCTCGAACATGCAAATGAGGTGTTTTTCATTTTTACAATGAATTGAGTAGCCAAATGTTTAAGAATCGAAAAAGAATTGAAAAATAAAAATATGGAATGTATAATTTTAAAGTTCGTTTTCCACTTTTCAATTTAAGAAGAAAAAAAAAATCTCTTATGATGGCATGCGATTCAGTGCAGGGTAAACCTAAACTCTTACCGAAACTTGATTTGTACTTGAACATTATATTCAAATTGAAACTTGATTTTTTTTTTTTTTTTTTTTTGTTGCAAAACTTGAACTGCAATGAGTCTAGTCGAAAACTCACCCAATATTCTCAATGTTCTCAACCCTAGTTTTATCACTGTCCAAACTGTTTTTTGTGTTGTGGCTCTGATACCAATTGTTGTGATTTTCTGATAATCACCCGTTGTGCGCATCCACGGAATCATAAGATCAACACGAACAAGCCACACAAGAAGAGACACCAAGATTTACGTGGTTCACCCAAACCGGGCTACATCCACGGGCACAGGAGGACGAACATCTTCACTATGACAAGTAAAGCATACAAGAGATTCCCATACTCTCACCTCATCTCTCCTACGTGGTGTGGGAGCACCACGGGCAACTACTGCCGCCGCCGCTGCAAGGTCTAGGGTTACAGACTATACAATATATAATCTCCGCTTTCTTGGCCACCAAGAAAGCCCCGGTACAATTACCAAAATACCCTTGACCTTAAACCAGTCCCTGGCTAACCCAGTGACTCATCCGGCTAAACCGGAATACAAGACATAAACCTAACAATCTCCACCTTGGCTTGAATTCCATACAACTCCGTACAACTCGAGCTACTAGGAGATAAAACCGGCAATGTCTTCACGTACCCTGCTGAATGGCACGTCACTGCACCAGGGATGCAGTCTTCTTCAACACTTTGACATGTTGAACCAGTACATGAACTTTGAGCAAAGTTCATACCCTCGTCAAACTCCACCTCGAACTAGAAGCTCGAAACCATTGACGAATCTGAGTGATATCTGAATCACTCACCATCCTGCCCCATCTTCAACATCACTGTGAAGATCCAATCACCACAAGCATGCAAGCAAACAGATCGGGAATATAAGTCCAGATGACTTCATTGCAGAACAACCTCTGCCTCCGAGCAGTCAAAAACTCCATTTGACTGGGCCTCCGATCAACTGCTGATACATCAGCTCCTCCTTGCTGCTTTTCCGACTTGGATCTGGCAAGATGAATAACATCACATGCGATCATGTGATCAGCAAACCCTTTGCAATCTAGGCCGACGACTCCTATTATTGGGTTTGCAACAACAACCAGGTCGAATAGACCCGATTCTAGCCTCAATCCACATCTGTTCAGATCTCCTCCAAATTTCTGCATCAAGTTATAGATCTCGTCACCACGAGCACGCTGGAAGAAACGGATCTGAAATCCGACTCAGGATGGCTCCGATAACGTAGAAACAAGTTTCTACACTCCAATCGATCAAACCTCCTCCTTGACTGTCCAACAGCCAATCAACCTCTTCCACTGCGTAGATCTGCTCGAAACGAGTCCGTAGCCTCAAACGGATCTCCGATCGGACATCGGACGATCAAGATATCGCAGAAACAATTTCAGCCGTTAATCTGGTCAAACCTGCCTGTTGACCGTTGCTGACGTCACTGCTGACGTCACTCTGCGCTGTCTGCTGGGCTTCTGGAGCGGACCCGGGTTGGGTTCACCTGACCCGGAACTGAACTGCCTTTTTGAGCTGGGCTGGACCGTCTGCAAACAGGTCGGGTCAAACCTGACCTGACCCGGCCTGAACCTGCTGGGCTGCCTGGGCTTTTACTCCACGGGTCAGGTCAAACTGACCCAACCCGGACCTGAACTGACCTGACAAGAAGCGCTGGGCTTTCTGCACAGCCGGATCAGGTGCAACCCGACCCGGACTGACCCTGAACACGACCCAACTGACCCGGAGCCTGGGTCGTCCTCAACAAACGTCGGCTCTTCAACGTCCTCTGCAACTCTGCAACGGGGAAAACGATCCCCTCTTCCGCGGCGATGGCAGACGCCTCCGGTGACCAGCGGCAGGGCGCGGCGACGGCACGTCGACTGCGACGGCGGGGCGGCAGCGTACGGCGATGGCGAACAGCGGCGGGGCTCACGGCGATCTGGTTCTGCAACCTCCTCGGCAACCCGGTTGCGGACGGTCGCGATCTGCTTCGGCTCCGGCTTCAGCGCCGGCTGGCAGCGGCGACTCCGGCGATTGCAGCGGCGATGGGAACGGCAGCGACTGCGACGGCGACGGAGGCGGGCGGGATTCCCGGCGAAGATCTCGGTGAGTTTCTTTCTCTTTTTTTTTTCTTTTTTTTTCTTCCTGGTTTTTCTCTGGACCGAGAATTTTTTCTTTTTTTCTTCGATCCTGGTTCTTCTCTTCTTCGCACTGCACAGCGATCATTCCCCAGTTCCAGAAGACAAATCCCTGTCTTCTTCTCTGTTTCTGTAAACAACACAATGCCCGTTTCTTCTTCCCGAATCGGTTTCTATGTCATCAAACAGAGATCTCCGATTGACGTGTGGCCCAAACATAGATCACCCATGATCTTTGATTTTTCTGCACCAAGAATCGCAGAACTCCGGATCCTCCACGAAGATCCGATCCGTTGATCCTTACATCACAACTGCTGCAATCTAACTCCGAGATCTGAACGAAACATGTGAATCCTTTTTCCTCTGATCTCAGCGAGACCGGAGAACCCAATCTCGTCTTCTTCTTCTCCGATGGTGGCCCAACCAGAAATCACGAACCTGATCTCAGTTAATCTTCATGCGCACAACCTCCAAGCCACCGAGCGATCTCCACCTCGCTCAGAAACCCAAGGAATACAAACCTCAGCTTTGATACCAATTGTTGTGGCTCTGATACCAATTGTTGTGATTTTCTGATAATCACCCGTTGTGCGCATCCACGGAATCATAAGATCAACACGAACAAGCCACACAAGAAGAGACACCAAGATTTACGTGGTTCACCCAAACCGGGCTACATCCACGGGCACAGGAGGACGAACATCTTCACTATGACAAGTAAAGCATACAAGAGATTCCCACACTCTCACCTCATCTCTCCTACGTGGTGTGGGAGCACCACGGGCAACTACTGCCGCCGCCGCTGCAAGGTCTAGGGTTACAGACTATACAATATATAATCTCCGCTTTCTTGGCCACCAAGAAAGCCTCGGTACAATTACCAAAATACCCTTGACCTTAAACCAGTCCCTGGCTAACCCAGTGACTCATCCGGCTAAACCGGAATACAAGACATAAACCTAACATTTTGCTCATGTCAAAATGTTAGACATGATTATGATTTTCTCAGTTTTCTTAAGGAATTACTGGTTTTTTATTTAAGCTAACATATGCATAAAAGACACATAGATAGATAGATAGATTGGGAATCTTAGGTTGTCTTGGTGGATAGTGCATCCACCCCTATAGCGCCTACCAGGATTCGATCCTATTAACCTTGGTGTGCCCTGTCGTTTCCACTAGTGGCCTCTAGGCTAAGAGTGCCTAAAAAAAATGCATAGATTGACTAGCATATTCTTCTATTTTTCAAACAAAAGGGGACCACTTATTAGCATCCTGCTAATCACATAGTTAAGAACAGCTCCTTATCCTAGTGGTAAGGAGCGGTAGTTCTTATCTTACTACCTGACTATCCAAGGTTCCAACCCTAGGTACGGCATCTACCTTCTCGTGTGTGTGGGTTCTCTTTTCACTGTTGTGGGCTTTTTTCTTGCGTGTAGAGGTTCTTTTTTGGGTCCTAACCCCCTTGGCTGTATTAACAAAAAAAAAAAAAAAGGCCACAAAATTGTATGTGGATCAAAGAATTGATAATCATTTTAATTTGGGGCTATGTAATCTGAAAAATCAGTATTGTTTTGAGTTAAAATTAAGTTTGAGTTATGAAAAATCACAAAACAGCGTTAAAAAAAAAAGGAATTGTTTACTAGGCAGAGATGAATGTTGTTCGGAATACCTAAAGACTTAAAATAGAGAAAATTGCGTCTGTGTTCAATATTTAGACCTATTTTAATCTAAATCTGGTGATGCAAATAAAAATCAAGTTTTCATTAAAATATAGTTGAGCTTGGATTTGGATAAAAATCCGGTTAAAATATGATGTTATTGTGGACCCCACAAGCTAAATCATATCTTTTCACTTGAGAAAATTTTCTTATTGTGGATTTTGGATTACTTATTGTTTTGAGTAGTTGTCTCTCATTTTTGTACTTTATTTGTTTAAAAAAACGAAAGTCTAACTAATCTTTAAAAAATCATAATTTTGTTCTCAATCGAAACATGTAAGATCAACTTTGTGTTAGAAAAAAAATATATAATACTTCAAACGGGAATCCCTTTTTGAAGTCTTCTCAAATTTGGACTCTATAATCCTCAATGTTTTAGATTAATCGAAGAGAGAGCAAAAGGAAAAGGATTACTTTTCGAAAATATAGTGACAAACATAAGGATAATACTTTTAATCTTTTAGCTTTATCTTTCTAAGCAGTTTTATACGTTTCCTTTCTTCTCAAACATACGTAGTGTCCATGCAACTACTCTCTCTAGATAAGCTCAATATCTTTCCCAAAGATTCTATCCCACCCCCCTCTTAATATTTCTCATGCTCTTCTTTCTACCCCTCCCTCTCTCCGTTTGTATTGCTCAAACTGATCAATGGGTGCGCTCTCTCTTTGTGTAAATGTCGTTGTTTTCTTAGCTCCCTTGACATGCTTCACACGATATGAACGACGATGGAAGGAGCTCATCCGTTTTCGCAGAGGGCCAACAGTATCTGATATTACTGATGTAAGGCTTTAACCTTTGTATGATGTTGGTTTTATTTTTGTTCCATTGAGTTGAACTCTTTTGGTTCTTGAATTCAGTCATGATATGTGTATATAGTTGAAGAGTGAGTAATATGTTCTCCTAATTGCTATTAAGAAACCGTCGAATAGTTCTCTTCTTGCAGTACTTTTAGTGATGGATAGTAGGATTTATTTATTTATTTATTCCTTCCTTTCTGCTTAGTTGCTATCCAACTAATTGCATTTAGTTTGCAATTTCCAAATTGAGACTTGACTAGATTGGAAAAGTTCAATGAGGGTAGTTTTGATATGGTTGATAAATGTTTTTTTTAGTTCGACTGGAGTCTGAACTATTATTTTTTACTTTTGAAATTATATGTTTTTTGGGATGTCAATTTATTTATTATATAGGCAAAACTGCACATCCTGTAGGACTGAAACAGGAAGATTGAAAGCCAAACAACAATACTGTTCATGAAATAACACTTCCTTCTTGTACCCCAGCCAAGGAGGCTGGATCTATTAAAGAGCCCGACTCCACAACGCATGGGAAAGGAAGCCTGCATAGGTAGGAACCAAAGCTCACACATGAGAGAACAGATGCCCACACATGTGGGAAAGAAAGCTCGCACATGATGAAAATGCGGCAAATCCAGGATTCAAACCTTGGAGTACAGCAAGGTGAGAAATGCTCCTCCTTACCACTTGGTTACAACTTGGGAGGAGCCGTTCTCGACCTGTTTTGCGGGTTTTCTCAGTTTGGTTTGCCTTTGTTGACAAACTGAGAAATGCTAGTCTATATTATCTGATTTACCAAGGAACTATGAGCCATTGCTAATAAGGTAATTAGAAGCAAAAAAAAAAAAAAAAAAAAAAGAAGTACATGTGATGCGAACAATACATATAGTATGTATGATGTGAACTAAATTTACTATGTATTATCATAAAATCCTAATTGTATATGAGGAAAAGGAAATCAATCATTTAAAGTGCTTTTTTTATATAAATGATCAGTCTGCTAGGAATTTAGGATGGCATTTGCTCACCCCTGTAATTTAGTCTATACCATATTTATCTCAACAAGAAAACCCTGTACTTTTCTTGAGTCAGCAAGGAAAAAAGAAAATCAAAGTTAAGTCTCACTCTTAACTTAATTCCTTTGTTGCCAAACTTTATTTTCTTCGTCTTAGCTAGAACAGATGGGACTTATGTTATGCAGTTTGACTGGAAGCCCGCTTTTCTGTTTGTCAAGTTTTAATTACAGGAGCCTTTCTGTATATCATTATTTGAAATTGTTCAAAAAACACAGGAGATGATCGCCTTGGAAAGAAACAAAGACAAAGAGATGCAAGCTATTGCAACTATTTTCGGATTCTCCACCTTGGCTTTGTGGCTTATCTATAGAATCATCAAATACGATTTATTCAACATAGTAAGTGTTTTTTTTTCCTGTTTTTCTTATTTATATCTTTTAAAAAAAACAAACATTTAAATTATGTGCAAGTATGGGAAATGGAATACAATCATCATCGTTATTGTCATCATCACCTAGGATTCCATGGATCATGGGACCTAGGGGATGGAAAGAGACATCTTGAATTGAGAAGATACTAAGTTTGGAGGTCAATTTCATGCATCTAGCTACTTTCCTTGTGGCCCACAAATTTGATGATTTTATATTAAAAATTTTTTTTGATACTCGACCCCATGGTCCAGCCCATTCGGACTGGTGAAGACTCAGTCTGATCTATTTTAATTTAGAGGGTCTCATGTGTGTAAACAGTTTGGATGGATTAGTGTGTGTACACAAATACAAAATACAAACAATTCTAATTAGCATCCGTCAGACTTGTGACCCTAGACCTTGATCTGGCACATGTGTGTTTTAGACCTGAAACATCGATTCATGTTAAGCCTCCTAAGCCCAATTATGGATGTAATATCGATACTATGGATGTTCGCAGGTGCTTGGGTGCTGTTGTATAGGAGCTACACAGCTGGTTATGCATGTCATTGAGAGGGGACTTAAAAAAATTGATGGCGGCTTAGATGAAGGTTATAATGTTGTATCAGAAGGTGATCTGTCTATTAATGCTCTACTTCCTGGGGACACCTTATCTGGAAAGTATTCTAAAGGGGAGCTGCTTACCGGTTCTTATCTTGGTAGGCATTTGAATAACTTGACTCTTAACTTCATTGTCTCTTATGATCATAATTTATGCTTTGGATGCTTGTCTCATTTCTGAGTCCTCTTCAGAAGCTGGCCAATTGAAACCTCCTCAGTTAGATGTCGTGATTGAGTCTAATGAGGTGGAGAGAGATGCAATTCCTCACTCAGATGTGATGCCCAAGCCTAATGAGACAGATGTAGAGGCACCTCCTCTGTCAGAGGTCATGCCCAAGCCTAATGAGGCAGAGAGAGATGCACCTCCTCAGTCAGAAGTCATGCCCGGGCCTAATGAGACAGAGAGCAATGCACTTCTTCAGTTAGAGGACATGCCCGAGCCTAATGAGGCAGAAAGTTACACATCTCCTCGGTCAGAGTTCATGCCCAAACCTAATGAGGAGCAGAGAGATGCATTGATGCGGCTGGAAAAATTTGTAATTGCGATCAAGAATACCCCGCCCACGACGCTTGCTATCTATGGTCCTGCGGTCACCGACATGCTTGATGTGATTCAGGCAACAGCCTACCCGACAGAGCTCTTCGAGGAAGCATTTACAAAGATTATATCTTTAAGTATTAATTATGTGAGAGCTTCTTTGATAAACAGTACTGCTGCTGAGCAGCTCAACAATGACATTCATTCCATAACCCCTATTGATTGCAGACTTAGAGAGGATTCCAAGCGCTTGATGAAGCTAAAATCAAATAATGCACAAGCTACTGAGGGGATAACAAAACTCCAAGCTCAGCTAAAACAGTTACTAGATGTTCGAAATGCTTTAGATGAGGAGATCAGTGTCTTGACAGAAAACATTGAGGATTTGCGCATCAGCCAAGAGAAACTCTTGCGTCGTATGGACGCATTGGACCGTAGGATCCAAGTGGAACTGAAAGAACAACAGCAGGCCGACACTGATTTTGAACTCCATGAATCTGATTATTTAGACAGCATCAATTCCAGCATTCAGGATCTGATTACATCTTTAGAGGCTCTATTCTGATATGGATCATGCAATTCTTATTGGATGCCCTGATACTTGGTGAACTGGACCAGTTGACACCTCTAATTAACGTATATCAATCATCTAATTGTAATGCTGTCACTTTCTTCCACTTTACTAGGAATGTTAGAAAAGAGGCTTTAGCTAAAAGCTAAAGCATTGTGTAAAGGTACAAAAATGTGCCTTAGCCAGGGGAGGGGAATTTAAAGCACCCACTAGGGATCGATTCCACATCGGTATTATGGGAAACAGGTTGCCTACCGCTGGGTCAACCCTCAAGTCCCAAAAAATTTGACTGTTATCTTTCCTACAATCAACCTGGTTTTAGGTAGGCTTGTACATGATTACAACAAATCAACACATGACTTTCATTTATAGTACCAAAGAAAGAAAAAAAAAATCTTTCATTTAGCAACTTGGATTGTCTCTGATCTTTCTATTCTACATCATTAATCTAAATTCTGGTTCAAGTGCTTGGCTACTAACAGGTTAGTGAAAATTTTTCATTCAAGCTTTTGATTAGTCATTACTTTAGAATCCTTGACTTTATCAAACAGCCAAGATCTCAGGAGTGAATCTATCCTTGATCAGGACTGGACTATTTATCAAACAACCAAGATCTCAGGAATGAACCTATCCTTCAGGGCAGGACTATTGCCAAACAATTTACAGGATCTCTTGTGATTGTTTAAACATCACTTCTTGTAGGCCTGACACATGTATTATTTCCGTGTTTTTTTTCGAAATACTATGATTTGCAGATTGCTAAGAAATCAGTGAGCTACTGAGCTGAAGGCCTATAATGCCCAGATTAAGTTTTCCTTTTAGCACAAGATGTAGGTATATTGATAACATTGCTGCTGAACCAAACTTGTTACTCACATTGGCTATCTAATTATATTTACATCAAAGTCTTTACTTCTCTGCTTGCATTTGTAAATCATCCCTTGATTTAACTCCATTTCATGATCTATTTCATCTACTTGCTTTATATTTAAAATGCAATTATTTGAAAGACAAGAATGCCCTCATTGTTTTGTAAAATATTCTTCTCTTGTAAAAGAAAAGGTAAAGATGAGGAGGGGCAAAGGAGACAAAAGTACCCTTATTTATTTTCAGATTTCTTCTTCTTTTACAAAAGCAGATAAATTGAGGGGGCTGATCTCCGAGCCTGTCAAATTTGTGCTTGCTCCACACAGAGTCAAAATTAGTTGAAGTGATCAAAATTAAGATCCAGATATCAAAAAACATATAAACTAGCTTAACCACCTGCATTTAAAGCATGGGCATGTATATATATATATATATATATGCATAAAAAAGGAATAAGAATTGAAAAAATAGATCTAAGTTAAAACTAATATAAAGTTCACCTGAAATTATATGTAAACTGAGAAATTAATACAAATTTAAAGTGAAACATGCCAGAATTAAAAGAAAATGGCATTCTTTACACACATAAGAATAGGTACTATAAATCAAAGAGGGATGAGAATCTTGAAACTCCCGCTTACAATAGATCCACAAACTACATATAATTCAAAAAAAAAAGTTTAAAAAATACATGTAATATAATTCAATTATAGATGTCTATCATTATTGATGCAGATTCATGTAATGAACGTGAAAGATAATCTAGGATAAATTTAATTTTAGTTCCTATTAGACACACCACTAAATCGACTTCCTGCAAAACATAATTAAATTAAAATAGATAAAAGAGAGCAAATGTCTAACAGTCTAAGTTGGAAGATTAATTTTCCCAGTGCTTCCATGCCCCCCATTTGAATTCTTTTGAGTGGCACGTGACCCCAAAAGAAGAAAAAAACCATAAGGCCCATTTGAATTATCTTGAGTGGTACGTGTACGTGTGCAAAAAAATAAAAAAGCAGTAAAAACAGAAATCGTCGCCTGAGAGATTCGAACTCTCGCGGGGAAACCCCATGTACTTAGCAGGCACACGCCTTAACCACTCGGCCAAAGCGACGCTGTTGAAAAGGTTCGGCAGGTTGATATAATATACATATCTGTTGTAGGTAATGAAGTCTCCATCGCTAACAACAAATAGAGGAATTGTGTCATGTGAACACTCTGTATAAATGAATCTTTTCTTAAAGTTGAAAAAGATTAGATACTGAGCAGCCCCAAAATCCCTGAATTTAATGATCCCGATGATTAATCAAACCTGGAGTACTCAAGAGAGATCAACCATCTTGAAGGATTTGCATTGATCATGGCTTGCATATCACACCCCCATTCATGGAATATGACTTGATGATAATGATAATGATGTACCATCCAAATTACAAATTAGGGTCCTGTTATTAGATCTAAATGAAGAGTTAGGCTGGTTAACCTTAAACAAAATAGGACCTCATGCACAAAGAAAAAATTAGGTAATAGGTCTAGGCCTACGAGGCATGGGTGCTCTAAAAATGGACACATACCTGTATTAGGTACGTACCCATACCGGGTACAAATATGGGTACAACTAAATACATACCGGAAATGGTCAAATGTATCGTATACGTTTTGCATAAAAATTTGACTTTTTGGGTGCAGTATGAATATGTACCCAATACATGTATGGATATGGATATGGCTAAAAATGTACCCAGTGCTTTAATTTGTAGTTTTTGTTATGATGACATCAAACTCTTGGCTTGTACGTGTCTTTTGACATTAAATTAGAATTTAAAGGTTGAATTTGTAATAGTAATAAGTAATAATTGGCTTCTTGCATCTAAGAATTCTAACCTATTTTAATTATTAACATATTGCATTATTAAAATTTTAAAAAATATAATTTTTTAATGGGCGTACCACAGCTATATCTATATCCTGTTTTTTTTAGGATTTTACCATATTAGCGGACCAATACTAGTACTCATACTAGACCCATGCTTTAGAAGTCCAGGGCCCTGATTGACAATTGGTTTCAAATTTGTATTTGGATTTGGTAGACTCCAATGTGCCAATATATAGGACTCAGTCATGGATTCAATGGACCCACCCAATTTGACGCATGTTCAACTTTGGGCTCATCTGCAATTCCATAATCTCAACAATAGATAGTCCACATTTCTCTTGCAAGTTAAATATTTATGAGTAACCCGCTAGCCCCCTTATAATTAATTATTGTTAAAACTCCGGATGTTCGACACCATCCATTAGCAGAGGACCTTTGGCTTATAGCTAAACTTCTCAACTACTTGAACAATTTTAGTAGGGATTCAACTAACAAATATGAGCAAGCCAAAGAAAACAAACATTTTCTTTTTGTTAAATAAAACAAATTCATCTCTTGCAACTAGATACATAGGAAATGTGATGGCTCCAATGAAGAGGAAGTATACAAAAAGATATTTGATTCATCACCAATGGACCACAAGATATTAATCATTCTTCTCCATCGTCTCTAAGGAAAGAAATCTGCTCCTGTAGGAAAGGAAACTGGACGATCGAATTCTGAATAGTTTAGTGAGAAGCAAAGTACCTATCAAATTGGGCAACCTCCTGTTCTCTAGACTATCTCCCTTCTTAGTGATCTAAATGACTCTTGGATCATGCATGAAGGGTGTAAGGTTAAAATATGGAGAAAGGAAGAAAAATGCTTAAAACATTTGACACACATTGGCAATGGTGAACCCAGAATTTTCATTTGTGTGGTGCAAGCAATGGTCAAAGTCAACTAGTTAAATAATAAAATCAGATTTTTATAAGGTCTTATTTAAAGGATTTTCTGAATCTTGTGTGGCTACAGTTAGGTCTGCCACAATACATTGGTATATTTTAGAGGAAAATTCTCATTGGGTGGTTAAAACGGGGCCCAATGTGAGCAGGTCCAAGTGTATAGGATTCATTTTACAAGCCAAGTGTTCATTGCTAACATGGATGAGCTCAGCCGCCCACATAGCATTAACAATGGACATTATAAAAGAACCTCTTACCCTAATGGGAAGAAGTGTGTTTTTACCTCGCTGCCTAGAGTTCAAACCATAGAATACGATTTCTTTTCATGGATGCGGACTTACTTCCCACTTTTGTAGTCGTTCTTCCCACATGTGCAGGCCACGTGAGTAGGCTTTCTTCTTATGTGTACAAGCTCTTTGTAGGGTTTTAGCCCCCTTAGTTGGGTTATAAAAAATAAAATAAAATAAAAAGCTACAGATGTTATAATATAAAAAACCTATGCAGTATATAATTATATCACTATATTATACCTAATCGACCCATTTAATCAGTCAGGGCCAAAGAAAGTCTCATGCCCTGATTTTTTGGGTCTGATCTTTCATGAAGGTAATTGGGACCATGAAACATAAAATCAACAGAAGATATTCTATGTAAATTGGAAAGCCGTTTCTTACACCCCCCTTTATTCTTTTACATAAAAGTTCGTCATCAAAATTTTATGTAGACTTTGATTATTTACATATAGACACCAATATTACAAGTGGTGGCGTCCCTGGCCTCCTGGCATGTTGGACACTTAGATTATCAACCAATAAGATGTCACCCTTCTGCCAGCTCAGATCAATGCAGTTCTCCTCCAAGATGCTCCTGTAGGCTTCAATGGCCTCCACTGGAAAGGGTCTTCCATCACTGAACCTAACTTCGACATCTCTTCCATTTCCAGTGTAGCCCAAGATGGTGTTGAACCATACTCTCTTTCCTTTCAATTCTCTAATGGGATTCATGGGTCCGAATATAATCTCAGCACTGCCATCCTGGTTAAACACAACTGAGTCACAAGCTATCATGGCTCGAGCCCTACCAATCAACCAACTTAAATTTATTAGTTTGATCTCTATTTTTTTTCCTGCAATATCAGACACAGAATGACATGGTTCTAAAAACGGATGGGATTGACACACTGTGCATGCCGTTTCTCTGCTTCGACTTGGTCATCAGTTTGAAGAAGAGCTTTCCATGTTTTGCTTACAATTGCACCTGAATCTTCTTCCTTGGGGGTCTTGATGCTGAAAATGCACCCAGTTTCTGACAATCTCCTTACGAATTCTGGCACCCTTTTCTCCATCTTCTCTACTATGATGTGGCTGGGGACTATCGATGTCTCTCCACCTTCTGGAGATGGCACAGAACAAAAGAAGAAGATGTTTGAAGGAAATTCCTTTAGCTGCGTCCATAAAGATTTTGAAGTCTCTGTCACTCGTATTGTATTTGCAATTAGATAAGGAGACTTGCGGTGCAACACCCACAGTTACATGAGCCCACATGACCCGAACAACAATGAAGTTCAGGTTGGGCTAGGTCCAGCTCAGGCCTGTTCACTGCAACCCATGTAGAACTTGGATTGAGTGCAGTTTGGCCATATCCAGTGGTGGACACAGGATTTTTGTTGGAGGGATACGGACAAGTAGACCTTAATAGGTGGTTTGACCATATCTAGTGGTAGATCAAGGATTTCTATTGGAGGGATGCAAACTAGCAAACTTTAGGTAGTTTGGTGTGAGGGCAACCTGAGGATTTTTATTTGGATTTTGAAAGTAGAGTTACATTGTTTTATTAAAGTTATTGAAAGGACTTGGTCGCACTGACATACACGTACTTGGGTCACATCCACTCACAACCTGTAGTCTAGAAGGCGGATTTGTTTCCGGGAATAGAACTCCCAGAATACAGAGGTGGTCGTTTGCAAGAATTTGTGATAAGATTTCCTGACGTTTGTGGAATTCCGAGCATTGCAATAACTGTTACCAAGTATTTGGAGATGTTTGTTGGGTTTGTGTATCTTCAAAGATCTAGCCTTACAGATTGACTTCTTGTAGCTTGAGAAATTCTCTAAATTCCTAAATATCTAACTTGGAAAACACTCATGAGAACCTAAGCATTTATAAATCCAAGGACCATATTGGGAATTCTCATATTTCTTCGGAACATAAGTTTTCAGATTTCCTCTGAAAAAATAGGCCCTAAGAACTGTATTCCTAAAAATGAACAAATTTTAAGAAATAAAGGTGAAGACCTATAGATGTTCATCTAATAAATTTCCTTTCAATAAAAAAATGAAATAAGTAGAAATAAATAAATATTCAACCATGACGGATGACTCTAATAAATCAAATTTCATCTTCATCCTGCATTTTCACCAATATCCTTCACCTGTTTAATATTCTTTGAACCCATTTTAGCATGACTTTTTTTATTTTTTTGAGAAATCACCAACATTTTTATGCTTACTGTATTGAGAGTAAGCTCTACTCAATAGGGAATGTTGAAAATAATTTTCGCTACCTCTACTAAAACTTTAAGGTTGATAGCAATGATTAACTGAGAAAATTTGAAATGGTATCAATTTCGACTCTCGACTAATTTGAGCATAGGTCGCTACCTTGGTCTAATACAAGTGGGTCATGGCTAATGGATTTCTATGTGAGTGAACCAATAGGGCTGGCAGGCTACAGAGACTAAAACATGCAGCCCTAAGAGGGGCGGACTGTGACTTCATGAAGTCCCACATCACTATAAAAAGGAAGTTGACTGGGCTTATATGTAGAGCTTGTATCCTTATCTTGTTTGATGCCTTTTAATGGGTTGAGGCCCCCCAAAAGCAAAACCATGAGGCCCATGAGCCAAAGTGGATAAACTCATGCATACATGTAGGGGTGGGGCATTTCAAATGATAATAAAGCCAACCTATCCTAAATTCTCCTAAATTCAAATCTTAAGAGAAATAACTCAGCACTAAAAAAATACATATCACTGAAAGTGTACCGAACGAGTTCCATCTGAAAGGTAGTATTGAAGAGTGGGTTCCACTTGATGAGGAATATTGAAAAATATCTCAAAGCCTCTACTAAAACCTTAAGATTTTGATAGCAATGGTTAGTGAAGTAAATTTAATACACCCTCAAGGACAAGTTAATTAATGAGCACCTTGTATTTTTTCATGGATTCTTGTTAGACCCTTAAATTTTATAATTTCCAGAAAAAAAATTCCCTGGAGCCTTATTACAATCAAGCAGGGAATTTACAAATTGGGTCAGGCTTGGGATGTTTGCATTTGAGTTCAACCATATGCACTCCCTCACCTGAACCTTGTGGCATGGTAGGTGACTAGCCCTGGCACTTTACTGTTTGAGAGAGAGAGAGAGATAGAGAGAGAGAGAGAGAGTACCAGAGCCATCTCATGATGAAAATTGATGAGCTGATGCAGTGGGGCTTCATTGGCAGTGTGGACCCCATGGGTAACCTTAACACGTGTGGTGGCGCCAATGTAACCCATCTCGTCCCGCTCAAACGATTCACCACACGTGCGAAATCTTCTGGCCTCAAAGCCCCTGAAAAGAAGTGCCCCATGGCATTTCAGCAGATCCGAAAGCCATCCACGTTCCTTATGCACCATCTCTACTAGATCATCCATGCAAGATGTGTTAGGTTATGTCTTGTATTCCGGTTTAGCCGGATCGGTCGTCTGGTTTAGCCAGAACCGAGGCTCAGGGTTAGGGGTATTTTAGTCATTGTGTATGGGTTTTCTTGGTGGCCAAGAAAGCGGGAACTATATATATTGATGTATTGTAACCCTAGATCCTGAGGGGATTGAGATGGGATCATAGTAGATGAGTTCTCTCCTCCCGTGGACGTAGGCATGGTTGCCGAACCACGTAAAACTGCTGTGTCATGTGTGTGATTGCTTGATGGTGTGATTTGCTGTGTGTTCATCGTGGTAGATCCGTTGATCGCGGGTTGTTTCGTTGCGCCGTTTTTCCCAACAAGTGGTATCAGAGCGAGGTAGAGATCGCTTGGATTTTGCGATTAACGGATCGCGGCGATTGTGCGTGTGATCGATCTCTGCTGGGCCTGCTGGGCCACACGGGGATCTCTGTTTTGTCGCCACAGAGAAACCGGGAAGAAGAAGCAGACAGATGAGGGTCATCGGATCTGTAAAGAAAACCACAGATCGCGTTTGGGTTTGGATCCCTGTGCACCATTGCTAGACCTCCCTTCCTGATCTTGTTCCCCCAGTAACCCCTCCTCACAGGGATCACCGAGAGCTTAGCCACACCGTGACGGACCTGCACTTTCCGGTGACCTTGCAGGGGACGGTGTGGGGCTTCATCGATTTCTATTGCAGAAATCGGGACAAGCTCTGTGCCGCCGGAGCTCCTCTTCAGTGCCGGAGAAGAAGACCGGCTGCTGTTGTCGATAGTCGCCGCCCTCCGCTGTACGCCGTCGCCGTTGCAGTCGCCGTGCCGTCGCACGCCTCACCGGACCAGCCACTGCGCCGGAGCCGCAGCTTTCGGCCGCTGCATCGCCGCTTCTGCAACTGGGTTGCAGACGCAGCGCCTGTCGCTGGGTTGAAGACGACCCAGATTCGGGTTTCTGGGTCTGGGTCTGGGTCGGGTCCGCTTGACCTGACCCGTTGTGCAGAAAGCCCAAGCAGCAACAGGTCAGTTCCAGGTCCGTCGGGTCAGTTCGACCTGACCCGCGGTAGAGAAGCCCAGTGACAGAAGAGCAGGTCGGTTCCGGGTCAGGTCGGACCCGAACCCGGTCCGCTCCAGAAGCCCAGCAGAGCAGCGCAGTTCAGTTCAGTTCCGGGTCAGGTGAACCCGACCCGGATCCGTTTCAGAAGCCCAGTTTGCCAGCAAGCCGTGACGTCAGCAGTGACGTCAGCACGGTCAACAGTCAGGTTTGACCAGATTCAACGGCTGAAATTGTTTCTGCGATATCTTGATCGTCCGATGTCCGATCGGAGATCCGTTTGAGCCTACGGACTCGTTTTGAGCAGATCTACGCACATATGGAAGAAGATGGGCTGGTCAACGGTCAACGTGGATGTTTGACCAAATGGAGTGTAGAGAATTAATTCTGCGATATCGAAGCCATCCGGAGTCGGATTTCAGATCCGTTTCTTCCAGCGTGCTCACGGTGACGAGATCTACGAGGTTGATAAAAGATATTGGCAGTTTGATGGGCACAAAATTGGGGGACTGAAGAAACTGACAGATTCACGATGATAGTAATGGATTCAAGCATCACGGGCCAGATTGAAGTGTTTGATGGAGAAACGACTTCAGGGATTGGCAGGATAGAGTATTAGACTCCATGACACAGCAATGATTGAAAAGTGTTACTTGATGTCGTCAATGGTAGATTGCTCCAAGTACTTTGATGGAAAGCTCAGATCCGCGTCGAAGGGATCGGGAAGGAGCGACATGCCAAAGTGGAAGAAAAAGCAAAAGGAATCAGAATCGAAAGGAGGTAGTGTGCAACAAAGTTCGGATTCGGTTGACAGGGAATCAGTTTTGGTCGCTACAGGTATGGATCCGGTTGTTGATTCATGGTATTGGGATTCAAATTCTTTCTATTATATGTTCGCGTAGAGATTGGTTTGATGCAAATAACTATCATGGTTGTTGGATTTGTTCTTATGGGGGAGAATGCAACTGATCAGCATTTGAGATAAGAACGGTAGAAATTCAGATGTATAATGATGTTATTCAAACCCTAACGGTTGTGATATATGTTCCGAGATTACGAAGAATTGGATTTCTTTGTGTGCCTTACACTTAAAAGGCTGCAAGTGCACTGTAGCGGGTGGAGTTACGAAGGTGGAAAAGGGAACATTGGTCATCATGGAGGGTGAGATGATCAGAAATCTCTACAGGTTGATAGGGTATACTTTTTCAGGTGGAGCAGTGAAGGAGACATCAAATAACAGGAGAGGAAATCTGTGGTTCAGGTGGAGTTAGATGCGATGGATCATTGGAAGATGGATTAATGGATCTTCGATGATATCATCTAGTGGAAATCCAGGAAGCCCTGAACGGAGATGATTTTCTCGGAGAAGAAAAGGTAGTTTTGTTCAGGTCGGAGTAAGCCGGTTTAAGCATCGGGTCATACCTAACCCGCATGTACTGTGCCCAACCCACCAGAACAGACTAGAACAGGACAGTTGCAGATTTGACGGAAAGAACACCGAGATGGAGACAGAAGGAAGGCTTCACAAGGTACCAGTGAGATCCGGATTCGGGGAGGTCTTCAGTTTTGTCTTGACGGACGGAAGTTAGGTTCATTGTGTTGCAAGGATGCATGCATGTGGCAACAAATGGAGAGCACTTCGGAGGTTCAAGACGGTGGTGTTAAGGTCAAAGGAGGCAACTGTGGCCACGCTAGGTCGTAGCGTGTGCGGAGACGTACCCTTCAGCGAGGTGCGTGAAGACATTACCGGGTATCTCAAGGTGACTCTGAGGATTTGTGGAATCCAAGCCAAGGTGGAGATTGTTAGGTTATGTCTTGTATTCCGGTTTAGCCGGATCGGTCGTCTGGTTTAGCCAGAACCGAGGCTCAGGGTTAGGGGTATTTTAGTCATTGTGTATGGGTTTTCTTGGTGGCCAAGAAAGCGGGAACTATATATATTGATGTATTGTAACCCTAGATCCTGAGGGGATTGAGATGGGATCATAGTAGATGAGTTCTCTCCTCCCGTGGACGTAGGCATGGTTGCCGAACCACGTAAAACTGCTGTGTCATGTGTGTGATTGCTTGATGGTGTGATTTGCTATGTGTTCATCGTGGTAGATCCGTTGATCGCGGGTTGTTTCGTTGCGCCGCTTTTCCCAACAAGATGGGTGCAACACCTTTGGGAAGACTGCCCCTCCCAAAACCTTCTCCTCTGCAATCTTCCCTTCCACAAACCCCATCTCTCTCTCTCTCTCTCTCTCTCTCTCTCTCTCTCTCACCCACACACAAAAAAACAATGGGTCAATGCCAGCCCTTCAATGCATTATTGTTGCCAAAAATGATAACATCAATGCTCATTTTATATCTTTCGATGACGTTCAGACCACTAGCAATCCAAGACTGCAAGCCGCACTAATAAATAATAGGTATGTCATGTGTTCCACCTTAATTCAAAATGTCATGTGTTCCACTTTAATACAACTTCCAAATAATTTTTTAAAAAATTCCAATGAAGAGCCGTGCACACAAAAAGAAAACCACTCAAGTAATAAAGAAAGTCCGCACACATAAAAAGACAACCAATAAAAGTGAAAAAAAGCTTACACATGTGAAAAAAGATGATATACCTATGGATTCAAACCTTAGACGGCAAAATAAAAACATATACCTCTTACCACTAAGGCAAGAGGGCAATTCTTATCTTCTAAATTTGTTATGCCCAATTGATACGGACATAACAATTCATGTGATCATCTCTAGCATATGATAGTCTAGTTCATGACTTTTTGCATATGATAGTCTAGTTCATGACTTTTTTTAGTGGACCATATGATGATTGAAGCACCTATTTTTCAATCCTATGCTAGCCATCTTAGAGCATATTTGTGTACAAACTATTTCTGCAGAAGTAAAAAATTGCCACATCAGCAATTTTTATGGTAAATGATACCTCAAAAAGGAGTTCCATGTAAGTGTAAAATTTGTATTTGATGCGATTTATTTTTTCTTTATAAAATTGTGCAAATGTTATTTGATGTAAATGTGGATTTCTTATTGTAAAGTATAATTATACTTTGCAGATGAGAAAATAAAATAAGAAATGAGGTTCTAAAGGGGTAAGTTTTCTACATAAATAGAATTCTTATAGCCCCCATAGATTCTTCATTTTTAATTTTACTAAAAAAACTTTGAAATGGTAAAAAAAAAAGTTCTATGAAAATGTGTCGCATCAAATAAATGAATTATTAATTTTTTATAGAAAAACATCAACTTTTTTACACAACAGTATTACACAAAAACACCCTTCGTTTGTCTATTGCAGCACGGAACTAGGTTAAAATATTTAATTATACAAAGTCATCGAGGCGCGGAGGTCATTCTTGTTCTTCTATGTCATAAATGACGCATAGCAGCGCAGTTTGAAGTGACTTTAGTTATTTAATTAAGTAGGCGATGGTTATTGACCTTCTCTTGTAAGGTGAAAATTCATTGTACGAAAGACCTTGGAAGCTACTACTTCGAGGTACATAGATACTTTCACAAACATAGATGGTCATAGTGCTTCTATTTTATCGATCAAAAGGAAAAATAGTGCTGCTAGTCTTGAACAATGTAGACATGACATCTATCTTCATTTGGCGGATCAAAAGCCTTTTCATAATGTGAATTTTCTGAGCTAGGGATGGAAAAGTAAGGATCATCCTATCTGGAAGGTTTATACAGGTTTCCTGCGTCCACATTTAACAGTCCGGAGGACCTTTCCCACCCAGAGTAGAGCAGAGTGTAAATAGATCAATCACGGTCAATTATATTTTTTAGAAAATGCATGCCTTTCACATGAGCAGGGGTATTCCATCCAAGAGAGTCCGCACACCCCTCCAATAGAAACTCTTTTGATCGTGACTTGGCGGATTATGATTGATCAATTCACACTCACATGCGTCAAAAGCCCCATATTTAAATCTATGTTCAGACCAGCCATCTGAATTACCAAAACATTGGTCCCAATAATTATGCATCATCCCCCATCCACAATGATGACCTTGATCAACCCAAGCATCTGGATTAGCAAGACATTGATCCCAATGTGTTGAATACGATCATCAATCCTCCTGTTTTAATTAACCCCACCAATTAGATGGCTAGGAACCAAAGGTGTGATAGGTAAAAGATGGCACACATGCGAATGGAATTCTAACTTTTCTTAAATTTTAATTTATTAGGTAACAACCTGGCATTCATTACTGTCTAACATCATTGGATCTTCTGTCAAAAGAGAGATTTTGTCAAGAAAGAATTTTAAAAACAAATGAAAAAACACTACATTTGAATATGAACTAATAAAGTCAGTCTAGTTCTTTCAAAAAAAAAATAATAATAAAGTCATTTTAGTATCAACTACGTGCACGCAAGTACCAGTCACCAGTTAAAATGAAAATTTAGGGATGTATTGCTAATTATTCAAACCACAGGGACTTATTTAGAAATTTTATAAATCATAAGTAATCGCCCGTCGGCTTGACTCAACGGTAATGGCTTACCGGTAGCGTGCTGAAGAACGCAAATTCAAATCATAAAAATAGCATTTTCAAAATAAAGGTAAAGCTGTGTACATTTTGCATTCTGCACACCCCGCTATACGGAAGCCTCGTGCACTAGGTCACCCTTTTTTTTATAAGTAATGACCTGTATTAAAAAAATGGATTTATGTAGGATTAATTTCTCCAATTAAATGTTTATTATTTTAATTGTCGATGTTACAGGCTTTAGTGGAAAACAACTCTACGCTTTGAAATTTTGTATATAGGATAAAGAATGGGCAAACACATCATTTAACTTGAAAGAGCAATGGTGATTGCAAAGCTACTAATTTTTCAGATTTTGTGCGTTGGAGTTTATAAGCCAATACAAACACGAAACCCACAGTGTATCTTAGTTAGCCACTCTAAGACAGAGTTGAACAACTTAATTGAGTTAGCATTAGAAGAACTAACACAAGACCCTGCAGCCAGAGATGGGTCCGCCATTCAAAACTCTATCGGCGAGCACACCCGGCTACCCAAAAAAACGAAGCAGCCAAAATGTCTAAAATAAGAGTACTGAAAGGCTAGTTGCTCGCACCATGACGGCCTTAATTACTTTTAGGGAGCTCGACAAGACATTGACATGCACCCCGGATAAACCTATGCCGTATACTTTTCCTTGGCCGAAAGAGAAGCGCCCTTGCCTCCTTTGGTGAGCACATTCTGGGGCATTTAGACTCATCTGCACCAATAATGATGCCTTCAGAAAATATGGCAAAACTAATGCTAGTTTTAGTGTTTTACCCATTCTTAGAAACTACAGCATTGGAGAAAATTAATAAATCATCTCCAGTATTCAAGATTGAAAACATGAATTTGGGGTGGGTATCAAAACCCGATCGACCTTTTCAGCCTTACCAATGGGAACATACTTCTGGCTCCTATAATAGCATTGAAGGGATTTATTTAATATTCTTCCTCACTTTTCATATGGCCCTCCAAAGTAAGAACCCTTGGACATCCTTAGAAAATGTTGATATAATAGATACTGTAAAGTTTTTTTTGCATATCAGCTAATCCATGGATTAAGCAAAACTATGAGTCTGATAAATTTTGGGTCCATTGAATTGTATTTTATGTTTGTTTTAGAATAGACTATTGTGTAAATCGCTGGAAGAACCGAATGAAGGCGTTTGGGTAAAAAAGACATATCTCACAAATCGAACTTCAAACATGAGCAAGCTACTTACTATTGGAAAGCTCGTTTTGAGTAGATATCCGTAAGTGTAAAGATTGCATCAATTGGAGTTATAACAACAAAGTTATGGCATTGAAAATTTTATAGAAATTGTACAGTTCAAAATTACGAAATTGTCATTGCGTGAAAATTATGAAACTACCATTGTGCGTAAACTTTTCCTTTTTATACCAAAATTAGTAATTTGAGTTTTGCAATGAGTATTATTATGAGGTACGGAATTGGGTATTTAAAGGGTTCCTCTCCCAATCCACAAGCACATACCTTATAATTCTGAGTGAAGATTACATATTGAAGATCACTATTCTTCTTTAGAGCAACCATTGGAGAGAAAAGCTTAAAAGCTTTATTTTAAAGATTCTAGTCTTTTACATCCTTTTGTGGAAGATTATCTGAGAAGTCAAGCATAACAGCTAGAAGACGTCTAGTTAATTGAATTTGTTTGCAGTAAATAGTAAGAGGGCGTGACAGAGCGAATTTCTGCAAGAAGAATCATGGTCTTTAGATTGCGTGAGAATCGAATAAAAGTTGTAAGTATATCATCTTGTATTATGAGATACATAGTGCTTGATTGTGAATCCAGTTTGGACTAGTAGTTTTTTTCTAAATTGAGTTTTGATGCAAAATTCACATCATCTTGTAGTGGTTACTGTTTTGCTTTATTTTGTTTTCCGCTACATATTGTGTGTTTACTTACAATCTAAAAAATCACATACTTAATAACACCGCCAAAACTTTCAAATTCAAAACGATTTTCCCACCACTCTGTGATCCCCTAGGACAACAATCTTAGGTGAGAAGTGCTTTATTTTGTTTTCCGCTACATATTGTGTATTTGCTTACAATCTAAAAAATTACATACTTAAGAACACCACCAAAACTTTCAAGTTCAAAACGATTTTCCCACCACTCCGTGACACCCCTAGGACAACAATCCTAGGTGAGAAGCAAACTAGGTGGCTTTTGCTGCATCACAATGAAAAAGGCCTGTTTTAAGCAATTAAAAAGGGACAAGAAAAGGCAAGAATCTGTGATGGGGAAGTTCTATCATTTCTTTTAGCATTTTAGGAAGTAGACTTATTGAACGAAGTGAGGAACTTTTTTCGATCTTTTGAAACGTTCAAATCTTCCCGTAGCATTTTGTTTTGAAGATGGCCAAAAGTTTTTGTACTCGTTTGAAATGTTCAAATATAGATCCATTCTCCATCAAAACGTTCCTAAACAAATCACGTTTTCTAGCACGCCCGCACACACTTTCTCTCTTGTTTTTGTAGACTGTTCAATCTTTAATCCACTTGATTATTTTTTGTATTTTCTCTTTTATCAAACTAGGATTTCAAATCCTATGCTTTTCTTCTTGAGTTTCCCTGGAAAACCCATATTTCATAATTGTAAATTTCCGGGGATTTGGACCACTGAAATTTTCCATTCCCACCTCCCTCACAGGATTTAGAAAATTTCACTTTTTGCAGATCTTCTCACTATAACCATTTTTTCTCAACTATATGCATCAATTCACACCTTATTAATGTAAAATCTTCAGCTATACTAATCATCACCGAGGAATTCCTGTTTACCAAATGTGATCTATGAGTTAGGGTAGTGACGAATCCTTAGATTTTCACTTTACCATTTTTTGCTTGTGGAAATTAATATTTATGAGCAGGAAAGTGTGAAAAATAGATGATAATAAAAGAGTGATGCTCTTCTGTAAGTTCAAAGGCACAAAATTAGTCTGTTGGAAATAGAGGGAAAAAAACTGGAGACAAAGAAAATGAAAGGAGAAAACCGAATTTGTTCAAATTTGATGTGTCTCCAAAAATCTCATCTTCTATTAAGTCCACCTTTTACTACCCCTTTAATCGAGCCCAAAAAAGAAAAAATCACCGATCGATCTGTAACTCATATCTTTTCTCTTTTTAACCTCACATAAATAAAGATTTCCTTAAAAAAAAAAAAAACCACGTACCATCGCTCACCCAGCCTTCCAGGTTCTGCAGTGCCTTGAGATACATTTGTCAGCATGCTGAATTGATGGGCCTAATATGACTGGGAAAGATTGGAAGCAAATATAGTAAAGGGTAGGAATCCACAGCCTTATTAGCTGATTCTGTGTGAAATCTCACTTTCAAATGAATTTTTTTATTCATACCCACCAGCCATGGAAAAAAGCCCAAGGGCTGTACATCCCTGTATGGTAGCCTGCCAGGCAGGGACCTACATTCAAATTATTTGAGAGTTGGGCTTTGATACCATTTGCAACACCCACCCTATACGTGAACCATGGGCCTCACGATTTTGCTTCTAGTAGGCTTCAACGCATCAAAAGGCCTTATGCGAAATAAGGGTGTAATTTATATATATAGTCCAAATCACTTTTCTCTCTATAGTTGATGTAGGACTTCAGGATGTCACACCAACCATGAGGAATACGACCTGCTCCCTAAGCAAGAAAAAACTGAGAATTGATCCCTTACCATCTAGCTAGCGCCACCTTATTGTTGCCAACATTTAAGGGTCACAAGGGTGGAGTGTGTGTGACCCATAAACCACGCCGGTCCTGACAGCGGTCATCGATGTCAATCGTGCGGTGAGGGTCATCCATGGTTGTAGAAGACCAGTCCCCCGCCACTACAAGTGTGGAAGTATCACAACTCCATGAATGAAACAAGTGGAAACATGTTGGTCTTTTGCGTTTGTGTTTTAAGTGTCTTTGAGTCAGCCGTTCATGTGCCTCTTATGCTATCCTCATGCCTTGTTATGTTTGGATGTATGTGTGAAAGAGAGAGATGATTTTCCGGTAAATGAAAGTGTCAGCTTGACTGTATTGATAACAAATGAATGGAATATTAGCCGGATATAATCTTCTCTTGCCTTTCTGATGTTGGCTGCTTGTTTCCTCTTCTCTTTTTCTAATGAAGTTCCATTTTTTGTGTGAGTGTGTGTGTGTGAGTGTGTGTGTGTGTGTGTGTGTGTGTGAGAGAGAGAGAGAGAGAGAGAGAGAGAGTTGAACAGATGATACTAATCAAGTACAAATATAGCCTAATGAAGTATGGAGAAAGAAGGCTAATGGGGAAGGGATAGAATTGAGAGATAGTCCATCAAGATGATACTCAATTCTATTCATTCATGATTCCTGTATAGTTTTTTTTATTACAGGTACAATAGGATTTTAAGGATACTAAACAAAATCAGTCAACTAGTTCCAATTAATAAAAGTTTAAGCCTAATGGTAATCGATCAAAGATTAAAAGGAAATCAGTATCTAGTATGCCGCTCGTTGAAGCTATATGGCAATATAAATTTCATCAAAATGCTGCTCCAATACCTGATCACTTCTACCCAAAAAACAATAACTCACCACTTCCAACAAAAAGGATTTGTGCCATTGAGAATTTGTGACAAGTTGGAGTGATATGCTTAGCACTAGAGTTTCCAGATTGCTATGCAAAAAAAAACATATGAATTATGAAGGAAATTCCAAAACAAAAATGATATGGTTTTTCTTTTCTTCTTTAATTCTTCTTTTCTGAAGCTGCAAATGCGAGGTCAATTTGATATTTGGCTAGGAATGTGAATGTAGAAGGATTTGCTTTTTCCAAAGTAATTCTTTTAGGACCACTTAATTCTTACGGTTAATTCTTCTTTCGTTTTTCCTCCTTTTTATTATTATTATTTTTATTTTTTTGAATGAGTACTAAAAAGTGACAAGTGAAGGATCTATGGTGAAGACATACATGGGATTATCAATTTCCTAGGGTTTAATTTACTAAGGTTATGTTGGGTTTTTAATTTACAAAGGCGATGTTGGGTATTGATTTCCAATAGGAGGGGAGATTATTGATTTCCTTCATTTTTAGCACCTATGGTAGAAATTCATGACTTAAGAATCTTACGGCCCAAGAATAGCTCCTTACCCCCGCAGTAAAGAGTGACTGTTCTTACTGGATTATCCAAGGTTCTTATCCTAGGCTGCCTTCTCACTTGGTGTGCTTCCTTCTCAGGTGTACTGGGCACTCCCTTGGGTCCCAACCCCATTAGCTGAGCTATCCAACCAAAAAAAAATCTTATGGCCCTTTTGTTAGAGTGTAGAGATAGGGAAGTGAGATAGGAACTGCTGGTAAGAGGAGATTCAGCAAAGGTTTATTAGAGGTGAGAGACAAAAGATATTACTATATATATGTTGAATCTTGACTTTACTAGGAATTAAATTACTAAGGAAATAATGGGTATTCATTTTGCATCTTCCTATAACTCATTTTCCATTGAAAAGACAAATTATTTATTTTTTTCCATCGAAAAGGCAGATTATTCTATAGTCATTTTTGCATCTTCCCCATTATCTCTTCAATTTTAACCACTATCAGGAATATATTTCTCAGAATTCCCAGGAATGCAATTTCATGTAAGCAAGTGGTCCCTTAGGTACTAAACAAATTGGGCCCTCACAGAGGCTCCAATTGGAGGACATCTAGCCCTTATGCACTAAACAAATGGAGCCCCCTATAGTCCCCAAAGTATGCTGCATAGTTAGCTCAATTGGATCAAATATACAAAGCATCTGATAGGTAGCTCTAGCACACATGGATACAGGCACAGCACCGATAGATACACCTATATCTGCCTGATTACCACCCTGAGGTCTTGGGTCAAGTGATATACACAGTGGATCCCATCTAAATACATGGTTGTGTAGCATCATCACAACTGGCAATGAAGAAGGAGCCATGATTGATACTATCAAAATCAGACCAAGCAAGATGGAAAGCTTGTCAATATTTCCTGCAATCAATACCCTGATTTCGATTAAAAAAAATCAATACCCTGATCACCTTTATTATAAAATCTCAGGGTTGTTCTCTTTCTTATAAACTAGCATTGCTAGAGCCCTTTGTGACATGTTTTCTCTCAAATTGCAGTTTTTTTTATCAGTAACAGAAACTTTCAAATTGCAGTTGCGAGCACATATATCATTTTCCAGCAATCCTGTGTTTCCAGGTTCAACTCTGAATCAGCTGCGTGCATTTGGCAACGCAATACACAATTAATGTTGTTAAGTGAGAAAATACAAACAGAAATACTGGAAATAGGATTAAAAAATACAAACACTTGTTAGAGAACACAACAGATAAAGAAACAAAGGGCTACAAACTATCACCTCCGATGAGTCATGTCCAGCATGACCACCAGGTGCGCAGAGATATCAGAACATCAGAAAAAAGAGATTGTTCACCTCCATTTTGATGTAGTAATAAAATCCTTGCTTGGGTCCCACTTGTCAAAAGCTGCTTTTTTTCCAGTTGGGATCCTGTTGGAGTAGCAAGGAGATGGCATTGCTCCAGCTCATCAAACTTCAGCCACTGACTGGTTCCCTGCCAGAACTGGCTTCCTTGTGCTTCAATGAGAGATTTGCAAAATGAGTATCTAGCTCTCTACTGCTACTACGTCTGTGGTGGGTAGAGTGAGGTGGTTGTGATTGCTGCTGCTGTTGTGGATGTTGTAGTTGCTGCTGTTGCTGATACAGCATTGCTCTAAGCCGGGCAATCTCTCTTTCCAGTACCTCGTGCTCCACTGCATCAAAACCACAAAGATTTAATTAAGCTATAAAGTAATGCTCATATACAGCCTCTTTCACAAATTAATGCCCATATACAGTCTCTTTTTGACAAAAAGAAATGCCCGAGTTATTTTTTACTGTGGTGTTAATAAGGACATATCATACAGTGACAATGGCAATATGATGCTGAAGAGGGGCCGTACTCATTTGTGTGATGCTATTACAGACACTTGAAAGCATTGCTACTTAATTTATACATGCTCTTCTACAAATCATGCTTTGCCACTGCACACCAGGAGCAAGTCCAGATACCCCAACATGCAGAAGTTCATGCAGACTTTAAATGGCCAGATAAGAGCATACAAAAACGTCAAGATGAGAAAAAACTAATGAGGGGTTTTTCTGAGTATGAGGCTGCTCCACTTACCTTGGAATCATCTCTAGATTTTACCTATCCCCAAATGTTTTACAAGCTCTATTTAAATAATAATAATAAGAAGAAGAAGAAGAAGAACATTACAAATACAAATGTGTGGGGCCAACCTGGTTAGTCTTTGAGATAAATGATCAAGTCCAATTGGTTGTACTACCCCACCTGTGGGGCCTACCTTCAGACCATGTTACATATAGGAAGGGCATTCCATAGATCGCATATAGTCGAGCATCAGTGCATCACCTTAATTTGATGAGCAGAACCATCACAAGAGTCCTCCAAAAGTAGAAGTTAGGATAATTTGATTCAACCATTCATTTTGCATTGTCTTGATTCACCAGCAAATCAAATTTAAATGAGAGCATATTTATCTGTAAAATTCCAAACCTATTCAACCACCAATGGTACATGCAATGGGTCCCTATGATGTAGTTCAGACTACAGGACTTGATCATTTTTCTTTCTTCTGACCCAAAAGCACAGATAAGTTTAATACAGATCTAAGCAGGGTCGTGACCTATAAAATCGCTTCGCTTGGAGCCTTGGACAACAATTATATTTCAATCAATGTAGGCAGTTGGGAAGAAAATAAGCAATAGTTCATATTCAACATGCAAAGGCAATTTAACAGGAGAAATAGGAACGTTATTCGGCCGTGGCCCATCAAAGGTACAGCCACGGGCCTAACACAAGGACAAATTGGTCAACGACCAAACTAACCGTGTGTACGGAATGATTAAACATGCACCAAGTCGGATTATTGATGAGTCCATAAAATTGCACCTTTTCACCAGCATTTCATATAATTTATGGACTCAATTAGGTTAAATAAATTGTTGAAACATAAATTCATGATTTTATGTCCTTGAACATTATAGTTTGGAATTTCAGTTAAATCATTCATTTTATAAATTTTTCAGCATAATTTTATGAAAACCATTATTTGATGTATTTTTTCTAATTTCTTTTTCTCAAATTCCAAAATTTCAAAAATATGAGGATTCCTAGTTCCATCAGGACTCTTCTTGAAGGAATCTCAGTTACATTAGGACTCTTAAGCATCTCTCAATTTTAGTTCATTTTTGTGTAGGAAATGCAAATACTGGTGGGACCCGCGAGCCAAGAACACGGTTTGAAGAAGAGTCCTAGTTGAAGTAGAAGACCACCTGGGGCCCACTCATAAGCGTGGATGTCCAATCGAGATCCCACTACAACTACACATGATCTCAGGTGGAGCCGACAAAGTCTACAACTCTGATTTTTCCCTTTCTGCAAAGAGTCCTAGTAACACAAGGACTCTAGGGGGGCCCATTTCAACTATGCATGGTCTCATTTAAGGTCCACTAAAGCTACACGAGTCCTATCCTATCTTAACTTAAAGATCAAGATAGAGACCTTAAAGATTAGATAAAGACCCAAAGACAAAAGGAGTCCGAAGCAGATAAGCCAGTTCCATCCCAGATAAGCAAAACACATCAAGACTTGCCTTATCCTACGTTATCTTGGAGATCAAGTTGGATAAGAAGATGAAGACCAAGTAGGAAAGATATCTACAAAAGAAGATAATAATAATAATAATAAAAAGGACCAAGGGGGGAACGTCCCTCTTCCTACTACATCCACACCTACTTTCTCAACATCTTTGATCTTCCACAAGTGCTCACCAACAAGTCTTTTCTGCAGCCACATCGCCAGCCTTGGCTACGTCCAAGAGGGGTGACCATCTTCTTAATTCAAATGTAATTTTCTATTCTTATTTTATTTTCAGATCTTATGAAATGGAAATTGCAATAAATTAGTAAAATTAATTTCTTTGCTTTCTGAATTTCAATTTTGTGTTAGTTTTTAATTAGTCTTGTGTGCTCCACTAGAATAGTAATTAGTAATAATTTAGCCAACGTAGAGGACTGGTTTTATAATTAATCACCAAGTTTAGTAACCCGACTTGATGCCGTGTCTTCTCCTTGATACACCACATGCTTGGAGGCAATGCAAACTTAAGTAAAAGAATAACTTCAGCTCCATTCATGTAAAAAGGCCAGTTCTGAAATTGACTAAAGTTATTATTAACTGTGGTTCATTTTCAATTTGGTTTGATGACCCAAAATCTGAGATGAAGTTCTATGCCCATACTTCTAATATTTAAGGACCTAAATTGAAATCCAAATTTGGGGAAGATCACCACCTTTAAATTCTTGCACTTTTATTTATTATTCAAAATTAGTATTTCTTTTATTTTAATTAGTTTATTCACATTTTCCATGCTTTAGTTATTGCTGGATGCTTATGTTTAGAAGCTGCATAGTATAGCATACATGCATTCATACAGCATGCACGTCCATGAATATTGATTCATATGTAAAGTTTCAGAAATTCGCATTAGTTTTATTAATGTTGGTGAGTGATTAGTTCATGCATTATTATATTTAGTTTTGGCATAAATAATTTCAGATTTCATATTAAGTGTGAGGATTGCATGTTTATAAAATTCTGTACATATATTTTTAGCGTACATAGTCATTAAAATTCTGCATGTTTTTATTTTCTAGTTTATGCATGATAGAATTTATTTTCAGATTAATTTTATGTTTTGTTTTATTTTAAGTAAATAGCTGTTTTGATTAGTTTGTTCATGGTTGCAGAAATTAGATTATGAGTTTGTTTTAAATTAGGAATATGTTTTTTTAATGGTTGTAATCTTGTAATTAATTTTAATTTCTGCATAAGTAGGAAACTTGGGGTTTGTTTGGCATCGTACCATTCTGATATTCTCGTGTTCTTACGAGATAAGCCTGCAGAAAATATGTTTGGTATGTGTAAATAACTATTCCGAATTTGTTCTCATGGGAAGGAATTTCAAATTTTTAACCCGCTATCATAAGAAACTCGAAATAATAAAACTTCTTTTTTTTTTAAGAGCAACTTGTTGGCATAGTTGTTTCCTGCTTATCTCAAAGTGACTTTATTACATAATTCTTAAAGTGGGTTACATGCTAGCAATTACAAAAGGTGGGCTCATATTATAATTCTTAATTTCTTATAATGGTGGGACCACATTATAAATCATTTAAGTGTAGATCCAATGTTCTAATTTCTAAATGTGGGCTATATGGTAAAAAAATTATCTTTCAAAAAATATTTAATCTTTCAAAAAAATACTTAAATGTTTAAAAAATATTTAATCTTTCAAAAAATATTTAATCAGTCAAAAAATATTTAACCTTTCAAAAAAAATATTTAATCTTTCAAAAAAAATCTTTTAAAAAAATATTTACTATTTCAAAAATATTTCAAAAAAATATTTAATCATTAAAAAAAATTAGAAAAGGTGGAGCTACAATGTAATTCCTATGAATGTAAGCCCACATTGTGAATTCTATTAATGTGGCCCCATGTTCTAATTTCTAAAGTTGGGTACCAGGTAATTTTTTAATTGAGTCACATATTCACAATCAACAAACAAGACAACCCCACATTATAATTATTATAATTTTCAAAAGGTGGGCACCACATTGTCATTTCTAAATGTGGGTCTTATGTACAAAGTCACAAAAAATGTGGCTCCACTTTGTAATTTTTAAATGTGGGTCACGTACTCACAATCACAAAAGGTGGACCTACATTATATATCCTATAAATGTAGGCCCATTATTTTAATTTCTGAAGTTGTATCTATGCTGTAATTTATAAAGATGGTCCCATACTTATATCAAAAAAAGGTGGGTCCACATTATACTTCTTATAAAGGTAGACCGACTTTATATATCCTTGAGTATGGGCCCCATGTTCTAATTTTTTAAGGTAGGTACTACATTATAACTTCTATATGTAGGTCCCATGTATACCAGTAATAAAGTGCCGCATACATTAAAAGGTGGGTCCCACATTTTAGATCTTATGATTATTTTGCTTCGTTTGTTGGAGAAAATTTTTTATACTGTTACCAAACAAATTCTATATGGCATACTTTCAACAAAGCATTTTAATATAATGTTGCCAAATAAGTTTTGCAGAGTTTAGTCTCAGCATAACCCAATCTCAGCCCAACCAGATTTGAAAACAAAATTGGGAACAATAAGGGAACAATGCCAAACAAGCCCTTGGGTTTTATAGATTTTGATAGGCTAGCATTAGATTTTCTATAAGACAAGTGCAAATTCATCATTCTCAAGTTACACCCTAAGGATCGACCCTAGACTCACTGGGTATTAATATTATTACTGCATCAAGACCCTGCACTAGGAGTTTGCAAACAATTATTGCTTTTCATCTAATAATGTATCTCAATATTATCGAAGAATTTACATCACTGCATGTCAGATTTGCATCCACATAGTATAAATTACAACTACTATATCTGCAAGACTCTTTTTTCAAGACAGTTGTAAGAGAAATTGTATCTCATAGATATCTGATGAATGAAAAGGTGTCATTTCAATTTTTCTTCCAAGTCCACAATATGAAGATATTGTTGAGAAATGCCACTAGAAAATAATACAAAAAAGAACTAAGCCACAGCTAGTGAAGTATACTTACTGCACTTTATAAGATGCTCCTTGGCCAAACTGTCCAACCGTTGCTTCAAAGCTTTATTCTCCATGCTCAATATTAGATTCTGCTTGCCCAGAAATTCCAGCTCAGCGGAAATGCCCAATCCATCCCCCTATAACATAATATAGAAAAGGTAAAATATCAGTTGCAACTAGAAGAATCTTAAAACTTCCTTTTATGTCAAAATGGAAAATCTGTAATCACTTAAACCTAATTCTTGGTGTAAGTGAATCTAAAATAGTGAAATCTGAATAGCCATCTGATAGCACATGTGGACCCTGTAGGCTGGTAAGGCCAAAAAACAGGAGCAATTTCTTGATGTCACCCCCGAGTTCAACCACGTTCAATTGGCTGATCTTGAAATTGGAACCAAATGCTTGGAATACTGATTATGTGTACTGAATTGCCTTCTTCTAGTCTTTACGGTTTTTTCCCTTCTCCGTGTGTGTTTGCGTGGGTTTTTCTTTTCTTTTTTTTTTTTTTTTTGGGGTGGGGACGAAGAATAGGCTTTCGACTTGATTGGGACTTGCCTGCAAAGCTTGGACAGCCCTTTCCAGCTCAGCAATGTATTGTAGCTTCCGGACCCGGGACCGCTGTGCAAATTGCCTAGGACGAAAAAATAGATTTCAGATTTGTATTTTAAAAAAAAAACTGGTAAATTTAACTGATAGAAAACTAGAAAATTAAAAAAAATGCATTTTCTTCAAAATGAAGGTTTGAAAATTGAAAAACATAATTACCTACAACATCTTCATTATCTCAAAACAACCAAGTCCTCATCAATCTTTTTATTTGAAGCAAAAGGGCATACAAATTACAAAGACAGCGATATAAGAGTGCTATACCATCATTCCTACCAAACACAAAATAACCAACTCAAGCTCAACAAAACTACACAAGATGCCCGATATATAGAATATCCTTATCAACCCCACATTTAGCAAGCATGCCCAGAAAACCAAACTCCCAAAGCTTCTTCAATGGCCGGACTCGACTTCATTGGAATCCTCACCAATAAATGAAAATAATCAAAACAGTATCAAGACCTCCTCCTTTGCAATATGAAGAAGAACACTCCTGATACCCTCAGCCTACCCTTAACATCCTGTCAACATTGAGGTGCAGCTCACCAAAAGGAGGGAAATAACTCTCCTCATCTTTTCTCACCCCTCAGTTACAAACCCTGCAATTCTGAATAACTTCAACAAGCCCAAAATTCTTGATTTCTTTATCAACACCTACTTCCCCACCCTCAACTTGACAATACAAATTATTTCATCAATCAATTTTCCTCGAGAATTGAAGAACCTCTCATTTCTCTCTTTCCAAATGGACCAAAAGATAGAAATTAGAAGGATCCTCCATGACAACAAATTACATTCCTAGAAGGGGCCTGCTGACCAATTATCTACCACCTCTCAATTGAACCTGAGACGCACCATAAAATGCCACACAACTTAAGAAAATGGATTCAAATGATGAAAAAAAATATCACAACAAATTATCCACATGCTCTCTCTTCCTATTGCACAAGGAACACACATCAGAAATGGCATCAAAGTTAACACATCAGAAATGGCATCGGAGTATATGCCTTTCCTCCTAAGATTATCCACCATGGAAATTTTGTGCATTACAGCTAACTAACAGAAAGCTTCGACACTTGGAGGCACCATTCTCTGCCAAGCTCGCATGCAAGGTAACTGAGAATAGGACGAGAGTATGAAGACCTTACAGAAAGACTTAGAGAACATTCCAAAAGACACAGATTCTCCTATGAATAAACACATTGACAAACAACAAGGAAAAGAATTTAATTCTTCAGCACAAGACAAAGACCTCTCATCAAAGCCATGTCCCAACTTGTCACATCTATGTTGGGGTCAACTACATGAATTATGTTTCACCCTTCAAGTATGTCCTTGGCCAAATCCTGGAATAGATTGCTTTCCTTTGTATTAATCCCTACTACTTCCATTCATGTCTTCTTCGGCCTAACCCCTTTTTTTTGAGGGGCGATCAACTTGCATAGAGAAACTTTTCCTCACCTACGCCGTTGGCCTATATTGAACATGTCTTGATGTCCAAACTATCTCAAACGAGTATCTCTTAATTTATCACCTATTGATGCTACACTTAAACTCTCCCAAATGCACTCATTTCTGATCCTACATATCTTAGTTTTACCAATATCCATCTCAACATTCGCATCTCTACTTCACTTATTCTTTTTTTTTTTTTTTTGCATGCATTGTTTTGTGATTGGCCAACATTATGCTCCATAAGTCATAAGCGGTCTAATTGCTCTCTTGTAAAATTTTCCTTTTACGACAGGTCACCCGCCAACTACTTTTTTTAAATCTATCATCAACAACTTTTTGTTACACGCAACACTAAAAAGACCTCCGGAACAGCCTACAGGAAGGAGACACCCCCAAGCCAACAATCACCATACTAGTTACAGGCTTCTATTCTCCACCCGTCGTTGAAATCAGCCCCTTCACTGAACACTTTCTCCAACTTTACAGTACTCATCTGCAAAACATGAAAACCTCCTGTCAACCGAACTCCAACCCCTACTCAGCCACCCCTAATTTTGCAACAACAATTCTCCTCTGGGAAGCTTTTGTATTTCCCCCAAATCTCCACCACCATTTGACTGATCAATTCTCCCCAATGATCTACTGCTCAGTTCTTTTTTACTTAACCTCCCAGAACCAAACCACCTAATTTGTTAGGTTTCACCAATTTGTTGCACTTCAACAAGTGCATCTTCCACCTATTAGAATTCCCCTTCCAAAGGAGGTTCCTTTGGATGTGCTCAGAGCTTCTTGCCACCTCCACAGGCATCTTGAAAAAGACATAAAATACGATGGAAAAGTCCATAGGGTTGCTTTGATTAAAATTACTTGACCTCCTTGTTCCTTCTTCTTTGAAAACAGCATTGCCAACTGCCAAGCACAGGTTTCTGATGATAGTTTGAAAAATAAAAAAAAACAAAAAGAAGGCAAGGCCTCTTCACAATCTCAAATGAAAAATAGTTGCAGAAAATATTCAAGGTCATACAATCCATATGTTTATGGCCCTAAACCTCAAGACAAGTTTGTCATTCTCCAAGCAGAATCTGTCCATTGTCTCCTTGTTTATCTCTACCATGCCCCCATACTCCCTGCCAATGACTAAGAAGACCTCCTTATCCCAACCATGATGTGCAACCACATAGCACTTACCAGACCAACATTGCATGATTAAAGATGCCCAGCCTCCTCTCCCAAGCCCAAAAAACTCTCCAAGAACTGCACCTCTAACTCCTTTGTCGCAGCTAAAGGTCGCATCTATATTATTAAAAATAGCATCTCCCTCCTGACATAGCTATTTTGGCATTTCCAAGCCATGGGCTTCACACAAACTTATAATAAAGGTTTATGGCGCCTTCTAATCTGACCGTCCCCACCAAACAATTACACAGCCATTGAGAAGTTGCTTGAACCATTTCACTTCCCACATAGAGCTCTATCATTAGACGAAATAGAGTTCATGACATTAGCATATGAAAGATCACTACTTTTTTTTTTTCCTAGAAGAGGGTTTTCACATAAGCTTATTGATCTAACCAAAGAAGCTCCTCAACAAGAGATGCCATGTTGGAGGGGTTCATTTCCACCCATCTCAACAAACTCGATATTATGCTGCTTAGACATCACCTCATCTCAATCATTCCTTTGATACTAACCAAAAATTGGTAACTTAGCTCATATAGATCCTCTTTTGAAGAATTGAACTTTTAGATATATTGGAGAGAAAAGACTTCTGTCCATTTCCTCCAGCCAAAACCTCACATTTTTTAGCTATTCTTAAACAAAATTCAATGTTAAACTACTTGCAAAGAAGAAGAAAACCAAAGGGAAACAAAACTGAACATGGACCACAAGTAGAAATCCCAGCTTTCATATAATATTTTCTGGCACACTGCAATGAAAGAAGAGTACCAGTTTTTAACCAAACATCATATTTTATCATATAAGTTTGTAGCAAATGAGATGCAAAGTATCAAATATATCAGAATGTATTGAAATTTTCGCCCCTTACCATTCCTGCATAGCTTTTTCTCTAAATCAAATCATGAATTTAGAGGACATCTTTTAGTGAAAAAGAAATCATTTTCTGATAAACAAAAATTGTGTTCCAACAGAAGAAAATGATACAAAGAGAATCATGAGTTATCCATCTAACAAAACCCATAAAAAGGGAACAAACAAACAGAAGATACAAAATATTTACTACAAACTGCTCTCTTGTTGATGAACTGTAATTGAAAATACCTAATGGTGTTTAACTATTCCATATTTTTCAGATTCTTCAGTCTTTTTGTATTTGATATATATACAAGGTAACAAAACACAAAAAGGAACATGATGATCAAAGTATAAACTGATTATATTATACTAAAAGCGTATTTAAAAAAGCCAGTGGGTAAATATTTTACACTGAATCATAATTATCCCTTTAATATTATACATTGAATGATAATTATCTCAAATAATCAAGTTAACATATATGGAAGCAAGCATAACAAAGATGCTAACAAGTGAGCAACCACTAAATGATCCGTAAATTAGCATCATTTGGTTGAGATAAAGTGGCAGCATGTTACATAGACAATGTAGATCTACAGTTTGGTAACATTTAGTAAAAAAATTATTGCCAAATAAGCAGACTGCATACTGTTTGGTTCGTTTTGGATCTGTTTCAGATGCAACAGCCTTGGCAGGGTCCCTTCTTTCCGAGGAACCTTTCAGATCATGTGAACCAGATTCTTCTTGCTCTCGATTTTCAGTGGCTGTGGATGGGATCACATCTCGTTCCCCAAAAGCACAGGATGATCCTGGACTTTGAAGGACAATGTTATTCCTTGCAAAAGAGTAGCTTGTGTGGGCCACAGGATTCAAGGATGATCCCCATGACTTGTTATGATGTCCAGAAGAATCTTCCATGAAGAAAGAAGTTTGCCGCACATCTCTAATGCGATCAAAGTCTAAAGAACCCCACAAAGGTACAGATGCTGTACTATACTTGAAGTCCTCTGGAGCAACGCTGATGTTGGAAGAATTACTAGATGCTTCTAAGTACGCAAAAGAGTCACTTGATGAACGCCGATGAGAACCTCTCCTCACAGGTGTCTCTGGCTCATTAAGGAGCTCGTCAAGCCAGGAAGGTTGCTCCTCCAAGAGAAAGCTCGCAGAGGAAGTTCGCTGACATTGCGTGTGTCCTCTTGGCTTTGGAATGCCACTTGGTCCCATTGATGAGGAGCCGTACTCTGCATATGCTGGGGATATGCTTGGAAAAGGACTTTTAGGAGGAAGAAGTGATTGTTTTCCGGCACACTGTATATTTCTGTTGTTCGTCATCACTTTATTATTCACCATAACACAAATACAATCCCAACCTGTTTCAAAAGGAAGATGAGTTTGTGATAATTAAAAATATAAGGAGAATGAAAAAAAATACAGTGGCAGTTGTTCTTTACAACATAGAATTTGTAGTAACAATGTTTATTCATTAGAAATAAGCAAACTATATAAAATGAAAGGTTTTTCTTGGTTTATTTCCATCTCTTCAAATTCCAGCATATTTAAGAAATTTTGAGAAGAATTTTTTTGTGTCACTCCATCAAAAAGAGGGTGAGTTTTATCCACATGCACCACCATAAATTGGAGATAGAACCATACATGTAAGACTTTGTTTGTACTGAGAGGTAAGATAATTTTAAAGGCTGTAAGGTGATAAGAAATGCTTCATGCAGCCATAACTGTACCACTCCACCAATAATAATCATCAATGCGAAAAGTCATTACCAGAGTCAAACTTCCAAATAATAAATAATTAACAAATATAACAAAAGGGTGAATTTTTTTAATAGCTTAAATTCTCAACTGAAGTTTAGAAGAATAATCGTATCACGTTCGGTTTATTTTAATGCCAATAGATAAAGAGCGTAAGAAAATGGGCCATCCCACAATGCAAATCCTAAACTACGATTAAGAAGTAACTAAAAGAAGAAAGTCACATGATTGTAGTTTTCCAGATAACCTTTTAGCTAAATGAGAAGAGTAAAAGAAAACAATTAATACTACCAAATGCAAAAGTAACTAACAAGCAGATGATAAAGTAACTACATATTAATGAGAAATGCAGTCCCACAAATCCTTTATAAGCATCAATACAAGTCCTGCATTATTCTACAGTAATTCCAGAAACCCCACTAAAGGTAAACAAAACAGTTAACACTACAAATGGGGTCCAGCAAATATGAACCAATTGCAAGGTGGATTCCCAGAATCTGAATGCATCATTCTCTTGCTATCTATTGCAAATCACTCTATCCCATAAAATACTTTTTTTTAGAGGATTCAAATATTGAATCTGACGCGTAAGCTAAATGAAATCAACAAACAAATGCATAACCAGTTACAAAATTTTAATTCTCTGCTTTGAAGCCTTTCAATTGATTAGAAAACAATGTTGAATCCTCAATTGAAAACTCATCAGAAACTAACATCAATCTCGATAAATGTAACCAACATAAGAACGAATGAAAAAAAAAATCAACAAAACTCAAAAAGTTCATCTAATCATATCTGATGATCTGAGGGCAAAATTGAAATGGAATAGCAACCCCAAAGAATCTATCACACCAACATCTGAAAATAAACCACCTGCACAAATCCCCAAACCCTAATTCAAGAAGAGATTAGGATTTCTCTTGGGACAAATTTAGAAACTGATTTTGAAAGCAGAATGACAAGATGAGAAAATGCTCGTACCAGATCGGAGCAGAGATTTCTAGTGCTCCTGCGTGAACGATGGCATGAAAACCCTAGAAGTAGAAAACATGGATTTCTAGGGTTTCCATGAGCGAACGAGGGGAAGAGGGGGAGAGGAGAGATTAGATTAGCCAGAGAAGATGAAATATGGAAGATAATGGCTTCTTTTAATAGCAAACCAACAAAATAACTCGCCCAGATTATCGTACGATATCTTCTACGGGAAAATATCGCGATGCGTTTCTCTCCCTCTCCTGATCCGAAGTCCAAAATCCTCAAATTTCTTGGGGAGTTTGTTTTTACTTATCTCGCGATACATGACAAATTGACAATGGTAGTAAATATCAGTCAACTTGAGCGGGCAACGGATAAAAAATGTGACAGCTATGAACCTCATAAATTTGAGGCTATGAGATGATGACAAGATGTTGCTATATCATGATGTTGTTTTATTGGTTTTAGACTAATTTCATATTTCGATAAAAGGACTTGGACTTGGATTTGGATTTGGATTTAAATTGGTTTTATTTTTTTCATTAAAATAATAATTTCATCCAACATATAACATTATATTAAATCTACTATCTTTAAGAATAAATATAAAAATTAAAAATCAAATTTTCTTTGGATCTACAGTTTATAATATTAAAGGCATTTATGTCGAATCTTAAGTGTATGGATCATAACCTATATGAACCCAAAAATAGACCCATTTATTAATCAGAATCTGCCTAAATTGGATTTTGGATTCGAACTGGTTTACGAATCGAAACCTATAATAGGTTTTAAACCCGATTTTCTATTGGTTGGAACCTTTGGATAATCAAATACCTATTTGCAAATTTAATTGAGATATTGCCTTCAAGGAATAGGTGGAAACAAATCCAAGTGCAAGTCCATAGTGTGAACCAGATTAAATGCTTTCCTCTTGAAAACATCACATGGTGAGAGCAAAAAAATATAATTGACCAGGGAAAAGAAGTTTTATATCTAGATCGAAGTTAATATCGGAAGGATCCTCAATCCACCATCTAAAAGTTTATTAGTTATGGCTCAGAATTAGCTATCTCAAAAGACACAATCCATCCTATCTCACCATATCAAAATCCAACATAAAAACCCATCATCTGATCTCCATTAAGTCTATCAGTATTTGGTATGTTATTTATTGAAAGTTAAACTTTCAATATAGTTGAGATAAGGCTTTGGTGATGATGATGATGATGATGATGATTGATTAAAAGCTCAACTAACCTTGACATTATTTGTGGCTATAAGGCATGTTTGAGTAGTGCCTACCAACCTTTTGCAATAATTCTTTTTCAAGAAAACTAAAAAAAGAAAAAATTTTGGTGCAACATTTTTCAGCAAAAAAAACTATTTTCTTTTTTCATCTAATTTTCTTACCAGACAAGGCATCTCCAAGTCTAACACCTCCAAGTCTAACACAAACTTTGCCATCTCATAACCTCACATACATTCCTCGCCCTCTCCGGTCTCCTCTATCCTCATGTTCTAATGATATTATGAGTTAAGGATAGTTCAAAAATAATAATAATAATAAAAGGCATTTCCCCTTTTGTCATCTTTTTAATTTTCACCCACATGACTTGTAGAATATGTTTAACAAGATGTTTTCCCATAAAATCCTAATAAAGTTTGTTCCAATATAAAATTGAGTATGTATAAAACAAGTGAATGAAATTATGAGTCATTTGATGGTAGAGTCCTTAGGTGGGCTGCCCTTTCCTTACATACCACCTTAGTTTTAGGTGATGCAGCCTTTCTACACTGTATGATATTCCATGTAGACTCACTCTAGCTCTCTCCCCATCCCTACACAATTTGTCACAAAGCTTAAATTTAATATTCATCCAATTATTAGAGAAAAAAATTTCAGTGTCATTAATCACATTAAGAGCATGTCTCTTTACAATAATTCTTATTTGGAGACTTTCAAAATTCTCTAAGTACTACCCTCCATTGGAATTCCAAAATCATCTTTGCCCTATCAGCATTTAAAGACAAAAGAAATTGAAGTTTTAGAATTCCAAATGCCTTTTATGACTTTTCAAATGGGGTTCAAAGTTTTTTTTTTTTTTTTTTTGTCCTTTTATAGCCCAACTAAGGGGCCTAAAATCCAATGATAGCCTAACACACTCAGAAAGAAAGCTCACATAAGTAAAAAGATAATCCGTACAAATGGAAAGAAAGGGGGTACCCAATAATTGAATAGCCCAATAAGAACAATCACTCTTTATCAATGATTAGGAGCTATTTTTAATGGGGTTAAAAGTTGAGACTCTAAAATTACAATGAAATGAGAGATTTTAAAATGATAAGGAGAAAAGCTATCACATCATATTAAGGATTCTCAACTTATAAAATAACTCGCAAAGAAACAAAGTTAAACGGGATGGGTCACTTGAATTTATCCACCTTTTATTTTTAAATTCACAAGTTGGGCAAGCTGGTCCTGATCCTATTCGAACAGGCTCCAAGTTGGTTTTTACATAATTATTCCACTAGCGCTTGAAAACCCAACTCAGTTAACCATGGTTAAAATAAAATAAAATTCCACTATGACTAAAGTCGAGTAAGTAAGACTAGAAAAGATGTTTGCTTGACTTACTGTCTTGTCCTGGGATTTGAGTTACGTCCAAGTCAAAAAAATTTTGCAAGTATTAATGTGCTCCCTCATTATTAGTGATATTGTCATTGAAGCTACATCATAATTCTCACACTAATGAATGCATTATTTTAAAAAGTGTTAATTCTCTAAAGAATTATGGCTCTTAATAGAACAAAGAATAATAAAGAATTCTAAACGTTTTAGTTTATGCTTTCTTAATAGGGCTACCACTAATAATTTAACAATAAAAGCATTGAATTCTCAAAAAATTAGTTTACTTAAATAAAGTACTTAACTAGATCAATCTCCTTCAAAAGCACTTTATTTAAAGATCAGGTGCTTAATTATTTCTTTAAATTATACTTTTCTTTTTCATCAAACCATATACAATCCTTTCCTCAAGGATGGTGCTCACTTTTTTCCTTCATTTTTTTATTTCACTAGTGAAAGAGGTATGTATCACCAATAATAGATCGTTGAGTTTCATTCATCAGTTAAAAGAGTGATATATCAGTAATAAGGAAATAGAGGGCTAGTCTTGTGGATAAGGCGTTCACTCTCATAGCTCCCACTAAGTTTCGAATTCAGGTGGAAGCCTTTACTTCCTATGTCCTGACCATTGTGCCAACCAAACCAGAAAAAAAAAATTGTATCACAAATAATAGACCATTTTCAATAAAAAAAAGTAAACTGTTTTATAGTTATTTATTTTTCATTTTGGTTGGTTTTCATATGTAGGGCTTATAAATTATTAATCGAATCTATTGGCAAACATCATTCACTGTTTGTTTGTTTTTTTTTTTAAGCATGATATAGGATAATGAACTTTGAGAACACATCAAAAGTAGGATCAGCTAATAGCATTGACAGTTTGGCCAAGTTCATATCTATTCTTCTTGCCTCTTTCATCCAAGCTTCCAAGTGGGCCCACAATAGGTGGAGTTATATTAAGTTTGCATAAAAGGGCACCCATCTATGAAAACCCTTGCATATGATAAGAATGCATACGTGTTCTAGGGTCTATTTAGATGCATCCTTATCATTGAGGATAGGATGGACTGAGAAGTATCTTGCAAATAAGGTTCATACAATTGATAAGACCCATAAGATTATCTTAACTGTTGATTTTGTAGCTTTAAAGTGGCCAACCATAGTGTCATTTTTTTCTTTTTTTCTTTTTAAAATTTGATCCAATCGTGATTAAATGTTAGATGAGTAGATAAACATAAGACCCCTTTGCTTGCACGTATGGCGAGAGTGTAACATATGACAAAGCCTCTTAAGGATCACTCCTTCGGTTGACAAGTTATATTATGAGTTTTAACATACCACTCATCCAATCTAGTTAAAAATAAAAATAAAAATAATGATAATAATAATGAGCACAAAATTAAATATGGTGCCAAATCATGGGGTGATAAAGAGTAGAAGCTATACCGATAAGAAGCACAAGTCGAAATAACCCCATAGACCTCCGTATAAGAAAATTTTCTATAAGTTTGAATCGTTTAAGTATTTACCTGCGGTCCACTATATCACCGAGAGACAACCTGTCATCTACACCAGCAGCCTACCTCATCCAAAGTAAAGTTGCCCCATGACAATGTGGTGGACCTTGAGTGATCCACTCAAGTTTACCCTACTGCAAACACTCAGAGGAGCTCATGTCCCTCTACATATATGCGAATAAGGCGTCGCTAGGACCACTCTTGTTCAAATGTCTTTTCCATAAGATCTATGGTAAGGATCCCTCCATCCTGTAGCGCTTCTTTTCCACAACATGCTGCCGATAAACATTTGAGTTGAATTTTCCTTGGACACAACGTTACCTTCAAAGTGGTGGCACTCTCCAACCAGCCACAAGAGTCACCATCAAAGTCCTCCTAGCACGTCGGCACAGCCCACATACATGGGCGATGGGCCCCACTCATAACTTTCTAGGTGGGGTGTTCCCCACATCCGACAACCAACCAGGTCACACGTGGACAACACCTGCCCAGTTCCAATATTTTTAAAGACAAAAGTGGAAAAGAACTTGGTGCCACATGGCATGACCTTAGAGGTTCTAAGTGTCGCATCGATCCACGCTGTCCAAATGATTTTGTTGATTTCCTTAAAGCGTGAAGCCACGTGGTGGCTTCGAAGTGGAGCCACCTGGGTCACAGCAAAGCTGCCCATGTCATGTCATGTCTCGCGGCGATTTGGTATTTATCATACGTTGGGTTGTGGCAGTGGCTTTATGATGTGGTTTTTTAAGCTAATTCCAAAGGCCACATAAAATTCCCTCATCCTTTGGTTCAAACATCACATCTGGACGTTGGAAGACTAGGATTTAGCAATTCCACTACCCTTGGAAATTTTTATAATAGATCATTAGACACTTTCTACATATTTTCAAGACATGTCACACTTACTAATGATAAATTTGTGCTGGTGCACCTTAACTTTATTTCTGCTACTTTGGCACCGAGGGCCTATTTCTTTTGCTGAATCAGTGAGAATTTTTGTCTTTGACTTAACAAATATTGCGGAATTTTTGGGCCCTCATTTGCACTTACAACATTCATAAACTTCACCAAAATATAAAAGGGTAGAGAATTCAACATTTTTAAGGTTATTTGAAAACATTTAGATGGATGGATTTTGAATGTAAAAGGATAAGTAAACTATTATATCATATTATGAATTTTCCAATACATCATATTCTTGACAGATATTATTGTAAAGTAACACGCTCTAAGCTTGGATAGCAAAAAATAAAAAACCTTAAAGATTTAAAAATTGATTCATGAACATATGTGTAAAACTAGAGCACCAACATGAGTGTGTTAACTTTATCGGTAATATCTTATCATGGCAAATCATTGTGCCATTTTTTTTTATTATGATGAATGTCAATTTCAGAGTGAGATATTGGCTCGACTATATTGAAGCTTGCATGTTTTGATTTACAATTTCAAGCTTGAGTAAAATTTGGATCAAATTTAAATGCATTTCTAGGGTGCATCTAGTAAACCCAGACAATCCTTTGTTCCAATGATTTCTTTTACATTCTTGGAATCATTCAATCCTCACAAAGGATTATTGAGGAGACAAAAATTATAATCCAAGTTTGGCAAACAAATGGGATCTGTACATTTACATATGCAAGATCTAATGGTCATGAATTTCTCTCATTTTTCTCACAATCTGTAATGAATCAAGCCATAAATTTTTTCTCCTTGTAGTTTTCGGCTTACTACAAATGGTGGACAGTTCAAATTTTTATAGTGGTTCCCAAAAAATTTTTAAAAATTATTTATATAATCTGAACATTTTCATAAATATCTCAAGATAAACGATTAATCAACGGCTTAAAATCCACTTAAGAGCCATTTTTGACCTTCTAAACAAAATTAATGGTTCGGATTGTGATTTTGGGACCCATAATCACAGTTACGAAAGACCCATAAGTAACCTGGGTGAGTCACGCCATTTCACTATTCATCCGCTTCCCAGAAACTATTCATCCGGAAATTTGAATAGGGGATAATAAGCGATCATAAATTGTTTGGGCAATTTCTCACTAGCTATCTATAATGAATTAAGCCTCCAAATTTGAACCCATTTATGTTTTAGGCCTTTTGAGGACACTAATGGTTTGGATCTTATTAAACAAGCCCACAAAAACTCAGAAATTATGATCAATGGTTTGCGTGTTTTTGAAAATATCTCAAAATATATGAGTAATCAATGGTTGATTTTTTTACTATACAGCCATTTGGGACCTTTTACACATGATAAATGGTTTGGATCTTGACTTTAAGACCTATTGAGTAGGTTCCCACAACAAAAACGAGTAGCCTATAAACTACAGCCCAATACACTATATATTCACTGTAGCTCCACTTTTTGCACTTGTGAAGAGACAGACAGCCCGATGTGGGTAGGTGGAGACCGAGGATTTACCATTGGTAATGATTTTTGAGGGTTTGGGAGATTATGACAATCCTCTCTTCATTCCTCTCCTTACCCAAATTTGGATTTTCCTCGGAATCAAGGAAAACCACAAAGGATTCCTCTTTGAGGATGTTACTCAAACATGTGTAAAGTTATTTTGGCCAAATCTAATATTTTTTTGTTCTTTTGGCTAAAGGTAAAATATATATTAAAAGATAACTAGGCCAAAGGCCCCAAGCTAAAAAAATGTCAACGATACAGACTCAAGAGAGACAGAAAGAAAACTCATATTAGCAAAAAAGAAAACTCAAAGAAGATCAAGAAAACGGAGATGGACAATCTGATAAAGGAGTTTAAACTCCCAAAAACTAGAGGAGATTATCTTAAGACGGTCTCTGAACATTGCTCGATAGGGACTTAATGGAGAGAGAGAGTTTTTTGCATAGGCATCTCCTGTCTTCTTTTAAAGAAGTTCTTTTGTTGTCAAAGACAGCCTCATTCCTGCAATTCCATATAACGTCAATGACATGGAAAAAGACCAAGGATGCCCATTGAGATTCAATTGCATTCTTGCCCTTTGAAATTGCAATCCAAATAGAAAAAGCTGATAGCAGCATGAGATGATTCCCATTTACAGAAGTGAGCAACCAACTTCAGTAAAGTTAAAAATGTAGAAGAGATTTTTTTCTGTCTTCCTACGCCCAACAAAGAGCACATCTAGATGCAAGATTTATACCTATAGACTGAGCCCAATTTTGAGTGGGCATTTTCTTATAAATTAATCTCCAAACGAGGTATGATATTTGTGGATTGACGTTATTATTCCAGACAAGAGAACCCCATGGCACAAGGGTAGTCAAGTCTTATGATAGAGTTTTAGGACCATGGATTTTGCATTTTTGCTTCTAATTTTTTTATACTATAAGAATGTTGTCCACCATTTCTACATCAGTCAGTTTTCCTTTCTAGGTTTTGTGTCTGCTTTTAATAAAGTTACATGCTCTCTAATAATAATGTGAAATTTTTATATGGTCTCGGATTTTTAAATTGCTAGTCAAATAATATGCAGCGAAATAAATAAAGTAAACTTACAAGCAAAAAGTAATCAACCACACAAGAAGAAAACAAATAGATTTTTACGTAGAAACCTCTAACGAGGAAAAAACCATGAGCTACACAGGCTAAAAACTAAGTACTAATTTCGAACTGTTACAATATATACTCACAACCTTACACAATCAGTCCCTCAATCATATGATATAGTTCTTCTTGTTTGAATCTACGACACGACTAAATTTCGCGTGCTCTGCTTTCCACGTTTGATTCACAATACCTTGTCTTTACAAGATAAACAATCTCCTGCTAGGAAGTAGAAGCAACAACTCTAAAACTAAAAACCTTTAACAAACTTTCAATGAAAGCTTTAGAGGAAAATGATAATCTTTAAAAAGTATTCTCAACTTAAAATATGATATTTGTATTTAGGGTTAAGAGAAAACTCATTTTTATAACCCACAATTCGTATCTTAGGGTTAAAGTCCAAGTGGGAACAAAATAGGCTATTCTAGCACAAAAAGGACATTCAATGAGTCTTGGCATAGCACCCGATCAATCGGTCATAAGTCAAATCGATCGAACTAGGTTATTATCTCAGGTCGGATCGATTTGATGTATTTCTTATTGATCGGATGAAATTCATTATAAATTTTTATAAACTTTCCGAGGTTATAACATTGTTGTCTTAACTTTGATTGGTATAATTTTAAGTTCTACGGATATTTACTCGAAATGAGTTTTCTAATGGTAGGTAGCTTGCCCATATCAATGCTTGGTTTGTTAGATATGTCATTTTCAAACCATGTTATCTTCAAAAAAATACTACAATTTGTTGCTCTTTCTTCGATTTCTTCATTCAGTGCATTCAGCGACTTATATTATAATCCATACTAAAAGACATATAAGATACAATGCCAATGGACTCAAGTTTTGTCCAACCCATGAATTAGCCAATACAAAAATCTTTACACAATGGTTGTTTGATGGTAGATTTCATTTCATGGTCTTTTTTTTTATGTTTTGACACTAGATATTATATGTTTTTGACACATGAGAGATGACCAAAATGACTTTGGAGATTAAACTTCCATTTTTCTTTGGAGTTGGCTTGTACAGTCTGTGGAAGAGGGAATAGGGCATTTCCTCTTTTGTGGATTCATTTACTCACTGTTGTCCATGGGATCACCAGATGCACTCTCTCGAAAACAATACATTTTGGGACCCTTTTCCACGAAAAACACCTGCTGCACCAAATGCTCTCGCATTAGGCGCCTTGTCAAGAGTCATTTCTAACGGAAAACAAGGCTGCACAAACAATCCCTTAATCTACCATCGAGTAAAAATCTCTAATTTTTATTCATATTCTTTTCTCATTATTTTTCTAAGGATATATTGGTTTAATATGTGGCTGCATTACCACATCTGGTTTAGAGATGGGGTTCAAATTTTGTGATTGAGCACCTTGAATTCACCCACATGCATTTTTTACCTGAGCATGACCTACAATTAATAAGTAGATCCAAATGAACCCAAGCATAACTGACTTTAACTTGGCTAGAATTGTGAGTTCCAAAACCATGCCCAAGTGAAGTTTGAGTTTAGCCTGGTTGACTTGAATCGGTTTGGACACTAGAAAATTATTCAATACTCCGGAAGTATCTACTCCTTCCTCTCCTCCACCAATCACAATTGAGAATGAGGTTAGTGAACTCCCACAAGGTTAAACTCCACCGACCTCATTCTCCATTGTGATTGGTATTCCCGGAATACTGAATAATTACTCTTGAGTGCTCATATTTTTGTTCACTTTCTAGTTGTCTGAAATTTAAGAAATATGTATCTACTCCATGTGTAATGTAAGCACATACACTATGCTTCATAAATTATATGTGCGTATATTAGTGGATAAATCAGGTACTCGGGCATAATTTAGGCATTTCATGTAGGTTAATTAAATTCAACTACCAGCTGACCCTAACATGAATAAGATCAACTCAAGTTTCATTTTTAGTCAGTAACTGGGGCCATGAAGCTCTAGCCTTGGCCCCATCCAAATTTTTAATAGTAATTTAGATTTTATTTTGAAAAACTCCAACAGTACAAGAAACCTATACCCAAAAAAGGATGGGAAAAGTACTTCAAAAAGGCAGAAGGACACCCAAAACCAGAAGCAACAAATAAAGCCAACCACCTAACTCCTTACTTAGCCAATGAGTATGCTTCCACATTAGCATCATGCAAAACATGAGAAAGAAGAGGTGCCAAGCTTGAGGCAAGCCCCAACACCTCCTCGGCTGCACTTCCCACCGGGAATCGCCTTCTGCTATAATCTCGGTGTGACCCAATGTAAAGTATTTCCTCCCTCAACCCATGTTGCAATGTTAGATAGCATTTATGTGGGCTCTATTATGATAAGAGATAGGTATCTCTCACGACTTGCATGAGAAAGTAAACTTTTTACCATTATATACAGGACTCTCCTTGATCAATCCAATTCTTCGTACTAACTAAACTCCCATGAAACTCTAATTTGATGTTAATGTGAATTTTACTTATTATTTTAGATTAAACTTCATGAAAATGCAATTTGAGAAATAGTTGAACTTAATGCTCCAAATTCAATTGTCATAGATGATTTAATTTTGAGATTTTTTTTCTCTTTATAAAATTATATCCATGATGAGACCTTCCCATCCGCTATCTTCCACTAATTGATGTGTTTCCAAGTGGGGTATAACAAGAGGCTTAGATTTTTACTTCTCATGTAAGCGGTAAGAGTGCCTTTCAACTAAATATAACCCTTTCTCTCTCTGTGCACAGACAAGCATATATATACATGCACAATATACTATCGATTATATTGTACCTACAACAGAAAACCAAAATTAAAGTTTGTAACATGGGTAATGTGGAGGAATTTTCTTCTGCATGAACGTCTGCAGATACATTTGGAGTAAAAAATCTATGACGGGCATTCCGACGCCAACTGTGAATTAGTGAACTATGTTAAAGTTTGTAAAAAGATGGTGCATGCAATCACCCATACAGCTATACTTGTCATTCATCAAATATAAAAACTGGTTGTATCTTAGTTGGTTAGTACTTGGTAGTTGGCTGTATGTTTGTGTGAGCTCATATGTTTGACGGTCACTTAATTGCAACATATGCTATCTCATTTACAAAAATGAAATTATTATATAATGGCACTTATAAACCAATAACAATAACAACAACAGTACAGCGTTGTTGTTGTTGTTGTTATTCCTTCCCAAAGAAAAAAAAACAACAGTACATTATTATGATGATCAGTGAAAAAATAATAATAATGGTGATGATACAAAATTGATTATCATTTGAAATATAACTCCACTAAATTCAATACGTTCAATTAAATTGCATGATAATCAACTTAAATGCATTGTTGGACATTACTATGCTACAAATGATATTCTACGCAAATTAAAGTCATTGATGTAAAATCATATCGAACCAACTCATGCCCACCTAGCACTTATTATAACAGAGAATGACCCACGCCTCGCTGGTCCAACACATTAGTTTGGCAGTCTTTCGATTCCCCCACCTATGTTGGTGGAACATGGACTCGTTAGGGCCCTAGCATTTCGAAAGTGATATGGCTAAGCAACTACTCGTGCTTGAACCAGATGGCCGCCAGATTTGCAACTTGAGTCAAGCCCAAAATTAGCTACCAGAACCTGAGCTGAGGGTGGATACTTTGACCTAGGTTCAGATAGAGAAGAACGCTTGCCATTGTTTACATGTGACGAATCCACAAATTTACAAATTTTTTTACTGCCATTGGAACAAGAATTCCTCGCTAAAAATTTCAGATTGATATAGGTGCATATTGATATGTATAGCGGAGAAAGGATGGTATCCAAGCGTAAATCATAAAAAATGAAGGTTTCCAATCATATAAGAAAGCTGATGATGATTTATATTAGCCCAATATTTAAAAAATATACAATTGTCAAGTGTGGATTATATTTTACTTCGTGGAAAATCAGTGAGGAACCTCTGAGAAATTAATCGGACTCACCCTTTTGAGGTGGCTCTGGTGTTCCAAAAACTTGACTCGACCCCTTTATCGGTAGACGGCAGCGAAACTATAATTTTGGAGACAGCCAGCTGATGGTGAAAATGATTGCCGAACCTTAGATTGAGAAAGATATGGTCTCCATCATTACAATTCACAACTAGGCTATTAAAGTTATTATAGTTGCAATTCCAGCACTAATTAGGCCCACATCACCATGGGGTCGGTACCATTTTGTGTTGGAATGTTAAAAAACCATGAACTGGTCTGCACCAGACATCTTTATTTGAGACAATCCGTAGTAGGGCCATCTTGGTGCACTGAATGTGTGAATGCATGGACCCACAAGTATATGAAATTGAGGGCATTAGCATACTCAGCATCATTAGTTGGATTCTGTAAACCAGAGAAATTTTCTGTATGTTTATTAAAATTAATTTTTTAGACATATTTTCACCAAAGAATTGTATTTTCATCTGTTTCTCTGGTTTATTTGTTCCATGGGTTCGAATGCTATGGCTTTATGGAGTAAAATGTTTACACAACATTTTTACCACTGCCCATTTAGCCTTGGAAGACTGCAGAAAAACAAAAATGCAAGAAATATACAAAGGACAAAGAAAATGTGGACCGTTGATTGGCTGTTTGAAGGTGGAAATGTTTTTCCTATTTTTTTTGTTAGAATTTGTCGGTGAACTCCCATAAAAACTAATTCCTTTAAGGTTGCCAAAACCAATTTTATGAGTGTGAATGAGTTTTTTTTATTGGAAATTTATACTAAAAGCATATCTTTATGTATTTGTCTTTGACTGATTTATTTGTTAGAAAAGTTTGTCTTTTCATCTTAATGAGATTTTGTATGGGCAAATGGTTGTATTGTTATTTATTATGCATGTGTGTGTCTTTTTTTTTCCTATAAAGTAGACAACTTGGTGTGTAGAGTTTAGCTTACACACAAAAAACTTGTTTGTCGGATCTTATAGAATATAAGTTATTATTGTTCATAATCTATATGGAATTAGACACACCGTCAATACGATTATAGCATGATATTTTAGCAGGCTTGTCTTAGTTACAGAAAACGTTATAATTTCGACTCGTTATGTGAATATGCTTTGTGTGTATTAAACATGATCGCTTTTTGGTTTATTGTATTTATACTTACTATATAATATAATTAACATTTTAATTGTTATTATGAGTGCTTGTACTCTTAATCCCGATATAAATAATAAATATATACATTTAGCATTTGGCATTTTGATTTATAAATAAATGAGATCTTTTATGGGTCAATAATCTCAGTAAATTGGATGACTACACTGCATGTACGGTGAATAATAATTTATTGACGGATTAATAATATCCCCTTCATGAAGTTTATAAATCTTGATTATGTCAAACCCTCCAGATGGATTTTGTATCCAACATATCGAATAAGTTAAGTGTAAAGTCTTAAGGAATTATAAAGATATTAATTAAATATAGATGTCAGTAATTATATAATCGCTAGATATCTGAAATTTTGAAGTGAGGAGATTAATAAGCATTTAATAATGAGAAGCTCGAAATTTTATTTTAAGAATAAGGACAGGAGTGCAATTATAATTTTCTAGTGGACTGAATTGTAATTTATGAAACCAGGATTCTAATTTGGGCCAAATTAGGGTTTTCTATTTTTATAAGAAGCTTATTCTTTATTTTCTTTGTAATGTCCCTATTGTAGCCTATAAATATGCACTATTGTTATCTAGGAAACATAATAAGAGAAATCTCATTTTTGAGAATAAAGAGAATTCGCAGAAGAGGTCCACACCCCAGTATGAGTTTGAGCATAGATGAATACAGTAGAAGGTTTTGAAATTTTATGGTTGTTGTACGACCAAAATTAGATCAGAGAGATCTCGTATGTATGGTTCTTGAATCATTATTATCTAAAGTTATTTGTACAGTAATCTGTATGCAATATCTAGGGATCCTGGTGGCTGCTTTCAACATTTTTTACATCAATTATACAATCTTTATAGGCTGTCAATTGTTTTTCTCTGGAATGGAAAGTGTGAATACTAAAAGAGTTGTTAGTTTTTATTTTTTTTTTCCAATTGAGTGTTTGAGGTCATGTCCTTCCAGAATTGATGTATGATAAGCCGAAATGAAGTACACAAAGAAGTCAAAGACATTTAAGACTCCTCAAGTGAATAAGATAAAGAAAGTCCAAAAAGACTATAAATTTGGTGGTTTTATGGGTTTGGCATGACTTAAGATACTAAGTTAAACTCTCAAATTGTATTCTCAGATGTTAAGTACCATAATTTTGTGTTTGAAGGGGTTGAGAGAGGTTTTGGACCGAGTTTCTTTAATGAAGTGAAGGGTGTTGAAGATGTTGCAAAGCTTTTGGAATGCAGGTGAAGTCTGGAGATGCTAATTGTTGCAAAAATGTCGCCAAGGGTCCTCTTAATAGCCTTCTAAAGGAAATGCAGCAGTTGAATTAGGTGAGAGTTCCAAATGGGCATCCAAAAGTGAATTTTTGGTCGACATGATATAATGTGGCTAAAATTGTCCAAGTTGTGCTTGAAATTTGCGTTGCTCTGGTTGGCGTTCTAGACGTTTGACTGGTTTTTGTTTTTTGTTTCACTCAATGGTTTGAAGTCAGTAGCTATATTTTGACTTTTTTGAGCTGAGTTAGACCTCTACTTATCTTGAAACTTTAAGGAGAACTTCTTTATCATGTACTCAACTCGTTTTAACCTCTGACCCCTACTTTGACATTCAAAGTTGACCAAACCTTGACCCTCAGATTATTGATCAGTTGTTAACATGTTTCATTAGTCATTGACTTAGAATCCTCGCGATTTTGCATACCAATAACCCTCCCCGACATTTTTTGAGTTGATAATTTAATGGAAACGATATTTCCAACTATGTTTGGTAAGTTTTTATTAGGGTTTGGTGGGGGTGGGGGTTATTTTTCATATTTTAAATCTCATTAAGTCACATTGATTATTTGATAATACATGAATCGGTATGTATTAGTTAGCAAGAAATGCCCATTTTTGTTATAAAAACAAACAAAGAAATAATTAAAAAGCCCATTAAGCCAGGCCCCTTTTCCCTCTTAATACAAGGTGAACTATGATTAATCAATCCCTTCCAAAACATTAAACCCCAAATTAGCACCTAATCCATTATGGTTGCCTAACAATATGCGGCGTTTAATTATAATATATTGAAGTTGAGCATTCCTGATTTGATTTTAGCAGGATTCCTTACAATTATGACTTTCTTTATTGAACCGTGGCAAAGACTAAAATACACTAGCACAATAATCCATGCTAAGCGTGGTCATACCTACTAATAATATTTGTATAAAATAAATAAAATATAAATAAATAATATTTTGAATTACATGTTCATATATTAAAATAATGATATATTATATAATTAAACTATAAGTAAGTGACAACTACAAAATAATTAAAAATAATAATTTTATATTTTTTGAATGTATGTAAGTGTATTTTATAACCATTAAATTTATATTACGTATAAGACCTAAGTTTTCATATTATATATCCAACTAGTGGGCACTTGTAATATAGGAAGGCCTCTCTATTAACACAGTGCTCTGCCCAAATGGTAATAAATTAAAACATTATTAATGTCAATCTTATTAGTTTGAAGATATAATTTTGAAGTTTTCGATTACAAAAGTACGAAAAAAATTTTGTTTTCTATATTTCTCCATATTTTAGGTTCAGGTAATGAGTTCAAACTTCACAACTTTCATTATTGTAAAGATTCGAACTTATGACATCTTTAGTTTAAGATAGGCAACCTAACCACTATCGCATACAACACTCTTATATATATACTTACAAAAAAATTATCAAAACTAGTTCGAAGAGTAGGGACCTTAGCTATGTATGGTCTTGTGGCTGATTTTAAACATTGATATTAGTTAGGCTATTTCTACAATATAATCAGAAAACTAACTATATTTTTAGAACCTGCTGTTTTTATTTATTTGTTTAATTTTTTCATACTTATGGGTCACGCTCTAAGCATCGGTGTCAAGTTTTGGCATAATCATTGTTTATTAATTCCTTATACGGTCATCAAAATAATTTTGTACTCTTTTGGAGAAACTGCTTGCATTTCAAAGGGATTGAGTTAAAAAAAAAAAAATTTGCACCTAAGCCCATCTCTAGAAGAGGAACCACTAAACTCTGCAGTGAGCTTGGGACAGCTTCTTTGTCCTTTCGTGTTTTTTCTTTGGCTTGTCTTTTGTGTTTTATTTTTTGCTTGTCAGATTCCACCTTGATTCTAATCCGTGAACTTGAGACTCGACATGTTACCCCAATTTTCAAAAAGTTTCTCTAAAAATTAGTTTTTTTTAAAGCATTCTCTATATAGAACCGGATCTGAACCTGGACCCGCTCATATATGGATCCGGTTCCTGTTCTGGGTCCATCCTCTTTTTAACGGTTTCGGTTTTGGTTTCTGGATCAAGGAAACTAGTTTCGAGTTGGTTCCGAGTTCATCCTCTTACTAATGGTTTCGGTTCCAGGTTCACCATGGATCGTATCAGATCGGAATTAACTCGTTTACAACCCTACTTTCAAAGGGGTTGAGTTAAAAAGGAAGAGAGAAAAAAAAAAAAAGAAAAAAGGCCACCTAAGCCCTTCTCTAGAAGAGGATCCACTAACTCTCTAAGTGAGCTTGGGACAGCTTCTTTGTTGTCCATTTTTTTAGCTTGTATTTTAGGAACACAGTGAAGATTGTGCTAAAGGTTAATGGGAAAAAATTGATAAAAGCCTAAATTGATATATGAATCCTGCGTGTAGGCAAGATATTCGTGTCTTTGAGTTCGGTAGTATGGCCCTGCCTATGGCTCTTAAATTCGTTAGAGTCGAGGAATTCATGGGTTGGCCAGGCCCACGATGAGGCATATCTGGGCACGGACCACTTTTGAAAACACAGCGCCATGCTGGACAAAACCGGACATAGGCCTTAGGTGACTGCCCCCACGCCCGCCAATCTAGTCAATCGGCCTAGGCCCGGCCTGGCTTTTAACAATCTTTTGGGGTGTCTGATTACTAATCTGGGTAAATAAGTCATTAATTAAACCACATGTTTGCTTAATCAGGCTGGGAATTAAGCTGGACCTGGGCATTCTATCACTTAATCCAATCAGGCCAGCGTATTAAACGGGCCCAAATTTGGAACCGATCCAGGCCAGTTCCGACCCAGAGATAGACACAAATTCATAGATGATCCAAATCCTGGATCCATGCTCTTGGGACCCGTTTCAATCCAGTGGAATTTTATCTTCGAATGCTTTTTTGATTATCTGATGGGGAAAACAATCACATTGCACTATTTTGAAGCCACATTAGCAGAGGCAAAATGCAAGGATCCACTACTATAAGATATAGGATTCAAAGAGAATTATACTTCAAAACTTAAGAAATTGTAAATGTGAAATCTGTGCCAGTGAATTCAGAGTGGGGCTCATAATAGTCCACGCCCACAAGCCAAAGTCGTCACATTTTGGCCTGAAAATTATCCGTTTGGTCTTAAACTATTGAACAAAATTAGGCTTTTTGTTTTGATTAAGGCCCAATCTGTTCAATCTCAACAGGCCATAGTTGGATAAATAGGTCCCAACCGATGTAAGACTCAGCTCATTCAACTAAGGCATATATTTGTGCCATTACAATTGGCTAGTGTTGAATCTTTAGTTTCAGGCCCAATATATAAATATAAAAAAATATATATGTAAATTCTCAGAAATACTTTATTTAAAAATAGGCATTTCTACCTTCTTTATATCCTCTAATATGGGATTAGTCATATGGTGACAGTAATTGTTTCTCTATATTTCTAATTTCTTATTCATTGCAAAAAACGAATGTCTTACTTTAAAAAACGTTCAAACGCTATCTAGCGCTATATATATGAGCAATATTCAAGTGCATATATCTCTTACCACTTTGGTGAGGGACACTTCCATCTTTTTAATCTTTAATAGATCAAAAAAAGAAATGTTCCTCATCAAAATGGTGAGAGATGGATGCACTTGAATATTTCTCTATATATATATGTTTGATTGCAGTGCTAATTCAAGGAACACTCATCATAACATCAAATAATTTGTCAAGTCAACTACCACAAGGATTGGAACCTTTTTTTTTTTTTTGCTTATGAATAATTGTAGATTTTGACATCAATTGAAAACCAAAAGATTAAAAGTACCAAGCTCTGATATTTTTACCAAAAAAGGAAAGTATATTGACTATCTATGTATGAAGAATAACATGTTCCTACTACAAGGAAAAACAAATTGACAACCTACCAACTTGTTCGATGGGAAATGCATATACCAGAAGGACCAAGATAAATTTCCGTTTGGCAGACTGGCCCAATTTCTAACACGTTGCCCTGTCCGCAATTTCATGTCGTATGGGCCCACTCAAAGACTTACCGGCCCACAGAAAAAGTGCAGTCCAAATGAGTCCCACCCAAACGGGCCCGCGGATTTCATGATTCCTTCGTGTCTTTCGTTGCACGTAAAACATATAATTCCATGGAAAACCATTTCCCCCCTCCATTCCTTCCTTCGCTGGATCCCCGCCCGCTCCAACCGATACTGTTACAGATCGCGATCGACGCCAAGAATCCAAATTTTAGGGTTAGGGTTTTCTCTCTCTCGCGCACCCAAACTAGGGTTTCTCTCGAAATCGCCCTCGAACCCAAGCTGGGGAAGTCTTGTTCGTTTAGGGCACAGATGGGGATCAATCAGGAGCAGCTGGGCAACATCCTAGATCTCTGGCGGCTCGGCGTCGGTCGGGGCGGAGAGGAAGAGGTTGTCGACATGGAAGGAGATGACGAGGCGCTTCCTACGCATCTCAACACCATAAACAGCTCCGGCGGCTTCCACGTGGTGTCGACCGACAAGCTCTCCGTCCAGTACACCGGCGGCAATCTGCACCGGTACGACGTCGGGGTCGTGCAGGCGAATTGCCCGGCGCCGGCCAAGCGGCTGCTGTATTACTTCGAGATCTTCGTGAAGAATGCGGAGCCGAAGAGTCAGATTGCCATTGGCTTCACCAATGAGCACTACCCGATGCGGACGCAACCCGGGTGAGGATTTCTCGCCCCTTAAAGTCACATGGGTGCTTTCATTTCTATTGGGTTTGCTTCATTTTCTAGTTTCTGATGGTTTTGTTGAAGAATGGTGTTGGGTTTGTTGCAAAGATGAATTAGAAGTGTCAAATGAATGGAATTTGTCAACAGTATGTGGCATAGTTAAGATGGTAAGCGTTGTAAACTTCTACTTTACCAAAAGAGCAACTCTTTTACCATGACAGGCCTTCTTTTGGGTTGCATTAATTTTATACATCGCTTTCGCAGGGTTTGGATTCTCCACATAAGGTCGCCCGAGATTATTGAATTAGCTAGGAACTTCGGCCAGGCAGTATTTGTAATGTTTATAGTCTAATTTGATAATGTGAATGGAGTGATTGCCTTTTGTAAGACGACTAGTTTGTGGGAATGAAAATTTTGAACTACACTTCTCTGGACAGTACGAACAAGATGAAGATGGCACTAGAAAAACAAAAAAAATGATATTTAGATCCAATCCAGCACTCCACTCACACTGAAACAGATTTGATATTAACCCTGAACAGCAAGTCCTCTTGCCCAAGATTTTACTTAAACTTAGATGAAAAAAAAAAATCCGATTATTTCTCCATCAACGGCCATATAATAGAACCCAAAAGTTTAGAACTAGTAGAAAGTCTCTATCTAATGTAACCTTCTATTAATAGTCTTCCCATGGGATAATTTAACTTTTTTTACGTGCATTAAAACTAAAATTAGAAAACCTGATGATGCACACCTTTCTGAATATTTGGAGTGAATAGGATTGGGATGGGTCCCAAGTTCTCTTAGTCTTGAAACAAACAAAGAAGCGACATTAGAGTTCTGATCCTGAAAGAAATTGATTAACCGGGACTTACTTTGAACAGTGGAGCTTCGACTTTCCTATTAGACATTGATTTTTTTTCTATGGGGTTGATTTTTAATGGTCTTTATGGTTGGACGGGAATCACCGATTCATTCAACATAGTGTCGATACATCAGCAGTAATGGTGAGGAAGGCCTGTTTAAGACTTGTATTTGGGGCTTTGTCTCTCAAAGAGTTCATTGACTTTTCTGCAGCTGATCTGTGGAGATGGAATCATTAAAAAAATAATAATAAAGAAATCTTTGGAGATGCTGAAGAGTGTTGTGGCATCATTAGGTGATGCTATTGATTCACATTACCGTTAAAAAAAAGAAAAAACCTCTCACTTCCATAATGGAACAAAATGGGGATCCATCATATTTTAAGAGAGGCTAACATTTTGGCGGATGGTCCCGCCAGGGAAGGAGTTTTATGTTCATCTATTTCTTTTGATGTTTAAGCTCTCTTAGGTGCTTCTTTTGTTTTTTGTTGTTCTTTTCGGTGTTTGTTGTTTCTATAGTTTGTTTGGTGGAATAAATTTTTACCCTTATAAAAAAAAGGAAAATACGAAATGGGGATTTTGAGCTTGTTTGGCTTCGTTTCTGCTGGACCTGATTCTCATGGGACTGAAGTTGCAGGAATATGTTTGGATGGGTCTTATTGGCAATCAAACGAAAAATATGTATATTCCATGGAATGTTGGCATGGGAAAATCAACATAGTGTTCATGGTAGTGGCATGGATGTAAATGTCGCTTTCTTTTGAATGGCCTCTCCTATGGTGGTCTCTCTCGTGTCCCTCTCTTGTCTTAAGGATAGTCTCTCTTTCTCCTGGCAATATAGGTATGCATGCTCTCTCCCCCCACCCATGCTGTTAGTACCTTTCTGCCCTCTATCTGAAGTAGCTGGAGGACAGATCCTTTGGTCTGGGGCATGGGCCCATCCACCACCTTTTCTTGCATGGAGGCTGGGCATGGGAGGCAGAGGTTCTCTTTTGGTACTATGTACATCTGTTACTATTGATAATTCTGAAAACGAGTGTTGATGGACTTGCAGCTGCTTCTTGTTGAATGGTTCTTTTGTCTTATCCAGTGATAGAAAAGCTATACGGGCTTGGTTTTTGTGTCAGCCTTCTGTACCAGTTTTATCCAAACTAGAAACCATGAAGGACTTAGCAGCTAGTATGGATCCCTACCTAGGCAACTATGATCATGATTTAAGATCAGTAGAAGATTTTAGATGAATTAAAGGACCACTAGAAGATGAAAGAAACTTAGAAAATCCATTTAGTTCAATTCCAAGTAATTCAGTAACTGAGAATTCTCAGTGATGCCCATGCCAGTTGATCATCTTCTAGATTAAGAAACTGGTATGCCCAGTTATTTAGCACATGTTTGGGATCAAGTCTCCAAGAAATGGAAGGTTTGACTGTTTAAGGATAGAAGAGTGATAAAGATCCACCTGAATCAGTTTCAAGCAATTCCGAAGCTTATGAAATAGTGGCCACACCTGCAGCCCTGGCAGTCATTTAAACAACCGACATGGACCTTGATGGTGGATAATAACAATGTTGTCTACCCACAGAACTCGTAAATAGGGGTTGATTCTGTTCCTTAGAAATATACTGATATAATTTTACCAAACAAGTTCTGCATATCCTATAGTATTCTCAGCCAAAGAATTTGACATAACGTAACCATAGAACTTCTGCTCATCCCAGTCTCAGCACAATCCAATTGTTAGTATAATCTAGAGAACAGCATAGAAATTATGCAAAACAGGTCCATTTGTATATCATGCACAAAGCGGGCCCCATATGATCTGTGGCACCTGTTTTCTGCTCCTGCAACAAACAAATTTGTTGATTTTTAGTGTGTTTTGGTGTTAGAGATTTTCCATGTATTGGTACCACAAAAAAATAGGTGAACAAAAGATAGACTCCCTTATGTTAGTTATTTGGATTTTTTTCTTTTGAAACGTCCATCTTTAGCATTCTAAAAAAAATGATAATTTATAGATTTTTTCTGCTTGTATTGCTGCAGTATTACATCATAATATCATTGTTGTCCTACTGTTGGATGCTTCAACATGCTTTCTTCATTAGCTTTATAATATTGTTGCATTTGTAATAACCAATGCTCCTTTTGTAGTTGGGAAGCAAATAGCTGTGGGTATCACGGTGAAGATGGGCACATTTATTGTGGGCAGGAAAAGGGAGACCCTTTTGGGCCAATATTTACAGCCGGTGATACTGTTGGTGGTGGTATTAACTATGCTTCACAGCAGTTCTTTTTCACGTAAGTTAGTTGGCCATTCCATTATTGTTATTGTTATTAATTTTTTTTGAATGATATCTTTATTTATTAGAAAAGAAGGAAGAATACCGAAGAGATGTTCTGTAAGAGGCCCAAAGGCACTAAATACAAGGCAAGATCATAAAAGCCTAAAACAAAGGGCTAATCTTGTGGGTTTTTTTTCTTTTTTTTTTTTTTTTGGATTATGTGGGTATCCCTGAGGTCTTTGACCCAACATGACTAATCCCCTAGTTGGTGCCCGCAAAGTCCACACACACCAGAAAAAAAAAAGCATAACAGGCAAATTTGGGCTGGGTTTTATAAGACACAGGAAGCAAACCCATGCCTTATGCAACTCCACCCACTCTCGTGTGGGTGTGGTTGTGTTGTTGTTATTTGTTTGGTGGGTAATGTGACTTGAACTTCCTACCTCTTGATTGCAACCATGAGCACCTCTCAACTATGCTACCCGCTTTTGTTCCTTATCATTATTGACTAGCAAGAAACCGTGTGGATGCATCCACAGATAAGATGATAATGGTCAATAGATGAAACATTTAAGAAACTTCAGAATAATCTAAAATAGACTTTGATAGATATTTTTATTTTGAATGGCCTTTAGACTTTTAAAGATATTGAGGAAATAGTAATAGGAAAAAGAAAATATAGTTACATCATTCAAGAGGAAAAATGAAAATATATATAGTTAAGTAAAATTAATGAGAATCCTATTTTGATAGAGAAAAAAAAATTTGATGAAAATATGAAAATTAAAAAAGATAAAATAAGTAAATATGATAAAACTATATTTAAAATAAAAAAGTTTCTATCACTTAAATAAAGAATTAATTGGTCTATCGCAAGATAATGACAAATAGATTGTTTCTCAACCAAATCATTGTAAACATTTTTTTATTTTATTAAAAATTAAAGATTATATGAAAAAACTATCAAATTCAATAAAACAATGTTTAATACATGATGATGATCATTCAAAGGCCTTGATTATTGTTCTTCCATAATTACGTGAACATGCTTAAGCTGAATATCTTAAGAAGGATATATATATATATGTATTTTGAATAGTATCTTAAGAAGAATTTTCATGATTTTTAAATTTTAATTTGACATATTCATTATCTGTGGGGAAAGAAAGTTTGCAGAAAAAGTTGCATTTATAGTGCTATTTCGCTAAGAGATCATGGTCCAAACCCAATGGTATATATACAAGAATCATGTCCAATGTTTTTCATCATCATGACAATTATACTGTGATGATCCACATGCGGAAGTATGTGGTGAAAGATTTTATAAATTATGCAAACTATGTATTGTTGCAGCCCCGGATCCCTGATCCAACATGTAGACCAATATAAATAGGAAGTGCATAGTAGCTCTTAGTCCAATTGGGCTTGTGGTTAAATCCAAATGGATAGGGTTGACCCATTGGGTACATGGGTGGGTCCATCTATCTTCTTGGGCTTGGATTTGGTTCGTACTACATCATGTATTTTATAAAATTGCACTACGTTTAAAAAAATATTTTATTTTAATATTTTTTTATACAATAATGGACAAGTAACAACTTTTGACATGCATGGTAGAGCGGTAGAGGTTTTGGATATAAATAAAAGGTTGGAGGTTCAAGTCTCAGCGCAGACAGTAGGTTGACTATAATTTTACTATATATGTGTATTGATGTTGAGCGGTCTTAGGAATCAATTCCAAGTCCAGTTCCGAGTTCATTGATATCAGGCCTGAGTGTAGGTAAATACATTTAGTCGGTTTTAAGTTGGCATAGCCCAGGTTCTCCGATCGAGTGTAGATTAATCTCCAGAAGGATTGTCAAATCCAAAGATGGATTCCAGGCCCTAAGGCACCCTCACAAGAGAAAAAGCATCATCATCATCATCACCATCCAGCTCTTATCCTATGCTCCACATCTTCGTCAATCTCCCCATCCTTACTAATCATCGAGCCTAGGTACCGAAAAGAATCTTTACGTGGTATCTCATGGGTTTCAATTTTGACAGTGGTTTTAACACTTTGTATATGTCCACTGAAATTGCAATCCATATATTCTGTCTTTGTACAACTTATTTTAAAGCCTCCAGATTCTAATGCCCTCCGCCATCTCTCAAGCTTTGCATTTACACCCTCTCTTGATTCATCCACTAATACTATATCATCCGCGAACAACATACACCATGGTACTTCTTCTTGAATATGTACAGTTAACTCATTCATAATTAATGCAAAGAGATAAGGGCTTAAGGATGATCCCTGATGTAAGCCTATAGTCACGGGAAATCCGCCCGTTTCTCCACATGTAGTTTTCACATTTGTTATTGCACCTTCGTACATATCCTTTAAAATTTCAATGTAACCTCTTGGGACATTCCTTTTCTTTAAGACCCACCAAATTAAATTCCTCGGTACCCTATCATAGGCTTTTTCCAAATCGATAAAGACTATATGTAGATTTTTCCTCTTTGCTCGGTATTTTCCCATTAATTGCCTAAGTGAAAAGATAGCTTCCATAGTTGATCTCCCTGGCATAAAACCAAATTGATTTTCCGAAATCTTAGTCTTTTTTCTCAATCTTTGCTCTATTATTCTCTCCCATAACTTCATAGTGTGACTCATAAGTTTAATCCCTCGATAGTTGGTACAATTTTGTATATCTCCTTTATTCTTATATATAGGTACTATAATACTTCTTCTTCATTCATCCGGCATTTTCTTTGTCACAAGTATCTTATTGAATAGTTTACATAACCAACTTACTCCAACCTCTCCTAAGCATTTCCATACTTCTATCGGAATACCATCTGGGCCTGTTGCCAAAAGAAAAAGCATCATAGAAGCAATAAATCTCAAAAGAGAACTTTAATTGATTAAAGTAAGCATGTTCATTACAATGAAAGGTTCCTTCTTATATAGGAGGGGCTGTTGCTATGCTAGGAAAGACTAACCCTAAACAATCATGGCTTCCTAGATTAGATTAAGTTAGTCCTAATCTTAATTTAATATAAAATAGGAAATAACTAATTAAGTATTAACTAAGGATAGGGATCTTTGAGGAGATCAAGGATCAAGTGGGGCCCATGAAAGTGGCCCATCAATGCTGGGCCGGATCTTGGATCTGGCTTGCATTAGCTCTCTCTAGCTTGGAAGAACTCGACTCCGACGAGTTTACCAACTTAAGAAATGCTAGGAAGAATTCAACCGCAAGTTGGGAGAAAAGTCCTCCAGGGTCAAAAATCAATTGTACAAACTTTTGATGTATCTTATGATCTTCATTTTCTGTATACACCGTAAAAGTTGGATGCGTCCGTTTCCTCCATATAGAAGTAGATTGGAGGTGTTAGATCTTTTGATGTTTGCATTTAAGTTGGATGTATAATCTTACCATTAGATGCCTTGAGTATAGCTATGCAAACAAGGCACAATCCTTAGATATCTATCGGTGGTCTCTGAAGAAGAAGTCAATGTGGGGAACTTCAACAAGTTGATCTGCTTGCGAAATCACCGAATCAACTGATTTGATTTTTGAGGACTTAATTGTATTTGTTGGAAGCGGAGTTATAATCAAACCTTTTGGATGTTCAATTATTCTTGTTAACCTGCTCAAAGTCTTGAATATTTGTTTGTCCTTGTTCTTCCTTAATTCTTTGTGGCTCATGGATGACATTGTCTTGATAAATGTGGTTTGAACCCATGAAGTCAGTTTTGCCATAAACTTGCTCAAAATCTTCAATTTCTTCTTGCTTTTGTTCTTCGTCAATCCGTTGTGGCTCTTGATTTACGATTTCCTGATTATTTTCTGCTTGTTTTACATATTTCATGAGATCAGCTTCGACTTGACCTTGCTCATCTATTGCTTCTTTAATATCAGCTGTCATGGTTGGCATCGCCTTTGGTGTAATCATAATGTCATGGTTTTGAATTTCTTCTTTTGGCTCTTTCTGTGGTTCTTCAATTAAAGATGATGATTTAGATGAAGACCAAATTGTTAATGGCAATGGATGAAGTCTAATCCATTTTTTTTCCCACAAAAAATGTATATGTGTTCATCTCATTATCATGGCAAGCTTTTCAATAAAAAATCCATGGTTGTCCAAAAATAATATAAGTAATATTCATATGGATCACATCGCACCAAATTTTATCTTCATAATTACCAACCTTGAATGCTACCAAGCATCTGTGAGTTACGGCAATAACATAACCATTAGATCATGTAACTTGGTAAGGCTTATGAAGCTTCTTAGTTGGCAGTTGAAGCCTGTCAATAATCTCTTGTGCGACAAAATTAATTGCACTACCATCATCAATAATGAAATTGACGGCTTTATCTTTGACTCCTAATCACGTGTGGAATTTCTTGGCCTGTCTCCATTTTTCTTCTTTCTTCTCATTTGTGTTGAAAAGGTGGCGAATGACAAGTGTAGGATTTTCTTCTCCAGTAAAAAGTCTTTCCACAATATGTGCTTTGTTTTTGTTGAGATGCCCATTGTCGTTTGCAATTTTAAGCATATTTTCAACACGAAAGGCTTCTAAGTATGCCTCTTGACTAGAGTCACAACAATTTATATTCTTCGAGATGTCTGGTCTTAAACCTCTGATATAATGACCCAAAATATGTGTTTCAGTTTCCTCTAGTGCACAGATATCTTGCAACTCTCGAAATTGACGGGTGTATTCATCAACTATTAATGCTTTTTGATTCAAATTCAGAAATTGTTGAAAATAGAATTCATTCTCAAAATACCAATCTCTATATTTGTATTGATACATAATTCTTTGGATTTCAATCGAGTGCCCAAAAATTTTCATGATGATTCGGATGGAAGGAGAACAAAATTTAACTTTGTTGAAAAATGTACTTTCTTGCCTTTGTAGATCTTGATGATTGCAATATGTTGGCAAAAACGGGGTGTCGATTGAATATCAGATGGCAAAAAGATCACCCTTTTAAAAATCAACGGTTGCGATTAATCCAGTAGAATATCTATGCTTATGGCTGGCCTTGGCTCCCCATGGACTGGGTCCACTTTTTTTTTTTATTTTTTTATTTTAGAGAAAGAAGGTGGGTTGGGTCGAGTTGGACTTTGTGTTAGGCTGGACCAACTTAGGTCAAAGTGCTAGTTAGTGGGCACCACATGTGGGATCAAAAGAGGCCTATCCTCTATTTTTTTCTGTCTTGGGTTTTGTGTAGGAAGGTAAATGAAGAGAAGGGCTTTTGCCTTGACGCTTACTTGATGTTCGACTTCGACGAAAGAAGGGGGTGGTCTTCCTGCTGGGAAGAGGGGGTGTTGGTCTCGGCGCTTCAGGGATGGCGGTGCGACTGGGATCACAATTAGGGCTGCTGGAGGTGATGATCTGCCGGATGTGGCAACGATGTTGGCTTGTTACTGACGATGAACCGTGGGCCAACTCGTGGGTGGCCAATGGTGCACGGTACTAGCCTTTTCCCTCTGACCCTCTTTTTTTTTCTTCCGCTGCTCTCTTTTTATCTTTTTATCTTCTTTTTTTTATTTTTTTATTTTTTTTATGGGGTGGTGATATAAGGAAATAAAGGAGGGGGAAGGGTTTTGAAGGGAGTAAAAAAGGGGCTTTCGAAGGTGTTGGAGGCGATTGGGTTTTTGGGGATGGTGAAAATAGGTCTTGAAGGGTCCTAGGGTGGTAGAGAGGCGGTGAAAATGGTGCGTTTGCGGTTTTGGTGGGTTGAGGATTGCAGCAGAGATATATATATATTTCTGGGCTTGGGCTTCGGAGACCGAGGTCGAAGGTGCAAGGAGTGGCCGGAAGTGGGATTGGGATGGTTGGGGATGAGGTTTAGAGGTGTTGAGGGGTGATTTGTGGGTTGAGGATGTGGCCGTCAGATGAATAGGGTGTTGAGAATGGTTGGGAACAGGGGTTCGGGATGGCCAATGGGTTTTGGGGGTCTGTTCGGTGGCTTTGGGGCTATTCGTTGTGTTTTGTTGACAGAAGGTGCTTAGGTGGAAGGATTTGGGTTTCGGTGAGTAGGGTTTGGGTCGTAGGGGTCATCTGGGTTTTGTTGGGGTGGGCTGAGATTGGGAAGAACCTTTAGTGGGTGTCAAAGGGGGTTTGGATGGTCTCGATTGGGAAGTGGTTTCGGGATTAGGGGTTTGCGTGGGTTTAAGGTTCTCTGTGGCATGAATGGGTGATGGAGATGGGTGTGAGGCTGCTGGGATCTTCGGTTATGGTGGGAGAGGGTGAACGGTGAATAGTGGGTGGAGAGATGAATTCCTAGAAAGACGATGTTTCCTTGGTGACCGGATCTCGGCTCTGATACCAAACTGGCGCAATCTCGGTTCTCTGATCGAGTGTAGATCAATCTCTCAAAGGATTGATCGAATTTAGAGATGGATTCCAGCCCTTAGGGCACCCTCACAAGAGGAAAAACACCATAAAAGAGAGAAATCTCAAAAGAGAACTTCAATTGATTAAAAATGAGCATTCATTACAATGAAAGGCTCTTTCTTATATAGGAGGGGTTGTTGTTAAACTAGGAAAGGCTAACTCTAAACAATCATGTTTTGCTAAATTCTATGAAGCACAGATACTCCAAAATGGTCCTCGTGTCCGTGTTGGACACGGACACGGCTCCGACACGCCGGGACATGTGTCCGACACGCCGAAAACGTGTCCTAAAATTTTTTTTTATTTTTTAAAATTCGGACATGGCTCGAACACGGGGTGGACACGGCGGGACACGTATGGGACATGTTGTGGACACGGCGGGACTGAAATGTAATAAAAATTGGATCAACTTGGGTTAAAATTAGAAAAAAAAAGACGAAGGGGGTAAATGTAATTTTTTTTAACTTATAAGTTATAACCCTAATGTTCCTATTCAGTCTTCACTTGTGAGATGAAAAGGGGGAAATGGCTGCAGCTGTCTTCACTTGTGAGATGAAAAGGGGGAAACAGCTGTAGTTGTGAAATGGAGAGGAAGAAGAGGAAGAAGAAGAAGAAGAAGAAGAAGAAGAAAAAGGAGGAAGATTGACAGCTGAGCTGCGCCTGCACGTGGAAGAAGAAGAAGAAGATAGCTAAGCTGCGCCTGCGCGTGGAAGAAGAAGGAGGAGGAAGATTTGAACAGGTACTGCTGTTTTTGGTTGCTACTTTTTTTTTTCTCTTTTTTTTCTCCAGTGCAGCTGTGCTATTACTTTTTTTTTTTTCTTTTTTCGAACTACTGCTGTGCTGCTGCTGTTTTCTTTCTTTCTTTTTTTTCTTTCTAACTGTTGTTTTCTTTTTCCTTTTTTCTTCCATCTGACTACTGCTACTGCTGTTTTTCTTCAGTGCTGCTGCTTTTTTTTATTGTGATTTTTTTTCTTTTTTTTATTTTTGCTGTGCTGTTACTGCTGTGTCTTTTTTTTTGTTGCTACTGTTTTTTTTTTCTCCAATGCTGTGTGCTGCTACTATTTTCTTTCTTTTTGTTTTTCGAACTATTGCTGTGCTGCTGCTGCTGTTTTTCTTCAGTGCTGCTGCTGATTTTTTAACTACTGTTTTTTTTTCTTTTTCTTTTTACTGCTGTTTTTTTTTACTACTGTTTTTCTTTTTTTACTGATTCCTATGCTATTGCTGTTTTGTTGCTGTTGCTGTTTTCTTTCTTTATTTTTTTCTTTTAGTGCTACTATTTTTTTTTCTTCCATGGGACTGCTTTGCTGTTGCTGTTGTGCTGCTGCTGGTGCTGTTTTCTTTTTTCTTTTTTTTTGCAAACTATTGCAGCTGCCATGTTTTTTCCAGTGTTGTTTTTTTATTTTAAATGGGACTACTGTGCTGCTGCTATTTTTTTTTTCAGTGCTGCTGTTTTTTGTTTGTTGCTGTTTTCTTTCTTCTATTTTTTTTTACGAGCTGCTGCTCTGCTGTTTTTTTTTTTTAGTGTTGTTGTTTTTTTCTTTTTTTTCTATGGGACTGCTGTGTTGTTGCTGTTGTTTTCTTTCTTTTGTTTGCTTTTTAATTTGGCTAAAAATATAACTATTCTTTAATTTTATGATTATATATAAAAATATATATTTATTATTTGCCGTGTCCTAGCCGTGTCCATGTCTTATTTTTTTTGATTTGCCGTATCGCCGTGTCTGTGTCGTGTTGTATCTGTATCCTGTGTCCATGTCTGTGCTTCATAGGCTAAATTAAATTAAGTAAGTCCTAATCTCAACTCAACATAAAATAGGAAATAGCTAATTAAGTATTATCTAACTAAGGATAGGGATCCTTGAGGAGATCAAGGATTAAGTAGAGCCCATTCAAGTGGCGCATCAATGCTGGGCCGAATCTTAGATTTGGCCTACATCATAAGTCCATTATGAACCCTACTCAAATCCCATCTATTAATAATCATAGGTTTAGATTGATCCATGACAGACCCGTGGCCCCATGTGTCAACGTACCAATGGGCCTAGCCCATCTGTCTTGATTAGGGTTGTAAATGGGTCTCCGATTTTCCGATTACCTGAAGGTTCTGACATGTTGAAAACAGGGTTTGCGCCCATATTTTGGCTTTGATAAGTAAGTGGTTCCGGTTCTGGATCCACTAGGTTCAGACCCGTGGACCTGGGACGCAAACCATCACTGGGGTTGTGGGGTTTCCTAGGATATAATGGTGTTGCTTTCCATGGGAGACTCTTGACTGTTTCAAATCAAATGCCTACGCAATCCCAAGATATACCTCCACTGGAGAACTTTCAGAGAACTTTCCAACACCCATTGCATAACTGGGTTCTTTTTTTTTTCCATCATCTCGCCTCCCTTTACTTCCACCCCTCCTCTTTTTGCTTTGGCTACAGTGACCGCTCTGGCTATAAATGTGGTATGCCCTCCATTTCTCTCCTAATTTCTATCTCTCTTTGGCGTAGTGCTTCCACCTGACATCATCTCTCCATCCATCTCTGTGGAAGCCAGTGATGAGGAAGTTCTTGGGAGAACATGGTGCTTGCTATGGAGATGGCTCTAGCATGGTGATGCAGGCCGATCCCAAATTCGGCCTAGATCATAGGCCCGCAGACAGTGATGGGTCCAATTGATCCTTGACCTCCACAAGGATCCCTATCCTTAGTTAAATTAGTAATTAGTTATTTTTATTTTTATGTTGAGTTGAGATTAAGACTTCTTTAATTTAAATTAGTAAGTCATGATTGTTTATGATAATAGGTTGGGAACAAGAGAAAGAGAAAAGGATATTTTTAAGCTTGCAAAAATAAGAGAAAAGAAAAGTAGGGACTTAGATCATGTCAAATGTATCAAGGACAATGAGGAAAATATTTTGGTGAAGGACAACGATATTATAGAAAGGTGGAAAGAATATTTTAGTAAACTTTTAAATGAAGAATATTTGGGCGATACAAGAGTGGAGGAGGATACTTCATTACAAGAGTATACTTTTCTCCGTAGAATTAGAGGGGTGGAAGTGAAGGAAGCATTAAAGCGAATGAAGACAGGAAAGGCAACAGGCCCAGATGGTATTCCGATAGAGGTATGGAAATGCTTATGAGAGGTTGGAGTAAGCTGGTTATGTAGACTATTCAATAAGATACTTGTGACAAAGAAAATGCCGGATGAATGGAGAAGAAGCATTGTAGTACCTATATATAAGAATAAAGGAGATATACAAAATTGTACCAACTATCGAGGGATTAAACTTATGAGTCACACTATGAAGTTATGGGAGAGAATAATAGAGCAAAGACTGAGAAAAAAGACTACGATTTCGGAAAATCAATTTGGTTTTATGCCAGGGAGATCAACTATGGAAGCTATCTTTTCACTTAGGCAATTAATGGAAAAATACCGAGCAAAGAGGAAAAATCTACATATGGTCTTTATCGATTTGGAAAAAGCCTATGATAGGGTACCGAGGAATTTAATTTGGTGGGTCTTAAAGAAAAGGAATGTCCCAAGAGGTTACATTGAAATTTTAAAGGATATGTACGAAGGTGCAATAACAAATGTGAAAACCACATGTGGAGAAACGGGCGGATTTCCCGTGACTATAGGCTTACATCAGGGATCATCCTTAAGCCCTTATCTTTTTGCATTAATTATGGATGAGTTAACTGTGCATATTCAAGAAGAAGTACCATGGTGTATGTTGTTCGCAGATGATATGGTATTGGTGGATGAATCAAGAGAGGGTGTAAATGCAAAGCTTGAGAGATGGCGGAGGGCATTAGAATCTAGAGGCTTTAAAATAAGTCGTACAAAGACAGAATATATGGATTGCAATTTCAGTGGACATATACAAAGTGTTGAAACCACTGTCAAAATTGAAACCTATGAGATACCATGTAAAGATTCTTTTCGGTACCTAGGCTCGATGATTAGTAAGGATGGGGAGATTGACGAAGATGTGGAGCATAGGATAAGAGCTGGATGGCTGAAGTGGAGACTAGCTTCGGGAGTACTTTGTGATAGACAAATGCCAACAAAATTGAAGGGAAAATTTTACAGGACAGTGGTTAGACCAGCTATGACATATGGAGCAGAATGTTGGCCAATTAAGAATACACATATTCATAAGATGGATGTAGCGGAAATGAGAATGCTTAGGTGGATGTGTGGTAAAACTAGGAAAGATAAAATTAGAAATGAGCGCTTTCGAGAACATTTAGGGGTGCACCAATAGGAGATAAGATTAGAGAAACTCGTTTAAGATGGTTTGGGCATGTTGAGCGTAGGCCAGTAATGGCACCGGTGAGAAAAAGTTTGGATATACAGGTGGAGGGTCCATCAAGAGGTAGGGGTAGGCCGAAGAAAACATGGATGTAAGTCATTAATTCAGATTTGAAGAAGTTGCATTTATCGAAAGATTTAGCTCAAAATAGAACGGAATGGAGAAATAGAATTCATGTAGCCGACCCCAACATGGTTGGGATAAGGCTTTGATGATGATGATGATGATGATGAAGTCATGATTGTTTATGATATGTATTTTTTAATTTAGAATTAGCCCTTTCTATATAAGAAGGAGCATCCCATTGTAGTAGATATGCTTTATTAAATTATATTTAGTTTTCAGTGAGATTTCTTTCTCTTGATGGTGTTGATCGTGAGTTCCTTTGTGCCCTAAGGCTTAAATTTATCTTTGGATTCGAACAATCCTCCGGGAGATTGTTTAATACCTGATTGGAGATCTGGGGTTGCGCCAGATTGGTATTAGAGCCCAGATCTGGTTGCCAGGGAAACTAGTGTCTTTTCCGGAATTCATCTTTCTACCCACTGTTCACCGTTCATCCTTTACACCATCACCAATGACCTTATAAGCGCCAATCCATCACCCCAATCGCCCCAAACCCCCACTCCTGTAAACCTAGTCCCAAATCCACCTTCTGCCAGCTCCCTATGCAACCCCTACGAAACCCCTTTTCGAAAACAGAACCTTCCTTCCCCTTTTGTCAATCTCCCACATAGCCTATTCACTCCATCTCCTTTATTGACACCCCAAACCCCTTCTCGTCAGTCACCCACGAATCCATTCCCACACGCAACAAAACTCCAACATCGCATCTTGACCACGATTACAAACCCCTTAAAAAAAAAACCCCTTAACTCAAAAAGCATTGACAACACCTTTCCCTCCACTTCTCTTCGTCGGCCCTAATCCTAGCAAAAGAATAAAAAGAAGCAGCGAGAGAGAGAGAGAGAGAGAGAGAGAGAGAGAGAGGGGTGTGTACTTGCACCAACGAAGCCACAGCAGAGCCGCTCCTCATTGTCATCCTGAGAAGCAACCATCTGCAGCACCAACACTGCATCGTACTCTTGTTGCATCATGCACCCCATTGGCCATCAGTTTTTCCTCCCACGCATCACCTCTTCCCAGCAGTTGCACCCTCCCTCCTTTTTCGAAATCGAACAGCAGGTAAGAATAAGACATGCCCTTCTCTTTATTTTGCCTTCCTACACAAAACCTGAGACAGAAAGAAAGAGAGCTTAGGCCTCTTTTGATCCCACGTGTAAGTTGGTCTGACCTAACACACAACCTGAGCTGACCCACCTTCTATCCTTTATACTTAAAAAAAAAAAAAAGAGAAACCATGCCTAGAAAGGGCAACATTGGATTATGGACAAGCAAAGAGATGAGACCATAGTTAAAATAAGTGAAGAATTAGAAGATGTCACGGTACATATACAAATTGTTGAAGCTGCCATTGCTGAGCTACAAAATAAGTAATTTGTCAGTCAAGAAGGATCATCCAATGTGTATCTGGTGTATACACCCGTCCAACTAGAAGGACTTGAGAATCAAGAATCCATTCGTAATTTTATTCGGCGCCTCTTGGTTGAATGAGACCCCCAGAGTCCCCCTACTACACCCCAACTCGATGACATCACAAGGAAAGTCAAAATTAATATTGCTAACTTTAGTAGTGATGCGAGTCCAAAAATTTTTGTTGATTGGCTTAATTCTTTGGAAGATTATTTTGTTTGGTATGGTTTGAATGATGCACAGCGGATAGCCTTTACTAAGATCAAACTCAAGGGTCCTGCTCGAATTTGATGGTATGGCATTGAAAATAGTGAGCTTGCAGTGGGCCATCCTATTATCTGGTGGAATAACATGAAAGATAGGGTCAAAGGCAATTTTCCACTTTTTGATTACATGGATACTCTCCACTGAAAGTATCTAAGTTTCCAACAAGGCACCATGACAGTGGAAAAATACACAAAAAAGTTTTACAAATACATTGTTCGCTGTAACTTGAAGACAGATGACCATCTGACTATCACCAAATACAGAGATAACCTGTGTGCTAATATCAGACGAGAGGTAGCAATGTTTGACTATACCACAATTGATGAAATTTTCAATAAAGCTCGGAAGGCCTGGCATGCAACGGAGTTGCGGAAATACAATACTTTTCAAGCTGGGAAGTCTTCCATAAGAAGTGGCCCTGACACTACCTATAATCGTAATCAAGCACAAGTTTATAGGCCTCCTCCTCAGCGACTAATTCAACAAACTCCTTAGAATCCTTAGCCAGGTATGTAACAAAGACAGGTTATTCTCCAACAAAATCAGCGGTTTCTACAGAATCAGACTCATGCAAGAATAGATAAAGGGGATATTGTTTGTCATGCCTGGAAGCAACGGGGACATTATTCAAATGAGTGCCCACATTAGAATATACACTTCCAATGAACCTGATAGTGATCATCAATATGAAGAGTATGTAGAAATGGAGAAAGTTGATACAGATCTTGCTGATGAAAATTATGAAGAGCGGATAAATGATACCGACCCTGATATTGATGGTACTCTATTGCTTTTTCTTGAGCGTCGATTGTTGGTAGCCAATGCAAAAGAGGAAAAGGAAGATTGGAATCATGCTTCGATTTTTCGGTCTTGAGTTAATTGCAAGGCAAATCATGCAACATGATAATTGATGGTGATAGTGCAATGAATGTCATCTCCCAAGAAGCGGTTGAGAAGCTCACGTTATACATGGAGAAGCATCCACGACCTTATAAAGTTGCATGTGTTGATAATTATTCTATTCCTGTTCATCAGCAATGCATAGTTCCTTTCAAAATTGACAAATATGAGGATACTATTCAATGTGATGTTATTCCAATGAATGTTACACATGTTCTGTTTGGACGACCTTGGCTACAAAAACTTAAGGTCATCACAGATCATGAGCACAACACTTATACTTTTAAGTGGAAATGTGAGAAAATCAGGCTATGCCCTTTACCAACCCTACCTCTTCACCTAAATCTGATGTTTCTCCTCTTGCATCTCCTCTTTTAACCATGTGAAGGTTTGAAGAAGAAAGCAAAGAGTAAGGTGTTATGTATGCCTTAGTTACCAAGCAAGTTGCAGACAAGGATGAAAATAGTGGTTGCGGCAGGCGTAGCGGCCCGCCGCCGAAACGATATGTAGCGGGCAATACGTAGCGGCGTAGCGGTGTGATTTAAAAAAGTCTTCAAAAAAATCCGAAAAAATTTCAAAAAATCCAGAATATTGGAAAATGATGGAATATATATTTGTTTTGTAAAAAGTAACTAGTATATGAGTATGTAGCGATCCCCTCATTGCATGAGGTTCTGTATCGCTGTATCAATAGAAAAGAATGGGAAAAATCAATATTTTTCATATGGATTCATGTTGTTTAGTTATGTCAACTTAAATACTAACTTAAAGCTTATAAAAAAATATTATAAACAAATTTCATCAAGATTCATTCAAGAATAAAAGATAAACTATGTTCAAACTTCATAGAAACAATATACTAATCTACTTAAAGAGCAAAGACTTTGTAATGAAGGAATACCTTGCTGATAGTTCTAATACCAAAGGGATTGATCTATGGGAAATATAGATTTAACATTTATGGACCATTTTCAACCCATTTGATTGAGTTTACTTTTATAAAAAAAATATTTTTTTAAAAAATACAAGCATCCAAAAATAAAAAATATGAAAAAATTAGAAAAACACAAAAATATGTGGGATTGATCTATGGAAAACATAGATCTAACATTTTGGAACCATTTTCAACCCATTTGATTGAGTTTATTTTTATAAAAAAATATTTTTTTAAAAAATATAAAAATCCGAAAATAAAAAATATGAAAAAAATTAGAAGAACACAAAACTATGTGGGATTGATCTATGGGAAACATAGATCTAACATTTAGGAATCATTTTCAACTCATTTTATTGGTTTTCCATAAATAAAATAGATTTCTTTTTTCAAATAATAAAATAATCCGAAAATAAAATTCAAAATAAAAAAAATAAGAAAGTGATAAAAAAAGAGGGGGTTGATCAAAGCAAAACATGGATTTAACAATAATAACTCATTTTCAAGTGATTCATAGAAGAAAAGAGAGAAATAAACTCAAAGTAGAAAAAATAAGCCTCAAAACTCACCTTTTTTTGAGTTTGATGCTTGAATCTTGAATACTAGCTTGATGTTTTGATGTTCTTGATGTTTTTAGTTATGATTCTAGTGGTTTTTTAAGAAAATTTGAAAAATGAAGGCAAGGAAAGGGGTTTGGAGCAGTGAAAAGTAGAGAAGAGAAGGAGCAAAGATGAAAAAAATGAGTGAAAAAGGTCGACGGGTGGGGTTTTTAACCCCACCTGCTACGTAGCGGCCGCTACGGTTTGTAGCAGTCCGTAGCGGCCGCTATGCATGTGTAGTGGCCGCTACATTTGTGAAGCCCGCTATTTTCAAAATAGTGTGGTTCCCATGGGCGCTATGGCCGATATATCGCGTAGCGGCCGATATTTACATCCATGGTTGCAGATGACTCTCTAGCCACGTCCATTCCATAGGAAGTGCAGCCATTATTGAAGAAGTTTGCTGATTTAGTTCCTGATGAATTGCCAAAGGAACTATCCCCATTAAGAGACATTCAACATGCCATTGATCTTGTTCCAAGAGTTTTGTTACCAAACTTACCTGCGTTTCGGATGAGTCTAGTGGAGCATGTTGAGTTAAAACGGCAAGTTGCTGATATGCTTATGAAAGGTTATAGTAGAGAAAGTCTCAATTCTGGTGGTGCTCCGATACTTCTCACTCTAAAGACAGATGGAAGCTGGCGAATGTGTGTAGACAGTCGTGCAATCAACAAAATAACGGTAACATATCGTTTCTCGATCCCTTGGTTGGATGATATGCTAGATAGATGACTAGTGCATGCATTTTTTCAAAAATTGATTTGCAGAGCGGTTATCATCAAATTCGCATGAGACCAGTTGATGAATGGAAAACTGCCTTTAAAATCTAGGATGGTCTCTATGAATGGATGGTTATGCCATTCGGCTTGACCAATGCTTCTCGTACTTTTATGCGGGTTATGATGTAGTTGTTGCAGCCTTATATTGAAAAATTTATTGTCGTTTACTTTGATGATATTCTCATTTACAACAAAGCAAGAGAAGATCACTTTTAGCATTTAGATAAGGTCCACCAACTTCTTCGCTAGGAGCGTTTTTACATTAATCTAAAAAAATGCATCTTTATGAGTAATTCTGTTATTTTCTTGGTATATGTTGTATCTGCACAAGGTATTAAAATGGATCCTGAAAAGGTGAGCGCAATTCTCGATTGGCCTATTTATATTACCCTTACTGAAGTTTGCAGCTTTTATGGTCTTGCAAATTTCTACAAAAGGTTTATCAGAAACTTCAGTACTATTATGGCTCATGTTACTGACTGTATAAGGAAAGGTGAATTCGAATGGACTAGCACAGCTACCAAGGCTTTCGAAAAGATCAAGCAAATGATTACTGAAGCGCCAATTCTACACATTCCTGATTTTAACAAGCTTTTTGAAATTGCGTGTGATGCCTCAAATGTAGGCATTGTTGGTGTTCTTAGCCAGGAACGACATCCAGTCGCTTTCTTCAGTGAGAGACTTTCTGATGCAAAGTGAAAGTATTCTGCATATGATTTGGAATTCTATGCTCTTGTTCAAACACTTTGTCACTGGAGGCATTATTTGATTGCTGATGAATTTGTGCTATATTTTGACAACGATGCTTTGCAACATCTACACTCCCAATAAAAGATTAGTGTCAACCATGCTAAGTGGAGTGCATATATAGGAGTTCAAATTCAGCATTCGACATAAAACAGGAAAGGATAACATGATTGCGGATGCCTTAAGCCGGTGGAAGCATCTTTTGACTACCATGTCTGTTAATGTGTTAGGTTTTGAGTACATTAAACAGGATTATGCCATTGACAAAGACTTTGGTTTTATTTATGCGGATCTCCTTAATGGTGATCATATTCACCATCCTCATTCGTCTTCACGATGGTTTCTTATTCAAAGGTATGCAACTCTGTCTTCCAGTTACTTTTATTCGTGACTATGTTGTGTAAGAGTTGCATGCAGGAGGATGTAGCAGACATTTGAGTCGCGACAAAATGCTTGCTCTTGTCGGCGATGGATATTATTGATCTCGCATGAAGACTAATGTGATCCATAGTTGTGAATGATGTAGAACAGTCAGCTTGCTAGAGGAAACAAGAAGAACACTGGATTATATCAGCCTTTGCCTGTTCCTCACTCCTTGGGAAGACATTAGCATGGACTTTGTGCTAGGTTTACCCACAACTGTTAGAAAGGTTGATTTCATTTTCGTTGCTGTTGACCATTTTTAAAAAATGACGCACTTTATTTCTTGTACTGCAACTGTTGATGCTTACAAAGTGGCTAAGTTCTTCTTCAAAGAAGTTGTTTGGCTACATGGACTTCCAAAGACTATTGTTTTTGATCGAGATATAGAGTTTATGAGCTATTTTTGAAAAGCCTTATGGATGTTGTCCAATGCCAAGCTTAACTTTTCCATTGCTTATCATCCTCAATTTGATGGATAAACAGAAGTGGTAAACAGAAGTCTTGGACAGTTGTTACGCTGTCTTATGCGTGATCGTGTTTCAAACTGGGATCAAGTGCTCCCTGTGGCAGAATTTGCATACAATAACTCAGTTAATTGATCCACTGGCACTTTTCCGTTTGTAGCTGTTACAGGAGGTTGTCAACGACTCCTTGTTGATCTCGTGCCTTTGCCAGTCGATGCTAGAGTTAGTGCAGATACTGAACTTTTCTTCCAACACATGCAACAAGTGCATAGTGAAGTACGTCGTCATTTATTTGCCAACAATAATGTTTACAAACAACAAGCTGGCAAACATCGTTGATTTTTTGAATTTAATGCGGGAGATATGGTTGCGGTCCGTATTCGATCTGAAAGGCTACCTCCTGGACCCAATAAGAAGTTACACCTTCATAACTCTTGTCCATTCAAGATTCTGCAAAAGATTAGCCTCAACGCTTATGTTCTTGACATTCCTCCTGATTTAGGTGTCAGTGTTTCATTTAATGTAGAGGATCTTATACTCTACCTTGGTGATGATACCGAGGGAGATAACCACGAGCAGTTTATTTCACTGCCAGTTAATGTCCCCCTACTGATGAAATTGTTGATGTCCTTGATGATTAAATTGTCTCTACACATCAATGAGGTTACCAAAAGTTTTATGTTTGTTGGTGGAATCGTCCTCTCTCCGACGCTACATAGATTACAGCTACTGACTTCATGGACATCAATCTTGATCTTTATGAGAGATATCAAGTGCTCAACTCGCTAGAGTAGGGTTTTTCCAAGCCGGCGAGAGCTGATACAGGCCGATCCAAGATCCGGCCCTAGATTGTAGGCCCGTAGACAGTGATGGGTCCAATTGATCCTTGATCTCTACAAGTATCCCTCTCCTTAGTTAAATTAGTAATTAGTTATTTTTATTTATGTTGGGTTGAAATTAGGACTTCCTTAATTTAAATTAATAAGTCATGATTGTTTGGGATAGGTATTTCCTAATTTAGAATTAGCCCTTCCTATATTAGAAGGAACATCTCATTGTAGTAGACATGCTTTATTCAATTATATTTAGTTTTCAGTGAGATTTCTGTCTCTTGATGGTGTTGATTATGAGTTCCTTTGTGCCCCTAGGCTTGAGTGTATCATTGGATTTGAACAATCCTCCGGGAGATTGTTCTACACCCGATCGGAGATCCAGGGATGCGCCACATGGTGAGCTCGAAGACCGTGTGCTGGTGGTGGCTCTAGCATGGCATCTTCTCTATTTCTCCTCTTCTTTTATTCTATTCTTGTATATATATTTTTATTTTTTTTAATTTTTTATGGCTGTGGATAATGAAAGGCTAAAAGGACTTTTGTTGCTAAGATTGAAGGGGGTTTGAGATTTGGGGTGTTGATTAGGGATTTGTTCAGTTTGGATTTCTGTGGATCTTTGAGCCTAAATCGGTGGGGTTCGGTTAATGGGTTAGGTGATGGTGGTGTTAAGGTAGGGTAATTGGAAAGATTTAGCCAAGAGGATTTGGGGATCTAGGATTAGAAAAAATCTTAACCATCTCAAAGATGGGATTGAAGGGGGATTTCGTTCGGTTTAAGCATATATCATCTTCTCTTCTGGTACATCCTCTCCCAGCCATCTCTCTACTAGCATTTTTTTTTGTTTAAGCTCATCGGATTCGGAAATCTTACTGGAATGGGTTCTAGAGCTAGGAAATTGGTTCTGAATCTGTTCCGGTTCCAACCCCTTAAAAACGGTTCTGGTTCCGATTCCATTATGGATCCGGACCAGAATCGACCTGTTGATAACCCTATCCTCGATGAAGCTATTGGGCCTAGCCCATTTAATTTGTGCTTATTTTATTTTATTTAGAGTTATTTTAATGTTTATGTCTTTTAATTTATACCAGTTAAGTTGTTTAATCTGAGCTGTAAGTTGTTTTAATGGTTGAGATTAGTTCTAGGGGTTGTTTTTTTATTATTTAAAGCATTTTAATGCCTCTTGGTAAAGGGAGAGTGAATGATTAATGAAAAGTTTTCTTGAGTGATTTGGGTTTCCCAAGTTCCCTTTTCTTCCTCGCCTACAATTTGGCAAGAGACCAATATCTTCAGGATTTTCTTGATCTATACCGTCCACCTTCCATCTCTTGTCTCTCCATCTCTCCCCATCTGCATTTGGTACCCTACTTTGCATCAATTGGTATTAGAGCAGAAGATTGATCTAATGCCGTTTTGATCATCAACAATCCATCATCCTCAATCATGCCATCCCACAAAATCCCATCTCTGATCGAACTATATCCAAATTTGCCACACTTCCTATCCCCACCACCCATCGAAACCGTCTCTCCTAGAACCCTCCAGATCCGAAACCATAATCGATCACCCCGATCAAAACTCAAACACTTTGTCAAATCCCATTGGCAGAACAGTCCCCCACCCATTAGATCTGACATATTTGACTTCGATCCAATCTCTAAACCAGAAACCCCTCTGACACCTGATTCCCTTATTCTTGATCAATCGACCACCAACCCAAATCCAAACCAAGATTCTTAATCCCTAATCTGGAACAAAACCCCCCTGCCAAAGCTTTCGAACCCCACAGCCAAAACCATCCTACATCTTGCCCCTCCACTGTACTACAACCACAAAAGAAAAAAAAAGGCTAGAAGAAAAATAACATAAGAGCAGAGATGAAAAAAAAATAAACTGAAGAGAAAAAAAAAAGGCAGAGATAAGAAGAGAGAAAGAACCAGAGAAAAGAAAAGAAACAAAAAAAAAAAAAAAAAAAGAGACAAAGAAGATCGAAGAAGAAAGAAAATAAAAATAGAAAAAACAGGGAAAAGTGAAAAGAGGTGTATCTACACCATCATTGCTTATCCATTGATCGTCGGCGCACCCAGTAGACGCCGCCAGCACCACCACAGCACCATTGCAGTCGTTGTCACCACCTCCAGTCGCCGTCCCCGCCTTCATCTTCATCGAAGCACTGGCCACACTCATCACCACCTCCTCTTCTTGTAGTCACCGTCACCAACATCTCTGTCGATCAACATCGACAGCATTGACACCACCGAACCGGAGCGGCCATTGTCATCCTCGCCGATCCCCATCGTCTCCACTTCTGCATTGTTGGGGTGCAAAAGCAGAAAAGGGTCGAAAGTCCTTTCAACAGTCAGCAACTAGATTTGAAAGAGAAGAAAGGGCTACCTTCCTGTTGTTTTTCCCTCACTCATGTGACCCAAGGGAGAGCCCATCACATGTTTGTGACTGTTGAGCTTAATCCTTGGGCGTAGTTTTAGGTTCAGGTTAGACCCAACCCATTTGCTTATTCTATTACCAATAGGTCATGTCTAGTTGAGCTTGACCTGAGAATAGAACCCAACAGGTGGAAAAACACCTAATTTCAAAGTCCTGCAAAGAATGGATCAAGCTGCAGATTGTAAATGGGTCCTGTAATCAAGTGATAATCAACTGTTGATCTTTGATCAGTGATATCTTCACCATTCAAAATCCAATCAACAATCCGTCTTCACCTATGAACTTCTATCAGAGAGATATACACATTAGGTCAATCACATTTTGGAAAAATATTATTATAGAAGTGTTCATATGGAATCAGAAGACAAATTGCTTTTGAAAATCTGCAATGATCTACTCAGAATGACACATTCAATTAGATATGAACAATGGCATGATGATAATGAAGACTACTTTAATCAATTTCTTAATTTGAGGCAAGGCAAGCTAACGGTTGATGAATTTTCAAGGCTAAAAGAATTATGTGGATTAGATGAGGGTGATGAATATTATGTCACTATTTTTGCCAGAGGTTTGAAGTATACGGAATAATATGAAAAGGGAATGTAAAGATGTGTATGAAGCATTTTGGGAAGCGATATGTATTGAGCGTTTGATAAAATGTTATCATATTAAAAAAGCAAAGGGCCCAACCTATCCGTCTCGACCAAGCCAGTGGGCCCAACCCATTTTCTTCTTCTTTTATTTTATTTAGAGTTATTTTACTGTTTGCCTCTTAATTTATTCCAGTTAAGTTGTTTAATCTTAGCCATAGGTTGTTTTAATGGCTGAGATTAGTTCTAGGGGTTGTCTTTTATTATTTAAAGCATTGTAATGCCTCTTGAAAAAGGGAGTGTAAATGATTAATGAAAAATTTTCTCGAGTGATTTGGGTTTCCCAAGTTCCCTCTTCTTCCTCGCTTGCGATGGGGAGTTTGGCGCGAGGCCAAGATCTTTTGGATTTTCCTTATCTATCTTGCCCACCTTTTATCTCTCGTTTCTCCTTCTCTACCTGCCCGCATCTGGTACCCCGCTCCACATCACAGATTTTCCGAGTGTACCATACACATTAGATTTCCATCAACCCCGCCTAGGTGGCCTCCATATAGCCTTGGTTTCCTCCCTCCCCTCCTTATATATTTTGATCAATAATCGAAAGAGAGACGAGAGGCATGCAGTTCTAGATGGACCGGCTTCCTGCATACTTGACTCGGCAGCTATTTTTGTGACATCAAACAACAAATCCTAAAGATTAGGATTTTCTTTTTTCCCTCCCAATATTGAAGGCTTTCTACTTTCAATCCCTGAAAATATTTGATGATGCCATCACTCATTACTTTTGAATTCCTACTTTTGCTTTTATAAGCTCAAATATGTCCTCCACTTGCATCTCTTTATGATTGACCATTCTTTCGTGTTGGTCCTTCATAATGACCATAACATTGCCCTTATTGTCATTTTCCATAATATTCTTCCTCTTACATCGAAAGGTCTTGGACCCACCAGAAGGAGAATACCAAACCTAATCTATTTTGGAAGGCCCAAATACTCTAGAAAGAGAAAGACTTTGATCCAAATCTCCCTTGTAAACTCTAATGCAAAAAAAGTGTGGTCGATAGACAAATTCTCTTGCTCGCATGGATGGCATATTAGTGGGGCATCTGGATGTGCAGTCCCTCATCTATGTAAGTTGTCCATCGGGAGCCCCTTACCTGCCATTGCTCGCTAAGCTAGTGAGAAGCATTCTCTTGAATAAGCAATAACATTACGTTTACACATTAAGGTTTTTTCCCCTTAATTGTTTTTTTCAAATAGTGATTGGTAACATGATACAAACCCACAACCTCAAGATTGCAACTGCGAGAACTTTCTATTGTGCCACAAACTCTAGTAAAAAAGAGCCTTAACATTTTGACTCCCACCTAAATTAGAGTTTAACATTAAGAAATGTTACATGAGTTTTATGTTTGAAGGAGAATCTTAGACAAAAAGGAAAATCATTTTTAAAAGATTTTACTTACCCCTAGTATTAATTTAGATATCTCAATCATAAGGTTAGTGAGAGAGTGCAATGCAAAAATGACTTTTGAAAATTATATATGGTATTTAACAGTAGAAACTTTTTATTATTTTTTATTATACCATTCACGATGACAGGTGTTGCCCTCTTTGCAGTTTTCTCACCCCTTATTATTATTATTATTATTATTATTATGGTAACCCAGCTAAGGGCTGGGACCCTAAGACTCACACATGTGTGGTGATGGGAACTTGCGCATGCGAGGAGACATGGACACAACTCACACATGCAAGGAGATACATACACTACTCGCGCATGCAATAGGACAAAGACAGCTCACTCATGCAAGATGATGGAAACTCGCACATGTGAGGGGACGGAGACAACTCACTCATGCAAGATGATGGCTCATGCAAGATGATGGGAACTCACACATGCGAGGAGACAGAGACACGATTCTCCCCTTATTGTTGTTATTAGTTATCATTATTATTTTAAAATGGATTGTTTCTCTTATGGTACAATTGCATAATAAGTGATGATAATTGGCTGCTAATGGCAGATCTAAGATCTTTATATCAACAATTCAATCTAGTTTTGCATATAGATGCATTTAGTGACTCAAGATCTGAATTAATATCTGGCAACAAAGCTGTTCTTTTTCTTACAATTCTGTTCAAACTGGTTCGTGTGATTATTTACTTTTCTGGACCCTTCTCTAATAACTTTAAGTGACTACCATGATTAAAGGGCTCCAAACATCTTTCTTCCATGTTGGTGTGCAGTAAAAATGGGGAGCTTGTTGGATCTATAAAGAAGGAAATGAAGGGCGAGTTGTTTCCTACCATTGCTGTTCATAGCCAAAAGGAGGAGTATGCCTGCTTTCCGCTATCATTATCTTGCTTCTATTTCAAATCATTTATTTTTGTACTATACCCTATTTTTACTTCTATGTGCACAAAAATATGGTGCCTGAGAGATCAATCTTTATATGGTTTTTTTTTTCCAGATATTGTTCTTTGAAGCTATACATTACAGCAGTCTAACACAAATTAATTATGGTGCAGTCACTATTTGTGTCATGCTTGTATTCGTTATGTATATTGGTAATGATATTGGCCATATTCATTTTCAAGCTTACCACTTGAAGGGATGTCTGCTGTTCTGCTTTTTGCTGCTTGTGTGAGTTTTGAAACTGCATCGACAGTTTAGAGTGCTGCATGTAACTGAAAGGGATTTCAGTCATTATGTTTTGCCAAATTGTTGTTCTGGCTTGTAACAAACACTTACGAAATCTAATAGATTAACAGATATCTCTAGGGTGAAGATTACCACGCTGGAGAGGGCACTTTTTATTTCTTACACCATCAGTAATCAAGTGCTGGATGATTTGAATAAATTTGATTGGTCTAATGGGCTTTCGATCCACCTTAATCTGGGCCCAATAAAACATAAGGGCTCTGACATGAATTTTACTGGATCTAAATTGGGTCTTAAAAATATCTGAATTGAATGTGGCCCAAAGCAAACCCTATTAAGTCCAAACAGACCCATATTGGACATGAAGCATTGACCCACACCATTCTACATGCTCTACAAGTGGGACTCGTTTCCTCTGTCTGCTCAAAATATGCTCAACAAAGTGGGGACGATAGCCCACCTATAGTGGGATGACCCAGGAGTCCTATTACACTTTCAATTGGCAATTTTAAAGGCTTTCCAAATAAAGAAACCAAGAGAGGATGGTTTCCTTAATTCAGGGTGCAGTGCAAGCCTGCAAGGAGAGAAGATTTAAAATAAAGCAAGTGGAGATGGTTGCTCCCCAAAGCCAATAGGAGTCCACCCCTAGTATCTTTCTATTTTTTAGTTTCTTTCGTCGTTTTAAGCAATTGTGGAGTTTTGTAAGGATTTACTTAATAGTTTTCCTAATTAGATAGACTACTTGGATGGCTAGGATTGAAACTAGTGATGGGTATTTTTTGGCATGCCAAAAACTATATAAGACTTTCAACTTCATTTTTGGCTTATGTTACTCTCTTTAATAAAGTGTCACATGGTTTTGCACCTTTCTTTTCTTTTCTACTGGTGTGTGTGTGTGTCTCTGAAGGATTGATGACCAATTAAGTAGGTATTAGCCATTTGGGGTAAGCTATTTTCTACTTCTTCCCTTGTGTTTGCATATTTGTTTGTAGATCCGGTTAGAATTTGATCTATTTTTGGGGTTTTCAAATCAATCAAGATCTTTTCATTTGCCTTCTGTTAGATTAGATAGTCTGATTTTGTTAATTGGGAGCTGGACTACATCAAGCAGTTATTTGGCAGCTCTGAGTTGGGTGGACTATGGCCTAAAATAGACACTCTAGGACAATCCTAACCAGCTGGTAGGCTGCAATTATTTATTTTGGTTGCCAGGGATTTAAGAGTTGGTGAAGATCTGTTTCATGATACTTTTTATCGAGTCTTAACTTAGTTTTTGTAGTTCATGAAAAAAGAAAAAAAAATCTTTGATGTTCAGTCATGCATATGCTGTTATCAACAATGTAGGAAAATGTGTTAGTTCCAGGTACAATGTTTTCTTCCTTCAACAGTGGCCTCAAGAAAACAACCTGAACCTATGATGTTTGCAACATGTTGAAGGCAGTCTGGTTTCTAGTCATGTTACCCATAAAAAAAGGCACATGTTGAAGTCAGTTACACAGACAAGTTGTTATGGAACTATCTTGTTCATGGGATTTATAAGTGCCTCAATATCAGCTGACTGCAATGACTGCAATGACTAGAACTGTGAATACTGTGAATGTAATGTTGACTTTTCTGTATACTGTTGTATATAAAAAATGCTAGTGTCTGATATTTGCACTTGCCACTTGGAATGATTGATTTTATTTCTTCAGGGTGAATGTCAACTTTGGGCAGCAACCATTTGTATTTGACATTGAGGTATGTCGTCCATGACAATTTCTCTTTTTTTGGTGGCCATTTTCCAATGTAGGATTATATTTTTGATTTCATAATGTGTTTCTATAGTTGGGCACATCTATTCTTTGGATCCATTGCATATGGACATATTAGATATGACAAATGAGTGGTAGAAAGGGACTCTACAAAAATAACAGGTGCCAAGGGGTTTCAATCATGGTTTAAAAAATCGGTTGAGTCCGAGTTGACTCGGACTTGGCGCATACCGAGTCGGGTCACTCCGACTCGGTATTGGACTGATGTGACTCGGTCGAGTTTGATGTGACTCGGTTGAGTCACATGGGGACTCGGCCGAGTCATGCATCATTGAGAAAAAGGAAGAAAAAAAAGGATGGGAGGAAGAAATAGAAAAAGAAAATAAAAAGAAAGCTAGATGGGCAGCTATTTCCAACAAGAGAGAGAGAGAGAGAGAGAGAGAGAGAACAGAAACTACCTCTTAGTACATGGTAGAACTGGAAGAAACGATGGTCTGAACTTTGCAGAACAGCTGTAGCAGCAGCTTCTTCTTGCATACAAGAGAGAGAGAGAGAAAAAAAAAAAAAGATTGGCTGAGTCTTGTGTCATTAAGGGAGAAAAAAAAAAAAAGAAAAATAAAAGGGAGGAAGGGAGGAAAACAGAAAAAAAGAAAAAGAAACCTAGACAGCTATTTCTAGCAAGAGAGGGAGAGAGCATTGTTTAAAAAAAAAAAAAAAGCTATCTGACCTGTTGACTTGCTGCCTAGTGCCTGTCAATGCTGCTGCCCAGTGACCAGCCTCCTGCAAGTCACTGCCTGCTGTGCTATAGCTTGCAGTCTATTGCAACTTTGCAAGCCACTGCCTGCTGTGTTGTAGCCTGAAGTCTACTGCTGCTGCTACCTGAAGTCTATTGCTGCTGCTGCTGCCTGCAAGGCTACTCTTCTTTTTATTCTTATGTTGATTGCTACACCACTTCCTAAGCAATGCCTTTTAGCTGCTGCTGCTGCTGCTTTTTTTTTTTTTTTTTCTTTTAAACTGCATTTAATAGGGACTCGCCCGAGTCCCACCCAACTAGCCCAAGTCGGCCGAGTCCGACTCGGCCCTAGGCGAGTTGGATCCCGAGTCTAGGTTATTAAACCTTGGTTTCGATTGGGGGTTCTGAACATGGATGAAAATTGTTGTATCGGCTGGTCTTATAAACCGATATGGTATCGGTCGCGGTTCGCAGTTTGTTGTGGTATGAAATTTTCTTTAATCCAAAAAATTTTGAAAAAATATCCAAAAATTTATGATATTAGAAAAGGCTGGAAAACAATGTTTTTTTTCCCATTAATATCACGTATAAATCAAATTATTGGTCTCCTTAAGTTATGACTTCCTGTATCGTTGTCTTGTCTAGAATTGTGCTTACAATTAAATAGAGTTAGATGTATACCATAACAAGGTTTCTTTTTTTCTTCTGGGTAGATCACTTGATTGTACTCTTTTACGCTTCTCAATTCAGGGTTTTTTTTATTGTAACTCAAATGGAGTGAGTAGCGTATTAGAGTAATCTAGACAGAAGACAATTCCATTTCATAAAAGATCAAATCTCAAACCCTCAGCTCGCTATTGTGAAGCGAGAATCTCCTTGCCAGGTGCTGATGGATCTAATACTGTTTTCTTACCACTTTGTCCCATATTTTCAAAATCAATGCCCTGAAACTTGACCTTAGCAGTCTGATAATGACTGCCAAAGGCCCACCCAAGACCAAATCCCATTCCACAACCTCCCCCTATACCAAGACCCAAGGTGTCCAAAGGCATGCCTCCATGTTGGGTTATTGTAAAACCGCATCCAACATCCTACACCAAAACTCCATCCAATTCCAAAACCGCATCCAGCACCGAAACCAAATCCCACACCGGTGCCACTGAAGTTCGTAAGCATGACTACAATTCCTTTGGACGATATTTTTGATCATCAGTTAGGTTTAAATGGTTGAGAGAGATGACGATGCTACAAAAAAAAGGTGTTTTTTGATTCCTTTGGAAGTAAAGTGAAAGGGGAGAAGTGGCTGCAAGTGTGTTTGGAATGAAGAAGATGGGTAGAGGAAGAAAAGGCATTAGAAATAGGATTTTTCGGTGAATGCACCACGTTCACAAGAATTTGAAAATATTGGCTGATATATTGGTTTCGTCAATATTTTCAATTTATCGACCGATTTTAATTGAGAAATTGGTGATAATTTGGCATACTGGTACCGGTGCCGATTTCGAACAGAAAAACGGATCAGTACTGGTTGATATTGGTACGTATCGGTATTAGTTGAGAATTTCATCCATGGTTCTGGAGCTGGTACAAAATAAGATTCACGGTTCAATTGAATAAATTAGAGATACCCTTTGATGTGTCTCTACTCTAGATGGATTACTACACACGTGCGCAGTAGGGGTGCTCATGGGCTGGTCCAGCCAAAGTCCGATCCGGGTCAGCCCTCTTTGCGCTGGGCTTGGATATGTAAGTAGGCCCCATTTACTAATTGGTCTGGGCTTGGATTAAGTGGTAGAAAGCCCTGGCTGGCTTGGCCCGTGTAAGGAATGCATGCAATTTAATTCAATTAGTCCAAAAATGGCTAGAATGCCCACACAATTGATGAAAAGCTCGGTTTGGCCCGCCTTAATTGATTAAATGGGCAAACTTGGGCCTAACTTTTACAGCCCTGTCGGGCTTGGGTCGTGCATGGGCCAATGTTTCTAAAGTCAGGCTGGGCCTGGATATGCTTTAGGCCGGCCCGACCCCTAGTGGACAGACTTAAGAGTGCTATTACTTGTTGTAGATTCATATGCCAGATGTCTTGAAAAGCTAAAAGCTACGTGCATCGTATTCAAAATCTATGATGCCTAGATATAGATGGGGAATGGATATGGGGATCAAGGATATGACTCTGCACTCGAGGAATTCTATGACATGGATGCCAAGCCGGCTGTCCAAAATTTTTTTTTACTTGAAATATTCTTAATATAATGAATTTTTTATTGTTCATCACTAGAGCATACTTTTCTCTGTAGAATTTTAGAGGGGTGGAAGTGAAGGAAGCATTGAAGTGAATGAAGACCGGAAAGGCAATAGGCCCAGATGATATTTTGATAGAGGTATGGAAATGCTTAGGAGAGGTTGGGGTAAGTTGGTTATATAGATTATTCAATAAGATACTTGTGACAAAGAAAATGCCTGATGAATGGATAAGAAGCATTGTAGTACCTATATATAAGAATAAAGAAGATATACATAAGAATAAAGAAGATATATAAAATTGTACTAACTATCGAGGGATTAAACTTATGAGCCACACTATGAAGTTATGGGAGAGAATAATGGAGCAAAGACTGAGAAAGAAGACTAAGATCTCTGAAAATAAATTTGGTTTTATGCCAGGGAGATCAACTATGGAAGCTATCTTTTCACTTAGGCAATTAATGGAAAAATAGCGAGCAAAGAGGAAAAATCTACATATGGTCTTTATCGATTTGGAAAAAGCCTATGATAAGGTACCGAGGAATTTAATTTAGTGGGTTTTACAGAAAAGGAATGTCCCTAAAGGTTACATTGAAAATTTTAAGGATATGTATGAAGGAGCAGTAACAAATGTAAGAACCACATGTGGAGAAACAGGTGGTTTTCCCGTGACTATAGGTTTACATCATGGATCAACCTTAAGCCCTTATCTTTTTGCATTAATTATGGATGAATTAATTGTGCATATTTAAGAAGAAGTGCTATGGTGTATGTTGTTTGCAGATGATATAGTATTGGTGGATGAATCAAGATATTGTGTAAATGCAAAGCTTGAGAGATGGCGAGGGGCATTAGAATCTAGAGGCTTTAAAATAAGTCGTACAAAGACAGAATATATGGATTATAACTTCAGTGGACATATACAAAGTGTTGAAACCACTGTCAAAATTGAAACCCATGAGATACCACTTTCGGTACCTAGGCTCAATGATTAGTAAGGATGGGGAGATTGACGAAAATGTGGAGCATAGGATAAAAGCTGGATGGCTAAAGTGGAGACTAGCTTCTGGAGTGTTTTGTGACAGACGATGCCAACGAAATTGAATGGCAAATTTTACAGGACAGTGGTTAGACCAGCTATGACATATGGAGCAGAATGTTGGCCAATTAAAAAGACTCATATTCATAAGATGGATGTAGCGGAAATGAGAATGCTTAGGTGGATGTGTGGTAAAACTAGGATAGATAAAATTAAAAATGAGCGCTTTCACGAGTATTTGATGTAGCACTAATAGGGGATAAGATTAGAGAAACCCATTTAAGATGGTTTGGGCATGTTGAGCGTAGGCCAGTAATGGCACCGGTGAAAAAAAGTTTGGATATACAGGTGAATGGCTCATTAAAAGGTAGGGGTAGGCCGAAGAAAACATGGATGGAAGTCATTAATTCAAATTTGAAGAAGTTTAACTTATCGAAAGATTTGGCTCAAAATAGAACGGAATGGAGAAACAGAATTCATGTAGCCGACCCCAATATGGTTAGGATAAGGCTTTGATGATGATGATGATGATGATGATGAATGAATTTTTCATTGTATTGTCACATTCCTTCTAGCAAGTTTTTTTTATTTTATTTTGAGAAGAAAAATAATAAGACTATATGAAATAATAGACTTAGTTGGTAGGATATCCTTGTATGATACTTCTATCGGTGCAGTATTGGTACAGTATGAGCGTCATATCAGTGTGACACTAATACATGGACATGTACGAGTATCAGGGTATCATAGTTCACAATTTGTAGTTTCTTCTTGTCTGGTGTAATTTATTTTACTTTCATAAAACCTTTTTTTATCAATAATAAAAAGGGCTTGTAAGCCCCTTCTATCAATAAATTAGGATCACAGATCTGTCATCTCTTGTGTGGTTATTCCTCTTGTTTGTTTGGACTTATTTTTGGTGAGGTGTGTTTCTTTTGTTTTCATCAAGTATTGTTTTACCAATATGTAAGTTAATTGGGATATGTATCCATTCTTGGAGCTTACATCATTTTTTTTTTGTTAATTGAAGATGATACTAAAAATGCTGAAGATCCAGGTTGTCCAATTTTGTATGGTTTAATATTATTTGTCCTTGGAGATGTTTTGGCCAATTAGTTCAGGCAATCAGTGGACACACAGACCAATATACTCTCTTCAACCATCATGGTTGAATCTGTTGCTGAAAGATCAAGATAAATTTATTGTCAAATCACCATCAAAATTTTCCAGTCCTATGATTGTATATCATATTCCATTCTATGGCATCTCATATTTCTGTTATCATCAATGTGTAAATAATGGCATTTATCATATCTTGTAACTCTTAACTTTTTGGTATGCACTGTGCTTTATTTTATATCTTTCATAATGGTTAGGCATATGCAGCAGAGGAAAGACTTAAGCAACAAATGACAATAGAGAAGATATCTTTGCCGCTTAATGTTAGTCATGGGTAAGTGTTTGATGTCCATAAACTTGAAGCTCACACTTGTCTTTATGGAATGGTAGCCCTGAAAAAACAGCCTGTCTACTGTTTCAAGAATCTGCCTTTTTTTTTTTTTTTTTTGCATAACAAGAATCTGCTTTTTTATTCATTGACCATGTCATTTATTAGTGCTACTATCTGATCTTAATATGCTTACATATGCACTACCACCATGACTTTTTTTTGTCCATCTGAATGGTAATGTGACCATGGCTTTCATGTAGAGAATCGTGTGTTTTCTTCTAATTGAGCTGTAGGTGTGGTAGCCCTATGTCAGTAATTACATCTGTTCTTTTTATATTGATAAAGAAATATCTTTCTGTCTTTCTTGCTCTTTCAAAATGTTCTTTGCTAATTGTGTCCTTTTGGGGTAAAACATCAATTGCCTAGGATCCTTAGGCTCCTCAACCTTTTCTAAGAACAGAAATTTCTTTCAGTTTTTTATGATTAGAGCTCCTTAAATCAAGAGAAAATGCTCTGCTGCCATAATGTCAAGGTGATACAGCTGATTGGTCAAGAGGACCAGCCCATTCTAGGCACCTCCAGGTCGAGGTCAGCACCACTATTGATCTAAGATTTTAGCCTAGTATCTAACCACAACCACCAATAGGAACAAGAGAGATAAGATCTATTGATGTTGGAATAAATTCAAATTACACATTTGAGCAACCATTCCAAAAATAAAGGAAGGAAAAAAACAATTCAGATGGCCCTATTGCTGTAAATCTGGTCAAATCTCTCCCCCCATCCATTCGACTTACTTTTTAAATTATTTAGAAACAAAATAAAAATTACTTATTACTGATAGTAATTAATGATTAAAGAGGTACATTCAACCTAGACATTGCTTGAAAGAAACAGAAAGAGAGAAGAAAGCCATGTGGAGCACCAGGTGATTGGGATCTGCACGATGGTTGCTTGGAACTGCCAACAGTTGCTGGAAAGCTGCATTCATCAGTTTCTGATTTTTGGAAGGTGGAGGAACATCCTAAGGATACTGGCCAAATTTTTGGGGTGTCCATGTGGGAAAAAGGAATGAAGAGACTAAGTTGATAGTAGAAAATTATTTATGAAATGTGTCTACTTATATAATAACTGAAATATAGACGTATGTAAACAAATTTCGTACATGTGTAGATATGTAGCTTGGAAAATTTCTTGTAATCCACCCCAGTTTGATATAGGATATGGTTTATGGCATTAATAATTTTAGTGTATTTTAACTTATCCGATTCTACTAATGTGAGGTTTATATATGATTTTACCCTTGTTCCCCAATTTGCAAGAATGGAAATACCTTTTAAGGGAGTGCAGTTGACTTAGGCAGACCAAGAAGAATCAAGTTGAGTTATGAGTTGATTATCTGGATTGACTAGATTTCAATGCTTCTAAAACTTGTCAGGAGTGAGTTTAGTCCAACATTCATGGGAGTGAGTTTAATCCAACATTCCTCCAGTATGTGAGCACAACTCTTGCACTGTTCGTAGCTAACCTTTAGGATTAAAATGCTATGGTTTCAGCTATGTGATGATTTTGAACTTCAAATTATGTATTATAAAATATAAATGCAGAGTGACGACTGCATGTTGGCTGCATTTGATGCAGGCCAGATTACTGGGCCCCATCTATAGGTCTATGCCCAAAGGCCCCAATTCCAATGAGGCCCAGTAAAGAGGGATCTCCAGCGATTGTGTCTTAATTTTCAACTTTCTAGAATAATTCCTAAGTTAGAGTAATTGCTATGATCTAGTAGTCAATTAGATAGTTTCTAACTTTATTATGACCTGTTTCACAAGTTAGAGCTTAGGCTAAATTATATAAGAGATGTAATCCTTTCTCATTGGGATAGATTACAATTGAATAGAATTGAGTTTTCTCCACTCTCTCTCTCTCTCTCTCTCTCTCTCTCTCATGAGTTATTGTCTTTGGCGTTAGACCTAGACGGCCTTATGCTAAACCATTGGCTTGGAGATCTGCTCGTTGGCTATTCTCACCCACCTGCAATCCATCAACATTGGTTCTATTGAAGTTTGAAGGATCTTATTCTTTTGATCATGCATATATTTACAAATGGATTCCATTGTGTTGGGGAGCCCTTTGCTTGTGCAGTGGATTCTATGTTTTTTCGACTTGCATGATTTTTCATCGTAGCACATAGTTTTTACCCTTATCTTCCTTCTTAACTCTTTATAATTTTTATATTTGGTATGAATTATGGTTCAAAATAGTGGTCAATACGTAGCTTAGCGGCCATTATCGGCTTTAGTGGTTGAGGCCGCCACGCTATTTTGAAAATAGTGGCGCTGCAGTGTAAAATTTAGTAGGGCCAATCAGTTTGCATAAAACATTGTCTTTTCTATTTCTTCTCCTCAATTTCCTTTCTTAAAGTTATCTTTACCCTAATATGGTTCCAAGTCACTAAAAAATACACAAAATTGGCTACTACAGAAGATTTGAATTCTTCTGACCACTTGAAAAATTTACACTGCTACATCGCTACGTATTGCCAGCAACGTACCGTTTTGGCTACTGGCCGGTATGCTCGCCGCAACCACTATTTCGATCCTTGATATAAACATAATGTTTCATTGTGTTTTTTTTTCTCATATTCTTGTTTTTGGTACTCAGGATTGTTCGCTCCTATCTACTACACTATGGATATCAGGATACACTCAACTCATTTGATACAGCAAGTAAAAGTACACTTCCTCCCATCTCAATAGCTCAAGAAAATGGTGTCAGTGAACAAGGAGATATGTATGCACTTAGCCAGAGAAAAGTTCTACGCCAGGTAAGAGCATTTGTGGTGTTTGAGGCATTGATGTTGGGTATCTAATTGGAAGTTAATAAAATAGTTAACCTAATTATGAAGAACTGCTGGTGAGTATATTCGTTGATTTTATGTGTGATTTCTATATTGTTTGGGCACGCGGCAGCATTACTGGCAACCACAGCTTGCATTTCAAATTACAAATAAATAATATTGTTATATATTCAAAATTAAGCTGTCCTTGCAGAGTTTCTTTCATTTCTTAGAATATATTCGCTCTGCTAGGGTGTGGGTTTTTGCTAGCAGGATGATAGCAGGGGATAATTGATGCAACCTAGGCCCGTGACTGGGGGCACTTCCCCAGTTAGCCAAGCCAGAAGCCTAATGGACCCCAAACCAGCATGTCCATGGGCTGCATGGGCCCAAAATATTATGTCAGGAACAAGGCCCATGACACATTGGCACTCCATTAAACAGCTGGTAGCCCACTTCTTTTATGTCCAAATTTTATTTCATCCACCTGTAATTATTTTAGGAATTTAGGCTTCTATTGTTCTATTAGGAGGAGTTTATTTTACCTCATTGCACTTCGACACCAGTTAAACCCAGGGTAAATATGACCTCATTGAACATTTTTTGTGCACCCCCATTCTACATTGAGACCTTTCCGTTGCCCCTGCATCTGTGATTGTCATACATCTTGGTAGCTCTAATAGAAAGGTACTCACCTAGCATAACTAAGCACATCACTCAAAAAGAAAAAAAAATGACACTCAACATAATTGGCACTGTTTTGAATCTCTAACTGATACCCATCATTTGAATATTAACACAATATCTGAGCATTTAATTAATCACCGAACTTCGGGACTCTTAAATAGATGGTTAGGATACAAAGTAAGGCTGATTTTCAGTTTTTGAGCACAAGTGTATGTGTGTGTGGGCACCTGTAATCAATTCTTCTTTGGGTTGTGTTTGGGTGTGCCGCAGTGGGCAATTTCAGTTGGTTGGGCCTTGGTTCTGTCAATTGACCAAACCAAAAAGCCTTGTATAAAGTTTCTGTCCAGAACTAGGACCTCTTTGGCAAATTATGTTAAGATTTAGGTGGGACAGGGATACTAATGCTTAAGGCTTTTATTTTTAAGGGAAAAAAGTGTCTTCATTTTGATTTTAGGTACTGATGCCTTATTTGTAGCGTAGTAATTATGTGAGCACGTTTATCTTATGTTATTTTGGGCGAACAATGGATGTTATAATGTCACATGGTGACACACAAACATCATCATCAAAGTTTTGTTCCAACTATATTGGAGTCGACTACAGGAATTCTGTTTCTCCATTCCGACCTATTCTGAGCCAAATCCTCAGATAATTTAAACTTCTTTAGATCCGATTTTATTACCTTCATCCACGTCTTTTTTGGCCTAACCTTTCCTCTTGGTGGGCCATCCACCTGTATGGTCAAACATTTTCTCACCAGTGCCAATGTCATTACCGACCTACGTTCAATATGCTCAAACCATCTCAAACGAGTTTCTATAATCTTATCTCCTATTAATGCTACCCCTAAATGCTCTCGAATGAGCTCATTTCTAATTTTATTTTTCCTAGTTTTACCATAGTTCTACCACAACGTTCTCATCTTTGCCATATTCATTTTATGTATATGTTGCTTCTTGATTGACCAACATTCAGCCTGATAGGTCATAGCTGGTCTAATTACTGTTTTATAGAATTTTTCATTCAATTTTGTTGGCATTCATTTATCACAAAGTACTCCAGAAGCAAGTCTCTACTTCAACTATCCTGCCTTTTTCCTATGCTTAACATCTTCATCAATCTCCTCTCCATCCTTACTAATAGCGAGCGAAGGTACAAAAAAGAATCTTTATGTAGTATCTCCTAGGTTTTAATTCCCACAATAATTTCAACACTTTGTATATGCCTAACTAGGAAGCATGGACACATGCCTAGGGTCCCCATGTTTGTGTCGGACACGTATCGGACATGGACATGGCTCAAACATGGTCGGACACGTGTCCGACATGCCACGAAATGTGTTTGTTAATTTTTTTTAACTTTTTAAATTTGGACACAGCAAGGACATGGCGGGGTTATTTTAAAGTTTTAAAGCCCTCTATTTTTTTTTATCATTGAGTGTGACAAAAGCCTATTATTAAAAACAAAAAAAAAAGAGTGTTAAATGAAGTTTTAAAAGTTCATAAATAATTCAAGAACAATTTCAAACCAAATATAAAATTTCCCAAACAATCTTTTTTTTTTGTTTTTGACTACCCTTTGTTCTAACTCTTTTTTTTTCTTTTTTGCTAGTCTCATCTTTTTTGAATTTTCCAGTATTAGTTACGTTTTTCTTTTTTATTAATTCTGACATTATGCTGCTTAATTTGGCTAAAAATATAATTATTCTTTAATTTTATGATTATATTTAGATATATGTGTTTATTATTTGCAGTGACCTAGCCGTATTTGTATTCTACTTTTTTAAGATTTGCCGTATTGCCATATTCGTGTTGTGTCGTATTTGTGTTCCGTGTTTGTAGCCGTGCTTTTTAGGTACCCACTGAAGTTGCAATCCATATATTTTGTCTTTGTACGACTGATTTTAAAGCCTTTAGATTCTAATGTCTCCTACCATCTCTTGAGTTTTGTATTTGCATTATCTCTTAATTCATCTACCAACACTATCAATTATTTATTTGGCATGTAGGAATAACATATTGTATTGCTGATTATGTAGAATGAATTCAATATTGTTTTGTATATATGTTAGTTTCACCTCTTTTCTTCTTACTATTTTTCATATTGTTCTAGTGTTAAATATTTGTGTGTGTATTAAAATTCTACCAAGCGAGGTTTGGTGATGGAATTATAGCAATTAAACTAGTGTTGGAGAAAGATATAATCCATATCATCAGTACATACACTCCCCAAGTAGGACTAGAAGAAAGTGTAAAAAGAAAATTTTGGTCGGAGATGGATGATTTACTGTGAGAAATCCCAAAGTAGTAATAAGATTTTCCTTGGAAGGGATTTAAACGGGCATATAGGAAGAAATAATAGAGGCTATGAGAGAGAGCATGGAGGGCAAGGATTTGGAGAAAAGAATGGAGTCGGACACAATTTATTGGATTTTGCAGTGGCATTTGATTTTGCCGTAGTAAACACTTACTTTAAAAAGAGAGATGATCATTTAATTACCTATAATAGTGGGAGTAATAGGAGTCAGATAGACTTTTTTTTAGTTAGAAAATAGGATCGATTGGCTTGTAAAGATTGCAAGGTCATCCTAGGAGAGAGTTTGACCACGTAACATAGGCTTGTAGTTTTAGATATTTACTTTAGAAATAGAAAGAGAGCGGTAGTAAACAAAATGAGCCCTAAAACAAGGTGGAGAGATTTGAAGGAGGAAAGAGCAAATATATTTATGGACAAAATGATAGAAACGGGAGAATGAAATCTTAAAGGAGAAACTACAGTAATGTGGAATCAAATGGCTAATTGCATTAGGAAGGCTGCAAAGGAGGTACTTGGAGAATCAAAAGGAAAAAGACATGTTAATAAAGAAATATAGTGTTAGAGTGAGGAGGTTTGGGAAGTTATTTGATAGAAAAGACATTGCTACAAAGTTTAACAGGAGACTCAGAGTATGAAAATTTTTGAATTGTATAAGAAGATAAAGAAAGAAGCTAAGAAAGTAGTAAGTAGTGCAAAGTTCAAAGCATACGATGACCTTTATAATAGGTTGGGAACAAGAAAAGGAGAGAAGGATATTTTTAAGCTCACAAAAATGAGAGAAAAGAAAAGTAGGGACTTAGATCATGTCAAATGTATCAAAGATAATGAGAAAAATGTTCTGGTGAAGCACAATGATATTAAATAAAGGTGGAAGGAATATTTTAGCAAACTTTTAAATGAAGAACATATGAGGGATATAAGAACTAGGGATGATACTTCATTAGCAGATCACACTTTTCTCTGTAGAATTAGAGGGGTGGAAGTGAATGAAGCATTGAAACGAATGAAGATAGGAAAAGTCCAGATGATATTCCGATAGAGGTATAAAAATGCTTAGGAGAGGTTGAGGTGAGTTGGTTATGTAGACTCTTCAATGAGATACTTGTGATAAAGAAAATGCCGGATGAATGAAGAAGAAGCATTGTAGTATTTATATATAAGAATAAGGGAGATATACAAAATTGTATCAATTATCGAGAGATTAAACTTATGAGTTATATTATGAAGTTATGGGAGAGAATAATGGAGCAAAGATTTAGATAGAAAACCAAGATGGCTGAAAATCAATATGGTTTTATGTCAGGGAGGTCAACTATAGAAGCTGTCTTTTTACTTAAGCAATTAATGGAAAAATATTGAGCAAAGTAGGAAAAATCTACACATGGTCTTTATCGATTTAGAAAAAGCCTATGATAGGGTATCGAGGGATTTAATTTGGTGAGTTTTGAAGAAAAGGAATGTCTCCAGTGGTTACATTGAAAATTTTAAGGATATGTATGAAAGAGCAGTAAAAATTGTGAGAACCACATATGAAGAAACAGGTGGATTTCCTGTGACTATATGTTTGCATTAGGGATAAACCTTAAGCCCTTATCTCTTTGCATTGATTATGGATGAGTTAATAGTGCATATTCAAGAAGTACCATGATGTATGTTGTTTGCAGATGATATAGTATTAGTGGATGAATCAAGAGATGGTGTAAATGTAAAACTTGAAAGATGGCGGGGGTATTATAATCTAGAGGTTTTAAAATAAATAGTACAAATACAGTATATATGGATTGCAACTTTAGTGGACATAAACAAAGTGTTGAAACCACTGTCAAAATTGACACCCATGATATACCACGTAGAGATTCTTTTTAGTATCTGGCCTCAATGATTAGTAAGGATAGGGAGATTGATGAAGATGTTGAGCATAAGATAAAAGCTGGATGGCTAAAGTGGAGACTAGCTTATGGAGTGCTTTGTAACAAACGAATGCCAATGAAATTGAAGGACAAATTTTACAAGACAGTGGTTAGACCATCTATGACATATGGAGTGGAATGCTGGCCACTTAAAAAGACGCATTTACATAAAAAGACGATCATGTCAAATGTATCAAGGACAATGAGGAAAATATTTTGGTGAAGGACAACGATATTATAGAAAGGTGGAAAGAATATTTTAGTAAACTTTTAAATGAAGAATATTTGGGCGATACAAGAGTGGAGGAGGATACTTCATTACAAGAGTATACTTTTCTCCGTAGAATTAGAGGGGTGGAAGTGAAGAAAGCATTAAAGCGAATGAAGACAGGAAAGGCAACAGGCCCAGATGGTATTCCGATAGAGGTATGGAAATGCTTATGAGAGGTTGGAGTAAGCTGGTTATGTAGACTATTCAATAAGACACTTGTGACAAAGAAAATGCCGGATGAATGGAGAAGAAGCATTGTAGTACCTATATATAAGAATAAAGGAGATATACAAAATTGTACCAACTATCGAGGGATTAAACTTATGAGTCACACTATGAAGTTATGGGAGAGAATAATAGAGTAAAGACTGAGAAAAAAGACTACGATTTCGGAAAATCAATTTGGTTTTATGCCAGGGAGATCAACTATGGAAGCTATCTTTTCACTTAGGCAATTAATGGAAAAATACCGAGCAAAGAGGAAAAATCTACATATGGTCTTTATCAATTTAGAAAAAGCCTATGATAGGGTACCGATGAATTTAATTTGGTGGGTCTTAAAGAAAAGGAATGTCCCAAGAGGTTACATTGAAATTTTAAAGGATATGTACGAAGGTGCAATAACAAATGTGAAAACCACATGTGGAGAAACGGGCGGATTTCCCATGACTATAGGCTTACATCAGGGATCATCCTTAAGCCCTTATCTTTTTGCATTAATTATGGATGAGTTAACTGTGCATATTCAAGAAGAAGTACCATGGTGTATGTTGTTCGCAGATGATATGGTATTGGTGGATGAATCAAGAGAGGGTGTAAATGCAAAGCTTGAGAGATGGCGGAGGGCATTAGAATCTAGAGGCTTTAAAATAAGTCGTACAAAGACAGAATATATGGATTGCAATTTCAGTGGACATATACAAAGTGTTGAAACCACTGTTAAAATTGAAACCCATGAGATACCACGTAAAGATTCTTTTCGGTACCTAGGCTCGATGATTAGTAAGGATGGAGAGATTGACGAAGATGTGGAGCATAGGATAAGAGCTGAATGGCTGAAGTGGAGACTAGCTTCGGGAGTACTTTGTGATAGACAAATGCCAACAAAATTGAAGGGAAAATTTTACAGGACAGTGGTTGGACCAGCTATGACATATGGAGCAGAATGTTGGCCAATTAAGAAGACACATATTCATAAGATGGATGTAGCGGAAATGAGAATGCTTAGGTGGATGTGTGGTAAAACTAGGAAAGATAAAATTAGAAATGAGCGCTTTCAAGAACATTTAGGGGTGCACCAATAGGAGATAAGATTAGAGAAACTCGTTTAAGATGGTTTGGGCATGTTGAGCGTAGGCCAGTAATGGCACCGGTGAGAAAAAGTTTGGATATACAGGTGGAGGGTCCATCAAGAGGTAGGGGTAGGCCGAAGAAAACATGGATGGAAGTCATTAATTCAGATTTGAAGAAGTTGCACTTATCGAAAGATTTAGCTCAAAATAGAACGGAATGGAGAAATAGAATTCATGTAGCCGACCCCAACATGGTTGGGATAAGGCTTTGATGATGATGATGATGATGATTTACATAAGATGGATGTGGCGGAGATGAGGATGTTTAGATAGATGTTTAGTAAAACTAGGAAAAATAAAATTAGAAATGAGCTTTTTCGAGAGTATTTAGGGGCAGCACCAATAGGGAATAAGATTAGAAAAATCCGTTTAAGATGGTTTGGGCATGTTGAGCGGAGGCTGGTTATGACACCGGTGAGAAAAGGTTGGCTATTCAAGCAAATGGCCCATTAAGAGGTAGGGGTAGGCCGAAGAAAACATTGATGAAGGTCATTAAATCAGATTTGAAGGAGTTTAACTTATATATGGATTTAGCTCAAAATAGAACAGAATAGAGAAACAGAATTCATGTGGCTAACTCCAACATGGTTGGGATAAGGCTTTGATGATGATGATGATGATTAAAATTCTACCAAGCGGAACCCTGAAATCAATCAACTAAATTCCATGTTTCCAATCCTTTTTTTGAAATTGAGCCACTTAGGTCTCTGGTTGGTTATTGCTGTTTTTCAGCTTATATAATCATGAAAGCAATGGTTGGCATTCTTATCAGTCGCTTCTTAAATGTCTGATTTTTCTTGAGTATGATATTATTAGTAAAAGAAGTTGTCTTTGCTGTTGTTGTCATCGTTTTTGTTGTTATTGTTATCATTATTATTTATACGTTATATTATCTCAGTACTTTCTATCACAACACTAGCTTATTTTCATAATTCTAACCTGCTGTCTCTATTAATAAAAGCTTATCAGAGGTGGAGACATTGATTCTGCACTGGTTAAACTTCGGGAATGGTATCCTCAACTTGTGCAGGTATACTATTTTCACCATTGCTTGCCTCTTATGATTGTAAAAGAAAAAATAACTAATCTATAATCCTACCAAAACACAAGAACTGGATGAGAATACAGATTAGGAAATTTCTTATTGTTTAGAATGCTTGTACCAACACGCTACATACATATTGATTTATTGCTTGGTATTATATGCTGATACTCATTTCTCCTTATGTTGCTCTTCACCTTTCTTCCAGCCATATGACTTGCATGTCTTTGATAAGTGGGATCATTATGCTTCTGAAAGTATGCCTTGGCCCTGCCCTCTCTAAATGGTTCTATGAATCTCCAAGTTCTGCCTACCTATAAAAAGAACAACCCTTTCCCCTCCTGTTCTCCTTCCAGACGGAAATGGGATTATCCACCAAGCATCCTTTTATTTTTCATTTTTCTAATTGGTAGCATGACTAGAAATCACAACTTTATGGTTGTGACACTGAGCACCTCCCAACTGTACTACTGGCTCTTGTCCATGAAGCATCTTGTTCACGACTTGTCCAACAGGGTGCCCTTAACGGTGGGGGTGCTTGTCTGATGAAAGTGGTGCTTGCTGCTTGTTTGGTATCTTTGTAAAACGTACAGAACTTAATGTGCTCATTCTCTATTGTAGCAGTTGATCACTTATTTTCCTTGTTGCAATTAACTAACAACCAGACGAAAGCATGCAACTGAGCTGACAAAAGATTAGTTCGTAACTATTTTTCTATCATTCTGTTGGACTCTTAACTCTAGTGTTGATTCATAATCATTATCAAAGTTTTATCTCATCTACTTGGAGTTGGGAGTTGGGACTGACTTTGTAAGTTCTACTTTTCCTTTCAACCTTATTTGCAGCCACATTTTCAGTAACTCCATAATCCATCCGGTTTTTTCTCACTAATTCAATGAAGGTCTTCAGTCCCAGTTCCTAGTTCCTTGAACATGTATACTTTCGAAATGTTGCACACTAGCGTGGAACCAGGAAATTCTACTTGTGTGGGCAACTTTGTATTATTCTATATGTAAATATGCTTTCATTTACATGCCCATGCCATTTCAAAGTACATTCTTTGATTTTCTCCTTTATGAGAGCTAACTGTGAGTTTCCTGTTATGTAGTCCTTTTTTATTCCATCCTTTCTTGTAACTCCATGCATCCCTCAACATGTGCATTTATAGAACATGTGGTTTCTCTTCTTCCTGTTTCTTTGTTGCCACCATTAAGCTCCATCTATCATAGCAGGTCCTACTGGCGTTTTGTGGAATTTCCTTAAATCCAAATGACACTTGACTAATGCATGGCATTCACTCGCTTAGTCGCTTGTCTTCATGTTGCCTATGCAGTACTGGTTGTATTTGCTATATCCAACTTAAACCTTCCATTTACTCAATAGCTGTTCCTAGCTATCTAAATCTATCACATTGTAACTATTAAAAAAAAAAAATCTATCACATTGTGACACTAAATTATTCCTATTTTTTACCAATTATCTTCCCTTCGATCAAATTCACTAAGCATGCACTCTATATCTTCTAATTTCTAGCCATTTGTCTCTAAAACCTTTCTCTGAGATTTTAGCTTATCATTTTCTTCCTTCTTCTCTCTAGTCTCTAATGAATCTCATGTCTTTGCAAACAACATACACAAAGGAAGTACCTCTCTAACTAGGAACTTAGGCATCTCGTCTTACACAATGCTCAAGCTAATTACCACTCTGTCATGCATATATTTAACTATTAAGGATGCACTTTTTTCATCAATGTTTGCCAAATTAACTATCTCATTAACTCCTTATCAACTCCAGTTTTACCTTTTAGTTAGCTTCACACAATGGGCAACTTGAGCTTTCAGCCCTAGCACCATGAAATATGAAAGCTGCATTGATTTTTTTTATTGTTCTCTTTTCCTGGAAGGGGTTTACAATGCATGTCAAGATCTGGTCGAAATTGAAAAGGATGTTGTCTTATTGAATAATTTAAATGGAAGCAAACCAAGGGCTTCCCTTGACTGTCACAAAAAAGACCATAACAAATGGGATCATTTAATGTGGAAGATGTTCACCAACAAGCAAACTATTCACTGTGCTTTTGCAGTCCAGCTCGTGGGGCTCATCTTTGGGGATCAAAATAGATGGAAAGATCCCTTTACGGATAAGGGCCATGCAAGCAATAAGCCTCATTAGATTTTCTTAGCCATTGATTTAACACCCTTAAATTTCAATGGTCTCTAGTCATATACATTTTTTTATATTCAGTCCAATGGTGATCAAAGGTTCAACGAGTGCAAAAGAAACTACACTGATCAAAGGTGGCCCAAGTGGGCCTAATAGAGCTGGACTATTCATTCAGTCCTCTTGCAGGAGAAAAATCTACCATTCAATGTTGGAATTTGTCTAATACTCCAATTCCTTGTTGCTGGAACAAAATTACCAAAGAACAACTACAAGAAGGATGCACACACATATGAAAAGAAAATACAAAAAGAAAAACCAATACCTCCACTGCCACACATGCACACTTTTATAGCTATAGCTTTGTTTAGTATTATTAAATTCTTCAAAGATCTTGTGGAGGCCTTGGTGATAAATCTTTGGAATTCTCAACATCAGTCATTTAGTTTTGTAATTTTTAGGTCACGTTTTGCAACCAAATCCTTGGGGATTCATAACAAGTTTTCCTCGAGGATTGGACCAGTTGAATCCTGATTTACGAGGATTTTCAGGGCTGACCCTTGCCTGTGGGAGGTCCTCAGTTTGTGGATTTATTCACCACTGCTAATTTTTATGAGCTGTGCCGATATGCATAGGCATTGATGTGAAATCCTCTGCTGTACGAATCTTAATTGTGGAAACCTCAAATCTCTGGCAGTGAGGAAACCTCTAATCTACAGCAGTGAGGATTCCTCACCTGTTCCCAAACATGCCCAGTCTTCAGTGCTGGTTTGTTGGTGACTTGCTTTGTTTATTTCTCCTGTGATAAAGTGCCTTTTTTTTGGGATTTGAACTCACACACTACTCACACGCCCATGTCTCTAACCAGCTGTGGCTATCCTCAAATTATAGTACTGATCATTGATTTGACATTCTTTGGAATCACAGCCAGATGGCCGTAACAACTTTACATTTATTTCCTGCAGAACGACACATCAACAATTTGCTTTCTGCTTCACAGCCAGAAGTTTATAGAACTCGTTCGGGTATAGATCTGTACATCTTGTTTAATTTTAATTATCACGTTAAATCATTGCTTTTCATTTTCTTGTTTTTGAAGAAAATTATTACTCTAGGGACAATTAATGGAAAGTCGAGTAGGGATCCTCACCTCTCTTATCCTGAAATGAAAGAAGTGAACAGAATGAAGTATGATTTTTGTTGTTTTGGAGGCTTGTGATAGATAAAAAATAGCTCCTTTGGTATTCTGCAGAGGAAAAACATGACAAATATATACATGATGTGCATGTAAACGAGGCAATTGATGGAAATTGTTTCAACCTGCTCATGACTTCTAAACAAATGATGGAAGGAATATATTGGTTGCAATTTTACCACATGAAAGCATTGAGGATGATCAGGTCAAAGTTGAATATTCACTTAATGCTACAGTGAAAAACCTTTGATTGCTAGGAGTCCGATCTAGACCCGTTAAGTGATAGGGGTGAGGGTCTAGTCTTTGCTCATTCGTCGATGGATATTGAGCCTCAGTATGAAAGTTCATTCTTCAGAAAAAATATGGAGGGCTTGATCCATAATTACCTAATTTGCTCTTCATGTGATCGAATTCCATGCTGTTCGAATTGTAAAATACAGAATTTGATTCGCTAGATTTGGAGTTCCCAGGATGCTACAGTTTGCTACAGTTCATAAGAGAAGAAGATATAAGAAGAGAAGAAGGCATTGAAATGGAGAAAGGTGAAAAGGCAGAAAGGACGATGGCCCATCAGTCCTTTCGTGGTCTCTAAAGCGATGAGGAGTTAATGCAGCAGTACCTTCACACTTTTCCTCTTTTTTTAATCAAGAGTAAACTCAAGTTCTGTATATTTCTTCTCAAATAATGTCAAGTTCTGTACATTTCTTCTCAAACAAAGAAATAAAAGGTCCATTATAAAATGGGTTCATGAGAAATTCTTGAGATTCATGGTGTGGCCTGTTTATTAGAAATCTAAATTGCTTAAAGCACTTGTATGCATCTTTTATATGGTTTAACTAAATCTCACTAAAGAAAGTTGGGCCTCCCATAAATTTTATCACTTATAATTTATTAAACATAGACATGAAATAACATAAAAATTTACATGTGTTGTCAGAATGACAATGGGACTATCTCTTATCAAAGTAAAAAATTTTCAAGGATGTTTAAGTAAGTGGTACATATTTTTATCAATTTTGATTTTTATAGATGGACTTAGTTTAGAGGCTCATTCGGTTTGATTGGAGATCATTTCTTCAATTTTCCTCTCCTCACTTTTTTTTTCCCAACACGCGCGCGCCCCCCCGCCCCCCCCCCCCCCCCCCCCCCCCCCCCGCCTTTCGCCCCCACTACTCTTGGCCCATTTATAAAATCTACACCTGTAAAAAATAGTCTCCTCAAGTGAGATGGACCAAATTTTACACATATCTGAGTTTGTACCTCCATTGGATTGATTAAAGGTTAAATACACCATTTCATACATTTATTCTTTTATATTTCAATCACGTCAATAGAAATGATCAACCTAATCATGACAATTACTCATGTTCAATTAAAATCTGTACTAGGTTATGATTTTATGAATGGAGCCAGATGATAATCCTAATAAAAAAGGAAGCTTTAGATGAAAAAGGAAAGAGTTCTCTTCTTTTTTAAAAAATATGAACTATATTAAATTATATATTCGAATTAGTACGTCGAATTGATCGAATTCGAACTACGAATCAAGCGAATTGAAAACTGAATGTAGTAAACGTACTGAATGTAGTAAACGTGCCCCATCGAAATTTTGAATTGAAGTAAATTGTGAACTACGAACTGTGAATTCGAATGCGAATTAATCGAATAACGAATTAGGTAACTATGGCTTGATCACGAGCTTCACCAATGCGATCATTGGATGCTCTACTTAGGTGGAAGGTGCACTTCTTTAAGAGGGCATATGTTTGCCTTCTACAGTGCATGCAGAGCTGTGTGCTTGAAAGTTGAAACATTTAGGCACTTGGATTAAAGTGGACCCAAGTTTTAAGTTGGACTTCTCCCCCTTTGCGACATTTGGTATAAACATTTTGACCACCTGCTTACCTTCAATGTGCTGAAGTCATTACATGGAATTGAATTTGTTTGCATATTTCAATTGGAAACGGAGACATCTTTGACCTTTTATTAGTGTGCATGCTGTTTTAATGTGGCCTTTCCTCATTAAAGGCCACATTCCCTTTCTGCTGATCAGAAAATGTATTGTGTGGACTTCCTGTGCAGTTTTGCTCCTTGTAAGGACATGAGTTTTCAAGTGTGTAGACATTTGATACCTTGAGTTGTGAATGCTTTGCTCCACCTTTTGATGGGGGAAAAAGTCCAAATCATACAGAGTCTCACACCTCAAGTGAATATACATATAGATATATAGAGGACAAGCCTTCTGTGGTGATGATGAGTAAATGAAGGGGAGTGCCTCTCCACCTTTATTTTAAGTAATCTAAACTTTCCATGTATGTGACGCATGACCTTCCCTTGTTTTAGATTTTCATAGTGCTTAAAAACGCAGGCCTTCCAAAGCAAACCAAATCTACTTTTATGATTTAAGGGAAGTTGCAAGAATGATATTTGTATAATATCATTCTCTAAGGTATCAGGGAAATTTATTTGAATAAGAAATGACGGCAACAATGTGGAAGTACAAAACTGCTGGGAATAATTCGAAATTCATAAAAAAAAGATTTTGTATCCTCAGGTTGAAGTTTTATATCTTTTACTTGCATATAGGCGTGACTGTTTTTCTCTTTGAACAAGTGCCATTTTTCATTTTCTATTTTTCTTTCATCACTATTGTGGGCATGTTGTTGTTGATGGTTTCCTTTATTTTATTTTATTTACTTCTTGCTATACCAGAAGCCTATGATGCATGGATTAATGTATCGTGTTGTATCATATCCAATATTTTAACTTTTTATGTGTAAAATCTGTGTCCCTGTTGTGCCCATTGCATGTTCCTATCGTATCCATGATGTATCTGGGCATCAAAGCCATAAGCTATTGCAATTTGACCACAATATAATTGATTGCATAGGTTGGGCATCTGGAGGATGCAGTGAAATATGCTCGGGCAGAACTGTCAAAATTCTTTGAGGTCACACATTTAAGCTCTCTACTTACGGTAACATTGTAACCCTTTACTCAAAGCTGAATATTTATATAAGGGGTCCATTTGTTTGTGTGCTAATTGATTACATAGGAATTCATTGTCAAATAGGCTCCATTTGAGGATTTTAAAGAGGTAGGTGTGAAGGATATAAGGTAGAGATGTGGATGGACTTTTGAACTTGTTAAGATTTCAATTGCTCTGAAAATGGCCGTGTATTCATTCCCCATGTTACCTTGATTAATTTCTTATTGAGGGGAAGATTATCTGATGGTCAATTTAGGATAATGACTTTGGGGAATCTTCGTATGCATACTACCTTCACGGAGGGACTGTGCATACTCCTCCATGGGGCCCTATGTGGACCCCACCAAGGGATGAGACCAATGGGGATGGAAAGATTCATGCAGGGCCACCCTAAATATCAAGTTTGGCTCCCATCGCATGTCCCTAACCCATTCATATGTGGCCAACGAATCCATTCCGTTTGGATTGGTGGACAGTCGATCTAACGGTCTAGTAAATTTGGATTTGATTGAAACTTGGGACGTGTGCCCATTAGGGGGTCCCTGTGTATTGCAAGGTTTGGATTGGGCGATAGATGGGCCCTACCTAGAGTTCTCACGAAACAAATGGCGAGGGGCATGCGAATGAATATTGTCCAATAACCTTTCGGGATCTTGAAATTTCCTAGGATTTGAATTACTAGGAAGTGGCTGTGTATTCATTCCCCATTGTTTTCTTCATTTTTAATCACTTTCAAAAATGCAAGTCTTAATGTTCCTAGGAATTCAATTACATGAATCAAATGAGCCCTTAACAGAAATTGAATTCCTAGGATTTCAAAACCAATGTCTTCCTAGTGAAGGGGTTAAACTTAAAACTGAATGATTAAGGTTAAGGATTCATAAGATTCTACAAATAATCTTTCCTCATGATAGGAAATGGTTTTCCGCTCATCACCCTAGTAAATCAAATACTAGGAAAAGTGATGATCCTTTTAGGAAATTGAATCCCTGTTAATACTCCTTTGCTAAAATCCACTTTACTATGAATTCCTAGCAATTTAATACAAAGTATACAAAGGAGCACTAAATCTGATTTGTTATTAAACCTCAACATGATGAAGTGTGACAAATTAGTTTTTTTTTTAAATCATTATCACGGAATATTGTTTTCTTAGAATTCATGTTTGGGTTATGACAAAAGTTTATGCCGCTTGAAAACCTACCAAGCGGAACCCTCCTTTATCTTGGCTTGGGACCAGCAGCAAAAGTTTTCTATGACCTTGTAAAATGTTGACAGGAAAGCTCCATAGTTTGCCACTGCAGAATTGTGGTAATAGCTTGCTTACTAAGAGGTGGTCCATGGTCAGTTATTTACTGCTACATAAGCATCAAAATAAATAAATAAATAAATAAATAAGCTAATGAGAAGTTCTCTCAGAAATTTTCCTGTGTGTTTCATCAAGTTGCATAATATGGTATTCTCATCCTCCACGTCATTGCTGTCGTCATCATCCTCATTGAAGCTCTAGCCCATCTACTTACATCATAAAAACATGTATTGCAATTGGGACCACTAATGTTGTGAGCTACCTCCAACGCAGGCTAGCAACGGCACCTTATAGGGGAAAATTTTTCTATAGAGGTTGATGGCCCACCAAGGGAAAAGGGTAGGTCGAAGAGGACATGAATGGAAGTAGAACAATAGATCTGAAAAAGTGCAACCTATAGATGATTTGACTTAGGACTGATCAGAAAGTAGACATAGAATTCATGTAGCCGACCCCATCAGAGTTCGGATAATTCTTTGGTGATGATTGTGATGACAGTGAAGTGATTTACCAACCATCTAGATGGGCCTTGGAACAAGAACTCTCAAAATTGGATAGTCCAAAATTTGACCAATCATCCAGTGTTTACTTTAATGCAGCCTGTTATTGTTGCTACTGATCAGATGGCTGCCATGGATCAATTGGCTTGATATTTGGGGCTTACAGTCTGGATGCTTGACCCTTGGACAACATTCAGTTGCTTAACAAGCCCCTTGTACTGTGATGGCTGTTTGGATCCTCTGAAACCTCTAGCAGTAACTCCTATAATTTGACTGTTCTGCTAATATGGGGAAATTGCAATAAGGAATCTTCAATGCTTCAGATAATCCAATCACCTTATTATCTTTTCTTTGAGAACAAACAGTTGTAAAGAAAAAAAGGGAGAAGAACTATTAAAGAAAAAAAATCTGCATTCCAGAAGTTATGTTCAAGGGACCTCTTCATAGTTCTACCCAAAAAATAGGGACCTCTTCACGGACCTCTCCCAAGGAAAGCTCTGTGAGGATACTGATCGACGTGTACAGATGTTTCATTTTCTGCTTCATTGAACTCCATGAAAAAGCACTATGAAGCAAAGCAATCGTAGACTTTCGTGAAGTCTCATAAATACAAGTGCACTGTGGGTTCTTTAAATGGTGCTTTAAATCATTAAGAATTGCAATCTTAAAAAACATGAGATTTGACTGGTAAGTGCTCTAGCATTAGTTGAATAAAAAAATTTTGCTTTTTTCCATTTGTTAGCTTCAACACTCAGTATTTTCTTGAAAATGGTAAGTGCTCTAGCATTAGTTGAACCAAGAAATTTTACTTTTTTCCATTTGTTAGCTTCAACACTCAGTATTTTCTTGCATTTTCTTGCCTGATGTTTTTCCCTGATATTAGCTTATAATGCCCGGAGAAATATGGCCTGCTGTACCTCTTTTCAGATTTTCATTTGGTTCTGTTCCTGTGGATGATGAAATGCCCTTTTTTAAAATCTCATTTCCTTGATAGGATTGCCTTGCTTTGCTGGCATATGAAGAACCTTTGAAGTCATCAGTTGGATATCTTCTTAATGTGGCACAACGAGAGGTTGTTGCAGATGGTGTTAATGTCATGGTCCTATCGACAGACCCCAGCTTGAAAGATTCGCAGAATTGCTTGCACTCAAACCTTGAGAAGTTACTACGACAGCTGACCGCTTGCTGCTTGGAATGGAGGCTCCTGAATGGTAATCAAGGGGAGGCGTTCAATCTGCACCGTGTTCTACACACCACAAAGCGGAGTAAGCGGTAACGAATCTTCTCCTTGAACTCAGCCTTCTAGGGGATTTAAAATTTAGCTGTTGTATTTGTTATTCCGTTCTGGGAATCAAGAAATAGTTGTGCTCGCTGTCTGCCTCTCATCGCTTGCGACAGTTGGACCCATGAATAAAAACTTCTAGGATAATTAGAGCTAGCAAATTTGCATTGGTTCTATGTATAAATTCCTTTAGTTAGGCTATCATCCCTTTGTATTAATTCCGTAGTTATTAATTTTGTTCCTGTCCCCGTTCCAGTTTGATCCAGTGGTGGAACATTTTGGCATTCCAATCAATTTCGGTGTTCTATTCTGGAGAAGACGTGGTTTAAAAAAGTAATAAAAATATTTTAAAAATGCCTAAATTTGAAAAAAAAGCAAGATCCTAAAATTTAGTAAAAATACATATATCACTTAAATTAAATTATACTTTACAATCGATTATTTTCAAGTTTTTAGTGAATGGAAGTATGAAATACGGGCTGTAATGGGCTGAAATTGAAATAGACCGAAATTGGTGCTGGGAACTTTTAGGGGAGCATTCCGTTTTCATGACGTGGATGGAGATAGTAAATAATAGATATGAAAACATGCAACTCATATTTGGCTTTTGATAGATCAGAATGGAGAAATAGAATTCATTAGCTGGTCACGACATATATGAGACCGTGCTTTGATGATGATGATGATTGAGATTAGAATTTGGTTTTCAAACTTTTAGGGGATCCTGTTCTACCCAAGGCCAGTTCTGGTATGGAACAAAATTGCCATCTATGATTGATTCTTTAGAATGGGCCCATATTCTGAAACAGAGTTTCTTTAATGGTTGCTTTGGGATGCATTGATAATTATGATGGGCTTGACCTTTTATATATTTTTTTCGTTGATCAATTTTATTGCTTTTCAGGTAGTGGTAAGAATCGGACGAATTATTTGAAACTTGTTCGACTCCTGTGGATCGACCATTCTCTGAACCTGTCCATATTTTTGCTGCTGTTCATTGGTCTTTCCCTAGCTTGCAGGAGTTTGGATTAAAGCATTGGATTGTCCATTGTGGACGTTCTGGGGCATGTTCAACTGGCATGGTGGGGCCTACTGTAACAAGGGTCTTGACTACTAAAAACCCGATCAGGTCATCCATTATGCTACAGCATAATGTGCCTACCATGTGGACAGACTATTGAATCTTTCATTTGGTGGTCTGTGGGCCATAATGTGGACAGACTATTGAGACCTTCATTTTGTGGTCTGTGGGTCATACATGTACATTTTTTTAACTTCTCTTTTTAGTGCACCGGGGCATCTTATGAAGGGCACATTTTTGCCAGGCCATATAATGATGGGTTTAACTGGATCGAATATGGCTTTACAAGTCCATATTATTTAAACGAGAAGGGGCCCGCCTTCCCCATGTCTTGGGGTTCCTTGGCCACCTCAAGGTGGACTCTTAACCATGTCTTAACCAGCTGATGTACTGCTTGGTACTACTAGTACTATTGCCTACTCTTTTGAGCAGAACGCATTTACCCGACTCCTGATTGATAAGATAAAGTTGAACATGATAATGATGATTGAGTTGCCATGTATAGGGGTTTTCATGGGCTGGGCTGGGCTGGGATGAGGCATATCTAGGGCTGGCATGACTTTAGAAACACTAGCACCGGCCTCGTCCAAGCCCGACGTGGGCTGTTAAAGTCAGGCCCTAGCTTGCCCATTTATTCAATTGGGCAGGTCCGAATAGATATTTTTATCAATTTTGCGGTCATTTGAGTAATTGTTTGTCCTAATTAAATTAAATTATATGCATTTCTTACACATGCTAGGTTGGGATTTGGGCTTTCTATGACTTAACCCAATCTTGGCCCAATTATTAAATGAGCCTTGATTATATATCCTAGCCTAGCCTAAGGTGGGCTAGGCTAGGATCGGGTTCGAGCCTAGTCAGGCCAGCCCATGAGTACCCCTAGCCATATTTGCTTGTGATTATGAGGGGCGAAGGAATGCACGCAAATACTAATATTTTGCAAATAAGTATCTGCTGACCCAAGTAGAACTAGAAGAAAGTGTAAAAAGATAATTTTGGGAGGAGATGGATGATTTAATGCGAGAAATTTCAAATAGTAATAAGATTTTTCTTGGAGGGGATTTTAACGGGAATATAGGAAGAGATAATAAAGGATATGAGAGAGTGCATCGACGGCAAGGATTTGGAGAAAAGAATGAATTCAGAAATAATATATTAGACTTTGCAGTGGCATTTGATCTTGTAGTAGCGGCAAATATTTACTTTAAAAAGAGAGATGGGTATTTAATTACCTATAAAAGTGGGAGTAATAGCAGTCAGATAAACTTTTTTTTAGTTAGAAAACAAGATCGATTGGCGTATAAAGATTGCAAGGTTATCCCACGAGAGAGTTTTACTATGCAACATAGGCTCGGAGTTTTAGATATTTGCATTAGAAGTAAAAAGAGAGCGGTAGTAAACAAAATGGGCCCTAAAACAAGGTAGAGAGATTTGAAGGGGGGAAAAGCAAATATATTTAAGAACAAAATGATTGAGAATGGAGGATGAAATATTGAAGGAGTAACTACAGTAATATGGAATCAAATGGTTAATTGCATTAAGAATGTTACAAATGAGGTACTTGAAGAATCAAAAGGAAAGAGACATATTAATAAAGAAATATGGTGGTGGAGTGTGGAGGTTCAGGAAGTTATTTAACAGAAAAGATATTGCTACAAAGTTTGGCAGGGAACTAAGAGTGTGGAAAATTTTAAACTGTATAAGAAGGCAAAGAAAGAAGCTAAGAAAGTAGTAAGTAGTGCAAAGTTCAAAACATACGATGACCTCTATAATAGGTTGGGAACAAGAAAAGGAGAAAATGATATTTTTAAGCTCGCAAAAATAAGAGAAAAAAAAAGTAGGGACTTAGATCATGTTAAATGTATCAAGGACAATGAGGAAAATATTTTGGTGAAGGACAGCGATATTAAAAAAAGGTAGAAGGAATATTTTAGTAAACTTTTAAATGAAGAATATTTGGGCGATACAAGAGTTAAGGAGGGCGCTTCATTACTAAAGTATACTTTTATCCGTAGAATTAGAGGGGTGGAAGTGAAGGAAACATTGAAGCGAATGAAGACAGAAAAGGCAATAGGCCCATATGGTATTCTGATAGAGGTATGGAAATGCTTAGGAGAGGTTGGGGTGTGTTGGTTGTGTAGACTATTCAATAAGATACTTGTGACAAAGAAAATGCCGAATGAATGGAGAAGAAGCATTGTAATACCTATATATAAGAATACGGGAGATATACAAAATTGTACCAACTATTAAGGGATTAAACTTATGAGTCATATTATGAAGTTATGTGAGAGAATAATGGAGCAAAGACTGAAAAAGAAGACCAAGATCTCTAAAAATCAATTTGGTTTTATGCCAGGGAGATCAACTATGGAAGCTATCTTTTTACTTAGGCAATTAATGAAAAAATATTGAGCAAAGAGAAAAAAATCTTTATATGGTCTTTATCGATTTTGAACAAGCCTATGAAAGGGTATCGAGGAATTTAATTTGGTGGGTCTTAAAGAAAAGGAATGCCCCTAGAGGTTACATTGAAAATTTTAAGGATATGTATGATGAGCAGTAACAAATATGAGAACCACATGTGGAGAAACATGTGCATTCCCCGTGACTATAGGTTTACATCAGGGATTAACCTTAAGTCCTTATTTTTTTGCATTAATTATAGATGAGTTAACTGTGCATATTCGAGAAGTGCATATTCAAGAAGAAGTATTATGGTATATGTTATTTGCAGATGATATAATATTGGTTGATGAATTAAGAGATTGTGTAAATGCAAAGCTGAAGAGATGGCGGGGGGAATTCGAATCTAGAAGATTTAAAATCAGTCGTACAAAGATAGAATATATGGATTACAACTTCAGTGGACATATACAAAATGTTGAAACCACTGTCAAAATTGAAATCCATGAGATACCATGTAGAGATTCTTTTCGGTTCCTAGGTTCAATGATTAGTAAGGATGGGGAGATTGACAAAGATGTGGAGCATAGGATAAAAGCTGGATGGTTGAAGTGGAGACTAGTTTTTGGAGTGCTTTGTGACAGACGAATGCCAACAAAATTGAAGGGCAAATTTTACAGGACAGTGGTTAAACCAGTTATGACATATAGAGCATAATGTTAGCCAATTAAGAAGACGCATATTCATAAGATGGATGTAGCGGAAATGAGAATGCTTAGGTGGATGTGTGGTAAAGTTAAAAAAGATAAAATTAGAAATGAGTGCCTTTGAGAGCATTTATGGGTAGCACCAATAGGGGATAAGATTAGAGAAATTCGTTTAAGATAGTTTGAGTATGTTGAGCATAGGCCAGTAATGGCACTGATGAAAAAAAGTTTGGCTATACAGGTAGATGGCTCATCAAGAGGTAAGGGTAGGCCAAATAAAACATTGATGGAAGTCATTAATTCAGATTTGAAAAAGTTTAACTTATCGAAGGATTTGGCTTAAAATAGAACGGAATGGAGAAATAGAATTCATGTAGCCGATTCTAACATGGCTGGGATAAAACTTTGATGATGGTGATGATGATAATGATTTGCTAACCCTTAGCGGAACAAATGAATGGCAAATAAACATGTCCTGTTTGGATAAGAAATGCCCTTCTTTTGCTGGTTGGCCGAGTGGCAGGAGTTGGAAATGCTAAGCACTTGGGCATAGGGACATTCCTCTTGATTTCATGTGCATGTTTTTTATTTATTTATTATTTTTTCCTCCTTCGTTTCTTTAACACAGAAACCGTGGTTTTGTTGGGAAAAAAAAAAAAGGACTTTAGTGCACAGTGCATGCACCCAATCATGGTGTTAGGCGGGATAAGAGAGGTATATCTTGAATTAAAGTTGTGGTCAAATGCCAGTTCAGCCACATGTTGTTGCCCTGATTTTGAGGCTCTCAAAGTTCATAGTTTATGATCGAATTCAACGGTTTATGATGATCAGATCATGATAAATAATGCTAACCTATATTGATTCAAACAGTCACGGGCACCTAGGGCTGTCAAAGGGCCAGGCTGGGGTAAGCCTGGCCCTTACCCTACCCTACCCTCATATAAGCGGGCTAGGCTTAGATCAATCCAAAACTCTCAAATTTCTCGGCAGGCCTACAATACTGAAGCTCTTACCTTGCTCTTAAGGGCCTCAGCCAAGATAGGGTTGAGCAAGGGTTGAATGAAATAATTTTTTCTAACATTATTATATGTATTAATTTTTTTTATCATGATACTAACTCTCCTTGAGCTATAAATTAGGGCAATGAAAAAGTCAATATTTTTTTACAACTTTTAAAAATGCACAAAATAAGTTACTTTGTCATCATATAAAAGTATTATTTAAAATTAAATGAAATAAAGCTAATTTGATAGTATTGTGACATGAAATCAGGACATGAAAGATATTATTAAATACCTTAATACATTAGCAATAATTGTATAGTCTAAGTAATGTATACAGGTGTATTTGTCATTAGGCCATTAGAAAGATTGCCACAATTAAAACTCTATTAAGTGTACCTTTTTTTTACTAGTTCATGTACTATATATATATTTTTTATAGAACAATAATATTTCAAATAGATATAATTAAACATTTTAGATTATGTTTGACAATTCTCATATGATTTAATTAGATATATTTCAAATAGGCATTAGATTTTTTTTTTCAAATAAATTGTTTAGTATGCGTGATTCAAATAAACACTCTTGAATTAACATTAACCCTAACTTGTATTTCTTTGAAACATTACTATTGGATTTTCTAACAAAACAATTAAATTTTGACTATTGAAACTGAATAATTAAGATAATTTGATGCATGAGTCACAAATTTTAACTCTAGATGTGGGGTCCATATGTAAGTCCATTTGAATGAAACAACAATCTTAAAAGTAAAGGGGTAGAAAGATATTGGCATCAATCAATAGCTAATGAATAAAATTGAACCCTACTCAATGATGATGTTGATGACTATCCATCTAAACTCTCAAACTTCAATAGATTACAATGGTACAATCAATCTAATAAATGGTGACTTGAATTATCTTTTCATTAAAGAATATGCCCATATAATGCAAATGTAGAATCAAGATACCATTCAAAATAAAACATAGAATTAAATATAGATTCAATATAATGATCTATGGGGATATCAATTAAAATAATTTACGTAAGATTTGGTTATTGTTTGACAAAATATTAAGTCTCTATTAATAATTGCTAATTAGTAGAGTTTTCAATAATTTCTTTTATAAAAATCCACACACACACACATATATATTATATTAATATATTATATATATTATTTATTTTTAACGGCACGGCCAAGCCTCCTTGGGTCGACTAAGTCAAGCCCTAGCTTGGCCCTCAAGATTGCGGGCTTTTCAAAATCGAACCCTACACTACCCTCAGGCTTTAGGGAAAAAAAAAGAAGAAAAAAAGCAACAAAAGCCCTCGTTTTGAGGGTTTTTGTGGGCCAAGCTTAGTCAGGCCCCCACGTAAAAGGGCCACATTGATAGCCCTACGGGCACCCCTCACTGATAATGGCCCTTGTACCAATTTTGACACTGATCTAATCATTATCCTCCCGATTGAGTCGTAATAAATATGCTTTCAAAAACAAGTTGAACCATAAGGATCTAACATCAAGGATTAATAACCTGATTAGACCAACTCGGGTCTTTCATCCACGACTCACCCTCTGGATGGATCCTGGTGGAGTACACTCAATGTCTAGGCTTTCCTCGTCAACTTGTATGGGAGCCAACTGCTTTTTTCTTTTTTAGCTTGGGGTGTTTGGATATTTACGTCTTCATTTAAAAGACATGAAAGGATGTGCGGTCGTATAAAAGTATAAAAATTTAAAATTCTTCCCTTTTAAAAAAAATGTTTAAACAATAATATTTTTAAGTCACTAAATGACAAAAAAACTTATCTTCTTTTACATAAAAAGTGAAAAAAATATTCATTTTCAAGTCACTAAAGACAAACTATTACATTATAATTAAATCCCATCATATTTTATTCTCTTGATTTAAGGCTTCCTCTCATTTTATATTTATTATGCATTTGTTTACAGAAGAAAGAGTGGGGTAGGCCCTGTGTGTAGAGTTGCAAGCGGGTCAGTTCCAGTCGTGAACTGGTACTATTAGTTACAAGATGTGCCCAAAACTTGAACTAGAATTGGTTGGGATCCAGTTTCCTTGGTCTGGAATTTGAACCATTAATGAGAATATGAAATCAAAATCAAAACCAATTCCATGTGTGCGGTGGGTTCATGTATTTGTGTGGGTTCATGTATTTGTGGAAAATGCTTTAGAGAAAAACTAATTTTTTTTATAAAATTCTTAAAAAATGAGATATGTTGGGTCTCGGGTCCATAGGAGGAAACCAAGGTGGAACCAAATCCAGAGCTCTTTAGGTTACAGGTCTAAAATAGGATCCAAACCCAAACCGATTTACTTGTTGAGACCTAAATAAGAATCCAAACCAAATTATTAATGGGTCGAAATCTTCGGACAATCAGAAAATCTGGGTCGCACTAACAACCCTACTTGTGAGAGTGCAGAACAAAAGGGGTAATTGAAGTCTTCTTGAAAGTTTCCCTTTGTTCATCTCAATCTGTTATAGAAGCTATTTGTCACACTGTAGGTCAGATGAGCTCAGCCCCCATAGGTTGGTTCGAATCAGTTAGGCTGAAGCTGAGCTCTGCATTAATTAAAGCCAGGGTGGGGCTCGCTTGTTAGCCCAGTTACAGATTGTTTCGCTTGACTTGGTTTGAGCTTGGCTCAGTTGATTTGTGTACGTTATATCTTTTAATATGAAAAAGAACCACCTAGAATCTCAGTGAGAGGAGAGTTTGGCAGTCGAAAGCCTAAACTCATTTTTTATATGATGTCTTCGTTAGTTCACATGCAACCGTCATTTCTGTTTCCATTGCGGGCACTTATATCGACCCTAATATACTTGCCTTGATACAGTGAAGACCCTTTTCGCAAAGGATTAAGACGAAAAATTGATATGATTACGGTTTAATAGGTAACAAATGTATTCATCACAAGTCTTTACAAGTCGATATTTCCAATTGGCAACAGAGAAATGGGAATTTCCAGAGAAAAAAAGTAAGCATCGCTTTTACTAAAAAAGAAAAAGAATCAAGCATCAAGAAATAGCAATGTCTATTTAAACTTAAAAATGACTGAAAATACCAACGTTGCAACAAACCAAAAGAGGCCAGTGGCTGAATTTCAAACCAAGAGTCTTCTTATTTTTTAAATAGGACCATCATCATCATCATCATCAAAGCCTTATCCCACTATGTTAGAATTGACTATATGAATTCCGTTTCTCCATTCTGTTTTATGTTGAGCTAAATCCTTCAATAAGTTAAATTTCTTCAAATTTGAATTAATGATCTCTATCAATGTTTTCTTCGACCTACCCCTACCTCTTGATGGGCCTATTTTTTAAATAGGAAATGATTGCCATATCAGATTGTTAAAGATCAGAGCACAGCGGCGTGAAAGGCATAGTAGTTCCATGAACATCAGGAAAGAACATTTCATCTTCCTTTCTGAGAAAGCCATCTATAAGCTTGCTGTGCAGGTTTCAGCTTCAGGCAGACTCTGCAAATATATGTGAGAGAGAGTGTTGCTACGCAGAAGGGAAGGTCAGAGAGAGAGAGAGAGAGAGAGAGAGAGAGAGAAAGAGAGTCTCTAGGCAGAAGGGTAGGTCCTCGTTAAACCACATAGGCCCTAGGTCCCCAACCATGGCAAACTGAACTTGGATAACTTCATGGGGCAGCTGTTGAATAAAAAATTTTTAAGACACAGATGTAATGCATCATGCCCAGTCATCCAGGATGACAAAAACACGTAAATATCACCAATTTTCAAGTTGGAGCCAGTAGACATCACCAGGCATAAATAAAACTGAGAAATTGGGCTGCTTCTCAAGGACCATGCGGTTTCAAGACTTATGAATGCTACTTAAATTTATATAAATAGTGACTTCCAAATAACATTTCATGCCATAAGAATGTTCCCAAATAAAACAAGGACAACATGAGAAAGGAAGGAAAATGAGACAACCACTAGATTCAAACAATAAACTATTGACACAGATTTCTTTGAACGTCTGTACCTGACTAATACACTGTTTTGTTAGAGAGAGAGAGAGAGAGAGAGAGAGCTTACATCAATGAGTAGCATAGTTGTCCATGTTGCCTTGCAAGCCACCTGCTACTCCCTCGCCATTGCATAGTGTTGGGAGAGAGAGAGAGAGAGAGAGAGAGAGAGAGCTTACATCAATGAGTAGCATAGTTGTCCATGTTGCCTTACAAGCCACCTGCTACTCCCTCGCCATTGCATAGTGTTGGGGTTGGTTTGCTCGGCCAGAGAGCTTAACATCAATGAGCAGCATTGCTGGCCACACTTCGTTACAAGCCACCCACTACCCCCTCACAACTGCCCAGCATTGGGGTAGGCTTGCTTGGCAAGATACGCTTCAAACATCTTCACCACGAGGCGTGGGTTCTCATCCACTAGCTCCTTGTACTCATCCCGGTCTACTTGGTCAAACATATTGTCTGTAATCACTGACAGAGATGCCTGAAGCAGGTTCTTGGCATTGTGCCGATGTGCAAAGGCATAACTCATCATTGCATTTTCACTGTTCACCTTGGATGTTATGAACTTTTCACAGAAAGATTTGAGATGTTTCACTTCGTACTTCTCTGCTAAGACCAAAAGTTCACAGGCCATTTCTTCATCAAGGGACACTTCTGCAGTATACAAATAGTGAACAAAGGAGCGAAGAACGTCATAAGATACATCACTGATCCTGATAGTGCCACTCCTGCTCTCTTCCATCTCATTTTCCAGCATTGCTTTAAAAACAGGAGATTTGCTTATCTGATAGGCCAAGGGAAAATAGAACAATGATGAATAATATGAAAATACAACTTCAAGAAAACAAACAAATTTAACAAAAACATACATATCATTGGTAGCAATGTCTCTTGGAAAGGACTACATGAAGATTCATTAAATACGAATCTTGAGACTCAAGATGCTGATGGTCTCCACCCATGATTCCTCCATTCAACTTCTACTTAAAGAACCTTATGGGGTGTGGAAAGACATGAACGAACGAGACAAATGAAAACTTTTGCCATCATGTGACTTCAAGGCATATTAATGGAACAATCCAAGTGGAAGGGACATCTTACAACAAAAATGTAATAGCGGAAGAATAGTAGCTTTTCGCAATATCCACTGGACAAAGATTTTGTGGGTGATAGAATATTTGATGATGATTTGTTAGACTTCAGACAAATGTAGCAACTCCTTTGTGTGGGGGTGTGTTTGTGGTTTAATAGAGAAGTGGCTTTTTTGCTTTGTTTCTTTTCTTCACTTGGTAAATATTGTAGCAATTTCATTTACTTTGAAGAGTATAATGTAAAGTAAACATCATGGCAGAGTAGAATTTTGTTGTCCTTTCAAAAGCAAGAGAGAGAGAGAGAGAGAGAGAGAGAGAGAGAGAGAGAGAGAGAGAGAGAGAGAGAGAGAGAAAGAGAGAGAGAGTCATGAAAAATGACAGTGATGCCAGAAAAAGTGGTGAGTTATCTGTCAAACCAGATAATAAAGGAGCAGCAGAAAAAGGATTAGGTAACAATGGCAGCTAGATAAAGCAGTAAATTCCTTCTTACTCAAAGCTCAGTGACATGAAACCTTGACTTGTCAAACCAGCACTGGCACAACTGTAAGGCACACAAACCTGGTGTTCGTTGTGTTTCTACCATTGCCACAAACTCAGCACATCCAAAAAATTCCAATCAACTATGGGATAGAAAGAGAATCATTTGAAAAGCCAATTTTTCATTTCAATAAAGTCCCCAGCTGCCCCCATAAAATAGAATATAAGGATACAAGGCAAAGCACACTTAGTTCCTTCTAAATATAGCAAATGAGAATGACAGCCAAAACACCCTTTGCTCCTTTTGCCCACCTCTCAACATGGTAAGAGACAACTGATCCCCACAGGGAAGACTCAGTTTGATATGAAAATTTGTTACAAACCCTACTTTGGTTTCACTCTGGATTAGAACATATCAAACTGCGTTTCATTTAGAGTCAAGGTCCAGAACAGACTTTAAAAATTTATATATATATATATCCTTATATATATAATTAGAGAAATACAAAACTAACATATGATATAGGGCCATATTCCTGTGCCAACTGCCCATGAGGGCAGTTCCTATGAACTCTTCTATGGGGCCCACTATGGACCCCATCAAGGAATGAGACCGGGGAGATGGAAAGATCCATGCGAGATCACCTAAGATATCAAGTTTGCCCCAATCATATGTCCCTAACCCCTTCATCCATGGCCCACAAGTCTAGTCCATTCGGATGTAAGCCAAACTTGGGGCATGTGACTATTTGTTTGTGTGTGTGTTGTGGTGGTGGGGGGGGGGGGGGTGGTGCACCCATGAAAAAAAAAACGATGAGGGTAGTTCCCATTGGAATATTTTCCCACTATATATATATAATCTATTCTACTTAATGAACAAAACATTGTGCTATTTCCACATGCCAACTAAATAATTAATAAGCCATGCTAGAGTGTAAGAATGGGCAATATGACATTCATTCTTAGCTCTCACCTCCAGCTATCAATTCCATTGCCTAAAATAACAAAAAGTAAAGATTTACATTATACTATGTCTACTAAGGCACATTGCTACCTAAATCAAAATGTAAAGTCTCTTTGCCCAAAAAAAATGTCAAGAAACATTAATCAAAATGAAGAGCCTCTTTGCCAAAAAAGTTATTTTAAAAAAAAAATACACTATCCCTATGCAACTGAAATCTGACCATTTCAACCTGTTTGACTGAACAGGGACAATACCTTATTTTTGTCTTTTTTTAAAGCATAAAAGCTCTTCACTTTGAATTAGGTACTAATGTGACCTAATGTGAAGTGATAATATAAATGTGTTAATGACTTAGCAGACCCATATTCTAGGCTGTATCTTTCACATGGCTGTCCTGTAATGTCACTAAAGCTAACCGACCAAATTTGCTGTTTGGCTAAATGAATCGAAATTGACCGCTATGTTCAGTTCACCTTCAGCATGGAAATGACACTTGTACAAAATAGGCGTGACACTTGAGCAATGTCAAGCGAGGAAATCAATAAAATCTTCACCATCCATTATCCATAAAAGCATGCCTCCCTCCCTACATTTATGATGGTCATGAGTGAGGATATGTTTGAAGGATTCTTCAGGTGGGGCCCTTATGGACCCCAAACCCACACTGATTCAAAGTTGATCTTTGACAGGTCTGGAATAAGCGATACAAACACGCCCCATGATGCTTTCAGGTCAGGTCGATACCAGTTACCCCTTATTTTGTAAAATATTTAAAAATATAGCTCTCTCTATAATCCATCATATAGGACACAACTTGTACCTGCCAGGCTGCAACCATCACAAGTTACAAGTCACACTCTTAAATGTTCTATACCAACTGTGCTAGCAAACTTTTGTGCATAATATTCTAATATAAATATAAATGGAAGGAACAAGGCTGCAGCAGTCAAAACCCAGAACAACCCCAATCCAGATTCAGGTCGAATCTATAAACCCTTAACAACACCCCCCCCCCCCCCCCCCCAACAAAAAAAAAAAAAAAAAAAGGAACACACACACACACACACACACACAAACAAAAACCCAACCCAACAAAAAAAAAAAAAAATACACACACACACACACACAAAAAAACAAAAACCTAACCCAACCAAAAAAAAAAAAAAAAGCGGCTCCTTGAATATGTTTCTTATAGTAGTGGAATTAGGATGTAAAATATGCATTTAAGATCTTGGAAATTAGGTACTGTGTTTATAGGCAGCACTATCCAAGATGAGAATGGAGGTGATTGCTAGCTTTTTCCTAGCCGAGGAAGATCCCAACCAGGCTGAGATCTTGGCCACTGAGGAAGGTGTTACATTTTTCAAGGAATCATTTTCAGGGCATCTGTTTTTTTTATTATTGAAATGGTTTTGAAACCCTACTTGCTCTATTAAGATTTTCAGGCCGTTTTATTGTTGGAGGAGGCTCAAAGAACTCAATCTCTTGGGTGGGAATAAATTGGTGGAGCCTTGAGAGTTTGTTTGTGCAACACTGGGAAAGATGAAACAAATACAATTAAAATCCTGTTTTCTGCAAAGACTTTTGTCGCACCAAACAAAAAAGCATGGTACAGAAAGGAAACAGAAGCTCTCCTGCAAACGTGCACTGAAGATTTGCAGAAGTGCTAATTGAGATAAGAGAATTCATATCATAGATAGACGCTGTCTTTGTGAACATTCATAACAAAGTGAAACAGAAGTTGACACTAACAAAATTTGTGGTTTAAAGCAACATTTTCAAACCAATCAGAAGCTGACACTAACCAAATTTGAGGTTTAAAGCAATGTTTTCAAACCAATTGGACTATATTGTTTGACTGTGTCTGTCCTGAATTATGGCGGTTTGGCCAGTGGATTGGGTGGGTTTGATTGAGTTTTGACAAAAATTTGGCTGGGGACAGTTACCTGACTCAACCGGGTCCTTAGTCTTGTTTCAAGTTTAATGATTTAAAGGCTCCAATGACCAATATGGAAGATACCTTAAATAAATTAATTTTTCCAAGGAAATCATGTAGGACAAAGAACATAATAAGAAATTTTAACCACAAATAGCATCTGAGTGTAGCACTAATACATTAGAAATAAGTAGGATTGCCAAGAAATCTGATGGACTCAGAACAGCATAGCACCACATTAGGCAAGAGAGTCTGCAAATGACTTTGCCTCCCAATTCATTTGGTGAAGGTGACTTAGAATCAAAACAACAAACTTACCATTATTCAGAATAAACATGTTATTCCTTTGATTGGAACGGCCTAGCCTTTGGAGTCCACCTAGGACATGCAAATTATGGGGGTCGAAGGATTTGAAGGGTCTCTGTAAGATCCGCCTCAATAAAAGATAGGAACTGTCCGCTCATAGAAGGCGATGCTTTGAAGGTCCCAAAATTCACCAGATTCCAGACTTGCAAATGAAATTGAATAGGAGTCAAATTTTGCATGATCAATTTTGGGGGGCCCACCCACACACTAGGCTTGGACACATGCATCATTGCTTGAACGTAGCCAGGTCATCCTTGATTATTTCCGTGTGTGTGTGTATTTGTATGTGTGCGCGCGCATGTGTATAAATAAATAAATAAATAAATAAATAAAAGGGGGATGTTCATGTGCATCCATCCTTTGCCACAGGGTGAGATGCACTTATATGGCTGTCCCTCTTTGTACAAGAGCATTCCTCTTTTGCGTATGACCATATATGGCTTTTTCTCTTTTGCACATAAATATTTCTTATCATGTAAGTATGATGCAAATGAACATTTCTTATAAATTTTTTTGAATGGTTCCTCTATATATAATATGCATGTCTTCCAAAAAGGTATACCCTTCCTATTTTAGTTTCTTTCATTTTAAGTTTTTATTATTTTTATCCAATGTCAAATTGGGAGACCTTATACCTTCTGATTTACATTTCTTTTATTTTGAGATTTTCTAGAGTTTTTATTCAATGCCACCTTGGTAGAACTTCTTCTAATCATAAACGGATGTTTTCTTTTTTACTTTTTAACATACAAACACAATTTTTATTTGGATCTAAATCCCCTACAACATTCATAGCATGATATATCCTACGTTAAGGTCTAGGTCCTCTCGGTTCTCAATTGATGCCCAAGGTGAGTTTGTGAGGCCCACTAGCCCTATAAAATGTAAGAGGACTTGAGACGTACCCATCTTCAAGCAGAAAAAGGGGGTCTATGAGACATGTTATGAAATAGTTGGTTAGCATATAAACAATTATTTCCTATTTTAACTATCCATGTCTTGGTTTTAGATTAGATAGCTTACCACATCTAATAGACATATAGCTTGTTGTGTATAATAGACAGACCTGTTTTTTCCTCATATAGCTAGACTGTATCTCATGTATTTGATAAGCCAGCAGGTCCAACAAACTATTATCATCATGCTATGAAAGCAGTAGAGGACTTGACCCTTTTTTTTTTCGGAGTTTTTCAAACTGCCAATTTGTTTTTGTTTTAAGAGGCTTTATCTTATCCATATGCAAACCTCTATCAAACTCTTTTATAGATTTAGGAACTCATCAATTTATTTTATATGTGGATTTGGATCCTAAACTATGTTGGTAGTTTTGTGGGGCCACTAAGCCCTATTAGGACCTATTCATCTGCAAAAAAATTAGGTTCATCGGACGTTACTGATCTAAGACCACAAAATGTATAGTCAATAAATAAATGGTGAAAAATATATTTTGAAAATCTATTTAATAGACTTAGATTGATGGTTATTAATGACCATTGCTGTTGTACTTGGGCCATTGCCAGGCCACATGTCAAACCCACAAAGGAAGGCTTTTCTTAGGCCCCAAGGTCAAGTTGACCTATCTTAGAGCTTAAGAAAACTCACTATAGGTCGTGCAATGACCCCAAGTACAACAACTGCACCTTAGAGAGAGAGAGAGAGAGAGAGAGAGAGAGAGAGAGAGAGAGAGATCTTAAAGTCCTCTCATATTTGATAGAGTAATGATCGAGCTCCTTGTATTTCTTGGCATTGAAACAGGTGGTCTTGGCACAATTTTAATAAGCATGCTGGCGCAGCCCTGGATCTTGGATGGGTGGTAGAACAATCTCCCGAGGGATTGTTCGAATCCGAAGATTCAATGGCAATCACGATCCAATATAGAACAAAAAAAAACTATGGCACTCTGAAATTTTATTGATAAAAACGTACCGAATACAGTGAATATTACTCCTTATATAGGAGTGATCGGTTCTAACTAGAAGGAGGACTAATTCTACACAAATAAGACTTACTAAAATAGGACATCACAAAAATAGAAAGTGTATCAATCGGATGTCTTCCGATTATGGGATCTGGGCCGGACTTGGGTTCGGCCTGCATCACATGCCCACTCCAACCAGCAAGGCATGTTTTCCATCACTAACAATGTCTCCTTCATGAGAAAACCAAAGTACTACGTATCTTTCCACCATTTTTCAAATTTTGATCTCTTTCTCTAATATCTATGAAACAACAATCATCACCAATTCAAAAGAGACTATGGTGCATATTGTAATCTTCAACAACAAAAACAGAAGCTACCCAAAAGTTCTCGAGTCTTGAGGACTCAAAAAACATCAAAGACATGAAAGATGAAAGAGGCAACAACCAGCCATAGTGAGGCAAGGTCTAAGTTTCCAAGTATCATCCTTTTTGTGATTAGTGACTCCGGCTCATATTAATGCATCCCAGTTCGGATAAAAAGCCACAACAAATTTCAATAAAGACATGTACATAGCACATAATCACAATCACAAAGGCCTGGGGCCACCCATGTTGAACAATTAAGAAAAAAAGTACCCCCAAATAGGGGCACATCTGAATCACAAGCAAAAGGGGAAGGGGGTGATTAAGGGATCATACTGAAATGGGGAATGCACAAAATTTAACACCAATTGGATCACTCTAGGGGGGAAAAAAATCCCACAACCAAATCAAAACAAACAAAGAGCAGTAGACTCAATCAGAACTGTCTCCACCATGAATTCAAAAAAAAAGAAAAAAAAAAAAGAAAAAGCCAAAGCAAATTCAAGGAGGCAAAACATCAAACACCTCTAGAGCATCATCGTCATCATCATCATGACGAAAGGAAGCAGAGAGAGGAGGGTCTTACGAGGACGGCCTTATGGGCGCGGATGGAGGGGGCGCCAGAGCCGGAGTCGGAGGCCTCGAGGACAATGTCAGTGAAGGAGGAGGCGGAGGAGGAGCGGTGGTGGTTGTTGTGGTGGACATGCTCGAATGGGGAGGAGATCTTGAGGAAGGAGATCTTGGACTTGAGGTCTTCGATCTCGCGCTTGAGCTCCTCCTCCGTCTCGCTCGCTTCCTCGTAGCACTCCTTGCAGGTGCCTGCATCAGGCGTCTCGTAGAACTCCCTGCATGATATGCACCTCATCCCAGCCGTTTGTCTCGTCGCCCCCAATCTCTCCCTTCGAATGCTCGACATCATCACTCGATCCTCCTCCTCCTCTTCTACTTCTTCTTCTTCTTCTTCTTCTTCTTCTTCAGAGGGAAAGACGACGAATCCAACTCCCAACCCCACTTTTTCCTTGTTACTGGAGATACATATCAATGGGGCCCAGTACAGTGATGCCACCTGGCATAATAAAAGGGGAATAAGCAAAAATAAATTAATTAAATTTTTCGTGATTCCGCAGAAAATTTTTTTTATTTATTCTTCCTTAACATAAGAAAAAACAGTTTGCAAACTAAATGTTCAGAATGTACGCGAATGTGCCCCTGTAGTTGATATAGTAAATTGGCAAAATTTTACTTCAATCAGAAAATTTCACTCAAATTGCCCACTTGTTTACAATGGAGCACAGATAGAAATTCATGCAAATTGAGCTTGCTTGTTGAAGACGGCAAGTATAAAAGATATAAGATGAGAGGTGACGGATATAAAGTATCAAGCCACATTAAAATTTTTTAAGATTGGAATTATTAGGGTGATGGATGGGTTTAAAGGATCCAGTCATTTTTTGGATTTCTAGTAAGTGAATTATTTTTGAATTATTTTCCTTACACTTGACTTGGGCTCGCTCTGAGCTTTTGTGCGTCAGAAAAGGTCGCCCGCGGGGTCTCTTTGTCTCAGTCCACAAGGCTTGAGCAGTGAATGAATTCATGACGCTGGCCCTTCCTGCGTCGTCTGTGTCTTGGCATCACAGAAGAATATTATGCAATGCAAATGTGCCCACAGTAGATTGAAAAGGGGCTTTGTGGATCACCAATCAACAACCATTGATTATTGCTGGCCACCTTATCCGTTTGTGTGGCAGTTTTCTAACTCGACCGACCAACCATACTCAAGTCTCCAATGGAGTTGGTTCATGTTAACATGTCCGACTCATTAATAGATGCACTGCGTCCACTAATCTGCCATATGACCAGCAAACCCAACCTAAACCTGACCCAACTTGACTAAATATATACGATCCACCAACCTAACCAAACCCAACCTTTTAATTAACAGATTAGGGTAACCCCATTTTTTTTGAGTTGGGCACGACTTGAAATTTTTAACCTTATGTTAGTTACTGGCGCCATTTTGTGTTGAACTACACAGCCTCTCACTCACAAACCTGATCCTGACCTAGCATGTGAGAGAAGGAAATAGATCCCCGTAGGTGCGCAGCACCCCACAGTCATTGTCATAAACCAAAAACTAACAACACAGGGCTCGTGCCCAACACAGGCTAAAAAAGCCAAAATACCTGATGATAAAACAAATAAAGCAAATATAAAAATATATATATATATATTATTTAAAATTTTGAAATTCACTATGTCAAATTCTATTTAAAAAAAAGAAAAAAAAGGTGCAATGAATTCACATAAATTACAAATCAATCATGTAAGTTTCTTAGTTGAAGTTGTTGATGTATAAGAATATAAATCTTAAACCAATAACAAATCTTTATACCTATATTAATTTGGGATATTAATGAAATAATATAAAATGAAGCGACATATGTACCCAAGATAAATCGTAAATCTTAAATAAAAGATATAAGTATTTGAAAAAATGATCAATCGGAAAGCAAAATACCTAAGCCATGATTGTAGCTGGTAATGAGAGAAAAAAAAAAGAACATTGTATTCATTATAATGATATTTAAATAATAATAATAATAATAATAATTATTATTATTATTATTATTATGTAATCGTAAGAGAAAATAAATAAATTTTAAGTAGGTTTTAAGAGTCTTAATGAGGTAAAAAGCAAACGAAAAAATAAATTTAGTAAAACTTTTTCCTTAAATTTTCTATTACTAAACTATACAAAAATAAATAAATAAATAAAGGTAAGAGAGACAAATCTACTGGCACAAACTTTAGCCACTTGATTTTGGTTAACTCTTCTCTTCTTATAGAGTAGTGTTGTTGCTTATTTAACTAAAAAAGAATTAAAATAGAAATTTCAATATTTAATTACTTTGACTATGCTACAGTAGCTAATGAAATAGAAGTAATCTCCAACTTAAATGATACACATTGATAAAAAAAAATGCCCATTAAACTCACTCACATACTTGAACATTACATTAATGATACATTTCCAATACATAAAAAATAAGTAAAGAGAGGACTTTGATGAGAAAAATCACTTGTTACACACCACCCCACTTAGGGGCGATCCTGGGCTAGGCTAGGATAGGCTACCCCGAGCCCGGCGAGCTTGGATATGTAATTTGAGCCCTTTTAATAATTGGACTGGTCTTGAATTAAATGATAAAAAGCCAAAAGGTCAGCCCAAACCGTGTAATGAATGCATATAATTTAATTTAACTAATACAAACAATTACTCAGATGGCCACATAATTGATTAAAAAACCCAATTCAGCCCGGTAGGCTCGAGCGTGACTCTTATAGCCAATGTTGGGCTTGGCCCAGGCCTAGTTCAGTAATTCTTAAGTTGGGTTGGGATTGGATATGTATTAGCCTGGCCCAACCCATCCCATGAACACCCCCACTACTTCACTTTTTCATTAATGCAATGCATACTATATCAGTGGGCCCCGCCCTTCCTTGCATATACATCTGTAATATTTGCTATCCTTTTCAAATTAACTTTTCTCATATTAGTCCTTGCCACATAAAAAAAAGAAAAAAAGAAAAAAGGGAGTATTGATGGCCATGATCTAAAAGCAGCCCATTGTGGGACATGGATCCATCTCTCCTTAATGAAAATAAAAAATTGTGCAAAATTATGATATTAATCCTAATATTTAGAAAATTCTTAATATTATGAAATTAAAAATGCAACGTGACATTTCTCATTTAGGAATTCATTACTGTTGAGTCCTCTTAACATTTCATACCAGGAAATACAGGATGTGGACTTTTGTTTTCGATGGCAACTACTCCGGTTAAGGGCCAACCCGCTGATGATTCAGTGGTATAAGTCTCCCTGTCCATAGAGATGACAACAGATTAATCTCAGGCCAACACTTTAGGTCAATTGATTTTTCCAAATTGTGAGAAATGGAAGGAGAAGAGATGGAAAAAAATTCTAGGAGTTCAAAATGGGCAGGCATGGCCCTTTTGACATTGAAACATGGCCCAGCTTAGGTTGGATATGGTTTATGGTTTGAATAGGCTAGGACTATTATCAAGCCTAAATAATAAGAACCAGGCTTTGGCTTTTACATCAAGAACATTGGTTTGTCATCTTCCACTACTACCTTTAGTTCCGTTTTGTAAGGAACCATGTGGGAAGTAAATGTGCAATGACTTTAGAGATGGAACCTTCTAAAAATAAACTCATCATTTGATCAAAATAGAAAACAGAATGCCAAACGAATATAGATTAGTTTTACTGGGCAACTGCTAGCTTAAAAAAAAAGTGCAATGGATAAACTAGAAATATTGAATGAGTCTTTGATTTAAGGAAAATTCTATATTTTGGTACCATGCATGATAAGGAACCCCAAAGTGAATATAATCCGAAATCTAAGAGAATTGAAAGGGGTTTCCATTGGTAGTTTAGAAGTTGATTGTATGAGCCTAAGATCGTCAATCGCTAATGCATCGAAAAAGGTGGAGTCTAGTTGTGCACTCCATTTGTGGAAGATTTGATAATATCTCACTTTCCTACTATTTCTAACTATTTTGGATTCATGTTAGTGTGTTCTCTCTTGGATCTGGATGATGGATTCTTTATCTTAAGGAATTTTATTCTCAGCAAAATCCTTTGAGAGAGATTTTAGAAAGGTGGTTGGATAAAGTCTAGCTAATATAGATAGAATTCTTAGATTGTACCACGAGTCGCTCTCCTATGAAGAGTGATGCACCACGTGTCACTCTCCCATGAAAGGGGGCATTGTTGTAATATATATATATGATAACATATATATAATAGCATTTCAGGGCCTGCGTTGTAAATAGAAAAATATATAAATATTTAAATGATTTGTAAATTAATATTAACATAAAATTCATCACACAATCATAATTTTAAATATTTTAGTGCACTCATAAAAAATTAAATATCATATAAGTAAAACTAAACAAAAAATAATAATAATGTACGCGTAGAGTTTTATTATAATATTATTAAATAAAAGTTAGATCATTTTTCCTTAAATCTGTAAACTCAACTTAAGAGAAAAAAATATTTTATGGTAAAAAAATTTAGATGGAATAGTCAAATATACAAAAAATCATTAGGTCAATCAACCTTCTTATTATGAAAAAATTGATTAGTTGGAATTGAATAAAAAAGAAAATGACTCAAACCAAACTTGGGTCATTTGTAACTATATATCCCATATAAGTAAAATAGAAACATAGCCCAAACACCATGCAAGGGCTTCGTTGCTGGGCTCAGGCTAAGCCTAGATTTGATCATGCATTGCTAATAGCTAGGCCACGTTGAGCCCTATCAAGTTCAACAAAGTCTAGGTCAATACCTATTAACAAGTAATTATATTTTTCAATAAAACCATTTAAATCAATTGTAAAAATATTATATGGTAAAAATATTATACTCATTAGAAGATTAATAAAAAAAAGTTAGATAATTTTTTCTTTAATCCAAAAGCTCAACTTAAGAGGAAAAGAAATATTATATGGTAAAAAAAAAGATAAAATAGTTCAATGTACAAGAATCATTAGGTCAACCAACCTTCTCACTATGAAAAAAATTGATCAGTTGAAATTGAATAGAAAAGAAAATAGAGCAACGTCCAATGCTATCCATTTGATAAATATATGTAAGTGAGCACCTTGCCTTCCCACTCCTGACCATTAGCCCAACTTAGGAAAACAAATATATTAAATCATAAAGAGTGTTAGGATGTGTAGAGAATTTTTAATAGAGGTTTGCATGGACCAAGTCAGGTCGAGCTAGGTTAAGGTATATTCAAGCCTGACCAAACTTTAGAAGCATTGGCCGAGGCTTGACCTGTAAAATTCAGGCCTAAGCCCGCCATTTAATTAATCGGGCTCGATCAAATCATTAAAAAAAATTAAAAAGATTTATATATGGAATAGAATAGGTGTAGTCGGATGTCATCTATAGAGAAAAATAAAGTAGTTTGGATTAAATGGATTTTATTAAGATTTTAAGCACAAAAAACAGTGTATTAAGAAAAATTTTAGGTAGAATTAAGAAATCAAGATTAGCAAGTAGTGCTTTAAGAAATAAGTGGTCTTAAATAAATTTAGATTTGAAATATATAAAGGTAATTACTCATGAGAAAAAAGAAATAGTTTTTTAAGTGTGCTTAATGATATTTACACTTAGGAGACAAAAAAAAAAAAATCTAAATATGCCTTTGAAAATAGATAATTTATGAGATAAGAGTCCTTTAGAGAATAGATAGGGGTGAAGTTGTAGAGGGATGAGAGAGAGAAATTAGGAGGGAGAGATTTTATAGAAAACCAAGGAAAAGTTTTAGGAAAATTGATAGATTTTAGAGATTTGGTATGGATAGAGTTTAGCTAATATGATAGAATACTTAGGTTGCGCCACTTATTGCTCTCTCATAAAAAGAATTATGCCACATGTCGTCCTCCCATGCAAAGGGGTATTGTTATAATATATATAAAATAAAGGTTAGGAAAGTTAAATGATTTAATTTTGTTTGTAAGATAGCAGCATCTAAAAAGAAGGTAATGACAATGGGTCAAGCTAGGTTGGGTTGGTAAACTCGAGCCCTTCCCATGTGACAACTGTCTTGGCCCGTACCAAGTATCCGGAGGCCGGTTTAGAATTTATGATACCATAGCCACCCTTGGATGGGTAATGGGTCAAGGTCGATGTAGCTTATGCAATTCTCTTAAATTTATAAAGTTATTGATCATCTTTAAAAAATAATAATAACAATCTTTATGTATGTTGTCCATGAATAATCAACTATGAGTGCTTGAAACATGAGCCTGCCCGCAAACACAACTCAGGGTGAAATCTAAAAACCTGAACGAGCTTCCATCAAAACCACTACCAAATGGTGTTAAGCTTAGTGGGGTCAAGGTAGCTATTGGCTCAAGCCAAATTACATGTAGGCGAACCCAAACTTGACTTAGACCCAACCCAAACTACAAATTCTCTCGACAGGCACGATGCCAGTCTAGGTCAGACCAGGACTTCTTTCTTGTGTTTGATTTTTCTTCATTCATTATCAAAATTAACATTTTCATAATGATGCCAAGATAAATTAGAAATAAAATATATCGAGACTCAAATACTTATGCGACATACATAGGACCCATTTCTTTGCATTAAAATACAATGTTACATAGGAATTGGGCTAATTCATGCATAAGTCGTTAAAAATGAATACCAAATCTGAATATATCCAAATATGCCTTCAAATAATCTTTTCTTTGATGAAAATTGAGCCAAGGGAATATAGAAAATGAATACCCGACCATCTCTTTAGTAATTCAATATTTAGGAAAGTCAATGCCTTATCTACATCTTCACCCTATTTCTTTCCCTCCTTCCCTCGTATCCTTCATCCTTTACCAATCTTTTGTAGAGCTCTTTTTTTTTTAATCTGTAACAAAAACTTTCATTAAAAGAAGGAGAGAATACAAAAGGGAAGAAAGAAAAGAAAAGGAAGAAAAAAAAATAAAATAAAACCTCCAAAGAAAAAGAGTACAAGAGCAATATACTTACTCACAAGAAACTAATTAAACAACACCCACTCAAGAAACACTTTCCTCAACTCTCAATTTTGCTAAAGCATCAGCCATGTAGAGGGCCGACCTAAGCACATGATGGAACTCAACATCTAATTTTGTTGATAACACAAGAATTTCATTAAAATGAAATTAAAACTTCCAAGGATTAACCTTTTTATTAGACACCAAAGCCACTGCATTAGAAGGGTCACTTTCCAAAATAAGGTTGCCATGGAAATGACCTGAAAAGCACCGAAAAGCCTTCAGAATCACCAAGACCTCCGCTTCATAAGAGTCACGCACACCCATAGACTTAGAAAACATCAATAATACCTCATCATTGCTATTTCAAAGAACACCTCCAATACCTGTCAGGCCTGACTTCCATCTTGATGCACCGTCGACATTAAATTTGAACGTATCAAGAGGAAGAGGAGACAAACAATTGACTCGATATCTTAAAAGAACCACACTCCATACAAGCTTCCCAATTAATAGGGATGTTATCAAAAGTGAAGTTAGAAAACTTCTTCCTAACCAAAGTTCATTTTGCAGTCCTCATTAAAATAAAATCTATCAACTTCATTTCAAAAGAGGAAAGACTCTTGAATATTCTGTCATTTTTTTCCTTCCATATAGACCATAAAACAGAAAAAAGAAGCAATTTCCAAAGAGTAAGGCTACATCCAATAAAATGTCATCCCAACCAAGACTCTGCCGCATCCGCTATCCTTTACTTATCTTTGGTGAAGTTCATTTAACTTTGAATTCCTAAATAATCTAATTTAAAAGAAAAAGCCCTTTACATGCAGTTGTGTTTTGATTCAGGTCTTGGCATGTGAAATCCAAGGACCCAAATCTTGGAATATTATTTGGCTGGGACAAAACCTACGCCCAAATTACAGATGGTTCGAAATATTGGAACACTGCATAACTGGGGCTTGGGCAACCCCCTTTCACGCCAGCCCTTATGTCATAAAAATTGAAATTCATATCACCCACCTTCGAATCGTTGACCCACTTGCCCATAGTGACATATTCACACAATGTAGCCTCCCCCTGCATCACGTGGATGATACATAGAGAATAGAAATGTCTGTGAGTTACCATTAAAAAGAAATGTCTTAATAGAGAGCCAATCCATTCATATACACGTTGCATCAGGAAGGGGAGAGAGCAATAGAGAGGGAGATGGCAGGGTTGTTCGACAAACAGGCTGATATATACCGGGATGCAAGGCCGACTTACCCAAGTGAATGGTATTCGATGCTTGCAGCTCGCACGCCATGCCACTGCCTCGCATGGGATGTTGGGACAGGCAGTGGCCAAGCTGCAATTGGCGTATGTTACTATGTTTCCCTTGACCTTTTAGTTATATTTCGTTCCTTACCTGCTTTTCTTTAGGTTATGAGATGAGATATTTGCAGGGTTGAATCATGATCAATTTGGCATGTTTGGATACCAGTCAGTTAGTTTTTTTTTTTTTTTTTTTGAAATGATTGCGATAGTAAAATTCATATTTTGTACAGGCTTGATAGAAAAAGCAAAAAAAAAAGTTAGATCTTCCACAATTCATCAGAAAATAAATTCTCATAGAAAAAAAAAATCCACAGAAATACTCCACAAACTTGGCCTAAAAAGCAAGAAATAAATTTACAAGACCTTAGTACCTACTTGAGAGATCCGGATTGACACAATGTGAACAACAGCGTATGATAGAGAGAAGAAAATCTATGCATGAGGGAAGAGGGGCCACCTTGCAGGTACGATGGCTCAAGAATAACATTGGCACTAGGGTGAGATTGGGATTCCCTACCATTGGGCTATCACTTTTTTCTCAACTGGGTAACCTGCTGCCTGCTAGCACTAGCAAAGGATAAAAATTGGATTTGAAAACTAGAAAACTTGAAGACCCAACTCGAAAAATATTGATATGGGTACGAAATTTGAAGCTATATTTGACTTGGGTTGTGATAGGGTATATCCAAATTTTAGCATTTTACTTCATAGAAGTTTGTCTCGATGAAATACCTGATTAAAAAATACTACATTATCAATCCTATCAGATTAGACTTGAAGCACAATCCACCGTGGAGAGGACCTTCGTTTTCAGCAATTTGTATTCTAAATAGGTTAGCTCCATTATGAAATTCTAGTCACCTCATACTTCAGTGTAAGGTAGACGCTGAAAGTAACTGCTCCCCTAACCCCACTTCTGGTCACCCCTCCCTTTCTCTCTCATGAAAATAGAAACCCGCGAAGGATGAACATTGTTAAATTCAGTGGAGATGCCTACATATTTCGTATAGTGCTAATCGGAACAATTCATTATTCTATTAGGCCTATCGGGGTTTGAGAAACGTTTGAGTCCGCAGTAATTAGTTGAGGTGAAAAAGAGAAGAATTCGGATCACTTGTACATGAAAGGAAGGTAAAGGTTAAAGAGCATTTAAGATGCTACAAGTGTTCATAATATCCTTTGGATTCTTAATTCTTTCCTTTGATGATTCGGGCCTTTTCTTGCAGTGTACCATCTTAATCCCTACTGAGCTCTTTGTTGTTTGACTGAAGTGGATGGTGGGAGGGTAATAATTGATGTAACGCTTTGTCTCTGCTTTGACTTGACTAAAGCAGAGGTGCTCTATAAGCCTATCAATCAAAATTTAAATCTAATAAAATATATCTTCCTCTTTTATGAAATGGGCCCACCACAAGATTATTCACTCATAAAATATATATGTAAATATTATAATACATAAAAATTTATGTGAAGCAGATGCGGTGGTAGCATATTTGGTTCTACCTCATTGAATTATTAAATAGATACAATCATTTACTATTAGAATTAGAACCCATTTCTAAATTTGGACAAATAAAAATAAGCCTTTTACAAGTGAGGCAAAAATTCAAAGAAAAATTGACTTTGTGTCACTAATAAATTACTTATAACTGTAATTTTGACTTTGTGTCTCTAATAACATCTGTGTGATGATGAGTGGTTAAGATCTCATAAATAAGCCCTAATGATAATCTGAATATAAAAAAGACATTGTGAAGAAAAATAGAGAGGGGTCTCTTGTAAAATATTTCGAATTAGTACATTGAACTCATTGAATTCGAATTGCGAATCAAATGAATTGAAAAGTGAATTAAGTAACTCGACCCTAGCGAATTTACAACTTGAGATAACTTTCGAATCACAAAGTACGAACTCAAATGCAAATTAGACCAATTTGACTCTGTGACACTAATCATTCCATTCTTTTCACCTTTGCCTAGATTTTTGGCTGTGTTAGTGACCTATCAAATGGCTAATATAGACTAATATGGAATTAGTGGTGACCAGGTTGCTGAGCACTGTACACAAGTCATTGCCATAGATGTGAGCGAAGCCCAGTTACAATGTGCCATACCATACCCCAAGGTTCGCTACATCCACACTCCACTCTCACTAGAAGACGAAGAGCTAGTGTCCCTGGTAGGAGGTGATGGCTCGGTCGATCTAGTGACAGTAGCTGAAGCAATACATTGGTTCGATCCCCCAAGCTTCTACTCCCTTATAACTCGGCTCTTATGAAAGCTCGATGGCCTTCTTGCAGTCTGGGGTTGCAATGAAGTTTTTGTCGACCCCACATTCGACTCACTCTTGAAACGGTTCTATGACACTACACTTCATTTCTAGAACCCCAACGTTTGCTATGTCTTATATGCCTACAAATCGTTACCATTTCCCTTTGACAGTGTGGGTTTGGGGTTAGAAGGCGAGCCAATTTTATTAGAGATGCACAAGGAGTTGTCTTTTGATGGATTTGTGGCATGTTGAGGTCATGGTCTGTTGTTGCTACAGCCAAGGAGCGAGGGGTGGATTTGCTATCTAAAGGTGTGGTTAAGGATCTTGAGATTGCTTGGGGTGGGTCTGGTTTAATTCGACAAGTCAACTATAAAGCCTTCATGCTTGTGGGCAAGCCCAAGAGCCACTAGATACCGATCTACTTCCTGGGTGCAATGGATTCTACTAGTTTGATATTGCTTATTCCCATTGGCAAAAAAATGGTAAATGTAGAGTTTGGGTTAGATTATGAATTATGATGAAAGATAATGCATTTATAAAATTAGATAATTCAAGTCATTCATGCTGACCTAGCAGCAAATTTGAATTCTCCTCTTCTTTTATTGCATATACAAATACATTCGAATCAAAGTCTTGCTCTTTTCAACTGACTTCCAACATTCAAAGAACAAATCCACCTGACGTGCATATGTTGGTATAAACACCCCCCCCCCCCCCCCCCCCCCCCCCCCCAACCTAAGATTTTTGCTTCAGAGGGGTAGACAATGTGACCCAGGATTTTTGTTGAGAGGGGCCGACAATGATCAATTGAAAATGTCAAATATTATTTTATTGTTTTATACTCACATTCTTTTACTATTATTTGTTTACATTACTAATGACAAAAGAGAAAATGTCTTACATTTAACTAGATATAAATTATTTAACTACATCAAACGCTTAACATTATTTATCAAAAGTTTGTGACACTCCGACCCAGCTTGACCCTGTTTTGCGACTAATTAATGTTGTGCTAGTAGTTAATGTGTGTTTTGCTTGTGTTTTGGGTTCATTGCGGTTCATGGATAGGTAGTTGGGTTGAGTTTGACCTGGATTAGGTAGACCAAGCCCTTTTTCGTAATTTTAGGTTTTATTAGACATGGTTATTTTCGCATCATCTTGGTGTCAACACGTGTCTTTCGTTGAGTTCGTTAACTTCCGTAACTACGTTATTAGCAAAAGATGTCATATGATCTCGATGGACTTGTAGTTGACTCGAACTGTAAATTGTTGTATGCTTTGGCCTTTCTTATAATTTTCCTTAATCTTAACCTAATATAAGAGTCTCCACCGACTCTTCTCTCTCACTCTCTTTTCTTCTCTTACTTTGGAGCTCCTTCTCTCTTCCTTTCGATTCTTCTTCTCCATCGATCAAGCCAAGGAAGAGGATTTGTGCCTTTGACTCGTGAATTCCTCCTTCATGGTGAGTTTAAGATGAACTTTGAGTTTTAAGCCTTCTTCATCTCTTCACTTATGGTGTGCAAGTTCTCATGTTTCTTTCTTTCTTCCTTTCTCTTCATGCATGGGGGGTTAGGTTGGTGGTTGGACGTGAATTGAGCCCAAGGACAACAATTGGAGTATTAGAATTCAATTGAGGCAAGTATAAGCGTAATATGTATGAACCCATGTTGATATATGTTTGGTTTTGGTTAATTCGGATCAGTTTGGATGGAAAACATGTTCACAGCGTAATTTGAGTTCATTTTCGCTTTCTTTGTTGAGATTTTGCTTATATCATGTCGTTATAGGTTTTCTGTAAATGATCGACCCTGCGCATGCACGGCTAAGCCGTGAAATGTGTTACGACTGAGCCGTGAAATGCATTACGGCTAAGCCGTAAACCCCACCGTGACCCTAGCCGTGGATTAATATAGGGTGACACTTGAAAATAACTGAGAGTATGCAAATCAGCAACTCTTCTACGGCCCAGCTACGACTAAGCTGTGCAGTCTTATACGGCTAAGCCGTAGGGTTACCTACGGCTGAGCTGAAGAATAGGAATAGTAAGAAAGCTAGGACATGAATGAGACTTGTAGGACCTTTAAAGTAGAAGGTAGGCAACCTCAACTTGCCCAACGGAACATGATAACATGCATGAATGATCTCGAGGGCTGCGAATAATTCATATTCATTATCTAGTAGTTTAGCATCTCCCAATGGATATTGGTTTAAGGGACTTTGGTGCTCCACATTATACACTGCAGCACTAGACAATGGTGTATCGGATAACTTAAAATTACATCAACATGCACGGTTAGAAACACTGGATAACTAGAATAGTGGTGGACAGTAACTAATCTTGATTTGGTGCTACTAGTTTGCATGGCATTTTGTATTATGATCATTGACCTTCATTCTCTAGCATAATTGATTTTCTTAATGCAACATCGATTCTTTATTATGTTCCAGCACCGTGAGTATACACATATGTTATTAAGCTTGCACGTCTGCGATATGTTCATGACCTTACACGTATGATATGATTTTCATGATATGCACGATCTACTCATGGTTTTCATGATTGACTCTGTATGGCCAGGCACTACTTAGCCTCAGCCTTAGGATCCCGACGGGGTGAATTTGGTGTAGTTACGTGGCCTTGCTACAGTAAGGAAGACATCTTAAGGAAGCCAGACCCCAGGAATCAGAGACCCATTTGTGCTTTGGCCCAGTCAATGGTGTTCTCAGCACGGATATAAGATCCCTATTTTGGGAGCATATGGCAATGTAGTAGCCAACTAGTGATGTACATGACATGTATTCCTTGATTCAGGTGGCATGCTTTATTTATTACATAACTGCTTAGTATACGGACTTGAAATGCTATGAATTACATCATGTTCTTTACTCTATTAGATACAATATGTGTTAACTTGTTATAGCTTATACATTGCTGAATCGTTGTATTCACGCGATGTCCTTGGTGTTGCAGGCTCAGATACCCAGGCTGACCCCTCGTCGATCAACTAGACTTCTAGTGAGGCCCTCGATGTCCCATCTGGACTAGAGGAGTGGATGTAGTCACTCCACCAGAGAGCGCTATGGACATATTGCATCAGAGTCTTTCTTATTTTGAGCTTTGTTACGATCGCATCCAATCATGAATTGTACAAATTATTTTGATTCATTTTGACAAACGTTTTTGTGTCTATCTCAGTTCTATTTTCGTATTCTCTTCCTATTGCGTAGTGTGATGTCTTGATATCTACAGCTTCCGCATATATGTTTGGCACGTGTGAACCTTCCCTTGTGCGTGTGCATTTAGACCAGGTCTACGTGTACAGGCACGGGAGTACGTGTGTCACTGGTTTGGCTTTTGCTAACCCCCGAACTCCTGGGCTCGGGTTGTGACATACATATTGTATGGTATCAGAGCGTCCTTGCTCTAGATGATAAGCATGTAGGCATATAGGAACGTGGTGAGGATACGACTGTATGTCTATATCTTGTTAGTTTGGGGGAGCAGTGAAATTGGGGGGAAATGCTTTGTGTTTGTATATTAATTGCACCCATCTTGCAGGATATGGAGTCTGACTCAGGTAGTCCACATAATCAAGGGAATAATGAAAGCGGATCCGCATCGTCACTACAAGCCATGCGCACCGATGAACGCATCCTCATGCTATTCCAGTCCATACAGGCTCAATCACAATCCATGTAGAATTTGCAGGCATAGATAGCGACAATATTAGATAGGCAAAGCCAAGCACCAGCCTCGGCTGACGTGGATCAGCACGTGGTCTTCCAACTAAAAAGGATCGACCCGAATGCCCTCTATGATAAATTTCACAAGCGGGGAGCCACTAAGTTCTACGGAACAGAAGAGCCACTTAAGGGGGAATAATGGCTAGAGCAGACAACGGATGTATTTGAGACTGTCGTGTGCACAAATAAGCAGAGGGTCAGATTGACAGCCTCTATGTTCAGAGATGTCGCGAAGACCTGGTGGAAGAGTGTGAAAGATTCTTATAGAGACATACTGAGTGCGACAGTCTGGGACATTCAAGAAACAATTTCGGCGGAAGTTTCTTCCGGCTCATGTGCAGAGAGCCAAGGAAGTCGAGTTCTTAGCCCTCCGTCAGCAGCAATCAACAGTGGCAGAGTATGTAAATCAGTTTACTCAGTTATTGCATTTTGCTCTAGATATGATCAATACCGAGGAGAAAAAGGTGAATCAGTTCGTGGAAGGTCTGCATCCCCGGTACGTGCACCATGCGACAGCTTTTTAGCAACCGGCTACATTTGATGATGTAGTGGACAGGGCCTATTCTGCTGAGGCCATCTACTAAGCCGAGAGAGCCACTGATCCTAAGAGACATCCACCATTTAGCACACGACGGTACACCTAGAAAAAGGTGAAAGGCCAGCAGGGCACTTCCAGTTCCGCCCATACTACCTGTGAGCATTGTGGCAAGGGCCACAGATCAGAAGTGTGTTGGAGGAAGATATGAGCTTGCTTCATTTGTGGCTCGAAGGAGCATATGATGGTCAGTTGCCCTAGATATAAGGCTTCCCAACTCCACCATCCAGTACTATAGCAGTTGCAGCTTTCGCCAGATCCAGTGTGTCCACGCCCCAAGCAAGTCCCAGTCAGCTCGTCCTGGACCGAGACAGCCACGTCAGACTGCTCGTGCTTATGTCGCTACTCATGAAAGTGCTGAAGATCCACAGGTGGTCGAAGGTACTGTTTTGATTTCGCAAGTTGAGGCACTAGCATTGCTCGATTCGGGGTCTATGCGGTCATACGTAGCACCTCATTTTGCTGAGTAGTTATTGCAGCTGCCTAAGCCGTTGCCATATGTGTTAGTTGTAGCCACCCCAGTTGGCAAGCGAGTGGAGTGTAGTGTATATTACCCCCATTGCGACGTGCAGATTGCAGGTCATCAGTTGCTTGTTGATTTGATCCTGTTTTCAATGCTGGGCTTCAACGTGATCCTTGGAATGGATTGGCTCGCTTGATATCGTGCCTGTGTTAACTGTTACAACAGGACGATCTTCTTCGATTTAGGCAAGGGCTTCCGTTTTGAGGGCAGTCAGGGGAGATGCCTGTCACAATCCAAGCCTAGAAATCAGGGGTTAGAGAAAACCTAACCAGTGATACACGTACTCCCGTGCATGTACACCTAGACTTCGCCCAAGTGCACACACACAAGGGATCAATCACACATGTAAACAAAAATACGCGGAAGCTGTAAGTATCAAGGCATACCACAAGATAATAAAAGATACAATGCTTACAAAAGATCTGACTAATTACAACAATGTATAACAAAATAGAGAGACTAGTCCACAAAATCAAATTACAGATGTAAATCAAACCCAAAAATACAATCTGTAGAAAAATCTCCCATATAAGATCAGACACAATGGAGGGGAGAACAAAAGGATGTACACTGTTCTCAGAAGAATGGATCAAGTCCACTCCTTTAGGCCGAAGGGGGCCTTGCGAGCCTCTCCTGGAGTAGGGTTGACCGACGCAGGATCAGAAGAGGGTTTTGAGCCTGCAACACCAAGAACAATTAAGTACAACGACTTAGCAAAATATAAGCCACAAGAAGATAACACGAATTATATCTATCAATGAGCAAAAGTAGTAATGCAAATATCCATAGTGGGCATGTTCTTATACTAGGCAAATCGTGCATAGGAATAAGTATGCTGTCAGAATCATCAATAGAAATATACACTCAAGCTGACCACTACATTTGCCATATTCTCCTTTTCGAGAGCACACAAATATGAGAACACCATTGACCGGGCCAGGGTACAAATGGGTCTCTAATTCCCGGGGTCCGGAAGCCCAGGACACGAGCACTTTGCAGAGGCGATCACACACACTAAAACAAAGTCAACCCCGTCGGGTATCCTGAGGCTGAGGCTGAGTAGTGCCATATATAGACAATCTCAATCACAATCAAATCAGATGATGCACATCAATCAATAGCACATACAGATCTCATATCACAATCAACGAACAATAGTAGTGCATCACACACTGATAAGCAATATGACTCATATTGATAAGCAATTCGAAAAACAATACGGATAACAATACGAATAACAAATGCGAATAAGCACTGACGAATGAGTACAATAACAAATAATCACTGAACTCAAGTACTCCACATAAACAATAACAAATACACAGTAGTGGATGGTGCCTGCCCGGGCTTTGTTTTGGGGATGCTGCTATATTTCCCACAGACTCGAGAGGTCCTGCGTATAACACATGAGGACAAAACCGAAATCAATATGCTATGCAAATTAGATTTACTATGACGAATCAAGGTTGTTTACTAGCCAATCCTAATCTAGTCGCCCAGTGTTTCTAACCGTGCATGCTGATGTAGTTTTAAGGTATTCGATACACAGTTGTTCCATCAAGGAGTATTGCATCTTCTAAATGAAAGTGTACCAAAGTCCCTTAAACCAACACCCATGGGAAGGTGCTAAACAACTGGATTACATACATGAATGAGACACAGCTCTCGAGATCATTCATGTCATTCTCACATCCCATTGGGTATATTCGGGTTGCCTACATTCTAGCATGAGAGTCATATCAGGTTTCTTCCTTAAACCTCATCTTTTTATTCAGTTCTCAGGGTCACACGGTGTAGCCGTCGGTGAACAAACGGCTTAGCCGTAGGCATCTTACGGTGTAGCCGTAATCTGCACTGCGGCGGAGCTGAGGTTCCCCAAACTATTCATCCGCATTTACGGCTCAACCGTAATTTGCTCTACGGCGCAGCCGTATCCTGCTCTACAGCTTAGCCGTAGCACAATGAACGGCTTAGTCTGGCTGGGCTGTAGAAGAGCAGCAAATGTGCCAACTCTCAGTTATTTCAAATGTCACCTTGGATTGATCTACGGTTAAGGTCACGGCTGGGTCACGGTGTAGCCGTAAGCCATTTCACGGTTTAGCCGTAGCACAATTCACGGTTTAGCCGTGCGTGCACTGAGTCAGTTTCCTGAAGCAGTTACAGAAACCCAAAATGGCTAACTCTCAACTGAATACAGAACGATAATACCAAAACTTACTCCATGGGGCTGTCTAGCAATGATTCATACAAGAAGAGTAAATATACACACAATCAAAGTATTACCAATAAGTGTTTAAGCTACTTGTGCTTATACTTGCCTCACAAGTGGAAACCACACACTCTCTGCGTTGCTAGAGGCTCAACCCACTGGAGATACACGAAAATTACACCACAGGCTCCTTTCCTCACGTAAACAAAACAGTGCTGAACGAAAGAGAAAGAGAGAGATGAACGAGAGAGATCGTTGCAGAAATGAGAGAGAGACGGTGGTAGGTAGGATATTTATAAGATAAAAGAAATCAAATTTGTAAACAAGTCCACCAGTTGCCTCTATTTACAGTTCGAGTCAATTAACGATCCAATGAGAGCAACCGACGTCATTTGGATCCAAAACAATTACGAAGATTAACAAGCTCGATGAAATACACACGTTGACATCAAAATGACGCAAAACTGACAAGGTCCAACAAAAGCAGAAATTACGAAAAAGGGCTCAAACTACCTGAACGAGGTCAAACTCAACCAAACTAACTACCCATTGCTCAAAACCAAAGTAAGGCAAAACCAAAACACTCTTAGCAACAAGATTACACTTAATTAACCACTAATTCGGCTTAAGTTGGGTCGGAGTGTTACAATGCCAAAGGCGTGTGATTTATGCCTGCAAGGTGGATCGGTTGATACGCAAGGGGTGTGAAGGCTTCGTTGCATATATCTCAGAGAAGAGAGAAATGAAGCAGCTAGGTGAGATTCAGGTGGTCTGTGATTTTCCAGATATCTTTCCAGATGATGTGCCAGAATTACCTCCGGTACGAAATGTAGAGTTTGCTATTGACCTTGCTCCAGGTATGGCTCCGATCAGTAAAACTCCGTATCGCATGGCCCCAGTTGAATTAGCAGAATTGAAGAAGCCATTGCAAGAGCTTTTGGACAAGGGTTTTATTCATCCCAGCGTCTCACCTTGGGGAGCGCCGGTGTTGTTTGTTAAAAAGAAGGATGGTACTTTCTGGATGTGTATAGACTATCGGCAACTGAGCAAAGTCACGATAAAGAATAAGTATCCCCTACCCCGAATTGATGAGTTGTTTGATCAACTTCAGAGTGCAACTTGCTTCTCTAAGATTGATTTGAGATCTGGATATCACCAGTTGAGAGTAAAGGAAGAGGACATCCCTAAAACTGTCTTCAATACTCGATATGGACATTATGAATTCCTTGTGATGCCTTTTGGACTAACCAATATACCTACAACGTTTATGGCCTTGATGAATCAGATTTTTGCTCCTTTTTTGGACCAATTCAGCGTTGTGTTCATTGATGATATTTTGATATACTTGAAGTCAGTGGAGGAGCATAGGGAGCACTTGAGGAAAGCCTTGACTCTGTTGCGAGAACATCGCTTGTATGCTAAATTGACGAAATGTGATTTTTGGCTTGAGCAAGTGGCATTTTTAGGTCATATCATTTCACCAAAGGGATTGGCAGTTGATCCATCGAAAGTAGAGGCAGTTGTGAATTGGCCCAGCCCTAAGACAGTGACAGAAGTTCGGAGTCTCCTTGGACTAGCGGGCTACTATCGTAGATTTGTCAAGCCAAAAATCTACGGCACATTTTGGTAAATAGAGGTCCATCTAGCGGGCGACTATCGTAGATTTCCTTGGGGTTTCCTTTTTGGAACTCCAATATCGATTCCTTGACGTCTTTGTCTTGCCGTCTTGGAGTATGGAGAGAGGATTTGAGAATTTTGGTCATTACGGCACATTTGGTAAATAAAGGTCCATCTCCTGAAACCAAGACATCCTTAGAGAAGATTTTTTAGGAGAGTTCCATGTTTGAAAAATGAAGAGGATTCCTACCATATGTGGATTTGTGATCCAACAATTGTATTTTTTTTTTTACAAATTTCTCAAAATCCATGAAAAAGCTTATCTATCATCCCATAGCCATATTTGCCCATCTAAAGAATTTAAATGGTTTAGATCGTGCAAGAAGGTCTTATAGGAATTAAAAAATATATATTTTAGGTCAAGCCTCCAACAATGATGGGCATGGGCCAAAGGCCCATAGCAAACATAGGTATTTTCCAAATTCTAAGGGGGACAATTACTCTCCATCTTGCATGCAAGGGTGCGCCCCCCACATGATTCAAGGGATGATGAATATAAATTATTTTACCTATTTTACAGTTTATTTAAATTTAAATTAGAGAGCTCAAGATTAAAAACGATAGGCTTTCAAACATGAGAAGAAGTAAAAGGGGCCAGTTATAAAAGTAGATGAATAGTGGCAATATCGCCACTAGGGGCATTTTTGGAAAATAAAAAAGCATGACACCTTCTGTGGTTTTTTTATTTTTTCTTATTTTATTTTTGTGTAAACTCATTCTTTTAATCAAAATTTAAGCCTAATTTTTCATAACAAGCCCAAAACTTTCTTTAGTGAGCTTCACCTGAGGAGCCTCGTACATTTTTAGGGTGTCTCAGCCTTGGAAGGTGAGAACAAATAAAAGTAGAGTGGACCCATGTCTACTCAGTTAGGCGAGAAATGAGCAAAATGATAGATATAGAAATACCCAACGAACCCGGATGCATATGTTCACTTTGTAGACATTTTTCTCTGTTAAAGTCAACAGTGCAAATGCAATGGCACTAAGGCTTCGAAAATAACAAGACTGGGAGGAATGCTCGGATATAAGGGTAAATAAAAAATTTTGGTTGAAACTTTGGAATATGAAAGTTCCAGATAAGGTCAAAACCTTTGCATACCGAGCATGTAATGTAACACTCCGACCCGAGTTGATCCGGTTTAGTGTGTAATTGCGTGTGTTTTTATCGCTAAGTGTGTTTTGATTTTGTTTGTTTTGGTTTTGCCTCGTAGAGAGATCGTTTGGGTTGAGTTTGACTTGGTCTAAGTAGATCGAGCCCTTTTTCGTAATTTTGGCTTTTGATTGACCTTGTCAGTTTTGCGTCATTTTGACGTTAGCGCGTGTATTTCGTTGAGCTTGTCGTTTTTCGTAACTGTCTTGGATCCGAATGAGTTCGTTTGCTTTCGTTGGACCGGCATTTGACTCAAACTGATATTTGCATAAGCTATTTGGCCTTAAATGTAATTTCGACTCAAATTAAGTATAAATATCCCCCAACCACTCCCATTTCTCTCGATCGTCTCTCAGCTCACTCTCTCTCACGCTCCAGTTCGTCTCTCTCTCGTCAGCTCTCTTTCTCTCCTTCTCCTTCTCTGTTCGATTGCTTGAGGGAGGAAGAAAGGAGCTCGTTTGTGCGTGTGATTCCAGCGGACTGAGCCAAACCACGAAGTGATTCCATTTGTGAGGCAAGTATAAGCCCAAGATGTGTGAACACCGATTGATAGTGATTTGATTGTTTTGTTTTTATGCTTCATTGTGTTTCTCAGTGTTAGACAGCCCCATTGAGTTTGTTTTGCTGTTATATTGCTGTTTTCAGTCGTTTCCCTCAGTTTCTGTGTGACTGTAACAAGTTCAGAAAAATGATTCCGCGCACTCACGGCTAAGCCGTGAAATGTGCTACGGCTAAGCCGTAAAATGGCTTACGGCTAAGCCGAGACCCAACCGTAAACCAAACCGTAGAACAGTACAGACTGTTAGCTGAAAATAACTGGATGTGGGCAATTTGACATTCTTCTACGGCCCAGCCTGATCTAAGCCGTACATTGTCTTACGGCTAAGCCGTGGACCAGGATACGGCTGAGCCGTAGAGTAAAAGACGGTTGAGCCGTAAATCCGGACGGATATTTGGGGAACCTCAGCTCAGCCGCTGTGCATAGTACGGCTAAGCCGTAAGATGCCACGGCTAAGCCGTAAGGTTACCTACGGCTGCACCGTGAGACCCTGAAAATTGAATGAAAAGGATTAGGTTTAAGCAAAAGACCGTATATGACTTTCATGTTAGAATGTAGCTAACCTGGACATGCCCAATGGAATGTTTGTATGACATGAATGACCTCATGGGCTGTGAATCATTCATGCTTGTTATCCAGCTGTTTAGCACCTCCCAATGGGTGTTGGTTTAAGGGACTTCGGTGCACATTCCAGACACTGCAACACTAGACAATGGTGCATCGGACAACTTAAAACTACATCAACATGCACGGTTAGAGACACTGGATAATTAGTGTAGGATTGGCTTGTAATTGACCTTGATTCGTAAAGGTATCATGATGTGTACAGCATATTGATTACGGTTATGCCCTCTTATGTGTTCTGCGCTGGACCTCTCGATTCTGTGGGACATGCAGCAACCCCAGAGCGAAGCCCGGGCGGAACCATTCTATTGTTATATTGGTATCAGTGTTATCATTGTTCTATTGGAGTACTTGCATCAGTTACGAGTTAGTGATTGTGATTGATACTCATGGTCAGCACTTCCTGTAATTGCTTATGTACATTCCGTATCCGTATCAGTTTATGTACATTCAGTATCAGTATATGCGATGCACTTCCCATTGTTTGTTCAGCATGATATGTGAGCTCTGTAAGTGATAAGTGATTGATTGATTGATTGAGGTGCATCATCCGATTGATTGTGATTGGTCTTGGCACTACTGAGCCTCAGCCTTAGGATACCCGACGGGGTTAACTTTGGTTTAGTTTAAGTGTTTACCTCTGCAGAGTGTCTTGTCCTGGGACTCCGGACCCCGGGAACTAGAGACCCATGCGTGCCCTGGCCCGGTCGCTGGTGTTCTCATCCTGATTGCTCTCGTAAGGGAGAAAATGGCCAATGTAGTAGCCACTTGATTGTTACCTGTTCATGATTCTGATAGCATGCTTATTCATTTGCATAATTGTTTAGTGTACAGACATCATTTCTATGGATATTGCGTTATGACTATTGTTCAGTATGCTTCAGTCCTAGACGCAATTCGTGTTATCTTCTTGTTGGCTTATACTTTGCTAAGTCGTCGTACTTATGTGTTTGTCTTGTGTGTTGCAGGCTCAGATCCCTCTTCCGATCCTGCGTCGGTCGACCCGACTGCAGGAGAGGCTCGCGAGGCCCCCTCCGGCCTAGAGGAGTGGACTTGATCCATCCTCCAGAGTACGGTTTGCATCATTTTGTTTTCCCCATTCTTTGTGTTGGAGTCTATTGAGGGGATTTTCTGTAATTGTAAAGTGGGCATTGAGTGATACCTGTATTTTGATTTTGGGATTGTTGTAAGCCCGCTCTATTGTCATACGTTCATGTATTTGGTCTTATCATCAGTGTATATTGTTCTGTAATCTCCTATGTCTTTTGGTATATTTGTGGTATGCCTTGATACGTACAGCTTCCGCGTTCAGTCTTTTGCACGTGTGATTGATCCCTTGTGTGTGTATACTCGGACGGGGTCCAGGTGTGCACGCACGGGAGTACGTGTGTCATTGGTTAGACTTTCTCTGACCCCCGGTCCCTGGGCTCGGGTTGTGACATACGTATTGTATGGTATCAAAGCATTGTCTCTCAGAGCTTTGTCTCTCAGGGCATTGTCTCTATCTTAGTGTGTAAGCATGTAGGCATATAGGACGTGGTGAGATTTCGTAGTCCAGTTTTGGACTGTTGTGTTGGGTCCCCTTGTCTTGTGAGTCTGTGTGCGTTCCCTAGTGTGTTAGCAGATTGACTTTTGTGTTTTGCAGGCTATGGCATCGGGATCTGGAACACACAACAACAATGATCAGGGAGATAACGAGAGTGGGTCAGCCGCCCCACAGCCACTTGTGAATTTCGACGAGCGCTTCTTGACTATGCTACAGGCGATCCATTCTTTGCAAGCGCAGGTCGTTTCCTTAGTAGACCGACAGAGTCAAACGCCAGTTCGGCCTGCAGAGCAGCAAGTGGTCTTTCCGCCTAGAGAGAGCGATCCGAATGCGTTATACGACAAATTCAGAAAGCGTGGAGCCACAGAATTCTACGGCAATGAAGATGCGTTGAAAGCTGATCAGTGGCTAGAGCATACTGGAGATCTCTTCTCTACCATCGTCTGTGACGACCGGCAGAAGGTTATGCTTACGGCCTCGATGTTTCGAGAGATGGCTAAGACCTGGTGGAAGAGTGTTAGTGCAGCCTATCTGACCTTGCCGAGTGAAACAGTGTGGGAGACGTTCCAGAAACAGTTCAGAAGGAAGTTCATTCCTGCTCATGTTCGGCGTGTGAAGGAGGTTGAGTTTCTGGCCTTACAGCAGCAGCAGCTGACCGTCTCGGAGTACATTCACCGCTTTACTCAGTTGTCCCATTTTGCTGAGGACATGATCAATACCGAGGAGAAGAAGGTGAATCGTTTTATTTCTGGTCTACATCCGAGATACGCGAATTTTGTGACTGCCTTTCAGAGACCAGCTACTTTCGATGATGCGGTCGACAGAGCACACGCTGCGGAAGCCAACCACCTAGCAGAGAGAGCCATGGACTTTAAGAGGAGTGCACCAGTGAGTTCCAGGGGACAGAGTCAGAAGAAATGGAAAGGGAAGCAAGGCACTTCGAGTTTCTCCGGGAGCAGATGCGAGTTTTGTGGATTTGGACATCCGACGGAGAAGTGTTGGAAGAAGTCTGGAGCTTGTTTGAGTTGCGGATCCATGGAGCATAAGATAGCTCAGTGCCCGAAGACTAGGACCTTCCAGTCGTCCAGATCTATGGGGTCATCTAAGTCTCTCAGTTCAGCAGCTTCGAATAGTCCCCATCCGTCTCGCCAGAGCCAGAAGCCCCAGCGTCAGACTGCTCGTGTGTATGCAGCCTCTCATGATCATGCAGAAGATGCGAAAGTGGTGGAAGGTAAAGTTCTCATTGCCCGAGCTGAAGCACATACCCTATTTGATTCGGGATCTACGCGTTCATATGTTGCACCTCGTTTTGCGGAACAGTTACCGCAACCCCCTCAGCCGCTACCCTATTTGTTAGTGGTGTCCACTCCTGTGGGCAAGCGAGTGGAGTGTAGTGTATACTACCCTCAGTGCGACATGGTGATTGCAGGTCGCCAGCTGCCAGTTGATTTGATTTTGTTGTCCATGTTGGATTTCGATGTGATCCTTGGAATGGACTGGCTAGCACGGTATCGTGCCTGTGTTAACTGTTACAACAGGTCGATTTACTTCGATTTTGCGAAGGGGTTTCGTTTCAAGGGCAATCAGGAGAGATGCCCGAGGCGTGTCATCTCCGCATGCAAGGCGGATCGTTTGATACGCAGAGGTTGTGCAGGATTTCTTGCTTTTGTCTCGGAGAAGAAGGAGGTGAAGCAGTTGGGTGAGATTCCGGTAGTACGTGAGTTCCCGGATGTATTTCCGGAGGAAGTACCCGAGTTACCCCCTGTCCGAGATGTAGAGTTTGCGATCGATCTAGTGCCCGGTACAGCACCCATTAGTTTAGCTCCTTACCGTATGGCCCCTGCTGAGTTACTCGAATTGAAGACGCAATTGCAAGATCTTTTGGAGAAGGGTTTCGTACGGCCGAGTGTGTCACCGTGGGGAGCTCCAGTGCTGTTTGTGAAGAAGAAGGACGGTACCTTACGGATGTGCATAGATTACCGGCGGTTGAACAAAGTCACGATCAAGAACAAATACCCATTGCCGCGTATTGATGAGTTGTTTGACCAACTTCAAGGTGCTGCCTATTTTTCCAAGATTGATCTACGATCGGGGTATCATCAACTCCGGGTGAAGGAAGACGATATTGCGAAGACTGCTTTCAGGACACGGTATGGACATTTTGAGTTTCTCGTGATGCCATTTGGATTAACCAATGCACCTGCTGCCTTCATGGCTTTGATGAACAAGATCTTTGCTCCTTTTTTGGATCGATTTGTGGTGGTCTTTATTGATGATATTCTGGTGTATTCGAAGACCCCAGAGGAGCATGAGGAACATCTACGTCGAGCCTTGCAGTTGTTGAGAGAGCATCGATTATATGCCAAATTGTCGAAGTGTGATTTTTGGCTCGAGCAGGTAGCTTTTCTTGGTCATACCATTTCACGAGATGGGTTGGCAGTGGATCAGACGAAAGTTGAGGCAGTGATGAATTGGCCCAGCCCAAAGACTGTGACGGAGATACGGAGTTTTCTTGGATTAGCTGGATATTATCGTCGCTTTATTCAAGATTTTGCCAAGATTTCAGCCCCGTTGACCCGATTGACCAGGAAGAATATCCCTTTTCTGTGGACGGACGAATGTGAGCACCATTTCCGGATGTTGAAGGAGAAGCTTACTACGGCTCCAGTCTTGACGTTACCAGATGGGCATGAAGGATTCATGATTTACTCTGATGCTTCTCGAGTCGGTTTGGGATGTGTTTTGATGCAACATGGCAAAGTGATTGCCTATGGCTCGAGACAACTTCGGGAGCACGAGAAGAACTATGCTACGCATGATTTAGAGTTGGCAGCCATCGTTTTTGCGTTGAAGATGTGGAGACACTATTTATATGGCGTGACATTTGAAGTGCATTCAGATCATCAGAGTCTACAGTACCTCTTCACGCAGTCCGAGTTGAATATGCGACAGCGAAGGTGGCTTGAGTTGATTAAGGATTTTGATTTCCCCATCAAGTATCATCCAGGGAAAGGCAATGTTGTTGCAGATGCCTTGAGTAGGAAGTCGGAGATTTCTTCAGGCTTTGGACAGCCTTTATTTTGTGAGGCATGCTCAGCCAGTGGAACTACAATTGGTGGAGAACGGTTTGACACTTGCCAGTACAGTGAGCTTTCAGCCAGATATCATTCAGCTGATTAAAGACCAGCAGTTCGAAGATGCGATGTTGAAGCGAATCCGAGATAGCATTGCAGATCGACCAGACTTTCGTTTGGAAGGTGATGTTTTGTATTTCAGGAGCAGATTATGTGTGCCAGCAGTAGATGCTTTGAAAGAGAGTTTGATGACAGAAGCACACCATGCACGTTATTCTATGCATCCTGGAAGTACGAAGATGTACCGAGCTCTCAAGGACAGATTCTGGTGGAATAACATGAAGAGGGAAATTGCTGGGTTTGTTGCCAGATGTTTGACTTGCCAAAGGGTGAAAGCTGACCATCAGAGACCTCCAGGTTCCTTACATCCATTGCACATTCCCCAGTGGAAATGGGAGCACATTTCGATGGACTTTGTTTCGGGTTTACCCCTGACGAGCAAAAAGAACAGTGCCATTTGGGTGATCGTGGACAGATTGACGAAGACAGCCCATTTTCTTCCATTCAAGAAAGGCATGACATTTTCCGAGATGGCGAAGAAGTTCGTTGACGAGATCGTTAGACTACATGGTACGCCCGTGTCGATTGTGTCAGATCGAGATAGCCGCTTTGTTTCTTCATTTTGGAGAGCATTTCAGGAAGCCATGGGAACGAAGTTGAGCTTCAGTACGGCGTATCACCCGCAGACTGATGGACAGTCAGAACGAACTATTCAGACGCTCGAGGACATGTTACGGGCCAGTGTGCTGAATTTCGAGAAAGAATGGGATTTGCATCTTTCGTTGTGTGAGTTTGCGTATAATAATAGTTTCCACGAGAGTATTGGAATGGCACCCTATGAAGCTCTGTATGGACGGAAATGTAGAAGTCCTGTTTGCTGGGAAGAAGTTGGAACAAGGAGTTTCCACGGACCGACGATCATTGCTGAGACTACAGAGAAAGTTCAGAGAGTTATTGACAATTTGAAGATTGCCCGATCGAGACAGAAGAGCTATGCAGATACGAGAAGAAGAACTTTAGTATTTCAGGTTGGTGATTGGGTATTCTTGAAGGTCTCACCGATGAAAGGTACAGTACGGTTCGGTCAAAAAGGCAAGTTAGCGCCAAGGTATGTGGGTCCATTTGAGATCAAGAGCCGGATTGGCGATCTAGCGTACAGATTGATTCTACCCGTGGAGTTTTCTGGAGTACACGATGTTTTTCATGTGTCTATGCTTCGCAAGTATGTTCGAGACCCGACGCACGTGATTCGATACGATGACATTCAGATGCAACCTAATGCGTCATACGTTGAGCGTCCGCTCCGTATTGTTGGGACTAGAGAACAGCTCTTGCGTACGAGGACTATTCGATGGGTCAAGGTACTTTGGGAACATCATGGACCTGATGAAGCCACGTGGGAATTAGAAGATCAGATGGCGCGTCAGTATCCTTATCTGTTTGCTCAGGTACGCTTTCATTCCGAGGACGGAATGATGTCCAAGTGGGGGAGGATGTAACACTCCGACCCGAGTTGATCCGGTTTAGTGTGTAATTGCGTGTGTTTTTATCGCTAAGTGTGTTTTGATTTTGTTTGTTTTGGTTTTGCCTCGTAGAGAGATCGTTTGGGTTGAGTTTGACTTGGTCTAAGTAGATCGAGCCCTTTTTCGTAATTTTGGCTTTTGATTGACCTTGTCAGTTTTGCGTCATTTTGACGTTAGCGCGTGTATTTCGTTGAGCTTGTCGTTTTTCGTAACTGTCTTGGATCCGAATGAGTTCGTTTGCTTTCGTTGGACCGGCATTTGACTCAAACTGATATTTGCATAAGCTATTTGGCCTTAAATGTAATTTCGACTCAAATTAAGTATAAATATCCCCCAACCACTCCCATTTCTCTCGATCGTCTCTCAGCTCACTCTCTCTCACGCTCCAGTTCGTCTCTCTCTCGTCAGCTCTCTTTCTCTCCTTCTCCTTCTCTGTTCGATTGCTTGAGGGAGGAAGAAAGGAGCTCGTTTGTGCGTGTGATTCCAGCGGACTGAGCCAAACCACGAAGTGATTCCATTTGTGAGGCAAGTATAAGCCCAAGATGTGTGAACACCGATTGATAGTGATTTGATTGTTTTGTTTTTATGCTTCATTGTGTTTCTCAGTGTTAGACAGCCCCATTGAGTTTGTTTTGCTGTTATATTGCTGTTTTCAGTCGTTTCCCTCAGTTTCTGTGTGACTGTAACAAGTTCAGAAAAATGATTCCGCGCACTCACGGCTAAGCCGTGAAATGTGCTACGGCTAAGCCGTAAAATGGCTTACGGCTAAGCCGAGACCCAACCGTAAACCAAACCGTAGAACAGTACAGACTGTTAGCTGAAAATAACTGGATGTGGGCAATTTGACATTCTTCTACGGCCCAGCCTGATCTAAGCCGTACATTGTCTTACGGCTAAGCCGTGGACCAGGATACGGCTGAGCCGTAGAGTAAAAGACGGTTGAGCCGTAAATCCGGACGGATATTTGGGGAACCTCAGCTCAGCCGCTGTGCATAGTACGGCTAAGCCGTAAGATGCCACGGCTAAGCCGTAAGGTTACCTACGGCTGCACCGTGAGACCCTGAGAATTGAATGAAAAGGATTAGGTTTAAGCAAAAGACCGTATATGACTTTCATGTTAGAATGTAGCTAACCTGGACATGCCCAATGGAATGTTTGTATGACATGAATGACCTCATGGGCTGTGAATCATTCATGCTTGTTATCCAGCTGTTTAGCACCTCCCAATGGGTGTTGGTTTAAGGGACTTCGGTGCACATTCCAGACACTGCAACACTAGACAATGGTGCATCGGACAACTTAAAACTACATCAACATGCACGGTTAGAGACACTGGATAATTAGTGTAGGATTGGCTTGTAATTGACCTTGATTCGTAAAGGTATCATGATGTGTACAGCATATTGATTACGGTTATGCCCTCTTATGTGTTCTGCGCTGGACCTCTCGATTCTGTGGGACATGCAGCAACCCCAGAGCGAAGCCCGGGCGGAACCATTCTATTGTTATATTGGTATCAGTGTTATCATTGTTCTATTGGAGTACTTGCATCAGTTACGAGTTAGTGATTGTGATTGATACTCATGGTCAGCACTTCCTGTAATTGCTTATGTACATTCCGTATCCGTATCAGTTTATGTACATTCAGTATCAGTATATGCGATGCACTTCCCATTGTTTGTTCAGCATGATATGTGAGCTCTGTAAGTGATAAGTGATTGATTGATTGATTGAGGTGCATCATCCGATTGATTGTGATTGGTCTTGGCACTACTGAGCCTCAGCCTTAGGATACCCGACGGGGTTAACTTTGGTTTAGTTTAAGTGTTTACCTCTGCAGAGTGTCTTGTCCTGGGACTCCGGACCCCGGGAACTAGAGACCCATGCGTGCCCTGGCCCGGTCGCTGGTGTTCTCATCCTGATTGCTCTCGTAAGGGAGAAAATGGCCAATGTAGTAGCCACTTGATTGTTACCTGTTCATGATTCTGATAGCATGCTTATTCATTTGCATAATTGTTTAGTTTACAGACATCATTTCTATGGATATTGCGTTATGACTATTGTTCAGTATGCTTCAGTCCTAGACGCAATTCGTGTTATCTTCTTGTTGGCTTATACTTTGCTAAGTCGTCGTACTTATGTGTTTGTCTTGTGTGTTGCAGGCTCAGATCCCTCTTCCGATCCTGCGTCGGTCGACCCGACTGCAGGAGAGGCTCGCGAGGCCCCCTCCGGCCTAGAGGAGTGGACTTGATCCATCCTCCAGAGTACGGTTTGCATCATTTTGTTTTCCCCATTCTTTGTGTTGGAGTCTATTGAGGGGATTTTCTGTAATTGTAAAGTGGGCATTGAGTGATACCTGTATTTTGATTTTGGGATTGTTGTAAGCCCGCTCTATTGTCATACGTTCATGTATTTGGTCTTATCATCAGTGTATATTGTTCTGTAATCTCCTATGTCTTTTGGTATATTTGTGGTATGCCTTGATACGTACAGCTTCCGCGTTCAGTCTTTTGCACGTGTGATTGATCCCTTGTGTGTGTATACTCGGACGGGGTCCAGGTGTGCACGCACGGGAGTACGTGTGTCATTGGTTAGACTTTCTCTGACCCCCGGTCCCTGGGCTCGGGTTGTGACATACGTATTGTATGGTATCAAAGCATTGTCTCTCAGAGCTTTGTCTCTCAGGGCATTGTCTCTATCTTAGTGTGTAAGCATGTAGGCATATAGGACGTGGTGAGATTTCGTAGTCCAGTTTTGGACTGTTGTGTTGGGTCCCCTTGTCTTGTGAGTCTGTGTGCGTTCCCTAGTGTGTTAGCAGATTGACTTTTGTGTTTTGCAGGCTATGGCATCGGGATCTGGAACACACAACAACAATGATCAGGGAGATAACGAGAGTGGGTCAGCCGCCCCACAGCCACTTGTGAATTTCGACGAGCGCTTCTTGACTATGCTACAGGCGATCCATTCTTTGCAAGCGCAGGTCGTTTCCTTAGTAGACCGACAGAGTCAAACGCCAGTTCGGCCTGCAGAGCAGCAAGTGGTCTTTCCGCCTAGAGAGAGCGATCCGAATGCGTTATACGACAAATTCAGAAAGCGTGGAGCCACAGAATTCTACGGCAATGAAGATGCGTTGAAAGCTGATCAGTGGCTAGAGCATACTGGAGATCTCTTCTCTACCATCGTCTGTGACGACCGGCAGAAGGTTATGCTTACGGCCTCGATGTTTCGAGAGATGGCTAAGACCTGGTGGAAGAGTGTTAGTGCAGCCTATCTGACCTTGCCGAGTGAAACAGTGTGGGAGACGTTCCAGAAACAGTTCAGAAGGAAGTTCATTCCTGCTCATGTTCGGCGTGTGAAGGAGGTTGAGTTTCTGGCCTTACAGCAGCAGCAGCTGACCGTCTCGGAGTACATTCACCGCTTTACTCAGTTGTCCCATTTTGCTGAGGACATGATCAATACCGAGGAGAAGAAGGTGAATCGTTTTATTTCTGGTCTACATCCGAGATACGCGAATTTTGTGACTGCCTTTCAGAGACCAGCTACTTTCGATGATGCGGTCGACAGAGCACACGCTGCGGAAGCCAACCACCTAGCAGAGAGAGCCATGGACTTTAAGAGGAGTGCACCAGTGAGTTCCAGGGGACAGAGTCAGAAGAAATGGAAAGGGAAGCAAGGCACTTCGAGTTTCTCCGGGAGCAGATGCGAGTTTTGTGGATTTGGACATCCGACGGAGAAGTGTTGGAAGAAGTCTGGAGCTTGTTTGAGTTGCGGATCCATGGAGCATAAGATAGCTCAGTGCCCGAAGACTAGGACCTTCCAGTCGTCCAGATCTATGGGGTCATCTAAGTCTCTCAGTTCAGCAGCTTCGAATAGTCCCCATCCGTCTCGCCAGAGCCAGAAGCCCCAGCGTCAGACTGCTCGTGTGTATGCAGCCTCTCATGATCATGCAGAAGATGCGAAAGTGGTGGAAGGTAAAGTTCTCATTGCCCGAGCTGAAGCACATACCCTATTTGATTCGGGATCTACGCGTTCATATGTTGCACCTCGTTTTGCGGAACAGTTACCGCAACCCCCTCAGCCGCTACCCTATTTGTTAGTGGTGTCCACTCCTGTGGGCAAGCGAGTGGAGTGTAGTGTATACTACCCTCAGTGCGACATGGTGATTGCAGGTCGCCAGCTGCCAGTTGATTTGATTTTGTTGTCCATGTTGGATTTCGATGTGATCCTTGGAATGGACTGGCTAGCACGGTATCGTGCCTGTGTTAACTGTTACAACAGGTCGATTTACTTCGATTTTGCGAAGGGGTTTCGTTTCAAGGGCAATCAGGAGAGATGCCCGAGGCGTGTCATCTCCGCATGCAAGGCGGATCGTTTGATACGCAGAGGTTGTGCAGGATTTCTTGCTTTTGTCTCGGAGAAGAAGGAGGTGAAGCAGTTGGGTGAGATTCCGGTAGTACGTGAGTTCCCGGATGTATTTCCGGAGGAAGTACCCGAGTTACCCCCTGTCCGAGATGTAGAGTTTGCGATCGATCTAGTGCCCGGTACAGCACCCATTAGTTTAGCTCCTTACCGTATGGCCCCTGCTGAGTTACTCGAATTGAAGACGCAATTGCAAGATCTTTTGGAGAAGGGTTTCGTACGGCCGAGTGTGTCACCGTGGGGAGCTCCAGTGCTGTTTGTGAAGAAGAAGGACGGTACCTTACGGATGTGCATAGATTACCGGCGGTTGAACAAAGTCACGATCAAGAACAAATACCCATTGCCGCGTATTGATGAGTTGTTTGACCAACTTCAAGGTGCTGCCTATTTTTCCAAGATTGATCTACGATCGGGGTATCATCAACTCCGGGTGAAGGAAGACGATATTGCGAAGACTGCTTTCAGGACACGGTATGGACATTTTGAGTTTCTCGTGATGCCATTTGGATTAACCAATGCACCTGCTGCCTTCATGGCTTTGATGAACAAGATCTTTGCTCCTTTTCTGGATCGATTTGTGGTGGTCTTTATTGATGATATTCTGGTGTATTCGAAGACCCCAGAGGAGCATGAGGAACATCTACGTCGAGCCTTGCAGTTGTTGAGAGAGCATCGATTATATGCCAAATTGTCGAAGTGTGATTTTTGGCTCGAGCAGGTAGCTTTTCTTGGTCATACCATTTCACGAGATGGGTTGGCAGTGGATCAGACGAAAGTTGAGGCAGTGATGAATTGGCCCAGCCCAAAGACTGTGACGGAGATACGGAGTTTTCTTGGATTAGCTGGATATTATCGTCGCTTTATTCAAGATTTTGCCAAGATTTCAGCCCCGTTGACCCGATTGACCAGGAAGAATATCCCTTTTCTGTGGACGGACGAATGTGAGCACCATTTCCGGATGTTGAAGGAGAAGCTTACTACGGCTCCAGTCTTGACGTTACCAGATGGGCATGAAGGATTCATGATTTACTCTGATGCTTCTCGAGTCGGTTTGGGATGTGTTTTGATGCAACATGGCAAAGTGATTGCCTATGGCTCGAGACAACTTCGGGAGCACGAGAAGAACTATGCTACGCATGATTTAGAGTTGGCAGCCATCGTTTTTGCGTTGAAGATGTGGAGACACTATTTATATGGCGTGACATTTGAAGTGCATTCAGATCATCAGAGTCTACAGTACCTCTTCACGCAGTCCGAGTTGAATATGCGACAGCGAAGGTGGCTTGAGTTGATTAAGGATTTTGATTTCCCCATCAAGTATCATCCAGGGAAAGGCAATGTTGTTGCAGATGCCTTGAGTAGGAAGTCGGAGATTTCTTCAGGCTTTGGACAGCCTTTATTTTGTGAGGCATGCTCAGCCAGTGGAACTACAATTGGTGGAGAACGGTTTGACACTTGCCAGTACAGTGAGCTTTCAGCCAGATATCATTCAGCTGATTAAAGACCAGCAGTTCGAAGATGCGATGTTGAAGCGAATCCGAGATAGCATTGCAGATCGACCAGACTTTCGTTTGGAAGGTGATGTTTTGTATTTCAGGAGCAGATTATGTGTGCCAGCAGTAGATGCTTTGAAAGAGAGTTTGATGACAGAAGCACACCATGCACGTTATTCTATGCATCCTGGAAGTACGAAGATGTACCGAGCTCTCAAGGACAGATTCTGGTGGAATAACATGAAGAGGGAAATTGCTGGGTTTGTTGCCAGATGTTTGACTTGCCAAAGGGTGAAAGCTGACCATCAGAGACCTCCAGGTTCCTTACATCCATTGCACATTCCCCAGTGGAAATGGGAGCACATTTCGATGGACTTTGTTTCGGGTTTACCCCTGACGAGCAAAAAGAACAGTGCCATTTGGGTGATCGTGGACAGATTGACGAAGACAGCCCATTTTCTTCCATTCAAGAAAGGCATGACATTTTCCGAGATGGCGAAGAAGTTCGTTGACGAGATCGTTAGACTACATGGTACGCCCGTGTCGATTGTGTCAGATCGAGATAGCCGCTTTGTTTCTTCATTTTGGAGAGCATTTCAGGAAGCCATGGGAACGAAGTTGAGCTTCAGTACGGCGTATCACCCGCAGACTGATGGACAGTCAGAACGAACTATTCAGACGCTCGAGGACATGTTACGGGCCAGTGTGCTGAATTTCGAGAAAGAATGGGATTTGCATCTTTCGTTGTGTGAGTTTGCGTATAATAATAGTTTCCACGAGAGTATTGGAATGGCACCCTATGAAGCTCTGTATGGACGGAAATGTAGAAGTCCTGTTTGCTGGGAAGAAGTTGGAACAAGGAGTTTCCACGGACCGACGATCATTGCTGAGACTACAGAGAAAGTTCAGAGAGTTATTGACAATTTGAAGATTGCCCGATCGAGACAGAAGAGCTATGCAGATACGAGAAGAAGAACTTTAGTATTTCAGGTTGGTGATTGGGTATTCTTGAAGGTCTCACCGATGAAAGGTACAGTACGGTTCGGTCAAAAAGGCAAGTTAGCGCCAAGGTATGTGGGTCCATTTGAGATCAAGAGCCGGATTGGCGATCTAGCGTACAGATTGATTCTACCCGTGGAGTTTTCTGGAGTACACGATGTTTTTCATGTGTCTATGCTTCGCAAGTATGTTCGAGACCCGACGCACGTGATTCGATACGATGACATTCAGATGCAACCTAATGCGTCATACGTTGAGCGTCCGCTCCGTATTGTTGGGACTAGAGAACAGCTCTTGCGTACGAGGACTATTCGATGGGTCAAGGTACTTTGGGAACATCATGGACCTGATGAAGCCACGTGGGAATTAGAAGATCAGATGGCGCGTCAGTATCCTTATCTGTTTGCTCAGGTACGCTTTCATTCCGAGGACGGAATGATGTCCAAGTGGGGGAGGATGTAACACTCCGACTCGAGTTGATCCGGTTTAGTGTGTAATTGCGTGTGTTTTTATCGCTAAGTGTGTTTTGATTTTGTTTGTTTTGGTTTTGCCTCGTAGAGAGATCGTTTGGGTTGAGTTTGACTTGGTCTAAGTAGATCGAGCCCTTTTTCGTAATTTTGGCTTTTGATTGACCTTGTCAGTTTTGCGTCATTTTGACGTTAGCGCGTGTATTTCGTTGAGCTTGTCGTTTTTCGTAACTGTCTTGGATCCGAATGAGTTCGTTTGCTTTCGTTGGACCGGCATTTGACTCAAACTGATATTTGCATAAGCTATTTGGCCTTAAATGTAATTTCGACTCAAATTAAGTATAAATATCCCCCAACCACTCCCATTTCTCTCGATCGTCTCTCAGCTCACTCTCTCTCACGCTCCAGTTCGTCTCTCTCTCGTCAGCTCTCTTTCTCTCCTTCTCCTTCTCTGTTCGATTGCTTGAGGGAGGAAGAAAGGAGCTCGTTTGTGCGTGTGATTCCAGCGGACTGAGCCAAACCACGAAGTGATTCCATTTGTGAGGCAAGTATAAGCCCAAGATGTGTGAACACCGATTGATAGTGATTTGATTGTTTTGTTTTTATGCTTCATTGTGTTTCTCAGTGTTAGACAGCCCCATTGAGTTTGTTTTGCTGTTATATTGCTGTTTTCAGTCGTTTCCCTCAGTTTCTGTGTGACTGTAACAAGTTCAGAAAAATGATTCCGCGCACTCACGGCTAAGCCGTGAAATGTGCTACGGCTAAGCCGTAAAATGGCTTACGGCTAAGCCGAGACCCAACCGTAAACCAAACCGTAGAACAGTACAGACTGTTAGCTGAAAATAACTGGATGTGGGCAATTTGACATTCTTCTACGGCCCAGCCTGATCTAAGCCGTACATTGTCTTACGGCTAAGCCGTGGACCAGGATACGGCTGAGCCGTAGAGTAAAAGACGGTTGAGCCGTAAATCCGGACGGATATTTGGGGAACCTCAGCTCAGCCGCTGTGCATAGTACGGCTAAGCCGTAAGATGCCACGGCTAAGCCGTAAGGTTACCTACGGCTGCACCGTGAGACCCTGAAAATTGAATGAAAAGGATTAGGTTTAAGCAAAAGACCGTATATGACTTTCATGTTAGAATGTAGCTAACCTGGACATGCCCAATGGAATGTTTGTATGACATGAATGACCTCATGGGCTGTGAATCATTCATGCTTGTTATCCAGCTGTTTAGCACCTCCCAATGGGTGTTGGTTTAAGGGACTTCGGTGCACATTCCAGACACTGCAACACTAGACAATGGTGCATCGGACAACTTAAAACTACATCAACATGCACGGTTAGAGACACTGGATAATTAGTGTAGGATTGGCTTGTAATTGACCTTGATTCGTAAAGGTATCATGATGTGTACAGCATATTGATTACGGTTATGCCCTCTTATGTGTTCTGCGCTGGACCTCTCGATTCTGTGGGACATGCAGCAACCCCAGAGCGAAGCCCGGGCGGAACCATTCTATTGTTATATTGGTATCAGTGTTATCATTGTTCTATTGGAGTACTTGCATCAGTTACGAGTCAGTGATTGTGATTGATACTCATGGTCAGCACTTCCTGTAATTGCTTATGTACATTCCGTATCCGTATCAGTTTATGTACATTCAGTATCAGTATATGCGATGCACTTCCCATTGTTTGTTCAGCATGATATGTGAGCTCTGTAAGTGATAAGTGATTGATTGATTGATTGAGGTGCATCATCCGATTGATTGTGATTGGTCTTGGCACTACTGAGCCTCAGCCTTAGGATACCCGACGGGGTTAACTTTGGTTTAGTTTAAGTGTTTACCTCTGCAGAGTGTCTTGTCCTGGGACTCCGGACCCCGAGAACTAGAGACCCATGCGTGCCCTGGCCCGGTCGCTGGTGTTCTCATCCTGATTGCTCTCGTAAGGGAGAAAATGGCCAATGTAGTAGCCACTTGATTGTTACCTGTTCATGATTCTGATAGCATGCTTATTCATTTGCATAATTGTTTAGTGTACAGACATCATTTCTATGGATATTGCGTTATGACTATTGTTCAGTATGCTTCAGTCCTAGACGCAATTCGTGTTATCTTCTTGTTGGCTTATACTTTGCTAAGTCGTCGTACTTATGTGTTTGTCTTGTGTGTTGCAGGCTCAGATCCCTCTTCCGATCCTGCGTCGGTCGACCCGACTGCAGGAGAGGCTCGCGAGGCCCCCTCCGGCCTAGAGGAGTGGACTTGATCCATCCTCCAGAGTACGGTTTGCATCATTTTGTTTTCCCCATTCTTTGTGTTGGAGTCTATTGAGGGGATTTTCTGTAATTGTAAAGTGGGCATTGAGTGATACCTGTATTTTGATTTTGGGATTGTTGTAAGCCCGCTCTATTGTCATACGTTCATGTATTTGGTCTTATCATCAGTGTATATTGTTCTGTAATCTCCTATGTCTTTTGGTATATTTGTGGTATGCCTTGATACGTACAGCTTCCGCGTTCAGTCTTTTGCACGTGTGATTGATCCCTTGTGTGTGTATACTCGGACGGGGTCCAGGTGTGCACGCACGGGAGTACGTGTGTCATTGGTTAGACTTTCTCTGACCCCCGGTCCCTGGGCTCGGGTTGTGACATGTAAGGAAACTTATCAATTTGGAAAAACCTTGCCAAAAGAAATATTGTGGAAACCGATATTTGTGAATTATGAAAGGAGTCAAATGAAGCTTTTATGCATGCTTTATGTTTTTGCCGATAAGCACAATGGGTATGGAGAGAATGCTTGCACAAATTTGATCTTACATCAAACTTGCAAATCGACTTTGGAGTGCTTGTTTGAGAACTTTCAAATAAAACTCCAAAAGTGAACATAGAGCTATTTTTCACAATGGCATGGGTGATATAGAATAGAAGAAATTTCTTCATCCATAATGGGAAGCTCATAGATCCAAGAATGATGGCTGAGGGAGCTGTAGTTTTGTTGCAACATTATACTCGAGTTTGGGCAAACATGAAAAAAAATAAACAAAGGAAAGTGCTATGTTGGAAGCCTGGTCCTTTGGGTGCTCTAAAACTTAATGTAGATGATGCTTTGTTTAATGATGTTCAGAAAGTAGGTGTAGGGGCTGTCCTTTGAGATAATATGGGAAATGTTGTTGTGGTTATGAGCAAAGTTGAGATGTAAATAGGTGAGCTAGATGATATTGAAGCTGTAGCAACATTAAAAGGCAAACAAATGGCTTGTAATGTTAAGGTGATGGACATAATTCTTGATGGCGATTCTTTGTGGACAATAGATACCCTAAATTCTTCGTTGCTCAATTTTTCAAGACAAGGCCCCTTGGTTGATGAGACAAAAGAACTGTTGAAAACTTTAAATAGTTATGAAGTGGTTTATGTAAGTAGAGAAGGAAATGTAATAGATCATAAGCCAGCTCGGCCTGCATAATTTATTAATGATATAGAGGTATCATGGTACTATACTTCTGATTTCATTATTGAAAAAATAATAGTTGACTTTATGTTTTCTCTTTAATAATAATTTGAGAAGAACATTATTAATAGCAACTTACCCCCATGTACATTGACTCGACTGCAAAGTGCCCCATCAATTTTAAAATTTTGCATTAAACCACCCTAAACTTAAAATTGAAGTGCAAAAGTGACAGAATCCATTTACTTTGACAGAAGCTTTTATTTAAATACAATTAATTTCTCAGTTTGCGCACTCATTTTAAAAAAATAAAAATTTTCCCAAAATACCCCTTTTCTCCCTACCTCTCCCTCCTCTGGCGATGGCTCCAGTCGAGGCCTCCTACTTCCTCTTCCTTTCTCTCCCTCTCCCTCTCCCTTTCCCTCTCCCTTCTCCTCTCTCCCCCTCTTTCTTTTCCTTTCTCTTCCTCCCTCCCCATACCTCCCACCAAAAAAAATTACCTCGTTATGTCACTATCAACAAATGAACAAGTCCATGTTTTTGAATTTCATACATGGGTGGCCGCTACTACCATACATGATTAAAATAGAAGGAAAGCATTCGGTGCAAGGCAAGGTCAAAGAAAGAACAATCAACAAACCCATCAAATGAGCCCTTTGGATAATGCAACTTTTAGAATTTAGGGGTAGCAGCAACCTGTCTATTGCTGCCGAGGATGACTGTAAATCCATAAATCTACTCCCAAGGCATTTTAATGCATCCAAAAACTCACAGGACTCACTCTCACAAAGGACTCAGTATCGAAAGGCAAACTTTTATTTTCCTTATTTCAGTGAACTTGTTTTACGCTCCATATTGCCGTTATCAAATGAAGCAAACACTGCATCAGCGCCGAGAGGAGCCAATTCCTTGGCTTCTATTTTGTTCTTTTTTTATTTTACTTGTAACCTTGTTGAACTAAGAGTTCTCTTTGATCTTCGCAATTGAGGTCCTAGTGCTTGAGTTTGGATTCAAGATCTTTGACATCTGCCTTCTCAAACAGAAACCAATTAAGGCATTTAAACTCTGCTTTGCAAATCTTCCTGTATATATGCATCAAGTTTGGATAATGGAATGGAAGATAACCAGCCAAAAGAACAAATAAGATCACTCCACTGGGCCAAGTATTAGCTTTTGCACCATCATATCCTCTTCTATTGATCACTTCATGACCATCATAAGCTGGAGTCCCACAAGTTGCTTGGAGTAATCCATCCTGCTACTTACACTCTGCCTGAGCACTCAACCCAAAGTCTGAAACCTTTTCAGTTCTTATTCTCATCCAATAGCAGGTTTTCAAGTTTTAAAACTCAGTGATAAACACCTCTGTAATCTATCTTTTTTTTCTTAAACATAATTCGAAGTAGTGGTGTATGGTGGTGGTGTAGTTGTGTGTGATTGGTTAGGTGTTGAGAGAGCTATTGAATAAATGATAGAGAAGGGGTCCAAGGAGTTGAGGGTTGTAGGGGATTGTCCAATCTCTTTAAGGTAGGTTTGGGGGTTTAGATGGATGTGAGAGGAAGGAAGGGGAACGAAAGATGGAATAGAGAAGAAAAGTAATTTTGTGCTTTAATTATTTCCATTAACATGCAAAAGTTTAAATTATGAGGGAGTGCTTTAGAATCGGAACTAAGTACAAGAGGTAAATTATTATTTTCTCAAAAAAAAAAAATGTCAATGATTACAAAGAAAAACTCATCTTTTAGTGAAGTTAAGGCACCTGCACGGTGAAAATGCCAAACCTTTTTAGCAAAATCTTTATGACGGCTATTGATTGTAGATAACAAAATAACTAATTTTCTTCTTGATAATTGTAATCATATGACGACAGGTTTATTTAAGAATTAATGGCTAAAATAGTTCGTTCAAATCTTTATTTCGCAAGCTCTTGATGCATTGATTTTGCACATCAATAAATTGAAACTTACACAATGTGCAGCTACATCATTCACATGCATAAAATGTTTGTAGCGGGGCCCATTATAACAGTTTTTTTTAACCCAACCAACCAGCTAGCTCCAATTGAAAGCTCGCATATGAAGAAAGAAAGCTTACAAAAGTAGGAAGAGAGCCTGCACAAGCAACAAGAAAGCCCAAAGCCCACACAATGGGAAAGCAGCTACCACAAATGGGAAGAAAAGTGGCGTACTTAGATTTTGAACTCTAGATAACTAAGTAAGAACTGTCACTTTTTTCCATTAGGGTAAGCAGCTGTTCTTTATAAGAGTTGAATTGCATCATAAATTAGTCGATTTTACTACTTGGAAGCTCATTCGCTCTTGATTGGCCATAGAGCACAACCCAAATCCTAAGTAGCAGAGGCTCACGTACCAACTTCATCCAACATAGGTAATTCTTTTTTAATATTTTAACTTGAATAATAAATCAATTGGATTTTATTGAGGCTACTCGACCTTCCAAACATACGGAAATGGGACCCAACTCGACTTATTTAATTGAACCCACAAAATAGTCCAACAAATTTAAGATTTGGTTTGACATTTCCAAACTAATTAACAACATGATTAGTTTATCGTTAAGGCGGTGGCTCAATTGGTTTGAGCATTAGGTTTGCTCTTTAAGATTTTAAGTTCGACTCCCACCCCTTGTGTGGTGCTATATGTGTCGCTATATATGTATCCATCAAAGAATAATCTTTACTTATCAAAATCTGATAACTCTTGAACTAGAGGTCAAAGGTCTAAAGACTAAACTAATGAGGGATACTTGGGTCATCAATTAAAAATAAAAATAAAAAAAAAAACAAACGGGTCAACTTGGACCAACAAGTGTCATCTAAGAGCACAACCTAACCTAAACCTAACCCCAACCGACTCATTGCTATACCAACAACGTGGTACCAATATGACTAAGGGTGAAAATCAGTTGAATTAGGTGTGCACAATTATGCACAGATCCAATTACATACTCAGGCCCGTGTTTACATCTTGTACCCACACTCGAATTTAATTTAAAGACTCAAAACTGAATGCGGATTTGAATTAAAGGCCAAAATGCAAAGGGCTAAACTCGGGCTCAAAATTCAAGACCCAAATACGTATGCGATATACATGGGGTCTATTTCTTTCTATTAAAATACAATATAATTGGGACTCAAGCAACCCCTTTCACGCCAGCCCTGATGTCATATAAATTGGCATCGATGTCACCACCCCTCGAATTTTTAGACCCACATGCCCATATTCACACAAAGCAACTTGGATGATGGTGATGGGCATCATAGAAATTAGAAATGTCTGCAGTTACATTAAAGTTAGAACAACTGGACGGTCAGAGTTCAGTCACCTGTTGTTGTCGGTAACGAAATGTCCTGTATATATGCAGAGCCACTCGATTTGTATGTGCAAGCCCCAGTAATGAGAGATGGCTGGATTGTTCGACAAACAAGCTGAACTCTACCGGGATACAAGGCCAACTTACCCGAGTGAATGGTATTCGATGCTTGCAGCTCGCACGCCATGCCACAGCCTCGCATGGGATGTCGGCACAGGCAATGGCCAAGCAGCAGTTGGAGTATGTAAACTATGTTTCCCTTTACCTTCTTCTAGTATTGTATTTCTAATCTTCTGATTTCTCACGTAAGTTCAAGTCCTTCACTAGTCTGCTTTTGTTTAGGTTATGAGATGTTTGGAAGGTCAATCATGTTTGGGTAGCCAGTCTTCTATTATTATTATTATTTTTTTTTTTAAGAGCGTAGATTGCCGAAACGGTTTTAGATCTTATAGTCTAACAGAAAAAGTCATGTTGCGGTGCTGTTTTCCCGGTAGAAAAATACGAAAATGGAAGGGTGGGGGTGTATTTTAGAGAATTTTTAATTTTTTTAAATAATATCTAAACTGACTAATTTTTGGTGTTGAAATAGAAGCTCCCCTCTAAATTTTACCCTATGGAAATGGAAGTGTGTCTTGTCATAATATTAAGCACATGATTAAGAATATCATATGGTCAATTTGATTGTGGGACCAAATTCTGTTCAAGTAAATCTAAAAATCTAAAAAACAATCCACTTTGGAGAGGACTTCATTTCCATCAATTTGGATTCTATATACATCAGCCTTACTATAAATTCTTTTCACATCATACTATAGTGTAGGGTAGATGCTCAAAATAATTAATTTTCCCTTTAACCCCCACTGTGTGTTGTGATTTTGATATCACTCGTTATGTACATCCATAAATCACAAGATCAACAAGAACAAGCCACACAGGAGAAGAGACACGAGATTTATGTGGTTCACCCAAACAGGATTACATCCATGAGCACAGAGATGATCATCTTCACTATCACAAGTAAAGTATACACAGACTCTCACTCTCTCATATCGTCTCACCTACATGGTGTGGAAACAACACGGGCAAAAGAGTTCTCACCTCTCTTCAGCGCTTAAGATCTAGGGTTACAGACTATACATATATATAATCTCTGCTTTCTTGGCCACAAAAAAAGCCCCGGTACAATTACCAAAACACCCTTGACTTTAAACCAGTCCCTGGCTAACCCAGTGGACTCATCCGGCTAAACCGAAATACAAGACATATACGTAACAATCTCCACCTTGGCTTGAATTCTGCACAACTTGAGCTACTAGGAGATAAAACCGGTAATGTCTTCACGTACCTTGCTGAATGGTACGTCACTACACCAACGATGCAGTCTTCTTCAACATTTTGACTTGTTGAACCAGCACATGAACTTTGAGCAAAGTTCATCTTCTCGTCAAACTCCACCTCGAACAAAAAGCTCGAAACTATTGACGAATCTGAGTGATATCGATATTTGAATCACTCACCATCCTGCCCCATCTTCAACATCACTGTGAAGATCCAATCACCACAAGCATCCAAACAAAACAGATCGGGAATACAAATCCAGATGACTTCACAATTGCAGAAACCTCTGCCTCTGAGCAGTAAAAAAACTCCATTTGACCGGGCCTCCGATCAATCAAACACATGTTTGACAACTGCTGACACATCAGCTCCTCCTTGCTACTTTTCCGGCTTTGCTCTGGCAAGATAAATAGCATTACATGCGATCCGGAAAGCATGTAAACCCCAAACGAACAACTTCATTTGAATCAGCAAACCCTTTACAACTAGGCCGGCAACTCCTACTATTAAATTTGCAAAATCAATCAGGTTGGGTCAACTCGATTCTGGCCTGAATCCACATTTGTTTAGATCTCCTCCAAATTTCTACATCAAGTTGTAGATCTCGTCACCACGAGCACGTTGAAAAAAATGGATCTAAAATCCGACTCTGGATGGCTCCAATATCGCAAAAACAGTTTTCTGCCCTCTTAATTGGTCAAACTCTTCGTTGACTGTCAAATAGCCAATCACCCTCTTCCACTGCGTAGATCTGCTCGAAATGAGTCCGTAGGCTCAAACGGATCTCCGATTGGACGTCAGATGATCAAGATATCACAGAAACAATTTCAGCAGTTGAACTGGTCAAATCTTGACTTTGACCGTACCTTCGCTGACATCGGCTGACGTCAGCGCTTTGCTGCTGCGGGCTGGGCTGCGGACGCGGGTCAGGTCTGACCCGACCAGAACTGGCTGACTCTGCTGGATGCACTGCTGGGTTAGGCTTCTAGTAAACGGACCAGGTCGACCCGACCCGACCCGGCCTGCACTCGTCCTGCTGGACTGGGCTGCACCACGGGTTGGGTTTGACCCAACCCGAAAACCGAACATGAACCTGAAACCTCTCGGACTTGGGCTGATTCTCCACAAGTCAGGTCAAACTGACCTAACCTGCGACCCAAAAAACCCAAAAACGTGGGTCGTCTTCAACAGGCGTCTCTGCAACTGCGTTCTGCAACCCGGTTGCAGACAAACTAGTCAGGCCGTGGTCTGCTCCGGTTCCGGCTGCCTGGCCAGGCTAGATCGATGCTGGTCCGGCGACGGCGATAATCGGCGTTTGGCGGCGGCGACGGTGGCTGGCAATCACAGCGACAGCAGCGAGTTAGGCAACTGACGGTGAACACCCGCGGATTGACGGCGCCAGCGAAGAGGTGACCGCGGGAGACAAATCCGGCCGGCGGCAGCAACGTTGAGCAGTTAGAGGATCCGGATTCCTTCTCCAGTAATGATGCACGCTAACGGCAGGGACATAGACCTTTATCTCTTTTTGGCAAGAATCAATCTACAGGGGCCACCGAGATCAGACAGATCTGATCCCTTCTTCTCTGTTTTAGAAAAACAGAGGTCCAAATCCTTTCTCCATGAAGCCCTTTCTTGTGCACTTTGCATATAGAAAACCTGTTCCAGTTTTCTTCTCTGATTTTGAGTTCTGGAACCAGAATCGTTGCACAGCACAAATCAATCTGGTTTTCGGTTTCTGTCAGTCACAGAAACCCCAAACTCCTCCGCAAGAACCCTTTGATCAGATTACAACAGCACTGATTCACTCCGAGAGATCTGAAAACATGTGAATCCTTTTTCCTCCGATTTCAGCGAGACCAAAAACCTAATCTCGTCTTCTTCTTCTCTAATGGTGGCCCAACCAGAGATCACGGACTTGATCTCTCTTCTTCTCCGTTTCTAAAATAGAGATCCGAATCCTTCGACAAAGATTCAATCAGTTGATCTACATGCGCACAACCTCCAAGCCACTGAGCGATCTCCACCTAGCTCAGAAACTCAAGGAACACCACCTAGCTTTGATACCACTTGTTGTGATTTTGATATCACTCGTTGTGCACATCCATGAATCACAAGATCAACAAGAACAAGTAAAGTACACAGAAACTCTCACTCTCTTACATCGTCTCACCTACGTGGTGTGGAAACACCACGGGCAAGAGAGCTCTCACCTCTCTTCAGCGCGCAAGATCTAAGGTTACAGATTATACATATATATAATCTCCGCTTTCTTGGCCACCAAAAATGTCCCGGTATAATTACCAAAACACCCTTGACCTTAAACCAGTCCCTGGCTAACCCAGTGGACTCATCCGGCTAAACCGAAAGACAAGACATATACCTAACACTGCGTCCCCCCCTACGTGAAAATAAAGAGCTGAGAAGGGTGAATCCAACCTTTTCACCTTTGCCCAAACACTTTGGCTGTATTAGTGATCTCTCAAATGGCTAATGTTAAAATATTTCAAAATAACATTAAAACCTTTAAGCTTGTTATCTTCAATCTCACATCTGATATGGTTAAAAAGAGTATATATCATTTATCTATGCTTCTTTAATAACACTATTTTCTTGGTATGAATGGTTTAAGCTTGGCCTTGAGCTTAGAGCTTTAAGAGGATCTATTATTTTGAAATTTATTAGGCCTAACTCAGGTTGACCCAGTCTCCTTTCGGACTGAATTGAGCTGAGCCGATCCAATCTTTTGTAGGACCAAATTAGACTACCAATAAAGAGGGTTGGACTTGCTGGGCCTATAGTCAACCATAGAAGTTTTAACTGTAATGTGATAGTTATTGTCCTAATATCCAAACTCCACCTCTGCCTTATTCTAGTCATCCAACCATTAATCTTCCAGCGTTTTGAGTGGACCCTTGCTGATCAAGGGGATCCGGCCTGTTTTATCATGGAGGCAAAATTGCATCGACTGTGGGGCATTTATTGCCTTAAGGAAAGCATGACCCACAACTCACACAATCAATTCAATTAGATTTATCTCTTTATATATAATAGCTAATGTGTACTAATTTCTATACTAATATGGCATTAGTGGTGACCAGGTTGCTGAGCACTATACACAAGTCGTTGCCACAGATGTGAGCGAAGCTCAGATACAGCATGCCATACCACACCCCAGGGTTCATTACGTGCACACTCCCCTCTCACTTACAGAAGATGAGTTGGTGTCCCTAATAGGAGGCGATGGCTCAGTCGATCTAGTGACAGTGGCTACAGCGGTGCATTGGTTTGATCTCCCAAGCTTCTACTCCCTCATCAATCGCCTCTTACGGAAGCCTGGTGGCCTTCTTGCAGTCTGGGGTTACAATGAAATTACTATCGACCCCGCAATGGACTCACTCATGAAACAATTGCATGACACAGCACGTCCTTTTCGGAACCACAATATCGATTTGAAGCACGACGGCTTCAAATTGTTGCCATTTCCCTTTGAGAGTGTGGGTTTGGGGTCAGAAGGCAAGCCAGTTCCGCTAGAGATGTACAAGGAGTTGTCTTTTGATGGATTTGTGGGCATGTTGAAGTCATTTGGTACTGTTTCTAGAGCCAAAGAGCATGGGGTGGATTTGCTATCAGAAGGTGTGGTTAAGGATTTTGAGACTGCTTGGGGTGGGCCTGGTTTGAATCGACGAGTCACCTTTAAAGTCCACATGCTTGTGGGCAAGCCCAAGAGCCAGTAGTGACACTACGGTCTAATTCCTTTGTGTAATGTTCCAAAGGATTCTACTAGTTTGATATTCATTTCGAAACAACAAAAAAGTAAAGTTCTGGTTAGATTATGAGAAAAGTCAATGCAGTTACAAAAGTAGAAAATTCAAGCCATTCACGCTAAATAGGCAGCAAATTTGAATTCTCCTCTTCCTTTAATGCAAATTTTTTGTTTGGATTAATATTTCAACTTGAATAATAAATCCATTGGATTCTATCGAGGCTATACTACACCTCCCAAACCAACAGAAATGCGACCCAACCAACTTTATCTTTTCAAACTGCCAATTCGTTTTTTTTTTTTTTGTTTTAAGAGGCTTTATTTTATCCAAATGAAAGCCTCTATCAAAATCTTTTACAAATTTTGCAACTAATCAATTTATTTTATATTTGGATTTGGATCCTAAACTTTGTTGGTAGTTTTGTGGAGCCACTAAGCCCTAGTAGGACCTACACATATGAAAAATTTAGATTCATCGGATGTTAATGATTTAAGACAATAAAATGGATAGTAAATAAATAAACAAAATGGATAGTCAATAAATAAATGGTGAAAAATCTATTTAATAGACTTAGATTGATGGTTGTTAATGACCATTGGTGTCGTACTTGGGCCATTGCCAGGCCGAATGTCAAACCCACAGAGGAAGGTTTTCTTAAGCCCCAAGGTCAAGTGACAACAACTGCACCTTAGAGAGAGAGAGAAACCTTAGAGAGAGAAAAAGATCTTAAAGTCCATAGGGTAATTATCAAGCTCCTTGTATTTCTTCGCATTGAAACAGCTGGTCTTGGCACAACTTTCATAAGCATGCCCACTCCAACCAGGAAGACATGTTTTTCCATCACTAACAATGTCTCCTTCATAAGAAATCCAAGGGACTACGTATCTTTCCCCCATTTTTCAAACATTGATCTCTTTCTCTAATATCCATGACACAACAATCATCACCAATTCAAAAGAGACTATGGTGCATATTGTAAATCTCCAACAACAAAAACAGAAGCTCCCCAAAAGTTTTCGAGTCTTGAGGACTCAAAAAACATCAAAGACATGAAAGATGGAGGCAACAACCAGCCATATTGAGGCAAGGTCTAACTACCACAAAATGCATTATTTGCTACGGCTTTACCCACGCAAGCCCATTTTGCGTTGCTAAAAGTTATCTTTTGCCACGAAAATGAACCCACATAGGTAAAAGCCACAATTATCTCCTACTTTTGGCGACGTAAGATATTTGCATGGGCAAAAGTAGTTGTGATTCTCCTCAAAATGAGAGGCAAAGATTTACTTACGAACAAATATCATTTGGCGACACGATATTTTAAAGATAAAGTGAAAAACTTTTGGCCATGCATATAGTTGCATAGGAAAATGCCAAGACTTTCGGCTATGCATAACTTTTCGTGGGCAATACCTCTTGGTTACGAACTGCCCATGCATGTTTTTACGTAGGCAAAGAGTTTTACCTACGTATCTAGCACTTTTGCCTATCTGCATAGGCAAAAGTGCATTTTATTGTACTGTAAGTTTCCGAGTACAATCCTTTTGGTGATTACTGAGGTAGCCCCATGGGCTCTGGCTCATATTAATGCATCCCAGTTCGGATAAAAAAGCCACAACAAATTTCACTAAAGACATGTACATAGCACATAATCACAATCACAATACCACATAATCACAATCACAAAGGCTTGGGGCCACCCATGTTGAATAATTAAGGAAAAAAAGTATCCCCAAAATGGGGGACATCTGAATCACAAGTAAAAAGGGGAAGGGGGTGATTAAGGGATCATACTGAAATGGGGAATGCACAAAATTTAATACCAATTGGATCACTCTAGGGGGGGGGGGGGGGGGGGGGGGGGGGGGGGGGTGAGGAAATCCCACAACCAAATCAAAACAAACAAAGAGCAGTAGACTCAATCAGAACTATCTCCACCACAAATTCAAAAAAAAAAAAAAAACCAAAGCAAAGCAAATTCAAGGAGGCAAAACATCAAACACCTCTAGAGCATCATCGTCGTCATCATCATCATCATCATCAAAGGAAGCATAGAGAGGAGTGTCTTACGAGGACGGCCTTGTGGGCACAGATGGAGGGGGCGCCAGAGCCGGAGTCGTGGTCAGAGGCCTCGAGAACGATGTCAGTGAAGGAGGAGGGGGAGGAGGAGCGGTGGTGGTTGTTGTGGTGGACATGTTCGAATGGGGAGGAGATCTTGGATTTGAGGTCTTCGATCTCGTGCTTGAGCTCCTCCTCCTCGCTCGCTTCCTCGAAGCACTCCTTTTTGGTCCCTGCATCGGACGGCTCGTAGAACTCCCTGCATGATATGCACCTCATCCTAGCCGTGTATCTCGTCGCCCCCAATCTCTCCCTTCGACTGCTCAACATCATCACTCGATCCTCCTCCTCCTCCTCCTCCTCCTTCTTCTTCTTATTCTTCAGAGGGAAAGACGATGAATCCAACTCCCAACCCCACTTTTTCCCTGTTACTGGAGATACATATAAATGGGGTCAGTATAGGTGACGTCACCTACAATAATATAAACTAGCAACCAAGGCTGGTGCTAAGCCCGAGCCAAAAAATAAATTATGATAAAATTTAAAATTTATTATAAAAAAATATATTAAAAAACTCTATAAAAATACAAGTAACATTTCTGACCTATAGCCTATTTTAGTTTATTCTTAAATTTGAAAAATCGATAAAGAGTTTACCGAAATAATTTTACATATAAAAGAATCGTAAAAATCACATCTAAAGCATTAGATAGCAATTCTTTGGAGAAAATATGTTTATTGTAAATAGAAAATTGATTTTTATATCCATATATTGATCCTATCTTCGCCTTGAATACAGTTATGAACTTAATCAATAATTTTAAATGTTTATCTGAGGAGGCCCACCAATGCCCGTGCTAAGCAAGGGTCAAGAAAATCAAGTACATCTCAAATGTTTTGATACTGCTCAGCATAAATAATGATATTCATAGTGACAATGGCATGGATACATCTTATTTGTAAAAAATTGTATGTGTAAAAATATAAAATTTTAAATCAAAATACAAAATTTTAAATCATGCCTGATTTGAAAAACACTTGAATAGTAATAGCTGATTCCTTTTCTTTTAATTTAATAGTATCATACAATAATCATCAACACTTGATAATAATCAAATAAATTAATTAATTAACATTCGAATCCCAATGGATTGACCACCAGCAACACATTAAAACACTTAATAAAAAAACATTGAAATCTAATGTTTTTTTTAAATTTATTTTTAAATACTTTAAATTTAATGAGAATACAATGTATAGTGGTCCACTTTAATAATAAACAATTTATCAATGGAGCCGACATTGATAATAGTAGCTACATGAAAATCTTCCTGATTTTAAATTCTATCAATAGAAACATATTTTTGGAATGATGAATGGAATGATTAGATATTAAGAGGGAAAATCAAGTAGAAATTTTAGAGGATAAAAAGAGAGATTTTAGGAGATCCAAGTTTAAAAAATACTAATTGCCTGAAAGATAAGAGAGAGTGAGAGAGATCATTAGAGGAGAGATTGTAGCATTTTATGATGCAAACGTGGCGCTCCAAAAAAAAAAATAAAGGGTACTGATGTGACACCCTCCACAGGCCTCCATTCTTAGAGCTTTAATATGTATAAAGGGAATAAGCAAAAAAACAAATTAAATTTTTTGTGATTCTGCGGAAAATTTTTTTTGTTTTATTCTTCCTTTAAGATAAGAGAAAACAGTTTGCAAACTAAATTTTCAGAATGTACACAAACATGCCCTGGTAGTTGATATAGTAAATTGGCAAAATTTTACTCCAATCAGAAAATCTCACTCAAATTGCTTGCTTATTTACAATGGAACATGGATAGAAATTCATGCAAATTGAGCTTGTAGAAGACGGAAGTATAAAAGATATAAGATGAGAGGTGACGGATATAAAGTATCAAGCCACATTAAAATTTTTTAAGATTGAAATTATTAGGGTGATGGATGGGTTTAAAGGATCCAGCCATTAATTGGATTTCTAGTAAGTGAATTATTTTTTAATTATTTTCCTTGCACTTGACTTGGGCTCGCTCTGAGCTTTTGTGTGTCAGAAAAGCTCGCCCGCGGGGTCTCTTTGTCTCAGTCCACAAGGCTCCAGTAGTGAATGAGTTCATGACGCTGGCCCTTCCTGCATCGTCTGTGTCTTGGCATCACAGAAGAATATTATGCAATGCAAATGTGCCCACGGTAGATTGAAAAGGGGGTTTGTGGATCACCGATCAACAGCCATTGATTATTTCTGGCCACCTTATTTGTTTGTGTGGCAGTTTTCTAACTCGACCGACCAACCATACTCAAGTCTCTAATCGAGTTGGTTCATATTAACATATCTGACTCATTAATAGATGCACTGCATCCACTAATCTGCCATATAACCAGCAAACCCAACCTAAACCTGACCCAACTTGACTAAATATATACGATCCACCAACTTACCAAACCCAACCTTTTAATTAAGAGATTAGAGTAACCCTATTTTATTTTTGAGTTGGGCACGAGTTGAAAATTTTAAACTTATATTAGTAACTGGGCTCCATTTTGTGTTGAACTACAGCCTATGACTCACAAACCTGATCCTGACCTAGCATGTGCGAGAAGGAAATAGACACGTGTAGGTTTGTAGCGCCCCACAGTCATTGTCACAAACGAAAAAAGGTTAGGAAAGTTAAATGAATCAATTATTATATATATTAAAGCAATCTCCCCTTTCGCGAGAGGGGAAAACGTGGCACAGCCCTCTTCGTGAGAGGGCGACACGTGGTGCAATATAAGGATTCCATTTATATTAACTAAACTATATTCATAACAAATCTCTAAAATCTTTCAATTTTCCTAAAATTTTTCCTTTATTTTCTATAAAATCTCTTCTACCCTAATTTCTCTCTCTCATCCCTCTTCAACATATACAAGGAAGGGTGGAGCCCACTGATGTAGTATGCATTGCATCCATCTTTGATTCTTTGTAATCGAGTTGTTACTTGTATGTGTTTGCTTTGTAATCTTCAGTTGTTTAGGGACTTATGGATTCATTTGGTTGCAGGCTATGATAACTGCCTCTATACAATAACTGGGTATGTTCATTATCCAATTGCCTGCTTTTTTCCATTCTTTTAGAATCCTTATGCAGGAAATGATCTTATGCTACATTAGGGTGCAAATATAGAGTTTTTTTGGGTACAATCTTTTTAATGTAGGTTTTAGTAATCATTATACTTTTAGCGTTTTTCTTTGAAGTTTCGCCATTTCCACCGACTGGGCTTTGCTATTTTGTCAGGAGTAACGTGAGTGCAAATAGTTTAGCAGGACCTGCAACTTCAACTTCAACTTCAACTTCAACTTCGTCATCTACCATAAAGTATGATATTTCAGCCCGGATATTCAGGATGGAAATCAGGTGCTGACCTCATTGTACCGAGATTGGACGATTTAGAATGGATTCAAGATGCATTAAGATTGACACAATCCAGTGATCATTACCATCTATTTCCACAATTATAAATTTAATGGGACCCACATAATATAAATCCAACATTTTCTATCAATTTAATGTACAGAAAAAATATATTTCATTTTAAGATCAATCTGAATGGTTTCTATCAATTATATTGAGCCCAAAGATAGCTAAGTCCAAAAGAAACGATATTTGCTAGAATACTATTTTAGTAGATTAAGTATTTGAGCAATCTTGGGATTCGGGAATTGAATTTGAGCCCAAGTATGAACATTTAGTTCTTAATTTGGGTATTTTATGTAAAAGTCTCATTTAGTAATTTTGGTTTGGGTTTCCATGAATGCTTTCCCACATCATTTCCATAAGATACACACGGTTGCATATGGGGCTAATTACTTTAGGACAAGAAAGATAAGAGTGCATCTTGTAGTTAGGTAGGTAGAGAGTAATGGGCACATTGAATTTTCCATGTGTAACAAATCCACGTATCTTACATTTGTCAAGATTTTTTTTCTTTACTTTTTGTTTTAAATTATGTTTGATGAATCCAACTGGGGGCACAGTTTTTATAGGGTCAAGTTGGTGATTGGTCTGGGATTGGATCAGATCTACAAGGGATGGTTGATGAAACTGTCACGGAAGCCATTCCTTGTAACATTTCAGAGACTCACACAGATGCAGAATTGGTCGAACAAGACATAAAGGAGTGGCAAGACGAAGGGGGCAATCATATTGTAGCTTTGATTAAAGATCAGACATGGGAGATGGTTCTATGTCCAGATGGTGTGAAGACAGTAGGATGCATGTGGGTCGACAACTAGGAGAGTCAGTATGGTGGGACCACAAATCTTTACACAGCTTGGTTAGAAGCGAAAGGATGCAACCATGAGTATGAGTTAGATCTTGATGAAACCTTTTTCTTAAATTCTCACGTATTTGACCACAAATCTACTTGGGATTTGTATGGTGCCCATGTCATGCTTCCCTTTTACGTTTCATTTGAGATTTGTATCATTAAAATTTTGTTGGATATTAAACATAACTATTAGTGACATAGAAGAATGATAAAATTAAAAATAATGTTTTCAACGTTCAAGGTATAGCACGCCAAGATTGTCACCATGAGAGACTCCATGAGAGATTAATGCTTTTTTAAAAGATTTCAAAAAATATTCAAACTGATCCATTTTCTGAGATGGATGGAGAGACTCCATCAAAGTGGGCCACAAAAATTCAACTTGGTGAAAAAGGAATTGAGACTCCTTCTCAATAGTCCTATAGTCCAATTAAGATTGCATAAAAAGGAAATCTAAAACCTTTCTCTATTTCACAAATTCCATCTTTTAAATAGAGATTTGCTATATGAAAGAAAAAGGGACTCAATACACTCATAATAATAATAATAATAATAATAATAATAATAATAATAATAATAATAATTGCTCAAACTACCTTCGCCCTCTTCTCTCCCCACTCACCTTCTCTTCCTCTCTCCTACCCTTCCCTACCTCCCCCTCCCAGCCACAATTGGCAGCTCCAGCAGAGGCCGAATCTCCCTCCATCCCCCTCTTCCTCTTCCTCCATCTTCCTTTTTCTCCCTGTCCCTGTCTCTTCCTCTTCCTCTCCCAATCCCTCCTCCTTTTTCTCTCTCTCTCTCTCCCCCCTTTTCCCCCTCCACTCGACCTCCCTACTGTTGGGAGATCGAGGTCTCCCTGCAATAGAGAGATCCAATCTCCCCCCATTCCCATTCCCATTTCACAGCACCCCCCAGCCCGTTCGGCCAAGACTAACGGAACATTATTTTTTTTGTTCGGCCTTGCAAGGCTGAACAAAAGTGTAATGTTAGGCCTTGTAGAGTCGAATAGGTTGAAAATGGAATAAGGAGAGGAATGGAGAAGAAAAGAGGGAGGAAAGAAGAGAAAGGAAGAGGGAGGGGAGGGAGAGGGAGGGGAGTGGGATTCGGCGACTCCCTCCATTGGAGCTGCGAACATCATCAGACTGGGAGGTGGGGAAGGGGAGGAGAGGGAGGTGGGGAAGGTGAGTGGGGAGAGAATAGGGTGGGGGTAGTTTAGGCTTTTTTTTTTGTGAGTGTGCTGAGTTCTTTTTTACTTTCATATAGCAAATCCCTTTAAATATTATACAGGTGATAATCTAACTTGGACTATGTGAATCCACCAAATTTAATGAGGTACGGACGTCATGCTCCCAACTACATCTTATTTTGAATTCTTTCTATTCGATTTGGGTCACCATTTTGTTGCAAAGATAGTGGATTATTTTTTTTTCTTACACCAAGTAATCTATATTTAACAAATGACTTTGATCTTTCAGAATGATGTCTTAATTTATTCCACTACTGTGAGAACTAAGATGAGTTAGCATAGGCCTTTGCGTTGGCTGCGAGCCCTGCATCGTTATATATATAATGAGATAGCCCTTTGTAAGAGAAAAACCTATTTTTACTTTTTAGAATTGATTTAAATAGTTCTATCTTAGATATTGACCTAGACTTTGATGCTCCCTCACCTAACACAACCTAGCCATTGATAGTGTAATGCCGAGCGGAGCCTAATTAGTTTAGGATCTAGACTTGAAATGGCCTATGTAAAACCCTATATCAGAGACAAAGTATAAAGCATGCGGGCTAGGTCCATCTACTTGATAAATATATAGTTTGAGTTTGAGATATGTGCAAGGCCCGGTAATATATAAAAAACATATTTTTTTTTGTAATGATCCTGAATATTATGACTGATAATCAAAAGTTTCCATTTTGTAGAAGGCCTACCTCATGTGCCACCATAATCCTCTTTATAGCTCATAAGCAAATGGCCATTGATGCAATTATTCTTCTAGGTCTAAAAACACACATCTTTAAAAATTATTCATAGTGAGAGGGTTGGTTGACCTTATGAGTTTTTGTACATTGGAATATTCCATCTAATTCATTTCTATATAGTTTTTTCTTTTTATTGGGTTTATGGATTAAATAAGAAATTATCTAACTTTTTTCTATTCTTATTCTAATAAAACTCCATGGGTATATTATTTTTTATTTAGTTTCTAATATGATATTTATTTTTTCGAGAGTGCACTAAAATATTTAAAATTATATTTGTGTAATGAGTTTTCTGTTAATATTAATGTACAATTTATTTATATATTTATAAATATTTTTAGCTACAAATAATGCAATTATTAGACAAGGCCAGCACCCAAACAAGGCCCGCGTCCTGCAACACTAGTTATATATATTAAAGCTATAAGGATGGAGACCTCTGGAGGGTGCTACATCAGTACCCTTTATTTTTCTTTTTTTCTAGAGCACCACGTCAGCATCCTAGGATAAGATCTGCTTAAAGAGACCTTCTATCTATTCCTTCTCTATAATCCCCTAAAATCTCTTTACTTATCTATAACTTCTCACATCAGTTATTATCTCCAGCAATATCTTCCTGGGCTGCTCTCTCTCTTACCTCCCTACGAGAATGGCGATTGTTCCATTAGATGAGGAGACTGCCAAGAACGTCACCAGACAGGAAAAAAAATCACATCTTTGTCTCTCTATCTCCTTTCTTTGGCATCTTGAATTGGTAAAGAAACATATCTTTCCCCATTTCTTTTTGGGTCGAGCTCTATTTTGGCAACAGTAATCTCCCTCCCAATAAGTTCTTAAGGAAGTCAATTGAGGACAGTGATGGCAGACGTATCCTTTGATTCTTCTCTCTAATGGTGATTCGCTGTGAATGCTCATCTGTCTAAGTTTTTGGTATTACATGTCTTATCTTGACTAAAAACTTCTCAGTGGTTAGTTTGACATTGATTGTTCATTTACCCGAATGAGAAATCATCTTGGTCTTGGTGATGTTAAAGTTGATGAAGTGCTAGAAGTGACGGTGTTGGCTATTGCAGACACACTGAGGAAAAAAATACACTAAATGATTTATACATTATATATTTTTGTATTGCAATGTTGTTTTGGATATCTTAACACATTGTTTGGATCTATTCCAAAGCAAACATTATTAGGTACGTAATTACTTTTCTATATCTAGTTTATTTATTATTATTATTTGTGTTGCTGAATGGATTGCAAAGATTGCATCTTTTTCTTTTGATCTACATGCTTCTTTTTCTTTTGATATACATGCTTCTTTTTCTTTTGATATACGTATGCATCAAACTATATTTATATGCTAATAATTGATGTCATTCTTTCTTTTTATTTATATTTTTTAATATTTAGTACAATTTTTTTTTGTCTTTACAATTTTCTTAAATGTAAACCATAGATATGTCCGCACACACTTAGGAGTTTTTTCAAAATATTATTTTTATTTTCGTTTCATAAAATCTTCGGTAATTGTCATTATTAATCTTTTCTTTTAAAAAAAAATCTCTTATTCCTCTTCCAAAGCTACGGAACATTAGTATTTCAATCTAAATATTATGAATAAATTAGTCTAGTTTTGGGCTAAGCTTAGCTTGGGCATCTTTTCTAAACAATAAATTTATTTTTAATTTATTTTCTTATAATTAATAATTTTAAGAAAGCATTTTTTTCTTATCAATAAGTGCCAAGCATTCTTTCTTATCAATAATTAATATCTTAAGCCAAACAATAAAATAGTTGCATGCATGTCTTTAAATCAAGGGCTAAAATGTTTTTCCAATTTAAGGTGAACTTTAAAATGCCAAACAATAAAATAGTTGCATGCGTGTCTTTAAATCAAGGGCTAAAATGTTTTTTCAATTTAAGGCGAACTTCCAAAAGTGCATTTGAAGTGATTAAAGTTTATAATATATCAAATCACTTTTTGTTTACATATATATATCTCTTTCGATTTTAGTATTATTTATAATATTTACTTTATTTTTTCTCTGTCATAATTTTTTATGTGTAAAATGAAATCTAAGAATTATAAATGATATACTTTTCTTTTACACTTATTTTTTATTAATTATATTTCAAAAAACTTTAAAATTTTAATATATTTCAATTTTGGGCCCAGGCTTAGCATGGGCTTGCGTTGCTAGTTTTGTTTGTAAAATAGCAGAATCTAAAAAGAAGGTAATGACAATGGATCAAGCAAGGATGGGTTGGCAAGCTGGAGCCCTTTCCATTTCACAACTGTCTTGGGCCGTACAAACCTATTGGGAGGCGTGTTTTAGAATTTATGATACCATAGCCACCCTTGGATGGGTAATTGGTCAAGGTTGATGTAGCTTATGCAATTCTCTTAAATTTATAAAGTTATTGATCATCATTAACAAATAATAATAACTGTCTTTATGTATGTTGTCCATAAATAATCAACTATGAGTGCTTGAAACATGAGCCTGCCCGCAAACACAACGCAGGATGAAATCTAAAAACCTAAACGAGCTTCCACCAAAACCACTACCAAATGGGGTTTAGCTAAGTGGGGTCACAGTAGCTATTGGCTCAAGCCAAATTACATGTAAGCAAACCCAAACTTGACCTAGACCCAACCCAAATTGCAAATTCTCTCGACAGGCGCGATGCCAGTCTAGGTCAGACTGAGACTTCTTTCTTGTGTTTGGTTTTTCTCCATTCATTATCAAAATTAACATTTTCATATAATGCCCAGATAAATTAGAAATAAAATATTTCGAGACTCAAATACTGATGCGATATACTTAGAGCCTATTTCTTTGCATTAAAATACAATATTGCATAGGAAGTGGGATAATCATGCATAAGTAGTTAAAAATGAAAACCAAATCTGAATATATCCAAATATGCCTTCAAATAATCTTCTCTTTGATGAAAATTGAGTCAAGGGAATATAGAAAATGAATACCCGACCATCTCTTTAGTAATTCAATATCTAGGAAATCAATGTCTTATTTACATCTTCACCCTATTTCTTTCCCTCCTTCCCTCGTATCCTTCATCCTTTACCAATCTTTTGTAGAGCTCTTTTTTTTTTTTAATCGGTAACAAAAACTTTCATTAAAAGAAGGAGAGAATACAAAGGGGAAGAAAGAAAAGAAAAGGAAGAAAAAAAAAACCTCCAAAGAGAAAGAGCACAAGAGCAATATACGTACTCACAAGAAACTAATTAAACAGCACCCACTCAAGAAACACTTTCCTCAACTCTCAGTTTTGCTAAAGCATCAGCCATGTAGAGGGCCGACCTAAGGACATGATGGAACTCAACATCTAATTTTGTAGATAACACAAGAATTTCATTAAAATGAAATTGGAACTTCCAAGGATTAACCTTTTTATTAGACACCAAAGCCACTGCATTAGAAGGGTCACTTTCCAAAATAAGGTTGCCATGGCAATGACCTGAAAAGCATCGAAAAGCCTTCAGAATCGCCAAGACCTCCGCTTCTTTAGAGTCACGCACACCCATAAACTTAGAAAACATCAATAATACCTCATCATTGCTATTTCAAAGAACACCACCAATACCTGTCGGGCTTGACTTCTATCTTGATGCACCATCGACATTAAATTTGAACGTATCAAGAGGAAGAGGAGACAAACAATTGACTCGATATCTTAAAAGAACCACACTTCATACAAGCTTCCCAATTAATAGGGATGTTATCAAAAGTGAAGTTAGAAAACTTTTTCCTAACGAAAGTTCATTTTGCAGTCCTCATTAAAATAAAATCTATCAACTTCATTTCAAAAGAGGAAAGACTCTTGAATATTCTATCATTTGTTTCCTTCCATGTAGACCATAAAACAGAAAAAAGAAGCAATTTCCAAAGAGTAAGGCTACATCCAATAAAATGTCATCCCAACCAAGACTCTGCCGCATCCGCTATCCTTTACTTATCTTTGGTGAAGCTCATTTAACTTTGAATTCCTAAATAATCTAATTTAAAAGAAAAAGCCCTTTACATGCAGTTGTGTTTTGATTCAGGTCTTGGCATGTGAAATCCAAGGACCCAAATCTTGGAATATTATTTGGCTGGGACAAAACCTACGCCCAAATTACAGATGGTTCGAAATATTGGAACACTGCATAACTGGGGCTTGGGCAACCCCCTTTCACGCCAGCCCTTATGTCATAAAAATTGAAATTCATATCACCCACCTTCGAATCGTTGACCCACTTGCCCATAGTGACATATTCACACAATGTAGCCTCCCCCAGCATCACGCGGATGATACATAGAGAATAGAAATGTCTGTGAGTTACCATTAAAGCGAGGACAACTGGACGGTCAGAATTCACCCACTTTAAAAAGAAATGTCTTAATAGAGAGCCAATCCATTCATATATACGTTGCATCAGGAAGGGGAGAGAGCAATAGAGAGGGAGATGGCAGGGTTGTTCGACAAACTGGCTGATATATACCGGGATGCAAGGCCGACTTACCCAAGTGAATGGTATTCGATGCTTGCAGCTCGCACGCCATGCCACTGCCTCGCATGGGATGTCGGGACAGGCAGTGGCCAAGCTGCAATTGGCGTATGTTACTATGTTTCCCTTGACCTTTTGGTTATATTTCCTTCCTTATCTGCTTTTCTTTAGGTTATGAGATGAGATATTTGCAGGTTGAATCATGATCAATTTGGCATGTTTGGATACCAGTTAGTTAGTTTTTTTTTTTTTTTGAAATGATTGCGATAGTAAAATTCATATTTTGTACAGGCTTGATAGAAAAAGCAAAAAAAAAAAAAGTTAGATCTTCCACAATTCATCAGAAAATAAATTCTCATAGAAAAAAAAAATCCACAGAAATACTCCACAAACTTGGCCTAAAAAGCAAGAAATAAATTTACAAGACCTTAGTACCTACTTGAGAGACCCGGATTGACACAATGTGAACAACAGCGTATGATAGAGAGAAGAAAATCTATGCATGAGGGAAGAGGGGCCACCTTGCAGGTACGATGGCTCAAGAATAACATTGGCAGTAGGGTGAGATTGGGATTCCCTATCATTGGGCTATCACTTTTTTCTCAACTGAGTAACCTGCTGCTTGCTGGCACTAGCAAAGGATAAAAATTGGATTTGAAAACTAGAAAACTTGAAGACCCAACTCGAAAAATATTGATATGGGTACAAAATTTGAAGCTATATTTGACTTGGGTTGTGATAGGGCATATCCAAAATTTAGCATTTTACTTCATAGAAGTTTGTCTCGATGAAATACATGATTAAAAAATGCCACATTATCAATCCTATCAGATTAGACTTGAAGCACAATCCACCGTGGAGAGGACCTTCGTTTTCAGTAATTTGTATTCTATATAGGTTAGCCCCACTATGAAATTCTAGTCACCTCATACTTCAGTGTAAGGTAGACGCTGAAAGTAACTGCTCCCCTAACCCCACTTCTAGTCACCCCTCCCTTTCTCTCTCATTAAAATAGAAACCCGCGAAGGATGAACATTGTTAAATTCAGTGGAGATGCCTACATATTTCGTATAGTGCTAATCGGAACAATTCATTATTCTATTAGGCCTATAGGGGTTTGAGAAACGTTTGAGTCCGCAGTAATTAGTTGAGGTGAAAAAGAGAAGAATTCGGATCACTTGTACATGAAAGGAAGGTAAAGGTTAAAGAGCATTTAAGATGCTACAAGTGTTCATAATATCCTTTGGTTTCTTAATTCTTTCCTTTGATGATTCGGGCCTTTTCTTGCACTGTACCATCTTAATCCCTACTGAGCTCTTTGTTGTTTGACTGAAGTGGATGGTGGGAGGGTAATAATTGATGTAACGCTTTGTCTCTGCTTTGACTTGACTAAGCAGAGGTGCTCTATAAGCCTATCAATCAAAATTTAAATCTAATAAAATATATCTTCCTCTTTTATGAAATGGGCCCACCACAAGATTATTCACTCATAAAATATATATGTAAATATTATAATACATAAAAGTTTATGTGAAGCAGATGCTGTGGTAGCATATTTGGTTCTACCTCATTGAATTATTAAATAGATACAATCATTTACTATTAGAATTAGAACCCATTTATAAATTTGGACAAATAAAAATAAGCCTTTTACAAGTGAGGCAAAAATTCAAAGAAAAATTGACTTTGTGTCACTAATAAATTACTTATAACTGTAATTTTGACTTTGTGTCTCTAATAACATCTGTGTGATGATGAGTGGTTAAAATCTTATAAATAAGCCCTAATGATAATCTTAATATAAAAAGAGACATTGTGATGAAAAATAAAGAGGGTCTCTTGTAAAGTATTTCGAATTAGTACATCGAACTCATCAAATTTGAATTGCGAATCAAACGAATTGAAAATTGAATTAAGTAAATCTACGCTGGCAAATTTGCAAATTGAGATACGTTTCGAATCACAAAGTACGAACTCAAATGAAAATTATACCAATTTGACTTTGTGATACTAATTCTTCCATTCTTTTCACCTTTGCTCATATTTCTGGCTCTGTAAGTGACCTATCAAATGGCATATGTTTACTAATATGGAATTAGTGGTGACCAGGTTGCTGAGCACTACGCACAAGTCATTGCCACAGATGTGAGCAAAGCCCAGTTACAGCATGCCATACCACACCCCAAGGTTCGCTATGTCCACACTCCCCCCTCACTCGGAGAAGAAGAGCTAGTGTCCTTGGTAGGAGGCGATGGCTCGGTCGATCTAGTGACAGTAGCTCAAGCAATACATTGGTTTGATCTCCCAAGCTTTTACTCCCTTGTCACTCAGCTCTTACGAAAGCCCGATGGCCTTCTTGCAGTCTGGGGTTATAATAAAGTTTCCGTTGACCCCTCATTCGACTCACTTTTAAAACAGTTCTATGACACAACACTTCCTTTCTGGAACCCTAATGTCCGCTATGTCCTAGATGGCTACAAATCATTGCCATTTCCTTTTGAGAGTGTGGGTTTGGGGTCAGAGGGAGAGCCAATTGTAGTAAAGATGCACAAGGAGTTGTCTTTTGATGGATTTGTGGGCATGTTGAGGTCATGGTCTGCTGTCGCTGCAGCCAAGGAGCGAGGGGTGGAATTGCTATGTGAAGGTGTGGTTAAGGATTTTGAGACTGCTTGGCGTGGGTCTGGTTTGATTCGACGAGTCAACTATAAAGCCTTCATGCTTGTGGGCAAGCCCAAGAGCCACTAGATACCAATCTAGTTCCTGGGTGCAAAGGATTCTACTAGTTTGATATTGCTTATTCCCATTGGCAAAAAAATGGTAAATGTCAAGTTTGGGTTGGATTATGTATTATGATGAAAGATAATGCATTTATAAAATTAGATAATTCAAGTTATTCATGCTGACCGGGCGGCAAATTTGAATTCTCCTCTTCTTTTATTGCATATACAAATACGTTCGAATCGAAGTCTTGCTCTTCTCAACTGACTTTTGACATTCAAAGAACAAATCCACCTTATTTACATTTGATGGTATAAACCCCCCCCCCCCCGGTGATGGACCTAGGATTTTTGTTTGAGAGGGGCAGACGATGATCAATTGAAATTGTCAAATATTATTTTATTATTATATACTCACATTATTTTACTATTATTTGTTTACATTACTAATGACAAAAGAGAAAATGTCTTACATTTAAATAGATATAAGTTATCTAACTACATCAAACACTTAACATTATTTATCAAAAGTTATATCATAATTTTAAAAGAATGTTTTTATAATTGCTCTTGATGGTTCTTCATGTTTTAAAAGCGTTGCCCTTGGATAACATAGCATTCTTCAACACATTGTAAGAAGTGTTGGTGATGAAGACATCACCATCGAAGATATTGTGCTCGTTGATGCTGCATATGAGAGAGTCGCGGAGGAGGGCTTTAATGACTTGGATCTTCGGAGTTCCTTTGAGCAAGAGGTCTTTGTCTTGCCGTCTTAGAGTATGGAGAGAGGATTTGGGAATTTTGGTCATTATGTCACATTTGGTAAATAGAGGTTCATCTCCTAAAACCAACATATCCTTAGAGAAGACTTTTAGGAGAGTTCTAAGTTTGAGAAATGAAGAGGACTCCTACCATATGTGGATTTGTGATCCAACAATTGTATTTGTTTTCTTTTATAAATTTCTCAAAATCCGTGAAAAAGCTCATCTATCATCCCATAGCCATGTTTGCCCATCTAGAGAATTTGAATGATTTAGATCATGCAAGAAGGTCTTATAGGAATTAAAAAATAATATTTTAGGTCAGGGCCCCAACAATGATGGGGGCATGGGCCAAAGGCCCATTGCAAACATAGGTTTTTTCTGCAAACATAGGTTTTTTCTGCAAACATAGGTTTTTTCCAAATTCTAAGGGGGATCATTACCCTCCATGTGGCATACAGGGGTTCGCCCTGCACCCCCCGCCCCCAATCCCCCACATGATTCAAGGGATGATGAATATAAATTAGTTTACCTATTTTACAGCTTATTTAAATTTAAATTAGAGAGCTCAAGATTGAAAGCGATAGGTTTTCAAACGTGAGAAGAAATAAAAGGGGCTAATTAAAAAGGTAGATAAATAGTGGCACTATCGCCCATGAGTGGCAATATTGCCACTGAGGGCATTTTTGACAAAAAAAAGTATGACACCTTCTACGGTTTTTTTTAAAATTTTTTTTTCTTATTTTATATTTGTGTAAACTCATTCTTTTAATCAAAATTTAAGCCTAATTTTTTCATAACAATCCCTAAATATTCTTTAGTGAGCTTCACATGAGGAGCCTTGCACATTTCTAGGTATCTCAGCTTGAAAGGTGAGAACAAATAAAAGCAGAGTGAACCCATGTCCACTGGGTTGGGTGAGAAATGAGCAAAATGATGGATATAGAAATACCCAACAAACCCGAATGCATATGTTCACTTCGTAGACATTTCTCTTCGTTAAAGTCAAGAGTGCAAATGCAGTGGCACTAAGGCTTCGAAAATATCAAGGCAGGGAAGAATGCTCGGACATAAGGGTGAATAAAAAATTTTGGTTGAAACTTTGGAATATGAAAGTTCCAGATAAGGTCAAAACCTTTGCATACCAAGCATGTAAGGAAATTTTATCAATTCGGAAAAACCTTGCCAAAAGAAAGATTATGGAAACTGATATTTGTGAATTATGAAAGAGTCATATGAAGATTTTATGAATGCTTTGTGTTTTTGCTCATAAGCACAACAGGTATGGAGAGAATGCTTGGACAAAGTCGATCTTACATCAAACTTGCAAACAGACTTTGGAGTGTTTGCTTGGGAACTTTCAAATAAAACCCTAAAAGTGAATATGGAGCTGTTTTTTTACAATGACATGGGTGATATAGAATAGAAGAAACTTCTTCATCCAAAGTGGGAAGCTCACAGATCCAATAATGGTGGCTGAAGGGGGCTGTAGTTTTGTTGCAAGATTACAGTCGAGTTTGGTCAAGCAGGAAAAATAATAAACAAAGGAAAGTACTATGTTGGAAGCCTGGTCCTTTAGGTACTCTAAAACTTAAAGTAGATGGTGCCTTGTTTAATGATGTTTAGAAAACGGCTGTGGAGGCTGTCCTTCGAGATAATATAGAAAATGTTGTTATGGTTATGAGCAAAGTGGAGATGTGGATAGGTAAACTAGATGATATTGAGGCTGTAACAACATTAAAAGGCAAACAAATGGCTTGTAATGCTGGGGTGATGGACATTATTCTTGAAGGCGATTCTTTGTGGACAATAGATGCCCTAAATTCTTCATTGCTCAATTATTCAAGACAAGGTCCCTTGGTTGTTGAGACAAAAGAACTGCTGAAAACTTTAAATAATTATGAAGTGGTACATGTAGGTAGAGAAGAAAATGCAGTAACTAATAAGCTAGCTTGGGATGCATAATTTATTGATGATATAGAGGTATTGTAGTACTATACTCCTGATGTCATTATACAAAATGTAATAGTTGGCTTATGTTTTCTCTTTAATAATAGTCTGAGAAGAACATAATTAATAGCAACTTACGCCACCATTAATAGCTGGCATACATAAACGACCTCTGAACCAAGAGTTCTTTTTTATCTTCTCAATTGAGGTCCTAGTGCTTGGGTTTGGATCCAAGATCTTTGACATCTACCTTGTCACTTCGGACAGAAACCAATTAGGGCATTTAAACTCTGCTTTGCAAATCTTCCTATATATCTGCATCAGATTTGGATAATGGAATGGAAGATAACCAACCAAAAGAACAAATAAGATCACTCCACAGGACCAAGTATCAGCTTTTGTACCATCATATCCTCCTCTATTGATCACTTCATGACCAACATAAGCTGGAGTCCCATAAGTTGCGTGGAGTAATCCATCTTGCTGCTTACATTCTGCCTGAGAACTCAACTCAAAGTTTGAAACCTTTTCAATTCATTTTCCTCATCTAATAGCAGGTTTTCGGGTTTTAAAACTCGATGATAAACACCTCTGTAATCCATCTTTTTTTTTTCTTAAACATAATTCAAAGCAGTGATGTATGGTGGTGTTGTAGTTGTGTGTGATTGGTTAGGTTTTGGGAGAGCCATTGAATAGAGGATGGAGAAAGGGTCCAATGAGTTGAGGGTTGCAGGGGATTGTCCAAAGTCTCTAAGGTAGGTTTGGGGGTTCAGATGGATGTGAGAGGAAGGAAGGGGAAGGAAAGAAGGAATAGAGAAAAAGAGTAATTTGATACTTTTATAATTTCCATTAACAGACATTTATTTTGTACTTTAGTTGTGGGTTTATGTAGGTTTAGTACAAAAGTTTAAATTACGAGGGAGTACTTTAGAATCGGATCTAAGTACAAGAGGTAAATTGTTATTTTCTCAAAAAAAAAAAAAAAGTCAATGCTTGCAAAGAAAACTCATCTTTTAGTGAAGTTAAGGCACCTATACGGTGAAAATGCCAAACTTTTTTTAGCAAAATCTGTATGATGATTATTGATTGTAGATAACAAAATAACTAATTTTTTTTCTTGATGATTATAATCATATGACGACAGTTCTATTTAAGAATTAATGGCTAAAATAGTTCGTTTGAATCTTTGTTTCACAAGCTCTTGATGCATTGATTTTGAACATCAATAAATTGAAATTTACACAATGTGTAGCTAAATCATTCACATGCATAAAATGTTTGTAGTGGGGCCCATTATAACGGTTTTTATTAACCTAACCAACTAGCTAGGTCGAACAAAAAGCTCACACATGAAGAAAGAAAGCCCACAAGAGTGGGAACAGAGCCTACACAAGCAGCAAGAAAGCCCAAAGCCCGCACAATGGGAAGGCAGTGCTCACACATGAGAAGAAAAGTGGCATACTTAGATTTTGAACTTTAGATAGTCAAATAAGCAGCTGTTCTTTATAAGAGTTGAACTCCTATTATAGCTTAGTCCATTTTACTACTCAGAAGCTCATTCGCTTTTGATTGGCCATAGAGCACAACCTAAATCCTAAGTAGCAGAGGCCCATGTACCAACTCCATCCAAGTTCAACTAGATAATTGTTTGTTAATATTTTAACTTGAATAATAAATGGGTTGGATTCTATTGAGGGTAGTCGACCTTCCGAACAGACGAAAATGGGACCGAACTCGATTGATTTAATTGAACCCACAAAATAGTCCAACAAATTTAAGGTTTGCTTTGACATTTCCAAACTAATTAACAACAGGATTAGATTATCGTTAAAGTGACGGCTCAATTGGTTTAAGAATTGGGTTTGCTCTATAAGGTTTTGAATTCGACTTCCACACCTTGTATGATGCTATGTGTGTGCTCATGTATGTATCCACTAAGAAATAGTCTATACTTGTTAAAATCTGATAATTCTCAAGCCAGAGGTCCATGGTCCAAAGACTAAACTAAGAGGGATACTTGGGTCATCAATAAAAAATAAAAATAAAAAGACAAAAGGGTCAACTTGGACCAACAAGCGTCACTTAAAAGCACAACCTAACCTAAACCTGCCCCAACCAACTCATTGCTATACCAACATCATGGTACCATTATGACAAAGGGTGAAAATCAGTTGAATTAGGTGTGCACCGATCCAATTACATACTCAGGCCCATGTTTTCATCTTGTACCCACACTCGAATTTAATTTAAAGACTCAAAACTGGATGGAGATTTGAATTAAAGGCCAAAATGCAGAGGGCTAAACTCGGGCTCAAAATTTAAGACCCAAATACGTATGCGATATACATGGGGTCTATTTCTTTGTATTAAAATACAATATAATTGGGACTTAAGCAAACCCGTTTCACGCCAGCCCTGATGTCATATAAATTGGAATCGATGTCACCAGCCCTCGAATTTTTCTACCCACATGCCCATATTCACACAAAGTAACTTGGATGATGGTGATGGTCAGCATAGAGATTAGATATGTCTGCAGTTACATTAAAGTAAGAACAACTGGAAGTAAGAACTGTCACTTTTTTTGCATTCGGCTAAGCAGCTATTCTTTATCACAGTTGAACTGCTATCATAGCTTAGTCCATTACACTACTCGGAAGCTCATTCACTTTTGGTTGGCCGTATAGCACAACCTAAATCCTAAGTAGCGTGGGCCTATGTGCCAACTTGAACCAAGTCCAAGTAGGTAATTCTTTGTTAATATTTTAACTTGAATAATAAACCAGTTGGATTTTATTGAGGCTACTCGACCTTCCAAACAGACGGAAATGGGACCCAACTCGACTTACTTAATTGAACCCACAAAATAATCCAACAAATTTAAGATTTGGTTTGACATTTCCAAACTAATTAACAATAGGATTAGATTATCATTAAGGCGGTAGCTCAATTAGTTTGAGCCTTGTATTTGTTCTCTAAGGTTTCGAATTTGACTCTCACTCATTGTGTGATGTTATGTGTGTGGCCATATATGTATCCACTAAAAAATAGTCTTTACTTGTCAAATTTTGATAACTTTCGAGATAAAAGTTAAAGGTCCAAAGACTAAATTAACGTAGAATATACTTGGGTCATCAATTAAAAATGAAAATAAAAAAACAAAAGGGTCAACTTGGACCAACAAGTGTCACCTAAGAGCACAACCTAACCTAAACTTACCCCAACCGACTCATTGCTATACCAACATCGTGGTACCAATATGACTAAGGGTGAAAATCAGTTGAATTAGGTGTCCACTATTATGCACGGATCCAATTACATACTCAGGCCCATGTCATCTTGTACCCACACTCGAATTTAATTTAAAAACTCAAAATTGAATGCGGATTTGAATTAAAGGCAAAATTGCAAAGGGCTAAACTCGGGCCCACGTATGCGGTATACTTAGGGCCTATTTCTTTGTATTAAAATACAATACAATTGGGACTCAAGCAACCCCCTTTCACGCCAGCCCTGACGTCATATAAATTGGCATCGATGTCACCTACCCTCGAATTTTTAGACCCACATGCCCATGTTCACACAAAGCAACTTGGATGATGGTGATGGGCATCATAGAAATTAGAAATGTCTGCAGGTACATTAAAGTAAGAACAACTGGACGGTCAGAGTTCACTCACCTGTTGTTGTCCGTAATGAAATGTCCTGTATATATGCAGAGCCACTCGATTTGTATGTGCAAGCCCCAGTAAAGAGAGATGGCCGGATTGTTCGACAAACAGGCTGATCTATACCGGAAAACAAGGCCGACTTACCCGAGTGAATGGTATTCGATGCTTGCAGCTCGCACGCCATGCCACAGCCTCGCATGGGATGTCGGCACAGGCAATGGCCAAGCAGCAATCGGAGTATGTAAACTACGTTTCCCTTGACCTTCTTCTAGTGCTGTATTTATAATCTTCTGATTTCTCACGTGAGTTCAAGTCCTTCACTAGTCTGCTTTTGTTTAGGTTGTCAGATGTTTGGAAGGTGGATCATGTTTGGGTAGCCAGTCATGGAAGGGGAGATGGGTTGGGAAAGGGAAGGTGTGTGGGGGAAGAGAAGGGGGCAGAAGTATTTTAGAGAATTTTTAATTTTTTTTTAAATAGCATCTAAACCCAGTGATTCTTGGTGTTGAAATAGAAGCTCCCCTCCAAATTTTACCCCATGGAAATCATGGAAATGGAAGTTTATCTCACCATAATATTAAGCACATGATTAAGAATATTATATGATCAATTTAATTATGGGACCAAATTCTATTCAAGTAAATTTAAAAATCTAAGAAACGATCCACTATGGAGAGGACTTCATTTCCATCAATTTGGATTCTATATATGTCACCCTGACTATAGATTCTTATCACATCATACGATAGTGTTGGGTAGATGCTCAAAATAATTAATTTCCCCTTTAACCCCACTTGCGTCCCCCGCTACGTGAAAATAAAGACTTGAGAAGGGTGAATCCAATCTTTTCACCTTTGCCCAAATATTATCTCTCGAAAGGCTAATGTTAGAAATTTTCAAAATAATGTTAAAACCTTTAAGCTTGTTATCTTCAATCTCAAATCTGATATCGTTAAAAAGAGTATATCATTTATATATGCTTCTTTGATAACACTATTTTCTTGGTATAAAAGGTTTAAGCTTAGGCTCGAGCTTGGAGATTTAAGAGGATCTATTATTTTGAAATTTATTACGCCAAACGCAAGTTGACCCAGTCTCCTTTCAGACTGAATTGGGTCAAGCCGATCCAATATTTTATAGGACCGAATCATACTACCAATAGTTATTGTCCTAATATCCAAATTCCACATCTACCTTATTCTAGTCATCCAACCATTAATCTTCCAGTGTCTTGAGTGGACCCTTGTTGATCAAGGGGATTTGGCTTGTTTTATCATAAAGGCAAATTTGCATCTAGTGTGGGGGCATTTATTGCCTTAAGAAAGCATGACTCACGACTCACATAATCAATTCAATTAGATTTATCTATTAATATCTAACAGCTAACGTGTACTAATTTTTATACTAATATGGCATTAGTGGTGACCAGGTTGCCGACCATTATACACAAGTCATTGCCACAGACGTGAGTGAAGCTCAGATACAGCATGCCATACCACACCCCAAGGTTCGTTACGTCCACACTCCACCCTCACTCGAAGAAGACGAGCTGGTGTCCCTAGTAGGAGGCAATGGTTCGGTCGATCTAGTGACAGTAGCTACAGCGGTGCATTGGTTTGATCTCCCAAGCTTCTATTCTCTCGTCAATCGCCTCTTACGGAAGCCTGGTGGCCTTCTTGCAGTTTGGGGTTATACTGGAATTACTGTCGACCCTACAGTTGACTCACTCATGAAACAATTGCATGACACAGCACGTCCTTTTTGGAACTCCAATATCGATTTGACGTGCGATGGCTTTAAATCATTGCCGTTTCCCTTTGAGAGTGTGGGTTTGGGGTCAGAAGGCGAGCCTGTTCCACTAGAGATGTACAAGGAGTTATCTTTTGATGGATTTGTGGGCATGTTGAAGTCATCAGCTGCTGTTCCTAAAGCCAAGGAGCATGGAGTGGATTTGCTATCAGAACGTGTGGTTAAGGATTTTGAGAATGCTTGGGGTGGGCCTGGTTTGATTCGACGAGTCACCTTTAAAGTCGACATGCTCGTGGGCAAGCCTACGAGCCACTAGTGACATTTTGGTTTAATTCCTTAGTGTAATGTTTTAAAGGATTCTACTAGTTTGATATTCCTTATGGAAAAAGTAAAAAGTAATGTTCGGGTTAGATTATGAGAAAAGTCAATGCATTTATAAAAGTAGAAAATTCAAGCCATTTACGCTAAGCGGGCAGCAAATTTGAATTCTCTTCTTCTTCCTTTAATGCAAATTTTTTTTTGTTTGGACCAATAATTCAACTTGAATAATAAATCCATTGGATTCCATCAATGCTATACACGAGCTCCCAAAACAACAGAAATTCGATCCAGTGCAACTTTTATCTTTTCAAACTGCCAATTCGTTGTTTTGTTTTAAGAGGCTTTATCTTATTCAAATGCAAGCCTCTATCAAACTCTTTTACAGATTTAGCAACTCATCAATTTATTTTATATTCGGATTTGGATCCTAAACCATGTTGGTAGTTTTGTGCGGCCATTAAGCTCTATTAGGACCTATACATCTGCAAAAAAAAATTAAGGTCATTCGGCGTTACTAATCTAAGACCACAAAATGGATAGTCAATAAATAACTGATGAAAAATCAATTTTGAAAATTTATTTCAGAGACTTAGATTGATGGTTATTAATGACCATTAGCGTTGTACTTGGGCCAGTACCCGGGCCAAATGTCAGACCCACAAAGGAATGTTTTTCTTAAGCCCCAAGGTCAAGTTGACCCATCTTAGAGCTTAAGAAAACTCACTGTAGGTCGTGCAATGACCCCAAGTACAACAACTGCACCTTAGAGAAGGAGGGATCTTAAGGTCCAGCTCCTTGTATTTCTGCGCATTGAAACAGCTGGTCTTCGTACGACTTTAATAAGCATGCCCAGTCCAACCAAGTTAAGGCATGTTTTTCCATCACTAACAATGTGTCATTCATAAGAAAACCAAACTACTATGCATCTTTCCACCATTTTTCAAACTTTGATCTCTTTCTCAGACTACGGTGCATATTGTAATCTTCAACAACAAAAACAGAAGCTATCCAAAAGCTATCGAGTCTTGAGGACTCAAAAAACATCAAAGACATGAAAGATGAAGGAGGCAACAACCAGCCATATTGAGGCAAGGTCTAAGTTTCCAAGTATCATCCTTTTTGTGATTACTGAGGTAGCCCCACGGGGTCTGGCTCATATTAATGCATCCCAGTTTGGATAAACAAAACTCAACAAATTTCGCTAGAGACATGTACATAGCACATAATCACAATCACAAAGGCCTGGGGCCACCCCTGTTGAATAATTAAGAAAAAAAGGTACCCCCAAATAGGGGCACATCTGAATCACAAGTAAAAGGGAAAGGGGGTGATTAAGGGATCATACTGAAATGGGGAATGCACAAAAATTAACACCAATTGGATGACCCTAGGGGTAAAAAAAACCCACAACCAAATCAGGACAAACAAAGAGCAGTAAATTCATATCAGAACTATCTCACCATGAATTCAAAAAAAAGAGAAAAAAGAAGCAAAGCAAATTCAAGGAGGCAAAACATCAAACACCTCTAGATCATCATCATCATCATGAAGAAAGGAAGCAGATCGAGGAGGGTCTTACGAGGACGGCCTTATGGGCGCGGATGGAGGGGCCACCAGAGCCGGATTCGTGGTCGGAGGCCTCGAGGACGATGTCAGTGTAGGAGGAGGGGGAGGAGGAGCGGTGGTGGTTGTTGTGGTGGACATGTTCGAATGGGAAGGAGATCTTGGATTTGAGGTCTTCGATCTCGCGCTTGAGCTCCTCCTCCGTCTCGCTCGCTTCCTCGTAGCACTTCTTCCAGGTCCCTGCATCGGACGGCTCGTAGAGCTCCCTGCATGATATGCACCTCATCCCAGCCGTGTATCTCGTCGCCCCCAGTCTCTCCCTTCGACTGCTCGACATCATCACTCGATCCTCCTCCTCCTCCTCCTCCTCCTTCAGAGGGAGAGAAGATGAATCCAACTGCAACCCCACTTTTTCCTTGTTAGTGGAGATATCTATAAATGGGGCCCACTACAGGTGATGCCACCTGGCATAATGTAAATGGAAATAACTTAACTAAAAAATAAATTAAATATTTTGTAATTCCGTGGAAAAACTTTTCTCAAATGGGATAAATCTTTTTTTTTTCTTCTTTTTAAATTGACTAAATTTTACTCCAATCACAAAGTTTCATTCAAATTGTAGTCCACCCTGTTTCTTTAGTTTTATGCATGTTATACTAACATTTTGGTTAAAGTGGCTTGTTTACAATAGAACATGGACAGAAATTCATGGCAAATGGGCTTGTCAAAAATGATAAGTATAAAGGATATGAGATGAAGGCTGAAGGATATAAAATTAAGGGACTTTAAATGTTTTGAGATTTAAATTATGAGGGTGATGGATGGGTTTAAAGGATCCAGCCATTTATAGGATTTCTAAGAAGTAAATGAATTTTTTAATTATTTTACCTGCACTTGCTTGGGCTCACTTGGAGCTTCTGTGTGTGTCATAAAAGCTAGCCCAAGGGGTCTGCCTGTTTCAGTCCAACAAGGCTTGAATCGTGAATGATTTCATGACGCTGGCCTTTCCTGCATTGTCTGTGACTTGGCATCACAGAAGAATATTTTGCAATGCAAATATGCCCACAGTATATAGATAGAAAAGGGGTTTTGTGGATCACCAATCAACAACAATTGATTATTGCTGGCCACCTGATCTGTTTGTGTGGCAGTTTTCTAGCTCGACCGACCAAACATACTCAAGTCTCTAATGGAGTGGGTTCATGTTGACATATCTGACTCATTAATAGATGCACTGCGTCCACTAATCCTTCCATATGACCAGCAAACCCAACCTAAACATTGACCCAACTTGACTAAATATATACGATCCACCAACCTAACCAAACCCAACCTATTTAAGAGATTAGGGTAACCCCAGTTTATGTTTGGGTTGGGCTCAAGTTGACAATTTTAACCTTATTAGTAACTGGGGCCCGTTTTGTGTGGAACAAGTGTCTGTCGCTCACAAACCTTTTCCTGACATAGCACTTAATGGAAAGAAATAGACACTCCAGTAGCGGCTCACAGTCATTGTCATAAACCTGAAGGCTAGAAAAGTTTAATAATCTAATTTTGTTCGAAAGATCGCAGCATCTAAAAAGCAGAGAATGACAATGGGTCAGGTTTGGATGGGTCTGTAAACTTGAGCTCTTTCAGTGTCACAAATATCGTGGCCCGTGCCAATCTATTCGGAGGCGGGTTTAGAATTTATGATACTGGATGGGTAATGGGTCATGGTTGATGTAGCTAATTCAATCCTCCTAAATTTACAAAGTTATTGATCATCATTAAAAATAATAATGACAGTCTTTATGTATGTTGTTCATGAATAATCACTATGAGTGTCCGAAACATGAGCCTGTCCGCAAACACAACTCTGGATGAAATCTCAAAACGTAAACGAGCTTCCATCAAAACCAATACCAAATAGGGATAAGCTTAGTGGGGTCAAGGCAGTTATTGGCACAAGCGAAATTACATGTAGGCAAACCCAAGCCTGACCCAGACCCAGTCCAAACTGCAAATTCTCTGGACTGGCGATGCCGGCCTATGTCAGACGGGGCACTCTCTCTTGTGTTTGGTTTCTCTCCATCCATTCTCAAAATTATTCCATAATAATGCCAAGATTAGTTAAGATATCAAGTACACGATGGTACTAGAAAATCCAAGTCATTCACGCTAACTAGGCAACAAATTTGATTTCTCCTCTTCATTGATTGCATATACAAGTTCAAATTCAACTGTTGCTCTTCTGATTTACCAAAAAAAAAAAAAAATTTTTGTTGCTCTTCTGAACTGACTCAGACATTCAAAGAACAAATCCACCCTATGTACAGCAGGTCAACTCAAGCAACTCAGATTTGTGGTCTAAAAACCCCATAACCACTTGATTTAATGGACAATAAATAGAAATTGTTTTCTTCCGTTTGCAGCTTCTTTGAAGTGACCAATGAGTAGTGATATCGACGCTAGGGGCACATTCATAAAAATTAAAGCACCGCAATGGCACCGCTATGGCACCATTAAAGCGAGAGCAAGTACTGGACGGTCAGAATTCACCCACCTTAAGATGAAATGTCGTCTGTAAATAGAGAGCCAGGTGATTTGTATATGCATTGCATCAGGAAAGGAAGGGAGGGATGGCAATAGAGAGAGATGGCACGGTTGTTCGATAAACAGGCTGATATTTACCGGGATGCAAGGCCGACCTACCCAAGCGAATGGTATTCGAATCTTGCAGCTTGCACACCATACCATAGCCTCGCATGGGATGTCAGCACAGGCAGTGGCCAAGCTGCAATTGGCGTATGTAACAATGTTTCCCTTTACCTTGTTCTATTTCCTTCACTTATCTGCTTTTCTTTTAGGTTATGAGATGTTTGAAAGGTTGAATCATGATCAATTCCGCATGTTTGGATTCCCCTTTTTTTGTTTTTTGGAAATGGTCTTCGCGCAATTCATATTTGGTGCAGTTGTTTTTTTCATGAAAAAAATGTAAACATAGGTTAAATCTTCCACAATTCACCAAAAATAAATTTCCATAGAATCACAAATTATTATATATATTATAACAATACCCCTTTCGCGGGAGGGCAACACGTGGCGCATCCCTCTTCATAAGAGGAGGACAAGTGGAGCAATATAAGGATTCTATCAAGATTAGCTAAACTTTGTTCATACTAAATTTCTAAAATCTCTCAATTTTCTTAAAATTTCTCCTTGATTTTCTATAAAATCTCTCCCTCTATAATTTCTCTCTCTCTCATCCCTCTGCAACTTCATCAAGGTCCCACCATTTGTGATAGAACTAAAAGAATGAACCTCAAAACACAACCCCCATCCGTATATATGGCCCGATCTTAATCAAATGGGTTGGTCTCAAGAGGGACCTGGACCTGCTAGAAGCACCAGCACTTCAATTGTATCAGGATAGGGTACAACCAAGCGAAGGGCTCAAAGCCACTGATCTGCTGAGGTTTTTGAGCAATGTTAATCAACAAATACCTAAGCCCATTGGATATTCCACCTAATGAATCTATTGTCATCTCTTGGATGGATGATATTAAAGCCTACAACTTTTCTGTGTCTGCTTAGAATTGATAGTTAGTATGATATCTAATCCCCTAACCTTTCTTATTACGTTAGTTTTACTACCTCCACGAACCTGCTGAATTTCTAATTCCAATAATTGAGTTCCTACTCTTGGAACAGCTGAACCTAGTTGATATTTTGAAAATGTAATCAAAAGTGGGAATCCAACTTGGGTCAAGATAGCTTCGCGAATTTAAATTGGGTATTGACTGGGTCCATTCAGGTTCAGTTTGGCCGATCTCTACTTATGGTTGAATTCGACATTAAAAATAATAAGAAGCCTGCTCTGTGTAGGAAATTATTAGGCTTTTTTGTTCCTAGATGATGTTCTATTTATAAAAAAAAGATATTAGAAGCATTCCATTCATAAAATATACAAAGGACAAGCACTCTTGCCTAAATTTTGAATATGAAGATATTTTAGGTAAACGTCCCAAATATTATCACAATAAATCAAATTTAGGGTTTGGAACGAATTTATTCGGAAAAATGCAATAAAAACCAAATACGATACATTTTATTTTTTATTTTATTTTTAATAGTTATAAATTATTTATTTTTGACAATAATAAGGACGACACGTGGTGCATTCTTTTTGCAAGAGTGCGACATGTGGCATGCTTTAATTAAAGTCCTAAATATTCTACTATCCTTAAGAAATAAAGTCCTAAATCTTCTACAAATCTCATCCAACATAATCTTCTCTCTCTCAGTCATCATCATCTCATTGTCAACAAAATCTATTCAAACAAACGCTATTAGTAAAAAATCTAAAGCATGTGATATATTCTTTTGGTTCCCTATTTGCCATCAATACAAGATCAATATGAATGTACATTATTATAAATTTACCATCAACGCAAGATCTGCATGTACATTATTCATGAAAAATACATTCGAGTTAATTAAAATCGTGAGCCCACCGTTGACAAGGCATGTGACTTTATGTGACTCTTGCAAAATGAGTGGAGCATAGGGCATATCATGCCCCACTTCATTGACCAATCGCATTGGTTAAAATGGAGAATTAGGATCTCCATTCATGTAAAACACATTTGAATTATGGGCTCCAATCAAATACAGGGGCTCAACTCTGAATTTATTAATTTAATATGCCTAAATTGAGTATGAGTATGTTCGAACGTAATGTGAGCTTAACAGAAAATAAATTAAGCCCTAACCAATGATGGATTGACCAAGAGAGCATCTTTTTTTTAGGGGTGTGAACCATAATAAATAATTTGGTTTTGGGAACAATTTTATGTGAATTTTCAAGGTGGCTGCAACTTTTATTGGATTTTTAATAGTAAACTAAAAGTTTTTATGTAATATTTGCAAAGTGTACTACAGCGTGGCAGATACGGTCACACCCACACACTTCTACTTAAGTCTGTCTTTGGCATGGTGGCTCACGGTATGAATTATTAAACATAAAGATTATTAGGTAATGATACCATTTACCAATCTTCAAGTTGGTCCCATCATAGATGGACCGCAAAGCAAGAAGGGATTATATTTATCTTCCTCAAATAATTGGTGGGTTTGGTTGGCTTTTTTTTTTTTACTATTTTAAGCATTATATTATATTATTATATATTAAAAAAATTGAGACCTTTGCAAGAGAGTGTGAAAGTGTGACATGTGGCATCCCTAAAATAAATGTAAGCTACCTCCCCTAAAATAAATCTAAAATATCTCCTAAAAAATAGGAATTGACCGAGAGTCGGTTTTCTCAATCAAACCCTCTTCCCTAAAATCTCTCAAAACTAACCCAGGCTATAATATGGAAAACAATAATAGACAATATTATATAACAGGTATATTGCACTATAATACAAAATATCATATATCTCAAAAAAACTTCTCTTTGGACCATCCTAAAATCATTTTCATCTCACATGTATGATGGAGATTCTCATAAATCAATGCACCTTATAGATTATAAAATCAACCATAAAAGAGTAAAAAAGAAAAAAAGAAAAAAAGAAGAAAAAAAGACCACATTTATCTTTTTAATCGATCAATTGATTGGGCTTTAGTTAAAATTTCATTAATAATATAAAAATAGTAAATAAGCTATTAATCAACAATGCCAACCATGTGTAGTGTTCCAAATGTGCTTTGTTATTTTTAAATATATGATTGTTATTATTACAAAAACATGTAATATAATCAGAACAAAATGCATTTTTTTGTATAATAGAGTTAAATGATAGCGTCTCTTAAGACGTGTTGGATTTTACACAATACTTTGCCATTTAAATTAAAGTTGTGAATTTACAATGGATATAGATTTTCTTTTATCAATTATTTCAATATTTTTATTGAATGTTTTTTTCAATGTGCTTAGATATTGATTTCATATTAGCTTATATGTTTTTTTTTTTTTTAACTTTTTGCCCATGTTGGGCATGGGCCTACAGCGCTAGTTATATATATTAAAACTACAAGAATAGAGTCCTCTAAAGGGTGCCACATCAGCACCATTTATTTTATTTTTTTCTAGAACGTCACATCAGCTTCCTGAAAAATTACATGTAGCACCAAGAAATCAATAATTCCCCTAAAATCTCTCAATCTACTATGATCACTAAAATCTCTTACTCATCCACCTTTCTTACACCTTGTTTTGTTGCCTAATCCTATTTGTTGGTTAAATGGTTGCATGATAATTTTTCTTGTGGAGCCTTTTTATAAAGATTTGGCACCAATCAAAATAGATAGCTCCATTTCTTATAGGTGTTAGGCTCATGATCAAATTATAATGCTAATTTTTCTTGTGAGGTCTATTTATAAAGATTTGACACAGGTCAGAATAGATGGCTCCATTTCTTATAGGACCATCAAATTATAATAACTTTGTAATACTTTTCAAATATGGAAGTGGGCCTCACCAAAATCATTCCTAGAGGATATGTTCTGGGCCACTATTAAATTATGAAAAAGTCAAGTTTTTTTTATAGTTATAATGAGCTCAACTTATGTTCATTTGAATTTTGGTTTGGATAGATTCAAGCCCATAACACTCACTTCTCCAATTTCTTTATTAAGATTTGGCACCAATCAAAATAGATAGCTCAATTTCTTATAGGAGTTAGGCTCATGATCAAATTATAATGTTAATTTTTCTTGTGAGGCCTATTTTTAAAGATTTGACACAAATCAAAATAGATAGCTCCATTTCTTATAGAACCATCAAATTATAAAAACTTTGTAATACTTTCCAAATATAGAAGTGGGCCTCACCAAAATCATTCCTAAAGGATATATCTCTAGGCCACCATTAAATTATGAAAATGTCAAGTTTTTTTATAATTATAATGGGCTCAACTTATGTTCATTTGAAATTTGGTTTGGATAGATCCAAACCCGTGACACTTACTTCTCCAATTTGATATGAAATGTTGTTTTATCTAGTTTTTTTCTGAATGGTTTCCAAGTTAAATCAACTTTATTCAGAAGGTTGATATTGCATTTTTTAGATTATAAAAATGAAGCTTCTTAAGTAATTTTGGTATTTTGTTACTTGCTTATTTCTAATTGATTCTAGAGATGAGGATTTTGTGATTTTTTCCTTAGACATTTAACTTGGTGGAATAATGTTTGTATAATATCCTTTATTTTTTCTTCCTATTTTTTATTAGTAGGAAGTGAGCTTTTTTAATAAAAATTTTTGGGATTTAAGTAGACTCAAACTACAAAAATTTTTTCCTTTGAATATGTTATTTTTTAATTTTATTGAGATAAATTCTCAATCATCATCATCATCAATTCCTTTTTTTTAATTCTTTTTTTTTATCAATTTTAAAGCAAATAACATTAGCATTTCAATATAATTCTAATAAATAAATTAGCTTGATAGATAATATATTTACCTATTATTTATTTATTTTTATCAATAATATTTTGAAGAATACAATAATATTTGATGTTTTATTTTTATGCAGCAAAAACCTTTAAAATATCTATCTTATATAAGGACTAGCAATGTAGGCCCGTGCTTAGCCCGGACTTATATAAAAAATTTAAATAATTTATTACAAAGTTTATAAAAATAATAAAAGTCTAGATGTGTATAAAATTTAATAGACTTTTGAATTTTTTTTCTTTTATTTAAACCATGAGAATCATTCATTGAGCTACTTACATTTTCAAACGTTTTCTAATTTTTATTTTATTTATTTAGTAGGCGGACATTTATAAATATCTAAAATTTTGTATTTTTATAAATTTTTTAATAAACTATTTAATTTTTTTTTAAAGAGGCCAGGGCTAAACACGGGCCTGTGTTGTTTAAATTCACATCACTAAGCTAAAATTAGAAAACGAAACAAATTTCTTAAATTAAAACTTTCCTAAGTTAGATTACAAGTTAGGTTAGGTTAACTTTCGAAAATTAAAATCTTTCCAAAACTTGAGATTTTCAATTTCAAAAAATTTAAATTAGGAAGCAAATCAAGTTAGAATCTAAAACAATACTATCCTATGTTAAACAACATCTAAAAACTAAATAAAGCAGGGAAAAAAAATCTAACAATGTAATTTTCTAATTTATGAATGTGTCAACCTAATTTACTATGCATGAGAAAGTTTCTAAAAATAAATACAAATCAAATTTTCCTAAAATAATTCATTATGTATAACTTATGGGAATGCAATTTACTAAAAAAATATTTGAAAACAATCAAGGCATGAGACGTGTACCCTAGATCTAATGCAGATTTTTCTGTAATATATATGCAACCTAAATTATAATGGAAACCTGAAACTAAATGTGCATCTACTAATGTTTACTGCTGAATTTTTGACATCCTAACATGAATGAAATAATTTCGCAAAAAAAGCTATACAAACAATTTGTAAACATAAACACTATATGCATGGGTATTAATTGTGGCGTACAAGGATGTAATGCATAAGATGAATGGATGGGGCGTGCAAGCTTATGATGAACGGCCAATAAAATTTTGAGAAATCAGGTTTCCACACTTTAGTTTAGAATCAAAATTGGTTTAGTTTACATGCAGAAACTCATGGTTGAAACTGATGCATAGTAATCCACAATGCTACAATGAATACCGTTGTTGATGTCGAGTACCGCTGCTTTGTTGCCGGCCTTGCTTGGGCCACCGATGACCATTCCCTCAAGCGCGCCTTCAGTGTTTACAGTGAAATCATCGAATGGAAGGTATCTGATAGAGTAGATCTAGATCCGTTTTGTTCATCTCTTTTTTTATCAGATCTAGATCAAAGATCTCTTCTGGGTCCACTCAAAATTGGGTTTTGCAGGGATTTCTGAATCTGGCATTGGATTCCTAAAATGGGTTTTGGGCAATTTTCAATGGCAAATATGATTGTGGAAGAACGGAGAGGGATGGATTGTAATGAGTGCATTTTATTCCAGGGATTTGAGAGAGAGAAAAAGATGGGTTTTTGCTTTTCTATTTATATTATAAGGGTAGTTTTGTCGAAAGTCATTTGGATTCACTTCGTTTTACTTTTCCACTCAATAAAATTTCATTGCATTCAATTTCAAACCAAAAACTGGTTATATTTGTTGATTCATTTCCTTTTTAATTTTCTACTGTTTTTTATAGACACCATGTCTCTTTTTCTATGCTTTTCTTCTACGGCGATGATCAGATACGAAGTGAGATTTCCAACTTGGGCTTTTCCACATTTGCAGGTCAATATATTTGTATGAAATTGTTACTTTTACTTGCAGTAATTTGTTATGTCTGTTGTGGCCCATTTGATGCTTGGCATTGACAACGATTTGTCAGTTACTCTTATTTTGATGTTATCTATTTTTTACACTTATTTATTAATCTTCATTGGCCTCAATATTTTTTTAGGCCCACTCTCATTTAAGATCATGGAGATAAGGGTTTTTGTTAATTTTTTTGGTTCTTATTATACATTTTACTCTAATTATATTTTTTTTATTGAGGTCAATAATTTATACTATTTTCTCATTTTAATTTCTTATTAATCACAATATTACTCATTATTATTTTGTAGATGAATATCTTTCCCTTATCATAAAATTTTAAGATCTTTTTTCATCTTAATTTCTTCTAAAAATTCTTTAAAATAATAATTGTGATTTTTTAAATTTTAAGTATTATATTAATTTCTTATATCTTTGCTTTGTCCCGGGTTAAGGCAATCTATAGATATAATAATCAAATTTCTATTTTGCAATAAATATATGGATGTGATTTTCGTGATTCTTTTATATGTAGAACTATTTCAGTAAACTCTTACTTGATTTTTCAAATTCAAGAATAAACTAAAATAAGCTATAGGTAAGATATGGTACTTGCATTTTTATATTGTTTTTTTATATGTTTTTGTATAGTAAATTTTAAAATTTACCATAATTTATTTTTTGGCCCGGGTTTAGCACGGGCCTTGGTTGCTAGTATATATATAAATGAGAAAGATTACTATATATTTATTCATCGCCATAGGGTGAGGACACTTCCTTTTTTCACCTAACAAGTACTGAGGGACACTTTCTTTTTTAAGGTGTGATGGTTTTATCTTCTTGTACATTAATATTTTTTTAAAAAGAAAATGTCCATTTTCCTATGATGAGGGATAGATGTATGGTAATATTTATATTATATATATATTCCATTGAAAAACTTCACAAACGTAGCCTAAAAGTTAAGAGGATATTTACAAGACCTTAGTACTGTGAGGACAAAAATAAAGTGGGCCACCTACTTGAGAGACCTGGCTTGACACAATGTGAACACCATCGTACGCTAGGGAGAAGAAAATCTATGCACAAGGGGAGAGGACCACCTTGCAGGAAGATTACTCAAGAATAACATTGGCTGTAGGGTGAGATCGAGATTCCCAATCACTAGGCTATCACTTTATTCTCAACTGGGTAAACGGCTTGCACTAGCAAAAGATGGAAAATGGATTTGGAAACCGAAAACTTGAAGACCCGACTTGAAAAATAATTTGAGTACAAAATTTGAAGCCATATTTGACTTGGGTAATGGTAGGGTATATCCAAATTTTACTCCATAGAAGTTTATCTCACCATAAGATTGAGAATATGATTAAGAATGTTATATGCTCAATCTTATGATGGGACCAAACTTTATTAGAGTAGAATTTAAGAACAATTTAGTGTGGAGGAGGACTTTCGTTTTCAGCAATTTGGATTCTATAAAGGTTAGCCCTACTATAAAATTCTAATCACCTCATAGTGTAAGGTAGACGCTAAAAGTAACTACCCCCTTAAACCCCATTTGCCTCCCCCTTGCATGAAAATTAGGACCCAAGAAAGATGAATCCTTTCTTTTCACCTTTGCCCAGATCTTTTGGCTGTGTCAGTGACCTATCAAATGGCTAGTTTATACTAATATCTATACTAATATAGTGGTGACCAGGTTGCTGAGCACTATGCACAAGTCGTGCCCACAATGTGAGCAAAGCCCAGTTACAGCGTGCCAGACCACACCCCAATGTTCACTATGTCCACACTCCCCTCTCACTTGGAGAAGAAGAGCTGGTGTCCTTGGTAGGAGGAGAAGGCTTGGTCGATCTAGTGACAGTAGGTGAAGCAATACATTGGTTTAATCTCCTAAGCTTCTACTCCCTTATCACTAGGCTCTTAAGAAAGGCTGGCGACCTTCTTGCAATCTAGGGTTCCAGTGAAGTTTCCTTCGACCCCACATTCGACTCACTCTCGAAACTGTTCTATGACACAACACTTCCTTTTTGGAACCCTAATGTCTACTATGTCTTTGATGGCTACCAAACGTTGTCCCTTCCCTTTGAGAGTGTAGGTTTGGGGTCAGAAGGCGAGCCAATTTCATTAGAGATGCACAAGGAGTTGTCTTTTGATGGATTTGTGGGGATGTTGAGGTCATGGTCTTCTGTCACTACAGCCAAGGAGCGAGAGGTGGATTTGCTACCTGAATGTGTGGTTAAGGATTTTGGGACCGCTTGGGGTGGTCTGGTTTAATTCGACGAGTCAACTATAAAGCCTTCATGCTTGTGGGCAAGCCCAAGAGCCACTAGATACCGATCTAGTTCCTCAAGGCAAAGGATTCTACTAGTTTGATATTGCTTATTCCCATTGGCCCCAAAAAAAAAAAAGGTGAATGTAGAGTTTGGGTTGGATTATGAATTATGATGAAAGATAATGCATTTATAAAATTAGATAATTCAAGTAATTCATGCTACTTGGCAGCAAATTTGAATTCTCCTCTTCTTTTATTGGCATGTACAAGTACATTCGAATTGAAGTCTTACACTTCTCAACTGACTTTTGATATTCAGAGAATAAATCCACCTCATGTACATATGTTGGTATAAATAGCCCTTAATGATGGATCTAGGATTTTCATTTGAGCAGGGCAAACGATGATCAATTGAAAATGTCAAATATTATTTTATTGTTATATACTCACATTATTTTACTATTATTCGCTTACATTACTAATGACAAAAGAGAAAATATCTTGCATTTGAATAGACATAAATTAGTTAACTGCATCAAACACCTAACATTCTTTATCAAAAGTTATATCACAATTCTAAAAGAAAATCTTTACAATTGCTTTTAATGGTTCTTCATATTTTGAAAGCGTTGCCCTTGGATAACACGGCATTCTTCAAGACATTGTAAGAAACGTTGGTGATGAAGACATCATCACTAAAGATATTGTGCTCGTGGGCACTGCAGATGAGGGCTTTGATGCGGGGGAGCTCCGTAGTTTCTTTGAGCAAAAGGTCGTTGTCTTGCCGTCTTGGAGTAAGGAGAGAGCATTTAGGAATTTTGGTCATTACGGCACATTTGGTAGATAGATGTCCATCTCTTGTAACCAAGATATCCTTAGGGAAGATTTTTTAGGAGAGTTCCAAGTTTGATAAATGGAGAGGATTCCAACCATATTGGGATTTGTGATCCCAATAATTGTAATTTTTTTTTTCACAAATTTCTTAAAATCTATGAAAAAGCTTATCTATCATCCCATAGCCATATTTGCCCATTTAGAGAATTTGAACAGTTTGAAAAGTGCGAGGATGTCTCATAAGAATTAAAAAAATAATATCTTAAGTCAGGCCCCTAGCAATGACTGGGGCATGCCGGCCCATTGCAAACTTAGGTATTTTCCAAATTCTAAGGGGGGCCATTGCCCCCCATGTTAGATACATAGGTCCCTCCACCCTCACCATGATTTAAGGGATGATGAATATAAATTATTTTACCTGATTTTATAACTTCTTGAATCATGAATATAAATAATTTTACCAGATTTTACGACTTATTTAAATTTAAATTAGGGAGCTCAAGAGTCAAAGCGATAGATTTTCAAACATGGGAAGAAATAAAATGGGCCACTTAAAAAAGTAGATGATTAGTGGCATTATCACCCATGAGTGGCAATATCACTTCTGGGGGCATTTTTGAAAAAAAATAGTATGACATGTTTTATGGCCTTTTATTTTATCTTATTTTATACTTATCTAAACTCATTCTTTTAATCAAAATTTAAGCCTAATTTTTTAATATTAACAATCCCTAAATTCTCTTCAGCGAGCTTCACCTGAGGAACCTTGCAAATTTCTTGGGTGGCTCAGCCTTGAAAGGCAAGAACAAATAAACGCAGAGTGAACCCATGTCCACCACTAGGTTAGGCGAGAAATGAGCAAAATGATGGATAGAGAAATACCCAACGAACCCAAATGCACATTTTCTTCTACTGACATAAAAATTGGAATAGCTTTTTTATGTTCACTTCATAGACATTTCTCTCATTTAAATTCAAGAGTGCATATGCAATGGCACTAATGCTTCAAAAATATCAAGGCAGGAGGAAATGCTAGAATATAGGAGTGAATAGAAAATCTGGTTGAAACTTTGGAATTTGAAAGTTCCAAATAAGGTCAAAATCTTTAGATGGCGAGTGTATAAGGAAATTTTACCAACACGGAATACCTTGCCAGAAGAAAGATTGTAAAAACTGATGTTTGTGAATTATGCAAGGAGTCACATGAAGATGTTATGCATGCTTTGTGTTTTGGCCCACAAGCACAACGGGTATAGAGAGAATGTTTGGGCAGATTTGACCTTATATCAAACTTGCAAACCGACTTTGGAGTGCTTGCTTCAGAACTTTCAAATAAAACCCCGAAAGTGAACATAGAGCTATTTTTCACAATGGCATGGGTGATATAGAATAGAAGAAATTTCTCCATCCATAATGGGAAGCTCATGGATCTAAGAATTGTGGTTGAAGGGGCTGCAGTTTTGTTGCAAGATTATTGTCAAGTTTGGGCAAGCTAGAAGAATAATAACCAAATGAAAGTACTATGTTGGTAGCCTCCTCCTTTGGGTACTGTAAAACTTAATGTAGATGCTGCTTTAGTTAATAATGTTCAGAAAGCGAATGTGGGGTTTGTCCTTGTAGATAATATGGGAAATGTTGTTATAGCAATGAGCAAAGTGGAGACATGGATGGATGAACCAGATGATCATAAAGCTGTACTGGCATTAAGAGGCATACAAATTGCTTGTAATGTTGGGGTGAGGGACATTATTCTTGAAGGCGATTCTTTATGGACAATAAATGTACTAAATTCTTCATTGTCCAATTGTTCAAGACAAGGCCCCTTGGTTGATGAGACAAAATAGTTGTTGAAGACTTTAAATAGTTATGAAATTGTTTATGTAGGTAGAGAAGGAAATGCAGTAGCTTATGAGCTAGTTTGACATGCACAATTTATTGATGATATAGAGGTATCGTGCCACTATACTCCTAATTTCATTATGCAAATTGTAATAGTTGACTGTATATTTTCTCTTTAATAATGGTTTGAGTAGCTTTTCTATTAAAAAAATAAAAATAAATAAAATGTCAATGCTTGTAAGCAAAACTCTAGTCTTTTAGTCAAGGCACCTGCAAGGTGGAGACACCTAACTTTTTTTTAGCAAAATATGTATGACAGTTCTTGATTGTAGATAACAATATAACTAATTTTTTCTTCATGATTATGATCATATGACGACAGGTCTATTTAAGAATTAATGGCTAAAATAGTTCGTTTGAATCTTTATTTCGCAAGCTCTTGATGCGTTGCTTTTGAACATCAATAGATTGAAATTTACACAATCTGTAGCTACATCATTCGCATGCATAAAATGTTCGTAGTGGGTCCCATTATAATATTTTTTTTTAATCTAACCAACTAACTAAGATCCAAGAGAGAGCTCGCACACTAGGAATGAAAGCCCACAAAAGTGGAAGAGAACCTGCATAAGCAGCATGAAAGCCCAACGCCCACACAATGAGAAGGCAGCCCACACATAAGGGAAGAAAGGTGGTGTACCTAGATTTCGAACTCTAGATAGCTAGGTAAGAACTGTAGCTCCTTTCCACTCGAGCAAAGAGCCATTTTTTATAAGAGTTTCGCTGCTATCATAGCTCAGTCCAGTTTACTACTCGGAAGCTCATTCACTTTTGATTAGCCATAGAGCACAACCTAAATCCTAAGTAGCAGAGGCCCATGTACCAACTTGATCCGAGTTCAACTAGGTAAGTCTTTGTTAATGTTTCAACTTGAATAGTAAATCAGTTGGATTTTATTGAGGCCACTCGACCTTCCAAAAAGACGGAAATCGGACCTAACTTGACCTATTTTACTTGAACCCACAAAATAGTCCAAAAAATTTAGGATTTGGTTTGACATTTCCAAATTGATTAAGAACAAGATTAAATTATCGTTAAAGCGGTGGCTCAGTTGGTTTGAGCATTGGATTTGCTTTCTATGTTCTGGAGTTCGACTCCACTCCTTGTGTGATGCTATGTGTGCGGCCATATATGTATCCACCGAGGAATAGTTTTTACTAGTTAGAATAGAGTAACTCTTGGGTCAGAGGTCAAAGGTTCGAAACGTGGAGTAATGATAGATACCTTGGGTCATCAATTAAAAAAAAAAGCAAAAGGATCAAATTGGAACAACAAGTGTCACCGAAGAGGACAACCTGACCCCAACCGACTCATTGCTATCCCAACAAGTGGTACCAATATGATTAAGGGAGAAAATCAGTTGAATTAGGTGTGCAGTATTATACATGGATCCAATTACGTACTCAGGGCCATGTTTACATCTTGTACCCACACTCGAATTTAATTTAAAGACTCAAAACCGAATGTGGATTTTAATTAAAGGCCAAAATGCAAAGGGCTAAACTCGAGCTCAAAATTATATGTTTGCAATATACTTAGGGCCTATTTATTTGCATTCAAATACAATATACTTGATTACATAGAAATTGGGATAATACATGCATAAGTAGTTAACAAATTAAGAAGACCAAGCTGAATATGCAAATATGCCCTCAAATAACCTTCTCTTTGATGAAAACTAAATTAACGGAAGATGAGAAATGAATACACAACCATGTCCTTGTTGGGTTTATGTCTTGTATTCCGGTTTAGCCGGATGAGTCACTGGGTTAGCCAGGGACTGGTTTAAGATCAAGGGTATTTTGGTAATTGTACCGGGGCTTTCTTGGTGGCCAAGAAAGCGGAGATTATATATATTGTATAGTCTGTAACCCTAGACCTTACGGCGGTAGTTGCCCGTGGTGTTCCCACACTACGTAGGAGAGATGATGTGAGAGTGTGGGAATCTCTTGTATGATTTACTTATCATAGTGAAGATGTTCGTCCTCCTGTGCCCGTGGATGTAGCCCTATTTTGGTGAACCACGTAAATCTTCTCGTGTCTCTTCTTGTGGTGGTTGCTTCGTGTTTGATCTTGTGATTGATGTATGCGCACAACGGGTGATGTTCAGAAAATCACAACAGTCCTTAGTAATTCAATACCTAGGAAAGATGTCTCATCTACCTCTTCACCCTATTTCTTTCCCTTCTCGCCTCATATCCTTCATCCCTTACCTCTTTAAAAGCTTTTGGTGGAGCTTATTTGACCTTAAATTCCTATATAATCTAATGCAAAAGAAGGGGCCCTTAATATGTCAATGTGTTATTATTCAGGTCTATGCATGCGAAGTCCATGGACCCAAATCTGGGCTCAAATATTATTTGGATGCGACAAAACCCATGCCCAAATTACAGATGGGTCCACATACTGGAACACTGCTTAATTGGGACTCAAGCGCCCCCCCTGCACGCCAGCCCTGATGTCATATAAATTGAAATCGATGTCACGTACAGATGGGTCCAAATATTGGAACACTGCTTAATTGGGACTCAAGCGACCCCCTTGCACGCCAGCCCTGATGTCATATAAATTGAAATCGATGTCACGTACCCTCGAATTTTTCAATCCACATGCCCACAATCACACAATGTAACCTCCCCAATCAGCCCGAAACGTGGATGATGGTGATGGTCATCATAGAAGTTAGAATTGTCTGCAGTTAAATTATAGCAAGAACTGCTGGATGGTCAGAATTCACCCACCTTGAAAGAGATGTCCTCTATATATAGCGAGCCACTTGATCTGTATATACAAGCCCCAATAGAGAGAGATGGCTGGATTGTTCGACAAACAGGCTGATGTATACCAGGATGCAAGGCCGACTTACCCGAGTGAATGGTATTCAATGCTTGCAGCTCGCACACCATGCCACAGCCTCGCGTGGGATGTCGGCACAGGCAATGGCCAAGCAGCAATTGGAGTATGTAACTATGTTTCCCTTGACCTTCTTCAAGTATTTTATTTCTGATCTTATGATTTCTAACACAAGTTCAAGTCCTTCACTAGTCTGCTTTTGTTTAGGTTATGAGATGTTTGGAAGGTTGAATCATGTTTGGGTAGCCATTTTTTTTTTTAAAAGAGCGTAGATTGCCCAAATCGTTTGAAATCCTATAGTCTTATAGTAAAATTCATGTCTCGTGCGGGACAGGGAGAAATGGAGGGAGAGGGAAAGAGAGAGAGAGAGAGAGAGAGGGAGAGGGAAAGAGAGAGAGGAGGAGGAGGAGGAAGAGGAAGAGGGAGAAGGAGAGTCTTCTTCTGCATTCGGAGCTCGTCACCACCAAGAGGGGGAGGTGGGGAAAGGGAGGAGAGAGGAGGAGGGAGAGGGACGGTGTGTGGGGAGAGAAATGGGTGGAGATATTTTGCAAAATCTTCAAATTTCATTTTTTTAGTAGTGTGTAAACTGAGCAATTCTTAGTGTTGATATAAAGGATCCCCTCGAAATTTTACGCACCAGAAATGAAAGTTTGTTGCGCCATAATATTGAGCATATGATTAAGAATATCATATGGTCAATTTTGTTATGGGATCAAATTCTATTTGAATAAATCTTAAAAACAATCTGCTCTGGAGAGAACTTCATTTCCATCAATTTGGACTGTATATAGGCCAGCCCTACTATCAATTCTTGTCACCTCATATTGTAGTGTAAAGCCAATGCACAAATTAAGTAATTGTGCACTCTAACCCCACTTGTGTCTGCCCCTGTGTGAAAATAAAGACCTGAGAAGGGTGAATCCAATCTTTTCACGTTTGCCTAGATATTTTGGCTGTGTTAGTGATCTCTCAAAAGGCTGCTAATGTTAGAAATTTTCAAAATAACGTTGATACATTTAGGCTTGCTATCTTCAATCTCACATCGGATATGATTAAAAAGAGTATATCATTTATATATGCTTCTTTGAATAACACTATTGTTCTGGTATGTAAGGTTTAAGCTTAGGCTTGGGCTTGGAGCTTTAAGAGGGTCCATTATTTTGGAATTTATTGGGCCTGACTTAGGTTGACCCAGTCTCCTTTCGGACTGAATTGGGCTGAGTCGATCCAATCTTTTTATGGGACCGAGTAAGACTACTAACAGAGCATGTTAGACTTGATGGGCCTATAGTTGACCATAGAAGTTTCAGCTGTCATGTGATAGTTATTGTCCTAATATCCAAACTCCACATCTACCTTATTCTAGTCATCCAACCATTAATCTTCCAGTGTTTTGAGTGGACCCTTGTTGATCAAGGGGTTCCGGCCTGTTTCATCATGGAGGTAAATTTCCCTCTAGTGTGAGGGCATTTATTGCCTTAAGGAAAGCATTACCCATAACTCACACGATCAATTCAATTAGATTTATCTATATATATATCTAACAGCTAATGTGTACTGATTTCTATATTAATATAGCATTAGTGGTGACCAGGTTGCCGAGCACTATACACAAGTCATTGCCACAGATGTGAGTGAAGCTCAGATACAGCATGCCATACCACACACTAAGGTTCGCTACGTCCACACTCCCCTCTCACTTGGAGAAGACGAGCTGGTGTCCTTAGTAGGAGGTGATGGCTCGGTCGATCTAGTGACAGTAGCTACAGCAGTGCATTGGTTTGATCTCCCAAGCTTTTACTCCCTCGTTAATCGCCTCTTAGGGAAGCCCGGTGGCCTTCTTGCAGTTTGGGGTTACAGTGAAATTACCGTCAACCCTGCAGTCGACTCACTCATGAAACGGTTTTATGACGCATCACTTCCTTTCAGGAACCACAATATTCACTATGTCTTAGATGGCTACAAATCATTGCCATTTCCCTTTGAGAGTGTGGGTTTGGGGTCAGAAGGCGAGCCAATTCCACTAGAGATGCACAAGGACTTGTCTGTTGATGGATTTGTCGGCATGTTGAGGTCATCGTCTGCTGTTCCTATTGCCAAGGAGCGAGGGGTGGATTTGTTATCTGAAGGTGTAGTTAAGGATTTTGAGACTGCTTGGGGTGGATCTGATTTGATTCAACGAGTCAACTATAAAGTCAACATGCTCGTGGGCAAGCCGAAGAGCCACTAGTAACATTTCGGTCTAAATCCTTGGTGAAATGGTCAAAAGGATTCTACAAGTTTGATATTGCTTTCAAAAAAAAAACAAAAAAGAAAAGTTTGGGTTAGAATATGAGAAAAGACAATGCATTTATAAAAGCAGAAAATTCAAGCCATTTATGCTAACGAAGTAGCAAATTTGAATTCTCCTCCTCATTTAATGCAAATTTTTTGTTTGGATTAATATTTCAACTTGAATAATAAATCAATTGGATTCTATTGAGGCTATACTCGACCACCCAAACCAAATGAAATGTGACCCAACTCGACTTATTTTACTTGAACCCACAAATCAGTCACAGAAATTTAGGGCTTGGTTTCACATGCATTTTCAAAAGGAAAATTTTCAAATAAGGCCTTAGAATTTTACTTTATTTCAAAAAATGACACAAATTTTAAAAGTTATCAAATTAGTCCTTAAGTTTTCCAACAAACTTTCAACTAAGGACATCTAATGATTTAAATGTACTTTCTAAAGCCTTTTTCCCTTGTTTTTCTTAAAATACCAAAAGACCAATCAGTTAAAGCCATGCCATGGTTTTAGTATCCACTACATGCATTCGATGATTGTGAGGACATCAGTTGTTTTTTATCATCATGAGGATGCGAGAGAAGGAAATAAGGAGAATATAGAGGAATTAAATGGGGAATTTATTTCAATAAAGGGTAACATGGGTATTTAAAAAAATATAGGGTGAAAAAGTTGCAAAAAAATTGCTTTAAATGGACGGTTGTCCTTAATTGAAACTTTCTTGGAAATTTTAGGGAGTAATTCGAAAACTTTTAAAATTTGTGTTGAAATAAGGTGAAAACCTGAGGCTTTATTTGAAAATTTTACTTTTCAAAATAATTAAGAAAAGGATTAGATTGGACAAAGAAGCCTACCTAAGAAGACAACCTGAAATGAACCTGACTCCCGCAGGCTTATTGCTACCCCCAACATAGTGGCACCAATCTGATTAAGGATAAAAATCAGTTGAATTAGCTGTACATTATCATACATGGATTCAGTTACGCACATTTTATGATTTATTTATAGGGTACCCGGGCTTTGACCTTACTCAGGTCCAGGTTTACATCTTATACGGATACTCAAATTTAAATTAAAGACTCAAAGCTAAATGCGGACTTGAATGAAAAGCCTAAATGCAATGGGCTAAATTCAGGCCCAAAATCAAAGACCCAATAACTTTTGTCTTTTGAAAGGTCAAACCCAAATGCTTAAGTGATATACTTACAGTCTATTTCTTTGCATTAAAATATACAGTAATTTATTGCATAGAAATTAGAATAATTCATGGATTAGTGCCTAAAAATGAAGACCAAAGTTGAATATCAAAATATGCCTTTCAAATAACCTTCGTTCTAATAAGAATTGATTCAAGGGAAGATGAGAAGTGCATGCCCAACTATCTCTGCTTCTTGACAAAAAAAAAAAAAAAAAAAAAAACTCTTTATCAAAACATCTATAAGATGTGATTCCACGAACATCCAAACATATCCTAAATAACAAATCAAATCCCAACTCTCAAAGAAAAACTTCAAAACACACAAATGCATGCCGAAAACACAAGCAGATTCGCACATCAAATCGATTACTGATACATAGCCATAATATCTTTGAGAACACATTACTAATACAAGCATCATTTACACATTGCACATTAAAAGGTAAATGCAGACGTGCACCATTTCATTAAGGGACTTTTGAAAATTGACATGGGGAAAACACTATCTTTACAGACCCACAGTAGAATCGAATGGAATCTGTAAAAATGGAATGTGTAAAAAAACAAGGTTAGCAAATGAAATTCAGTGCAAATGATTAACATCAGGCATAACAACCCAACCATCTCTTAGTAATTCAATATCAAGAAAGTTGGTATCTCATCTACATCTTCACCCTATTTCCTTCTTTGGTCACTTCATATTATTCACCTCTCACCTTTTTAAAAGCTCTCCAAGAAGGATAAAACAAGAGGCCCTTAATTTGTATGTATATTAGCCTCTATTTGGCAGCACTATTTTTTGCCTCTTACAGTCTTATTATCTAAATGTCTAAAATATTTAGAGTTTAGGAAAAAATACTATTTGGCATGTGATTTTAGCCTCTACTATTTTTAAACATATAGAGGTAAAACCTTTTAAAATCACATGCCTCAAAACTCAGCTCCTAAAAATAAAAGAGAAAAAGTAAGAGGCGCTGCTAGAATAAAATAAGGTCATCACGTTCAGTGCCTTTTTTTTCTTTTACTTTTCTTCGAATCTGAGATGCTAAATGAAGATCTAAACTGTTAAAAATGTGCACAAAATGAAACATAACTATACATCCAAATTTTAGCCATTGAATCATCACCAATATCGAGCTGTGTGCAAAAAAGCGTAAGCCACTGGACTTTTTTTAGGATTCTACAGGCCCCAAACATACAATTTAAACCATTGGTAATGTTTGGAGGGTTTAACATGGCTATGGAGTCAATTTTTAAGTCTTGATTCTATGTAGATATCGAGAAATTTGTAAAAAAATTTTCAACCATTGATGTAACATACCCAATTTTAGATTATTCCACAGGCAGTCTCTTTTTTTCTTTTTTATTATTATTTCTGAAATAATAAATCATGATCTAAACCATTAAAAATGTTTATAAGGTCAGTAATCATTAGAAAACTGTATTTTAGCCGTTGGATCATCGTCAGTATTGAGATGTTTGCTAAAAAAATGTGAATTATTTGCTTTTTTAAAAAAATTGTGCGCTTCAAACACAAAATCAAAACCGTTAGGATGAACATAGTTATGGAGTTGAATATTAAAGCTTGGTACTTTGTAGATTTTGAACAATTTGTGAAAAAAGTTGAACCATTTATTTTAAAAAATCCATTTAAAATAGGTTCTTATATTACCAAACAAACATTCAAACATTTTGATTCTAGTCTCCTTTTTTTATGGCTTTTTTTTTAATACTTCTATTTTGGATGGATTTATAATAATAAGACTAGAGATATCAAACAAGCCCTTAGTATTCAGGTCTTAACCGATGAAATACATGGATCTGAATTTGGGCTCCAATAGTTTTTGGAGGGACAAAGCCCACACCTAAATTGCAACAGAGTCCAAATGTTGGACCCATACACTTTCCGCCAATTTTGAAGTTATTTCAAGTCTTTAGGATGACCGAATCTTCAAAAGCAACGCAATCTAACGCAAGCCCTGACGTCATATTAGCAGAAATTGAAATCGATGTCACCACCTACCCTCTTTGACCCACGCGCCCATATTCAAATAATGCAGCCTCCTCAAGCAGCCCCAGACGTGGATGATGATGATAGTCGCCGTAGAAAAGAAAAGTTGAGAATCCTACCCAATATTTAAGAGAAAGAGAGAGAGAGAGAGAGAGAGAGGGAGAGATGGCTGCGTTGTACGATGCTGATGTGTACCGGGACGCAAGGCCGACTTATCCGAGTGCATGGTATTCGATGCTTGCAGCTCACACACCATGCCACAGCCTTGTATGGGATGTTGGGACAGGCAATGGACAAGCTGCAATTGGCGTATGGAACTTGTTTCCTTGATGTGTTTCTAGCATTGTGTTTTTTCTCGTGTGTTTTCATTAAGTACAAGTGCTTCCCTTATTGCTTTTGGTTATGAGATGTTTGACAGGTTAATTTGTGAGCACTTTATATGATCACATTTGTGTGTAGCTAGGTTTTTTTTTTTTTTTTTTTGCAAAAATTTGAGAATGACGGAAATGGTTTTCTTGCTATAATACAATTTAGCTATTTCTTGTTGAAAGCACAAAAAATGGGCAATTTTTTTTTTTTTGGCAAATCCTCAAAAAAAAAAAAAAATTCCATGGAGTTGTAAAAAAAACTTTCTCATAAGAGGAAACCGCCTTTCGCCAGGTGAAGTGAATATTTGTAGATGATCATGGTAAAAAAAGCCCTTTTTGAGACCTAATCCTTTTTGGGGATCATTGGGCCACTCTTTATTCTCAAGGGCACCTGTTGGCACCAGCAAAGGATGAAAATTGGACTTTAATGGAAACTTAAAGACCCACTGGAAAATATAGATATGGGTACAAAGGTTTAAAGAAGCAATAGATATTACTAGTCTATTAGAGAAACCTTAATAGTTTTAAATTTAGTTGAAGTTTCTGACATTAATGTTTAATTGCATGCAAGATTCAGAGGCAAAGCTCTCTAAGACAATTCCTTCAAATTTTTTCCACTAATCTTTTATTATTCAATGACATAATACTTAAATAAAGATTTCGACAAATAATGATGTGCATCTTGTTAGCCTTTGGTGTCACCGAAGTTTTGATTAAGATAGGATCAAGCACCCATTGTGGACATTGGAGATTGACCACTAGAGACCAACCTCCGCTAGTTAACTCCTCACCTAATGGTAGAACTAGAATATCAGATGAGTGGTATCTTGGTTCCAACCCTTACCACTCTTACACAGTCTATCAATTCAAAGTGCTGTATGCAAAGAAACGACCATTCCGTTATAGATCTCTTTGAGGAATTTCTTTTCTCTGATCTTTTCCTAGGCTGATTTCTTTCCTAATCAATTGAGATATGTTCTCAGCCACCTGGGGAACTTATTTAGCGAGATATTAGGATCTAAACTAACTGAGAAATTCAATAATCAAATCAATCTAGATGATGAAGTGAAGGGTGATTCTTTTATTACTTGGGGCCCAGGCACGTGTGACTTGCCAACGCAGTTTATGTTTAGCAAATCTTAAAATATAAAATAAATAACCCATCTTAACTGGACTGTAAAAAGAACAGTGGGAAAGCCAGGATTTTTTTAATGGGCAATCAATAATATTTATATTCATTATTTTATTTCTAATCATTTAAAAATAAGTTTATTTTTGCAGATTTTTAAAATAACGTCCAAGAAAAACGTTTATTTTTAAGTATATAAACATAGGACAAAAATATTTGCTTCTAATCCATATACTAATATGGCATTGGTGATGAACAGATTGCTGAGCACTATGCACAAGTCATTGCGACAGACGTGAGCGAAGCCCAGATACAGCATGCCATACCACACCCCAAGGTTCGCTACATCCACACTCCCCTCTCACTTGCAGAGGAAGAGTTGGTCTCCCTAATTGGAGGTGAAGGCTCGGTCGATCTAGTAACAGTAGCTACAGCAGTGCATTGGTTCGATCTCCCAAACTTCTACTCCGTTGTCAATCGCGTCTTGCGAAAGCCCAGTGGCCTACTCGCAGTCTGGAGCTACAATGGCTTACCTGGTGGCATCGGCCCCACATTCGACTCACTCCTGAAACAGTTCCATGAAACAACACTTCCTTTTTGGAAACCCAACGTCCACTATGTCTTCGATGGCTATAGAACGTTGCCATTTCCCTTTGAGAGTGTGGGTTTGGGGTCAGAAGGAGAGCCACTTTCACTGGAGATGCACAAGGAGCTGTCCTTTGATGGATTTGTGGGCATGTTGAGGTCATGGTCTGCAGTTAAAAGAGCTAAGGAGCAAGGGGTGGATCTGCTATCTGAAGATGTGGTTAAGGATTTTGAGATTGCTTGGGGTGGGTCTGGTTTAATTCGACAAGTCACCTATGAAGTTTTCATGCTCGTGGGCACGCCCAAGAGCCAGCAGTGAGAAATGGACCTAACTCTTGGGTGTAATGTTCCAAAGGATTGTACTAGTTTGATATTGATTATTCAGATTGATAAGAAGTTGAAAAAGTAGAGTTTGGGTTAGATTATGATGAAAGACATGAATTTTATGAAATTGTTAAACTTTGAGGCCCTAAAATTAATGCCAAAGCTTGTTCAATCATAATGTTAGTTTTGCCAACTTAATCCCATGTAAGTATCAATATTGGACCTCATATTAGTCTGTTGCAGTGACACATAGCAATCTATTATATTGTTCCCATTGCTATGATTTTGTCTACTGAAAAAATGAAAAATGAAATGAAATTATTCATCTCACAATCTGCATAGGTTCTTATTTTTGGTTTCAAAGATATAGGTGAAAATTATTAAATTAATGCTTGCTTTGTCTCAGTTTCATCTATGCATAAAATATTTAAAACCATGACTGCCCCATGTACCCTTGACACCCCTGTATTGCCATCCCCTAGCCATCACCGAATTTTAAAGCACATCTGATTTCAAGTATGGTATATAAAAGTGCCTAAGAAATAAAAGGCCTGTGTTTGCTATTGAATCAAACCTTCTTTATTTTTATAGTGGGTTCCACCTATAATTAAATTGGCACCAAGCCCATCAAATTGGCATTCCACACCAACAGGGTGGCCAAAGAAAACAACAACTATTGTTCAGAATCTCACAAAAAGCATTACGTGAAGTTCCATATAAGAATAGCATTTGATACAAGTTCAATCAAATCCTAGCCATAAGGGGGCTGAAATATATCAAACCAAAAGGCAAAATCACCTTGTAATTGATCTAAACTTAATCACAGAGGCCAAATCATCATAATTATATCTTCATCAAAGCCTCATTTCAAATCATCATTTGTCACACGAACAGCTCTATATAATGGTAAACCAATGATGATGATGGTATTTAGAGGAAGGTCAGTCATTTATACAAGCGAGAGCCTCATGAGGCATCATATCTGTGTATGTGTCTTACCCATTGTAGTTGTAATTCTACCAAACAAGTTCTACACACTACATTCTCAACCAAACAATGTTCATAATACTGTAAAAGGTTTGTACAGCTTAATCTTTCTATAAAGAAAATATTCACCTCCAAACGGTATGCATGCACACCATTCATTCAGCCCCATGGCATTTGAATATTTAAGGTAGGCTTCGCCTTTGGACAATCCAAATGTGCTATGCTCATGCGCATTGCATACAAGTAAAAGCTTTCCTAAAGTAGAATCCAATCTCACTACAACCTGATACCAATGCAAGATTGAAAGAGGCTTTTCTTTGATAGAATCCAATCTCACTACAACTCCTTTACTCCGTATGACATATTCTTATCCTGAGTAGTCTATTCATTGCCCGCCATGTTGATAAGAACATAGCGCTCAGCTGCTCTTATTTGATTCCAAAACAAAGTAACATAGTGTTTTAATTAACACAGTAAGTAATGGTGAGCGTGTAAGCATGCTAAAAATATGTATGAATGTTATATTTGAATGTTAGAATTGTAAATGGGTACTCGGTTTTTCGATTAAGGCCGAGGAGCCTACAGCCAACTGTCAGTTTTCACAAGGTAGCCATCCATCTTGACCGGAAGCAGCCGGTCCCCATTGCCCAGTTTCGCACTGGTATTTTAGTCATCGAAATTCAAATCCTCCGCAATCTCTGCATTGGACAGAGCGCGTACAGAGCAAGGAGCTTCAGGTACATCTAGGGTTTTTCACCCCCTTCATTCGCTTCTTTGATTCAGATATCTGTAATCTTTCATCTACTGCTTGAACGAATTGAATGTCGGGACTTCTAAAACCCTAATTTCATGCTAAAATTTAGTTTCGGGGCTTCAAGAAACCCTATATTCGAGCTATACGAATTGGGTTTTGAACTCCTCCACTGAGAATCGCATGTACGAACTGGGGTTTGATGAAATGCGAAAATGCCAATCGAAGCGATCACCAGGGGCAAAATCACTGGAGGAAGTTCGTTTCTTGCGGAATTTTCTGGGCTGGGTGGCGGTAGGCTTGATGGGTTTATTACTTACAAGAGGAGGAAGCGTGTGAGACCGACCGCAGAGAAGAATGTGCATGAAGATGTGGGTGTCTCTGTGACTGCAGACGGATCAAAAGGCCAGGTGTTTCATCTCTTTCTCTCCCTGTGTTGGTAATATTTGTCTAAATTAGAATGACTAGAATGTAGGGTTCGATGCATTTGGGAATTTGGGTGCATTCCAATTGTGCTTTTATTGAACTATTATGCAGATTTCCCATTTTGATGCTTGGGTTAATGTAGTTTTCAGAGAATATGAGAATTTGGGTACATTCCAATTGTTGTTTTCTCGTACTCTCCTGTATGTTTCCCTATTTTAATGCCTGGGTCAATGTAGTTTTTAGAGAATTTGGGAATTTGGGTATATTCCAATTGTTGTTTTCTCGAACTCTTACGCATCTTTCCCCATTTTAATGCCTGGGTTAATGTAGTTTTCAGAGAATTTGGGAATTTGAGTGCATTCCAATTGTTATTTTCTCGAACTCTTATGCAATTTTCCCCCATATTGACGCCTGGTTAATGTAGTTTCTAGAGAATTTAGGAATTTGGGTGCATTCCAATTGTCATTTTCTTGAAGTCTTATGCGATTTTTACCCATTTTGATGTCTGGGTTAGTTGATTTTTTGCAGACTCCTAAGAAGCCTTGTGACCTGGTGGTTCGGCACAGTGCTAAAGAGGATGATGGTTGTGCTAGAACTAGTTTAGACCATGCCATTGTTATGAATTATGCAAATGATGTTCCGTTTGGGCACTGGAAAGATGTGATGGAATGTATATTGCAGTTGCCACACGTGACTGAAAGTGGTATTCGGCGGATCATCCAGGATGCACTTGCGTCTGCACAAGGCAAGGTATTATCTGCCGTTGTCTTTCCTATGGTTTTTTCATGAATTGTTCAGGAAGTTAGTCGTTTCAGCTGTTTCTTGCAGGATGTCATCCATCATTGCAAGGATGGGCAGGGGGGTAATTCCAAGTTAGCGAGGGAGTCTAATGGGTGTTCTAGGTGTCGGGGTGCTGCTGAGGAGCAGGAGGGGATTGTTTCAGATGTATCTCAAAACGTTAAAGCTGGTGAAACCAGTGTTCATTCCTTCACTGAGTGCTGTGGGAGTGTTTTGCATGATGTCATAGTTTCAGAGAAATTTGTTTCATTTTGCAATTTAATTTGTGAACACTTCAAAGGAATCAAGTCTGACAGCATATTTGATTTTAGCCTCATCAACTCTAGGATGAGTAGTGGGCAATATGAACATGCTCCTGAACTCTTTGCTTCAGATGTTCAAAAGGTAATTTTATGCTGCATCTTTACTCTTTTACTCGAAATTCTAATTATTATTTATGCTTTTCCTCCCTTTAGTTATAGAAGTATCTGTATGTTAGAACTGTGGGGCAAAGTGCTGGTTATAATAGTGATGTAACCCTTCCAGTGACTTGTTCAGTTGTATAATTTAGAACCATTCTTTTATCTTAATAAACTGTCTCATCATACAAGAATAAGTGTTGAACTGAAAGTACCCCTTTACCCTTGTATTTGCAATTTTCTATCTAATTTTTCTAAGCAAGTAGTGGATTTTCAGAGTCACGTCTTATGTTTATTCATGTACCCATTTTCATCGCTAATATTCGGGAATCTGATAGTCGTATGCCAGTTCTGCTTAGTGGTGATTGTTCACTTCATATACATTGGGTCACTAGCGGAAGCATATAGACACACTTGTAATGGTATTGATGCAGTAAGGTACTAGTATGGTTACTAGGCACCTAGATAATGAATTGTTTAAACACATCTGTTGATATTTCTGTATAAGGTTTCTTATTTTACAGATGTAATAACAGCATTCTTATTTGGCCCCCTCACGAGGATATACTTTATTTTGCTCGGTCTCCTGTAAAGATATACAATTGATGCTGCAAAAAAAACTTTATTGAGTAGTATTGGTCACTATTGTGTTATCACAGTTTACATCTATCTGTAGATAACAGCTGACTTTGAGAAGGTGGACACGTGGTCACTTTTGTGGACATAATTACTTTCTCTGTTATCAAAATGGAGAAGGAATGGAGGGGATGGAGTAATCACATAGTTTTCTTTGATCTTCTGGAAGTTTTCTTTGATCTTCTGGCCTTCAAAATTATCAAAAAGAAGTATATCCATGGAGTCTTTACTCTTTAGGAGGATGGCTTATGGGAATCACAGAGCGGAACTATCATGTTTCATTAATTGGTTTGAGAGAAATTACATGCATATATGAAAATTCTTGAATTACTGACTTGACTTGGTCTCTAAGCTCACAATTCATATCGAACTTGAACTTCTGAATTTGTTAAGACTAATCAAATTCCAACCTGTAAGAAGACAATGCACAATCAGTTAATTGGCTTTAACTTCTTTGAATTATGTGAATGAAAAATTTTGGGCTTCTTGTATTGGTTTACTGAATAACCCATCAAACAGACCTATTTTCATGTCAATTTGGTTCTTAAGACTCCTAACATCTGAAACATGAAAAATAATAATTTCTGATTAATTTAAGGAATTCTTGGATGCATGGGGAATGATCCATTGGAACTCTACTATTATCATGTGACCCATGTAGCATGTGTGGAACCTAAAACAGGTTTTGGGCTCCATAATACAGGATTCTATGTTATGGTCTGCATCAATTTAAGTTTTTACACACATCTAAAAGTTGCTAAATCCCTTAAAAAAAAGCAGCTTTGGCGCTTTGCATTCATATCAATGTTACTGTTTTCCAAGACTTTCTGCAAGTTCTATTCAAGGCAATGAAACCCAAGTTGCATGAGTATAGGCATGTGTGTTGGATGATTTTTGCGATGTTCCTGACTTGATAGCGGTTGCAAGATGCATGATTCCATGATTTGACATAGTACTGTATCAATATATCTATAATTTTTATAGTATGAAAAAAATAGGATGAATAAAAATAATGTAAAAACCTTGCTTTAGTTTATTAAGTATAAAATATTTCAGTGTCATGTTGACCACAAAGCAATTTTAAATGTCTAAGTAGACTACACTAAGAATATGGCATGACATCATGCATGATGCATGTCTGAAATGGGGTTTGGTGATTCCGAATAATTCATGGAACATAGAATAAAATGGAAAATCCAACAGTTTGAACTGTTATATCGGCCGTTGCATAATTGTTTTGCTTTAAATGTTATGTGACTGAAACGATGTTTTGAAATCATGGCCTAAAGCAATTTCAAACCCATTAAGTGGTGTTCCTTTCTTCCCATTATTTGAGCCATTGTGTTTAAAGAGATTTTAGTCCCCTAGCATTTTAAGGTGCCTTCTCAAATTTTAAGTTTATTTTCTGAAAAATATTCAGAGTTAATAGAGGTTTCATAATTAGAATGCCTTTTTCTTTTTTGTGTTTTACTACCTAACTTCAGCATCATGATATCTGTCTGTTTGTTAAGGGTGCTGGAATCTTGCATAACTGGCTACCCCATTGTATTTTCTTCCAAATCTTCTATATTTAAACAATCTCATACAGACTACAATGCGATAATTGAATGGAAGTGCATGGTTAGACCATGAAGCTTTTTGGTATTCCTGTGACTCACTAAAACATCCTGATTTTTTCATACTATATTTCTGATAGCCACCAAAAACTTGAAGCCCCATGGTATAAATTTCTTGTAATAGTAACTACCCTTACTACGTGAGATATTGCTTGGAGTTGTGCAGTGGAAGTGGGTTTAGAATCTTACATTAGAACTTATGGAAGGTGCAAGCTTACTCAAGTACCATATGTGTCTACCAAGCCAAAGTCCAAAGTGAAGGTGAAAGGTGACTCAAGGGGGGTTCTCCTAGTAAGTCGAGAAGTTCTTATATCAGTTCCTACAAAGGCAGCCAATCACAGATGGCTGTAGCATGATATATTCTAAAATATGTGCATTATTGATGGAAAGTTATGCTCTATCATTATTGACTTGGAAACTTTGACAACTTTTCTAAAGAGATTGTAGCAAAGCTGAAGTTAAAGAAGACCCACACTGGCAGCCATATTGCATATGGTGAATCAACATGGCAGCTGAGGTCAACATAATTCATGGGTGCTTGATCTACTATATTTTTGGAGAAGTGAAGAGATGATGTCTCTTATGATTGACACCCATGGATGCTAGCTGTATATGCATTGGACAGCTGTGGTGAAGGACGGCATGATGAATGACAATCACATTGTGCCACATGAAGAAATTGTTCGGTGAAAGCTTGTTCCTTGTCAGTTTTGATCCAAAGAATTGAAAATGGATCAAGGCAACTCGAGGATGAGTTTTCCTTGAACATGGGAGATTGATGTATATAACTAGTAGGGATGTAAATGAATAGGGTGCATGGATGAGCCTGAGCTCAACATCCTAATCCATGGCTCGAACTCGGTTGGAGCTCTAGTCAAGCTTGAGGAGCCTTGTGCTCACTTTACCGAGTTCAAACTTGTCTTCCTCATGCATATATTTTATGCATATTAACAGGCCAAGCTAGGGCTTGAACTTGGGCTTGAGCTCATATATATTGTTAGCTTAATTGATTCAGGATCGAACTTAGTCAAGTTGAACAGGCCCTGGCTCAAGCTCCGCTCATGAGCTACTTGAGTCAAACACAATCTCTTCTTCATTAGCTCATGAGTTGTACGTGAGATTTACCTTAACTGAGTGGAGCAGGAGTGCTTGATTTTTTCAAAGCTATACATACAGGAGAAAGGGGTGTTATGAGTCAGAAACCAACCCAACAGCTTCAACTTGAAGGTGGAAGGCCTAAACATGCATATTAAGTCAACTTAGAACCCATTGCTGGGCGCTGTGGGATGTGAGTTTCCTAACAAGGGGGACCACGTGGGATCACCTACAGCTGATGCATGAAGAAAGTGTCTCAAAGGGATGTGAAAAATCCTCCACTTTTCTTAGACTTCATATTAGTACCAGTATTTCCCTTGATTTCTCTATGCATGTTAAGAGTCCTTAGCTAGGTGTTTCCAATTTCCTCTTTAAATGAACTTCTATCAGGTGAGGTTGAGATGTTCCTTATGTTAGTTAGAAGGTTGGAATTAAAACTAGGGTGCTTAATCTTTTTATAATCAGCATATTTCAATTTTGATGCCTGCGGTAGGTGGTTTTTAGTTTTGGAGGATTTTACTGAAATTGTGTATTACCTTCCTGTGTGAAAGTTCTCCTTTTTCCTGTGTGAAACAGCCATTCCAGACTTCTTTGTGAAGGCTTGGGTATGGAAACTTTACCGTCAATCCTTTGATGTCTTTCTTCATAGTAGCACTTTAGCATGTCATCTTGGAAGGCTGACTCTTGTTTCACTGGTTTGTCTTTGAAAGACTCAAGCGTATATGTCCTTGAAGGCTTGCAAATGCCTATATACAAATCTGTGCAACAACAGACCTGTTGGTTGGGTTTTCTCCAATACTGCAATGGTGCTTTAAAAACATTGTACCAAGTGCTTATTGTTTTCTCCCTTAACTTTTACAGTACAGATCTGTTGGATTTCTGATCACTTCTCTTATATAATTTTACCAAATTGACGGCTAACAACAATAGGGACTGTTTTGTCAATAATTGGATTTATATTCTTGGTTTGGGATTGGCTTCATAGAATACAAGAGATGTATCCTACTGGCAGCATGCTTCTTAAATATAGTCGGATCTTCACAAAGTAATTGGTAAAATTTGGAATGGGATGAGTGATCAAGATCATTTTCGGCACTGGCCGGCATAGAAGATTCAAACAGGGGGGAGATCATGGCCGATTGGCCGTTAAAAAAAGGACCAAAAGCTGGTTAAGTCTCTCATTCCAACCAGTCTTTGTAGGGGGAGACCAATAAATGCATGGGATGAGCGATGGGCAGATTTTTGTTGGCACTTTACATTTTCAAGAGAATTAGATATCCATGGAGCTTAAAATAGTGTTTCGCCATATAACTAGGGTTGGAAATGAGGATTGGATGCTCTATCCAAATCAGGGGTTAAGGAGGGGAACATTAATTGTTCTTGTGTAATATATCGTAGTAATGACTTAGATATACTGTTTTGTCCATTTAACAGGTTTCCCCACCTCAATGAGGTACTATCCTTTTGTATATAGTTTCTTGCTGATTCATAGAACTTTGTTACTTTCAAAAGATAATATCTTGCTTTGTTGTGGACTAGTGCAATTCTTTGAAATTTGGCCCTAGGAGGTTTTTCTAGGTTCTTTATTCTGATCAGTCAGTTTTCTAATGGCTAAATTTGGTTAATAGGAATGGACAAAGTTCGAAAAGATTGGGGAGCAAATGATCCATCTTGCCAAGGGCATTTCTGATATAGCACAGAGTTCCTTCCAGAAACAGGTAAAGATCATGATTCTATTGTTGTATTATTTCACTATGTACACCTTTTATATTTCTGTTTGGATCTATGAGACATCACTATCTGCAGTTCCTCAAGATACTGCAGGGCCTTGGTTTTTTCCAATGCCTTTGTACTGCTTAGCATCTTCTGTTTTCTTTATGTTTCTAATGGTGTATTACTTAACTATGTACATCCTGTTATGCTTCTGTTTGGATCCATGAGACATCAACATAGGCAGTTTCTTCTGTAATATTTCTGGATTTCTAAATCCCAATTTATGCATGTGAAGATACTGTTTTGACTTTGGTTTTTTCAAATGACTTCTCACTGCTTAGCACGTTTTTGTTATCTTTATGCCTAGTGTCTCTATGTGTAATTAATTTATGGGAATCTGTTTGTGTATTCTTTCAGGTAGGAGACTCGATGCATGGAAACATTGGAGAAGGGAGGCCTTTGGTAATTGATGCTACTGAGCTAGGGAACTACAAATTTCTCATCTATAATATTGAGTGACTGCGGGAATGTGATTGATATGCATGTTATCTTGTCAGAGGGTTGCAGTGTTTCTGAAAGACAATACTTTTGCCTCTTAGACACATACAAAAACACACACACATGAAAGAAAAAAGACGACCATTTTGGGCTATTTGCTTCCTGTCATGTTTAAGTTTGGATTTCACTTGCAGGAGGTTGTTCAGGTTGGTGCCGAACAAAATGACCACTTGGATTTGGAAACTTCAAATCGATCGGTTTCCTTCCAATCGGATCTGAACACTAAGGTAGAGCGAACTGAAGCCTGCAGCTTATATAAAGTTTGCTCTTGCAGGGAGTGTGGTGCAGAAGCAGAGGGCCAGCGCAGCCTTATCTGTGATGGATGCGAAGCAATATACCATGTCTCCTGCATTGAGCCTGCCATTGAAGAGATTCCCATCAGCTGGTATTGTGCTACCTGCTCAACAGATATGAAGGAGCTGCCGGAATCTGAGTCAACTCAAATCCAAGGAGAGATTCCACATGGAAAGTCTGTGATAGATAACACTTGCGAGCGTAATGATATTCAAATCTGTGAAAATGACAAAGAAATTACCAAGAAATTTGAAGATTTGGATGGAACCCTGGATTGTCACATGAAACTAGATAGGCTGCGGGTGTCACGGTGGAGTCCAAGTTCACATTTGTGCAAGCTGTGTAAAATGGGTGAAGAGGAGGGAAAGAAGATGCTTGTATGTGGAAACAGACATTGCCCCTACAGGTACTATCACCAGAGATGCTTGGACCTGAAGCAGTTAACTTGCCCATTCTCCCGTTGGTACTGCCCCTCTTGTCTTTGTAGAGCTTGTCTTATCGACAGGGATGATGACAAGATTGTCCTATGTGATGGCTGTGACCATGCATACCACATATACTGCATAGTTCCACCCCGGACATCCATTCCTAAGCGGAATTGGTATTGTCTGTTCTGCACTGCTGTTATGAGGGAAAGGCGTAAGACGAGGACAAGAGATGAGTCAGTTGGGAAGAAACATAAGAGTCTCAGTGCTAGAAGAGATGGAGCATCTGGATCGGTGGATATGCTTCTGAGTGCCGCTGAGAAGCTGAATTTTGAGGAGAAATTGACTTTGAGGAAGAACAGGTAACAAGTATAAAGAAGGCCACGTCTGTTGTATTCATTTTGGGGACAGAATACCATGGCGGGTCGCTTGTATATTTTGGTTAGGACCTGATGTTGCTATCTTCATCGTCCACCTCAATCGGATCATATGAATTTTTGCTCAAACCTTGTAGGGTGTAAATTGTAAGATGGATGTACTTAACTACTTGTATCTGAATTCACCACAAAGGCAAAAAGAGGTGTTGTATGAAACGAATTGGAACATAATTGTATGACTGCACAAGCGTAATTAGTGTTCGCGTACGTTTGCTGCTGCAAAAAGCCAGAAGAACCTTTTCTGAAGCGGGTGTCTGTAACATCTCGTTTAGGTGAATGTTTTGCTGTGCTAGTCCATACTAATGACGACCCGTGACATGGTAATAGACAAGATGCTGGAAACTCAAGGTCAGCATCTGTCCATCACACTGTATATCTTAATGCGAAATGTGAACATCGGCATGCATGTCTCGACGCAAAAGTTGTAAGACGTAAGAGTTAAAAGAGACGGGCCCTACTAAAAAGCCAGTGTCTCCCTGAATTTCACCGACAAAGCAGACACTTACGTGTGAGAACGTTTGTAGGAGAAAGTTCTCCTTTGTCTTGAGGGTGCTAAGGGTGGGCCGAGTGTATTTTATTTTTCCTGGGATGCTTAATTAGAGTTTGCCAAGTATTTCCATCAATGGGAATGAATACATGATTGCATTGATGTGGTTTTTTTTATTGTGAGCAATTTGGTCCACGTTCGGTTAGCTCCTCAAGGTCTTAAGTTTTACTTTCCCCCTTTTGCGTTATTCGGGTATTATGTGTATGATCATATATATACTTCATAGGAAATAGTCAATGTTCGTCAGAATTGGCTAACTTCAGAATCCGAAGCCAAATGTCGAAAGGCTAGACTGGGGAGGAAAACCCTACTTTATAAAAAAAAATAATAATAATCATAATAATTTTACAGCCTCTCTCTTTCTGTCTGTTTTGTAGAAGTGCTGCAACTAATAATGAAAAAATGGCGAGTAGTAAAAATTGGAGGTTTCCTTGCTACCTACGAACCATCCACGTTGCCTAAACATGCCTGCGTTGTTTGATCTGAAAGCGTGGAAAGCCTTTGACAAACATGTAAAAAGTACATGTCCCTGGAATATGTTTGTGGAATAGCATCTTTGCAAGTGATACATGTTTTACTTTCTACCTCTCGTGGAAGATCTACATGGGAAATTATTTTCTATTTTTTGGGTCTGAATCCACCCTATGTAAACGTAGCGGAAAACGTCTAATTAACATGAGACAATGAAACATATTCGACCCTCAAACTAATTTTCACATTTGTAGGACTTGCCGGATACGTAAAAGCTAAGACTTTTCTAAATCCACTTTTGATTATAGGCATCACAATTGTGAATGCACCCCACAAATACCTCCCAGCTGCCCACCATCCTGCCTTCACCTTAAGAAGGTCAGATTCCCTTTTAATGGCCCCCTTCTTCCAACTGCATATCCTATCATGCATCTCTCCCCTCGAAGACAACAAAGTTGCCGCAAGCACAAGTGACAAGCTGCAATGAAATCTGAGAACCCGACCTAGATCAGTCCAGTGGGAGAGAGAGAGTGAAAAAAAAAAACTGTTTGAAGTCCTAGGGTAGGGTCCCTACGATTTGGTTTTCAAGCAACACAACGTCTGTAGTTGCAACACCCACTTACCTTTTTTTACCATAGCGGTGACTTTTATTGTAAGAGAGAAAGTTACAAAGAGAATAAAAAAAGATTTAAAAAAAAAGTGAACACAAGACAACTACAAAAAAAAATCCTTCCAAGGGCAAACTTTAGCTACACCTTGATTAGCTAAATCATTCTCCAATCACATTTATTAACCTACTTTGGTGCCGAAAGCAAACATTAATGATGCTAGCTAGTACGTAAATTTCATTAAAGAGGAGTTGCAATGCCCACTTTTTACAAACCAGGTTGTGGAAACCACCTTGGGGCCCACCTATTGATGATCAAAACCTACTTTGGTGTCAAAAGCATACATTAATGATGCTAGATAATACCCAGATTTCATTAAAGACGAGTTGCAATGCTCACTTATTACAAACTAGGTTGTGGAAACCACCTTGGGGCCCAACTACTGATGATCAAGACCATTAAAAATGAATTCAATGCCTGACATATTCACTAATTTTACTTGAATAGATTTGTTCGCACTATAAGATTAAATCTCTGACTGATAGTGTAATAAATGCATGAAATTTATAACAGATAAGATTGTGCATTGATCATTTGTTAAATCTTATGGTAAGATCAAATTCTATTGAAGTAATTTGAGGATATGGTATTAGAGGGATTACATTCAACTTTACCGGTTAGGATCATCAGTATCATTGTATGGGCTCCATTGTGAGTTCCACACATCACACTAGTTGCAAGCATGTCAGTATGTCAGAGGACGCGCAGGTGATCATGATCGGATGCAAAAAAATATTTGCATTGGAATTGGGTCAAGGTTCACTAGGAATGGAGTTCCTTGAAACATGGCAGTGACTATGGGCACCGATGGATCAAGGAAATTTGTTTAGGGCACCTTGTAAAATTAAAATTCTCTGGGTGGCCATTGTAAAGTGTTATATAAAATTCCTCACATGCATTCTTTTGAAAATTCTAGGGGGCACCCTCCCTGCCTCCCTTGAGTTTCACCCCTGCTCGTGGGAGCAGGGTAGATGAAAATGCCTTTTTAAAAACATAGTTTCACCGGATTATCTTACCCCTTGATTTAAGGGCTTTAAAGTAAAATGACATCTTAAGCATGGATTTTATTTTTTATTTTTTATTTTTATTTGTTGAGACGATGACAAGTGAAACGTCAATGAGTGTAAAACAAGGTCTAATGTCAAATTATAGAATGTCAAAACTATCAAAAGCGCTGCACAGATCAAAGTGGGACCTGTATAGCGAGCAAGACTTGAGTCAACTCTTAGTCAAAAAGTCAGACACATTGGTAGAAATTATTCTTATACTTAAATATTTAGATCAGAATTTTAACTTAGCAAACTCAGCTAGGGATTGCAAGAATTTTTTATAGAGCAATGCGGGTCTTGTCACGATGCAGTTTCAAATTCTCTTTTTGAATCAAGAGAATTCATAAACCTAGCATTCCAAATGCTATCTCTGGCGTGCATAATTCTAAAAAATTCCATGTTGTGAACCCTTATCATCCCTAAACATTCCAATCTCCCTTAAAGAGAGCATTCAAATAAGATATTTTCAAATGCTTGAAGCTAAATAGGGCCACAAGGCAATAAAGTTTGATGTCAGTTCAGCCCAATACTTTCCCGAATCAACCAGGGGTCTTAATTTTCAAACTGTAGATTCCAGGCCGGGTCCACATCCGAAGTCCCTCCGATGAGCAGCTCAGATCTCACGCACGCGTGTCACATAAAAGAAGGATGACTTAAGCATTAATTAAGTATTGTTAATGCTTTTAATCCAGGTGGTTCTGATCCAAGACCCTCGCCATCTTTTTAACTTCCTCTTTCTAAAAGCAAGGAGCATAAAAAGCAACAAAAAATCATCATGTCGTCTTCCACTTCCACTTCCTCTCATATCCGTTGGGCCAACGGTTCCTTACCCGCCGATAGAATTCAAAACATGCAAAAGTAAAAATGTAGCTTTCGTCTCTTTTTGTTCTTCTTTTACAACTTCATTAAAGCCTTGCCACTACCTTCACTCCTTGTAGTGCCTGCTTTTCAATTCGAGCTTCATGGGCACCTGCATCAGCAAATGCTCGTCTGCCAAAGAAGAAGACTCCAATGCCATCCAAGACAAGCTTGTAATAGCCCAAGCTCCTATTCCTACCTTTCCTCTCTCCAAAGATTCCTTACCGAAGAACCCTTTTTCTCTCCCTCTCTCCTCTTCTTCCTCTCCCACACCTACCATCTACACCTCAACTACAAGTACTAATACTATTAACACTACCACTGGTAGCAGCTTTTCTTCTTATTCTTCTTGTAGTTCTTCTACTTCGACTTCTTCTTGTAGTTCTTCTACTTCTTGTATACCGAAGGACAGGTCATTTTCGAATGAGTTTTTGTGGTCCTGCATCAAGGAGAATCCACAAATAACTCGAGCAGATCAAGTTGGGAATAGCCCCACAAAGAAAAAACCCAGCAAATCTCCTACCCCAAGAGCCCAAAATCAACGATCAAAGACCATTGCAGCAATAACAAAACAGTCCATACCTGGATCAAATACCCCCTCAAAACCACCCAAAAAAGCTAATGAAATCTCACCTTCTCTAGCGCGACAGAAGAGCTTTAGAAAGGAACATGAAGGGCAGAAACACATTTCGGTCTCAAAGAAGAATGTGGGGTCTCAATCTCCTATTCGCAGATTCAATGTTAAAGCTGTTGACGTTTTGGGCAGTCCACAAGAGGCGGATTGCAAGCGCACAGTTGCTTGTCGCGGCCTTTCGCCGTCTCCCAGTAGAAGATTCACTGGGGTTGCTGGTCGAGACATTCTGAGGAATCCACAAGATGAGAATCGAAAATGCGGGAAAACTTGTGGTGGTCCTTCTCCAAATCCTAGCAGAAGATTTGATAGAGATGCGATTCGCCGGGGTCTTTCGTCGTCTCCCAGTCGGAAATTCAATGGAGATGTGGGTAACATTGCTGTGGGATTGATGGGTAATGACAATTTTCCAGTAGCTGTTGAGACGGAGAAAGTCTCGTCCATGAATCCTTGTCACGGTCCTCATTTGCAGAAGAGAGAGACTCTTATGAACTCAAGCCATCCTCAAGTGGATGAAATTGTTCTTGGAGAGATACTTTCTAAGCATGATTCCAACAGTCTTCTTTCTGTGGAAGACATTGATAATCCTCTCATCTCTTTGGACTGCTTCATCTTTCTTTAAAGCGTAGGGAATTGTTTCTTCAACTTTTTTCTTGTGTGTAACCTGTAAGTAATTGATTTTGGAGTGTATCAAAAAGGGTTTTTGATTGATTGATTGCTCATCAAATAACAAGAGCGAAGAGTGTGTTTTGTCTATGAATTGCAGTAAATATTACACTGTTTGCTGCTTGTATTTTCAGGGAGAAGTACTTGATTTCGGGAAATACGGAAGATCAGTGTTTGATTCATTTTTGTTTGAGATTTTGACTGTCGAAATCATTGGACTCTGATTTATAATGGGTAGGGTGTAGACCCACAAATATTTACTAGCTTGGTTGGGATTCATTCGAGTATAGATTTTCTCCTACTAGCATATGTAATGCGTGCCCGTTCACTAACATACTGTGAAATATAATACAATTAATGACATGATTTTCTTATTTTTATTTTTTGTACCCCTGACACTCGGCTGAGGAGAAAAACTTATGATGAGAAAACATATTTTTAAGTAAGGAAAGGTGCCTACTCAGATTTAAACTCTAGTTAGGCAGGTAATAGCATGCATCTCTTACCACTTAGGTAAAAGGCAGTTTTTCATCCAATGACATGATGATATTGGATACCAAAATTAGCCAAAGGACAACACAATGTAACAACACATTAGTGTGGAGAGCGACTTGTTACCCAAGTGGTAAAAAGTGGTAGTTCTCACCTAAATGCTTAGTGTTTGAATATGTGGTTTGCCAACTCTTTATGCATATGAAGGTCTTTTTCTATTTGTGTGGACTTTTTTTCTCTGTGTACTAACTTCTTTTCCACATGCTAGACTACCCTGTTGTGCATGCAGACTCTCTTTTCGATCGCAGACCTTTATCTGGATTACAAAAGAATTAGCATGGCTTTCAAAACCATATTATCCAACAAGTGCACGTCGTAGTAAAGAAGATGCCTTGACAAAATCTGGATTAGATCCACGGCTTGAAACATCTCCGCTGAACAAAAATGTGGGCATCGCGGTCTAATCAGGCTAATGAATGGCACATATGGAGCTAATTAACCTTTATTGACCAAAACTTGGTCACCTCATAAAAAGCAGAACAAGTTAACACGTTCATGATAGGCCAGGTCTTTCTTTCTCAAAGAAAAAGTTGGCAGAGACATTGGCAAATGGAGCCTAAGCCGGAGATGTCTGCCTTTTCTTTTTTTTCCCTTCATTGAAAGGGTTACGAAGTAACGACAGAAAAAGACGAAACAAAGGTAAAGGAAACAAACACAAAAAGCAGAAAATGAAAAACAAATCAACTCCAAACAACACCGTGAACTGCAAGCACTCCACTTGCTCTGTAGAAACTGATGGAACTAAAGATCATCGTGAGGACGAATGTTGAAAGAAGAGCTATTGTATTCTTTCTTTTCTTCAAAATTTGTAATTCTTTTTTCTTTCGTAGATGGAAGGAAGGAAGCAAGCAAAAATTGTGAAAGTTGGACAATTCAACTTGGACAAGTAGTCAGCTATTTTATTTTGGGTCCTTTTGCAAAATCTTATTTCTCAAGTATCAAAGGTTTTTTCAAGTAAATATGAAATCCAAGGATAGATTCTTTTCTATTTTCAAACCCTCCATAACAGTGAGGCAATCTCCTTCAAGAATAACTCATTTAATCTCATTCTAATAACAGATCAAAACTCCTTCGTAGAGGGCCTTTAGTTTAGCTTCAAGTGAGTGCATCACCTCTATTGCTTCCGAGTATGCAACCATCATCTCTCTCTCATGATTTCTTACAATGCCCTATATGGCTGTTGTTTTATTGTAACATCTTCGAATCCCACATCCACTATAGAGAGAAAAGCTAATGGAATTATACGTTGAGTTTACACCCTTACTTTGCATGAGGTCTAAAGCAGACAATATCATGTATGCCTATAGGGTGAGTGTTACAAATGATTGATAACTCCATCAAAGTTCAATTTAAAAAACCTTCAGGTGCCAGGGTCCACTCCTCTTGAGGAAGGCCTACAAAAAGTGATACAATGAAAACAGAGTGAGCAACATTCCACTCATAAAAGGCTAATTTGGACCTTTGAATAACTAAACTGGTAAGGTTGGACATTGTTGAAATAGGTAAGTGTTTCTCATCTTCCATAATGCTAACAAATTGTAACCCCAAACCTATTGTTGTTTTTAGAGGACTTGTTCCAAAACCACTGAGAAAAAGTGGGGGACAAGTAAGGTCTAGGAATAGGTCAGGTAAGCAATTCCAAATGCCCACTGGAATAGGACAATGAGCAAAGAGGTGGTCGACTGGCTTATTTTCTAATCTACGTAACACACATTGCGGGTCCACATAATTTAAAAAATTATTAAAGATACGAACGAACAGGCGGTCTACCTAGGAGTAGGCACCATGCGAAAAACTGGATTTTGGCTGGGACTTTCAAATTCCACACAATCTTCCAAGCATTTGAAGGCCAATTTGCATACCATTTATATACTTGTAAATAACTTTAACCGAGCAAGTTCCGGCTTGCTCACTCCCCCAACATCTAATGTTATTTCCTCCAAGTGGAATTGACGAGATTTTATCAGCCTCATTTCCATCCAAAGATTATTCACAAGCATTTTGTTCCATCTAGGCCCCAAATCGCACTATGGATAATCAGGTCAGAAACTAATGATTTCTCACCCAGATTGTCCACAGATTGACTTCCATTTTTTCCATTGCCGAGATCTTGAGTAGACAGAACCCATTTGTCCTCCAAGATTTTCACCCGAAATCCATCCCCAATAATCCAATTTTTATTATTAAGGATGAAGTCTCTATGCCTTATCACAGCCTTCCAAAATCTAGAATCATTTTGCTTCACATGATGGTTCTTAAACTCTTTTCTACCCAGGTATTTTTGAGTGAGGAGCTAAACCCATAGAGCATTTCGGTTTTCAAGAAATCTCCAAACATTATGAACCATAATGGCAGCATTTTGGAGTTAAATATCCCTCAAACCTAGACCTCCTTCTTTAATGGACTTTGTTGTGACGTTCCAAGCTACAGGAGTAATGCCCTTAGATTTATTAGTTCCAAACCAAAGAAAGCTCCCTTGAGCGGAACTGCAGACCAGAAGTAACTGCTTGGACTAGAATTTCCCGACCCACAGGGGATGAAACAAAGACCCACTCCAGCCAGCCAACTTCCTATTGAGTCTCTGAATAATTCCATTCACATCCCTTAATACAATTGATCCCACTTGCAAGGAAAAGCCCAGATAAGTGATCTTATCTGTACACCTGTCAATTCTTAACTCATCACAACTATCTCTATTTAAATTGTGGGGGTGTTCATCGAAAACAACTATCTCTATTTAAATTGCGGGGGTGTTCATCGAAAACATAACCTCGGATTCCTCCCTATTAATTCTTTGACCTGACTCTTTGCTAAATAAATCCAAGATTGTATTTAGCCTCCTGACATTTTCAATCGAAGCCGATAGAAAAATCAGGACATCATCTGCAAATTGCAGGAGACCCACACGATCCTTATCTGGAGATATTTTTGGATGCAAGATCCTTCCAATACGGCTCTGATTAGAAAGAAATGTGTTTAATGCCTCCCCACAAATCAGACTCACCTTGCCTTGGACCACGGGAGGGAACGATGAAATCAGAACAAGCTCCATTAAGTCTAACTTGCAAAGATACAGATGAAACACAATGCATGATTCTAGTAACAAATTGATCCGAGAAACCCAAAGTTAAAACGCAGGCCCTAAGGAAATTCCAATATATGGTACCGTAGGCTTTGTGGACATCCAGTTCAAGGGCGCATATATGCCTTTTCCTTTGCCTTTGGGACATCATATTCACCATTTCCTTGGCTATGACCACATTCTCATTAGCTTTCCTACCCAATGCACACTGATTATCTGAGATAAACCTATGAAAAGGAGGCCTGATCCTTCCAACCATAATTTTGGAGAAAATCTTGCAGTGGGTCAACACGCATTGCCCCTTGTTTTTTTATTTGGATCAAAGCAATAATGGTCCGGTTAACCTTAGGGTCTCGGAAATCATTTTCAAAAAAATCCTTCGCAAATCTCATCACATCTTCTTTAATTTCCAACCAAAAGCTTTGGAAAAAAATGGCATTGAACCTGTCAGGTCCAGGGGACTTAATCTTTGTTAATGGAAAAGACAGCCCGCTTTACCTCTTCCTCAGAAGGAGTTGCCATGAGCGCCACATCATCCACATCAGAAATGTCTGTAGGAAGATGATCAGGAATAGCCAAAGCCACCAGATCATCAGTAGAGGTCTCAGAATACAAGTTATTATAATAGACCAGCATAGGTCCTCCTTCTTTTCTAATGTGACAATTTGACCTTCATCACTCTTTAAGCAGAGGATTCTATTTGATCTAGAATGCCATTGAGCTGTTGCATGGTAAAAATTAGAATTTCTATCAACATATTTTAGCCACTGCAGTCTATATCTCTGAGCCCACAGGACCGCTTGTTCCTCTCAGCCAGATCCTTTGTCAGGATAGAAAGCTTGTCCAAAATATTGTAATAGCTAAGGTTTTCCCAGGTGAAGGCCACCCTTTTTCTAAATTCAGGGTGGAAATCCCACATATTCTCATACCTGAAAGACCTGTAATTCCTCTCTTCATAGGCTATCTCTGATAAGAGGATTGGGTTGTGGTCCGACCCAATCCTAGGGAGGTGGGGGATGGAAGTAGTTAGAAAAAGAGTTCAGCCATCTTCCATTACTTAACCCCCTGCCCAACCTTCCAAGGGTTCTACTTGGGCCCCATCTATTATTACACCAAGTATAGGGTTGACCCACAAAATTTAAATCAGAGAGACTGGTCAATCCAAGAAAATTAGCAAATTCTCTGTTGGCTGTGCAGGGTCAACAAAACCCCCTAATTTCTCCTTATAATTAAGAATGCAATTAAAATAACCTATAAGGAGCCAGGGATCATTAGGTGACACATGAACTTTGTTGAAAGTCAGCAAGATCTAGTTCCAAAGATGGGTCCTTTTTTTTTTGCACAAGGAGAAGCATATACGGCTGAAACAATGCAATTATTGACAGCCCTACTATTACCAACCAAAACAGCAAAGGAGATGGCCTGATCCGTGTAATCAATCACAGATACAATAATCATTGATGGATTCCAGAAGACCCAAATTTCCCCAGCATGGCCATTCTCAAGAACTAACGCATTGGCCGGAAACTTTCGCTTGAACTTCCTGACAATCTTAGGGGCATTAGTAGCATTAGTAAGAGTTTCTAACATAATAAAATATCAGGATTATGCTCTCATCAACTTCCATAAATGCTGCTGCAATGGCTTCCCTGAGACACGTTCATTGGAAACATTAGATTCAGAAAGGAAGGTCATACCTGCCAAGGGGAATAGCTCCCTTTGAAGGTTAGTTCCTGTTTATCTTCTCCCTTGGAAAGTTTGAATTTGACATGGGAGCACGGTTGCAGGCCCAGTCGGGTGTTAGGCTCTGACACAGAGATCTCGGAAAATGATGTCGTCCTAATCTTTTGGACGAAGACTCCCCATAATCAACAATTCCACGCTTGACAGGAGCTCTGATGGCGAACAATGTTTTACTTGATCTTTGGTCAGCCAATTCTGATGAGGAATCTAATTAAAATGGGTATCCAGCTGGTCCGACGACTCAGCCTTTTGAACCTTTGGCTTCCAGCACATGAGTTACTCAATTTTGATGAGCAAATACTATTCCTCGAGGGTACATATATGGTCATATATATAATACCCAAATAATGCAAAGGACAAGAGTTGAACTTAAGACCTTAAGAGTAAATCAAAGCTCAAATCAACTGACAACAATAGTATGGAAAACTAGTTGTGGAAAAGAAAAACAAACCTAGAACCGGATTTCAAAAGGGCCCGTCATATTAGATGGGTTGGAATCTCCACAGTCAGCGTGGCACAAGACTGCCAATTTGAAGGCTAAGACCCACAACATTATAGAGGGGAAGGATAAAGGTTTTTTTTTTTTTTACAAGGGAACCAACCGACAGTTGATCATTGACAAAACACCGAATACACACAACCTCTCACAAGCCATTGGATAAGTCTTTACAAAGATTTGAACTCAGGATTTCTAGATCATTCAAGGACTTACCTCCCCCAACCCACCCACTCCCCAAATTTTTTTTTATTTTTATTTTCTTATGTTGGAGGGTATCATCACTCAAATATTTTAAGTGTGGACAAGGCAGATTGGGCTTCGGTACACAATAGTTTCGATGATGGTGGGGGAGGTTGGGATAGGCCATTGTCAAAAGAAGGTATAGTAGTGGATAAGAAGAATCGTCTACCAAACTTGCCTTGGTAGCCATACAATTATCCCCCGAAATATTACAGAAATGCTAGCTGCACACCCGGTTCCACAACCCACTCCACAACTATCCCATGTGGAGTGCCAGCTCAGACCAAACCCACTATAACCCACTCCACAACTATCCCATGTGGAGTGCTAGCTCAGACAACTATCCCGATGAAATTTCATCTTGCCTGCCAACTTCACATCGCCTAGGCTGAAAAAAAAAAAAGAAAGGAACAGAGCACTTCGCTTTCTTTCCCTCATCTCCTCATCTCTCATCCCCTCATCCTCTCATCTCTTTCCCCTTTCTTTCCCTTATCTCTTTCGCTGCTGCGCTTCGATTGTCATTTCCATCCAACCGATGATCGCTGCCCTCCTGTCGTTCTTGCCCTCCAGGCCAACAATGTCCCACACAAAGGGCTGTTGTTTCCCCTCATCCCCTCATCTCTTTCCCCTTTCTTTCCCTCATCTGTTTCACTGCTGCGCTTTGGTTGTCGCTACCATTCAACCGGTGATCGCTGCCCTCCAATCGTCCTTGCCTTCCAGGTGACCTCATCTTCTCAACTTAGGTTTCGGTTAATAGGGATTAGGGTTCGAGGAGGGGATGGATTGGAATGGACTCTATCTAGAGTGGAGAGCTCTACCATGGCATCTTCCTCTTCGACAATGGCAAACTAGCCATCAATCTAGAGCTTTATCATTTTATCCAAAGCTCAATCTAGACATTTGCCCCTGACTCGAGCCTTTCCCTCTTTCCCTTTTTTTCTTTTCTTTTTTCTTTTTTATATTTTTATGCCTCACCGGTGGCATCAAAACCATCAATCTAGAGCCGTGTCATGGAGTCTACAGCTGAATCTAGACATCTGCCCTTAAACCAACTCTTTCCCTCTTTCTTTTTTTTTTATATTTCTTATTATTTTTTATTTTTTTATGCCTTACCGGTAGCATCAATGGCATTAAAGCACCAATTGTGGAAATTTTTTTTATTTTAGTATTGTCAATATCTATTTGTGGAAATTTATGATGGGTTTGCACCATTTGTCTAGAAGATTAATGGTGTTTATATGAATATTGAACCATTTTCTAGGTTGGGTTGCCTCTATGCCTAAAACTGTTAATGGATTTTAGTTGATTTATCAATGCCATTGATGGGTTTTGCTTCAATTACCGAGAAGATTTTTAAAATTTTTTATCCTATTTGTTTTATTAGTTATTCAAAATTCTTCAACAGATATTGTTAGATCATGGACGAAATAGAAGTGGAGCTCAATGATACTTTTGACATTGAAATAGATAAACTAACGGATAAACTAAGTAATGTAGACGAGAAAGTAGAGGACCCCAAGGTTGGAATGGTTTTTTATTTTACTGATCAAATCATAGATTTTTACAAAATATATGGGAAGGAGAAAGGTTTTGGCATGGCTATACGATCATCCAAAAAGGGATCTGATGGGAAGTTTAGGTACATGGTCATTACTTGTAGCTATACTGGAAAGCAAAGGTTCACCAGTAACAACCCCATTAAATTGTACCCACAATAAAAAAACTGAGTACAAAGCTAGGTGTACGGTACTTCTTTACTCGGATGGAAAATGGTTGTTGACCACCGCGGTACTTGATCATAACTATCAACTGAGTCCAAGCAAATCTCGATTTTACAGATGCCACAAGGCTCTTAATTCAGTTGCGAAAAAGAACCTTCTATTGAATGATCAATCAGGCATTAGGCTACAGAAGACTTTTAATTCATTTGTGGTTGAGGCAGGGGGACACGACAATGTACCTTTTTTAGAGAAGGATTGTAGAAATTATATTAATAATTACATGCGTTTACAACTCAGAGAAGGAGTGGCTACTGTAGTGCTTAATTACTTTATGAAGATGCATGTTGATAATTCTGAATTCTTTTACACAATGGATTTAGATGAAAAGGCTCAACCAAGGAATGTGTTTTGAGCAAATGCAAGGAGTAGAGTGGCATTTAAAGAGTTTGGTGATGTAGTTACTTTTGACACAACATACTTGGTTAACAAGTATGACATGCCATTTGCTCCTTTTGTGGGGTGAATCACCATGGGCAATCAACATTATTAGGTTGTACACTAATATCAAATAAGGACACAGAGTCATTTATATGGCTATTTCAGTTTTGGGTGAAATGCATGCGTGGGTGTTCTCCTAATGCAATAGTCACAGATCAAGACAAGGACACGAAAAAAGCTATAGAAATTGTATTCCCTCATGTACGACACCGGTGGTGCTTGTGGCACATTATGAAAAAATTGCTGGAAAATCAAGAGGGTATCAACAATATGAGTTAATCAAGTTTTGTATGCAAAATGGTATTAATGATTTCTTGCCAAAAGAAGAATTTGAAGCAGGATAGGGTAGATTAATTGGAAAGTATGTATTTGAAAGCAATGAATGGTTGCTTGGGTTGCATGAAGAGAGACATCGTTGGGTTTCTGCATTTGTGAAAGATATTTTTTGGGCAGGCATGTTAACAACTCAACGGAGTGAAGCATGCATGCATTCTTTAATAGATATGTCAATTCGAAGACAACTTTGAAACAATTCGTGGGGCAATATGAAAATGCTTTAGCTAAAAAGGCGAAAAATAAAACAATAGAAGCTTTCAATTCTGTCAAAGCATGCATCCCTTATATTACTCATTATGAGATGGAGAAACAAGTTCAAATTGCTTACACCACTACAAAATTTAAAGAATTCCAGAAGGAGTTAATAGAGAAGATTTACTGTCACTTGTCCCCATGTAAAGAATATGTTGGCTTTATTGAATATGTAGTTGGTGAAGATGTATCAGATGGAGAGACCCACCGGCGTGCCAGTTTCAATGTTTGGTTTAACATGGATACCAATGAAGTTAATTGTAGTTGCCGATTGTTTCAGTTTAGAGGAATAACCTGCAAATATCAAATTGCGATATTGATACAGAGGGAGATATATCAGGTGCTAGACAAGTACATCTTAAAAAGATGGAGTAAAACTGTTAAAAGGAGGCACAGTAAGGTTTGCATCAGTTATGATAACTGGTCTGTGAAACCTAAAGCACGTCATAGTGATAAGATATGCAATGCCTTTTATGAGGTTGCAGAGTTAGCATCAAAGTCTGAAGATAGGCATTAAAGTCTGAAGATGGGTGTGTGTGAGTAATGGCACAGATACAGAAAATGTATTTGGAACAGATGGAAGAAGATGAAGTGTTGGGCAATGATAATGTTTTAATCTCATGTGGGAATTGCATTGGAATTCCAATAAAGAAGAGGACTATACTCGATCCAATTGTCGTTCGTCAAAAGGGGAGACCACCATGTAATAGGAAGAAGTCTAAAATTAAACAAGTTGTTAAAAAAAAAAAGAAAGAAGGTAAAGGAAGGCAAAGAAAAAGACTATAGCTAACGAGGGAATTCTTGAAAAGGTAGTTAACATTTGCTATTTAGTTTTAAGTTTCTGTGATTTATTTTGGATACTTGCTAACTTTTGTTATTTTTTGTCTTGCAGGATGTTGACGGACTTGAAAATTTGCAATATAAAACCCCTATATTGGGAACAGAATTCAGTGTTAACTTAAATGTAAGAATTTCATTTTTTTTGTATCGCACAAAGGTTTCTAGCAGTTTTAATGTTATATTGACTACAAATATATTATGACTATGTAGGCATATATTGGCGAACCAAATTTTGAGCAACCATATGTTGGCATTCAAATGCAACATCAAGTATGCACCTTGTCCATTCCTTTCATGAAAAATTGACTTTAGTCTAATAGATGTTACCATGAATTACTTCTCTCTATCTCTCTCCCTCTCTCTCTCTCTCTCTTTGTTTTTAAGGGTTATCACCATCCACCTTTGATGGCAAGTGGAGGTTTCACATCTATGCATCATAATAGTTCCACCAGTATGCATCTTTATTTCCAATTATAGATGGAGAAAAAAAAACAATTCAGGAAGTGTTTTGAAGAATGGGAATCTAAAGGCTTGCAACTGTGGAGATCTGAAGGCTTGCACTTGTTAATTTGATTTTATTTTTGTTTTGATCATTTCAGCACTGGTCTCAAATCAATTGTAACTAATGGATCTAAATGTGGTACTTGTGTTTCTCTGTTGTTGATTAAATGGTTACTGTTTCTATGTTGTTGAAGGCTTTATTTGTATTTCTCCATAGTTGATGGTATTAGTTAGTTTCTCTTTGTGAATGATGAAATTCTTTGCATTCCTTTCTTTCTTAGTACAGAGTTAAAATTGGCAGAAGAAATGATATCAGGTATTAGCATAAGGTGACCTTGTTAGGGGTACTTTGTAAATGGAGTGAATCTACAGGAGCACTTTGGGTTGTTCTAGCCTTTTTCAATTTATGCAGGCATTGGAGGTTACTAGAGCACTTTGGGTTGCAACAAGTTGCTCTTAATGTGTTTGGCTTTGGTGGACACAGATTGGCATCAGGTGGTCCTTGTTAGGGGTACTTTGTGAATGGAGTGAATCTACAGGAGCACTTTGGGATTGTTCTAGCCTTTTTCTATTTATATAGGCATTGGAGGTTACTAGAGCACTTTGAGTTGCAACAGGTGTCACAACCCGAGCCCAGGAGATCGGGGGTTAGTAATAGCCTAACCCATGATATATGTACTCCCGTGCCTGTACACTTAGACCTGGTCTAAGTCCACACGCACAAGGGTTTAGCGGTCAAACTGGGTCGGAGTATTACAACAAGTTGCTCTTACAAGTCCCTGCAACCAATTTGGGTTTTTACACAGTAGTATTCTTATTCATTTGGATTGGTTGCAGACAAGCTTAAAGAAGATAAGCAAGCTTGCTCACCCGAATGCCCCCCTTGTTTATGGGTTGTGCTTTCTTAACTTGGCATTGGATGGATTCACAAATGCTACTCAGGATTCCATTACAGCAAGGTATGGTTTACTAGTTGACCACTTCCCTTTGACTTTGGAAACTTCAATGTTGATTCTTGAAACCAGTTCATTTGTGCTTGTAAACAGATCATACTTGATAAATGCATACATGCATGATGCAAACTATGGGTCTTTTAAACTCTAATTCTTCCTCATACAGGTACCCAAAGACAAGTGCTTGGGATATAATGCTGGGATTGAGTCTCTGGGGCACCATATACAATGTGGTCTACATGTTTGCTTAGCAGCACGAGGGTGGTTTCAAGGCAATATAGTTCTACAAACAGCATCCAAAAGCAGCATGGGACATCTTACTATACTGCCTCTGTGGAGCTGTGGGCCAGAACTTCATCTTTCTGACTATCAGCTGCTATTGAGTGGCAATCCCTTACCCTCAAAGTAGTGGGGGTATGTCTTCATGGTCTTTAGTGATCTTTCATATCAAATCTATCTCAAGTGGAGGAAGCTACAAAAGAAAAATAAATCCACATGAGGGATAATCTTTTTATTTACTTTTTTATTTGGGTCTTAGCCTGGAATTTAGGTGATCCCTAATTTTTAAAATATTTAACAAATGTATCTTTATACATATAGTGACAGTTTTGATGTTCGGACAGAACAATTTTTTCCGTCACCCTTTTTTGTTATAGAAACAAGGTCACATGTCGAGCTTTTAGATTATCTTTATTGCCCCTATTAGATGCATAGGCTGGCTTTAGAGTAAGAAATAAGGAAGATCCGTACCATCAGACACTTTGACCATTTGGTGTACCACAACTACAAATGGGCAACTACAAATGGGCAGCGTTAAAGAGTGCATTTTGTTTCATCTTGACTCTGTCCAGTTTTATACACCGTTTGGGTTTGAGAATGTTGCAAATTGCACACTATGTGGTTATTTAGACCTTTAATGCAATGAGCCAAATTGGTTATGTGAGATGTCCCAATGTTTTCAGATCATCTAAAGTGACCTCTAGTGTCCCAATCTTTGGGTCCTTTGCATTCCAAGTGGATTGGCGCTGAGAAGTATATCTGCAACCCACTCTCAGGACAAGTCCTTGTAGAGTGCTTATCTGCCAAAGCATTGAGTGGAAAGTTATTTGGAAGGTTTACCATGTTTACTCCACTTGCTTTCTCTAATGCACCAGTTATACAAACTAGGCGTACTATAACTGATGAAGAAGATGTGTTGCTTACAGGTCCCTAATACTTGCCTTTTTGTCTACTGTTATCCTTGAATCTGTTACGACAAAGCATAAAAAGGGTACTAGTGGCTTGTTCATAAAATTATGTTTCCATTAAATTCTTGTCAAATTCTTCTTGTTTCAGCAAGTTCTTCTAACAGGTTAAGGAGCCCTACACAGTATTGGAAATTGTCATAAGTGGCATATTTAGATACATGTCTGTCAATGAGACAATTGTGGGGATGAACACGTTTGATCATGGTATTGAGGCAAAAATTAAGCCCTATCCCATATTCGTAACCTTTGATATAGTGGCTTTAAAGTAGATTCATATTAGCAATATTTGTGATACAAATTGGCGTATCTATTGTATTTGCATGATATTGCCCAAAGGCAACAAAAGTGTGAGAATTTGACATAACAAGCACACTTGAATACTATCCAATTCAGTATCCCGCTACATACTTGAATTTGAGAGTAAATTTCATCCAACTTTTATGTTATATCTATATCAACACTATCCAATTCCACTCCATATATAAACAACCAAGATTAGGAACATCAATAACATATAAACACAAAAATTTCCATGTTGTTGCTGCATATTTTGAGCTTCTATACTCTCTCTTAGAAGTTGAAACTCCTGCTTCATTTCTTGAAGTGTTATTTTCATTTCTTCCATTCTAATATAATCTTCTCCAGGCGCAGAGCCTCGATCAAGAATATGTTCAAAAACAACTTCATCAATCCAAATCAACAGCCCATAGCCTCTTTCTTCCTAAAAACATATTCATTTGAAATGCAAAATTGAATATTTGAGTGAGCATTAAATATATTTATTAAAATGAAATATAGAAACACTTACATGTAAATTTGAGCATTTCCAAAATTTTTGTCCAGGATTAGAGGTTGTACAACAAGTCTTGAAAACTATATGCCCATATCCACATTAGCACTTTGGAGCCCATTCTAAGTTCTGTGATGAATATGATGTTGACTTTCCTAGAAATTCTTGACCTAAAGACTCAGACAAAGCAAATAAAATAAATTTGTAGAATTTATATATGAGAAATATCAAATAAAATGTGGATCACATACCTGAAGAAGACATTTTGAAGCAGTTGCTGTAGTGCTTAAATGTTGGTTTCCAAGTACAGGGACAACCTATAAATTGAAAGCAGATACTTTTAGTAGAGGCCATCAACAAATCTAGGGAATAGATACTTTAACCTGGTTCAAGAGAAGATGATCCCTCCATTGATTTCAAATTCTAGACAATGATAAGAGAGCACAGCCTTGTTGTGCCAATAGTTGAAAGAAGAATTCAACCTCACTGCTCAACTCCTTCTAAAGCTACCAATTACATAGAAGAAAATATCCATGAAAATAACCATTAGCAGTTAAAGGATCCAAATGCTTTATGGACTGTCATTCAAATTCTCCAATCTCTTGTCACCTCTGCCACTAGCCAAACATTCTATTGACTATATATTTAAAAATAAAAAATAAAAACCAACTTGTTGTAGCTTAGATCAATCTATGCAAGACTTGGATAAACTCCAAAGGATTCAAATAATTCTCAGTCAGTGGAGAGGTTTTTTTTCTTTTTCCAACTCAAGATCAGACCGAAAAAAAAAAAACAAAAAGGGTAGACCTAAAAAAAAAAGCAATGCCATCGGTGCCACTGGTGAGGCATAAAAAAATAAAAAAATAATAAAAAATATCTAGAAAAAAGAAGAGGGAAAGAGTCAGTTCAGGGGCAGATGTCTGGATTCAAATCTAGATGCCATGACACAGCTCTAGATTGATGGCTTTGATGCCACTGGTGAGGCATAAAAAAATTAAAAAAAAAAAAAGAAAAGAAAAAAAGAGAAAGAGGGAAAGACTCTAGTCGAGGGCAAATGTCTGGATTGATCTTTGGATGCAACGATAGAGCTCTAGATTGATGGCTAGTTTGCCACTGATGAAAAGGAGGATGCCATGGCAGAGCTCTCCACTTCAGACAAAGTCCATTCCAACCCATCCCCTCCCCGAGCCATAATCCCTATTAATCGAAACCCAAGTTGAGATGATGAGGTCACCTAGAGGGCAAGGATGACTGGAGGGCATCGATCACCGGTTGGATGGCAGCGATGACCGAAGCACAGCAGCGAAAGAGATGAGGGAAATAAAGGGGAAAGAGATGAGGGGATGAGGGGAAACAACAGCCCTTTGTGTGGGATGTTGTTAGCAAGGAGGGTAAGGACGACAGGAGGGCAGCGATCACCAATTAGATGGCAGCGACGACCAAAATGTAGCAACGAAAAAGATGAGGGAAAGAAAGGGGAAAGAGATGAGGGGATGAGAGATGAGGAGATGAGGGAAAGAAAGCGAAGTGCTCTGTTTGTTTCTTCTTTTTTTTTTTTTCAGCCCCAGGCGATGTGAAATTAGCGGGCAAGATTAAATTTCATCGGGATAGTTGTCTGAGCTGGCACTTCACATGGGATAGGTGTGGAGTGGGTTGTAGAATCGGGTGTCAAGCTAGCATTTCTGCAGATATTATTATGGATATACAACTGTTGTTTTTCCGTAATTGTTGTCACTTGATATGATGTTTGAAGATTCAGAGATTTGCACTACAAAAAAAGACACATATAGCGGCACTTTTTTTCTGCTACTAAAAGATAAAATCTGCCACTAAAACTTTATTGTGGCAGACATTTGTTTGCCACTATTTTTGCCACTAAAACCCTCTGTCGCTATTTCTCCCCACCTTTTTGCGGTGGAAAGGTGTCTGCCGCTAAAAATAAGAAAATAGCAGCAGTTAAATAACTGCTGCTGTTAATATTAAAATGTGCCACTAAAAATGTTTTTTTTTAATATGGAGAGTGCTTTCTAGAGCAGTTTTAGCGGCAGTTTTTTTTTGCTGCTAAAATGGTTTTTATAAAAAAAATAATAATTTTTGCCCTTAAAAATGGCAAAAAGGGTTTTGGTTTTGTTTTGAAATATCTAGATACATTTAAAAGCTATTCATTTCCCTCCTAAAGATGTGAGAGTGAATGGATAAAGAATATAAAGACTACCAATCACACATTCAAACCATGAGCCTGCCATTGTAGAGACCACCCATCACAAAAGTTAAAGCCAAATCACAAGAGACATATTCTATCCCCACGACTTAAAAGGACAAATGCCTACTTATTTATAAAAATGTCACGCTCGGAGGCAATTGTAAAGATATGAGGCCATCGCCATACTTCCACAAATTGGCAATGGGCAAACAGCAAACTATGTTCAAAAAACACCTCTCCTCGCTCTTTTCCATCGGCATCCTCCAAATCCACAATAAGTGTACAAGAGTCAACACCAACACACTTTGCCATCCAAATACCTCTAGTAGTTTGAGACCTAAACAAACACATGCATCTCGTCATTTGTTTAATATTAAAAAAAACACATAACAAAGTAAGGCTAAATAAAGTGAAAAGTTAAAAAGAAAAGGAATACTAACCTCCCCTTAAAGACATCCATTTCTCTGAAGTTGGTTCGGAAAAGATTGTTCAAGAGAGTGCTCTTCCCTGCCCAAATTTATATTGCTCATATCGCATTTGCATAACAACCACATCATCATGGAACACTTGTTATCAACTTCTAGAAACAATGCAGGGCCCTGGTTTCACTATAAATTTATTGGTACTGAGAGAAGTAAAGGTTTATAGTAATAACAATAAAAGATAAATTTGGGACTTGGAACTTTTTCCAGAACATGCTTTCTCATTTACAACAGTTATGAATCTTAGATGAGTGAGAACATGAACCATTCTCCAGCACATGGAATCACACAGACAAAGCTGAGTTTGTAAGTACAATCATTATTGAGAAGTCTAATTGTACATCAAAAAAGCAATATTATTTAGTGACATCTCTACAAAAAGGAGAACAGGTCCAGAAAAATAATGAGATGAATCAATTATTCATAATATTCTGTTGGTATCATGAGAATTACTGTACCTCTCAATTTACTTATGTGGGGTTCACAGTTCTTCAATTCAAGGCACTTAACAACATTTCCCATGTGCACTACACCAAAAACTGCTATTTGGAACGGTATCCAGTCATGTTACCAATCATCATTATCATCAAAGCCTTGTCCCAATTATACTCATGAATTTTATTTCTCCATTCCAGCCTGTAGAAAATTTGGAGTATTCTTTTTTGTTTCCTAGATATAAACTACAACACTCAAAAACCCTCAAACCAAGGAAATGGAACTGAATGGAGAATTCATATGAACAAACTAGTAGCATCACCATTTACGCTCTATTGTGAAGAAGAGATTCCAGTTTCGAATCCTGCTAGTTCTGTTGGTTTCAATTTACCCAAACTACAATCTATTCCAGCATTGAAGAGGGGAAAATCATAGTGTTTTTCCATGTAAGCTTCTTACAAAGAGAAAAGAGAGAGCTTTGGGTATTTAGCATTTAAAAGAGCTCGGTCTGGGAGCAATCCATAAACCATCTCACAACCGGAAAGGAAAATATTATGCCTTTTAAAGTTGATGGGTTCAGCCGTTCAGGTACCAAAAGACATACAGAATTAATTTTTTTTAATGCAAAATACAGCTTATAGTTTTCTCCCAATAGTTTGGAATCAAGATGTGGAAACAAGATAACAATGACATAATTCTTTATCTTGCTTACAGAAGGATAAAGAAAAAAAAAGAGGCATTATAAAGTTAGTTTAAAATTCACTTTTCTTAGATTAGTTGGGACAATTGGTGGATCACTTTTCAAACAAGGACAAAAGTAAAGCAAAACTGCAAAACAGGAATTATCAAAACTACAAATTAGGAAATATCATATTTGATAAAAACAAAGCAATGGCAAAATGCAAAAATAACTTCAAACCGTCATCTACCCCACGAACTTGGGAATCCTTGGATTCATCTGAACCAACAAATGGCGAATCAAGTCTTGTTTTATCAGATGTATGGCCACTAATGATGGGTAAATCGATGGAAGGCAGAACGCCAGGTGCAAAATTAAGCTGCAAATTTTCAAAAGCTTACTCTCAAATTAGACAAATTCGATGAACCAAAGACATGAACTCAACATTCATAGGCTAACATAAAACCAACAAATAAACAAACAAATATTAACAAGTTTAATGGATACCTTGGTAACAGAACCATTAGGAAATGAAATTCCAACAAAAAATCCAAAAGCAACTCCCAAAATGGTGGTAACTATGAGTCTCGTACTTTCATTTGATCTTTTCAGAACTCCACTGTGATCAAACATGAAACCATATAAAATATCCACACTTTTGGAGAACTAGAATTAGAATGACTGAATGAGACAGGAAGAGTAACTTGTGAGTGCATGACAGATTACTAAAAAAGAAATTCCTGAAAATTCTTTCAGTATAGACTACAAAAGCTAAGACATTTTCCACAGTCAATGACAGAAAGCATGGCAGTTATAAACCTGCGATGAGTGCAGTTACAAAAAGATAGTTAGTTATTTCAGTTTTAAGAGAAACACTCACTGCCAAGAAGTAACCATTTTCAAAAAAGGAGATGGCAGTTACTGGCCCAACATGCCCATCAGATTTTGTAACATTAGACTGCAAGCATATGCTTTATCAACAGATGATACTAAAGCAACATAATAACAGCGTAATTGGAGAAAGATACTGTAAGTAGGTTTTTGTAAATGTTCTGCAAAATAATAAAATACCTGGGTCTTAACATCCCAAATTCTAACAAGAGATTTTGAAGTGCCAGTTCCGAGGATGAGGCCATCAGGATGGAAAGCAGCTGAAGTATAGCCCTCATTACCCGAGGGTTCACCAACCTGCATAATTATCTTATTAGACACACACACACAAAGAAAAAGAGAGAGAGAGAGAGGGAGAGAGAGGTGCAACCTGAGTGAGACATAATCCAGATGAAAGATCATAGAAACACCAAGTGTTATCCAAAGATGTAGTTACAAAGTAGTTATTAGTGGCATGGATAGAGACAGCTTGGACCTGGAAGCATAGCTGAACTATCATAGTTAAAAGGAAAGCCAAGCATGTGGAAAGCACAAGACGTGTAATATAAGGGAAAGTTGACTGCACGAAATCAGAGCAATTTACTGCCAAGTTACTGCATGAAGAGCATTCATCCTCGAAATTTCGGAATTAGCATCATTTAATTAAGATTAATCTTGCAACTAATTCCGAAAAGGGAAATTGATTTGTTTCCTGATTATATTTGCTGTTCATATTATCTATTTCCATACTACCACTAAAATGAGAATTGTATCATTATCCAAATAAAGAGAGTAATTTCAAGCAAGAGTGTGAACGAAGCAACAACCAATCACATAGTAATAATAATATCTGTGTCTGATGTTTTAAGCATCTTAGGGCCTGTTTGGCATCAATCTTGTATAAGGAATTAGTTTGTCATTAAATGGGAGTCCAAGTTGTGTGCATGCTTTGTAAATTTTATATATAGCAATTTTAAGCACTTTCTAGTATCCTGTACAAGTGACTAAACATTTGGCTCTTATCTCATTTGGTGCTGAATCCAAATCAATGGAAGGCATCATGTCGTATCCAATACTTGATTTTTAAATGTGTAAAATCAGTGTTCTTCCATATTCAAGGCATGTCCACATCATACTAGGTTACAGCACATCCACCACAAAAATATCCTGTCCGCACCAAGTAAATACTGATTCCAAAAGGCAAGTGGATCTTTGCAAACCATTTCTCAGGAAGTCTTCTCACAGGAGGAGATTCATTGAATACAATGGGTCAGGCTAAAAGTATGGGTCTGTGTCTTAGTGACTAATATTTCTCACCAATAGAATCAATATCTAGAGCAATTCCATTTTGATGACCCTTTGGGGTGCTACTAGATCAGCTGATGATGTGGTGAATTCTTGAGCCGAATCAGAAGTAGATCAGCATGAGATGGCAGTAAGCTCTTTTGCACCATAGAAGTATGGTTTTTGTTTTGAGAGAATTTTCTTAACAGTATACAGCTTTTTATAATGAACAAATATTTTATACTCTCTTCAAATGAATGATAATTTTGTTGTTGAACAGACAAAATAGTAAAGGATCAGCATGAGATGGTAGCAAGCTCTTTTGCGCCATAGAAGTATGGTTTTTGTTGAGAGAATTTTCTTGACATGGTTTTTGTTGAGAGATTTTTCTTGACAGTATACACCTTTTATACTGAACAAATATTTTATACTCTCTTCATATGAATGATAATTTTGTTGCTGAACAGAGAAAATAGGAAAGGACCAGAATGCCAAATATGTCTTCTCCCTCTATCTTTGGATTTGAGGATCATCGAATTCTTAAACTTAGGCTCATATACGTTAGCCCAGTGGCCAAAACAGATACATTTCCAATGAAAAAAGAAATATATTTTCCCACAAGATAAAATATTCCAATTAAAAAATTAAAAATATTTAGTCAAAAAATAGGATATAAAATTCAATTCTAATTAGCGATATCCAAAATGAAAGAAAAAAAGAAAAAAAAAGGAGAGAGTACGAATATGATTAACCTTATCTCCTGAGCCAGTCACAAATAACTCATCCCGAGGTACAAATTTGACACTAGTAACCTATGACATCGATGAAGTCCAATTAACAAAGCTATTTACATTAATCAAGATATACATACATACATATATATAGGGAAATAATCCTATGAGAACTAGTTCTCACCATTTTTTTGTGAAAACTCTAGATGGGGCCCATCTATCACCCAATTCAAACCTTGCAATACACAAAGACCCCCCTGATAGTCACACACCTCAAGTTTCGGTTAAATCCGAATTTACCGAACCATTGGATCGACTGTGCACCAATCTAAATGGATTGGATTTGTGGGCCATCGATGAAAGGGTTAGTGACATATGATTGGGGTGGTCTCCTATAAATCTTTCCATCTCCCCAGTCACATCTCCAAATGGAACTGACAAGTGGGCCCTATAAAAAGTGCTCATGATAGGTACGTGAGAACAGTTCTCACAAGATTTGAGTAAAGTAGAGCAAAGAGAGAGAGAGAGAGAGAGAGAGAGCAGCTGACCCCCAACATAGGACAAGAGTTTGATGATAATTATAGAGAAAGACATAAGTAAATTGGCAAAAAAGCAAAACCTTCTTGGTGTGACCCATGAGTGTAGATAACATTTGCCCAGATAATCAGTAAAAAAGAATGGTATTTTTGTCAACCCCACCAGTTGCAATGATATCCTGTCAGTCAACCAGGAACATACACATATGGCATTCGCTGCATTTTAAATTTTGACCACTTATCCATGAAAAGAATGATGGCATGGTTCATCTTTGTGTTCAAACACAACCACAGAGATGCACATGTTTGTAATCTATGGATGCATCTAACATGCTACCTATAAATCTAAAGTTTTGCTCTCAAGCGAAATGGCAAAAGATTAAATTGCAGCCATCTCATTAGTTAATGTATACTTTTGAAGGATGGATATCAGTTGATAAAATGCCCGACTTGCTAGTTTTGTGCAGTGGATGGCTAGAGAGATGGGTGTACCTCTCCAATGCATCAACAGGTGCTAGAGTCGGAGGTATCTAGTAATGTGCAAAACATAGCATGAAGAAAACTTAAGAACATGTCCAGCAAAATAATGAGGCTACAATCTAAGTTTTCTTCAAATCAAATCAACTGTATAAAGGATTACAGTTGAGTGGTGGTGGTGTTATCAGATTTGTGTGTGCCTGTGTGCATTTTGGTGGTGTTCTCAAAACAGCAGCAATGGTACCTGCCGTTTTTTCCGCTGCCTGATAGCATAGCATTGCAGTCCGTGAGCTCTGCAATGATATCAGCAGAGATACCTGGGCGGATTCTCTTGCTGCCAGGGCCCAGATCCTCATCCTCAGCACCTGCATGCACTCAATATAACATGACATAAATTACAAAGCAATTAAAAATAATCAAAACTAAATAGATAAATAGAACACCCACATCCTCATCTTCTTGGCTTTTTTTTGTCTTTTGGGTGGTTTTTTTGTCAACATCTCTTTTGTACAGCTAAGTTGCATTAATGATAGTTACCATTTAAAAAAAGAAATATATAGAACAAGAACCTCTTTTTCCATTGCTAACAACTGAAGCATTGGCCACAGCAACAACTGATGATGATAAGGAGATCTGTCTTTCAGCCTGAGCCAATAGTCCCCTAGCTTCATCCCTTTCCTTTTTCAATCTTGCTATAACACGGCACGCGGCATCATGCTGCAATACACACAAGCAATAGGATATATAAAATGAATTTGCTGATGTTGTCATGCAAAAGGACTTATTGTATAACAGTAAAGATATGCATCACTCTAAATATAACAAATCCAAAATAGGTCAAAGAAAACATTGCAAGAATTGAACCCATCAAAGATAAAGAGATTGAATGACATTCAAGAATCAAGTTTCCACCAAGAGAAAATATCCCTTCACAATCCAGTATTCAAAAGTCCCTCTTTGTAGCAAGGGCTCAAGGGCAGGGGTTCATGAGTATCTTTTCAATCAAGAAAATAATAGCCCAAACCTAAAATTTAGTAAAAATAAAAATAAAGGTGTGCTTTATTCAGGCTAAAGGTTGATGGTGAACTTATGAATCTGACAGATTAGACAATTGGAGGCTGGAATTTAGTCTAAAGCTAGATATATGCTTAACACATGCATGTTAAACAATGGTTTCAGGGTACTCCATTTCACAATAAATGAGTGCATCAATAGGAAATTTTGTGGAGTGGCTAGATGAGAAATTTAAATGATGTTCAACCTTCTGAGAGGAATCTGCTTGATTTTTGGATAGGGGAAATTAGAGTCACTATGAAGTTCATCAAGTGACCAGTCCTCTTAATCTGAAAAAAGGAATGGGAGGATTTGAGCACTGTATTCTACTAGGCTTTTTCATGCAAGATTGTAGACTCTCATCCTTTATCAAAATCTGATGTCTCTTTACCCTTTATGTTTGGGACCCTGGCACCTTTAGATTATTCAAATCTAATATAACCCAAATCTAATCCCATCATAATCTAAAATGAACTTATTCATGGTATTATTAGATTATTCTCTATTAATATGATGCGATAAATCAGATTTTTAACAAGGCAGAACAAAATGAAAACAATGGAGTGTGTGTTGCCAAGTGCATCTGTATTGGGAGCCAATACCTGTCTCAACCCCCCACCAATGCTGCCTCCTGTTAAAAGCATGGTCATCAGTGATGTCACCGGACTGCCTCCTGTTCCACCACTAGTACTTCGAATGGTAGTTTGCATCGAATTCAGTATGCTCCCATATGTGGCTCCATGTCCACACTCGAATGCTTGGATGAAACAGAAAGTCATGGTACCAGTTGAAGTGATTCTCGATAATGCCTGTTTATATGAACTAGCAAGAAGATTAGCTTACACTAGGATGAATACATGAACGGCAAATTCCCATGTAAACTTTCAAGATTTAGTTTATTGTTTGCTTTCATGCTGCTGAAATTCTGGTTCTCAGCTCAATTAGATTTTTGTTAAATTGACATAATAACTGAAACACGAGAGAGAACAATTCTAAATTTTGAGGCTTTACCGAGGTATCAGCAGAGGTTTGATTATCATCGCAACCACTAAAAGAAATGGCCTCCCCACCATTAGTTCCTTTCCATGCACCTGATCTAGGGTGATGGTCCTCCCACACATAGTGCCCACTCCTACATCCATAAATATGCCATTTATTGTAAAATGTTTCTGACAGATTGCACAAAGTGTGAGTGGTTGAGTAGATGCAAGCTACTATATCATTTAGTAAGCAAATACAGGAATTTAATCCAGTGGAGAATTCAGAATAACATTGCAGTGAAATTCAGAATAAATTGAGATTTTTGTGTGACATTCGCAGAAGCTGGACTGGTGCAACAATATTCAGATTAAGAAATGTTTATTCAACTGCTACAAAAACACTGGTACTGCTGAGTTTCCAGGTCATGCCTTTGCTAAGTAAATTGTCACAGGGTCTTGGATGGACTGCTAGTAATTTGATTCAATAGGGAGTAAACTGTTTTTTTAATAGAAGGTATTCTACATTTTACCAAGAAAAACCCATCCAAAAATGATACACTAAAACCCAATATACCCAATTATATTTTCTGTGGAGGGTGTTGTCTCAATCCAATTGGAGTGCACACCTCTGTTGGATTGTTCAGATAACATTAAGTAAACTGTATGTTTTTTCATGTGAACAATCCAATGGTTGGATCAACTTCAATTGAAATGGAATGTTTAGTAGCACATTCGAATTTGTGGCTGCATGATGAGTGGATTGGATTCATGAAAGGTGTGCTGGATGTGTGGGTTTTGGGAAAATAAGCATGCAGTCATACTTTTGTTATATGTGGGTGGATCTGAGTTCATGTATTGTTAGAGAAATAAACTAGGATTAATTAGAGTTCATGTTTTCAGTTATGGCTGTTTTTAGTGCATAGTAATGTGGGCATTAGTGGTTAGTACTGTGTGGTATTAGTAATTGTAGGTTACAACAGCCACTAATTAGAATAAAGTTGTCATTCACACCTACTTTAAGGGGCTGTTATGGGTTATGTGTAACTCATGTGGATTTTTCACTTCCTTCATCCCATTGATATGTAAGTCAATGAAGATAATATTATTGTTCAGTGTATTTTGATTTGTAACAACTGGTATAATGGTATTCGAGCCCCACAAGATCAAGTTAGTTCTCTGGCATCAACAACAAGTCGTAGTTTCTTTTCTTGTGTGGATTTTTGAAGAAAATCATGGATATGAATGCAATGATGCAACCACAACTCCCATGGTTTAGGCCCATTTACAGACTTAAACTTGGTCAAAAGCACCCAACCATGTACAGCTATGTAATATATTTTATTATCATATTAGGAGATTCCATTAGGCTAGTAATTGTTGTAATTACTGTAAATTGAGAGATTTTGTAGTCATAATGGGTATTGCAACATCTATATAAAGGATCGAGAGCCTCAAAGGAGGATCATCAAATTCACCATCATATTTCAGTTTCTATCTATTGATCAATCCTTTTGGCTATTGTTGATAGAATCGACAACAACAAAAAAAAAAAAAAGAAAGTTTCGTAAATATGTCACTAACCTGTCCATTCTGCAGAGGAATGGCAAATCAAGTACAGTGCCACTATGGCAAGCATCTATGATTGCGTGAAGCTTAACCCCACGAGGGAGAGGTCTGACTATAGTTGCATTTATTTCATCATCAACAATAATACCTTGTGTTTCAGAGTCCAAAGGACAAAGAGTTTCATCATAGCCATCAACCTCATCACCCGTATAATTCCTCTGTTGAGATCCATGGCCAGAGTAGTGAAATAATAATGAATCTCCAGGCTGACAACCTTGAACAAGCCAAAATAATGCCATCCACAGGTTATGTTTAGTTGGAATCCTGTAAGGATCAGTTTCTTCTTCTGCAAATCAATTTCCAGAGAAGGATAAACTTCGAACTCGTTAGAGAGACAATACAAAACTAAAAACATCCATGCCAGTCTAATCCAAGTAGCAGCTTATAAAAAGACCAGTTTAGTTTCGTGTCACCAAAGACCAAAATCCAACTCCATAAATATTAAAAGCCCATAACCAAGAAATCCTTATTGATGAATCATCGAAGCATTAAACTAGAGCCTGAGCTTTTATCTTTGCTGGTGTTCAGCCAGTAGGATTGTAACTGCATTAACTAGTACACTTAAAAGCCATAGTTCCCATGTTAAAGGCCCCTTGCCACAGATTCAGATTTCAAGCATTGCATCATCCCAATTCCTTTCTGACAACTACAGATAAGAAGAAAAAAAAAATGGTTCTGACGACACGCAGTGGTTTACACGGAAATGGGTGATTGTTACTCAAGCCTGGTGCATCACTCTCCAGAGCCATAGCGAAGAATCCATTATTGTGTCCCCAATTTACAATGTAAGTTCCCAGCCCCAACCAGACGACCATGTTATGAACCTCGTCAAGCTCCCTTGTAAAGATTGAGGAAGGTTTCTATAATCACTGATAGTGATCAGTTCTTTCTAACATATACCCTACAGAGATTGCATTATCTGAATACATGTGGAATAAGGTACAACCTTGTCACCTTGGAATAGATACCCTACAGAGATTACATTACCTGCACATGCCAAATTTTTACATTGTATTTAGATATTAAGTCACCCAAATCTTTCAGAACCTAATGTGATAGCATAGGACTAGGTTTGAAGTATACTAGTTCCAGAACTCGGTCATCCTACCCTGTATGAAAGACAAATGCCTCAAGACATTCATCTTACATCAAGTAGGTGCAACCCTTGGCTACAAAAATCCAAATTTAGCAAGAATGAAAATTTGCACTAAAAACTATCTACTTACGCAGTAGTCTGTTAACTTCTTCTCACGAATACTAGGGTGGATTGTGGGCCATTCACCAATTGGACAATAGAAGTACTTGGACATCAATGGAGGAAAGTCCCAAGGTGGCAGGTTGGGTCATGCACCCCAACCGATTAATAGGGAGCAGACTCCATTCATATTTGGTGGGCCCAATCATTTCTCAAGACTCAAAAATCAAATCAAATTAATGGTGTGTGTGGATCAAATTTTCAGTGAAGGAAAGAATATCTAGATCTATTATCAATTTCAATTCAACTGACCAGCTCAAGATTTCAAATAGAAAGCAAAAATAGGAATTCACGTATTGTAAATCAATGAACCAAATTAGAAAATGGATTCAACCCCCCACCAATGCTGCCTCCTGTTAAAAGCATGGTCATCAGTGATGTCACCGGACTGCCACCTGTTCCACCACTAGTACTTCGAATGGTAGTTGGCATCGAATTCAGGATACTCCCATATGTGGCTCCATGTCCACACTCGAATGCTTGGATGAAACAGAAAGTCATGGCACCAGTTGAAGTGCAGTGCGATATACATCTAAAGACCCATTGTTTGTGCCCATCTCTCTCACACAATGACCCATTGCAAATATATTGAACAAACGAAACATGTCTCTTTCTATCTACATTTCTTTATACCTCCCTCCCTCTTTCTTTAATTGTGTTTTAAACAAACAATTTGTTTCTGCTCATCTGCAGGTTGATAATTTGTGACAGCAAACCTACAGCCACCCAAAGTGCAGTGCGATATACATCTAAAGACACCCTGGGATTCGGCAAGTGAAAATCCAAAATGCCTGAGCAACATCCAATCTAAATTGCAGGTATGAAATGCAGGACCTGCATGTGGCTGAAACTCTTCCTGAGATGGTTGCAACTTAGAAATCGAAGGGTAAAAAACACACAAATTTGAAGAGCTACAAAGAAACCCTAGATCTAACATTAAGAAAGAAAAAATGCAACAAACTTACATAGATCTGACGAAATCAAACGAAAATGCAACAAAAACAGATGCATATGAACAGATCTAAAAGGAAGAACGAAAACAAGGAAACTGAAAACACAGCATACATCAGAGATACATACTTTGGGAAGCATATGCATATTAACAGATCTGGAATGAATAAAGAAGAAAAGGAAAGACGCACCTGCTTCTCGATCTAAGATGAGAAGAGCCGATGATCACACACCGAGAGCGACGGTTTCGTTTGGTGATGAGAGAAGAGCGATCAGGATCGAGAGAAGAGAAGTCTGGATTGATTAGGGTTTTGTTTGGTGAGAAGAAGGCAGGCATGATTTTAATTAAAGGTTAGGGTTTCGTTTGGGGGAGGAAAAGGGGTTTCGTTTGGTGAGAGGACAACACTGCATAGAGGAGTAATGAATATGAGAGCTTTCGTTTGAGCACACAGAAGCCAAGTTGTAAATTTCGGATGTCAAGGCCTGTTCTGGCGCAGCCCTCTTTGGGCTTTTAGAAAACGGATTTTTTAACTTATTAGTGGCAGACATGACAATCTGCTGCTGATAATAAGATTTAGCGGCGGATATAAAAACCGCTACTATAAAAGTGTCGCTAATGGTCACTTTTCTTGTAGTGTTGACTTGAATTGTATTCTGCAGGTCTGCTAGAGTTCCACGCATCATGGTCCGGACATCGCAAGAAATTACCACCGATTTTAGGTGAAGTGGCCTTCGCCTTTGGAAGTGATGAAAATGTGATCATTGCAAATATCGTGAGCCTCTTCCTTTCCCCACTTGCAATTAAAGCCTCTTTTTTCTACATACAATACAGTTATCGCTTATTATTTTTCTTGCTAAAGACACCATTATTAAAGTTACAGGCGATTGGATGTTGTATTTTTCTTTTTTATTGCATTTTGTTGTGGTGGTACTCGTTGTAATAAATGCCAAGAACATATATTTGTCATGATCTACCTGATCAGAAGTGCAATAAGCAAGTCCAAACTCAATCTCTCATTGCATTTTTTTTTTTTTTTGAGTTCCAAAAATTAGACTTATCTGTTTCTTCATAGCCTACTAATTGGTGATTCCTACTTTTATTTTTTAATCCTAGACTTTATGTATTGCAGTTGAGACTAAAGTGTTTTAATGCCAATGGGAGTACCTTCCATCTATTTTACATCCAATTTAAACTTAAGTTCCTGTATTGCAATATGCCTTGCTTTTCAGTATGCACTCTCTTTTGTTCTAATGAAGTTGTTATCATTTCGAGAAAAAAATTAATCCAGGCTCGAATTTCAAAAATGTTGCATTAGCTGTATTGACACAGTTATTGATAATTTTCAATAGATTTTGTTACTTTTCTCTGTTTCTGACTAGTTCACTGTTGCGGTTGTTGTATAGAATGCCTCTGCAAATAATATTCCCAATGAGTTTACGATGTTAAAGGTTACCCAAAATTGCATTTCTCATCTGCGTGTGGCAAGCTACTGCAATATGATGGGGATATGTCGAAGGAGGATATCATTGAATTTGTTCAGGGGCTTCCCAGACTCCAGACTTTGTAAAAGATGAACTACGATGGTAGTTAACTTCTCTCTACTTTTCATCTGTGAACAGCGACATGTTCTCAAATGCATTGAGTTGGTTTTCAACATTCTTCACAGGATGAACTTTCTTCTTAATCCAGTTGTTTGTTCATCAGGAATCAAAACTAGCCAAAACCAAGTTATTTTGTCTGTCGAATCCACTCTCAGTCTTAAAAACACACACACACACACACAGAGATGACCTTGGCTTGGATAATCATACTAAAAGATTATAATAGACTAATGTAAGATCCGCATATTAATACTAGACCGGGTTGAATGGGGTAGTGCCCACCCCAATTGCCAAAAAAAAAAAAAAAAAAAGACCATGAGGGCGTTCAAGCCCTAATGGTCCGGCCACCACTTAAAAGTAATTAAAGACCCCACGACCTTTTCCCAACCCAAAAACCCTATTACCAAAAAAAAAAAAAGAAACTTCAAAAACTCAAATCCGTTTTTCCGTGTCTCTCTCTCTCTCCCTCTCCCCCCCCCCCTTTTAAAAATCACATTTTGGCGGGTAATATATATGCGACTATGTATTTACCCTTCAAGGATTAGTCCTTACTTATCAAAATCAGGTAATTCCCGGGTTGAAAGCCAAATGTTTGAAGGCTAGGTTGGCGAATGATACCTTGGGCCATAAAAAAAATCCCATTTAAGGAGAAAGCAAAACCCCATTTCTGTCTACCTTAGGCAACCACATTAATGCACGACTGCTGTCCCTCTCTCTCACAGTTACTCTTCGCTCTTGTGTTGTTCCATGGCCAAAGTGAGCAAAGGAGAAATATAAGCACCCCTTTAAAAAAGAAAAGATGATAACGACCGAGAGAAAGAGCCTTTTTTCTATTCTTTGTTGTTTTTAGGTGACTAGGATTCTCCTTTACTGTTATTCCATCATTCTTCATTATAGCATGCTATGAAGAAGGTAGAGCAGTAGCAGAAACTTAGAGATTTATGCAAAAGCAACGTAAAAATAGAAAAAAGGTTGCTTCGGTATTAGACTCTACAAAAGTGGATGGCCCACTTCTTTAGTGGCAGTATACATGATGAGGCACACATTGGATATCCTAGCCATATCCAATTTTTCTCCATTTTTTTTATTTCTCATGAGTGTAGACCATTAGTCTTATTATATTGACAATATCAAGACTTGGCATATCTTTCCTTCTTTCTTGTCTTTTAGTCAAAATCAAATCTAAATCAATCAGTTCTTTTATAAAAATGATAGCACAGAACGAATGCTAGTTTTAAACACAGCTAGCCTAATTTACCTAACTATTAGTACTTCAGAGTTTAGTCTCATTCATATATTCTAGCTAAAAACTTTCACAAATTAAAACAAAAAAGTTACCTATTCATGATTTAGTCATTGTGAAGAAAGTACATCAAAATTGTGATTAACATTTTCAAGTAACTATCGTCAGCTCAGCTCCACTCAAATGAAAATCCTAGGTCTACTGCTACCAACCCACTTCGTTGAATCTCAACTCTCAAGCCTAAGCTTGAAAGAGATTCATGGTTCCACACCCAAGGTAAAATATAAACATAAATTTTCATCCATGAGGAGAAAAATATTTTTTCATTGATAATATCCTCTAGATATTGGGAAGAAATTCCTTTTATAGTCTTACTCTCAATTCTTGGATGTGCGCAAGTCGTAATCCAACTCTATCACTGTATTTGATCAAATCCATAATAGGTCGACTAGTCTCAATTTTCGAATAGCTTATCAGGATTTAGGGGTATTAGAAGATTAAGCTCTGCTGAACCTTGAAACATACTTGTTTGCTGCTGTAAAAGTCCCGAGAGGGCCCGCCTTTTGATGGTCCAAGGTCTGCAGACTCGAGGCTGTTGATATATGGTCAGCCAGTGACATTGTGCATGCCACTCCCTAGCAGTCAACCACCTTCAAATGATCTTAAGTATCCAAGTCATGTTCTGCAGATGAGCTATTCGATCCATTATATGAACGAGATAAATAAGCTGCAAGGAGAGGATTGGTACAGCAGCTGCGCAGGAGATTTTGATGCGTCACTCAGTTCTTTTTCACTGACCAGACTTTGGATGTCTGGATTATGGAAACAAGATTGCTAGCTTGCTTAATTTGCTTCCAGCCAAATCTCTGATAGGTGTACCATTTTAAAATAATAACAGTGAACAAGGAAGGTTCACATGTATTGCCGGCATCATGTAGTAGTCCTATTGCCCGTTTGGAATGTAGGCAATCTATTAGCCAATAAAGGGTTACTTAGCTGCATGTTAACATGATTTCCTCTCTTGTTGCAGGCAAAATTCCATTGGTCCAGCTGGAGATCAAGGTGAGATGTCAACCCTGTCGCAATGGCATAACTTAGAGCTACAGTAGCTTAAATAAACAACCAGGAAAGATATTTTGAAGTATGACAAAATTTAGTGCTAGTAGGCACTCGGAATTTTCTTCCTTGTAGTAGGTAGGGATGGAGAAGTTTGTCCTAGTTTTCAGCTCAACAATGCTAATTAATTTTTAATGCTGAGGTTCCACTCTGGAAGAAACTCAAATGTCTCTCAACTGCAATCTATTGCTCTGAATCTGAACTTGCCATCCAGCTGGGCGTTCATTTTAAAATTTCAATTTTGGCTTAAACGTTGTTGTGTGATATGCGGTTGTCATAGGTGATCTGTGATCGTGCCCAGCTCTCAGGTTTATTGTATATCTATCTTGACCATTAAGTAGTGAATGGGGGTGCTCATCCGTTGAATGTTGCAGGTAATTTTATGCAAAGGATATTTTCCGTGGTGATCTCTTCTCACTACCACAAGCCCTAATGGGAGGTTATCCAAAATTTCCGTTGTGCTCATCATTGTAGAGAGGCAGGACAAGTGTAGGTCTACTAGAGCTAAATTGTGACTTTAATCATTATAGCTTTTACCCTTTAAATTATGAGGGTTTCCCTTTTGGTAGATATATAGACTATCCCCCTAGGCATATGCATGAAATCCACACACACGTGATAGTATCATGCATGGTTAAAAATTACGGTATCGATCACGGTATTGATCGACACAAAAAACCAATGAGGTATCGATATCGGTTGCAGCTTGTGGTCTATTGTGGTTGTTGCAGGATGAAAATTCTTTTTTGCCCCAAAAAAATTTGAAAATTTTTTCAAAAATCTAAAATATTGTAAAATACAAAAAAAACAATAATTTTCTCCATTAATAACACCTACAAATCAAAATATCGGTCCCCCTAAGTCATAACACCTGATACCGCTGTTTTATTTGAAATTATATAAATTTATTTATAATTAAATATATTTACATGTTTATACTAAAATAAATTGAAGTCTTACAAGTTTTGTCATATGCAATCATAATTTTGACTTATGAGCTATTTATTAGTATCAAATTTAATAAATTGAAGTTTTTACTCATTACTTAATAAATATATGCCAAACTAAAAAGTTACAAGCATTTTAAACACACTCAAAACAAATTTCAATAACTATTTTGTAAATATCTATAAAATTTCATCAAAATACTGATTCTCGAAATCCTAATTATAGATCTATCCTCAATATGTGTGAATAAAAAAGAATGAAATGTATCAATAACAAAAACAGCATGCAATCTTTATTTCTAAACTATTTCTTAATAGACCATTAGAAAAGTTACAAAAGAAAAAAATATTATAATATTAATATTGGTAGAGTTATAAATGATTTTTTCAAATGCAATCCATAAAAAATAAAACGTTTTGATTGCTTAAAAGTAAAATAGTTGTTGAAAAAGAGAGTAGTATTTAATATGATTGGGAGGAGAAAATTAGTACAAAAGAGAAAATAAAAAAATAAAATATTGTTAGCCGATATTTTGAAAATACCAGCCAATATATCAATAAATATAGATATTTTAAAATATCAGCTGATAAATTTCGATAATATAGAGATTTTTTGTTGATATTTAATTAGTTTGTATCAGCCAATACGAATCAATATCAGCCGATATTTTGAACTATAGTATTTGGAGCAGCAATAATTGGTTTTCCATTTTTTTTCCTTTGGTAGATAACCAAATTGACTATTCTGCCAAGAACTTGCACGAAACCCACGCACAAATGCACGCATTCGGAGCAGTGATAATTGGTTTTTCATTTTTTCCTGCAATCAATAATACCTCTCTCTCTCTCTCTCTCTCTCTCTCTCTCTCTCTGTGGCGCGCGCGCGCGTTTCTAGTATCTGGAGTTGCTAATCAAATGCCGACACAGGCAATTGTCCTCTTCAGGTTGCTGAAGAGGACAATTGCCTGTGTCTTCCTATTTAATGCTTACAGTTTGAATAGTTCTCACAAATTGGGTGAGACCTAGTTTAAAAGTTCTAATGTACAAGCTTGGCTATTAAGCTCGAATATAAAATCAACACAAGCATCATCCTTTCTTAAGCCATTCCATCCCCAACACGTTGCCCGTCATACGTACAGAATGGATTACTAAAGGTCAGTCCTACTGTGCATAACATCTACATATTCCCTTGACCCAAACACCTTAAAGGGTAGGCAGACTTTTGAAAACCCCTCCCGCACGCACAAGACTACATGCGCGTACACAAACACACACTTCTAGAACTGTATCTAAAGCATAATTAAAAGGAATTTTTCTACCAGCTTCCTGAAACTCCACATATGAAGATAACATAGAGGTTCACAAGAAAACAAAAATAGTGAAATTCAAATGAGCCCCTATAGTATTACATTTAAATCAATAAGTCACAATGTACGCTGTCTAATAGCATGAAGTTCCGTCCATACAAACTTTATCATATTAGCGTAAAGATTTCAACTGCTTTACATGGATGAAAGAGTTTATATGGAAGCAATCATCATTCTCCAGATAAACACACTGACGCCATGTTCAATAGAGAAGAGGTGAAGAGGTCCCCTGAATTTCAAGATTTTTCTAATGCTAGATTTTTCTAAATCAAATATTTGGCTCCCCCAAAATGGTGAAGAGGCGAACAATTACAACCACCCGTATAATAGGTGTGACCGTCTAAGAGCTAATTCACCTGATACCATTAGAACACAGTCCAACAAAATGTCAGATCTTCTCAATACCTTTTTCCAAACATTCTGAAGTTCCTAAAATGAGCATCCACAGATGAGTATGAATCTACATTCGATCATGAATAGAAGTGTAATTGTAAGGAGGACCCGTTCGTGAATTTATGGTGATTTATAATTTTTAAGAGTAGATATCTTGAGTGGACCCCACCCATTTAGCAATTATTTTACTTTTGATTTTGAGAATTGTTTTGGTCAACAAGTTTTAATGGGACCCATCTTAGATAAAAGGAAATGGAATCTCAAAATATTTTATTTTATGTGGTGATTAGGCATATGGGCGGGCCACCCAGGCTTAACACGGCTTAGCACGTGAAACGCGGTCCAGCAAGTCAAACGCGGTCCAGCACGTCACAATCTCAAGGCTAGACATACGGAGACTTAATGAGTGCAAGATGAATATTTATTTGAGCATATGGAATGAAAAATGAGTTGTGATGCAAAGAAATTGATAATTATTATTATAGATGGATGCTCGTATGGGAACTCACATTAAATAAGAAAAATAAGAGTTCTACCATATTAATTTGTTTGGTGAGAAAATAATCTTATTATATAAATAAAACTCTACTTTCCTTTTTATAATGTATACCTTTTTCATTAATAAGAGTGTCTCTCTCCTCTTTTTTCTCTTCTCAATATGTTATCAGCACACCGAGGCATTACGCAGAAATGGCTCTCCCCCTCCCTTTCTTTGAACTTCGATCAACGTGCAAAGACCATCCTTTTTACCGTTCAATCAACGTGCAAAACTTTCTCTCCCCTCGCTTTCTTTGAATTTTGATCAACGTGCAAAGACCATCCCTTTTGCACTTCGATAAACATACAAAACTCCCCCACTTCCTTTTGGTTTATCACCCTCTTTTGTTTTTGCACATCAGTCAACGTTAAAAGGCATTTTGCCTTGGTCCATGTGAAAGAAAAAAAAAAAAGGTGCAAGCAATAGGTGCAGGCAAAAGACATTCTCTCTTATTACCTATATTTTTTGGCCCGCGTGAAGACAAAAAAGACAAAAGGTGACATCGATAGTGACATAAGCAATGATGTAAAAAACGTACAAATTAACCATCCAACTTCAATCCACAATATCATGGTTGTTCAGTATCCGATCAACCTTAGAAGAGGCAAAATCAACGATAAAAATTATTTTTTATTATTTTTTAATCTTTCTTAGATTAACAACTATACACATAGACTTTTATCATTATTTCCCTTTAGGTTTGAAGATGAATGGTTATGTTTTTTCTAGTAAAGGGAAATCAAGAATGGATCATAAATAAGAACATGAAGTTCTATATTAATACGGACTTGCAATTCCGTATGAACCAGAAATTCTTTTCTAATACAGATCAAAACATCCGTGGGTTATTAAAATTTGAAATCAAAAGCTCTCAGATCCACAATATGAACTCGAAGATTCAAATTCCTAATCAAACCTAAACTTGATATTTAGATCCAGAAATAAAATCAATAGACCATAATATCAAGCTCGAAGCTTTGATAGAACCTGAAGTTTTAATTCATGAACTTAAAGTTCCAAATCAAGCCAGAAGCATAGCCAAAAGTCGTTATTTTAGATTATTAAAGTTGATAACATGATGTTTTCAATTTTAAATTTACCAACTTGATACAGTATGACTCATCTCTTTATTTATTCTGAATGCTTTAAAATTTTAATTGTTTACTTTTTTATCATTCTCTATATATCAATAATCATATATATATTTATAGTTTTTGTATAATGTCGAATTTAGCCAAACTTAAATTCAAAACTTTTCACATTACCGAGGACAATTAATTATTTTGGTACTTGGATACAAAAATACATTGCAATTCAAGAAACTTGGAGAGACAATAGTAGAGGATAATAAAGAGTCTCCGGAAAACAAGGCGTTGGCACTTATTTTCTTTCATCATCATATATATGATGACCTTAAGAACGAATACCTTAATAAGGAGGACCGAGCAGGTCTTTGAAAATCCCTGAAGGATAGATATGACCACTAGAAGATAGTCATATTACTAGCAGCTCAGAACAAATAGCTAAACCTGAGATTTCAGGATTATAAATCAGTATCTGAGTTCAACTCTGCTCTTTTCAACATTATTTTCTGGTTAAGATTATGTGGGAAAAATATTATAAAAGAACAGATGTTAGAGAAAATGCTATCTACTTTCCACACATCAAATGTAATCCTGCAGCAACAGTATTATAAACGGTGTTTTTCTAAATACTCATGACTAATTTTTTATTTTCTTGTTGCCGAGCAAAATAGCAAAATCCTGATAAAAAATCACAACTCCAAACCAACTAGATCTATGGCAATGTCTGAAGCAAATGCTAAGTTCAATTCTAGCAGAAGCAAAGGAAGGGGCATGGGAGCCCTCAAGGAGAGGTGGAAGAAACAACTCCTCCAGACGATGAGGATTTTGAGGTCCCCCCCTCCACAAAAATAAAATAAAATAAAATAAAAACCACTAGAAGTGGTTTGGTCCTTTAAAAAAGCTAGATCATGATCAAAATTAGAATCCACCGAATAGATCTATCCACCCTTCTGATGACCCTTGCTGCAGATGTAGAATGAATGGGCATTGGTCACGCAATTGTCATGCACCAAAAAAAGTGATGGAACAAAGACATATAAGGCCTCTATTCATTCTGCAGAATTAAATGATCTGGAAGATTGGAATTTGAATACAGTCCTACAAAATGATGATTGCCAGTTACATATTACAAACTTGGATATTAGAGATTTTTTTGAAGACAAGAGTGGCCAACTTTTGAGCAATGAGGCATTTAATGCTAAGATTGGAACTCCTCCGAGCATGGTCTAGAAGAACAAAATAAATTTTTTTATTATATTTATTTTTATGGAATCTCTATTTAGAATGACGTTTTCAGATATTTATTTTCATAGATATTTTTGTGATGGATGCTTTATTATTTTCAATCTATAAATTTGATGAAATTTTTATGGATATTTTTTTTATTTATATTATGTGATTGCTTAGTTACATTCTTTTATCTTTAATTGAAGGTATGGATCACAGAATTGGGGATATTTACTGTCTTGTAGATAGTGCCATAACACATACCATTCAAAAAAAATCGGAAGTTTTTCTCATAACCGGTATTCAATTCACGAAAGGTATCCACCATAACTGGATCCACGCAAATAATTGAAAGCTCTAGAAGAAACCTGCTCAGTTTCAAAGACATCAGAATAAATAAATACTATATTGAGACTGCTAATAAAGTTAACAAGAAAATGTTATTTATCGTTACTAGTATTGGAAGCCAAAAGCAAATATTAGAAATATTAAGTACACTCTCTACAGAGTTATATTATATAACAATATCTATCGTCGAATTACATTCGATTTTGAGCAAAACAATATAGTTAAGCCCAAAGTTTAGCAACCCTCAGACATCAATATATATATTTTCTGTTTTCTTGGCCAACAAAAAAAACTCATACATAATAACTAAAATATTTCTTAACCTAAACCTCATTTTTGGCTTACCCAAATGACCAGTCCGGGTAAATTGAAATACAAGCCAAAATCCCACACGTTTGTGTTTTAATTGATGAGTTGTGCGTTGGTTGTGCAGTGGGTGGGTTGATAGATTGGATGCATTTGTGAGGCTGCACATGTAGGTTTCCTAAGCTCCTGTAGGGAGTTGAATGATAAACTGGTAGTAGGGAGTTGGTGGAGATGGTGGCTGAGAAGAAATGAGACCAAGATTGTGAGTTGATCGAGTTGAGGGCTTTTTTTTTAAATTTTATTTGTGTATGTGTGTGTGTCAAATTGGTGAAGTGGGTTGTGTTGTTTGGTTCGGGTGTAGAATTAGCTAGTAGAGGTGTCTGTTGGTGGTGATGATTGGATAAGGAACGTGGCCATTCGGTTGGGGATATTGGAAAGGAGATGGATGATGAGCAGAAGGGATGCTTGGGTTTTGTTTTTGGCCGAAGGGATGTGAGAGAGATGAGTTCGTTGGCTGCATAGGCATTGGGGGATGCAGGTTAAATGTGTTTGATTACCAAAAAAAAAAAAAAATGTAAATGACAAATAAAGGCAGAATTTTTTTGTAAAAGCATATCCTAGCATCCCTAAAGTACCAACATTTTAGGAATAAAATATATTTATAAATCCTATAAAGGTCGGTCCATATTGTAGATCCTATAGAAATGGACCCCATGTTCTAATTCCTATAGGTGGTTTTAATTTTAAAACCCTAAATGTGGTCCTATGTACAATGATTATTCCCTAATTTGTAATCCCCACGGGTCAGCCCACATTGTAATTTTTATATAGAGGGTTTTTGTTAGCTGTCTATAAAAGTGGGCCCTACTTTTTTTAAATATTTAATATGAATAGATTAATATTTATAATAAATTTTAATGGGCTAGATTTTTCTTAATCCAGCAGAAAATAAATTCTTAAAGGGAGTGGTCAGAATTTTTTAATCCTGGTAGAAGAGGAAAATTTCTATTAAACCAATTTTCTGTGTCAAGTGCACCAATGTACCCCAGACAAAAAGGCCCAATTGGAATTTGACCAGCACATTTTAAGAACAAATGCCGAGTGCGAGCCTAGGTGGCACAGGTCGTTCACAGTCGGACCAGCATGCATGCATTGAGGGTAGGACTTCATCTAACTCGGACCCGGCCCATTGACGGTTGTACTTTTTTCTTGATAGAACACAGTCGTACTTGAGAAGCACATCAGAGTACATTTTCTGTGAGAAGTGGCTCAAATGAATACTAAAACATAATATGAAGTAGTGAGAATAGAGTTTGATTTGTACTCTAGAAAATTCTTGCTCGTTGAGTTCCAAAGCAAAATCCGGCTTCCGGCCTAGCATTTGGAATTCCTATGTAAAATCGATGTAGTTAAGAAATGCAGCGATATATAGAGGGATAGCCACCGAGAATTAGGAGATTGGATGTGAATTTCAGGCGGTGACCCTAGAGGTGGGGAACACGGGGGAATGGCTTTTCTAACCATGTTCCGCATAATCCAAGAACAGTTGCTATGAAAACTAATGGGGTAGTTTTTTCTTTTCTTTTTTCCCTTCACAAAAGATATGGGGTAACTATAAATTTCGATAAGCCTAGGGCCATCGGTTTAATTTCATGAACCTAAGAGAACTGCAATGAGATAAACAAAAAAACCTAGGGACTTTGGAGAAAAGACTTTTATTTTATATATATCTATATGGGGAAAAGCTTTTTTAAGCTCGAGCTTATAGAAGAAATTTCGTAAGCTCGAGTCCTTAGGGCTCACCCTTGATCTATCTCTATAGACCAAACATACAACACCCCTAAATTTCATATGCCTACCAATTTTTGGTCATATTTAAATTTATCGGATCGTTGGATCAACTATGCACCGATCTGAATAGAAGGTTGACCACTAAATTTTTGGGACATAGATGGAGATGATAGAAATCACAGTTGAAGCTGATTTTTTGCATAGATGAGTATATCAAGGAGTCCTTCACATTTCCCCCTCCCCATCCCCATGTGGGTCCCTACGTGGGCCCCACCACACACTTAAGCTTATCTTACCCTAAGCTTGAACTTAGGGGAGCCGGCCCCATCTCTCTCTCTCTTTATATATATATAAGTTTTTTTTAATGAAATAATTAGCCTTAAATTGTAATTGGATGAATTGATTATGAAAAACATTGAATAAATGGAGTAGGGTGCAGTACAATTTTTTTTTTTTGTTTTACAGAATTACTTTCGTGACAATATCATTACTTTTGGAATGATATCATTGTCCATCTGAAAAAATTACTCTCATGACGATATCATTACTTTTGTAGTGATATCGTTATCCACCTAACACTCAATTGGCATATATGCTGCCCACCAAAATTGATGTTTTGGTTTCTCCATCTCGAGTTTCCATAAAGTTTTTTGAATATTGAAGGTTAAAAGAAGAAATATGCACTTAGAATAGATGAAATATCAACAAATGCAACTCTTTTTGGGAAAAAAAAACATCAAAGCAAGATGAGTGAGAAGAAACCATAAAATGAACAGGGGAAAGGCATAGATGCCACTAGTTTTAACATCACCATTGGCCAAACCCATTTTGAATTATTAAATCTCAGCATTGATAACCATTAACGGCGAATAAATGGCTTGGATTTGTTAAAGGTGGCCACATACGCCAAATAAAAAAGGAACTTAGATTAAAGCTTGTTAATCCGAAAGTTCCTTTCATATTTTTACACATTTAGGGCATGTTTGTTGCATATAACAAAACTCTTAAAAACCTAAGACTTTTTATTTGTATAAGAACCAAAGGTGAATATTTAAAAAGTTAAGATCAAATAACCTCTCCTTTTTCATGGAAATTGAATCAACATAGATAGGAAATGAATAGTGAGTCATCATAAAAAAAAAACTCAAATCTTAGAAAAGTCAGGGTCACATTTAGATAATTTTCTTATATTCAATATACCTAGAGGCAGACCTATGTGTAAGCATCTAGAAAGCTCATTGGGGAATATGGCGCTGGCCGACCCACCCCTATGGAGCAAAACTTGTCAGCCCCCAATATCAAACAACCCCCCCCCCCCCCCCCCCATCTCTCTCTCTCTCTCTCTCTCTCTAGCAATCCCCAAATCGAAAATCAATGATACCCTTTGGCTCTTGCGCAAATCTCAGTTTCTCTTTCCTTTTTTGTATATCGATTATAAACAAATTTTAGGTGCTGCAAGGCTCTTTAGTTAGGTGCTTGGTCTCAAAAATATTTTTTAGAAACATTAGGAATGAGGGAATTTCTAAAAGTCCCTGCTTTTTAAAATGGGTTATCATGATTTATGAAAGATTTTTAAGAAACGGAGGGTTTTCCTAAAAATTCAACATTTATAAAAATCTCCATTATTGAAATTGGTTCTCTTAATGAATTTTAATTTCAACAAAAATTAAGCAAATATTCTAATTATGGATGGGGAGGAGATATGCATCTAATCTATCATTATTGGGTTTTAATACTGATGTATGTTATTGATTATTAGCTAATTTTATTTTATTTTAATGTAATATTTAGTTGTTTGTGGTTGTAATTTGTATTAGGTTTTTAAGAAATAGCTTTAGATTGGCTTTTTAGAAGTAGTTTTAGTTTTGATTTAAACAAACAAATAAATGAAGATTAAAGTATGTTTTGGTTCAAATATTGTTTTCAATCAAAGTGCCCAAACAATACTGGGTCAAATCCAAGCTATCCTTTGTTAATTTTTTTTTTCAACAAACAATATGGATTTATTTTTAATAGACCTTTCAAAGTTCTAGAAAAACTTAACTTTTCGAAGTGCCTAATCTTCAATTTGTCTACAAGACAAATTATAGACTTGATTTTAAAAAAATGACGAGAATATGAGTATATTGCACATTGGCACTCTGTAATACGATTGCTACACATAAAATATAACTTGGAAAACAAAAAGTTTTCAATATGTTTTTCTTCTGGGCAGGTGCTAAATAAGAGTTCATTAATAAATGGTGTTTCATCATTTAGGAAATTTTGAATCTTTAAGTTTATTTTACCTTTACTTAGAAGAAAAATCTCACTTCTCATTTTTTCCTACTGCTAAATGAACCCTATATTACTTCATGGTGACTCATATTCACAAAAATGAATATAAATGCACAATGACTTTTTTACACATTGCTTCACCTAAGGTATTGATTGATTATGCTCTTTCGAAGATAAATACAAATATATAATCAGCTTGCTTTTTCTTTTGGGCCCTATTAGTAATGTGTAGAAAGTATAATAAGAGAAAATTTAGAAGGTAGGTTTGGGCGTAGTACTTAGAAATGAGAGGGGTAAGGTGCTGATGGCTATGAGTTAGATAGAAAATGGAGTTAAGAAAGCTGAGGATATGACGTTTTGGCAGCCCTAAGAGGTTTTCAGAGGATTTATCATATTCAAGTAAATGACATTATTTTTTAAAGTGGTTCTTTACGTATGGTAGATGTTTTCAAACAATCTTCCCCAGTTCTATTTAGTCAGGGCCTTTTGGTTGATGAGATAAGAGTTTTGTTAAATTCTTTCAAAAGTTTCAAAGTTCTATACGTGGGTAGGGATGGAAATGCAGTAACCCATTTGCTTGTAAGGCATGCTCAATTTTATAGAGATATCAGTCTGGTGGTTTTCATCTCCAGACCTGATTAAACAATATGTAATTATTGATTCCATGTTGATCTTTCATCAATAATATCTTTATTTTTTCTATAAAACAATAATAAAAATTTATTACTAAAAAAAGAAAGTACAATAAAATAACGGCTGTCTTTGTTTAGTTACCATCATTAGCTTCCATCAAACAAAAACTCTAAGTTCTCCGGTGATTATACTTCACCTCTTTGATTACTCTTCAATAGTGCTCATTTGATCCTGAATTCCTACATATTTAAAGCAAACAAACAAGCCCATGTAAGAACCCTATGATAAAGGTTTTTTCAGTGTATTTAAAATTCTTTGTACAAGAGTTTTTTGGTGCCTTATAAGTCAAGGTCTATTTGGCAAGCATGATCTAATTGAATTGGACCCTCTCACAAAGAAATTGTTTGGTACCTATTCTTCTGTTTAAAAAAAAAACTTATCACATTATAAATGTTTTATCGGCAAGATTATCATATAATAAATTTAGTACAAGTGAGCTTACCATAAAATAAAAGCAGTACACACAAACTTGTTAATAAAAGGCCAGAAAGATATCTTAGTGCTTTAAACCTTCTTGTCTATTTAAAATATATATATTCTGTTAATTCATAAAAGTGATCAAATTAAACATTCAATGAACTTTGTCAAAATCCAAATATACCAAAAAAAATAGACATTCAATTTTATTTTGCCAAAAATTAAATATAAAAAAAAATACGTGCTAAATGGCTGTTAGCCTTAGGGCTTGTTTATAATTTGGAGGAATTTTTTATGCATCAGGGATTTTCAAACAGCATCATCAATCATCAGGCTATCAAGTATCTAAAATATCTATTCGATAAGTAAAATTCTAAAAATCCAGCTTATCACAAATGTCACTTTTTGACTCCAAAGCTTGTCAAAGGCTGCATGGTACTTGGGTGTCCAGCAATGGTGCACAGGGTCAAAACCTCGTAGCCAAACCGATTGACCGAATCGCAAAGCCTGGCCTGCAAGGAAACAAAAGTGCTCAATGCACAGCATACGATTATTGTACACCGCGGGAGCACCAGCATTCACTGCACTTTTCACCAAAAAAAAAATAAAAGTCCCCACAGGAAAGGCGGCCCACTCTGCACATATGGGACGAAGTCTACTCCTTGAAGTTGCACATCCAATATTCAAACCCTAAGGTGGGGCTGTTTGTGCAGCCCCATTTTCCAGCAAAAAAAACAGTACTCGAAGATTCGGCGCATGGAAATATTTTCGTGAAAAGGAAATCCTTTTTCCAGCTTGCACCAAACAAATTCTAAATAATTTAATGAGAATTTTTACTCTTTACCGTGGCCATTAGCACGCCCAAATAGAGTTGAGCGGGGGCTTGAAATTTTAAAATTTTCAAAAAACACCTCTATAATTTTGAAATTTTAATAATCTTTTCTCATATTTTTTTTCTTTTACGTTGATCTCCACCCACCAGCCCGGAAAATTTTCCATCGTCTGCCACTTACCATGACCCGTTCTCAAGTAGACAAAACTCGATGCTCACCAAATTGACCTGAGAGTCATTTCATTAAAAAACATATACGCGTTTGACTACGATGGGAAGTTTTATGGAAATTTCAGAAGCCAGAGACTTCAAACATTTATGCGTATGACTGCTAACGAAATTTTTATGGAAATTTCGGAAGGCAAATTTCCACAGGCTAAATAGGAAAATCATTCAAAGTTCTAGAAAGTGGACCTGTTCAAAAATATTTTATCCTTTCACACCAGTGGGAGGACAATGTTTGGCAATGAATGATCACCAACTTTGGCCGCTATTTAATAAATTAACGGCTTTGCCTGTAAGGAGGCAATGCATGCAATCCTTGTGAATTGACACTCAATAGTAATTTAAACTCATCTAACCTGTATTCTAGATTGATCATGGAAAATAGAAACACACCATCTGAAAGTTGGTAATTTAGATGGAAAACAACCTTATGGGTCATTTGTTTGCACCAGTCTAACATATATGGATGATTATATTTGTTTATGCTCATTTATGTGTGAAAATGATGTACGGTCTTCTAAAAAAAATATTTATGCATTTTTAAAAGTTGTGAAACTGTTACAAGCCTCTTGGTTAGATGAGGCCCCGATACAGGTTTCACCCGTGTAAAAATCCAAACCATTTAATGTTTATTCATGCGAATTAAATGGTGCTTTCAACTATTGTAATATTGTGCTTACCAAAAGAAAATGGTAATATTATGTTTTACATGTGGAAATTTTATTTATGTAAATTTCACATTTGTTCACACGTGTAAAAGACATTATCAAATTAAATATTTATATGTATTGTATATTCGGATTATTAATATTTTTTTATGTTGGCACCCTAGAAATTTTTTCCTCTCATGGTCCCCAAGTATATTTCATGGGCATTCATCATCCTTGCCTTTGTGTAAATTTTGTGCACCTGATTACATGTGGCAGAGGAAGCAATTAATTGCTTTAAGGATGTGTCCTGCACAATTGTTTGAACTCTCTATTGCCCTTAGGCACCACCAATGCCAAAAAGAGAAGAAAAAAGACAAAAAAAATAAAATACAATGAAATAAAAAAGCAACAAAAGTTCCAACCTAACATCCACTGTTACCATACAATCACACTCACTGTAGCTGGTTAGTGACACCAAATGCCCTCATTAAGATTCAAGTCCCCTCTGAACGTGTTAAGACCTATTCAACATACCCACAAATAAATCTAGGTCTTGTAATGGAAGGTGGTCGACAAGCGAAGCTAGCTAGTGGACTCTGGGTCGATCCCCACCCTATATTAATAAGTGGGGCCACCTTCAAAACTGAAGATGAGTTTCACTTTAATTGGAGTTGGTTCTAGAGTGGGACTTATATAGCATGTGATTTGACTCTCTTTTCGTGTTGTATTTCAGTCTTAACTATTATTTGAGTGAGATTTGGTTGAAAAAGCCAAAAACATGTGACATTGACTTTTAGATATTAGGATTTAGAGTTGGGCTCCACCATTCAACAATGAAAATTTATGTTTGGAATATGCCAAGTTGGTTTATAATTATGACCTTTCCTCCTGAATTATTCAAAATTTTCTTTTTGATATCAACTTCCCAAAAATTAGGATCAGTAAAATGGCAAAAAATTAGCACCAGTAAAATGACAAAGATAACATTCAGAATGATATTCCAAATTCTTTTGATCGACACTAGAAAAATTGGGTCAATAAACGAAATTGGGTCCATTGAAATTTCTTGTTGAAATTATCGACTCTATACCGTCCACACGCTTTTGACTCCTCTGGAGTCTCTGTATCATAGAAAGCTATAAATATCAGTTATAATACAATAAATGGATACAATAGCATTCTGTAACGCTGCAGTCGTCTTTGGATTTGAAAGGTTTTATTTTTTATCCTTTTGTAAAAAGAAGAGAGGGTTAGAGCATCCCCAGCAATGCTTTTTATTTAATATCTAAAATAATTAATAAAAAAGTGTCTTTATCTATTTTTGCTAGTGCCATCTCCAATAATGCTCTCTACTTCTATTAATATTTATTGTTAATATCCAATCAACTCAATTATCCAATCCAGCCATCCAATCAAAAGCAAAGGATTTAAAAAAATATAATATTTTAAAATTTAGCTAGTCAAGAGTGACTAGCTTAATTTAGCTAGCCTTTTACTTGTAATATATAATAGCTAGCCATTTAGCTAGTTTGTTGGAGTTCGAAAAGTGAGTTTTTGTTAGCTACTTTAGCTAACAAATGCATTTCGCTAGTCTGTTGGAGATGCTCTTAAACCTAGGTGCAATTTTCACTTGGCGCCTGTTTACAGGCTCACTTGGGATTAGGAAGCATCAAATTCGTGAACTAGGAGTTAAAATATTGATGTTAGTGATATTTCATTAGAATAGGTGAGTAAAATTGCTTGGATTTGTTAACGGTGGCCCCATGTGCCAAAGAAAAAGTAACTTAAATTAAAGCTTGTTAACGGTGGCCCCATGTGCCATGCATGTTTGTTTCGTATAATTGAATTCTTAGACACCTAAGACTTTTTACTCGTAAATGTAGTTAAAAAGAAAAAATTAGAGAGAAATATTTAATAAAAAACATCAAATAACCTCTCATTTTAATGAAAATTGAATCTATAGAGAGAGAAAATAAATATCAAGCCACAATTGATAAACTCAAATATTAGAAAAGTTAAGGTCTCATTTATTTCATTTTCTTATATCCATCATACTTTACCTCTTTAATTATTCATTAGTAGATCTCATTTGATCCCGACACCATATATATTTAAAGCAAACATGCAACCAATAAGAGAATCCTTTGATAGGTGTTGTTTTTTTTTTTTAGGACTTGTTTGTGCAGGCCCCTTTCAGCGGAAATGGGAAAGAGATAAGGTGCAGGAAAATCTAGTAGCTCTTTGTTGTGATTGTTTGGTACAGCAAATAAAAGATAAGAGGAAACGAGCAATCATTTCATAATTTTAGCATGGATTCCACCTTGGATTGTAGAGGTAGCAATCGGGCAAGTTGGGCTACATGTGGCATACCCGTTTATTAACTAGGTCAGAAATCCCTAACCGCACCCACCAAGAGTCAACCCGACCCAACCCACTTTAACCCGCATAGCCTATGCGGGTTATGCAAGTCGGGTTGGGTTGCATAATCTGCATTGATTGCATTTGTTAAATAAAAATTTTAATTACAATACAAATATGGTTCATGTAAATAAGAGTTGAAAATAAGGAAGAAAGTGAAGAACAAGCCAAAAACAAAAGAATATGAAAAAGATGAAAATGGAGATAACCATGAAAAATACTCTCTGCTTATGTTCTTAAATAGATTTGAATAAAAAAATTAATGTGGATTATGTGGGTTAAACAGGTTAACTGTAACCCAACATGTTTAATTGCATATCAGAATTTCTTAACTTGCGATCAACGTGCCTATCATGCAGGTCGAATTATGTGGGTTATATATGGATCGGGAATGCTCGATTTCGCTAGTCAAGTTAGCATTTTGCATGCTCCCGGAGTGGTAAACGAGTTCCCACCGACCCAATACGAGAATCACGAGTCAATCAAACATTTAAAATTTCTAGTCCATAAGTAAAATTCCGAAAAGTCTGCTACATCACGAATGTCACTTCCGCCTCTAAAACTTTCCAAACTTCGTCTGCTAGCAACACCGGCCTAATCCCAAAGCCGGGGTGCCAGGTAACAAAGAATCAGGGTCCAGGAACGTCACGCAAGGCAGCCCCCACACTTTGGAGTATCCCATCCTCTTTATGACTCTGCCCGAATCAATCATGGTCTAATTTGAATTTTCCAATTAAAAATTCTACAGTGACAAGACTAAGTTGGTCTGGCCACGTGATTTTCCTCATTGAATCTGTGATTCATCCACCAGTCACGATCAAAGTTAAAAAAAAAAAAAAAGCCTCGGAGAATCTAGATGGGCCGGTAGGGCTGGTAGATCATGATAGATCCACCACGGCCACCTTTGGATTTTCCTGACAGGATACGGATTCTGTCGGCTCAATGCTTGCCTATACCGCGGGAGCACCAGCGTTCACCATTACTTCACATTTCACAAACGTATAAAAAAAAAAAAACGAGACTAGTCTACTCTTGGCGCCGCTCGTACTTCTATAAATTATAAACTATACAAACAGCAAGTCAATTGGTACTCGTGCATCATTTAAATCTCTTTCTCATCTACGTTTCTCTCAGATCCAATTAAGGAGCCTGCCGTTGGTGAGGCGATTTTCAGAACTATCTCCCTGTAATCTTCATTCATCATTTCTCTATCTTTGTATATATATATATATGTTGTATATGTTGTTGTTGGTTTTTATTTTTTATTTTTTTATTTTTTTGGTTGCTTTTGCAGTTGTTTCAATTCAATTAGAAGCAAAGAGATTGATTGATCTGTAGATTGATATGAAATACCCTGGATTCTTAATTCTTACTGCTTTCCATGAATCAATCTTATGATGATTACTTCGAATTACATGATTCTCAATCCTCTCTTGACACCAATATGTTGCAGAAAACTTGAATAGAGGAATGATTGGTTAATGCTGTTTACACTAGAAAACATGATTTTTGGGTTTGAAAACCAAGAAGGATTGAAAGACCTTGTTGTTGCTTCCTTTTCAAGAGTCATAGCATATATGAATTTGAAGATGAGAGTAGCAAACAGCAAAGTTGAAGGAATTTGTTTTGGTGTGCCCCCCACCGCGATTTGGAAGTGGCTAATGTGTTTTGGATGATCATCTCTGGATGATGTTGATCCAATCAGATTTTTTTGATATTGTTTTGTTGTTTGGGTGGGGGGGGGGGGGGGGGGGGGGGGTTGTGTTTCATTTCTGGTTTCTGTTTCGTACTATTCATTTGTGTTATGCTAATGATACCTTCCAGGTTCTGTCAGGACCATTTGAACAGTTGAATTCAATGTCCTTCATTTGTTTGTTCCACTGTTTTAAGCTGATCTGATGCAGTTCAGGACTCTGAATGTACCCAGAATATGAATGGGTGGTTGTAAATTTACAGTGTGTGTATTGTTGTAGCATGGAAGACTGCAAGTTTGAAATTTCGTTAGGTTTAACATTGATTTTCTTAATTCTCTTTCTCCAATTGATGTTAACAATCAATATGGGCAATGATTCAAGGCAGAAAAAATGGAAATGATGATACAGTGTGATTGCCAATACTGTTCTCCTGTGAATTGCAGTAACTGGATGCTTATAAAAGAGGAATAACAATATTATGCATAATTCATGGACCGGACACCTGAAAATCAGCCTAACACCGATAAAATAAGTAAAGAAAAGTGAATGAGAAGGATCAGACTGTGGATTGTCATACAGTTCAATCCATATGTAGAAGGGCAACAATTTCCTCTCAATACATATGGTATCCAATCCTGCATTGGGTTTAGTCTGAATTCTTGATACAATTATTTGTGATCTATTTTTGCTCAAAGGTCTGTCACTCTACTTTCTTTCCTATAGACTTGCAAACTTCATAATTCCTATATTTGTCCTGAAATGCCTTCTGCACATTCTAGTTGATTTTTTCTTACACATGAGAATTTAGAATTTCCCTTACGAAATGTACATATGTACATATCCAAGAGCTAACATTCAGGAGGTTTGGATCATTGAATCTGTGATTGCATGTTTGCCTACTGATTGTGGGCAGAATTGAGTAGACAGTTCACATTAAAGATTGGACTTTCCACATTAAATTTTGCTAGATAGCAAAGTTATCTCATGGCCTGAATTTTGCTTTACGACATGTGACTATTTTTTGTTTCTTTATCTGCTGCTATTTGTTTGTTTATCATTCTAAAGACTATGCATAGGGCGATTTACCAGAATGGAACTGTGCACACTAAAGATTGGAATTAATCCATCTATTTCTTTAATTTCTATTCAGGGCTGTCCGTTCGATTTTGGTATAAAATACATCGAAAGATATGGGCAACAAGGTGTCTATGGAATATTCCTCTACTGTTGAATATGTGACACCAGCTTCTTTTCATGTCGGCAGTTCTGTGGATCCCAGCGATCGGAATAAACAACATTCGCAACAGATAGCTGATAATTTCACCTCCCTTGATGAGGTATTTGTTCATAATTTGATACTCTTGAGTCTTGATGTTATATCTGAAACTCTCGAGTCTTTGAAAGATGCAACTGTTGCCCTTTGTTAAAGTTTCATTGCCCTGTCCATAAGTTTCAATGAACCAAGTTTTCCATGTGTTTTTTTTTCCCTTCTAATTGTATTCATCTGGTAGTTCCTTTATTTGACCTTTTTGTTAACGTCTCTATGACAGATGGTTTGTTCCAGAATTAACTTTGCCCCAATACTTGTATTGCCAGGTTATTTCTGCACTAAGAGAGTCTGGCCTTGAGTCATCAAATTTAATTCTTGGTATCGACTTTACAAAAAGCAATGAATGGACAGGTGCTATTATCGGTTTCATGCCTTCTATGTCATTGCATCTCTAGCTTGAGTTTTAATCATCAAATAAATGCTTCTCTTGATCATTGGGATAAAAAGCATTATTCTTTTGTGGGTGCAGGCAAGTACTCATTTCACAGGCAAAGTCTTCATACAATTGGAGGAAAACCTAATCCATATGAGCAAGCAATCTCCATAATTGGGCGTACACTATCTCCTTTTGATGAGGATAATTTGATACCTTGTTTTGGATTTGGTGATGGTGAGAGATGTTGCAATTTAATTTGTAACTTGCAAGTGTAATTATGATATGGCATTTTCTCAGCTCTTTATCCACTTGTTTTGCTTTGCAGCATCTACGCACGATCAATATGTGTTTAGCTTTTTTCCTGATCGTGGTTATTGCAATGGTTTTGAGGAGGCCCTTGCACGATACAGAGAGATTGTGCCGCATCTAAAGTTGTCAGGTCTGCTTCTCTTTCCTTTTCATTGCTTGTGAAAGTACATCACTTTTGAGCACTTGATTTATGATAACTTAGAAGGATAACATGACTGATATTGTGCTGTTTATTTGTCTGCTATTGTGTTTTCTTTTTAATTCCTGCATTACATTATTGTATGTTATGTGAATCAGAAAGTATAAAGGTCTTGACAATGAAATGGTAGACATTTTCCATTTGGACCTGTTGTGCTTGAGTTGCTTTTGTAAAGAGCAGCTGATATGAACAATTTCGTTAAGTCCACACTTAACAACAGAGCACCTCAAAGATTACTTCATATTTAGACAAAAACCGACCGGAATGGTGAACAAACAACTACTTTCCTGTCTATGAACTCCATTTTTCCTTTTCTAGTATGTGCATCTCTAGATTACTAAAATATCTTCATATCTACTCAAAGCAAAATAACTGCAAACTTCCTATTTGATGAAATAGCCTATATAACTTGTAAAATAATAAAAGATCCAAAATGCCTTCCTCAAGTACAGCTATATGGGAGTAAGTTGTTTTGCGAAAGTGATGGCTGTGGGCAAATTTATGGGGAGAAAGGCTCTCGTTCTACAAGAAGGAAGTCCATTTAATTTGTTGTGGAAGACACTTAAGAATGCCTTTTGGATCCAATTGCAGAGTATATTGAATACTTATTGATGTAAAGTTGAACCCTAAGAGGCCGCTATCTTCAAAAGTCAAAACCACATTTATCTGATGCTATAGACTAGAGTCAATCATTAAAATTAATATCTGCTCTGTAATATCCAGGTCCAACATCATTTGCGCCAATCATTAATGCATCGATTGACATTGTGGAGAGAAGCAAAGGGCAATATCATGTCCTTGTAATTATTGCTGATGGACAGGTAAGGGAATTCAGTTCTTAGACATTTTTTAATCTCTTTCTATTACTCCTGAGTCCTGATCCTTTTCCACCTTTGCAATCATACAGGTTACAAGGAACCCTGATACAAGGCCAGGAGCTTTGAGTCCACAAGAACAGGCAACCATAGATGCTGTAGTTACAGCTAGGTAAATCAATCAGCTTTCATTTGCAGAAATATTATAAGAATAATAATAATAATCGACTTCTCTTGCTTCTTTCACACTGCCCTCTTTGCTTACTTTCTGAAACATTTGCATTGGTCAGTCAATATCCTCTCTCTATTATTTTGGTTGGCGTGGGTGATGGACCATGGGATGCAATGCAGCAGTTTGATGATAACATTCCCCAAAGGTCATTTGATAACTTCCAGGTAACTATTGTTCAGCTTTAACAGTTTTCTGCTAGAAGTTACCGAAGGCAATGAACTTGAGTTCATATTTTAACTTCTGAATGTTCTTTAAACATGCGTATTTTCTGGGGTTTTAAACTTGAGTTCATATTTTAATTTTTGAATGGCCTTTAAATGAGTGTATTTTCTGGGATTTTCATTTTTTTTCTGGCCTTTATGATCTAGTTTCTATCGTTCAAAATGTCAGGCTCCTTACTGTAGGTGCTTGGAAAGTAGATGTTGAATGGACAATGATAATGATAATATTGTTTTCTTGTTCTGTCATATTATCTATCTTGTCTCTTGTCATTATCCTAATGTTTCCAAGTAACTCCTGTAGCCTCCTCAAAGTAATTGAGAAGAACAAAACAAGAGAGAGAGAAAAAAAAACCCAAACTAGGACTGGTCGTGCTTCTCTTTTGTGGCCAACAAGCCCTTATTATTTCTTATTAATATTTTTTATTTACAAATTATGCCTTGGCATTCTGTAATCCCCTCTCAAGCTGGAGCATGAATATCTATTAAACCCCGATTGGAGGATGGTTGCCCTTTGGAAAGTCCTTTCATAAGAAAATCTGCAACTTGATTTCAGATCAAGCTAACTACAACTACATCTCCTGTGTCATTTCTCATTAATGAAGTGACAACCAAGTTTATTGTGTTTTCTGCATTTGTGATGCACGATTTGAACCAATAGGAATGGCAGGTATATTATCACAACGTAGAATCATGGGACCATCTCTGGAAATCCTAACTGCTTGAGTAGGGTCTTAATTGCTACAACTTACATGTGCCATTGGCCATGTCACGATACTTAAGTCTCCACACTAGTTCTAGCAACAATTAGTTGCTTCTTTGATGCAGGCCGAACCCAAGTCCGGCCCAGATCACAGGCTCGGAGGACATCCGATTGATCCTTGACTTCTTCAAGGATCCCGATTGATGCACTTTCTATTTTGTTATTTCCTATTTAGTAGGTCTTATTTGATTAGAATTAGTCCTTCTATATTTAGAAACGATCTCTCCTATATAAGGAGGAATTCTTCACTGTATTAGGTACGCTTTTTATCAATAAAAATTTCAGTTGTGCCAGATTTTCTCGTTCTATATTGTGATCGTGACTGCCATTGAATCTTCGGATTCGAACAATCCCTCGGGAGATTGTTCTACTATCCATCCAAGATCCAGGGCTGCGCCATTCTTACTTTTCCAAAAGATGACAATTCCACTAACAAATGTGCAATAACCTATAGTAAACCTTGCGGTTGTGGATTCAAGCCGTATGTTACCAATAGAAAAAGGTGAGCTTATAATAAACCTTTGATTTGACTTTTATCCTACCTAGTCTGCATCAGGAAAAGCTTCGGTATTGAGATGATCATGATAAGGACAATGTGCTTGTTTCCCTATGTTATCTTGAATCACATCATGGAATCCATTCTGGAGCAAAAGGTCGAATAATTCCATGTCTAATGATCTTACATGAGGCAGAAAATCATTTCATGAAGAAGCCTTACCTGTGGCATTCTGTAACTCATGTTAAAATGACTTCTACTTGATTCTGTTAGTATATATTGCTCGGTTGCTGGTTCATTCTGTTTCTCTTCATATCAGTAACTTAGAGTTACTCCAATCATAGAAACTGATAAAATGGGAGTATAGAGCTTCTATTTTTGTTGTGACTGAAAAACTGTTTCCATACAGTTCGTTAACTTCACCAAAATCATGTCCGAGAATTCGGAGATGTCAAAAAAGGAAGCAGCATTTGCACTTGCTGCACTCATGGAAATTCCATTTCAGTACAGGGCCACCCAGAGCCGTCAATTTCAGCGGTAAGCCTTTTGGATAAATATATGGACAGATGCCTATTTCATGGTGTGAAGAACAGTTTGACCCAAGCTTCTCCAATCATGCAGGTGGCAAACAGACAGGATCCGGTGGTTGCCGCCTCTGCCACCTCCTCGTGAAGTAATAGATCATGATAATGCATTCAGTGCATTCCCTCATTCAATGAGCTTCAAGTCAACTATGCAAAACCTTTCAATAGAGCATCAAACGAGCTTCCAGTCAACTGTGCCAAACATTCCCACAGCACAGGTATTTGTCACTTGTCAATCTTGCTGTTATTTAAGTTCACTTTTTTGTTACATGGCTTTGAGAAGCTTGTTGTCATCTTCAAGGTTTGCCCCATTTGCTTGACAAATCCGAAGGACATGGCGTTTGGATGTGGCCATTTGGTAAGCACATGTTGAACCTTTTATATCCATTGTTGACATGATATACAGATGTGTTTTTTAATATGGATTTTTTTTTTTTGCACGTGCGTGGGTGGGTGGGGTGAGGTGGGGGACCAATGATAAATTGCCGTTCATTTTGCACTAAATTATGATAAAACTCATCCGCATGATAATTGGACTGTCCATTTGCTGGGGGTTCCATCTTGGATTACCAATGGATCAAAAACATAATTCATCAACTATTACAAACCTTCTATTACTTTGGATATAAGGTCTGCTCATGTCTCTAATTGATTGGTCTAAATCTGTCTAAATCTAAGGTTCTTATGGATCCAGTAGATTTTGTTTGCTCTACACCACAATATGGTGTGACAGATTTGAAATAGAATCCTCTTGTTTGCCCAACCCCAGCCTCAGGTTTCTCTGCCCTCCTCTTTCAGTCCATATCTTGAGGTTTACTGTGTACAAACCCAGGATTCACTGATTGTATTGTAATGCTAGCCAAAACATTTTTATCATTTCTATCTCCAAAATATTAACCAAATGGATTGCAACTTTGTAATGAGGTCCTCCTACCGACACCCAAACACAACATGATTTGCAACCAGGTAATTGTATGTAATTTGATTACGTCAGTGTATGTAATTTGATTACGTCATCACCAGCACCATCATCAAAGCCTTGTCCCAACTACACAAATTCTGTTTCACTATTCTAGTCTATCTTATCAATATTTTCGGATAGGTTTCTCTGGTTCAAATTTATCCTTATCACTTCCATATGTCTTGTTTGACCTACTCCCTCCCTTTCCTTAAGGGGGCTAGCTAACCTGTATGGAGAAACTTTTCCTCACCGGCCTCTTTATTGGTACACATTGGACATGTTCAAACCATCTCAAAGGAGTATTAATTTATCATTTGTTAATGCTACTCGTAAATGCTCTTGAATGTGTTAGTTTTTATTTCATTTTATTATTTTATTTTATTTTATTTTATCTTTCCTAGTTTTTTCTTACATCCATCTTAATATTCTCCTCTATATTTCACTCATTTGTTGCATATATTGCTTTCTAATTGGCCAATATTATGCTCCATACTCCATAGGTCATAGAAGGTCTAATTGTGTTCTTATAAAATTTTCATTTCAACCCTGGTTGGTATGTACCTATCACAAATCACTTCAAACGTATGTCTCCACTTCAACTGTCTAGCTCTTATTCTATTTCGACATTCTCCTAAGAGAGTCAAGATGTCAAAAAGACTCTCTTTGTGGTACCTCTTGAGCTTTAATTCTCATAGAAGTTACATCCCCTACACATCCCCACTAAAGTTGGAATTCATAAATTCCATCTTTATACAACTTATTTTAAAATCTTTTGATTCTAAAGCTTCCTGCCATTCCTCAAGTTTTGCACTCACGTCATCTCTCGATTCATCCACCAACATTATTATTTGCAAACAACATAAACCAAAGTAACTATTCTTGAATGTGAGCAATTAACTCATTCACAATCAAAATACATAGATGAGGGCTTAAATCTGACCCCTGAGACAAATCGATGGTTAATAGAAATTTATTTGTCCCTTCACATATAGTTCTCACACTCGTTACTGCTTCCTCATGCATGTCTTTAATGAAGTCCATATAACCTATGGAGACACCCTTTTTATCCAAAACCCACCAATTCAAGTCTTTAGGTACTCTGTCTTAAGCTTTCTCTAGATGAATGAAGACCATATGAATATTTTCTCCTTTCAATATTTTTTTTCATTAATCATTTAAGTAAGAAGGTGGCTTTCGTAGTTGACCCCCTTGGCATGAAACCAAATTGATTTTTAAGTATATTGGTCTTTTGTCTAAATCTTTGCTCTGTTATTCCCTCGCATAATTTAATGGTATGACTCATAATTAATCCTACGATAATTGGCATAACTTTATGTATTTCCTTTGTTCCTGTATATAGGTACTAAAACAGTTGTTCTTTATTCATCCAACATTTTCATTCTCCTTAAGATCTTTTTTGAAGAGTCTAGGTACCAAAATGTGTCCAATTTCTCGTACTCATTCCCTCTAAGCCTCTATTGGAATGCCATTTGTCCTTGTAGACTTTATTGTTTTCATTCTTGTCAATTTGCTCTTCACTCGACCCTAATTCTGTGGGGGAAGGTATGTCTTTGTAACGAAGTATCCTCTCTCGTTCCTAAGCCTTCTCTAAAATCTTCATTTAAAAGTTTGTTAAAACATTCTTTTCATAACAAATTGCAAATTTGATAGTGGGATTAATTATCTCTTTTTTATGTCAATATTGTCACTCAACAGTAAAGCAATAACTGATTATCGTGCTTGTTTATTTTTTCATACAAGACTTGCAAGGACTGTGGTGCAACAATATCATCATGCCCGTTGTGCCGGGCACCCATAACTACACGGTTGAGGCTCTATTCTTCATAGAAAGCAGTGACACCTTCATCATTTGCCGATGGGTTAGGTAGTATTTTCTTTGCTAGAAAAAAAGTTGTTCAGAGCTGTGTATTTTTGTAAAAATTCACAATACTCAGCTGTGAATATGCATAGAGTTCTCCTCATTTCCTCTGCATTTTACAAATTGCACACGATTTCAGTCATCCGAAAGTTCTAATATGATGAGTCCTATGAACAGCTCTTGTTAAAGGATCCTGAGTTCCTGACCCTTCAATCAGTGGCCAAATGCATTCAGATGAGAAGGACAATGCAGTGACAGTCCAGACTAACAGAAGAGGCAAAGGTTCAGTGGCTAGAATCAAGGGATTTGACATTTTTGGTTCATGAGCTAGGCCAATGGTTTGGGTTCTGGGGGCTTGACTTCCACCAACTGTATCTTGGCAGGCCTAGTACTTTGTTGTTGTATATTTCCTATTGTGATATTCTTGGCTCTTCCAATTTTGGGCAAAGATGGTGGGACTCTAATGTTTGTATTTTCATAATTTTGAGTCCCAAGCATTTTGCATTAAGAGCATTAGGTCGAGTAATAATTTAAGTGTTTACATGTCTCCTTTTCCATTGATTCTTGGAAAAAAAATGGTGATTCTGTTTCCTCATTTGGGCATTTAGTGCAATTTGGCTTGTAATTCCTACTTACTCCCTAGTTTGGGCAATTTCTTTGGCTTGATTCCACTCCTCTATTTAAGGGTATGTTCAATTTGGAGAATTTTCTCCTATGGGAGCTCTATGGGGCCCACTTGGGCAAGCTTTTTATATTTGCAACTCTGCTCCTAATCTTATACCCACTTGCCATCATGCCCAATTTTATCCATAGAGTGAGGGAAGCTTGCACATTAACATTCATTCCTCTGTATATATCCCGGCTGAGGTGGATGGGACTTGATAGACTTGCTCACATGCGTGGGGAGAGAACACGCACACATGGGAATGAAACTTTACACGTGAAGAGAGAGAACCTGCACGCACATGGAGTAAGAACTCACATGCGTTGGATTAAAAAAATAGGTTTCCATGTTAGAACCAAAACTTGATTCATATCCAAATTATAAAAACAGATGGTTATGCCCTGGAACCAACTCGTTTGCTTCCCTATGTTACTCCTTGAGCGGTGAATCATTCCAAGAGAGTTTAATACAACTGTATTTGTGAACTATCCAGGTCTCTTACTATACTTTTTCCTTGGTCCTTTCTCTAAGCCTCTTTCCATACTGATCCTTTTGCATTCTACCAATTATTTTGTCCTTGAGTGCTAAAGCTTCTGAAAGTAAGCTCACTTCATTTCCAACTCTCCATTGTAACTAATGGTGAACTTTGTGGGGAATGGGGAATGGATGTTTGACTGTCGATCTAGAGGTCAAGAGGAAGAGATTGATTTTCCATGGTTAGCAGTGACCCAAAATCAACATGATCTGATCACTCTTTACTATCAATCTGAATTTTGCAACAAGCAATTTAAGGGCTCAAAAGTTTGACAGTTTAATGAGTAAAGATTTTTTATCTACTATGGAACGGTATCGTTCAGGAGTTAGAATCTCATGTAGCATGTCATAGAGCTTGGAGCCTTGCTTTTGAGATTCTGACATAATGAGTAATGTAGTTCAATGATACAACTATTGCCATGATAAGTGCCTGTAGCATAGATGGAAGGTGTATGCTTGAGTTGATGAGTTCTAGTCCCATTGTGGTGTGTTTGCAGTGGGGTGAAAGGGGGGACAGCATCGAATATAATGCCATGAATCTGCCCTATAGCCCTTTTTTGCTATCTTTTCTATCATGTTCTGTTTTTTCTTCCTTTTTTGCATTCTGTTCTCACTCACTAAAAGACAATTAAGAACACTCCCAACTCAGATATAGCCTTTTTGGCCTTTCCATGCTTTTCCCCCTTTTCCCTTCTAACTCAAGAAGTTTGGCTCAAAATAGAATAGAATGGAGAAATAGAATTCATGTAGTCGACCGTAACATGATTGGGATAAGACTCTGATGATGATGAATTTCTCTGGCATGTTAAATTGTGGTGAAGTGGAACTTAATTTTTTGTAATATGTGGAGTTGCCTTTCAACTTCCACCGTTAGGAAGAAGGAGAACAACATTAACATTAATGGTGTTTGTCTACTTTGTGAGAAGTAGCCTGAAATTAACATTAATGGTGTTTGTCTGCTTTGTGAGAAGTAGCCTAAAATTACTACACTTAATAACTTTCCTGGTTGTTTCTTTTGTATTCTACAGTTTTTTTTATTTTTTTATTTTTGGCATGATGATGATGATCATCAAAGCATTATCTTCTGTATAATCATCATTTTTTAATCAGAAGGCCATCTCATTAATTTGGTTTGTCGGATCTGCCCGTGAAATCCAAACCACTGTCATCTCGTCTCAAAATTGTAGTGTAGAGACTTAAAATGGAATTCAAATGACACTCGGTAAATTTGACTTGTTAGTGGGCTGTCTTCTTGTCAACTTCTTTTAAAAAAATTATTTTATGAAATATTTATTTTAAAAAATGTTAAGCCCTCCAAGTCAACGATGATTTTGTTTTTCAGGGACTTCTTCGGAAATATATAGTTCAAGTAATTGAAGAAGGGACAGGTGGTTTTGGGAATTGATATAAGAAATAAAAAAGACTTTTTTGGAAATATGGAGTTCAAGTAGTCGAAGGAGGCTGAAGAAGATGTGGATAGTGGTCGTAAAATTGTATTTGAAAATGTTTAATTCGTTTGAGAATTTGGTTGAAGATTGATCAAAATTCATGTAGCTGATCCTACATACTTTGATAACAATGATGGTATAGATCAAGTAACATGCTTTTTTACCAAGCTGACAAAAGTTTAAGGCTTTTTTTGTAATTTTCTTGAAAAAACGCTACCCACTACATGGAAAAGACAAAATTTCATAGGTGCAGCCGAAGTGCTCAAGTGTTGCATTGATGACATTTGTCGGGGACAGGGGGGGGGGGGGGGGCGCGTTTGGTGTGTTGCACATTTTTAGTGGTCTGCCATTTCCCCTGCCGAGTCTAGATCCTCTTATTTAAAACCTCACTGGTGATCGTGGGGCCACAATCACCGTAGGGTTTTTCCTCACTGAATCTCAATTTCATATGAGTTTGGATGATCTGATATTTCACCCACCATGATCATAGTAGGACCTATCACAGTCCGCCATGTCACAAAGAGGCAGCTTGCTTGGTGATGAAGTAGACCGTGATAAGTCCATTCACGGTCACCATGGGGCAAACCCTCATAGAATTTAAATTCTTTCATACATGTATGGTGGGTGCCACCTTGTCAAAATTCAAACCAACTACAAGCTCTAAGGCTCTTTGTATTTAGAATACTTAAATTTTTAGAGATAGTTTCAGTGGACCAACCATTGATCACGTATGAGAACTCCCTACATTTGTATAGCCAATCTAACGGTGCCACTCTTTCCAATTTGAATAGCAATTGACACTTTGATCACTACATAGGGTGTTTTTTTTTTCCTGCAAAGACACTACATTGAGTGTTGTCTTAGACCTTGTAACTATGTTGGATTTAGATAAGGTGGGCCCCACCATTATGTATTAAGGGCCCTGCACCGTTGCCCGTATGAGATGAAATTCACTGATATTCATTTTGGTTGGTTGACACTTTCATATTGAATTTGTGATAAACGATTATGTTTAGTGTTCTGGTGTTGGTTGAATAGCCGGAATTGCACATTCTTATCAAGATAGACGCTCTGGATGATTGAAGAAGGGGATAGTTGGATTCTTTCTACCAAAAATTAACACTCATTGTGCTCTATGGTATTCATTTGGGGTGCAAAGTTAAGATGAAACATTCTTACCGAACTACTTCTGTTTCCTAGGCTGCCCAGTCCAGATACGAGGTGGACCGACCAGTCATCTGCTCCACCACAATTTACATCTTTTGGGCCGGGTTACAGAATAACTCACTCTTAGGCCTGTGTTTCTGCCAAAATTAAGAGAATTTCTGAATTATCCAAATGCTACTTTATAGGAGGTTTTCCTAATCCTCAAAGACATCTTATCGTTCCAAATGTTCGAATTTGGAGAATTTGATAGGCCAAAAGTGACCTTTCAATCAGCCAGTGAATTCTTTCAATTGTACTCTATCAATTTTACTGGGAATTTCAAATCCTCCATGAGCACCAACTGACGTTTCTACTAGAAATTTCCAACAACAGAATTTCTGTCAAAAGTTCCTCCAAACAAACACCCTTCTTATATATTTTAACATATACTAGTAGAAAGGCCAATGCACTGAATGGGTTTAGGTGTAATATGAAAATAATGTGAAAACTATGGCAAATGAAAATTTTGGATGTCCGTCAATTTGACCATACGACCTCTATTCTTTTTCATTCAATGAAGAAACTTTGAAGATGTGAAGATAAATAAGCCATGAGCAACCATCAACATAAAAAACTTGACAGGTGGATGTCTAGAAAGAAAGAAGAAAAAGAAAGAAACAAACCTAGCCAATCATTTACCGAGCCAAATTTTCTCCTACGTGAGCCCACAAGGATTCCTATACATGGGAGCCTATCCCAATCGTGAATGCAGAGTGGACCTACCTGCAGTAATAGAAATAAAATCTTATATATATTGTGAGGCTGCAACAGAACAAATTAATTTTTCATCAGTATGTACTCACAGTGATTAATTAATACAATTGTTATCCTGTCAAGTACAATGAACCAAAAAGTAAAAATAAAAGTGAAATGAAGGATGCAAAAACCCAACCTGAATTTATTCTAGTTGCACATCTAAAATTCTAACACTAGAAAAATAAAATACAATGAAGGAATTCATGAACAGAACAAATCCCTTTTTTGGGTGCACCAAATTAGGGTGGCTAGGACCCCTCAAGTGAGAGGAGTAAACCTCAGATAAGGTGAGAGAACCCACTGGTGAGGGCAGTTGCACTCTAGTGGGTGAGACAATACAGCTTCCAGTGAGGAAAGCTGTTCTAGTTCAAACCCAAGGTAAGAGGTCATTCTTAGAACCAATCCTACTGAAGCCGATAACAAAGGATGTCTCAACTCCTTAAGCCGGATGAGAGCAAACCTAGTAGATTTTCATCCCTGTTTCTTTATCTTCCTTTTTATTAAATAATAACCCTCTGTAAAATTTTCATGACCACTGATTACTCTAAAATAAAACAATTATGGCAAGCTAAAAATGAACACCAAAAACTATTTATAATTGCATATACAATTAAAAACCCCTGAAAAGTAAATCCCTCTACATTATCGAAGTTGTATTCTTTCTGTTTACACAATTGTAGAGCTCCAAGGTCTTGCCGCATATACATTGCTGTTTGTTTACAAGAGGCAGTATACTCTTTTGAGAGAGCTGTGTTCGCCAACTGGGTAATGGTGTTCGCACATATATGTCACACGTGCCCTAGATCCTTCCCCTTGTCTTCAATTTACTCCTCACTAATAATCCAACCTAGCTAAAAAGAGGGATTTTGGCTGTTTAATTTTCCTAAGACTTGGGCCATCAAGGTGGTGGCTCAGTTAATTTGAGCCTTGGGTTTGCTTTCCAAAGTTTTGAGTTCGACTTCCACTCTGGAGAGGAATACCCTACGTTTGAAAAAAAAAAAAAAAGAGGGACTTGGCCATTGCCCCCACTAGTGTTTACATTCAGAAAATCCTTGCAAAACAGTTCAACAGTTCATACAACAACTGGCTATGCAAAAATAAGTATTTTACCCTTACACTGTGCAATATGCTATGCTGGTAGTATATTGCACATATATTCATATTTTTTTCCTTTACAGCAAGAGTGGATTTTAGAAGAAGATAGAAGTATGGCTTTGTGTGATATCCTATGGTCGCAAGATATAAAGGTAAATTGTCATTTTTGCACTGTCTACATTTTCGTGTGAACTGTTCTACGGGGATATTCTGAATGTTAACACATGCTGCTTAATCAAACTAGGAACAAAAAATAATAAGCAATCTAGGAAAATTAATAAAGAACAAAGCTAATCCTATGAAAACTTATTAAGAAGACTACGAACAATAGAAAGCTGAGGACAGCTCACAATTTCTGAACTCCCTTGGTCCCACATGTGGGCCATATTCCTTGATGCAACGACTGATTGGCTTTGCATAAAAAAAACCAACCTTTCACAACATTAAAACCACACTAGAACCAGTCCCCTCTCCTGAAAGGGCTAAGCTGATTCAGGATATTGTGGGATGCAGCATTTGGGCCACTTATACTCTTTAATCAGCCATTCATACTCACATTATTCACGGAACATGTGATTGCAACTTTGATTTGAAGAATTCAACATTGATCTACTTTTTCAAAATTCTCTAATCAAATTGCAGAGTCAGAGTTAAGTTCATATGTCCTCCTCTGAGATTCAGAAAAAAGCCAATCCTCATAACATCACAACCACATTTAAAAATGACAGTTACATCTGAAAACATAATAAGCTCGGTAGGCCAGCACCACAAGAGGGATGTGAAAATGCAAACAAACATGGGTCACTGTATCAGCTGTAGCCTCCAGATGATTCTGGTTGGCCTTAGGAAATGTGCGCAAAAGCTTGCTCAAGGGAAGCAAACAGTTCAGCATGGCTCACACGCAAATTGGGTTCGGTGGTGATCAGGTGCTTTATAACTGTTATGCCTTTGCTTTATAGATAATAATGAATGTTAAGCATCAGATGATGGGCATTGGAGAACTTTATTTTGCGAGGGGTACTACAAGTTCCAACAGCTTGATCTGAATGAGGGACAAGCAGGTTTCAATATAGTCACCTAGTTTGCAATTCGATTAATTCACACTTGAGTTCACAATTTATAATTAAAAATTAGCTTGATTAGAAAATTTAATGGAGTAGATTCATTTGATTCTTCTTTCAATTTGTTTGATTTGGAGTTTGAGTCCAACAAGTTTGATGAACTAAATATTTGTGCTCATACTATAACTTAATCTAAGGAAATTTCTTTTACTACAAACAAACTTAGGCCCACAATCGGATTGATTACATGTAACATTCACTAGCATAATAACCCGTGCTTAGCACAAGTATGTCCATAGATTGCCAATTAAGCATCCTCACATTATAAAAATATGCATAGAGAAAAAATTAATTAATAACCATTGCAAATTAAGATTCAAATTTTTAGAAGACTTAGATTGATTAATTGGCCAATTTGAAATAGGGTGAAAATCACAATAAGCAGTTAGGATTAAAAAGAGAAATAAATCAAACAAGACTCATTTCTCCTCATTAAAAAAAAACTTTTCTCCTAATTAATGATCAAAAGAGAACAACAAACCTTTGAAGAATAATTAACTTTTTAAATAATTTAGCAAATATATTATATGCAAATCTACATTATACATAGAAGTAAATTTTTAGAAAGAAATGATCACGACAATAGTAACTAATTCAAGAATGAGTACAAAGGTAGTAGGAGCCGCAATGAGTAGGAGAATATGAATAAATAAATATAATGTGGGTAGAACGGAGGTTTTGCAAAAATGGAAAGGAGAATGTAAAAGAGATAAGAGTGGTTGTTTGTATGGGAAAAGAGATAAGAAGTGAGTTAGGAGTGGGGAGTTACCAACTTCCCATTAGAAGTAGAGAGAGAGAATGTGGTGTATTCATTAGGATAAATTACTAGTCAAAAGTATAACTAACAGTCAAAATTAGTGCTAGAATGCTTGGCTTTAATATATTATAATGGTAAAAGGAAAAACCAAAGTAAAGTTTCTTGATTCACTTCCAATCAATTTTAAGATGAGGCCAGCTCTGAGTGGAATTAGGTATGGATTTGTGGTAGCTATTACATTGGTGTACAGTGCGACTTAGAGAACTACTTGAGATTAGTTTGATATTAGTTGGCAAATCGAGTTTGAAGACGTTCTCATTGAACTAGCTAACTATAGTTTTCAAATTGTCATTCTTGTCCTGCTTTTCAATCTTAAAATGATCTCCCCATATTCATGAGGCTGAAACAATGAAAGTTTTGTCTTCTCTTCAAAGCCCGTTTTTTGGGCATGATTCTACATATGGTATAGTGCTTCCCATTTGTTTCCAAACTTAACAGCAGCACCTTTGTTCAATCAGTTTGTGTCATTGTCTTGCCAATCGAGATGCAGTCGGTGTTAATATAAATGTGACATTCATGAATGGATTCTGAGTCAACTATCATGATCCCACAAGTAAACAAAAAATGAAAGAGAGAGAAAACAGAGAAGGGAAAAAGATGAAGACATAAAATGAAAAAGATGAGGACAAAATCCATTATGACAATCCTTCCCAATGCAGAAGTGTTAGGGATGATCACAAAGGCTTGGAAGCCAACAATCCAACCATCTTCACACACCGATAAAGTCCCCTCAGAAAGCTTTGCAAGACGCCCCCCGCCCCACCCCCGCACGCCACACCCCCCCACCCCCACCGCGGCCCCCCCCCCCCCCCCCCCCCCACACCACACAACCCCAACCAAAAAAATGGAAAAAAAAAGCACCAAACAAGATCTTACCAAAGAGAATAGCATGATTTTAAATTGCCTTTCTGGGTACCTCGAATGGAACCTGTACTCCTCAAATAGATAATGAAACAAGCGCTCAAATATCAATTGCACCCTGTCAATTCATGAAGAAGATCCAGTTAATAGATCAGTATCAACAAGGATATCCAATTGTGATGCATATATATGTTCACCACCAGACAATACCCCAGAAGCCTGCATGATGCTAAATGCATTTAACTTAAGAGTGGAAAATGCTTCTATTTCAATAAAAAAAAAAGAAGAAATTGCTTACCAATAATATTATATAGAATGGCACCATTCTCAGGAATATGTTGGAAGGTTCAAAACATTCTAATTCAAGCATTTCCAGCAAGAAAGCCACCTTTTTTCAGAAGACCCTCTGAACGGACAAGCATTTGAACCATTGATTCAGTCGTTAACTGCCCAGAGAACACTTGATGGAAGTAAGTATTAGCTACTGACTCAATTTCATCTGATGAAACTACAGCATCACAACTTTGCAGTATTGGACGTCCCACATGCACCGGTGCTGCCTGCAAGCTACTCATTTCCTCATAAAGGTGTTGGTGGTGCCATGTCTGGAACCGGGGACGTCCAGGATAAACCACTGGCTTGGACCATCCTGTCCAGGCAGAGATTGGCCATTTCCTCAGAAAGGTGAGGGGAGATGAGCTGAAAAAAAAAGGGCAGAAGAACAAATGTTACTATCATATGTGAATAAACAGAAGCACGAAAAATCATACTTTTGGTACATGCCCACTTCACCATCCTTGAAAAGATAACAAATTCTTTTATAGGTTTTCAACTGAATAGCATATATGTAATTGCATTATAGTAACTTTTATCCTCTTTTGAGTTCTTGAAGAAGCAGTCTACTTGATTAAGTTAAGATTTGATCCATGTAAATATACTACCTAACTATGATAGGTATACCAACAAAGGATCTCTTCAAAAAGAAAGTTGGATGGAAATTCTGTTTAATAGCAACTGTTGTTATCACCTAAACACCCCACATGCTCATGATTCTAAATCACCTATATCAAGAAATTTTGATTATGATTAGGGATTCAATTAGTGATTAATACCCTTGATTTAGGGGTTGATATCCTTAGGAATGCTGCCATCTTTCGGTTTAATATTGTTATAAATATCTTTTTATTTCCCATTATAGAAATAAGAGGATTATCCCCTCTGCAATTTTCATTATGGAGGTCAAGCCCATCGTCAAATTTCTGCCAACTTTCATCATTAAAAATCGGTTTATACAAATATCCTTGAGATGGGCACCCTTTCTTGAGTGGTATGGCTGCCAAGGGTTCAAATTCTTAATACGCTGCCCATCTCATTAGGTGTGTGTGAGTTGGGCTCCCTTCCCACTTGTGTGGGTTTTATTCCCGCATGTATAGACTTGTTTTCTATTTGAGTGGGCTGTCTTCTTACTTGGAGGCTCCCTCTTGAGCCTAGCCCCTCCCGAGGTTAAAAAAAAAACTGAAAAACAAAAAGAGAGATGGGCTAGATATGACCTAATAGCTAATCTCTATATAAGTTTTGTCCAATGTGTGTCTCATGATGATGAGATGCGCTTTCAATTTGATTAGCAAACTGCTACCCTTGCTGAGGATGTGCAACCCAATATCTATAATTAATGAAAACACGCATAATCAAATGGAAGTGACATGATTAAATATTCTTTATGTAAATGAGGTGATATCAAAGGCTTTAAAAAAAGTTGAGCTCATTGATATAAAATCACCTAGTTTTTATGAGAGGAAATTCTCGCAATTTATACCTATAATGACAAGATTATTCAAGATTTAAACTCAAACATAATTTCTCTAACTAATCTCACCAATACTAACCTATAGTCATTATAATCAGAAAATCTGTAGAGCCGAAACTAAATTGTATAAGATCTGGCAGAAATATTGAAGTACATTACTGCCAATAAGTTGAAACTAAAAATTGTATTTTACTTTCTCTACAATTTTTTAGTTTTTTCCGTAAGTGACACCATACGTAAAAAAAATTTTTTTTTAGCACACGATCAGTGCACATTAAAAAATTAAGATTGATCGTTATTAGTGTACATCTATAGATTTTCTTTTTTTTTTTTATAAAATCCCCTCTCTCTCTCTTCCTCTCTCCATATATATTGTCATGCTTCCTTTGGCTCTCCGCAAAAGTGAAAACGTAAAATAGGTTTTCTTAAAACACAGTAGATCGATGTTTATCTTTATAAAAAGGCTAATTGGAGGGTTTATCACTTTACAGCATCATGTGCCATCGAATTTTGCACCTGATGACCTAAGTTGAGATGCTTTTCCAGACATTCTCAGTACTGCTTCATTTTCACAATATCGCGAGACTTCATTGGTTTATTAGAAATGGTAATTGAGATGCCAATAAAAAGATGCAATTCATGCTATATCACATTTCAATAAAAGTAATGCGAAATCTCAATAAAATTTGCAAGAAAATGGAGAGAGCTTATAAGAAAATATGTCTATTTTGGTCATCAAGTGCGGAAATCGACGGGTAATGGTGATCATACAGAAAAACCACAAGCTAATTTTGACTTGGCATTTATTTTAATTAAAAAAATTAAATTACCAAACGAGGTTGTAAGGGGGAAAAAGGTCTGTGTAGTCTTGTACAAATTGGCGCCAAACACAAATTTCTTCAATTATTATATATTAAGCTGGTTGAATTCAATTGAGAAATCAACCTCAATTTGTTCAATTGATTTTGACCCTCATAGCATTGTTGAAATAGGCATTTAACTCTTTTTCTCTTTGTCTCTGTAACATGGAAACGTGCACACGCTAGGACTTCCTCCCATTATAAGACCTTAACTCCTCTCCTCTCCATCTTCATTTTTGAAAACCCTACGACTTCCCTCTATTGATAAGATCCAACTTGCACATCTCCTCTTTTAAAAACTGCACTGCTGCAAATAGAGCGCCTCTCCTCTCTCTCTGGCCTGGCTCTAACATCTTCATCATGTTCTTTATCATCGTCTACGAAGGACTGCCTGATCCCCGGCTCTTTCGCAATGCTGCACATCATCTTCTCCTACTTCATTCATCCAAACAATCTATGGGTAAACTTTCAACCATTGCTCTTCTGTGCAATCTTATTCTTATTCTCTTTGCAACAATTTAGCTAATATTACATTTCACAAAAATGGAGTGGACCTGGTTATCTCTATTTTTTTCAATAATCCAAATATACTATCACATCTCCTCCTCCTCCTCCTCTTCCTCCTCCCTCTCTTGCAATTGCAGTAAATGAAAATAAAGTAGAGAAGGATTTTGATCGCCCATGGTTGTTCTGACTCTGTTTGTATGTAACCATTGTACATTTTTCTCAATCTGTATGCTGAACACAATGGTTCAATCACCGCTGGTTTCAAACTCGAGACCCATCCACATGATGAATGGTCAAAATGGCAGGCTGTCTGATAACTTATAGACTTAATATATTAGTTTTTCACATGCCAAAACTAGCTATGTAATATAGATAAATTGTTCGATGAAATGCTTTTTTTTTTTCTTGCTTAATAGAAAGTTCCAAATCTGCATAGCTCCAACTCATTTTGTAGAGAGTGATCACACTGCATTCTTTGAACAAGCAAAATGGGTGCTCATTGAAGGCCTCTGTATTTTTAATATGTGATCATTATACATTGTATATGATGTTGATATGTTGAGGTCTTTTAATCTGGGAGAAGGGGCAGTATTATTTAGTATGTTTTTAATTGAGATAAAATCATTTATCCTGTTGACCTTGATAACTAACGATTTCAATGCATGACAATGAGCTAAGAGAAGAGGGAGACTAACGCAAGGTTGATCTGCATAGAAGTGCTTGGTTAAATTATGCAATGGCTAGATGTAGTTGATCATGTAATTGTGGGTCATGGGTCTATTGGAATTTACTGCATGCATAATTTATACCATTCTGATAGTTTAATATAATTATTTTTCTTTGTTCATGTGACACATTTTAACATTTACTCTTTCAAGCTGCTCTATTTTTTATTGTTAGATTTTTTCAGTTTTTTTTTAATTTTTTCCTCTATTTGGTTTTCCAGTATGAAAATTCAAGCGTCATGGGATAAGAAACATTACACAAATGAAAATTATCAACATTAATTCGCATGGTGATGGTCTTCTTTGGTTGATTTTGTATTCACAATTTTATTCTTTGTCATATTTCCAGATCTATTTTGAGGAACTTATTCTTCTTTAAATTATATTTTTCTACTTCGATGTGAGAGAGACATAACAATGTGATTGACACTCTTATAATTTTATAAAGAGAGCTCTCTATTAAGCACTTGTATCCTTACATTAGCTTACCAGAAATATATTACCACCCATTTGTGATGGAGAAAAAGTTGATAGGGAGGCTTTTATAGCGTTAAAATAGCAGAAGATGCTATTGTTATCAAACCCCCAATTGTTTGGTCAGATTTGAAATCGAACATATGGAATAAGCAATAAGATGAAGACGAAAGCATATTGTTAACTTTGTTTTCTTATTTTTACTTTATAAAGGTCCTATATTTTTGTGTAATTAAAATTATTGTTTCCTATTGTTTTTGTAAAATGGGAAGCAACTCTTATTTGCATAGGTACTCTATACTAGAAAAAAAAAAGACTTGAGATTGACTTCCAATTGTAGCAATTGATGTGCCTATTCCAGAGTGATTTATTTGAGTACAAGAATATCTACAAGAGTATGGTTTCTGAGGTATGTTTTTACTCTAATTCCACAAAGTCATATGTTGAAATTTCATCTTTGTTTGGATGTATGTGATGTTTTCTTTCAATAAAACACAACATGATGATTTATCAATTCATGATTTGGCATTTCAAGAAATATCTCTGCATAGGGGTATGCGGGGATTGAAGAAAGGAGAGTTGAGTTATTAGGTCTTGAATCTATAGAAATTATTGGGTGTATGCTTAACAATTTATTTATTTTAAGTACTTGTGAGGTGTGAAAATAGTTTAGGATATGTAAACTAGGAGTGAGATATTTAAAAATAGTTGGATACTTAGAAGAAATGTATGAAAATAGTATGACGTAAATGCTTGAAAGAGGGTGATCTAAGTTTGTAGATATGAACAGTTATGCTACTCTCTTTCTCCTCTGGTGCTCTTTGATATCATTTTATTGCATTACAATTTTTTCTAGACTTGGTTGTTGATGCTATCCTGCTCATGCAGAAATAAGCAGATTTGCTCAGTGTGTATTTGTATGGGTTTAGGGTGAGCCACCCTAGGGATTAGTCCTATTTCGTTAAAGATTTGAGGGACACTCACATCATTAAAAAAAATAATAAATAATAGTACCATATTTTATGTTATCATTCTTAGTTCTCTTTCTATGAAAAAATTATGGAATAATGTGTGTGTCTCTTCTTCCATCGAAAATCAATAAAAAGCATGTATAAATCGCATCACTCAATACAATTTTAGCAGAAATTGATGATATTTTTGTTATTCCTTTTTCTTTTTCGATTTCATAGCACCTAACTCCTCTTATTTTATTTTAATGAATAGAATATCCTTTTTGGATTTTTTAGATAAATATAAATGCTATAGACATCTAAATCAAAATTACTATTTTTATTCCTTTCATAAAATTAAATAATAATTACATGGAAGACATCTATTGCCCGTGCTAAGCACGGGGGCATTTTGCTAGTATATCTTTGACACGTATTAAGACTAAGGACTAAGGCAGGGATAGGCTCAAAATACATTCATGTAAGGGCGGTCGCACCCATTTGCCTTCGGTCATCATCATCATTATTAAAGCTTTATCCCAATTATATTGGTGTCGGCTACTCATTGGACCTCGCTCCACTTCAAAAATCATAATAAAACTTTTAGCTCTACTTCAAAAATTTTCATAAAAGTCTTATGCTCACCGCAAAAATCTGCATGAGAATCCTAAATTTGTTCCCAAAAGTCAATTTTCTATTTTGATCAGCATACTTGAGGTATTACTCAGAGAGAGAGAGAGAGAAACAATTTAAGTCGTGTAGGGCCCAACTCAAAGCTTACCAATGCTTCGCAAGAAAAGGGGACCATCAAATAATGGGCCGTTACTCTGAGGCAGCGCCTGAATACGAGATTCAAGGAGACCATCTCCTTTCAAGTATAACAAAATTTAAATTTAATTACCTCTACTTTAGCCTAGAAATTCTATAGAAAACTGTGATCATGGTCAATTTACTCTAGTCCCATTCTTGTATGGTAGCCGATCACTGATTAGTCACTCTTCAAATATCTACACAATACCAAGCAACTATCAATCTTGTGCAAAGTTAGAACACCAATAAGGGAGAATGCTCTACAAGCTGACTACATGTGCATTCCAGCCCTATGGTAGGCCCTTTGGGCCCACATTAGATCAGTTAAGCACATTTGATGATCTTATCATCTCGTGATCTAGCTTTAGGGGCCCACATTAGATCAATTAAACAAATTTGATGATCTTATCATCTCGTGATCTGGCTTTAAGTCTAATTTTACACTCATTGAAAATTCACTCACCATTGAATTGAATCTCAATAAAATTTACAATTAAGATGTCCTTAAACTTTAAGGCTGTTAAGCAAAAGGGCTAGGGTAATCTAGTGGGGCTGATTTTTGTGCTCCCCCCTTGTCTATTAGGAGACATTTTCATCTGTTATCCTTCCATTAATAAAAGGCATCTAAGCAGGCCCCACAAGCTGGACTGCACATAAGTAATGTGCAATCAACATAACCTCATCAATCCACTGGACACCAAGTACTAGGATTGGGGGAAAATCCTTGCATTATTCAAACCAAACTTATCCCAAACCATCCTAGTTCTACCCATTGGCGAACTAACACCCCATGCTGGAAAAACGAAAAGGCAAGCTCTTACACCATTAAAGGGGTGTATCTTTCCTTGATCCCACCCATTTTAGGCCCCAATCTCCAATGGAATAAACTCCGGCAGCTACAAGCACCGTCCAAAATAAAGTTCTTTATGTGGCGGCTTTTGCAAAGCAAATTACAAAATTGCCACTACCTTGATAGATACAAAATCCTTGCATCAAGCATTGGTCCATTATGTGGCAAGGCTGATGAAACAATTGATCATCTCTTTCGTGAATTTGCCTTTGCCAAACAAGTTGGGACCCAAAACCATCGTATCAAGTCTCTAGTAGCTGGCCCAGTGCAATACCTATTCTTTTCTAGTTGGTTTTGGTTGACTACGGGTGATGCTCAACAAATGGGTGATCATCTCTTAGCAGATATGGAAAAGTAGAAACCTCATCATCTTCAAATGTCAGCCCCTTAATCCCTAACTCACTATTCAAAAAAGTTTAAAACTTTACCACACATGGAGGATTGCAAGGGATTTGAAGTGCCTTGCCATAAACAAACTTCTTCTCCCAAATAAGTGGCGCCTCCTCCACAAGGGTGGATTAAGATGAATTTTGATGGCTTTTTTGACAAAACCAACAGTAAGAATTTTGATGGCTTTTTTGACAAAACCAACAATAATAATGCGGTTATAGGCATGGCTTTCTGTTACCAGTCGGGGCTTTATTCAGATAGCCTACGCAAGTCAAATTCATGCATCAAGCCCCATAGAAGCAGAAATATTAGCGTTCCTTGAGGGAATAACCCTGTGCAAGGAATACATATTAGAAAATATCATCTTCAAGGGAGATGCAAATCACTTTTACAAGACATCATCGACAGTAACAACCCCCTTGGCACCTATTAACAATATGGGAGAGGATTCTATCTAGCATAAAGGAGATAAATAGCTAGCAAATTAGCCTCTACGGGCGAGGGGCCAACCTATTAGTTGACACCCTATCCCATCTCAAGCCCCCAACAAAGCTACTCTGTCACTTACCTCTTCCACTTTCTTGTCTTCATGCTTATATACAGGGCATAGACCCAAGTGACTATCCTCTGGTTGGCGCTGAGCAGTCTGAGGGCTTTCAAATGGAGGGATCTCAACAGTGGCAAAGCCAGGATTCTATAGTATAAGGGGCCGAAGCCAACAATATATTTGTAAAAAAATTTAGCAAACAGAAGTTGTAATGAACATCTTTTTTATTTTAAATACGCAAAATAATAACTATAGTTTTCTTAATACACAAAAGCGATCAATCAATTAAAATAATGCTCGACAAGTCTTCAGGTCACGGAAGTCATTTGTGATTGACTCCGTTGTAAATTTTTCAACAATCTCTCTTTCAATATATACAATCATAGCATTCGATAGATAATCATCTTCCATCTTGTTTTGAAGCTTTGTTTTAATAACATTCATTGCTAAGAATGCACGTTCTGTAGTTGCAGTAGAAACTGGAAGAGTAAGCACAAGTCTAACCAATCTATGAAGAAGTGATTAAATTTTTGATTTCCTTGTCTTCACCAACCATTGACATAAGTAAGAAATCGTTGATAGTTGTTGTAGATCTGGATTTTGAGATAACTCAACTTTATAATTGTAACACTCCGACCCAGCTTGACCTCGTTTAGCGACTAATTAATGTTGCTTTAGTTGTTAATTGTGTTTTGCTTTTGTTTTGATTTTGTTGCGGGTCATGGATAGGTAGTTTGGTTGAGTTTGACCTGGATTAGATAGATCAAGCCCTTTTTCGTAATTTTAGCTTTTACAAGACATGGTTATTTTCGCATCATTTTGGTGCCAACATGTGTCTTTCATTGAGCATGTTAACTTTCGTAACTACGTCGTTTGTAACTGATGTCGTATGATTCCATTGGACCCGGATTTGACTCGAACTACAAATTATCTTATGTGTTGGCCTTTCTTGCAATTTTGCCTTTAATCTTATCCAATATAAAGCCATCACCGACTTTTCTCCCTCACTCTCTTCTCTTCTCTCACGTTCGTCTCTTTCTCTCTCTCGATTTTCCTCTTTCTTTTCTCCCTTGATTCAGTCAAGCAAGAAAGAGATTTAGAGATCTTCTTGTCTTCTCTCCTTCCTCATGTGATTCACGGTATGTATATGTATTAGTTTCTTCTCTCCTTTCTTTTTCTCATTCTCCATTATTGTGCTCATGAACTCCCTCTCTCTTCCTCATGCATGATAGCTGTGAGTGGTGTTTGGATGTGAATTGAGCCCCAAAGACAACAATTGGTGTGTTTGAACTCCATTAAGGCAAGTATAAGCATAATATGTATGAAACCATGTTGGTACATGCTTGATTTTGGTTAATTCACATGAGTTTGATGGGAAAACATGTTCATAGCCCAATTTGAGCTTATTCTCCCTTTTCTCTGTTGAGATTTTGCTCATTTCATGTCGTTACAGGTTTTCTATAAGTGATTTAGAAATCGACCCAGCGTATGCACGGCTAAGCCATGAAATGTGCTACGGCTAAGCCGTAAAGTGCACTACGGCTATGCCGCGACCTAACCATGAACCCAGCCGTAGATCAATACATGATGACACCTGAAAATAACTGAGAGTATGTAAATCAGCAACTCTTCTACAGCCCAACCACGGCTAAGCCGTGAAGCCTTCTACGGTTAAGCCGTAAGGTTCCTTCGGCTAAGCCGTAAGGTTATCCACGGCTGAGCTGGCTAACCCGAACAGTAAGAAAGCTAGGAAAGGAATGGGACTTGTAGGGCCTTGAAGGTAGAAAGTGAGCAACCTTGACTTGCCCAACGGAACATGATAAAATTCCTGAATGATCTCGAGGGTTGTGAATCATTCATGTTCGTTATCCAGTTGTTAAGCACCTCCCCATGGGTGTTGGTTTAAGGGACTTTGGTGCACCATATGATACAATGCAACACAAGACAACGGTGCAACGGATAACTTAAAACTACATCATCATGCACGGTTAGAAACACTGAATAATTATATTAGAGTTGGCTAGTAAATGAACTTGATTTGATATGCTAAGATTTGCTTGCATGACATGTTGTATGACGATCATTGATCTCCACTCTTTAGAATGATTGCTTGGTCAGCTAATCTCGCATTGTTGATTATGCTACTATGTTTTCATACCTTGAGTATGCATGAATGTTACACGTATAAGACATGTTCTCGGATATGTACGCATGATATGCTTGTCACGATCTACTCAGGGTTTTCATGATTGACTCTGTATGGTCAGGCACTACTTAGCCTCAGCCTTAGGATCCCGACGGGGTGAATTTGGTGTAGTTTACATGGCCTTGCTGCAGTAAGGAAACGTCTTGGGGAATCCGGACCCCAGGAACCCGAGACCCATTCGCACCCTGGCCCGGTCAATGGTGTTCTCTGCACGGATATAAGATCCCTCTTTTCGGAGCATATGGCAATGTAGTCGCCAACTAGTTATATACACAGCTTGTATACATTGATTCACATGACATGTTTCTTTCCTGCACGACAGCTTAGTATATGAATGTGACCTGTTCTGATTTACATGATATTCTTTATGCTATTAAACACAGCATGTGTTAACTTGTTATGGCTTATACATTGCTGAATCGTTGTATTCATGAGTTGTCTTTGGTGTTGCAGGCTCAAATACCCAGACCGACCCTTCGTCGTTTGACCAGACTCCAAGTGAGGCCCCCGAGGTCCCATCCGGACTAGAGGAGTGGATGTAGTCACTCCATCGGAGAGCGATATAGATCATTGCATATGAGTCTTCATCATTTTGAGATTTGTCACGCTTGGATCCTATCATGATTTGTACATGTTTATTTTGCTTCATTTTGTAAAATCTTAACCAACATAGATCAGCTCTGTTTTTGGACTTTCTTCTTGTATTGTTTAGTATGATGTTTTGATATCTACAACTTCCGCGTACATGTTTGGCACGTGTGAACCTTCCCTTGTGCGTGTGCATTTAGACTAGGTCTACGTGTACAGGCACGGGAGTACGTGTGTCATTGGTTTGACTTTTGCTAACCCCCGAACTCCTAGGCTCGGGTTGTGACAATAATGTCTTAGTTGCCTTTTAAGATCTTCTTTCTCGAACTCTGTAAAGTCTTCAAGATAAAACTTATCAACGAGAGTGCAAACATCATCAATTTTGAATGACTTGTAATTATCCTTGGGATCCAATGCACAACTAAGAGTAAGCAACTCCATTGCATTCTCGTTAAATCTGCTATGTAGTTCTTGAAATATTTTGTCTATTGTAACATAAAAAATGTTTCTTCTATAATGCTCCTCAACTGTAATTACATCATACTGATGGCGAGCTCGACCTCTCCTTGCAATATAGCGAGCACTGAAATCTAGGACTTCAATGCCATGTCCCTCACAAAATGATTTTACATTTATCAGAAGTGCATCCCATCCAGAATCTCTCAACTTCTGAATAAGTGTTTTGGTAGTCGAGACAAGGTGCAGGGCATTTAAAATATCTTGAGACTTGTTTTGCAAAGCTTGACATAGTATATTTGTGATCTCCATAATTTCTCTCATAAGATGTAAAATAAAGATAAATTCAAAAGAAGTCAATGTCTGAAGAGCTGAATCTGCATCTCCACGCTGAGAGGGATTTCCTCCATCTATGATGTTGTTCAGAACTATAGTTGTTGCATTGTATATTTTCATCAAGCTTGAGATAGATCTCAAATGAGAACTCCAATGAGTATCTCCTGCTCTTTTTAAAGTGCCAATTTGATTTAACCCCGTTCCAGTCGCGATTTCATCTTCATCTGAAACAATCATACGAGCAATTTCATCAGCCTGAGCAGCTTGTAATTCGTCATGACACTTGGAGGATGCACAAACAGTATTGACAATAAATTGTAATTTTTCAAAAAATTGATGAGTGGGAATAACTTCTCTGGCTACTGCTACTAATGCCAATTGCAATCGATGGGCTAAAAAATGAATATAATAAGCATATGGAGAATCATTAGAAATTAAGGCTTGTAATCCATTAAATTCACCTCGCATATTACTAGCACCATCATAACCTTGACCCCGAATATTCTGATAATGAAGATTATTGTCACAACCCGAGCCCAGGGACCGGGGGTCAGAGGGAATCTAACCAATGACACACGTACTCCCGTGCATGCACCCTAGACCCCTGTCTAAGCATATACACACAAGGGATCATTCACACTGCAAACAACTGTACGCGGAAGCTGTACGTATCAAGGCATACCACAACATACCAGAATGACATAAGAAATTCCAAATCATTAGACTGATGACAAGAACAATTACAAGAACGTATGATACTAAAGAGGGCTTACAAAATCTAAAATACAGATACAATTCAAGCCCACGGTACAATTACAGAAAAATCCACTCAATAGACTCAAACTCAAGTGAATGGGGAAAAACAAAATGATGCAAACCGTACTCTGGAGGATGGATCAAGTCCACTCCTCTAGGCCGGAGGGGGCCTCGCGAGCCTCTCCTGGAGTCGGGTCGACCGACGCAGGATCGGGAGAGGGATCTGAGCCTGCAACACACAAAGACAACTCGTAAGTACAACGACTTAGCAAAATATAAGCCACAAGAAGATAACACGAATTGTGTCTAATCATGAGTAATAGTCACAGTGCAAGATCCATAGAAATCATGTTCGTACACTAAGCAAATATGCAAACGAATAAGCATGCTAACAGAATCATAAACAAATAACAGTCAAAGTGGCTACTACATTGGCCATATTCTCCCTTTCGAGAGCAGTCGGAATGAGAACACCAGCGACCGGGCCAGGGTACGCGTGGGTCTTTAGTTCCCGGGGTCCGGAGTCCCAGGACAGAACACTCTGCAGAGGCAAACACATAAACTAAACCAAAGTTAACCCCGTCAGGTATCCTAAGGCTGAGGCTCAGTAGTGCCATATAACAATCACAATCAAATCAGATGATGCACCTCAACAAGCAATCATATCATATCACATACAGATCTCACATATCACATTAAATGAACAATAGGAAGTGCATCACATGTACTGATACTGAATACGAATAAGCAGATACAGATACTGTCTGTACACAAGCAAATAAAGAAGTGCTGATAATGAGTATCAATCACAATCACTGACTCAGAACTCAAGTACTCAAGTACTCTTGTGGAGCAACGATAAGACACAATAATAGAATGGTCCCGCCCGGGCTTCGCTCTAGGGTTGCTGCATTTCCCACAGAATCGAGAGGTCCAGCGCAGAACACATAAGAGGGCATAACCGACATCAATATGCTGTACAAATCGGAATATTTTTACGAAGCAAGGTCAATTACAAGCCAATCCTAATCTATTTATCCAGTGTTTCTAACCGTGCATGTTGATGTAGTTTTAAGTTGTCCGACGCACCATTGTCTAGTGTTGCAGTGTCTGGAGTGTGCACCGAAGTCCCTTAAACCAACACCCATGGGGAGGTGCTAAACAACTGGATAACTGTCATGAATGATTCGCAGCCCTCGAGATCATTCATGTCATTCAGACATTCCATTGGACACGTTCAAGTTCGCTACATTCTAACATGAAAGTCATATACGGTCTTTTGCTTAAACCTAGTCCTTTTCATTTAATTCTCGGGGTCTCACGGTGTAGCCGCAGGTGACCTTACGGCTTAGCCGAAGCATCTTACGGCTTAGCCGTAATATGCACTGCGGCTGAGCCGAGGTTCCCCAAAATGTCCATCCGTATTTACGGCTCAACCGTATTTTACCCTACGGTTCAGCCGTATCCTGGTCCACGGCTTAGCCGTAGTACAATGTACGGCTTAGATCAGGCTGGGCCGTAGAAGAGTAGCATTTTGTCAACTCTCAGTTATTTTCAGATGTCAGTCTGTACTGTTCTACGGTTAGGGTTACGGCTGGGTCTCGGCTTAGCCGTAAGCCATTTTACGGCTTAGCCGTATCACATTTCACGGTGTAGCCGTGAGTGCACGGAGTCATTTTTCCTGCAACAGTTACAGTCATACAGAAAGTGAACAAAACGACTGAAAACAGGAAAATAACAGGGAAACAGACTCAAGGGGGCTGTCTAACACTGATACATACAGTAAAGAGCATGAAACAAACAATTAAAACACTACCAATCGGTGTTCATACTACTTGTGCTTATACTTGCCTCACAGACGAAAATCACACGCACACGACCTTTGCTTGGCTCAGTCCGCTGGAAACACACACAAACTTGGCTCCTCTCTCCCTCCCTCAAGCAACAGAAACAGAGAAGGAGAAGGAGAGAAAGAGAGCTGAACGAGAGAGAGAGACAGCTGAGAGAGACAGAGACGATCGAGAGAAAGGAAATGAGTTGGTAGGATATTTATAACTTAAAATGAGTCCAAATTGCAAACAAGTCCAAACAGCTTATACAAATATCAGTTTGAGTCAAATGACGGTCCAACGAGAGCAAATGAAATCATTCGGATCCAAGACAGTTACGAAGATCGACAAGCTCAACGAAATACACTCGATGACGTTAGAATGACGCAAAACTAACAAAGTCAATCAAAAGTCAAAATTACGAAAAAGGGCTCGAACTACCTAAACCAAGTCAACTCAACCCAAACGATCTCTATCTCTCCAAGACTCAAAGCCAAAGAAAAACAAAATCAAAACACACTTAACGATAAAATCACACGCAATTACCCACTAATCCGGATCAAATTGGGTCGGAGTGTTACAATTATGACGAGAGAGAACAGAGAAAATTGTATTATTTAAAGTTAATGCCATAGTATCTCGAACATGAACAACACCAAAAAAACATTCTCGAACAAAGCCATCTTTATCCACAAATCTCAAAACAAGAGCCATTTGTTCTCTATTTGATTCATCACGAGTTTCATCAACAATTATACAAAACTTTGCATCACCAATTTTAGTACGAATGTCTCTTTTGACTTTTTCTACTAAAACAACCAAAATCTCTTTCTGCGTATCTGACAAAGCATACGAGGCATTTTTTGGAGCATTATCCAACACAACTTTTGCAACTTTTTTGTTATAAGAAGCTAAAATTTTTACCATTTCAAGAAAATTGGCCCGATTTCGTAATTCTTTGCTTTCATCATGACCTCTCAAAGCACAGCCTTGAAAGACAAGCCATCGGACTGCATCAATTGAAGTCTTGAGGCGCAATCGATTATTTTCAATTTGTTGAGAGGTATGTTTTTCAAAAACTTGCTCTATATGCTAATATTGATTCTTCAGATCTTAACAAGAACTTTCAGCCATTTTATGAAATGATTTTGGATCTTTTCCTTCATGAATCAAGAAGGCACAATTTTTTCCATCCCTGACTTTCTTCCAATGTGAAAATCCATCAATTGTAAATGCCTTTTGTTGAGCACCTCCTCCTTGTTTGTTAAAAAGAAAGCACGGTAAACAAAATGCTGCATCCTTTGTTGGAGAGTATTCTAACTAGGTAGGAAACAACTTAAACCATGATGATTGAAAGCTATAGTGATAAGATGCTGGTCCAGATTTTGGATATTCATTAAGTTGATCTTGATACGAACCAACTTTAATGTAAGCTCGCCTAATTTCATCACGTTGATCAATAGGATATTCCCAAATTTGTTTTTGCAATCCCGGATCACATTCTAAGGAACTGATATCAACTTTTTCTAATTCGAGCCTTGGTGATTTTAGAGGGAGACTTTCAGTATCAGCCTCATGGACTGAAGTCTCTGCACTAGAGAAAAGTGGAGCCGGTGGCGATGACACATTGCCGTCTAAGCTAGAGATACTTTTTCTCTTGAAATAAGAATCAATTTTTGATGACTTTTTCATTTATGACTAATGAAAAATACAAAATATCCTATTCCTACAATCAATGAAATAAGTTCTTAAAATCTAATAATTTCTAAATACTTTTACTAAATTGAGATATTGAGTGGTCTATTCTAAATTGAATATCAAATAAATAAATCAACTAAAATACAAAGGGGGAGAAATAGAGAGAGAAATACCTCTATTGTTTGTTTGTAGGAATTCAATTCCTTCACGCTCTAAGTCCACCAAATTGCACGTGCTTTTGCAGATAAAAAAAATATAGATTTCAACTTTCAAGGAGAATGCACAAAGAAAAAATAATAAAAACATTTATTGGATAATGCTTCGAAAAATTATCATGAGAGGAATGTACCTGCGATTTTGTTGCTACTACACTCTCCCTCTCCTTTCCTTTTCTCCTCTTCCCTCTTCTTCCTCCCTCGTTTTTCCTTTCTTGTTGCGTTTCCAATTTCCCAAAAACTTTAGGTCTTGTTTCCAATTTTTATTTGCCTCTTGCGTTTCCAGTTTTCGATTACAAGCAATGACCCAAGCATTAGGTTGCCACGACATTCCCTCTTCCAGTCTTCCCTCTTGCCAAGTGCGTCTTTGGTGGTTGGCAGAATTAGTGCCATGGATCATGGATGGTGGCCCCTATCAGATCAATCATATTACATTATTAGCGTTCCTGACCATAGGCACCCCCCCCCCCCCCCCCCCCCCCCCCCCCCACCACAACAAAAAAACACACACACACACTATCCTCGCCACTGGATCTCAAGACGTAGGATGTCCTCTCCCTAAGTCCAGCAACATCGGGCTAATTTTGTGAAGACAGTGGTTCCTGTTGTTTGTCTACTTTCGGATATATCTCCAAGCCATATGTTTGGCTGACTTTGATTGTAACGTAATGACACTTGTATGCTTGCTTTCACTAATGCAATCCTTTTAACAAAAAATAAAAAAGCCCTTCAGTCACCCATGGCACTTCCCTATAAACGGAAATCCTGTGCACATGCTCGCATCTGGACCATCACCAAAGGTAGGACCCTCCTTGAATTTCACTGGGTCCTAATGGCACCAATGTGCTATACAAGATGCGCAAGAGAAAATCGTCCCACTCTATAGCAATTCAAAATAATTTGATTCTGATGACGATACCATCCGACTCATTATCCAAAAATGAAGAAAAATCAAGGACACCATACAAGAGCAAAAGCATGTAGTTTACTGGTCTGGGGAACTCCATGCAAGCAAAAGTGCATGTCCCTTAAACGGGCTTAAAGGCAACTGTTTAATTCAATAAAGATATTACATCCGACAACACTATTACAAGCTGCATCTTGGGAATTTCTCCATGATATTGTAGTGTACATGAAATGAAACCAAATTTCTCACAGACAGAAGTTGCATTGTTCAGAAAGGTCTCTGCTATCTTTCTGACCCAGCAGACAGAACGGCATCAAATGATTGCCAGCTCATTTGAACAAGAAATTACCTGTCAAAAACCTATACATATCAGCCGATGCATCAATAATGGTCCAGGCACATAAGGGTTACTGAAGGGCTTTTGGAAACCAACAAGGCCCAGAAAAGGGACCAAGTAGAGCTGTCAGACGCATCACACCCTTCACCAGGCCCGTCGCAGCCGGGCGTGCACTGGTTGCTTCATTATGCTAGGTGAAATCTCTGTGAAGGTGTTGTATTTCTTTTACCAGGATTTGTAATGGGCGTGTAGATGGGTTGGGCCAGAATTCCGCCCATTGACGACCAAACAGCACCTTAAACCAACCCATTGAGGCTAAAACCCTAAATCTGTCTTCGTCTCTCTCAGGCAAACCCCCTACTCAAAGCATTTGGCTCCAGAACCCCTGAAACAAAGAATCACTAAACCCTGACTCTAAATCTCTATCCCCTTTCAACCTCATCTCTGCTCCTATCACACACACACACACACACACACACACACACACTTGATTTCATCAAATGACATCTCTCATCTCCTCTTCTGCCTCCAAATCCCACCATCTCATCCAAACACCCCCATCCCCATGGAAATCCACCCTCTTCTCTTCCGCCACCATAAACCCTTCTTTTCTCATTCCCTTTCATGGGTTCTCTTCCACTGCCACCACAGACCCCCTTCCTCCTCCTCCTCCTCCTCCAGACCTCACCCCCGCCGGCGACCCAAACCACCCCACCCAGACCCCAGAACCCACCTCCACCGCCGACCCAATGCCCACCCAGACCCCAGAACCCACCTCCGCCGCCGACCCAATGCCCACCCAGACCCCAGAACCCACCTCCGCCGCCGACCCAGTGCCCACCCAGACCCCAGAACCTATCTCCACTGTCGATCCAATCCCCACCCGCACCGCAGAACCCACCCCAACCGTCCGATCTCCCAGAAGAAGAGCCCCAGAAAAGCTGGAAGACACCATCTGCCGCATGATGGCCAGTAGGAAGTGGACCACCCGCCTGCAGAACTTGATCCGATCGCTTGTCCCCCATTTCGACGACTCGCTCGTCTACAACGTTCTGCACGGGGCAAGGTCGTCGGAGCAGGCCCTCCAGTTCTTCCGGTGGGTCGAGAAGACCGGCTTTCGCCATGACCGGACGACCCACCACAAGATCATTGAGATTCTCGGCCGCGCGTCGAAGCTCAACCACGCCCGCTGCATCCTCCTTGACATGCCCAAGAGGGCCGTCGATTGGGATGAGGAGCTATTCGTAATTCTCATCGACAGCTACGGTAAGGCCGGAATTGTCCAAGAATCTGTTAAAATTTTCCAAAAGATGAAGGAATTGGGCGTCGAGCGCTCGATCAAATCGTATGATACCTTGTTCAAGGTGATCCTGCGACGTGGGAGGTATATGATGGCGAAACGTGTTTTTAATTCGATGTTGAGGGAGGGCGTTTCGCCAACCTGCCATACTTACAATTTACTCATCTGGGGTTTCTTTCTTTCATTGAGAACTGAGACTGCGTATCGGTTCTTTGATGATATGAAGAAACGGGGGATTGTTCCTAATGATGTAACTTACAATACATTGATTAATGGGTGTTGTCGGATTAAGAAGATGGAGGATGCCCACAAATTCTTCCTTGAAATGAAGGAGCAGAATTTGGCTCCCAATGTGATCACCTACACGACGATGATTAAAGGGTATGTTTCTGTGGGACAGGTTGATGATGCGTTGCGGTGGTTCGGTGAGATGGATTCGAGTGGAATTAAGCCAAATGACCTGACATACTCAACGCTGTTGCCGGGGTTGTGTGATAAGGGAAAGATGCTTGATGCCAGGAAGGTTTTTAATGAGATGGTGAGGAGGCATCACGCCCCAAAGGATAATTCAATCTTTCTGAGACTGATGTCTTGTATGTGTAAATCTGGGGATTTGGATGGAGCTGCAGATGTGCTTAATGGGATGATAAGGTTAAGTGTCCCAACACGTCCAGCGCATTATGGAATCTTAATTGAAAACTTCTGCAAGAAAGGGATGTTTGAGCAGGCAATTAAGATGTTGGATAAAGTTCTAGCGAAGGGGATTCTAATGAGTCCACTGAGCTCGATGGAGATTGAGATGGGTGCTTCTAAGAGCTTGTTGGAAATGAAAGCATCCGCTTATAATCCGATGATTGAGTTTCTTTGCAATCATGGGCAGACTAAGAAGGCAGAGGTGTTTTTTAGGGAATTGATGAAGAAGGGTGTTCAGGATCCTGTGGCATTTAACAATCTGATACGTGGGTATTCTCAGGAAGTGATTCCTGAGTCAGCTATGGAGGTCCTTCAGATTATGAAAAGGAGAGGGATTGCTTTGGATGCTGATGCTTACGCATTGCTCATTGAAAGCTTCTTGAAGAAAGGGGAGCCTGCAGATGCTAAGGCAGCTCTGGATGGCATGATCGAGAGTGGGCATTTGCCAACCCCATCACTGTTTAGACTGGTGATGGAGGCTCTGTTTGATGATGGCAGGGTTCAGACAGCAAGTCGGGTGATGTATAGCATGCTGGAGAAAGGGGTAACAGAGAACTTGGACTTGGCCCATAAGATCCTGGAAGCACTTCTCTTGAGGGGTCATGTTGAGGAAGCCCTTAGACGGATTGATCTACTGATTAGTAACAGCTATGTTCCCGATTTCGATGGGCTTCTAACCGTGCTATGTGAAAAAGACAAGATGATAGCTGCTCTCAAATTGTTAGACTATGGTTTGGAGAGGGATTGCAACATCAGCTTCTCAAGTTGCGACCGCGTTTTGGATGCTCTTTGCTCTGCAGGGAAGACGCTCAATGCATTTTCAATTCTGTGCAAGATTATGGAGAGGGGAGGAGTGACAGATAGGAGCAGCATCGAGGATCTGATCAAGAGCCTCAATGCTGAAGGGAACACAAAGCAAGCAGATACACTCTCAAGGATGCTAAAGGGAAATGTTTCTTCAGGGAGTAAGAAAGGGAAGAAAGTTGTGGTGAATGCATACTGAAATGCCCATGTTTCTGGTTTTTGGTTTTCTTTAAATTATTCTGTTTCAGTCCTGGCTAAGGCGGATTGAAGAGTTCAACCCGTTAAGGTCTCTATTTTAATAAACATTATCTTGAGGAAAACATTGCACCATCATCTCAAGGAGAATGATTGTTGTAGAAGTAGTAGCTTTTGTTGTTTGGCCTCAACTGCCCTTTAATCTTCATTGACACTCATATTAAGAAAAAGAAGAAAAAAAAAATACAACTACTGACTTTCATATTCTTCTCTAAATTCTCTTGTTCCCCACATTTCTTCCATGTTGCTACAATGATAAGGCTTATTAATACTTGTGGCATGAACAATCTTCTGCTATATTATTAGTTTGGTTAGCACAAACCATGAATTGAGTAGATAATCTAGAAACTTCACCATATTTGGTCTTAATTTTTCATGTTTTCCTACATTTATCTTCCGATTTGCCACATCAGTTAGGTTTCTAAATACTTGTAGCTTGACCGGTTGTTACATTAGCCCAGTTAGCCTAGATATAAACTGAATTGATGATCTGAAGAGGCATTTGGTTTACTGTATACTACAACTTGTTCAAATACTGTCTGATGCTTTGTCATCTGTTCTGTTGTTTGATTGGGATGTTGAAGTTAGAAAATTTTTTGCCATCTGCTTTGCTGTGCTCTCTCTCTCTCTCTCTCTCTCTCTCTCATAAAATCAATACTGGTGATTTGCACTGATTATGACAATGACTGGAGAAGGAAGAATAAATAATCTCACCAAATTTGGTTTTTAATTAACCTTCACACTTAGCTATTACAAACAAGTTGTCTATGAGTCATACTTCCAGCTTTCTGGCTTCTGCTGTGATACTTAGTCGTGATTTTCTGATGCTTACAAAGTATTATTTGGAAGAGTAGCCCTTTTCTGCCTGCAATTTATGGTTAAGTTTAGGTAGTGTGCTCACAGAGAAGTGTTATTTGGAAGACTAGCCCTTTTCTGCCTGCAATTTTATGGTTAAATTTACGTAGTGTGCTCATAAGAAAACTCTCCATTTTTATTTTTTTTATTTGTTTCTTTCTTGAAATGCATATCTCCTGTATCATCACTATCATGCAGAATATCTGAAGAGGATGGCATTTGGTTATTCATTTACATTTATGAACTAAGAAGCACTGACACGGACACGGGACACAGATACGACACGACACGGATCCGCTGACACGGCATTTCTTAAAAAAGTAGGACACGGACACGTTAATAATATATATTAATATATTTATATAATCATCTACTAAAAAAATAATATCATTTTAATTTTTTTAATCAATTTAGCAATCAAAAAATAAAAATTCAAGTACCAACTAACAAGCATACCAAATTATTAAATATCAATGCAGCACTAAAATATAATTCATAATAATTAAACATGAAATATCCATAGTTCCATAAAATCCATATAAAGAAAAGGGTGGATCATCTCTTTCCCACCCCCCCCCCAACCCCCAAAAAAAAAAAAAAACAAAACAAAACAAAACAAAAACAAAAAAGCAAAAAAGAAGTCAATTTTGAGGCCTATTCTTTAGTGAAATATTTATTTGTCTTTTGCTTGTGATATAATTAATATTTACAATCATACATTTTTCTATGTTATAAAATTGTCATATATCAAGTTTACAAGTTTTAATAACCACATGTTAACAAAGTATCCCAGAGATATCAACCACATGCTTATTTTTTAGTCATAGACACGAGTTAGGAATTGTGGGACACTTTGTTAAAAGAGTGTTGAACATGTGTCCGAAATTAAAATTTTTAGTTCTTAATTATGAACATGGCTAAATAGTATCGGACATGTGTCCAAGAGTGTGTGAGGAGTGTCGGTGTCCGGCACGTGTCCGACACGGATACGTCACTTTCTTAGAAGTGTCCGTGCTTCTTAGTTTATGAAAGGTGACTGTTCGTATTGCCAACAATAAAAGGATTTTTGGCAGGGGCTCCAAAACCATGTCCCGAAATTCAGATGCGGAAAGAATATCACCCACCAGACACAAGTTCCCTGGGGAGCAGTCTAATTTCTTCTGGGGAATGTGGAAATTGTTGCCTTTCTAGGAATTTGAGAAAATTTGACAAACAGCATTCCATGGTTGTCAAATTTCCTAAATAAGGTTTTGCTAGTCGCCATGGAAAGATGCTAACAGAGCTATAGCCCAATGGGTAAAACATGCAGAGTGCCCATCATCCCCCACCACTAACATCAGAGGAGCACCGGCCTCTTGAATTCCCTCATGTAGACTAACCTGTAATGCCTTTCTGCTTCACTTTAAGGATTGAATGTACTGTGTAGCATTGCAGATTTGTTTTGGCTCTTTTGGGGGATATTGAATCAACTAGGTTTTTGATGGTTGCTTTGTTGCCTTTGCATGGAGGTCTGATGATGGGATAATGTAGTTTCACAGAAAATTTAGATGAACATTGGAACCAATGTGATAATATGGAGTACTAAAAAAAAAAAATTGAAACTGCTCTACTTAATAAGGTTTGTATATCTTTCAAACTCTTACAAACGCAGCAGGAATTGTAGTCAGTCTCCCCTTTCACCCCTTCCCTCCACACTCATGATAACTAAAGGGATAACAAGTATGGTATATACATGAGTCTAGGAAATCATCAGGGGAGAGATGGTTAGACTTTATCTACATGTAAGTGAGAATTAAATTACACTATACCAGTGATAACCTGTCTCTCTAGGGAACTCACCCCTGCCATGAAGGGCATGGGCCATCTACTTTTTTGCCAGTCGAAGAGGATTCTGACACCATATTTGTGCCTTTGGAAGGTGCTGATGGGGAAGGATGAACCTTGGGCAACATTTGGTTCCAGTAAACCCATGGCGATCGTGATGTTGCCTCTGCATGAATAAAGCAAGTCAGTAGAGCCAAGATCATGAGCTTGTTCCACCACAGAAACACCATTTCCCCAACTCTCAGTATTGAAAACACTACTTCCACTGACCCCTCTCTTTACTTTCTTAATCTTGCTTTAGAGATGCACTTGAGCCTGTGGCACTTGTGGCCAACTAATTTCTTTCAAGGAAAAGGGTGCCTCACTGTTTCAGTGGCAGACAAGTTAGCATTGTTTAAAGGAAAATTAGGTATTCAACTGTTCTCCATTAGTTCGTACAATCCATTGTCCTATCCTGTTCTTGGAGTTTGTATTTTTTGTGCAATTTAATCTATCACGAAATATTGTGATTGCCTGAGTATAGCATAAATAAATAAGTATTATGATGTCTAATTTTTAGTATTGGGGACTAATAATCTCTCTCTCTCTCTTTTGTGAAATCAGGAGTTATGGAGGTTTGATGTCAGATTTTTTAGGAGTGGAGATGATTATTAAACTACTGAACGTAGACATTATAATTTGTTTTTAAATTGGGAGAAGTTGAAGGATGTCGCATAAAGTGATGTCTATGTGTCTTAACTGTGGTAATCAGGCTGAGCTGGTGTAGAACCTTTGGCCAGACATGGAGCCTGGGACGGCCATAACTTTAACAAAAGAAAATGATAAGAAGGTGCTTCCATGGCATGTTTTAGGGAACTCGTCATATTTTAGTGAGAAATTTAGACATCTCTCCGCAAGACTTCTTTATTTAACATTTCATACGCTGTAGAATATGATACAAGTTAGACCTGTTACTCATCACTAGTAGACCAAGTGCTGCTGAGGAAAGTGTTCATTGGAAATCCTTGTGACAGAGATGCATCAATCATGATGGGAACTTGGGGAAAAATTCTATCAAGCGGGGTCCACACTGCACATTAGGCATTAGTGTGTTTGTGGTCATTTGGATGTTGATCCTGGGCCCCATCAAGCAGATGAATGGATCATGCACATCGCAACTATGAATTAGATTTCAATGATCCAAAGTAGCTCATCATGGAAAGCTTCATCCATTGTTTCTCCTTTCATTCCGGGGAGATTCTCATAAAAACCCCCTTATCATGTTGTTTGAAACCTTCTTATCAACTGGGTTGAATTGAAGGTTTCAACTTCTCAGGTAATTTTCTGCCAAGAAATACCTTTGCAGGTGATTGGGCTTCATCTGATACACCATGGTTTTATCTTTAACTCGAATCATGCTTTTCACAATGGTCTCAAATAGAGTCTCATCCAACCTTACTAACCATGGCCACATCCACACATTGATGCAAATCTCATGATGGTACACTGAATAATTTTATTTCTATGTCATATAGGTTAGTTATGGTGGCATATTAAAAACTGTTGGAATCAGTTCACCCTACATTATAGGAAACATGTTGTTTGATGGCTGTTCCCTGGGAATTTCAAAATGCTATGGGCCTGTTTTTTGCCTTAAAATTCCTTTGAATTCAATACATGAAAATTATCTTAAGTGCTTAAAAGTGAAGATCAAAGGATAAAGATTCATTTCCTATCTTCCTTAGATTCTATTTTCATAAATGTAAAGGTTATTTGATGCTCATTTTTGAAATTTTACATTTTTTTATTTTTTTTATTTTGAACAACTTAAAAATAAGGTGCCAATACCACTGACCATCATGGCGACCACAGCTCTTTCCAAATGCTTTTACTGCCTTCCATAAACAGACTGCAACGTATACACCTACAGACCATAGAGCTTTATAATTCTTCGCAAGAACGGAAAGAATACTACTTTGGTAATGTAGAAGTATTCGCTCTTCAGGGGTTTATAATTGTACATGCGATTGTAAATAGATTTTGGTGTTTAATTTTAGTTTGCTATAATTGTTTTATTTTAATGTAATTAGCAGTGGTGAGAATTTCGTGAGGGATTATTATCTAATAAAAAGAAAGATGGAGGGACAAGGAGGTATATTCATTCAACTTATCTTGTAATTAGCAGTCATGAGAATCTCTTCTTTTGGTTGGTCTTTACCTCTTTAATCCATTCAATGAATCTCCTTTTGGTGAAAAGAAGTAAAAAGCCTGAGTCTCTTTTGTTGTCTGTTGATGGATTTGGGAAGAAAGGAGAGGGAATTCAAGTTTTCTTTCACAGGCATTCAAGTTCTCTTTATCACTTATAGAAGATACTGTTTCATCCGAGTAGTAAACCCAATATGGTGCAAAAGGATCTATAGAATTAGTGTTTAGATAATATTTGCATAACAGGCAAATATGGAGTTATGGTCACTTCAAGGTTAATGAGATAGTGAAATGGTATCCCCATTTTGATAGATACCTCGAATTCAATGTGGCTGGGAAAGCTGACTATGGTGCAACAGGAACACTATAATTTGCGCTTAGATAATATTAGCATAATTGAAAGGTATGTATGGAGTGATGGTAACTTCAAAGTTAATATGATACCGAACTAGTGTCTTCATTTTGATAGATACCTCGAATTCAATGTGGTTGGGGCAGCTACGATCAAGCCAGGCCGTATAGGCAGTCTGCTTTCTAATTAAAGGGTCGGTCATGGTACTCTTCTTAATTCATTAGTGTCAAATATTCTAATGAAGCAAATTGTTGGCTAATGAGGGCATTGAGTATTTGAGTATATATACTCAAATTTTCAATCGTGAGGCACTTCTTGTCAAAAGCAATTGGATTAATGCTATTGCTTGCACGTTAATCCAAATAGAAGTCTTCGAAGGTTAAATTACACCATGTATGAAATGAAATGGATCACTCTTCAGCTAAGCTTTGTGTGAGATAGAACCCTCAGCTGGTCATTCAGAGATTCAAGCATTCACAATGAGTTTCTGAGGTCTTCCACCACGTACAAAGATCCATGGCAAAATCCTGGTATACATCCCATCTGGGACTAGCCATGGATAGATAGATGTGAGCTGTTTGTAGACCTTCTGATCTCTGTGAGCTGTTTGTAGACCTCTCTCTCTCTCTCTCTCTTACTGTGTAGCTACGGGGCCAACAAAAAGGAAAAGAAGAAAAAACTGACTAAAAGAGCATGGCAAGTCAGGGTAAAGGAGAGCCAAAGTGAGCTGCTGCCAAACTCAGGGCTCCCACTCTGGCTGACTGAGGGTCAACAATAATTACATTGGTTCAAAAAGAAATTTGATTGATTCCTTTGACAATGGTCTGAACATCACTTGTCACAAATAAGAACACAATATGAATTTTACACTTTCTGACTACTTAACGGATTTCAGTTCTAAATATCACGTGTAACTATTCAAGAATCTTTTCCCCCAGAAGGAATGAATAGAGAAAAATATGGGTAAAATAATGAAGCAACGGATACAATACATAGGGCACGAGGTAGGAGACTCACAAAATACCCACCGCAGTTGAACTTTAACAAAGGACAGGAACAGAAGGATGCCCAAATGCTAAGTGTCTGTATCTGGAAGCTGGGGCGGAAATTAGGCTGCAGACAATATGCTTGTCTCCACCTCCAGGGGCCGCCACATGGTCTTCTGCACACAGAGCAATCCCTCCATGTCCTTTGAGTAAGTCAAGTGAATCTCCCATCTTAGAGATCTTGCCATGTTCTCCACCTCAGATATGGTCTCTACATTGTCACGTACAATCAGCTTCCCTTCTGGCCTCAGCATCCGATCAACCTCAGCAATCACAGACACTAGTTTGCACCTGCAGTGAATTTATAAGATGAGTCCCAAATTGTAGTCTGAATATCAAATTGAGGATCTAATTAAATTTCATGTCAACTCAAGGCAATTTTAAATTGAAACACCAACCTTTTCTTGATTAATGAGAATAGATGATCCGCATGGAGGAGGTCATATGTTCTAGGGTAGGTACTAAATGATTCGCACCAGTCATGATACATGCCAAACAGGCCTCGTTCGTAGATTATGGGGAGTGTGTCCGGTGCATCAATTGAGACTACATTCATGACCCAGACTTTCATGTCTCTTAGAGCTGCAGCAAAACTGAAAGTAACCAAAGAAAAGCATGGTTGGGATCAAAGTTATTTATAAAAAAAGGAAAGAAATATAGAAATGGGATGAATAGAAACAAGGATAGTAGTTGTATTAATAGATCAGCTCCCAGCATAGCTTAGGTAATAAACAGCCTCTAAATGTGTTAGAAAGTGATGTTTCAAGAGAGATTGCGTCAGTTTCACTACATAAAAACTCAAAGCTAAGAACCATTTCAAATTTTAGGATTTTATTTCTCAAGCTAAAGTGAGACAGGTAGCAATTTAGATGGCATCGTTCTAAATGAAATCAACTGCCAAAACAGATTACACACACATATGAAGTCAAGATAAGAAACAGAAAAGAGCAAGGCATTTGGAATTAATATCTACATGGAAAAACATTTTATACCAATCAAATTAGTTTTGGAATGAGAAACTAATGAGGATTTTGCAGAAAGACCATATGCTTCTTCATAAAGCTTAGTGTTGTTTCTTAAAGATTTCATGATAAAGCTATGGTAAAAACTTACAAAGTACATTTCCAGAACAAACAGTTTGATTGATATAAGTCCCACGTGGGGACATGATTTATGATGAAAAAGGGTTGAAATGAACTGATAGGACCCATATCATACAGGGGACAAAATTAAACTAATACCAACCATTAGGAAAAAAACATTCATTGATCCCTCTTTCTCAGCCACTGTATTTCTTTTCAACCATCTATTTTTAAGTCTCCAATCAATCAGATCTAAAATTACCAAACTGGGAGCTTTTTACGGAATATACATCTAGAAACCTACAACAGGGTCATCTCTAGATGAATGTTTTTTAAGGACACTCACAGAAAGCACATTAAATTTGACAGCATTCAGACAATTACTTAAAACGTAATCTGGTATTTGATCATGGATCATATGTATTTGATGCTTTGTAGCCAAAACATTAAAGAACTTTCTTTTGCAGTGCAGAAAAAAAACCCTAGTTGACTGAGAGAACCGTGAAACTACTTTTGAAATAAAGGTCCTATGCTCTTTCTTATTGATAAAGGAAAATAGCCCAACATTTCATGTTACATAGTCCAAAGTTTATTTTATAGAGTCAAAAAATTCGTTCTTACTTTCCAAAAACCATACATCCACAATAATAGATAGATCTTTAATTTTAGGATGTATGGTTTTCAGTTGTAAGAATGCAAGAATGGATATAGAATTATTCAGTGTCCAACTTACCCTCCATAGACAGATCTCATGTCCATAACATTCCTCACGGTAGACCAGTCAATTCCCATCCCATTCAAATATGAATTCTTAACAACACGTTTCCAATGCTCATAATCTGCTACAAAATCTTCAGGAGCGGCTTTCCCGTAAACTCCAACCTGAGAATTGTCTAACCAATAAGGTGTTTTCTCCAACCTTAGTGGCCACTGCTCAGGCCACTGAGACCCACGCTTACCTGCACCTACAGGAACCCGGTGGATGCATGCCTGCAAGGGAACATTCCTGCACGCCCACAAACCATTTTAAGAACATTTAAGTTCTAAACTCTGAGATAATTTATCAAAAAGAAAAAGATAACTTGAATCCAAATTATCAACAAGAAGATACCAGGCTGCATTTGGGTCATCTTTTTCTTCACACAGTGGAGGGTTGTTCTCCTTTCTTCCCTCGTAGCAATCGTTAGAAGAAGGCTTCTTAAAAATCGCTGCACCCACTTCATTCGCAGAATCTCTTTTAATTGTCACCATTTCCCAGCACATGGATTTTGTAAGTTCAGACATATCTGCCACCAAGTACCAAGAAAAGCACAGATTAAGAATCAATCCACCATACACATTCATATCCACTGCACAAAAATAAAAACAGCTAATTGATTTAATAATCCCACCATTCCAGATCTTTACATCTTCTTCCAATTTCCGGTAAACTGGAGTAGCAGACCATACAAAGTAACCTCCAGGCCTCAACAGACGATTCAGCTCCAGGAGAAGTTTACCGCCTACAGCCAACTTACAATGAATTTTGGAGGTAAAGTTAGGAGTAACAAAGAGCACACACAGATTAAAGAAAACTAAATAGATGGATTATACCTTCGATGTGCCATGGGACCCTACAGCGAGCACAGTGAACAACATCAAAGACCTTGCTGGGAAAGGGTAGTCTCTTGGTGCCCATCACGGCAGAAATAGCAGGGATTCCCCTTTCAAGTGCAAACTGCACTTGGGCTTCATGTTCATCCTTGGGAGCAAATGACATGGTAAGAACATCTCTATCAAAGAGATAACCTCCAAAGCTGGCCACCCCACAACCAACATCCAATACGACCCGGCTTCGTTTTCCCCAACCTATATCAGGCAGAGACTGCATCAACAGTTCCAAGAACAAACGTTATTCTAAAAATATTGGAAACATGTGATTATACTCTGACTAGAATCCAGTAATCAATAATCCTTTGTGCTGTGGCATTTGGACAAGAAAATGTATGATGAAAGGAAAAGTCCACATCTTGAAAACGATTCCAGGTGCATGGAGCTTACACAGCCCATTATGTTTGTTCAGCATTCAGTATGGTGGTGATGGATATATTCTTGTGGAAAGACAAGCAAGTATGCAGTTCACACTGCACGGTGGAACCATGATAGTTGCAATGCCTAAAACTCTTCTTTCTTTGCAAGTGTATCCACAGATTTTATAACATCTCAGTTTATGACTGACAAATAGTAGGACTAATAAGTGGAAGCCAGAAAAGTTAGATGAAGAGGAGAGAAACGTAAGAAGAGATTACCTCCTGAATGAAATCTATATAATGCAGGGCTCCATTCTTAAACTGAGTTCCTCCACCGGGGAAAGTAAGATGCTCGCCAGTAACTTTTACCCAATTCTGATGCCCCTTCACCACTGCAAGCTTCGTGTGAGGAACATTGAAGTACCATATCTGCAATAGAAACATGTAATTAAGAAAAAAAAGGGACAAAAATAATAGATGTGATTTACATGTCAATGAAAATGTGAAGATAAATGGTATACCTTATCCCTGCTGTTGGGCCACTCGATTGGTCGTTTGTATCCTTCAGGAAGGGAAACAAGGCAGGTCGGGCCGTCTTTCGGGCAGTGCCTCTCTCGATGTTCATAGTGTTTGGTACTCCGAAGCATCTTGATAGCTTCCAAATTATCAAGGCAAGGGATGTAATCAGGTCCAGCGGTGACATTACATAGTCTCCACCTGTAACCATAAGAATCCCCCTCATTTGAAGATTGTTGTACTTCCTTTTCATTCTTTGACTCTACAGCTTGAGTCGACCATGCCCCATTTTGAGTATTAGTTTCATTCAAAAGCTCAGACTGGGCAGCATCAGGGAGCACCTCACTTGAACTTTGGTCCTTTGTCTGATCTTCTCTCTTCTCCTCGCTTGAGTTTTGTTCTGACTCATTTCCTTGATTCTGCTCCACCTTCTCTTCTACTTGACCTTCCACTTTTTCATCCTGCATTGTTTCCCCCGCGGGCTCTGATTTCTTTTCCAGTTGCTTACTCATTTCACCACCTTCTGTATTTGTTTCTTTGCCTTCTGAATTCTCCTCTTCACCTCCAGAACTTGTTTCTTTGCTTTCCGAATTCTCCTCTCCACCTTCATTATTATTAGTTTCTTTGCCTTCGGAATTCACCTCTCCACCTCTTGTACTTGTTTCTTTGCTTTCCGAATTCTCTTCTCCACCTTCGGTGTTAGTTTCTTTGCCTTCTGAATTTGCCTCTCCACCTCCGGTACTTGTTTCTTTGCTTTCTGAACTCTCTTCTCCACCTTTAGTATTAGTCTCTCCACTATCAGTCTTCTCATTCCCATCATTCTCTGTACCAGTCTTAGATGTAATGTCAAGCTCACTCTTTGTATCCTCACCGTCCTTGATAGATTTCTCTTCTTTATTTTCCTCTTCTATATTTTCAGACGTTTTCTCGGATAGGTTCAGATTGTCATTTACTTTGGAACCAGGTTCATCCTCAGTGCTGATGTTTGAATCGCCTTTCATTGCATCCTCAGGCACATCTCCTGAACTATCCTCAAACTGGCGAGATTCATCCAGAACTATTTGCTCTTTCACCTGGGACTTCGTCTCCTCTGCTGCCGTTTCTACATTCTGATCAGGAACTACAGCCGACGATGTCATCATCCATACCCCAACCAAGCATAGTGCCACGAACACAAGAATAGTCACCGATGAACAGTATGATGATGATGATGATGATGATCTCCTAGTATCCACCCGTGAGTTTTTCCCGAAAGCCATCTTGTATGTAAATAATGCTCAGAATATGAGATTGCTGAAGAAAACAACATAAAGCCAAATGAATACAAGCATGAATACCACTACCCCTACCCCTACCTCCACTCCTAATTAATGGATACAACAATCTAACAATTCAAATTTTGGCACAGAAATGGATTTTCTTTGTTTCAGAGTCCATGTGGAGCTCTCTGGAAAACAAAAGTCGTTTCCATATGATGGTTCTCGTTACAACTTGGAACCTGTTTTGTCAATTCCAGACCCATTTCTGGTAAGAAGACCCGGAACCGGTTCTAACTAGACGACTGCTATCCATTTCCAAAACTTGTTCTAACTTCTTTTTGTTTTTTACGCTTAAAATAAGGATATCATTCGAATTATGCATCAAGTCTAATACCTCCAAGATTAAATGAAAAAAAGGGACCAACTAAAGTCGATTTTGAGCTACAACTTACAGCATTAACGACTCATATGTTGGGTCCGCAGGTTGAAACCTGTAAGATCCCAAGCCAGACCCATTTATCAATCGGAACCAGAATGAGGTCCTGGACCCGTTTATCGAAAATCCGAGAACTGGATACCATCTACATAAAATCCACGCGTATCACCTACCCCCATCAATTGGAAACCAAATCACCACTAAAAACACGATAATTAAAGCAAAACAAACCGAGAAAGCACAATTTAAACTCAAAACTGAAACTTCACACAAATTGATTGCCCATGCCAAAAATAGATCTACTTAAAGAACATCCCCCAGCATTAAAATATTACCATACATCAAGAAGAACACAAAGCCACCAGATCTACAAAGATTTCAAGTTCATAACACATTAACGTCAGTTACGCTGAAAACGCATTCAATCCAATGCAGCATCCGAAAGGAAATAGTAATCAAGATCTGCATCAAAGCATTAAACAATCAATCCACTTGCCGCAATTCTGTTCATGATCTGCAACAATCTAGAACTAGAAATCAGCAGCTCTGAAGCAGAGATCAGCAAATCAAGTGCATTCAAATCTTCCAGATCCGAACAGTGTTCTTATCAAAAACCACAAAGAAAGACGAGATCTGAATGGGATGAGCAGAAATTGAGAAAACACAAGCATTTGCAGCAGAAGATCTGCATCCAACTCATCCGAAAAGAGGGATCGAAGGAAGGGATTTACCTCTCGAAGTGGAAACCGCTGCAGATCTGGAAAGACTAGGGCTTTTCCATTGCGCTGGAGAAGCGCAGAAGGCGAAGTGAGAAGTAAAGGAGAAGTAAAAGTGAAGTAAAAAGAGGATGATCTCTCGCTCAACTTATAATGGCGAGCGAGGATGAGGAGCGGCACATGCGCAGAGGATGTAAACAAGCTCGAAATACGATTCCGTATAAAGACAGTGCAAATCGCCAAAGCTGGCGGCAAAAGCGCAACGAAGGGAAATGACCATGGTGCCCTCGCAGGCCTGATGGTCAACCCCACCCCCCAAATGAGTGCATTCATCGGCACACCCAAGATTGATTTTTAATTGGGTCGTATCTTTTAGTGAAAAAGTTAAATAATAAAATTAAAATTTTAAAATCCTTTTTAAAGGATTTTTAAATCTCGATGGGAGCACACCGATGTAATTTCACCTGATTTATCATAGGTCAAGATTGAATCCATTTGGTATTTGGAAGCTTGAAATTACACCGAAAAATGAAATACAAATTAGTAAACAAAATTGCATTTGATGAGTACTGTTTCGTCACTTTTTTCTCTTTATTTATTTTCTTTTAGATGATGCAAAATAGTTTGTCTATTTCCAGAAATGCTTGGTCTATTGTCTTTCTTGTTACAAATTAAGTGGAGAGTAAAATTGTGAAATAAATATAGAAAAAGGGTGTCTCATCTTACACACTACCAAAAATTAATTTCTAAGTGGATTGTCTCATGAGCTCCTTACTACTCACCAATTTGGAAAAAAGGCCAAAAAAGAAAAAAAGATTGGAAATAGATATCAAATTGAGGTGCATGTTGATTTGTAAGTGTAGTAAAAATGGGAATGGATGGTTGATCGTAAAGAGGGCCGTGTGCCCACAAACTTGATAATTAGCATCACATGTGCTTTATGTAACCTTTTGGTTTCTTGACAGAAAAATGATAATTCCTTACATTAATACCATGTGTACGACATGCGTTGTATATGACACTGCAGTTCCTCTAATCACGGCTAGCAATTTGCACTTACCAAGATTGCTCTCTAACGGATGATACAGGATATAGGTGGCAGTGCTCCAAATCTTTAGTCAATTCTTTTTAGACCATAATGCAGTCAGATTCTTGGCCCTCTTTAATTATGAACTACCTTTATAATTAAATACTAGCAATAAACGTCTGTGCTAAGTTCAGCAAAAAAATAAATATTTTTTTATAATTTATATTTAGGTACATAAATGTGAAGAAAAAAATATAGAACAAACCAAAAAATTATACAAAAGTAAAATATTTAGTTAAATTACATAATGTGCAATTTAAATTTTAAATTATAAATTTTTATGTATTATAATTTTTATATAATTTTTAGAGGAAATAAAAAGAGAAAAGGCCATCTCCCAATTAACATTTGCCACTTTCAATTATTCTTCAATAGTAAAAATTTGTATGATAGTTTTTCCTACAATGTTTCAACTTCTATCAATGTTTTTAACATAGCCACCAGTTATGATATTTCAAAACAAATTTAAAAGCTAAGTTACATGGATCATATTAGAAAGATTAAAGAATTGGACAAGTTCAAAGAAAAGAAAAAGAATTGATAAATAGTGAGACTAAACATAGGCGTGCCTTCTTGTTGCATGCTATAAACTTCTTTTCTCCTACCTGCTTATGCATTATCACTCATGCCCGTAGAAAAGAGTAAGAATATATCCCTGCAATGAATCATTTATCCAAACAAAGAAATGTTGAAAAGTGAAAAAAAAAAAGTATTGGAAGAAGAAGAAGAGATATAGCAGTTTCCATATCAATATGTACAATTTCTCTCTGGTTCCTTTCTTTTCTTTTATTCTTTTTTGTCACCTCGTTCTCTTTTAGAATCCCCTACTGTTTTACTACCCAAAGATAAAAAACGGTGAGAGAAATTGTTATTTTAGTGCCTCTACTTCAATTTTGGTCAATTAGTTATATTCATAACAAAACTGATGTGCCACTTAATATTAAGAGGAATGTTTGAGTTTCCTTTTTTGGTAAATTTGAAATCAAATTTCTCATAATTTCTTAGATTAAGGAGACCTTTTAGGCATTAAGGGATTAAGAGAAAACTATGAATTAAAATAAAGATTATCATCAAATTAAGGAGTCTAACATGAATTAATTGCTTATAATTAGATGTGGATAGACTTTAAGGGTTTAGAAATAGATCTCATTGGATATGTTTCGGAGGGAATATCGCATGGGATGACTTTGAAAATCAATTATTCGATTTTGATTTAGTGTCAATATCATGTGGGACAAAAATGATTTTGGTGTAAGAATGACATCGGTTGGGCTTGAACGTTTTAGTATTATAACTTGACAAAAGTAATAGATTTAATGAAATCAATGGCATAGCTATGATGATAAGTCATAAGCTGGTTGGGCCCATTGTTTCTCCATCATTAAAAACTTAGTTAGGTGGACTCACGTTTCTTCCATTAAATTTGGCTCATTAATTCGTTATTTTTTTAGATAGGTTCACAGTGAAAAAGTTAAGAAAGTGATCACATGCTCAAGATATAGCCAATCAAGTGTGGTGATCTTATTGAAGTAATAATAATCTAAATGTCTATCACTACAACATGTGTTGATACAGAATCAACTGAGGGGTGTGATTGAAAGCCTTGAGTTGATTGATACTCAATGAATCGCACAAGAACAGATGACTGATTTTAGGGAAAGAGAGATTGTAAAGAAGTGATTGATGGAGCGATTTTAGGCTGTACAGAAACAATCCTTTATGGTAAAATCAATATATGATCCGTGTAATTAATTTGAAGTTAGAATTTAATGGGGACAGATTTTAGGGGGCTACCATGAATGAATGAGGGACGTGTCATTTTTTCAAATACTGACATGGCGCTTTAAAAAAAAAAAAAAGAGGTACTGATGTGGCACCCTCCATATGCTTATGTTCATGTAGCTTTAGTTTGTATAATATAATAGGGACGTTTATGTACATCAATCTCTCACCTTAGATGAAACAAAATAAGAACATAACCCATCAAATCAATAAGTTTAAATATCTAAGTTTGCCCTGCTTAGGTATTGAAAATAGTTATATCTATATACCATAAAGAGCCGAAATCATGGACAATTCTATCATAGGCTTGAAAAATTGAATCATTGACACGAGCGAACCATAGAGTCAAGATCATGAACAACAAATCACTATCTAATGATCATGGCAACCCTGGACTGACCTTTGTGCAAGTAGGATTTTGCTGTGGGATTATGACATCTTACTTTTTTATTTCCTTTTTGAAATAGTATCAAAATTTCATTAAGAGAAAAATAAATATAAAGGATAAAGAGAAAGGAAGAAAAAGGAATATGTGTAAGAGAGATGCACTAACTCTAGCCTCAATTACAACACACGCACTCAAGGAACCAATCTATTAGCCTCTTGCTTAGCTAATACATCCGCTGTGAAATTGGTGGATCTAACTTTATAGTAGAAAGTAATATTAATGTTAGCCGATAACTTTTTAAGTTCATTAAAAAGAAATTGAAACTTCCATGGATTAGTCTTTTTATGAGACACCCAACCAATCGCATTTGAAGAATTACTCTTTATAAGCAGCGCACCACCATATCTTGAAGAGAACAATATAAGGCTGTCTAGAATCGCTAGCACCTCTACTTCAGTAGAATCGCACACACCAACGTGCTTGGAAATACAAAAGAAGCACCTCATACTTACTATTACGAATCACTCCTGCAATTCTTGTCAGACCCGATTTTCTTTAGAAACACCGTCCACGTTAAACTTTAAAACTCCTTCTGGAGGGAGGCTCCAATGGGTTAATCTCTTCTCCTTTGAAGTACCACAAACCATACATGTTTACTAACTTGAGAGGATATCATTAATGGTAAACTTTGAAAACTCTTTTCTAACCAAAGCCCATTTCACAATCTTAAATGTCACTTTGGAGATCAAATCTGTCCTGAAAGAAGATGAGCTCCTAAAGATCCAATTGTTTCTTTCCTTCCAAATAAAACAAAAAATAGCAAAAGAGATATGCCACTAAAATTCAATTTTCTTTTCCAACCTTGAATGGTTATGAGCCAAGCGTTACTCAACCCTGAATGTCAAACTACTACATAGAGGTTCAATTCTATTTGCTTTCTTTTTGAATCAGCAACTCCTGTGGCCTCCCTGTAGAAGGGTGTTTAGGCCGGATGAGCATTGACTAGGAGAGGGAGGGTGGGGACAAATATAAAAAAATTGGATATGCAATTGTTTTTAAATCTCACATAAAAAATATGTAAGTATAATCTCACCCTTACAAATGATGACAGGCACAGGTTAACGACATAATGTGAGTCTTAAGATTGGATTAATTGGCAGATACATGATGCAAAGATTGTGACCTCCAACCTGTCGGTGGTTCTATGCCTAGCTAGACAAGGAAATGACCAACCTGTTTTCTACAATGCTGGCCATTCTGTAGAACCCGAAATTCCTAAACAGGTGCAATTTTAGGTTGTTGGCACATAATTCATTGGTTGGTTGCTGGGCCCCACGCGTGCCAAACATCATTCAACTCTCCATTCGATAGTGGATCATGACCTCTCCAATCAGATCGCATTTAGAATCTGAGCAAAGTGGAAGCAGACACCTCCTTCCCCTCTATAGTTCTAATAGTGTTGGAACGCAGGTATAGATCACCGGTGAGTGGTGCCCAATGACCATCCGAGCTGGGTCAAGGGCGCATTTGTCTAAATGTCTAAAACAGGTAAAGGTTTTAAATGAAAACAATTGACATAAAATTTTATTCTTTACCCACTTTAGAGAAATAAAAATAAATTATCTAAAAAAAAAGCCCCATTTTCAGGCTTGCGGAAATAAGAGCTTTATCCCCTTTTTTATGTTTTATTTTGGATGAATCTATTGAAATAGGAGTTGAAATACCAAACAATCATTCAGTTAATGCAATTAAACAGGTTTCAAATAGAGTTCTTTTTATTAGATCCTTGTATAAATAGATAGTAATAAATTATTACATATGTAATATTTTTGATACAGTAAAAAAAAAAAAAACTTGTCCTATAATTAGACAAACTTACTGTCAAGTATAATGAGAAAGCTTATCCTGTAGTAAAAGCAGCATATACAAACTTGTCATATCGTATGGTGAAATTCATGTATTAAAAAAATATGAAAAGCAAAGCCGTCTAATAGCTTTAGACATTGATGCCCATTTAAACGGAGTTATTTGTATTACTATTTGGAAAAAGAAACAAAAACGGTCTTAAACTTTATTTAATCATTTTTTTATATAAATTTTTTACAAGCAACCTAAACACTTGGGCATCTATTTGAATTAGTATTAATTATTCAGTCAAATAAACCTATAAAAAGTAGACTCTGAAAAAAATCACCTTCCTCAAATCACCTTCTTATTCTTTTCATTAGTTTTAGAGCTTCATCACAATTTATACTTGTAGCCTTTTAGGCCCCACTTGAGCTGAAGACCCTTGTCTCGGGATTACAAGATCACAATGTTATCTTCATGATTTGTGCATTGTACGCAGATCACTTGATGCTAGTTATTTTAGTTCGCTTCGCTAGCAGTAAAACGAGTAAATTTATATTTATGGGTAGCTATCATAAGTATAAATTTATTTATTTATTTATTGTTTATTATTATTATTATTTTTATGCTGGATAGAGTTTTGGAGGTAAATTTTAAAAGCCATTGATATGGTGGAATCATGTCCCATTTAGATTTTCAGATAACAAATTAAAGAATATTAAAGCCTTCAAGATGAGCTGTGTTAATTTTTTAAGGGATAGCTCAGCTGGCCTAGAACATCGGTTTACTCTCAAAAGTTGTGAGTTCAAGATGCACTATCACACTAAGGCCACAGAGAATTTACCGGACTCTTCTTGTGTTGGAAGGGATTAGTCTAGCCCAACGGACCACCCTCCGGTAGCTATAATTAGAAAAATAAATAAGATCCGCCGTGTTATAAATCTAAATGATATACTATCTAGACCACTGAGAATTGACCCGCAATAATTTTAGTATGCTGTTGTTGAGTAAGCAAATTACTTCATAAATCATAATAAAGCGATGGTTTACACAATAAAACGAGGGACCATTTGATTTGGTACTCCCGAGGTTTACATTGATTTCAATCGTTGGACCTTTTGGTCATAAAGCATAATGAATTTTGGCCGTGGATCTTTATGAGTTTAAATTTTATGAAGTTTAAACCCTTCTTACTAATGCAGTGCAGTCGATTAACAGCTGCCTAAATATACGCGGAATGTTTAGCTGAGAAAGGGCTGGCAAAAGATTCATGAAACCTTTATTTGGGGGCCACATGATGCATTACAATCACATACTAAGGATTTGTTTGTGCATGTATGCTAAGTTTGTTTTACCCAAAGAATATGGCTCTTCCTTTTTTTTTTTTTTTTTGACTTGAAAACTCTAAGTCTTTTGACCCAATCATGGTCCACTATGTTGCTATGGAATGACTGTCTTAATAAGGTATGTTAATTGGTAGGCTTCTCCGGTGACGTGGTAGTCCGTGATTAATCCACTCATAGTCATTGTAGAGAAAAGTTAAAGATATTCAGACTCCTTCTTGCCAAATATTTCTATTCCATGCAAAGTAAAGTCACCACCAAAGTGTTAAAGTAATAGGCTCAACTCTGTTTATGCATATAAATAGTAGTCCGATCCCATCTTTCCTCTTTTGATGGGATTATAAAAGATTAGATATGTGCCAAATATCTCTATTTTATTCTTTTATATAGAGGGATGGTGGTTGGAGATTCATTAAAAAAAAAAAGCCGGCCATATATAATTTCTATATCATCAAACACATGTGACACGCATGCATACCAAAAGGCATAGAGAGTATAAAAGGTCTCTCATCATGGAGTGGATAAGCAAAAAATCACTCATACACTCATGGTTGAAAGATATTGGCACCTCAGCATCACATGTATATATAGAAATCAATTTCTCGGCCTTCATATGGATAGTATTGCTACTCTTCAATAGTAAAACCTAGAAAAAAATAAAAAATAAAACGAACGCTAAACATCATAGTGATAATTCTCAAATTAATAGCCTAAAATCTCTTTATTATAAAGATATAGTCTTACGGTGAATAAAGGTGCGATGAGAGCCAAAATCTGCATCTCACAGGAAAGAAACTCTCGTAAGGACATATAGGCCCTAAAATCAATATGCCTTCTCATCCTCAGAGTATGGAGGAGAATGTATATCAGGCCAGATACAGCGTATCATTCCTCGATATAGTAAATGTAGCAAGTACATTTAGTGGAGGAGACTGCAATTTTGAATAAAAGGAGTCGTCGGTGGATGAAAAATATTGCCTTTTGGTCTTGTGAGCGGATCTTGCGGCATGTGCAAGCTTGCAAACAAACACCGACACCCTCACATCTCTATCTTGTCTCCCTTCTGCTTTTGACTTTAATGGCTTTGGCTGTTGGATTTTCATCATGCAGTCGGAAGTGGGCTCCGCGTAGGGTAATTCTTCTTCATCTCATATTTATTTAATCTGGCTTTCATTACCTTACTGTTATTGTTCTCAGGCACCAAGCAAATTCATCATATTTTAATAAGAGGGAACCAGTGGCAGTCTGACTTAAGCAGTAAAGCTGAGAATGAGAATGAGAATGAGAATGAGAATGAGATGCACTACCCATGGAAAAGAGTTGTTGTGCAGGACTTTTGCTTGTACAATATATGTAGAGAGGCTAAGCCCAACTACCATCACATCAATTGGTTTAGCCCATGTCCATTATCTTTCTATATCAATTTGGACTGGTCAAGAACTTGCCACTGTAACCTCTGTAAGTAAGACTTCGACATCGAATGCCAACTACGGCCGGGAACTCTCCTGTATAGGTGAGAGTTTTATGAATCTTAGAGAGTCACTACTCAAAGATTTTTTTTTTTTCTGTTTTTTGGTGTAAGACGATATGAGTGGATCTTTAAGATGTGACTTCTTTCAAGCACATCTTCCTCGTCGTAGGAATGCAAGCTTTTTACTTGCTTACGCCAGAGGGACAAGGGAACAAACGCAGATATTTTAAAACAAAACTTAAAGTTATCCCAATCCATTAGGTTATCAAAATTCTAAAGATTTTATATTAATTACTTGTGTTTTAATATTTTTTAGAAAAGCCGTACATTCATATCAACAAGATTTTTAATCACGTTTTCATCAAACAACCATCCAACAGTAAAGACAACTCAGATTGGCATATCATTTGAAGACCCCACTGTGGACTTCTACTTCTTTGAGTGATGATTTCTCCAAGTTAAAGTCTCAAAGGATTCAATACCATTTAACTCAAATCATTCAAATGCAAAAACCCTAGGCGTAGGGATAACTCGATCTATTCGAGCTACTTGTCATTCTAAAAACAAAGTGACGCCCTTCTACTGAGGTGTATCCAAAATCCAAATGGATCGAAAGTTTTTCGATTGCATCAAATGGCGTATTACTGTGAATATTTACAGAAAATTATTTTTTAATACATGGAAAGACCTAGGTTGAAATTCTTTCATATTAGAAAAGGATATTTCCTTCATATCATACTTTTTATGAGTCTGCTATATGCTTCCTCAAACAGCGAATGAATTTTTTTTTTTCAAATACAGATGTTTTATACATGTTCTCCTATTCCTTTCAGCCTCAGGTGTCCATACCAATGTTCTTATAGAATGGGATGAAGTAATACAAAATGATAATGTATATATACTTAAGAGAAATAATCTTATGAAAATTAGTTTTCACCATTTTTTATTAGAAGTTTAGGTGAGGCTCATATATCACTCAATTCAAATCTTGCAATATACAAGATCCCTCATAATAGTCACATGCTTCAAGTTTCGGTCAAATTTAAATTTACTAGACTGTTGGATTGATTTTGCATCAATACGAATGGAATGGAATATTTGTGGCCACAGCAGATAAAGGGGTTACAGATATGTACTTGGAGCTAAATTTGATATTTAGGGTAGCTCCACAAAGATCTTTCCATTTCCCTTGTGCCATCTCCAAATGAGACCTACAAGTGGGCTCAATAAAAATTCTTACAGTAGGTGTGCGAGAATACTTCTCGTAGAATTTAAGCCCATTCGTTAATGTTGGAAGCATATCACAATGGAGCACCATATTTGAAACCTTATCTCCCTTTCATACTGTGAGGAGTGCTCATGGACCCGACAGTCTGAGATTACTTGAAGGTATTGGATTTAGATCAAGCAATTGGGCCCGTGAACTAGATATGAGCCTAACTATTTCCAATAGGTAAATGGGTCAGACTGTGGACTGGACAGGAGCCTACCTTTTTGCAATCGGTAAATGGGTCAGACATGCGCTGTGTTTATTTTAAAGGCTTGGCTAGGCCTGACATGATTAACAATAAGGAAAGTAATATAGTTTGTTCATAGGCTGCGCGCCTTCACCAATGCCTGACTCTCAGGCCTGCAGGATTCTACCCAATGTTAGGCCTAAAAGGTAAGTGGGCCAGACTGAACGAGCATTGGGCTGGCCAGACCTCTTCCATGAACAACCCTACATATGCGTGAGGACAGGTACTGCTATCAAGAGGAAGTTGGTCTAGTTTTGGAGTCATTGTTACCAGGTTTGAGCCTACTATAAGGAGCTGAGTAAATTTTAGACAAGAGTTGGAGTATGAGTTTGGGCACAGGTCCACAGGTTTCATTGATCTGAAAGAATGATATCACGCCATAATTATATTGTATTTGCACATTTGAGTCTCACTTGGGCTTTGGGCTCAGGGCTCTGGGCTCAGACCCTTTTCAGATTCACTTCGAGTTGTAGTTTTTAATTTAAATTTGGGTGTCAGTAGTACAATTTAAAATCATGTTTGAGCACAAGTCCTCCAAGAGCTGAAAAAGGGCCTAGATGTGGTCTCTTTCTTCTGCAATTAAGATACCATTAAACTTTATGATTATTAAGCCAAGGGCTATAATAAATTAATGGGGATGACTTTATCAAATTGGGCACCCTCAAGTGGGTTTAAAACGCCCATTGGGCTCAGTCCTGGCACCAGCATAGTAGGCCTGAAAGCTCCTACCCTATATCCAAGATGGTTCTTTGGAACCAGAGTAGGATTAGATATGCTTCTACCACCGAAGGGAAATGCTTGCACGGAGCTGCTATTTTTCACCCTCTTCCTTCTTCTCCAAAGCCCCTTCTCCATTTCTCCATCTCCATCATTCTCATGCCTTCTCTTCTGCTTCTTCCTCTTCCTCTTTCCCTCCTCCCAAAACCCTCTCGATGCACAGACACCCATCTGCAACAGCTGCAGAAAAATCCAATCTTTCCAAGTCAAAGAAGCAGCAGCGTCGAGAACTCCCAGAGAACAAGCTCCGCTACAAGCTCGACATCTGCTCCAAAAACGGCGATCTTGGAGAAGCTCTACGCCTCTACGACGAAGCCCTCTCCGCTGGTGTTCCTCTGTCTCTCTACCATTACAACGTTCTCCTCTACCTTTGCTCCTCTTCCTCCTCGGCTTCGGACTTGGGTCTGAAGAGGGGTTTCGAGATCTTTCGCCAGATGGGTCTCGACCAAATCCCCCCAAATGAGGCTACTTTCACCAGTATGGCGAGATTGGCCGCGGCGATGGATGACCCAGACTCGGCTTTTGATTTGGTGAAGAAGATGTTGGACTATAGTATCCCGCCGAGGTTGAGATCCTACGGGCCGGCGCTTTTCGGGTTCTGCGAGAAAGGGGAGGTGGAGAAGGCCTACGAGGTCGATGCTCACATGGCGGCTTCTGGGGTGGCGGCCGAGGAGCCGGAGCTGGCGGCACTTTTGCGGGCGAGTGCAGATTCGGAGAGGGGGGATAAAGTGTACCAGCTGCTCCACCGGCTGCGGGCGACGGTGAGGCGGGTGTCGGAATCGACTGCGGAGATTGTGGAGGGGTGGTTTGGGTCGGAGGCGGCGGCGGAGGTTGGAGAGGTGGGGTGGGATGCGGGGATGGTGAAGGCAGGGGTAGTGGAGGGAGGGGGTGGGTGGCATGGGCAGGGGTGGTTAGGGACTGGAAAATGGCGGGTGGTCCGGGCGCGCATGGATGAGAGTGGGGTTTGTAATTCTTGTGGGGAAAAGCTTGTTTGCATTGATATTGATCCATCAGAGACAGAGAATTTTGCGAGCTCTCTGTCAAGTTTGGCTTGCCAGAAAGAGCTTAATTCTGATTTTACCAAGTTTCAGGTGGAATTTGTTCTCTATTCTTATCCTTAATATGTGGCATTATAGATATCTGTTTTGGGTTGTTTAGTTTTGTGATCATGGAATTAACTATTGGATAGGAACCATTGCTCCTTCCTTTTGTACCTCTGAAACCTCTTGCCAACGATGTGAACTTGTGTGATTGTAATCATGAAATTAACTACTGGATAAATTCTTGAATAGATGATCTACATGAGTCACATTGTTAAGAGTATCATTATCACTGTCAACATCATCTTCAAAGCCTTGTCTCGAGTCTCAACTATATTGGGGTCGTTGCTTGAATTCTGTTTCGCCATTCGAGTTTGTCTTGGGCCAAATCCGCACCTTAGTATGACCACAGAGTGCCAGTGTCTTAGAATTTAGATTTCATCTTTTGAAAGAGTATTTTTGATGTGTCTAGTAAGATCAAAAGAAAAATGAGGTGCCTTTGATGGCTTATTTATTAGCTATCCATAGGCCCTATATTATGCAATTCGAAGTTCTAACTAGTATCAATGAAGTTATTGGCCAGTTTCTGATAGGTTAGCATACTTCCAAGTTTCTAGAGTCCTAGTCATCTTTAGTCTTTTTTTTTTGTTTTTTTGTTTTTTGGGTTATTATAATTCAAGTTTTAATTGTTTAAAGTTGAGCTAGTAAGAGGTCCCAAATCGTAATTGATCTAGGAGTTGTTTCCTTTTACTTTAGGGACAATATGTAAAGCGAAGTTTCTCGAATACAAATATAATTTGAAGATGCTGCGACTTCCAACAGTCATAATGTCTTTAAATGTATGTATTGGATGCCCTAGTCAATGTAATGAAGGTTTTGTCGATTCTTGTCAAGACATTTTGGTTTTGCTGCTGTTTCCGGAATTTCATTGGTAAAGGTCTCATTGAAACCCATAGGTGCTGATTCGTAGGCTTATAATGTGAAGTAGAGGGCCTTGATGGTGACTCTCAAGACGCTGATTGCATTAGAACCTATTCTTGGACCATTATGTATTTCATATAGTATTTGATCCATACATATAGTATTGTTTAGCTTCTTTTAGCTACGCAGTGTTCTTTGTTCTACTAAACTTCCTTAATTTATATTAATAATGTAGATAGATGATGCTTCCTCATTAACATCCATACAGCACTTATCATATATGTCTCTCTAATTTAGAAGGTCAAATTATTTCAGGAGTGGCTTGACCATCATGGACCTTTTGAAGCTGTTATCGATGGAGCCAATATGGGCCTTTTCAATCAGCAGCATTTCAACTTTTTCCAGGTATGCTGGTTCTGGATAATGAACAGTATCTTCTTATTGTCATTATTATTATTATTGTTGTTGTTGTTGTCTAAGAAGCACGGACACGGACACGGGACACAGATACGACACGACACGGACACGCCGACACGGCATTTGTAAAAAAAGTAGGACACGGACACGTTGGGGACACGTTAATAATATATATTAATATATATGTAATCATCTACTAAAAAAATAATATCATTTTAACTTTCTTAATCAATTTAGCAATCAAAAAATAAAAATTCAAGTACCAACTAACAGACATATCAAATTATCAAATATTAATACAACACTAAAACATAATTCGTAATCATTAAACATAAAATATTTATAGTTCCATAAAATCCATATAAAGAAAAGGGCGGATCATCTCTTTCTCCTCTTAAAAAAAAACAAAAATAAAAAAGAAGCCAATCTTGAGTGAAATATTTATTTGTCTTTTGCTTGTGATATAATTGATATTTACAAGTATATATTTTTTCATAGTATAAAATTGTCATATATCAAGTTTACAAGTTTTAATAACCACATGTTAACAAAGTGTCTAAGAGATATTAGCCACATGTTTATTTTTTAGTCATAGACATGGGTTAGAAATTGCAAGACACGTTGCAAAAAGAGTGTCAAACAAGTGTCCGAAATTAAAATTTTTAGTTCTCAATTATGGACGCGGCTAAATGGTATCGGACACGTGTCCGAGAGTGTCCGAGGAGTGTCGGTGTCCGACACGTGTCCGACACGGACACGTCACTTTCTTAGAAGTGTCCGTGCTTCTTAGGTTGTTGTTGTTGTTGTTCCCTAATAGGATTCGGATAAGGCTTTGATGATGATGATGATGATGTTGTTGTTGTTGTTGTTATTGTTGTTGTTGAAGCCTTAGCCCATCTTGCCGGGGTCGGCTAGATAATATGTCTTCTATTTGTAGCAACTCTTAAGTGGATTAATAGAGTGAATGCTGAATTTTGAGAAAATGTCTTTTTCTTCCCCTTGATGGTTACTGTTACTTTCGTGGTTTTGGCAGCTTAATTCTGTCGTAAAAGGGATCCAGGAAATGAGTCCATCAAAGAAATTGCCTCTTATTGTGTTGCATACTCGACGTGTGAGTGGTGGACCTGCTGAGAACCCAAAAAATAAGAAGCTGTTAGAATATTGGCAGAGATCAGGAGTGCTTTATTCGACACCTACTGGATCAAATGATGACTGGTAAGTTTTCAATTTTGTGTTGCAGAAAATTGTTGCGGACTGATTTCTCGTTTTTGTAGCACACAAACGAATATGACTAAACAAGTTTGAAGACTTCTGAGTTTTATTTTAGTACTAGTTTTGGTTGAAAGTTTTCATGTAGATGAGGAGAAAAGTGGGGATGAGAATAGCTTTTCTCTTGAGAATTATTTTTTCTCCTGCTTGGATCATCTTGAAGGAGATTGATTCTATTTTGACTCTTTTTTTGTTTGGTTTTTTGGCGAAGAGTAGGAGACATGTGTTTCTCCTTTGAGATGGAGAAAGCACCCATTTCTCCAGTTTCTTATGGTTAAAGTAGTATTTACCCATTTAAGAATGAGGGGGGACTCTAGATGGTGCCCGGCCATTTTAAAAAGGGAAACGCCCCTTTGCAATGCAAGAATGAAAATGAGTTAGTTTATTCTTCCATGCAGATTTTAGAAAGAAACTTAAATTCCTACATTCTCTCTTGGGAAGAGAATCACATCAATAAATGAGTTGATTTAACTGTAGTCTCTATCTCATTTGGAAAGAGAGCTAATCAGTTGGCTACTTCATCTCCTTTTGAATCCCTATTTTTTCTCTTTTATTGTGATAGAACTTGGTCCTTCACAAATCTCGATCCAATAGGAGGTGGGCCACCGTTCTTTTATCATGTGAGAAGGTTTCCAATTTTTATTCCTATAAAATAGTGTTTTGTTGACTTAAAGATTGAAATCACAAATGTATTGATGTCTTTGAAGAGGCTAGAGACCGAGAGATTTAAAAAAGGGCTATGAGAAGCATAAATGTCTTTTTGAAAAAAGAGAAAAAGTAGGATGTAATAATTCTTTACTTGAAAGGAGAAACTGTGCTTTCCCATTGGACATATGATAGGGGCAAAAACACACCCTTTTAAAGGGGGCATTCTTTAGAATTTCTCTTTAAGAATTGCTTCTGTTTAGATGACTGGTTTCTAAATGATTTTCTCCTGTATGGACAATGGTTAATAGTAAGTGGTGAATCTTCACCTTAAGATTAGTTCTCATGTATTTACTTATTGAGATTCCTAGTTGTCACTTTCTCCTCATCCGAACTTCCCCTCTGCACGTTTGTATAAGTTGTTTGAGGCCAAGGCAGTTTCAAGCTCAGTTAAATGTACTGTAAAAATTCAAACCTGCAGTAGGAGAATCATGGTCATCAACAGAGCCTTGACCAATTGGAGACTTGTCCAACTGGAGAATAAGGGGGGATTTTATATAATCACTGCCCTTCTTTTGTGCTCTGTGATTATTAACGAATGGTGCTGTAGAGCTGGCAGCATTCTGATAGTACTTGTTTTTTTCTGTGACACTATTCTTTGAAATGGGCAATGTTTATATCAACACATGGAAATGGATTCTTGTGCAGGATTCTTCACGAAAGGACTAGAAACATAAAACTCTAGTTTGGACATTATTTTGTATACACAAAGCATTATTATGTTATTTCCTCTTTTGAAATCAAATTAAAATATTGAAATGTTTATTGTTCGATTCTTTTGAGTAAGATTGTACACTCTTTTTATTGGTGTTATTTTTGTATATTTTAATTTAAGAGACACTTATTTAAATTAATTTGAAATATTATATTTAATCCACCAATCCCTTTTTTTTTTTTGATATTTGCAGAATTAGACATCTTGTACCAGTGAGATTCCCATGTGTAACTGTAGACTGCAGTCATGTAACATTGGCTAACAGGCTATTGGCGATAGTTGGAATGTACTATTGATGCTAAATATGAAACAATTTAGCTGTCAGTCAAAGTCCATTTCCATTAACAACTTAACAAGCCTAAATGCCTAATTATTTCGAGTTTTCAATACAACTTCTCTTAACTTGTAGTATTTAGTCTAATACATTGTAATTCTTTTTTTTAATAACAATACATTGTAACTCTGTCACAGGGTAACAGCAGCTTAGCATCTTGTATAGATCAGTATAATCATTATTAACGTCAGAAGGGGGGAAAAAGGAACTTCATCTTTTTCCATGCATCTGTGGTTATGTTTTTAATATTTTTATGGAAATTCCATCTTACAGGTACTGGTTATATGCTGCTGTTAATTGTAAGTGTCTGCTTGTCACAAATGATGAGATGAGGGATCACTTATTTGAACTGCTAGGGACTACCTTTTTCCCTCGCTGGAAAGAAAAGCATCAGGTTAGTTCACCTTTATTTGTCCTGATTTATGTCATTCCTTCATGCGCATCTTGGACACTTTTATTGTTAGAATGCTGTGCTTTCTTCTTGGAATTCGTATTAAGTAACTGATGTTCTTCATTAATATTGTGGACTTAGTGGCGCACTCAGGATTTTCATTTGAGGGGTGCGGACAGATATGTGAGTTGATTATCATGCAGCAAGTGAAAAATAAAATTCATAACCTGATGCCGGCCTATGTTGCTTAGATACGGCATGGATACGACAAGGACATGCCATGAAAATGGTAGGGATACAGATTTTACACATAAAAAGTAAAGTATTCGATAGGATACATTACCCATTTTGAAGTATCCATGCATCATGCCAGCCTGCTGTGGGCAGGAGCTGTGCCTCCGCTTCCTTGTTCCCTATGCCTTGCTCCTTTGTGCTTCTTATGGGAAGCACTTTGGTCACTCTAGAGTTGAGGCACTTTGTCCAGTTGCTGTAGTTTGTTCCGGCTGTTAAGAATCATAACATAGGTTTGTTTTGCTTGGACCTGAGGGGCTGCCTTCAAAATGGGATCCTGGATCGTGGGCCAGATCTATTTCGAGGCCCATTGAGTTAAACCTTTAGACTAGCTCAAGGCCCATTTAGCCCACTTGAATATTGAGAAGGCCCATTGGGCTTAGCCTACCAAAAGGATAAATAAAGACTGTTTTACCTTCAGTCTTATCTGGGTAATTCAAGAATAAATCAGTGGAGTTTTACCTTGGTTCCTATATTGGTAAATCAAGATAAAGCCTTAGAGCCTTAGCTTGAATCTTATGGTGGTAAATCAATGGATAAGTACTTCCTTTACAATTTTCTCATATCTTTGAATCCTATCATGTTTAGTTGTTCAAAGAATCTAGTATTAGTTAGATCTAAAGATAAACAAATTAGAGGCCCTCCCCTTTTCTTTTTCTTTTTCAAGAAAAAAGAAAGGACGTTCATCCAAAAAGAAGTTAAACACATCATAAAATCCATGCAATCCCCAAAGAAACAAATTAGAGGGATACGCTCAATCATTTGCAACTGAGATTTAGAAGGAAGATTGAATCACCCATGTGAAAGGATTTGCCCTATCTGTAGGGGTTGATCATGAGAAAAGGGTATTCCTTTTGAAGACGCTCAGTGGAAATTTTGAAATGCTCTATTTGTTTTGGTGTTCCGCTTGTGGTGTAAGATCTAGATGTTTGAATGTGCTAATCCCTAAGGGAGCATTTGTGTTTCTGTAAGGCTATCTTCCCCAAAAAATCGGGGAGATATCCTGATGCCTCGCTTCCATTGTTTGGTGCAGCTGGAAAAGGGGGGAAAAATCGCATCCTTCATGTTATTTTCTGCAATATGCATGAATCCAGAGTTCTTACCTGGGTGGTAGGAACACCGGATCTGCGGCGGATGTTCACAAACAAACCGTAAATGATGGTTATTTTCCCCCTCCCTTGCTGCATTAGTTGTGCTTTTCATTCTGTCGACTTGTAATCTAATTCACTTCTCTGGGATGGGCAGGTACGGGTAATGTTCTCTAAACAGGGCCCACCCATTTTCCACCTGCCGCCACCCTATTCAATTGTTATACAGGTAAGTAGTTTACTTCTGAGCCTCTGATCGTTATCTCCCTCCGATGGTTAAAACAGAATACTGCTCCATACAGATTAAAATTGTTATCCACTTAAAATGTATGATTGATGTTTGTTATGATTATTGTTTGATTGGTACATGATACATTCATCTGTCATTTATGGATGTAGGAGTCTGAAGCGGGGAGTTGGCATGTACCAATTGTTAGTGGTAATGATGATGATATTGAAACAAATAGGCAGTGGACCTGTGCTACTAGGGCCCCTCTCACTGTCTTTACTCAATCCCAACCTCATATTGAACAAACAGAGATGCGTTGTGCATCAAATTAATTTATTCTTTTCTTTATACCTGTTCTTTGTGTAAACAAATATATATTGGATTAAAAGAGGCCAACCCGCATGCGGCATTACTGTGAAGTGTGTTTTATGGTTAATTAATTTCAGGGTAGGCCCCACTCTGGATTTATTTTTTGCCCAGTACCAATGGACAGTAAAAACCACAATTTTGAGTGAATATAAGTGGTTTGGAATTTGGATGCCGATGCTAACAACGGATGCATTGAGTTCAATTCAGAGAATGTGAAAGTGGTGAAAAAGCGTTCCACCAAACTGAGGAAAAGTAGTCAAGTTTCTTTTTAACCTTTTTTGAGAAAAAGCTTATGTACCAAATGATCGGAAATGTTTTCATTGGTAAAAGTGCTATGTTTTCTCTTTTGTTTAAGCACAAAAGTAGTCAGACGAAAGTGCCTAAAATGTTTTAAGAGTTCATTCTTGTTGAACACCAATATTTTCATGACATCATAATTATAAAACTAAAAAATTAAAATTTAAAAGTGAAAGATACCACCAAAATGTAAAAAGATAAAAGATAGTGGATTAATTAAGAAAATGTTACATGATTCGCATAAATGAAATTAATAACAATTTAAAACTCTAAATCGCGCTTGTTAAAATTTTCCAAATTACTTGTTAATTAGTATGATGGTTGGATCTGTTTCAAGATCAGGTGAGGCTTGATTATGAAGTATAGTGGCCTGAACTACTTGTTTAAACTGATGAATGGTCCACCATGCCTTATGACGGCCAGCCAATGGGGAGGGTCTAATGGGTGTCACAGGGTTCTATATCAACTGTAGAAACCAAGTGGGACCCATCTTGCATCGATTGAACACGACACGGGCGCAATGCATGCGTCGGCGGCAGTCTTTGGAGTCCTGAATCCTGCGAGGAAGCCCCGTGGGGCCATTTGTATTTAATTTGTCTTCGCTTTTGATCAAATGGTGTGGACCCCTTTGTATTGTTGTCACGTCAAGACTAAGGGTCAGAGGGAAAGTGCTCACTTTTTTCCAGCGGAAATGGAATTTGGTGATTACCCAATGAGGATGCATTCCGTACAATTGTCCTAAATTTTAATAAGAATAATATCCGGATCTGTTTGCGATATGGTACGAGAACTGCTCTGTTTGGGATATGGTACGAGGACTGCAGCCATACTTGAACTCATATTATGTCCCAAATAGATTCATACAACTGCTCGATTTGGATCTCTAAACATGCATTAAAAACCACGAAATTAAGTGGCCAGTTTTCATCCCTTTCTCTGCAATCGGTCCCTTTTAAAAGTTGAAAGCCAACTTTACAAGGAAACTGTAAGAGAGAGAGAGAGAGAGAGAGAGAGAGAGAGCCCAATAAAGAAAATTGTTATTGAGAAGAAGGAAATGATTAACATGTCATTGAGAAGAAGGAAATGATTAACATGGAGAGACAAGAAGACAAGAAAAAAACACAAACAAGCCAAGAACAATGGTAAAGACATTAACATTTAACATGACCATGCAGACAAATGAGGAGGACCACGCCGACACCTTCAAGTTGAACCCAACCAACACACCCACTTATAAACGGATTCGTCTTCAGACCTCTCCACTACATTTAATGGAGCGAGCACCGCATCGAACCATGAGCTTCACCTTCCGACCAATATAAGAGAATATCTGGCGCTAGATGCGTCCTGAACCACAACTTTCATCATCTTCTTCTTCCCTTGCACTCGGTGGTTGGTAGCTTTGATCATGTGTGGCCCACCCTTCGTGGGACTCCCCGTCTCAACAAGGGTCATGATTTCCCCTCTTCTCCCAAAACAAATACAATCTCTATCTAATTGGTGATGGAGGAGGAGAAGGAGAAGAAGATTTTCCGACAACTTCACCGGTGAGTTTGAAGATACACATCAAGAGATGAGGGAGGGGGCTTATATTTATTGAAGAGTGTTGCTTTTTAAACAATAAAAATCTCATGCTTCGCATAAAAAATTAAAAAAAAATTAAAATTTTCAAAATAACCCCACATATTTTTCTCTCTCCTTCCTCTCTCCTCCCCTTTTTCCATTGGCAGGAGACGAGCTCCGGCCAGCCGGAGGGGAGCTCTCCCTCCCTCACTCTCTTCTCCTCCCTCTCCCTCTTTCTCTTCCTATTCCTCCTCTTATTCATTCTTCTCCTCCTCTTCCCTATTCCTCTCCTCTCCTCCTCATTGGGCCTCTCCCCTCCTTCCTCCTCCCTTCTCTCCCTTTTCCTTTCCTTTTCTCCTCTCTGCCTCAGGGTGGAGGGGAGAGGAGAGGAGAGGAAGAAGGAGGAGGAAGAAGGAGGGAGAGAAGAGGAAAAGGAAGAGGAATATGGAGGGAGAGGAGAGGAAGGGGAATATGAGAAGGAATAGGAAGAGAAGAGAGAGAGAGAGGGAGGGAGAGCCCTGCTCAGGTCGGCTGGAGCTCATTGCCGGCCGGAGGGAGAAAGTGGGAGAGAGAGGAGGGAGGGAGAGAGATGTGTGGGGGTATTTTAAAAATTTTAATTTAAAAATTTGTTTTTCTCTTATGTCAAGAGAGAAATTTTTATTGTTTAAAAAACAGCACTCTTTATAGAATAATTTTTCAGTAAAAGCCCTTGTATATACTCCCTAGATCGGTAAATGTCTCATTTCTACGAATATTTACAAGAAACACAACCTTTTAGAGAGTATATACACATCTCATTTGTAATACTAATACCTGGTGACGTGTGGTTTTGTCTCTTGTTGAAGCAGCGGCTTCGTGGGAGTGGGACAATCGTGCTCCTGAAGAAAATATCCGAATTCCAATTCCAAACCAAACTAGTTCTAGTTCTAGTTCGTACACACAAAGTGCATCGGAGTCGTGAAGATGGAGACACATTGATCAAGCTTGTTCCTTCCCAGAACTTTCTTTATGTCAAAGACCCCACCGTTTTCTCTCTCTTCCCTTTCCAGAAAGTTCATATACACAAAGTGCATCAGAGTGGTGAAGATGGAGAGACACATTGATCAAGCTTGTTCCTTCCCAGAACCTTCTTTATGTCAAAGACTCCACGTTTTTCTCTTTCTCTTCCCTTTTCAGAAAGTTCATATACACAAAGTGCATCAGAGTGGTGAAGATGGAGAGACACATTGATCAAGCTTGTTCCTTCCCAGAACCTTCTTTATGTCAAAGACTCCACGTTTTTCTCTTTCTCTTCCCTTTTCAGAAAGTTCATATACACAAAGTGCATCAGAGTGGTGAAGATGGAGAGACACATTGATCAAGCTTGTTCCTTCCCAGAACCTTCTTTATGTCAAAGACTCCACGTTTTTCTCTTTCTCTTCCCTTTCCAAAAGGTCCAGACCTCGTTTATGACATACCCTTTCTCATTTGCCGGCCTTTCATCTTTGGCGTTTTCCCCTCTGAAAAGTCTCTCTCTCTCTCTCTCTCTCTCTCTCTCTCTCTCTCTCTCTCTCTCTCTCTCTCTCTCCATGCTTTATTTATCCTCAATTCGGAAACCTCCAAGGATTTTTATTTGTTTGGAACTTGAAGGAGAAACCATCCGCAATTCGCTCCATCCCCAAACAGTGGATCTGCTGCTGCTGCTTGATGTTTTTGGATCATAGAACGTTTAGTTTATGACTTGGGCTCTCTACTTTGGTGAAGTTGATTTTGTGATATCTACGTGATTACTGTGTTTTACTTATTATTATTATTATTATTATTATTATTATTATTATTATTTTGTTTATGTATGTTTGGATTGTGATATGATTGTTGAGAAATCATATGCTGGTGAGAATCGGTCCAGTCTAATTTGTGATACGCACAAACTAGAAGCAGTATTGTCTAATGGAACTTCTTCTGTCTAACCGCAACAATGGTGGCATCATGAATGATGCAGTTTTTTTTTAGGTCCTATAATGATATCTGTTGGTGCATTTGGTTTTCTTTTACTGAATTATAAAACAGATGAGTTTGTCTCAGTTTGCCTCCGTTAAGAATTTGTTTTGTTCTCCTTTCTTATCCTTAATATGTGGCAATTTTGATATCTGTTTTGGGTTGTTTAATTTTCTAATCACGGAATTAACTATTGGATAGGAAGCATTGCTTCTTCCTTTAATACCTCTGAAACGTCATGCAAATGATGTGAAATGTTGCGATTATGATCATATTTCATGGGTCCCTAATGTGTGGTGTTCATATGCGATGTGTTGATGTTTATCTAGTTACTGAATTTCTCACTGGAACATTTTAGGCAGTACAAGCTCGTTTGCAACTCTTACAGGAAATAATAAGTCGCATTGAATCAGTGAACTGTTTTAATCCTAATTTAGATTATAGGTAGAATTGTTCTCAAGCTTGATCATACTATTTGCAACAGAAATGATGCGATAAAAACAGCAATATTTGATTCATTCATTGGCAACTGTTAGAATATTGGCAGAGATCTGGAGTGTTTTATTCTACACCTACTGGATCAAATAATGACTGGCAAGTTTCCAATTTTGTGTGCAGAAAATTGTTGTGAACTGATTTCTCGTTTGTGTAGCACACATTCTAGACACCGTTTCCTGTTGTCATTAAAATATCTATGCCTTCATTAATGGGAGTTTGGCAGAGCTGTACGAGGATGCAATAAAAGGAAAAAGAACGATAACGTGACTGCCAGCATCCAAAAACCTATATATGTTAAACAATGTGCTAATTCCTAATGAATATGACTAAACAGGTTTGAAGACTTCTGAGTTTTACTTTAGTACTAATTTTAGTAGAAAGCTTTGATTTAGATGAGGAGAAAAGTGGGGTTGTGTAACTTTTCTCTAGAGAAATATTTTCTCTCCTGCTTGGATCATCTTGAAGGAGATTGATCCTATTTTGACTTTGTTTAAAATTATTTTGGCAAAGAGTAGGAGAAATGTGTTTCTCCTCTGAGAGGAGAAAACACCCATTTCTCCAGTTTCTTATGGAAAAGTATTATTTACCCATTTAAGAATTGGTTGTCTGTTTAGATGAAAGGTTTTTAAATGATTTTCTCTTGTATAGACAATGGTTACTAGTAAGTGGTGAATCTTCACCTTAAGATGAGTTCTCATTTATTCACTTCTTGGGATTCCTGGTTGTCAATTTCTCCTCATCGAACTTCCCCTCTGCATGTCTGTATAAGTGCTTTGAGGCCAAGGTGGTTTCAAACTCGGTTAAGTGTAGTCCAAATTCAAACCTGCAGTAGGAGAATCATCACCATCAACAGAGCCTTGTCCAATCGGAGAACAAGGGCGATTTTGTTTAGTCACAGCTCCTCTATTGTGCTCTGTGATTATAAACTAATGGTGCTGAAGAGCCGGCAGCTATCTGACAGTATTCTTTGAAATGAGCAACGTTTATATCAACACTTGGGAATGGATTCTTGTGCGGGATTCTTCACGACATGACTAGATACATAAAAAACTAGTTTGGAATTCATTTCGTATACACAAAGCATTATTATGTTATTTCCTCTTTTGAAATCAAAGTAAAATATTGAAATGTTTAATGTTTGATTCTTTTGGTGTTATCTTTTGAAAGGATGTTCATCCAAAAATAGTTATTAACACATCATATAATCCAAAACTGATGCAATCCCAAAAATAGTTAATAACACATCACATAATCCAAAACTGATGCAATCCCAAAAGAAAAAAATTAGAGGGATATGCTCAATCCTTTGGAACTGTGATTTAGAAAGAAGATTGAATCAACCATATGAAAGGATTTGCTCTATCTGTAGGGGTTAATCATTAGAAAAAGGATACACTTTTTGAAGGCACTCAATGGGATTTTTTAAATGCTTTGTTTTGGTGTCTAGCTTTGTTGGTGTAACATCTAAATGTGTGAATGTGCTAATCTCTAAACGATGGTCGTTTTCCCCCTCCCTTGCTGCATTAGTTGCTTTTATTCTGTCAACTTGCAACTAATTCATTTGTCTGGGATCGGCAGGTATGGGTAACGTTCTGTAAACCGGTCCCGCCCATTTTCCACATGCCGCCGCCCTATTCAATTGTTATACCGGTAAGTAGTTTACATCTGACCATTATCTCCCTTGTTAAAACAGAGTACTGCCCCATACAGATTAAATTTTTTATCCACTTGAAATGTATAATTGATATTTGTTATAATTATTTGTTGATTGGTACATGATACATTCATCTGTCATTTATGGATGTAGGAGTCTGAAGCGGGGAGTTGGCATGTACCAATTGTTAGTGGTGATGATAATATTGAAACAAATAGGCAGTGGATCTGTGCTACTAGGGCCCCTCTCACTGTCTGTGCTCAATCCCAACCTCATATTGAGCAAACAGAGATGCATGGTACATCAAATTAATTTATTCTTTTCTTTTTTCCTCTTGTTTGTGTAAAGAAATAAAAGTTAGATTAAAGGAGGCCAACCCACATGCGGCATTACGGTGGAGTGTGTTTTACAGTTAATTAATTTCAGGTTAGGCACAACTCTGGGTTTAGTTTTTGCTCAGTGCCAATGGACAAGAAAAACCACAATTTTAAGTAAATATAAGTCGTTTGGGTGCCAATGCTAACAGCAGACGTATTGAGTTCAATTCAGAAAATGTGAAAGTCATCGTGAAAAAGCGTTCCCACCAAACGGCCAAAAGTTGTCCAAAGTTTCTTTTTGTGCCTTTCTTGAAAAACGTTTTTGTTCCAAATGATGGGAAATGTTTTTAGTAGAAAAGAAAATGCTATATTTTTTCTTTGAGGTTTTACTAAAAAGTTCATGTAAGGGGACTCTCAAATCATGAACTTCATCCAAGGCATGAGTGCATAGCAGTGGTCACTAATGACAACTGTCGTATTTTTTACCTTCTAATTGGAGAGCATTAAATTTGTCGCTTAGGGATCAGTTTGATGCTTCTGTTAGCGGTTAAAAAAAAATAAAAGATGGCTGAGTGGTGATATGGCAATAAACATATGGGTTTGATTGTCGAGAATCAAAGATAAAAGAAAAGACGCAGAGGGAAGCCATAGGCAAGGTCTCGGGTGGGCTCTGTAGTGGCACAGAGAAGAGGAAGATGTTGCAGAAAACAATTAGTAAAGGGAAGAATGAAGGAGAAGTAGTGATGAGTAGAAGAAAGAAGAGCAAGCAGGAAAGAGGAAACCAGAGAAAGAAGGAGAATAGCTATGGTTGAGTTTCATGGAATCTATGACGGAGAGTAAATGAAACAGAAGAAGAAGAAAAGGAAAACAGTACAGGGCGAAGAAGATCGTGGAAAAAGGAAGAAGAAATTTAAAGGAAAAAGAGAAACAAAAGGAGAAGATGAAGACATGAAGAAGAATGAGAAGAATAGGCTACTTGGGTTTCTAAAGATGGAACTGCTGCTATATATGGGCCATGAGGTGGGTAAGATGATGATGGAATAGTGGGGCCAGCAAGTGTGTGGTATCGATCTGGGCCAGTAAATGGATGAGGCTGTAAGGAGGGAAAGATGATTTGAGAGGTACCTACAGTGTGGGGGATGAGGCTTCCAACGTGGAAGGAGATCTTCCAACGTGGAAGGCTTCCAACAAGAGAAGGGAGAGGAGAAGGAGTGTGATTGCTGCAAAAAAGAAGAAGAATCAACAACGGTTTTTATTTTTACCCCTGATTGTGCGGCGAGTTTGATGCTCTCCAATTAGATGTAAAAAACATATGGCAGTAGTCATACATGACTACTACTGTGTATCTAAACCTTGGATGACGTTTATGATTTAAGGGTCTTCTTACATGAATTTTTTTTTCTGCTAAAATCCTCTTTTCGTTTTGTTACGGCAAAAAAGTGCATAAACTGTTAAAAAGTACTAGGCATGCAGTTCATTCTTGCTGAGAAACAATATTTGCACAACATTTTAATTATAAAATACAAGTATATTATAAAAGTGAAGATGCCACCAAAATGTGAAAAGATAGAGGATTTTATTAAAAAAAAATCATAGAAGGAGATGGCAAAGCACATGACTCATCCCATCCAAGGTATGAGTGCCTATGACCACTCGTCTTTTTTTTTAATTTCCATCAAATATGTAAGCGGCAAGTTCGATGCCCACTACCCTTGCACATTTGGTGAGGGGCTCTCATGTTTCCTGATTTGTAGAGAATCGCCGAGGTGCTCTTTGCAGGAGGAGGGTGGCTAAGAAAGAGATTAACATGGTAGTGAAGATGCTGGTGGTTGGAGCACGGCGGCGCAACGTTGTTCAACAATCGGTAGCGGCTAGAGGGCACTCTCCGGCATCAGGCGTCGAAGTCAGTCGTCTTCTCCAGCAAGAGGCAGAAGCGAGAAGTTTAGATCCTTCTTGAGTTTTTACAATCTTTGCGGCAAGCTTGGCATAGCTGATGCCGTGAGGGATGGCAAGACTCGCAATCGTAATTCCGGCGATGACATCTGACTTGAAGAAGCTAAAGCTATAGCGCGACGCCCACTCAAGGATAGGAATCACATACTGCAACCCCGACACCAGCTTCTGCCGGGGGACTGGTTCTTGAATTGCCTAAACGGGTCATCAGGAAAGGTCTCCTTGAGATTATAATTTCAGGCGCTTCAGAAACGGCCTTGGAGGTGGGACATTGACGCAGCGGGCGCACTCAAAGTTTGTAGCAGTCGGATAGACCAAGTCCTTGTTGCCCATTGGCCCATTTGTAACGTTTGAAATGCACTAACCCAGACTCTTAACGAGCACACGGTTTGTTGGATAATACACTTTGGCTGAGTTATGTGGTTTGGGGTCCCTTTCCATAATTATTTTGATAAAATCCTCAAAGATAAAAGATAATGGATTATCTAATATATAATCCTTTCAAGCAAAGAAAAAAAAAAGATAATTGATTAATTAAGAAAATGTTATATGTTTGACATTAATGAAATTAATAACAATTTAAAACTGTAAATTTAATTTGTAAAAATTTTTCAAATTACTGGTTAGGTTGATGGTTGGATATGTTTCAAGTTCAGATGAGGGCCATTTATGAAGTACTAAACTGATGGTGGCTTAACTTGTTTAAACTGATGAATGGTGGTCCACCATGCCTTATGATGGCTAGCCAATGGGGATGGTCTGATGGGTGTCACAGGGTTTTCTATATCCATTGTCCAAAACATGTGGGACTCATCCTGCATCGTTTGATCACGACATGGGCTAAATGCATGAGTTGGCGGCACTCTTTGGAGTCATGTTTTCTGTCCACAAGCTACGAGCTGGGAAGCCGCGTGGGCCCATTCCATTTGTATTTTTATTCGCTTTCTCACGTCATGTCTAGAGTTAATGAAATGAAGCCCTTTGCAAGACTTAAAAGAGTCAAAGGAGGATTAGTTGTAACGAGTGAATTAGTGGTAAGGGGTGAACGTTCTCATTAGGAGATTATAGGTGAAACCTAACCTCATCTTCTTTTGTATATGAAATTTTTGTTACATGTAAGTTGCGTTTTATCTCCTAATTAACGTATTCACATTCTCATTATCTTCGATGTGTGAGTAGTGTCTTATTCTTGACATGTGGGGCTCTTCTCATTACCTTGCATGTTTGAGTTCTATTTGATTTAGATCTCTAACGTGCATTAAGAATCTTGAAATTCAGTGACCAGTTTTCAACTCTCTCTGAAATCGGTCCCTTCAAAGCCAAGTTTACAAGAAAACTGACACAGAGAACCCAATAAAGAATATTGTTATTTAGAAGAAGGAATGATTGACATGGAGAAAAAAGAAGACGAGTAGAAGAACACAAAGAAGCCAAGAACAATAGTAAAGACATTCACATGAGCATGCAGACAACTGAGAAGGACAAGGAACAACTAGAAGAAGGCTCCCTCGACGAAGGACCACGCCGAGACCTTCAAATACAACCCAACGCACCCACTTATAAGCAGAGTCTTCAGACCTCACCACTACATTTAATGAAGCGAGCACCGCATCGAGCCATGAGCTTCACCTTCCGACCAATACAGGCGAATATCTGGAGCTTGATGCGTCCTCTAACCGGAACCACGCTTTTCTTCATCTTCTTCTTCTCTTGCACTCGGGGATCTGCTGCTCTGGTCATGTGTGGCCCACCCTTCTTGGGACTCCCCATCTCCTCAACGGTCTTGATGTCCCCTCTGCTCCTAAAACAAATACAATCCATCTAGTGGGTGATAGAGGAGAGGAAGATATTCAGATAGCTTCACCAGCGAGATTGATGATAGACATGAGGGTGAGGGACGTATATTTATAGAATGAATATTTCAGTAAAAGCCCCTGTACATACAGCAATATTTGTCAAACAATCCCTCCATCGGTAAATCTCTCGTTTCTATTCTACTAGTATTTACAAACACAACCCTTTTAGGGGGTAACACGTCTCATTTAGTGAAGCCCCAGTGCCCCATAAGACATAATATTTACATCGCATTTTAACAAAAGCAGCATAGGCAATTGAAGTTGGTGTCCCACGGGACGTGGCCCGCTGATGGCCACCAAAATCTGTAATACATGGTGACTTATCGTTTTGTCTCTTGCTCAATTAAGCCGCGTGGGACCCAATCGTGCTCCTGTTACTGAGTTCACTCTTTCTCAATTGAATCGGAATTGGGTGGTGACTGTACATACCGTTACTACATCCATGTAGTCTGACATCGTCGAAAATGACTCACAAGTGACAAGAAAGCCTAGAATTTCCGATCCCAATGCTTAGTTCAAGTAAAACAAAAGTATATCGAAGAATATCCCAGATGAGGGCTGGTGGTTTTGAATTTATTAGGTTCTGCGTGTGGGCCATGCAGAGATTTTATCACCATTTTTTTTTTTTGTTAGAGTATAAATGAAGAGGCCTTTTAACCATCCAACATGTACTCTTGTACTATAATCACCTATTCATACAACACCAATGAAATTAGCTTAATTACTGCGATTTGTGTTAGGTAATGATGTGGTTTACAGGTCATGAAGCCATATCCAACTTATTTGTTTTGGGCAATAGAAAGGTTTTGGATTTTTAGAAGGCTGGTATCTTCTAAGACCTTTTCCAACATGCCTCTCATTATCCACTTAGTGACATAAATGGATGGATTAGTGAAGACCTCTTTCAGACTATCCCTTTTATCCATCCATAGGATTGCTTTTGATTTGATGATGACTATTTTATGGTTTCTTACTTCTAACAGATACTACCAACCATGTGCTTGTTGAAACTATTAAATTGTTAATATTAATTCCACCTGATATGGCTTAAAGAGGAGAGAATTCAACATTTTCTTTTAAAGTGTAACTTTATGGCCGATTTGGTTGCAAGTATTTATGACATGATTTTTCTTTTGCCTATAATTTTTAATAATACTGTAGTTGCTATCTCCCTGAAATTTCTAATGATGTGTGTGATTGAGTAGATTCTGCAAATTGATATTCCAAATGACAGCTTAGCCATGTAGAATTTTAGATATCCACTTTTTTGAAAATGCCACTAAGCTATTGTCATTGCAGAATTCCTCTTGGGAAATAATATTTGATATTCTTTGAATGTTCAAAAAGAAAAAATCTTAAAATTCTTGCAACCAAATAGGCTCTTAAAATATACAAAGGAAAAAATTTTCAAATAAGACGTTAAGTTTTTTTTATCTTATTCCAAAGAAGGACACAAGTCTTAAAGCTTTTGAAATTAGTCCCTAAGTTCTTCAATAAGTTTTTGATTAAGGATATCTGGGTGATTAATGGTATTTTCTGGTGACCTATTTTCTCAATTGTTTAAAATATCGAAATTGCCCTTCTTTTAAAGCCATGGCATAGTTCTGGCAACCATTACATGCAACTGATCACACTGTAAATATTCGTTATCCTCAATCATCATGAGGATGCTAGTGAAGAAAATAAGGATAACATACAAGAAGTGAGTGAGAGTTTTATTTCAATGAAGATTAATTTGGGCTGTTTAGAAAAATTATGGCAAAAATTTGCAGAAAAAATAGCTTTAATTGGACAGATGTCCATCATTGAAGTTTTTGAAAAGTTTTAGAACTGTGTCCTCTTTAAAAATAAGATAAAATTTTGAGGCCTTTTTTGAAAATTCTCTAATGTAAAAAGAATAAAATATTAAAATAATGTTTGTTATACATCATTTAGTTGTTCTTTTATTTATTTCAATGTGCATATCTCTAAGTCAAATAACGGTTTAGCAATAGGAAAAAGTGAAAGTTTTATAATATCCGTGACTTATTGTAGATTGTAATTCGATTACTACTTCTGTGCAGCTGAATAATAAAATCAATCAATTAAACAAAGAAGAGAACACACAATTTAACGTGGAAATCCAAATGGAAAAAAACTACGAGTTCAAAGTGGACAAAATCAATTACTAACTTCCGTAGTATAAGATATATTCACAACTCTATAGTCATCCCTCGACATAAGGCATTGTAATTGTTCTTAATAGATTTCCACGGCATGCAGTCTCTCGGTGCTTCGCTATCAGTGCCTTGATCTCCACAACGAATAAATTTCTTCAATAAGAAAACAATTTTCCACATAGAAGTAGAAGCCACAAATCTTCTACGATGAAGTAAAAGCATTAAATCTAGAATTTAAAAGCTTTAACCTAATCTCTCATAGAAGTTTTAGATAATCTTTCCAATAGCAAATTTCATTCAGAATAAAGAGAGTTTTATGTGTTGTGTTGTGCTTAGGGTTGAGAAGAACCCATTTTTTGTAGCTTGTAATTCGTATCGTAGGGAGAGCCAAATCTAAATAAAACAGGTAATTTTGGCATAAATAAGAAAGGTTTTTGTCATACAAGTTGATTGGTTTCTACCGTCTATGAGCTCGACAGTAGTCAAATGGAGGCTCAAGCGTGCTAGCCACTATCTTGGGAGCTCAAGCCATGTCAAACTCATGTTTGAGCGCGCGTGAATTTCCTACGCTCGTCAGTAAACTTTCAAAGACCATAACTTTGTTGTTTTAGTTCTAATTTATGTAATCTTGTACTCTACAAATATATAATTAAAATAAACTTTCTAATGGTTGGTAGCTTGCTCATAACCGACACTCAGTTTCTAAGATATGACCTTTTTAATCCATATTATTTTCAGAAAAATACTTCAATTTGCGTAATCATCAATTCAGCTTATTCATATGCAATAACAATCTATTTTAATATAAAATACAACTTAATAGATTCAAATTTTATTCAACTTATGAATTAGCTAATACAAAAATACGACTAAAAGAAAACCCAATTGGTTGTCAAAAATGTCGAAAACAAAGTTGGTGGCAAGACATACAGTGAACAGCCTAAAGACCATTGTCACGTCCGCATACCCTGAATCCCCAACATTGCCTCAAAACGTCGTTCCCATGTGCGATTGAAATTTGTGAGGAACCAACAACAGACCACTACTTTTCTTGTTTTCGATTATTTAATCAGCGTCACTAAATTAGCCACCAATAGGACTCGTGGCATCCACATGTGGGTCCCAACATGGCAGAGGTCGACGTAGGCTACTCTTATTTTAATTGCATGGGGCCCTACACGCTTTGTAGTTTCATTTCATACGCCAAGAGGGGAATTACCCTGTGATTGGACATCCATGCGAAATTCAAAATCTTTTAACTCCCGGGCCAATGGCACAGTCCCATGTGTCGTCCTTAAAAAAATCTCATACAGCGCGTGGGACCATGGTCCTAAAACCGAGCCCTGAAAGTCTTACGTCCGAAAGATGTGATGCCTTGTTTCTGTCCATTGAATCATTCCATTTAGAGCCTCCTGCCCTCAGCCGTTTGATGCAGGGCCAGGCCCTTTATCTGATGGCAATTGTCATCCAATAAGAGTGGTTTTCAGTCTGTACGCAATTCACTTGGAAGCTTCCTATCTCAAATCTTAATGTGAAAAATGTAACACGCGGTTCAGTTTATAATAAGTATTCTATCAAAAAAAAAAAAGTTTACAATAAATATAAAAGTTACATGTTTAAGATTTGAAACATGAAACAACAAATTTCTGTTTTATTTTTTAATTTATTTATGTAAAATTTCTCAGGCTATTTGGTCCTTACAAAATGGTTCAGTTTTAACATTGGAATAACTCCATGATTCAACCACATGGATCATGGCTTTGGTTGAATGGCATGTAATGTAGTGGACATGCAGAAACACTCAACATTTTCACACACATAAAGAATAAGAAATCATGCAATCATGACACATAGATTTTATGTGATTTACCATAAAGATTACTTCCACAAGTTAAAAGCATCTTACTCGATCTCACTATAAAAGATACTGGAAAATTCGTTATAAGGACTCCGCTCTTTTAACACTTAACTCCTTAGTCTTCACATGTCTTAATTTTGCTCTCACAGTACCCTGCCATACGTGGTATGTCAATACCACGGGGAAGAGAGCTCACACCTCTCTAAACCCTACATGGCCCTATGTGGTTTACGCCACAGGAAAGAAATCTACAACATCTCCTACACAGAGTTTAGGATCGTATTACATGAATATATAATATATGCTTTCTTGGCCACCAAGAAAGCCCCGATGTAAATACCAAATTACCTTCGATCCTAACCTAGTCATTAGCTATACCAAAAAACCAATCCGACTAAATCGAAATACAAGACATAAACCTAACATGTAATGCTTTCACTCAATTTCTAGATGTAGTTGCTCTAATTTGACCAGGGACAAATATGCTTATATCTAATTTTAAGTTTAATTAGCGGTGAACCTGGAATTTTTGTTTGAGAAAGGGGCGATGATTGCCATATTTTTACCTTTTTCATTATTTTGTCATTTAAGTGGTAGGTGGGCTTATTATTCATGGGCATGGCGTGTCGAGGAACCGTCAATTTATTGGATTTAAAAAGACAATTGAAACTTTTTCAGCTGTTCGACATCGCAATTGCTCTAATCCCTATGTAGGTCCGTCCCTGAGTTCAACAAAACAAACTTAAGCAACATCAGTTTGCGTCGCCATATGATTAATCGTTTCTCTTTTTCAAAAACAAAATTATGCGCAACAGACGACTTTCGTCTTTCATCCAAAGGCATCTGATCAACAAGTCAATTTCCTTTTTTCCTTGTCCTGGTTAACTCCTATCTGCATCCTTAGCCAATCTTGGGGTCCATCCAAATCAAGGGTACAGTATTTTTCTAAATCAAAACACTGTACAACAAATTTTCATTTCCAATTGGAGGGCCTTGGCTGGCCGTCAATGGATATTACAATAATTGTCAGGGTATCTGTGAAACTAAAAATAGAGGGGCTCTGAATAGATTTACATAAAAGGGCAGGGGTTTTGTTTTTAAGGCAACCTTTCGTACACTATCAGCGAAAGGCCCGACAAAGGTTTCAATATGCAATCATTTTATTCGATCATTCACGTAGTGCAAGACATGGGGCTTTGGACATGTTTCGTTGTGGAGAAAACGAGGGATATGTTAACACGTTGTTGTACTTTGTTGCACCGAAAGTGTTACATGAATTATGCCCTGTTCAGAAAGAGAGAGAATGACAGGTTTCACCATCCGTTTGAAAAGATTTGGCATGGAACCACCAGAGATATCAGGGGATTTGTGGCTTAGTTTTTGAGGATTGCATTATTTAGAGGTCTAATACAAAGGCCATTCACTGTCTAGTCGATATAGGAACTTTTTGGTTCAGTCGTTCATTCCATGGTTTTCGATTTGAGAAATATCCAAACTTGGCCTTAAGTAATGATTTTGGCATGTTAGAGCAATTCGTTTTTCACACATGTGAGGCATCTTTAATTGAAAACAAAGGATATTTTTGGTCATTGCTTCAATACTTCTAATCTCTAGGGTCATAATCTCATAAATCTAAGTGTTTTATGATGAATATAATTGATGATGATGAAGAGCACATCCAATCTAAAGTTAACATCCCCACCAACACGCCCATTTCTTATTGTCTTAATACTTTGATCATCAAATTAATGACTATGATCTCAGGGTTCAAGAGTTTGCCTGTTGGTTTTCCCGGATAGAATGGGTAAAATAAAAAAAATCGAATTATTGTATGCTCAGATGCTTCAATCATGGTCAAGATGCTTTAGTTTCTAAAAGTTGAATCCACTTTTGTGTTTTTATTAATGGGCACGAGTCAAACCACGTTTTATTATATAAAAAGGATGTCAAAAGGGCTAACTTGAGAGAAACAAAATCCAAATTAAATTGATATGTTAAACTCACAATAATTTCGGCACCACATATTTTAGAGTAGTTGAACATTAGAAAACAGAAATGACACGGTAGAATCTAATCATCACCCAGCCAATGGTAACCATAGATCATGGGCATCCCCGGGTCCCATTTCTTCGCAAACGGTTCGTTATAAGTGGGACCCATCTCTTTTTGAGGGGTTGAAATTTGTATCTAATCTCGATTCTTTGACGTCATTTCATTAATAAAATTCCACAAGCGTTAGAAATGAAAGTTTGGTCTTCTCTTGTCAAGGTGAACATAGAAAAGAAAAAAAAATTTAAAAACGCAGCAGCATCCAAAGAAAATTTCAACGCAGTGCATGAATTTTAGTGACACTTCCTTGAGTCCTCCATCCATGAAGTCGTCCTCACCACCATAAAAATAACGTGCAAGAACCGCGTTGGCCCACCAGCTGATGTCACAAACCCTCACCTTGGAAACGAGGTGTTTGGAATTGGTTGGTCGTTCAAGTAGAGTATACCATGCACATGTAATGTTAGAAATACCAGGAGCCCTAGTCCTACTAGATCGAATGCCCAACTAGATAGGCATATTCGATTTAGACCTCTACCGTCCATTAGATCTCGGATATTCGTGACCTCAGTTCATCTTTCTTCCTAATCGGCTTAAGCAAAGCTTCCTAGAAAACAAATGATGGTCAATTCTATTCATGGTCATGGACGTCCTTTCCTGAAACCTTTTACCATGTTTGATGTCAACCGTGATGGGTCCGTTCCGAGCTCTAGACACTAGACTAGAGAGAGAGAGAGAGAGAGAGAGAGAGAGAGAGAGAGAGAGAGAGAGAGAGCAAGAATATTGTTGTAAGGAAGAAGGAAATGATTAACATGAAAAAAAAGAGAGGATCAAGTAGACATAAAGAAGCCAAGAACAATCATTGATAGATGTAATCATCTACATATAATAAAAGAGAAGTAAGTTAACAAAAGAAGGGTCCAACAATAAAAGACCAGGAGCTTAGATCCACTCAAACTTAAAAGTAGCCTTCAGTTTAGGCCTCACCGCTGCATGGATTGAAGCGAGCAGCACGTCGAACCATGAGCTTCACCTTCCGAACAATACAGGCAAATATAAGGCGCTTGATGCGCCCTCGGCCTCTAACTGGAACCACACCTTTCTTCTTCTCTTGCACTCTCGCAGCTGCTATGATCATGTGTGGCCCACCCTTCGTGGGGCTCCCCATCTTCTCAATGGTCATGATTTCCCGTTCGCCTACTGAAACGACCTTTCGATCGGGTGGTAGGGAAGAAATTCGGTACACTTCTCTGGAGATCGGGTTTGCACACGTTAATTTGTTCTTGAGACATGATGAGCATTTATAGCCAATATATATGATAGCCAATGGAAATTAACGATGAGAGTGTGAAAGGAATTTCCTAATAAAAGTTGGGCCCCATTGTGCCGGATCTCCTAGGAGAAAATTCTCTGTAATTACCATTACATCCCCATCAGAGAGTACCCTACAAGAGCAGTGTGGGGATTTTCAACCCTCAGCTGCCACAAAGAGACTATTATCTTATAATTTCATCTTTAAAGGGCATACATGAAATGATATAATAAGAGGAACAATACATAGAACAGACGGACGAAAATATTACAAATGCAAACTAGGAGTTACTGAGAAGTTGGGATCCGACACCACGGCCCACTTTATATACCATTCATTTGTCCTGAACGAAGTACATCGCCCCTTAAAATTTTCCAGTCTATTTCCAATTGAATTAGAATTGGGGTACCATATGATTCTTCTATTCTTGTAGTGCCAACAATCGACATTGATAAACCATAGTTTAATAGAGAAGTTGTTATTTGTAAGGATTTTTGGCTAATTCATGGGTTGGATAAAATTTAACTCTATTTGTATTGTATTTTATATATCTTTAAATATGGACAATGGTTTAAGTCGCCGGATATACTAAAGTGAAGAAATTGAAGAAAGAGCGACAAATTGAAGTGATTTTCTACAGATAATATGATTTAAAAAGGTTATATTTCACAAATTAAGTGTCGGATATGGGCAAGTGATTTACTGTTGGAAAACTCGTTTCGAACAAATATCCGTAGAGCCCAAGATTGCCTCAATTGGAACTAAAATGAGAAAGTTATGACCTTCGGAATCTTGCAGAAATATGCTGAAATTTCACTCGGGTAGAGGTTTAATTTGACCAATCGAACCATTAATTTGACCGATTGGACAGGTGCAAAAAGTTTGCTAACTTGTGATTTTCTTAGTCCGATTTGAAGAAGAACTTGCCTGTTTTATGCCAACTTCTTTCCTGATTAAAATATATTTATGAGGAACACATGTGAAGTTATAAAAAATGGTTCTTTCTCAATCCTAAGGTATGGAACACGGATCTCATTATTCTAAGTAGAGATTACTTATGGAGATCATCTTCTTTAGAGCTTACATTGGAGAGTTGAATGGCTGAAGTTCTACCATAGAGATTCTTATCTTCTACATCTCTGGTAGAATATCGTCTTCTAATCGTAGAAAATCTGAAGAGTTAAGCTAATAATTAAAAGGCATCTAGTTGATTGGATTTGTAACAGGCAATGGCAGTCGATTGTTGTAAAGTGATTCTTTACAACAGGTTGACGTTACAGAGTTATGCGGATGTCTATAAGTAGCTTGTAATTGCGTAATAATTTATAGTGCTTGATTATTAGCCTAAGTCGGACTCATGGTTTTTTTCCGGTTTGGATTTTCATGTAAAAATTGTATCGTCTTGTGATGTGTACTTGGTAAAACCTACACTTAAAATTCAGCTTAAACAATAAAATATACATAAAAGTGACTGAGATGGGGACTCGAGGATCTAAAATTTGATGGGTTCATTATGTGAGCATGCATGTCCTTTACTGACTATAGTAGTTTAAGGTTTCTTTTATTTGTGGGTCTACTCTTCTCATTAATCTATTCTCGTTCTTTTTCTTCTTATCCATTAGTGGAAATCCTACCTACCACTGAAATGATTGTGGGGATTGATAAATATCAGAATCTAAGTAATACTGAATGCTTCCCTTCCTTAAAAAGGGAAAAATATTAGAATAATTATGAGGATTAATCAATGATCACGGCCATCAACATGGCCATTTATTAATTATGATGACGAACTGGTTAGAGTCGTTAGACCCATCAAAACCACAAAATTAGTAAGGTGGGATGACAAAGAAAGTCATCAAGACGATGCTGCTGCTAGCTAGCCATGTTTTTTTTTAATCAATGACCAATACTCTCATGTACATATCAATTTCGTATCAAGGACACGCAGGGCCTTACAGAGACTGATACTAAAACTTTTCCACTTTCTACGGACTGCCCCTACTAGTACTACCGCTATTATCTATTTTTTTATTTTAAGATCTGACTATGATGTATCTTGTTCGTAGTTGTGTTGAACATCCCAGAAACAGGTGTCGAACCCTCTTTGTTCCTCTAGAGCACTGAGTGTAGAAAGTAAAAGACGATGATACTTTCGTTCTTCCAGAGCTATACCTTTTCTTCCTATCTTCTGGCCGCGCAGTTTCCTTGATATTGCACGTCGACAACCACATACTCTTTTCTTTTACTACCTACACACGTTTCTTCAGCATTTCAACTCTGGTGTGTCCACGACAGAAGCAAGCAGTTACGCGAAATTGCCATTCTCTCCCTCCGTTGAAAGAATTTAGTGGTGCCGAATGATAAGAGTGATGCAAGTCTGCGGGGCTGGGAAAAAATAAAAAATCCCAATAATGCACTATCTAGATCCGTGTGTTTTCACTGTCCACAAAGGAACAAGCATAGACTATTTGTTTTTATAGGGCCACATTGGCTGTAGCCTGTAAGCATTTGGAGAGATTTTATTTGGAGCATTTGGAGAGCTTCAACTTAATGTTGTCGTCTTCTAAATCTCCAAGTCAAAGTTTCATTCACATATCCAGAAGTCAAGAATTTTACTCACCAAAACAGACTTTTTACATGGCCAATTCAGCTAATTTTTGCCATTTACATCCAACTGAACAGGGAATTAAGAATTTCCAAATACAAGCTAGCTTAGACCATTTGTGTTGTCATTCTATTTATGGTTCACCTGTTATCATTCTGAGCCAATTGACTCAAGCCATTAATCTGTGATGGGGCTGTCTTATCCAACCCATGATGTCGATATATAGGAGGTGAACTATATGAGGAAGTCCTCCGATACCAGGCATCAAATATTTTTCGGTGCTGTGTTTTCAAATCCATCAGGGGTCCCACTGACGAAATCTGAGCCGCTCAATTTGACATCCACCACTTTTTGAAGCTGGGTAAATTCAAACTTCTAACAGAAAGTGAAATTAGACCACATGTGCTGCTTTTTCCATCTATTATTTGATTATTGTTCTGTTCTCTTCTCCTTTCACTGAAATGGTAAAAGATGGTGACCCCCACGAATATTCGGTCAATTATTTAGCTTTGCTACTACAGTCGTCTTTCCTTGAAACATCCCTCTAATACCATACCAGGATCTCTTTGAATAATTCTGTTGTAAAGATATTACCTTTTAAATATTTCCTATTAACATAATCATCATGTACTGTCGTCACTCTTCTCATGTGAATATTTAAGATTCTTGCTCTATTTTTTTAATGTACAGGTGCTAATCTTTCCAACCAAGGAATGAATGTGACGATTGACAAACATGAGAAGTATTAAACACCTTGATGTTAATGTCTTGGCAAATGTATTGCTTGTTTAAGCCTCCAAAGACCGTCTTCTATGCTGCCACCCTTTTCTACCATAGCTACCTTTTTCTTTATTCACTTTCTTTTAAGTTCGGACTATGATATATACATTTCCTTGGCCCTTTCTTCGTGAAATCCCAGAAAGCACCTCTCCTATCATCCAAATCACGCTGGTGTCCACTAGCTGGAACATGGACGGTCTTGATTTACAATCAATTTCATCAATCAATGGTTTTGAGTAGTACTGGAAGTTATTAGCAGGTGGAAAGGTTCATGACTTTTGAATCGATTGTCCAAGGGCAAAAGGAGGGAGGGAGAGGGAAAGAGAGAGAGAGGATCCATGCTCGTCCACCAATGTTACTGTACTAGTAGGCCCCATCAACCAGTCCTCTCACTTAGGTTACTCGCTAATTTTCTTATTTGAACTGAAACTTGGGTACCATTTTTTTTCTTTTTGCGAGAAAAAGTTCAAAAAAAGTATAAATTATTTGGCTCATTCTAGGGGTGTCCCTACTTGCACGGCATACTCTATGAGTCAGTAGTGTCGTGCAGGCAGGGCTTGGCCCAGGATGGCATCCGACGCGGGATGGCTTGTGCGTTTTCTGGGCTTGAGTTGTGCCAGACATCCCATGCTTCTATTTGGCCCTTTTAATGTTCCTTGTTTCTATTTTCCTTTTTTAAGATTTTAGGCTAAAATTTTTAAAAGATACATTCAAAGAAGAGTATGACACATATATTTTGGTGGTTCAGTCAAACGTGACCTACTCTACCGAGTAGATATTCATTTAGATTTTTTTTACATGAAGGTTTTTCAATAGAATTACCTTTAATGCTTTTATAATTTTTATAGATAATTAAAAAAATAAAATGTGAAAGACTATATCTTTTTTTTTATCTATACTAAAGAAAAGAAAAATATATAAACCGCATGCAAATATGAAATAGATTGTTATGGGGTGAAAGGGGTAATACTGTGCCAATGCCTGTGCCGTATTGTGCCTGGACATTAGGGCCCAGCGCGGCTTGTGTCTAGGGGGGGTTGGCAGGCCATGTTGTGTCATACCATGGCACGTTGATTGGGCAGCACGGCCCTGTTTGACACCTCCGTTTATATTTTTTTCATTTCTCAAAAAGATTTGTGGAGAGGACTTAGTTGAAGAATTGTGAAAATTGTCATATTTTTTGATATAATCAAATATTTATATACTTTTTTGACTCAATTGAGTCAAAAGTTATATATATATAGGAAAATCTTCATACACATTTGTCCCTCACTATTTTTTTCGTGAGAACTTTAGGAGAAGCTCATCTATCACTCAATCTGAACCTTGCAATACACATAGGACCCCTTGATAATGACAGCCACAGCTACTGGCGAATGTATAGTACTTTAATGGGTTCATTGTGTGGGCCATGCTGTACTAAGCATCTTCCAAAAAGAATGCAGTTGTAGGGCCTAACAACCATCCAATTAGTGAACATGTCATTGTCTAATATGGATCATCAATTCGTAGAACACTCACGGAATTAGCTTAATTAATGTTATTTTGAGTTAGTCTAACAATGCAGGAAACTAATTATCCTAGACTTATTCCGCCTACGTGTGTTAATTTGTAGAGTGTTTTTTTTTATAGAGGATCAATCTCATTCAAGCCTTTTTATTCATGTGAATGATACTCTATTATCACATATTAATGGATTACTGATCATTCAACTCCATAGTAAATGTGCTACCCAAGAAAGAGGTTTATAGGCTGCTTTCTTGAGTTGAAGTGATTATGTAATTAGGTGTCTTGTCTTTGAGGTTAGAAGTGTTGCATCTCTTCTGCACATTTCTCTTCCTCATTCTAGTAATCCTTGTTGCTCATCTTTTAAAGAAATTTTTGTTTACCATTTTAGAAAGAAAAAAAATAAAAATAAAAATAAAAATAATGCCTCCCCTCTAGTTGGGTAAAGTGGCAACTACGTCCAACTGCAATCATACAGAAAACGAGGAAAATGATACCAAGGAGAAAACACGGACAAATTAGGAGTCCATTACAAGTTGGTGACGGATGCGCCATGGTCTACTTCGATGTACTAGTACCGGTAGGGCTGTACCCATCCTATATGATTAGGGCTGTCAAAGGGCCGGGCCTAACTGAGCAAATGCCCTTAACTTTTACAGCGGGCCTATAATATTTAGGCCCTTACCCAACCCTCAAGAGCTAGGGCCGGGCCAGAGCCAAAATAAAGGGGAATTTTTTTCTTTAATGGAAATAAATCTTTTATATGCAACAGCCTATGCCACTACCACCAACCAATCTTATACAAGCCCTCCTCCTTTGTCCGGATTGGGGACCGGCAATGCAATGCAAAATGCCCCTAAAATGTTATTGTTTTATGACTGTTGGCTGGATATTTTGATAATTTCTCACAAAGTGGAAGGTAGAAAAGATTTGGCTATAGCATGGACATGGCTTCTGTCAAAAAGTATAACAGGCCCAAAAGGCTTGTGTATATTATATATTTTATATTAAAATTTAATAAACAGCGGGCCGGGCTGGGCCCCCTCGGGCCTGATTAGTCAAGCCTGAGCTCAACCCTCTAGATGCAGCTTTTAAAAATAGAGCCCTACCCTACCCTCGGGCTTTAGATGAAAAAAATAAGCCCTCGTTTTGAGGGATTTTGCGGGCCGGGCTGGGGCTGGGGCTGGGGCTGGGTCCCCTCTCTAAAGGGCCGGATTGACAGCCCTATATATGATGGTTTTGATGCTGCATCCTTTGGTCTATTTTGGAAGTTGATTTTGATTCTATTCTTGTAGGGATCGACCTTGTTTAAATAAATCTTATTTTAGTAGAGAAGTTGTACATACCGTTAATATCTAATTGAAATCTGACTAAGCCGAGAGAGACTCTGATACAAGAAAGAATAGACTTTCAAACCCATATATTAAATTCATTGAAATAATATTTTATATAAGGGCCCTGATTCCATGAGAATTGTTCTCACGCACCTACCATGAGAACTTTTAATGAAACCCACTTTTTGGTCTCATTTGGAGATTTGACCAGAGGGGATAAAAAGATAAATGTGGAACCACAAAAAATATCATGTTTAGCCCCCATCATATGTCTTTAATTTCTTCTTCTGTGGCCCACAAATTCAATCCATTTGAATTGGTACACAGTCGATTCAACCACTACGCCAAAATGCAAAATTGGGAACGGCTAAAAACCGTTCCAAACCAAATCTGGAATAGTTTTAAACCATTCTAGATAAGGGTGTCGCACAAAAATTGGAACAAGTCAAAGCTGTTCCTGAATAATTTTGGGCTTCTTCTTGACTATATTTATGGAACACTTTTACATTTAATTTGGAACGGTCTATTACAGTTAGAACTCATTCTTAAATTGCGCTTTGGAACTGTTGAGAACTGTTCCTAAATAATTCTAAATCCATTCCAAAAAAACTTCCAACTATTTTTTTTATTTGGATACAAATTTTAGAGAGATATTTATTTTTCGTTTGAAACAATTAAAATGATTATAAGTAGATAGAGATATAGAAAAAGCCATGTAATCATCCAACAATTGAATTCACATTCATACTAAATTAACACTGCTCATCAATGGTAACATTTATTTATTACAATCATTAATGTACAATAAAAGATGCAAATAATGTATCTTTTGCTGAAGAGTAAGTTTTATTAATTAAAATAACATTCATTACAAATAAAGTCAAGCCTGTATCAGCCCTGTGGCTACTGTGGCTAGTCATTCACTTCATGTTCACGTGATCCAAAGAAACGCAATGCTTTTCCAGCTGCTGCTTAGACAGATCTGTATGATTGTTATGCATCTATAGCTGAGAGTAGCTGTTTGGAAAATCAAAGCAGTTTCCATGCTTCAACTGAGCCAAAGAGCTAGTATTAGATCTCCATGAACTATCAAAGAGAGAAATGGTGAGGTTCCTTAAACTCCCAGAAGCTTCTGAGAAGAATGGGTGTTCATCTACATGACCTTCTGTTAGTCCATGCAAGTACCTGAACAAGGAAAAAAATTACAAAAAAACTAGATTGAAGGGGGATTTCTATTTAAATTAGAAGCAAGGGATTTGATTGCATATAGACCTGTAATGTCTTTCATCCAAGGAGGAGATGGACCCAGTTCCCAGAGTGAAATGGGGAGAGTTGTTTTGGGTTGAGAAACCAATGCCAAAAGGTCTACAAGACGGGATTGGGATTGAGAAAGGAGTGGTGGTGGTTTTCAGTGGCTGCTAATTGAGAAGAGAGAGAAGGGGTGGTGGTGGGTTTTGCAGAGATTGGGGGTGGGTTTGCAAAAGAACTCTTGATGTGTTTGCTGCAGCTGTTGTTGTCATTTCCATAGGCGTTCTTGAACGGTTTCTACCACTGTGCATGTGTTTCTCACAGTATTTAAAGAGTCTGGGAAGGCCTTTTTTGAGCACCACCACTTTTTCCCATCGTTCTTCTGCATCATCTAGGCTTTGGGTTAGGTTTCTTGCCACAACCCATCTAGAAATAGCCCCATCCAACTGAAGAAAGGAGAGAGAGAGAGAGAGAGAGAAGAAAGTAGTTAAAAAAAAAACCGAGCACAAATCCCATTTCCAACACAAAAACATCTATTGAGATGGGCATTCCAGCTACTATATTGTAACACTCCGACCCAACTTAATTCAAATTAGTGGCTAATTAATTGCGATATTGTTGTTAAGTGTGTTTTGGTTTTGCTTTTCTTTGGTCTTGAGCCATGGATAGGCAGTTTGGTTGAGTTTGACCTGCTTTAGGTAGGTTCGAGCCCTTTTTCGTAATTTTTTCTTTTGTCGGACATTGTTAGTTTTGTATTATCTTAATGTCAACGCGTGTATTTCGTTGAGTTTGTCAATCTTCGTAATTGTTTTGGATCCAAATGACTTCATTTGCTCTCGTTGGATCGTTAATTGACTCGAACTGTGAATAGAGTCAACTCGTAGACTTGTTTGCAAATTTGACTCATTCTTATCTTATAAATATCTTACCTACTACCGTCTCTTTTTTTTCTTCAACGATCTTTCTCTCCTGCTCTTCTCTCTCTCTCTCTCGTTCATCTCTCTTTCTCTTTCTTTTAGTTCTGCCTTGTTTAATTGAGAAAGGGAGTAGTGCATCGTGTTCTGCGTGTGACTTCAACGGTATGTCTTGTGTTTTGTTGTGTTTTTCCTGTTTGTTTTCCTCATCTGTCAGTTTAGTGCGTGTATTCAACATGCCTTTGAGTTCTCGAGTGTTTGATGAGAGTCTGATGAGTAGACTTGTGTTTGGACAGCGGATTGAGCCCAAGACAACGACTAGTGTGTGTTTGATTTCGGTTTAAGGCAAGTATAAGCATAAGTAGCTTGAACACGTATTGGTAATACTTTGATTGTGTGTATTTTACTCGTTTTGCATGGACCATTGTTGTACAGCCATATTGAGTATGTTTTGTTCTTATTTGCTTAATTCAGCTGAGAATCAGTCATTTATGTAGTTCTGTAACCATATCAGAAGAATCGACCCAGCGCATTCTCGGCTAAACTGTGAATTGTGCTACGGCCGAGTCGTGAAATGTCTTACGGCTAAGCCGTGACCCAGCCGTGACCTTAGCCATAGATCAATACAGGGTGACATCTAAAATAACTGAGAGTTGACAAATCTGCTGCTCTTCTACGGCCCAGCCAGATCTAAGCCGTCCATTGTGCTACGGCTAAGCCGTAGAACAAGATACGGCTGAGCCGTAGAGCAGATTTCGGTTGAGCCGTAAATGCGGATGAATAGTTTGGGGAACCTCGACTCCGCCGCAGTGCAGATTACGGCTATGCCGTAAGATGCCTACGGCAAGCCGTATGTTCACCTACGGCTAAACTGTACCACCCTGAGAAATGAATAAAAAGATTAGGATTAAGGAAGAGACCTGATATGACTCTCATGCTAGAATGTAGACAACTCGAATACGCCTAATGGAATGTAAGAATGACATGAATGATCTCGAGGGTTGCGTCTCATTCATGTATGTTATCCAGTTGTTTAGCACCTTCCCATGGGTGTTGGTTTAAGGGACTTTGGTACACTTTCGTCATAAGATGCAACACTCTTTGATGGAACAACTGTATATCGAATACCTTAAAACTACATCAGCATGCATGATTAGAAACACTTGACAACTAGGTTAGGATTGGCTAGTAAACAACCTTGATTCCTCAAGGTAAATCTGAATTACACTGCATATTGATTTCGGTTTTGCCCTCTTGTGTTCTGCGCTGGACTTCTCGAGTCTGTGGGAAATATAACAGCATCCCCAGAACGAAGCCCGGGCATGAACAATCCACTACTATGTATTTGTTATTGCTCATGTGGAGTACTTCGTTATTACTTTAGTGATCATTTGTTATTTGTACCCATTCGTTAGTGCTTATTCGCATTCGTTATTCGTATTGTTATTCGCATTGAGTATCAGTATGTGATGCACTTACTATTGTTTCGTTTATTGTGATAGGAGATCTGTATGTGATATTGATTGATGTGCATCATATGATTTGATTGAGATTGTCTATATATGGCGCTACTTAGCCTCAGCCTCAGAATGCCCGACGGGGTTAACTTTGGCTTAGTGTGTGTGATTGCCTCTGCAGAGTGCTTGTGTCCTGGGATTCTGGACCCCGGGAATTGGAGACCCATTCGTACCCTGACCCGGTCGATGGTGTTCTCATATTTGTTTGCTCTCGAAAGGGAGAATATGGAAAATGTAGTAGCCACTTTGATAGTTTATCTGTGTATGATTCTGATAGCATACTTATTCATATGCACGATTTGCCTAGTATACGGATATGATTACTCTGGATCTTTGCATATTACTACTTTTGTTCATTGATAGACACAATTCGTGTTATCTTCTTGTGGCTTATATTTTGTTAAGTCGTTGTACTTATGAGTTGTTCTTGGTGTTGCAGGCTCAAATCCCTCTTCCGATCCTGCGTCGGTCAACCCGACACCAGGAGAGACCCGTAAGGCCCCTTCCGGCCTAGAGGAGAGGACTTGATCCATTCTTCTGAGAGCGGTTTGCATCATTTTGTTTCCCCTCCATTTATGTCTTAGCTTATCTGGGGGATTGTTTTTCTGTGGTTGTATTTTGGGTTTTGGTTTATCCGTGTATTTTGATTTCTTGGACTAATTCCTCTATTTTGTTGTACATTGTTGTAAATCAGTTTAATCTTTTGTAATCATCATTATTTTATTGCACTCATGTTATCTTGTGGTATGCCATGATACTTACAGCTTCCACGTACATTTGTTGCACGTGTGATTGATCCCTTTTGTGTGTACACTTGGACGAGGTCTAGGAGTACGTGTACGGGAGTACGTGTGTCATTGGTTAGGTTTTCTCTAACCCCTGATTTCTGGGCTCGGGTTGTGACACATATACTTGAAAAATGAGTGCTTGGTGTTCAAGCTCATGGTAGTGAGATACAGTGAAAAGGAAAAGGTCTCTACCTTTGCATTCATCATTATGCTCCTCAGAGAAGAAACAAAAGAAACACACCAAGAAGAAGAAGAAAGAAGAGAGAAGAAGAAGAGATGATGATGAAAGTAATAGCTCCCAAAGAGAAGGCTAGTGGGAGGAGGCTACTGGTGGGTTTTATATTTGGCTTTGGCGAGATGGACGTTGACGAGGGGAGGGTTTGGTGGTAGAATCTTCTGTTGCATAGATAAAATCATAAAAACTAATGGGTAGGTTCTGAGTCCATTAGATTAAGTTCGTTTGGCTTTAAGTAACGCTCCCATCAACTAAGTTAGTAAAATTCACCTGAAAGCTAAAAAAACATAAAAACCAGGATATAGCCAATGTACCTGTTCTAAAAGTAGAAATCTACTAGAAATTCACCTGAAAGCGAACAAGAGAAGTTAAAAGGAACTCCTTTTGGAAGACTAACAACATTCTACTATAACTATAAATATCTAAAATATCCAATAACATAAAAGAAAGTCACCACAGCTTGAAACAAAGCTTCCAGAGCTTGAGAATGATTGCTGCACTGAGTAGTGGTGCATCATAAGAGCTCAAAGCATGGGGTTATTATGCATAGATGGGGATTCGACCATCTTTGAAGAATAAAATGCAATAATTCTTGTTGTTAAGAAATTATTTATGCAAGTATGTACACGTTTTTTATTTACATTTGTAATTTATAGATTAAATTTGAAGACATACCTGCACCAACTTCACTTCTTGTATTACCTCTTATTTACATACAAGCGATGAAGAAACTTGAGAAAATAGCACAAGTCAATGGATAATAGTCAGCTTTGCAAACATTTCAAGAAATCGACTAGTTATACGATTAACAAGGAACTTCATTCACAAAAACAGATGAAATACCTTTTCCTAGCACCTGATTTCGGTAGTTGCAAAGGTTAAATTGCCTTCATGGACATAGGTTAAGACTCATTTCATGTTTGACATACACTGGTCTAGCTTCTTGCTTTGTAGAGATTTCTTTTTTGTAACAATTTGCTGCATTAACATAGGCTAAGGCTACTTCATGCTTGCTTTCATACTGCAATTAGAAAACCACCTTGTAGCAGCAAAAACAGCTAGAAAAGCCCAGTCAGAAAACAACTTTAGAGAGAAACCCAAAGATGGGAAGGCCACAAAAACTAGGAAATCAGATACTCAGAAATGATCAAGAGACATGTCACAACCCGAGCCCAGGGACCGGGGTTCAGAAAAAGTCTAACCAATGACACACGTACTCCCGTGCATGTACACCTAGACCTCGTCCAAGCATACACACACAAGGGATCATTCACACGTGCAAACAAATGTACGCGGAAGCTGTACGTATCAAGGCATACCACAACATACCAAAAGACATAATGGATTACAAAAGCAGTAAACTGATAACAAGAACAATTACAAGAATGTATGATACTAAAGAGGGCTTACAAAAATCAAAATACAGATATCAATCAAGCCCACGGTACAAGTTACAGAAAAATCCCCCAATTAGACCAGACTCAAATGAATGGGGAAAACAAAATGATGCAAACTGTACTCTGGAGGATGGATCAAGTCCACTCCTCTAGGCCGGAGGGGGCCTCGCGAGCCTCTCCTGGAGTCGGGGTCGACGACGCAGGATCGGGAGAGGGATGTGAGCCTGCATATCTAGGATGCAGACCAGTAATGAAACGATTCACCTTCTTCTCTTCCGTATTGATCATGTCCTCAGCAAAATGGGACAACTGGATGAATCGGTGAATATATTCTGAGACGGTCAACTGCTGCTGCTGTAAGGCCAGAAACTCAACCTCCTTCACACGTCGTACATGAGCAGGGATGAACTTCCTCCTGAACTGTTTCTGGAACGTCTCCCACACCGTTTCACTAGGCATGGTCAGATAGGCCGCACTAACACTCTTCCACCAAGTCTTTGCCACCTCTCGAAACATCGATGCCGTAAGCATAACCTTCTGCCGGTCATCACAGACAATGGTAGAGAAGAGATCCCCGGTATGCTTTAGCCACTGATCAGCCTTCAGCGCATCTTCATTGCCGTAGAATTCTGTGGCTCCACGTTTCCTGAATTTATCGTACAACGCATTTGGATCACTCTCCTTAGGCTGGAAAACCACTTGCTACTCTACAGGCGGCTGAACTGACGCTTGACTCTGTCGGTCCACCACCTAGCAGAGAGAGCTATGGACTTCAAGAGGAGTGCACCAGTGGGGTCCAAGGGACAGATTCAGAAGAAATGGAAAGGGAAGCAAGGAACTTCGAGTTTCTCTGGGATCAGATTCGAGTTCTGTGGACTGGGACATCCGACGGATAAATGTTGGAAGAAGTCCGGAACTTGTTTGAGTTGTGGATCTATGGAGCATAAGATAGCTCAGTGCCCGAAAGCCAGGACCTTCCAGTCATCGAGGTCTATGGGGTCATCCAAGTCTCTGAGTTCTACAGCTTCGAATAGCCCCCAGCCGTCTCGCCCAAGCCAAAAGCCGCAGCGTCAGACTGCTCGCGTGTACGCAACCTCCCGTGATCATGCAGAAGATGCGAATGTGGTGGAAGGTAAAGTTCTTATTGCCCAAACTGAAGCACATGCACTATTTGACTCGGGGTCTACACGCTCGTTTGTTGCACCTCGCTTTGCTGAACAGTTACCGCAACCCCCTCAGCCGCTACCCTATTTGTTGGTAGTGTCCACTCCTGTGGGTAAGAGAGTGGAGTGTAGTGTGTACTACCCTCAATGCGACGTGTCGATCGAAGGTCGCCAGCTGCCAGTTGATTTGATCTTGTTGTACATGCTGGATTTCGATGTGATCCTTGGAATGGACTGGCTAGCACGGTATCGTGCCTGTGTTAACTGTTACAACATGACAATTTACTTCGATTTTGAGAAGGGGTTTCGTTTCGAGGGCAATCAGGAGAAATGCCAGAGGCGTGTCATCTCCGCATGCAAGGCGGATCGTTTGATACGCAGAGGTTGCGAAGGTTTTCTTGCTTTTGTCTTGGCGAAGAAGGAGGAGGTGAAGCAGTTGGGTGAGATTCCAGTAGTACGTGAGTTCCCGGATGTATTTCCGGAGGAAGTACCCGAGTTACCCCCTGTCAGAGATGTAGAATTCGTGATTGATCTAGTGCCCGGTACAGCACCCATTAGTTTAGCTCCTTATCGTATGGCCCCTGCTGAGCTATTCGAATTGAAGACGCAATTGCAAGATCTTTTGGAGAAGGGTTTCATACGGCCGAGTGTGTCACCGTGGGGAGCTCCAGTGCTGTTTGTGAAGAAGAAGGACGGTACCTTACGGATGTGCATAGATTACCGGCGATTGAATAAAGTCACTATCAAGAATAAATACCCATTGCCGCGTATTGATGAGTTGTTTGACCAACTTCAAGGTGCCGCATACTTTTCCAAGATTGATTTAACATCGGGGTATCATCAACTTCGGGTGAAGGAAGAAGATATTGTGACGACTGCTTTCAGGACACGGTATGGACATTTTGAGTTCCTCGTGATGCCATTTGGATTAACCAATGCACCTGCTGCCTTTATGGCCTTGATGAACAGGATCTTTGCTCCTTTCCCGGATCGATTCGTGGTGGCCTTTATTGATGATATTCTGGTGTATTCGAAGACCCCAGAGGAGCATGTGGAACATCTACGTCGAGCCTTGCAGTTGTTGAAAGAGCATCGCTTATATGCCAAATTGTTGAAGTGTGATTTTTGGCTCGAGCAGGTAGCTTTTCTTGGTCATACCATTTCACGAGATGGGTTGGCAGTGGACCGGATGAAAGTTGAGGCAGTGATGAATTGGCCCTGCCCAAAGACTGTGACGGAGATACGGAGTTTTCTCGGATTGGCTAGCTATTATCGTCGATTTATTTAAGATTTTGCCAAGATTTCTGCACCGTTGACTCGATTGACCAGGAAGAATGTTCCTTTTCTTTGGACGGACGAATGTGAGCACCATTTCTGTATGTTGAAGGAGAAGCTTACTTCAGCTCCAGTCTTGACGTTATCGGATGGGAATGAAGGATTTATGATCTACTCCGATGCTTCTCGAGTCGGTTTGGGATGTGTTTTGATGCAACATGGCAAAGTAATTGCCTATGGCTCGAGGCAACTCAGGGAGCATGAGAAGAACTATGCCACGCATGATTTAGAGTTGGCAGCCATCGTTTTTGCCCTAAAGATGTGGAAACATTATTTGTATGGCGTGAAATTTGAAGTGCATTCAGATCATCACAGTTTACAGTATCTCTTCACGTAGTCTGAGTTGAATATGAGACAGTGAAGGTGGCTTGAGTTGATAAAAGATTATGACTTCCCCATTAAATATCATCCAGGGAAAGGCAACGTTGTTGCAGATGCCTTGAGTAGGAAGTCGGAGATTCTCCAGGCTTTGGATAGCCTTTATTTTGTGAGACATGATCAGCTAGTGGAAGTGAGATTGGTGGAGAACTGTTTGACACTTGCTAGTACAGTGAGTTTTCAGCCTGACATCATTCAGCGCATTAAAGACCAGCAGTTTGAAGATGCGATATTGAGGCGAATTCGGGATAACATTGCGGAGCGACCAGATTTTCGCTTGGAGGGTGATGTCTTGTATTTCAGGAGCAGGTTATGTGTGCCAGCAGTAGACACTTTGAAGGAAAGCCTGATGACAGAAGTACACCATGCTCGTTACTCTATGCACCCTGGAAGTACGAAGATGTACCGAGCTCTCAAGGACAGATTCTGGTGGAATAATATGAAGAGAGAAATTGCTGTGTTTGTTGCCAGATGTTTGACTTGCCAAAAGGTGAAAGCTGACCATCAGAGACCTCCAGGTTCTTTACATCCATTGCATATGCCCCAGTGGAAATGGGAGCACATTACGATGGACTTCGTTTCAGGCCTACCCCCGACGAGCAAGAAGAATAGTGCCATTTGGGTGATCGTGGACAGACTGATGAAGACAGCCCATTTTCTTCCATTCAAGAAAGGCATGACATTTTTCGAGATGGCGAAGACGTTCGTTGATGAGATCGTTAGACTACATGGTACGCCTGTATCGATTGTGTCTGATCGAGATAGCCGCTTTGTTTCTTCGTTTTGGAGAGCATTTCAGGAAGCCATGGGAACGAAGTTGAGTTTCAGTACGGCATATCACCCGCAGACTGATGGACAGTCAGAACGAACTATTCAGACGCTCGAAGACATGTTACGGGCTAGTGTACTGAATTTTGAGAAAGAATGGGATCTGCATCTCTCGTTGTGCGAGTTCACGTATAATAATAGCTTCCACGAGAGTATTGGTATGGCACCATATGAAGCTTTGTATGGACGAAAATTTTGAAGCCCTGTTTGCTGGGAAGAAGTTGGAATAAGGAGTTTCCACGGACCGACGATCATTGCTGAGACTACAGAGAGAGTTCAGAAAGCCATCGATAATTTGAAGATTGCCCGATCGAGACAGAAGAGCTATGCAGATACGAGAAGAAGAACATTAGCATTTCAGGTTGGTGAGTGGGTATTTTTGAAGGTCTCACCGATGAAAGGTACGATACGGTTCGGTCAAAAAGGCAAGTTAGCGCCAAGATATGTGGGTCCATTTGAGATCAAGAGCCGGATTGGCGATTTAGCGTACAGATTGATTCTTCCAGTGGAGTTTTCTGGAGTACATGACGTCTTTCATGTGTCAATGCTTCGCAAGTATGTTCGAGACCCGACGCATGTGATTCGCTACGATGAAATTCAGATGCAACCGAATGCGTCATACGTTGAGCGTCCGCTCCGTATTGTTGGGACTAGAGAACAGCTCTTGCGCACGAGGACTATTCGATGGGTCAAGGAACTCTGGGAACATCATGGACCTGATGAAGCCACGTGGGAATTAGAAGACCAGATGGCGCGTCAGTATCCTTACCTTTTCGCTCAGGTACGCGTTCATTCCGAGGACGGAATGATGTCTAAGTGGGGGATGATGTAACACTCCGACCCGATTTGATCCGAATTAGTGAGTAATTGCATGCGATTTTGTCGTTAAGTGTGTTTTGATTTTGCTTTTCTTTGGTTTTGAGTCATGGAGAGATCGTTTGGGTCGAGTTGCCCTGGTTTAGGTAGTTCGAGCCCTTTTTCATAATTTTGGCTTTTGATTGACCTTGTCAGTTTTGCGTCATTCTGACGTCATCGCGTGTATTTCGTTGAGCTTGTCGATCTTCGTAACTGTCTTGGATCCGAATGATTTCGTTTGCTCTCGTTGGATCGCCAGTTGACTCAAACTGACAATTGTGTTATATGTTTGGACTTATGTGTAAATTGGACTCATGTTTATAAATATCTTACCTACCACAGTTCTTTCTCTCGATCGACAGCAGCTTGTCTCTCTCTTTCTCGTTTTCTCTCAGTTGTCTATCTCGTTCAGCTTTCTTTCTCTCTTTCCTCCTTGGTTCTGTTTCGTGAGGGAGGAAAAAAGGAGCCCGATTTGTGTGTATTTCCAGTGGACTGAGCCAAGCAACGACGTGATTTCTGTCTGTGAGGCAAGTATAAGCACAAGTAGTATGAACACCGATTGGTATTGTTTTGATTGTTTGTCTCTTACTCTTTGTTGTATGTATCAGTGTTGGACAGCCCTATTGAGTCAGTTTTGCTGTTATCTTCCTGTTTTCCGTCGAAACGTTCGCTTTCTGTATGTCTGTAACTGTTGCAGGAAAATGACTCCGTGCACTCACGGCTAAACCGTGAAATGTGCTACGGCTGAGCCGTGAAATGGCTTACAGCTAAGCCGAGACCCAGCCGTAACCCTAACCGTAGAACAATACAGGGTGACATCCGAAATAACTGAGAGTTGCAAAATGCTACTCTTCTACGGCCCAGCCTGATCTAAGCCGTACATTGTACTACGGCTAAGCCGTGGACCAGGATACGGCTGCGCCGTAGAGTAAATTACGGTTGAACCGTAAATGCGAATGAACAGTTCGGGGAACCTCGGCTCCGCCGCAGTGCAGATTACGGCTAAGCCGTAAGATGCCTACGGCTAAGCCGTAAGGTTACCTACGGCTACACCGTATCATCCTGAGAACTGAATGAAAAGACTAGGTTTAAGAAGAAGACCATATATGACTTTCATGTTAGAATGTAGCTAACCTGAACATGCCCAATGGAATGTCTGGATGACATGGATGATCTCGAGGGCTGTGAATCATTCATGCCCGTTATCCAGTTGTTTAGCACCTCCCCATGGGTGTTGGTATAAGGGACTTCGGTGCACATTCCAGACACTGCAACACTAGACAATGGTGCATCGAACAACTTAAAACTACATCAACATGCATGGTTAGAAACACTGGATAAATAGGTTAGGATTGGCTTGTAATTGACCTTGATTCGTCAAAGCACTCGGATTTGTATAGCATATTGACTTCGGTCATGCCCTCTTATGTGTTCTGCGCTGGACCTCTCGATTCTGTGGGAAATGCAGCAACCCCAGAGCGAAGCCCGGGCGGGACCATTCTATTACTGTATTTTTGTCGTTGCTCCGGTGGAGTACTTGAGTCAGTGATTATTTGTTATTGGTACTCAATTGTCAGTGCTTCTTTTATTGCTAATTTGCATTCAGTAGCAGTATCAGTATATGTGATGCACTTCCTATTGTTCGTTTAGTGTGATATGTGAGATCTGTATGTGATATGATTGATTGATTGAGGTGCATCATCCGATTTGATTGTGATTGGTATATGGCACTACTGAGCCTCAGCCTTAGGATGCCCGACGGGGTTGACTTTGGTTTAGTTTATGTGTTTGCCTCTGCAGAGTTATCTGTCCTGGGACTCCGGACCCCGGGAACTAGAGACCCATGCGTACCCTGGCCCGGTCGCTGGTGTTCTCATTCCGACTGCTCTCGAAAGGGAGAATATGGCCAATGTAGTAGCCACTTTGACTGTTATCTGTTATCTGTTTGTGATTCTAATAGCATGCTTATTCATTTGCACAATTGCTTAGTATACGAACGTGCTTACTATGGATCTTGCATTATGTCTTCTGCTCATTATTAGACACAATTCGTGTTATCTTCTTGTGGCTTATATTTTGCTAAGTCGTTGTACTTATGAGTTGCCCTTGGTGTTGCAGGCTCAGATCCCTCTCCCGATCCTGCGTCGGTCGACCCGACTCCAGGAGAGGCTCGCGAGGCCCCCTCCGGCCTAGAGGAGTGGACTTGATCCATCCTCCAGAGTACGGTTTGCATCATTTTGTTTTCCATATTCATTTGAGTCTGGGTCTAATTGGGGGATTTTTCTGTAACTTGTACCGTGGGCTTGATTGATATCTGTATTTTGATTTTTGTAAGCCCTCTTTAGTATCATACGTTCTTGTAATTGTTCTTGTTATCAGTTTACTGCTTTTGTAATCCATTATATCTTTTGGTATGTTGTGGTATGCGTTGATACGTACAGCTTCCGCGTACATTTGTTTGCATGTGTGAATGATCCCTTGTGTGTGTATGCTTGGACGAGGTCTAGGTGTACATGCACGGGAGTACGTGTGTCATTGGTTAGACTTTTTCTGACCCCCGGTCCCTGGGCTCGGGTTGTGACATACGTATTGTATGGTATCAGAGCATTGTCTCTATCTTAGTTCTTAAGCATGTAGGCATATAGGACGTGGTGCGATTCCGTAGTCCAGTCTTGGACTGTTGTGTTTGGTCCTCTTTTCTTGTGAGTCTGTGTGAGTTACCTACTGTGATAGCAGATTTACTTTTGTGTTTTGCAGGCTATGGCATCGGGATCTGGTACACACAACAACAACAATCAGGGAGATAATGAGAGTGGATCAGCCGCTCCACAGCAACCTGCGAATTTTGATGAGTGCTTCTTGACAATGTTGCAGGCGATCCATTCCTTGCAAGCACAGGTCGTCGGGCATCCTAAGGCTGAGGCTCAGTAGTGCCATATACCAATCACAATCAAATCGGATGATGCACCTCAATCAATCAATCATATCACATACAGATCTCACATATCACACTAAACGGACAATAGGAAGTGCATCACATATACTGATACTGCTACTGAATGCAAATTAGCAATAAAAGAAGCACTGACAATTGAGTACCAATAACAAATAATCACTGACTCAAGTACTCCACTGGAGCAACGACAAAAATACAGTAATAGAATGGTCCCGCCCAGGCTTCGCTCTGGGGTTGCTGCATTTCCCACAGAATCGAGAGGTCCAGCGCAGAACACATAAGAGGGCATGACCGAAGTCAATATGTTATACAAATCCGAGTGCTTTGACGAATCAAGGTCAATTACAAGCCAATCCTAACCTATTTATCCAGTGTTTCTAACCGTGCATGTTGATGTAGTTTTAAGTTGTTCGATGCACCATTGTCTAGTGTTGCAGTGTCTGGAATGTGCACCGAAGTCCCTTATACCAACACCCATGGGGAGGTGCTAAACAACTGGATAACGGGCATGAATGATTCACAGCCCTCGAGATCATCCATGTCATTCAGACATTCCATTGGGCATGTTCAGGTTAGCTACATTCTAACATGAAAGTCATATATGGTCTTCTTCTTAAACCTAGTCTTTTCATTCAGTTCTCAGGATGATACGGTGTAGCCGTAGGTAACCTTACGGCTTAGCCGTAGGCATCTTACGGCTTAGCCGTAATCTGCACTGCGGCGGAGCCGAGGTTCCCCGAACTGTTCATTCGCATTTACGGTTCAACCGTAATTTACTCTACGGCGCAGCCGTATCCTGGTCCATGGCTTAGCCGTAGTACAATGTACGGCTTAGATCAGGCTGGGCCGTAGAAGAGTAGCATTTTGCAACTCTCAGTTATTTCGGATGTCACCCTGTATTGTTCTACGGTTAGGGTTACGGCTGGGTCTCGGCTTAGCTGTAAGCCATTTCACGGCTCAGCCGTAGCACATTTCACGGTTTAGCCGTGAGTGCACGGAGTCATTTTCCTGCAACAGTTACAGACATACAGAAAGCGAACGTTTCGATGGAAAACAGGAAGATAACAGCAAAACTGACTCAATAGGGCTGTCCAACACTGATACATACAACAAAGAGTAAGAGACAAACAATCAAAACAATACCAATCGGTGTTCATACTACTTGTGCTTATACTTGCCTCACAGACAGAAATCACGTCGTTGCTTGGCTCAGTCCACCGGAAACACACACAAATCGGGCTCCTTTTTTCCTCCCTCATGAAACATAATCGAGAAGGAAAGAGAGAAAGAGAGCTGAACGAGAGAGACAACTGAGAGAGAACGAGAGAGAGAGACAAGCTGCTGTCGATCGAGAGAAAGAATTGTGGTAGGTAAGATATTTATAAACATGAGTCCAATTTACACATAAGTCCAAACATATAACACAATTGTCAGTTTGAGTCAACTGGCAATCCAACGAGAGCAAACGAAATCATTCGGATCCAAGACAGTTACGAAGATCGACAAGCTCAACAAAATACACGCGATGATGTCAGAATGACGCAAAACTGACAAGGTCAATCAAAAGCCAAAATTACGAAAAAGGGCTCGAACTACCTAAACCAGGGCAACTCGACCCAAACAATCTCTCCATGACTCAAAACCAAAGAAAAGCAAAATCAAAACACACTTAACGACAAAATCGCACGCAATTACTCACTAATCCGGATCAAATCGGGTCGGAGTGTTACAAGACATAACAGATTATATCCTAAAAATCTGATCCATCTAATTAATTGAGCCTTTTCATTTAGAAATACAAGTTTCAACACTTATTATCAACACCGTCCATATGTAGTGGGTCTGAATAATTATGAAAATCGATCAGCAATCTACAATTAATAAATTTACTAAGATCTCCTAATAGATTTTAGATCCTTGAACACAAGAGCTCCCTTCAAAAGGCATATCTAAGTTCACAAAACCTATATATGAAAAAACATAAAACCAAATCAAGCAGATAAAACACAGAAGGCACATTTGAAAAGATGACACTACCAATTTCATCATTGACTGTCAAAAAGAACTCAAACACCTTGCCGTTAATAAGAAAAAGCCGCGACCTTGGTGATATGGTAGATTTTTTATTTTAAACCTAAATCACACATAAAGCCTCAATCACAAGTCACAAAAAAATCATAAATCATAAGTCACAAAAAAAAACCCTAAATCATAACACTAAAAAAATAAAAAGAAAGAAAGAAAGATAGAAAAATCACAATCCGTTGCTGAGAGAGCTAGAGAGAAAGCACGTGGCTAGTTTCATCTTCTTCTCTAGATTTCTTCCCCTCCATTGTCTTGTTTTCTCTATCTCGGTTTCTTTTCTTCTCCAGACTTCTCCTTCGTATCTTCTCTAGGGCTTTGGTTTCTGAAATGGGAGCAGGAATGGGAAGAGAACGAAAGGCATGAAGGAGATGGCTAGTGATTAGAGGAATGATAGATCCGGAGATAAATGGCAAGCAAAAGGAGTGAAAGAAATGGCGATGAGAGAAGGAAAAAATGGTCACGTTTTTTGTGAACAGAAATGAGGGACGGAAGGGATTTTTTTAATAAATGATATTTGGGTTCCCTTTTAAAATAGAAACACTTTTTCTTTTTAAAATGGTTAAAGACCATTTGAAATTAGTAATGACTCAAAACCATGCCAATCTACCATTTTTAATCTTCAATTTTGGTGCAGTGAATCATCCAATGAATTTGAATTTGACTGAAACTTGGGGCGTTTAACCATTAGGGAGGTCTCTATGTATTGCAAAATTTGGATTAGATAATAGATAGATCCCACTAAAGTTCTCATAAAAATTGGTGAGAACCTTTATATAATATTGATCCAGATAGGAACTGGTCAGTGGTGGCTTTAAGATTTTATGCCAAAAACACAGTATTTACAAAAATCCAGCTTGCATGTTTTTACACCCTTTAAAAACTGTCTTTTGTGAAGTTCTACCATGACTCTCTCACTCATATGCCCTAGATGCATATGCCCAACTGAGGCTCATCATCACTGGTTTTGTCATCTGTAGAGGCTGCCACTCCACCTACAACTGTGCTTCCCATAAGTTTATAAAGATTGTTCCCCATTCTGGTACCTTTTATTAATACCCGAACACCTTTAGTCACTTTAAGTACACCATCCATTTCCATAAATGTGCACCATTTGGATTCAAGTAAGCTTAAAAAGATTATGTTTTTCTTGAGTGTTGACACATGCTTCACATCACTCAGGATTCTCACAACTCCATCTGTCATTTTAATTTTAATGGTGCCAATTGCAATGATCTTATAGGGTGCATCATTACTCATTAGAACGCTACTACTATTACATTGCTCATAGGTATCAAACCAATCACAATTAGCACACATATGATAAGAACACCCAGGATCTAAAATCCAAGCATTAGATAAATAGTTATCTTGCGAGACAGATAGGAGTTCCACTTCACTTTCTGAAGTAACACTGGCTGAGTCATTATTGTCAGCTTTATTCTCAGCTTTGTTTTTCCTATCTTTGGTCGCCTTATATTCCCAGCAATCTTTCCTCCAGTGTCCCTTCTTTTTGCAAAAAAAGCAATCTGAGTTTTTCTTGCTTTGTGATTTTGATCTGGAGTTGTTTCTCCTTGATTTGCCTCTGTCATTGGACTTGCCACGTTCACGAGAGCCTTCTTTTACTAGATGTCCCTCTGCATATGAATTAATTTTAGTTGCCCTCTTTTTTATAGCATTGAAAATGATAATCTTACCTAACATCCTCAAAATTGAGTGCGTCCTTTCTATACAGCAGGGTAGTCACAAAATGGTTATATGAGTCAAGAAAAGAGTTCAGCAGCAGTAAGGACTTGTCTTTATCATCGAATTTCACATCGTGCCTCAACAAGTCATTAATCGTTCTGTTAAAAGTATTCATGTGCTCCAGCAAATCACAACATTCCTCCATCTTTAACCCAAATAACTGTTTCTTGAGATGCAGTTTATTTGTGAGATTCTTTCCCATATAAAGACTTTTGTGCTTCTCCCATAGACCCTTTGTTGTCTCTTCTTCCATGACGTTGTACATAACTTCGTCAGAGAGATAGAATTAAATAGAGCTGATTGCCTTTTCATCAATGTCTGCCTAATCATCATTTTTTATCTTTTTAGGCTTCTTTTTTTTACCTAACAATACTATCTTAATACCTTGTTGAAACAAAATATTTTCATCTTTTGCTGCCATAAACTAAAGTTTATTCTGCGATCAAAATTTTCAATTTTAGATTTGATACCTCCTATAGTAAAAGTTCCCTTTATGGCCATTAAAATTTTGAATATGCTTCCAAAAACTCACCCAAATATCTACTTGTCAAACTATCAATCTACTCCGGTCATGTTATAGATCTCATCTCCATGAGTCCACCGGAAAAAATGGAGCTTAATTATGAATTCGGATGACTCCGAAAAATGCAATTAAATTCTGACCGATGAATCTGGTCAAATTGGCATTGATTGTACGAACCTGCTGACATTGGATGACGTCAGCACTGCTATTGAATTGGGCAATTCTGCAAATGGGTTCAGGTTAGCTTGACCCAAATTGAAAATTGCTTTGGCTGGGCTATGTTACAAAATCGAGAACTGGTCTCAAACTAGGCTGGGGTTGCTGTTGTGGATCAAGTGTACCTGACTTGACCTGTGACCTGGCTACACCGGGCTACTAGACTGGGTCTGGTCAACCGACCTAGACTTAGTGTGACCCGACTAGGTCTCCTTCCTCCTCACGTTTTTTGTAAAAAGAGGAAGTAGGCGTTTTTCTCCCTTCTACAATTGTGGTGGACAAACGATGGGCAATGAGCGGTGATGGAAACTGGCAACGGGCAGAGAAGATGACGGTGATCGGTCTAGAGACGGTGCGGACCAGCGATCAACCGTGCGCATGGTGACAGTGCAGTAAACGGCAAGATTTGGTGTGGACAACGACAGCATAACAGACAGCGGACAGTGGCTGTGGTTCGGTGATACCAAGTGTCTCCGATTGGCAGGAATCACGGCCAATCTCTCCAAACACCAAAACGGAAGCAAAACCCTCTTTGTTGCATTGATGAATGCAACACAGTCGTGGCCCACCTTCGATCAAAGCTGAAAAAGAAAAAACAGTTTGTTGCTACCATTTTCTACGATACCTCTTAAGATTTGATCCGTCAAATCTCCACGATCCCATGGTCTCAACAAGCTCTGATACCAATTGTTAGATCTTCATCTATGCTAAGCACATAAAGCACACACCACACAAGAAAAAGAATAAGCAATTACACACATAGAAGATACAAAGATTTACATGGTTTAACCAGATTGCCTACGTCCACAGGTACGAAGATTTCAGTATGAAGAAATCTCTCCCACCTCTTTACAATATTCTGTCTGTGTTTCCTTTTCCTTGTTGCTTTCTTGCTTGGTTACAAAAGAATACACCGTAAAAGAATATGTAAGATTAGCCCTAATTAACTGGGCCCTCCACTCATAGGCCCAATAAAGATCTTTTGAGCCAAACCCAACATAAAGGTTGCTGCTCCTACTACCGATGACGATGATCATAACGATATTGTTGATTATGTTCATAAACGTCGATTTTAATTTGTTCATTGATGATCATGTTCATGAGATTTCGTCATGAGATTTCATGTAAACTAAGGATAAGGTTAAGAGAAAGTTACTATCAAAGCCTTGTTTTGGACATAGTGTGTTTTGTCTTCCTTTATCACCCCAATCACGTCACTGGTGATGTAATTGGTCCTGCCATGATCACCCTGGTCACATCAAGGTCACCTTAGGGTATTTTCTCAGGAAATCTCGATTCCCCATACTAGTGCTACTGTTACTGTCATTGACTTGATACAACCGAACCTAAGAGTCAGACAAAGAAGTCCTGCCAGCCCAGACATAGAAAGAAAGGAGTGTATGTCGCATAAAAAACAGAGAGATGAGGTGAAAATAGAGCTGCAAAGTTTCAACAAACTTGTCATACACTCAATTTAGCTCTCTCTCTTGAATTTGGTGACAGATTAAAATTTCAGAATTCCTTGTTTTGTTCTTTTAGAATATCGGCGTTGGAGGTCATCGTCTTAGATAGAGCCCTAGAAGACCCATTGCGAAAAGGATCGAGGAGCTGTACTCCACTCAGATGTTGCCATGGGAGTTTAAAAAGGACATTTTTATCATTTTCCCTAAAAAAAATACAAGTCTCCCGTCAAAATAAGAAGATTTGAGTAAAGACACAAAATAAAGGGGCCTTTGTGAGACTATATAAAAAGAGGAGTCTTTATGTGCAAATGGTGAGGGACACTTTCTTTTTTGGACTTTTCAAGTTTAGAAAGGCATGACGTTTGTCCTCTTGCATATTAATGCTTTCCAAAAAAGGAGTGTCCCTCACCAAAATAGTGAGAGACATATGCATATGAATATTCTCCATATAAAAATACAGGGGCTTTTTTGTAAAAATCTCTTTATATAGTCATTTGTTGGAAGTTATGAATATGATATATACACTTGTCTCTTGCCTCGAAACAGCCAACAAACAGAGAGGTCCCTCAAACCACTTTCAATTTCTTCGTCTCATGAAAACAAACGTAAGCTTTACTGTATTAGAGAGTATATTTTTCTCATCTACTACTTCTCTTGAGAACTACAAGTTGTTTCTTTCAAAAAAAAATGAAAAATAAAAGTTGCTCACTTTGTTAACACACCAGTTTATCATCCAACTTATGAGGGACACATCTATGCAAGACTTTTAGAGGCTCGTGCTAGACACCAAAATACAATCACTCACTTGTGGCTGTACTTAAATAATTGGGAGGCTGTCCTTAGTACTTAGCACCACCGAGCACTTGAAAACTATTCTAGATCTATGAAGTACGCAGCCCTGTACCTACGTGTCTAAATTTTGCCTAACATGGGCAGCCAGTCTTTCCACTTGTGCCGATTCTCTTTCTAATCTCGTTGGCCACCTCTCAATGGGTGTAGTTGCTGTTTATGGTCCTAGAGCTCTTGACTGGGCCCTAGGGTAAAAATAAAAAACCTTTTCCTTTCCTATTGGGACACATTTTATTTAATATTATGAATAAATTACTTTTATATACCTTGAAATGTGTGTATTATCTGTGGAACACCCATCTTTCTTTCTAATCGAGTCCTTTAAACCAATTTTCCAAACTTTATTGTTGACCATCGAAAAGTTTCAGTTTCAGCTCTTTCTGAATGATATCTTTCTGAAAACCTTTTTCTGGCATTAAGGTCAATGAATGTCGGGGTCTCTCTTTCTTTGTCAGGTGCTTAATCATTTCACTCTCTTTATCACAGTTGAGTTGGATTTGGCTTCCAACGGTTCTCTTTATTCTTATTTGCCAATAACGTCTAGAAACGTTACTTTCATTGAGATCATCTTTCAGAAGGGGCTGCATTGTAGTATGCTACAGCAGCGCTACAACTCTACTTTATGGTGCGGCCCACCTTGCTAAAATTTGAATCATTCAACAACCTTAAGACCCTTTGTAATGATCACATTATAATTTATTATTCAAATATGTAACATTGCTTTCATTAGATTAAACTCCATCCGAGGCACATGATAAACTTGCCTTATTATTCTCTTATTGGAATTGAAATGGAGGGAGACATTCACATGTGATCAATTTAAATGGTTAGACCACTAAATGTTTCTTTGAAAACTTAGATACAATGAATATTATTAGGGTTAATTAATAGCTTGAATTTTAAAAAATTGGGCACCACCATATATTGAAATGGGGCACTGCACTATACTACCTTGCAGCGGTGCGATGCTGCACTACTAGGCTTTCAAAATACCATTAATATATTAAGGAGATCAGAATGACCTTTTCACTAGAAAATCATTGAGGGCTATAGTGCAGCACTATTGTATTGTAATATGGCGCAACACCCCATCTTTATTGTATGATGGGTCCACCTTTTTAAATCCAAGCCATTCATCAGCCTTAGGACACATAATATTCATTGTATCTATGTTTTTAAAGAAACTTTCATTTTGCCAACCATTTAGATTGATCACACATGAATGTCTCCTTCCATTTCTATCCTAATAAGAGTAAGGCATGTTTCTTCCTATATGAAGTGAGATCTACTAATTTCATGACAGATGCTTTAGCCAAGCAAGGGGTTGAGAGGTTATATTCTTGAGTGGAAATGGTTTTCTAAGTTGGTGTGGGTGGTACATCACTCTTGACTTTTCTTTTTCTTTTTGTGGTTTAACATTTGTACTCTTCTTTTTTTTTTAAATGAATTTACTGTTACTAATAAAAAAAAAAAAGGCAAGCTCATCACCCATTTGAGATGGAGTCTAATCTAATGGTTGGCATGTTATTTATTTAAATAATGAGTTATAGGTTTACCATTATACAAAATCTAAGGGCTGATGAATAGCTTGGATTTTAAAATAGTGGGCCCACCAGGGAGTACAGATGGAGTGCTACACCATACTACAATGGCAGCGGTGTTGCATTGTAGCCCAGCCCAAACTTAAGATCGAATTATTAAATTTAAATTAATTAATTATATATCCATGAAAGGCCCAGATTACAGTTGGGTTCAGAGTTGTGTGGGCTATGCAGTGGCTTTATTACCATTTTTTTTCAAAAGAATAATAATTATGCAGGGTCCTTAGAGCCATCCAACAAGTAGCTATGGAATATGATCACCAATTCATGCAACACAACCGGCATGTTTGGCAATCAAGTCATTTAGAAAATAATTTTAGCTTTCTGTAAAATCTATGTTTGACAACAGTAAAATTTCAAGGATTTGATCCAATGAAAATTCTTCTTTTTTTTTTTTTTTTGAATTTTCATATCCACAAAGTTCTGGACATCCCCACATTTGCAAATTTGTACACCAAAACAATTTTTCTCAGTGGTATGCGTCGATATGGATGGACGGGGCCTATGTTTACTGTGCTACGACGTTCGTCTTTCCTTGACATATCCCTCTAATACCCCACCAGTCTCTCTTTGAATAATGTTGTTGTATACACTTTACTTTTTTAATATTTCCTATTAACATAATCATCATGTACTGTTATCACTCTTCTCATGTGCCCAGTTCTACTTCTATACTTCCATGAACTGAATATTTAAGATTCTTGCTCTATTTTTTTAATCCATAGTGCAAATCTTTCCGACTAAGGAGTGATTATGAAAGTTTTATAAGGTCTTGAATTTCTAGATTATAAGTCAAATAATATATAGCAGAGTAAATAAAGTAAACTTGCAAGCAAAAAACTATTAACCACACAAGAAGAAGACATGTAAATTTTTATGTGAAAACTCTTATGAAAAATAGTAACAAGAGCCATACAAGCTAAAAACCAATCACTATTTTCAAGTAATTACAAGATATACTTACAATTTTACACAGTCGGCCCCTCAATCACAGAATGTTGTTTTTCTTGTAAGAATCCACTACACACTCAACTCTGCATGCCCTACTCTCCGCATTTGATTCATAACACTTTGTCTTCATAAGATAAACAATTTCCTGTTAAGAAGTACAAACAGTAAAACTCTAGAACTAGAAGCATTCAATAAACTCTCCAATGGAACCTCTAAATAAAAGACTGATTTCTAAAGAGTATTTTCAAGTTAAAATAATGAGATCTGTATTTAGGATTAAGATAAAATTCCTTTTTATAACTTACAATTCATGCTTTAGAGTCTAAGTAGGAACAAAACATGCAGCTTTGACACAAACAGAAAAGGTTTTCGTGCAAGTTGGTAAGTTTCTGCACAGCATCCAATCGATCAGTTAGAGGTCGTTCAATTCGGATCGATCGGATATATGCCTGATTGATCGGATGAAATTCAACATAGTTTTCAGCAAATTTTTTGAGGCCATAATTTTGTCATTTTAGCTTTGATTGACGTAATATTGAGTTCTACGGATATCTATTCGAAACGAGTTTTTCAACGGTAGGTAACTTGCCATATCCAATGTTCGGTTTGAGAGATATAACCTTTTTAAACCATGATATTCTTAAAAAAATACTTCAATTTGTCGCTTTTGCTTTGATTTTTTTATTTTAGTGCATTCGGCAACTCATAATACAGTCAATACTAAAAGATATATTAAATACAACACCAACGAACTCAAGTTTTATCCAACCCATTAATTAGCAAATATAAAAATCCTAACAAATTGTGTCGATGATTGATAAATATGAGAAGTATCTTAAACTTTTTTATTATTATTATTTTTTTTGGTAAAGATCTTAAACTCGATCTAATGTCTTGGAGAATCTATGGCTTGTTCAAGCCTCCAAAGACCGTCTTCCATACTCCACACTTTTCTACGGTATCTACTTTTTGTTCTTATTCAGTTATCTTTTAAGATCGGAATATCATATAATATTTCGTTGGCTCTTTCCGCGTAACATCCCAGGAACAGCCTCTCCAGCCGTCCACATCTCGCTGGTATCCACTAGTTGGAACGTGGATGGTCTTGATTGACAATCAATTTCATCAATCACTAGTTTTGAGCAGTGGAAGTTGTTAAGGTGGATAGGTAATGAATTTTGAATCGATCGTCCAGGGATAGAAGAGGGAAAAAGAAAAAAAGAAGAGAGAGAGAGAGAGAGAGAGAGAGAGAGAGAGAGAGGATCCATGTTCATCCACCTTTGTTACAGTACTCATAAAGCCCGAGGGAGAGCGGATCCATGTTCATCACCTTTGTTACAGTACTCATGGGGCCCATCAACCAATCACAGTCCTTTCTTTTAGATGGCAACATATATTTCATTAAGAGAAATAAAAAGAACAAAAAAGAGGGAGAAGGTAAAACTTTCTTCCACCCAAATCATAATTATATATCAATCCCCTCTTATTGTATAGTCCTCTCAATCTCTTATTTCGAGAGAATGTCTACCATAAACATGGTCCATCTAAGACTCATGCCGAAAGTCGAATTAATGGAAGAAGATGCAGCAAGAATATTATTTCCTAACTTGTGCTCTCCTTTTAATACCATGCACCTTGTTTGGGTTTACTTTTAATAAAAGTGTTTTTACACCTCATTGCACATATGATACATAATTGAGTACAAATAAATGTTACCATTTGCAAATATTTATTCTTGTGTAACATTTTCATATGTAAACAAATGGAAAGAAAAAAAGACCAATGTTTTTTCAAAAAGGAAGAAAAAGTAGAGAAAATGGAGATAGTAGAAATTGTTTGTAGTGTATATTCACATTTTGGGTAATTTTCTCCACAGATGTTTGAAAATATTTTGAAATAGTTTTGAGTACTGATTACACTTAAAAAACACTGGATAAGGCAGAATGTATATTTTGTAAAGGATTTTACAATTTGCATTTAGCAAGTGGCAATGGCCACCTTCGTATACACTTATAATCGTGTATGCCCAAATCTTTTTTGGGGCAAATAACAATAAATAATTAATTCATGCTTTTTTCAATGTTTTTGCCTTTATTTTAGAAGTTTTAATTTCATGATAGGGACTGGTTAGTGGTGGCTGTAAGATTTAATGGGTTCTTGCAATGGGCCATGCTGTGAGTTAACCATCATAAAAGATAATAAATTTGTAGGGGCCTGATAACCGTCAAATTATAGAACACGTTCGTGTGGAATATGGATCATTAGTTTATAGAACACTAACCCAATTAGCTAGCTTAATTATTGTGATTCGTGTCAGGATGATAAAGTGACCAACTAATCATAAAAGCCTTTTCCTATTTGTATAAACATTTAGAAAATTAGTCTGATTTAAGCCCTTTAGACATCACTTAACCAGTGACACAAAGAAATTGGTCTGCAGTAATCTCTTTGAAATTTTAATGGTAAGCAGTCCTTGTCCTTTGATTGGTTTCATTCTATGCTCTTAACCAATCATCAAATTGCTTATCATCTCATTCCACGTCGATGCTTGTTATCAAATGATCCAAGATGTTTTGTAACGGCTATAGCTTATGATGACGATGGCACGTATGATCATGCACTCTACTAATTATTGCAATCCCATGAGAATTCAACTAAACCCCTACAAAAAAGTGAAGATTAGTTTAAATAGAAAGCGGGAATTAACAATTTCCGCGAATCTGTTGTCTTTACTGAAAAGCTGGCCACGTCACACCTAAGCTACATGTCGTCTTAACGCACGGACGTTGACGTATGGACAAACCATCAAGTGGAAAACCCAAAACAATGAATTGTATTCCACGATCGCGGTGTTGGTGGGCTGCTGCCCGTGAAAATCAGGCTGATCGATGGTGGTGTGGGAGACTCTGATAGATCCGTCCATGGTCACCTTAGGGTGACAATTAGAGCATCTAAACCCCCACAACAGTAAGTCGATGCAATGACTGTACAAGACACATCTCGTGTAACATGGCCTCATAGCTCTATTATGTGGCCCTTGTAATGATAATCACCACTATAATCTCCTCCACCGGGGTATATTTTCAAATTCAGTTTAATAGGAGTGAGTTTTACTGTATGTTTCAACAAGCAACAATACCATGTCCATGCCCGGTCACAAATCTCCATCCTCCATGAATTGAGATTTGGGAGCCACTCTACTAAACTGAGATTTGGGATGATATCTCACGAGTCATGAGAGGTCCACATGGGTGGACCCAGGTACCTGGGTCTAGGGTTTGAAGCCCCCACCAATAACTGAATTAAGTTCAATTTTTTTAAAAGCCCCCAGTAAATTTTAAACATTTATTATGTTTTATTATTATTATATTTACCCCTTTTCCCATTACTTAGTTTACATAAAGCTCTCACAAGTTAAACTTCTTGCATCCGCCCTGCAAGAGGATGATATCCATCACATTGTTCTATTGGGATTGTCATAAGTTAGGCCCTATGGTAAAGTTCCAGGAGTTATTTAGGTCTCTCCTTGGGAGGGACTTATTTTTATTAGGAGGCGGTGTACATTGCTCTTGTACCTCTTCGCGTATTTACTTTTTTTATTTCTTTATCTTCTCTTCTAATGATAATTTCAGTTACCAATAAAAAAAAAGTAAAGTTCCAAACGCTTATCAACTCTACAGGAGCACATTTCATGGGGATCCATGAACATTGATTAAGGCTCCTCTTAATTATATGTATAGAGAGAGAGAGAGAGAGAGACAGAAAGCGCTGTTTGATGCATATAATATTGAAAAATGCTACACTTGCACTCCCATTTATTTCCCTATTTACTTTCTAGTATTGTTTGTGATTTACATTTATTTTGGACGTGGCTCACATCACATTTTGAATAGATCATAGTTGTGAACTACTAAAAGCATTAGGAAATAATTGAGAGAGTAAGTAGGGATATAAATTTAGCATTTCTCTATAATATCACAAGCAAAAGTTGAATGCACTGTTCACTTTTGAATTGCATTATCTAACGCGTGGGACCAATGGTTTATCTAACCCTGTAAGTATTCTATCTTACGGCTCTTAAAGATTCCATTTGGCCAACCTGCTATCAATGCTGCCATTGGATAAAAGAATCTATGGCCGGGTTGCCTTGGCGTCAATTTTTTGTGTGGTAGATGGGGATCGTCCTGAGCCTACCTCACATCAGATAATTCTTTGAGGCCGATCTTATAGATCAAACAGTGGGGCCCAAAGATGAAATATGAGCTGCTCAAATCTCTCACGCCAAACTACATCGCTCGAACCTTAGACCCTAAAGGCTTTTCTTCTGTCGTTAGATCTTTCATCCACGTTCTCATTTGTCTTAACAAAAGCTGTTGGCATGGGCCGCTCGAGTATTCGATCATCGATCTGTTTACATAGCTACTACGTGTCTATGTTCGTCTTTCTGAGAAATAACCCTCTACCCTACCAAGTTCTGACTCTATATAATGTATTTGTATTTTGCAATTTGTTCACTAACCTTCTTGATTCTCTTTCTTTTCTTCCTTGCTTCTCTACCTCCTGCAGCTGCTTTTTGTTCTATCCGGTCTAGTCTCCCCCCACCAAAACCATCCAGGAACGAGAAAATGGACGGTTCAAGGACCAAAATAAATTTTCCTCCTGCAAGAGGAGATGTCAAACGGCGGATCTTTGCTAGTCTGTTTCGTACTTTGAAGCTCGTTGCCCGATCTACAGTTCAATTCATCCTCTGTGATCATTGAAACCGTCATGGTCGCTGAACTACTTGTCTTGACCACCACTATACTAGTCATTAGCTTTTTCCGTTTGTGGGTCTTCGTCTTTTCTTTGGTGAAGGGGTTTTTTTTTTTTTTTTTGACATTACTAGTCATTAGCTTTTTCCATTTGTGGGTCTTCGTCTTCTCTTTAGTAAAGTTTTTTCATTTTTGTTTGACATATTCCTATTACCTAATCATCAATTGGAGGTGTTGCTTTTGCTTTTGTTATGTATGGAGGATCTATATGCCCATGAAATGAATATTAAAGAATCTTGCTTTACTTTTAAATTCTACATGGTGAACTCTTTACCCTCCTTGGAATGATTGTGAGGAGTGACAAACATGAGATGGCAAAGAAAGCCATTAAAGGGTTGGGGGTTTGATTTTGTTTTGGGGGTGGTGGTAAACTTCTATTACTGCAAAGGAAGTCGGTACTATGGGATGGCAAAAAAAGCCATTAAAGTGTTAGATCTAGATCTAAGCTAGGCATATCAAGTATACACCGCACAAGAAGATGAACAAGTAATTACACACAAAGAAGACACAAAGATTTACATGGTTCGGCCAAATTGTCTACTGTAACGACCAAAATAGCCTACTGACCCAATAACTCGGTAAGTCTTTCACGTGGCCCAAAATGCTTAAACCCAAGTTATTAGTAGTAACTTACATGGTTCATTATATATTAGATTTATATTTCATTCATATGCGATGTAGGATGGGGTGTTACAATCTAACCCCTTAAGGCCACACATCCCCGTGTGAATCCATCTAACTATACCAGGCAATGTGGGACCGAAGCATTCCACATCCGTGTCCCCTGTGGATTCCTCTATCTTGACTCACAAGCTTTCGCACCTTGGCTTTGTCCTGATATTGCCTCAAGGGCTTTCCCAGCGGAATTAGGGTCCCACATTTTCGGCTGGTTATAGGCTCTGATATCATTTGTAACGACCTAGGTAGCCCACTGGCCTAATAACTCGGTGAGCCTTTCACATGGCCCAAAATACTTAAGTCCAAGTTATTAATAGTAATTTATATGGTTCATTATATATTAGACTCATATTTCATTCATAAGCGATGTGGGATGGGGTGTTACACCTACGTCAACGAGCATGAAGATTTTATTATGAAGAAATCTCTCTCACCCCCCCTACAATATTTTCTTTGTGTTCCCTTTCTCCCGTTGCTTTTTTACTTAGTTATAAAAGAATACACGGTGAAAAAATATATAAGATTAGCTCTAATTAACTGGGCCCTTCACTCATATGCCCAATAAGAATCTTTTGAGCAAAACCCAACATAAAGGCTGTTGCTACAACTGCCAATGATGATGATCATAACGATCATTGTTGATTATGTTCAGTAATGGTCGATTTTAATCTATTCATTGATGATCATGTTCACAAGGTTTCAAGTAAACTAAGCGTAAGGTTAACAGAAAGATACTATCAAAGCCTTGTTTTGGACATAGCGTGTTTCGTCTTCCTTTATCACCCAATTACGCCACTGGTGATGTAATTGGTACGCCATATCACCTTGGTCCCATCAAGGTCACCTTAGGGATTTTTCTCAGAAAATCTCGATTCCCCATACTACTACTATCATTGACTTTATACAACCGAACCTAAGAGTTAGACAAACAAGTCCCACAAACCCAAACATAACAAGAAAGAAAAGAGGGTATGGTGCATAAAAAACTGAGAGACTAGGTGAGAATAGAGCTGCAAAGTTTCCATGAACTTGTCATGCACTCAATTTAGCTCTCTCTTTTGAATTTGGTGACGGATTATCATTTCCGAATTCCTTGTTTTGTTTTTTTAGAATATCGGCGTTGGAGGTCATATCGTCTTAGATAAAGTCTTAGAAGACCCATTGCAAAAAGGATCGAGGAACTGTACTCCACTCAGATGTTGCCATGGGAGTTTGAAAAGGACATTTTTATCATTTTCCCTAAAAAAATACAAGTCTCCCATCAAAATAAGGAGAGTTGAGTAAAAACACAAAATAGAGGGGCTTTGTGAGATTATATAAAAATACAGGGGCTTTTTTGTAAAAATCTCTTTATATATTCATTTGTTGAAAGTTATGAATATGATATATACACTTGTCTCTTGCCTCAAAACAGCCAACAAACAGAGAGGGTCCCTCAAACCACTTTCAATTTCTTCGTCTCATGAAAACAAACGTAAGCTTTACTGTATTAGAGAGTATATTTTTCTCATCCCCTACCTCTCTTGAGAACTAGAAGTTGCTTCTTTTGAAACAAGTGAAAAATAAAAGTTGTTCACTTTGTTAGCACACCAGTTTATCATCCAACTTATGAGGGACACATCTATGTAAAACTTTTAGAGGCTCGTGCTAGGCACCAAAATACAGTCACTCACTTGTAGCTGTACTTAAATAATAGGGAGGCTGTCCTTAGTGCCTAACACCATAAGCACCTGAAAACTATTTCAGATATGTGAGGTACACTGCCCTATACCTATGCGTCTGAATTTTCTCTAACGTGGGCGGCCTCTCTTTCCACTTGTGCCGATTCTCTTTCTAATCACGTTGGCCACCTCTCAATGCGTGCAGTTGCTTTTTATGGTCGTAGACTTCTTGGCTCGGCCCTGGGGTTAAAATAAAAAACCTTTTCCTTTCCTATTGGGACACATTTTATTTAATATTACAAATAAATTACTTATATATACCTTGAAATGTGTGTATTATCTGTGGAACACCCATCTTTCTTTCTAATCGACTCCTTTAAACCAATTTTCCAAAATTTATTGTTGGCAGTCGAAAAGTTACATTTTCAGCTCTTTCTAAATGATATCTTTCTGAAAACCTTTTTTTGGCATAAAAGTCAGTAAATGTGGGGGGCCCTAATCATTTCACTCTCTTTATCGTAGTTGAGTTGGACTTGGCTTCCAATGGTTCTATCTATTCTTATTGCTAATAACGTCTAGAAACGTTACTTTCATTGAGATCATCTTTCAAAACGGCTGCATTGTAGTATGCTATAGCAGTGCAACATCTCTATTTTATGGTGGGGCTCACCTTTTTAAATTTTGAACCATTCATCAGCTTTAAGATCCTTTATAATGATCACCCTATAACTTATTATTCAAATATATAACATTGCTTCCATTAAATTAAACTCCATTTGAGGCACATGATGAACTTGCCTTATTATTCTCTTGTTGGAATTGAAATGGAGAGAAACATTCACATGTGATCAATTTAAATGGTTAGACCGCTAAATGTTTCTTTGAACACTTAGATACAATGAATATTATTAGGGCTGATTAATGGCTTGAATTTTAAAAAATTGGGCACCACCATATATTAAAATGGGGCACTGGACTATACTACCTTAGGCCGGTGGGATGCTGCACTACTAGGCTTTCAAAATACCATTAATATATTAAGGAAATCAGAATGACTTTTTCACTAGAAAATCATTGAGGGCTATAGTGCAACACTGTTGTATTGTAATATGGCGCAACACCCCATCTTTATTGTATGGTGGGTCCACCTTTTTAAAATCAAGCCATTCATTAGCCTTAGGGCACATAATATTCACTATATCTAAGTTTTTAAAGAAACTTCCATTTTGCCAACCATTTAGGTTGATTACACATGAGTGTCTCCCTCCATTTCTATCTTAATAAGAGTAAGGCAAGTTCTTTCCTGCATGAGGTGAGATCCGCTAATTTCATGGCAGATGCTTCAGCTAAGCAAGGGGTTGAAAGGTTTTATCCATGGGTGGAAGTGGTTTTGTAAGTGGGTGTGGGTGGTACATCACTCTTGTACGTTTTTTTTTCTTTTTGTGGTTTAATATTTGTACTCTTCTTGTTTTTAATGAATTTATTGTTACCGATAAAAAAAGGCCAAGCTCATCATGCGTTTGAGATGGAGTCTAATCTAATGGTTGGCATGTTATATATTTAAATAATAAGTTATAGGTTTACCATTATACAAAATCTAAGGGGTCGTTTGTTTTTTTCATATGTGATGTGAAAATGATTTACATAGGTAAATGACTCACATGTGAGTCATTTGCATATGCAATTGACTCACATGTGAGTCATTTGCATGTGTGAAATGAATTCAATCGTTTGTCATTTTCACACATCTTTATATGTAAATTAAAAGTAATCCAACGGTTTACCGTTTATCATAATATTTTTGCCACTTTTTATGATTTATCACAAATATCTTAAAATATATATAGAAAATGACTACATCTCTCAGCCAAAAAAGACATTCTAGAGAGTTTGGACAATTCAGATCATCAAGATGGGGTCCATAAAATTAAGAATTTCAGATTTTTGTTGTTAAATCTTTTTGTAAATATCTAAAACTATATTATGATCAAACGGTAAAAAATTGGTCCCAAGGCCGTTTTTAGTTTTCACAAGAGTTTCAATGGTTATGATTTATATTAGGGGGCCCACAAGAGTCAAAAAATAAGAAAGGCGGACTGAGTTCAATCACATTCAACTGTCTCAGCTGTTTTGATCATATCTCAACTTGTATGATGATCCAACAGCTGAAAATTGGTCTCATGGCCATTTTCAGTCTTCACAAGAGTTTCAATGGTTTTGATTTACATTAGGTGGCCCACAGGAGTCAAAAAATAAAGAAAGGAGGACTGGGTTTAATCACGAGTTCAACACATCCAACGGTCTCAAATCTTTTGACCATATCTCAAGTTGTATGATGATCCAACGGCTGAAAATTGCTCTATGAGCCATTTTTGACCTTTAGAAGAGTTTGGACGGTTCATATTGCTATTTTAGGGCCCATAAAATAAAAAAATGCAAAAAGGTGGGCTGCCCAAGAAAGCTACTGTTCATCCGCCTGGTAACAGTGACATGGGTAATGTTTTCACATCTGTTGAGGTGTGAAAATTCTCACCTGTTTTTCAAGCCATTTTCATACCATTTTCATATCTACTTTACACATCTCATGCGTAAATGAGTGAAAACAAACGTGATGGTGTATAACCATTACACATGTGGTTCATTTACCTATGTAAATTAACAAAAACAAATGACCCTTAAGGGCTGCTGAATAGCTTGGATTCTAAAAAAGTGGGTCCACTAGGGAGTACAAATGGAGTGAAGCACCGTACTACAATGACAGCGGTGTTGCATTGTAGCCCAGCCCAAACTTTAGATCGGATTGCTAAACTCAATTTAATTAATTATATATCCATGAACGGCCCAGATTACGGTTGGGTTCATAATTGTGTGGGCTATGCAGTGGCTTCATTACCATTTTTTTCAAAAGAATAATAATTATGAAGGGTCCTTAGAGCCATCCAACAAGTCTCAATGGAATTTGATCTCCAATTCATGCAACACAACCGGCATGTTTGGCAATCAAGTCATTGAGAAAATGATTTTCGCTTTCTGTAAAATCCATGTTTGACAATAGTAAAATCTCAAGGATATGATCCAATGAAAATTCTCTCTCTTTTTTTTTTTTTTTGAATTTTCATATCCACAAAGATCTGGACATCCCCACATTTGCAAATTTGTACAACAAAACAATTATGCTCAGTGGTATGCGTCGATATGCATGGACTGGGCCCATGTTTACTTTGCTATGACGTTCGTCTTTCCTTGAAACATCCCTCTAATACCCTACCAGTCTCTCTTTGAATAATGTTGTTGTATAAACTTTATTTTTTTTAATATTTCCTATTAACATAATCATCATATACTGTTATCACTCTTCTCATGTGTCCAGTTCTACTTCTATACTTCCATGAACTGAATATTAAAGATTCTTGCTCTATTTTTTTAATCTATAGTGCAAATCTTTGTGACTAATGAATGATTGTGAAAGTTTTATAAGGTCTTAGATTTCTAAATTATAAGTCAAATAATATATAGCGGAGTAAATGAAGTAAACTTGCAAGCAAAAAATTATCAACTATAAAAGAAGATACGCAGATTTTTACGTGGAAACTCTTGTGGGAAAAAAACAAGAGCCACACAAGCTAAAACCAAGCACTATTTTCGAGCAGTTACAAGATATACGCACAACCTTACACAGTTGGCTTTTCAACCACAAAATGTAGTTCTTTTTATAAGAATCCATAACATAACTCAACTCTGCATGCCCTGCTCTCGTCGCTTGATTCACAACACCTTGTCTTTATAAGATGAACAATTTCCTACTAAGAAGTAGAAGCTGCAAAACTCTAGAACTAAAAGTGTTGAGTAAACTCTCCAATAGAACATCTAAATAAAAAGGTGATCTCCAAAGAGTATTATCAAGTTAGAATAATGTGATATGTATTTAGGGTTGAAATAAAATTCATTTTTATAACTTACAATTCGTGCTTTAGGGTTAGAGTCTAAGTAGGAACAAAATAGACAACTTTAGCATAAATAGAAAAGGTTTTTGTACAAATCGGTAGGTTTCTGCACAGTGCCCAATCGATCAGTCATAGGTCGGATCTATTTGATTAAGTTACTGTTTCAGGTAGATCGATCGGATGCATACCTGATTGATCAGATGAAATTCAATATAAATTTTAGCAAATTTTTCGACGTTATAATTTTGTCGTTTTAACTTTGATTGACGTAATCTTAAGTTTGATGGATATTTACTTGAAACGAGCTTTTCAACAGTAGGTGCTTGTCATATCCAATGTACGGTTTGAGACATATGCCTTTTTTAAACCATGATATCCTTAAAAAATACTTCAATTTGTCGCTCTTGTTTCGATTTCTTCATTTTAGTGTATCCGGCGACTTATGCCACAGTCAATACTAAAAGATCTATTAAATACAACACCAATGAACTCAAGTTTTGTCCAACCTATTAATTAGCCAATATAAAAATCCTTACAAATTGTGTTGACGATTGATAAAATGGAGAAGTATCTTAAACTTTATTATTTTTATTTTTTTGGTAAAAATCTTAAACTCGATCTTAATGTCTTGGAGAATCTATGGCTTGTTCATGCCTCCAAAGACCGTCTTCCATACTCCGCACTTTTCTACGGTATCTACTTTTTGTTTTTATGCAGTTATCTTTTAAGATCAGAATATGATATAATACTTCTTTGGCTCTTTCCTCGTAACATCCCAGAACAGCCTCTTCAACCGTCCACATCTCGCTGGTGTCCACTAGTTGGAACATGGATGGTCTTGATTGACAATCAATTTCATCAATCAATAGTTTTGAGCAGTGGAAGTTGTTAAGGTGGAAATTAGGCCATGAATTTTGAATCGATTGTCGAAGGGTAGAAGGGGGAAAAATAGAAAAAGAAGAGAGAGAGAGAGAGAGAGAGAGAGAGAGAGGATCCATTATCCATGTGCATCTACCTTTTTGAATCGATTGTCCAAGGGTAGAAGAGGGAAAAGGAAAAAAAGAAAAGAGAGAGAGAGGATCCATGTTCATCCACCTTTGTTACGGTACTCATGGGGCCCGAGAGAGAGCGGATCCATGTTCATCACCTTTGTTACAGTACTCATGGGGCCCATCAACCAATCACAGTCCTTTCTTTTAGATGGCCACATATTATTAATAATAATAATATTATTATATATATTATGACAATATCCCATTTTATAGGAGCGCGACACATAGCGTTTTTTTTATGGGAGAGCGACACGTGGCGCAATTTAAAAATTCCATTCATATTAGGTAAACTCTATCCATACCACATCTCTAAAATCTCTCAATTTTCCTAAATTCTCTCCTTATTTTTCTATGAAATCTCTCCCTTTCTAATTTCTCTCTCTCATCCCTCTACAACTGCATCCCTATCTATTCTCTAGAAGTAGATGGGAACGCTGCTTGCTTTCATGGTCATATTTTGCTTGGACTGAGATCAAATCTTAATAGAAAAATAAAATCAAGTATCGTAAGTGACATAAGAATTGGAGACCAATTGCTTTCCATTAATAAAAAGTCTAAACAATATATGGCATACCAACACTAAGTAAATTGCAGCATTTATTCTCCACAACGGAAGACTAAGTTCCAAGTGAATTTAATCTCTCACCAAATGCCCGTGCTAAGCCCGGGCCCAAAACAAAATAATAATAATAATAAATATTGTTTATGTCAAAGTCCATCGCAATTTTCCTCTTTCTTATAATTTTTTGATATTTAGTAGTTTAATGATGATTTTTAGAGAGATGTTAGGGTCAGCCTTTTGCTACCTTATTGATGTAAAAATAAAATAGTTGAGCCTGTGAAACTTGTTTAAAAAAAAATGATAGGATCTACATTTATTTTGCTATATTCCTAAAAATAAGGATTATTATTGTTATTTAGTGGCCTTTTCTAATTGAAGAGTAAATTAAGAGACCCTATTGATGCTAAAGTGGGCTTATTTGATAGTTTTATCAAATTATATAAGAGAGGATAAAGGAAATAAAGAAAAGAAAAACATAGATTTTGTTAACTAAGAAAGCATGATGAAATTAGATATTATATATGTATATAACTTGTATGGCTCTCCTTTCCATGACTTCCTCTCCCCATTTGTGTGGGCTCTTTTGGGTCTACGGCCTCCTAGGGTAGGGCATAAAAAATTATATAAAAAGGCAGAAATGAAAAAAATTAATAAAATTAGATATCTTTTATTTCATCTTAATATAAAAACTATAATATCGCGCCTATGAAAACTTTGTAAATAGAAAAAATGTATGATTTGAAATCACCAATAAAGAAGAAAGAAAATTAGATGGAAGCAAAAGGTTAAAAACTATACCATTCAAAGATGAAAAAAGAAAAAGAAAAGAGGAAAAGAAAAGAAAAACTATATCCCATTGGATGTCAATCTATTAGGGACATAATGTTGGGTATTAGTATAAATTGAATTGATGTGGGTGAAATTTTAGGGGTATTTTGAATTTTGAAAAAAAAGCGCTGGGTGCATTAATATTGTCAATTACTTGTGGGTAAGGGGAATAAAATGAAGTAGAGATTTCAATAATTTCTACTATGTGCCATTTTGTAGAAGCCGACATGACACTCCACAAAAAAATCAACAAATGATTCTAAGCTAAGGGCCAAAATTGAAATTTTAAGAATTATAATTATAATAAATAAAAATAAAGATACTATAAAGAGAATTGAAAGGAATTAAATTAGTATGGATTATGAGTTGAGGAATTGATGAGATTTAGGAATTGTTTTAAAAAAATGGATAGAGGGAGAGATTTTAGGGATGAGGAAGAGAGATTTTAGGGGAATGAGAAAGAGGTTTTGAAATTGTAGAGGAGAGATTTTAGGGTGACTTTAGTTGATGAAGGGGAGATTTTAGGGAAGCCACGCCATGTATAATTTCGTGAAATATTGACGTGGCGCTCTAGCAAAAAAGAAAAATAAGGAGTGCTAATATGGCACCCTCCAAAGGCTTCCATTTTTAGAACTTTAATATATCTAATTGGTATGTTAGGGCTAAAATTGCTGGAAAAAGTTCTGAGGTATTTTCGAATACAGGGTTTGAGGCCAAACTTGGTGATGAATATAAAGGCTCAATTTTAAGGGATCTATGGGGAGAACTTAGGGCTTATGATCGGAAATGGATTGGGGTTAATTTGGGATAGAATCAAAGGGTTTGTTGGGTTTTGTACAGTTGGATTTGGGGGCTTTATGGAATGACAATAAAAAAAAAAAAGGATGGATGGCGGAAGAAGATCAATTCACAAATCCGTTAACCCAGAGCACAATCCACCAAGGATCTGGCTCTGAAAACAATCTAGCACATCCAGAATAAGTGGAAGGATCTGCATAAACATTGGCAACTTCCAGCACACACAAGTAACTCTAGGGTTCTACCCTAATTAGGACATTTTTCTTATCTAAAATGGACAGCCTCTAAGTGGGGCATAATTTACACATATATAGCTGTAGTAAAAATTGTACATCCCCTTCTTCCCTTTTCCTAATTTGACTCAAATTCATAAATCTTCTCGACCAAGAAAGGAACTAAATCCCCTGGAAATGAGAAAATCATTAAAACAATCCAAATAAAACTCAGCCCATAATTCATAGATCTAATTGACTCAAAATCAAAATCCCCATGGTAAGTGACCGGTCTTATTGGCCTATGGGTTGGCCCCAATGGGTTCTTTCCCAATATCCCAGTTTAACTAAAAATCACCAAATCTTTCTTTCTATCAGCATAATCTTTATCCCTATCATTATCTTTCTCTTTCTAAAATCAATTTAAATCTTTCTTACTTAAATAATAAAGAGAATTCCTCCTCTTAAAAGAGAAGGGGAGAGCGACATGTTGCATCTTCTCTTTCCTAAAATCTCTCTCTTACCCTTTAAATTTCTACCGCTTGCCTTAAAATCTCCCTCACCCTTCAGAATAAGATCCTTAACCCAATTTAACACTTAAATAAAATGAGCTATGGTTCCAAGCAGGGCCCAAGAGCTCGAGTTTGCAGATGTATAATATGTTGTCTGCTCATAAGAGAGCAACACGTGGCATCTTCTCTTCCCTAAAGTCTCTCTCTTACCTCTTAAGTTTCTACCCCTCCCCTAACATCTCTCTCTCACCCTTAACAATAAGATCCTAAACCCAATTCAACACTCACATAAATGGGGTATGGTTCCATGCGGGGTCCAAGAGCTCGAGTGCAAATGCATAATATATTATCTGCTCAAAGGAGAAAATAGCACATGGATAAAATGTTATATTGAAATATTGAATTGTAAAACATCATGGTCAAATTCTTGAATAGAACCCTTTCTAGAGATGGCCCATAGTGTTGTAGATCTTGAGATATTTGCAAAAACAATACATAAAATAGGTCTACTTTGTTGAATTTTGTGGGCCCCAAAATCTTGATCTGGACTATTAATCTTCTTCGGAAGTTTGAAAACGACTAATGGTTTAACCCCTAATTTGATCTATATCTAGAAAAAATGATGAAAGTGTGAGAACCAGAGGATTGCCCATGTCACTATTACAGAAGGTGAAATGTGATTAAGGTGATTCATATTTTGATTTTTTTTATTTAACTTTGGCCAATAAACAAACATCTTATCCGTTGTCTAGTTGTAACAGCGCAAATACGACTATAAGATCAAATTTGAATTGTTGATCAATCGCAGATCTTAAGAAATTTTAAAAAACATTTAAAAATCTTGATCTAATTTTTTGAAATTTGTTGGCTCCTATTTCAAGTTCCTACCGTTAATCATCATATTTATACTAAAAATGGTAATGGGGTAAAAAATTAGCCTTTGATTCATTCCTTCGAGATATGGAGAAATTGATGAACAATTATTTACCATTGGATTTAAACAATCTATTTGAATCAGCTTTGCAATGTTACCAAATTATTTATTTCAAAATTATCTATTTCAAAGAGAGGTCATTTAAAATAGATTTCTTTCATGCATATTTGTTTCAAACCAATAAGATTTGCCAAACAAGCCCTTATTATTTTGTAACTCTTTAATGCTTATATGGCTTAAGAAGAGGCAGATTCTAAAAATCATACAAATACCTTTTTGGCTTTTGCGTTTGTTAATTTTAGGTATGACGTTTTTTCTTCTTTAGTTTTTTAGCACCGTCATCGCCTTTCATGCCCTCCTCTTCTTTTTATTTCTTTATCTATCAGTGAGACCCAAATGTGTAACCCAAACATGCTGTTAGGCCTCAAATCCTTTGATTGTAATTATTGTTGAAGTGATGATCTATTCATACCCATCTTCAATCAATGGGTTGCACTAGCCAATACAAATGTGTGCATTTAATTAAACTTCATTATATTTAATATGTAAGGATTTATTTTTTTATTTTTTATTTGTATTTATTGAAGAAAGAACAATCTACAATGCCCATTTAAATATGCAAAATGTCTAATGTAATACAATTTTACATGGGGCCTTTTCTTTTCCTATTCACAAAATATGGAGGGTACAACAAAAATTATCATCTTATTTTATTTTTTTCATATTGTTAGTGACGGATATCAAACCCCATTGAGATACCACTTATCCCAAAACCAATTGGTAATGTTAAATAGCACAACAATGGTTTTATGGTCTTCTCAGTTGTGTTAGGAAGGCACTCGAGCATCACTCCAACATGGGTGTACACAAGAGTTGTACAAGGAACCTAACAGTTATTAATTTTTTAAATTAGTGTGTTTCTTTATTTTTTAAAATATATAAAATATGTTCTTATTCTTTATCATATGATAACTAACAAGTGAATGAGTTAGTTTCACATAAACCTAACTTATGAAATTTGCTCATCTCAATACTATAGGCCTAAAGTTTCAATTGTTTCTTTTAATTTTTGAATCTCTATTTTAACCTTAAGGGCCATATAGATTTTTTTTAATTTATAATTGGTCCACACTCTTCCTCTAATGTATTTTAATTAATAAATTTTGATACATTCTCTAATGAAATATGCATTATAATTTTTATTTCTAATGAAATATGCATTATAATTTTTATACTCATGGTAAAATAACTACTCAATTTGCTTTGTTGTTATTATTTTCTATTACAATTTATTTAAATGTTTATTCTTAAAAAATTATTTTTCATGCATTCGTGTTGCTTTGTTTGATACTAATTTTTTCTATTTTATTTTAATTATTGTATTTAAAAATATAAACTTTCTTGTGGCATCTCTATCTTGACCTTAAGACCAATTTAGATTTTTTTGGGTAATTGGTCTACACACACTAAGATTAATTTGGATTTTTTTGGTAATTGATCCACACATATTAATGGGCGACTCATAATGGGATTCGAAAACCTACAAATTTCTTGGCCTAAATAACCAAGGTGAGAAGCCCTTTTTATACACTGTTATGAAGTGTAGTTTTAATTAGCCCCACAAGTTGTCCCTTGAATCATCAAAGATGCCTTCAACTCAACATTTTGTTTTTTTAACTCTCAATTGGCATGCATGATAGTTTCAGCCAATACATGTGTGTGCAGTTTTTATTAGCCCACATATAATTCATTGAATCATCAAGTATGACTTAATTTCAACGTCTTTTTTTTTTCCACTCTTAATTGGTAGACATGATAATCCCCAGGCTGGGGCCCAAAGGTATCAAGGCTGGGCTGACAAGGGATACACTATGTCATAAAGAAAATGTGTGACACTAGGTCATAAAGAAAATGTGTGCATTTGATTAAATTTCATTATATTTAATATAAACTTCGTTCTTAAAACTTTTGGTTTTGTAAATTTTAATTTTAACTATGTGTGTGTTATGGTTTATATGATAATATTTATTCATATTTTATTAAAATATCAATAATTAAAAAAAATAATTTGTTTCTGCATAGCCCGCGGTCAAGAAAATTGAAGAAACTAGCTACACTCAACAAGCAACCATTCTATCGTCAAAAATTGAAAATTATAAGTTTTATTTTAATGCCATCAACACAATTTCTTTTATATCAGTTTCTTTTACTAATTTATTTAAATGTTTGATTTGTATTATCAAATTATAAAGAAAATGTGAAATTTCAAGATATTGGACCAATTATTTTCATTGCAATACTGAAAACAAATAACTTTATTGAGACAAGTGCACAAATTGAAACAAGTGCAGGAGTTAAAAGATCTGTACAAGATGAAACAAGCGCAACTATCGAGATAAACGGAGAAGATGAACCAAGTGCAACTACTGAAACAAGTGCATACCAATAAAAAATATTAAGTTTTTTTTTCCTTAAACCATATGTAATTCCTTTAATCATTTAAAGATGACTTAATATCAACGGTTTTTTTTTCACTCTCAACTTTTATTCATCTATGATTCAAAGAAAATATTTTCTCCTTTTAAGGAAATAAAGATTCAATATTTTAACTATATTTTCGCTATGATTTATGTCATAATATTCATTGATATCTTATTTAAGTTATTAATAATTTTTCATAGGACTTAATTATTATTTTTTCCCAACGCGGGCCGTGAAGCGCTAGTATATGTTATGACAATACCTCCTCAAGCGGGAGGGCGATACGTGGCACAATTCTCTTCGTGAGAAGGCGACAAGTGGTGCAATCCAAAGATTTCATCTATGTTAGGTAAACTCTATCCATACCAAAGCTCTAAAATCTCTCAATTTTCCTAAAATCTTTCCTTGGTTTTCTATAAAATCTCTCCCTCGTTTTCTATAAAATCTCTCCCTCCCTAATTTCTGTCATTCTTAACCAGTTTTTGAGAAGTGGGTTCCACACAATTTTTTAATCAAAGTTGCAACACAGGTGGGCCTTACAATTTAGATGTAGTGACCAATTCGAGGTTTGTAGAACTTCCCATTCTAATAAATATAATATAAATTCTCATTGGATTACCATTCCGATGACTGCGCTTGCCATCATCACGAAACCCATCAAGAACACCACCAGTCTATCTCAGTTGCCCGCATGACCTAGACTTAAAAAAACTCTAAAAGTCTCTTTGGAATTTTTGGACATTAATATATTTTTTACATTATTATCCCCTTCTTTCATGACCTTAAGCTCCCACAAATCGAATTTCTAGGTATGCTTGCCCGTGAACTATTCCTTGAAAAATCAGGTTATGCTCATTGTTATAATTCTCATGACCATAATCACCACCATCATGATAAAAAAAGAGGATCTAATTGGAGCTATCAAAGATGATGGCTGTCATTCTCTATATAATCATATCACCATGGTCATGATCCATGGAGAGGATAACATTGATGCTCAAAACCGCTGTTCACTATCATGAGTAGATGAACTTGGAAACATGGGATGAAAGTGAATCAATTTAAATGGCTCAATTCATGTTCTACCTGTGTTTAAATTGATTTAGATGTTTTGGAAGTTTAATATATTTGCACTTGGGCTTTTTTTAAGCCCAACTTAAACATGATGCGGACTGGTCTTGGGCCAATCTTCTGTTAGTTGGTTTAGCAATGTCAAATTAAATGTTTTAATCTACACTGGATGTAGGTTGTGGCCATCCAAGATGAACAATAAATATATATACCTGACAAGATTTACTTTTTTCACTAAGTCAAACGCTAAGGAACAATCTGATGCTATTAAAACTATTGTCTTTTCCCATGTGGGATCCATCTAATAGATTTTTTTGTGTAAAATCCTTGATAAACTTTCTAGGTGATATTCATATATGAATTATTAAAATATTAATAATTTTTTTAAAAATGTAATTTTATTCTAGATTTTTTATTAAAATATTAATAATTTTAACATAATTTAGTTCTTTTTTATAGCCCGCGTTGGGCATAGGCCCTGTAGCGCTATTATCATATATGATTATAACAATACCCCCTTTTCGCGGGAGAGCGACATGTGGCGCTTCTTCTTTATAAGAGAGTGACACGTGGCACAATCTTTTTGTGAGAGTGTGACACATGACAATTCCTATTTTTTCTTTCATGGAATTTTAGCATAATCTTCAATCATATCCTTATCATATACCATTTTAAATTATCAAGAATTTAGAATCCTGAAAATTTAAACTTTCTATGTTAATTCATATATATATGTCACCATTTATATATAAGCACTAACACTTTCGATACTTCTCTTATTTAATGCTTATCTCATTCATCAGATTTTTTTTTTTTGTTAGTAAAATGGTGGGATTCAGATTGAGTGGAGGCAACCCCCAGTTCATGAGATATCAGATTCGTAGTACCATCCATAAAAGCCCCTATGGTTAGGCTTAAATATCTATTAGTTCCCATCTTCTAAAATCTGTCCCTTCTAAAATATGGTATCTTTTATTAAAATCCCCTGCTCATACTGACGTCCTAAAATCTATCCTTTATATTATATTATTATATATTATTACAATACCTCCCTTAGCGGGAGAGCGACAGGTGGCACAGCCCTCTTTGTAAGAGGGCGACATGTGGCGTAATATAAGGATTTTATCTATATTAGCTAGATTCTATCTATACCACCTCTCTAAAATCTCTCAATTTTCCTAAAATCTCTCTTAACATTTAAAAGAATAAAAGATAAACCCAGATTAAACTCTTTTCTTTCTTTACGTACATCCAAACCCATATAATTTAGTTTCAATATGAGGATCCAAGTTGGTAATATCTAAAGGCATTATATATCTTAGCTTTTCTCATTCCAAGGTTTAAGGGGTATTTAATTTTCATTTGAGATTTTTAATTCTTTGCTAATTCTTTAATATAGATTTAAAATAAAACTTATATTGTATTGTTCATGATCTTTGTTTACATTTATAATTAATGTTGATGTAGATTGCCAATTAGATATGGATAGAAAGGGGAAAAAAAGCCATACATACATAACCCATGTCTAACCAAGTATTAATGGATTTGAGTTGTAGTTGGTTGGCCTGATAGAATGGACCCATACTCATTTGAAAAAAAATATATATAATATAAGCGGTGAGATTCATAAAATATAAGCCTCACATGCATTAAATTTCTTAATGCACGGGTCCATGTATTGGCTTTGAGATGTTTTTATATTCATCCGCCTATTTTATCTTCCATTGGGCCACAAGTTTTTTAAAGTTCTTTCTTCCATTCATTCTGATCGCGATTAAAAATGTAGGCGTGGAAATGAATTATGGAATCAAGGTCCGACATTCACGCACTTTAAGCGTTAAGAAGAATGGGAAAATAATTACAGTTCATCATTAATTTCCCTTTTGTTTACATGGGTTCAAGTGCCCTGACCGCGGGGATGCAGGTTGTTTACATACATTTTGAAAGTTTACAACCCCTCCCTCAAGTCTCAGATGTGATCTCAATTTGAAAAATACAAGAAAATGTACATAAGGTGGAAGAAAATGTGAAAAAAGGGGAAAAATGGGGGGTGACCGTGACCCGCGGTCACTGCCCCGTTCCAGTAACCGTGACTCACCCGCGGTCACCGGGGCCTTCCAGTGACCGTGACTCACCCGCGGTCACTGGGGCCTTCCAGTGACCGTGACTCACCCGCGGTCACTGGAACCTGCCAGTGACCGGGGATCACGGTCACTGACAGACAATGGCCCTGTGCCTCCGTTTTTTGTGCTGTTCGTGCTGGTTCTTTCTTGGAACTTCTTTCAAGTGTTGGAACTCCATTCTCATGACTTTGGAGCGGTGGACAACCATCAAGAAGATCACATTTTATCATGGAATCAATTGAAACCGCTGTAACTCATCATTCGTGCTTACGGACTGCATTTTTGTTTCAAGTCCGAAATGGGCAAATTTGAAGCTGGAGTTGTGTCATTTGAACCTATCATTTTCAAGGAACAAAATGAGGCCTAGAGAGGCTTCTTTCACAACTCTTGTAATGGCTAAGAAGCCCTACGAATGAGAGAAACAGAGGTGACAATGTCATCCTCTCAAAAATTGGCGTCGTACGAACATGGTATGGACTTTGGCCATTTCCCTTCCTTCTCTCCTTCTGAATTTTCTCGCTCACCTTTAAAACTAAGAAAAGAAGGTGGGAATGGTCATGGAAGTACTGCTGGAGCTTGCTTCTTGTTGCCTTAGGTGGTGACTTTCTTCAATTTCTTCACTTTTCTTCCTTATCTGTCTTTTTTTTGTTTCTTCCAAATTCTCCCTTTTTATAGACTCCCCAATCAGTTTTGTGCAGTTTTGGGGAGTTAATAGCAGTTGTGGGGAGTTGGATTTCGAAGAGGAGTGGAGGGAAACCACCCCAAATCGTGGGAAACATCCTTTGAAGGTCCGTGACCGCAGACTGGGCCGCGGACGAGGCTCAACTTCAGGTTTTTCGCGTATGTGGCACATTTTCATCTGTTTTGGGCTCAAACGAAGTCTGATTGCCACCAAACTTGGAGGGATGCTTCTTCACACTATTCTCTACATGTCATAAAAATTTCAGCCATTTTTGACTTCAGGAAGTTGGTCAACTTTTTCATTAATTGGGCCCCGGTCACGGACAAGGCCCATTTTTGGAACATTGCATATGCGGTCTATTTTCCATTGTTTGAGGCCCGAATGATGTCCAATCGCCACGAAACTTGGAGGGATGCTTCTTGACACTATTTTGAGTGTGTCACAGAATTTTTAGCTCTGTTTGACCACCTGAACATGGTCAACTCCTTCTTTTTGTGGGCCCCGGTCACTCCCAAGGCCCATTCTTGGAATTTTGCATATGTGGCTTGTTTCCGCCTGTTCGGGGCCCAAACGGTGTCCAATCGCCACGAAACTTGGAGGAACACTTCTTGACACTATTTTGAGTGTGTCACAGAAGTTTCAGCTCTGTTTGACCACCTGAACATGGTCAACTCCTTTTGTTTGTGGGCCCCGGTCACTCCCAAGGCCCATCCTTGGAATTTTGCATATGTGGCTTGTTTCCGCCTGTTCGGGGCCCAAACGGTGTCCAATCGCCACGAAACTTGGAGGAACACTTCTTGACACTATTTTAAGTGTGTCACAGAATTTTCAGCTCTGTTTGACCACCTGAACATGGTCAACTCCTTTTGTTTGTGGGCCCCGGTCACTCCCAAGGCCCATTCTTGGAATTTTGCATATGTGGCTTGTTTCCGCCTGTTCGGGGCCCAAACTGTGTCCAATCGCCACGAAACTTGGAGGGATACTTCTTGACACTATTTTGAGTGTGTCACAGAAGTTTTGGCTCTGTTTGACCACCTGAACATGGTCAACTCCTTTTGTTTGTGGGCCCCGGTCACTCCCAAGGCCCATTCTTGGAATTTTGCATATGTGGCTTGTTTCCGCCTGTTCGGGGCCCAAACGGTGTCCAATCGCCACGAAACTTGGAGGAACACTTCTTGACACTATTTTGAGTGTGTCACAGAAGTTCAGCTCTGTTTGACCACCTGAACATGGTCAACTCCTTCTGTTTGTGGGCCCCGGTCACTCCCAAGGCCCATTCTTGGAATTTTGCATATGTGGCTTGTTTCCGCCTGTTCGGGGCCCAAACAGTGTCCAATCGCCACGAAACTTGGAGGGATACTTCTTGACATTATTTTGAGTGTGTCACGGAAGTTTCAGCTCTGTTTGACCATCTGAACTTGGTCAACTCTCCAGTTGACTTTTTTATGACAGTAGGCCCTTGTTTCAGCTGTTTGAAGCCCAAATGACCCCGGTTTGATTTGAAACTTGGAGGGACTGACGTCAAGAACATCTTGGAGTATTCAACCAAATTCCATGCAGTTTGGATTTGAGGAAGTAGGATTTCGAACAGTAACTTATTCATTGCATGCGTTAGGTCACTATTCACTCCACATTGAGATAGTTATCCTGTTTTCTATCCGAACAGCCTTCCCTTGACTTGAAATTTTGGGAGAATAACTTGGGGCATTCTTTGAGCATTTGTTCCAAATTTTATCTGCTTTGGCCTTCTGGAAGTAAGATCTTAGCTGGTGACCCCCAAATTCGGGATTACTGTCCTCTAAGCTGACATGTAATGAAATTTAGGCCAAACAAGGTCTTTCATCTTGAAAATTTGCAAAGTACCTTCTGAGCATGACTGAAGCTTCGCATCTAAATCTCATTAATTTTGGACATCGGGAAGCAGAACTTTGGTCAGTGACCCCCTGGCTTGGGGGAACTGACCTCAGGCTGACATGCTTGTGGCTTTTGAGTTCGATGATGTCTGTTCAACCCGAAATTTGAACTTCTTCTGAGAGTTCCAGCTATCTTGATCTTCATGGAATGCCGGTTCTCACAGTGATTCCCCAAGATCTGCAAATAACCTCTGTAGCCTAAATTAAGCTGAGATGAGGTGTCTTCGCTGCAGTATTTGCAATTTTTATAGGTCAACAAGTGCCCCATCGAGGTGCAATGATTGTAGTATAATAATCATTGTGCCTCGAAATAGCCAATCTGTGGGAATGATGGATGGCTTGATGAAAAGACAGTTTGTCAAGGTAGGTTGTAGGCCTAAACTTGGGATTTGAAAATTTTGATAAAAACCATGAAGGGTTTGATGACGAAATTCTGAAAAGACATAAGAAATCTGAATTTCTTTGCCCTATTTTCACGGATATCAAAAGTAGCATCTCCGTGGGGACTGTGGGGAACACCCACAAAGGAATCCCTTAGGTATTTAGAAAATTCAGAAGTTTATGAATTTTGTTTGGATTTTGGAAATGTATTTGATTTTCTTTTAACCTATTTTTCACAGATATCCAGAGTGGCGTCTCTGTGGGGATGTGGGGAACACCCACAAAAAGAATCCCTGAGGTTTTAAGAAAATCAAAAGTTTTAGTAAAAATGGATTAGGGTTTGGATCTTCATGGATTTTTGGTTCATTTTCAAAGATCAAAGTTTGGGTTTTGACTTGGCTTGACATGATTTAAAATGAGATGCAATTTTGACAAAATGAGATGTAATTTTGAAAGAGATTGGCTTTTATGGGTTTTGATGAAAAACAATTTGAGACATTGGTTTGAAATCAAATTTTGACCCAAAGTTGATTTGGAAAGAGACTCCGCATATTTTTTTTATATAATTTCCCTCGAAATACCCTATAAATAGGATTATTTCTTTGGTAAATTACTCCAAGTGGACCCCTCATAGGACTTGCAAAAGATCACAGAGATCGTGGTGAAGAAGGAGGAATCCATCAAGACTTGATCTTAGACTCCACTGATTTTAACCAAATTGTATTTGTGGGAAGGAGGCCAAACAGTAATTGAGGGGGAATTCCCAATTTTGGACCATTAATTGATTTTGGACTTCCTTGCTCCATGTACTGGCATCAAATAGCGGGCTCCACTTAGGAAAAACAGGGAAGAGACCGTAAGCATTTAAAACCCAACATCTCTGTCCTTTTTTTTTTGTTCAAACCAACAAAGAGAAAGGGAGACCGAGAGAGAAAGAGACCGTTTTTTTTTTTGTTCAGATCAACAAAGAGAAAGGGAGACCGAGAGAGAAAGAGACCGTTTTTTTTTTATTGCTATTCAAACCAACAAAGAGAAAGGGAGACCGAGAGAGAAAGAGAAATTGGGAGAGAAAAGAAAAAGAGAAAGAGGGAGAGAGACTGAGAGAGAAAAAAAACTAAGAGAGAGGGAGAGAAAAAACCGACAAAGAGAGACTGGAGGAGAGAGAAAAAACTGAGAGAAAGGGAGAGAAAAACTGAGAAAGAGAGAGACCGGAAGAGAGAGAAATTGGGAGAGAGGAAGAAAGATCGAGAGAGAGAACTGACTGGGAGAGAGAGAAATAAATTGGGAGAAAGGGAGAAAGACCGAAAGGGAGAAAAATCAGGAGAGAGGGAGAAAGAAATCGGGAGAGAAAAAAACAGACAGGGAGAGAGAGAAAAAAAAGAGAGACCGGGAGAGAGAGAGAGAAATTGGGAGAGAGAGAAGAAAAAGAGAAAGAGGGAAAGAGACCGAGAGAGAGAGAAAAGAGAGAGAAAAGAGAGAGAGAAAAGAGAGACCGGGAGAGAGAGAAACCAAGAGAGAGAAATTGGGAGAGAAAAGAAAGAAACCGGGAGGGAGAGAAGAAAAGAGAGAGAGACCGAGAGAGAAAAGAAAGAAACCGAGAGAGAGGGAGAGAAAGACCGAAAGAGAGAGAAACTGGGAAAGAGAAATTGTGAAAGAGAGAAGAAAAAGAGAAAGAGGGAGAGAGACCGAGAGAAAAACAGAGAGACTGGGAGAGAGAGAGAAAGAGAAATTGAGAGAGAGGGAAAACTGAGAAAGAGGGAGAGTGACCGGGAGAGGAAAAAAAAGAAAGAAATCGAGAGAAACAGAGAGAAACAGAGAAAGAGAGAGAAAGAGAGAGATCGAGTGAGACAGAGAGTGGGAGAGAGAGAAAACTGAAAGAGACCGAGAGAAAGGGTGGAAGCAGAGAGGTGCTGGGTGCATCTTCCTCTCAGTTACCAAGCAGGACTCGGGTTTCTTTCATCATCTCAAGCACAGACTATGGCTGGTAAGAATCTTCTCTTGTGTTTGTTCATGACTGAATCCAAGCCTGGATTTCTGGATGCATCTTGCTCTCTTTTTTTTTTTTTCAAGAACTGATGTAAGATGATTTGTGAAATCATCTCAAGCTCACCAGTCTACTGATCAATCGATCCCATAGTGGTTTATCATGGCCACTACCTGTTTGAGGAAATGCCCAATTGAAAATTTTCTGCTGAACTTGCTTTTTTGTCCCTTACCTTAGTACTGTTGAGTTGTAGAGTTATCCAAAGGCTTCTTCAGTTATGCTCTCTACTGTTTTGGCGGAGTTAATCCCATGTCGACAGAGCACCCACTGTCATGGCCTTGGCTTTGGCTAAGCCCACTGTCACGGTCTAAGCAAACCGAAGGGGGTTCATGGTCATGACCGAACTGTTCATGGCTTGGGAAGAATTTTTTTTTTTTTTTTCATTTTGCTGTCTATCATAAGGATCTTGCCTGGGCTTAATTCTTTTGGAAAACAGCTCAACTTGGGCATCATAATCAGGAAATTTACAGTCACATCCGGCTGAGAAGAACTCTTGTGTCTTAAACTCTATCAGAACTTCTTCATAATCACGATCAATCCTGACTGTCTAATACTTGTTGCTGTTGTCACAGTGACTGGCACAAACTGAAATTTGCAATTCATGGTGACTGATTATCATTGGTGAGAGTGCTTCATACCGACTAGTGGGGAAGTTTAAAACCAGGGAGGTTTAAAACTAAACAGTCTATATCTAAGTGCACAAACTTCACTTCTTGTTCACAGTATGACAGAATCCATTAGCACTTCGTTTAAGTGTTAACCCTCACTATTAAACTTAGTGAAAGGACATCCACCTGTGTTTGAGTAGTAACATGCACACCACTGAACACGCATCTAACTTTCTGTGATCAGAGCCTCTGTGGGAATTATAAAATGCCATTTTCATGCTTGAACACGAACCTGCTGCTCCCTGAAAAGGTCTTAGGGTGCTTGAACATCTGTTTGGACCGGGAGCCTCGGTTCTGAGACTTAAGTGTGCCTTTGATGCCAATTCTTGGTTTCAGAACTGAGTATTGCCTTCTCCTTTTGGTCTTATACTAAGGGGAGATGCTGCCGATTTTTTTTTTTTTTGAGAAGTTCCATATCATTGTTATTGATACTCATCTTTCCTTTCTTTTGATTTGTTTTGCAGATAAAAGGGGTAAAGCACCTGCAACTGCCACTGCCGCGGCACCTAAAAGTCGTGCCAAGGGTAAGACCACAAGAGAGCCTGATCCAAAAGACCCAAATGAAGCATCTGATGTCAACTTGTGGCTCCAGAGAACTGCTTTTGTCGATGACTTGACTGAGATTCTCTGCTGCAACTCCCATTTGATGGTTTTGCTTTTTTTTTTATTCTGATTAGTCCTGAGGGCCATATGTACGTTGACTTCACTGCTTGTATTCGAACTTTAAAATGGATATCAATGGAAAATTTTTTTTCTTTCTATTTTTGTCATTGGTATAGGTGTTTGGTTTGATTTTGTGTGGATGTTTGTTGTGATTTATGTGGATGGTTTGTAGGTGGTTCGTATGGATGGTTTATTTGGTTTGGTTTTCTCAGATTTGTATGAGGATGTGATTTGCGATCGTTTGGATCCACAAATCGAAAATAAGGAAGTCATACAGGTGGACGTTATCCAGTGCCCATGTGTAAGGCTTTCTCCAGGGTCCATGACTTGATCCTTTTGGTGTCGAAAGGGGTCAAACAAAGTGGATGTTATCCGGTGCCCATGTGTGAGGCTTTCCCCGGGATCCTTGACTTATTCCTTAGGACAAAGATTTGGTTTTGGTTTTTGTTTAGATTTTGGTTATACAGGGTCTGCAAAAAGACTTGTTCTATATAACTGAAGGCACTCATATAGGGTCTGCAAAAAGACTTGTTCTATACAACTAAGGATTAGCTATATGGGGTCTGCAAAAAGACTTATTCCACATAGTTGAGTTTTGCTATATAGAGTCTGCAAAAAGACTTAATCTATAGAGCAGGATGTTACAAGGGGTCTTGTAAGGACATTATCCAAGTAACAAAGGTTTGACTTGAGGGGTCGAAGGACTTGATCCTCGCAGTCATTTTATACAAATCTGAGGGATTTTGGTTACGAGTCATAGGTTGTAAGGCTCGAAACCAAAGGATTGCAATTTTGGTTGGGAGTCATAGGTTGTGAGGCTCGAAACCAGAGGATTTTGATTTTGGTTAGGAGTGAGAATGTACGCTGTACATAGTTTGGGTACATTGTATATGGTTTGGGTGTACCAATGACATTCAGGTATATATTTCTTGAGAAGTTTTCCATTGATAAACATCATGCATCTGTCTCGTTCGAGTTTGAGGAGTGCGCGTGCACCATTGGAGTAAACCTTGTTGACAATAAAAGTTTCTTTTCTTGTAAGCTCTGTATTTTTGACCTTCTTATCAAAAGATCCAGTCATATGAGCGTGATAGAGCTCGATGATTTGTCAAGCGGCAAGCCTTTTCTCATCAAGGCTCTTTAGCTCTTGGAGTCTGAGCTTGGTATTCTTTTTTTTTTCAGTGTATTTTTTTCATCATAGCTACCCGAAGAGAAGGAAGTTGAATTTATAAGGGTATCACAGTTTCACAACCATAAACCAACGAATATGGTGTTGACTTGGTTGGACTACGAACAGTAGTTCTGTATGCCCATAATGCTTCTGGAAGTTTGGTACTCCAACCTTTTGTTGCCAGAGACCATTTTTTTCAAAATTTTGCAAATAGTCTTGTTGAAAGCTGCAACAAGTCCATTAGCTGCAGTGTTCTATGCCATGGAGGGACAGCATTGGATTCTTTACAGCAGTTCATATTGAGAGAAAATAATAGATCATTTGGGTAAACGATCACCCAGTGCACCAGCTTTTGTCACAAATGCCTTCAGTGGATTGGTGTTGGAAACCAAATACATTTCATTGGAAATAATAAAGTGGTGTAATTTCCTCGTTTTTCTTTTGAGCTGGCAATGCCCCCAGAGAGTAATCAAGAGTTCGAATGTAGAGGATGAGAGGTTCGCCTGGAGTTGAGGCTGCAAAAGTAGGCAAGTTTGCCCTGCAATCTCTTGAGTTATTTAAGAGTTCTCAGAGAAGGCATCTTCAATATAGCTTTGACTTTGACTGATCTCTTTGAGAGTTAGTTATGCATCAGTGGCAACTTCAACCAATCGGGCCACAGACTTAGTTTTATGACTAAGTATGATAGCCTTGATTTCTGGTCGCAAATTGGTTTTGCACATTTCGATCGTTGCCCTTTGAGATGGTTGTTCCAAGCATTTATAGGATAATGCTCTCCATCTATTGATAAAGGCCTGTGTAGTTTCGTTGTCTCCCTGCCTTGTGCTGCTGAGCATAGCAAAGGTGACTGTTTGATCCTCCTCCTGAAAATGGAGTAAGAACTTCTCTTCTGTGATCGGCCATGTCATGAATGAGAGTTTTGGTAACTGCTTGTACCAATCGAAGGCGACTCCTTTCAATGTGCCGACGAATAGTCTTATTTTTAGTACATCTAACTCTGGCAGGCTTCCTAGGAGTGATTTGAAATGCACAATATGCTGATATGCTGACCCTTTCCCAATGTATAGTTGGAAAGTCGGAAGTTTATAATCTGGTGGAAATGGAACCAGATCAAATTCCAGGGGATACTTGGGTGTAATACCTTTCTTTTTCATTCTGGTCTCCACTTTTGATTTTGTCAGTATCTCTTCAACTTCTTTGAAGGTCACATGTTTTTCAGGATTTGCATGAAGACCAAGGATTGATGAATGATCACCACCAGTAAAACCTGTAGCTATCACCTTGTCTGTTAGGGACTTGAATTGAGCTGTGAGAAGGTCAATTTTAATGGCATTCTTCATGATCATTGCTTGTTCTCTTCTGTTGGCAAATGGAGGATTTATTTGAACTTCATCCGACCACCTAGCTTATCTGTTAAGATTTTCACTTGGGCAGTTAAGTGGTCGATCATAGCTCCTTGTTGTTTGACAACATCACTGACAATGTCATTTTCATTTTCACTAGCATCTTTTTCGTGAGCATCTTTACTTCCACTAGCATCGTCATTTCCATCCTTGCTAGTTCCATTCCCTTCAGCCATAAACACAGTGTACTGATGGGGATAGGATGATGTTAATGCCTGAGGAGTAGATTGACTATCTTTTGTATCCAAGATAGTGATAGGATCATCGTCAGAATCAGTTTCGACATGACCTTCAGAAGTGCTACTTGAATGAGAGTTTGAATCAGACTCTTGTAATTGAGTTCGAGCCATACTCCGAGTAATTCTTCGAATTGAACCTGGCCTGACCATGCAAGACGAGCTCAAGTCCGGATCATCTTCTTTAACAACCCATTTTTTAGTGATCTTGCACTGTGACAGCTTTTGAGTTTGGTCCTTGTAATGGGCTAAATCTTTCTTCTTGAGTTGATTAGCCATCCTGGCTGCTGAGGTCTGATCTTTAAACTTGGCAACCAACGGCCTAGAAGTGCTTGTCACTCGTTCCCAATCCATGGAATCTGAAGTGGGAAGTGAAAGGATGTCAATAGGACCCCCCTTGTTCTTTTTCTTTTGCACTTTCTTTTGTTGGAGCGAATCTTTGAAATGAGTGAGATCGGTCAAATTATTGATGACCAATCGCTCAGCTTGTTTGTTGCCTTCAGCGCCATATGATAAGCCTTGGGGTGAAGATAGCGGAGAAGGTGCCACTATGATAGAAGGTAGATGCCCCCTGCCAAACCTCCGTCCTTCTTTTTGAGTCAGAAGATAGAAAGTATTATCTTCAACTGAGGCCAAGAGTTTGTTCTCAGCCATATTGGATTTTGGAGTGTGTGGTTGAGGTGACCACGTGCTGTATCTGGGGATGGATGCACTGTCACGACCCGAGCCCAGAATTCGGGGGTTAGCGAAAAGCTAAACCGGTGACACACGTACTCCCGTGCACGTGCACCCAAACCCAGTCCAGATGCACGCACACAAGGGATCTAACACGTGCGAACTAAGCGTACGCGGAAGCTGTAGATATCATAGCAAGCAACAAAGAAAATAGCGGAAGCCAAAGCAGAAACAAATGCGGAAGCGACAAGGACAAATACACTGATATAAAACCAAATACACACCAAAACCATATACACAAAATATACAGAATACAAGTCCAAAGTCCAAAGTCCAAATACAGATCCCCTGAAACCAAAACTCAAAATCCCAAAACAAAAGCCACTGGAAGTATGCATGAACGCACTCGGCAGAGATGATCAGGCCCACTCTGCCAAACCTGAGGGTGCCTCTACACTCGCCCCTGCAGCCTCCTCGACCGCCGGGGAGCTGGGCAAGGTATCTGTGCCTGCAACACCACAGACAACACAAATGAATACAACGATCCAGCAATTATAAGTAACATGGGTGTAACACTCATAGTATCAAGGTGAATAAATGACAGAATAATGATTTCAGAGTTTCATCTTAGTAAGCTAAGCAAATCGTGCATAGAAGTAAAGCATGATATGTGAATCAAACATAGAAATACTGACTAAGTGGCTACTACGTTAACCAAGTTCTCTCCAATAGAGAGCAGAGCAGAGGAGAACACCACTGACCGGGCCAGGGTACAAGTGGGTCTCAGGTTCCTGGGTTCCGGGGTCCCAAGACAAAGCGACACTGCAGTGAATACAGAGATACAGAGATCTAAGCCAGAGGTAACCCCGTCGGGCATCCTAGGGCTGAGGCTGAGTAGAGCCAGACTAATACCAATCAAATCAAATCCATAGAAAGGGAGATTATCCGCTTTGGACTCACCGATGACAAAGACCGGATCTTATCCTCACGTATTAACCTCTGGGCAGAGCCACCCGGGAATACCCAAACTCAGAGATAAACAAAGCCAGCAGAGCATAGATATAAATCCAAAGCACAGCATAGATCAAAGCATAGTGCAGAACGAAGCATAGAACAGAGATACAGGACGAAAACAAAAATGACTACGGAATGCATAAACTTAGATTAACAGAACAGAGGGCAAAATCATAAACAATATGCAATGCATCTCAGATTAATACGGAGTCAAGGTTCATTACAAGCCAGTCCTAAGCTAGTTGTTCACTGTCACTAACCGTGCATGTTGATGTAGTTTTAAGTTAGTCAATGCACCGTTGCCATCAAAGTGTTGCAATGTAATCTGTGCGTGCACCGACGTCCCTTAAACCAACACCCATGGGGAGGTGCTTAACAGTAAAACAACACTCACATGAATAAGTCACAGCCTAACAGACTATTCATGCGTTCCAAGAATCCATTGGGCCGGTTTACATGGGTGGTTAACCTGTATTTGAGTCCTACAAGTCTCACCATTATCCTAAGTTATGTTTCAGAATTGCCATGCCTAACGGTTTAGCTATGGGGGACCTATGGTTGAGCCGAAGACATCTTACGCGCTTGTCGTACTATGCACTACGGCTTCACCTTGGTTTCATTCAAAACACAGCTAAACTGATCATCCTTCCATCTCTGATCTAATACCTTTTTACGGCTGAGCTACAGTCAGTATACGGCTTAGCCGTAGACCAATCCACGGCTTAGCCGTAGCATCTCACGGCTTAGCCGTAGCCACACCGTAGGCACACTGTTTCTGGAAAGTTTCGACTGATCAGAGATTAAATCCACGGCTGGGATACGGTTTGGGTCACGGCTAGCTTACGGCTCAGCCGTAGGACAAATTACGGCTTAGCCGTAGCCTAGCCGTAGAACAAAAGTGAAATTTCAAGGCTCTGGAATGTGAGCCGTAGGAACTTACGGCTTAGCCGTACAATACAGAACACGAATTCGGGATAGTTACAGAAACTGAAATTCATTACAGAAGCTGAACAAAATGAGTTGCAGAGGTTCCAAATTCACAAAATGTGGCTGTAAAACATAGATACACTAAAGAAGATGGAAATCAAAGCATTCAATTAGAGCACCCATGTGTGTAATAAAAGTCTGTACTTATACTTGCCTCAAATCTGACAAATCCTCTGAATCAAGCTCCAAGGCAACTAAAACCAAAACAAATCAAAGCAATCACACATGCATGAGATGAAGACAAAGCAATCATAGAATGGAAGAAGCAATTGGAGAAGAAGAAGAAGGAGTTGGGAAAGAACCCACTTACCAACCCACAAAACATAAACAGAGAGGAGAGGGAGAGATTCCAACCGAACAGAGAGTAGCAACCCAACCGAGAGAGAGAGAGAAAAAATCGAAGTGAAGAGGAAGAAGAACGTGGAGAGGGCTTCTCCTGGAATTCTCTCTTGCATGCAACGTGGGAGAGAAAAGAGCAGAGAGAGAGACATCTGGAGCTGAGTTATGTTTATATGTTTGGAAGTTTAAAACAAGGTCCGGTGGGTTTAGACTAATTACAGTTCAAGTCACACGAAGGTCTAACTTCCCCAATTGACTCCAAACGGATCTGACACAGTTATGGAATATAGCGAGCTCAACAAAATACACGTGCTGACACCAAGATGATGCAAAGATGATATGAGCACAACAAAAGCAAAATTACGAAAAAGGGCTTAGAACTACCTAGTCCAGGTCAAAGGTCACTCAACTACCTATCCAAGGCCCAAAACCAAATCCGGAAGAGTTAATCAAAGCAAAACACACTAATGAGCCACTAATCCGGCTCAAAGGGATCGGGGTGTTACATCCTCCCCCACTAAGAATCATTCCGTCCTCGGAATGACTACCTACCTGCGCAAAGAGCTGTGGGTACTGGCGCGCTAGCTGCTCCTCTAGCTCCCAAGTAGCCTCATCTGGACCATGATGTTCCCACAACACTTTAACCCATCTGATAGTCCTGGTACGGAGAATCTGCTCTCGTGTCCCAACGATGCGAAGCGGACGCTCAACGTAAGTTGCATTAGGCTGAATCTGAATATCATCGTAGCGAATCACATGGCTCGGATCTGGCACATACTTACGGAGCATCGACACATGGAAAACATCGTGCACACCGGAGAACTCAACTGAAAGCGTCAACCGATAAGCCAAATCTCCAACTCGGCTCTTGACTTCGAACGGTCCTACATATCTCGGAGCTAACTTACCCTTCTGACCAAATCGAACTGTGCCCTTCATCGGAGAAACTTTAAGAAATACCCAATCTCCGACTTGGAATGCCAAAGGTCTCCTCCGCGTATCAGCATAGCTCTTCTGCCTGGACCGAGCAATCTTCAGATTCTCTATCACTTTCTGCACCTTCTCTGTCGTCTCAGCAATGATCGTCGGACCATGGAAACTTCTAGTTCCAACTTCTTCCCAGCATACCGGGGTCCTGCACTTACGTCCGTAGAGAGCCTCATATGGTGCCATACCAATACTCTCGTGAAAGCTGTTGTTGTAAGCAAACTCACACAATGCCAAATGCATATCCCATTCCTTCTCAAAGTTCAGCACACTAGCTCTGAGCATATCCTCCAACGTCTGAATGGTACGCTCCGACTGTCCATCAGTCTGGGGGTGGTATGCCGTGCTAAAACTCAACTTCGTGCCCATAGCTTCCTGAAATGCTCTCCAAAATGAAGACACAAAACGACTGTCTCGATCAGACACAATAGATACTGGGGTACCATGCAATCTGACTATCTCGTCAACAAACTTCCTGGCCATCTCCGTGAATGTCATCCCTTTCTTGAACGGAAGGAAATGCGCTGACTTGGTCAATCTGTCCACTATGACCCAGATCGCATTGTTCTTTCTGCTGGTCGGCGGAAAACCGGAGACGAAATCCATCGTAATGTGCTCCCACTTCCACTGCGGAGTATGCAATGGATGCAATGATCCTGGAGGTCGCTGATGGTCAGCTTTTACCCTCTGACAGGTCAAACATCGAGCTACGAACCCTGCGATCTCCCGCTTCATATTGTTCCACCAAAATCTATCTTTCAAGTTCCGGTACATCTTCGTACTCCCGGGGTGCATCGCATATCGGGCATCGTGCGCATCTGTCATCAACTTATCTTTCAGCTCATCCACAGCGGGAACACACAACCTATTCCTGAAGTACAAAACTCCATCTACCAAGCTGAAATCCGGTCGATCTGCAATCCGATCTCTGAACTTCACCAGGAGGGGGTCCTCAAACTGGCGATCCTTGATCTGCTGAATCACCTCAGGCTGAAACACGACGGTAGTAGCTAATGTCACCAAGTCACCTGCCGTCCGAACCTCAACAGGCTGATCATGCACAAGCATATAGAATCCTGCCAATACCTGAAGACTGTCTGTTCTCCTGCTAAGTGCATCTGCAACTACATTCCCCTTGCCTGGGTGGTACTTGATAGGAAAGTCGTAGTCCTTGATGAACTCCAACCATCTCCGTTGCCTCATATTCAAGTCATGCTGATCAAATAAGTACTGCAGACTGTGATGATCGGAATGGACCTCGAACTTCACACCGTACAAGTAATGCCGCCACAACTTCAGTGCAAATACAATGGCTGCTAGCTCCAAGTCATGTGTGGCATAGTTCTTCTCATGTTCTTTCAGCTGTCGGGATCCATAGGCAATCACCTTCTGATTCTGCATCAGTACACAGCCTAATCCAACTCGAAAAGCATCGGAATAGATCACGAATCCTTCACTACCATCCGGGAGAGTCAACACTGGCGCCGTAGTGAGCTTTTCTTTCAACATCTGGAAACTACGCTCACACTTCTCTGTCCACTCATACGGGACCTTCTTCCGAGTCAACTGAGTCAGTGGGGCTGAGATCTTCGAGAAGTCCTGCACAAACCTGCGGTAATATCCCGCCAAACCCAGAAAACTCCGAATCTCTGTCACTGATCTAGGACGGGGCCAATGGACTACTGCCTCAATCTTAGCCGGATCCACCAACAATCCATCTCTAGAAATCTTATGACCCAAAAACGTAACTTGCTCGAGCCAAAACTCACACTTGGACAACTTTGCATACAACTTGTGATCTTTAAGCAGCTGCAATGCTTTCCTCAAATGGTCTGCATGTTCCTCAGCAGTCTTCGAATAGACCAATATGTCATCTATGAAGACTACAACAAACTGGTCCAAGAAGGAAGTAAACACCCTATTCATCAACGCCATGAAAGCTGCGGGTGCGTTCGTCAAACCAAATGGCATGACAAGGAACTCGTAGTGTCCATACCGAGTCCTGAAAGCCGTCTTCGGAACATCCTCATCCTTCACCCTGAGCTGGTGATATCCTGACCTCAAGTCGATCTTAGAGAAATAAGCTGCACCCTGAAGTTGATCGAACAACTCATCAATCCTAGGCAATGGGTATTTGTTCTTGATAGTTACTTTGTTCAACTGCCTGTAGTCAATGCACATCCGAAAACTGTCATCCTTCTTCTTGACAAACAATACAGGAGCTCCCCAAGGTGAAACACTGGGGCGTATGAACCCTTTGTCCAACAGATCCTGCAACTGTTTCTTCAATTCCAACAACTCTGCAGGTGCCATACGATATGGAGCTCTACTGATAGGTGCTGTACCTGGTACCACGTCAATAGCAAATTCTACCTCCCGAACTGGTGGCAACTCTGGCACATCCTCCGGGAAAACATCCGGAAACTCGCTGACTACTGGAATCTCACTGAGCTGTCGCTGATCTTTCTTCTCTGAAATGAATGCAAGAAATCCCTCACATCCCCTACGAAGCATCCTGTCTGCTTTACAAGCAGAGATCACACGTCTTGGGCACTTCATCTGGCTGCCCTCAAATCGGAATCCGCTGCCCAAATCAAAGTAGATAGCCTTGCTGTAGCAATTGATACACGCATGATATCTCGCAAGCCAGTCCATACCAAGGATCACATCAAAATCCAGTGTCGTGAGCAACACGAGGTCTACCGGGAGCTGATGACCAGCTATCCGCACAGCGCACTGAGGGTAGAAGACACTGCACTCCACCCGTTTACCAACCGGAGTGGACACTAGTAGCAAGTAAGGAAGTGGTGTAGGTCGCTGTCGAAGCTGCACAGCAAAATGGGGTGCTACGTACGAACGCGTAGACCCGGAGTCAAATAAAGCTAAAGCTTCTGCATCAGAAATTAAAATTTTACCTTCCACGACTGTGGCCTCCTCCGCGCCCTCATGCGTAGCAGCATAGGCTCGGGCTGTCTGGCGGTTCGGCTTCTGAGCCGGGCGAGCTGGCTGAGATCTGCCCTGCGCTGTAGGTCCTGCCTGTCTCGTCTGTGGAGAGGACTGAAACTTCGGGCATTGGGCCCGCCTGTGATCCGTAGAGCCACACCCGAAACAAGCCCCACTCTTCCTCCAACATCTGTCTGTGGGGTGATCCTTCCCACAGTGACCGCAAATCACCTGAGCACTGCTCGAACTGCCCTGCTTACCCTTGAACTTCTTCTGGAACTGACTTCTGCCACTGAAACCTGCTGCCCTCTTAGCTTCTGTTCGCTCCTCCTCAAAGATGGCCTCTGCATCATAAGCCCTGTCAATAGCGTCATCCAAGGTAGCCGGCCACATACAAGCAACCACGTGGCGTTTATGTCTCGGATTCAGGCCGTTGACGAAGCGAGTCACTTTCTTATGCTCTGTGTTCACCATGTCCTCTGCGAAATGAGACAACTCTGTAAACCTGTGTACATAATCTGCAACTGACATCTGTCTCTGCTGGAGGTTGAAGAACTCCACTTCCTTAGCTCGCTGAATATGGAGAGGCATGAACTTCCGACGGAATTGCTGCTTGAAGGTCTCCCAAACTGTGGCACTGGGCATAGTCTGGAATGAGTTCTTGACACTCCTCCACCATGTCTTGGCTACACTCCGAAGCATAGAAGCTGTGAGAACTACCTTCTGCTTGTTACTGCACACAATCGTATCAAATAGCTCTTCAGTCTGCTCCAACCATTGCTCAGCCTGTAATGCATCTTCTATCCCATGGAACTCGGTCGCCCCTCGCTTACGGAACTTGTCGAAAAGAGCATTAGGATCTGATTCCTTAGGCTGGACAATCACCTGCTGATCTATACGAGGTGATGCAACTGCGGCAGCCTGACTCTGCCTATCTACCATGGATGCCATCTGTGCCTGTAATGACTGCATAGACTGCATCATCATCATCATCCGCTCCTCACTACTGATGTGTGGGGGTACTGATCCACTATCACCATTGTGGCCCTGTTGATTCTCATCTCGAGATCCTGATCCCGATGCCATCCTGCAAAAGGAAAAGAAACACAACACACAAATATAAAAGGCCCTGAGTTAGTCAAATCCCAAATCAACATATGAGACTCCGTGTCAGATAGTTGATAGCGTTACCTCACCACGATCTTAGATGCCTACATGCTTATACTAGCATGCTTTGATACCATACAATACGTATGTCACGACCCGAGCCCAGAATTCGGGGGTTAGCGAAAAGCTAAACCGGTGACACACGTACTCCCGTGCACGTGCACCCAAACCCAGTCCAGATGCACGCACACAAGGGATCTAACACGTGCGAACTAAGCGTACGCGGAAGCTGTAGATATCATAGCAAGCAACAAAGAAAATAGCGGAAGCCAAAGCAGAAACAAATGCGGAAGCGACAAGGACAAATACACTGATATAAAACCAAATACACACCAAAACCATATACACAAAATATACAGAATACAAGTCCAAAGTCCAAAGTCCAAATACAGATCCCCTGAAACCAAAACTCAAAATCCCAAAACAAAAGCCACTGGAAGTATGCATGAACGCACTCGGCAGAGATGATCAGGCCCACTCTGCCAAACCTGAGGGTGCCTCTACACTCGCCCCTGCAGCCTCCTCGACCGCCGGGGAGCTGGGCAAGGTATCTGTGCCTGCAACACCACAGACAACACAAATGAATACAACGATCCAGCAATTATAAGTAACATGGGTGTAACACTCATAGTATCAAGGTGAATAAATGACAGAATAATGATTTCAGAGTTTCATCTTAGTAAGCTAAGCAAATCGTGCATAGAAGTAAAGCATGATATGTGAATCAAACATAGAAATACTGACTAAGTGGCTACTACGTTAACCAAGTTCTCTCCAATAGAGAGCAGAGCAGAGGAGAACACCACTGACCGGGCCAGGGTACAAGTGGGTCTCAGGTTCCTGGGTTCCGGGGTCCCAAGACAAAGCGACACTGCAGTGAATACAGAGATACAGAGATCTAAGCCAGAGGTAACCCCGTCGGGCATCCTAGGGCTGAGGCTGAGTAGAGCCAGACTAATACCAATCAAATCAAATCCATAGAAAGGGAGATTATCCGCTTTGGACTCACCGATGACAAAGACCGGATCTTATCCTCACGTATTAACCTCTGGGCAGAGCCACCCGGGAATACCCAAACTCAGAGATAAACAAAGCCAGCAGAGCATAGATATAAATCCAAAGCACAGCATAGATCAAAGCATAGTGCAGAACGAAGCATAGAACAGAGATACAGGACGAAAACAAAAATGACTACGGAATGCATAAACTTAGATTAACAGAACAGAGGGCAAAATCATAAACAATATGCAATGCATCTCAGATTAATACGGAGTCAAGGTTCATTACAAGCCAGTCCTAAGCTAGTTGTTCACTGTCACTAACCGTGCATGTTGATGTAGTTTTAAGTTAGTCAATGCACCGTTGCCATCAAAGTGTTGCAATGTAATATGTGCGTGCACCGACGTCCCTTAAACCAACACCCATGGGGAGGTGCTTAACAGTAAAACAACACTCACATGAATAAGTCACAGCCTAACAGACTATTCATGCGTTCCAAGAATCCATTGGGCCGGTTTACATGGGTGGTTAACCTGTATTTGAGTCCTACAAGTCTCACCATTATCCTAAGTTATGTTTCAGAATTGCCATGCCTAACGGTTTAGCTATGGGGGACCTATGGTTGAGCCGAAGACATCTTACGCGCTTGTCGTACTATGCACTACGGCTTCACCTTGGTTCCATTCAAAACACAGCTAAACTGATCATCCTTCCATCTCTGATCTAATACCTTTTTACGGCTGAGCTACAGTCAGTATACGGCTTAGCCGTAGACCAATCCACGGCTTAGCCGTAGCATCTCACGGCTTAGCCGTAGCCACACCGTAGGCACACTGTTTCTGGAAAGTTTCGACTGATCAGAGATTAAATCCACGGCTGGGATACGGTTTGGGTCACGGCTAGCTTACGGCTCAGCCGTAGGACAAATTACGGCTTAGCCGTAGCCTAGCCGTAGAACAAAAGTGAAATTTCAAGGCTCTGGAATGTGAGCCGTAGGAACTTACGGCTTAGCCGTACAATACAGAACACGAATTCGGGATAGTTACAGAAACTGAAATTCATTACAGAAGCTGAACAAAATGAGTTGCAGAGGTTCCAAATTCACAAAATGTGGCTGTAAAACATAGATACACTAAAGAAGATGGAAATCAAAGCATTCAATTAGAGCACCCATGTGTGTTATAAAAGTCTGTACTTATACTTGCCTCAAATCTGACAAATCCTCTGAATCAAGCTCCAAGGCAACTAAAACCAAAACAAATCAAAGCAATCACACATGCATGAGATGAAGACAAAGCAATCATAGAATGGAAAAAGCAATTGGAGAAGAAGAAGAAGGAGTTGGGAAAGAACCCACTTACCAACCCACAAAACATAAACAGAGAGGAGAGGGAGAGATTCCAACCGAACAGAGAGTAGCAACCCAACCGAGAGAGAGAGAGAAAAAATCGAAGTGAAGAGGAAGAAGAACGTGGAGAGGGCTTCTCCTGGAATTCTCTCTTGCATGCAACGTGGGAGAGAAAAGAGCAGAGAGAGAGACATCTGGAGCTGAGTTATATTTATATGTTTGGAAGTTTAAAACAAGGTCCGGTGGGTTTAGACTAATTACAGTTCAAGTCACACGAAGGTCTAACTTCCCCAATTGACTCCAAACGGATCTGACACAGTTATGGAATATAGCGAGCTCAACAAAATACACGTGCTGACACCAAGATGATGCAAAGATGATATGAGCACAACAAAAGCAAAATTACGAAAAAGGGCTTAGAACTACCTAGTCCAGGTCAAAGGTCACTCAACTACCTATCCAAGGCCCAAAACCAAATCCGGAAGAGTTAATCAAAGCAAAACACACTAATGAGCCACTAATCCGGCTCAAAGGGATCGGGGTGTTACATGCACCCTTCTGGACCTTCTTACGAGTTAGGAATTGCTGGAAGTCCTTTGGTGTTTGCTTGGTAATGACCCGCTGTTTGGGCCTAGTAAGTGGTGACTTTAAGCATTAAGCAGTCATTAAATGTGACTTGTTAAATACCATTGATTTATGATCCGTGGACCAGACCTACCTTGCCCCCAGACGAGGCTTGGTGATATGAAAATTGCTGCCTTCTGACTTCAGTTTGTGATTTGGTTCCTTCTGAACCTTGTTGAAAACTCCAAACGGATTTTGGGCGTATTTGGAAACCCAAGATTTGGGAGTTTTAGTCTTCTTGATGAATTTAAGGGCCACTGATGACCCATTTGGATCTGCCGAAGTTATAGAGCCTGTTGGAATAGAGAGTCTCTGAAATACTGAGACTCTTGACATAGGGCAGTAAAGTCCATTCGAGCCTTTCTTGATGCTCTTACAGTTGGTTTGTTTTGAGTTATGGATATTTTAGAGAGCCTCTCCTTGGCCTCATCAAAAGTGATGATCAGGGAACCCATGATGTCTCTGCAAAAAGTAAGCCCACAGGACTATATTAGTGGTATAACCAACATGGCTGCCTCTTGGGCTAGCCGGAATGGTTTATAGATGCCATCTAGACCAACATGGTTTTGAACCGAAATGGTTAGATATAGGCATAAATCCCATCTCATTATGCTATGCTGACTATCCCTGCTGTCAGAATTTCTGCAGCATTTTGGGTTTATCGAGTCAGGCTTAAAAGCATGCTATGCTGACTAGACCTGGCTACCAAAATTTCAGCAGCATTTCAGGACTATTTGTGTCAGACTTATAAGCAAGAGAGGGTTGGATCAATCAAAGGGATAGGGCCCACAGGATCAAGCCTGCACCACTATCACAATGACCACACAAGATCCATCAGTAGTTGACGCCGGACAATGCATAATTACAATGTCGTTGGTCTTATCACTGATTTAATAAACATTTTATATGGGTCAGAAGCCCTTTGAACTGAATTATCACTCTTCTAAAGTGAAAAGGGTGATGATTTGGTCCATGCACATCAAGGTGCGAATTCATTCAATCAAGTTATGCACATCAAAGTGCAAATTCTTCCAATTAAATGGCAAGTGTACGCACATCAAGGTGCCCAATGCCTTCATTTGTATGAACAATATGCACTTCAAGGTGCAAAAGTCCTTTAATGATATTTTCAAACCCATTGCAGACATCAAAGGTCTTGTATGGGTGTAATTGGAGGTTAAATAAGCCTTTGTCATCATAAAAATAGGTAAGTGACCGTGTGCCCCGGTCACAGGCTTTTAGCAGCAATTTTCAGTGAAACAGCGGCAGTTTTCAGCACAACAGCGGCAGTTTCCAGTGCAATAGCAGCAGTTACAGTACAATAGCAGCAGTTTCAGTGAAACAGCAGCACTCTTTAACACAACAGCAGCACTTTCAGTGCAATAGCAGCAGTTACAGTGCAATAGCAGCAGTTTTCAGGGCAACAGCAGCACTTTCAGTGCAACAGCAGCAGTCACAGTGCAACAGCGGCACTTTCAGTGCAACAGCAGCAGTTACAGTGCAACAGCAGCAGTCACAGTGCAACAGCGACACTTTCAGTGCAACAGCAACAGTTATAGTGCAACAGCGGCAGTTTTTAGGGCAACAGCAGTACTTTCAGTGCAACAGCAGCAGTCACAGTGCAACAGCGGCACTTTCAGTGCAACAGCAGCAGTTACAGTGCAACAGCAGCACTTTCAGTGCAACAGCAGCAGTTGCAGTGCAACAGCGGCACTTTCAGTGCAACAGCAGCAGTTACAGTGCAACAGCGGCAGTTTTCAGGGCAACAGCAGCACTTTTCAGCAATTTTCAGCGCTTTCATGCATTTTTCATCAAATTTGATCACAAATTAGGGCATATAAAATTCCCACAGACGGCGCCAATCTTCTGATCACGCTTAAAAATGTAGGCGTGGAAATGAATTATGGAATCAAGGTCCGACATTCACGCACTTTAAGCGTTAAGAAGAATGGGAAAATAATTACAGTTCATCATTAATTTCCCTTTTGTTTACATGGGTTCAAGTGCCCTGACCGCGGGGATGCAGGTTGTTTACATACATTTTGAAAGTTTACAACCCCTCCCTCAAGTCTCAGATGTGATCTCAATTTGAAAAATACAAGAAAATGTACATAAGGTGGAAGAAAATGTGAAAAAAGGGGAAAAAATGGGGGGTGACCGTGACCCGCGGTCACTGCCCCGTTCCAGTGACCGTGACTCACCCGCGGTCACCGGAGCCTTCCAGTGACCGTGACTCACCCGCGGTCACTGGGGCCTTCCAGTGACCGTGACTCACCCGCGGTCACTGGAACCTGCCAGTGACCGGGGATCACGGTCACTGACAGACAATGGCCCTGTGCCTCCGTTTTTTATGCTGTTCGCGCTGGTTCTTTCTTGGAACTTCTTTCAAGTGTTGGAACTCCATTCTCATGACTTTGGAGCGGTGGACGATCATCAAGAAGATCACATTTTATCATGCAATCAACTGAAACCGCTGTAACTCATCATTCGTGCTTACGGACTGCATTTTTGTTTCAAGTCCGAAATGGGCAAATTTGAAGCCGGAGTTGTGTCATTTGAACCTATCATTTTCAAGGAACAAAATGAGGCCTAGAGAGGCTTCTTTCACAACTCTTGTAATGGCTAAGAAGCCCTACGAATGAGAGAAACAGAGGTGACAATGTCATCCTCTCAAAAATTGGCGTCGTACGAACATGGTATGGACTTTGGCCATTTCCCTTCCTTCTCTCCTTCTGAATTTTCTTGCTCACCTTTAAAACTAAGAAAAGAAGGTGGGAATGGTCATGGAAGTACTGCTGGAGCTTGCTTCTTGTTGCCTTAGGTGGTGACTTTCTTCAATTTCTTCACTTTTCTTCCTTATCTGTCTTTTTTTTGTTTCTTCCAAATTCTCCCTTTTTATAGACTCCCCAATCAGTTTTGTGCAGTTTTGGGGAGTTAATAGCAGTTGTGGGGAGTTGGATTTCGAAGAGGAGTGGAGGGAAACCACCCCAAATCGTGGGAAACATCCTTTGAAGGTCCGTGACCGCAGACTGGGCCGCGGACGAGGCTCAACTTCAGGTTTTTCGCGTATGTGGCACATTTTCATCTGTTTTGGGCTCAAACGAAGTCTGATTGCCACCAAACTTGGAGGGATGCTTCTTCACACTATTCTCTACATGTCATAAAAATTTCAGCCCTTTTTGACTTCAGGAAGTTGGTCAACTTTTTCATTAATTGGGCCCCGGTCACGGACAAGGCCCATTTTTGGAACATTGCATATGCGGTCTATTTTCCATTGTTTGAGGCCCGAATGATGTCCAATCGCCACGAAACTTGGAGGGATGCTTCTTGACACTATTTTGAGTGTGTCACAGAATTTTTAGCTCTGTTTGACCACCTGAACTTGGTCAACTCCTTCTTTTTGTGGGCCCCGGTCACTCCCAAGGCCCATTCTTGGAATTTTGCATATGTGGCTTGTTTCCGCCTGTTCGGGGCCCAAACGGTGTCCAATCGCCACGAAACTTGGAGGGATGCTTCTTGACACTATTTTGAGTGTGTCACAAAAGTTTTAGCTCTGTTTGACCACCTGACCATGGTCAACTCCTTTTGTTTGTGGGCCCCGGTCACTCCCAAGGCCCATCCTTGGAATTTTGCATATGTGGCTTGTTTCCGCCTGTTCGGGGCCCAAACGGTGTCCAATCGCCACGAAACTTGGAGGAACACTTTTTGACACTATTTTGAGTGTGTCACAGAAGTTTCAGCTCTGTTTGACCACCTGAACTTGGTCAACTCCTTTTGTTTGTGGGCCCCGGTCACTCCCAAGGCCCATCTTTGGAATTTTGCATATGTGGCTTGTTTCCGCCTGTTCGGGGCCCAAACGGTGTCCAATCGCCACGAAACTTGGAGGGATACTTCTTGACACTATTTTGAGTGTGTCACAGAAGATTCGGCTCTGTTTGACCAACTGAACATGGTCAACTCCTTTTGTTTGTGGGCCCCGGTCACTCCCAAGGCCCATTCTTGGAATTTTGCATATGTGGCTTGTTTCCGCCTGTTCGGGGCCCAAACGGTGTCCAATCGCCACGAAACTTGGAGGAACACTTCTTGACACTATTTTGAGTGTGTCACAGAAGTTTCAGCTCTGTTTGACCACCTGAAAATGGTCAACTCCTTTTGTTTGTGGGCCCCAGTCACTCCCAAGGCCCATTCTTGGAATTTTGCATATGTGGCTTGTTTCCGCCTGTTCGGGGCCCAAACAGTGTCCAATCGCCACGAAACTTGGAGGGATACTTCTTGACACTATTTTGAGTGTGTTACGGAAGTTTCAGCTCTGTTTGACCATCTGAACTTGGTCAACTCTCCAGTTGACTTTTTTATGACAGTGGGCCCTTGTTTCAGCTGTTTGAAGCCCAAATGACCCCGGTTTGATTTGAAACTTGGAGGGACTGACGTCAAGAACATCTTGGAGTATTAAACCAAATTTTATGCAGTTTGGATTTGAGGAAGTAGGATTTCGAACAGTAACTTATTCATTGCATGCGTTAGGTCACTATTCACTCCACATTGAGATAGTTAGCCTGTTTTCTATCCGAACAGCCTCCCCTTGACTTGAAACTTTGGGAGAATAACTTGGGGCATTCTTTGAGCATTTGTTCCAAATTTTATCTGCTTTGGCCTTCTGGAAGTAAGATCTTAGCTGGTGACCCCCAAATTCGGGATTACTGTCCTCTAAGCTGACATGTAATGAAATTTAGGCCAAACAAGGTCTTTCATCTTGAAAATTTGCAAAGTACCTTTCTGAGCATGACTGAAGCTTTGCGTCTAAATTTCATTAATTTTGGACATCGGGAAGCAGAACTTTGGTCAGTGACCCCCTGGCTTGGGGGAACTGACCTCAGGCTGACATGCTTGTGGCTTTTGAGTTCGATGATGTCTGTTCAACCCGAAATTTGAACTTCTTCTGAGAGTTCCAGCTATCTTGATTTTCATGGAATGCTGGTTCTCACAGTGATTCCCCAAGATCTGCAAATAACCTCTGTAGCCTAAATTAAGCTGAGATGAGGTGTCTTCGCTGCAGTATTTGCAATTTTTATAAGTCAACACATTCATATCTCCAAGTTTTTTATATCTTTTTTTTTTTCAGGGGGCCCAACTTTTCTACAAATTACAATGTATTTTATGATTGTGAAAATGAGACTTACCTTCAAGAATTACGATGTGAGCCACTTTTTTGAATTTTTGTTCATGGGATTTGGGACCACCTTTAAAAATTACAATATGTGAATTACCTCTTTTTAGGAGTTATTAGAACATGGGGCCTACTCTTATAGGAATTAGCACAATAGGGCACCACTTAGGCTCATCTTTATTGGAATTATATAATGTAGTTTTCCCTTTTATGATTATAATCATGGGAGCCGCCTTTAAGAATTGTGAAGTGGGATTACCTTGTAAGATTATGAACATTGGAAATAGAAAGGGGAAGAAAAGCCATACATACGTAACCCATGTCTACCCAGTATTAATGGATTTGAGTTGTAGTTGGTTGGCCTGATAGAATGGACCCATACTCATTTGAAAGAAATATATATAATATAAGCGGTGTGATTCATAAAATATAAGCCTCACATGCATTAAATTTCTTAATGCACGGGTCCATGTATTCGCTTTGAGATATATTCATCCGCCTATTTTATCTTCCATTGGGCCTCAAGTTTTTTAAAGTTCTTTTTTCTATTCATTCATATCTCCAAGTTTTTTATATCTTTTTTTTTTTTAGGGGGCCCAACTTTTCTACAAATTACAATGTATTTTATGATTGTGAAAATGAGACTTACCTTCAAGAATTACGATGTGAGCCACTTTTTTGAATTTTTGTTCATGGGATTTGGAACCACCTTTAAAAATTACAATATGTGAATTACCTCTTTTTAGGAGTTATTAGAACATGGGGCCTACTCTTATAGGAATTAGCACAATAGGGCACCACGTAGGCTCATCTTTATTGGAATTATATAATGTAGTTTTCCCTTTTATGATTATAATCATGGGAGCCGCCTTTAAGAATTGCAAAGTGGGATTACCTTTTAAGATTATGAACATTGGAACACTGCCCGCGCCCCCCACAAAACAAACTCTGTTAAGAATTATGGCACAAGGGGCCCAACTTTTCTACAATTTACAATGTGGGTACACCTTTATAGAAATTATAATGAGGCACTACTTTTTTGTGATTGTAAATAGGGGATCAACATTTAGGTAATATAAGGTGGGGCCACCTTTTTATGATTGTGAAGATGGGTGGTAACTGCGACTCACCTTTTAAACAACCTCTAAGGATATATTCTAAAATTTTAATTTAATAGGAGTGAGGCCCACCGTCCAATAGCGCACAAGTTGTAAATGTGACTAGGAACTAATGTTGCATTAATGAGGTTTCATCATGTGTATAATCAAATAGTAAGCCTCACTCTTATTGAATTGCAAATTTTGGTTACATACCTAAAGGAAATGAAACTCATATTGAATGGTCCAAATTGTCTCTATATGGGCCCTGCGATGGAGATCCCAACATATATTACATGGTTCCATGTAATAGGGGGATTCGGACTCAAAGCTTATGTAGAAAAGAAAGGATACACTACAAAAAAAGACACATATAGCGGCAGTTTTTTTCTGCCGCTAAAAGATAAAATCTGCCACTAAAACTTTATTGTCTGTCACTAATACCCTCTATCGCTATTTCTCAACACCTTTTTGCGGTGGACAAGTGTCTGCTGCTAAAAATAAGGAAATAACAGTAGTTAAACAACTGCCCCTGTTAATATTAACATGTGCCACTAAAAAGTTTTGTTTTTTATTGGATAGTGTTTTTTTAAGCAGTTTTAGTGACATTTTTTTTTTTGCCGCTAAAATGGTTTTTATAAAAAAAAAATGGATTTGGATGGGTACAAATGAAGGTACGTCATCACTAACAAATGGATCCCTATATATGGAGAGACCCTCATGTGGCCCCCACTAGGAGGTTGATACTGAATTGGAGCCAAGAGGAAGCGAGAGGAACCTGAATACATGAGAGAAAGCGAGAGTTTTGTTAATACGGGGCCATTATTTAATTGTTTAAAGAAATTAGAGCCGTTAATCTGATGATGGACATTTGTGCAAGCAATTTGACTAGCGATCCAAGCCAAAACATGAGATCCAAAACCAATCTGGACCCTATCGGAAAATCTTGTACACGAGCCTTGGCTTTTTTTGTTTTTTAAAATGAAATGATACAAATTTCAAATACCTCCTAGTGCAGAAAAAATAATTCAATACTATACTATTCAATACGCAACCACTAGTTAAAATTCTAACCATATGCCTTTATAGCAGCAAATATTATTGCCTGCTGCTGTATATATTAATTTTTCACTACTATAGCAACATACAATACTATCTGCTACTATATACACTAAATATTAACACCAAGCAATGAGTAAAATGAAACTTTAGCGGCAAACATTTTTTTATGCTGCTGTAGAGATGTAAATTTTTAACTTACAGTGGCAAATAGCAGAGTGTGCTGCTGATGAAGACATTTAGCGGCGGAATCTGAAAATTGCCGCTATAAAAGTGTCGCTAATTGTCATTTTTCTTGTAGTGATAAAAAAACTAGAAGCATGGAGAATAAAGGAAGACGAATAGGAAGAAAAAGAAAAGCATGAATAACAAACCAGCAGAAAAAGAAAAAGAAAAGAAGATCAAGGAAGAAGAAGAAGAACGCAAGGAGGAGGAGAAAACGGCAGAGGAAGGAGAGATAAAGAAGAAAAAGATGAAAGGAAGGTGGGGTCATGAGGTCTTGAAATTCTTTCAGCACTGTTCTTGGCATGGAATGAGTGGGTACAGGGAATGGTGGCCTATTGCAGAGATGGGTTTGAATGAATGATGGTGGAAATGAAGAATGGTGAGACAATGATGATGGGAAGGTGTTAATGATGATGGTGAAGGTGATTGAGTCCAGTTGAGGGAAGAGAGTATAATAAGAACATAAGTTGTATTTTTGAATTGGTTCCGAAACAGATCTATTATGCTAGATCGGCTTTTGCCTCTTCTTCTCCTTTCCAAACTACTAGAAGATAGTATCAACGACATCACTGTAAGGTGTTAATCTAAATATTATATGATTATTTTTTCTTTTTTACTTTATTATTGTTTTTTTTTGTATTACTTCATTTACTGGGTTTTTTTTCTCTTTATTTACTCCAGCAGGCCATGTGCACATTATATTAATATCGCAATGGAGACAGACTCTTTTAACTAAGATTCTTTAATCGGACTTTTGGTTCCAATTAAACTTCCTTTACATAAGACTTAATTTAAAAGAGTTCCAGTGAGTTTTTTTTTTCTTTTTTGCAACTCTACACTCATCCTTCTATTTATTTACTCACAAGATCTTTCTTCTATTTTTAGTGCTTTAGAAGGATATTTGAGAGAAATATACAGAGAAGGGCTTAGATGACCAGGTTTGTACATCCTATGTAGTTACAACCTGAGTTCTTTTTTTTTTAATTCATATTTTTGTGTATGTATCATATATTGATGATGATGTTGTTACGTTGATGATATCTTATGCTAATAAGCAACAAAAGGCATAGATGGATTGTGAAAAAAAAATCAATTATCATCCTTAGGAATTAGAACAAAGAATCAATCATTTAAAAAGGGGTTTTTTATTTGAACTCACTTTATCTACTAAACACACAGGCAAGTACCATCAAAGTGGCCATATCTTATCTTGGAGGTTAGCTTAGCCAATTGATGCCTCACTTTTTTATTGTTGTTAGGTAATAGATAAGTGACTCTTAAGGTCAGTTTAGTTAATACACAATGCATTGATAAGAGACATAGTGACTAATGGTTATCACAGTAGATTTTGAGTCAGAGAATTAATCGATAAAGCAGCAAAATATCAATATGTTATTTGAAATTCCAGCAAACTTATTGTTCACACAAATTAACTAAACCCAACCATAATATGGCCAGTCATCATAGAGCATCATAGAAGGGCCAATGTCTATGATTCATTTGTCTTTTTCCTTTCTTGGACAGACCTAATGTCTATACTTTAGTGTAATTACTGAAACAAGTGCATGCCAATAAACAAATATGAACACTTTTTTGCCTTAGACCACAGTTAATTCCTTTAATCATTCAAGGATGACTTAATATCAATGGTTTTTTTTTTCACTCTTACTTTTATACATTTATGATTCAAAGACAATATTTTCTTTTTTCCAAAAAATAAAGATTCAATATTTTAACTATATTTTCACTATGATTTATGTCATAATATTCATTACTATTTTATTTAAATTATGAATGATTTTTAATAAGAAATAATAATTATTTTTTCATGGCCGGCGTTGGGCGCGAGCCTTGAAACGCTAGTTATTATATATATTAAAGCAATCCCCCTTTCGCGGGAGGGCGACACGTGGCACAGCCCTCTTCGTGAGAGGGCGACACGTGGCGCAATATAAGGATTTCATCTATATTAACTAAACTCTATTCATAACAAATCTCTAAAATCTCTCAATTTTCCTAAAATTTCTCCTTTATTTTCTATAAAATCTCTTCTTTCCTAACTTCTCTCTCTCATCCCTCTTCAACATTTGCAAGGAAGGGTGGAGCCCACTAATGTAATATGCATTGCATCCATCTTTGATTCTTTGTAATCGAGTTGTTACTGTATGTGTTTGCTTTGTAATCTTTAGTTGTTTAGGGACTTATGGATTCATTTGGTTGCAGGCTATGATAACTGCCTCTATGCAACAACTGGGTATGTTCATTATCCAATTGCTTGCTTTTTTCCATTCTTTTAAAATCCTTATGCAGGAAATGATCTTATGCTACATTAGGGTGCAAATACAGAGTTTTTTTGGGTACAATCTTTTTAATGTAGGTTTTAGTAATCATTATACTTTTAGCATTTTTCTTTGAAGTTTCGCCATTTTCACCGACTGGGCTTTGCTATTTTGTCAGGAGTAACGTGACTGCAAATAGTTCAGCAGGACCTGCAACTTCAACTTCAACTTCAACTTCAACATCTACCATAAAATATGATATTTCAGCCCGGATATTCAGGGTGGGAATCAGGTGCTGACCTCATTGTACCGAGATTCGACGATTTAGAATGGATTTAAGATGCATTAAGATTGACACAATCCAGTGATCATTTCCATCTATTTCCACAATTATAAATTTAATGGGACCCACATAATATAAATCCAACATTTTCTATCAATTTAATGTACAGAAAAAATATATTTCATTTTAAGATCAATCCGAATGGTTTCTATCAATTATATTGGGCCCAAAGATAGCTAAGTCCAAAAGAAATGATCTTTGCTAGAATACTATTTTGGTAGATTAAGTATTTGAGTATTGATTCAGTCTTGGGATTCAGGAATCGAATTTGAGCACAAGTATGAACGTTTAGTTTTTAATTTTGGTATTTTATGTAAAAGTCTCATTTAGTAATTTTGGTTTGGGTTTCCATGAATGCTTTCCCACATCATTTCCATATGATACACACGGTTGCATATGGGGCTAATTACTGTAGGACCAGAAAGATAAGAGTGCATCTTGTAGTTAGGCAGGTAGAGAGTAATGGGCACATTGAATTTTTCATGTGTAACAAATCCACGTATCTTACATTTGTCAAGATTTTTTTCTTTACTTTTTGTTTTAAATTATGTTTGATGAATCCAACTGGGGGCACAGTTTTTATGGGGTCAAGTTGGTGATTGGTTTGGGATTGGATCAGATTTACAAGGGATGGTTGATGAAATTGTCATGGAAGTCATTCCTTGTAACATTTCAGAGACTCACACAGATGTAGAATTGGTCGAACAAGACATAAAGGAGTGGCGAGATGGAGGGGGCAATCATATTGCAGCTTTGATTGAGAATCAAACATGGGAGATGGTTCTATGTCCAGATGGTGTGAAGACAGTAGGATGCATGTGGGTCGACAACTAGGAGAGTTAGTCTGGTGGGACGACAAATCTTTACATAGCTTGGTTGGAAGCGAAGGGATTCAACCATGAGTATGAGTTAGATCTTGATGAAACCTTTTTCTCAAATTCTCACGTATTTGACCACAAATCTACTTGGGATTTGTATGGTGCCCATGTCACGCTTCCCTTTGACGTTTCATTTGAGATTTGTATCATTAAAATTTTGTTGGAGATTAAACAGAACTATTAGTGACATAGAAGAATGATAAGATTAAGAATAATGTCTTCAACGTTCAAGGTATAGCACGTCAAGATTGTCACCATGAGAGACTCCATGAGAGATTAATGCTTTTTTAAAAGATTTCAAAAAATATTCAAACTAATCCATTTTCTGAGATGGATGGAGAGACTCCATCAAAGTGGGCCACAAAAATTCAACTTGGTGAAAAAGGAATTGAGACTCCTTCTCAATAGTCCTATAGTCCAATTAAGATAGCATAAAAAGGAAATCTAAAATATATATGCAATGGATACCCACTGAACCTTGGAAGTTGGAATATGGAATGTCCACTAGGTTGGATCTGAGTTTTTTTAGTAGTACTCTTATTCATGGTTATTGAACATGGTCCCACTACATTTAACAAATCTTTCTTATCTATTAAAGCTTGCTAATTAAAAACAAATCATAAATAGAATTTGCCCTTTTTAAAAGGAAGATTGCATGGCAGTTATCTCAGTGCCTCTCTCTCTAGAATCCCTTCTCAGTGCCTTTCTCTATTTCACAAATTCCATCTTTTAAATAGAGATTTGCTATATGAAAGAAAAAGGGACTCAATACACTCATAATAATAATAATAATTGCTCAAACTACCTTCGCCCTCTTCTCTCCCCACTCATCTTCTCCTCCTCTCTCCTCCCCTTCCCCACCTCCCCCTCCGAGCCACGATTGGCAACTCCAGCAGAGGTCGCATCTCCTTCCCTCCCTCTCTTCCTCTTCCTCCATCTTCCTTTTTCTCCCTGTCCCTGTCTCTTCCTCTTCCTCTCCCTATCCGTCCTCCTTTCTCTCTCTCTCTCTCCCCCCCTTTCCCCCTCTATTCGACCTCCCTACTGCTGGGAGATTGAGGTCTCCCTGCAATAGAGAGATCCAATCTCCCCCCATTCCCATTCCCAATCCACAGCCCCAGCCCCCCCCCCCCCCCCCCCCGCCAGCCCGTTCGGCCAAGACTAATGGACCATTATTTTTTTTTTTTCGGCCTTGCAAGGCTGAATAAAAGTGTAATGTTCAGCCTTGTAGAGCCGAATAGGTTGAAAATGGAATAAGGAGAGGAATGGAGAAGAAAAGAGGGAGGAGAGAAGAGAAAGGAAGAGGGAGGGGAGGGAGAGGGAGGGGAGTGGGATTCGGCGGCTCCCTCCATTGGAGCTGCGAACATCATCGGAGTGGGAGCTGGGGAAGTGGAGGAGAGGGAGGTGGGGAAGGTGAGTGGGGAGAGAATAGGGTGGGGGTAGTTTAGGCTTTTTTTTTTTTGTGAGTGTGCTGATTTCTTTTTTGCTTTCATATAGAAAATCCCTTTAAATATTATACAGGTGATAATCTAACTTGGACTATGTGAATCCACCAAATTTAATGAGGTACGGACGTCATGCTCCCAACTACGTCTTATTTTGAATTCTTTCTATTCGATTTGGGTGACCATTTTGTTGCAAAGATAGTGGATTATTTTTCTTTTTTCTTATACCAAGTAATCTATATTTAACAAATGACTTTAATCTTTCAGAATGATGTCTTAATTTATTCTACTACTGTGAGAACTAAGATGAGTTAGCATAGGCCTTTGCGTTGGCCGCGAGCCTTGCAACGTTATATATATAATGAGATAGCCCTTTGTAAGAGCAAAACCCTATTTTTACTTCTTAGAATTGATTTTAATAGTTCTATTTTAGATATTGACCTAGACTTTGATGCTCCCTCGCCTAACCCGACCTAGCCATTGATAGTGTAATGCTGAGTGGAGCCTAATTAGTTTAGGATCTAGACTTGAAATGGCCTATGTAAAACCCTATATCAGAGACAAAGTATAAAGCATGGGGGCTAGGTCCATCTACTTGACAAATATATAGTTTGAGTTTGAGATATGTGCAAGGCCCGGTAATATATAAAAAAAATATTTTTTTTTGTAATGATCCTGAATATTATGACTGATAATCAAAAGTTTCTATTTTGTAGAAGGCCTACCCCATGTGCCACCGTAATCCTCTTTATAGCGCATAAGCAAGTGGCCATTGATGCAATTATTCTTCTAGGTCTAAAAGCACTCATCTTTAAAAATTATTCATAGTGAGAGGGTTGGTTGACCTTATAAATTTTTGTACATTGGATTATTCCATCTAATTCATTTCTATATAGTTTTTTCTTTTTATTGGGTTTATGGATTAAATAAGAAATTATCTAACTTTTTTCTATTCTTATTCTAATAAAACTCCATGGGTATATTATTTTTTATTTAGTTTCTAATATGATATTTATTTTTTCAAGAGTGCACTAAAATATTTAAAATTATATTTGTGTAATGAGTTTTCTGTTAATATTAATGTACAATTTATTTATATATTTATAAATATTTTTAGCTACAAATAATGCAATTATTAGACAAGGCCAGCACCCAAACAAGCGCAGGCCCTGCAACACTAGTTATACATATTATGACAATACCCCCTTTAACGGGAGGGCGACACATGGCGCAGTCTTTTTATAAAAGAGCGACACGTGGCACGCTCTCATTAAAGTCCCTGGATTTTCTTCTCCTTAAAATCTACAAATACAATCCAATCCCAATAAATAAGGATTTTAAATTAAAAATGATATTCTAATCCCCATAAATAAGGATCTTAAATTAAGAATGATATTCTCCATCTCACTCAAACTCTTTAATTTTGAATTCTTTACAAAAAAAAATCACAACCCTATCTTTTATGTTGTTTTGGGCCAAAATTCATTTTCGTGACGATAAGTGATTGCACAATTGGACTTAATTTACATCGACCTCTTTGAGAGTTTGCCAAATAGCAAACAAACCCCTAGATATCAATATTTAAAAAAAAATCTAACTTTGTTGTTATGTTCAAAGTGCCTCTTAAATTAAATATTTTTCGATTAGTTTTGTAAAATCAAATTATTACTTTGAAAGAACAATACACTTCTTATGTAATTAATACAGCTTGAAGTCATTACAAAGAAGGAAACTGTTTTCGACCACTTTTCAGAAAGTGAATCTAACAATTTGGGTGAGGCCAACCAAAATTGTTGAATCACAATGGCCATTGTCACCTAATGATAAAAATAGGGTGGGAACACCATAAAAGGAAAATAATATTTGAACATGATGCCCAACTCAGCATTGCGATTCATCTCATATCAAACAACCGAAACACCATTTTGGACAAGTTGGGACACTACTATTAAGATGAAATTTACTTTAAATAGGAATTTTTTTTCAAAAAGACACTTATATTAATATGAAAAAGGGTATTTTTTGGTTTTTTAAAAAAAGATTGTTTAAATTCCAATGTCAAAACGGTTGGCCATTTCCAATGTTAGTTTATAAGCATATTAACAAAAGACCCTTTTTTTTTTATGACCACCAATTTCTAGGAGTTTTCTTAGAAGTAGGAGTAAAGATATGGCATGTATACACAAAAGCAGAAAATCTACCTGGTAATGGAAGAAAATTCGCACCAATTTTAAGATTTCAGAGCTAGCAACTTGAGAGGAAGTGGCCTTTTTCTGGAAGATGGGTCAGATGGCCCTACAAATTTCATAGAGACCTAACTCCTACTGTCCTCAATGCGCGTCCACTGAATGTTGATGAGAAGGCACTGGATTCCAAAGGTCAACTTCTATCCATATTTGCTAAACTTTATCCATACCACATCTTTAAAATCTCTCAATTTTCCTAAAATCACTTATTAGTTTTCTATGAAATCTCTCCCTCTCTAATTTATCTCTCTCATCCCTCTACAACTTCATTCCTATCTATTCTCTAAAAGACTCTTATCTCATATATTATCTATTTTCAAAAGCATATTTAGATTTTTTGTCCTAAGTGTAAATATCATTAAGCATATTTAAAAAGAACTATATCTTTTTTCCCATGAGTAATTTCTTTTATATATTTGAAATTTAAATTTATTTAAGACCACTCATTCCTTAAAGCACTACTTACTATTCTTGATTTCTTAATTCTACCTAAAATCTTTCATAATACATGGTTTTCTGTGCCTAAAATCTTAAGGAAATTTAATTGGTCCAAACTACTTTATTTTTCTCTATAGATGACATCCGACTACACATATTCTATTTCCATGTATAAATCCTTTTAACTTTTTAATGATTTGACCGGGCCCAATTAATTAAATGGCGGGCTCATGCCTGAATTTTACATGTCGGGCTTTAGCCAAGCCTCGGCCAATGCTTCTAAAGTTGGGTCAGGCTTGAATATGCCTTAGCCTGGCTCGGCCTGGCTTAGCCCATGCAATCCCCTGCTAAAAATTTTCAACACATCCTAACACTCTTTATGATTTAGTTTTTTGTTTTTTTTTTCCTTAAGTTGGCCCAGCAGCCAGGAGTGGGAAGGCAAGGTGCCCACCTATATATATTTATCAAATGGACCATATATTTATCAAATAGACAGCATTGGACGTTGGTCTATTTTCTTTTCTATTCAATTCCAACTGATTAATTTTTTTATAGTGAGAGGGTTGGTTAACCTAATGATTCTTTTACATTGGACTATTTTATCTAATTTTTTTACCATATAATATTTCTTTTCCTCTTAAGTTGGCTTCGGGATTAAAGGAAAAATGATCTAACTTTTTTTATTAATATTCTAATAGGACTCTATGGGTATAATATTTTTACCAGATAATATTTTTACAATTGACTTAAATGGTTTTATTTTAAAATATAATTACTTTTTAATAGGTATTAACTTAGACTTTCTTGAACTTAGCAGGCCCCAACATGGCTTAGCCATTAGCAGTGCATGATCAAATCTGGGCTTTGCCTGAGCCCAGCATTGAAGCCCTTACCGTGGTAGTTTGAGCTATGTTTCTATTTTACTTATATGGTACATATATTTTCAAATGGGCCTAATTTGGTATGGGTCATTTTCTTTTTTATTTAATTCCAAATAATCAATTTTTTCATAGTGAGAGGGTTGATTAACCTAATGATTTTTTGTATAATGGACTATTCCATCTAAACTTTTTGACCATATAATATTTTTTCCTCTTGAGTTGAGTTTATAGATGTAAGGAAAAATGACCTAACTTTTATTTAATAATATTATAATAAAACTCTACGCGTACATTATTATATTATTTATCTAGTTTTAATAATATCATTTTTAATTTTTTAAGTGTACACTAAAATATTTAAAATTATGATTGTGTAATGAATTTTATGTTAATATTAATTTACAAATCATTTAAATATTTATAAATATTTTTATTTACAAATAATATAATTATTAAACACACGGGCCCTGAAATGCTATTTATATATATATATTACAATAATACCACCTTTCACAAGAGAGGGACATGTTGCGCTTTTTTTATGGGAGAGCGACATGTGACACAATCCAATTAAAGTCCTAAGATTCTCTCCCATTTCCCTCCCCTAAAATCTTTCTCTTTGCTATTTAATCTCCTAAAAGTCAGCATAATCCTTATTCCTATTATTATCTCTCTCTCTTTCTAAAGCAATCTAAATCTTTATTATTTAAAGAATATGATACTTTAAAATTTTCAATGTAATCTCTTGCATGCAATCTCATCATAATCTACTATTGATATCCATATCATATTTAATCTTAGAGAATGTCATATAATTAAAAGGAGAGGTTCTCATACATCTCAAATGAATTTTCATACCACTCATCATATTAATTTGGCAAATTACCTTTATCTCATTGTATATGCCATTAAAACTCACTATCCAAGTGGCAATTTGTGAATCCACATGGTTTCCTATTAAAATCACAATAGAGTCTAAATTGGTCACGGGTGTTCATAGGGTTGGGCTAGGATAGGCCAGGCCGGGTTGCCTAGCCTATATTGTGAACAACAGGCCCGAGCCTGGAGAAAGCCTAACTCGGGCCATAAGTAATTACCCTAAGCCCAGCCCACCTAGAATAGTTTAAACTTGAGCCATACTGTATTATATTTAAAAAATGAAAGTATTATAGATGAGTTAACTATTCATATTCAAGAAGAAATACCATGGTGCATGTTATTTGTAGATAATATAATATTGGTAGATGAATCAAGAGATGGTATAAATGCAAAACTCGAGAGATGACCGGGGATATTAGAATCTAAAGGCTTCAAAATAAGTCGTAAAAAGACATAATATATGGAGTGCAACTTCAGTGGACATATGCAACGTGTTGAAACCACTGTCAAAATTAAAACCCAATAGATACTACGTAGAGATTCTTTTTAGTACCTATGCTCGATGATTAGTATGGTGGGGAGATTAATGAAGATGTAGAGCATAGGATAATAGCTGGATTGCTGACGTGGAGACTAGCTTCTGGAGTGCTTTGTGATAGACGAATGCCAATGAAATTGAAAGGCAAATTTTACAGGACAGTAGTTAGACCAGCTATGATATATGGAGCAGAATGTTGGCCAATTAAGAAGATGCATATATATAAGATGGATGTAGCGTAGATGATAATGCTTAGGTAAATGTGTGGTAAAACTAGGAAAAATAAAATTAGAAATAAGCGCTTTCGAGAGCATTTAGGGGTAGCACCAATAAGGGATAAGATTAGATAAATCTATTTAAGATGGTTTGAGCATATTGAGTGTAGTTCGGTAATAGCACTGGTGAGAAAAAGTTTGGCTATATAGGTGGATGGCCCATCAAGAGATAGAGGTAGGCCGAAGAAAACATTGATGAACGTCATTGAATTTGATTTGAAGAAGTTTAGTTTATCAAAAAATTTAGCTCAAAATAAAACGGAATGGAGAAACATAATTCATGTAGCCGACCCCAACATGATTGTGATAAGGCTTTGATGATATGATGATGATGTTTATTTCTATGTGAGAGATTTCTTAGTGTCTCTCACTCGGACCAGATCAAGCTTCAGCTTTCTACTACTAAATTTTGCCCAATTCAAAGTTTATATCTGAGCCCTGCTAGAGTAAGTTAATGCTCAAACCCTAAAATTACTAGATCTTCTCTAAATTAATCACTTAGAATGACATTACCAGGAGATAAGATTTCTAAAATCTCTCTCATTCTAAATCATGTCCCTTAAAATCTAGAACAACCAATAATTTGGATTAGCCTTAGCATAACAATTTTAAATTTGGATTATAATACTCTCACTCAATTTTAAAGTTTACATAAAGTAATCAATTTTTATCTCTTATCCTAAAATCTTTCAATTTTATAAACAACATCTCTTATGGTTAGATTGATAGAACCTTTGGAAGGTGGACAATCATATTCATTTTTATTTTGACTCCACTTGCCATGAATGGGTGGGTTTTTAAAATTCAATTTTTCCATGTAATAATGGGAGGAGAAAAAAAAACAGAAAATGACCAGTTCATCAGCCTATAGATTTTACATGAGAATATGAAGTATAGTATATGTATGAAAACACTATCAAACAACTCACCACTGAGAGTAAGTGTAATTCTGCTCTCTTTAAACACCAAAAGTTCTAATAGTTTATATATATATATATATTTGTTTTAAATGTTAAGAAGATAGTTATGCTATTTTTTTCTATTAATTATTTAATTTCTCTTTTCTCTCTATATCTCTCGAGGCCATGATCATAAACATTTTTTATAGGTATAAAATTTAATATGCTAATATATATTAACTAAGTGTGTTTTTCATGTTAGAATGTCATGGTAATGCAAATAATATTTTATGCTTAGTGTAGGACTAATACAATTTTTTTTCTACCAATGTAGAGATTGAAAGTGTATCCCATATTTTAATGTCTACTACTAAATTAGAGATCATCTTAGGTTTTGTTACATTTAGTGGAAATTTCTCTTTCTATTTTTTTTTCTTTTTCTTTCTTTGAGTCATGCGCAAATGAACAAGTGAGAAGCCTAAATTTTGTGATAATCTTGATTACCGTCTTCTTTTTACCTAATTAAAAATTTTTATAGTGATAAGATTGGTTAAACTAGTGATTCTTTGCATAGTGGAGGTTTCCATCTAATTTAATTACCATATAATATTATTTTTCTCTTGACTTGATTTTACGATTAAAGGAAAATTTATTTTTTTATTAATTTTTGAATGAAATTCCACAAGTACATTATTTTCATTTTTATTTAGTTTTACTAATATGATATTTAGTTTTTAAGAGGGCACTAAAATATTTAAGATTGTGATTGTAAAATGAATTTGATGTTAATATTAAATTAAAAAACATTTAAATATTTATAAATATTCTCATTTACAAATAATATAATTATTAAATAAGGTCCGCGTTGGGCGCGAACCCTGAAGCGCTAGTATATATTATAACAATACCCCTTTTCATGGGAAAGCGTTTCTTCTTTTTGAGAGAGCAACATGTGGTACACTCCAATTAAAGTCCTAGAAATTTCTCTTATTGTCCTTCCTCTCTTTCTAATCCTATAAAATCTAATCTTCCCCTAAAATCTCTCATTACTAATCAACCTAATCTCCTCCCTTAAAATTTAGTCTCCTTCCTATTCCTCTCACTTCATTCCTCTTCGATCCCAATTTGATTGCAGTGAACATGCCATCTCAAACCATCTCTCTCTTATTTCCATTGCTGCCAATTTTCATCAAGTGGGGCAAATTAGTATTTTAGGAAGCTAAACACTACATCTTAGCACAAGCAGTTACTTATGGCCATACTCTTCTCTTCTTTTTTTTCTTTTTTTTTTCAAGGGACAAGGCAACCATATTGTCTTATGGCTATACTCTTCTCTTCTCTTCTTTTTTTTTTTTTCAAGGTACAAGGCAACCATGTTGTCAATTACACATGCAACTGACAAGCAAGGCAAGTAGAATAAGATGGTTAGTGGCCCATTATTTCCGACCCATATCTAGGTGTAGGTGCCTCGGTCTGCAGTTGAATATTCAGATGGGATGTCAGTTTGGATTTTAGAAGCTTGGACAGTGGGCTCCACAGACCAAAGGAGATAGTTTGATGGAAATTACGTTTAGATTGTCTGCACATGATCATTACAAGATAAGAGTTGAAAAATGAGGACAGTCTCTTTTCCAAAAAAAAAAAGAAAAAACCAATGAGGAGAGTCCTAATTTTAATATCACGCACACTTTTTGTGGGTCCCACCTAGATCAGTGACACGTGCCACTATTATGAAGCATCACAACCTCTCTGATTGTTGGAGTTTTTTAGACAATAGATTAAAAAAAAAAAACACACAATGAAAGCAAATATTGTAGAGTAGGGATTTCAAAACATCATTCCAGTTATTATTGAAAAAACAAATTATTGTCCAATTAGAGCATCTTAATTATCAATGAACTTAATAATGAAATCGAAGCGCATGTATCCCTTATACTTTAACTTAGGGACCTAGGGATCCATACCTAACCATTTGTGTAAAACTGCCATGCAAAATCCACCTAACCTAGAGTGTGTTGGCGAAGTTAAAGTGTGCTTACTTTTAACATCTTACTAACAAAAAGCCTATGCAATGTACATGTTCAATCCCATTCCAATTGAATAAAAAAGAAAGGGCGGCCCAGTGCACGAGACTCCCACATTGTGGAGTTTAGGGAGGGCAAGATGTACGCAACTTTACCTTTATTTTGAAGAGGCTATTTCCGTGACTTAAACCCGCGTTCTCCAAGACGCTACCGGTAAGCCTTTAAATTGAATAATAAATTTAAATTAATGTACATGTTCAATCCCATGCTAATTGAATAATAAATTTAAATTATTTTTAAATTGAGTATTAATTATTGAAAACTTAAACGGTTTGGTTGAATGATAAACCTATTTATGTAATAATCAGAATATAAAATCATCTCGTAACATCTAATTTGCCAAACCCAATCCAAACCGAACAAACTCTTAATATTTTTAGTAGCCCATCCAACCCAACAATTTATAGTTTGTGTTGACATAGTTAGACAACTCCTCATCCACCATTACTCCACCACAGACACCTGTTCACAAACAAGATTCATCTCTATCCCTCCATCACCACAATGCAGCCAAACACTATCCAGCACCATCCATCACATGGTTGATTACATAAAGACAAGAGGAGAAGAAAAGCCACACAAAATAGAACTTGAGAAGTGGGCTCCATTTAAGGTGTTATAAATCTAATATTTTTTTATTTTCTAAATTTAATTTTAACTATGTTTGTCTTATGATTTATATGATAAGATTTATTTATATTTTATTAAGATGTTGATAATTTTTAATAAAAATTAATTTTTTAAATAAATTTTAAAATTTTTTCAGCGAGGTCCTAAATCGTTAGTATATATTATAATAATATCCGTTCGTGAGAGAGTGACAAGTGGCGCTTTCTTTGTGCAACATGTGGCATTCCCTTATAAAATAGAAAAATTAAATGAATCTCATGATCAAGTTAATCAATAATAGGACTCTGATTTTGGTGGGACTAATTTGAAGGAAAGAGATTTTCGGAGATCCCTCTCATTCATCCATCTGTGTCCATGATCTTTCTGGAAACGTTATGAATAGGATGGAATGAATTTGGTGCCCTACAAGTACAATTTGCTAGCAGGGATTCCCTGCATTATACAATTCAAAATCAAAATATGTAGTAAGAGCATGATAATTGTGTATGAATTCATTGGTTGCTTTCCATCTCTCAATGGTGCTATTTGCATCCATCCATGGAACATCGAAGTGGTGTCTGTGTGATGCCATGAATTTGGCAAATCACAATGCCGGAGGCAAAGAAATAGATTGATGTGCCATGAAAAGCATTGCAAATATGTAAGCTCGCATGCTATTTCATATTGGGCAATCCAAATCTCATTAGACTTGAGCTCTATAATCTTGCCAAATTGATTTTTAAGAGAGCTTCAAAAGATCCAGGCAAGAAGTAGCTCTTAACACTGTAAGCTTCACAAGATCCAGACAAGAAGTAGCTCTTAATACTGTATATGTGTGGGATGTGGCCCACCAAAGTGGCATCAATATCAACCTGATCTGCACCAATGAGTCAGGCATCAGTGATTGGGCCACAATGGATATGCTCCTTGCATCCTATCTCAATGGCCAGGGAGAGACTTCTAAGCTTTTGGCCGGTTTCAACGATCTCAATCCAAATTATTGCTCCATTCAAGCTGATCTGGACCATCCGTTGCGCCCCAATTCTCAATCGCATTTGTATTGTTGATTTTTTTTTCAATAAATAATTTATTTCTTTTTGTTGGCTTCTTTTATTTTCACCTCGATTTGATTTTTAAATTGCTCCTTTACTTTGTGTTATGTTAGATAGACTGGCCCATGTATTGCTACTTATGTGATGATATTATGATAACATTGATTTTTAAGATATAAAAATCCAAAAGTAATTTGTAGTTGTATCAATCAATTGTGATGAGGAGCCTTATAATTATATGGATCCTTTAGACTTGAGCCATATTGTATTGTATTTAAAAAATAAAAATATTTGTTGGTTAGGATGTTTGTTTCTATGTGAGAGATTTCTTAGTGTCTCTCATTTGGACCAGATAGGGCTTGGGCTTTCTACTACTAAATCTCAGCCCAATTCAAAGTTTATATCTGAGCCTCACTCGAATAAGTTAATGCTCAAGCTCTTAAATTGCTAGATCTTCCCTAAATTAATCACTTAGAATGACACTATCGGAGAAAAGATTTCTAAAAGCTCTCTCATTTTAAATCATGTCCCTTAAAACCCGGAACAACCAATAATTTGGATTAGCCTTAGCATAAAAATTTTAAATTTTGATTAATACTCTCACTCAATTTTAAATTTTATATGAACTAATCAATCTTTATCTCTTATCCTAAAATCTTTCAATTTTATACACAACATCTCTTAAGGTTAGATTAATAGAACCTTTGGAAGGTAGACAATCATATTCATTTTTATTTTGACGCCACTCCCCTTGAATGGGTAAGTGTTGAAATTCAATTTTTCCATGTAACAATGGGAGGAGAAAAAAAAAATAGAGAACGACCACTTCATCGGCTTATAGGATTTACATTGAAGTATGTTATATGTATGGAGACACCATCAAGCAACTCACCACTGAGAGTAAGTGTAGTTCTGCACTCTTTAAACACAAAAATTTTGATGGTTTAGATATATATATTTGTTTTAAATGTTAAGATAATAGTTATGCTATTTTTTTCCTGTTAATTATTTAATTTCTCTACATCTCTCAAGGCCATAATCATTACATTTTTTATAAGTATCAATTTTAATATACTAATGCATATTAACTAAGTGTGTCTTTTACGTCAAAAAGTCTAGGGTAATGCAAATGATATTTTATGCTTAGTGTAGGACTAATACAATTTTTTTTTTTACCAATGTAGAGATTGAAAGTATATCCCATATCTTAATATCCACTACTCAATTGGAGATCATCTTAGGTTTTGTTACATTTAGTCGAAATTTCTCTTTTTATTTTGATTTCTTTTTCTTTCTTTGAGTTATGTACAAATGAATAAGTGATAAGCCTAAATTTTGTGATAATCTTAATTACCGGCTTCTTTTTATCTAATTCAAAATTTTCATAGTGATAGCTAAGACTAGTTGAACTGATGATGCTTTGCATAGTGGAGTATTCCATCTAATTTTTATCACCATATAATATTTTTTTCTCTTGAATTGATTTTATAGATTAAAGGAAAATTTATCTTTTTATTAATATTCTAATGAAATTCCACAAGTACATTATTTTTATTTTTATTTAGTTTTACTAATATGATATTTACTTTTTAAGAGTGCACTAAAATATTTAAGATTATGATTGTAAAATGAATTAAATGTTAATATTAAATTAAAAATCATTTAAAATTTTATAAATATTCTTATTTACAAATAATATAATTATTAAATACGGCCAGCGTTGGGTGCGGGCCTTAAAACGCTAATTATATATATTAAAGCTCTAAAAATGGAGGCCTCTGGAGGGTACCACATCAGCATCCCAATGGCATTGGATAAGATCCGGTTAGAGAAACCTTCTATCTATTCCTCTCATCTCTAAATCTCCTCTCCAAATATTTTTAAAATTTTATCAACCCATTTTTTAAAATTTAAATGTTAGCAATATCTTATCTCAGTTCAATATAATCGAGATAACCTTCTGGTTCTAAAATCTCTCCTGCGTCCTTGGCCTTTCGCTTTTGGGGATTTGATGGATCTAGAGGCGTTTGAAATGAAATTGAGTTTGTGAGATGCAAAAAGCCCCATGTTTGAAACTCTGAATGCGTAGTGTGGAGGGCTTTTAGCAATGATTTTGTGTTTGATTTTCTTTTAGTTTATTCCAGTCGATTTCATTCCTTTTGTTTAGATGTCAAGTCACTTCAATTATTATTATTTTTTTAATCTTTTCCTTTTATTTTTTTTTAAGTTCATCTTGGTTTCATCCTTTTTTATATTTTTTATTTTCATGGTATTGTGTGGCATACTTAGATTAATCATAGAATCTTAAAAATGATAAATAACATCTGTTCATGTCATTCCAATATTTCTTCCTAACCATTTATTTCCTTTTTACTCATTAGTGGAGCCCAACCTTGATTTTTATGACAGATGAACTCGTAATGACTGAAGTTAGGAGATGGAAGCGTTAAGTTTTACCCTTGATGCATTAAGGGACCCCACCAGTTAGATCCTTGTGAGGCCATCACTGTATGATTTTTGTGTCTTCTTTTTTTTTAATTTTTTCAAGTTCTAGCAAAAATGAAGGCTTTTCTTCAATGTCTCACCCTGGATTAGGTGGATGAAGGAAACATTAATTGTTAAATTTTTTCAAACTATGTCAAATTGATAATTATTTAAATGACTTGGAAAAATAACTGGTTTATTTCTTATTCAACTCTTTATTTTAAGCTAAACTCAGTAGTTATTCTTTTGTACTAACTTAAATTAATTTTTAAGAATATTTTATATTACATTATTTTAGTATGATGCATTATGTGCATATATATTTGTGCCCCATGTCTATATGGCAGATGTATTTGTGCCCCATGTCTATATGGCTCTCATCAATTCAATTAAATAAGAACATTTAAATATTGTTCTTTTATCATAGGGCCTAGCCCGGTCTAAACGCAGGCATTTGTTACATAGCTTTGGCCTTAAGGTGAGCTACAACACCTCTCCACCTAATTTCCAAATTACAACCACAGATATCTTATTTCGAGCAAAATTGTTAAACCAAAACCCATTCATTTTATAATTTTAAATCCCCTAAAATTTCTCTCCTATCTCTCTTATCTCTTTGAATTTAAATCTTAATTTATAAGATCTTTCTTTAATGATGGGAAACATTATTTTGGATAAGCAGATTAAGTTTTGTAAACAGCTTCAACTTCCACATTCATAACTCATCCCTAAAAAAAACTTCCATATTTATTAAATTCAAAATGTGGTGAAATCGAAATGAGACGAGCTTGACATGATATCCCCACCAGTGATACCACTATTTGATCAATAATAAAACAAGTATAGAATGTATAGTGTACTTCATACATCTTATTTTTAATTGTTTTCTATTTAACTATTATTTTCCATGATTTTGAATTTGAAATTCTGTTTATAGACATTTCTCCTTGACATTAATTTTCTATATATTTTTGAGTTGATTCAAGTGAGTATCCTTGTTTTAAATTTACTGAGCTCAATAATTTTCATATCCTATAATTATAAAAGGTCTATATGAGGTTGTAGCTTTGAGGATCAAAAGGTTTAGTGGGGCCAATGGGTATTTGATCAATTTATTTTTTTTTCTTTTAGTTTATCATGAAGCATGTTTGCAATTTTTTTTTTTTTTTTTGTGATCTAATTTTTATTTTGCATCATTGATTTTTTATGGGCTAAAAAACATGTATTTTTTTATCAAGATCATGAAGAAGAGCAAAAAACACTATAGATAGGTTAATTTTTACTTGGTAAATTTAAGCAAATAAGGTTTGATTCTCTTATTTTGGAGACTTTTTTTTTTTACTTATTTCATGTATTTAATTGGTTTGGACATTTTTTTTCTCCCTTTTTATTAATATTTTATTTACTTTCTTTGCCGTTAATGACACAAAAATTTATAGATTTTTCTCTTTTTTCAGTTTACTTTCTGCCTTTTGCTTAATTTACATTTTTTATCTTATTATTATCTTATTTTCAATTTTTATTAATAACAATATTACACATTATTGTTTCTCACAAGAATATCTTTTTACCATCAAATTTTAATACTCTTTTAGTCTTTTTTTTCTAAAAACTCTTCAAAAAAATAATAATATTAATGTATTAAATTTTTTTGCTTTACTCTTTATATTAATTTAATAGATCTTTTTTTTAGCTCGAGCTCAGTACGGGCCTTGTTGCGAGTATTTCATTAAGGGAGATAAAAAGAACAAAAAAGAGGAAGAAGGTAAAACTTTCTTTCACCCAAATCATAATTACATATCAATTCCCTCCTATTGTATAGTCCTCTCAACCTCCTGTTTCACAAGAATGTCCACTATAAATGTGGTCTATCTAAGACTCATGCCGAAAGTCAACATTAATGGAAGAAGATATAGCAAGAATATCATTTACTAACTTGTGTTTTCCCTTTAATATGATGCACCTTGTTTTGGGTTTACTTTTAATAAAAGTGTTTTTACACCTCATTACACATATGCTACATAAATGGGTACAAATAAATGTTACCATTTACAAATATTTATTCTTGTGTAACATTTTCATATGCAAACAAATGGAAAGAAAAAAAGACCAATGTTTTTTCAAAAAGGAAGAAAAAGTAGAGAAAATGGAGATAGTAGAAATTGTTTGTAGTGTACATTCACATTTTGGATAATTTTCTCCACAGATGTTTGTAAATTTTCTGAAACAATTTTGATTACTGATCACACTAAAAAAACACCAAATAAGGCAGAATACATATTTTGTAAAGGACTTTACAATTTGCATTTAGCAAGTGGCAATGGCCACCTTCATAGACACTTATAATCGTGTATACCCAAATCTTCTTTGGAGCAAATAACAATAAATAATCAATTCATGCTTTTTTTCAATGTTTGTGTCTTTATTTTAGAAGTTTTAATTTCATTTCAAGATGAAATCCTAAAAAAGAAATTTTTAAATTTATTTCAAAAAAGATAAAAACATAAAAGGGCAAACCGACCCATGGTAGTTCGGCCCAGCCCAGCTAGGGCACGCCAAGCACGGCGTGGCTCAAGCCATGCTTGGGCCATGCTGGCCTGACCGTATGGCCTGGGCCCAGCCCGGCCCATGAAGTTAGACGGCCCATGCTTATGTGGACCATAGGTGCTATTGGCATATGATGCTGCGGCGAAAACAATGGAAAGATTAACGCGTAATCGTACTTGTGCACTCAGGCACACAAGTGGACTTGTTGGCTTTAGACATTATTTTAATCTCCTGTCTCTCTGGTTTGAAATTCTCCAAAATTGTCCATGCATGTATGTAATTATCCACGTGGGGCCCAATACATAGAATTCAGTCGGTTGTTAATTGAAATGGGAATTGGGCATCATTTGATTGTGTCGTTGTAGCCAATGTCCGGCTTTAATAAACCACATTTTACTGGAGAGGTTGTTGAGACCATTAATACCTGATTGTAGTCTGACGAAGCCACGAATTTCAAATCAGGATACTAAACTCGATTTAAACAATTAAATATATAATAATGACCAAGATAGAGACTGGTGGTTCTACAATTTAATGGGTTCATTATGAGGGTTACGAGTGATTAACCATCTTCCAAAAGAATACAATTGCAAGGGCCTCACAACCATCCAATTATTGAACATGTACCTGTCCGATATGGATCATCAATTCATAGAGCACAAACGAAATCACCAGCTTAATTGTTGCTGGTGTTCGTTTTATTACGTCTTCAACTAATCATGCAAGCCTTAATCTACCTATTTGTATAAATTTGTATAAATCTTTTTAGAGGATTAATCCCATTCAAGGATTTTTTTTTCATGTGACTAGTAATCTAATTAGTATCGCATATTAATGGATTAGCGATGATCTGGTCTTTTGTCCATTTTGTTGTCTTATTCTATTGCTTAAACAATTCATCTAATGATAAATGACTTAGATTAGGAGTATCTCACTCTACGGCACCCCATCGATCATTGCCTTTCAATGGTCTTTCATACATCTCATTTAGTTGTTAGATATGAATGTTGGATATATAGTTCCTCCAACATCTATTACCAATTTTGACAATGTGGAGGCTATTATCCTGTGGAATATTTCAAAAGGAAATACTTCTGATGGTAAGTGCAAGTGCTGAAAATTAGTAAGGCTCTTATCGGATCATGCCTTGTGAGCATTTTAAATTTCTAATTAAGCCATATTTGACTTTTAAAACTCTAAAAACTTCAGCTTTTTAGGTTTTTGAAAATACTTTCTCAATAACAATATTCCCATGCTACCGAGGAAAGAGCATTTGAGGAATTCACAAACTTCTTTAGGCAAAAATCCTTAAAATTTTTCTAATCACATGGCCGCTTGGCTGATGATCATATACATTTGAATCTCAAGAGTATTCAATTAAGTACACGTAGGAGCTAGGAACAGCGATGAATTGACTCCATATTAATTTCAACAAAAAAGGAAAGAAAACAGGGCCACTAAATTCTGTATTAAGCCGCAATTTAGATTTTGATGTCGTTTCTAGGACTTATCTCAGCCCGACAACGACACAAAAGTTTGTCATGATTTACATAGGAGATTGTATGGTCGCTAAGAGAACTGTTGTTGAGCTTTTTGTGAATAGCCCCTAAAATTTATAGGGTTTGTAAATAGGCCCTTGTAGTTTTAGTATTTGTAAATAAACTCGTGCCTTTTCATTCTAATACCATATGTATCCCCAAAATTAATAGACTTCCAACCACCATAAATGTTTTAGAGTAAAATAACATTTTTGACCATTTCTTTTATATCTATATGCATAATTATAAAAGATTAGTCTTTTTTTTCCTTTATTAACATTAAGAGTTACATTTAATGGGAGAGCTTACCTTGCATAAATCTAATTTTCTAAATCCAGGGTTCATTTTATTAAGTTTAAATCCATCGTAGTGACATTCAGTATATATACTTATAATTGGTTTTAATTAATCCTATTCATACACAGCCACTGTATGATTAATGAAAGTTTCAAAATACATGTTTAAGTTTCATGTGAATAAAAGAGTTATTGAGAGAGAGGCCATTAGGACTTGGGATAAAATAATAATATTATGCAACTAATAATAGACTCATTTTGTGTTTAATGGGTGTAAGGGTTTAGTTGACATTTTTATAAAAATTCAACACAAACCTCATGATAGTTTTTCACTTTTTCAAGGAATATTTATTTTGGGTACCTAACAGCTATTAAAACGAAAAGGCAATGGCCTATTTACAATTATTAAAACCACATGGATCTATTTACAAATCCTAAAAAACTTAGGGGGTATTTATAAAAAAAAATTTTTAAGTTAGTGGGCCCTCAACCCCTAGGAAAAATTTCTACTTCCACACCTAGTTGGATGGGGGTGGAAAGCTTCTTAGATAGAGTTAAAAAAGAGAGAAGAATAACAGAAAATTCTATTAACTTGAGCTCATACAGGGAAAAGCTGGTTATCAAGTGCACTTAGCGCACAACTTACGCACTGGTGGTGGAGCCCACTTGAAGTTCATTCAAGAGAATCAAAAGAATCCCGCTATTTATATGGCTCCCTTTGAGTTTGCACAAATCTAAATGGATCGTACATTATTAGATCGAATGTGTATTCAACCAAATAGACTGTACACCATTAAATTTCTTTGCTTCAAATGAAGATGATAAAATGGTTGGTTAGGGCTAATATTTTCCAAGATGAAGGGCCCAAAGAGATCTTTAAAACCCCTAGGTACCAATCTCAAGTGACACCCACTATGAGGTCCATGATGCAACTTGCGGACTTGATGACTAATCTTATGCATTGGTGTGTGTATATATATACTGAGAGAGAGATATATATATATATATATTCAAGTGAAAACTAAGTTCTCACCATGCTTCTATGAGAACTATTAGTGGGGCCTATCTAGCAACTTATTCAAACCATGCATAACTAGGAACCCTTCGATATCACTAATTTCGATTTAACATCTATCCAAATGGGTTTGGTTGTTAGATGGAGGTTATTTTTTGTTAATATGAAGCCATTAAACTTGTGGCCCATAGATGAAGGGTTTGGGGCATGGGAATGGAGTCAAACTTGATAGTTGTAGTAGTCCCACATAGATTTTTTCATGATTTATATATATAATGGTTATTAGGTAAGCTCGATGCGTAAGAGGTTGGGCCTACTTGATGGTCCTTCCAAGTGGACCACATTCACGCAACCTCCTTGAATTGCACCTAGCATTAATACTACAAGAATTTATAGTTTTCCCGGCGTTTCTTTCCGGCGCAATATTTAAATGTCGACAAAGATATGCTTTTGGCTGGCGAATAAGCTTATTTCGCTGAAAAAAGTTATAGTTTTCCCAGCAAATATAGCCGCCAGCAAACATTTGTATTAATCCTGGCAAATGGTTTATTTCGCCGGCAAAAGTTAAGTTTTCACCGGCGAATATTTATTTTTGCGGGCAAATGTTAGATTTATACCGACGCCCTCTCTTGATCGCCGGCAAATATCTCTGCGCGCCAAAATATTTGAGGGAGGTGCCTTTTTTTTTAGCTTTTGCCGACGCATTAGTTGCGCCAGGAAAAAGTTTTTAAAATATTTTATTTTTATTAATAAATTCATGATTTTTGCTGGCACACCAAATTCATCGCCGGGAATACCATTTAAAATTCTCATCCTCGCCGTCCAACAAAATGGACGGTATGATAAGTCCCAGAACCTGCATTCTTTATAAAGTTGACCGCCCTGCTTTGATTCCCGTCTTCAACCCCCAATCCCAGCGAGAGAGAGAGAGAGAGAGAACCAGCAGAAGAGATCAGAGAGAGAGAGAACCTACCACCGCGGGGTACTGGAGTCAGCCCACCACCGTCATCTGCCTTTCATCACCATCGTTTGCTACTGGAGTCACCCCACCCCTTTCACCGCCGCCGTTTGCTACTGCAGCTCTTCTTCTTTCTCATACCAAAACCAAGGCCACTCACATCAATCTCAAAGTCAAGTGGCAAGTATAGGGTTTCTTTTGTGCATTTTTCCCCTTTCGATTTCATCTCTATTTTCATTGCAGAGGAAATCATTTCCCGATTTAATGTGTGTATTTTTTTAAGGGTTTTGTGGGGTTTTAGCTTTGTACTGTTGTTTACTTGTTATTTGGATGATCTGAGTGCTTCTTGGTGCATATCTAAATATTGAGAGCTTTTTTTTTCCTTTTTTTTTTGTTGGTGTTTCTGTTTAATTTTTAATGGTATTTTAGATTGTATGTACTGTGAGTTTGAATATGCAAATAGTGTTTGACAAAATGCCACAATGACTTAAAAACGTTGGACAAGGAGGAGCCATTTATTAGGGTCATAAATAGAATGGAATGGAGAAACAGAATTCATGTAGCCAACCTCAGCATGGTTCGGATGAGGCTTTGATGATGATGATGATATAGAGAGAGAGAGAGAATTCTCTTAAGGCAATTCCCTGACCACCATGGCAAAATAGGGCAAATCAAATAAAAAGGCAATGGTGGACCAGAATTTTCATTTGAGAAATGCAAGCTCAAACAAAGAGTTAGGTTTTAGGGGTATAGCCAGGTTTTAGCTGGAGTGTGATGCCATTTAGGTTAGTAGGATCTAAATGAGGATGGGGCTAGTTGGATCGCACACAAAGATGACCAATTTAGTGTGGTTGATTGATTAGAACTCCAAGTGCAAGGTTGATAATTGTAGTTTTATTTTATGAGTCCGAAATCAAATCCAGAAAGAGCTAGAAATAGCAAAAAACCTATCATCATTGAAAAAGCTAGTACTAGCCTAATAAAATCTATATAAATACACAACTACCAAATCCGAAAATTAAATTTAAATTACAATTAAAAATTTAAAAATCAAATAAGAAATAAGAAATAAAACCTAATCTAAAATTCTTAAACTAAAACAATGCCAAAACTAGAAATTGCAAAACAAGAAACCAGATCAAACTACCAGTGTAAATAAACAAATCAAGCATTAAACTACAAGTCAAAAACAAAATCATTCAAATATAAAGGATAAATAATAAAATAAAAAGAGTTCTAGTTTCTTTATTATGGAGATTAAACCATTAATTGGCTGCATTAACAACAGACATAAGAAATACTGCATCAAGTGTACCCTGTCATCACACATAAACACATGATGCCAATCTAAAGCGAGATACCTTAATCTCACCAATTGTACCTCGTTGATTAAAACAAACCGATACAACCAATAATCCCCAATAAAAATTAAAACTAGAAAAGGAAACTACCTTTACCATAGATCAAGAACATCAAGACAGAAAGAGACTTTGGGCGCAATTAGGCCTCTAATCTTCAATCTTCACACAAGAGAGGAGAGTGGATGGACAAGAAAAGGAAGATAATGATGTGATGGAATGTATGGATAATGGACCCAAACCGGTTTGGCGGAACCAAACTTGAGGTGTATAGATGATAGAAAGTGCGGATATATGGAATTGAGAGAGAGAGAGGGGGTTCTCTAGGTATGGGTGCATGTACGTCCAACGGCCCCCTTGGTATTGCTTATATAGCTTTTTGATCCATTTTGGTTTTCTCTTAACCCTCTTGTTAGCTTGCAATGATTCTTCTTTAATAATAATTTCCTTCTATGGTAGTAAGAATTTAGGAAGTGGGTGTGTAAAAATATTGCCTTCCTAATTTGTACTAATCTCTTTCTACAACCACTTTCTAAAATTAACAATTAAGCAAATCTTCATGAAGTGGCCCACTTGAGATGAGAAAATATTCTTCATGGATGGCCTTGATGAGGTCTTTACTTTGCTTGAATTGTGGAGAGGTGAAATAATAAAAAATCAGTGGCGGCCATGAGTCTCCAAATATGGCTTGGCATGGACGTTTTGCTACAAGTTCTCCATGTTTTTCTCTCTTTTTTTAAATTCTCGTTCCACTTTAATATATTTGCCCACTTGGACTTGTACTCTTAGAGAACTCAAGAGAGAGTTACGATCTATTAAAAAGCAACAATTTGTAACCAAATTCAGAGTGATATGCACATCACATATGGGCATGCTCCACTTTCCCAATTTTTAAAATCTCCTCCTAGTTGGGTTCTTGCAAGGAATCCTCCATATATGACCTCCTTTCCTCATGAAATCTGAATTTCAAATTCAAATCATGAACTAATTATTGAAAGAATTGCAACCAAAAGTGTATGGGACCCCCCTCTTGGTGTGGAAAGCAAAACATGCATGTGTGGGTCCCGTTAGCTTCAAATTCTTCTTTTCTTCAAATTTCTTTCTTAAGTTTCTTCACATTTAATTCTTTAGCTTTAAATCTTCAATGTGGGTTGCTACCCTCAATTTACTACACAGAAAGTATGACCTTTAAGAAAATTGACAATGTTGACCACAAGTCACAAATGTATAAATGCGGGCTCAATTTATATAGAATGATGAAATTAAATCTCATCATTGACTAGGATTTGTCTTTAAGTAACTAATGATGCTAAAAAAAATCCTTGTTATTTATGTGAAAATTTGAATTTAAAAAATTTTCTAAAAATGAAAATCCAAAAATGAAAAATTTTATGATTTTATGAAAAATGATAATTTTTTAAAATAATTTGCATGAAAATAAAATAGTGATGCTCAAACCATAAGAACACGATTTTTAATCAAATGAAAAGATTTTTGATGAATACGTCTTGAAAATTTTGAAAATCAATATAAAATGATGTGTTTTTAAGAACTTTTCAGTAGCCCTACAATAGTTGAAGTGGGTCTTATAATTTAGGTTGGCACAGGAACATCGACCAAGATTCGGAACATGCTGGTCATGGTGGGCGAAGAATGGAAGTAGATGTCGGTGGAAGTTGGATGACTAGAGGTCGAGAAACAGAGGAACTAGGAGGCCTGGATCGGAAGTTCCGTCAAGGAGAGTAAGATTCAAACTATCACTTCCCATCGTCTTCCATGGTAGAATCTTCTTCAAAATCCAAGTATCTTTGGTTGTAAAAATATGTAGGTTCAAGAGGAATTTGGTCAAGGTTAAGAGATTGAAAGGTTGGGTCAGATGGGTTATGCAGCTCAATCTTCTTTCAATCTATTTTTGCGACGCTCAAGTTCCCCTCATACGTAATTGACGCGAAGTTACATGGGTTCGATTTATATAGATTGGATTAGTAGTTGACTGGGTCAGATTTTTCCACCCCATGTGTGCATTCAAGTGTAGACGTATATATTCACCGACCCACTCAGAGATTGGATACCAATTAAGCGTGATGCACATGCAATTGTACGCAATAGCCGAAATCTAATAACCTAGAGGCCCGCGGCCCCCTCCCACTCTGTCCATTGTTGAAAAACCCTCATCAACCGTGTGGGACCCATTCCTTACCTAGCCTCCAACTCGTTCTAATTGGTCACCAGGTTTTCCTTTCCCTCCTCTCGTCAGCAAGTATTCATGCTATCTTTTTTACTTGTCGCTGCAAACCGGGTCTAATATAAGGGGCGTGGCAAAATGTTGCTTCGAACCGGGTCTCATATCAGGGGTCTAATATCAGACGGCGAACGCGCCCGTTTACATGCTCATTTTGTCTTCCGTTGAAGTGAAAAAGACGTCGTACTTTCTCTCAATATATACTGCTCTTATCTGCACTACAGATTTCATTCACTCACCTTCTCCGATCTCCTTTTCTGCCCTTCTTTTTATTCTCCCTAGTCCACTCTCCACCCTCCAGATTCCAGAACCAACCAAGAAGGAGAAGATGGAGGGATCAAGGAACATGAGGAATGCTGTTCCTGAGAGAGGGCAGATCAAACGGCGGATGTTTGCTTGTATTTGTCGAAAGTTGAAGCTCATTGCCCGTTGCACTGTTCAGTTCATCCTGTGTGACCGTTCAAACCCTCATGGCTAGCTGTACAACTTTTCATGACCACCACTGTAGTAGTGATCAGCGTTCTTCTGTTTGTGGGCTCTTTTTTTTTTTTTCTTTTACCTAATCATCGTGGAAGGGTCATTGCTTTGATGTAATGTAAAAAGTCCTGGTGGTAACTCAGGCTCGAGACGAGGGAGCAGCTACTTTTGTGCAAAATTGCTGAAGTTAGATTTGCGTCCAGTCTGGACCCCCGCAGGGCTTTGCTTTGTCTAGTTTTGTAATCTTATGAAATGAATGTTTTAAGATACTTGTTCTGATTTCCGATTAAAAAATAATAATGGTTCTGATTTTTCTATCTAATCTTGGCCACAAGGGAACCGTGGTGATGATTGAAAAATATAACGAGTACCAGACTTGCCACAAAAAGAAAAAACAGGAGAAGGATGATCATCTTGATTAATCAATGATCAGGGTCACTGAAATGGCTATTTATGGATATCATGAGAAACAGCTTAGGGCTTGTTTGGCCAATTTTATTTATTTTAACTATACCTACATGAAACAGATTTATTTCAAATGGCCCTCTGTAGAATAGATTTTACAAATAGTCCCATTTTGCAGCACACAAAAACGGATAGAAATAGAATTTATTAAATCTACGGTTGAAAGTAATTCTCAAATTTCTTAAGATCCACAAATAATCAAGTTTTTAAATTTGATCTCATATTGGTGTTTAACCTTCTAAATAAATTTAACAGTTTGGATCTTATGTTTAGAGCCATTAAATTTAAAAAATAGTATCAAATTGTTCATATTGTTTTATAAATATCTCGATATGCATGACAGATCAGTGGTTTAAATTTGATCCCACATGTTTTTTTGGAAAGATGAATATTTTTATCGGTTAAGATCTTAGTTTACTTGCCCGAAATCCAAGAAAAAAAATGAAAAAACTAACTCATACACATCATGCTCTAGCTGCCCTTTCCCAACGTGAGTATCCAACGACTATAAAGTTTTCATCATCTTCTGGAGTTGTAGATCAAATCAGTGGCTAAAATTTTAAGTCATGGTGCTCTCAGTCATTCAAATAGGATTAACGGTCCGGATCCTGATTATGTAGCCCACAGAAGTCCCAAAATTTAGATCTATTGTTCTAGCTTTTTTACAAATATCTTGAGATCTATAACAGATCAACGGATGATTTTTGACCCCATACCCATGTTTGATCTTATTTAAGTTCCAACGGTTCGGATCATCAAATGAAGTCCTGTAATTAAACAAAAAAGAAAAAAGAAAAAAGAAAGCAACGGCAACATTTGAATCAACGCCCAATGCTCTGTCTCGTCCCTTTAGACAAGGATGTCTATTTGGATTCTTCTGATTTTGAGGGCTTGGGATAATAGACGTTGGTTGTCTTTATGAGGTTTCAAATGGAGTTCGTTGGAGTTGTTACCAAACTCAATTAATGCGTTTTAAAACCTCTTTTAAGATAATTAAGAGTTTCTAAATAGACTTTCCAAACAGCAATTTAGGACTTGTTTGGCAGCTCTACTTTTTTTCTCACAGACCCATCTAAAATAGAGCCATTAAAAAAAGAGCTAAACAAAGAACAGGCTAAAATAAAAAAATGTGTTTGGTAACGTACAGATCTATTTTAAATAGACTATTTGGTATACCCTCTATTTACTTATTTTTAGAGGGTTTGCCTCTTATTTAGAAGGGTAATTTATGTCTTTATGTAAAACAAAACAAACTCATATACATGTATTCCCCCTCCATATATCATTCAGGAATACATGCAATATGGACCATAGATATTACATTCAACATATCATTGAAGAACATATTCATTATCTATACACATATCCTCATATCATAGTAACCTGTTATTTGGAAATTACAACTATTTACATCGAAGTATAGCCTATAAATTGTAAATAATTTAAAATTTATAAAATCACAGACCACCATACAACTTCTCTAACATTCCATCATCATACATAATTACACACTATCACTTCAACAAATTGAAAATCATACCATCACACACCATTACTCCATATAAATTCATCAACTACACCAATTAGCCACATAGATAATATAAAACATACAAAATTTCAAGATTTTACTTTCTAATAATAATCCATCAAGTTTACAAAAATCACAACTAAATAAGTAGCTAATCCTCATGTGTAAAGTTTAATGCAGCCATTATCACAACCCATTCATAAAATGTAGAATAACAAAAGATGAAAAAACACATACTTAAGAAGATTTATCTCGCTAAATAGCATCTGCAATTGAATTCCTCTTGGCATCCATCTCTGTCTTATCTGTAATATCAAAAGTATAAGCTCCCATATCTTCCGGAACATTACTATTTTGCTCTACTTCGACATTTTTACTAGAAAATTGTAAAAATAATTGGTCTTCCATATGCTCTTTTCTAATGAAATTATGCATCGCCATTGTAGCAATTACAATATTTCGTTGTACACGAAATGGGAAAGGAGCCATCCGCTTGAGGATAGGAAATCAAGCTTTTAATGTCCAAAGCTTCGCTCAATCACATTCATCAACGATGAATGTAATCTATTAAAATATTCCTCTCTAGTACGAGAAATAGTAGCACCTTGAAAATCTGGAAGCCAATATCGAACATTTCGAAATGGAGAAAGAAACCCTCGCATGTTTATATAACCAGCATCAACCAAGTAATATTTACCTAAAGAGAATTAAATACAAATCATAAAAATTAATACTTGAATAAAATTTTGTATCATACATTTATGAGATTAAAATCAGTTTAAATGCTTTTTTACTAGGTGGAGCATGTGGAAACTTTAGCCTTTCATCAGAGGTTGTGTCTAGGAGAATTCGTTGATCATGCGCTATGCCTTCCCATCCACATACCACATAGGTAAAGAGCATGTCAAATGAGCATATTGACATTATTTGTTGCATGCAATCTCCCTTTTTACATCTATAAGGGATTTGTTTCTCTGGTTGGATAATGGCATGCACAAGAGTTCCATCTAGAGCACCAATACAATCCTAGAAAAAAATGTGAACATTAAAAAAATTTATAATATATAGAGTAAAGAAAACAAAGTTACCCATAGTATAGAAAGAGAGTAATACCTTAAAATATGGCTCAAAACGTGGATTCAAAAGGATTTCCTTTGGCACTATATCTAGTGGAGGCGGTTTTATCTTGTCTTTGGCAAACAGCATCACTGCTTTCAATACCTGACGAAAGTGTCTATAAATAGTTTCTCCTGAGTGTTGAAATATATCTTGTATCACTCTGTTTGTATGGGCATGTGCAATGACCGTCATAAATATAGCCAACTACTCCTCCAAAGGTACATATCTACTGTCTTTCAGGAACTTCTTTTCTCTAAAATACATGTATAAATGCCGAAACACATGTTGTTCCATACGTAGTAATTGATGACAGATGATGGGGTTGTCATTCATAATGATTTGGACATGACCATATCCGGTTAGGATCGAGTTCCTACATGGTTCCTTAATTAAGCATCGTTGTCGCTTTTTGTACAGCAATATGATAAGTACTATTATTTTTTGAAGTAAAATTAGATCCATGTGCTCTGTATGTATCAAACCAAATATAACTAATCATTCATTCATAGTGGATATAACAAATAAACATCAATTAAAATATTTCCAAAACTTTCATGTATAGATAGTACGACATAACATCAATGTCTCAACCCAAAATAATATCAAGCTATGTTTCAAAACAACAAAAGAGAAACATAACATTCATAATCATCAACCTATCAACTAGATACAACTAACACCTCCATACGCATTCCCTCTCTTTTTCCATTTGAGATTTGAGCCAATTCATCCTACCTTCATTTAACCTAAGTTGCATCCAGATCGTTCTTTTCTCCTTAACCTCAAAACAATTAAAAGCAGCTGCATGCAATGGGCTACTATCAGTCAGTTCAAGCATGGCATGCAATAAGTTAATACATTCGCCAATGGTATCTCCTTCAGTTTGAGCAGGAGTAGCAGATAACTGATTTAATGCTTTTATTGATGCAGCGAGCTCCATTATGCATATATTTATTTCATCATTACTCTTTATTGATTGCTTTTTAGAAGGCCTTGGTCTCTTTTGCTTAATATTTGCCATCAAGACATCTGTACCAACCTCACTAGTGATTGAGTCTCTGGCATGGTGGACTGTGGGGTTCTAAGGTCTGGGGATGGAGTATCTTCATAATGATTCAAGTTAAGAGAATCTGAATCCATATCCATTGTAATATCTTCAAACTGACCATCCATTACCGGGGCCCATTTATCATCACCTCTAGCTGAAGTACCATCAAATAAAGCAGCCATCTCTTCAGGAAAAGGAAGGGGCTTGGACTTAAATAATTTGGCATCTTTGTGTGTCTACAATAAAGTTTAATAATAATGATCAAAGGCTATCACTTGTTTTGTAAATGTTAAAAAAAACTAGAAATTATATATACCTTTAAGTATTCGATCCATCTGTCTTGTTCCATCTCCACACAGCCTGTATGAGGATTAAAGCATATGCTGTTTGACTTGTCAAGTGCAATCAGGCATTGTATAATTTTTTCATTTGATCCAATTGATTCTTTAGTTGCTTTTGGTTGAAGTTGTGTTTTGTCCTAAGATTAAATTTTTCTATAATCACTTTCCATGCCTTTGAGCTAAACTGCACACCGGGGCGACCACCGGATTTAACTTGTTCTAAACAAACATCAATGAGGCATTTTCTCATACTATCAGACCAATGCGCATGATCAATGTCATCTGTTTCTTTCACCTTTCCCTTATTCGACATTATAACTACATTCAACTACAAAAAAAACATAAGAAAAAGTAATGATCAACTACCTTCATTTTGTAGAAAATGGGCAACAAGAACATACCATTTATGACCTGAGGACCTCTATAAAGTCCCATTTGCAACTGACCATTGTGACCATCCGTATCCACTTAAAATTGTTATACCCACACGGACACTGGGGGGGGGGGGGGGGGGGGGGGGGGGGTGTTGAATCAGTGTCGGTCTTAAAAATTTAATTGTATGCAAATAATCAATCACACAACTACAACACAGAAGGTTTTACGTGGTTCACCCGCACGCTACGTCCACGGTGCACAAAGAATGCACTTCCACTATTTTAGCAACACCAACTGCCAGGAGCACCAACCCCTTACAACTTCGCCCGCACCAACGGACAGGAGCACCAACCCCTACACTCAAGCACCCACTTGAGCGATTACAAGGATATAAAGAATTTATGACACATGCAGGTGCCTTACAATAAAAATCCAGCAACACACACAGACACACACAAGTGTCAAAAATATCAATCACAGTTCTCAATTAAATCTACCCTGCAACTCTTGTCAACTCCAAACACTTATTGGAGTCACAATCAATCACAGCCAAGCCTTGCAATCGACCTCTGCCAAATACACACTCTGCTCATCCACCAATGGAAACCACAAACAACTTTCTCTACTCACAATTTTCTCAATACAAGTAGCCAACGGACATGCACCAACATGTACCAACATAATCTAAGGAAGACTACTAGTAAAAACATAAATCCACATGAAATAGAGTGCAGGATAACCTTACCAAAGGTGAAGAAAGGTCATCATATATACTGACGAACACCTTGAAAAATCAAATTCTAAAATGGCAACAGTTCAATACATCTTTTCTCCTTGTCTCATCCTTTTTAAAGTTAAGAACAAGCCATCTTACACATGTCACTACTTTCTTCTTTTAGACTCTTAGATCCTAAAAGCTAGGATCAGAGATCTATGTTTCAAAGAAAAAAATCCACACCACATAGCCACATAACATCATTCCCATATGTGAGAGAAGTGGGCACGTCACTTTCCATAGGTGCACTTACTTCACATTTGTGGGCCCCATTGATGAGCCTCTATGAAGACTTTTGCATTCCCACAAGATTGGGCCTTTGCACGACTGGGCTGCAAACGGGCTGACCCACTAAAATTTCCATGCTATGATGACAACAATTTCAACTCCAATTTCAAACCAAAGTATGATCAACAAAAATAACATAATAAGTAAGAAATTTGAAAATTTTTAGGCATCGGGATCTAAGACATGTCCTCTCCTACACTTATGTGACTATCCAGAGCCTATGGGGCGCTTTGTCATTTCCGTGTGATGGTCCAATGGAGAAGCCCTTGAAGTGGAGGACTGTAGATAGTTGAAGCATCGAATTGTTGTGGAGGACTACAGCATTTTGGTTCTGGGTCGTCTTTTCTTCATTCTGATTTCTGATACTGTTTTCTGCCATTGATGTGGGTTTGGAAGTTTTGCAAGGGGGAATTTGATGGTTGGGTTTGGGTGTGCTATGAAGAAGTATTGGGAAAATTCTATTTTACTATGCTGTATAGACATTCATATTCCCTGTTAAAGAACCCAAATTTGGTCTGGAACCATGTCTGGAGTTGGGTCCCAGAGTCTCTTGTTGGAACTAGGCCTATCATTTAAAAGACGGTTCTTGATCTGGTTTGTTCATAATTTGTTCATCATCTTAACCCTTTCCATCCATAAATCTCAAAGGCACAGTCCCAAACCCACACAAAATAAAACTCATAGAAATTCCAAACCTTAAGACTCCTTCCATCCTCAAGAGCTCTAATCGAAACCCACCTTTGTGCTCTATCATTGAAAGAAAAAATAAAGAGAAAGAGATCAAGAAGAAGCATACCTGCTATGACGTGTTCCTTTCTCCTTTCTTTGTTGTCTCCTGAGTGCCTGTTTCTCTCTTCTCTCCAAATGAAACGACGGTTCTTCTCCTGCTCCTCTCTGTTCTCCAAACGAAACAAGATGGAAGATGGAAAAGGTTGAGACGTGAGGTATATATTCAAAAGGACATTCGGTGCCAATAAAACAACGTCCAAGGGTAACTTGGTCATAAAAATTACCTCCGCCTCTATATTTTTAAGATGCAAAACCTCTATTTCTCAGCTGCTGGATATGGGAGTATTTGATTTTTAGAGGATTTGCCTCTAAATGTCTAAATTGGGTAGAGGAAAAAATTTGGCACCAAACGGTCTAATTTTTTAAACCTCTATCTGCTTTAGAAATTTAGAAGAATAGAGGCTCAAAATAGAGATGCCAAACATGTGCTTAGACTTACCTAAACTAGCTTGTAAGGTGGGATGACAAAAAAAGTCATGAAAGGATGCTGCTGAAGATTATAGTCATTGTCAATTTGCTTCATGATTGTCAACCCAGTAGAAAGTGTTCACTATAGTTCGAATAATGTTATCAGAGAGAATAAGAAGAGTCATTTATTGATTGCCAATTTAGGCCATCACTGATCCTATTATTAGTTTAGATCAGACGGCCAAATATCGATCACCCCATCTAGTTTTTGATACATGGCCATCAAGGACGGCCAGCATCAGTGCAAAGATGCCACATGGCCATTTTTTGAAAACTTCTACCTATAGGACTCGAAACTCCAGATTATATACTGAGAGGACATAATGTTGAGCGATTTAACTAAAGAAGTAAAGCTGGTATATATGTTGTTTGGTTGGGTATTTCCATCATGCTACTATTAAGATTTTTGTAAATTGGCTAATTTATAGGTTGGATAAAACTTTAGGCGTATTGAATTGTATTTGATATTTTTTATTAGATGAATTGTGATTCATGTCACCGAAAGAGCTAAAGTGAAGAGAAGAAGAAAATTCGGAAAAGAATGAACCGGAGATAGAAGCCTTAGCTGCTCTAGGGAAGGATTGTGTGTTCAAGCAAAGGCCTGATTTTTACCCGAGACAAAAGTAATGTCCGCTTGAGCACCTACTTGTTTGCTCGAGAACCTGACTTACAGAAGCCCACCAGCTTGCGTAAAAAAATTTTCTGCTCGTGCGCAAACTGAAAGTTCCCGATCTGCAAGGAGTATTATTTTGAGGCATGAATTGTGAGTTATAGAAAGAGATTCTCTCTTAACTCTAACTAATCCATCTCCATAATCTGAGTTAAAATTTCATATTGAGATTTCTTTCTTCCTCTAGAGCTTTCATTAAGAGATTATGTCACAACCCGAACCCAGGAGATCGAGAGCTACGAATTCGACTTCCTTGGCTCTATGCACATGAGCCGGGATAAATTGCCTCCGAAATTATCTCTTAAACGTCTCCCAAACTGTCGCACTAAGTAGATCTCTATACGAGTCCTTTACACTCTTCCACCAGGTCTTCGCGATATCTTGGAACATAGAGGCTGCCAATCCAACCCTCTGCCTGTTCGTGCACACTACAGTCTCAAACAGGTCCTCTATATGCTCTAGCCACTGTTCCGCCTCAAGTGGCTCCTCCGTCCCATAGAATTCAGTGGCTCATCGTTTGCAAAATTTATCATAGAGTGCATTCAGGTCATTCTCCTTCGTTTGGAAGACCACCTGTTGCTCAACATGGGACTGAGTTGGTGCTTGACTTTGCCTGTCAAATATGGTCGCTACCTGTGCCTGCAAATTCTGCATGGATTGTGACTGAGCCAGCATCTACTGCAATAGCATGAGGATGCGTTCATCTGTGCTCATGGCCTGTGGTGACGGTACTGACCCACTTTCATTATTTCCAGGATTGTTATTGGCACCTGAACCAGAAGCTATATCCTGCAAAATGCGAAAGGTTAATACTCAAACAAAAAGCGTCCCCAACTACACTGGTACCCACAAGCTAGAAAAACACAGAGCTATAATCGTATCCTCACCACGTTCCTACATGCTTACATGCTTATCATCTAGAGCAAGAATGCTCTGATACCATACAATACGTATGTCACAACCTAAGCGCAGGAGATCAGGAGCTAGTCAAGCCAATCAATGACACATGTACTCCCGTGCCTATACACTTAGACCCAGTTTAAATGCACACGCACAAGGAAGGTTCACACGTGTCATATATGTACGCGGAAGCTGTAGGCATCAAAACATGACACAAGAAATATACAACACGAACAAAATAATAATTGACAGAGATTATAGAAAAGTCAAAGTTCTACAAAATGAATCAAAAGACAAATATACAAATCATGAATGGATCTAACGTGTCAAATCGCAAAATAAGGAAGACCTATATGCAAGGTGTCCATGCCGCTCTCCGATGGAGTGGCTACACTCACTCCTCTAGTCTGATGGGACATCGGGGGCCTCCCTTGAAGTCTGGTTGACCGACGAAGGGTCGGTCTGGGTATCTAAGCCTGCAATACCAAGAACAACTTATGAATACGACGATTCAGCAAAGTATAAGCAATAATAAGTTGACACATGTTGTATCTAATAGAAGAAATAACATGATGTAAATCATAGCATGATGTAAATCATAGCATGTTAAGTTCGTTTACTAGGCAATGTGCAATAAATAAAGCATGCCATTAGAATCAAGGTATACATACTGTGTACATAACTAGTTGGCTACTACATTTGCCATATGCTCCCCAAATAGGGATCTTATATTCGTGCTGAGAACACCACCGACCGGGCCAAGGTACGAATGGGTCTCGGGTTCCTAGGGTCTGAATTCCCAAAAACGTGTCCTCACTGTAGCAAAGTCATATAAACTACACCAAATTGACCCCGTCGGGATCTTAAGGCTGAGGCTGAGTAGTGCCTGACCATACAGAGTCAATCATGTACTAAATCTTGAGTAGATAATGCATATCGTGACAAGTATATCATACATGCATACTCATGAACATGTATCATATGTACATACTCAAGAACATATGTGCATACTCATGGTTCTGAAAACATAGCAAATAAGCCAACAATTCGATGTTTAACAAAAACTAATAAATCCTGCTGAAGAGCGAAGGTCACAGATAATCATGCGAGATGCCATGCAAATCAATCATTCTCGAGTCAATATCATTTACTATCCAACCCTAATCTAGTTATCCAGTGTTTCTAACTGTACATGATGATGTAGTTTTAAGTGATCCGATGCACTGTTGTCTAGTGTTGCATTGCATCATCGGGTACACCGAAGTCCCTTAAACCAACACCCATGGGGAGGTACTTAAGAACTGGATAACGAATATGAATAATTCGCAACCCTCGAGATCATTCACATAGGTTTATCAAGGTCCGTTGGACAAGTCATGGCTACCTACATTCTAATCCAATGGCCCTACAAGGTCTTATTCATTTCCTAGTCTTCTTACTCGTTGCTGGTCTTATAGCTCAGCCGTGGGTGACCTTACGGCTTAGCCATAGGCACCTTACGGCTTAGCCGTAGAAGACTTCACGGCTTAGCCGTGGCTGGGCTGTAGAAGGTTTGAGATTTGCTAACTCTCAGTTATTTGAAATGCACCATGTATTGATCTACAGCTGGGTTTACGGCTTAGCCGTAGTACACTTTACAGCTCAACCGTAGCATAGTTTATGGCTTAACTGTGACTGCGCTGGGTCAAGTTCCTGAACCTGTTACAGAATCAGCTGAATGTTTACAAATGGAACAACACCACATCAAATAAAAGGGAACTGACACAAATTGGGCTATAAACATATTTCCCATGCAAGATTACCGAATTTATTCACAATCAAACTTATATCAACATGGGTTCATGCAAATCATGCTTATACTTGCCTTAATTGAGTTCAAACACGAAAATCGCTGTCCTTAGGCTCAAATCCCCCTTCCAAATACTCTTCTAATACCATGCATGCAAAAGAAGGGAGATAGAGAGAAAGACATGAGTTCAAGTGCAATGATTGACATGAAAAAGAAAATGGAACCAAAATCCCAAGCTCCCCTTGGCCACAAGAGAAGGAATTCAAGAGTATAGATGCACCAACCCCTCGTTCCTTAACTTGACCGTGAAGAAAAAGAAAAACAGAAAAGAAAGAGAGGAAGAACGTTAACGTTAGTGAGGGAGAGAAGGAGGTCGGTAGAGGCTTTATAAGGATAAGGTTAAAGGAAAAATTACAAGAAAGTCCAAGTCTCCACTTTAATTACAGTTCAAGTCGTTTGACAATCCAACTAAAACAACCGACATCTTTTGCAAACGACATAGTTACGGAAGTTAATAAACTCAACGAAAGACACATGTTGACACCAAGATGATGCATGAACGACGATGTCTTATAAAATCTAAAATTATGAAAAATGGCTTGGTCTACATAAACCAGGTCAAACTGAACCCAACTACCTATCCATAACCCGCAACAGAACCAAAACAAAAGCAAAATACAATTAACAGCTAATGCATCATTAATTAGTCACTAAATAGGGTTAAATGGGATGGAGTGTTACAGATTATGTTGAAATTTTGAGTTAGAAAATATTACTTCTAAATCTCTAGTAGAAGATTGAGAACGGCTTTCGTATTAAAGGTGTGAGTTGATTAAGCAGAAAGCAGTGCACGAGAAGGACTGTCATGTCAAGGAGTTGTGCAAGAAGAACTCTGTATTTAGGTCGAATGAGTAACTGGATAAGGGTCGTGAGTATATCTTGTAACTATTCTTTATTGCTTGATAGTTGATATTTGTTGAATTCATGGTTTTTATCTGGTTGAGGTTTTCCATGTTAAAAATTTGGATGTCTTTTTCTTATGTGATTGATTAATTTACTTGCAAGTTGCTTTTATTATTCCACTACATATTATTTGATTTGCAATCTAGAATTCTAGAGCCCCAAAAATCTGCAATTACATTTCATTACTCATCAATTTCAGGTCAACAACATGTAAGGGGAATAGTTACAGAGGAAGATGCTACGAAAGCCATCAAAACAGTTATACACCCCCTACAATTGCTACTGTTTTATTTACTTAGTTTGAAGAACTTACTATGACATATCTTTTTTGGGTTTATGTCTTGTATTTCGGGTTCACTGGATCGGGTTATAAGATTAGTCTTGGATTGGGCTTTGGGTAGAGTACTTTTAGGGGCTAAGAAAAAGAGAGTTATATGTATAATGTAACTTGTAACGCTCGACCTAAGTAGTATAGTGCAGTAACAGAGTAGAATTCTCTTTTGGATGTGGATATAGGCACATCACTGAACCACATAAATCTCTTGTGTGTACTGTTGTATGCTTGTCCCCTTTTCTATATGGTTTAAATTGTCGATCGCAGGCTACTCACTTCCACACGTGCACAACGTATCTCCACTTTCCACTAAACATCAACGAAGAAATCAGTCTCTCCAACCATTTAATTTTTAGCAGGACACGGTTCTATTGCTCAGCTAAGATATATGATCCCCAAGCAAGGCAAAAGACACCCCGTAGACATGGCACAGACATGAATTTTATGTATATAAGGTGAAGCTTCGGATAAATTATGTTATGATACATTGGGTACTATAAAGTAGATGTGCATAATAGCCCAAGATGATGGTGTCCACCATCGGAACATGGGTGGTCAAGATCTACAATCAATAGTTTTTACTGCCTCAAATTGTTAGAAGGTGGGACGGTGCATGACTATTGGATCAGTGGATGGATAGTTGAGGCTTGAGCAAAATTAAAGCAGAAAAAGGATTTTGGATTTGTAAATGCCATTCCACAGGCTCAGCCAATAAAGAAATGGAATTGCCATTTCAACACCAGTTTTAACTTAGTATAGACATAAATTTTAAAATTTTTATATTACAATCTTGCCTAAGTATGAAAGGACCCAAAAGGCCCTTTGTATCATGAAATTTAAATCCCTAATTTCTATTCATATGCACGTTCTCATCTTCTCCTTCTCTCTTCCCATCATCCATTTCTTCCAATCCGTGCAAGTGACCATCTTCTTCCATTCTCCTTCTTCTATTATCCTTGGTGGCATTCTCCTTCTTCCATTCTCCTTGGTGACCATCTTCTTCCACTCTCCTTGGTGACCATCTTCTTCCATTTTTCTTGTTCTTTGTCCCATTAAACATAATTTTTTTGTAAATGAGCAGGGCCAAAAAGGACATTCTCTAGGAGTTAAAAAAGCTCATGTTTTTTTCATGAAAAACATTCACAAAATCATATTTTTTTCATGCTAAACATTCACAAAAAAAAATATTGATGCAAACACATACATCCAATAGCATCCAAACATACATTTGAGAATAGAGGAAGGAGACCAAGATTTTGATAATGGAGGAAGAAGAGAGAAAGATGGGTGCTTTGTGTCAGTAGAGAGAAAGATTGGTGGATTGGTGACTTTAGAGAGAAAATATATAAAAAAAGAATATATTTGGATGGGTGGGGGTATGTTAGGAAAATAGGTGATTGTAAAGATAAAAAAAACTAATGTGACTAACTTAATCCTATGTGTATAGAAAGAGATGTCTAAACTAAGTAAAAACTTATATTGATAGCAGCACTCTAAAGAAAACACTCGTTTCTTAATGATTTCGACTGTGATGGCCATGCATGAGATCAATGGAAATTACACTCGTCAGTTTTCTCTCTTTTGCTATCGTACACTGATTACTGAGTGATGCAGCCCATAAAAAAAACCCGCTGTGATCCCCCAGCCACTAGGTCCACCTACTAAACCAAACCCATTGGCGGGCCCAATTGGTCGAGTCACTGCTGACCACTGTCCTGTGGAACCCACTTCTGGTGAGTTGCCTACTTGCACAGTTGGCAAGCCCTGTACGTGGCTGTGTTTTTTTCTTTTTTTTTAATTTAAAGCTACTGTTGAACTTTTTATTTTATGGGTTGGATCGGTCATCACTTCTATGTTTACGATTTGGTTTTACAGCTACTTTGATCAACACTAGTAAGATACCAATAACAGAGAAATCAACTTCATCTAATGGCTGCAAGTCTCTTAGCGGGGTGTTGGGCGTGTAAATCTTATGGTTTGTGAGGTTTTACACGTGGTTAGTTCTGAGCTTCCTAGTTCAATCAAGTGTTGTGTTCTCGCTGTTTCTCATAGCTTGGAACATAGAGGTGCTGGTCGATTCAATCTAGAAGAGAGCTTTTTCTCCAATCATAGATCTGTAGTGCTAAATCTACATCAGAGATTGGACAGAGAGCCTTTTTTGTTTTTTTTTTAATTCACGTTGGACATCCCTCACCAACCTAAACCTTTGGCCTCCGGTCCGGATATTACTTGATTCTAAAGAGTAAAAACCAAAATATGCAAGGGGAAGGACTCGAACTCAAGACCCTGAGAGCAAAACGAAGGCATTAGAGATTGGACAAAGAACAATAGTTGTCAATTCTGTTTCAGTCATCATTTCGATTTAGTCTCTAAGATGAAATATTTTAGTATTTCAAAATTTCAGCAAAACTTTTCGGAGTAACTATTCGTATTAATAAAAATTAAGATATAAATACATATATGTAAAACAAATAGAAAATTAAAAATAAAATATAAATCGTGTATTTCCTTGAATAGACTGAAATGGAAAGCCGAAATTGGCCAGAATTGAACGGAATGCCCAGAAAGGACTGATTATGACCGAGATTCAAACCAAAAGTTTTTAAACCTTATTCCATTTTGGCCAAAGGACCAGAACGAAAAATTTCGGCCGAAACGGGATGGAATTGGCTACTATGCAGAGAACCCATTTCAATAAGCGGAACAAAGAGAGGTAACCATAGATATTCTCGTTTTGAAATTCCACCTTTCGTCGATTCATACAAGATCCTTGGCATGTGGAGGCCGATGTTCATGTAATCCGATTAGTTTATTCCCGATGGGTACCAACTTCAATGGGGTACCCTCCGAAAGAGCATTCAGATTATGACATCCTAGATATATAAGTCATATAGCCTGGACCTTTCAACAGCTTTAGATCAATGAAATCTATTTAGAACAATAGTACCAGCAAATAGATGCACCCCACATCAGCTGGTAACTCGGTTGGTTAAACACCTCTCTTCCACATAAACAACTATCATTGATCAATCTCTTGTTGTAGTGTTGAAGGCGGTAGAATTGTGTGTGGGTGTGTCAGTACTTACCTTTCCAAAAAAAAAAAAATAGTGTCAAACTGTCAGGATATCATCCTGCCCTGAAACATGGATGAACCATCTATGTAAATAAAATAAAATAAAAAAAGAAAAAAAAAATCAATCATATTAGGAACTATTTGATTGGCGCCAACAGGTGCAACAGGAGCCCTCCATCTCCTGAAAGATACCCAAAGTATGCATGATCGTCATGTATTCGTATATTACATTCATACACCAGAAGATGTTATGAACAACAACGCTCTCGGCAACAGTATCTTCAACAATGAAACGAAGGTCTTGAAATTTGGAAAAATAACCATGCATGAAAGCATTCAAACCGCAGAAAAAGCCCCACTTATTCAACTGTATAGTCATCTGTTCGTCTGAGAAAAAAAATACTATAGACATCAACAGCATCAATGGTCCACACTAAACAGTTGCTCACAAAGTTCTCTGACCACCTGGTTTGGCCGATGATTTGGCCTTGGCAAAATCAACCAGATCCTTGAATAGCGCTTCCTCTGGTTTAGCTTGCTTGGTTGGGGTTGATGAACCTTGTGGTTCTAGAAGAGAGAGATTCTGGGTCCGTCCCACTAACCCATCATATGGAGAACCTGACCCACTACTATGGGCATTTCCACCAGATAAAGGTTGCTGTTGATCAAAGAACTGTTGCCTCTGATCATATTTTGAAGGTGGAGGCGGTACGGAGCTAGAAGACTGGACGTCCCATGGAGCCGTTGGAATGTGTTCAGAAGATTTTGCTGTTTGCAAAACTTCAGAATGATCATGGCTCTTGAACGCCATGGAGGGGATTGAGTTGCTTCCAGGAGGAGGTGATGATGATAGTGTTTGGTTAGGAGTTGATGGTGCACTCATGTTACTGGCAGTGGGATGAAGTGGGACTGCAGCAGAAGTCATTTTGGGCAGTTCAGATGATCTTTCAGAGCTGTAGATATCACCACTGAGGTAATCAACTGCAGTAGCGTCTGTTGTAGCCTTCTTCGATGACGGTGGTGGAGGAATAAGTGGACTAACAAATTTCTGTTCATTCTTGCCAGCTTTGGGGTTCCTGCTTTGGCCACGTGCATTATCTCTCGAAGACCTTTAAGTACAGTAAATGATCAGATAAATCAGCATTATAGATAAATTCTAGAGTTATTACCTTTGTTTGCAAAGAAAATTTCATTCTCCAATAGAATTGAATTATGCCTAAGGATCATGTCCCAGAGGGTTATTCTGGTTTCAGTCTAGCCTAAGCCAATAACGAAATTACCAAAAAAAGAAAAGAAGAGAAAAAACTGAATCATTAACATTTGATAATTCATGACGATAATACTCAGATGAGGTGCAACAAATAGGCATCTGTCATATCAACAAATAGAAGCTGCAGAAAGATCTGCATGCCATGCGGTGCTCTGAAAAAATAAAAACAGATCAAGACATTGATGTGAGTCCCAGAAGTCAATGCTGGCTCAACCATTAGTGCTTATTGTCATACCATTTTCTTTCCAATTCTTTACTTCTTTAGACATGCTGTAACACCCCGACCCCAATGAGCAGGTTAGAGGTTGTTTAATTTCGTGATTAGTGTCTTGATAGAGGTTACTGTTAGGTTATTGTGTTTGACTTTCTCTGGGTTATGTTTGAGGTCTTGGTTGGGTAGTTGGGTTGAGTTTAACCTGAATTAGGTAGCTTCAGGCCCTTTTTCGTAATTTTCTTATTTATGCGAGTTCATCGTTTTGATGTCCTCTTGATGTCATCGCGTGCCTTTCGTCGTGCTTGTTAATTGTTGTCACTGCCCTGAGAGCATTTGGAGTCGCTTGATGTGTTCAAGTACCCATATGATTCGAATTGTAATTTATATAACTTTTGGACCTGGTTGCAAAACTATACATATATATATAACCGTTGGTTTTCATCCTTATCTATTCCGTTCTCTTCCGCTTTTTCTTCCTTCCGTTCTTCTTCGTCGATTCTTCGAGCTTCACCATCTCGTGTCAGCAGCGTCCAACCACGCAACTCTTCGCTAGTTCTACGTGAGGCGAGTCTAGAAACACGTAAAAGTTTGGCAATCGTCGTTTAAGGCAAGTATAAGCAACTATTGGCTTAATACATATTGGTAGCTCGTGATTGGTATGATTTACTCTCCATTAATTGTAGTGTATGCATAGTATCACAGCCCTTTTCGTGTTTATGCCTTCAATTGTTAACAGAAAAAAAAACCGTTTTTGAACTGTTCTGCTCGTGTCCACCTGCTTCAGGGCCGACCGGTCGGTCCTAAAACCCCGACCGGTCGAATTTCGGTCCTGGCTGGTATCCAACCGGTCGAACCATGACCTGATCGGTCAGGTCAATACTGCAGGACTGCAGAAATTTTATGGAAATGACTTCCTAGACCAACCATAGACCACTTAGAAGACCTAGAAAGGGACCACCCAAATAATTGACTATGGGCATACCATGAATAATCTTAAGGGCTGAGATTTATTCATGAAGGTTATCCATCTGTTAAGCACCTCCCTATGGGTGTTGGTTTAAGGGACTTTGATATTCCTTTCTCTTACAATGAGGCACCAAAGGAAGAACAACCGAGTATCAGATAACTTGAAACTACATCAGCATGCACAGTTAGTGACAATGGATAACTAAATTAGAAGTGGGCTAGTAAATGACCTTGACATCTCTCTAATCAAACTGCATAGCATATTGACACACGGTTTTTGCCCTCAAATCTTGTGTATCGCATGGAATGAGCCTTAACACGTTTCGTGTTGCTTTGAATGTCTTGCCATTGACAGGGACATTGATTTACTTGTATGTTCACACTTGTGTAAGGATCCCATATCTTGTTGACATACATTATTGAGCATCAGCTTGATATCGGTTGGATGGAGGGGTATAGAGCCCTCTTGGGGACCTCTCGATATTCCGCTGCTCGACTACGAGGGTGAACCGAAGTCCTACATCCAGTCAGAGATTGATTGATTGATTGATCGATTGAGCGTTTGATTGATCGTATCTGGCTCTACTCAGCCTCCACCTTATGATACCCGACGAGATTGACATTCGGCGTATTATTGATTGTTGCTGCTGCAATGTGCTACTGTCTTGGGGATTCCAGACCCCAGGAAATCGAGACCCATTGGCTGATGGTGTTCTCACTACCGATTGATCCTAATAAGGAGAATGGGAAAATGTAGAAGCCACCTTGTTCAGTCTTCTTATTAATGACTCGCATTGGCATGTTTTATTCATGTGCATGATTGCCTAGTATACTATCATGACCTCTATGAAATCCTCCTGTAATGAATTCTTGTTAGATACAATGTGTGTTACCTATAGATTGCTTATTTTTGCTGAGCCGTTGTACTCATGTGCTGTTCTTGGTGTTTCAGGCTCAGATTCCATCTCCGATCCTATGAAGGTCAATCAGACTTCGGGAGAGATCGTAGAGACCCCTTCTGGGCTAGATGAGTGGGAATGAGTAATCCACTCCGAAGAGTGGCCCAACAGTTTTTTTGTGCATCCTGAGTTCCATTGCATATCAGTATCTTCCCTTTTGATTTGTCTCTCCTTTTGTTCTGTATTGTACTGGTGACTCACTTGTATATACTCTATATATATCATTTTGCTTATATTCTCGTTTTCTTCTTTGACTCTTTTGTGGTAGTATAATGTAATGATACTTACAGCTTCCGCATACACTGTGATTGCACGTGTGAATGTTCCGTTGTGTACATGCATCTAGATCAGGTTTGGGTACAGGTACACGGGAGTACGTGTGTCCTTGATTGGGTAGATCCTAATCCCCGGTTTCTTGGGCCCAGGTTGTGACACATGCATCAGATCACGGTGGGTTACTGGACAATGTCCCTTCTAACCCTATTTATTTGTTCCATTCCGTAGATTACTTCATGTAACATGCATCCATTTAACAGCGTCTAGGTTACTCCAGACCTGTGCTTAACACTAGAATTCTGGATCACCAAATAGTGGTTCCCACAATATTAATAGAAGACATTAACATCATATGTGGAAGGAAACCAGAGGGTAAGAACATAAATTGCTATCTAATAAAACATTAAAAAGTTTCACTTTTGCTTTAGCTGGCATAAAACATCAAAAACCATGTTACCTGTGGGCTAGATGTGAAAATTCATCATCTGATTCATCGTCCTCATGATTGACACTAACAAGAGGTGCAACTGAAGTTTCTACTGCCACCTGTGTTCCTGCTGACGGAGTGCCTTTTACAATGTCATTATATTGACAAAGCACACGCTGCAAGTCGTCATTTAATGTCAGACCCTGACGAAGAAGTTCCTCATCACTGTAAATTAACAAAACAGTCAGGTCCAACCATCTTAAGTAATGAATACTCATGAAATAATTGAAAAATGTGCATACAATGTACTGTTCACAAGAAGCATGACACGCTTTTGGTATGCATGGCACTGCTCAACTAGGTCAACAACTAATTCTTGCTTTACACCCTGCCATAAAAAGAAGCATGATTAGCACCAGAAGAAACCAGTGGAATTTCAGTTTCATATGCATTTGTCCATGAATTTTACCACACATTTTTCTTTTAATTGTAAAGCAAATAAAACCAACAGTGCTGCTATTGAATGTGCTTTCTCCTTATTCAATAGAAGTACAACTACGTCATTATATGCTACTACACTACTGAGATTCACCAAATCCCAAAAAAAGCCAGAAAAGATTTGGCAATTGGCATGCACGTATAAAAGTATATATTCATGAATTTAGAATGTTTTTTTTATGTGGATAGTTGCTTCCACATGGAGTTATTTTGGGTTATGTAAATGTAATGCGGTACTTATAATTGAGTATGAGTATGTTCTTACAGGTAAGAACAGAGTTTAAACACTGGCCTCGGAGTTTTTCCACTTGAGGCCAATGACATTAAGGCCGAACTCCTACGTAGCATTAATATATGTTGACCTGGAAAGCTGGAATTTAGATTCACAAAATAAACAAAAAAAATACAGAAGAGTAAAATAGGGTCTATGGAGTGTCACATCATCAACATTCCTGTTAAGTCCTAGGGAAGTGGAGTAGGTGCATATCACTGCATAAATGCTCAGTTTACAGTCGAGAGTAATGCCTACAACAACACACAAGATGGTGGGAATGAAGAAGGGCAAAAGAGAAGAAGTGAAGCCATCATTCTTTTTCCAAATTTTGACCGTTTGCAGCCATTTCAATATTCATGATTTCAATCTTAATCACAAAAAAAAAAAGAAAGAAAAAAGAAAAACAAAACAAAAAAAAAGAAGAAAACTTGTGCCTCAATTTTTTCTTAGAAACATTCATAGGTGAAGATGAGCCCATACACCACATTCATCGCAAAGATATGGTCCATATACGAAGTTAGTGAGTTCAACCAACAACACCTACTAAAACACATGACAATTTTCGCAAAAAGTCAACATAGACACATATAAGGTAGGAGGCAAGCAGTCGGGAGGCCATGCACTTCAGCATAAGTAAATGTAATGATGGGACCAACAATGATTGGAGTCCTCATGCATTCATCATGCAGGGGACAGAACTATTGCCTCCCCCACCCGAAAAGAAAGAAGAAAATTCCCTGGTTTCACCCCATCACCACAGAGCCTTTGGAGAAGTCACCATTGGCAAACCAAGGAGTCTACACACAAGGGGAAATACTTCCTCACAAAAATGAGAGCGAAAGAGAAAATTTTTCATTGATCCACAGATGAGAGATTATAAGATATAGAGGAGGGAAGGTCAATCCTGCCTAAAGGGACATAGATAGGATTTTCTTTCCTATTTTATAACTTGATGGGATTTTCTTTACTCCCTTATGTCAATCGTTCATTATTGTTATTATTATTTTTATACTACTATAGACTACTGTGGGACAACTATAATGAGATTTACATGCCAAAGGATTGATCCCTGGGGGCACCTACAAAGGCGAGACACCTCTTTAACACTAGGGTGGTGAGGCACTTCTCTTATGTCAATCAATTGTCTTTAATTTATTAAATGCCATCAATTATTTAAGTATTTTGTTTAGTATTTTCAAAATAAGAATCTAGATCAAGGGAACTTTTATCGAAAATTTACATACTAAAATAGTAGGCATCATTAGGATAATGGGCTGGTGGCTGTCCCTGGTTAGGCCTATAGATTAGACATCTAGAGTTTGGCCCAATCGGCTGGCCCAATATGGTTAAGCCTGATGAATTGGCCCACTATAATTAGGCCTGATAGGCTGTCTGGATATGGGACCATTATTTTGGGCCTCCTTTTTTATGGCCATTGGGCCTATGATGTACATGGACTGCATCACGAAGCTTAAAATTCAATGGTTGCTACATCAACTATTAGGACTTTAAAAAATGCAGTGCATAACCCTTAGATTCACATACAATACATGAATAAATGGTGAAGACAACACGCAGGTTCTTAAGAAATACTCTCAAGAAAATAACAATATTTTTAGCAAATTACATCTCATTTCTCCAAACCAATAGTTTTGGAAAAAATAAGCAAGTTAGCAAATGCTCTTTAAGGCGCCAAAAGGTAAATACTATATTTCCTAAATCTCTTCTCATCATTCCACCCATACAGGACCTATCTCCTACAATCAGTCAGAGTGATCCAACATAAGAAATTACCTCAGTATTATGAGGATCCAAGGCACTAAGCACTTCCTTCAGCACATCTGCAATTCCTCGAGCAGTTTCAATCTCTTCCAAGCTGCATTAAAAACAACTTTGGCAAGATGATCAAACTGTAACCAAGAATTTTCACACAAAACCTTGAAAAACCAGTCAAGAGGAAAGTTAAATAAGAAAAATCAAGATAACTTGCTTTATAAATATATTAACAGCAAATGATTCAAGACCCACTAGCTTTAGTACTCAAAAAAACTGCAGCTCAATGAAAAGATAGAGCAGCCATTAAGAATTTCAGACGGTAATTCGGGGACAGTGCTGATCAAAGAATTTTGGAAGTGGACTTGCTAAGGGGTCACTTTGAAACCATTACTCATTCTTGGTTCCTTGTTGCATTCTGTGGCTCATTGGTCCTTGGTGTGAAATAATTACACATCTCCAACACTGAGCATTGAAGCTTTTTACGGGCTAACTTGTAACACCCCGACCCCAAATGAGCAAGTTAGAAGTTGTTTACTTGCATGATTAGTGTCTCGCTAGAGGTTACTATTAGGTCATTGTGTTTGACCTTCTCTGGGTTATGTTTGAGGTCTTAGTTAAGTAGTTGGGTTGAGTTTAACCTAGATTAGGTAGCTTCAGGCCCTTTTTCGTAATTTTCTTATTTGTTAGAGTTCGTTGTTTTGATGTCATCTTGATGTTATCGCGTGTCTTTCGACGTGCATGTCAATTCTTGTAACTGCCCCAACAGCATCTGGAGTCATTTGATGTGTTTAAGTGTCCGTATGATTCGAATTGTAATTTGTATAACTTTTGGACCTAGTTGCAGATGGTTAAACTATACATATATATATATATATAACCGTTCACCTGTTCATCCTTATCCATTCCGTTTCTCTTCTGCTTTCTTCTTTCTTCTTCGATCGTTCTTCCGTTCTTCTTCTGCCTTCGCTCCTCTTCTTCGTCGGTGTCAAGCCTCGAGCTTTTACGCCAGTCCTGCGTTGTGCTAGTTCTGCATGATTTGAGTCTAGAAATACATGAAAGTTTGGCAATCATTGTTTAAGGCAAGTATAAGCAACTATTGGATGAATACATGTTGGTACACCCTGATGGTTATTATTTACTTCACTTATACTTAGTATATGCATGGTATAACAGCCTCTTTTGTTTCCGTTTTCATTTGTTAACAGAGAACATCGTTTTGAACTATGTCTATTCGTCTCCGCTCACTTCAGGGTCGACCGGTCGGTCCTGAGGCCCCAACCGGTAGAATTTCGGTTCTGGCTGGTTTCCGATCAGTCGGACCTTTACCCGATCGGTCGAGTAAGCAACCTGCAGGAATATAAACACTTAATTTAAATGGTTTCCGGACGGACCATAGACCACTTGGAGATTTATAGATGGACTACACTAATGACCGAAGATATGATTATCATGAGTGGTCTTGAGGGCTGTGACTCATTCATGATCGTTATCCATTCGTTAAACACCTCCCCATGGGTGTTGGTTTAAGGGACTCCGATAGTCTTCTTTTACAATGAGGCACCAAAGGAAGAACAACCGAGTATCGGATAACTTAAAACTACATCATCATGCACGGTTAATGAAAGTGGATAACTAACTTAGGGTTGGCTAGTAAAAATTACCTTGGCTCTGTTAAATTGATTTACATAGCATATTGAAATTCAGTGATTGCCCTCTATTGTCATCTATTGTTATGCATTGTATTCTCATGACTGTTATTGTATCGTGAATTGATGTGATTGAATTGATATTGTTATTGAGATTGATTGAATTGCTAATGATTGGTTGGTTAAACATTCCGTCTGATGTTTGTGAAAGGAATCGTTTTCACTGATTGGTAAATGACTGATCGGTAAAAATGTCTAGCTCTACTCAGCCTCCGCCTTATAATACCCGACGAGGTTGACGTTCGGCGTATTATTGATTGTTGCCGCTACAGTGTGCTACCGTCTTGGGGATTTCGGACCCCAGGAAACCGAGACCCAATTGGCCGATGGTGTTCTCACTACCGATTGCTCCTAATAAAGAGAATGGGCAAAATGTAGTAGCTACCTAGTTCAGTCTTCTTGTTATTGACTCGCACTGGCATGTTTTATTCATTTGCATGATTGCCTAGTATACTAACATGACCTCTATTGAATCCACCTGTAATGAATTCTTGTTAAATACAACGCGTGTTACCTATAGATTGCTTATATTTGCTGAGTCGTTGTACTCACGTGTTGTTCTTGGTGTTTCAGGCTCAGATTCCATCTCCGATCCTACGAACGTCAATCAGACTTCGGAAAAGATCGTAGAGACCCCTTCTGGGCTAGATGAGTGGGAATAAACACTCCCCTCCGGAGCGCGGCTCGTCAGTGTTCTTGTGCATCTTGCTTCCATTGCATATCATTGTCTCCCCTTTTGTTTTGTCACTCCTTTTGTCCTGTTTTGTACTATGACTCTAATATAAATACTGTATATATCATTTTGCTTATATTATTGTCTTTTTCTCTGGTTCTGTTGATGTAGAATGATGTAATGATACTTACAGCTTCCGTGTACAATGTGACTGCATGTGTGAATATTCCCTTGTGTATGTGCATCTAGATCAGGTTTAGGTGCGGTACACGGAAGTATGTGTCCCTGATTGGGTAGATCCTAATCCCCAGTTTCTTGGGCCCGAGTTGTGACATAACTTCAGCCAGAAAAATATATACCATGAATCATCATCTTAGGACGGGTCAATCTGCCCAAAAGGTATGTTCTACTTGCATTGGTAAGAGAAGTAAGTAAATCATCTCTTCCTCCTCTGTTGAACGTGTTTTTCTAGATTATTCCCCAATGAGGACCAAGGATGAGGAAATAATGGCCGAATCCAAAGGCAAGGACAAATAATGTCACTAATTCTCCCAGTGGCTATTCTATAGTCTTTATGAGCATAGTTATCAGAATCCTACAATTTGTATCCCGAATCTTAAGGAAAACAATTCGTATCTTTCAACGAATCCCATTTTAAGGTGAATCTTAGGATTCAAGTGTGAGTCTTACAATTTGATACTTATTTCATCGAATCTTACAATTCAAGTGATTCGGCTAACTAAGAATAGATACAACTAATAAGTTAACACTAACAATTTTTTACCTTTTTCCTTCTTAATTCTTTCTTTCTTTTAGCGTTTTTATTTTTAAAAATTTATTTAGTTGTTAACTAAACTTGAATTTTCACCTCTTTGGGGAGGTTTTAGACATGAATAAAGAACATGAATTTTATTAAAGTGCTAGACTTTACGTTTGGTGCTTGTCTGTACCTTTCTTTTAAATCTTTTTTGGTTTTTTTTCCTAAATGAACACTTTCTTAACTTTAAAAGATATCTTATTGTATACAATTCATGGTTTGAATTATATTTTTACTTTTATATTTTGATTTAACGAAAACAATATACTAAAAAAACATACATATTAATAATAGTTAAAAAACTTATTTAACTATTTACACCAAAGAAGTATGGACACAGATACGGGACATAGATATAACAAGACACGGACACCTCGACATGGCATTTCTCAAAAAAGTAAGACACGGACACGACGGGGGACACATTAATAATATACATTTATTTATAAATATAATCATATACTAAAAAAATAATATAATTTTAACTTTTTAATCAATTTAGCAATCAAAAAATAAAAATTCAAATACCAACTAACAAACATATCAAATTATCAAATATCAATATGACACTAAAACATAATTTATAATCATTAAACGTGAAATACCCATAGTTCCATAAAATCCATACAAAGAAAAGGAAGGATCATCTCTTTACCCTCCCTCAAAAAAATAAAAAAATAAAAAAACAAAAAAAAAAAACAAAAAGCAAAAAAGAACCTAATCTCGAGGCCTATTCTTTAGTAAAAGATTTCTTTATCTTGTGCTTGTGATATGATTAATATTGACAATCATTCATTTGTCGATGGTATAAAATTGTCATATATCAAGTTTACAAGTATTAGTAGCCATATGTTAACAAGTGTCTAAAAAATATCAGCTACATGTTTACTTTTTAGTCATAGACACAGGTTAGGAATTGTAGGACACATCACAAAAAGAGTGTCAGACAAGTATCCGAAATTAAGATATTTAGTTCTTAATTATGGACACAGCTAAAATAGTATCAACACGTGTCCGAGAGTGTCCGAAGAGTGTCGGTGTCCAATGGATACGCCACTTTTTTAGAAGTGTCCGTGCTTCTTAGATTTACACATACATTTATAATTTATTAATATATGTCATGGTGTTCTTGATATGATTGTATGATAGACTTATTTAATTATTTTTCATTGTATTTTTATTGCAATCAATGGGAAAATGGATGGGGATACCTATGAATGAATGCTTTTTTAAAAAAAATTAACTATTGTTCATTTTTATTAGAGAAATGAAACAATCCTAAAATTCACAATAAGTGTTAGGATCCAATTCGATTTATGGGCATGAACAATTTGCGATATGATTTTGATTTTCAAACCTATGAAGAAGCTAATATTTGTCATGCATTGATATTGATACAGATGAAAAATAGATAGATTGTGGACTTCTATAATCTTTCCTATTTTTTAATATTTTTTTTAGATTTTTCTTATCTATATTAAGAAAAGTAGAAAATATCCTACGATTCACTATTCGATTTGATTCAACCTCTTGAACGATTCGCAATTGAAAACTATGTTTATGAGAGAGCAGAGTAATATATTGTCTTTAATACGAGGGAAAATCAATGAAGATATGAATATATTAGTAGCCAAGTGGATAATGAGAAGGAAGGATTTTTCACAAGTTCCGAATTACATATTTCATAGAAGTAAGCAAGAGGTCACGCTCAATGGGAGAATGAGAAACTTAAGGGAAAAGAAAATGGAAACTCACTCCTGACAGTTTATGGAACGCTAATATGGATAGTGTTTCAAGAGGTAACCATGACCCATCAGGTATTAGATAGAAGTACTCAATGGGATGATAAATGATCAATTAAGTTATCCCTTTTTTTGGACATTTAGGTGTTACTGAATATGAATAATATCCATGCGCAACTCAAGAGGCTTTTCAATGTTTTGTGAATTTTTACAATGAATTACTCTTGGTGGAGATCATTTAAACAAATGTATAATCTTCAGCAAGGGGGAAGAGAAATGACCAAAGGAAATTGAACTATATTCTCCATGAGATTCAGACTGTAAGTTCCGCTCTCAGGATCACCTCTGGGGGTTGGGAGGGATGCAAAGGGTGTGGCAAACATTTTGGCAAAGTAAGGGATCTAACAGGAGATAATATTTGTGGGAGAGGTATTACCATGTTTAAGTCAAACTTCTGTGTAATTTGAAGATTATTGTGGCCATGTTCTTATGTACATTTCCTTGTTTTGTGTAAGTTTATGGAACATCTTTCAAAAAAACAAAAAAAGGATCAATCCAACAGGGCAAAAAACAACAAATCAGTAAATCATGCACAGATTCATTGGCACAAAAGCATGATAATGAAATAAAATACACTCACTTCTTTGCAGTTGTAAACAACATAAAATCAAGCAGTAAACACATGCTCATATAAAAAGTAAGATTAGACATTGTCAACTTGCTTTTATAACATGGCAATTAGCCAGGTTCACAAGAAGAAATTTGAGTCTTGAGATAACACATCTCAGCTGAGCTACATGTAACTGTGACTGTGATCAAGTTGCATAGTGATTACAAATGATAGGCACCAAACGTTGCTTTTCCCTCATGGTGTGAAGAGAGGGTATTTGAAAATGTAGATGTTAAAAATTCAAGTCAAGAAATCAAATGCAAAATGCTTGTACAAAACTTACTTGAGAGTAGCATTAGATTGAAGAGAGGCTTCCACAGCAGCCGCTTCATAAGTTGAGGCAACAGGGTGATTAGTTACAGGCTGTGTTTGTGGGGGAGTAAACAAGGGTACAGCATTCTCCTCACGGGGTGGGAACTCCACTCCAGCAGACTGTCAATTATAAATAACAACCAATCCTTTTAGTGTGAAGAATAACAAAAGGTTATCAATATATAAAGATGTACATCTGGTAAGGAAGCAAGGATTGAAACAACTACATTCAAACGGTCATAATGTTTAGTGACACAATAACCAATATATATGACCCAGAAAAAAGGAAAAAAAAATCAAAACTAAAGAGAACATGTACATAACATGTCTGGAATTATAAAGTTGATCGCTAATATGCAGTATGACTTATCTGTAAAGCTTGGTCACTATTGTAATATTGTTTCCATTTAGATTTATGGTCCAATACTGATGCAACACGGGGAAGAAGAATAGCCGACGGGCTATTCTCTAAGCCAAAAGGCTTAAGATAAACTGTCAAACCTCACACCAAAGACAGGAATTCAACCCACAGGGAGAAGAAAATTGAAATCTTAAATCAATAATAATGTAGTCTATCCCATGAGACAGGATTACATCTATTTATAACTAAACTACTCTCCAAATAAAGAAACTAACTAATTTAGTCCAAATAAGGGGTCCTAATTAAAATATAAAAGCAATTTCTAAAACTTAAGAAAGCAACAACTATTAATTAATCTTCACTACTGAGCTTTGAACTTGGGCTTGCGGGTATAAACTTTTAAACGGAGCCCATTAGTTTGGCTAGCATCAAATACTATACATCTTGTGGTGGCGTGAGAAAGAGAGAAAAGAAAAAAAAAATCAAAACTAAAGAGAACATGTACATAACACGTCTAGAATTATCAAGGTGATTGCTAATTTGCAGTATGATTATATCTATAAAGCTTGAACATTATTGTAATATTCTTTCCATTTAGATTTATAGACCAATACTATACATCTTTGGGTGTGTGTGTGAAGGGGGGGTGCCTACGTCCTTTACCGGTCTGCATGTCGGCAAGAAATTGACAACACCACAATATATATCAGCTAAAGTGCTGAAGCCTAACATTTTGTTATCACATACTGAATAAATCTTTTTGCAGAGTAGAGCTTCAAGATCAGAAGCTGACTTAATATGCCATTCAGAACTTTTAACAATAGCCTAAGGTAGTACAAAATAAAGCACAACATTTGAATTTCACACTGCATGGTATATGTTGATTCAAATCCAAAAATTCTATGTAAGGGATTCAGTCCCTATTATGCAAGCTTCACAGAAGGAGTTTGTAACAGAGGCAGCGTGATAAGATGGTGTTTGTTGTCTGGATCATAGTTACCTGATTCGTAGTTCAACCAATTCGAATTTGAATTTGCAATTTGTAATTCACAAGTTACTTAAATTCAAAAATTCGATGGGGGTAGGTTTAGCTAATTCGATTTCCAGTTTGCTTGATTCATAGTTCGAGTTCGATAAATTCACTAGACTAATTCGAATATATAATTTGATGTAGTTCAATAAAATTCGTAAGTCCATTCAATATATACATAAATATTTTTCAGAAATTGGATGCTTTTATAAGCATATAAATAATAACATCCCACAAAAATGGATGCTTTAATAAGCCAGTATTTTATTTGTTTATTAAATAGATCAAGCCTGGCCTGGATTCGGATAGAGAGTGCAGTTTTGATGCTTAGCCCATGTCCCGCCCTTTATTAGATGGGTCAGGCTTGAGTTGAAACCCACATGAGTTTGGGGCAAGTTTACAAATTGAATCTAACCATATCAATTGCACCCACAAAAACTTGAGAAAAAATTTAACAAACAATATAAGTTGGAGGGTGGGTTCCAGTGTTCCACTCATTTTGCAACCGTAATTACACGGATCAAACTTAACCGGTCTCAACGACCAAGTCTAATCTAACCCATATTAGAATTTTTTATTGGTGAGACCCACATACATGATACATATCATCATATTTAAACTCAAGATGATATGTCCCAAGCTACATTATAAAAGATTTAAAAAAAAGCACAAACGATAGACTGGTAGGCATGCCTTTAATGGCTCGTTATTAGCGTGAATCAGTAAGGACCAGTATGATTGTAACTTACAGAAATCATGCATTCAAGGATTAGAACTCAATGGTGGGGACCACATATTTAAACTTGAATGGTTCAAAATTCATACAATGTACTTACTTACGGTCTCTTCAAATATTACATCAATCGAAGTTCATTCAACCGTCAAATTGACTGCCTAATGAAAAGAGTGATTATCATCACACTTTTCATCTAAATGTCAATCCAATGGTGGGTCAAACTCAAATTAATGAATACTTCATACAAAACCTATAGACATGTAAAAGGATTATACTAGGTGGTTTTATGTTAGAAGTTTCTTACTACTTTCCCACAAAAAGAAAGATGAGAACATACTATAACGAATCACACATTTTTTAAAAACAGCAATTTGCCCAATCAAACAGCAAACTGTTCATTTCGAATGGCATGGGATTCAGATCCCAAGTTACCAAACTAGGTAACTATGGTCTAGACAGCTGGCTTAGCCATATACAATAAACAGATACATCAAACAAAATAAATTCTGCCACCTATTTTTCTTTTATGTATTTTCACATAGCTGAGATGAGTTTATCATTTGCAGGTTACACGAACAACTACTAGCACTTTAATATTCAGTTTAGCAAAAATTGAAAAAAGGTACTGGAGGAAGCAATCTGAGATAACAAGTAACCAAGGAAATCAAGTGTGTGAGAACAAATAAATCTTCATCTATACCCTCAGTTCCTTATACGCAGCATAATACTGGGGATACTTTCCTCCAGGCCCTCCAAAAGCATCTTGCCAAGTATCTAGGAGAATCAGTATCCTTTCCCTCACGTTCAATTCAGGCTGTAGATTACAATTATGAAAAGGAAAAAAAAGGAAAAAAATATAAATAGAGTAAGATGCAAAAGAAAAAAACCACATAAAGATTATACAATAAGAAAGAATTAATCAATCTGTTCCTAGCAGTAGCACAGATATGCGATTGTGTATGAGTTAAGAGTCCTCCCTATAGCAAAAGAAATAATATATATTAATAAATCTAGGGAGAAACTTGATAACCTTTTTCTTCACTATCTTCACCATTTCATTTAGGATATCACGTTCAATAATTTGAAGATGCACATTATCCCCACAATTTTTGCTGAGAGTCTCCAACACCTGAATGGCAATTCCAGGAAAAAAAATAATAATCATGGATTGCAACAGTTTTAGTTAATCAGTTCCACCATCCATACAAGAAAATATTCCCAAATGTCATACTACTGTGTGCTTACTGTCTATAGATTGATTGAGTTATTTAAGACAGATGGATGTTTACAGGTCCATACTGCCATAGTCATCCTCTAAATAGAAAGTAAATATACCCCTAAGCCGCATCATTTCAGCTCCACCACCACAAAATAAGTATAGGAAAGCAAAAATGGTTCTCCAAGCTCCATAACAGATGATCATGTGCACAATAATAGAATCCCATAAAGGTTGTACAAGAAAGTGCACGAGCACATATGGATGTGTATCTGATTTCTTTTTTTTTTTTTTTTTTTGAATGGTAACTTTCATTTAAAACATCCAGTACAAAAGATTTATACTGGCCTACAAAACAGACAGAACCGGAATACAACAGCTTGAACCACCAAACAAACATAAAAAAGCTGATAACTAAACATACACCCATGAGAGGGCTATTTCTTTCCAATTTGATCAACAGCGTAGTCTTTGAAAATAGGATTCGTCTTAAACCATTGTGTAACTGAAAACTTAATTTTATCAAACAAAACCTCTTCATTAGTTGTTATTCCATCAAAACAAGTGTGTCTGATTTCTAACTAGTAAGTCCTTAAAAATACACCATTTCATGCATAATTTAGGAAATTTTAAGGACTTATGCATTACAAAACTCTTCATTTAATTGAAAATTATGTTTTTATGGATTTCAAAATCATTGTAGTGTTTCCATGAAAAATCCACTCAAAATTAGTCTTTTTTTTTCAAAAAATCATAAAATTCTCCTTTTGATTTCTATTTTTGAGAATAATTTTTAAAATCATATTTTCACATGAAATGATAAATATTTTTAACATCATTGAGTAATTTAAATCAAAATATATACAATGATATAATTTAATGTCATCATTTTTATGTGAATTGGGCCCACCCATATAAGCACATTTGTGACTTTTAGTAAAAATTACTATCTTTAATGAAATGTCACTTTTCAGTGTAGGAAAATTGAAAAGAACAGTCCCACATCAAATCTAGAAGCCAAAGAAATTTTTTAAAGAAATCCAACAAAGAGGAAAGAAAAAAAAAGTGAAGAAAAGGAATGAGAAATTAGAGAAAATGAGACCCACACATCAAATGGGCCATCCCATGTTGCGTCCCACGTCCAAGGTGGACCCCATTTTATTTGCAAAAATCTCAAGATTATTTTGGAAATTATCTCTTGGAGATAGAGTTTGAATAGAAGTGGGGAAGAGAAATAAAGATGAAACAAGGAGATAGCTTAGCACTAAAGGTGAAAATTTGAGAAGGACTCTCCATTCTCAATCCTAATCCAAGTTGGATGATCCATCCCCTTTCACGCCAAGAACCACCATTCATACCCAGCTATACATCAGAGGGCCGAAAATCACTACACAGTCTATACCCATAATTCCACATCTCTGTCTTTGACGTACAGCACTAAAACTCTCTCCTCATCATTCCTCTCTCTCACATATCTATACATCTCACATACAGAAAGGCCTCGGGATTCATCTCCACTCCTCATGAACAGGATCCACCACACTCCAAACCAACATACACTCTCCATATTCCATATCAACCGCCATTCCTCATGCCCACTCACACAGAAACCATCTCCATTAAGTCCATATCCCACACTACTCCCTCTCCATATTCCTCACCACCATCTACCTCCATAGACCCATGCTCCTTCCATCTCTCTCATCTTGGGTACATGTTGGCGAAGATCAAGAGATAATGTGTTCTGCAACGGCGGATGCTCCTTGGCTTGGTGTTTCATGTGACTATAGTAAAGTGAGTTTTAATTTCAGCTTTGATATTTTTGGATTCTTGTTTATGTCTTAGTGATGTGCAAAAAATTAAATAATGATTTGTGAGTCATAGTAATTTATTTACTAGATTGATAGATTGTGATCATGTGGGGTGACGGGCCATGTTTGGCAATGTAATTCAGAGTTATCATTTGACCCTAAGCATAGAGTTTTGATTCAAAAAAATTGATAAGCTAAAAATCATATTCTTATTTTCTTTCTATTTTTATGTTTCTGAATTTTATTTTAATGCAATTTATTTATATGCCATTGGTGGTTTGACGCCTTTTATGTTTTTGCAGTCTTTAGATTAGGATTTTTTTTTAGCTTACGATTTTTAGTTTAGGTTTTTATTTGGGATTATAATTTTAATTTGGGACTTGTAATTAATTCTAATTTTCAGTTTAGTAGATGATTTATTTGGTATAGATTTTTAAAAGGCTAGTACTAGTTTTCCAATTAGGACATATTTTTTGTGATTGCTAGCTCCCCATAGATATGATCCAAACTCACTGAATAAAACTACATCAAAACCTTGCACTTGGGGTCCACACTTTGATCACTAACATCAACAAAAATACAACAAAGCATCTTTCCAATTGAAGGATAGTGAACAATCAGGTGATAATACTCACAAAGAGAGCCAGAAGTTGTATTTTGGGGTTCTTATTTCCTAGCCGCTTCTTAAGTATCTTCAAGGCATCCTTTGCTTGCCTGCACTCAAACAAAATTCATGATAGAAGATAAAAATTCAACTGAGAGGACCAAGTTAAATGGCAATAGATGTGTCAATGTTAGACAGGCAAGGTGTCAAATGAGGGTAACTTGGAAAACCTAACAAGCGTGAGCGTTAGAAGATGAAAACCTAAAAAGACCTCACTTCAGTGCACCTTAGTTGGAGAGTGGGATAAACGATGACATTGTTAAGACATTGCTGAGTATATAGCTATTTCATAGACCTCATTAAGGTGACCCCAGATCAATGGGATAAGGCTAAGATGATAATGATCATGATCATGAAAAGCATATATGGGAATATTTCTTTTAGGATGGCCTTGCTAGATATTTTTAAGGAGGGATTTTCAAGATTTTGTAATAGAAGCTTTGGAATTGTCAACGAAGGAGAACAATGAGGTCTTACTTCCATCTTCTGGTTGATGAGGTGGATTGAAGCATTTAATCACAAGAGCCAAGCCTTTTTCTCTTCCCACTGTTCCCTCTTCTATCCAGTGTTTTCTATCTACGCCTATGTGGGCGAATGTAGTCCAATCAGGGTTAAGCAATAAGAAAGAAATCGATCTTTTTGAGTATTTGTATTGTTTGTTGGTCTAATAAGGAGAGTTGATTGAGCATTGTTTTCCACTGCCCCATTGCTCAATGTGTTTGGTTTCTATTCTTTTCTTTGATATCTTGTGGGTGGCTATTCAACTCTTTTGTTCCATTACGGAAGGTTGGTTAGCAAGTTCATTTCCTGTGAGAGGACAAGTTTATTTGGAATAATGTGGAAAGAAAGGAACAAGATAATGTTTAACTGGATGTGATGGGCGATTTTGCAGTTGTGGAAAGAATCAGTTGTGACCTAATTGTTTATATCAAGAAGTCCCAACTCCTAATTACCTGACTTGTCACTATGCCATCCAGATCTGGCCTCTACCAACTTTCCTCCATATATTGGCCAATAAACTCACATATTAAATGTGAATTAAATAGAAAGAAGAATAGATTCAACTGTTTGGCCTCATTTATAATTTCAAGTAACATATGGTTTTCTAGATATTGGTAACCTATATAGAGTCAAGAAATGGATATGCAGAGGGATGTAAATGAGTTGAGTACTGGTTAGGCCCAACACTTGACCTGATTAAGTTTTCAAGACCCAAAATGTGGATCAAAACCCAAAATGTGGATCAAAACCCAATGAGGTCCATAATTGTGGAACCAAACCTGGAGTTAGTGGTCAATCTAATCCAAACCTGGCACATAGTGGCGCAGCCCTGGATCTTGGATGGGTAGTAGAACAATCTCCTGAGGGATTGTTCGAATCCGAGGATTCAAGGCAGTCACGATGATAATCTGGAACGAAAAAAAATCTTGCACAACTGGAATTTTCTTGTTGATAAAGCATACCGAATACAGTGAATATTACTCCTTATATAGGAGTGATCGGTTCTAAATATAGAAGGACTAACTCTACACAAATAAGACCTACTAAAATAGGACATAACAAAATAGAAAGTGTATCAATCGGATGTCTTCCGAGCATGTGATCTGGGCCGGACTTGGGTTCGGCCTGCATCAGCTCTCCCCGGCTTGGAAAAACTCGACTCCGGCGAGTTGAGCGCTTGATATCTCTCATAAAGATCAGGATTGATACGCTGGAAGTCAGTAGCTGTAATCCACGTAGCATCAGAGATAGGACGATTCCGCCAGCGTACATAAAACTTCTGATAACCTCCTTGACGTGTAGAAACAATTTAATCATCAAGGACATCAATAATTTCATTAGGAGGTGGAGAATTAACTGGTAAAGAAATAAGCTGCTCTTCATTTTCTCCTTCAGTATCATGGCCACGATAGAGAGTAAGATCCTCGACATTGAATGAAGAACTGACACCTGAATCAGTAGGGATATCAAGAATATAGGCGTTAGAATTAATCTTCTGGAGAATCTTGAAAGGACCTGAACTTCGAGGGTGTAATTTCTTATTAGCTCCAGGTGGCAATCTCTCAGGTCGAATACGCACCATAACCATATCGCCTTCATTAAATTCAACAAACCGACGATGTTTATCAACTTGCTGCTTATAAACATCATTGCTGGCAGATATATGGCGACGTACTTCATTATGGACTTGCTGCATGTGTTGGAAAAAAGTTTCAGCATCTACACTCACTCGGGCATCAACTGGTAACGGGACAAGATCAACAGGGAGTCGAGGACGAACTCCTGTAACAGCTTCAAATGGTGAAAGTCCCGTTGATCGGTTGACAGAATTATTGTAAGCAAATTCTGCCATAGGGAGCACTTGATCCCAATTTGTAATTCGGTCACGTACAAGACAACGTAACAATTAGCCAAGACTTCTGTTTACCACCTCTGTTTGTCCATCAGATTGAGGGTGATAAGCAGTAGAGAAGTTAAGTTTGGTGCTGGACAGCATCCATAATGTCTTCCAGAAATAACTCATAAACTTCGTATCGCGGTCAGAAACAATAGTTTTGGGAAGCCCATGTAGTCGAACAACTTCTTTGAAGAATAATTTGGCCACCTTGTAAGCGTCAGCAGTCGCAGTGCACGGAATGAAGTGTGCCATCTTTGAAAAGCGATCAACAACCACGAAGATGGAATCAACCTTTCTAGCAGTCGTGGGTAAACCGAGCACAAAATCCATGCTAATGTCTTCCCAAGGAGTATGTGGAACAGGCAAAGGCTGATATAACCCAGTATTCTTCTTGTTTCCTTTTGCAATCTGGCATGTTCGGCATCTTTCATAAATATGAATTACATTGGTCTTCATACGAGGCCAATAATATCTGTCACTGACAAGAGCAAATGTTTTGTCGCGACCCAAATGTCCGCTACATCCACCTGCATGCAACTCTCGCACAACATATTCACGAATAGAAGTGGCTGGAAGACAGAGTTGCGTACCTTTGAATAGAAAACCATCATGAAGACTATAATGAGGATGTTGAATATGACTGCCATTATGGAGATCCGCATAAATAGAACCAAAATCTTTATCGGCTGCATAATCTTGTTTGATTTGCTCAAAACCAGGCACATTAATAGACATGGCAGTTAAAAGATGTTTTCTCCGGCTTAATGCATCCGCAATTAGGTTATCCTTTCCAGCTTTATGACGAATGCTAAATTTGAATTCTTGTATATATGCACTCCATTTAGCTCGGTTAGCGCTCATCTTCTGCTGAGAGTGTAAATGTTGCAGAGCATCATTATCAGAGTAAAGCACAAACTCATTTGCAATCAAATAATGCCTCCAGTGACGAAGTGTTTGGACAAGTGCATAGAATTCCAGATCATATGCAGTATACTTTCGCTTGGCATCAGAAAGTTTCTCACTGAAAAATGCAATAGGATGTCCTTCATGGCTAAGGACTCCGCCAATGCCAAAATTTGAGGCATCGCAAGCAATTTCAAATAGCTTGCTAAAATCAGGAACTTGCAGAACGGGCGCTGCAGTAATCTTTTGCTTAATCTTCTCGAAAGCCCTGGTGGCTGCATTGGTCCACTTGAAGTCACCTTTCCGCATGCAATCAGTAATAGGAGCCATAACAGTACTGAAGTTTCTAATAAACCTTTTGTAAAAATTGGCAAGACCATGAAAACTGCGAACTTCAGTAAGGGTAGTAGGAATTGGCCAATCAAGAATAGCGCTTACTTTTGAAGAATCCATCTTAATTTCTTCTGCAGATACTACATATCCCAAGAAAATAACAGAGTCACTCATAAAAGTGCATTTCTTGAGATTGATATAGAAACGCTCCCGGCGGAGAAGTTAGCAGACCTTATCTAAATGCTGAAGGTGATCTTCTTTTGACTTGCTATAAATAAGAATATCGTCGAAGTAAACGACAACAAATTTTCCAATATAAGGCTGCAATAATTGTGTCATAACCCGCATAAAAGTACTAGGAGCATTGGTTAGACCGAACGGCATGACCATCCATTCAAAGAGACCATCCTTTGTTTTAAAGGCAGTTTTCCATTCGTCTCCTGGTCTTATGCGAATTTGATGATATCCGCTCCGCAAGTCAATTTTGGAAAATATACATGCACCAGTCATCATATCTAACATATCGTCCAAACGAGGAATAGGGAAGCGATATTTTACCTTGATTTTGTTGATTGCACGGCTATCTACACACATTCGCCAACTTCCATCCTTCTTCAGAGTGAGAAGTGCCGGAACACCACATGGACTGAGACTTTCCTTTATATAGCCCTTCTGAAGCAAATCATCAACTTGCCTTTTCAACTCTGCATGTTCTGCTGGACTCATCCGATAAGCAGGTAAGTTAGGCAAAGAAGCTCCAGGAACCAAATCAATAGCATGCTGAATGTCCCTTAGTGGGGGTAGTTCCTTGGGTAACTCTTCAGGAACTAGGTCGGCAAACTTGTCCAATAATGGCTTCACTTCCTGAGGAATAGCATGAGAATCATCAGCAACTTGTTTAGTAACTAAGGCATACATGACACCTTGCTCTTTGCTTTCAACTTCAAATTTCCGCATGGTTAAAATATGCGATGTAGGAGCAGTTGCGGCGGCAGCGGGAGAAGAGGTAGGAGAGGATGGCGGAGTTGGCAATGGACGCAGCACGATACGTCTACCTTTCCAATTGAAAGCGTAGGTATTGTGTTCATGATCTGTGATTACTTTAAGCTTCTGTAACCATGGCCGCCCGAAAAAAATATGCGTGACGTTCATTGGTATGACATCACAGAGAAGAGTATCCTCATAGTTGCCAATCTTAAAAGGCACACAGCATTGCTGACGAACAGGAATAGAATAGTTATCAACCCATGCAACTTTATATGGCCTTGGATGCTTTACCGTGGGAAGTTTAAGCTTATCAACTGCTTCTTGGGAGATAACATTCATAGCACTTCCACCATCAATAATCATATTACATGCTCTGTCCATACATCTGACACGAGATCGAAAAATAGAAGCATGATTCCAATCTTCTTCCTCTTTAGCATCTGCTACTAGCAAACGACGATCTAGAAAGAGAAGCGGAATACCATCATCAGCGTCTGCATAATCTACCTGATCAGCTTGATCTTCATAAGGAGGATCTATATCAGCGTGCCCTGATTCGACATGCTCATCATGCTGCATATCAATATCAGGCTCATTGGAAGTATATAAATTACGATGAGGGCATTCATTGGCATAATGTCCTCGTTGCTTGCAGGCATGACAAACAATATCCCTCTTGTCTGTTCTTGCATAAGCACGATTATCAGGCTGGTTCTGTGGACCCCTCTGGTTCTGTTGGGGATTCATCTGTCTTTGTTGCATCCCTGGCCGAGAATTCTGAGGAGGCTGCTGAACTTGACGCTGTGGAGGAGGCCAATAAGCTGTTGCTTGATTGCGATTATAAATAGGATCAGGTCCTCTTTTTATGGAAGACTCCCCGGCTTGGAAAAGATTACGCTTCCGCAATTGAATTTCATGTTGGGCTTTGCGGGCTTTATTGAATATTTCATCCACTGTGGCATAATCAAACATTGCCACCTCTCGTCTGATATCGGCACGCAGATTATCCCTGTACCTAGTGATAGTCAGACGATCATCAGTCCTCAAGTTACAGCGAACAATGTATTCGCAAAACTTGTTGGTATATTCTTCCACAGTCATATTGCCTTGCTGGAGACTCAGATATTCTTGGTGAAGTGTATCCATATAATCAGAAGGAATGAAATTGCCCTTGAGCCTCTCTTTCATAATATTCCACCGGAGAATCGGCTGGCCTACTACGAGCTCATTGTTTTCAACACCATACCACCAAATATGAACAGGACCATTTAGTTTAACTTTGGTAAAGGCTATCCGCTGTGCATCATTCATACCATACCAAGCAAAATAGTCTTCCAAAGAATTAAGCCAATCAACAAAAACTTTCGGACTCGCATCACCACTAAAGTCAGCAATGTCAATTTTGACTTTCCTAGTGATGTCATCAGGTGGGGGTGCAACATGGTGAACTTGATGATCTCGTTCAGCCAGAAGGCGCTCCATAAAATCACGAATGGATTCATGATTTTCGGGTCTTTCTGGTTGGACAGGCGTGTAAACCATAGATATATTGGAGGATCCTTCTTGACTAACAAATTGCTTTGTTTGTAGCTCAGCAATGGCAGTTTCTGCAATTTTGAGACGTCCCGTGACATCTTCTAATTCTTGACTCAGTTTAAGGATGGTTTCATCCCTCTGGCGGTCAGTCATCCAATGCTGAAGATCATCACCACGCCTAGGCATGATTACTCTTTTTTTTTTTTTTTTTTGGTATGTAGGCGGGTCGCAGGTCGGTGGGCCGGACCAACTTAGGTCCACTTGGGAGCCCAGCACCTCACGTGAAGGCCCGGGCGTCTGGTGGTGGTGGAGAGAAGAACCGGTGAGCAGAGTGGATTGAGCGATGAGACAGAGGTTGCTGGTGACCGGATCTGGGCTTTGATACCAATCTGGCGCAGCCCTGGATCTTGGATGGGTAGTAGAACAATCTCCCGAGGGATTGTTCGAATCCGAGGATTCAAGGCAGTCACGATGATAATCTGGAACGAAAAAAAATCTTGCACAACTGGAATTTTCTTATTGATAAAGCATACCGAATACAGTGAATATTACTCCTCATATAGAAGTGATCGGTTCTAAATATAGAAGGACTAACTCTACACAAATAAGACCTACTAAAATAGGACATAACAAAATAGAAAGTGTATCAATCGGATGTCTTTCGAGCATGTGATCTGGGCCGGACTTGGGTTCGGCCTGCATCACATAGCCAATTGCAATGGGTTGGTTCCTTCTGGCGTCGGGGAAAATGGGGTCATCTCTTATCCTTTTGGTCCAAAACTATAACCTATATGTTCATTCTGGTAGTATACATCCAACCACACCAGACCAGATACCTAATGAATTTATAACTGTGGACACAAACCCAGAACTGATTCATTTATAGGCCAAAAGATGGCACTTTCTAGTTTTAAACACACGCATACACGCACGCACGCAGGCACATACACAGAGAGAGAGAGAAAGAGGCTAATTGCAAGAAGAATACCCTGGATCCATGTTAATGATATCACATATCTCAATATTGATTGCCCAGTCTGGACCAATCAGCAAGTCACTGGTTGCTCTTTCAACACACTCAGCAGCAGCAGTCATTCTTGTTCCTTCAACAAACCACAAGAACAACAATTGATCACAAACATCTTCAGTTAGCAATATCATATATTGGAAGGAATGCATCCCCATCTGAAATACTGAATGTGGGAATCCAAGTTACTTAGGGAAGATGGTCCATTTCGCTGTCCCCACAAATGTCAACTGATTTGTTGATTCATAAAAATATAGATGTTTATCAATGTCTAACAATGTTCAGGGCAGTAGAGGAACAAGAACCACAGATTTACGTACTTCTATAATTCAACCTTTTCCACCCTAGATCAATTTTTCTAGGCCATCTAAAATTTCATCTGAAGGGACCTGATAATTAGCTGAAGCAGAAGAGCATCTATGTCCACACCCAGAAAATTCAGGGCATAGAAGTGCCCAAGAAAAAGAGAAATGGGTTCTCTTGTGAAATGAATAACTTATTAAAGCCATAAATGGGAAATCAAACGATTAAAGATTTGAAGCATAAATATACCCCCAATGAGCCATTGAACAAGAAACATCAACCATTCAAAATAGACAGCCACATCCTTTGATTATCCTGATCTTGACTCACTTGTCAAAGCCAATGAAAGGAGGTTTGAAAATTTTTACATTCTCAAAGCATCAAGCACTTCCGTGACAAGAAATTAACAAAGGAAATTATGAGCAACAAAGATTAAATGAATGCACACCCCTGTTTCACTGACCACTTGACTTCCAGTCAATATCAAATGAACTGAAGCGATTCAGTCACCTGCTTACGCAACAAAAGAGAACCAAATATAACCCGAATATCTAATTCACCTGATTATGATCCACTCATTAAATCCATCAAAAGGAATGCAATAGAAGCCAAATTTTAAAGCATTACAAGTAATTCAGCAATGCAAGCCACTAAAAAAAAACCAAACCATGAAGAACCCAGATCCCCAAATCATAAACAATTTCTCCCCAATAAGCAATTAAGCAGGAAACTTTATCAAAACAGGAAACCAAAACGAACCCAAATCTCAAATCCCCCTCTATTACATTCCCAAAATCAAATCCATCATAGAAACCCAAGAAACACCCACAAGTCAAAGCATCAAACACCACCCCACATAACCAAATGAACAAGAGAAGGCACCTAAACAAACAGAATTGAAAGAGAGGGAGAGAACAAAAACCCCAAGTCTATCTGGTTTTGATTTCCGCCCTCAGACAAAGATACCTTGAATCGAGTTCAATCCAGATAAAACCGGATATGGAAACATGAATTCAGAACGAGGGTGGGTCGAGATTGAAGGCGAAAATCCCGGAAAGGGTATGATCGGGTTCTGAATGGAGATGGGAATTCAGATGAGAAGAGAAAACAGATAGAGAAAATGAGGCTTTGGCTTACTTTGTTGTTGTTGTTGTTGTTGCTGCTGTTGCTCTCGTTGAGAGCCGGCTAAAGAAGAAAGAGAGATGATATCGGATCCTGTAAATGGATGGTCTAACCATTCAAGTAAAACGGCGAGCGCGTCGTCTCTTTTCCTTCCTCTTTCTTCCCGCGGTTGGGACACTCCTATTGGTTGGTGCCGTACAATGGGTCCCACATGTACCCCAGCCATGTCAATGGGCCCACTTAAGATGGCGTTGGCCTGTCATATCCTCAAATTATCTTTTGAGATATTGCACACTTGGCTGTCCTTGTACATAATATTCTTCCTTTACTAGTTATTAAACATTTCCTATACAGGTCGGGTTGTAAATGGGCCACGATTATTCAATTCTTTCAATCCGTTAACAAGCATTCTAATTTTAGATTTGTGATCTAAATGGTTTTTGGTATGGTTCCACCTAGATTCTGGCCTATGATTCAAGACTCAACATATTATCCTAGTTTTTTAAAAAAATTTCAAAAAAATAGTATTTTCTCCATAGCAATCTCTACACAAATTAAGACTTAGACATGAACCCATCCCACACACAGTTCCAGTTCCGGTGTGGGGTCTATCCTCTCATTCATAATTTCAGGTGGACCTAAGTTAGAACCAATCCATTTGCAACCCTATATATAACTGTTTGTGCGATATTCTAGGGCAGTACAATATCGCACGCATTGGGCCGTGTGATATCTTGTATATTATATTACCTGTGCAATATCATAGAATTGTACAACATAGCTCCATTATTATATGCATAATTGTCATGAAAATATTAAATTTTAAATTTTAACTATTTTACGGCAAATGTCAGACCTAAAGACGGTTGTCAATACCCTTTCTTTTATGACATATCCCATGATTTTTTTATCCAATAGATTACGCATGAACCCACACCTTATGCCAGTGTGAACTTCACCTGGGTGGGCACCATGCCTCAAAACATGAAGGGGATGGGATGGGATGGGATGAGCAATTGGAATCGTCAGATCAAATACATGCCAGTTGTATAATGAAGGCCTTTTGGATTTGGGGGTGACTTGTGGCCTTGATATATATGCTATGGAGCCCATTGGAACGAAGGAGGTCATCAACTGTGATACCTCAATAGAAGTCTGTTCTCACGCTCGAGGTTGTAATATTTTAATTGAGGTACCTTCCCTCATGTGAGGATATCTTACCTCGTCCGAGGTCTACTCCCTTTGCCGGAGAGCCAAGGACCCAACCCCTAGTTGGGATTAAAAAGGCCAAAAAAGGTCCCATAAGATTTAGCAACTTCAACGGGTAGACAATCTTTTTCGATCATTTTAATTCTCTTGGATGGTCGTACCCTTTGATATTGATTCTTAACCTTTTAATAGAAGCTTATCTATCAGATATTCTTAAAAATATATCATTACAAATCAAGAAGTCAGGCTCTTTGAAAAAACGAATTTTCTGCAAAGCAATGTCAGCACTGAAAACTTTCTGAAATCTACGTGAGATTGCACTTGAGTATCTGCCATTTGTTTAATGAGTCGGTGTTCTTGTGATTTTAAATTTTGGTTTTTTAATTTCTTAAGATGGGCACATCCGAAAGTCAAAAACCATCTTCCACCGTCTATGGATTTTGATTACTCAGTAGGTTTCTCATAATCACCACAGAGAGGATGGATTACCTTGGCAGTTACCACTGATTCCATTTAACAGTGAAATTACCATAGAAAATTCTTCAAAACGCTCACTTTTGTGCCTTAACAGATGATGCTATGACAGAAGTATATGTATACATGTAATTGAAATTCATCAAAATGTCCCTTTCAGTCAATTCAATCTTTTCGCCAAAGTTGGCATGTTACTCAAATTTTACACCATCATTGGATTTTTTTCTTAAGGAAAAAAAAAAGAAAAAGAAAAAGATTTGCACTGCATAAGTCTATTAAATTTTGTGCTTTTGACCGAATGGCTGTCCTTTGACCTGTCATTAAAAAATTCAGAGTATAACAAACGTGGGATGAGAAGTTGCAAATAAATGGAACGTTGTGCCACATCCTATAAGGTAGGATGGTGCATAGTGCGATATCTTGCGGACTTAGGATATTGTATATTGCATAATTCGGCATCTTATGGACTTGGGATATCGCATCCATAGCTCTAAAGTAGTTTTTTAAACTTCAAAGGTAGATGTCAAGTCTTAGGACTGATATATGGTAAAACACCCTCAAGTTTAAGGACTAATATCTCATTTTTCTTGTCTAACTTTTTCAATATCAAGATCCACATGGGAGGCTTCAACCAACGTATACAAACTAGAGCACTACCCCTCAAGTCTCCAGTCAGTTTAAGTGAAGTTTTACGGTTCTAATTCGTCTCTGGGGAAAATAAAATCCCCTCTGTGACTTTGGATCACCTTGGTTCCCATGTAGATGTCTCTTAATTGCCCTTATCACTTCCATTTCAAGAAAACACCTGTGGGAGTACAGATGTATTTCTGCTTATGTGCAAGTTATCTCGTATTCTACAAGCATCAAAACCCATTTGAGAAGTTTTCCTTACAGGTTATAAACATGGGCAGATCACTTTCTGTCATTTGCTCACTAATGTTGGTTTTGCAATCCTAGATAGATCCTTTTTCTTTTTTAAGTATTTTTTTTTTAACAAATTGCAACCTTCAAACCTCATTTTAAGCCCATGAATGGTACAGTTATCATACAGCATAACAGATCAAGCCCTTTATGAGATGTTACCTTAATCTATTATCCTTACTATAGAATTCAATAAAATGCATGAGACTGCCTCTCCAACACACAAACTTATTTCAACAATGTTTTTTGTATAATAGAAAATTTTAAAATATAACTAAGAGACCTTTACATAAATAGGTTAGGATAGAGCCGACGCATAAAGATTAAGGAAGTTACAATGTCATAAAGCCTATCATAATTAGTGATGAAATTAAGAGTGTTTGATAGAACTTATCAATAAGAAATATGGATTGAGTTTATCAAATGAGAATCACTCCAATCACTTGGATGGAAACGAGTCCTTCAAGCTGCAATTGCACCCGCCCCAACATATCAGGACAACCATGGATTATTCTATGGCATTCAAACATATAGAATGAAAATTTTACGTTGTAGTTCATATCACCTCAACACTAAGGTCAAGAAATATGCTTTTCTTTGACAATCCTTGATGGAGTTTCCTGTAACGGGTACTCACTGAAACAGAGTACGTGTTTGTAGTATTGGGACTAAATAGCATTAGTTCTCATCATTATGATTATCATCTTGAATATGCCAATTCTAAGTTGGAACAAGGCTTTGATGATGATGATGATGTGCCAATTCCAAGTTTATGGATTTGTGATGTGAAGATCATCACATTTCTCATGGTTTGTGCGGAAATAAAACAAACCCCCAACTGTAGTGGATTTCTTTTTTCACAGATACGATGGCAGGGAGTCAATGACCATTCTTTAGTGCCCCATGTGTACTAATTATTTGCATTTGAGGCTTGAGTCCCTAAAATCAGTCATCAAATGGTAAAATATTAGTACTTTGTTTTAATAGAAAACGCATAAATGGCGGCACTATAACACCATTTTTATGAAGAACCATGGTAGGATATCAGTAAATTAAATGAGAGCATATGCTCTTCATTCTTTCTTTGCTTTTACATTCTCATTTTCCACCCTCTTTAGTTTTGTTATTAAGGGTCGGTGTATTGTCGACTTGATCTTTTGATTAACCATACAATGTCACACTGCACATTGATCCTATCTTATGCAGCAAGAATACTCCATTTCCTGAAATTTGTTATTTCTGATGGTTATGTACACATAGGAAACATGGAGAAATCTGTACACTTATCTTACATTCTACTACCATTTATATATTCTTTCTCTAGACTGAGCTTTTGCCCTTTATAGTAAGCATATCTGACACCTTGTATTTATGTTTAATACTAACACCTATGTATTTGTTTCCCATGTTATAAACTCTGTAGAGAATAGATACTGCTATGAATCACAAGTGAAAGAGAGACCTTTCTGGCAATGCAATGGAATTCATAAGTCTCACTTAAGTTAATCTTTCTTTTTCTTTTCTTTTCCTCTTCCCCAAGGAACAAACAATTAGGAATATTATTAATGTAAAGGTCCTCTGAGCATATTTTTCTTATGGGCTGTCTATAATAATATTCGTAAAGCTTGTTTAGTAATCTACACATTCGTGTCCCTTGACTAAAATTCTACTAATGATTTCTGGGTAGCTCATACAAGAAATTATGAGCGTGTCATTATTACTCATTAAGTCCATTATTTCCCATGCTCAATAATACACAAAATGATAATTCCAAACCACAAAAATTCCAAATGAGACAATATACAGGGTCATGCTCTACTATTTACTTGCAAAAACCATCTTTATTTTCTACTGTTTCTAAGTACCATTGCAATTACTGTTGATACATAGTTGATACATGGTTTCTGGGATTCTTCAAAAGCTGTACCCTTTGTGCTTTCCTGCTCTAGTTTTTCTGGTGAAGAAGAAGAAGCATCCAGTTAAGAAACCACCCCTTTGCCTGCAACAGAGGAAGACAATGATCAAGAACTATATATGAACGATCGCTCGATTTGTTGATTTTGATTAATAACAGAATGAATGTATGTCCTATAGTAATTGTTGTGTTACAATCTTAAATGCTTCAACACTAAAGAATTGATTCTTTCAACACTAAAGAATTGATTCTTTCTTTTCCCGGCTTCTCTCTCTCTCTTATATAAGCCACATAACATCAAATTATAAACTTCTATTTTGATCTCCTGGACTATGACAACATAAATTTTTAAGGCCTGCCCAATATATACAAGGTACCCTATTTCATATCCACAATATAGGATTCCCTGTTTAAACTTTTATTTGGGTCGTTCTGTTTTCTGCAAGATTGAATTCTATTCCACTATTAAAGCTGGAAGATTGAAAAAAAAAAAGGAATAGAACTAGTTATTTTTTCTTACTTGGAAAAGATAACTTGTGCGAGTGAGGGATTAATTGATTGGTGCCAGATCATTTCTTATCAACTGGCTTTCATATCAACTTTAAATTCCAAAAAAAAATCAAAGAAGAAAACAACATTTTCCGAAGAAAAATTATATCCCAATTTCAAACATTACATGAATTTGTACTCAAATCTTCCATATTAGATCAGTTAGAAATCAAGATCAGATCAGCTCTTACCAACTCAGCAAAATTTAACTTTTCCCCAGTAATGATAAAAAATAAATAAATAAAATCATGGGCCTTGAAGTTACCTGCTTCTACCACTACTGCTATTGCTGCTTTTGCTGCTTCCGCTACTTTTGCTGCTGCTACTATTTTCCTTCTCTTCTGCATCAGAGGATCTTTTATTCCACCAATCTCCATCCACACTCTTCTCAAACACCACCTTCTCCCCATCCACTGCAACTGATGGAGGCTTCGGCGTAACCTTCGAACATGTACCCATCCCACTGTTCTTCTTCTTCAAAACCAAAGAACCAGGAAAGAACATGTTTAGAAGAAAAGGCCTATTCTTCATATTTCTTCTCAAATCATCTCTCTTTTCAAAACTCTTCATCTTCACCACCTTCGTCATTTCTCTCTCCTCTTGCACGGTTGCCGCACTTGTCAATTCTCTCTTGTTCAGCGGCAATTCAACCAGATCCTTCAGAGACAGCTCGTAAGCTGATTCGGGTACGCCTTTAATCATCTCCATCAGCTCTTGGTGACCTTGGGCGATTGCCTGAGATCGAGGAGTAAGAGGAAGATGGTGATGTTGAAGGGTTGAAGCTTTGGTTGTTGGGGTCATGGGTGGGCTAGTTTTCCACAAGGGTGGTGATGAAACTCCTGAATCGTCTTCATGGACTCGCAAATTGAAATCAATCTCACTTAAATTTCCACTTCTCCTCCTCCCATGGTTTCTGCTGATTCTTGGATTCTGCAATCCATAATTAGTTCCATTCAGATTCCTATGATTGTCGAGAATTCCTCGACGTTGATGGAGCATGGTGGGAAGAGGGTGGGAGGTGGAAGGAGAGCAGGAAGAAGATTTTATGGTGCAGGGAGGTTGTTAGTGGTTTATTAAATGGATTCTATACTTTTCATGGATTGCAGTTTTCTTTGTTTAAGCGTCAAGGGGTGAGAAAGTCAAGGATTTCTAGATGGGGTGCATGGAAGTCCAAACTTCTGTTTTCCGTGTTCTAGACGTCACGCCTTAGCTTTTGGTTTTTTTTTTTTTTTTCTTTTTTTTCATGCCATTTTTTGTTCCCATCAAGGGACTGCCGTATCCTTTTGTGTCAACTATATTTTATGCTTGTTGTGAATCCTCTTCTATTTGCAAACTATCCATGATCTAGATGTTAGCCCAACGAGGCATCATCTGAGGGGCAGACCCTGCGTGCAAGCAAATTTGGGCATCTCTAGAAGAGGAAGAGGAGGATTTTATATTTTAAGCGATTCACATTTTCTACAGGTGGACCATGGAGTTCACTTTTTATCATTCACCAAATAGTGTAGTCTCAATCTCACGAAATATATGATTGATTTAGTGAATTGCTATAATAGAGTTCATATGATATCTCAATCCGTTTGGGTAATTTCTTATAGTAAAATTAGGTATATACCACTTAGGGAATAGTCTCTGCTCTTCATAATCGAATAACCCCCATGTCGAAGGTTAGAGGTCTGAAAGTTAGTTTGAGGAGAGATACCGGAGGTCATAAAAAATTTAAAAAAAAAAAGTAAAATCAGGTCAAGTGATCATATGAGCCAAAAAAGAAAACTTTGCAGGGGTAAGGGTGGAGTGCTTGGTTAGCATTGTGTGCATTTTTTCAAGTCCCACCTCAAAAATATCTAAATCCTGATCTAGATCTTATAAGTCAAATTGTGTCTTAACTTAATATGACGCATTTTAAAGCCATGTGATCCTAGATATCAAAGGAACTCGACAATATCATGCTGACTCGTATGTATAAAACATTATATGGTTTTATTAGATATATGTTTTAAATATCATAATAATGTTTTTCATATAAAATTGGCGCTAATAAGATCTTCTAAATGCACTTTGATTTACTCTAAATGCAATGGTCTTGGGTTTAAACTTGTATATAAACCCAAGTAATAACACTCATAGATTTTGAATCAGGCCCATAGTAGAGCCCAAGTCCATTTGGAGCTAACAGAGTCAAATTTGGGGCCTCTTTTGAAGATTATATTGAGTTCCAAGTTTGCATCTGAGTTCACCATGGACCTATGCTGCATTGGACCTATTAACATCCCTAAGGTGGTCCTTTAAACAAAGTGTTGAGCCAACCGTTGTCAAGTAGGTCCAGACCAATTTGGGTTCAATGTCTTGGATAGTTTTTCCTAATTGTATTAGTAGTTTTCCTAATTGTATTAGGACTTTCTAGTTTACTAACAGTAGTCTCCTAATAGTATTAGGACTTTTCTTTGTCTAAAAATAGAATTCTTAGGGGCTAAGGAAGTCGTGATTATATATATAATATAATATGTAACTCTAGACATATATTGAGATTGCTATGGATTTACAAATTGGAAGAGAGCATAGTGGAAATTAGCTTCTCGTGGATGCAGGCATCTTTGTCAAACCACATAAATCTCTTGTCTTCTTGTGTAGTTGATTGTTGATCTTGATTACTCATGCACACACAAGCACAATGGTAGTATCATATCCACAACAAGTGGTTTCACATGGATTTTGGGTTCTTTGACTGTCTGATTTTTTAAAAGAAGAACAAAGAAAAAGAGGCTGCCAAATCCACCGTCTGCAGGTAGTGGAGCACCGACTGTCGCCTTGTGCATTGCGTCTACTCCTTGTAGGGATTTGTTCAAGATGTATAAAGCATGTGATTTTGCTACTGTGAAGATGGGCAACATGAGTCATTCAAAGATTGTTGGTATCGATGATGTTTACACTTAAACCGATATTGGTTGTACAATGACTCTCAAAGATGTACGACATGTTCCTGATTTGCTGTTGAATCTAATTTATGGGACTGCAATAGATCGTGCAGGTTATTAAAATTACTTTGGAAATGATAGATGAAAGCTCATTAAAAGGTCTCTTATTATTGCAAGAGGGAAATCAGTAATACACTGTACAAAACATATGTGAAGCTGTGTAAAGTTGTGTTGAATGTTATTCAAGACAGTTCCTCTTAGAATATGTGGCATAAGAGACTTGGTCATATGAGTAAAAAAAGATTGGTAAAGAAGGATTCAATTTCTTACTCCAAAGGTCTATCCCTTGACTCTTGTAATTATTGTTTGTTTAACAAATAACATAGGTTTGCTTTTTCTTCAATATTAAAATTGAAATTTAATGTATTAGATTTGGTATATTTTGATGTTTGGGGTTCCATGTAGGTAGAATCATTTGGTAGCAATAAGTTCTTAATCACATTTATTGATGATACATACAGGAAAGTCTTGGTGTATGCGTTAAAATCAAAGGATCATGTGTTCAAGATTTTTCAACAGTTTCATGTCATGATTAAGAGAGAAACAAGTATAGTCTTGAAGTGTCTTTGTACAAATAATTGTAGTGAGTACACATTTAATAGTTTAGAAGCTACTGCTTGAAGCATGGCATTCGACATAAAAAGACAGTTCTTGGTACTCCATAGCATAATGGTATAGCATAAAGAATGAACTGCACTATTCTTAATAAGATGAGATGCATGCTGAAAGTAGCATGGCTGATTAATTCATTTTGGTGTGAAGCCGTTCTGACTGTCAGTTATCTGATTAACAGATCTCTTTTAGTTCCTTTGAATTTTGATCTTCCAGAGAAAAGATGGACTGGTAAAAATGCTTCCTATTCACACGTGAAGGTGTTTGGGTACAAGGCATTTGTACATATGCCAAAGGAGTAACATTCAAAGTTGGACAATAATGTAGTAAGTTGCACTTTCCTTAGCTATGGTAGAGATGAGTTTGGCTACAAGTTATGAGATCCAAAGAAGAGAAGAATTATCAAAAGTAAGGATTTGGTTTTTCGTGAAGACCGGTTCTTTAAAGATGTTGAGAAGACTGATAAGTATTCCGAAAAAGCTGATGGAGTGGTTGATCTCACACCGATTCCTTCTTTAATGTAGACTACAGGTGGAGAAAGTGGACAAAATGATCCGGATCGTGATAAGGTACTGGTGTTGCTAGATGATGAGGGTGTTGAGTAGAGAAAGCTACAGTCTCCTCGGTTGTCAACCATGGAACCTCCTGTTAGGAGATCTATTCAAGAGCGTCAACTATCAACTAAGTATCCTACATCGGGATATATTTTGCTTACTTATGAGGGGGAGCTAGGGAGCTTCCGAGAAGCAATGACTCATGATAATAAAGATGAGTGGATGAAGATTATCCAGGATAAGATGAGTTCTTTGAAGAAAAACAAGATTTATGAGCTGGTGTTCAAGCTAAAAAAGATGAAAGTGGAAAAATGGTGAAGCATAAAGCACGTTTAGTAGTAAAAAGCTTTGCATAGATGAAATGTATCAACTCCGATGAGGTTTTTGTTGGAAATTTATACTAAAAGCATACTTTTATGTATTCTTCTTTGACTGATTTGCTTATTTGTAAAGTTTTTTTTTCCATCTTAATGAGAATTTATATGGGTAAATGGTTGCATTATTATTTACTGTGCATAAGTGTGTCTTTTATTCTATAAAGTAGACAAATTGGTGTGTAGAGTTCAGCTTACGCACGGAAGACTTGTTTGTCGGTTCTTATAGAATATAAGTTATTGTTGTTCACAATCTAGATGGAGCTGGACACACCATCAGTACGATTGTAGCATGATGTTTTAGTAGGCTTGTCTTGGTTGCGAGAAACAGTATAGTTTCGACTCGTTATGCTAGTACACTTTGTGTGTATTGAACAGGACCACTTTTGGGTTATTGTCTTTATACTGACTATATAAGATTATTAACATCCAAATGATTATTATGAGAGCTTGTACTCTTAATCCCGATATAAATAATAGACATGTGCATTTAGTATTTGACATTTTGATTTATAAAGGAATGAGACCTTTTGTGGGTCAATAATCTCAATAAATTGGATGACTACACTACGTGTATGGTGCATATTAGTTTATTGACGGAATCCACGTCCCATAATAGGGATTGATGATATCCCATTGATGAAGCTTATAAGTTTTGATTATGTCAAACCCTGCAGGTGAACTTAGTGTCTAACATATCAAATAAATTAAGTGTAAGGTCTCAAAGAATTATAAAGATATTGATTAAATATAGGCATCAGTAATTATTTAATCGATAGATATCTGAAATCTTAACGTGGGGAGATTAATAAGCATTTAATAACAAGAAGCTCGAAATATTATTTTGAGAATAAGGACAGGAGTACAATTATAATTCTTTAGTGGACTGAATTGTAATTTATGGATCTAGGATTCTAATTTTGGTCGAATTAGGGTTTCCTATTTCTATAAGAAGCCTATTCCTTATTTCCTTCTTAAGGTCCCTATTGTAGCTTATAAATATGCGCTATTGCTCTCTAGAAAGTATATACAAGAGAAATCTCATTTTTTGAGAGCAAAGAGAATTCGCAGAAGAGGCCCACACCCCGGTGAGAGTTCGAGCATAGAGGAATACAGTAGAAGATCTTGATATTTTCAGGCTGTTATAAGACCGAGATCAAATCAGAGAGATCTGGCAGGTATGGTTCTTGAATTATTATTGTTTAAACTTATTTCCGCAATGATCTGTGCGCAATATCTAAGGATCCTGGCGGTTGCCTCCCAACAGTTTTCTCTCTTGTTTTGAAGATGACTTTTGTTAGAGTTATTTTTGGTCTGACTGCAAGCATGGACCTTGAGTTTGAATAATGGATGTGAAAACTACGTTTTTTTATGGTGACTTAAAAGAAGAGATCTATATAATTTAGCCAGAGGGGTTTGAGATAAAAGGAAAAGAACAGATTGTTTACAAGTTAAAGAAGAGTCTCTACGGGCTGAAGGAAGCACTGAGACAGTGGTACAAGAAGTTTGATCTATTTATATTGAGTTATGGGTATCGGAGGACAGCCACAAGTCATTATATTTATGTTTATCGATTTATTAATGGCAGGTTCATTATCCTTCTTTTGTATGTAGATGATATGCTGATAATTGGACATGCTACTAAGTTAATTGGCAGGTTGAAAGGGGATATGTCAAAATCGTTTAACGTGAAAGACTTGGGTCACACACATATGATATTGCGCATGCAAATACATTATGACAAGAGTGCTAAAAAGCTGTGGGTGTCATAGGAGAAATATGTTAAATGAGTGCTCCAGCAATACAACATATAAATTGTTAAGCCAATTAGAATACCTTTTGCCATTCATTTTAATCTAAGTAAGTGCTTGTGTCCTACTACAGATAAAGAAAAGGAATTGATGTCTCTATTGCTTTCTCCTCTGCTATGGGGAGTCTTAGGTATGCCGTTGTTTGCACATGGCTAGGCATTGCTTTTGCTGTAGGTTTGGTGAGTGGATTTCTATCTAACCTTGAAAAAGAGCATTGGGAAGTAGTGAAGTGGATCTTCAAGTATTTTGAAATGTACTTCTAAGTTGTGTTTATGTTTTGGAGGCTCAAAACCAGTGGTGGAAGGTTTTACTGATGCTAATTTTCCAAGAGCGATCTTGATTGTCGATTGTCGACTTCTGATTTTTTATTTACTTTGTAGAGGAAGCTATCTTCTGGCAAGCGAAGTTGTAAAAGTGTACAACATAGTATTCAACTAAAGCGGAGTATATAACTATTAATGAAGCAGGAAGGGAGATGCTTTGGTTAAAGAGATTGCTTCAAGAATTAGGTTTGAAGCAAAAAGAATATGTTGTTTACTGTGATAGTTAGAGTACAATAGATTTCAAGTGATAGTCAGAGTCCTATAGATTTTAGTGAGAATCTACATATCATGGCTACATGAAGCACGTTGATATCAAATATCATTGGATTTGTGAGGTCATCAAGAAGACCTTCAAAAAAGATGGAAAAGATTTACACTAATAAAAATCCCTTAGACATGATGACAAAAGTCATATTTAAAGGAAAGCTCTAGCTGTGTTCAGAGTTGGTAACGCTAAACTCCCAATGAGGGGTTCAGAGCGTCTTTCCCATCATCTGGAGGGGGAGTTTGTTGGCCAGTAGGTCCAGACCAATTTGGATTCAGTGTCTTGAGTAGTTTCTCCAATTGTTTCAAGATTTTCCTATTTACTAACAGTAGTCTCTAATATAGTATTGGAATTTTCCTTTATCTAAAAATAAAATTTTTAGGGGCTAAGGAAGTGGTGATTATATATATATAATGTAATTTGTAATATTAAACATATATTGAGATTTCAAGCATATGGATTTACAAATTGGAAGAGAAACTAGTAGAAATTGATTTTCTGTAAACGTCAGCATCTTTGCCAAATCAGGTAAATCTCTTGTCTTCTTATGTGATTGATTGTTGATATTAATTGCTCGCGCACACACGCGCACAAGGGTGTGTCATATCCACATCACCAACACCCTATTCAACAAAAGTTCACATTTAAAATTGGGGCGGATTTGTGTAACCACATTTCATTGGAAACATTAAAAGGCAAAAAAAGAATGCTTTTTTGCCAAATAAAGTCTTTTCATTGCTAGTGCAAACACCTTTTCAAGAAAATAAAAGCATCAAAATCAGTGGAATATTCAATGATTGCACATAAAGGTATTTCCAACAGGAAATTGGGGAGAAAGCCGATAAAAAAAAAGGAATTTCAAAAGAAAAGTGGAACTCTGCAAACTTCAAATTCCAAGAAAGTCACCTAAACGTGCCCGAATCATTCTTAGTGGGATGGATTTTTGTGGACCAACATTGAGAATTGAGATACAATTACCTCACTTCCAGTATACAAACTTCAATTTTGATTGCAACTCCAATAGCCTATATCACCATAGTTTTTGAGGCAAAGAGGAAAGAATGTTTATACATTTAAAGAAACACTTTTTTATAATAAAAAAAATGAAAAGCTCTTTATAGAAGTTTTTAGCCATAGCTACATCATTATACTAAAAGAATTCTAATTCAAAATTCAACACTAATAAAAATTCCAATCAACCTTAAGCTCTAAAACTTTCCTGCGTAAACTAGAAATCTAAAACTTTCCTGCGTAAACTAGAAATGAAAGTCTCTCTCCTCCACATGAATGTGGACGTGTAGACAGGGGAAAGTTCTCTATAACCTAAGCAAGTGATTCATACTAAATGATGTCACCCTTTGTAAAGAAAACATCTACTAAGTCAACAGTTTATCTTCACCACAGCATCACCCATTGGTCTTCGTAAAATCATTCCTTTTCTTTTCCTTGACTCTATTTGACCATGTGTGGTAAATTTACTTTATCATTAAAGTGAGGTGAATGATCATTTTAAAAGATAATAAATAAAATGTCAAATAACAAACGATTGGCTTTTATCATTTAGTAAAATAAGAATATAGATTTGTACTAAAAAGAATGATAGTTTTTTGTCATTTAGTAGCATAAAAAAATAATTTTTTATAATTTTATTAAAAAAGAAAAATATTTTTTTGAAATACAGTACATTTTTTGTCCTTTTATTTTTTTTATGTCTTTAAATGACTTTTTCCCTCACTTCACTAGTAAAGAATCTATCAAATGGTGTGTGAAAATGAATATTAATCATTACCTATTTATGGGCCACCACTCGCAAGATTCTTTTGTTTAAGAGATTTTCAAAGTATGGAATCATCCTGCAATTTGTCACACCAACTGGTTCATCAGATTATAAATGGTGGCTCCATATGTGACTAAAAATATCAATCATTTTTGGGAAAGGCAACGGCAGGCAAGTCCAAACCCCTTAGCGTCTCTCACCTGGTTTTCACGATTATAATTTGAAGATGGCACCCACCTCTTGTAATTCGTACCATTCATAGTTAATTGAATTGAGATTATGAGTGTTTGCTTGGGTGGACCATCCATAGTTCGCTATGCTATCATCGGGATTCACTTAGGAGGATCCAGACTCAAGTTAACTCCAATCCCTATGGAAGCTCATCCTCAACCTTCTTTTCAACAAAGCCAATGAGTTTGTCCAATAAACATGTATACAACCTACGTGTCCTAGAAGCAATTACTGCAAGCATTTGCCTCATGCTAAGGTTCAAATTTCAATAATCCAAAATTTTTTTATTAATAGTGGCACTAATGTGGTAGTATAGTTTAAAGATATAACTTTTATGAGTAAATCGTAGTCCTAAGCCAGTTAAGCTACCTATTTAGAATCTATCCTATTAATCCATCATTGTTTACATATTTTCAATTTTTACTTAAAAATGGTTTGGTTCCACTATTACTTTGAACACATGACGGATAATATGATTGATGCAAAAGATTATACTAATCACAATATTATTTATGTACATGTTCAATCTTATAGTTGGATCAACTCTTCGTAAAATAGAATTTGATATTATTTTAGTGGGGTGAGCTTCACCATGGAGTTACTCAGTCAAATTCCACTCGGGAAAAATGTATGCATCACTCAAGGGATCCCTAAGCAATCCATTGGGATATCTTGGACCCAAGAAATCTGGCTGCTGATATGTGAACTGTGAAGTCGTTCGACGACTAGCCTGTCCATGTTACATTTCTTAATTTGTTCTCCCATTTCATTTTCATCAGTCGTTGGAGAAGTTTTGTATTATTTATAGGGGAGACACGTGTGGGGCTCGACTGCACAGGATATTGAAGATGTTTAGGTCAAAATCAAGCGAAGACCTCATGTAGCCAGGCTTGCGGTGGAAAATCCTTATATTCCTTGTCTCTTAATTACATCATCTGTCAGCGTTTTCTTATTAATTACGTATGGGGATTATCACCTTAATAGACGCGATTGACACCTTACTCGTCCTAATCTTGTTCACACGCTTGTTGGGGTGGGGACCACTGACAGTGACCCAATAAAGTGTGGGCCTGGTCCACACAACTTTCATAACTTGTGACTTGTGACTGTGGGCCTCATCTTGTGATGCATGAGACCCCTCGTATCGATTTCAAATTTCAAGTCCACTCTGTGCGGCCTCTCTGCTGAAATTCATGATCTGCCACAAGATTCTCTCTAAATATAATATCAAGGCTCCTCCATTTAGTGATCGTTGTTCTGGTGGGGCCAGTACTAACAGACCATGGACCCCAATAATTTAATACGAATATCCATGGATTAATCTCTTGATAAGTGCCCAAAACAAAGGTACCAACACCACTCGATGATGATAGCATTTGCAACCATAATTTTATTTTTATACTGAATATTAACAATAAGGCCCGTGCTGAGCCCCGAGCTAAAAGAAAGATTTATTAAGTTAATATTAACAGTAAAGCAAGAAATTTTAATACATTAATAATAATATTATTATTTTCAATAATTTTTAGAAAAAAGAATAAAAGAGTGTTAAACTTTGTTGGTAAAAAAGATATTCTTGTGAGAAATAATAATGTGTAATGTTGTTATTAAAAAAAATTGAAAATAACAAAATAATAAGATAAAAAATATAAATTAATGCAAAAAGCAGAAAGTAAACTGAAAAAAAGAGAAAAATCTATAAATTCTTGTGTCATTAAAAATCGCAAAGAAAGTAAATAAAATATTAATAAAGTAAATAAAATATTAATAAAAAGGGAAAAAAAGATGTCCAAACCAATTAAATTCATGAAATAAGTAAAAAAAAAGTCTTATTTGCTTAAATTTACCAATTAAAAATTAACTAGTCCACAGTTTTCTTTTGCTCTGCTTTATGATCTTGATAAAACATACATATGTTTTAGCCCATGAAAAATCAATGATGCAAAATAAAAATTAGATAAAAAAAATTCTCAAACGTGCTTCATGATAAACTAAAAGAAAAAAAATTAAATTGATCAGATACACATTGGCTCCACTAAACCTTTTGATCCTCAAAGCTACAGCCTCATATAAACCTTTAATAATTATAGGAAATGAAAATTATTGAGCTCAGTAAATTCAAAACAAGGATACTCACTTGAAGTTTGTCCCATTTCCATTTCACTGAATTTAATAAATATGGAAGTTTTTTTTTAGGGACGAGTTATGAGTATAGAAGTTGAAGCTGTTTACAAAATCATAATGATTAAGGATTTTTGAAGTATTTCCTACTTAATCCGCTTATCCAAAATAATGTTTCCTATCATTAAAGAAAGATCTTATAAATTAAAATTTAAACTCAAAGAGGTAAGAGAGATAGGAGAGAAATTTTAGGGGATTTAAAATTATAAAATGGATAGGTTTTGGTTTAACAATTTTGCTCGAAATAAGATAATTGTGGCTGTAATTTGGAAATTAGGTGGAGAGGTATTGTGGCCCACCTTAAAGCCAAAGCTATGTAACAAATGTCCGCATTTAGACTAGGCCAGGGCCCATGATAAAAGAACAACATTTTAAAGGTTCTTATTTAATTAGATTGATGAGAGCCATATAAACATGGGGCACAAATACATCTGCCATATAGATGTGGGCCACAAACACATATGCACATAATACATCATACTAAAATAATGTAATATAAAATATTCTCCAAAATTAATTTAAGTTAGTACAAAAGAATAACTACTGAGTTTAGCTTAAAATAAAGAGCTGAATAAGAAATAAACCAGTTATTTTTCCAAGTCATTTAAATAATTATCAATTTAACATAGTTTAAAAAAATTTAACAATTAATGTTTCCTTCATCCACTTGATCCAGGGTGAGGCATTGAAGAAAAGCCTTTATTTTTGCCAGAACTTAAAAAAATTAAAAAAAAGAGAGGACACAAAAATCATACTGTGATGGTCTCACAAAGATTTAACTGGTGGGGTCCCTTAATGCATCAAGGGTAAAATTTAACGTTTCCATCTCTTATCTTCAGTCATTACAGGTCCATTTGTCATAAAAATCAAGGTTGGTCCACAAATGAGTAAAAAGGAAATACATGGTTAAGAAGAAATATTGGAATGACATGAACTGATGTTGTTTATTGTTTTCAAAATTCTATGATTAACCTAAGTATGTCACACAATACTATGAAAAAAAATATATAAAAAAGGATGAAACCAAAATGAAATTGAAAAAAAAAATAAAAAGAAAAGATGAAAAAACTAATAATTATCAAAGTGACTTGACATCTAAACAGAAGGAATGAAATCGAATGGAATAAATTAAAAGAAAATCAAACACAAAATCGTTGCTAAAAGCCCTCTACACCACGCATTTAGACATGTGGCTTTTTGCATCTCACAAACTCAATTCCATTTCAAATGCCTCCATATCCATCAAATCCCAAGAGAGGTTTTAGAACCAGAAGGTTATCTCGATTATATTAAACTGAGATAAGATGTTGCTAACATTTAAATTTTAAAAATGGGTTAATAAGATTTTAAAAAGATTTGGAGAGGAGATTTAAATAAGAGAGGAATAGATATAAGGTTTCTCTAACCAGATCTTATCCAATGCCATTGGGATGCTAATGCAACACTCTAGAAAAAAAAAAAAGAAAAATAAGGAGTGTTGATGTGGCACCCTCCAGAGACTTCCATTCTTAGAGATTTAATATTTATAATTTGCGAGAGTGAGTAATAAGCACACCTCTGAAACTCACTCATTGCCTATTGGTGGAATAGGTGGATGGATGGAGCTCAACTCATCCAGTATACCTTTGGGTCCTAATGTTTTGAAGGGCTAGTTGGAGGGCAAGAAATAACTATAATTTTCAAAGGAAAAAGATTGAATTCCTAAAAATGCAATTGTGATAGCCAAAGTATGTGGGACTCCCCGAAACGTGTGGGTCAGGTGCTGAATACCATCCCCAAGAATCAAGCCCAATGTCCAAATTTTTGGGAGCAACCATGGAGAAGGAATAGCTTGCATATTTTTTTATGCGGCTTTTAATGCATCAAAGTGAGTTAGCTTCTGAATTTGAAATATTCTATGATGAAGTTTTTTTGTGGCACAAAGTGATTAGTGGATCAAGAGTTTTTTCTCCTATTGAAGCTGCGGAGGGTGATTTTCTATGCATCAATGGAGTTGGCTAAAAGGAATGGTTTATTCAAAGTCCTCTTATGCTTAGGTGTATTAAAAGTCTTCAATGCTTTTAATAGTGAAAGATTTGATTATTTAACCAATTATTCAGGACATCTTTTAGGTTTTGACTAATAGTGTTGATTGAATTGACACGGGATTTGTCACATTTCTAGCAAGATGACTGGCTTGGCTCACCACTTTGGTGCATTCTTTTGAGCTTGTGGGGAATGTTCTTTCTTGAGTGTTTTGTTTATTTCCTGCTTTTCCATGTGTTTATGCTGTTGATGTTTCCTTTAAAAAAGAAAAAAGGCTCTAATCCCTCCCACTCAATCACTCACCTGAGTCACTTGAAAAGGGGTTTAGTTAAATAACTTGGGTGAGTTAAGTGTTCTCTTGGCAACCGGTGATAATATATAATACAAGTAAATGGGCTTATGAGAGATTTTTTCATGGTATAAATGCGGGTGGTCCTACCATAGTCTGCCACATCACATCACAGATAGTGATCATGGGTGGCCTTAACTCAGTTACCTTGGATTAGATGTTGGATTAAATCAGTGGCCCTTGATAAGTCAGCTCACAATGCCTTATACTAACACCGGAACTCAATATAATTACATCATGATAAGCAGGAACGAGAAGATTCGAGAATGCCAAGACCAGAGCTGAAGACCGTAACTCATACGCTGGGAACGTCACAAAGTTTCTTGCACCTAATTTCTTAGAAGTCGTTTTCTTATTAAGTAATCCCTACCGTTGATTTTCTATAAGATTGACGGCCCTCTGAATCTTTAGAAACTGGAAGTCGACTTTACTAAGCCCGAAAAATGCGACCACGAGAACAGGGTCAAGCATTCACAGATGGAACGATAGAAAGTCTTTATATTTCCAATGCAATTATTCATGAATTCTTGAGCCAAGCCTAAGTTGGCTCGACCCCACCATCCCCTGTTAAATCACAGCTATGCATGAACAAAAGGGGCCTGTTTATTTGCATTAGGATATATAGAATTTCAATACATATAAATGGTTAAAATGCTGACTAAATATGAATTATATCAAAAATTAAAAATCAGATAATATTTTCTTTTCAGAAAATTGGATAAAAATAAGATGTTATTTAATACTCATTTTTTAAAATTCATCTTTGAATATTATTTTTAACTACCTTGTATGGTTGATTCTTATGTATTTTAATGCAAATAAATAAGTTGTAAGTAAAATTTTCTCCTACAAGCCGTTGGAGATTCTGTGCCAAAGTCCATAAATCAGACTCTGTTAGACTTTCACAAATAGGTACAAGTGCTGATGGTGAGGATCTTTTAATCAAATTGATTGATTACCGATGGGCATGGTATATTGCTTTGTTATATAGATATTTGATGATATGAATGAAGGTTTTGGGGAGATCCTTTAGAATGGATTAATACAATCACTTTCAATATTATGTGTGCAAATAAACAACTACGCAGGACAAATAAATCAAACAAAAACACACACTACAAGAAGATATATATATTTTTTATATAAATCCAAACTGAGAAAAAACCACAATCGAAAATCAAACATTATGAATCATATTACAGTTACAAAAGAGATATACTCATAACCCTTATCCAGTTCTCACACAACCTGAGGACTTATGTCTCTTCTTGCACAGCACCCTGTTGCAACGACTCCCTGCCATTCTCCGTTAGAGATGTAAGCACCTAGACACCTTTTAGATATTGTACTTTATTTGCCACAACAATCTTCTACGATTAGAGAAGTAGAAGACAACGATATTTAGAGTCGAACTTCAGCCCTTCAGCTCTCCAAAGAAATACTCTTGAAAAAGGTGATCTTTAATAAAAAAATTTCTACTTAGAATAATGGGATCTGTATTCTATGCTTTAGGTTGAGAGAAAACTCCCTTTCATAACCCATAATTTGTGTATTAGGATTAGAGTCTAAGTAGGAACAAAACAGGTAATTATGACATAAACATGAAAGGTTTTTGTGCAAGTTGGTGAGTTTCTGCACAACACCCAAACGATCGGTTAGTAGTTTGATTGATCGAATTAAGCTACTGTCTTAAGTCGGATCGATTGGATATTTGTCTGATTGATTGGATGAAATTAATACAACTTTTGCAATCTTTTTAAGGCCATAATTTTGTCATTTTAGCTCCGATTGATGTGATCTTAGGCTCTAGGAAATCTATTTGAAACGAACTTTCCAACGGTAGGTAGCTTGCCTAAATCCAACACTTAATTTGTGAGATATGACCTTTTTAAACCATGTTATCCATAGAAAAACACTTTAATTTGTTGTACTTTTTCTTTGATTTCTTCACTTCAGTGCATCCAACGACTCATACCATGGTCCATACTAAAAGATATATAAAATACAATGCTAATGAACTTAAGTTTTGTCCAACCCATGAAGTGGTCAATACAAAAATCCTTGCAATGAATCATTCTAACGATTGGAATGGTTTGAAGCAATTAAGCTCCACGCCCCACCACTAAACATTCTCCTCCTGGAATGTGGTCATTAGAGGATGATTCTTTCTAAATTTCCTTAGATAACCATTCCCACTAAAATCAATCTCAAGGTATTACTAGAGGAGGTTGAAATAACTTTTAATATTTTTCCATAGGTGGAGTCCACTTCTTAATACTTTCCCTTAGGTGGAACTTAGTCAGTGCATTTTTTAACAAACATTTTTTTAGCGCCTCGTCATTCTTTTTGGGATTCGAACTTATGACCGGTTGGCTCTAATACCATATAAAAACAAGATAATGATTGAAATCGATATTGTATGGTGTGACTGTGTTTACATTTTTCAGACACTCTCGCCTATACATTGTTTGCAAAGAATATCTCCAAGAATAGTGATTACGTATGTATACATGAGGCAAAATCTTTGAAGAATGAAAAATGTGATTATGTACAAGAGACAGAGGATAAGATGAGATATTGTTGAGATGTGGATCAATGATCCCCATCTCTAGTGAATTGCTTAACAATTCTGACCAGATGTTTAAAGCCAAACAATAGGCTTGGGTCCAAATACATCCAGGCCTAAGCTTTGGCACCAACAACAGACCAGATGTGTGGAAAAGTAAACTGAAGCCTTAAGTTGTATGTGTGGGCCGAAAAGTTCAGTGATCTTGATCATTGGGGTCCTCCTTGGACAGACAATGTTTGAAAGAAGCACCTGAGTTCCATCTTTGATGTATTGGTTAGGGTTCTTCGTGGGCTAGATCACCCCAGTTCTGACCCCATGAGCTTGGCCATCATCTGGCCGGGACTGTAGGCTGGCCTGGGCTTATTATCTTGGCACATATTTAGATAGGTACGGAACTCTGACTTCGCATGCTTAAAAAATTGTCCCAATTTTAGCCCAAAGGGGCATACTTTGAAAATGAGGCTGCCCTGGTTTGACCAACATTCAGGCTCTTGAGCTGGATCCTGGCCATGAAACTAGATCCATTTAACAAGAAACAGATGTGTCTCACATTCACCTCTAGTTATGGCTCTTGGCTCAGAACTTAGATTCGGGCTTTTTCTTATTTGCCGTTTATGTTCGAGTCATCGCTGTCTCGGTCATAATCACCAGAGGGTTGGGCCTGTGACATTTATCTTAGTAGGCTAGATTTGTTGGAATCGGTTCGCTAGGATAGAGTTGGTTTGCATTTGGTTTAGAGGACATGGCTTTAATCTTACCTATAAAAGGCCCCGCTGTAATCCAGTTATTCCAATGCAATAATCGAGAGTGTTTTTACCTTAATTCCCTCTTCTTCCCGTAACAACCTACGGAGTTCGGATCGATTCAGTGGAAGGTTCTCTCCTGCAGATTTCAGGAGAGGACACATGGCATGTAATCGATAAAACTCAATGCCCAATAGCCAATAATAATAATAATAATAGAACTGAAAAAAAAAACATTTTCATTACCAACCACGGGTCCACTTGTGATCAGTGGAAATCCTCACACCATCTAATCATCTTGAGTCTAAGGGAAAAGCACTAAAAAAACTCTTACGACATGCTTGGTAACAAGATCATTGAGGAAAGAAAACATGATTTCAGGGTATCTATCAATATCAAAGTTTGATGCTACCAAATATTTGATAATTTTGGCAAATTCAAATCCTCACTTCGTGTAATTTACAGATTTTACGTCCTCCTATTGTATTTTCAAATCATCTTAACCAAAAGAAGGGATATGATAGGCTAAATCCTCACCCAAATATAGGGTGCTCATGGGCTGGGCCAGCCCGAATCAGATCCGGGCTCAGCCTACCTTGCGCTGGGCTTGGATAGGTAAGTAGGGTCCATTTAATAATTGGGCTAGGCTTAGATTAATTGATAAAAAGCCCACAGCCTGAGTCAGCCTGTGTAAGGAATACATGTAATTTAATGTAATTAGTATAAACAATTACTAAAATGGCCTCAAAATTGATAAAAAAACAAAACCTGATTGGCTCGGCCCAACGGAATCAATAGGCTGGCTAGGGCCTGACTTTTATGGCCCGTGTCGGGCTTTGGCGGGGCCTACGCCAGTGTTTCTAATGTTGGGTTGGGTTGGATAGGTAAGTAGGGCCTATTTAATAATTAAGTTAGGTTTGGATTAAGTGATGAAAGCCAAAGCCCGGCCTAACCCATGTAAGGAATGCATGTAATTTAATGTGATTAGTATAAGCAATTATTAAAATGGTTGCAAAATTGATAAAAAAAATCTGATTAAGCCCAGCTCGATTGATTAAGTGGGCGTGCTTGGGCATGGCCTACGCTAGTGCTTGTAAAGTCGGGCCAGGCCTGGGTATGCCTTACCAAGGCTTGGCCCATGAACACCTTTATCGAAAAAGTACACACTTACTTCATAGTTCTAATCAAATGTGGAATGTGAGAAATCTTCACCTATAAAATTCTTAGAGAAGGTTTTTATTTTCTAGAGGTAGTAAGGAAGTCGTGGAACTATGAATTCCTCACCTGTTACTAAACATTCCCTTAGACTTTTAGGGTTAAAAAGGTTGGGTTAAAATGTCCCAGTAAAGGTTAGATAACTTGTTGAGTTGGCCTATGACTCGATATGAGTATCTCAATTGGAACAAAAGGATGAGCCAAATTCAAGGAGACTTGTTATATATGAAAAACTATTCTCCTTGTTCAATTTTCTTCGTATTTTCATATTATTAGTGAATTGATATATTTTAAAATATTTTCTAAATATTTTAAATAAACAAAATTCTTCAAGTGAAGATGTTAATTCCCACAAGGGTTTTTTTTTTCTTTGTTAAGTGAGTGAAGTACAAGTTTCAACTTTTTTTTGTTTTTCGCTAATGAGAATATCTTTGGTATTTGACCAAATAGAACTAATTCTCCAACCATAGGCATGACATGTAACACATCTGAATTAAGTAATTTAGGGGTGTCTAACATGTAAGTTGATAGCAAACCCATGCTTCATGCTAAAGAACTACACCCAAACATGCTTAATTTTAATGTTTTCCCACCTTGATCTTAGCAAAGTGATATTTCGCTAACCCTCATTCCATGTTATACCATTCTCATCAATTCTTACTGAAACCTTAACAAATATGCAATCGATTGAGCCTTACTCAGTAGACATTTAATTTTAAAAGCAATCCAATGCATTTACACCCTTTCAAATGGCATGTTTTATGTGAAAGTATATCTATGTGGTGTTGCTAGAAATCTAATCTAATCTATGGTTGCCATGTTCAAAGAAACCTTCTCCTTCATCCACCAACCAAACTTTTTTTTTTATATTTTTTTTCATTTTTTATTTTTTTAGGTGAACACTACGACTAGCAAATTCCAATCAATTTGACTTTGAATTGATGTAGTAATCATGCATTGGGCCCAAACTCACAACAGGTCTCCTTCATTAAAAAATGCATTATATCAGACCGAATCGAATCCTCTGGACCTCAACCCTGTCCAGACCGGGCCCATACGCAGTGTCGTGAGAGCAACATTCATCATGTCCACCAATGATCACTCAAAGTCACAGGTGGTGAGCCCTTACTCTGCATGTGAGCTGCTGGCTTGGATAGACACATTTGCATGTGGTTTTGTGAAGGCCCAGAGCCCAAAAACGCACGTGAGCGTTTCTTGGAATCCAGAAGAGACATGGACATTTGAGATGGCTACTCACATGCAACATGCAAAGTAGACGACACAACATTCGTGACTGTGAGAGCTTTGGGTCAGTTTTTTCTCCCTGGCCATCTCAGAAATCCTAGAGGATGTAAGAGGCATTTAAAACAGCGAACGAAGAGATGGGTCATGGGTGTTTGTCATATTGCCTTTTAAGATAGAAACGTTTTAATCTATCAGAAGAAAAAAAAAAAAAACAATGATTTTGCTTAAATGATTTAGTTGACTTTCATTTTGAGCAGGTCATAGAATTTACACAGGACCCAACTGTAGTGTTTTTCATAAATAGAACTCTGCCAATCTTGTAGTAGCAGATATGTTTTTATTTTTCTCCTAACGCCCGCATGAACCGTGCGGGATTTTTTTATCATGCCACTCAAATAAGGATGGTCCTTGTCCTTGGATGGCCGGATTGAGAACCCTGTAGTTGTCTGATTTGATATTAAAAATAATGATGATATGAATTTAGAATCATAAGATGTCCACATGATGCTTAGTCTGAATCTGCAAAAAATATTAAAAGACTAGGCAATTAGGATAGTGTAAGATCCTAGACATCCACAACCAATTAAAATTTCCGAAGAAAACAAGCAGCCAATTACCGAGTAGCTTTTCTACATAGCAAATTTTCTAAACTCTTATTTTTTCTTTTCATTTTCATACAGCGCCTCATCTATTGTAAGTCTAATCTTATTGGGTTTATGTTTTGTATTTTGAGTTTACTGGATTGGTCCATAGAGTTAATCTTGGACCGGACTTAGGGTCAAGGGTATCTTGATCTTTGTACTGGGCTTTCTTAGGGGCTAAGAAAGAGAGAGTTATATCTATGATGTAACATATAACCCTAAATCTAAATGGAAGAGTGAGTTCTTTTTTGCCGTGGATATAAGCTCATCATCGAACCTCGTAAATCTCTGGTGTATGCGCTCTTGTATGCTTGTCTCTCTTCTTGTGTGTAACTTGTTTGATCAATCGCAGGTTACACGCTTCTGTACGTGCACAACAAATCCCTCACACATCTACCTTTTCTTAGATTGGCCTTGACCCATATGTCAATCATGGTTGAATTTTATCGTAAATAGGTTTTACAATGTGTGGTTGTAAAGCCCCACGGACCTAAAAATGAAGGATGGGATGGCTTTGATGTTATGAATACCCCTAATCTACTTCCAAACCTAAACACCACCCTGCCAAACTTGAAGGCTTTCGCATGTTCTGGTTTAGTGCAATTTAATTTTGTATGGTTAGATAACCCTAAATTTTTACATTTTTGCTTAAATGCAATTGATCTTGCAGCTTGCTACTGTTTCCACTAAATTAACTCACTTATATTTGACATTCATCCAACTATTATATATCCATAGATTAACCATGCAAATTTTGCACTAAACCAACTTTAAATAGATTAAGAATTGGACAGTTTTGTGGCTTTTTAAGATAGTGCTTTCTATGATCTAATGGTTCCCAGTTTTTTCCTTTTTTTTCTTTTATGGTTACAAAGGGAGATCATATAAAGATGTTTTAAAGCTTCTAAATGCTTAGTTTCCATGTTTTTTGCGTGGGGGTAGTTCATATAATTTTTCAATGTGTGCCCCATATGTTGGTCAAGTAGGTCCAGACCATTAGTGGGTTCTGTGTCTGGGGTGATTTCCCTAATGATATTAGGAATTTCCTGTTTTGTCAAACAGTAGTTTTCTAATAGGTTAGGACTTTCCTTTTTCTTGAGATAGAGTTCTTGGGGGATAAGGATGTAATGGTTATATATATAATGTAATCTATAACCCTAGAGGAAGGCTGAGAGTGGCTGAGATTCCAAGGCTATGGTTTCACAGATTGGAGGAAAACCTAGTGGAAATTGGTTTCCCGTGGACGTAGGCATCTTTGCCGAACCACGTAAATCTTCTTGTCTTCTTGTGTGGTGATTGTTGATCTTGGTTGCTTTTGCACACACGCGCACAACACCATATAGAGCCTTTTTAGATTGATGTCACAATGTCGCAGGTATACTTGGGGCTACTCAGATATTAGAAGGTATATTCAAAACCATATGAAGAGAAAAACTGGGAGAAAAATGGAGAGAAATGCCGTGCATCACAACTTACATATGCAATGTGTACAATGTGATTTATTCATTTACCATGGTCTCAAACAAATTCCCCCCGATCTTTGGATCATCCACAACTTTACGGATTTGAATAGGCTGTCAAATGGTTTGTCCTGTTGCCGGAGTAGTTAGTCATGTTTGGACCCTGTATCGATAGGCCAAGAAGCTGTCCAAGGGTCAAGCACTGCAAAAACAAAACCTCCTGTTTCTTTACACTAGTATTATTGAAAGAAGACAAATTGAATATATAAAACAGTTTTTTATGACTATAGAATCATCATAGTATTTTATAACACACTAATTAGATCTAATACTAGTTGTACTGTCTAAGCACAGTAGTACTTAACAAGAAACTGGAGGAGATGGAGAGGAACTGCAAAGTACAACTACTTGCCAACCAATATCTAAGCTAAAAGCCAACCAACCTTCATGATCTTTAATGTTATCCATTGCCCTTTGAGTGAATAGAGAATTTCAAGAATGAGCCCCACACTTGTTAATTGCTGTAAATGTAAATAATTATCATACAGCAAAGTAATACGTTCACAAAAAAGAGCACAATAAGATTTACGTGGTTTGATAGATTCTATATTTATATATGGTAAGATAAATTTTCATTATCAATGGGAAATTAGGGTTATGACTTTTTTGGGGGTAATCCTAAATAACCTTTTTAGAGGATAATTATATTAAGTGAAATTAACAAAATACGTGGACAATATAATCTAAAAAATGAGGTTAGATCCGCCGATATCATTAATATTTCCTTCCATTATGAGGTTAGATCCTCCAATTTGATGGCTGATACTTTAGCTAAGTAAGGGGTTGAGAGGGTTTCTTCTTTGGTAGGTGTGATTATGTATTGATTGAGGTGTGGTACAATACTCTTGTATAATATCTCCCCCTTTGTTTTTCCTTTCTTCCTTGAACATGTATTTGATGCTTCTTTTAATAAAGTGTTGTTATAGTTCATATATATATATATATAAAATATAGGAGAATATTTTATATGTTGGTAAGGGATAATTTTATATTTGAATATATTAATGTGCAAAAGATAAAAAGTTATATGAAAAAGAGAAATACTCAAGTACAAATATGAAAAATTATATAAGCATCTCTCACCATAGATACATACTAATATTTCTCATATATATATATATATAATCCAAAAAATTAGCTACTTCATGAATAAGAAATCTATCGCAATAGCCAAGGAAGACAATAATTTGGCACCTGGTTGTGAAGTTATCTCTCACTAACATCAGGAGCATTGCTTTATCTTGTGAGGGCAATGAAGTGTAAATTGTTTTGGGTCCCAACGGTTGATGGACAACAATGGCTTGCCCGAATGGTTAGCAACTCCTCAAATCACTTTGACATCAATATGCAGCTTCTCTTCTCACATATGTGGACCATCCTTTCCATCCTTTCGGGTGAAGTTTCTGTGCTCACTTGTGTCTGCTCCATTATGTCCCAAGCCCCATTGCTGGGTACCAAATAATTAAATTAATGGATAATGGTCAAATCTGTACGTACTAATTTAGGATTGAGGGTAACTAAATTAAGAAACCTGCAGGCATTTGGTGTAAGGTGAGCATTTTGGGGTAACAAATTAATGTGCTTCCATAAGAACTTTTATTGTTATTATTTTGGTAAACTGTGTCTTGCTATAGAAATTGGAATGCCCTTGTCAAAATCATGGCTATCAGATTGTACTCCGATTTCCGAGGTAAAATCCAAATATCCTATAGGCTGGAGATCCACATAAATTTTCTGCTGTAAAGTATTAGTTGATTGAAATTCACATTGATGGATGAATGATGATAGCCTGAATCCCAGATCGGTACCTAAACCTCATCGCTTTCTCAAAATCTGTGGGCTTCACAGGCACTGAAATGCTGGTTCACCCAGCGAATTTCCATGAATAGATTTCGATCTTTTTAACTTTTACAATATACATATGAGGAGAGACAACAATAGCCATATAGTGGAAACACTCTTTTACTTCAGCCACTCTTTTAAACTTTCACACTTTTATGATCTTTTTAACCTTCACTTCAGTGGCTTGGTTGAAATAAAGGAATGCATTTTTTATAAAGTAGAAACATAGCCATTTATGGTTATAGTGTTGACATATTAGTATATAAATATTTTGTATTAACATTTTATGTTACCAAAGTATTATTATCATCGCAAATCATGATTTAAAATAATGGCAGATATAAAATCATGGTTCTCCTTGACTTTTGAGAGTCCCATTGAACCCATGTAAAATTTTTTTTGCCTCGATTAATTCAAGGTTCCCACCCTGTTAACGATTGGAATTGAATATCCACAAATTCTCTTAGAGGGGAATTTTATGTTTTCTAGAAATGCAAGGCAATAAAGGTTTCATCCCATGACCTTGAGAATTTTGAAACGAGGTTTCAATTATATTGATGAATATATTTTTTTTAATATTTTGTTAACATCTACCCCTAGGATAATTTGGTGCACTTGTATTGCAGGTGGTGCTTGTTATCTTAAAATCAGTCATTTCTGGTCAATTACCTAATGATACCCTTGTGGGCGAATCAATAAATATTTCTTGTAGCCTCATATTTTTAGGGATTTTATGAAAACAAAGTCTTAATAAGCCAAAAAAGAAAGGAGTGGCTGATAAATCTGTTTGGGCTGTTCGCATCATTTTTGGCCCTGGCTACTGCTAGGTCTAGGGCCTGTTTTTTAACCAGAAAACTACATGGGGGACAGACGTGAGAGGGTGGTTTCTTTCACGGGCTGCGAAACTGTTTTACTGTGTGAGTCCCTCACACTTCCCAAGGGACAAAGAGATCACGGGCGGGCGAGTTACGGATTCAGACAAAGCCACGTCAGCTATCCCCCAATCATACACGGCTGCCTCCTGGCCACAAAAAATATTCGTTGCTCTCTCCACTTCTCCAAACACGCCCTTCATTCCTCTCAAATTACGGAAATGCATCTGCTTTCGCTCTACAATGCCCTCGATTGGCCGTGTATAGGATTGTGACCAAATCACCCTCCGGCTCATCCACACAACTAATGAGGTAGGTGGTAAATTAGGCATTTCAACCGTAGGGTTGCGACCTCTGAGGCTTTGACTTATACTTGGACTAAAGGAGTGAAACTTTAAATGCACTTTTGGTCATGGGGCATCTCCAAAATTACTCCACCAGGAAGTAGTCCCACAGTACGATCGACCCTTTTATTCAAACGTGATCAACGCAATTTTATTTATATTCATAATTCATTGTTTTTATCAAACGCTCAATCTAAATGTGTTTAACAGAAGTTATCTATATTCATATTTTTTGTTTTCACCATATGATCAATCGTGTATAGTAGACCAACTCTCATTAGAGGAAGATATAGGAAGTTATTTATTTATTTTTATTATTTTTTTATGATCCAAATTATCTTTTACTATCCAATGTTTAGACCTTTGACCCCCGGCTCTGGCGTGACTCAATTTTAATGAATAAACACTATTCTTTGGGGGTAATATACATGGCCGTACATATATTTATTCAGATAACACAAAGGGAGAGAGTCAAATTTGAGACTTTGAAAAAGAAAGTCATTTATTTTGAACAGCTCAAAATTTCAACATGAGCTCTCTTATGGAGTTTCACTCTTTTATATTAAAATTTCTTATGAAGTCTTGAATGACCCAATATTCCATGTTATTATGAGGGATCATTTTTGGGCTATTCAATATGTTCTATTGAGTTGCTAGTTTGATTTTCAAAAGATTGATAATAGGGATGAGAATAAATAAAGACTGATATTGTTTGGGACAAATGCTTTTGTATGAGAAAAACACATTAAAAGCTTGTAAATTTTTGTAAGTCCATGGAAATGTGTTTCTAATGGTCTGGTTTGAAAAATCTGTCATGCATACTACACAGACAACGTGTGCTCAAAAAGTGAGGAAGAGTATGCTAAATTACAGTAAGCCGGTTGACATGAGTGAAGTACCGTGAACGGCTTATAAGAAAATTTTCTGTTCTAGCTATTAGAAAATTGGGGTAGTTTTGTAGTTTTGGTAAAATACAGAGTCACAAATTGTGACCCACCCACCCTCGAATTCAAGCCACAAATAAGGTTTGCATGTGATCCTTTCAAAGAAAGAATATACAAAGAGTGGTAGGACCACAAAGCGGCACTTTGTGTCACGGTCACAAACCCTACCGAGGTACGTCCGCATGTATCATGGACTAGAAAATGACGCAAATAACCTCTTTCAATCGCTTCCTTGTCCTTGTTACAACTCCTGCACACTATGGCAATTGCTTGTAAAACCCACAATCTACAAGGGGCATTGACGTTCACAAATGTGCTTCTATCCTAGAAATGATGGATAATATATAAGAAGAAAGCAGAGACTACACTCGCACCGCAAACACTATTTCTATCGTCAAGGAGTCAAAAGGTCATGCATGAAGAATTATTACTAACAAAAATACTCTTTTCCAGCTAATTTCCTAGTAAAGAGATGATAATGAAAGGATCAACTCATGCATTCCCATGTAATAAGCCCAAGAGAGTGAGCGAGAGAAGACAGAAGCTAAGATGGAGAGTTTCAGGAGCAAAAACACCACCAAAGTGTCCTCAATGAGGAATGAAACCTGTGAGATAGATGCCACAGGCATCAACTACAAGATCTACACTCCCAAAGCACCCAACCCGTTTAAGATCTGGAGCAAAGAGGAAGAAGAAGGAGAAGATTCTACACATCACCCAACACTAAAACAGGAAGAGGAGCAAGAACCCAGAAGAGAACCGAAGAGAGGTATCCGACACGTGCTCAAGAACGTCAGCTGCAGAGCCAAGCCATGGGAGATTCTAGCCATTGTTGGTCCAAGTGGTGCCGGGAAATCGACCCTATTGGAGATTTTGGCTGGGAAGATCACAGCACAGACGTCGACCATCTTCATCAACAAGAAGCCGATTGACAAGGCCAGGTTTAAGAAAATTTCTGGGTATGTTACTCAAAAGGACACTCTCTTCCCACTCCTCACTGTGGAGGAGACACTGATGTTTAGTGCCAAGCTGAGGCTTAAGCTCCCACCTTCTCACCTAGCCTCCAGGGTCGACTCGCTGATTCAGGAGCTTGGTCTGGGTCATGTTGCTCAGGCTCGAATCGGTGACGACAAGAATCGGGGTATATCGGGTGGCGAGAGGCGGCGTGTGTCGATCGGGGTCGACGTGATCCACGACCCAAGGGTGCTGATCCTCGACGAGCCCACCTCTGGGTTAGATAGCACGTCGGCTCTTCAGATCTTGGACATGCTGAAGATCATGGCGGACACCCGCGGCCGCACCATAATCCTCAGCATTCATCAACCTGGTAATAGAGAATATGATATGTAATGATAAAGATGAGTTCGTAACAATATTTAAATTAAATTAAATTAAACTTTGATTTACAATGTGATTAGTATTAGATTTTACTTGAGTTATGATCGTTAATCGTCTTTATTGTACTATACAAATAAAGAACATATTCTCAATAAACTTGATTTATGATGTGATTAGGATTTCGAATCGTCAAGCTCTTTAACTCAGTCCTTCTACTCGCCAATGGCACTGTCTTGCACCATGGCACCGTGGATCAGCTCCAGACCCAAATGCGGACGATCGGCCTGACCCTACCTCCCCATGTCAACACGGTTGAATTCGCCATCGACGCCATTGAAACGCTGCAACAACACAGCCAACGTAGCGATGGAGGTGACGAGAAGAGAGATAAAGTCACTCTACAACAACTCTTTCAGCTTAATAAGATGATAGACTATGAAGTTAATGGAAATGATGTTGATGATGATGGTCTTCATCATCATGGTTTTGCGAATTCTCGCCTGCGAGAAACTGTAATACTCTCTCACAGGTTCTCAAAGAACATCCTCCGAACAAAGGAGCTGTTTGCATGCAGGACCATCCAAATGCTAGCTTCGGGTCTTGTGTTGGGGTCTATTTTTTATAACCTTGACGATGATAGAATGGGAGCTGAAGGGCGAGTAGGCTTATTCGCTTTCATCTTGACGTTTCTCTTGTCTTGCACTACAGAAGCCCTTCCAATCTTCTTGCAGGAAAGAGAAATTCTGATGAAAGAGACCTCATGTGGGAGCTACAGGGTCTCTTCATATGTCATAGCCAATGGGCTCGTTTTCCTTCCATTCCTTCTCATCCTAGCCCTTTTGTTCTCAGCCCCCTTATACTGGCTTGTGGGTTTGAACGGGAGCCTTGTATCCTTTGCTTATTTCCTGCTCTTGATTTTGTTGATTCTCTACACAGCCAACTCAGTGGTGGTGTGTTTCAGCGCTCTAGCACCGAATTTCATCGTAGGAAACTCACTGATTTCGGGTGTGATGGGTGGGTTCTTTCTGTTTTCTGGGTATTTCATATCTAAGAAGGGGATACCCAATTATTGGATTTTCATGCATTATATCTCTCTTTTTAAGTACCCCTTTGAAGGGTTCATGGTGAATGAGTTTTCCGGGTCAGAGCAGTGTTTGGAGTACAGGGGAGAGATTTGTTTGATTAATGGGCAGGATCTGCTTAGAGAGGAAGGGTTGGAAAATGAAGGAAGGTGGAGGAATGTTGTGATCATGGTCTGTTTCATCTTGATTTACAGGTTCTTTTCTTATGTTATTCTTAGATGCAGGTGCTCACAGAGGGGTTGCAGCTCTGGTAAATGACCTCTCTCTCTCTCTCTCTCTCTCTCTCTCTCTCTCTCTCTCTCTCTCTCTCTCTCTCTCTCTCTCTCATATTTTACTTAAGACAGTCTACATAATGTAATAAACTCTGATCTATAGACATGTGAAAGAATTTCAAACTCCCAAAGTTGAGAAGTTGCAGATCAATAAAAGTAAAATGCAGTAATGCAGAAGAGCTTTGCATCTCTTACTCTGTCTTTCTCCCTTACCTTTTGGATTGTTTCTATTGTTGTTTTCTCGTTTTCTCCTTTTTATGTTCAAAGGTTTAGCAGTTTGATGTTGGTGCCTATGTCAACGGATATACACCATTCATTCAATCGGCCACCACCAGTATCAACCATATGCTGAAAATTGTACATAATGAAAGTCCGTCCCACCGTAGAGTCCAATTTCCATCACTCATTTCCAAGGCTATAAAATGTTTACAAGAGTAGTTTGAAACGATGGCTATGTAATAATGCAGTGGCCCACAAGGTCCTATAAAGTAGACGGCCTAGATGGAATGGTATATAAGTCAAAATTATGGGTTATGGGTGGGGTGCCAATTGCTCAGAATATGCATTTTGTTTGTTTTTTGTGGAAACAGGTTACTATTTATCTTCTCACAGATAGCAAAGATGTACAGTTGATGAGATTGTCTTCTCGTGACCTTGGATGACTGTCATTTGATGATGACATTGGATCTTTATCCATGTTTGGTCCAACCATTGTTGGACCATTTATCGACATGTTTACATGCATTTACATACTAGGCTACTCCCAACTCTTGTTAGGTGTGGTCGACTTCGCATTCAGTGACAGTTAAAGTGGGCAATGATACTATGAATGGAAGAAGTGATTTCTTCCGTGTGTTGTATCCATTATATAGAGATTACAAGACACATTACGTGATTTAAGGAGATTTGTCTCCTTGGATATGCTGTACAAGGTTTTAGTTGTACACGGTTTCGGCAAAGGAAGGAGAGAGAGTGATTGTGAGGATATGAATGATATCAATCTTGAGCTCCTTGATTTTCTCTCTTGTCATTGACTGCAAGATTTTCTCTATTACACCCCCTCAAGATCAACAACAAGGATTTAACGTTGAGCTTGGTTTTAAGTTTGTTGAAACAGACAATTGATAATTTCTTAGTGAAAATGTCAGTAATTTGATCTTCAAAAGTAATGTATCGGGCGAATAAGGTCTTTGCGAACCACCTTTTTGTGGACAAAATGATAGTCCACTTCCACATGCTTAGTTTGAGCATGAAAAATTGGATTAGTTGCAAGATGAAGAGCACTAATGTTAGCACACCAAATTATGGGAGGATTGCGTAAAAAAAAAAAACATAGTGAGATCCTTAATGAGATTACGAATCCAAGATAAATCTACAATGACCAAGAGAGCGATACTTGGCTTCTGTAGAAGATTTGGCGACCATTGGTTGTTTCTTGGCGCTTCAAGAAATAAGATTATTGCCAAGAAATATGCAATATCCACTTGTTGATCATTGCTTATTGGTGCAACCTACCCAATTAGCATTAGAAAATGCAGAGAGATCAAATAGACTTGATCTAAAGTGAAGACCATGATCTAATGTTCCCTTAAGAAAACGTAAAATACGTTTAATTTCTATTCAATGTGCAGAAGGTGGTGCATGCATGAACTGACAAACTTGGTCCACAGCAAATGAAAGATCTGGCTAGGTGAGTGTAAGATATTGTAGAGCTCTAACTATACTTTGATAAATGGTCACATCAGACATCAATTACCCTGATAGGCATGAAAGTTTGGATTTAGTGGAAACTGGTGGCCAAATGGGTTTACGTCTGTCCATCTTGGCACAAAGAAATAAGTCTAATGCATACTTAGTTTGGGTCAAGTAGAGATTATTTGGGGTTCGTCGGACCTCAAGGGCCAAAAAATAATGATGTGGCCCAAATCTTTCACTAAGAAAGACACGATTGAGATTCATCATTAGTTGAGATATATCTTTATAATTGTTGCCTGTAACAAGCATATCATCCACATAAATGAGTAAAATAAGAATGGAATTGCAATGATACCGTATAATGAAAAAAGGATCTGCCAAGGAACTTGTGAAGTCGAAGCCCAGTAAGTGTTGAGCAAAATGTATTAACCAAGCCCGTGGAGCCTGTTTAAGACCATAAATAAATTTGTGCAACCGACAAACATGGTGCGGTCGCTCTTAATCGAGAAAACCTTATGGTTGGGTCATGTATTCCTCTTCATTTAGAATGTCATGTAGAAAGGCATTATGGATATCCATTTGGCGGATTGGCCAATTGAGAGTCATGGTAGGAGAAAGAACAATATGGATAGTAGTGGGCTTCACCTCTGGACTAAATGTATCATCATATTCAATGCGCTCTTGTTGGTTATATCCTTTAGCCACTAGACGGGCTTTGAACCGTCCAATTGATCCATCAGATCTCTGTTTAATTTTGAAGATGCAACGACATCTCACAACATTGTGACCTTGAGGTGTTGGAACAAGTGACCAAGTTTGATATTAAAGAAGAGCACCAGTCTCTGCTACCATTGCAGCCCTCCATTTTGGAATTTTACGCACTGCTGAATAAGATGATGGCTCAAGGGGAATGTTAGAGGCAATCAAAGCTATGGGCAGAGCGTATCATGTGGCATTATAGACTTTTGGTTTAAAAATGCCATCTTTAGCACGTGTAATCATGGTATTGTTGTGGTATTGGTTTGGAATTGGTTGGTAAAGGGGAGATATTGGAGGATGATTAGGAATGAGTTTCATCCATCTGTAATGATGATAGTGAAATTGGTGATGCATTGGGTTGTATCAGTGAGGTGTGTGGGGAAGGAATTGGTGAGGTGGGCGGGGAAAGAATTGGCGAGGTGGGTGCTAAAAAGGAATTAATTGGGTTAGGAGGGTTGGTAAGGCTAAGATTGGAAGGTAAGTAGGAATATTAACTGAGTTTATTGGAGATGTAGATGATTGGCGAGGAAGATCTGATTGTTGTTTTTGTGGAATTTGTGATGGTGGAGGGATCCATCTTGAGGGTGGTAATACAGGCTCTTGATTTTCAAACTTAGCAAAATGAAGAAGGGTCTCATCAAAGACAACATGTCTTGACAAATAGACTCTACTAGTATAAGGCTCAAGGCACCTATAACCTTTGTGGTTGGATTATTGCAACACTTCGGCCCAGCTTAATCCAATTTAACAACTAAGTAATGTGGTTTTGGGTTCATTTTTGAGTGCATTAGCTTTATGCTTATTGTTGTGTTCGTTTGAGTTTCATTTCGGGTCATGAATAGGTAGTTGGGTTGAGTTTAACCTAGTTTAGGTGGACATGAGCCCTTTTTCGTAATTTTAGATTTTGTGCGAGTTCGTCATTCATGCATCATCTTGGTGTCAACACGTGTATCTTGTCGAGCTTGTTAAATGTCGTAACTGACTCGCAAGCATCTGATATCGTTTACTTCTGTTGGCCGGTTATTTGACTCAAACTGTAATTAACCGAAACTCGTAGATTGTTTTGCAAATTCCCCTCCTCATCTTTATTTTATAAGAGAAGACATGCACCCACTTTTCTCTATTCTTCTCCATCTTCAACGTTTTCTTCTCTTCCTTTTCTCTGCTCTTTGTTTTTTCTTTTTCCTTTCCTTCTTCTTCCTCACGATCAAAGGAAAGAAAAGGGAGAAATTCTTGTGCACTCAGTTGACACGTCTTATCTTCTTCCTTCGTTTCTTCTTCTTGCTTCTTGGAGCACTCTAAGGTAAGAGTGGGTTTTTGCTCATCTCTATGCGTCTTCATGTTTCCTCCTTTGTTTCTTCTTCTACTTCTCTTCTTCTTCGTTTCTTGTGTGTTCTCCGGTAAGCTTTGAAGTCAAGCTATCCTTTGTGCACTAGAGTGCTTTTGCATTGCTTGCACAGTTTTCTTCTCACTCTTGGCATGCATGGTGGTAGGACTGCATCTCCGAGGTCAATTGAGTCAAAGAACAATTAATTTATGGAAAAAGCTCAATCGAGGCAAGCATAAGTACAGTTTGAATGAACACATGTTGGTACACGGTGATTGATATTGTGTCTTGAAATCTCTCTCTCAAGTGTGTTGTCTTCTACAGCCTTTTTGGATTTGTATTAAGTTGACATATGTCATCTTCGTGAGTGCAAGAAATCCAGTGCAGTTTGTTTTATACAGGGTCCTGTTATCCAACCGATCGGGCCTGGGGTCCGATCGATCGGACACTTCCAGAACCGAAATCCGACTGATTGGGCTTCAGACCCAACCGGTCGACCCTGAAGTACTTTTGCTCTGGGAGATTTAGTGTCCAATTGAATCCTATTCTTGCTCATTCTTATTTTCTTACTTCTTTAACACTCGGAGGACCTTTTTAATGCTACCTTCTGGGTCTCTCTGCTTTTTAATGAGTTGGAGAAAATATATGGTTAATGATGAGACCTTATAGGGCCTTCACATGGATTTCTCTATCACCTACTTTGCCCAACGGACTACCTTAAAAACATGAACGGTCTTAAGGGCTGTGACTCATTCATGTGTATTGTCCACTTGTTTAGCACCTCCCCATGGGTGTTGGTTTAAGGGACTTCGATACACGTTTCCTGCTACAGTACAACATTTACGAACTGAACAACTGTGTATCAAATAACTTAAAACTACATCATCATGCACGGTTAGAAACGATGGACAACTAGATGAGGGTTGGCTAGTAAACGATCATGATTCTCTGGAATAACTTGTTTGCATTGCATGCTGATTTCGGTTTTTGCCCTCCATTCCTTACCCTTGTTTAGACTTGTACTTGTATTGGTCTGTGCACTTGTCTTGAAATACTGGTATTGACCGGCATGAGAAATGACATGAGACACGCACTGTCCTGCCTATTTGCACTGCTTGCCTAAATGTTATTTGAATTAACGTGTATCGTGTCTTGTATGTATGATATGATTGATATGGTCTGGCACTACTCTGCCTCAGCCTCAGGAGACCCAACGGGGTTGACTTTGGCGTAGCCTACTTGTTGCATCTGCAGTGTGCTCCTGTCCTGGGATTCCGAACCTCGGGAACCAGAGACCCATTCGTACCCTGACCCGGTCGATGGTGTTCTCGTCCTGCTTACTCTCGATAGGGAGAATATAGCAAATATAGTAGCCACCTCGCCTGTATATCTGTTTTATGATTTTGATAGCATCCTTATTTCTATGCACGACTTGCTTAGTATATAATCATGACCTTTATGCATTATTATCTGTTATTTACTCTGTTAGACACAACACGTGTTACCTTATTGTTGTTTATGCTTTACTGAATTGTTGTATTCATTAGTTGTTCTTGGTGTTGCAGGCCCAACTTCCTCTACTGACCCCTCGTCGATCAGCCCGACTCTAGGAGAGACGTGAGAGGCCTAGTTAGGTATAGAGGAGTGAATGTGATCGCTCCAGTGGAGAGCGGCCTTGCATTTGCATTAGTTGCTGATCTTTGTGTGTGTGGGGCTTGTCTTAGGCTTTTGCGTTCTCTTATATACCTTGGTATTTGTGTCAGCGAAGATACAGTCTCCCCTTTTATTGTGTACATTCTGTAATTACTGTAATCCTTGGCACATGTTATATCTAGTTGTGTATTCTCTTTTCTTGCAATGATGCTTACTGCTTCCGCGTACACCATATTTGCATGTGTGAATGTCCCTTGTGTGTGTATACTTAGACGAAGTCTCGGTGTGCGTACAAGGGAGTACATATGTCACTGGTTAGGTTTTAATTAACCCCCGATTTCTGGGCTCAGGTCGTGACAATTATAACCTAAAAATACATACTCAGTAGAGCAAAATTGGAGCTTATGTGAATTATAAGGCCTAAAAAAGGGGAAACAAGCACATCCAATTGATCTTAAAGTGGTATAATCGGGTTCTTTTCCAAATAATTTTTGCCATGGTGGCTCATTGTTGAGAATTTTAGATGGCATTTGATTGATTAAAAAAGTGGCCATGAGAAAGGATTCAACCAAATATTTTAATGGCATTTTAGAGTGGGCCATTAAAGATAGACCTGTTTCAATAATATGTCGATGCTTTCTTTCAACAAGATTATTTTGCTCAAGTGTATAAGGACTAGATAGATAGTGAGATATACCATAATCTGTTAAGAATTTTTGAAAATGGGTACTAGTATATTCACTGCCACTATCAGATTGTAAAATTTTAATTTTGCGGCCAGTGAGATTTTCAACCAATTTTTTAAAAGAAGAAAAAATATCAAACAATTTAGGTTTATGAGTCATAGGGAAAAGCCATGAATAACGGCTAAATTTATCTACAAACAGAACATAATAGTGTTTTCCACTTATTGAGGATATGGGTGATAGTCCCTAGATATCCAAATGAATAATTTCAAGAAGAAAATGAGAAATAGATTCAGAAAACTTGAATGGCAATCCAAAGCTTTTTCCCATTTGACATGCAGGACAAGTAGTTGAAAACTTGGTAATGCCTGTTATGGGCAAGGCTTCATGTGATGAAGAGTTTTTTGGTTAGGATGATGAAGAGGAAGATGCCAGATGATGAAGACGAAAATGCCAAGTATTGCAAGAAGCCCGAGAACTAAACAAAGCAGTGGGCGAAGCAATTTTATTTGAAGTGTGGTGACGCTTTATTTACAAAGGATAGAGTCCATCCTTACTCAACCCTTGTAAAAAGATCCTCCCCGCTTGATTGTCCTTAACAACAAAATTAGCGTTAGTAAATGCGAATGAACAATTATTATCTCTATAAAACTGATTAAGAGAAATGAGACTGCTAGCCATGGTGGGGACATGAAGAAAATTTTTAAGGCTAATAGCATGGGTCAGTGTTTTAAGTGAGGAAGAACCAGTTTAGGTGATATGAAGCCCAATACCATTTCCTTTAGCGATGCAATCATCTCCTTGATAATCAGATTGAATAGAGAGATTGGCCAAGTCATTAGTCACATGATTTGATGTACCAGTGTCTGTAAACCAAATGCCATTAAAATTTTTTGAAGTCGCCATGGCAGCAAGTTTGGCCGGGGTTTGACAACCTTGATACCCGTGGTCCATATGATGATAGCAATCGAGAGATGTGTGATTGACTTTATTAGATATTTGACATGGAACTTTTGGTGAAGGACCATCATTATGCATGCGCACACCACGCCCACGTCCACGACCTTTGTTGTTAGGAGAGGGTCCATTCCAACCACGGCCTCGATTTGGAGGAGAGTATGGCTTTGCCGTATAAAGGGCAGTTGTAGGAAGTTCTGTAGGTAGAACTTCTTGTTGTTGAGAATCAATTCTCATTTCTTGGCTAAGGAGTAAGCCATGAAGTTCATTAAGAGTAGTAGAATTTGCCTTTGATGTAACATAAATATAAAGAGCATCATAATCCTTAGGAAGTCCACGAATAATAACAAGAATGAGTTTTTCTTCGGCAACAACGGCATCAATAGCAGCAAGTTAATTGGCCAAACGTTTGGCTCAATTCATGTATTTAGTAATAGTAGATGTACCCTCTTTTGAAGTCTGAATTTGAAGGCGCAATTGTACCTTTCTAGATCTAGAACGAGTAGCATAGTCAAGATGTAGTGACTTCCATACCTCATAAGAAGTATTCAACCGGACGACTTGTGTGAGAACATGCTCTGTTACAGTGGCTTTGATCCATCCAACGAGCATTTGATCATGCTTTCTCCATGCGAGATATTCTAGATCAATGGTAGTGGTTGCTTTTCCTTCTTTATCAAGAAGAAATTTATTAGGACATGCATTAGTACCAACCATAAGTACCATATAAATCATTGCAGTGACGAAGAGGCTCAAGTTGATTGGTTATTTTGGCAAGTAAAAGAGAGCTTGTTTGTGTTTGTGATGAGGAAGATGATGAGATAGCCATTGAAAAGAGGGTTTCTCACAAGTAATTGTCAGTAGCTCTGATACCATAAAGTGGGTAATGATACTATGACTGTAAGAAGTGATTTCTTCCATGTGTTGTATCCATCATATAGAGATTACAAGATACATTACATGATTTAAAGAGATTTGTCCCTTTGGAAATGTTGTACAAGGTTTTAGCAAAAGTCAACATTAGTTGTACATGATTTTGGCAAAGGAAGAAAAGAGAGTGATTGTGAGCATATAATAGATTTACCATAATCACATGATCAACTTTAACGGATTCAATCTAAATAACATTATATATAAATTACATGCATACTTGGCTCCATCGTATATTGAGCATGTGGAGAAGAACAAGCTATCTGGGCATGGGGTTTACAACTTACTTATACTTCTCCTTGATGCATACAAGTGATAAGCGAGCCAAGTAATAATCTCTTGAAGTGAAGCAAGTTACCCGAGACTCATATATTTATAAATCTCTGTGATAGTTCCCTTCTCATTATGGAACTCTTAAGTTAATTAGGACTATCCCTCTTATTAGTAATCTTTAGTAGGAAGTAACTATTAGTTCTAAGTCCAAAGGATTTTCAAATACCAAATAGAAGAGGAGTTTTTAAGTGCTTTGCACTCTAGAGGTAGGACCCATTCATGGGCATCCGGTTAAGTAGACCACATGTCCAATGCTAACATTCTCCCACTGGGGCAAATTGATAGCAAACCATATACTCAATTTATTAATATTATTTAGTAGAAAAAAATTTATTTTGAGAAATGGCTCATTTGGACTTAAAAGTTTGGAAAATTGACTTTGACCGGTGCACCTATAAAACACCTCCCACTTAAACTTTGATCTAAAATTTTAATCTATGATTAAACAAATTTGCATATGTGAAGCATAGCGGTTACACATCTTTAATGATGTGCTCCCTTCCATGATCACTACAAGAACATCTTTACTTAACCAAGTCTTAAAGGAGAGTAAAATAAGGATTCTTGATATGACATTCCTAATTTGGTAGGTACCATAATGTCATAACTATATATTCTTACTCCTTTCCACAATAACCACATGTGCAAGTAATAAAAGCGATAAGAATTACGAAATGTAAAATTTGCTACTTTATTGATCTTTTTAATAGTATCAACATAACATAAAATAATCCTAATTAGGTAAATCCTGTAGTATAGCACCCCAACCTGATTTGATTTGGATTAGCGGCTAATTCTTGATGATTTGGTTGCTAACTGTGTTTTGTTCCTATTTTTGGTTGGTTTCAGGTTATGGATAGGTAGTTGGTTGAGTTTGAGATCGCTCAGTCCAGATAAGGCAGCCTTGCAGACTAGAAGATGGTCGTGGAATTGCTGATGCAGAGTGTGAGTTGTCTGGCCAAGAAGACAAGTTAGTTGGGTTCGATCCGTGAGCTGGCGCGTAGTTGGGTTCTTCCGTGGCGTTCTTTAGAAGACATGTTGTAGTTGTTGCGTCATCGATCTATTCGGAACTTTCTCTTGCGTGTTCGTTGCGATGATGTATGTGTGTTCTGCCATGACGCTTTTTGTGAAGCGATTCCTCCAGCACGTGGGAACCTGAGAAGCCGCCTTGCCTATCAGAGCGGTCGAGAGATCAAGCATTCTGGAGACGTAGTTGTTTGGCAGGTTGTGCCTGTAAATGTGTGTTCATTCCGGGGACGGAATGTGTCTTTAGTGGGGGAGGATGTAACACCTCAACCCAATTTGATCTGGATTAGCGGCTATTTCTTGATGATTTGGTTGCTAACTGTGTTTTGTTCCTATTTTTGGTTGGTTTCAGGTTATGATAGGTAGTTGGGTTGAGTTTGACCTGGTTTAGGTAGACATAAGCCCTTTTTCGTAATATTCGATTTTGTTCGAAGTCGTCATTCATACATCATCTTGGCTTTAACGTGTGTTTTTTTATTATGCTTGTCGATTTCCGTAACTATGTCGTTTGCCAAGTATGTCAATGGTTTCCATTAGACCCGCAATTGACTCGAACTGGAATTACATTGAAATGATTGGACTTGATTGCAAATGGCCTTGATATTTATCTTTATAAGCCATCACCGACCTTTTCTTCTTCTCTCTCTCTGTTACAGATCGCTCTCTCTCTCTCTCTCTTGAGTCTTCTCTTCTTCTTCTTGTTCCCCATTCCTTTTCGTTGATCTAGCTGGGGAAGGGAGTTGTGCACGTCCATGTGTGAGCATCCCTCATGTGACTGGAGATGAACTTAAGTTTCTTGCTGTGTTTTTTCTCTTTTTTCTTCTTGTTCTCGTTATCGATTGGTGATGTTCCTCATGGTTCTCTTTTATTCTTTCCTTGCATGCATAGCGATTAGAAGCATGTGGTAGTGTGAAATGAGCCCAAGGACAACAGGATCGTGTGTTTGAACTCGTTTGAGGCAAGTATAAGCATAACTTGGCTAAAGCATGTGGGTATGTGTTTGATTTAGATTAAGTCATGTATTTTTGCTTATGATTGATGTTTACAGCCCATCTTGTGTTTGTTTCCCTCTATTGCATGTGATTTCGTCAGTTTGGATGTGTTTCTGTGATTCTGTAATCAGTTCAGAAACTGCTTCGTGTGTATTACGGCTAAGCCGTAAGTCACCTTCGGCTTAAAGTCCAGAGAGGGAAAAACCCAGTTTTCTTCTACGGCCAGGACACGGCTAAGCTGTATATTGTCTTACGGGTAAGCCATAGCTCAACCGTGACCCAGCCGCAGATCAATACAGGGTGCCTTTTTCTGAATTAACTCACAACACGAGCCCAGGAGATCGGGGTTAGCAAAAATCTAACCACGACACACACACTCCCGTGCATATGCACTTAGACCCAGTCTAGATGCACACGCACAAGGGAAAACACACGTACAATACAAGTATGCGGAAGCTACAAGTATCAACATGTAACACGAGACACAAGAAACAAAAGGAATAATATCCAAAGATTGACATAAAGGTCTGAACATACAAATTGGGGTCCAATCACGATGTATAGAACATGAGTACAATCAATGACATGGAAAGAAAACAATCTGCATGCATGTAGAGAATAGTTGCGCTCTGGTGGAGTGATAACACACACTCCGCGAACTTGAAGAGACAGCTGGAGTCTCCCTTGCAAACTGATGACCGACAAGAACACGGTCGAGGATACCTGAGCCTGCAACACCAAGGACGTAATATTCGATTTTGTTCGATGTCGTCATTCATGCATCATCTTGGCTTTAACGCGTGTTTTTTATTATGCTTGTCGATTTCCGTAACTATATCGTTTGCCAAGTATGTCAATGGTTTCCATTAGACCCGCAATTGACTCGAACTGGAATTACATTGAAATGATTGGACTTGATTGCAAATGGCCTTGATATTTATCTTTATAAGCCATCACTGACCTTTTCTTCTTCTCTCTCTCTCTGTTACAGATCGCTCTCTCTCTCTCTCTCTCGAGTCTTCTTCTTCTTCTTCTTGTTCCTCATTCCTTTTCGTTGATCTAGCTGGGGAAGGGAGTTGTGCACGTCCATGTGTGAGCATCCCTTGTGTGACTGGAGGTGAGCTTAAGTTTCTTGTTGTGTTTTTTCTCTTTCTTCTTCTTGTTCTCGTTATCGATTGGTGCTGTTCCTCATGGTTCTCTTTTATTCTTTCCTTGCATGCATGGCGATTAGAAGCATGTGGTAGTGTGAAATGAGCCCAAGGACAACAGGATCGTGTGTTTGAACTCATTTGAGGCAAGTATAAGCATAACTTGGCTAAAGCATGTGGGTATATGTTTGATTTAGATTAAGTCATGTATTTTTGCTTATGATTGATGTTTACAGCCCATCTTGTGTTTGTTTCCCTCTATTGCATGTGATTTCGTCAGTTTGGATGTGTTTTTGTGATTCTGTAATCAGTGATTCTGATACCCTTTATCGACTTCCTTGTGATCATTTGTTGACTTGCAGAAGGCTTTGATGATTGTTCGAACGCCATATTCATTCCATTGTTTATCCTTGCCATTATTCGGTCTTCTTATAGGTTTTTCTCCACCTTGTTCTGTTGACAGGTCATCTTTTCCCTCTTCCCACTTGTCTGGCCCATATTTGCAACATGTTCCTTAAAGGCTTTAGGTACTAATGCCTTCATTAAGGGATTATCTATCATGAGACTCGTTGGAGCTCCAACAATAGACACTAAACCATTTCGTACTTGTTCTTTAAGTACAAGGTATTTAACTTCTAGATATTTTAAATTGCTAGAACACTTGTCATTATTAGCAAAAAGCATTACTGCATAATTGTCACAGTAAATCATCAGTGGTTTCAAGATACAATTCATAATCTGAAGTCCTAAGATAAAATTGCGCATCTACAATGCATGACTTCTGGCTTCAAAGCAAGCCACGTACTCTACATAAAACGTAAATGGAGTGGTCAAAGTTTGCTTTGCATTTTTCTACGAAACTGCCTCGCCTGTTAGTAGGAAAACATATGATGAATGTCACCCCCTGAACTCGAGAATTGAGAATTTATAGTGGATCCCGAGGCGCGGCACACGTAACTCGTGATAATTCGTGCCATATCAAGACACGTACGAACTGTTACAAGGGTGATTCCACAGGTATGTATGAGGAAGATCCGTAAACACATATCAATCATTTTAATAATTAAGCGAAAACCTGGAGAATTCACTTGTACATATCATAATCACTAATAAACATTTACTAGTTCATTAATATAACCAAGGTTTGTTAATTTACCATCTACATGCACATGATACTAAGGTTCCATAATCATATACAAAATGCAAGATGCATGTTCTACTACAAGCCAAACCATGGCTATGCACTAACAACCTAAAAGAACCATGTTACGTGCTGTGAAGAATGACTAATAAAAGACATCATCCTCGTTCCACTCGTTTATATCCTGAGGTACCGCTGTGTTCCTTTTAGGGGCGCATCGACTGTCGTACCGGCACCGGGTTCTTACTTGTAACACCAAGGGTAGCACTGTTAACATGACGGTCAAGCAAATATAAGGATACAAAAGCCTATCATGATGTAACAACTAAAATTAAAATAACACAATGATTAAAAGAGGGCAATAACGGAAGCTAAGCATGTTGTGCATGTGAATAAACATGAATGAAGAATCATGATGGAAAAACAACATCATACTAATTGGCATCTACGTGGCTATCTTCTCTCTAGCAAGAGAGCATATCGTACTATGGGAAATCATTAACGATTGGGCCAAAACCGTCAAGCTACCCTAAGAGCGTCGACTAACTCTTCATATAACTACTATAGTAGGTAACAGATTGAATACCCTCATTCGATCCCGTCAAACCTCCTATGGGTACAAGTTAAGTGGTGTCGACTCAGTGTATCAAGACTGATCTGAATCCATACTTATCATATGTAGCGATCGACTCATACTTGTACAGAAACATATATCGGTCTTGAAATCATATTCAATCATGGAAAGCAGAGTTAACAAAGTAACTGATAATCAATAATGCATACTGAAATGAGCTATCAGATCTCAAACCCACTCAACCTTAGCTACGCCTATCTTGGCTTACGGGCTCACACTCAGTAGAAGCTCATTCTCCGATTTTGCCTCAAAGTTCACCAGGAGGAATGAGTACATGATTAAATCATGTTGAGGGCAAGGTTTACTTAAACAATATGAATGCATTTAGATTAAAAGGTTAACAAGAAAATTTACTAGCTAACCTTATGCTAAGACATTCTGTGTTTTCTTAGTCATTCAATACGGCGTATTCATAAAACGTCCGGTGTCAATGTGTTACCAAAATCTTAGTGTTACAATGCATAGGCGATGAACACCACTTCTTATGCCAACACCAATAATGTGCGTCAGGAAACAACCAGAAATCAAGAGGGAATGAGTGATAGCTCAACACTCTTCCTTCTTAGTATATAATTACTGTTGGGCTAATTTGTTTGAGGTAAATGTACCACCTCTAATGCCCTAATTGGTCTTTGATTATGCTTAAGATTCTAAGGGAAGATTGGTTTAAAACCTTATAATCAGTCATTGAACCAAAATTTGAAATTAAATTGTCCAACCTAGAATTTTGTTACCCGACCGATTGGGTTGTCGGACACCTCCCAGAACTAAAATTCGATAGATCGAGCTTCAGGACCGACTGGTCGGCCCTGAAGCAATTTGCTCCAGGTAGAATCAGTTTCAAACTGATTTCTCCTTTGCTCGTTCTACCTCCCCTGCATCCAAACTCCAAAGGACCCTCCATGCTACATTCTTGGGTCTCCTTACAATCCATTTTTATCATTTATTCAACAACACAATTATTAACACTTAGACCAATCTTACACAATGTTAATTAAAGATTAAAAGAGCTGTAAATTGATACATACAAAGCGCTCATCAAGAATTAATAAATTAACCATGCATGTAGAGAATATCCACCCTTATACTTGCCTTAAGTTTAGTGATTCACCCAAATCAAATCGTCCTTTGGTTTATTGGTGAAGAAGGCTTCACTAGAGGATGATCTAAAACATGCATTGAGAGAAATGAGCATGTGATGCTTACAGCTTGAGTCTTTTTGACCCTATTGAACCAAAGAAATGAAATGGTGATGGCATTTCCTTACCTCAAGGCTCCTACAAGCACAAGGAAGGAGATGAGTCCTCAAATTCCAAGGAGGAGATCAAAAAAGAGTGAAGAGGTTGAAGAAGAAGCTTAAACCCTTGCATGTAAGTCTTTTAATGCCCAAAATAGAGACAAGGTGAGGGAGAGAGCATGGGAGAAGGAAGGAGGTTTGTTGCTCCAGCAGAAATGAGGAAGGAAACGATTGACGAAGGTGGGTTCTTAGTTTTTAAATCGTGAGTTTCTGGAATTTGCAAACAGCCCCACCGGTTTTTGGATTTTCCAATTTGAGTCAGTTGGAATTAAACTGGGCCGAGGTGAATCCAAATTGAGTTGGGCCAAACATGAAAGATGAACCACAAGATGAGACACACTCAATGCAATTAGTATGATGCCTTGATGATGCAAAACCATGAGATTGTAAAATAAGAAAAGGTCTTTGACTACCTAAGTAAGGTTCAAATTCGACCGAACTACTTGTCCATAGCCCAAACCCAAGGGGATTTGAGTTGAATTAGCCTAATTATATATTAACCAAGGTAAAACAAAATTAATTATTATAAATTATGATTAACTCAGGTTTGGACCTTATAATGAAGTAGATTTCCTAGTATCGGACTATCCTACAAAGTCTGAATCTGAATATCTAATCACCTCCAACTGATCGGATCTTTGATATGTGAGTATATATTTTCAAGTACCACTTAAGTAACGCAATACTTTCTTTACCGCTTGCCAGTGAAACATGCCCGGATTACTTTGGTATGTACTAAGTATTTCTATTGCAAAACTTATTTTTGATTTTGTACATGTTTGAGCATACATCAAAATGCCGACATCTATTGCATAAGGACACTTTCTAATTTGCTTCTCTTTTATTTCATTCTTTGGACATTGGTCTTTACTAAATTTATCTCCTTTGATTATAGGACATCTTATAGTTTACAATCTTCCATATTAAACCTCTTGAGGATTGTTTTTATATAGGCTTCCTAAGACAACTCAAGTAATCCTTGAGATCGGTCCCGATATATCTCAATTTCTATTACAAATGATGCTTCGCCCAAATCTTTCATATCGAAGTTTGCCTCAAGATAATCCTTGGTTTCACGGATCATATCAAGATGGTTATTGGCTAATAAGATGTCATCAACATATATGACTAATATCATAAACTTGCTCCCACTAATTTTAAGATATATGCAACGGTCTACAATATTTTCGATAAAACTAAAAAATGTGATAATTTGATTAAAATTTAAGTACCACTATCTGGAAACTTATTTAAGTCCATATATTAACCTCTTTAATTTGCATACTAAACTTTCTTTTCTTTGTCCAATGAACCCTTCAGGTTGACTATTTAAACTTTCTCTTCTAGATTCCTATTTAGAAATGTCGTTTTGACATTTATTTGATGTAGTTCTAAATTATAGTGTGCCACAAGTGACACAATTATTCTGAATGAATCCTTCTTTGATACTGGTGAGTAGGTTTCATTATAATTGATGCCTTCTCTTTGAGTCCCTTAGCCACAAGTCGGGCTTTAAATCATTCGATATTCCCTTTATAGTCCATTTGGTTTGAAAGACTCATTTACAACCAACAGCTTTGGACCTTGCAGGTAATTTGACGAGATCTCAAACTTCATTATTAGTTATGGACTTGATCTCATCATTCATTGCACCTAACCATTTATCAGAATTTATACTATTCATAGCTTCCTTGAATGTTCTTGGATCTTCTGTCATTCCAATATCTGTTTCCTTAAGATACACAATATAGTCGTCTCAGATTGTAGGCCTTCTCTCTCGAGTGGGCCTTCTCTCTCGAGTGGACCTTTTCAATTCTCCCATATCTATTTCAACAATATTCTATTGTGCATCATTCATGATTGGACCATTTAAGATAGTTTGTTATGAGAGTATTTCTATGTTAATGGGTTGTTCCTCCTCTAAGTTATCTTTATAAGCAATATCGAGAGGAAATTCAATACCATCATTTATATTAAGCAACAAAATTTGTTCCCTAATTTCATTGAAAGTATAGTTTCTAGTATGATGACTCCCATTGTTTTCATGATCCTCTAAGAATTTAGCGTTATTGAATTCTACGATCTTGATATTATGGTTTGGACCATAAAACCTATACCTTTTAGACCTTTGCTGATAACTAATGAAAAATCCACTAACAATTCTTGGGTTTAATTTCTTTTGATGTGGATTGAAGACTTTTACTTCAGATGGATAACCCTAGACTCTAAAATGGTTTAAACTGGGTTTCTTACTGGTCCATAACTCAAATGGGGTTTTAGGAACTGCCTTAGTAGGAACACGATTCAAAATATAAATAGCCATCTTCAATGCTTTTCTCCACATTGAATCAGGTAAAGTGGTATTACTCACCATGGTCTTAACTATATCCATAAGTGTTTTATTTCTCCTCTCAGCAACACCATTCTGCTGAGTGGTGCCTGACACTGTGTATTAAGCAACAATACCTTCTTTTTTTTCTGAATCTAGTGAATGGTCGTAGGTTACGACCTGATTCATTATATCAACCATAGTATTCACCGCCTCGATCCGATCTCATAACTTTAATTTTCTGTCTAGTTGTCTCTCTGCCTCCACCTTGAATATTTTAAAGACATTCAAAGCTTCAGATTTATCTTTAATAAGATAGACATATTCATACCATGAGTAGTCATCTATGAAGGTGATGAAATACTCTTCTCTAGTAAAACAAGGTATATGCAATTTTTCATAAATGTTCGTATGAATTAATTCGAGAAGTCCTAAATTCTTTGTGGCAGTTTACTTGATTGTCCTTATTTGTTTGCCTTTGATACAATCAATACAGATATCAAAATCAGTAAAATCTAAGTTTGGTAATAACCTATCTTTCACCAATCTCACTATTCTCACTTTCAAGATGTGTTCTAAGCGTTTATGCCACATCTTAGCCGAGTTCTTTTTTATCAGTCTTCTTCTTAAGCCCACATTCATGCCATAATTAATGTGCTGGGTACATAGGGTTTGTGTAAAAACTGTTAATGTGCTGGGTACATAGGGTTTGTGTAAAAATTGAATCTAATTGTAATTTATATAAACCATCACATAAAGATCCACTATCAATTAAAATACCATGTCTACAAAAATTCATAAATCCATTACAAAAATTAAATGCATAACCACACTGATCTAATTTTGAAATAGAAACTAAATTCCCAGAAATGGACGAAACATAAAAGGTATCATGGAGATCCAATTGGAATCCAGTGTCCAGCACAATTCTGTAAGTCTCTATCACTTCGACTCTTGAATCCTGTCGGTTCCCATCATGATGGTTCTTTGGCCATCACTTGGACTCTGGCCTGTAAGGAATACTTGCATACAACTAGAAACATGAACGATTGCTCCGGAGTCAGCCCATAAGGTATTTAATAGAACATCTACTAAATTGGATTCGAAACATACAAAATATGCTTGACTGTTATTACCTTTCTTTTCGAACCAATGCTTTCTTTTTAAACATTCCTGTTTGAAATGACTCTTCTTACCATAGAAGAAATATTTTTATGAGGTCTTTTTTCCTTTCCTTCTTTCCTGGTTTAACTTTTATCTTATGCACATTGTTTTTATATTTTGGCTTATATTTTTCCTTGACTTTTCTATTAGAGACATAATTAACTGTAATTTGCCCTCAGCTTTAAGCCTCTTTTCCTCTTGATCACATTTTGCAATCAATTCACTAATTGTCTATGGCTGTGAGTTCTGATTGTACGCTACCTTAAATGGTTCAAAGATCGGCGGCAGGGAATCTAAAATGAATTAAATTAGACACTCATTTGAAACACTCATATTAACTTCTTTGAGCTTAGCCGCAATGTTAGACATGTTTAAAATGTTCTCTTACACCTTTGACCTCAACATACTTAATATTAGTCAACTGAGATATTAGTGAGGATCCAAGTGCCTTATCAATCACCTCAAATTGTATCATAATAGCTTCGAGGTAGTCCTTCGCATAATCATTAACATCGATTGACCCTTGAATACTCTTGGATAATGAATTGGTGATGATTTTCAGTCTTACTTTATTGGATCTCATCCACTTTTCATATTCCGCTTTTTCAATGGTAGAACTCAATTCAATGGGCACAATAGGTTTTGGTTCTTCTATGGCTGTATCCAATTCTAAATAACTTAAAACAAAAAATAGCATGTCTTTCCAATCCTCATAGTTTGATCCATCTAGAATTGGGATGGATCCCAGACATGATGAAAATGTAATTGAATTCAAAACCAAAAATAAATACATCATAAAATATAACCTTTGAATTTATAATGCAAAACAATAATTCAATTTAAATTTAAATATATAATAAATTCATATTGGTGAGTAATAAGTACATCATCATGAATCATCTTTGGGTGAATATGGCATGTTAATTTATTACTATCTTTACTAATGAGACTATAGTTAATAGTATATATCATGAATAAGTTAACTACATCTTTAAGCATAGATTAAACATGCTTATGTCATATATATTTAGCATTTCCTATCCCATTTTTAAGTGGTCAAGAGATGATTGAGCATTTGGGTCAATCTTTAATTTATATTTGAAATGCAATTTAGATAAAATTAAACATCACAAAGTTAAATATAGTGATCCTTTAACACAAAATACACAATATATCATAATTTTTAATTACTTTGGCAACATCCAAATTGAACAAATTGTGAATTTTGCTAAAAAAAATTATAGTCACACCTTTAATGATCTAATGAGTCCATTTAAAAAAATATCTCCCTAATTGGATTGGATCAATGCATCTCAATAATTAAAAATTAATTGCCCACTTTAACTTTAAGTTAGGCTTCATTGAGAAAAAGAAAATCCAAACAAATATTAATTAGCTCATTTAAATTATTCAGATCATTAATAATGTGATTAATTATCCAAATAACTTTTGTTTAAATTAATCACAAGCCTAATTTCCCTTAATTAATACTTTACAATTAAGGTATTCTTTAATCCATCCATAGATTTCGCTTAAATTAGACATAAATGTAAATATAAATTCACCCATGAACTTTTCTTAACTCATGATCAATAAATATTTGATAAATTAAATGCAGAATTAATCTTTAATGAGTTAAACATGCACTAATTAATATACCATTTAATTTAAAATTTTTGGATGGTCGATCCATACCATTAATCTGGTAAATCTGACTTTTTAGAGTTCACTAAAGAAAACGGATTGAAAATTCAAGTTCGAATGTGTCCACAATCATCAAATTACTATTTCAACAGTTAAATCAATTGATTTGATCTAATCGCTATATCAACATGATGACAGAGCTTTAATTATACCAGATTAATTCTGTGATGGTTTGGATCAATACTATAATGACATATGCATCATGCCTTATACAAGCTATTATACATATTAACACGTACAAGCATCTAAATATTAATGGGCCTTTGAAACAGGTTAGGCGCAAAAACTAATGAGCTGATCCCGTCCTGTTATAAGAGGCATCATAGGTCACGAGACAAATTCTCACATGTTTTTATGAGATATGGCTCAATGTCAGGCATAAAATGAGGCCCACCTCCCTAACGCAGTTGTATAGACTCAAAAAATATATGTGCTCTTCGCTTTTACCAAAACCCAGATTGCGATCAATATCAATGTATCAAAAACAAAAAGAACCAATAACAAAGTACCCATTATGATGATAATCATCGGATTGCTAGATCGGATTGCATTGGGCAGGGCCAACGCGGGCCCTGAAACACTAGTTTAACTTAAGACAGTCTACATTATATATATTAAAGCTTTAAAAATTGAGACCTCTGAGAGGTGCCACATAGCACCCCCTATTTTTCTTTTTTCCTAGAGCGCCATGTCATCTTTTAAAAATTTCCTCTGCCACCTTACTCCCCTAAATCTCTCCTTCCCTTATCACTAGAATCCTTATCATCATCATAATCCCATAATACCATTTAATTCCAATTTTAAATATCTCAAATCTAACTCCATCCTTATCATCTCACCGTCACATGCATCCTCTATGTTCAGAGATGAAGGGGATGGGGGATGGGGATAGGGATGGAGATGAGGATCTATTGATTGATCAGAGTAGGAGAGATGATCGTTTTTTGCAGTGGCTCCAAGCTCTTGATTTACATGTGGTTGGTGCATGCCATGCTGATGAGAGGTGTAAGAGAGAGTTAGCTGGACCCATAGAGAAAAATGGAACATTGAAGGAAATAGGGCTGAGATATCCATAACTGATCCAACGCAATGAGGGAAGGGCATCCAATAGAGGTGAGGTCGATCCAAACTTTTCTTTCTGTGGAGATGAGAGAGCAGAATCACTGAGTTCAGAGCCCCTAAATGAATGAATAAGGGGAGGGGAATGATATCAATTTCTTAAGGCTATCCACTACTATTCGATAATCCCTTCCTCAATCGACCAACCCAAAGAGGTATCCGTTGATCGCGAGATAAGGTAAGGTTATGTGCTCTTTCTTTCAAACCGCTTCACTCGTGCTTCTAATTAAAAATTCGAGCAAGCAATTATAATTATTATTACAAAGAAAACATAAAACATGAAACATGAATTTACTCTGAATAAATATTTTTATGCACACTTATCTGTACTATTTGATGGATCTAGCTGGGGCATATGATTGAATAATCACATGAATGATTGCGAATCTACATTTTCCCAGAAAAGGGTGCTATATTGATGAATGTTGTTTAAATTGATGGGTTCATGGATGCTGTTTGGATTGATGGATCCAATTAGACTAGAAGTTGGTATGCTGGCCAGATGCTTGTATTCTGCACTTGTTTCTATTCGTGTTGGAAAGATTATCAAGAAAGGAAATCTTTTATGCCCCACTCATACAAGGTAGTTTGAGTTATTTTACTGAAACCATCCTTGCACATAGAAATGCATTTTTTCACATCCATATCTCTGCCGTTATTTTAAAATCTGTACGTTTCGGAAATTTGCATGTACATAATATGTATTATTACAAAGTTTATTTAAATAATTAACTCTCAAATGTTTATAACATTTAATAATGGAATTTTTTTCTTTTATTTAAACCACTAGAATCATTAGTGGGCTCCTTACATTTTCAGATATTTTCTAATTTTTATTTTATTCCTTTAGTATGCTAACTTTTAAAAATATATGACATTTTATTTATTTTATAAATGTTTTAATAAACTATTTAAATTTTTTATGGAGGCCCAGGTTGAGCACGGGCTTTAAAAATATTTGAAATTTTATTTATTTTATAAATGTTTTAATAAACTATTTAATTTTTTATTTAATCTGTTTTTCTATATAATTTGAGACTGGATATATTTTTCTTTTATTGAATGATTAGAGACTAAAGAGAACAAAGGTAAAAAGAATTCCTGGAAGGAGGTGCAGGAATAGGATTGGATGGCTAGATGATTCCTACGGGGAAGGAGAATAGAGAGAATGGTCCTACTAAGGTTATTCATTTCTTCTCTCAATCTTCGTTCTCTTCTCTTCACTGCCATCATCCCCTAAAATCTCTCCCTCTACCCTTATCTGTCTCTCATCTATTTCATTATTTCCCAAAAAATCTCTCTATTTGAATGGTATTCAAACCTCTTCTTCATCAATTCAAAATTTTCCCCTAAAATCTATATTTATCTCGATTCAGAGATTACTCCAAGGAGGGAGAGAGATTTTCTCCTAAAATCTATCCTTATCCCCACTCTTGGGCGACTTTGGGGACCTACTCCTTTTGTGGATTTGATCCACTATGACTCACCATCCAAGATGACTAAATTGGTGGAGGCGTGAGACCACTCTATGTTTTATCTTTACCAATTTCTTTTCTCACCATTTTTCTTTCTCCTTGCAAGTAAAAAATTCTATAGAGATCCAATGCCTGTTTCACACATTCTTGTGATAGGGTTAATATAACAAAGTGCACTATGATCAAACTTGATTTCTTACTATGTGACCATTTTCTTTTAATTTTATTTGAGTTTCATATTACCTTTTTCTGGTTTATATTTTATCCCCATCATTTTATTTCTCCTTGCAGTTCAAGAAACGGCTGTTTAAGGGATGTTCAATTATTAAAAATCAATTATGACAAATGAAACTACGGAAATAGAAAAATAATTTGAAAATAGAAATATTATTACTTGTCTTGATATTTTTCTACTCATTTGTATTCATCATATATACGACCCTAGCCCTAAACCCAAAAAAGAAAAGATAAACCTAAAATAGAAAGATTAATAGAAAAAAAAAGAATGTATAATTTTTTAATAATATTTTAATACATTTAATATTTTAATATATTCTCATTTTTTTGACCGGGCTTAGCACGTGCTTTTGTTGCTAATAATGTTATTAAACTCTATAAATAGAGCTTAAATCAATAAAAATAAAATGCAATAATGCTAAAGAGCTTTGCATCTCTCGCTCTCTCTGTCTCCCTTATCCTTTTGGATTGTTTCTATTGGTGTTTTCTTGTTTTCGCTTTTTTATGTTCAACGGTTTAGCAGTTTGTCATTCAATCGGCCACCATCTTTATGAACCATTTGCTGAAAATTGTACATAATGAAAGTACCTCCCACTGTATAGTCCAATCTCCATCACTCATTTCCAAGGCTATAAAATGTTTACAAGAGCAGTTTGAAACAATAGCTATGTAATAATGCAGTGGCCCACAACGTCCTATAAAGCACACGGCTTAGGTGGGATGGTATATAAGTCAAATTTATGGGTTATGGGTGGGATGCCATTTGCTCCGAATATGCATTTTGTTTGTTTTTAGTGGAAACAGGTTAGTATTTATCTCCTCACGGATAGCAAAGATGTACAGTTGATGAGATTGTCTTCTCGTGGCCTTGGATGACTTTGATTTGATGATGACATTGGATCTTCATCCATGTTTGTTCCAACCATTTTTGGACCATTTATCGACCTGTTTACATGCATTTACATACTAGGCTACTCTCAACTCTTGTTAGGTGTGGTCCACTTTGCATTCAGTGACAGTATTCAAATCCTTTGTGTCCAAACCCATAAAACAAGTGGTACCTGCCAATGTTGATTATAGGCATGTTTGGGTAGACCATTTTTGGGGAGAAAGTGAAGATGGCAAAAATGGTTTTTAATGTTATAGTAAACCTCTATTTTAGACGGCCACTTTAACTACCAAGTACAAAAATGAGTGTGTGACAAGAGGATTCTGTTTTGTGTGGATTTTCATTTTTGCATAGAGATGAATATTGCATTTTTACCATTCAAATAAGGAATCAAAATCCCCTTAAATATAGGAAACTAAAATTCTCTCTATAAAAAAAATCAGCTTACTTTTTTCCTTTTTCATGAGAAAAATATGCTACACCAAATAATTAGAAAGAGGTTAGATGGAAAATGAAAATTATATTCTTCTCTACTGCGAATTCCTCTTATTACACTAATGTTAACTAAGTCTCTAACATGGGATTAGATTCCTACATTTAGTTGGAACCTTTAGTGGTTACTTAGGGCTCCTCTTCACCTCACGCTGGTGTTCAAACCAGGCCCACCCCTGCTATGAATGGTACCAGGCTCGAATCACCATCCTAACCGTTTGATCAATTGTCAATAAGTTTTCATACTGCAGAATGACTATCCAATCAATTCCGCAGTCTAGTCCATTCTAATTGGTGTTAAAACCCAAGATCGGTAACTATCAAGAGGTTCTTATTTTATGGTTTACTCAAGGGTCGCCAAGTGGGCCTAATTAGTAATTTAGGCACGTGGTACTCACCTTATAATAAGTATAGGTGCTCACATGAAATTTTTTCAAGAAAAGAATAAACATCAAATGAGAGGTATCTTTCACCATTCTTAATAAGTGGTGACAATTTTATCATCTCCTTTATAATAAGAAGATAAGTAGGGCGAAATATACCTTCTAAAGAAAGAAAGAAAAAAAAAGTACCTCATTGATCCAACTCTAGCCTCATAGTCATTAACCAGCCATGAAATGAATTCACAAGCTAGCTAGTTTGACATTTAGATAATTTATATTCACCATTGAATTGAATTTTATAAAATATGTAGTTTAAGAAATTGATACACTTTGAAGCCCTTCAATCAATAACTTTGGTGATTTGATTAGGATGAGTATTTTGTCCAAGATCTAATTCATAGTGAGACCTTTTCATCATACCCCCCATGATCGACATGCATCTAAATGTGGCCAATGAGGGGGGGGGGGGGGGGGGGGGGGGGGGGGTTGCGGCGCTTAGATTTTTACATCTCATAAGAAATCCAAAAAGTATATTTTGATGTCAATGAATCTATGTCTTGTGAGAATGAGGGGTGACACAATTGATTGGTAACCCTGCCTGAAAGTTTAGAATGCCTGGGATTTATTATAAATTGTGATTCGATTATTACTTCTATACAATAAAATAATAAAAGCAATCAATCACACAAAGAAGATAACATACAATTTTAACATTAAGACCCAAATGAGAATAAACCACGAGTCCAAAGTGGATAAAATCAATCACTAACTTCCGCAGTACAAGATATACTCACAAGCCTGCAGTTAGTCCTTTGACACAAGGTGTTGTAATTGTTCTTAATGAATCTCCACAGCACGTAGTCTCCCGGTGCCCCGCTATTGGTGCCTTGATCTCTATAACAAACAATTTCTACACTTAGGATATAATTTTCTGCACGGAAGTAGAAGCAACAAAGCTCCTACGATGAAGTAGAAGTACTAACTCTAGAACTTGAAGCATTCAGCCCTATCTCTCATGAAAGCTTTAGATAATCTCTCAATTAGCAATCCCCAATTCAAAACAAGGAGAGCTTTATGTGTTGTGTTGCATTTAGGGTTGAGAGAGAATTCCTTTAAGTAGCCTAAAATTCACGCCTTAGGTTTAGAAATTCAATCCAAGTGAAACAGATAAGTTTGGCACAAATAGGAAAGTTCATTTAGTCAGTAGGTTTCTACCTCTAGCGCTCTCGAGTGTAGGTAAGAGCTTGCTCAAGTGTGGTTATCGCGTATTCCAATTATTTTTATTTTTCCTGTCAGGCTCAAGCTTGTTCTTTAAGGGTTTGAGCACGGTCGTCTCTATCTAGCCCGCTAAAGTGCTCGAACAAGTGTGCTTGAGCATGGAGCACTTTTTTTGTATTCTTCAATTTCAGCACTTCTTGCTCAGGGATTGACAGTCGATGCTCAAGAATATGAAGTATCGATTAATAGACTCAAGTTTTATCCAATACAAGAATTAAACAATTACAAAAAATCTTAACAATATCCCCCTTTGGCAATTCATGGAAAAAATTTTCTATACAATCAATCTACTAAAAAATAAATCTAAAAATACATTAATTAAATTAAGTAAACTGAAATTGCAAAAAAAAAAAAAAGTACCATCAGCTATGCAATCAATTGAAAATCGTACCAATTGAATTTTTCTACAGTTTCTTGAATCTTCAATCTCTGCTTTTATACTTATACTCTCATTTTTTGTCTATAATTAACAAATTCTTAATTTCAATATGCAGTATATTTGTCAATTTGGATTCAGCAGTTGCTCCCCCTCAATGATATAGTGTATCAACACTGGGGTGGGGGCTTGATCTTCTCGATTAAGGGCTAATAAATTTTGGTATCTACATTTGTGAATTAAAGAATTTTAGCATAGTGTGAACCAAAATAGTTATCAAGTCTTCTTTCTTAATCCATATTGCACTAAATTTTAGTGCAGAATACTAAGTTCTCCATTTTTAGATTTAGGCATAGGCTTTAGCTTGTTGTAATGGGGACAGATGTTTCTTATATTCCATAATGGTGACATGTGGGTGTTCATGTAAATTTAGGAGATGACTCACTTTTTTATGAACAATCAACATATTTTTTCTGTGCAGTATGTTGTGCAGTGGATGCATGTATAGCTTTAAATTTTGATATTGAAGCACCATTAGTATATCCAAGACTAGTTTTATCAGTGTGCAGCTTCTGAATACTCAAGATGTGGTCAAGTGTAATTGAACTTGTATGTGTAGAAATAGGAGCATCTAATTTTGTCAATGTCATCTTCAACTTGACATTCAGATCATTAATTTTAGCTTGATTCTTTAATACTTCCATTCGTAAATATTTATTCTTTTGTTTCTCATAAGTCAAACCCTCAAGTAAAGAACCTTTATGTCTTTCAACAAGGATGATCTATGCATCTGTTGCTTCTAGATTTTTTTTAACTGATAGAATTTTAGCTTTAACATCTTCAACTTGCTTTATAAGTTTTGCAACATGCAACTTTAGTTTTTTTTGCTCTCACCATACAAGAATCTGTACTGTGCTTCCTAGTCAACATTTTCATAAATACTTCTTCATCAACAGTATTAATATCAGAATCAGCATTAGATTGTGAAGATGTAGCCATGAAAGTAATAAATTTTTCTTTGCCCTTTTCAAATGAATTAAGTTTAGATTCAAGGGATTATTCCTCATCAGTAAATTCATCAACATCCTAAGTTTTTTTTATTAGCACAATCATTAGCTATATGCCCATAGTCTTGACATTCAAAGTACTTAACTCCCTTTAAGGAGCTAGTCTTTCTTGTTGCAACTAGTTTAAAACTAGTATTCTTCCCTATTGTTAGGTTGTTAAACTATTGCACATACTCAGAAGATAGTTGCACTTCCCGTTCTTCAGAATTAGATGCAACTGCCACTTTCTTCTAAACTTTGGAAAACTTGTAATTTCTGGTAGTTTTCAAAGCAAGTCCAACAAATTTTAACTAACGGCTAAAAAATTCAGTCTCAAAGGTTTACAGGTTGCCAACTAACTCATCAAGTCTCAAACTTTTCAGTTTATTAGATTTAACAATTGTAATTACCTTGGGATTAAAAGTAATCGAGAAAAACCTAAGGATCTTTTTCATGATCTTCTCTTTAGAAATTAATTCTCCTAGGTTATGACTTTAATTGACTATATTATGCAACTTAGAATAAAAGTTATCAAGCTTCTCCTCATCACTCATTCTCAATAGCTCAAAAGCAAATGATATGCTTTGCATCTTAGCGTCTTTCACTTTTTTCGTTCCCTCATGAACTGTTTGAATGATATCTCATGCCTCTTTTGCATTCTTATAAGTGGAGATCCTATGAAATTTAAACATTAATACTCCATTGTAAATTGCATTCATTGCCTTATTGTTGCAGTTGTAGGTATATGTTTCCTCTTTGGACCAATAAGCCACTGGCTTTTCAAGTTTGTGCATCGACAGTTATAGTCACGAAAGAATATACAGGAGCACTATTCTCTGAACCCTTTCTTTTACTAATCTAAAAAAGGCTATCATACATGCTTTATAACAAGCATAATTAATAACACCTTTCAGTAAAGGAGGTTTCACAGTAGAAGAGCCTTGTTCATTGTTAAATTCCATTATAAAAAAATCCGTTGGATTAACACACAATAATTTAGTTTGATCCGCTATGATACTAATTGAAAGTTTAGAATGCCCCAGAGTTATTCTAGATTGTGACTTGATTATTATTTTTATGCAATGAAATAATAAAAGCAATCAATTACATAAAGAAGACAACACATAATTTTGATATGGAAACCCAAATGGGAAAAAACTATAAGTCCAAAAAGGACAAAATCAATCACTAACTTTTACGTTATAAGATGTACTTACAACTCTCCAGTCAGACCCTCGACACAAAGTGTTGTAGTTGTTTTTTATGGATATCCACAGCACGCAGTCTATCGGTACTTTGCTATCAGTGCCTTGATCTGCACAACGAACGATTTCTACATTTAAATAACAATCTTTTGCACAGAAATAGAAGCCATAATCTCTTACGATGATGTAGAAGCATCAACTTTAAAACTTGAAGCCTTCAACTCAATCTCTCATGGAAGCTCTAGATAATCTCTTCAATAGTAATCCCCAATTTAGAACAAGGAGAGCTCTATGTGTTGTGTTGTGCTTAGGGTTGAGAGAGAACCCCTTTAACTAGCCTAAAATTTGCGCCTTACATTTAGAAACTCAATCCAAGTGAAACGGCAAGTTTGGCACAAATAAGAAAGAAATCCGTGCAATCTGTGGGCTTTGTTACCACCGTGCTTGAGCACAGTCTTTAATGATTTGAGTGCATTTGTCTTTGTTTAGCTTGCTTTAAAGTGTGAACATGCATGCTCGAGCATGGTGCACTTTTTCTGTATTATTCAATTTCAGTACTTCTTGCTTTGTGATCAATGGTCCATACTTAAGAATATGAAATATATATTAATGAACTCAAGTTTTGTCTAATACATGAATTAGCTAATTATAAAAAATCCTAACACTACCTCTTAGCTAGATGACCAAGGATTGATCACTTTTCTCCTTCCACTATTTCTAGATTATTTCTCCTGTGGGTACTCTCGTCGGTGCCTACCATCTTAGCTAGGATACTTAAATATATATATATACCAACTCCTAACTCGTCTATTATAAATTATTTTAAAGGGGGATTTATCAAAAAAATTCCACTAATTAGGGTAACCACAACTGAGGACCCAAAATTCTTATATTATCTATAAAGGACCTCCTGCACAAATTCTAATTTTCTATTCCCATTTTGCCCTTGTTTTGTTGATGTCAACATAACTCTAGACAAAGGAACCATCGAATGCCAAAGAGGGGGGGTGGTGGGGTGGGGTGGTGGAGAAGGGGAAACGTGAGAAGTCTCATCCTAGAGAAAAAACCTGAAGCTTATTTTTATCGTCTCCCTCAATGATTGTTCTCCCCTTTCCTTCACCACTCTTAGCATAGGTTTGTCCAAAATTGGGTTCCTCTTTTTCTTCTCCTCATCACCAACATCTTATACTCTATCTCCTCTTCCGTTTGACCAAAGCCCTGTGGTTACTTCCTTCTTGTAGTCTATTTGTTTGGTGGTGAATGGAAGGAAAAGACATCGAAAGGAGAGGAAAGTCCATCTTCATCTCGTTCCTCTCATTCACAAAAAGGTTTGTTTTTTGTTTCATTTTTATTTTCTGTTAATGTTATCTTGCATCTCATTTCATGCGTTTGAAGTATGTTTATGTGATTTATCCTACTACTTTTATCGTCCCCAATACCATCTCTACTACTTTTTATCCTTTTGTGATTTATTAGCATGTGTAGGGTGGTCTAAATCTGTCCTAGATGCTATTCATGTGTCATTCTATTTGGGAACTTATCTGCACACTAAATGCTTGTTGAAATGTGCCAATGATTTTAAGTTATAAAGGTCACGCTAATCTTACTTTTTATGAATTATACATATTTTAGAAATTAATCATGTTCTTTGCCATCCCATATTAAGTTCCTTGAATTCTTAAATTTTAGTTCATGCAATTGAATAACTCTCATTGCCTCAACTTGGATCTTGTAAATGTCTTTATTCTCATTACAGTTGAATATTGTATAAATGAATGTAATTGTGAATTTGGCATGCTTCTCCATTTTCCTTTTTGTTTTGCTTTTTTTTGTTTTTGTCTTTGTCTTTGTTTTTGTTTTTGTTTTTTTTTCTTTTTTATTTTTGACTGATAACTTTCATTAAAATGAGCAATATAAGAGAGCTATACTGACAAATAACAAAACAAAAAAAGACATAACAATGCCTATCACAAGCCAACCACTTCCTTCAAGTGTGAAAGGATGTTGAGTCACAACTTAAAACAACGAACGTGGAGGTTCAAACTCTACATGTAAGGGTGGATTCTTTGGAGTTGGACGTTAAAGACGAGCATGCTTTATCTAGAGAAGTAGCACTAAAGTGTCATAAATTGAAAGAGGAACTGTCTAGGAGGAAACATGGAACTGAACTGTGGCAAGCTGTGAGCTCCTATGGTGACCTGGATGTTGAACATGTATCATTGGTTCTAGTAGACTGTTACATTAAAAACAGGTTTTATATTTTTCAAGATAAACATGTATATTCCTGGTTCCACCTCTGATTTTGAACCACCTATCTCTACAATTGATTGCCTATGAAGATCATTGAATTCTATCTAGTTTCATATGATGGATGTGAATTGAAAAAGGTATCAATCTTACAAAAAAAAAATTACAATAATCTATACTATTAAAATTTCATTCTATATTTTTTGTTTTTGGCTTCATTGGGTATGGATACCCTACTTGATGTCTATGTTTTGCCTCCTTTGTATAATTGACGTGAAACAAACTCTCCACTTTTATAGGCCAATTCAAAGGGCAAGTACAAGTAGAGTCCTTTTATCGAGAGCGTTGACGGTAGGTACTATACAAGATTGGATATTTGTGAGAGGCCTCTAAGCATTAATATTCCCTTATTTCCAATTAGTGGTAAAAAGAAGTTACACTCGTATTTTTGTGGGTCTCGCTTTGTCTATAATTTTTCATTCTAGTTTGACTCTCCCTTTGTGTGGATCATTTCCAGTTTATTGCACCTATTTATTTTGATGGCTAACATGAAATTCATATTACTTTATTCAGGGTTTTCCATATTTCTTGCTCTAATTATCGACATACTACACCATTATTTGTGGAACTGTGCATGCAACGAAAGAGCTTTGACACTTTAAGGGCACAACGGATCACAAGATTTGAATATGAAAAAGGTGGAGGGAGTTCAGACTTTAAAAGCATGGCAAGAAGAGATTGTGAACACGTAGGTAAAAGTTAATAAGCAGAAATCAGAAGAACTAAAGCATTGAGGCTCAAATGTTCAAGTTGAAGGGCCTCTATCTTCAATATGAACACTTGTCAAAGAATGCCTTGGGCTCAAGTTAAAGGGCTTTCATCTTACCATTTTATGTGGTTTGAGTTATATATGATGTTGACTAGTTGATGTACGTGATGGTGCCTTCAAGTATAATGTATGTTGTTTGATTTATATGTAATGTTAACGTCAGAAAGGAAATGAATTTGGTGGTTTAATTTAATAGTGATGATGCCTCTAGAGATAATTGGACAGAAAACAGGAGCATTGCATAAATGGATTTAAGCTAATAATTAAAGCGTTTTCATTGCAATCAACAAATAATATGTTGACATTAGCAAATAATATATTAATGTCAGTATAAATGGATATAAAGACTACACATAGAATTGCATAACTAAGCACTTTTGTTGATATCAACAAATAATATGTTGATGTTAATATAAATGAAGACAAAAATTGTACATTGAATATGCATAACTGAGCACTTTTGTTAACATCAACAAATAATATATTGACATCAACAAGTAATATATTTATGTCAACATAAATTGATACAAAGACTGCACACAGAATCTCCATAACTGAATGTTTTTTCTTGATATTTATAGATTATTTGTTGACCTCAACAAATAATATATTGATCTCAACATAAAAGGATATAGAAACTGTGTTTTTGTTTTCTTTTGTATACTTCATTCTTTCCATTCATTCATTTATTCTCTAGGTTTTGTTGACATCAACATAACAGGAGTAGTTTCAGTATAAAAATAAAAAATTTGGGTGGGAGGTCCTCTATTGATAATAGAAGAAATTGGGGATCTCAACTTTGATTACCCTAATTAGTGGGGTTTTTTTTTTGGGTAAATCTCCCTATTTTAAATACTATTTTAATTCCTCAAATCCTCTCTACGTAATAGAAAACTCAAAGTCTGCCCGAGATAAATATGTTTTTCCACATTCGTTCCTATTTTTAAAACATTGTTTGAATTTATGTTATTTATTTTATATTTGTTCATATTGATGGAGTTTGGGCCCAATTGACTAAATGTGTGGGCTTGGGCCTGACACGTTATACCGGCAAGATGAGCTACAGGGAATGATGATGGATGAGAGTGAGTTGCAGTGACCATGTCCTCTGCATGTCCTGCCCTCACAGGACCCAGATTCGATTTGAAGAAGGTAAGTTTCTCTCCTGCACATGAGACGTCAGATAATGGTATCTTATAGTCCTCCGGCTGTGTAACAATCTAAGACCAATCACCAGAAATTCCGAACCATTTATCCTAATTTTATATTAATTATGCAGAGATGAGGACGAACCCTGGGATGCCGTGCTATGAGGACCGTTGTTTCAATAAACAACTATTCTATTCTTTCCCTTTGACTAGAGATATTTAAATTAGTTTTATACAATCAACTTGACCATTGTCAGTCTCATCCTCAGTGCTTCCAATTTGAGGGCAACCGACCGCCATTTTCACACTACTGGTCGATCCATTCTAAACTTCTCCCCCATATGTGGGTCTCTTTTTCATTGGCAGGCTTCCTCTTTCCTAACCCAACCCCCCTTACTGTTGTTACAAAAAAAAAAAAAAAAAAGGGAAAATCTTCCGAAGTCAAAATGATAAGTTTTGATTCAAGTGTCCATTTTGTGGTGTGCACGTTGCTGTAAATTCATCAGCCGAGGTAGTTTTTGAAATTTGAACGGCTTAAAGTAATAATTTGCTCCGCAAATAAATTTTGATGTATCCTCAAATTGATCATTTATAAAACATGTGATTGAGAAACACTAAATAGTCCAATGTGGTCAATGTGTATTTTATATCACTTAATTATTTAGGAATCGATCTCTAGGTTGGTAGGCTCCTCCCCCGCATTAGAAAAAAGTGATTTATAATGATAATTTTTTTTAAAAAGTGATTTATAATGATAATTTTTTTTCTTTACTCGAGCGTATCGATATAGTAGTGGCCCAAGTTGTGGAACTTGGCCAAATGCCCATGACCCAAGGTGTTGTTAACTCTAAACCCAAAGATGATAAACCCCAACCCAAAATCACCCGCCGATTTTGTGGACATATCGGGTTTCTGCCCCGGACCGATATTTGTGGCGGGGACAGGGAATCTAAAAATAACAGCTGGGGCTGTTGAGGGGTGTCCTCGAATATCCATCCGATAAGGTAGGCCCCACATGCGCTCCCGGTGAGCCCCACTCACATGCCATGGTGGCCGGTCACCTCTCGGACACGTGCCCCAACAAAAGCGCATTTCATACACATAGTACATCGGTTTCTGCTCCAACGGTCACGATCAGTTGCAGTGGGCCCCACATGTCTTGTTGGTGAAATTGCTAATTCCTCCCTCCTTAGAAGAAGGGTTCGATTCTTACGCGTTCCGGTCTGAAAATACACACGCAAAATCGAACCTCATCCATTCTTCTTCTTCTTCTTCTTCCTTCTGGAGTTTGTTCATCTCCCTTCGTTCATGTGAGTTGCTCTTCTGATTCTCTTATTTACCTGCAATTTCTAAGATTGATCAGTCGATTGATGTGTTGTTTTGGTGTTTGATTTCATTGAATTGGTTTTTGTATCTCTTCAGATGCACATATATGGTCTTTTTTAGATGAAGATTGGAATTATAAGAGGAACCCAGTTCTTCTTTCTTTGAAAAATTTGAACCCCATGTAACTTTGTTGGAAGTTTTGATCTGGGGTTTTTTTTTTTTTTTTTTTGGGACTTTGATTTGTCTGTCAGTTCTCTGTAGAGGAACCAAGAATGGGGTTTGGGAGCATTTCTAAGATCAGTTGGTTTCTATCTATGCTTTGATTTTTGGGTTTCTTTTTAGTACTTCTGACTGTTTTGGAAGTGTTAGATTTTGGAATTTGTTTTGTTGGTTCAATAAATTTTACATTTTTTCAATATTTATCCTTTTTCTTTATTGGTTTATGGATTTGGGTTTTCATTGGATTGATTTGATATGATGCCTATGTTGTTGTTTTTATTTTTAAATGTTATGATACGAGTGATTTCGTTACTAAACAGAAATCAGGCTTTTTGTTTTTTTATTTTTAAATGTTATTGTATGATTTCTCATTTATAAAGCTCATGAATTTTCACAAGGAAAAAAGAACCAGAGTATTTTGAGCACTTGCTGGGGCTCAAAATCTACATTAAGAGTGCTTGGAAGCTTGTGAAAAAAAATTTGTAAAGTTTCATCCATCTAGATTGAGTACTCCATTTAAGTTTTGACGCCTCCAGGTATGCCATTTGAGTTTCATCTCCTGACTTTGGAGAGATTAGTAGAAAATTCTCCAAAAACAAGGAGAAGAACTTGTTTGCTCCCAAAACTGAGGGAGCCAAACACATCTATAACAATTTCAAACATTCACCTTCGCTTAAACAATGATAGTCTTCTTATGGACTTTTTTAAGTGACATTTCAATTCATCTCGATTTATTTGATTGAGGGATCAACTAAAATTTAGCATTGCCATTTTTGGGATCAGTGAGAAATTTATCCTTACTTGTGGTTTCTAGCAGTAGAAAACAACCCAAAAAACTAAGAGATTTTTTTTCTTCCAATATGGTAAAGAAAGAGATTTTTTTTTCTTCCAATATGGGAAAAAGCAAAACACAGCGATATAGCCATAGTAATGTTAAGACAATCGTGTAATATTTGATAATGATTACGTTAGTGTATGGGATGCTTGTTGCAGAACTCATTCTCTGTTTTTATTGAGAACTGTGGCGACAAGTAACATCTTTTTCTGTGCCCTGCTGTAAATTTTCTAGTAATATTGAGTCCTCTTTTTTCCTTTCTTTTTTTTTTTTTGCATTTATGTTATTTTTTTGTATTTTTTTTCAACTTTTTTGTTTATCTTACTGCTAACTTGGTTCAATCTTTTTGTGTTATCATTTTAATACATTCCTTCAGTGATAGATGAATTTGGGTCTTTCTAAGGGCCCTTTGATCCCATCCTAGTGTATACTTTTGCACATCATCGAATTAAAACTTTTGTTTTTCCCTTGATTGGTAACATGGCTTGAACCTGCAACTTTGTGGTTGTGACTTGTGATGACTTCCAATTGTGCTACAGGATTTTGTCATTATCATGTTAAAACTTGAAAGCCTGAGTACTTGTTTGGGTTAGGGGTTTAATTAAGTTTTTCTTTAAGGGTGGTTGGAGTGTTAGGTCCAGACTTCGAGTTGTATGGATAAATCTCCCTATTGGTGTTTTAAAGCTGAATATTGATCGTAGTTGATGTAGGCCCTAGGGTTAGGGCTTGTGTGGAAGTGCCTAAGCACGTGTCCAAAGACACTTCGAATCGTCAAGAAAACTTCAACACAAATGAGGACGCACCTCTCAGGGGTGAAACCCAATTCTATTAATCAACCAAATCTGAGAATCTCTTCTTTACAATGCCATATATATAATAAAAGCAAACTTAATGTGTAAGAAAACCCTACACTATTAATAGAAACTTCTCTAATAACAATTTAATTAGAAATCTACTAATAAAAATAATATAATCCTAATCTACTTTGAAGAGCTTGTGGGGCCTAGACTGCATCAGTAGTTTTGTTTGTTCTTTTTACAAAGGAGGGATAGGAAGAGTTATAAGGGATTTGGATGGTACTATTGTCAAGAGCTTCTTAGGGCTAGTTGACTCTTCAGATGCTAATAAATCAGAGTTGTTTGATATTCTTATTGGTTGTCGAGAGTTGCTTAAGATGGGTGCTTTTAGTGCTATTATTGAGGGAGATTCTTTCTCGGTAGTCCAGTAGTGTTCCAGAAGTTCCTCTCATCCTTAAGAGGCTGGCGGATTGGGTAGAGGAGGTTCAGGATATTTCAAGGAGGTTGGGAGCCAGCTTTAATCATATTCTTTGAGAAGCTAATATTATGGCGGATAGTATTGCCTGGGAAGGAGTGTCTCACTCCTCAATTTCTTTTGATGTGGTTCTTTTTTGTTTTCTTTTTGTTAGTTGGTTTCCACTATGTTTTGTCCTTTTGGCTCTCATTAATAAATTTTATTGTTATATAAAAAAATGTTTTTCTAGCCTAGATCTCATTCTGTCAGGTCTTAGACATGTTTTTTCAAAACACTTCGACTGATATTAGTAGATATGAACACACAACATCTTCTGTCGAAAATGAAAATGGTTTTCTGTTAACGTTGGCTTCATGTACAGCGGTTGTGTGTGGTTCTAGCTCCACGAAACAGTGGGCTCACACATTTAGTTGCAAATATAAATGAAGGGAATAGAAAGCAAAAGGACTGCACAATTTTTTCTATTTTTTATAAGAGCAGAGTTTCCTTTCTCAAATGGAGAAAAGAGAAAAAGCAGAAAAGAAAGGGTGGGTTTCTCTTCTAAGTCAAGATCTGAGCATCCTTTATTTGTAATCATAGTTAAAGTCTGCTGTCCCTACAATGTCTTATTGCCTTCAAGCAAACCGGAAATTTGTTCATGGTGAGAAATGGGTTTTGGGACGACATCAAAGGCATAAGGTTTTATCTTCCCCTGCTATGTTGGGTTACTGGTGAAGGAGTGAAACATTAACCGGAGAACCAAGGTATCGATCCCTATGCATGTATGTGAAACTGAACTGACAATACCACTCAACCCTGAGTGTGTTGGCAATGTTTTATCTTCCTTATTTGATGTAACAACATGAGTTTTGGGCACAAATTTAGAAGAGGGAAAGCATATTCTTCTTCACTTATTTTTATAGGTGGGTTTTCTTGGATATGTTTCTTATCTTGGTGCAGCTTGTGATTTCTTTGAAATATTCATGATACTTGGTATCTGCTTGTGAGTTTCTTTTTCTGTTTGATTCACACATAGGGACAGGAAGTCTTCACTCCAAAAATTTTCAGGGGAGAAAACTTTCCGTTGTTCTGTTTTAAAAGTTTTCGTGTTCTTATTTTCTGAGGTAGAGGCATTTTTTCATAATTCTTTTGAAAAGAAAATTCAGACTCACAGGTAGAAAACCATTTTTGTGGCTGATACAGAAGCAGTAGAAACACAGAAACTGAAAAAAATGAAGTCTTAAGTTTTCATTTTCTGAAGAATATTAAATAACTGCAGAAATAAAATGCTATGGTAATTTATCACACACAAATGTGCCCCAGTGTGTAATGGGCTTAATTCTGACCATTAAACTGTAAGGGAAATAAACTAGCAGGACAATAGAGTGTTCAAGATGCTTATTCTTCTTAGTCCTCCCACTGCATAGAATGAACCCGTTTAGGTTGTCCATATTTGATGTCTGAGAGAAATAATGGTGTTGGAGGAATAAAAACTATCTTCACCCATTATATCTATATATGAGTTCTGAATAGTCATGATTATTTCTGAGGCCCCATTAAAAAGTTGCATTTAAGCCATGAATTTGTCTTTTCTTTTTCAAGTTATTTGTTAATCTAAGCCCTGTCGCAGAACCTATGGTGACTATCATGCCTGGACTTCACTTAAAATTTGGTTTCATCATCAATTTGTCTTTTCTTTTTCAAGTTTTATGTTACATTTGGGGTCATGGCATCAGTAGTTATCATATTGTTATCTCCATTTTATCAAGGCTAATTCACTGGCGACACAAAATTCTCAATTTTGTCCCTATCCTTTTTTCCCCCTGCATTTCCCAATAAATCATCTTTAGATCAAACAAAGCATTAAATCATGTGTTATTCAAAACAGGACACTATTCTATTCATTTATAATTTTTATCCGTTTCCTACCTTATTTCTCTGAAGTCTAAGTAGTTCTTTTTCTGAGTTTTCATTAGCATAAAGCGGAAAAACAAAATGAACCTATCAAACATTGTATGAAATGATAGGAACTTGCCATGGTTGTGTTGATAGTGTTATTCAGTTGATACAACACAAACAATTTTTTTGAGCAATGAGTGGGATAGTTGTTTTTTCTTATTGAAATTGGAATCCTTGAATCACAATTCTCTTGAAAACCAACACTTGCTATTTGGAGTTCCTGTTTATAGATAAGTCCAAGTGCAATCATGTCAAATGTTGAGGCTACTGATGCCAAAGAAATAGAACACCAAGAGAATGAGCCTTTGACAAGCTATCAAGAGAATGAGGTCAGTGAACACAATGGAGGCGAATTGCCTGAGAAACCTGAACAACTGGAGAAAAGTGAGGAAAATTCCATGCCATCATCCCAGGAGGAGGTACAGCATATTATTGTGAATTTTAGTATTTGGGTATTGTTGTTGTAGTTTGCTTGCATCTTTTATGCAACTCCTATTTTAGTTGAGGCAGAGTTATGCATGTTTTTTTGTTAAATATTCATTGGATTGTAAGATTGGTGGTAACTAAAATTCTGTTTTGTAGGAGGCAGTCCTAAAGAAAAAGTATGGAGGAATGTTGCCTAAGAAACCACCACTCATATCCAAGGTAATTGCATTATACTCATTAGTAATTTGAAATGAATGTGCCCCACTGCATCATTCATTTTAACACTGTATTACTTAAAAAAAATGATGCTCTTATAATTGGTAATCATTTTCAACATGAAGTTTCAATTCTTCTGTTATATCAGGACCATGAACGAGCTTTCTTTGATTCTGCGGACTGGGCATTGGGAAAGGTATTTGTAATTTTAAGTTATTGTGCCTCGGTTCCATTCAAGCTATATCTATTCAAGACTAGATGAGTTGAGTAGGCGTAACACAATTTTTTGATTTAATACTTTTGGATGTAACAGCAAGGAGGACCTGTAGGTCACAAGCCCAAAGGACCACTTGAAGCGCTTCGGCCAAAATTGCAGGTATGCACTAATAGTTCAATAACTCGCTTTCTTATTCCGAACAACCTATGGGGTTACCCATCTATGGTATCCTTTCCCCGTAACTCCCACCAGCCTTGTGTATTGGCACCAGATGCAAATTGACAGTCATCAGAACTATATGCACTGTTTGATTTCATGTTTAAAATTTTTTATCATTTTTTCACCCTTGATATTAGGGCATAATATCTACACCATATGATGGCCGATCAGGCTGACTTTGGCCAGACACTTACCAAGCATATAGCTTTCCGTTCAATCCAATTCCCAATCTTGGTATGCACCCAAGTAGGTCCCACAAGGTCCGCCGTGTTGCAGATCACCAGCATGTGTATATTCCATAGTGTAGATTCCAGAGGAGTTGGGGCTTCTATGTAATCATTGAACCACTTTGTTTCAGCTGTCTTTCAGTACTACTGAAACCCATGTATGTCATTTATATGTTGAGCTTGCATGCATTGTAATAGGATTAAGAATCTACTCTCTTGAATAATGGTCAATGACTTCATGCTGAACTTGATGCAGTCTGGGCCCCAGCAGTCCTTCTTCAAATTAGATTAGGATTATTATTAGTAGATTTCTAATTAACTTGTTATTAGGAAAGTTTCCATTACTGGCGTAGGGTTTTCTTACACATTAAGTTTGCTTTTACTATATATATGGCATTGTAGAGAAGAGATTCTCAGATTTGGCTGATTAATAAAATTGAGCTTTCCCAGAGAGGCGTATCCTCGTGTGTGTTGAAGTCTTTGTGACGATTCGAAGTGTCTTGGGTACGTGCTTAGGCACTTCCACGCAAGCCCTAACTCTGGGACTGCATCAGTTTGGTATCAGAGCCCGGTTCTCTGATTGATCGGCGTGTTACCTTATATCCCATTCCCACCTTCCGATCATCATCATCCTCATCCCTAGTCTGCAATCCACCGTACTGCCGCCTTCCATCCTCTTCACATACAATCACCACGCCAACCCATGCCCGCCGTTTGACATCACCACCAAAGCCCTTCCTCCTTTTCCAAAACTCTTCACCGATTCACCCCTGCCATCCATCCTATCAATACAACCCCATCGTCATCCCCAACCACCCTCATCACAGAAGCCCCGATCTCCACTGTCACCATCATCGTTACCGTCACCAAATCCCATAGCCCAGTCGACCATTAAAAAAAAAAAAAACCTGACCGAACCCAAACCCCACCCCCTTCCTCGTCAAGCACCAGCTATCCCCACTTTTGAAAACCTAGAGCGCATCATTCCAGCCAACCCCAACCCCCTCCCCAATCCACAAAATCCAGAGTCACCACGACCTAGTCCCCAAACCCTTTCCTCTACATAACTACCGGCCGCCTCTTGACAGATCTTCGCTAGGCATCGCCCTTCTCAAAACTAGAAATCGTAGCATGTATTCTCGAATCCAGAGTATAAAAAAAAAGGGAAAAGAAGCAGCAAGGAGAGGAGCAGCAGCCGCCGAGGGAGAGAAGAAAACGTACCTGGACCATCTGCCGTTACTGCTTGTTGCCGCTGATCTACCTATCTTCCACAGTCGGCCTCCTCCAGACGTCCGCACCGCACGCCGTCCTTCCCTGCAGTAACGATCATCTCCCAGAATCGCCGCTCGCAAGCCGCCTGCTGCTATCCACTCGCCATCGTCATCAGTCGCTTGACGCCATCACTCTCCACTCCTCTTATATCCACCGAAACATGAAGGGGCGAAAACCTATTCTTATCTCCATCTTCTCGTTACGAAGAACGAGACAGGGAACAATCAGTATTGGGCCCGTGTTCTAGGTTGGATACACTTGACCTGCTTTCAAGGAGGTGAGCCCATGTACAAAATGGCCCACAAACGAAATTTGTTGTAGAAGAGTTCTGGTCAGAATTTTTTCTGCAATATCAACTTCAACTGTGCTCTGATTTCTAATCTGTCTTTACCAGCGTACTTCTGAAGAGTAGATCTACACCTCAGGTCAGTCAGATTTAAATTTTGCATTTAAAAAAAAATGCCTCCTAAGAAGCAAGTGGACATTGAATCTTCATCTTCTTCACTTGAAAATTTGGCTAGTGCCATTAGAGAATTATCTGTAAAAGTTGATGGCATGCACGCTACCCTGCAACAATTAGACACTAGAGTGACAAATTTGAAAAATAATCAGCGTGTGCATCACAACCGTGATGATGGTGCAAATATTCGAAATCAACGGGATCCACCAGTTAATAATCCTGATCGAAAATTAGGGATTAAAATTGTGATTTCTGAATATGATGGAAAATTGCAGCCTGCGAAATTTATGGATTGGTTAGTGTGTGGAAAATACTTTCATACACAAGCCAATGACTGAGCATCATAAAGTCACACTGATTGCTACTAGATTTCGTAATTATGCTGCAACTTGGTGGGCTGAATTGCAAAGAAAATTGAGGAATCAAAACATGGACCCAGTTGATACATGGACTGAGATAAAAAATATTTTGAAGCAAAAATTCCTCCCTGTCAACTATGCAAGAGATCTCCATTCCAGCTTTCAAAACTTAAAACAAAGGTCCAAAACAGTAATTGAATATTCTGAGGAATTTATGACTCTGCAAGCTCGTTGTGGCTTGAATAAAGATGATGATGTAGTAGTTGATAGATTTTTCAATGAGTTGAGAATAGACATTCAGCATATTCTTGCCTTCCAACATTTTGATAATGTCGATGAATTCATCTAACATGCTATCAAAGTTGAGGGAATTGCAAATCATCAATTACAAAAACCCAGATGGGTTTCTCCAAAGAATGCCTCCCTACAAGAAGCTAAATCCAATGGACAGAATTTTGCACGGATTGAAGGTCAAAATAAGATGGTTTGTTTTCATTGTCAATAGCATGGGCATCGCGCAGCAGATTGTCCAAAGCGAATACATCTGATTGAGATTGAAGGTGCTGATAAAAATATCCCAGATGATATTAAGGGTACAGATACTGATCCTAAGGATATTAACATTCCCAAGGATATTGATAATGAAGAACTTACTATAATAGATGCAGATACCACAGATGAAGCTCTTATTGTCTTAAAGGACGCTCCACCAACTATTGAGAATAAGTGGTTGAGAAAAAATATCTTCCGTTCCATGGGAACAGTTCAGGGACAAAATTGCACAGTTGTTATTGACAGCGGAAGTTGTGAAACTCTCATCTCCCAAGCTATTGTTGATCGCCTTCAATTGAAAGTTTATAAGCATAACCGTTCTTATTTTGTCAAGTGGCTAATGAATGGTGATCAAGCGTATGTTCGACATACTTGCAAAGTTACTTTTGCCATTGGTGAAATTTACAAAGATACAATCTGGTGTGATGTGCTACCTATGGATAGTGGTGATATCTTATTGGGCTGTCCTTGGATGTATGACAAAAATGGGACTCATGGTATGAGCGGCAACACCTATACATTCATGCATGGTGGACAGTAGGTTACTCTTCATCCCGAGAAACCACAACCGCCTATGAAGAATTCCTGGAAAACTGCCACAAAGGAAATCTTTCATGTTCACCACATTTACAGAGGCAATTAGAAGCAAAATCGAGTTCGAGGACGATCTCTTCTTTCGACCTGGGGAGGATGATGCAGTCTGGGCCCCAGCAGTCCTTCTTCAAATTAGATTAGGATTATTATTAGTAGATTTCTAATTAGCTTGTTATTAGGAAAGTTTCCATTACTAGCATAGGGTTTTCTTACACATTAAGTTTGCTTTTACTATATATATGGCATTGCAGAGAAGAGATTCTCAGATTTGGTTGATTAACAAAATTGGGTTTTCCTAGAGAGGCATATCCTCGTGTTTGTTGAAGTCTTTGTGATGATTTGAAGTGTCTTGGACACGTGCTTAGGCACTTTCATGCAAGCCATAACCCTGGAACTGCATCAGAACTTCTAATTGCATATAAGATTGTTACTATAATCTTTTTTCTAGGCAACCATTGAGGGCTAGAACTTTTTATGCTACAGTTCTTGCAGTATGATCCAATCACACGGTGTCAAATGTTTGAACTGTCTGGGTCACTGTAAGGTGATTCCCACATATATGGATGGGACCATGGTCTAAAAAAAGCGGCCAGTATTTTGGGTGAGCACTGTGTATTGCCTATATACCAGTGTTCCCTTGTACTTAATTCAATGGCTAAACCCATTGGTATTTTGTAGATTGGTGACGCTTACCCCCCATATTAAAAATTGTTTTCTTTTATCCATGGTGTGTTTGTGTAGACTTTCACTCTTGCACATTTAATTGTGGAAACCCGCCAGATGTTATTAATGTGTCAAATTTATCAATGAGTTGGTTCTGCTCTGATTTTTCTCTTCCATTTCTCTGCATAGCGCACGCAACACCAACAAGTACGTTCCAGACGATCTGCTTATGCTCCTTCAGATAGTGAAGGTATGTCTCTTCCATTATAATGTTTAGAGCTGCCTCTGCAGGTGGCTGGCGTTGCTAAGCATCTTCTCGATTGTTGTTAATAAGAAGAATCCATACTGCTCTCTTTTGTAGATGGAAGCCATGCTCCTTCTGAGGAATCAAATGCTGCTGAGGAATCAAACGGCAACAATTACTAGGTGGTTGAGCTTTTTGATCAAGGAATAGCTGGGTGAGTTTTTCATTTCACCACCTGTGACGAGAGTATTCTGACATTTGAATGTGAGGAGTCCATTTCACTGCTTTCTTTTCTAATAAGTACAGTGGTTCTTGCATTCGATATAACCATATATAACATTGAACCATCCTATTAGATGGATTCCCCAAACACATGGAATTTCTGTTCATTATTTAGATGAAAATAATCATGGGTGTTTGGTTTACAACTTAATGTACTCAATGAGGGCATATTTGATGTCAAGTTGGCGCTCTTGCTCTTTATAATCTTCCATTTATGTCCAGCTTATTATGCCTTTATGTTGATCTAGATTGTCTAGGAATGGGCCTTGTGTTTGAAATGTAGTTGAAAATAACCTCAGTAGAAGATTATCCTCATTTTGATTTTTGGCTATATGCTGCATTATGAAATTTAATCATCATCATCAAAGCCTTATCCCAACCATGATGGGGCATTATGAAATTTAATATGGTCAATAAAATAAATTCCTAGGGCTACTCAAGATGGTTTTAGACTTTCGATTCTGATCCATGAATTTTGGCTTTGTTCTTACCCCGATTTGTGAAGGCTTGATTGATGGGCATTGTCCCACCTTTTTATTGAGTGCCACTATATCAGATCATACTGAGGTCTCATCTTTGGGTAAACTGGGTTCATCTTGTGGACTTATCAGTGGATGGGCCGAGACAAAATTTCCCTTTTTAGACATTGGGGACTGTTGATTCTTTAGACATTTTGGATTTGTCAGAAAAATTCACTCAAATAGTTTCCACCAAAAAAAAAAAAATCAACTCAAAATAGTAGGAATTATGCCCAGCAGCTAAAAGTCTAGCCTGTGGGACCCAAATGGATGTACGACAATATTGGAAAAGGGGATGGGAAACTCAGTGGAGGCAGTGTTATAGCAACACCATCTTGCCACTTTCTCCTTGAACACCTAGCCCAGTCTTGCCCGTCCAACCACCACTGTGGACCACTCATTCATTTGGCAAGGCCCTAAAACTACTCTCCTCAGCCATGCCTCTATTATTACGAATTTTGGCTGGTACCTTGCTTACACCTTCGCAAGCGAACCCCTTTTCTTAGTCACACTGCAGCCGACTTTCAGTTCTAGATTTGTTCTATCTAGTCTAGGTCCAAGTGTGACCATGAGGGCCAATTTCTGGCGCTTTGCAGATTGATTTGATATGCACTGGGGAGAAGATTGCAGATTTCACGGGGTGAATAATCTTGCGGATCACAACTAAGGGAGTACAAGAAAATTTGTTGTCTAAATACAGGTGGAGGGTCCATCAAGAGGTAGGGGTAGGCCGAAGAAAACATGGATGGAAGTCATTAATTTAGATTTGAAGAAGTTGCACTTATCGAAAGATTTAGCTCAAAATAGAACGGAATAGAGAAATAGAATTCATGTAGCCGACCTCAACATGGTTGGGATAAGGCTTTGATGATGATGATGATGATGAAAGCTCGTCATACTAATTATTTCCCTCACTGATGGTAAATGACGTATAAATTATGATACAAATTGTCATTGAAGGCGGAATTATCTTGAGGTAAAAGTAGTTTTTTTTTTCTTTGAAGGGTATAATTTTTTTGAAGGTAAATTTTTTTGGAAGGAAAAACTTCATTTGGAATGTAAATTGATTTTTTGGTTAGGTAGATTTTTTTTTTTGGGGAAAGTTAGATTTTTTTTTTTGGAAGGTAAACTTTTCTTGGAAGGTAAATTTTTTTTGAAAGGTAAAAGGGGTTTTCCTAACTATTGCGAGTGTAAAGGGGTGGTTATAGAAAGGGTAATGCTAAAAGAAAAGGATAAAAAATAACTGGGTTTGGTTTATAAAAGTGTGAGTTTGCATGGGCCGCCTACATGTATTTCAAGGATAGGGAAAGGGAAACAGTACCATCATCCTTACCCTTGATTTTAGGGTGACAAATTCCTGTGCTGTTAAAAAAAAAATTTATTTAGTTGTGATTCAATCCAACATGGGTGGAACAAAGTCAAATTGTGTGCAACCAGGTGCGTGAGTGTGTGTACAAGAGGGTTTGAAATTTGGATTGAACATTGGTGGGCACCAATCCGAGCATGCGCAGAAAGTCTTGGTTCGATGGGGGAGGGTCTGAAAGGGAAGTTCAGCACATCTGAGGACTTCCAATGCATTTCTGGAAATCCTTTCATATGGTCAGACATTTACCAAACGTGGATTTTCCACGCCAGCATAGAAACGTGGCAAGGATTCCTTCTTGAAGACCATTACCTACTAAAAGAATATGGTTTCTTCCTTAAAAATGTGGGGATGATTTTCACCCAACCATAGGCTGCCGTGCAGAAGGCATGTTTGTGGGACTTTAGGTGAAATTTTGGTGACAGCTTGGCTTGAACCTTGAGCTCAAGTCCAGCCAATCTTAGCCAAGCTTCAGCTTACATTTAGATAGGACTCGGTTGAGCTCAGCTTGATTAGTACTCAGCTGAGCTTGAGCTCAAGCTTGATTATGAAGGGAGCCTATCTAAGCAAGGCCTGTTGTCCGGCAGTCATCACTTGGGACTTTTTTTCCTTATAAGAATTTCTGGATTTCATGTCTACTAAAATTTGTAGAATTTGAGATGCTAGAGTTCTAAAATATTTTTGAATTCTAACATTCCTGAATTTTCTTTTGCTTTCATGTTGGAATTCCTGTCTGAGAGTTTTAATTCCCTCTCTCACAATGAAAAAAAAATCAAACAAAGAAACAGTAAATTTTATGACCTATAGTGAATCTTGCTTGTGTACGAGTGAGAGGAAGTAGCTTTCCATTCAATCGAAAACCCATAAAACTCCCTTTTCTTCCCTTTTGATAAAAACACTTTAGTAAAAAAAATGCATCAAGATAGGAAAAAAATAAATCAGATATGTAAAATGAGTGCAGAGGAAGAAGATGATTAGACCTGAATTTAGTGTAGTCATGGAAAGGAAAAAATGAGATTTGTTCGTTGGGGAGAGTTGGAGTTGCAACAAAGACTCTTGGAATACTAGAATCCATAAATGCTGTAATAGAAGCTAGCATTTTGGAATTTCATTTTTTGGAATTTCAAAAAGCTACTTTTCAATAAATGAATGTGAAATTTTTTACTGGAATTTAACTCCTAAACTGCTTGAATTTCTATCAGAAATTCTTGCAGACAAATTGGCCCTTACGATGCATGGTAGCGTCCAAGGCCTCTTGCATCGTATTAGCAATATGATAATCCAATTGGCGGGTCAGCCATGTGATCAGATGTTTGAAAAGCTCTTTGATGGATCAATTGAGATCTTGAAGATCGTGAAAGATTTTAAAAGAATTCAAGATTATCTTGAATCGTATAAAATTGTAAAGGTGTCATGATAAATTATGTGGATGTTGTAAAATAAAGCGGCTGAGTGCAGGAATAGGGTAGTAATTTTTAATTGGTAAAAAGAAAGTAGTAGTAATTTCTAGAAAAGGTCTAGAAGTTTTGAAATGAGTCTAATTGGAAAAAGGAAAGTAGTAGTAGTAGTCTCTGGAAAGAGTCTACAAGTTTTGAAAGAGTGGCAAGTGGCAAAATTTTAAGATTCATTGCGGATGCTAGAAGTATAAAGAGGTGTCTAAGTCATTCATTTGTAAATAAGAAATGGTTGAATCAATCCAAGAGTAAATTCTAAAAAAAAAATTGAGTGGCACACGAGTTAGAATCAAAGCTGTTGATACTTTTATTAGTTGATAGTTTTTTTTAATTAAAATGTAAATTTTATTTTTTTAACAATCATAAATATGCATTCACGATAATGGCTTAGTTTCAATTCTTCCAGTAATGCTTGCAAAAATTGATAAGATTAGTTTCCCCTCTATCTTGTTTTTAGATTATTGTCAATCAGTTCACTAATTATAGTATTTAATTTACAGGACTCGTGATCATGTTTGCAGAATCATTGTATTCATTACTTGATTATCTCATTAAATAAGTAATTTATAAATTATTTTGCAGTTATATGGTAAACAATTATATAATAGGATCAGAGAAAAAAGTTTCACTTTACCAAATCTCTTGTCATTTGTACTTAAGATTTTTTTTTTTTTTTTTTTTTTTGTAAATTCTTCTCTACTAAGTGCGTCTGAGTCATAAGATTTACCTTTACTAAGAGACTTGGAAGGATGTGGATTTAAAAATTCTTCCTTAGAGGGCTATACTTTTTATGCCTTCCGGTATGCGTTGTCACTAATTAGTACTTGATTAATATTAGTTTTTGAATAGTTCGGTCGAGTATGTTATATGTTATAAGGATTCTTTGAAAATGAGTATAGTATTATCTATCAATGTGGATGCTTGTGTCATATTCTTCTATGTTGAACAACTGAGTGGTGTTCTGAATTGATTAGAAGAGCATTCAGTGAATCACTGAACTTTGAAAAAATATTTGTTCTAGAACTCTTCGAAAACCTTGTGCATAGGCTCACCTTTGTCTTCCCATATGAAAGTTTTGGGGGTGCTCTTAAAGTATGTAATTTCTATATTGTAATCAATTAACACATAATATGTAATATGTCAGTGGAATAATAAAAGTAGATAAATCAATCATACATCACAAAAAGGTGCACAGATTTTTTAATATGAAAAACTTAAATTTGGTAAAAAACCACAAATCCAATAAGGACTAACTTTTAAGCAAAAGCGAACAGTTATAAAATATACTCACAACCATTATCTAATTACTTATTCGATCTAAGGATCAAATTCTTCTTACACAACTCTTTCTGCCACGACACTCGTTCACGTGCATCATTCTTTACTTGATCAAACCACACCTTAAATGCACAAGATGCTGTCAATATTCTATAAAAAATGTAGAAGCAATGTTTTCAGGTCCAAAGCTTCAACATAATCTCTCAATGAAAGCTCTAGAGAAAAAAAATTTCTAATGTGAAATCTCAACTCAAATTATAGAGATAGATGCCTTAGGGTTAAAGAGAGAATCCTTTTTTATAACACCAAATCCGTACCTCATAAGGATACTCTTTGTAAAACAAGAACTACTAATTCTAGCACAAATAAGAAAGAACTTAGAAACAAGTGGTGGGGCTTTTTTTGTCTTCTAATTAATCGAGTAAGTGTCTGATCAATTGGGTATATTCTCTGCCTCAGGTCTGATTGATTGAGCAAGAATAGATTGATTAGGCTACAGCCTATTTTTCTGATCTCTCTACTTTAGCTCTTCTGGCAACGTGAACCAAAGTCCATTTTATATGAAACAGAAAATATAACTCAATGGACCAAAAGTTTTGTGAATTCACCAATTACAAAAACCTAACAATCTCTCCCTTTGACAATTTATAAACAAAACTTATTAGACATTACATTTTACCCAAAAATAAAAACCAAAATTACCTTGAATAAAATTGCATCAAAAAGTTTTGTACCATAAGCTTCACTCTTCAAATGTCTTCAAATCTCCTTTATAATCCCATTTTTTGCCCATAATTGACAAAAATAATAATGTTAGCATGCAGCATATCTGTCAATAATGATCCAACAATTGCTCTTCCTCAATTGTGACTCCCCTTAATCTTCATAGCAACTAAGGGTGGGAACTTAATCTTTTTTATCAGGGGCTTCTAAAATTTTATACTCATACTTGTGAATTTAAATATTTCAACATAATGTGTACTAGCACAATAGGTAAATCAACTTTTTATTACCCCCAAATGGCTTTAGTTTTGACCGTTGGCTCAAACAATTATTTTCTCCATTTATTGTTCTTTGGCAAAGCTTTCAGCTTGTTGCAGTGGGGTCGAATACATTTTTTCATTCCACAATGATGGCATGTGAGTGTAACTTTAAGACTTGACACATTTTTCTTTTTTATACTACTCGCCACTTGATTTGTACTTATAGCATGTGGAGTAGTAGGTACCTTAGAATTCAAAGCAAAACTTTTAACAGAAATAGTTTTACTTTTAGCCTTTGCAAAAGATGCACCTTGATCATAACCGAAACTACGTTTGTCATTAAGCCTTTTTTGACTGTTCATGCCATCAAGAGTTATTGATCCAGTGTTCATCTTGTTCAGTAGGTCTTTTGTAACATCTAAATTAGATAACGCTATCTTTAGTTTGTTGTTCAAATATTTTTTCTCAGTTTGGCAAGTTTTCAACTTTCCGTCAAGGTTTGATAATTACCATTTAGCTATGTATATTTGTAACCTTTAGCTGTCAACATATTAGCCATGGAATTTTTCTAATTCTCCAAGAGACTAACCTTTGAATGGGATTCCTCAAATTCAGCTTTGAGAGAAATAATCTAATCTTGTGAAACTTTCCACTCTAGTGCAATTTTGTTCCCATACTTTATCAACTTAGCATAATCTTTAAATAGAGTGTTGTACTTCTCTTCTCAATCAGGTTCTTCATTATCTTTATTATCAAAACCATTGTCAGAAGTAACTTATGAATAACTAGCCATGAAAGCCCTAAATTTTTCTTTACTAAGTACAGGATTCTAAGTCTTAGGTTTCTTTTCCTCCCCACAAAAAAAAAAAAATCATCATTTCAAGTTGAATTGAATGCCTTTTTCTTTGTCATCGTTTTCAATTTTCTCTAATTATGGGCACCATGACCATAGCCTTGGCACTCAAAACACTTAACCCCTTTTGATGACTTTTTTTCAAATTTTGGAATCTTCATATCAGCTTTCTTTTTCATGAGCTTCTTAAAGGTCTTAATGAACAAAATAACTTTTTTTATATCTATTTTCTCAAAATCAGATCCTAAATCACTTTCTTTTTTTGCCGATTCCTGAAAAGCTTTTAAGGCAAATCCTTTTGACTTTTTTTCGGTCAGTAATGAAGTTTGTCTTAAAGGTTTGTAGATTTCCTACCAACTCATCAACCTTAAGATTCTTCATCTTATTATTTTCTATAATTGTTATTTCCATGGAATGATAGGTATTTGGAAGTGATCAAAGAATTTTCTTAATAATCTTGTCCTTAGAAATTGGTTCCCTTAAATTGAAACATGAGTTCACAACGTTACTCAATTAGGCATAAAAGTCATTTGTCATTCTCAGTGTTACAAAGGTAGTTGTCAAACTCTACAACTTAGTCTCTTTTTTACCAAATCCATTTCCTCATGCACTGTTTGCAAAATCACCCATGCCTTTTTTGTATTGATACAATCGGAGATCTTACGAAATTCATATGGTAATGCTCTATTATAGATTGCATCAATAATCTTATTATTACAATTGCAGGCATGTTTTTCATCTTTAGTTCACTCATCCATAGCTTTTTTACTAGTTATTCCATCAACAGTGCCCATGTGTAGAGAGTAGCCTTTGACAACAATTTGCCAGACATCTTCAGCTATGGATCTAAACTACGCAATCATTTTCACCTTCTAGAAAGAATAATTACTAGATCCATCCAAGAAAGGAGACTTGGTTGTAGATTTACCTTCTTGGTTGAATTCCACTGTAGAAATCATAGCTAATCAACACAACAAATTTGTGTAAGCTTCTCTGACACAAATTGAAAGTTTTGGGAGAGCTTTCAAGTATGTGATTTCTAGATTATAATTAATTAACACATAATTTCCAGTAGAATAATAAACGTAAATCAACCAATCACACACCATAAGAAGGTACATAGATTTTTTTAATGTAAAAAACCCCAATAGGGTAAAGAACCACAAATCCAACAAGGATTAACTATCAAGTAAAAGTGAATAGTCACAAGATATACTAACAATCCTTATCCAGTTACTCCTTCGACCTAAGGATTGAGTTTTTCTTGCACAAACCTTTCTATCATAACACCCCTTCGCATGCACCATTTTCTACTTGATCAAACCATACATTGGACACAGAAGATGCTCTCAATCATCTATAAGAGATATAGAATCAATATTTTCTAGCTGAAAGCTTCAGTATAATCTCTTAATGAAAGCTTTAGAGAAAATGAATTTTCAATGTGAAATCTCAATTCAGATTATGGAGATCAATGCACTAGGGTTGAGAGAGAACCCCTTTTTATAACTCCAAAATTTTGCCTCTTAAGGATACTTCTTGTAAAATAAGAACTATTAATTCTATCATAAACATGAAAGAATTTTGAAACAGATCGATGGTGTTTTTTTTTGTCAACCGATCCATCGAGTAAGTATCCAATTGATTAGGTATTGCCTCTATCTTAAGTCCGATCTATTTTTCTGATTTTTTTCACTTCAGCTCTCCTAAGGACCCGAACCACAGTTCATTCTATAAGAAATATAAAACTTTATCTCAATGGACCTGAAGTTTTGTTCAACCCATAAATTAGCTAATTACAGAAACCTAATAATCCCTTTTTTGTTTGTTTGTATTTTCCTTAATATCAAAATGGACCTTAAAATAAGGTGGAGAGATTTGAAGGGGGAAAAAGCAAATATATTTAAGGGCAAAATGATTGAAAAGGGATAATGGAATATTGAAAGAGAAACTACAGTAATGTAGAATCAAAGGGCTAATTGCATTAGGAATGTTGCAAAGGAAGTACTTTGAGAATCAAAAGGAAAGAGACATATTAATAAAAAAACATGGTAGCGGAGTGTGGAGGTTCAGGAAGTTATTCAATAGAAAAGACATTACTACAAAGTTTGGCAGGGGACTAAGAATATGAAAAATTTTGAGCTGTATAAGAAAGCAAAGAAAGAAGCTAAGAAAGTAGTAAGTAGTGCAAAGTTTAAAGCATACGATGACCTCTATAATAAGTTAGGAACAAGAGAAGGAGAAAAAGATATTTTTAAGCTCGCAAAAATAAGAGAAAAAAAAGTAGGGACTTTAATCATTGCAAATGTATCAAGGACAATGAGGAAAATATTTTAGTGAAGGACAATGATATTAAAGAAAGGTGGAAGGAATATTTTAGCAAACTTCCAAATGAAAACCATTTGGGCGATACAAGAGTTAAGGAGGATACTTCATCACTAGAGCATACTTTTCTCCGTAAAATTAAAGGGGTGGAAGTGAAGGAAGCATTGAAGCGAATGAAGACAGGAAAGGCAACAGGCCCAGATGGTATTCCGATAGAGGTATGGAAATGCTTAGGAGAGGTTGGGGGTGAGTTGGTTATGTAGACTATTCAATAAGATACTTATGACAAAGAAAATACTTGATGAATAGAGAAGAAGCATTGTAGTACCTATATATAAGAATAAGGGAGATATACAGAATTGTACCAACTATCAAGTGATTAAACTGATCAGTCATACTATGAAGTTATGGGAGAGAATAATAGAACGAAGACTGAGAAAGAAGATCAAGATCTCTGAAATTCAATTTGGTTTTATGTCAGGGAGATCAACTATGGAAACTATCTTTTTACTTAGGTAATTAATGGAAAAATATCGAGCAAAGAGGAAAAACCTACATATAGTCTTTATAGATTTGGAAAAAGCTTATGATAGGGTACCGAGGAATTTAATTTGGTTGGTTTTAAAGAAAATGAATGTCCTCGGATGTTACATTAAAATTTTTAAGGATATGTATGAAGAAGCAGTAACAAATGTGAGAACCACATGTGGAGAAACAAGTGGATTCCCCGTGACTATAGGTTTACATTAGGGATCAACCTTAAGCACTTATTTCTTTGCATTAATTATGGATGAGTTAACTGTGCATATTCAAGAAGAAGTATCATGGTATATGTTGTTTGCAGATGATATAGTATTGGTGGATGAATAAAGAAATGGTGTAAATGCAAAGCTTGAGAGATAGCGGCGGACATTAGAATTTAGAGGCTTTAAAATAAGTCGTACAAAGACAGAATATATGGATTGCAACTTTAGTGGACATATACAAAGTGCTGAAACCACTATCAAAATTGAAACACATGAGATACTACGTAGAAATTCTTTTCGATACCTAGGATTAATGATTAGTAAGGATGAGGAGATTGATGAAGATGTGAAGCATAGGATAAAAGCTGGATGACTGAAGTGGAGACTAGTTTCCAAAGTGCTTTGTGATAGACGAATGCCAACGAAATTAAAGGGCAAATTTTACAGGACAGTGATTAGACCAGCTATGACATATGGAGTAAAATGTTGGCCAATTAAGAAGACGCATATTCATAAGATGGATGTAGCAGAATTGAAAATGCTTAGGTGGATGTATGGTAAAACTAGGAAAGATAAAATTAGAAATGAGCGTTTTTTAGAACATTTAGGGGTAGCACCAATAGGGGATAAAATTAGAGAAACCCGTTTAAAATGGTTTGGGCATGTTGAGCGTAGGCCAGTAATGGCATTAGTAAGAAAAAGTTTGGCTATACAGGTGGACGGCCCATCAAGAGGTAGGGATAGGCCGAAGAAAACATTGATGGAAGTCATTAATTTAGATTTGAAGAAGTTTAACTTATCGAAGGATTTAGCTCAAAATATAATAGAATGGATAAATAGAATTCATGTAGTCGACCCCAACATGGTTGGGATAAGGATTTGATGATAATAATGATGATGATGATGATGGTGTATTTTCCACAATATATTTCTTCTATACTGCAAATTATGGCCAATTCTTAGTCTTCTAGGTCAAGTTAGGAAGCCTTTCCCATTCTAATTCATGTTAAATTTGATATTAATGGATTTTGGTCTACATTACTTGTCATCCAGCTTGTGCCTCTTTGTTTTAAATCATCCAACTTGTGTGGTAATAATCCATGTTGTGTCAGAAGACTCAAAACTTAAAACCATGTGCTTCTCAAACTAGAGAGATGATAGATTTTTGCAAATAGTTGCATGTAGAGGCTTCTAATATTGGAAATTCATATTCTTGTTCCAATGAGCTTAAAAATTCAGATGCTCACTTTTCCGAGATGAGCTCATATCAAATAATTTTGAAATTCAAATAATGCCCATAATTTCACTATAATTGTCTTGAGAGGAAATCCTCTCATTTATTCTTCAAATAATAAATAAGATTATTCAAAACTTGAACTAGCCTAAACTCCCTAGCAAACCACCAACTAAATTTTATCTCTAAGATAAGAATCTCTGTAAGGAGTTTTGTAACTGGCTAATTCATAGATCGGATAAAACTTTAGATCCATTGAGTTTTGTATTGCCAAAAGAGCTGAAATGTAAAAATTAAAGCAAAAACGGTCAAAAAGGTCAAAAAAGTGAAAAAGGCATTAGATTGATTGGACCTGAAGAAGGCTACAGCTAGACATGCAAAATCCAAATTTTGGTACCTAGATAGAATTGGTACCCAATTGATTGGATTAGGTATACAGACAAAATTGGTACCCAATCGATCAGATTAGGTATCTGATTGATTGGATGACAAGTAGAAACTCATTTTAAATGTTTCGAGTTTGTTTCTTGTTTGTGCCCGAACTACTATTTAAAACACGAATTGTGAGTACATATTTCATTATTCTAAGTAGAGATTACACATTAGAGATCACCTTACTTTTCTAGAGTTTCTATTGAAGAGATTATGCAAAAGCTTTAGACTAGAGAATATTGCTTTTATATGAAGATTAAGAGCATCTTATGCATTCAAGGTTTGGTGCAATTAAGTGGAGAGCAATGCACAGTAAAGGAGAGTCACGATAGGCGTTTGTGCAAGAAGAACTAAGGCCTTAGATCGAAAGGTTGAAGGAGTGACTGGATAAGGGTTGTGAGTATATCTTTTAACTGTTCGCTATTGCTTGATAGTTGACCATTTTTAGTGAATTCATGGTTTTTACCCGATTGGGGTTTTACATATTAAAAATCTGCGTATTTTCTTGTATGGTTGATTGATTTACTTTATATGCAAGTTCTTTTATTTTTCGTTGCATGTGTGACCTACAATGTAGAAATTCAGATCCGAAACGATCCTTCAATCTTTGACACATATATTTTCTATATTTGAAATTGTTAAGGGAGAAGTTTTATTTCATCGCTGGACATTATCTGTGTGTGTACAGCATGCGCATTTGTGCAGTGTGTGTACGTGCAGGCTTCTGTATGATGCAGTCTTATTTCCTTAAGACTTACCCAATTGAAATAATTTTATATGTTAATAGTGATCACTCTATTTCTAGATTTAGTTGCGATACTCAATGTATCCTCTGCTGCATTTACGTTTTTCAATAATGCTAGTTCTTCCATTTTTTTCAAATAATAAGGATTAAAAATGTTTAAATTTAAACATAAAACAGAGTAGACATATTCTTAGGAAGGAGATTTGGTTGAGAGGTATATTGTGGCCGATGTGAAACTCAAATCTCTGTGTGATTTTTGTAAATATTTCTTTAAAAGGCAAACTCCATGGAGATGACATGGCACCCTTGAAAGCCCTTCATTTTGTTTGCTTTAATATATATATATATATATATATGAAGAATACTACTATGCATCTATTTCTCATACTATAGTGATAGACACTTCCATATTTTGAGATATTAATGTTTAAAAGACAAAAGTTATATGAAAATGTGGAATGTTTTTACACTTTTGCAAGTTAATATGTTCAAATATATATATATATGGAAAAACCTCCATCGAGCATCCCGTACTCACAACATGTTAAAACACTACTAAGGCCCAACTTATGATACATCCAAGTGGGCCATATAACAAGTAACCCCCCTTATAATCACTGATTCCAATTTTGGCATCCATCCAATTGGATTGGCCTGTTAGATCGGCTTGCACGAATTTTGGACTGTGAAAACTTGTTGACCATTGATCAAGTGATTAGAATGATTATTTGAGCTTCTGCTACGATACAAGAGTAAGTGGAGGGGAGATTTTTTGATCCCCCTAGTCCCATCCCCACACGGGGCCTCTAGTGGGCTGCACTAAAAAGTCATGCTCACCATAAGAATCTTTTCATCCCTTCAGTCCCTCCCAGGTAGGCCCTGGCCTGACAAAAGTTCTCACCCGATTAAGTCCTATGTTTAAAGCTCTACACACCCTTTTGGTTTCTCGAGTGTCAAACTCTCAATTAAAATCCAAATCTAGGAGAGAGAATTTACAGGGAGGGATATCTGGATACCAGTTTGAATTGACGATCCTCATCATTGTCATCCTTATCATGTCGTAAGGGCAAACCCATGATCTCATGTGGGTTATGGAAGTACATCCATGATTTTTATGTGTCTTTTAGAAGCAAATCTAGGTCAGACAGGGCAACCGCACCCAATACTATTTATGTTGGTTCACCCTTGCCTTCTCGAGAGTGAAATACTTTGTTATAATTTGAACTATGGGTCGAGCCCTAGGTGGTGAACGACTGAAAATCTGGTTTCCGAGGTGGTGAACAACTGAGAATCTGGTTTTCTCATTCTTTTTGTTTCGTTCTTTTGCATTTCACTTTATTTTTGCATTTTCACACCTCAACATACTGGCATCAAGCCGTCTCAGAAAAAACAAAGGCATCAAAGTTGTGGCGTTAGAGAAATTCAACATTTTGAAGATACCTTTGTCATATGAAACTCATTCGGGGATTTTTTTTTCAGGAGAATAAATTAATAAACAATTTATTTCAGAAATAATGAAACCATCATAATAATAGAAGATATTTAAAGGGGAGAATAAAAAGATATAAAAATATAAAAAATTTTTACAAAAAATCCCCCTTGGAGTTGCTGAAAACAAAGAAAATTCTCAAATTTCAATATCAACAAAAAAGGCCTTCAAATTTCAATATTGATAAAAACGGTCTTGAATTGGGGATATTCTCACTTGTTTATTCTTTTTTTTTTTTTTGAGCGGCGATATCCATGCTTAGCAAAACGAAACAAGAAAAACAAAAAAAAAATACAAAAGAGAAAAAACAAAAAACAAAAGAAAGAAATGAGCAAGGATATCCTGTTCATAGCCTTTTTTTTAATAATGTTAAAATTTGAGAGTTTTTTGAACTTTGAGGGCCTTTTTTGGCTTCACCAAGTCCAAGGGATTTTTTTTTTGTAAAGATCTACAAATATAATCAATATAATTTTCATATGAAAAATAGGTCATACACACGTTCTGATGATTTTCAAAATCATATCCTCTCAAGGTTAGGTTTAAGCCACATCTGTATTCATGTCTAAATCCATTTTATTTAAAGAGTCCAAGCTCAAGTCAAGGACCTTAATAATCAAATTTGAGTGCAGCTGTTTAGAAAATGGACAAGCCCAACGTCCAGGCTTTAAGATTGAAGTTGCATTGATGAATCATAAAAGTCTATTTTTCTATTACGTATGTACATTCTATGTTAGTATTACTTTGTTTTGTACATATATAAGAGGAAATTACGAAAAAAAATCACCTTAACAGGCCACTAAACAAAAAAGACCCCAGTAGCATTTATGATACGAAAAAGAGCCTTTTTCGTTATTTTTTCAAAAAAAAAATTCATGGACTGATGACATAGTCGCTCCACCTAACATATTTTTCCTTCTTCATCTTCCCCATTCCTCTTCCTTGCACCTCTCTCTCTCATATTTCTTCTTCCCCCAAATCCAACTAAATCCAATCCACCTCCACCATCATCTTCCCTTGTTTCTATTTCTCTTTTTTATTCTTGTTTCTCTATTCTTCCACCTTTTGTTTCCCACCCAACTAACAAGTGCCCATCTCTAGGTACCCAACATGGCGATGTTAGTGGCAAGTGGGGTTGAGAAGGTTGTAGCCTTCCTTGAAGGCAGATGTGGAAGTGGAGGGTGTTGAGGTAAAGGTTAATGAGGGTGGAGAAGTAAGAGGTTCAAGAGCATGCAATGTGGGCAAGGCCGACAAGGTTCTTGATAATGATGTTGCTGGTGGTGATGAAGGCGACGAAGTCACCAAGCTTAGCTCGGAGGTAGGAGAACGACCCGCCGACGACCAAGATCTCAATGGCGAACTCAGTGTAGCAAAAGGTGGAAAGGTAGGCGAAGATGCCTGAGACGACATAAGAGAGGACCAATGCCCTAATCACTACTCCGTCCCTTCCCTCTTCAAAGCTTGTGCAAGCCTCCAGGACCCCCCTAGATGGGCAATTGAATGGTGCACGGAAGGTGTTCGACGAAATGCCTCTAATAAGTGAAGTGTCGTAGATTGTCTTAATATCCAAGTACGCGAAGCGAGGTGAGGTTAAGGTTGCGCATGAGGTGTTTAATTAGGTGCGGGTGAAGAATAAAGGGATTTGGGGTAATGTTATTTCTGGGTACATATAGAGTAATTATTTCAAAGAGTGGTTGGCGATGTTTTAGTTAGTTTGTTTTTGATTCGTAATGGAATTAAACATTGTATCTCATTTATGTTGTTGGCCTTGTTAAAAGTTAATTGCTTGTAAAAAAAATATAGCAATTATGGTTACTTTGCAAAACATTCCATCTTGGATTGGCCGATGAATTCCTTTTTAATGTTTAAACCCTTATATGGATTGCACTGGATTGTAACATTGATGTCAAAGAATGTGTGGTTAACTTGTATGCATTGAACTTGATTATGGATTTGATGAATGTGAATTTAGAATGTTATTGTATGTCAAAAAATTGCTGGGGAAGTTTGGGTTCAATTTGATGTAGAGTTTTGGATGTTGTATATGATATGAAGTCTATTCATTTTGTTTGATGTGGAGTTGTGTTGAAAGAATGCAATATATTTTATATTGGGCATGTGTTGAATTTATATTGATATGGATTTATGGATTTTGTAGTGTCTTTTGTTAATTTATATAATGAAATAGAATCTCAAAAATAATGACACAAACATGTAATGAGAAAGTGTCTTTGTATTTTAATATTGACTGTTTCTTCATGCATCATTATATCTTTTATCGATTATGTAATAAGATAAAATCTCAAAAGTTCATTGAAGAACAACAAAAGTGCATTTGTAAACAACAAATGATTGTGTTTGGATTTAGAAGTTTAGATGTAGAAGTTGGGATATTGATTTATTCAATGTAAAGTTTATTGATGTATATTTATTGGTTGTATTCAGGTTTTATGATGAGAAGTGATGTTATTTTATTTAATGTGAGCGAAAATGTTGGATGTGGAGTTATAAATTTGACAGTGAAGTTGTTAGAGGTAGAGTTTGGATTTGAAGTTTGAAATTTGCTAGTATCTTCATGGAGGGTGAAGTTATTGGTTGTGAAGCAGTTTAATGTATAACCTGAATGTAAATTTTAACTTTTATAATATTCTATCTGTTTTAAAAGTTTGAATGCATAGCTTTTCTTTATATAATGAGATCAAATCTTTAACAGCAATTCAAGAACAACTTTGTAATAGACAATCTGTATATACTAATGACGACGTCAACTTCAGAGGGTAGCTCAACTGACTTAGGACCATAGTTTGCTCTTAGAGTTTAGGGGTTCGAGTTACGTTGCCATACTGGGGCCACGGTGAATTTTACCCAGCTACCCTGGGCCCAAAAGGATTAGTTTGGCCTAAAGGGTTAGGACACCCTCCGTTATAATTTAAAAAAAAAAAAAGAATGTGATGACATCATCACTTCACAAAACCTTTTTAATAAAATCTCTTCACAAACAAGTGACGACATTGTCACTTCACAAAACCTTTTTAACAAAATTTCTTTACAAATCAGTGATAACGACGTCAATTTATAGAACCTAAAAATTATGGAATACAACAACTGAGTGATAACGTCATTACTTCACAAAACCGTTCTAATAAAATTTCTTTACAAATCAATGATGGCGAGGTCAATTTACATAACCTAAAAATTATGGAATATAACAATTGAGTGATGATGTCATTACTTCACAAAATTGTTCTAATAAAATTTCTTTACAAATTAGTGAATTTGTGAAGAAGTAAGCGACGACAATGTCTCTTACCGAAAACTTCCTAATAGCATAAATGAAGAAATGAGCAACGCTATAATCTATTATTAATAACTTGGCAAAAAGAAACGTTAACAAAATGAAACATGCAACATTTGAAATTAAATCACAAAGATATTAATAAAAGGAAATTAGCAAAATGAATGTCTTTTATTTAAAAGAAAAGTTCACTATTACAATGGAAATGACAAAGAGAAACACATTCATAGTCATTCTCTAACAATTGCAAACTTCACTCAAGTTCTTCTAAAATTTTTATGATCTTGAAACATATGTCCTATCCAAATCTCTTGAGCCGAGTTCATGCGAATTTCATTTGTAAACTCCGAATGTATCAATGTATCCTTGACAATGACATTTGGCTTACACTTTGAATGATCCAATGTGTTATGCGTCATCAAGAAAGAGATAAGTCAAAAAGAGATGGAAGGATGGACCAACATATTGTAAAAAGACAACCTTGAGATGACTCAAAGAAGGAGAAAAGCTTTGAACAAGAGCAGTTTCCAACCTCCAATCTTACCTAGCCATATACATATCAACAAGAGCTGTCCCCAACCTCCAATCCTACCTAATCAATATACATATCAATAAGAGTTATCCCCAACCCCAACCCAACTCTCTTCACATACCCAGGAATCCCCAACCCAATATCCAAAGCTCCCAACTGAGCAAAAGAACAAAGAACACCCACCAAAACTGCCTCATCAGGCTCCAAATCCGCCAGTTCCATCATCCGAAACATTGCCAACCGCTTTTTGAAATAATTATTCTACATGTACCTAAAAATCATAGCACTCCAAGTCCCTCTATTCTTTACCAGCACCTCATCAAACACCTCACACACACCGTCAACCTCACCCGATTGTGTGTACCCAGATATCAAGTCCAACAATGACATTTCACTTCTCAGGGGTATTTCATCAAACACCTTCCGCACATGATTCAAATCATCACACACCTTCAAATTGTGGGCCGTTGGATCAGGCCTCTCACTTACTTTAACCTAAGCTTTCTGCACATCCAAACCCACATCTCACTCACAACCCATGAGCTGCCTCCATTATTGCACAGCCCACCATCTTCATCATCACCTTGACCCTCACCTAACCTCACAGGACCTTCATGCCTATCAATCAAACAAAAAAACCACTTTCATTTCCATAGACACCTTTGCCTTAGACCCCTCAGCCTTCCTAAACAACTAGAGCCACACAAAATGCAAGAAAACAAAATAGAAAAAAGTGCAATCACAAAGACAAAATCTTCAACATGAAAGAGATGGAATAAAAATCATATAAAGAAAAAAAGCAAGAGTTGGTGGGTGGTGAGCAAGTTTGTTAGGGTTGGAGTCATTTTAGACACGACGTCGGAAGCCATGCCCTCTATATATGGTGGGGCTGTTGCTCATCATTCCCAGAGAGAGGGTCCACCACTTTGATTACAACAGTCCTAAGAGGAGGGACTAGGAGAAGAAGAAATGGGAGAGGGAAAGGTGTAGAGAAGAGGAATGGAGAAGAAAAAAGAAGAAAAAAATATATTCTGTGGAATGACGACTTCATCGCTCCACTAAGACATGAGGATAAAAAAACAAAAACAAAAACAACCCCTTGGGACCATTCTCGTATGTGAAATGCTAATGGGGCCTTTTCTGTTTGGTGGCCTGCCAAGGTGGTTTTTCCCATAATTTTCTGTACATATAATATAACATATAACACTTGCCTGAGTCTCTCCAGTTAAATGTGAAAACATAATGACATCTATTTTCCAAGAAATTTTAATATAATATGTGTAAATAGGTGTTATCTTTGAAATAGAAAAAAATGCTATATTTATAAGCTAAGGCATCTATACTGTCACGCCTTGAACACGAGAATTGGGGATTTGTTGTGGGTTCCGAGAAATGACACACGCACCCGTGACAATTCGTGCCATGACAAGACACGTACGAACTGTCACAAGGGTAATCCCACTGATACGTGTGAGGAAGATCCACAAATACGTATTATCAACATAAGACATTTAAGCGGAAACCTAGAGATTTCACCTGTATATATATCATGAACATCCAAAAACATCCATTTCAATTCATTAAATAAACAAAGTCTGTTGATTAACCCAACTACATGCACAGAGGTGAAAATCCATAATAATAATATAAATATATCAAATGCCAAGATGAACCCTAAGTCCAATCCCAAAATAACCCTGTTGCACACTGTTGAGGAGAATCAAGAAAAAATGTCTTCCTCTTTCTACTCATTTATATCCCGAGGTAACGCTGGGGTTCCCTCCGAAGGCGCGCTGATTCCCAGACTGGCATCGGGTTCCGCACCTGTAACACCATGATAACTGGTTAACACGACGGTTAAGCAAAGATAAGGATATATGAGCTTATCATGATGTAACAATTAAATTAAGTGACGAAATAATTAAAGGAGATCAATGTTGAAATCTAGGCACTTATGCATATGAGTAAGCATCGATATGGAATCACGAATAAAGAACATATCATACCAAAATGGCAACCACATTTGCTATCTCCTATCTAATAAGAGAATAAATTGATCTGTGGGAAATCACTAGCGATTGGGCCAGGACCAACTAGCTACCTTAAGAGCGTCGACTCACTCTTCTGATAACTACTGCAGTAGGCAACTAATAACATACTCCCATGGGGTCCTGTCGCACCTCCTATGGGGTATAAGCTAAGTGGCGCCGACTCTAAACATGTCGAAAATAGTCTGATGTCCATACCTATCATATACTGATCTGTTTATACTGATACAGAAAGTAACTCAATCTTATTGGGATTATCAATCAAAGCATTGCAACTAAGTAAAATGCTATTCATTATTGATGCAAACTGATATAACTCTCTTGTGGAGGTTAAAGTTACTATCAATATGAATGTAATTAGATTGTAGGGTTATGTCACGACCCGAGCCCAGAATTCGGGGGTTAGCGAAAAGCTAAACCGGTGACACACGTACTCCCGTGCACGTGCACCCAAACCCAGTCCAGATGCACGCACACAAGGGATCTAACACGTGCGAACTAAGCGTACGCGGAAGCTGTACATATCATAGCAAGCAACAAAGGAAAATAAAATAGCGGAAGCCAAAGCAAATACGAAACGGAAAAGACAAAGACAAATACACTGAGATAAAACCGAATACACACCAAAATCAATATACACAAAATATACAGAATACAAGTCCAAAGTCCAAAGTCCAAATACAAGCTCTCAAAAACCAAAACGCAAAATAAAAGCCACTGGTATGCATGCACGCACTTGGCAGAAGTGATCAGGCCCACTCTGCCAGACCGGAGGGTGCCTCTACACTCGCCCCTGCAGCCTCCTCGACCGCCGGGGAGCTGGGCAAGGTATCTGTGCCTGCAACACCACAGACAACACAAATGAATACAACGATCCAACAAATATAAGTAACAGGGGTGAAACACGCATAGTATCAAAGAGGGTATAATAATGACAGAAGATTAAATACAGAGTTCCATATTAGGAAACTAAGCAAATCGTGCATAGAAGTAAAACATGATAATGGAATCAAAACATAGAATACTGAACTAGTTGGCTACTACGTTAACCATGTTCTCTCCAAAAGAGAGCAGAGCAGAGCAGAGCAGAGGAGAACACCGCTGTCCAGGCCAAAGGTACAACGGGTCTCGGTTCCTGGGTTCCGGGGTCCCAAGACAAAGCAACACTGCAGTTAAAACAGAGATACAGAGATCTACGCCAGAGGTAACCCCGTCGGGTATCCTAGGGCTGAGGCTGAGTAGAGCCAGACTAATACCAATCAAATCAAAGCTAAAGAAAGGAGATTATCCGCTTTGGACTCACCGATGACAAGGACCGGATCTTATCCTCACGTATTAACCTCTGGGCAGAGCCACCCGGGAATACCCAAAAATCAGAGATATACAAAGCCAGAGAATATACAGAGCATAGCATAGATCAAAACAGAGTACAGAGCGAAGAATAATACAGATATACAGAACGAAAGCAAAATGACTGAGGAAATGCATAACATAGATTAACAGAACAGAGGGCAAAACCATAAACAATATGCAATGCATCTCAGATTAATACGGAATCAAGGTTCATTACAAGCCAAGTCTAATCTAGTTGCATCACTGTCACTAACCGTGCATGTTGAGGTAGTTTTAAGTTATTCGATGCACCGTTGCCATCCTAGTGTTGCAATATAATCCTCATGTGCACCGAAGTCCCTTAAACCAACACCCATGGGGAGGTGCTTAACAATGAGCAACACTCACATGAATAAGTCACAGCCTAACAGACTATTCATGCGCTCCAAAGAATCCATTTGGGCCGGTTTACGGGTATGGTTAACCTGTATTTGAGCCCTACAAGGTCACACCATTAGCCTAAGTTTAACTGATATTTAACAGGTCTTACGGTTTAGCCATGGGTGACCTACGGCTTAGCCGTGGCATCCTACGGCGTAGCCGCAATATGCACTACGGCTTAGCCGTGGTTCCCTTCAGAACACGGCTAAACTGTCATCTTTTCCACCTCTGATCTGATACCTCTCACGGCTGAGCTACAGTCAGTATACGGCTTAGCCGTAGACCAATCCACGGCTTAGCCGTAGCCTCACCGTAGGAGTACTGATATCAGAAAAGTTTCGACTGATCAGAGGATTAATTCACGACTGGGGTACGGTTGGGTCACGGCTAGCTTACGGCTCAGCCGTAGGACAATTTACGGCTTAGCCGTAGCCTAGCCGTAGAACAAAACTCAAATTTCGAGTCTCTGGAAACCAAGCCGTAGAAGTTCACGGCTTAGCCGTACAATACAGAGATGAATTCGGGCTGAGTACAGAAACTGAAATTTGATACAGAAACTGAATAAAATGAGTTACAGAGGTTCCAAATTCACAAATTGTGGCTGTAAAACATGCTAGACAAAGAATAAGAGTGAATCAAAGCCATCAAACAAACACCCATATGTGTTATCAAAGCCTATACTTATACTTGCCTCAAATCTGACAAAATCCTCTGAAATCAAGCTCCAAGCAACTAAAATCAAAACAAATCAAAGCAATCACACATGCATGAGATGAAGACAAAGCAACAGAGAATGGGAGATGTAATTTGGAGAAGAAATACAAAGAGTTGGGAAAGAACCCACTTACCTAAGGCAAGGACAGAGATGAGAGAATGGAGAAGAACCCAAGCCAAACAGAGGATCCAAATCCTCAATCGATCAAGAGAAGGAAAGAAGAGAGAGAGAGAGAGAGAACGAACGTGGAGAGCTTCCCTGGAATTCCTCTTGCATGCAACGATCAAATGAAATGGAGCAAGAGAGAGACACCTGGAGAGTGACTCATTTAAATAGGTTTTGTGGTTTAGGTCAAAGTCCGGTAAGTTTATACTAATTACAGTTCAAGTCACACGAAGGTCTAACTTCTCCAATTGACTCCAAACGGATCTGACACAGTTACGGAATTTGTCGAGCTCAACGAAATACGCGTGCTGACACCAAGATGATGCAAAGATGAGATGAGCAAAGCCAAAGCAAAATTACGAAAAAGGGCTTAGAACTACCTATCTCAGGTCAAAGGTTGCTCAACTACCTATCCAAGGCCCAAAACCAAGTCCAAAAGAATAAAATAAAACAAAACACACACTAATGAGCCACTAATCCGGCTCAAAGGGGATCGGAGTGTTACATCCTCCCCCACTAGGAATCATTCCGTCCTCGGAATGACTACCTACCTGCGCAAAGAGCTGGGGGTACTGGCGCGCTAGCTGCTCCTCTAGCTCCCAAGTAGCCTCATCCGGACCGTGATGCTCCCACAACACTTTAACCCATCTGATAGTCCTGGTACGGAGAATCTGCTCTCGTGTCCCAACGATGCGAAGCGGACGCTCAACGTAAGTCGCATTAGGCTGAATCTGGATATCATCGTAGCGAATCACATGGCTCGGATCTGGCACATACTTACGGAGCATCGACACATGGAACACATCGTGAACACCGGAGAACTCAACTGGAAGTGTCAACCGATAGGCTAAATCTCCAACTCGGCTCTTGACTTCGAACGGTCCTACATATCTCGGAGCTAACTTGCCCTTCTGACCAAATCGAACTGTGCCCTTCATCGGAGAAACTTTAAGGAACACCCAATCTCCAACTTGAAATGCCAAAGGTCTCCTCCGCGTATCCGCATAGCTCTTCTGCCTGGACCGAGCAATCTTCAGATTCTCTATCACTTTCTGCACTTTCTCTGTCGTCTCAGCAATGATCGTCGGACCATGGAAACTTCTAGTTCCAACTTCTTCCCAGCACACTGGGGTCCTGCACTTGCGTCCGTATAGAGCCTCATAAGGTGCCATACCAATACTCTCATGGAAGCTGTTGTTGTAAGCAAACTCACACAAGGCCAGATGTGTATCCCATTCCTTCTCAAAGTTCAGCACACTAGCTCTGAGCATATCCTCCAACGTCTGAATGGTACGCTCCGACTGTCCATCGGTCTGGGGGTGGTATGCCGTACTAAAACTCAGCTTCGTACCCATAGCTTCCTGAAATGCTCTCCAGAATGAAGATACAAAACGACTGTCTCGATCTGACACAATCGATACTGGGGTGCCATGCAATCTGACTATCTCGTCAACAAACTTCCTGGCCATCTCCGTGAATGTCATCCCTTTTTTGAACGGAAGGAAATGTGCTGACTTAGTCAATCTGTCCACTATGACCCAGATCGCATTATTCTTCCTACTGGTCGGCGGAAAACCGGAGACGAAATCCATCGTAATGTGCTCCCACTTCCACTGCGGAGTGTGCAATGGATGCAATGATCCTGGAGGTCGCTGATGATCCGCTTTCACCCTCTGACAGGTCAAACATCGAGCTACGAACCCTGCGATCTCCCGCTTCATATTGTTCCACCAAAATCTATCTTTCAAGTTCTGGTACATCTTCGTACTACCGGGGTGCATCGCATATCGGGCATCGTGCGCATCTGTCATCAACTTATCTTTCAGCTCGTCCACAGCGGGAACACACAGTCTATTCCGAAAGTATAAAACTCCATCTACCAAGCTAAAATCCGGTCGATCTGCAATTCGATCTCTGAACTTCACCAGGAGGGGGTCCTCAAACTGGCGATCCTTGATCTGCTGAATCACCTCAGGCTGAAACACGATGGTAGTAGCTAATGTCACCAATCCACCTACCATCTGAACCTCAACAGGCTGATCACGCACAAGCATATAAAATCCTGCCAACACCTGAAGACTGTCTGTCCTCCTGCTAAGTGCATCTGCAACTACATTGCCTTTGCCTGGGTGGTACTTGATCGGAAAGTCGTAGTCTTTGATGAACTCCAACCATCTTCGCTGCCTCATATTCAAGTCATGCTGATCAAACAAGTACTGCAGACTGTGATGATCGGAATGGACCTCAAACTTCACACCGTACAGGTAATGCCGCCACAACTTCAATGCAAATACAATGGCTGCTAATTCCAAGTCATGTGTGGCATAGTTCTTCTCATGTTCTTTCAACTGTCTGGATCCATAGGCAATCACCTTCTGATTCTGCATCAGTACACAGCCTAGTCCAACTCTAGAGGCATCTGAGTAAATCATGAATCCCTCACTACCATTCGGGAGAGTCAACACTGGCGCCGTAGTGAGCTTTTCCTTCAGCAACTGAAAACTACGCTCACATTTCTCTGTCCACTCATACGGGACCTTCTTCCGAGTCAACTGAGTCAGCGGGGCTGAAATCTTCGAGAAATCCTGCACAAACCTGCGGTAATATCCTGCTAATCCCAGAAAACTCCGAATCTCTGTCACTGATCTAGGACGGGGCCAATGGACTACTGCCTCAATCTTAGCCGGATCCACCATCAATCCATCTCTAGAAATCTTATGACCCAGGAATGCAACTTGCTCTAACCAGAAATCACACTTAGCCAACTTTGCATACAACTTGTGATCTTGAAGCAGCTGCAATGCCTTCCTCAGATGGTCTGTATGTTCCTCAGCAGTCTTCGAATAGACCAATATGTCATCTATAAAAACCACAACGAACTGGTCCAAGAAGGAAGTAAACACCCTGTTCATCAACGCCATAAAAGCTGCGGGTGCGTTCGTCAAACCAAACGGCATGACAAGGAACTCGTAGTGTCCATACCGAGTCCTGAAAGCTGTCTTAGGAACATCCTCATCCTTCACCCTGAGCTGGTGATATCCTGACCTCAAGTCAATCTTAGAGAAGTAAGCTGCACCCTGAAGTTGATCGAACAACTCGTCAATCCTAGGCAATGGATATTTGTTCTTGATAGTCACTTTGTTCAATTGCCTGTAGTCAATGCACATCCGGAAACTGCCATCCTTCTTCTTGACAAACAATACAGGAGCTCCCCAAGGTGAAACACTTGGGCGTATGAACCCTTTATCCAACAAATCCTGCAACTGTTTCTTTAATTCCAACAACTCTGCAGGTGCCATACGATATGGAGCTCTACTGATGGGTGCTGTACCTGGCATCAAATCAATCGCAAACTCTATCTCTCGAGCTGGTGGTAACCCTGGCACATCCTCCGGAAAGACATCCGGGAACTCGCTGACTACTGGAATCTCGCTGAGCTGTCGCTGATCTTTCTTCTCTGAAATGAATGCAAGAAATCCTTCACATCCCCTACGAAGCATCCTGTCTGCCTTACAAGCAGATATCACACGCCTGGGGCACTTCGTCTGGCTGCCCTCAAATCGGAATCCGCTGCCTAAATCAAAATAAATAGCCTTGCTGTAGCAATTGATACACGCATGATATCTCGCAAGCCAGTCCATACCAAGAATCACATCAAAATCCAGTGTCGTGAGCAACACGAGGTCTACTGGGAGCTGATGACCAGCTATCCGCACATCACACTGAGGGTAAAACACACTGCACTCCACCCGCTTACCAACCGGAGTGGATACTAGCAACAAGTATGGAAGTGGTGTGGGTCGCTGTCGAAGCTGCACAGCAAAATGGGGTGCTACGTACGAACGCGTAGACCCGGAGTCAAATAAAGCTAAAGCTTCTGCATCGGAAATTAAAATTTTACCTTCCACTACCGTGGCCTCCTCCGCGCCCTCATGCGTAGCAGCATAGGCTCGGGCTGTCTGGCGATTCGGCTTCTGACCTGGGCGAGCTGGCTGAGATCTGCCCTGTGCTGTAGGTCCTGTCTGTCTCGTCTGTGGAGAGGACTGAAACTTCGGGCATTGGGCCCGCCTGTGGTCCGTAGAGCCACACCCGAAACAAGCCCCACTCTTCCTCCAACATCTGTCGGTGGGGTGATCCTTCCCACAGTGACTGCAAACTATCTGAGGACTGCTCGAACTGCCCTGTTTACCCTTGAACTTCTTCTGGAACTGACTTCTGCCACTGAAACCTGCTGCCCTCTTAGCCTCTGTTCGCTCCTCCTCAAAGATGGCCTCTGCATCATAAGCCCTGTCAATAGCGTCATCCAAGGTAGCCGGCCACATACAAGCAACCACGTGGCGTTTGTGTCTCGGATTTAGGCCGTTGACGAAGCGAGTCACCTTCTTATGCTCCGTGTTCACCATATCCTCTGCGAAATGAGACAACTCTGTAAACCTGTGTACATAATCTGCAACTGACATCTGTCTCTGCTGAAGGTTGAAGAATTCCACTTCCTTGGCTCGCTGAATATGGAGAGGCATGAACTTACGACGGAATTGCTGCTTGAAGGTCTCCCAAACTGTGGCACTGGGCATAGTCTGAAATGAGGTCTTAACACTCCTCCACCATGTCTTAGCTACACTCCGAAGCATAGAGGCTGTGAGAACTACCTTCTGCTTGTTGCTGCACACAATCGTATCAAATAGCTCTTCAGTCTGCTCCAACCATTGCTCAGCCTGCAATGCATCCTCTATCCCATGGAACTCAGTCGCCCCTCGCTTACGGAACTTGTCGAAAAGCGCATTAGGATCTGATTCCTTAGGCTGGAAAATCACCTGCTGATCTACATGAGGTGATGCTACTGCAGCAGCCTGACTCTGCCTATCTACCATGGATGCCATCTGCGCCTGTAATGACTGCATAGACTGCATCATCATCATCAAGCGCTCCTCACTGCTGATATGTGGGGGTACCGATCCACTATCACCGTTATGGCCCTGTTGATTCTCATCCCTAGATCCTGATCCTGATGCCATCCTGTAAAAGGAAAAGAAACACAACACACAAATATAACATGCCCTGAGTTAGTCAAACCCCAAATCAACATATGAGACCTCGAGTCAAATAGTTGATATCGTTATCTCACCACGATCTTAGATGCCTACATGCTTATAACTAGCATGCTCTGATACCATACAATACGTATGTCACGACCCGAGCCCAGAATTCGGGGGTTAGCGAAAAGCTAAACCGGTGACACACGTACTCCCGTGCACGTGCACCCAAACCCAGTCCAGATGCACGCACACAAGGGATCTAACACGTGCGAACTAAGCGTACGCGGAAGCTGTACATATCATAGCAAGCAACAAAGGAAAATAAAATAGCGGAAGCCAAAGCAAATACGAAACGGAAAAGACAAAGACAAATACACTGAGATAAAACCGAATACACACCAAAATCAATATACACAAAATATACAGAATACAAGTCCAAAGTCCAAAGTCCAAATACAAGCTCTCAAAAACCAAAACGCAAAATAAAAGCCACTGGTATGCATGCACGCACTTGGCAGAAGTGATCAGGCCCACTCTGCCAGACCGGAGGGTGCCTCTACACTCGCCCCTGCAGCCTCCTCGACCGCCGGGGAGCTGGGCAAGGTATCTGTGCCTGCAACACCACAGACAACACAAATGAATACAACGATCCAACAAATATAAGTAACAGGGGTGAAACACGCATAGTATCAAAGAGGGTATAATAATGACAGAAGATTAAATACAGAGTTCCATATTAGGAAACTAAGCAAATCGTGCATAGAAGTAAAACATGATAATGGAATCAAAACATAGAATACTGAACTAGTTGGCTACTACGTTAACCATGTTCTCTCCAAAAGAGAGCAGAGCAGAGCAGAGCAGAGGAGAACACCGCTGTCCAGGCCAAAGGTACAACGGGTCTCGGTTCCTGGGTTCCGGGGTCCCAAGACAAAGCAACACTGCAGTTAAAACAGAGATACAGAGATCTACGCCAGAGGTAACCCCGTCGGGTATCCTAGGGCTGAGGCTGAGTAGAGCCAGACTAATACCAATCAAATCAAAGCTAAAGAAAGGAGATTATCCGCTTTGGACTCACCGATGACAAGGACCGGATCTTATCCTCACGTATTAACCTCTGGGCAGAGCCACCCGGGAATACCCAAAAATCAGAGATATACAAAGCCAGAGAATATACAGAGCATAGCATAGATCAAAAGAATAATACAGATATACAGAACGAAAGCAAAATGACTGAGGAAATGCATAACATAGATTAACAGAACAGAGGGCAAAACCATAAACAATATGCAATGCATCTCAGATTAATACGGAATCAAGGTTCATTACAAGCCAAGTCTAATCTAGTTGCATCACTGTCACTAACCGTGCATGTTGAGGTAGTTTTAAGTTATTCGATGCACCGTTGCCATCCTAGTGTTGCAATATAATCCTCATGTGCACCGAAGTCCCTTAAACCAACACCCATGGGGAGGTGCTTAACAATGAGCAACACTCACATGAATAAGTCACAGCCTAACAGACTATTCATGCGCTCCAAAGAATCCATTTGGGCCGGTTTACGGGTATGGTTAACCTGTATTTGAGCCCTACAAGGTCACACCATTAGCCTAAGTTTAACTGATATTTAACAGGTCTTACGGTTTAGCCATGGGTGACCTACGGCTTAGCCGTGGCATCCTACGGCGTAGCCGCAATATGCACTACGGCTTAGCCGTGGTTCCCTTCAGAACACGGCTAAACTGTCATCTTTTCCACCTCTGATCTGATACCTCTCACGGTTGAGCTACAGTCAGTATACGGCTTAGCCGTAGACCAATCCACGGCTTAGCCGTAGCCTCACCGTAGGAGTACTGATATCAGAAAAGTTTCGACTGATCAGAGGATTAATTCACGACTGGGGTACGGTTGGGTCACGGCTAGCTTACGGCTCAGCCGTAGGACAATTTACGGCTTAGCCGTAGCCTAGCCGTAGAACAAAACTCAAATTTCGAGTCTCTGGAAACCAAGCCGTAGAAGTTCACGGCTTAGCCGTACAATACAGAGATGAATTCGGGCTGAGTACAGAAACTGAAATTTGATACAGAAACTGAATAAAATGAGTTACAGAGGTTCCAAATTCACAAATTGTGGCTGTAAAACATGCTAGACAAAGAATAAGAGTGAATCAAAGCCATCAAACAAACACCCATATGTGTTATCAAAGCCTGTACTTATACTTGCCTCAAATCTGACAAAATCCTCTGAAATCAAGCTCCAAGCAACTAAAATCAAAACAAATCAAAGCAATCACACATGCATGAGATGAAGACAAAGCAACAGAGAATGGGAGATGTAATTTGGAGAAGAAATACAAAGAGTTGGGAAAGAACCCACTTACCTAAGGCAAGGACAGAGATGAGAGAATGGAGAAGAACCCAAGCCAAACAGAGGATCCAAATCCTCAATCGATCAAGAGAAGGAAAGAAGAGAGAGAGAGAGAGAGAACGAACGTGGAGAGCTTCCCTGGAATTCCTCTTGCATGCAACGATCAAATGAAATGGAGCAAGAGAGAGACACCTGGAGAGTGACTCATTTAAATAGGTTTTGTGGTTTAGGTCAAAGTCCGGTAAGTTTATACTAATTACAGTTCAAGTCACACGAAGGTCTAACTTCTCCAATTGACTCCAAACGGATCTGACACAGTTACGGAATTTGTCGAGCTCAACGAAATACGCGTGCTGACACCAAGATGATGCAAAGATGAGATGAGCAAAGCCAAAGCAAAATTACGAAAAAGGGCTTAGAACTACCTATCTCAGGTCAAAGGTTGCTCAACTACCTATCCAAGGCCCAAAACCAAGTCCAAAAGAATAAAATAAAACAAAACACACACTAATGAGCCACTAATCCGGCTCAAAGGGGATCGGAGTGTTACAGGTTATCAAGGATAATTACTAGCCAATCCTGTACTAGATAATCCGGGTTTCCAAGGTCATTCAATACGGTATATGCATAAGATGTTCAGTGTCATTATATTACCATTCTCGGTGTTACCTCATGTATATGAAGGACATTTCACCTTATGCCAACACCCATGACGTGACATTAAAAACTACAGGAGAATCAAGAAGAAAAGAGTGATAGCTCAACACTCTTCTTTCTCCATGTTTAGTCACCGTTGGGCTAATTTAGGGTAGCAAAGGATCCAATTTTATGGTCCTATTTGGTCTTAGGTTGAACCTACAGCCTATAGTAATGTGTGGCTGGATATCTCGGTTTCTTTCTAAGGTTTAAGGGAGTAACCCATCATTAGGCTATCTCATAGCCTATAGAAAGTCCATAGTCAAGCATAGAATTCATTTTGGAACACATTTCTATAAGTTACAGATCAGGCATACCCGACCAATCGGGTGTTGGTCCGATCGATCGGACTGCTTCTAGAAGAGAAATTCGACCAGTCGGGCTGGGTGGCCAACCGGTCGGACTACCAGGAAGGCAATTCGACCGATCGAGCTTCAGGACCGACCGGTCAGCTCTGAAGCACCTTGTTACGAGCGTGTTTGGTCTCCAATGGGTTTTGTCTTCCATTTCACTATTCCACCTGTAATTAAACCAACATAAAAACTCTCCTTCCACACTTTTGGGTTCCCTAAAGGACCATTATCATTTTATTCATCAAGAACCATCACAAAACACAAATCAATCCATGCATTTTCCATTGAGCTGTAAAAAGGGTAAAATCACAAAATCCATCAAGAATCAAAGAATAAAGCCATGCATGTAAAGAAAATATATCATTATACTTGCCTTAAGCTTAGTGCTTCACTCAAATAGATTTGCTCCTTGGTTAGATAGTGAATAAGGCTCCTCTAATGAAGAATCTAACACATGCATGAAGGAAAACGAGAATGAGATGCATGCATGCCAATAGATGGAATCCCTTGACCCTTATTGAACTCAATAACTCAAAAGAAGATGGGATTTCTTTACTTCAAGCTTCCTACAAGCAAGAAGATGAAGATGGTGACTAGGTTTCTAAGATGAGAGCAAGAAGAATGAAGAGCAGGAAAAATGAAGCTCAAGCTTGATGCATGCAAGCTTCAATCACAGCAAGATGAGAAAGAAAATGATGGAAGAAGATGAGGGAGGAAGAAAGAGATCGTTGGTAGTTTGGGAGCTTTTTAAATGAGGAAAGTTTCTGGAAATTGCAAAGAAGTCCCACCAGTTTCTTGGATTTATAGGTTAAGTCAATTGGGCTTAGTTGGGCTGGAATGGGTCCAAATGGAATTGGGCCAAACATGAAAGATGTTCCACAAGATGAAATGCACTCAATGCAATTAATATGATGCATTAATGATATAAAACCATGATAATGCTAAAATATAAAAGGTCTTGGATTACTTAATAAGGTTTGAACTCGACCTGACTACCTATCCATGTCCCAAACCTCTTAAGATTTGGGCTCAATTAGCCTAATAACATATTAATTAAGGTAAAATCAACTTAATTACCATAAATCATAATTATCTAGGGCTGGGACCTTACACATACAATGACTATAACACAAAGAGTTATATGCACTTAGATTTACCTCCTTAAGGAGGAAGCCTATTGAACTTGTGATGCACAGATCACAATGGAATAACCTTATTGTCGTGCCAAGGTCCACCTTCATGGTTAATACTATTAAATAATGGGCATTTTCTTGTGCATATGTCCCTCATAGACTTTTCGTGCACACTCTTTGGTGGGGCCCACTGTGGACCCCACCAAAGGATGAGACTAGGGGGGTTGGAAAGATCTATGTAAAAGCACCCTACATATCAAATTTGGTCCCAATCACATATCCCTAACCCCTTCATCCATGGCTCACAAATTCATTCCATTTGAATTGGTGTATAGTCGATCTAATGGTCCAATAAATTCGGATCTGACCAAAAGTTGGGGCGAGTTGCTATCATAGGGTCCCATGTGTGTTGCAAGGTTTGGATTGAGTGATAGATGGGCCCCACTTAGAGTTCTCACGAAAAAAATGTTGAGGGACGAATGCGTATGAAGATTCTCCATTAAATAATATTTAACAATATTATCAATTTCAAATTTTTATATCCCATGGGGATCAAAGTTGAACTCTTGACATTCACCTACTGTTAATTGTCCTTTTTCTAATGAATTAAGGACAAAAGGATGCCATCCATGGGGCAATATTGAGGAGTGGGTTCCACCCAATGGGAAATATTAAAAGTATTTCTGTTGCCTCTAATGACACATTATGATTTTTGTAGGAATGTCTAGCTAAAAGAACTTATCATAGTATTAGAGCCAACTGGTCAAAAGTTCGAATCCCAAGAGGAAAGACTCAATGCTAAAAAAAATACGTGTCACCAAAAGTACTCGACTGGATTCCAGATGAGGAGGAGTATTAAAGAGTGAGCACCACTCGATGGGAAATATTAAAAGGTATTTTCACCTCTACTAATACCTCGAGGTACTCTTAGTCTAATCTAATTATCCGTTTGCAACACTCGCCTTGACAATCCAAACAGCTTAGAGTCACCGTCACTATATTGCCTCACTTATCACCAGGAAAAACTCTATTATAAAAAGAGTTAACATACCTTTAGATTCACCATGTCTAAATTACATGGTTCAATTAAAAACATAGTAAAAGCCAAACCCCATCTTAAACTATTGGAAAATAAGAAAGAGTCAGAGAGAAAAATAAAGAGAAAAGGGAGAGGGATCTTATTACTGAGAGTTATGTATGTACAAAATAAAGGGGAGGAGAGTCTTATTTATAGAGTAAGATTTTTTTGTCCCCAAGCAACCTAAGATAGTAGGATTCTAACTCTAAGTAATCTCATCATCTCATGTGGGTCCCAATATGGGCATCTACATATGATAATACATTTTATAACACTCCCCTTGGATGACCACCTGTCAATGACAGTTGCCTCATTAAAACCTTGCAAAGGAAAAACCCAGTGGAATAAAAACCAAAGTAAAGGAAAAATAGTACAACATTCTACAAGATCATTGACTTGGTGTTGGACGTGCATAATGCTGCCTCGTTAAAAACTTATTTAGGAAAACACAGTGGGATAAAACCTAGAAATGAAAAAGAGTACAGTACACAAATTTCCTAGGTAGCATACTTCAGGATGCCTTCCCCTAATTGATGATCCCCTTGATGATAACAACATTTCACATAGTTAGGCATATCAATATCATATATAAGTTTTTAAAATACTGATTTTGGAAAAGACTTCGAAAATTGATTAGCCAGGTTATTACTTGAACGAACTTACATAACTTCAATCTTGTTATTTTTCTGAAGCCCATAAGTGAGAAAAATTTTGGTATAATATGCTTCATCTTGTCATCTTTAATATATCATTATTTAATCTGTTGAATACATGCCTCATTGTCTTTACAGATAACACTCAGGATATCTGCACTAAGAGGTAATTGACAAGAACTACAAATATGTTGAATTAAAGATTTTAGTCACATACATTCCCTACTGGCTTCATAAAAAGCTAAAATCTCAACATGGTTAGAAGAAATAACTACCAAAGTCTATTTAGTAGAATGCCAAGAAATGGTGGCATTATCATTTAGAAACATATAACCTGTCTATGATCGAGCCTTATAAGGATCAGAGAGATATTCTGAATCTATATATTCTACAAAGTTATAATCTTTACAACTATAAGAATAAAATAGACATAAATGTCATAACATTTGTTTGATACCAATCCAAAGCCTTTATGCAAAACTATATATGGCAAGCATATTTATAAAGAATGAAAACCTCATTAAAACTTCTCTCGATATACGGGTCGAGATAAGATTCTCCTATAAATAGTCAATGGTTTCCTCGAGCTATTCTAGAATTCCGATTGAATTTATGTAATCTACATAAACTTTTACTATTGTGAATCTTTATAAGGATTTTATAAAGATACATCGGCAAATGAGATTGTTTTCATACCCTTCTTTAGATAAACATTCACTAAGATGATTGTACCATATTCTTCTAGAATACTTCACAATGAACGTCTTACTAGTATTGAGTACGTACTCTTTGACTTTGTTTCAGGCAAAGCAAATCCTTCTGGAATTTTCATATGTATGTCTGTGAATGTTTTCAATCCCAAGTTTCTATGGAAAACCTTATATCACAAGTCTTGCCTTGTATTTAGTAATTTCATTTATTTACAAATACCCATTTGTAACCTACAGGGTTAACAACTTTTTGAGTTTGTACTATAGGTCCAGATACACCATATTTATTGAGAGACTCTAACTCTTCTTTGATGGAACTTTCCATTTTTTGTCAACCTTTTCTTTGTTGACATTTATTCATAGTACATGGTTCTGTGTCCCAATTATCATCCTCATTTTCTCTTGATACTTATGTAGCTATTACATATGCAAATGCGTCATTGATGATAATTTTATTTCCATCCCATCTCTCTGTTGAATAATTATAAAGTATAAGATCTCTTTATTATTGGGTACCCATTGTCTCTTCAGGGGCTTCCAAAGTCTCATTCGGGACTCATGTCTCTTCCAGGACATTGATTTTTTCAGGAATTTTAGAGAGTGAATTTTTTTTCATAACCTCTTATTGAGTGAAATGATGTACCTCATCAGGAGTGTACAATTTGTGATAACCTCTTTGGGAGTAAAATCGGGACCTAATTCATTTTTCATCTTCCGGGGAGCAGAGTCTTTGGAACCTATAGGTCTACTATGCTTCTCACGAGTAATAGATTCATTTACTGCCATATTTGGAATTTTGTTCTACAGAGACACTAACTTGTGTTTGTCCTAGAGGGACATTAATTCGTGCTTGTATGTTCATAGCCGATACATGTGACCTAGTTACTGTTGCTGCATTATTAAAAGCATCAGGAAATTCATTTGTAATTAAGTGCACAATTCTCCGTACTTCATTCTCACACTGTGAAGTACATAGATCTAAATGAGATTGAGTGAAAGTATTTCACATTAATTTTTGTTGTTCTTCAAGAACGGATTGTTCTATAGGAATAAGACATTCTTCAGAAACTCTCTTTTCTCTCCTAATAGTGGAAGATTGTTTTATCAAGATAACAATCAGCAAAACGAGCTGTTAATATATCTCCTATTATTGGGTCTAGATATTTAATAATTATGGGTGAATTATAATCAACATAGATTCCCAATCTACATTGTGAGTTCATGCATGTCACGAATTTGTAATATTAGGGCTTATAGACGTAATATGATGCTCAGCGAAGTGTATCCTAAATAATTTGTGATAATAGGTGGGCATGCGCTAAATAATAATAATAATAATAGGCAAAAATCCAATCAACGGATGTAAGTGTTAATCAAAAGTATAAAATACTTAAATAGGTCCACTAGGGGAATTTTATGAGTTCACAAATGTCATATTATATCCTTTGCAGAAAGAATGGTCAATAGATGGTACTCTAAGGAATGCCAACATATTTATCAATAATTTGCCTTAGCATAATATTCCTAGGGTGACCTAACCTATCATATCAAAGCATTAAAACCTTAGGGTTACTAAGTCTAGGGCTTAGTTTAAGCTTCTGGCTTGACTTTATCATTTTGCTCATAATCGAATGTGATTCGATTTGTAGAGATTGTCTTATAATATAGCTCTGAAGTCTGATGAGAATGCACTTATCTTTTCTAGTTTTAGCTTCTGGCTGTCAATACTAGTAATGATGTACAAATATTTTGTGTTACCTTCACTTATAGCATCTATATATAATACCTAATCATCCTTATATATTTGAATCTAAGCAAGTTTCTTTGAGAACCACTAAAAAAACATAATGCATTCTTAATGCATATGTAGGTACCATGTGGTAATATTATGTGAACTTTTTTGAAGCATACAAGTATTTGTACAGATCTAACTATGAGTGATACCTTACATGAATTAAACACCAACTATGAGAAAAACTTCTAGTTTTCAGTATAGTATGTTTTGTTGTACTATCTACCGAACAGATATTATCCTCAGTTTCATGCATTCCATAATCCATATCGCAAGAAATAATAAACTCACATAACTATTCAGTTGCATAACAAAAATAAAATTAAGAACAGCTAAACAATTCAGCATTTAAATCAAATATAATGTGTAAACATAATATACAACAAATAAAAGAATAAGTCCTATCATCCAACGAAATATCTAAACATTGAACGCAATATTCAAATGCACAATATTATGTCTACCTGTCCTGGTGGTATGATCATCTTTTGGTGATCATACATGTCTATAATGATATAATGACATAGAAAATGAGGGCTTATGTCATATCCTCCCGGGATATTTAATTTCTCTCTTTAATGGCATCACAAATCTTTTTTGAGTGTATAGAGATCAATTTAACAGTAAAAATCATAAAAGAATTCAGAACTTCGGGTTCTCAATATCCATTGATAAAATATAATGAAGAATTGGTCAATTAAAAGTTAGAACATTATGTTCTTAATTTAAGAATCAAAACTTCTGGTTTTGTCAAGACTTCAGGTACGAACTTTAGGTTATTAGAACTACTAGTTCTATCAAACCTTCAAGTTTGAATCATAACTTTTGGTTCTGTCAAAATTTCAAATTTGATTTTATGACCTCCATGTCAATCTATACTACTTTGGATGTTTAAGAATTAAAGCTTAATGTTTAATTATGAATATAAATTTCCAGGTTCATACTTAAAATCTCGGAACTTCTAGTTCCAGATAATGTACGAATCTTTAGGTCCAGGTTTTTCATTTGATATAAAACTTCTGGTTTTAAATATTGTATGGAACATCAAGCTCCGATTACTTATTTAGAATTTCTGATTCTATTTATGATCCATGATTTGCAATTCTATCATGATCTCTCTTTGATAAAAGATAATAAATTATTTATCACTCGAATTAAAATTATAAATACTTGCAGATCTAAAAAGCATAAAGATAAATGCATGTATTAGATTATCAAATTAATAAAAAATTATAAAATAAAGAGAAATTACTTAACCGTTGAATCGTATTCTTTTTTGTGCCAATGTGTAGAACTACACGAGTGCCTTTTATAGGCGTAAATGGATCTCCGATCGGACATCGGATGATTAAGATATTGCAGAAATAAGTTTCAGACATCGATTTTGCCAATTTTGTTTTGATTGTACGAATGCTGACGTGATGCTAGCGTCACCTGGATGACATCAGGCACTGTGCTTTTGGAAAGCAGGGCCTTGCAAATGGGTCAAGTTGATCCGACCTGACCTAGGTCTGGAATATTATTCAAGGGCTAGGCTCTGTCACGGGTCAGGCGAAAGTGACCCAAAACCCAACCTAATTTGACCAAGCCTTCTTCAAGTTTCTAGTTCTGGTTTTGTTACTAGAACCGGAAACACCAGGGGGAAGGAACCTCCTTCCTCGGCAGCGGTGGATCATGGACCGGTGAAGCAGTTTTTCTGGCAACCTTCGGTGATGGCAGAAGGTCAAATGATGATGGTTGTAAAGGGCGATCCTCACCGATTGTGTGGCCCACGAGATTAAGGAATTGATCTTCACCTCTCTGTTTCACAAAACAGAGATCCAACCAAACCCTTCAAGGGGATTCGATCCAACCATCAATCGCAGCGATAAAGGACCCTTGATGGCGATGACCGGCGGCCTTAGCCAAAGCAGGCTCTGCTTATTTCTCTGCCAAATAGAGCAGAGCCTCTCCATTTCAGGTATTGCAACCAGTAATCGATCCTCCTCTGATCCTCAAACAACATGTAATCGACGGCTCCAACGGGGCATACGTTGATCATCGGCTTCTTCCCAGCGCTAACCAGAGCCAACAGCCTCTCCCTCCGCTGCGGACCCACCGGGGGAGGGAAAGCCGCCGTCGACTGACTGTCGGAGAAGGACTTACCGAAGGGTTTGAAGACGACACGAAGAAGACGAGGAAGGCGATGAAGAAGCCGGCAGAAACGAGATCCAGGAACCTCCACCGTCGAGCATTATGTTTCGACATGTTGGATTGAAACAAACCTGATCGAATGGATTCGGATCAGACTCAGGTGGGTGCCGGTACACGATCCGAGATCTTTCAGGCATTTCGATTTGACATTCCGGATCAGATGAGAAAGAAGCCGCCAAGGAGGTAATTAACTATTTTATGCTGATAACGTGTTAAGAAATAAAAAATGATAAGAGGAGATAATAAATAGAAAAGAGAGATATTTTATTACTAGGAGCTTTGTATATACATAATAAATGAGAGAATAATCTTATTTATAGAGTAAAATTGTTTTTTTTCCAAATAACTAATATAGTAGGATTTTAATCCTAAGTGATTTCATTATCTCATTGGGTTTCAATGTAAGTATCTACCTATGATAATACATCTTGTAACATAAATAAATTATTAATTTGGATTTTTTGACTGGAGGCATGGGCAGATGCAAGTATATGCATGCGGGTGCGGTAACTCTAGTCCACTTTCAAAATTTATATAAAAATTTTAAGTTTACTATAAAAAATCCAATAAAAGTTGTGGGTCTACTCTAAAAATTTTTATGAAAATTATTGGCTTGCTCGGAAACCCAAATTACCTTTCAAATCTACACCACTAAAATGACAATCCACAGTCCGTCACTTATTGTAGTAATGATAAAAAATGAAAATGTGATTTTAACGGATCGGATTTCAAAGGTCTGCCTTGCTTAAAAGATAATTCTAAGCAATTTGACAACAGACATAACTCTTTTGGTCTATGGGTGAAGCAAAGTGAAAAAGTGAACTGAATTTCAAAAGGGACCTTTGCTGCAAAATTGTACCTTGGTTCGAACCTAAGAATTCACCGTGTCCAACACTCAGACGCTCTTGCTTCGGACTCTCTTCGGAATGGAGAGTCCATTCCCCGATTCTTGAAGAAATAATTGAATGACTTTTATAGAACCCCTCCTCAAATTCTTAAAATTGGTTGCCAATAATCCACCTCTGCAGCTGGTGGACCAAAATTTTTGTGAGCTATATTAACATATTAGTAGGTTAAGAGATTCCGAGCCCTTTGTTAATCAAAAGACACCCGATTTTGAACTGGGGAAAATGGATTTGCAGTCCCCTGAATGACAATATTCCCACCTTTTTCACATGTGGGACTGCCCTACAAGTGGTGTGTGATATTTTCAATCCCTGCGGTCCAAAGACAAGGACATGGATCCTCTGCTTGAACTGCAGGGATCAAAATCAGAAAAATACCAAAAAAAAAATAAAAAAATCCACCGAGGTGATCATTGACGCATATGTTAGACATGCATGACATCAACAGCGTGAACTAAATGAAGAGATAGACTCATACTTAGAAAGAGCGATTTGCAGTCCCGCAGTCTGATAGATACATCTTGACTGTGACATCAGCTTATGAGCAGACAACATGACATCAATTAAAAACAAAATGTAGGCACCGAAGGAGTGTGGCTTTCTGTGGACCTCACCACCACTTAACCCTAACTGTGGGTGCATCTTATCTAGCCGCAGTTGCTGCGAGTGGCAGTGGGCCGAAGAGACAGACAGGCAGATGCCCCCACCACGTTATGATAGTATCATCTATCTGTATTATCAACCACTCAATAAAGCCTGCTTCCTGTAAGGAATGCGTGAATGGATATAGCGCCTGTTGAGGTTTGGACTATGAGTGGGTGAGGAAGCTGTCACATCATCTGATCGTTTTCACATCACATCACATCACATCCCCACTGTAAAAAAACTCATCCCTAGGAAGTACGTAAATTGTATTGATAACATTCAATTCCTTGGTGACGATAAAATTATACTGGTCGGTTGGGTATATGTCTTGTATTTCGGTTGAGTCGGATGAGTTTACTTGATTAGCCAGGAACCGGTTTAAGGTTCAGAGTATTTTGGTAATTGTATTTGAGCTTTCTTGGTGGCAAAGATAGCGGAGACTATATATGTGTGTATCAGCCACAAGTATATGCTGTCTCAGAAAAGGAGGACATGGAGTGTAAACTCAAGAAGAGTTTATATGGCTTGAAGCAGGCCCCAAGACAATGGTACATCAAATTTGACAGGTTTATGTGTAACACAGGTTATAAACGATGTCATGCAGACCATTGTTGTTATTATAAAAACTTCGATAACTGTTACATTATTCTCCTTGTGTATGTAGATGACATGCTTGTTGTAGGATCGAACATGTAAGAAATAAATAATCTGAAGAAACAGTTGTCAAAGGAGTTTAAAAAGAAGGATTTGGGGGCTGCGAATCAAATTCTCGACATGAGGATCTTTAGAGACAGAACAAATCGCACATTGAAGTTGTCTCAGGCAGAATATATTGAAAAGGTCCTACACAGATTCAACATGCAAGGTGCTAAGCCAGTTAGCACTCCACTAGCAAACCATTTCAAACTCTCAAAAGAGTTGTCTCCTAAGACAGAATAGGAGAAAGATGACATGTCAAAGATCCCATATGCTTCAGCTGTTGGCAGTTTGACGTATGATATGGTTAGCACAAGATCTGATATTGCTCATGCAATGGAAGTTGTAAGTAGATTTATGGGTAACCCTAGGAAAACACATTGGGAGGCAATTAAGTGGATTCTCAGATATCTGAGAGGTACTACTAATACAGCATTGTGTTTTGGAGGACCAAAAATCAAAGTGGAGGGTTATGTTGATTCAGACTTGGCAGGAGATTTTGATAGAAGTAGAAGTATTACTAGATATGTCTTCACCTTGAGTAGTGCAGCAATCAGTTGGAAATCATAATTACAGGATGTTGTTGCACTTTCGACTACAGAAGCAGAGTATGTTGGGAAAAAAGAAAGAGCAAGAAGAATACACAATCCACACAATAAACACCAGATTTACGTGGTTTACCCGATGTAGGCTACGTCATGGAGATTCAAACATGTTCCACTATTGTTTAGAGATCACCCACAAGAAGAACAAATCTCTTCTTGTGATTACAAGAGTACACCACTCTCTTAGGGTTCTTCTTTGCAGAAAACCAACTCTCTCTTTCTCACACCACCCAGAATAAAACAGAAGCCTTAATTTATAAAAAACCCTGAGCCGTAACAACCGTCAGATCTGCCCTTATAACAAAGGGTCCAGATTAAACCGGCATATTACATGATTACCCCAGATCAGACTTCACCAACCCTTCATAACTTGGGTCCAACAAGCATTCGTCAATGCATCTTTTGAACAGTTGAGATCTTCAAAAGGCTCAGCCCAATTAGTGCGTCTGTGCAAGCTCAGCTTACTTGACCATATCAAACAATGATTCTCCATCTATGTGATGGTAATATTGTGTTCTCTGTTTTATGTATTGTGTGCTATTCCCTTTTGATATAGTGAAATTTTCCTTCCTCACCGTGGATGTGGCCTTTTAAGATGGAACTGCATAATTTTCCCTCTTACTAGGGTGCTTTGTTTAGAGCTTTTGATTTTTATTGGTTCAGTTACTTCTCTGTATGCAGAAACTTTACAATTGGATCAGGGTCAAACAGGGGCATGAAGGCCATTTCATGAAGGCAAAAAATAGCATAAAAAGAGGGGAAGGGGGGACACTTTCTTTCTTAAGACCGGCGCAATGGGCACCATCTAAAGTGAAATGTTGATGTTGGCCCAAATAAGGGATTGTACTTTAGGATGGGTTTTCAATTTGGCTCGGACCCAATATACCAAGGGCTTATGACTGGTTGTGCAAAGGGCCATTTCTCCTAAGCTAAGGCCAATATAGGGAAAGATATGCTCACTTTGGGCTCCATGCAACTAACCGTCATACGCGCAGATTGGTATCTTTCATCCAACGGAGAGGATCCCCATTTATAGAAAAGAAACAGAGAAAATTAAAATTCAAGTTTTACCCTGTATGAAATCTCTAACAACGCAACAAATCAAACCTCTAACAAAGCAATCACAATATATAAATTGTACGCAGGAGGAGAAAAAAGGAGGGGCTGAGTGACACATGGAAGGTTGTTCCATGAATACTACCATGATAAATGCCAAAGGTCATATATTTATGTAATGCCAAGGATTCTGCACCTGGGAGAGCTGGCAAGCCAAATGTCATGTATATCTAAAGCCAAGATTCCACACCGGGAAAACTCCTTTCTCAATATTCCATTCTTATACTGCTGCTTCTTCTGGCGCTTGAAGCAGAATATTTTGAACTGAACTTTCCTGCAACTGCAAGTAAAACCATAACCTATTAGGGCGCACTTGTGAGGAGCTGTGAAAAATCGGCTCTGCATAAGGGTTTTTGTATTTGATTAAATTCATATCTTAAACAAAACTTGAGTTCATCGGTCTGTATTTTATATTATAAAGTATGGACTGTTGATCGCATCGAAAGAAATGCTGAAATTAAAGAAAACAGAAATTACTATACGTGCTTAAGTAGACTAAATAGAAGCGACGGTGTTCAAACCTAATAGGAAAAATTGCAAATAATTGGATGCACGTCATACGCACTCAAGCGAGCTAACGGTAAAAGCCTACAGACTACACAGATTTTTTTCCTATTTATATCAAACTTACATGTTTCACTTGGATTTGGTTTCTGAATTTAAGGCATGAATTTTGGGCCACTTAAAGGGGTTATCTCTCAACCCTAAGCACAACGCAACACATAGAAGTCTCCTTATTCTAAATTGGGATTGCTATTGGAGAGATTATCTAGAGTTTTCATAAAAGCTTAAGCTAAAGGTTTCAAATTTTGGAGTTGATGCTTCTACTTCATCGTAGGAGATTTGTAACTTCTATTTCCTTGTAGAAGATTATTCTCAAAGTGTAGAGATTGTTCGTTGTGGAAATCAAGGCACTAATAGTGGAGCACCAATGGACTATTTGCTATGGAGATCCATTAAGAACAACTACACCTCCTTATCGAGGGACTAATTGTTAGGTTGTGAGTATATCTTGTACCGCAGAAGTTAATAATTGATTTTGTCTACTTTGGACATGTGGTTTTTTCCGATTTAGGTTTTCACATTAAATTATGTGTTGTATTCTTTGTGTAATTGATTATTTTTATTATTCAACAGCATAGAAGTAGTAATCAAATCACAATCTAAAATAAATCCTGGGTATTAAAAACTTTTAATTTGTATGGTACACTAAATTACTGTGTGTTGATCTAAGGGATTTTCTAGAATGAAATTCAATAATAAAAAATACTTTTCTATTATAAAACCTCCTTTGCTAAAATGTGTTATTAATTATGCTTATTGGAAAGCACGTATGATAGCCTTTTTGATATCAATTGCTGAAAGGGTTTGGTAAATAATGCTAACTTGATATTCCTTCCCCATTATTACTGTTGCTGGACAAACTACTAAAAAGCCAGTGGCTTTATGGTCCGAAGAGGAAACCTATACCTATAACTGTAATAATAACATAATGAATGCAACTTACAATAGAGTGTTAACGTTTAAATTTCATAGGATCCCCACTTGTAAGAATACAAAAGACGCTTGAGACATCTTTTAAACAGTGTATGAGGGTACTGCAAAACTGAAAGAAGCTAAGACAAAAAGCTTATCATCTGCTTTTAAATTGTTGAGGACGAGTGATGAGGAGACGTTTGATGATTTTTATTCTAAGTTGAGTAATACGGTCGATTCAAGTCACAACCTAGGAGAATCAATTCTTGAAGAAGAGATTATGAAAAATATCCTTAGGTCTCTCCCAGTTAGTTTCAATTCCAAGGTTATTGCAATTGTTGAAGCCAACAAACAAAAAAATTTGAAACTTAATGAGTTTGTTGGCAACCTACAAACCTTTGAGATTGAATTTATTAACTATTAGTCAAAACCTTCTGGACTTGTTTTGAAAACTATAAAAAATTACAAGTTTTCCAAAAATTAAAAGAAAGTGGAAGTTGCTTTTGCATTTGATTCTAAAAAAGGAGAAGTGTAACTATCATCTGTGTTTATACAACAATTTAACAAGCTGATGACAAGGAAGAATAATGGTTTTAAATAGGTTGCAACAGAAAAGACTAGCTCTTCAAAGGGACTTAAGTGCTTTGAAAGTCAAGGCTATGGGCATATAGCTAATAATTGTGCTAATAAGAAAAAGAAGCTTATAGTCAACAGCATGAAGAATCCCTTAAACCTATTTTATCTAAAAAGGGGAATTTTTTTTTTTTTTTTTGCTTTTATGGCTAATCTTCACCATCTGATGTTGATTATGATAATAATAATGGTAATAAAGAAGTATTTTATGAAAATATTGACTGGGAAGTACAGTACAAATTCTTTATGGAGAGAGCAAAAAACTAGGGTTGCAAACTATAAAACTTATGAAGTAAGTTGAAGATGCTGAAGCTGTAATTCTATCTGTTAAGAAGAATCTAAAAACAACACCTGCATAGATCATCCTTCTTGAAATATGTAAATGTTCTTTGCTTAAGAGTTTGACTTATCAGAAACAAAAGAATGAATGTTTACGAATAGAAGTATTAAAAAACTAGGTTGAAATTGATGATCTGAATGTTAAGTTGAAGATAATATTGACAAAGCTCGATGCTCCTATGTTTACACATACCAATTCAACTACACTTGACCACATCTTAAGTATTCAGAAGCTACATATTGACAAGATTGGCCTTGGATACACTAATGATGCTTCAACATCAAGTTCTATAGGGAACACCGTTTTTGTTAAAAACACTGTACATGCATCCACTGCACAACATACTGCAGACAAAAAACATATCGATTGTGCATCAAAGAGTGAGTCATGTTCTAAATCTGCACGAGCACCTCCATGTTACCATCGTAGAATACAAAGACACATCCCTCCCCCTTGCAACGAGCTGAAAGTTATGCTAGAACTTAAACAATGGAGAACTCAGTTTTCTACACCCACTTCAAGTGCAATCTCAATTAAGAAAGAAGACTTGCCATCTATTTTGGTTCACACTATATTGAAATTCTTTAATTTATAAGTATGGGTACAAAAAATTGAAAGCCCTTGATCAAAAAGATCAATCTGCCTCCCTCAATGCCGAAACGATATATCATTAAGGAAGAGTTATAATTGAAGGAGAGCTACTGCTGGATCTTAGTTGACAAATATACTACATGTTGAAATCAAGACTTTGTGAATTATGAACAAAAAGGAGGAGTATGAGTATAAAGTGAGAGTTTTGAATATAAAGAGCTGAAGATGTATTCTGATATGTTTCAGACGAATCTATTAGTACGATCTTCTATTGGTTGCAGAGTTGATGGTACAATTGTTTTTTTCAATCTTAGTTTACTAAATATAATGAATGTATTTTTGGATTTATTTTTTGATAGATTGATTGTATATGAAGTTTTGCCCATGAATTGCCAATGGGAGAGATTGTAAAAATTTTTGTATTTAGCTAAATTCATGTCTTAAGCAAAACTTGAGTCCATTGGTCTGTATTTCATATTCTTAAGTATGGACAACTGATCGCATTGCAAAAAGTGCTGAAATTGAAGAAAACATAAATTACTACATGCGCTCAAGTGGGCTAGACAGAAGTAACTGTACTCAAGCCTGACAGGAAAAATTACAGATAACTGGATGCGCGTCATACACGCTCAAGCATGCAAACATCAAAAGCCCATAGACTACAGAAATTTATTTTTATTTGGACCAAACTTGCCTGTTTCTCATGGATTTGGTTTCTAAATCTAAGGGATGATTTTTTGGCTACTTAAAGAGGTTCTTTCTCAACCTTATGCACAACACAACACATAGAGTTCTTCTTATTCTGAATTGGGATTACTAGTGAGGAGATTATTTAGAGCTTCCATGAGAGATTGAGTTAAAGACTTCACATTCTAGAGTTGATGCTTCTACTTCATTTATGAAATTTGTGACTTCTACTTCCTTTTAAAATATTATTCTTTAAGTGTAGAGATCGTTCGTTGTGGAGATCAAAGCACTGATAGCAGGGCACCAAGGGACTGCGTGCTGTTAAATCCATCAAAAACAACTACTACGCTTTGTGCCAAGGGACTGACTGTAGGGTTGTGAGTATGTTTTATACCACAGAAGCTTGTGATTGATTTTGTCCACGTTGGGCTCATAGTTTTTTTCCGTTTGGATTTTCACGTTAAATTATTGTTATCTTTTTTGTGTTATTAATTGCTTTTATTATTTCGCTGCATATAAGTAGTAATCGAATCACAATCTAAAATAAATCTCGAGCATCAAAAATTTCTAGTAACCAAATATAGTCCTTTTCTTTGGAAATGGTTTAGCTCACTTTTCATGTCATTTTATGAAAAAGCGACCATGCCAAACGTGCAACTTTTAGCTTTTCAGAAACTCATTCCCACTTTTTGCGGAAAAGCGGTCATACAAATATGCCATGTGCAAAACTGATTCCCTGGAGCACAAATACTCGCTGTTACACAAACATGCGAAGGAAATTTCTTATTTACCGAAAAAGAAAAGAGAGAGTAATCTCTTGCTATCCTATGGACGACACCCATACTTTCTTTTTATCATTTTATGAAAATAAATGATCTTTCTGTTGAAATCAGCATTGCCAAACACAGCCACTGTAAATCAGCATTGCCAAACACAGCCACTGTACCTCGTTCCTCCTCTCCAGTCATGAGAGAGAAATTCCCTTCGTTCTATAGAAAAAGTGTGCATAAATCTATAATAACTCAACATCCATCGGTGTGTGTGGCCCCCTGTGGGCTTACCATAATGACTTTCCCAGGATACAGTCTACTAGGAGTATAATTGAGGGACGGAATGACCCACGATGCTCCAGAAACACTTTTCCTGAGCATTGCACTGAAACTAGTGATTTGTTTCTCCCCAAAACCCCTTTGCACCGCTTTTTAAGACCCTTTTTCATGTTCTGATTTTGTGTACGAAGATGCTAGAGAATTTTTTTCGATGAGCAAACTAAATTTGTAGTCCAGCTCTATGGATCTACTTGGATTCACTTTTTGATCAGTTCATCCCTTCCATACTTCTACCCACATGATTTACCATCATACTCATTTTTATGCTAATAAAACTTTTACACACTATTGAGTTGAATCAAACCCCCCCCCCCCCCCCCCCCCCACCCAACCCCAAAAAAAAAAAAAAAAGAGAAAAAGAAAAAGAAAACTTAAATTAATAAACCATTTGATTTTTGGGTTTTTAAATTTTATGGAGCTGATTTTTTGCACAATTCTTATCTGTACAGAGACACTTTCTATTGGTCCTACAATCGCATCCAAGTTAGTCCCACAAGCTAGGCTCTATATACACTAATGCGATCTGCTCGAGGAGAATATTTTTTCCCAAAAATACAGTGGCACATACAAAAATATTCTTGTTGCTTCAACTCTTACCATTAATGATTCATCCTCCTTTTTTGAGACATTACTAGATATCTTTTATCTGTTCCCATTGAGCGATGATATTCCTCATAAATTTCGTCCTCATCACCGCTCATTAAGCACCCAAAGTCCTCGGGTGTTTCTCAATGTCTCTCACTGTTTTATCAGCTCATAATCATAACAAGAGATGATTTGTCAATTCCCATGTTACACGATGTCATAAACTACCCGCTTTGCTGTCTCTTTCCCACCACCGTTCATTCACTTTAATATATGGCTTATAATGTAAAACACATGCAACTACAGAGGACACTACATGTGTAAGTTACATGCAAGAAACAAACCACAAGCTACTATTTCGATCAAGATTGAGGATCTTTAAAGGTATCTCTTGGGAAGAAGATTAGTAGCTTTTGATAAAGAAAAGAACATCAATCATTCCCCTAAATCCACCCCAGAGGAAGTTACATAAAGAGGACAAAACTGAGGTACACATGACTGGTCTAACCTTCAGCTGATCAATTCTGTCACGACTCTTCCAATTCCTTTAGATAACTTCGAGTGTAATGTTTACTCATTACGGTTTTTGTGTGACCCACTAACAGCAAATTATAATTATTTGCTACTGAGTCATGTAGAGCGAGATTGATGAGGACATTTTCTAACACCATCCTCTTGAATGGTCGTAGTACTGGATTTGAGCCTAATAAGCAAAACTAATTATAATTGAGTTGGACTTAATTGCAAAGAAATCTCACTATGTCTTGTGATTAAAATGTTATGATTCAAAAGATTCTGGTTGGGAACAGATTCATTACGTATACGGCTTGGTCAACTAACATTTATAAGGGAAATAGTCTAATTTGACATTAAGAGGAGGATGGAACACGATTCTAAAATCTTATTTATTAGCTGACAAGTTATTCACAAATCTTTTTGTTCATATCATTATTTTGAATTTTAGTTGACCCCATGCCACCTGGATTAGCCGAGTCAAATTCAAGTCATGAGCATGCAAGCTATGCTTGCTTAATGATAGAGAATGCAGAAGGCTGTGGTTGTCAAGCATCTTTAGGATCTTTTATGATATTATCATTAAGATTATGATTAGTGTGTTAAGGCTAAATTAGGAGATAATCTTTCATTGTTATAACTAGCGATCTCACACGTAGGCAACCTAATCTAAACATAATAATGAAAGATTATCTCTTAGTTTAGCCTAATGACACTACCTAATCAAAATATTAATGATTATATCTTAAAACGATCCTCAAGATATTTAACAACCACAACCATTAACATCTATGTATCACTTAGTACTTCTGCCTCTATATCAGTACATCCAACCAGGGCTACTTGACAATGCTTTGAACTAACGATTCCAAGCCATTGACATGATATAGGCACCCTAGAGATAAATTTAATATAGTTTGCAATATGAATATTAATTGTAAAAAATTGGGTTGGATTTTATGTGAATCCGGATTTCAATTCATGTACAAATTCAATGAATCCTGCTTCAAAATAATTTAAATGGTCTACTATTACAATTCAAAGAGCCTCCACCAATCATCTAGATTGCTTTGACTCTAATAAAAGCCCATCGGATGTTATAGCGATTAAGATGACTCTATGTATTGTAACTTTCACTTTTCTGTATTGTGACTTTTACATTTTTTTTAACTTACTTTCTTCTTTGTCGTTCTTTATTTTCTTTCTCCTCCCTCATTATTAAAATCATTTAAGAATAACTTTGCAATATTTTTAAATTAAAAACTAATTTTTATTTGAACAAACTTTGTTCCAAACCTATATTGACAACAACTCAAAATCTGAAATCCTGATTTTATCTATCACCGATTTTATCAGAATAATGATACTTCGACATTAATAGCATACATACTATAATATAATTTATAAGGGGTGGGTCAGTGGTGATTAAAGTTTAAAACATCCCCCTAATTGAAAAATAACTTTCGCTTTGTGCTAATGTGAACAGGGTATAGAAAGGTTTTCCCAATGTCAAGTGTCTTGGTAGTGGGACAAGGTCTTGGGTCTCAAGTGATTGTGATAGGAAGCATCCAAAGTTTCTCGTGAGTTCTCGGCGCACAGCTTTTCTACATGAAGAACAGAGAAAGTAGGTTGAACATAATTGGCTTGCCCGTACCATGTCTATGTAGTTCTTCCCTTTATTTTTATAAGATGTTTTTGTAATTAGCTAATTTATGGGTAATACTTGAGTTTAAAATTTTATATTTTATTCTTAAGTATGGACTATTAATCGCGTCGTAAGAAGTGTTAAATTAAAGAAAAACAGAAAACAATGCATTTACTCGAGCGAGCTTAAACAGAAGCAACTGCGTTTAAACTCACAAAGACTGCACTTGAACCTGACAAAATGGATCATAAATAACTGGATAAGCGAAGAAACCCACTTTTTTGTTACAGAATTATTTTATATTTGTGCAAAAATTAGTAAGTTGAGTTCTGCAATAGCTATCTTAATGAGGTACGAATTGTATATTCTAAATAGGGTATTCCTCTCAACCTTAAATAGACTTTTTTTATATTCTGAGTTGAGAGGTTACATTGGAAATATCGTTTGGAGCTTCTATGAGAGATTAAGCTGAAGGCTTCAAATTCTAAAATTGAACCTTCTAATTTTTTATAGGAGATTTGTTGCTTCTACTTTCTTGTAAAAGATTATTATTTTATTAAAAAGACTTATTTGTTGTAGAGACCAAATCATTAATAGTGGGGCATCGAGGGATTGCATGTTATAGAGATCCATAAAAAACAACTACAACGCCTTACGTCGATAGACTGACTGTAGGGTTATAAGTATATCTTATACCATGAAAGTGCACGGGATTACTCCAGTGGTAAAGCTAGCCACTCTAGAGTCAAAGTCTAAATTGCACATCACTTGATTAATTTTTTTTAATCCTGACAATGAACTTACCTATGCAATGAGAGCATTTTGCACTGTATAAATTTCTATTTTTATAGAAAAGATAAGTCCTTTGATCCCATCTCTCTCATCAGAAATCAAGGTTTTCTTTATTGAAAAACAATCACGTTATTGTTATTGTTATTATTATTATTATTATTATTATTATTATTATCTTGTTTCCAATGAGTTGAAATATGTTGCCCCCAAATGAGGTTACACGGGAACTTAGATTAATAGAGACTGAATCCTACCTCATGAGAACGTCACCGAGGTTTTAAAATGCTCAGAACAAGTCCCTCCTCTAGAATGATTTCCCAAGAAATTTGACACTAGAAGTTGAATCACAAAATTCATCACATAAAAAAACTTGACTTAATTCTAAATTTTATATGTCATCTTCTTTTGGTGGCCTACTTTGCAGATGTGTTGTACCTTAGAGATCACTTTACCATGACCCTAGTGATGACGCTGACCATTCCAAGAGGTAGACCTAACACCAAAGTCACACTTTCTCAATATACAAACCATCCGAACTATCATTGGGGCCATAACGGACTTTTTTTTTTATTCATACCGACCTTCAGATTGATTATTTCTCTTCAAAGCTTATCACATTTTGAATTCCCATTAGTGGGTCCAATGCCATCATGCAATAGAGATAAATCTGCCGTTCCCGCCAACAGCAACAAATCCACACAACACGTTCCGTCGCATCCTCATATAATCCGCCACTCATTTCTCTCCCACCATAGTTTATACATACGTGTATCATATGTTTCTTATTCTCTTCTCTCCCTCTCTCTCTCTCTCATATTATAAATACAAAACCTCATGTTATACCAACCACTTACAGCTTCATCTTTCACACCCACTTCTTCTTCTTCTTCTTCTTCTGCTTCTTCTTCTTATTGAGATGGGAGAAGACAGATTCAACCTCCCACCTGGTTTTAGATTCCACCCAACTGATGAAGAGCTTGTAGTTCACTTCCTCTACCGCAAGGTGGCACTCTTACCTTGTCATCCCGATATTATCCCAGACGTCGATCTCAACCGCTATGATCCATGGGAGCTCAATGGTCTGATATCTACCCCCTTCTCATATAAACTCTATTCTACATATAAGATGACGGAATTTTTTTTTTTTTACTATTAGTTTTCTGTTATGGGTGCAGGAAAGGCTTTAAGTGGGGATAACGAGTTGTACTTCTTCAGCCATATAACACAAGAGAGAGTCTCACCTAACGGCTATTGGAAGCACTTGGGTGTTGATGATCCCATTATAAGTGCTAGTCAAACAGTGGGTTTCAAGAAATTCCTTGTTTTCTATGTTGGTGAAGCTCCTGTTGGGATCAAAACCAATTGGGTCATGCATGAATACCATCTCTCGGATGGTGCCACCACTAGTAGGTCCTCAAGAAGGAGAGGAAGGCCGAAAATTGTAGGTTTTTTTTTTCTTTTTCTGAAAACGTTTTGACACCCATGACAGGTTTTCTTTCTACATTGCTTGGTCTTGGATTGTAATGAATTCTTCATTGAATCTTGTTAAACACAAGTGAATTTTCTGACGTGATTTGAATAATTTTTGTGTGGTTATCAGGCATCGAACGAGTGGGTCCTCTGTAGAGTTCACGAGAGTAGCTCTAGTGATGATGGAATTGAGCTTTCATGCTTAGATGAAGTCTTCTTGTCCATTGATGATTTGGATGACATAAGCTTGCCGAATTAGATTGGGTGCAACTGGAGAATTAAACCTGTAACTATGGGCTCTTGATAATCCAAAGTGTAACTGTAACATGCTTTTGAGTCGTTGATGACACTGCAATTGAAGAAGAAATATGTGGTAGAGCTTCAAATGGATGGTTTTATCTATTCCTTCTTTTTTTTTTTATATAGATTTCGTATTAATTACCGATTGAGATTCTATAAAGGAACTTGGTTTGGTAATTGGATGAGAAGGATAACGTGGGATAGGGGTGGAGTCCAAAATGGCACTTACATGAGCATCCTCTTGCCTTTTGTTACTCTTGTGTTGATGATTTTAGTGGTTGTCTCGAGTCACAAAGGAAGGACTTTTGATTCTTTTCTTTTATGGGTGGCTGCTTATGCAAGAATGGCATCATGTGACTGTCACTCTAACGAGGAGGTTGTACGTGTGGCAATAACACGTGTGTGACACATATTAGGATGAAATCTTGGTGATCAAAGAAAGTGGAGACTGGGTTTTCTGTGCCTTAGGGTTATAAAAAATTCGTGTGGCTTCTAGGTGGCCCTCTTATAAAAAAATTCTAAAATAGCGAAAAATGAATGTCCTCCTCCGTAAGTGTTTTGGAAAATTTTACTTCAGTTGGGGCGTTGAGCCTCAATCGGTTTGGTTCCATCCGATAGAATTAATCGCATATAAAACATGTGGATCTTTAAAATATTTTATTCATATATTTTGCAAGTAAGTATTTGACTGTGGCTCAACTCTTTTGTAGTGAAAAATTGTCAGCTCTTTTGTAGTGAATTTTTTTTTATCAATAACGTAGAACTCATTAAAATGAAAAATGATTACAGAAGGAAAATCATAGGGAAAAGGAAGAAGGATTAGACTAAACCTTACATAACCATAGGCAAACCTGAGTTTTAAAGGTTGCAGATTCTATCAAAGTGGACCTATTTGAGTATCGGAAATCTTTTGCATATATTAGAGTTTGGTATTTTAGTTATGAGGGTTTCATCCACTCATTAGAGAGCCCACAAGCAGCATCATGTATCTTGGTTTAATCTGGCAAGTAGAATGATCCTGATCAGTGGATATGAGTGGTAGTGTTCGTACAACTTCGGCTGATCGAAGGGCTGAAACTAAGCCATCATGTTTGTAATTCTTCTAAATATTTGTGGGGCCAGAATCAGATCGGTGGGGTTCTCTAATTGGCATGCCGTAACCAAGAAGTTTCTCTGGAGAGACAGTCCTGTGAGGCTGTGACATTTCCATCTATAGCTAAATTGGCGGAGGACGTACCCAAAAAAACAAAAAACAAAAAACAAGGAAGCTCCGTAAGTGAATGATGGCACCGATGTCCTTCTCATTGGAGAAAATTCCCCTTTCCCCACATGCCCTTTTTTTTTTAAAGGGCTCAATTGTATTAATAAACCCTCACTTTCTGCCAAGGAAAACCTTACACAGAAAGAAACTTGGGGGAAACCAAGTTCATAAAACCTAACAACAATATTCACAATACCAAATAAGCAAAAATTACAAAAAATAGCTCAAAGAACAAAAAACTAATATACGAGATTAGGAAATCCTGATTTGTCAAAGGGTTCAAATGCCAGCCAAATGACTGAGCAACTAAGTAATAGAGGAAAAAGTGATGATTTTACCGACAACTCCAAGATTAGCAAGGTCATCCGCAAGATTGTTGCCCTCTCTATAAACATGAGAAAGAGAGAAGTGCATAGAGAAGTGAAAGTCTAAAATGTCCTCCCACATATCATTATATTTCTAATAGGGTTTTGAATCAGTTTGAAACCAATTCACAATAGTTAAAGAGTTTGTTTCAACAATTAAGTCACATATATTCAACTCACAACAGAGAAAACTGCCATATTTTAAAGCTGTGGAGCTTGGATTTTTAATGAACGGTCCAATCCTTTTTACGCATTAGCTCAGCGTAGGAAGGAAAGGCTCCCACTTGGTCGATACCTAATGGGAGCTATGGCTGTAGGTGCCCATACTATCAGGGCAACCCTAAGTTCCCAAGGGTTTGATCCTTTTATTCCCTTGTAATTCTCAGCTATTTATATTCTGTGATTCTGCCAATTCCAAACTTTCATCGTCTTCCCCATCAACCACAATTTGATCTGATTTATTTATCAAGGGATTTTTGCTGTTTAATTCCTCTTAAAGTTGCGTTTGAGATAATAAGGCAACAGTACCCCAAAACAACAGCGGAGTCGCAAGCCTCAGGTACCAGTGGGTTCCAAGGGTCAACAGTAACTCTACGCTCCAGAGAGTTTCATGGTGCGAACAGTCTAGTGGGTCCAATTGCTTCTAAAGGCTCAAATTGAGCCTGATCCAAATATAAATATGGTTAAAAATCTAAGCCCATTATTTACTATGACCCAACCACACCAATTATTTGAACCCAAACCTCTAATTACCAATTTCCTGAACCATGTTAGGTTGATCGGGCAGGGTCAAGTTAGATAGTTTTTATATGGTCAGATAGTTTAGATTTAGATGGCTTGTCCTACAAATCTTAATTCCTTCACATGATAAGCACTTTTAATTATTGAGTGAATCTTACATTTTTTGTATAGGGCCCACCCCATTCGGGTAGGTGATGCATCAGTAACCCAGACCGTTCATATGGTAAAACAAACTGTTGATGGACAATAATGCAGGAAAGAACCTAAGACCCAATCATTCCAGGGAATTGGCCAGGGAATTGGCTAACAGATGGGCCCTTCCAGAGTAAATAAAGACAACACTTATAGGCAAAGGAACCTGTCGCCTTGCCTCTCAAAATGGGCCCCACAAGATTTTTATAACATACATATATTCTGAACCACAAAAGATGGATCCGATCCCGCTTCAACAGAATGGTTGGCCAGAACAAACAACAGTAAATCCCTTCCACGGGTAGGAAATGCCAAATAAAGAGGTCATTTCTTGTCAATTCAAAACATTTGGCATCATTTTTCATCTGCCATGTTTACAATATGATTTTTTTTTTATCAGCCAAAGAACAAAAATTTTTATTAAAATCAGAGAGTAAATAAGCATGCAGTATAAAGACAGCAAGAGAGGGAGACTCAGTCAATCATCATCACCAAACATCAAAGAGCCCAACTAGGTTGGCCCCCTTGACCAGTCCAATCATATGCAAAGAGCCCCCAACAAAGTTGATAAGATACCAGCTAACCAAACATCAAAAATAACTACAAACAATCTAGAGCCCATCCCTCCATATTCTCTTTGATAATATCATTCTTTGCTTACAATATGATAATATCATTCTTTGCTTAACAAGCTGGTAACTACAGACCTAATCATCTCCCCCATAAATAGGAAGAGAGAGCCTGCTCAGACAAGCAACTTGTACATGCATGGAAGAAGGAAGATGCAATATGTATGGTGCATGCCCATTGTTTAGGATGGCCTTTCAATATTATTAAGTTTAGTGCCTCTTGCGTTTGATTTGTAGCATCCCACCAAATTCCCAACCCCATAAAGAAGCATGATGCAGTTGGGTCTTGGTTCTCGTACAAAACCAAATAGCAACAGTTATCATTGCACAAGTCACACATTCCACTGGACCCCATCTCAAGGCAGCTCTGGACTAGGACTCTCAACCATTTGTACTTATCCAATGATGATTGTAACGTGCCCCTGAAAGTGAAGTATAGCAGATGTCCGATGCAATAAGCTGTCGCTTTGAGCAAAGATAACTAGTCCTGTTAAACCATGCAATCAACATCTAGGGCAAGCAATGCCTTAAAGAGGGTCAACACGCACTTGCCAAACATGTGTGAGGGGTGAGACGAACTGTGGAGTGATGGATCACGGGTGTGAGAGATTTTTTTTTTTTTTTATTCTTTGGTAGTACAACTTGGGCCAGGTGTGACACCACCGGTAAGAAAGAGCATGAGGGGAACGGGAAAAGTAAACCCATCTTCATCAAATCTCTGCTTTTGTTTATTCATGGCGTAGAATGATGTTTATCTGCAATAAACCACTCGGTGCACAAGTGCACGAGGTGAAAAGCTACACCCATTTTCATCTCCCCCATTCATCCTTTGTCTTTTTGCCCACGCCTACCCACAGACCCACCTTGAATGGGCTGCGGTTGTGGTTGGAAATTGTCCATTTCTTTCTACAGTAGTTCTTTATTCTATGGTATTGCGTAGGGATGATCTGCAAATCAGCATGAAGGATTTAAATGTTGAAAAATATGGGTTTACAATCATAAGCATCTCTTTTGGAATTAATCCAATAATACAAGAATTATAGATCTAAAACCATTGGACGGGTTAGATATTACTTGAATGCACCGTCTTGAGCCTTAGTTCCAACCGAAGATTGGTTTTTAATGGGAATTACAACTCTCTTATTCTTTGCCTTTCTTCAGTAAATAATGGATAGAAAAACAACCGTAGCCAAGAGAGTTATCCGAGGGTCTCTTTTATAAATCCAAAAGTCTAAAATCTCTCCTTCTATCGAAGAGAAAAAAACCCTCTATTATTTATTTTGTCCCTTGAATGTATCATAAATGGAAACTCTTTTAATATCATTTGACTAAAATAAAAGGAAGTCATTAAAAGGTGGAATAACCAAATTTTATTATGATCATGTGAGCCACAATAATCTACCAGTCTCTCACTTGGTCCATATGATTACAAAAAAAATTATTTTATTTTACAAAAATGACTTTGACTGGTGATTACCATTTAATAAATAAATAAATAAATAAATAAATAACAGCTGCCATCTAAACCTTTATGCTAATCCTTAATTTGTAATTAAGTCAGCTTGCTGATGAGAACTATGGCGATTACATGCCTTAAACGGCGTACTTCCTCCTATAATTACTTCACTAGCATTCATACTTAATACAATCTTTTATAAGGGTAAAATAAGATAATTTAAATGATGATCCTATTTAACAGGTATAATAATATCATTTTTTAATATTTTTACTTTATATACTTCAATCACATGTGAGAACAATCTCAATAAAGTAAGAAAATATGAAATCTTATTTTAATGATGAACAATTATAGGAATTTTACATGTCCTCACTAAGACAATCCCATTAGGCCCATATTTCTAACATGCTCCTTATGGTTCTTTGGCACCAATGCCTTTGTTAAAGGATCTACTATTATGAGATTTGTCGGGATTCCAACAATAGAGACCAACTGATTATTGACCCATAAAAAATTATAAATATTGTAATAAAGACATTACAAGCAAATTCTAAATCAATGGCACATAAATCTTAAATTGTGAAATGAAAAGTCAAGTACTACATTTAGATGTTAAAAGCTAATGCATTCTACTAAGAAGATTTCAGATGAGCTCAGAGTACAGCAGTTTAAACGTCAGAATTGGTGAACTTTATTTGGTCACTTGATTCACCAAATTTCAAATTTTGAGGTTCATTGGCTGAAAGTTTAAAGGTCATTGAACACACTCAAGCTTCAAAGTTATCAAAGTGGCTGAAAATCTCATGGCAACTCCAAAGCATGTTGAGAAATAATGCTTTAAAATTTCAAAGCATTTGGACTTCATTTCAGTTCAAACTAAGTTTCAGTGACTGTTTACTAGCTCCTTGGAGGTCACTGTGGGACTTGATACTTCTACATGTTGAAATAAGCTAAGACTCAAAAGAATGCCTTCAAATACTTTTAAAAACCATCCTTCAAAGTTTCAGAGCATTTGGACATCATTTGGACCTAAACTCAACTTAAATGGTCATCTACTAAGCTCTGTGGGGTCACTGTGCAAAATGACATCTCATGAAGATCAAATCAGCTGAAACTCCTAGAAGAAGCTCAAATTATGCTCAAGGGAGGCTCTGCAAAATTTCAAATCAAACAGACATCATTTGACTCAAAGTCTACAAATATGTCAACTTTGGGTCAATAACTCCCAAGTCGTGGGGGTCACTAACCAAAGTCTTGCTTCCAAGTGAATGAAATTGATGAAATTTAGGCACAAAGTTTCAGTTATACTCAAAGGAGATTCTGCAAATTTTCAAATCACACTACAATAGTTTCCATCATTACCGGCGCAAAATATGTGCCGGTAAAGGTATATAAAATGTTGGCAAAATACATTTCCGGCGATATCTTATGCGCCGGCAATCCATCAGGAAAAATTCGCCTGGGATACCATTTATCTGCGATAACATGGAAGCACCGGTAAATCTTATACATTGCCGGCGAGAAGGAAAGCTTTTTGCCGGCATTTTTTAGCGACAGTAAAAATTTTAAAATTTACGAAAAAAAATTTTTTCAAAATTATTTGCCGGCGTTTTTTGTCACCAGAAATAGCTCTTATATTTCTAATTGTAATTATTTTTTAAGGTTTTTTGCTAGCGATTTATTTCGCCGGCAATGATTTGTGTATTACACATACCGGCGCAAAATTGCGTTGGCAATAATATTATTATTATCTTTTGTGTTTTTTTTATTTTTAACTTTCTTTCTCCTGTAGATACATTAATTTGTTACATATTCCAACCTCTCTTATTCCATTATCCAAAACCAGATCTATTACACACCTTATTTCCATTTTTCATTCCAAAATCAACAAAAAATAAAACAAGAAAATTCATTCCACTTCATATTAATATTCAAACATCCTTTCAACATTCAAATACCATTTCAACATTGAAAGCACTTTACCATTACAAATTTAAAAACCATGATAACATTCCATTCCATACCAACATTCAAATACCAATGAAAATTTACATGTTCATATGATCATGTCATTGTTGCACCATTGCTTAAAACAGCTTCCTACATCCCATTTCAATACACAATAGTCTGTTACTCTTCATACTTGGCCCTCATATGTGCTGCATCTTAGCTCCATGGACTCTTTCTTCACTTTTTACTCAATCTGCATGAGAAAAAGAACATAAACTTAATAGAATTTAAAAAAAATATATTGTGCTAAGTTAGCAATATACAAACCAATTCAACTAGTTTGTAAACTTTAACAAAAAACCATAGAAATCACTTTAAGTGAAGGGTTGGCTGGATCAAAGGCTGGCCTTGAAATTATAACTGATGAAGAGAATAAAAGATTGGACATAGGCAAATTTGGAGATGTGAAAGTCCCAAGGCTAAAATTCTCGGCAAGATTCAGGACTCTGTAGTGGCAAGTTATAGAGTTTGATGAGATCCATAGCGGGCTTCAATTATGGACATTGGTAAAGTTTGATGAAATCTTACAGTGTCAAACCAAAAATGCTTGGAATCTGCATATATGAAGTTGACATGTAGATCTTACAGCAGGGGGTTAACCACCATCACCAATTTCCTGGAAAAACTCTTGGTACAATCACTGGACTTCAATTGATTCAATAGTTTAAAGATAAAACAATGGTACTCCCACGTAGGACCTATATCACTTTGGGTCTACTACATTAACATACCCTAGCAAAATGCATTAATGCAAAAAGAACATTAAAATCTAGCCTTCTTCCAATGTCATGGATATTTAGATTAAAATTCAAGTAGTGACAAGCTACTATGGCCATGAATCATCAATGCATAGTACCATGACACATCACTTTTTTGGAAGGATTTGCGACATCTACACATCCCTCGTGACTGTGCAAATTATAATTGTTTTGGAAGTACTCCTTAACTTTAATATGATTTTATAATACTTCCTTGTTTGTACCTTTAAATTTGCTCCTCACTCTTATTCCCAAGTTGCCATGCGTGATTGTTGACATAAGTCATGAATGAAAAACTAAAAGTATTAGCTGAAATTCAAACTTAAGAAGTTTTCCCATGTCTTATATGATTTGCTTGATCGATTGATTACCATGGTCCATGGAGCAGATATGGATGCAAACTTGACAATGAACATACAGTTCTACCATAGCGAAAATGACCCCTTGTTTATACAATGTTTGCTGGTGTTGCATCACGATGCTAGCCTACTTTTCAAATGAACATGAATAATTCTTTCATATGTGGTGATTTGAAGAGAACCATCAAGAAGAATCACTAACATGTTTATGCACATGCAGTGAAAAACCGATTCCACATAAATTTTCCTCTTCTGTAGGAAAAAAAAAATTCCTAACTTATTTTTCAAGGAATTACAAAAATGTCAGCCCATTTGTCACTTTTCCATGAGAATATGTAGCGACACTAAATATGAATTTTACTGTGGTGCAGAATCTAATATACGCATTCTTCACTTTTTCCATGGAAACCGAGCAACACATATGTGTCGCTTTTTATTTGAGTCCATCATTAATACTAGATTTTTCAAAGGCTGATAAGATGACTCTTTGTCCATCCAACATACAAGCAGTCACTACCACATGTTCTTCTCTCTCTCTCTCTCTCTCTCTCTCTCTCTAAAATTTCTATTTGAATGAGACAAAAATCCTATTTTTTTAATGGTGTGAGATGGGATTAACTAATTGGAAGTTCAAACCTAGAAATATGAAACATTCATAAAGAATTTCATACAGAAATTTAGAAAGTACAAAAATTAAAGAAAAAAAGACTACTTAATAAAAGTTTCCAAACCCATCATCGACCAAGGACAAACCCCAATATTTCAAAATTTAAAAGCCCCAAAACCTCAAATCAGAAGAAGATCGAAATTCCCCAAGGTTTACAAGAATGCTAACTAGAGAGAGAGAGAGAGAGAGAGAAAGAGCTTTACCTTGAAAAGGCAATGGTAAATCAAGTTTCTGTAGAAGATCACAAAATCCTGCACACTGTTCAATCCAACATGCGATAGTGCAATAATCCTGCTTCTCAATAGAGGCCCATGAAAGTTGCAATAGTGGTTTCAAGAAATCAAAAATTTTCAGACACCTTATAGCAGCACTTCTTCAGATGATTTCAAGAAACAAGAAATTTTCAAGAAAAGAAGACGATTGAAGAGTGAAGCAGAAGACAATTTCAAGAAAAGAAAAAAGAAAAAAGAAGATGATTGAAGAGTGGAGTAGCACCTAATTTCAAGGATAAAAGCATAAAGATGAAGGAGAGTACCTGATTCAAGACCTTCACCACGTGCAGCAGCAGCTTGTGGAGCAGTAGTAGCCTGTGGAGCAGAAGCAGCGTATTTGGGGCAGCAGTGTGTTTGGAGATTTCTCGCGAGCAGCTGCAACGTGCATTTGGGGCAGCAAGGGAGCTAGGGTTTGGGTTATATAAATTGCAAAAAAAAGGGCGTGAACTAGAAAAGAGGTAATTTTGCCGGTGATATAAATAATTCACGGGTAAAAATAGTACCCTTACCGGCGAAAAAAACTATTCGCCAAGAAAAAGGCATACTTTTGCCGGCTTCTTATTGCACCAGGAAAAGACCAACTATTTTCTGCGAAATAAGTTTTTTCGCTGAAAAAGTTTATCTTTTCCCAGCGTTTAAATTTTTTGCCAGGAAAAATTGCCGGGATAAATACAATTTCTTGTAGTGTCAAAAGGATTTCATTTAAACCTACTTCAATGACATGTCAGTTAGGAGTCCGTGACTTCCAAGTTATGGGAGTCATTGACCAAAGTCCTGTTTCTAGATGGCCAAAGCTAATGAAATTTAGAGCAAAGATATAAAATATGTTCAAAGTTAATTCTCCAAAGTTTCAAATCAATTGAACGTGGTTCGGGTGGAAAACAAACTAATTGCATACACGGTGAAGTGAATAGTAACTTAGAACATGTAACAAATGGGTCGCTGTTTGAAATCCTACTTCCACTAATCCAAACTATATGAAATTTGTATGGACATTCTAAGATACCCTAACATCAGTTCCTCCAAGTTTCAAATCAAACGGAGGTCATTGGGCCTCAAACAGTTGAAACAAGAGCCCATTTTCATGAAAAGTCAACGGAAGAGTTGACCAACTGTAGAAGGTCAAAACAGGCTGAAATTTCTATGAAACACTCAAAATTATGTCCAAAAGCATCTCTGTAAGTTTCGTGAAGATCAGACTTCATTAGAGCCCCGAATAGGTGGAAACGAGTCAAATGTGCAAAAATCCAAAAATGGGCCTTGACAGTGACCGCGGCCCGCAGTCATAGACACTTGTGACTTAGTCCCGAACGGTTGTTAGGAGTTATTTCGCTTTATTTCGGAATGTAACTCCCTTATAACTACTAGGAACCATCCTAACCTCCACTGAAGCCTATAAAAGGCACACTTGGGCTCGGTTGGAAAGGGGACAACAAGTTCAAACAAGGTTCGAAGCAATCAAAGCAAGTTCACACTACATACAAGCATTAAAGGCCTAGTTCTAAGCATTTTGGAAAGCTTCCAAAGCACTTCAAGCACTTAAAGCTTATTTTTTCTTCTCCTTGTCACTAACTTGAGGTGAAAAATAGTTCAGGGAAGGAAAAGAAACATGTATCTCACTTAAAAAAGACATGCAAGGGCCACTCAGATGAAGGCCTCTTCCTTTGATTTTCTCACTTGGAAAGGGTTTTGGGCCATTCAGAAGTTATGAACAAGCGTCTTTAGGCTTCATTCTACCCCTTAAAAATTATAAGTTCAGAATGACACAACTTTGGCTTCATTTTTGCTTGTTTAAGTACCCTTTTTTTATTTATACAAAAATAATTCGTAACCAAAAGGTGATAATTATAAAAGATTTAAGTTAATTCCACAACCAAATCAAGCACTTTTGGTGGTCATTCAATACTCCAAAACTTAAAGAAAATAGGATCCAGTACCCTGGAAGCATCATGAAAACAAAACAGAAGAAGAAAAGAGGCAAATAATGGCCATTTCGCCATTGTCTGCCAGTGGCCGTGAGCCACAGTCACTGGCAGGTAGCCAGTGACGGTGGCCCACAGTCACTCCTCACTGTCTCTTTCTTTTTTAAATTTTTTTCCCATTTTCCATGTGTTTTCTTACACTTTCGAAATTTGGATCACATCTGAGACTAGAGGGAAAGGTTGTAAATGTTTTAAAACTTGTAAACAACCTACATCCCCATGGTCAGAGCATTTGAACCCATTTAAATAGAGGGAAAATAATGATGAACTATAGTTATTTTTCATTCTTTTTAACACTTGAACTGTGTGAATATAGAACTCGAATCCGTTACGTTTCACATCACGTTTTGAGCGCAATCACTAATCTCGTACCTTTTCCTTAAATACAAGATATTTAACTTGCAGAAACTTTGATTTAATGAAAACTTTGTCATTCTGAGCAAATCTTTTTGTAATGTCACAATCGCAATAAATCTTCAAGCGCTCAGAAATTATATCCATAACGCGTAGCCCTTAGATAAAATCACACATCTAAAGACATTGATCCCTGGCTTCAAAGCATGCCATGTATTTAACATTAAATGTGGACGGAGTCAGTAATGTCTGTTTCACACTTCTCCATGAAATTGCCCCACCAACTAACATAAATATATATCTTGAAGTCAACTTTCTTGTATTGAGGCAACCAACGAAATCAAAATCTGAATAACCAGTCATTCCTAAGTGATCGGACCTTCTATATAAGAGCATGTAATTTCTAGTGCCACTAAGATACCACAAAACTTTCTTAACTTCCACCTAATGTGTTATTTCATGATCATTTTGATATTTACTAAGCATACCAACTACGAAACTAATATAGGTCTAGTGCAATTTTGTGCATATATTAAACAGCTGATTTCAGTCGCATAAGGACAATTTTTTGTCTATTGTTTTTCAGTTTCATTTCTTGGATATTATTCTTTGCTAAACTTATCACCTTTATCATAGGGGCATTTTGTGCTGTACACCCTTCCATACGAAATCTCTTAAGCACATTTTTAATAGAGGTTTCCTATAATAACCCAAGAAATCCTAGAGATTTATCGCAGTAAATCTTAATTTCTATTACAAAGGTTGTTTCACCCATATCTTTCTTTTCGAAATTACTCTTAAGATATTATTTAGTTACATAAATCATCCCAAGATCATTACTAGTTAATAAAATGTCATCGACATATAGGACTAAGATTATAAACCGGCTTCCACTAAACTTGAGATATATACAATAATCAATGACATTTTTGGTGAAACCGAAAGATGTAATAATGCGGTTGAATTTTAAATACCATTGTCGGAAAGCTCATTTAAGGCCATATATTGACTTCTTTAATTTATAAACTAGTTACCATCATTTTGTTTTATAAAACCTTCAAGTTGCTCCATATACACTTCTTCTTCTAAATTTCCATTTAAGAACGTTATTTTGACATCCATTCAATGTAACTCTAAGTCAAAATGAGCTACAATCACTATAGTAATTCTAAATGAGTCCCTTTTCAACACTAGAGAGTAGATTTCATGATATTCTATACATTCTCTCTGAGTAAAACTTTTGGCCACAAGTTGAGCTTTAGATCGCTCATATTTACTTTAGGATTCCCCTTTGGTTTTAAAGACTTATTTACAACCAACGGCCTTAGAACTCCTTGGATAGTTCAACTATTTCCCAAACATCATTTGTGGCCATTGATTCTAACTCATCTTTTATGGAATCTATCCATTTATCGGGATTCTCACTTCTAATGGCTTCCTTAAATGTCCTAGGATTTTTTTTAATGCCAATATTGTCTTCCTCCAAATACACAACATAGTCATCTGAAATAGTAGATTTTGTCATTCGATTTGACCTTCATAATATTTTTGGACCGGATTCACTTATGCCTTATGTTTTTGGAAGTAGATCATTATTTTCCTCAGGGAGTACCTTATGAATGGCATGTTCAAAGTTAGGTTAATTTTAAAAATTTTGTGATTGTTGTATCTCTTAATGATCATTTAATATGATATCAAGTGGGATAACAACTCTACTTTATTCAATAGGCAACTCTATTTACTCTCATTTTTTTGTAAGTCACAATTCCATTATGATCGCTCCCACTTTTCTCATGATTCTTTAAAATTTGGCATTCCTTAATTCAACAATCCTAATTGTATAGGTTGGACAGTAAAACCTATACCCTTTAGACCTTTCCGGATAACAAATAAAATATCCACTGATTATTTTAGGGTTAAATTCCTTTCTTATGGGTTACAAATTCTCACTTTAGATGGACAACCTCAGCTTGAAAATGGTTTAAAATAGGTTTCCCACCAATTCATAATTTGAAAGGAGTTTTGGAAATTGCTTTCGTAGGAATACAAATCAATATATAAATTGCCATCTTTAGTGCCTCCCCACACATTGAATCGAGTAAATTGGTGTTACTAACCATACTCCTAATCATATCCATTAACGTTCTATTTCTTTTTTCAGATACACCATTTTGTTGTGGTATGCCAGGCATTGTAGATTGAGTAACAGTACCTTCCAATTCTAGAAATCTAGCAAATGAGCGAGGGTTATGGCTTGATTCGGTGTATCTACCGTAATACTCACCACCTCTATCAAATCTCATTGCTTTAATTTTCATGTTTAATTACTTTTCTAGTACTTCTACTTTAAATATTTTGAAAACATTCAAAGTATCAAATTTTTTTTTGATCAAATAGACATAACCATATGTAAAGTCCAAATATGAACTAATTTCGATTTATAATAATTAATCTTATTTTACCTTAATTAATGCTTAATTAGACTAATTTAACTCAAATCTCTTTGGATTTAGGTCATGGATAGGTAGTTGATTTGATTCAAACCTTACTTAGGTAGTCAAGGACCTTCTTATAATTTAGAGTTACATAGTTTGGAGCATCTTGACACCATGTTAGTTATATCATGTGTATTTCATCTTGTAGATTATCTTTCATATTTAGTCCAACTCAATTTGAATCTATCTTAGCCCAACTAAGGTCTCATTTGACTCAAACTGTGATTTTCTCAAAAATAGTGAACTTGCTTGTAAATTCCAGAAAATCTGGATTTAAAAACCAACTCCACCGTTCCTTCTCTACATCTCCTTCTTTTTGTTACTAGAGCACTTCTTCTTTACGACTTTACTTTCACCAACAGCTAGAAATTGATTTTGGCGCTGTGCATGTAAGACTTAAGGCTTCCATCTTCTCTCTACTGTTTCTTTGTTCAACCTCTTTCTTTAGAACTTACAAATTCATCTTCTTCCTCACAATCTACAGCTCTCTAAAGTAAAAGACAACTCTCATTTCAGCTCCTTGAGTTCAATAGAGTCAAGGAAACTTAAATAAGCAACATGCACACATTTCATACCAATTTACCCATTGCATGTCTCCATCATCAAACCAAAGGAGAAGTTAATTTGGATCAAGCACTAAAATTAAAGGCAAATATAAGAGTACATAATACTACATGCATGTCTAATTTATATTGATTCTTAAAGAATTCCTTGTCTAGGCCATGATGCAACTCTCTTTACACTTAATTATAAGAATGCATTATGTCTATGAACTAATTGTTAGGTTTATGTCTTGTATTCCGGTTTAGCCGGATGAGTCACTGGGTTAGCCAGGGACTGGTTTAAGGTCAAGGGTATTTTGGTAATTGTACCGGGGCTTTCTTGGTGGCCAAGAAAGCGGAAATTATATATTGTATAGTCTGTAACCCTAGACCTTGCGGCGTGGCGGCAGTTGCCCGTGGTGCTCCCACACCACGTAGGAGAGATGAGGTGAGAGTGTGGGAACCTCTTGTATGCTTTACTTGTCATAGTGAAGATGTTCGTCCTCCTGTGCCCGTGGATGTAACCCTGTTTGGGTGAACCACATAAATCTCGTGTCTCTTCTTGTGGTTGGTTGATTGTTGATCTTGTGATTCCGTGGATGCGCACAACGGGTGATTGTTCAGAAAGTCACAACAATTGGTATCAAAGCCACAACAATTGGTATGTGGTCCGACCCGACCCGTTATCAAAAGGTCCAGCCCCGTCAGCAGGTTCAGGCCGGGTCAGGTTAGGTTCGACCCGACCTGTTTGCAGACGGTCCAGCCCAGCGCACGTGCAGTTCAGTTCCGGGTCAGGTGAACCCGACCCGGGTCCGCTCCAGAAGCCCAGCAGATAGCGCAGAGTGACGTCAGCAGTGACGTCAGCATCGGTCAAAGGCCAGATTTGACCAGATTTACGGCTGAAATTGTTTCTGCGATATCTTGATCGTCCGATGTCCGATCGGAGATCCGTTTGAGCCTACGGACTCGTTTCGAGCAGATCTACGTAGTGGAAGAGGTTGATTGGCTGTTTGACAGTCAAGGAGGAGGTTTGACCGATTGGAGCGTAGAAACTTGTTTCTACGATATCGAAGCCATCCTGAGTCGGATTTCAGATCCGTTTCTTCCAGCGTGCTCGTGGTGACGAGATCTATAACTTGATGCAGAAATTTGGAGGAGATTTGAACAGATGTGGATTGAGGCTTGAATCGGGTCTACTCGACCTGGTTGTTGTTGCAAACCCAATAATAGGAGTCGCCGGCCTAGTTGCAAAGGGTTTGCTGATTCAAACGATGTTGTTCGTTTGGGGTTCACATGATCGCATGTGATGTTATTCATCTTGCCAGAGCCAAGCCGGAAAAGCAGCAAGGAGGAGCTGATGTATCAGCAGTTGATCGGAGGCCCAGTCAAATGGAGTTTTTGACTGATCGGAGGCAGAGGTTGTTCTGCAATGGAGTCATCTGGACTTGTATTCCCGATTTGTTTGCTTGCATGCTTGTGGTGATTGGATCTTCACAGTGATGTTGAAGATGGGGCAGGATGGTGAGTGATTCAGATGTCACTCAGATTCGTCAATGGTTTCGAGCTTCTAGTTCGAGGTGGAGTTTGACGAGGGTATGAACTTTGCTCAAAGTTCATGTGCTGGTTCAACATGTCAAAGTGTTGAAGAAGACTGTATCGTTGGTGCAGTGACGTGCCATTTAGCAGGGTACGTGAAGACATTGCCGGTTTTATCTCCTAGTAGCTCGAGTTGTACAGAATTCAAGCCAAGGTGGAGATTGTTAGGTTTATGTCTTGTGTTCCGGTTTAGCCGGATGAGTCACTGGGTTAGCCAGGGACTGGTTTAAGGTCAAGGGTATTTTGGTAATTGTACCGGGGCTTTCTTGGTGGCCAAGAAAGCGGAAATTATATATTGTATAGTCTGTAACCCTAGACCTTGCGGCGTGGCGGCAGTTGCCCGTGGTGCTCCCACACCACGTAGGAGAGATGAGGTGAGAGTGTGGGAACCTCTTGTATGCTTTACTTGTCATAGTGAAGATGTTCGTCCTCCTGTGCCCGTGGATGTAACCCTGTTTGGGTGAACCACGTAAATCTCGTGTCTCTTCTTGTGGTTGGTTGATTGTTGATCTTGTGATTCCGTGGATGCGCACAACGGGTGATTGTTCAGAAAGTCACAACAATTGGTATCAAAGCCACAACACTAATAAAGGCAATTTGAGAATAAATGATGGATTAGGTGAAAGAGAATCCAAACGTGTTGTAATATAAATTAGAAAATGTAAATGATGGAATGGAGTAGGGTAAATCATGATGTAACCACATTGGAAAAGTTATATACTGAACTTCAAAAACAGCTTCAGAAAACTTAGCCGTAAGTACGCTACGACTTGGTATCTAGAAAATCAAATTTAACATTTCTTCTACAGCTAACCCCACAGCTGAGCCATAGAATACACTACGGCTAAGCCATACTAAAGCCATAACTCAGCCGTAGGTTAATCACTGCTAAGTCATAAGTCAGCATACGGCTGAGCCATAATTGCGAAAAAAATTAGTGAAAAACTTTGTGCACACGGCTAAGCAGCAGCCCATTCATAGCTAAGCTGTAAAAAGATAATGAACTTAGGAAAAATTAAAAACTTCTAAAGACCTTATAGGGCAATAGAGTTGGTAACTTTGCCTTGACTAAATTAGCCAAACGGTAATCAATACTAATAAAAAAGAGTGTAGAGCTGTCACTCACTCTCTCTTAATTTTCCGAATGGTTTCCAATGTCACGTCATGGGTGTTGGCATAAAAAGAGGTGTCTAATGCCTACACAATGTAACACCAAAATTTTCTATAACACATTAAAATCGGATGTTTTATGAATATATTGTATTTAATGACCACAAAAATACGAATTATCTAGCACAGGGTTGGCTAGTAAATATCATTGTTAGTCTCTCAATCCAAATGCATTTATATTGTTAAACAAACCTTGCCGTCAACATGATTTAATCATGTACCCATTCTTCTCAATAAACTTTGAGGCAAGATCGGAGATGGAGTTTCTACTGAATATGAGCTTATGAGCCAAGATAGGGGTAATTAGGGTTGAGAGGGTTCTAATCTTAATAGCTCATTTAAGTTTGCATTGTTTGAATATCAATTACTCGGTTTAAATCTGACTTTTATTGACTGATTATAACCTCCAGACCGATATATGCTTCTGTATAAAAATAAGTTGATCGCTACGTATGATAAGTATGAAAGTTATGAATCTTGGTCGGTCTTGATACATTGAGTCAGCACCACTTAGCTTGTACCCATAGGAGGTTTGACGGGACCGAATGAGGGTATTCAATATGTTATCTACTGCAATAATTTTATGAAGAGTTGATCGGCACTCTTAGAATAGCTAGATGGTCTTGGCCTGACCGCTAATGATTTCCCACAATACGATACACTCTCCTTAGAAAGAAGTTAGCCATGTGATGCCAATTAGTATGCTATTGCATTTCCATTTATGATTCGTTACTCATGTATAATTACATGCACAACATGCCTAGTTTTCAATTATTGTTCTCTTTAATCAATATGTTTCTAATTCAAATTGATACATTATGATAATCTTATGTACCTATATTTGGTTAACAATCATGTTAACAGTGCTATTTTTTTATGTTACAGGTACAAAACCCAATGCTAATTCAGCAATCAACGCAGCCACAGAGGGAACCTCGGCAATACCTTAGGGTATAAATAAGTGGAATGAGAATGACGTCTTCTTTTAATCGTGCCACATAGAGCGTCATGGGGTTCATCTTTTGGGCTCGGTAGTGCTTTGTCATGTTTAGTCTATGGGGAAATCATACTATATTTAACATGTTGTTTTGAGTTATTGTTTGATGCACATGTGATTTTGGATTTGGATAGGTCTTATGTATCTCGGTATTAATATGTGCATGTGGATGGATTAATTAACAGACCATGATTTATATTAGCTTAAGGATGAATGTGGATTTATTAATGTCTATGACGAATTACAGGGGAATTTTTCCAGATTCCACTTAATTGTGCAAAATGATTGTTATGTGTATATGGGTCTTCTTCACATGTACATGTAGAATCTCCTTTGTAACAATTCATACATGTCTTGACATGGCGTGGATTACTACAGGTTACGTGTGTCGCACCTCGGGATCCACTCTAATCCTCAATTCTCGAATTTAGAGCGTGATACCATATCGTGAAAAATTATTAATAAAGATGATGAAGTATTCCTCTCCATTAAAAGATGAAACATGAATTTTACCACAAATATCCGTATGGATTATTTTTAAGAGTACAGAACTCTGTGTGGCATTTTTCTTATTTTTGTTTATTTGTTTTCCCTTAATACAATCAAAACAAACACCATAATTGGTAAAATCAATATTAGGCAGTAGACCATTATTCACCAATCTTTTTATTTTCTGTTCAGAGATATGCCCCAATCTTTTATGCCATAACCTTGATGAGTTCTCATTAAGTGATCCTCTTTTCCTACCTATATTCAATACATAATTAATGTGGTGTGTGTGCAGAGTTCATTCATGCACAGAATCTAGTTTTAATCTATACAAACCATCACACATATAACCATTTCCAATCAAAATATTATTTCTAATAATATGCATGAACCCATGTCCAAAGCTGAAATTAAATTCATTACAATTAAGTTTTGAAACTAAAATCAAATTTCTTGAAATATCAGGAACCAAGAAGGTGTTATGAAGATCCATAATATATCTAGTGTCAAGCACTAGCATATAGGTGCCTACAACTTCAACTCTTAATTCCTTTTTATTGCCCATCATAATGGTTTTCTCTCTATCATTTGGAGTCCGTCTTGAAAGAAATCCTTACACACAACTAGATATATGAATGGTTACTCTAGAGTCGACCCACCAAGAATTTGATGAGATATTATTTAAGTTGGTTTCTTGACATATAAAAGATAGGTTTTTATCTCTCTTTTCAAAATAGCACTTACGCTTTAAGCAATCATTCTTAAAATGTCCCTTCTTTCCATAAAAAATACATGTCTTATGTGCCCCTGTCACTTTCTTGTTTGGCTTTGACTCTTGAACATTGGCTTTATTTTTACCCTTAGCTTTTCCTTCGGACTTTTTTTGAGAGACAAAATTAACAATTAATTTTCCCTCGGCCTGAAGCCTTCTTTCTTGTTGATCATCTTTTGCAATAAACTCATTCAATAACCATGGAGTTGAGCTCTGGTTGTAGGCTATTTTAAATGGGCCAAACGTGGGAGGAAGAGAATTGAAAATAAATTACACCAAATATTTCTCTGACACACTCATATCAACTTTTTTCAATTTGGAAGCGAAATTTGTTCTTGATAAGATATGTTTGCTTATCCCCAACGTCCCATCATATTTCATGTTTGTGAGGCGACTAATCAAGGACACACCTAAAGCTTTATTTGCTATTTGAAAATGACCTTTTATAACTTCTAATAGGTCCTTTGTATTATCCTTCACTTTGATGGACCCTCTAATAGTCCTAGAAATTGAGTTTAAGGTAACTTTCATCACAACCTTATTAACCATAATCCATTTGTTATAATAAGACCTTTCATCAACTGAGCTCACATCCATGGGTGTGTTTGGCTTAGGCTCATCTAAAATCATATCAAGGTCAAGAAAGTGATAGACAACAACAACATGTCCAACCAGTCTATAAAGTTTGATCCACTTAGCATTGGAATATTCCCTAAGATCAAAAGTGATGCTATAGAATTTGAAACTGAAAAATAAACAAATATCAATAATTAATTATGTAATGTTGTTAATTTAATGATGCAATTAACCAAAATTTAAAAATAATATGTACATCATTGTAGCACTACCTTTGGGTTGAAAAAACAATATGTAAATATATTGCTTTTTCTTTAATTAATATGACCATGTTAATAACATGTGCTATGATTGTGTAAAATATACATTTGGGTATAAATCAAATAAAAACAACACATTTATTAATCATATCATATGCCAAATTATTATTATAGACAATCATACCTTTAAGTTTGATTGAACCATTCCCTTAATGAAAATTTCAATTTTAAGTATTATCATATTCCCACAAAAAATGTAATTTGTGATATCCCTTAGTTCAATTTAGAGAATTGCATAAATATTTATAACTGGGTCACTTTGGCGACTACCAAGTTAAAAAAATATTGATTTTTTTCTAAATTGATAACAATACTTAATTGGCAAAGTAGATTTATTTTATTATCAAATGACTTAATTCAATCAATCTAAAGGTTGATTGTTCTAAAATATTGATATCCAAAACAACTATGTCGTACCAACTAGATTAGGTGTCATTGCATGAATTAATGGTCCAAAATAACATTAATTAGTCATTGATCTTTACCTAAATTCTTTAATTGATTCAATAAAAATAACTATTCAACAAAAGTAAAAATAAATAACTCTTATTTTTAAACATCAGTAAGCATATTCTTATAAACATAACCTTGATTGTATAAAACAACTTAAATTTGCAGCAATAGCATTAAAATAAAATATGCTCTATATTAAAGTCATTCATCAGTCCATCAAATCTATTCAAGTGATAGATCTCATTGCCATTAATATAAAGGAGAAAACGGATCATCGATCCAAGTTCGAATATGTCTTTCATGATCAAAATACGATTTGGACTATCTACATTGATCAAATCTTTTCAACGTTGATGCTGACCAATAAATTCAAAAAGTTAAATATGCCCAATAGAGTCACTTTAACAAATCTAATTGAATTGAATAAGTATCATATAAAAGTAATTAATATATTACCTTTAGTGATCAATTACACTTGATCTTGACAAATCAATGTCCAATATATAACCCAATTTCAATTAAAAATCTTATATGTGACTGATAGAAAATGGGATGGTTAGAGATACTATCGGAATAAAGAGAACAAAAGTTATACCTTAAGTTACATATGTACTAGCATGTATACTTTCATGGTTTAGGGGTTACCTTTAAACTTTTAATTGGGCTACTTATAGATCACATTTGAGTCAGTTAAATATACCACTTTGCACTATTTAATTAGTACGTCAAACTGATTTTTTTTTTTTTTTTTTAATTCAACTGGCCTTATGGGCCCTTAATGAGTCGGGCCCAACCCTGACCCAGCCTAGAAACAGGCCCAAATGTCATCCAGGTCAAGTCAAGCTGACCTAGCCTGTCAACCCGCCCAAGATAACTACCAGGTTAGGTAGGTCAAGTCAAACTAGGTCGACCTACCCGGCCTGCCCAACCCAGCCACCCATTATGGGTGGCTAGCGTTACTGCCAATACACATTTATGCTAGAACAACGCATAATGTGAGGTTGTGCGCTAGTCCAGCGTTGCACTGAACCACGCCCCCCCCCCCCCCAACAAATAATTATAATTAGAAAAAATTATAAACAACATTTGTGACGTTGAAGACTGACATTAAACCACATAACCTTCCTTCAATACATCTGTCATGCCCAAGATCAAAATATAGAGATAATAGCAACTGACATATTTTAAAATTAAAACCTTTTATAATTCGTAAATAAAAAAATATATGTACAGTAAAAATATATAAATCTATTATTCCCATCTCTTTCATATTGGCTCGTGGGCCCTGTAATCCTCATCTGAGGCCTTTCATTCCAATAAATGGAATATACATTATCAAATACCCAAAAAAAAAAAAACTTTCTTCTGGTTATATAGATTTTAGTCCTGAAAAAAATATAAGAAGCCCCAAAATTATAAATAAAGAATACCATTGATTATTAGATTGAAACCAGTATGGCTCTGATACCAAATGTTGAAATATATATTTACAATCATAAAGCATCTCTTTTAGAATCAATCCAATAATACAAGAAATATAGATCTAAACCGTTGGATGGGTTAGATATTACTTGTATGCATAATCTTAAGCCTCCGATCTAACAAAAGATTAGTATTTAATGGGAAATACAACTCTCTTGCATGTCATTTGCCTTTCTTCTCCTAAGGTAAGTGATGGATAGGAAAATAACCTTAGGCAATAGGCAAGAGAGTTACCCCAAGATCCCTTTTATAGATCCAAAAGTCCAAAATCTCTCCTTCTATCAAGGAGAGAAAATCCCTCTATTATTTGTTTTGTCCCTTGACTTTAGCATAGATGAAAACTCTTTAAATACCATTTGACTAAAATAAAAGGAAGTCATTTAAAGGTGGAACAACCGAATTTCATTATGATCATGTGGCTACAATAATTTAAAATTAAACCCTAATTCAAGTTAAGGTCTAAATCAAAATTTTAGATTGTAGTTCAATTAAAAATGACAAAAAAAATAAACGAACAAGCAAATCAATCAACCATAAGAAGATAAGGCACACGATTTTTACGTGGAAACTTATATGGAAAAAAGCATGAGTTCTATCACTCAAACCAGAGGAAAATTAAGCACTATAAACACAAACAATACACATAATCCCTCTCCAGTTACAACTCAACTTAAGGACTACAGTTTCTTATCAACTCTTCTATATTCACCGCTCACTACGCTTGAATCAATCTCCTTGAAATCACAAGGTGATCAAATTTTCTACAAGAGAAGACAATCTTCTATAAGAAATAGAAGCAGTACCCTCTAGATACTCAGCTACTCAACACAGCTCTCTAATGGATGCTCTAGAAAAAAAGGGTATCTTCAATGGGTATTCTCAATCTTAGAATAGTAAGCTAGGAGCTTAGGTTTGAGAAAAAACCCCTTAAATAACTCAATTTTCTAGCTTCATAGTTAGAATTTGTGTGGAACACAAATACGTAGTCCTGGCACAAAAAAGAAAGTGATCTGCGCAGGATTTTGGATTTTTCTCCATCATTTGCAAGAGTGAGTGAAACTTTTGTCTGGGCAAATTCGCAGTCTCCGCTCGAGCGAGCACCACTTCTGCTTGAGTGGATAGTTCTTCTTTCCTAGCTTTATTTCCTCACAATTTTCTTCGTTTCTTCATTTTCTTAACTTCAGAACTTCCGGCAACATATGCACCTATTTATTTTAAAAGAAATACAAAATTACAACTCAATGGACCTTGAGTTTTGTCTAACTCTTGAATTAGCCAATTACAAAATTCTAACAGAGCCCTATGCTTCGCAAATCTATGAAAAATCCATTCACTTTTATGAAATTATAAATTCTTCCACCTTCCCATGAAATATTCAATTACACCTAGACTATTGGCCGTCTAGCTTTTCACGGTCCAGTTTAGTGAGAATCTGACAGTAAATGCCAAAAAAAATAATAATAAAAACTAGAATTTGACAGTGTCTTTTAAGAAAAGACTAATTTCATAAAAGTTTGGAAAGTCTACATTTTGTATCTATTAGACTTAAATTAAATTGATTCAAGTAAATGTTGAAGTGTTTGACAAAGTTTAATTAGATGTGTCACGCAATTACTTTCAAGACCTTTTTGTCTCTTTTCAAAAAGTAACAAGAGAAAAGGCAATTTTTTCAATTAGACGTCAATGTTTAAATCAATTAGACACTTCCGCTTTTTTTCATTTTATGAGTTTGCCCATATAAGCAAGTTCTATTTCAAAGAAATAAGACTTGTCAAATTAGCTATAAACACTCTCTCAACTTACTGTTATGGTTACATATATTGATAATAGGATAAAACTTTTTAAACATATCGGTAATAATATGAAAAATTGATTGATTGTGTATTTTTTGTATGCATATCAAAACAAAAAGGATTTTCATTTTATTTTCCGAAATTTTTCAACATTATAATCTTTTAATTAAATAAAACTCAATCTTGTTTCACACAATGGGGCTGAGCTTTCACAGACAAGAAGAATGGTCATGGCTGGGCCAAACTGCACTGCGAATTAGCTCAGCATGAAATGGGCCGGTTGGGTTATAGTATTCTAGGCTTCTGTACGTATATGAGCCTTTAACTTTTGCTAATAATTTTTAGTAAAAAGTTTCTAAATAAATCTAAAATTGTGACAAAGTGAAATGATGTGTTCAATTTGTCTAGTTTTGAATTTTGATGTGCTCTGATGGTTGTTTTGGTTGTCTTTCTTGGGTTGTATCTTTTGTATGTTCTTCTGATTGTTGTTTTGTTAAATAAAATCCCCCCCCCCCCCCAAAGCAAAAAAGAGATGAAGGAGCCAAATGAATTAAGTGTGTATATATATGGGAGCGCTACACTGTGTTTAGACATAAGCCCCTCTTAGTTGGCTTACTGGGATGCATAGTGATCCAAATCTGAATGGATCGGATTTGTGGGCCACAAATGAAGGGGTTAAGGGCATATGATTGGGGTTAAATTTGATATTTGGGGAGATCCCATATAGATCTTTCATCCCGCCTAGTCCTATCCCTAAATGGGACTCACAAGTGAGTCCCATAAAAAATTCTCACAGTAAGTACATGAGAACAGTTCTCACAAGATTAAAAACCTATATATATATAGGGCTTTGATCTTATGAGAATTATTTTCACACATTTATCATAAGAACTTTTTATGGGACCCACTTGTGAGTCCCATTTTAGAATGGGACTAGGGGGATAGTAAGATCTATGTAGGAGCATTTCAAATATTAAGTTTGGCCCCAATAACATACCCCTAACCCCTTCATCCATGGCTCATAAATCCAGTCATTCGGATTGATATACAATCGATCTAACGGTCCAGTGAATTCTGATTTGACCGACACTTAGAGCCAGTGATTATCAGAGGAGTCCCTATATATTGCAAAATTTGGATTGGGTAATAGATGTGCCTCACTTAGAGTTCTCACAAAAAATGGTGAGAATTAGTTCTCATAAGATTATTTCCCATATATATATATATATCACATATATATACAACACAAACATATTGAGTGAATGAAAAATAACCAAAAACTTATAAAATAGGGAAAGGTGAACCTTACATATATATATATATATATATATGTGAGCAGACTAAGTTATCTAATATATTAAATAACAAGATTGCAACAATAAATCAATAAAAAGGATTTGACCATACAGGATATAAAAGGCCTTGATTTTCTCAAAATGGCTTTTACCAAAACTATATCCTAGGTGTGGCTATTTTTCTTATTGCGGCTTTTTTTTCCACTTATACTCTTTTGCGCGAAATCACACAAACTAAAAACATAAAAAAAACATTTCATCTTCTATATTGTTGTCCATTTCTCTCCATCTTTTTTTTCTCTCAATTTTTCTATTCCTACAAAAGTCTCTATCATTAAAGGAGGTTTTGAGGAGGGTTTCTCAATCTCTTCTATTTTTCTAAAAAAAATATGAAAGTATCTCCATTACTCTTCTTCCTTATTTCTTTTACATTTGGATTCACAAAAAATAGTGTCATAATGGTCAAACAAATCCAACAAAAAACTTCATAGACCAATATAGAAATCCAAAATATTGGTACATATAAATTCTTTGTGAATCCAAATGGAAAAGTAAAAAGGAAGAAGGGTAATGAAGATACCTTCATATTCTTTTAGAAAATTAGAAGAGGTGGAGAAACGCTCTTCAAAACCTCCTTTAAGGATGGAGACTAATGGAAAAACACACTTGAAAATTTTTTTTAACAATGGAGACTTTTGCATAAATAAAGAAAGCAAGAGGAAAAAAAAAAAGAAGAGGAGAAACGGACGACAATGTAGAGGCTAAAACGTTTTTTTGTGTTTTTAGCTTGTGCGATATCACACAAAACGGTGTAAATGGAAAAAAAAAAAAAACTGGCCACATGAAAAAATAGCCACAGTTGGGATATAGTTTTGGTAAACACCATTTTGAGAAAATCAAGATCTTTTATACCCTATATGGTCAAATCCCCATGAATAAATCACAAAAAAAGGAAGATAATATTTTTATGAGATGGTAAAAGAAACAAAATGTGTGTGTGTGTGTTTTTTTTCAAACAATTTTCATCGATAATTTTTTTTTTATTTCTAAGGAATATCTACATTTTATATAGATTTGCTGACAGTGGTTCTTTATTTAATTAGACATGCCAAAGTGGGATCCAACTTGAGATTAAATCATCTATTTTCTGTCCATTCACTTGGTCGGTGTCACATTCTCATTTAACGCCAACCATTTATCAAAACTATTACTGATCTCTTTTATATAACAATTTACAGATGAAAGGGCCCACAAGATCAGCTTGGACTGTTTTCAGTATGTCGTGGGGAATTATATCTGATGAGAAGCTTCGGCTCGTGAAATTGTGATCGACCTGAGCAAGTGATCAATTATAAAGATGAAGTCCTTCTCTGCTAGCCGTCCAATCATTCAAATCGTTCAATATATCATCATCCAAATGACTTGGGACATGCCACCATATCATTACAATTGGCATGAGACTGACCATCAGATGATTAATGCGTCCCATTATCATAAAATGAAGGGTATTAATGAGGAGTTTCCAGATCAAGCACAACCAGCGGATCCCTTAGGCCAAACCCAACCTAACATTAGAGTCCTGGGTCTCTTCTCTTTAGTTGGTCTGGACCAACTTGTCAGGCCTCTATCAGACTTTGTCACTGCAGGATTGGCCTGAGCAAATAAGGTATGCAACCGTAAAATTTAGACTGGGCCCATGTTCAGTTCGATGGGGCTAAACTGGGCTGAGCACGCTCCAGATGGCTTGGGCGCAGCTACAATAATTGAAATCCATGAATAGAAGCAAACATCACAGAAGTACTCAAACAGGCAGGGCTACAGTGCGGTACTCCTGCATTGTAATATGGTACTACTCTCCATCTTTAATTTATGGTGGAGCCCATATTTTTAATCAACTCAGACAATGTTGGAGCAAAAATTATACAGCTTGATTGTGTTATTGTACAAAACAGAACCCACATGTATGATGTATCCACGTGAAATAGACAATGGACGTCTGTTTAACCAAGAAAGGGATTTGCACTAATTAATTATCTTTGGAGAATCCTAACCCTTCAATTTGTGGTCACAAAAAAAATAAAAAATTAATGGGCAGGGTGTTTTACAGGTATGATCTTCAAGCCTTTTAGATTTTTATGCATGGACCACCCAAGATGAGACCCATCCAGTCAACCAACGGCTTGGATCATGGAGCCGTTAAACCCATCTATGCAGGGTAAAATGTGAAAAAATAAATGCGCCATTCCCCATGGTTATTAGGAAATCGAATGCAATTCAGGTGCACATGTAAATCAGAGTTCATGCGTTTTAAGTAAGTGAACTGATTCTAATATTGTCATTTGCCATAAATAATTATAGATAATTATATTTACAAGTAAACGAAGTATACCCGAACAGAGCCACTGCAATCTGCTGAAACTCATTAATTAAAAGATCTGAGCTATCGGATGGTCCCCCAAAAAATTTTAAATTGTTGGAATGTAATTGGAAGGTGACAGTGTGGACCACAAGGCCACAATAAAAAAACGAGTCGGATCATTTTGAATCTTGTACTCAGACCTCACGTTTGTTTTTCTTTTCTTTTGGTTAATCTAGCCAAAGGAAACACAAGAACAAGATCCAAAGCTTTGGATAGTCAGATAACCAGGGGTGGACCCAAGTAGCACCACGTAGGTGCGGCCATACCCATCAAACCACCGTGCACTTTTTAAAATTCAAAGAAAATTATTGATTTACTCTCAAAATTCACATAAAAATTTATAATTTAACCCTAATGCAGAACTACCTATTAGGTATACACCCCTTAAATGAAAATTCTAAATTCACTGTTGAGTCATCCATTGGGTGTAATGACTCAGGCATTGCTAAGGTGCCCAATGAGCAAAGAGACTGCTTAGTAAGCAGGATTAGGATTGAGAAGTCAGGACTGCCAGTGAAGGAAATCTAGCAAGAATCTTTCAAATCTTTAATAAAAAAGGCAAAAAATTATACTTCAATTGCCAAAAACTGCCCTTATCAAAAGCCAGACCTCCTAAATTGATTTTTCATTAAAGCCCTTCTAATTTCATTCTTCCATCTCGGGTGCTTCAGAAATTTTGAAAAATCCACGTTCACGACCCTGAGGACTATCTTATAATTAAGAAAAAAAAACAAAAAACAAATGCTACAAGTACTCTCATTTCACGTTAAAAGTTTTCTTCAGTAAAAAATCCATACATTTTTATGGTTATCAATTCTATTGGTGACCATCTATAGTTTTCTCAATAAAAAAACTCGTACGTGTTTGTGGTTATAAATTCTGATGGTGACCATCAATCGAAAAGCCTGTTAATTTAATGGACGTAATTTAACAATTTTATAAGTCTAACTCATGCATCAGTACCCTCAACCAGGAAGGACATTGAGAATGGCCTCAACAGAGAGAAAAAAAAAGTGAAATAAGAATGGGCCGGTTCCCTTCTAAAATAATAAAAATATATAGAGGAAAGAACTAAAATATATATTTTTTGTTTTATAATTATTCTAACTCACTCCAAAATGCTAAAAAGAAAAAAAAAATTCAAATTGAGAACTTATAATTATTCAAATGACCAAGTTACTAGGGTTTTTTTTCCCCCAAGGGTTTCCTGCCTCTTCGAAAATTGATTACTTTTCTTAGCACATTATGTTTGTGCCTCCCTCATGCATCAGGTAAAATTAGGTTTTTGCTTGAGCAAGTGACCTTAGGGAGTGAGTGCGAGTTTGAAACAACAACCTCTAAGTTTTTAGCTGTGATACTATGGAACTATGCTACCCCTCAAGATTTACCAAGTTACTAGTTAAATGTTACTCTTTAATTATTAATGGAGATATTTTTAAGATAAAAAAAATAGTGTTTTCAATTATTCAACTATTTTCATAATTTCTATCCATATTTATATCAATATAGTAAATTCATTTGTGAGAAGAGGGTTGGGGTCAAGCTTAACAATGTCAAAAATCAATACCTACACAAGAAGAATAGCAATTGCGGCCTCATTAGAGTTGTTAAAATGTTAGCAACCCATTTCTCATGGAGCTTTTGAAAGAGGCCTTTTTTTTTTTTTTTTTGATAATATAGCCAAAGAGGCAACAACCCAGAGGCAACAACCCAAAGCCCATACACAGAGAAAAAAAGTCCACTTAAGTCAGAAAAAAAACATGCACACGTGGGAAGAAAGCCCATATATGCAAGAATATATGACCTACTGAGAGTTCGAACCCTATCTAGCCAGATAAGAGGACAGTTCTTTTGGCTTTTGAAATGGTAAACTGAACAAAGAGACAATCATTTTTATAAATGCATCCACAAACCAAGATAAGTACATGTAAGGGGGTATTCAAGATCCTATTAATCAATTTTTTTCATATCGCTAATCTTACCATTGGGCGACTCCTTCTGGAGTAAATTCTTGGAGTTCATGATGAGGGGCATTCATCTCAAATGTACAGTTCTTTTGGTAACCATCAACGCTTTTGGAGTTTTTGGTAAAAGACAAACAACAATAAGAGCATCACAGGTACAGTTCTTTAATGGCAAGCATCAAGGCTTTTGGAGTTTCTGGTAAATGACAAGCAACAATAAGAGAGCATGTTAACATTTCAGAAGATAAATACTGTGGGTAAATTCTTCCCTCCCCTCTGACTAATGTATATGTACTCTACAATATTAAGAAATTGAAAGCCATTTATACCACTTTGATAAGCTGAATTTCACTTGAATTCTCTAAATTTTAGCAATCAAGTGAAATTTTTAAATGACAATTCTTTACAGGAGTTTAAAGTATCCAACCGTGTGAAAATACACCATATGTCTCAAACTGTAGATGAGCTGATTGAGATGTGTGTGTGGAAAGTTTTAGTGCGTGCATTCGAGTATCCAATTTGAATATATAAAAAAAGGAAAAATCTAAGGTCTGATTCGAGACGTTGATTTGATAGTGGTCCACCAGCTCACATGATACTCCCCATCCAAATCCAATTCCAAAACGTGAAAGGTAGCTTAAAGCAACAAAACATAGATGGGACATTGCAGCACTAATTTTGCTATTGCCATTATAGCTTTTATTATTTATAATATGGGGTAACCCAAGGGTCACGTGGAAAAATACAACGTAGATGGTGGAGATTGTGGATGAAGGAGATTGGGTAAGTCCTAATATCCGTTCTGAGCCTGTAATCCTATTCATTATTTTTTAAGATTCTCATGTTGGAAGACGAGAGTGGTGGTCCAAATGACCACCGCTCATGAATGTAACGTCTCTTCTCTCCTCTTCACTGCCATTCACTGCCCATGCACGTTTCTTCAGTTTCTCCTCTCTTAAATCTCCATGAATGAAAGCTTGCAACGGTCCATAATGAATGAGAGACGTTGCAGCCATCAGTGATGGTGAGATGGCTATAAAAGTCGGGAAACTCCCTCTTCTTCACACTTACATACACTCATACGGATTCAAATCAAAGGCTGAGCATCACCATCGAGTTGCTGGCATCAAGAGAAGACTGAGGGAGTTGTAAGACCCACTTTGAAATCCATTCCGTCTCCATTAGCGATGGATACAGGTATGCCATGCAATTTTTGGAAATCCATGTACATTTAATCATACCCATTGGTGTGCGAATCTAATCCGTTCAGAGTTCCTAGAATGGGCCATTTTGGTTAACAAGTGGTATCAGAGCCTATGGTATTTGTGTTGGACGGGTTGGATTTGCAGACAACTGGAAACTCTGTTTTCTGAGTATACAGAGCAGTGCAGTGTAATAAAACAAAAAAAAAAAAAAAAAACGGATACTGGGGGCTTGGGCCGTCGCCTGAGGCGACGACCCGGACGCTGCGCAGGGGCGCGTAGCCACTGCGCGGGCGCTCGCAGGCTGCGCGCGGAGCAAGCACAGGCGCAGCGCTGCAAAACAAAAAAAAAAAAAAAAAATTTGTCGCAGCCGGCCGGCGATGGGAAAGGGCCGGCAGTCCCTGCCGCTGCCGTCGCCGGCCTCGGGTGGGACCCCAGCCGCCGTCCGCAGCCATGCCGGCGAGTCTGGGACCCCCCCCTGTCATCGTCTCTGTGAAGGAGATGATGAACAGTGCGGGTCGGTCTGCGGGTCGGTTTTCAGGTCAGCCGGGTCGCTATGCGGGTCAGGCCGATGACCTGGAAGGTAACCCAAGCAAATATGGGTCTGGATTTTTAGATGGGTCAATCCCACTGAACTGACCCGACCCGCTGTTCCTAACCCGGACCGTATACTTGGACGCGACCCGATTTACGAGTTAGGCTTGCAGTTTCGGTTTACAGGTCAGGCTCGACCCAACGGACCCGGTTCAACTGGAATTAAAGAAGATAGGGCCTCGGTTTCGGGTTTCAGACTGACCCAGGTCGACTGACCTGGCCCAGCCCAACATAACAGAATATGTAAATGACAGGTCAGGTCCGACCCGACCTGACCCGACCTGATCTGAACCCAGCAGTTGGGTTTCCAGTTATATCACGGGTCTGTTCAGACCCAGCCCAACCTGTCAAGCCCGACTGGACTGAACAGGTCACTTTATGACCTGGGTCTGACCCGACCCACTGGCCTGGCCTGATTTGAATAACTTATTATTAATGTTGGTATTAATGTTTTTTGAATAATTAGGTCATTATAAAATTAATCCGTTCCGATCAGAACCGTCCATTTGATATATTTAAATGCTGTAATCTTTCTGATGGGACTGGATCATTTAAATGTGATCAGATCAAGGCCAGATTAAGGAAAAATGGACGATCAAAACCTTATTTTGATCATTACGGACACATATGATATCGGATTTTCGATCCGTTTCTTTTGTTGTGTTCCTTATGATGAGATCTACCATATTAGTGAATGTAATTCCCGATCCAATGGTTCAATGATAACATCATAAGGTTTTATGCATGTTTAACTCATTTAAATTCATGTTTTCCGCTTATTGTTTACATGATTAATGTTGTTTGAGTTATAATTTGTTACATGCATGAATGTTTGATAAATAAATTAGTGTCATAGGTTTCAATTTGAAATTATGAGTTAACTAGGTAGTCACCAAAGTGGCCCAGTTACGATGAAACTCATATTTTTCATATTGAATAAGAGATATCACATATGACACTTAAATTGCAATTTCACTTAAGGGATAAATAATCGACCCAAAGGAGTTTATCTTTCAATTATTTGAAAATTGGGATACAAACACATTAAGATATTTTGTGAATTCGTGCTGATCTATACCCAAAGGTGGGATCTCACTTATTCACTTAATAAATTGTGGTTTTATCAAATAATTGCGAATAATAAAATTAACATGTTGCATTTGACCCAAAGGTTATTTGTAATGATGTCAAATTATTATTTTGTTGTAAGCTTCCCTGTGAATTCAAAGCATTATAGAATTGTGAAAGTAATAGTTTATATCTTCTTTCTTTTACAGCTTCTTCCTCCAGATTATTGACTCTTCCCTCGTGTTTAGGAACCATTCCCTTATTAGATGGATCAAACTACCCCGAATGGTTAGACATGTTAGCATTGACCATAACTTTTCTCGACTTAGAGATGGCCTTAGATGAGCCCATGCCTCCTGCCCTCACCGAACAGAGTTCTGCAACTGAAAAGGCCAAACATGAACAGTGGCACAAATGTGACAAGAAATGCCAAAAGATCATAATGACGTCAGTTTCTAAAAGTATTAGGGGATCACTTGATCCAAGAAAACATGCCAAGGAACTCTTAGAACAGATCAAGTCACAATTTGAAGTGACTGACAAGGCATTAGGTGCCACATTAATGAACAAATTAACAAACATGCAGTATGATGGGACGAAGGGAGTTAGGGAACATATCCTACTCATATCTAATCTTGCATCCAAGTTGAAGGATATAGACATGAGTATCTCAGATGGATATTTGATCCAATTCATTCTGGATTCCCTTCCCCCTGCATTTGGCCCATTTAAGGTTACTTACAATCAGAGCTCTAGTCGGTGGACCATAACTGAACTGATCGCAAGATGTGATTAAGAAGAGAGGAGGCTTAAGGCTGAGGGGCAATTTCAAGTAAACTTAGTCTCCCAATTTAAGGGCAGGAAAGGTTTTAGAAACCTCAAGAACAATGCCAACATGCCCAAGGTAGATCCGAAAGGTCAGAAACCGATGAAGAGAAAGGGGAAGAAAGGGTCTGGAAAATGTCACTTTTGTGGCAAGAAAGGACATTTTAAGAAGGACTGCCTCAAAAGGAAAAATTGGTTTGAGAAAAGAGGTAAGCAAAGAAATTTATCTCTTGTATGTGAAACCAATATTATTAATGTCCCATCTAATACATGGTGGGTAAACTCTGGTGCAACCGTTCACATTTCTGGTTGTATGCAGGGATTCCTTTCAACCCGGAGGCCAAGTGACGGGGAACGAACCATCGTTATGGGGAACCGGAAGGAGTCAAGAGTCAAGGCAGTAGGCACATATAGGCTGGTGCTAGATACCAGATTCGTTTTAGATCTGCCGAACACCTTCTATGTTCCGGAGATTTCCCGAAATTTGGTTTCCATTTCTCAATTGGATGTGAAAGAATATGTCTTTAATTTTGATAGAGGATCTTTGAAACTATTTTTTAATAATATAATGATTGGTAGTGGTTTATTGTGTGATGGTTTATATAAGTTACAGTTAGATATTTTATATACACAATCACTGACTACACACCAAGTTTCTTGTGGAATGAATGTTGGCATGAAAAGAGGACTGATAAAAGAGAACTCCTCCATGTTGTGGCATAAACGGTTAGGACACATCTCGAAAGAGAGGATGTTGAGATTAGTGAAGGATGGGTTATTACCAACCCTTGATTTCACTAATTTCGGTGTCTGTGTTGACTGTATCAAAGGAAAACAGACACAAACAGTCAAGAAAACTGCCACACGAAGTTCTGAACTCCTGCAGTTAATCCATACGGATGTTTGTGGAAAGATAGATATACCTTGTTTTACAGGAGAACAATATTTCATCATATTTATAGATGATTACTCACGTTTTGGTTTTGTCTATCTTATTAAAGAAAAATCTGATGCTTTGACTATGTTCAAAATATTCAAGGCAGAAGTAGAAAAGCAATTAGATAGGAAGATCAAAATTGTGAGATCGGATCGTGGTGGTGAATACTATGGTAGGTACACTGAAGCGGGCCGTAACCCAGGTCCGTTTGCAAGATTCCTAGAATCCGAAGGTATTGTTGCCCAATACACAATGCCTGGAACTCCTCAGCAGAATGGAATTGCTGAAAGAAGGAATAGAACTCTTTTAGATATGGTTAGGAGTATGGTTGGTAATACTTCGTTACCTGAGTCTATGTGGGGTGAAGCACTGAAGATGACAATGTATATTTTAAATAGGGTTCCCAGTAAAGCAGTTCCCAAAACTTCTTTCGAGTTGTGGACTGGAAGGAAACCCAGCTTAAACCATTTCAGAGTTTAGGGATGTCCATCTGAAGTGCGAGTTTATAATCCACAAGAAAAGAAGTTAGACCATAGAACTCTAAGCGGATATTTTATTGTTTATCCAGAGAGGTCTAAAGGGTATCGATTTTACTGTTCTAATCATTCACCAAGAATAGTTGAGTCCCATAATGCTAAGTTTTTGGAGAATCATGACAACAGTGGGAGTAGCGAGGCTAGAAACATTATATATAAGGAGATTAGAGATGAGCCTCAATCCTTTACTCAAGATGGATTAATGATTCCACTTGATATAAGGATATTCCCAGAAGGATCTGTTGATCCAATTCCTCAAGATACACAACCAACTCCTCCAATACAATCAAACATCCCTGAAGAAAATCCGGAAGTATTGAGAAGGTCGACTCGTATGAGAAGGCCTGCTGTTTCGGATGATTATGTTGTGTATCTAGAAGAATCGGATATTGGAATTAAAGAAGATCCAAAAACTTTTAATGAAGTTGTACACAATGACAATTCTGATAAATAGTTAGATGCTATGAAAGAAGAATTAGAATCCATCGCTGTAAATGATGTTTGGGACCTCATTGAATTACCTGAAGGGTCCAAAACCGTCGATTGTAAATGGGTCTTTAAGACCAAAAGGGACTCTAAAGGTAAAGTTGAACGATTTAAAGCCCGACTAGTGGCTAAGGGATTCACTCAAAGAGAAGGTCTCGATTTTCACGAAACTTACTCTCCGGTATCTAAGAAAGACTCATTCAGAATTGTAATGGCTCTAGTAGCTCATTATGACTTAGAGCTATATCAGATGGATGTTAAAACAGCGTTTTTGAATGGGAATCTTGATGAAGAAGTGTACATGGAACAACCTGAAGGGTTTGTTCAACAAGGTAATAATCGAAGGTTGGTCTGTAAGTTAAAGAAGTCAATATACAGGCTGAAACAAGCTTCCAGACAATGGTACTTAAAGTTCAATCATATTATTACATCTTTCGGTTTTACCGAAAATCCAGTTGACCATTGTATTTACCTTAAGATCAGTGGGAGCAAGTTCATTATTTTAGTCCTGTATGTAGATGACATTTTACTAGCCAGCAATGACCTTAGTATGATCCGAGAAACTAAGGTATACCTTGAGAATAATTTTGACATGAAAGATATGGGTGAAGCAACTTTTGTAATAGGAATCGAGATATTCAGAGATCGATCTTGAGGATTACTCGAGTTGTGTCAAGAAGCCTATGTGCAAAGTATTCTCAAACGTTTTCGAATGGAAAGGAGTAAATCACAAATTGCCCCAATGTCTAAGGGAGATAGGTTTAGTAAAGATCAATGCCCCATGACTGATATAGAAAAGTTAGAAATGAATAAATACCCTTATGCGGCAGCAGTAGGAAGTCTAATGTACCTTCAGACATGCACGAGGCCAGATATTAGTTTTGCAGTTGGGATGTTAAGTCGATATCAAAGTAATCCAGGCATACCTCACTGGGTAGCTGTCAAGAAAGTGATGCGTTATCTCAACGGCACTAGAAGATACATGCTCATATATCAGAGATCCAATACACTGGAGGTCATTGGATATTCAGATTCTGACTTTGCGGGTTGTCTCGATACTAGAAGGTCAACATCTGGATACATCTTTTTGTTGGCTGGCGGGGCAGTGTCGTGGAGGAGTGTAAAACAAACGCTAGTCACTCCATCCACATTTGATGCAGAATATGTGGCGTGCTTTGAAGCCACGGGTCACGCATTATGGATGCGTAACTTTATCAAAGGACTTACAATTATGGGCAGTGTTTCTGAACCGCTAAAGATTTACTGCGATAACAATGCTGCTCGACTTTTTGCGCAGAATGACAAGTGTTCCAGTAAATCAAAGTTTCTGGAAGTAAAGTACCTTGTTTTGAAGGAAAAGGTGCGAGATCGTTTAGTGTCAATTGTTGGAGCTCCATCGAAGCTCATGGTTGCTGATCCATTAACAAAGGCATTGGCGCCAAATGATTTTAAAGACCATGTATTGAGTATGGGATTAAAAGATATGCCTTGAAGGAACCAATAATGTATGACACTATTCAATGATCAATTAAAGAAACGATTTTGCAACTCTTACTTTGTTATATATTCACATGTGATAATTATGCAATGAAGTAAGAATATAGAAGTATTATGACATAATAGTTCCCATTAAAGTAGTCATATTAAAGTTAAGTTCTTGATTAGGAAAGGATACTGGTGCTGTGATTGTGGAAGGAAATATATCGTAAAGATGTGTAACCGCCACAGTTCGCACTAGTAAACTAACCTAATCTCAGATTAAAGATCTTAGCATTACAGTTTTCATGGATAATCGGTGTTTTTCAAATGATGCGCATCAGTTAGAGTCGTTTTCAAAAATTCGTTTGCAAAAATAAAGTATTTTCTATACACTATATATATACTAAGTGGATGTATAGTGGTCATATGGACCAAGTAGGAGATTGTTGGAAGACGAGAGTGGTGGTCCAAATGACCACCGCTCATGAATGTAACGTCTCTTCTCTCCTCTTCACTGTCATTCACTGCCCATGCACGTTTCTTCAGTTTCTCCTCTCTTAAATCTCCATGAATGAAAGCTTGCAACGGTCCATAATGAATGGGAGACGTTGCAGCCATCAGTGATGGTGAGATGGCTATAAAAGTCGGGAAACTCCCTCTTCTTCACACTTACATACACTCATACGGATTCAAATCAAAGGCTGAGCATCACCATCGAGTTGCTAGCATCAAAAGAAGACTGAGGGAGTTGTAAGACCCACTTTGGCATCCATTCCGTCTCCATTAGCGATGGATACAGGTATGCCATGCAATTTTTGGAAATCCATGTACATTTAATCATACCCATTGGTGTGCGAATCTAATCCGTTCAGAGTTCCTAGAATGGGCTATTTTGGTTAACATCTCACTCACGCGAAAGAAGCCCCTAACAGGGAGTCCTAATCTTCTCACTAAAGAATAGAGATTTGGGGAGTCTCTTTTGTCAACGTCGGGTTTTCCCTAATATGATCCATTCCAGACTCCTATAAGAAACTCCATGGTGACCGCTGAACTCGTGTTATGGTGGGACCTACCTGATCACCATAAGGGATTTCCTCATATAATTTTAATATACTATGAAGGCATGATGCCTTGGTAGGCTATACTAATTCATAATCTTTGGGCCCCAGCCACAGGTCTAAAACTGGTGAGAGCGAGACCCATTACTAGTTGATGCAGATGGCTCTTTTATATTACGACCATAGTGCCCACTTTTGAATTCCAAAACTGTGTGATATCACATAATGTTATCAACATTTGTTAAATTTGACTCTAAACTCTAATTGAGAACAAAATTGACTATAATTGACCTACCGAACTTATTGTAGGCTTAAATTTGACTCTAATTGACCTACCAATTTGACTCTGATTGACCTACTACAGGAAACTACTCTATTTGACTCGTATTTATCACAGTTGGGAGATTAGAATTTGGCTGCACAATTTTCTTTGAAAGTGCAAACCCTAAAAAAGAATTTGGTTTTCAAGCTAAATCAAAAAAATTTATATGAATTTTGAAGATAGCCGAATAATTTTTATTGAACTTTTAGAAGTGGACTTAGGGTGTGTTTGTTTGGACTCAGTCTAAGGGCTTTTTGGGCTTTTGATTGTGAAAAAGCTAAAAAGCTTATAAAAGTTTGTTTGGTTATTGTAGCTTTTAAATGGCTTAAGAAACAGCATAAGTAGAATAAGTGCCCTCTCGATGAGCAGCTGCTGGCACACTTCGCTGTAGGGATGTGCTTTTTTGCTTAAGCGGGAAGCAGACGGTAATACTTGGTGGACTGGACGGATTTTTTTTTTTCTTTTTTGCGTGTCCCCTCTTTTTCATCTCTCCTGTGACAACTCTACTCATATACCTTTCTTCCTCTTCGAGCTATCTACATCTCTCAATCTCCATTTACAACCATCACAGAGAGCCGATCGGATCTCTATCTTCATCATTGGATATGATCAGATTCTTTCATCTCTCTATCCTTTGTTCCATCTCAACCCACCTTTATTTTCCATCTAATCTCACCAGCAAACAATCCTCTTTCTCTATCTGTTTCTCTCATTACCCTACAATGATCCATCATGAAATATCAAGCCCATCTATCCATTCAGCCACACCATATCAAACCAAGATGCATCATCTCAAACAGAGTAGCCATTGCCTACAACTCTCTCTTCTTGACCAAAATAGAGACACTATTGAACTCCATGAAACCACCAACCAAAAGGGTCCTCCTCTTCCACCAAAACAGAGACCCTCTTGCGACGCCATGAATCCAACCAACCAAAAGGTCCTCCACTTGCATCATACTCAAGCCCATGGCTATCTATTACCCTACACCACTGTAACACTACATTTTGCCCAGGAGCCAGCCCGAGCCCGAACCCACTTGATTTCATACCCCATTCAGCTCAACCCAATAACCCAGTTGACTCGCACCCATTCATAAAACCCACCTCTTCCATAACCATTATAGTGTAATTTGGTTATTGTGAAGATTAATATCAATTATCTAATTATCAAATGTTAAAAGATGCTTATATATATATAACCAAACAAATTTTTGATGTTTTTTTCTATTGAAAAGCGAGGGTAAAGTTGAGCTAACCAAACAATAATTTCCTTTAAAAAGATGCATTGAAGAAGTAGCTCTTTTACAGTTACTTACATAAAAGCACGGTTGGCTTTGAACAAGTCCAACCAAACACAACCTTAGAGCTTTTTATATAGAATTTGAAAGCACACTGCAACTACCGTTGTGACCCGTGCTACCTGTCTTTACTTGGTTATGATGTGGGATGGTGATTTATTTTTTCGTAGGTTTGTGTGGAGCCATCAACATGAATTTGGTGGGTCTTTAATTTTATGTATCTGCATCTATTCTATTAAGTTTTCTTAGGCGGCTCTGATGACATATTATTAAAGTTTCCTCGACTAATCATTCTTGTCTAAATCTGAAAGTGTTGGTAGGCCATGAGGTGGATACCACGCCTCCGTGGCTTGGGCCATTTGAAATAGATGACTCACACCCGAGTCAGTTGCATGGTCCAACGTTATCATTGTCTTTATAAGGACTATATTACCCGAATTCGATGACGGAACGGACACAGCGGATAAGCAAAGCCACTCGATCCTCAGCATCCAAAAAGCAAACCTGGTACTTAACAAAAAGCGACAATCTTTTTACGATAACAGCTGCAAATCTCTTCGATATCGTCTGCAATCATTCATGGCTTTCTGGTTTTCAAGATCAAGAGTGGCAAATCATCTCATAAGGAAGATGATTTCGTCGCAGAATCTAATGCGGAGCTCTTGGATTTCGTCTTCCTCACTCCTCAATCTCCGTAATCCTTCACTAATCCATGGAATTGGGAGAAACCCACCTGCAGTCTTGGAAAATCTGAAGACCCTTTTGGCGGATTGTCGTTTCGCATCCACCAAAGCGGGAGAAGAGCGCGAGATGCGGTTTGATAATGACGAAAATCCGGTAATTTCAAACTTGCTGGATTATGATTGGGAGGGAAAGATTTGATCTTGGTTTTGATTTGGTGGAGTTTTTAGGTGAAAGGATGTTGGGTGGGTCTGTTTTTGTTTGCGAGTTTGATTTGAGAGTTCTATTGGATTCTAATAAATTAGTTCTTAAATCTTTTGGGCTTGACGCATTCAAATGGTTTTGTTCTCTGTTTCTAATTCATTTTTAACCAGAAGATTCGTAGAAACTTCTTCTTTTGAAGCTTCAATGCCTGAAGTAGTGCAAAATATTTCTGAAATTTTTTACTGGAGATGGTTCACAAACTTGTAGAATCTTTACATGTTTGTTCTGTAGAAGAACTTTGGGTTATCTTTCCTTGATTGTGCAGAGAGGCCTTCTATTTCTTATTCTCAGTTTCTAGGTAGGTTTTGTGAGGATGATGATGGTGATGATATTGTTGAGGAGTGAGCTCCACCTGAGGGAAATGTATTTGTGCATCCTCTGTTTAATTCCTCGAGTTTTGGTATGAACGGTTAGCAAAGGAAATTTAATATGGTATCGTTGTGAGTTCGAATCCAAGGAGGAACAACTTGGCACTAAAAAAAAAAAAAAAAAAGCATGTTGCCAAGTGTGCCAACCGGGTTCCACCTGAGGGGAGTGTTGAGTGAGCTCCACCCAGAGGAGAGGAAAAGTATTTATGAAGCCTGTACTAACGCCTCAAGGTTTTGGTATGAATGGTTAGCAAAGGAAATTTAATAGATATGGGCTTAAATTTATACCAGTTTTATGCTCCAACAAGTTGAGTCTTTTTCCTGCAAGTTGGGGCCTATGCCTTTTCAAGATTATAGCTATCTAATCACACAATCTCAACCCTGCACCTTGCTCTACATCCATATGTTCTTATGCTTACGGACTCTCAACTTCCCTTTAGATTGTTTGAAAAGGCATGAGCTATGTTCTTATCGTCTCTGTTTCATGATTTACAACCGCACATGTTAAGTTTTCAGTTCCTCTTGCAACTCTTTGGCTAAGTAGCCCTAAACATGGCAATCATTTAATATATAAATATATGACATCCCATGACTTGAGACTGCAACACATAGGTTTAAATGTGTTTGCACAAATTTCTGGAGGCTGGAATTGACTTCCTTTGTAGATTTATTTTTAAGATTAGTTTACGGTGGCAGGTCTTGGATTTTCCTGGAGGAAGGGTTATGTTTACTTATCAACTGAAATTCATGTCAGAGTCTCCTGAAAAGCGAGTTGACTGCTTCCGAGTTCTTGATGACAATGGGCAACCAATAGCAGGAAATTACATCGAACAGGTTACTCTATCTAAATTCAATTCATTTTTATTGCCATTCTGCCAAACCATTGTGTGTTCCCATTGAAGGGCTTGAGAATTGAGATCTGCTCCTTCATTGCATGATATTGAAGTAATTGAAAATGTGAAAACTCAGATTCTATCTATACTTTTTTTCATGAAAAGAATTATCTTGTGAGAAAATAAAATTAATGTTACTTTTTTCAGATTGTATGGACACATGTGGACGTAGCCAAGAATTAAATTAACTATTGATTGACCCTGATCATATTTGAGGATTGAAAGGGGAGAGAAATTGTATCCCACCTAATGTGATAGGTGGACACTGATTGTAAGTACCTCTCTCATGTATAGAGATTGAATACCAATGGGAGTTCTCTTAGCAAGCCCGGACCACTCGTACTGAAGGAACAATAAAAATTGATGCAGTCCTTTTCTTTTCTTTTCTCTTTTCTTCTTTTTTAATTTTTTTTGGCGACCAATAATTGGTATTGGAGACTCAAATAGATCCAAGATAATGGCACTTAATGGTCAAGACTCTTCAAAAATTCATATAAGGGCCCTTTACTGGTGCAGGTGAGTTTCGTCAATGCCTTTAAGTGGGCACAAGGAAGCTCTACCGTGTCCGTGGAGATTGGCTTGCAAATTAGAGAGATTGTTGAATCCCCAAATTGCAAGAGATTTGAATGACGAGTATTGAGAAATGTTTTTCCTGGTGGGAAATGTAATACCCTTATATTTGGTTTCTGTTTTCGTAGATAACGTGGGATTTATTGCCTTAATAGATGCATCTTCTTTCTACATATAAATTTTTTTTATAATAATATTTTCACTATTTATTCTCAAAAGACATAAAAATATATATCGGCATTTTCAGTGTGGCTGGTGTGCACCGAGCTTTCCGTGTGCCAACCTGGGACCCAACCTAAGGATGAGACTGAAAGGGATTTGAAGATCGCCCTATTTCCCAGCTATGTTAGGGTCCTTTACCCAAATAAACAACCTATGTTGGGGTCAGCTACATGAATTCTATTTCGCCATTCCAATCTATGCTGGATCTTTACAAGAGTTTCAAGCATGAACAATTTACAATTTGAAACTTAAAGAACAGTTTGAGCTGGAAAGTTCCTCCTACTCCCGACATTGTACACTAACTTCTTCATTTCAATCTGTCAGATAAGCAAGGAAGTTGCTGTAAAAATGTATGGTGACATGGTTACTCTTCAGATCATGGACACCATCTTCTATGAAGCACAGCGGCAAGGAAGAATTTCCTTCTATGTCACTTCAATTGGAGAGGAGGCCATCAACATTGCATCAGCCGCAGCACTCACCACAGACGATCTTGTTTTCCCACAGGTTACAAGGAAAAATAAAATAAAACCTTATAGCTTTCTAATTTGTTTCCCTCAATCATTCTACTGTTGACTAGGCTACATCATCTTTGTTGAAACTCACAACCCTGTCTAACTTATCTACTGCTCATACGGCTGACATGTTAGCCCGGGCCTTCCAAATCATGGGCTCAGTTTGCTGGAGTCTCCTAAACCTCCTGATTGAAATTTCCTAACAATCCAATTGTGCTCATTTGTTTTTTATCCATTTGTCAGTAGTTTAGTTGTTTATCTGGTGGCCACAAATTGGATGGTTAGGGTTTGTCTCATCAGTGCAATTTAAACAATGTCCCATAACATTCAATAAAGGGAAGAAAAATGTTGCCCATTATTTAGATTGTCAGACTCAGATGAATGCAATGTGTTGTAGACATGTTCTCGCAAAGGTGCGAGCTGTTAGAGACTACCTCTTAAGAGTGATCTCCAAACCTGACCTTTCCTATACTATGCAACGCTGATCTCTGCCGCAAACTTCGGCGTAAATGCAGTATAGGGAACCTGGCGTTCTTTTATGGCGTGGTTTCACCCTGCAAGAGTTTGCAAACCAGTGTTTCGGTAACAAGGCAGATTATGGGAAAGGACGACAGATGCCAATCCACTATGGATCTAACAAGCTCAATTACTTCACAGTATCATCACCAATCGCGTAAGTTTGTGGTGAAAATTCTACAGTTCAGTTCATTCTTTATATTTTACAACGACAGTGATCAAAAGAATTGCAGCTGTTTCTCACTGTTCAAGTTTGTCAGCACACAGATCCCTCACGCTGTTGGAGCTGCTTATTCACTGAAGATGGATCAAAAGAACACCTGTGCAATCACATACTTTGGAGATGGAGGCACAAGCGAGGTAAATGAATGAATGGAAGGAAACAGGATACATATGAATGTACTTAAAATCAAAGTGGGTTTGTAATCTTTTTGTTGGAATGGAAATTTTCCATTATGTACTTGAGGCTGTACGCGAATTGGAATCACATCAAGCTTAGATGCTTTTCATGCCTTTTCTTTCAACCGTGAATTTTTTCCCATTCCAAATCAATTCTGATGATAGGCATAGACTGATGTGATGGAAATTTAAAGTGTAGGAAAACGGCAAGTCACTACTGTTGTTCTGACTTCTGATGCCGTCCTTTATGAATGGTGGAACTGATACCTATTCACACTGCCAAAAAAATCAAGGCGCATGCATTTATGTTCATTCTAGTGCTGAATTTTGTCACTCATTTGTTTACTGATATCTCATTATTATGATAGGGAGATTTCCATGCTGCCTTAAATTTTGCAGCTGTTATGGAGGCCCCTGTTATTTTTTTCTGTCGCAACAATGGATGGGCAATTAGCACCCCAACTTCGGAGCAGTTTAGAAGTACTAAACCATGTCATATTCTCTTGTGGTTGTTGCTTTTAGAATCACATCAAATGGACTAACTCAATGTCATTGGTTTGGTAATGGAATTGGCAGGTGATGGTTTGGTTGTTAGAGGTCCAGCTTATGGAATTCGCAGTATCCGTGTAGATGGGAATGATGTCCTTGCTGTTTACAGTGCAGTTCGTGCAGCCCGTGAGATGGCCATTAATGAAAATAGACCAATCTTAATTGAGGTAGTCTTGCTAACATTGTACCTTTTTTTTTCCTGAAAGGTAACAGAAATTTTGTATTAAGATGCCAAATTACAAGAATGACAAAAATGAGAACCAAGCCAGGTAGAAGAGCCTTATACCCTATAAGAAAGGCACAAGTAAACAACAGTACAATATGAAAGCAACAAATGGAACCATCCTATCAACCCCTTGCTAACCTTGTAGTATTTATTAAGTTGTAGTAATAACTTGATCATTAAATTGAAGGTTTTTTTTTTCCTTCTTTGACTCTGAAATACCAGGCACTTACATATCGAACTGGTCACCACTCTACTTCAGATGATTCCACCAAGTACCGTCCAGTTGATGAAATTGAACACTGGAGAACAATGTGGGATCCTGTATCTCGATTTAGAAAATGGGTGGAAGGCAATGGTTGGTGGAGCGATGTGGATGAATCAGAGCTTCGAAGCAATGTGAGGAAGAAGGTGATAATCTGTGGCTTGAACTTGGATGGCTATTCTTTCTTCTCTCTTTTTATGCCTTTCTGACACTAACTTGGATTAAATCAAACAGTTATTGGATGCTATTCAAGCTGCAGAAAAAGCAGAGAAACCTCCACTTGCAGATTTATTTACAGATGTTTACAGTGATATTCCTTCCAACCTCAAGGAGCAAGAGAGATCACTGAGAGAGACTGTTCAGAAGCATCCGCAGGACTACCCTCCTGATGTACCAGTTTAAATTTCATTTGGCAAACACAAGGATGTAACCAAGTGCGGAGACAGTCTCGTACTAATGAAGTTATTATTAACCAGGAAAGGTTGAATAAAGTTGCCGTCACCGTGCCCATGCCAGATACTTGGAATTCCAAATGTAAAAAATTGAAATTCATGGTTATCAGGACGGGGTTTCCTTTGATTCTCATAAAATGTATAGAGGTTCATGGGTTTATGTTGTAAAGATGAACCTAGTGTTCATTTATTGAAAATCTAATGAATCATTTACCCTTTCACTCTTGTGCTTCTTCTTGGTGGTGATACTGATACGGCTAAGGAAAACAGAAAAATGACTCACCAAATGTGATGCCAACCATTAAGATGCATTAATGTGAAAAGCCAAAAGAAAGTAGAGGGTGTCTCACCTAGAGATTCAATTTGATCAGTTAGTTGAGTTTGAAATTTAATTTTCCATTGGCCCTTCTTTCAGACGATCAATCCTTACACAACATCGTAGTTTGTAAAGGGAAAGGTGTAAGAAACAATGAGTTCTAATCTCACTTCTTGTTTTCTCCACATAATTCGTACTGTGGACGGGTTCTCTTTTCTGCTTCTCAGACAAAAATTGAGTGTACCACTGTGTACTTCATCCTTTCTCTTTTCTCTAAATTACCCTGAAAGTGATATTAAGCACTTGGATTCTGTAGCTTTTTGAGAAACCAGTTTGGTGCATAACAAGGATCCTTGCTTAGACCAATCAATGTCCTTTACCCCTCTCTATCTCTTGGAAAATAACCATACTTTTTATTAATGAAAAAACATGATAATAGGAAAAAAACTTGGTTGTGGGAATGATAGAAAGTAGCAAACCAAGCCAATGCAAATATTCACATATGCATATTGACTCCCTCAACACACCCTATCTAAACAAGAAAAAAAGCCAGTTCATTTGCTTCTCATGGAATTAAAGCAAATCGAGTACTGGATCTCATTATGTAGTCAGTCTCCAAGGATCCTGTTGTCCCTCCTTAACAGGCCAAGAGAGAAAATGGAATTCCCTTCCAAAATGACTTCAACCCCGCCATCGAAGGTTCCCCAGTGTTAGCTTCTTTCAGCAATGAAAATAACAGAAGCCACCCCATCTGCCTGTATCTAAAAAACTAGAGCGATTTTTGAGCCAAAACAAAGAACGGGGCTTTGCAGAACTCCCCATGAGTGGAAAGTGTTCAAAGCTCTGTCCAGTTCTAATAAAATGACAAAGACGTTTAGCTTTTTCATAAGTGCTTATAATAACTCAATTTCATAATTCAAACAATCCGTCTAAATGTGAGGTTCCAAATTGCATTCTCACCCAATTTTTTTTTTTATTGAAAGGTTTTCTCACCCAAATTTCATCCAGAGCTTTTCAGGCCACTCACAAGGTCGCACCTTGAAAAGGTGGTCATAAGCTAAATGGAATATTGATCAGCTGTTCCTTGTCACCTAATTAGTAATTAGTAGCCCACAATTTGGAAAGTCAAATAGTGCTGCCTTTATCCTACCATCCAATAATCTAGCAGTTAACATTCAACTGGACAAAGTCCATTAATTGGATGTTTAGTAATGCCCAATCCATGCAATGCACATTCAATCAACCATTTACGTTGATGATTGCCAAGTGCACAAGGGTTACCTGTTACATTAATAGTATTCAGCACTAACTTACAAATGAACTGCAAGCAGATAACATGCAAATTGTCACCTCAGTTAATTGTGGAATGTCAAAACAAGAGGCCTACAATGTCCAGACCCCACTATAAAGAGATTTACTAGGTGTAAAAACAATGATAAATAGCACAGAAAAGGATTAGGGGTGGGAGCCAACTAAGATTGCTCTTTCAGCACTTGTTGCGCTGCATTCAAGAGTAATGGCATCAGCTTTTTAGTGGTGACGATGATACCCTTCTCAAGATCCAAGTGTTTCCCATTTGAGAAATCCAAAGGATTCCCTGCAGCATCAGTCACTACTGCACCAGCTTCTGAAAACCAACAAAAAGTGAGAAAAGTTAGGGAAAACAACCATCTCTTTTCTTTATAATAAAATACTTATATTGGCCAAATTGATGGAAGTTGCATCTGAATATTGCAGAACAGAATTAGCATGTATGTAGGGAACATCGATCCGTCAAGCTGATTTAACAACAGCAAAATTAAGGATTCAAGCAAAAGAGTTTAGCAACTAAATACATAAAGAACACTGCAACTTTTCCTTTCGAATTAGAAATTTTCAGTAGTGTTCAGCAGTTGCACATTCAATCATGTTCTTTTCGCTGAAATGCTAATGAACAGTTTCAGTAATAATATTGAAGAAACCATTTGTTTTACAGCACAGGTATGAAAAAGGAAGAAATTTCAACAAACTAAATAAGCATAAAGTCCTCAACAAACTAAACAAGCATCATGGAAATTTAAATGGCACAAGAGTCCAGGGCAAAGAAGAAAGTTACATCAATTTTCTTTGTCACAGGGTTTAAGATTTTAAAAAATACATGTTTTTCTACAAATCTGTGTGTTAAGGTGGAAAAAATACATAAAGTAATGAAAGGGGCCAATAATATTGGACTGGATGCAATTTTCTCTAATTGAGATTCAGATACACAAGATGAATCATTTTCATACTGATATGATACGAATTGTAGGATCCATATCATGAATCTCAGGGTTTTGAAACTGTGGAAACTAAAAAGTACTATCGTACAGTCTCCAGGGAAGAGAAGAGTCTGTCAGCCTCACTTGATTTCTGAAAGGGATGAGCAACCATTTTTGTTAGACCAGAAACCCCATTAAAAGATGGGCATGCTTGGACCAAAGGCACAATCAAATTCGGTATTTTCAGCTTGGATATATTACAAACAAGATCACTGATAAATTAAAAAAAAGAAAAAAAGACTCAATGAATACTTTTTGGCAATGACTTTCCCACAATCATAATCTAAGCTTAGTACAAAACTCGATCCATATCGAGGGATCCTGTACTTTTATATTTTGGGTTTCTTTGGAAATAATCCTACTATTTACGACCATTCTGAAGCAGCATCAATGATATTGAGGGCAGAAAAAAAAATGGTTATGAGAATTATATTTTTTTAAACATTACGCACCCACCCAGTATCAATGATACCGAGGGCAGGAAAAAAAAAAGGAAACCCAATAGTTATGAGAATTATATATATTTTTAACATTATGCATCCACCCGCCCACAACCCCGGAAGGAAAATTTCCTCTTTCTACCTCTAAGGGTAAAACATTCTGTCATGAGACCAAAAATAACCAGAGAACAACCATTATTTACCAAAAAATATGAGAGAGAGAGAGAGAGAGAGAGAACTTGTATAAATGGTTAGGTATGGACTAAGGGCTTGTGCAAATGATCAAGTAGGGACTTGTTTCTCTCGAGTTGCTAACCAATACACCCAAAATGCCTAGGCGTTAAAGGTGTGGCAAACTAGCTACTTAACACTCCATTGGGCGGGACACCGCCCGGACTTGAAGCACACACCCGCCCAAGATGCGGCATGGGGCCTCTTCACCCTGCGTACATGTGCCCACACACAAGATGCGGCATGTGACCTTTTTGCTCTACACGGATTCGAACCCAGGACGTTTTTGTTCTAATGCCATCTCAAGTTCCTAATCAATACACCCAAAATGCCTAGGCATTAAAGGTGTGGCAAACTAACTATTTAATAGTCTCTAAAGTTACTTTCATATATGTTTTCCTTGGGTGGTGAAAATGTGGTAAAAATGCACAAAAGCTACCTGCCTTGTCACTTACTGGACCAAGAACATAAAAGCCCAATGTTAAGTCACTTACAGTGGATATATTTTACTTTGAATGGGGAACACAGAACAAAGGACCAAAACCTATACTAAGAAAAAGGCAAAAAAGCTATTTGCCTCGTTCATCATTGCCACACACCAAAGTGAGCCAACATTAAGAAAATTCACAGTTGATAGTTTATACTTGGACCCTGATCATCAGTATGAGTCTATGACACACTAGAACGCCGGGAAATCAAGAGAACCAACACAGTGAAGGGGAAAAGCAGTTGACTTCACCTGTGACACAATGTAACCAGCTGCAAGGTCCCATATCTTCTCACAGTAACCTTGATGAGGAAAACGTAAATATATGGCTCCATCACCTCTAGCCAAGGCAACATATTTTGCCTTGCTATCCATTCGAACTGGTGGTGCTGTAACACCAAGTTTCTATATGAAGAACAACATCAGAAGGGATGGTGGCAAAAAATCTAGTTACTATAATAAGCAAAATGGCAGTGGCACAGTTGTGCAAAATGGAATAAAAATAGAGGTAAACAGTTTGCCCTTGATACCTTTGCTATAGAACCAGATAAATCATGCATGGAATGTGCTGCTTCAAATGATTTGAAGAATGATGCTTCTGCAGGATCTTCAATGGCTCTTACATTGACCTGGAGCAAACAGGGAAAAGAAAAGGGAAAAAAAATGAAGGAAAAACGAGCATCAAAAAAGATTCAGTATGTAGTAAAAAAGATACAGCTTGTTCGATACAAATTTAAAAATCATTATATCTGATAAGGACTACCATAAGTCTGATGATCAGCCACATCATCAGAGTAGCACACATGCATTTAAAAAGTCAAGAAGATCAGACACGTTAGAACATTTATAGCAAACCATTCAACAAACAATCCAATGGATACCAATCATATCTTTACTACTATCCTATGGGTTTGACTAGCATCAATCATATCATTGAAAATATTCTATGAATTGGACTATGCTGACGGAGGAGATCAAATAAAGCCTGTAAAGACAGCTGGCCTGGGCTGTATAGATCAGATTTGATTGTACTCATCTTATTTCACTTTCCAAATGTCATAGATAGAAAGTCTGTATGTAAGGAAACCTGAGATTATAAACTACAATGACTCATGAAAGGGCTGATACGTTTTGAAGCTTGAATGCCCTTTCTTCTCTACTTATCTTCCTCCATTTTTTTCACATGGTATCAGAGCGACACCAAATGCAAAACTCGAGAGATGGTGGGGAGCATTAAAATCTAGAGGCTTTAAAATATGTTGGACAAAGACAGAATATATGGATTGCAACTTCACTAAACATATACAAAGTATTGAAACCACTATCAAAATTGAAACCCATGAGATACCATGTAGGGATTCTTTTCGATATCTAGGCTCAATGATCAGTAAGGATGGGGAGATTGATGAAGATGTTGAGCATAGGATAAAAGCTTGATGGCTAAAGTGGAGACTAACTTTTGGAGTGCTTTGTGACAGACGAATGCCAATGAAATTGAAGGGCAAATTTTACAAAACAGTGGTTAGACCAGCTATGACATATGGAGCAGAAAGTTGGCCAATGAAGAAGATGCATATACATAAGATAGATGTGGTGGAGATGAGAATGCTTAGGTGGATAAGTGGTAAAACTAGGAAAAATAAAATTAGAAATGAACGCTTTCGAGAGCATTTAGGCGTAGCACCAATAGAGGATAAGATTAGAGAAACCCGTTTAAGATAGTTTCAGCATGTTGAGCCTAAGTCGGTAATGACACCGGTAAGAAAAAATTTGGCTATCCAAGTAGATGGCCCATCAAGAAGTAGGGATAGGTCAAAGAAAACAATGATGGAGGTCATTAAATCAGATTTGAAGAAGTTTAACTTATCTAAGGATTTAGCTCAAAATAGAACGGAATGAAGAAACAGAATTCATGTAGTCGACCTCAACATGGTTAGGATAAGGCTTTGATGATAATGATGATGATTATGATATTAGAGCGACACCAACTCTAGACACAGTTCTTCATTGTGGTATCTTCCTGAGCCAATCTTCATCAAAGCCAGTTTTGCAGAATTTCTCATCGTCTACACTAGCGAATTTTTATGGCAAGTTCATCTTCAATGTCAAACTCTCTCTCTTTCAACTACTACTCTTCATCATCTCATTACTATTGTTTCTATAAAATTGAATTTAACAAATTATTTGGTTTGGAGAATGCAAATCCTACCCTTAATAGAAAGTTTAAAGGTCAAGGATTTGTTGGTTAATGGACAGCTAGCTGAAAATAAAAATAATGAAAAAGGTGAGGCAAATCCTAACATTGAAAAGCTAAATGAGAAAGATCTTCTCTTAAGAAGTTGAATTACAGGAACTCTGTCTGAAGAGGTTCTGTATCTTATTGTTGGTTGTACCACGGCCAAAGAAGTTTGGCTTTGCCTTGAGGAAAACTTCCTCCATGTTACAAAGGAAGTAGAAGTCCAACTCAAGCAAAGAATGCAAGACCATAAACTCAGAAATCAATCTTTGTCCAAGTACTTAAAAGCCTTCAAAACAATTTTTGGTGGGCTTGCAACAATCCAAAAGGCTGTGGCTGATGAAGACAAGGTGATCTATGTCACGTGGTCTTGGGAAGAAGTATGGCACACTGGTAACATCCATGCTTGCCAAACCTCCTTTCCCTACCTATACACAATTTGCTGTTGTTGTGCAAAACTATGAGATTCATCCCCAAAGCTTTGAACCTGAGAACAAGGATGTTGATCACACCATGGCCTTTGTCTCTCAAAGACAACAAGGACGTGGGCAGCAACAAAACAACTTTCAAGGCCGAGGTAGAGGTGGCAATGGATAATATAGTTCTCGTGGACGTGGGTTCACAGCAGTAGGCCAGAATCAAGGTTCTCGTCCAGCACAATCAGCCTCTAATAATGGGCAGCGAAACAACTCTCAGCCACATGGACAGCATCAATTTCAGTCAGGTAATGCAGTCTTCAATCCTCCTAATTTTAATCGACATTTTCAAAACAACGGTGCAGGGCCGCAAGGTCTTGGTACCCCAGATCCATGTCAGATTTGTGGTAGAGGGAACCACATAGCAATGAAGTGTTTTTATAGGTGGGATTACTCTTACCAGGATCCTGAGGATCTATCTCAGGCTCTTACTCCTCTGTCAACTTCAGAAGTTCAAGACCCAAACCTGTATGTTTGCACAAGGGCTAATGCGCACATCACTAATGATCCAGGTAATTTATCTCTTGCAATGCCTCATAACGGAGATGACCGGGTCATGATTGGTGATGGCTCAAAGTTACCCATTTCACATATTGGAAACTCTTCCTTTAATTTCGGTTTTAGCACAATGCATTTAAAGGACGTTCTCGCTGTGCCCAGAATCAAGAAAAACCTAATCTCAATCTCACAATTTTCTAAAGGTAATTCCTGCAAATTTGAGTTTTTTTATTGTGGTTTTTCGATAAAGGACCAACCAACGGGCAAACCGATTGCCACGGGCAGTAAGAAGGGCAATCTATATGCCTTAGATGGAGAAATAGCAGCAGCCTTCGTAGCACTTAGATCTGGAAAGACTACAGAGGATATTTGGCACCAAAGATTGGGTCATCCAAATAGTAAAATGTTGAAGGTTTTAAATAGTCAACATATTATAGACATTAGAAGTCGGAATAAAATCTCCACTATTTGCATCAGTTATCAGCTAGGAAAAAGCTGTAACCTTCCCTTTTCATTGAGTAATAAAATTGCCAATTCACCTCTTCTAAAAATTCATTGTGATATCTGGGCCCAGCCCTGTCTCTTCTTTTTCAAGGATTTCGTTACTATGCTATTTTTATTGATGATTGTACAAGATTCACATGGTTTTACCCCCCTTAAAAATAAATCAAATTTCTTTGGAAATTTTGTCAAATTTCAAAGTTGGTAGAAAATCAATTCTCTATAAAAATAAAGATTTTCAATGTGATGGAGTGGGTGAGTTTCAGTCACAGAAGTTTCTTATCCATCTTGGAAATTGTGGAATTCAAAGACAGATTTCATGTCCCAAGACTCCAGAGCAAAATGGTGTTACAGAAAGAAAACATCGGCATATAGTCGAAACTAGACTAACCCTTCTCTTTCATGCCAATCTGCCAAAGGGTTTTTGGGTCGAAGCCTTCATGACTGCAGTGTTCTTGATTAACAAGCTGCCTTCCTCTGTGCTCAAGATGGAAACACCAATTTTTAAGCTTTATGAATCACATCCTGATTATTCAAGTTTGAGAGTGTTTGGATGTCGGTGCTTTCCCTACCTCTGCGATCGCACTTTAAATAAATTTGAACCAAAGTCATATCCTTGCATATTCATAAGATATAGTCCTCTGCACAAAGGATTTCGTTGTTAGCACCCTCATAGTCGATGAGTGTTTATTTCACGACATGTAATTTTTTATGAAACTGTTTTTCCATATACAAACACCCAAAATCTGCTTATCCCTGACTATGAACCTAGTACCATCATAACATTTTCAGAATTTTCTCAATGGGTTTTTCCTAGTGCAGAATCCACTAATGGTGATGTATCAAATGTAACACAGAGGCCCACTCAAATTTCTGATGGAGTTCTGAGCGTTCCAACATCACATGAGGGTTCTTCTTACAAAAACATTCTTTGTGAATCACCCAATACAGTTCAAATAGATGGGGCAGTGGATTCCTCATCATCACCAGAAGATGACTCCTTAAAGATACAAACAAAAGACCACACAGGCAAGATGTCATAAGTCCGATGCAAGCAGATTCACATCTGACCATTGATTCACCAAATCAGCCAATATCATCAGAGGCGAACCCATCCAAGCAAATGGAATTATCAAGGTTAGAAAATCTCACACCTGGTCCCATTGACATGATTTCATCTCCAAAAGTCTCATCTAAACTTGGATTTGAAAATCTTCTGTCTTATGCTACATCACAAGTTGAAAATGTGCCTACACCAAGAACTACTATCGATTCCTCAGCTAGCCACACCATGGTTACACGTGCTCAAGTTGGCACTAGAAAACCATATCCCAAATATGCCTTGGCAACCACTATCACCTATAAACCTGTTGAGTCATCCTTTTTTAATTCCAGCCCAACCTTGATGGTGGCTAACCTTTACTCCACTAAAATTGATGAGCCAAAGAATGTTAATGAGGCTTTGACTTAGTGGGTGGCAGCTATGCAAGAGGAACTAGAAGCATTAGATCGAAATGAGACTTGGATCTTGGTTCCACGTACAACCAACATGAATACTGTTTGGTCGCGTTGGGTGTATAAAACAAAATTAAAACTTGATGGATCAGTGGATCACCTAAAAGCAAGATTGGTTGCAAAGGGGTACAACCAAAAAGACAAGGTTGATCTTAAAGAGACTTTTAGCCCTGTTATAAAGCCCACAACTATTCGCATCATCCTTAGTTTGGCTGTTGTCTCACATTAGCCCATTCACCAACTCGACGTTAAAAATGCATTCCTTCATTGTTATCTCCGAGAAATTGTTCACGTGGAACAACCCCCAGGATTCACTCATCCCACCCATCCAAATCATGTTTGCAAACATAACAAAGCCATCTATGGCCTCAAACAGGCCCCACAACCTTGGTTTGACCGGTGTAGTCACTTCTTGTAACATGTGGGCTTTTTCTGTAACATTGCAAATTCATCACTCTTTGTACTTCACTGCTCGTCTGGGACAATGTTACCGCTCTTATATGTGGATGACATCATAGTAACTAGTAATAACCCATCTCTCCTATCACGGTTAATTGTTAAACTCAGTTCTAAATTTGCCATGAAGGATCTTGGATCTTTACACTATTTCTTGGGGATAGAAATTTCTACATTTCCTGGTGGGTTATTTTTATCTCAATCCAAGTATATTGGTGATCTGCTATCCAAAGCAAAAATGTTACATTGCAAAAGCTTTAAGTACCCCTCTTGGACAAAAGCATGATCTACACATCGAATCTGAAGCTCTCATTGATGCATCTGACTAGAGAAGTATAGTTGGTGGCTTCCAGTACATTACCTTCACTAGGCCTGATCTATCTTATGCAGTCAATGAATTATGTCAATTCATGCAGCAATCAAATATTCAGCGTTGGCAAGGTGTTAAAAGAATTCTTCGGTATCTAAAAGGAACAATGAATTATGGGATCAGAATCTCATCTCAATCTTCACTTAACCTATATACCTTTTCAGATGCAGATTGGGCTAGTTGTCCAAAAATGAGGCGGTCTACTACTGGGTATTGTCTTTACCTAGGCTCCAATTGCATGTCCTAGAAATCAAAAAAGCAAAATACAGTTGCTCAATCAAGTGCCGAAGCAGAATATAGGGCACTCGCATCTACAACTGCTAAATTAATGTGGGTTACATATATTTTGAGAGACACTGGAGTCTACGTATCCCGACCTCCTAGTCTATTTTGTGACAATCTAAGTATCCTCTACATAACAATGAATCCAATCCTTCATGCTAGAACAAAACATACAGAGATTGACTATCATTTGGTAAGGGAAAAGGTTGCTCTTCGCTCTCTTGTCACTCAGTTTGTGTCTACTAAAAATCAACATGCAGATATCTTTACAAAGCCTCTTTCCAAGGTGATTTTTCAAGAAGTTTGGGACAAGCTTGGAGTACATACATTACCATCCTCTAGCTTGATGGGGAGTGATAAGGACTACCATAAGTCTGATGATCAGCCACATCATCAGAGTGGCACACATACATTTAAAAAGTCAAGAAGATCAGACGCGTTAGAACATTTATAGCAAACCATTCAGCAAACAATCAAATGGATATCAATCATATCTTTATTAATATCATATGGGTTTGACTAGCATCAATCATATCTTTGAAAATATTCTATGAATTGGACCGTGCTGACTGAGGAGATCAAATGAAGCCTGTAGAGAGAGCTAGCATGGGCTGTATAGATCAGATTTGATTGTACACATCTTATTTCTCTTTCCAAATGTAATAGATAGAAAGTTTGTATGTAAGGAAACCTGAGATTATAAATTACAATGACTCATGAAAGGGCAGATACGTTTTGAAGCTTGAATGCCTTTTCTTCTCTACTTATCTTCCTCCATTTTTTTCACAATATCAACCTTTATAGATGGTGAACCATCAAGAAACTCCATATAAGTGCCTGCACCAATTCTAGCAGAGAAAAGACAACCCAGTTGGCTTTGAAAGGAATGCTGATGCGACTGACCAGCGGCTGGGAAAGGAAGATTGGGATAGGCCAGGACGCCCAACATGACATTTCTATCATCTACCAACAGTAATGGTATTGCATATTGATCTCCTCTTACAAACCTAAAACACAGCTCATAAGCTTGTGATGAATAAAGTAGCAGGGATGCTAGAGAAGCACTAGAAAGTAGAAACAATAAGAAGTGAGATGCACAATGATGATACAGAAGCACTACAAATGATAACAAGTGAGATGCACTATCTGATGGAAATGCATAAAGTGCAAATAACTTGAAACCCAAATAAGCTGCCAGTGGAAAAAATGAATATTTACTTTTCTGTTCTCATTCCCTTCTTTCCATTGAAATAAAAACAAAATTATCAACCATGGCTGATTTTCATTTTTCTTCTCCTTCATATGAAAAGAAACAAAAGAAGTTGTTTCAAAAGTATAATGCCTACGGCAGGAATGGGTTATTTGTATGCACTTATATGTTCTAAAAGGACAATTCACATCCTTATCAGGCATGCACTTTGGCTGGTCATACAGAGTATACAGAACTGTCCACTAAACTATCTCACTAGAGTTTTTGCAGTTTGAATAAGGGCCTTTATCTATTTTTACTTTCTAACTGTCCATCTGCACGCCATATACCATGGCTATGATTATCTCTCAAGGAAGCTCTTTAAAAGTGTTACCAGGTGAACAGTCGAAATTACTTAAATACAGACATGCACAGAATAACTGGTCCGATTTAACAACAAATTCTCCCAGGCCATTAACTGTACTTTCTGCCTTTTGCAAAGGACAGATGCATCATGCTGAGTACTCGAAGAGAACTAGCGCACCGTCTGGCAATTAAAAAAAGCTCCCAATGACATTGGAAATCCCTCTTAAGCCTATGAAAAGTCATAAGCAGATTTCCACGACCTATAGAATTGTAGCTTATACTCAGTTTAGCATTTTTCAGGTCTATATTACCAGGCTCACCCTTTAGCTCCGTCTATAGGGTCTAACACCCAGTGTTGGCCATGGGATCCACCTTCAGATTTGCCACAATCAATTGCAGTAAGCACATCATCTTCTGATAAAGGAGAAACATAGTATGTGCCATCACTGGAGAGAGTCCCATTCACAAGCTTAGTGATGCGCTTTAACATTTCTTGGGATTCATCCCTCCTTAGGTCTACAGAATCCAGGAGAATTGATCGAAATCATAAAATCGTTGTAGGGAAAAAAAACACTGCTAAAAATCTCGAAATACTATACATTTGCTACACAATTGTTACAAATAAATTAAGAATATGACAAAATGCATAATTACCTCCTCAGACACCAACGAAAACGATTCAGAAGGAAGTTCGCTCTGAAGCACAAAGCTAACCAATGCCTGTGAACCCAATATCCAACAAGAAGATTGAAAGAGAAACATAGTTGAGTGGCAATGTGTTTTCTCATAAGCATTAAAGCAGTAAGAATGTCAAACGTTGAGCAACTGGCAGACAACTACTAATTTAGGAGTATCTCTTCTTTAGGGCATGTTTATTTCGGGAAAGGGGCTTCTCTCAAATGGAGTAGACAATTTGAAAGCAGAAATAAAGTTATCGTTGGTTATACAAAAGCATATCACATGCATGAATGTGACACATATGTTTCAGTATAATTAGGCTTATCTGGATATAAGGAACTGAGGATCATGGAAATTTTCTTTCCAGAGGGTTATAATTTTCTTAAAAAACAGTTATCCACCCTTCAGCATATGTAAATAAATCCAAACATATGAGGGAAAATTGAGATGTACTAAACGACATAGCATATTATGGGATCACTTGGTAAACAAAAAGAAAATATATTTTTGTTGTCCAAACACATAGCAGACCAGAAAACTTCCAAATCTTGTAGCACCACACACTAATGACCATTAGCAAGCTAAGGGTGCAGCCTTTTTTTTTTATAGGAATTTATGAAAATTTTCAAAGTTAATGAATGAGTCAGCTTTTAGACTAATAACTTTATATTTCTTCATAACTTTGGTTGTTTCACCACACAGCACCTTGTGTCTATGCAGTCCTAAGTGTTGCTTGAATAAAGCAGATAGCAAGTGTAGTAAAAATGCTTTCAAGATTTTACATGCAAGAGGAACATATTAAACTTCTTGATTGTGTATGTATAATAAAAAAAATCATATTTTGAAGCAAGTTTTAATTGTGCATTGATTGAGCCTTTTCTCAGTTAAGCTAAAATGTTAAACAAATAAGAAACATCATCAAGTAAATCTAGCATCAGCCAAACACAATGAAAGGAATTCACACCATCATCAACAACGGTGACAGGAGTTTTATCTAACTTTGATTGGACATTTGACAACAAAAGTGACTTTTGCACAGTCTAAAGAAACAAATACTAATTAATCCACATTTTCTCATCACTGTTAGCAATTGCAAAAATGAACCAAACCAAAACCATGAGTAAAGGAGTAGGCATAGAAAACTAGACTAAACTTGGTGGGAACTGGGAAAAATTATTTTTTAATGGTAATATTATGTTGCCAATACTAGTAATATCAGAATTGTACTTTGAAGAAATTTCCAGATACTAGAAAGATTTCTTCTCAAATAGTTACAATGAAGACTGCAACGAAAAGAAGTGAAAAAGAACAAAATACAGAATTGCATACAACTTCAATGGGAAATTCATAATTACTACTACTATTGTAGTATTGTTGGCATCATCATCATCATCGCCTTGTCCCAACGGGTCAGCTACATGAATCTTGTTTCTCCATTTTGGTATTGTTATACTAATAAAAAATTATTATTATTATTAGCATTATTTTATATGTATTCTTTAACCTCACATCAAATATATGAATTATAGGAAATAATTATTGACAACTCACAACTTTTCAAATTCAAACATACACCTAGAATATCCTATCTAACTCCTTTGCACATTACCAAAGTTCCATAATCACTCATGCCTAAATAATTAAGCATCTACAACTTTGGAAAAAAATTAAACAAAGCAAAAAAAAATGAAGATGATTTAATTTCAAAACCAAACCATTGAGCAAGAAGATTAGATGGTCCTTTTGGCTATGTATCATTGCTTTGACCTCTGCCAACATCATCAATTCATTAACATCAAATCTTGTCCCAGCTATGTTGGCATCAGCTATGTTTCACCATTCCAATCTATCATGGGCTAAATCCAAGGATCCGTTGCACTTCAAATCTATCCTTAGTACTTCCATTCATGTCCTCTTTAGCCAACCCCTTTTCTTTGAGTGGCCAACAACCTGCATAGAAAAACTATTCCTCATAGGAGCCATTGTTGGCCTACAATACCATTAAAAAAAATTGTTGGCCTACAACCCTACGTTGAACATGTCCAAACCATCATAAACTAGTCTATTAATTGATCATCAATAGATAGTAACCGTTAATGCTACAAAACACACTTATTTCTGATTATATCTTTACTAGTGTTATCACACATCAATCTCAACATTCTCATCTCTACTATACTCATTTTTTGTAGGCAATTGGCCAACATTCCACCTCTCTTAACATGATTTATAAATAGTGCCCTATCTCATTGTGGTTAACCCTTGCATGAGAATTTGGATTTGTTACATATTTGGTTGCCACCATGAATAGCTTAAAGTGAATAGATAAAAATAAAAAGATAATAATAATAATAATAATCATCATCATCATCAAAGCCTTATCCCAACTATGTTGGGGTCGGCTACATGAATTCTACTTTTCCATTCCGTTTTATTTTTAACCAAATCCTTAGATAAGCTAAACTTCTTCAAATCTAATTTGATAACCTCCATCAATGTTTTCTTCGGCTTACTCCTACCTCTTGATGGGCCATCCACTTGGATAGCCAAACTTTTTCTCACCAGTGCCCTTACCGGCATACGCTCAACATGCTCAAATCATCTTAAACAAGTTTCTCTAATCTTATCCCCTATTGGTGCTACCCCTAAATACTCTCGAAAGTGCTCTTTTCTAATATTATCTTTTCTAGTTTTACCACACCCACTTAAGCATTCACATTTCCACCACATCCATCTTATGTATATGTGTCTTCTTAATTGGCCAACATTATGCTCCATATGTCATAACTGGTCTAACCATTGTCCTATAAAATTTGCCCTTCAATTTCATTGGCATTTGTCTGTCACAAAGCACTCCAGAAGCTAGTCTCCACTTCTGCCATCCAGCTTTTATTCTATGCTCAACATCTCCATCAATCTCCCCATCCTTACTGATCATCGGGCCCAGATACCGAAAAGAATCTCTATGTGGTATCTCATGGGTTTCAATTTTGACAGTGGTTTCAACACTTTGTATGTCCACTGAAGTTGCAATCCATATATTATGTCTTTATTAGACTTATTCTAAAGCCTCTAGATTCTAATGCCCCCCGCCATCTCTCAAGTTTTAAATTTACACATTCTCTTGATTCATCCACCAATACTATATCATCTATAAACAACATACACCATGGTCCTTCTTAAATATACGCAGATAACTCATCCACAACTAATGCAAAGAGATAAAAATAAATAGATAATAATAATAAAGCATCCTTGGTCAATTGCCAAATCCACACACACTCTTGCTACAAGAAAAGAAGCCTTATATTCCCATTCCATCATCTAAAGAGAAAGTGAATATTGACATCAAGAATTGCATGCCTCAGTACATGAGAACAATTAACAAAATGTAGAACCCCAGTCGTCTAAGTCACCACCCAACTCCCCATAGGCACATCCATTCAAAATGAAACAAACTCTTCTCTTGTGCATAATCATCATAATGGAAGCCATATATTTCTCTTGTACATTAAGACCCATGTCAATTGTAGAAGACAAATCTCAAAAGCTGTAGGTATTGTTTTTGTGGAGCTTTCATTGAGAGACTAATAAGCTCAAAGGAGAAAGAAGTATGTGGCCATCTAATGGTAATATAAGTGACACTACATACAAGCATGCGATATGGTTGAGGATCAGTGAGAAGCTTTCCTTATTCCCACCTTCACTTCACGTTGGGATTAAGAGGAGTGGAATATCAAATGTAGTTTAGACGTTAGACCAAATCCATAAACAATCTTTTCTACATATCATCTTTGAGACACAAATACTTCTCCATTTCACTTTCTCCACTTCCAAGTCAAATATAAGTGATAAAGCTCACTTAAATTATTCATTTTAAGTCAAATTAAGAGTTAATACCCAGACTTTGCAAACGTCGAGCAATTATTGTCAATCATAATCATATTCTTTGCATATGATAGGGAAAAGCTCAAAAATTCCCTTGTCTCTATAAGTGGAGTTAGAAGCATAATAATCACAAATAACAAGTACTTAGCAATGCTGCCTTACGATATAATTCAAACTTGTTTAAGCCCATATAAGCTTTCTTGCATTTGATAACACACTTGGATAGGCACATAAAACATACCTCCATATATGTCCTCACCGATTTCACCATATTAAAAAAAAAAAAAGTTATTCCATCATCACCACATTTTCCAACTATGGCAAGCAAAGGGAACCCCTAGCAATGAGCCATCCATTGAATCCATCCACACTTCCATCCCCATGGGCCTTGTCATGTTCTACATGTAGGAAATTTGACATTCTTAGATCTAGGCTCAAGATTCTAAGTTCCATTATATACAAAGGCATTCCTTTCCTTATCCATGGCAAGATCTCCCTCTTTGATTCCTCTTATTTCATCAAACAGGATTACTCAATTCTCTTCAGTTGGAACAGTAAGGAAATAAAAAGGCCTATCTTACCTATAGAGAACCAGTTTAAACATCTTAGAAACCTTCCAAGCGGATGTACAATTTCCTCTTCAACAACATCGCTGTAATCTCATTGCCCTGTAGTCCATCAGTTCCCTTCAGCAAAGGGGATTTCACCAACATCTTTTGGCTATCATTCCATAAAGAGAATGGTGAATTTCCACTGAACTAAAGTTTACACCAATTCAAACGTATGTGCTACTTTAATGGAAATTCATTCATTTTTTATATAATCGTTCAACCCTTTATCACACACGAATTTCCGGAAAGAACCACTAGCTACTCAAACAAACCACTCCTTATCTCACAACTCTACACATCAAACTTGTATATCTTAAAAGAGATTGGAACATGGTGGTCATTAGGCCTGTGGAAATTTAATATCGACAGAAGTTATATTCCAAACCAAGACCATCATGGGTCAGAGAAACTACTAAGAACAAAGATTTAGAGATCAATCTTGATTTTTTTTTTTTTTAAATCCAAGTTCTTCTTGGGGTTCTCTAGCTATAATATCTATAGAGTTTTTTTTTTTAATTCTTTCCAATCTTTGCTTAAATTCTTCTTATTTCTTTAAAAACAAGGATGGATACTTGGCATATACTAGAGCATCATTTAATTTTCAAACTCAAAGTCTTATTCCAAAGTTAATTTAGGATGAACAAGAACAAACAGCCAAGAAATTAAGAATCAACTGGTCAACATAAAGCTTCGTTAACAAACAAACAAACAAAAAACCCAACGTGCACTCAAAGTCTTTGTGACCCGTTTTCATAAGCATCTAAAGTTCAAAGCTAAGTCTTTGTGAACCCATTTTCATAAGCATCTAAAGTTCAAAGCTTTCAAACCCAAGCATTAAAAGTTCAACGCTGACAAACCCAAGTGATCTCTCCCTCAAATACAAAGATTACAAGGGCATTTGGTAGTAAGAATGCAAGAGGATACAGAAAATGCAAGAGAGAGAGAAGAGGGGTTTTTGTTTTATTTGCCTGGCAAAGACGAGCAGCGAGAAAAGCTGCTCTCTTGGCAGCAGCAAGCTCTCTTTCATAAGCCATTTTGAGTCTCGCTTACTGAGCTTTTCCTTTCTTTTGGCTTTTTTCCATGCGGTTGCACAACGGCAACGAGTTGTTAAAACTCAACTCGTCAGGTTGGGTTTTACCTAACCCCACGGATAACTCAGCTCGGACCCAAATGTTTTTGGGTTCGAATTACGCTATCGAGTCACCCTGGATTTTTCCAGTTTCCTTGAGCCCGAAGGGATTAATTTGACTCCAAATATTGAAACACCCTCCATTATTAAAAAAAGAAAAAAGTAGGGTCTGACCCATGGTCCTATACCATTATTTATATTATTTATTTATTTATATTTTTTTGCCTTTTTCAATTTTGTATATATAATTATTAAGAAATATAAAAATAAATCACAAGAAGTGGAAAGTGGATTCAGGTGGTTAAAACTCGAACCCACCAATCTAGCCCAAGAAAGGATGGCAATGGGCTAGGTCTAGATGTGGGCAGTGTAGGTTTTTATATTTTGATCCAAATGAGCTTTTTGAGCTGTATCAATTTGTTTATAACTCGTTTGCACGGGACTTCGAAGCATATATATTATAATAATTTACTTTAGGGGTATGGTTCAGAATATTGGTTATTTTTCACTCTTTTTTGTTTATATCTTTCACTCTTTTTTTGTTAATTTTCTATGTTGGGACTCTTGTCCAGCCCCAGGAGACATGAACTCCTGGACCATTGTGCATAACGCTGCCTAATGCTCTGATGCCAAGAGCACTCGACTATTAGCCTGTTGGCATCTTTCTTTCTTTCTTTCATTCACCTCTTGCAACTCATTTGATCATAAATTTATATGTATTTAACTTTTGTGTATTTTATGCAAATGAACTAACCTTGGACAATTGCATTCATACCTTACTTTATTGTAGTGAGAATATTGGTTAGAGATACAAAAAGAAGGGTTATTTGATTGAGATCATATTATCTATTTTGGCTTTATGCTTTGGTAGATATGGAAAGGAAGGAATAAGAAGGACTTTTTCAAGTAAGATCAAAGTTAAGAGAACGTAGTTCAAAGAATCAACTTTGCAGACAAGGAATGGATAAACTCCTTGGAAAGTATGCAGGGAGGCCAGAATTCGATAGATGGTAGAGTGAACACTTTCAACAATGATCAAGATGTAGACATAGATGTTCATATCTTTTCCGTTGGAGCGGTGAATAAAGAGGCTAATGATCTAGGAGTTGAATGCATTGCTTATAATAAAAATGGTGATGTCTGGACAAGTCTCACAAAAAGAATGAAGGGAAATTCTACTCTCATGGCGGAAATTCTGACTATCGAAGAAGCTATGGAATTGGCAATTCAACATGGATAGAGAGAAATAGGTTTCTTTGGTGACTCTAAGATTGTTGCAGATTCAATAACAAAGCTTCAAAATTTTTTTCTATGAAAACTTTATGCCCTGCTATAGAGGATCATAGAAAAAAAAAGTTGTCTTTTTTATAAGTCCTTAAAAATGCATTATTAAATATTCATTTTAGGAGATTTTAAGGACTCATGCATTAGAAAACTCTTCATTTAGTTAGAAATCATATTCTTATGGTTTTAAATATTATTGTAGTAATTTCATACAAAATTCTTTGAAAATCATAGTTTTTTCATAAATTCATGAAACTTTCTAATTTTGAATGTTTTTTAAAGTGTTTCAAATTCATATTTTCAAATAAAATGACAAATGTCTTTTTATCATCATCAATAAAATAAAGCCAAATCATGATCAATGATGTGAATTTATTGTTTCATGGGCCTGCATTAGTACGGTTGTGACTTTAGTCAAAATTATTATTTTTAATAAAAAATCACTTTTATGTGTATGAAAATTCAAGAAGAAAGGACTATAAGTAAAGACTTGAAGTCAATGAATTATTTGTGAAGAAACCTAAAAAATGTTTGAGGTAAAAGCGAGAAGAAGAGATGTTATCATCATGAGGACCCCACACACACTGCTTCGGTCCACGTGCATGAGACGGCAAAGGAGGGGTCCACTTCTTTGGCATACTTCAATTTTAAATTATCTTCAAGATAATTTAATGATATTTCAAGGAAGATCACATGGTAATAAGAAAGGAAAAAATTTGAAAAGTGAGGCAATATCATATGACCTTTCTCAGCCTAGTCCATTCATGTTAATCTCATGGCAAGTTAGGATTTTTAGATTCCACCTGATGTAAATCCAAATCAAAGAATAAAGAAAGGAAAGAGCATAAGCTCAAGTGGAGAAAACACATGGAAGCCAGGTAATCCATGACGTCCCAACCATACAAGTTTTGGAAATTCAATCAAATTGAATAACACATCAGGCCGTGTAATAATATGGAAGTACGGACATGCCTAGTTGTGCATCTCATGGCCATGATGGTTTGGTGGGTCCAGCTACTCCTATGTCGAAGAAAATTAAAAATCTTGAAAGAAGAAATTTTGGAGAACAAGATGATATCAAAAGTAGGCCAAAGATTTGAAGCCAACTTAGAACTAAGAAAAGGACTTACCAAAAACAATTAAAGGAAGTTTTCTGAAGAGATTCTATAAGCTAAGAAGGAGGAGCATACAGGGAAATTAAGAGCATTCAAAACGCTATTTAATGAAGCAAGGGGTTGCACATCTGGGTCATACACCAGCCCATACCACCACATTCCCATTCCCCACATTCACGGTACCAACTACCCTCTTCATCTCTCATCCTTCCATCAAGTCCCAATCCAAGGGTGGGTTTGGCCTACGTATCTTGGACTCCATCCATCCACTCCACACCCATCCTCTTTCAAGCTTCTTTCCACCTTTCTTCTCCCTTGGTTCATGTTGGTCAAAATTTCAAAAGATGATGAATTTCACAAAGCAAATGTTCCCTTTACTTAGTGTTTGATGTATTTAAAGTAGGAAGTCTTTTTCTACTTTCTTGTTAATGATTCTTAATGATGTGCAAAGGATTGAATAAGGATTTATAAGTCATAATAATTTAATTTATTAGATCAATGCAGTGCATTTATGTGGGGTAACCTATCATATTTGGTGCTGTAGTTTTTAAGTTGTCCTTTGACCTTAAGCATGGAGGTTATAAGTGGAAATTGAAATTCTAAAGCTTATCTTTCTTTCTTTTATTTTTCGGAATTTTCTTTTATTTGTTTCACGCTTTTATTTGTGGTTACAGTTTTTAGTTTAGATTGCTTTTTAGATTAGGTTTTAAATTTGATTTGTTAAGGTATTAGTAAAGGCAGTAAAAATATTTTTCAACATTCCCAATCGAGTGGAGCCAACTGTTCAATACTCCCCCTCAGGTGGAACTCGGTCGGGGCACTTTTGGTGACACGCTTTTTTTTAGTATAGAATCGTTCCTCCTGGAACTCAAACTAACGCTGGATGACTCTGATATTATATTAAATTTCCAAAGCCAACCATTCCTACCAAAGCTTCAAGGTATTAGTAAAGGTAGCGAAAATACTTTTTAATATTTTCCATCAAGGAGCACAATCTTCAATACTCTCCCTTAGGTGGAACTTGGTTGGCGTACTTTTGGAGACACGCATTTAATTTAGTACCGAGTCGTTTTTCCTAGGTTTTGAACTTACGGCCGATTGTCTCTAATACCTTATTAAATTATTGTGTCTAACCAAAGGCAGCAGAAATACTTTTCAATATTCCTCATCGGATGGAGCTCACTCCTGAATACTCCCCTCAAGGGAAACCCGGTCAGTACACTTTTGGTGACATGCCTTTTTTTTTTTTTTTTTTTTTGCTCCGAGTTGTTTTTCTTGAGATTCAAACTTGCAACCGATTGGTTCTGATACCATATTAAATTTCTTCAATTAACAATTGCTATCAAAACCCCAAAGTATTAATAAAGGTAAAGGAAATACTTTTCGATATTTTCCATCGGGTGGAGCCCACTCCTCAATATTTTTTTGTGCTCATTTTATAGGGATTAGTAGAAGTATTAGTGGTGAAGCACAAAATTTAATGAGGGTGGGGTTTTGTATAGGTACTCATGTCGATTTGACTAATAATGTTATTTCATTCTCTAGTGCTTGATAAATAAATTATTTTCTTTATAAAAAAAAAAAAACCTAACCTTGGACAGGGGACCCACTAATCACTTGTGTGTGAATCATCGCAAGTGGTTTTGGAAAAAAGTCCAGTGAAGACCTTAAAAAAAAAAATACAAGGGAAGTAGTCAAGCCCCATTCCAACGGTGACTTGAAAAGTTTAAAGTAATGGATCCTTGCATCAACGGTGAAGGGCTCCTGCCCATGACACAGCTGGAAAGTTCTAATGTCACAGCCACACGATTGAAGGCTGACCCAATGTACCTTAGATATGAAAGCATTCCTATACCTATATATTACCCTTGATATATATATTTTATATAAAATGTGATGGCACCTTCAAAGTAAAAATCAAATGAAAGAAACTGATGGCTTGGGAATAAAATGAAAAGAGATGTTCATGCGGCCCGTGTTTGTGGGTAAACCCTTTCCACTACAATTAACGCGGCGTTTGAAAATATTATGTGCACAAACGTCATACGTTAAGTTATGCGTATATGGTATTGTTATCGTTTGCGCCACGCAAACGGCAAATGCCGCGACACTCATAATGGGATTTTACTTAATAAACTTTGCCCATATTCCACATAAGAGTCTGGATCTTGATTCTTGCCTCAACCAATAGAAATTTTAAGTTGAAGGAGTGTATTCGACAGTGAAGCCTATCTATTGAAATCAAAATCATTTTAAATAAACGCCCTTCGGATATATTGGAAGTCCTCAAAATTTACATCAGCCGTGTCAATCACATTTTTCATTAAATAATTAATCCAACGGTGGAATAAACTCAAATTGAAGTAAGATTTGAAAATATCTCATATAACAAAAGAATTTTTTATTTTGAATAGTTCAAATTACAACATGTGGGCTTTACTGTAGAGTTCTACTCCTTTAACAAATGATTTCCGTACATTGGTAGGGCCCACTTTTGTGATTGGAATGCAAAATGAGCATCTTTTTTTATTTAGTTGGTAATCTAAAGAAACTTGTTCCTTAGACCGTAATTATTATCCAGATTTATGTCTAATCGATAATTCCATGCACCCTTCAACACATGCCACATGTGTTAAGTTTTAACGTACGTCAGCTGCTTCAATATTGGTGAGATAGTTTTCACAGCGTTAATTAGGTCATGTTTGGCAATCAAGTTTTTGAAGAAACGATTTTAGTTTTCCATGAAATAGTGGGAAGCTCATGATTGATCACAGTTTCGGATATTTGAGGAGTGGGGCTGTCTGAAATTCTCCTTTTGAGGATTTGTCTAGGTTCGAGAATTCCTCATGGGAGATGAAAATCCTCATCTATTAAATGTAACCAAGGAATTTTGAGCACCCATCTAGAAGAAACTTCGTGTTCCAGGATAATTTCGTGTTCCAGGATAATTAAGGATCCTCAAATGTGTGATTCCTCACTTGTTACCCAACATATTGCTAACTATAATCAGCCTAATCAAGTTTGTACTTTAGGTTGAACACTAGAACTCAAAGACACTTATATGAAAACTGAGATTGTTATTGAGTTAAAACTCTTTTTTATACATTAATCAATTTAATTAGATAAATCACTTTGTCTTAGAAAACTAACATGAATAAATATTTATAGAAAAAGTGTGTTCTGGACGTCTCCAAAAAAAAATATATATCAAAGTTAGGCTCCTATTGGGCCATTAGAATGGGAAGATGTTCTGTACTGGAAGTCCATGCTGTGCACGATTTCTGAACGTAGTCTACCATCACAAGTAAGATAAGAGGCTAAGGAATCTAATTCTACTAGTATATATAAAGAATTCTGGAAACAACTCAAATGTGTGTGGAACAAGGAATCATAGGAGAGAAAAAAAAACTAATGATATGTAGGAAGGCAGACAAAGAAAACAAAGTGGAATTCTTAAGAGTCCGCATCCCTTTTTTACATTGTAAATGATACAGTACAATGTCAATACCATGCAATGATCTAGCAAAAACTGTTTGCAGTAGGATTCTCATCTTGGGGTCACTTGTGATGTATCCAACCAATCTCCTCACTCTCATCTATCCCGTGCGTTGGTACGGTCCCAGATTTTACCCTAATCAAATTTGGCAAGATTTTTTTTAGAAGGTAAAAATGTATTAAGAGAGTCAAATTACAAAGAACACAAATAGAGGAAGAAAAGAAGAAAGAAGGTACAAGAGCATCGTACAACACTCAACCCTAATTAGATTGCCTTACACACCTAAAATTTAGTAAGATTCTGCATAGCAAGAGAGTGGTTGAAAGAGAAATGTGGAAATTGGAGGTACCAATGGGCCAAATAAGACTTGTCTTCTTACACTAGTGATTAGAGGTGTGTGTTCTTACCTACTTAAGGTTTGAATCACAGGTATGTCACCTCTTCTCGCATGTATAGGCTTCTTTCTCACTTTTGTGGGCCCTCTTCCCTCTGTGCAAGCTTTCTTTTCCACTTGATTGAGCTTTTTTTCCGTGTGCACATGCTCTTTGTTTGGGTCTTAACCTCTTTGGCTAGGTTAAAAATGGGGTGGGGGATGGGGGAGGGGTGCAAATAAAGGCTAGATGTACATGGATATGGATGGTTTTTTTTTTTTTTAATGAGGGCTATAAATACACACTTGAGAAATTTTTTGTCCAGCTACCCGTTGTGTAGGCCATTGATCCAATGGCTTTCATCAACTGATCTTGATAAAATACAATCTTCAAGATCCTTTCTATCCATTCATCTAAAATAATGTTGATGAGTCATGTGAGAGTTTACTAGAATTCAAAGAATTTATTTATGGGTATTGAATATCAAATTCTTCAAAAGTTATTCCCTTGAGGTGGAATTCCAAATTCCTGCTCTTAATAGAGCATTCTAAATTCCAACCTAAAGTAAAGAGTGAAATTTTAGAAATTTCAAAACTTTTAAAATAGCTGAAATTTAAAATTATAGTGAAAGAAACATGACATTTCAAATGGACAAACTATTATGTTTGAAAAAAACTCCAACATCCCAAATTCTTTTAATAAATTCTGTTAAAAAAATGGCTCTTAAATCAATTCCCTCCGTATAATGCTTAAGAACATAGTCCCAACTTTATAATTTTCTTTTGAATTATCATTTGTTTAGGAAAGTATAGACCGTATAAGGCTTATGTGTGTAACAAGAGGATTTTGTGCTTTATAGATTTTGATTTTTTTTTTTAAGAGAGAGAGGGCTCTTGCACCCTATTTATCCCAAAAGAAATCAAAATCCTCCTTCCTAAGAAAAATAAATCTGTTTTTTCAATTTTTTGCAAGGAAAATATGTTGCACTGTGCAGTCAAATAATAATTTACATGAAAATCATAATAAATTCCCACCACCTTATTGAATCCACTTGTTTCACAAATACATACTACAAGGACGAAAAACAATCTCTAGGGAATAAAAAGATACAAAAGTGAAAAAAAAGGAACAAACAATAGCTCAGTCTAAAGTTTGATGTAGTCTTCTCTTACATGAAAATCATTTGACATCATTTAACAAAAGTAGCACTGGAATTACGAAGAAGGGCATGGCTGCTCTTTGCCAAATCAAGGAGTTGGCTTGTGGGGCTCAATGGGCAGACCCCACTCAATATCACCACATCAATTGGCACTTTATTCTTGCACACTAATCTGACTTAGTACAATAAATTTACAAAAAAATAAAAAAAAAGAACCTAAATTAACTAATCATCTAACTTTGATGCCTTCAAATTAAGAGTTAAGGGATCATAGCCACAGATCCGGTTGGTCATATAGACTGCCTATCTACCCTTCCCCACTTGATTTGTATATATACATTTAAGTTTGTCTAAAGCCCATTAATTGGTTTATTACCTCCAAGTCACACTGTAATAACTTGTGATTTGGATGCATTAGATTAAAGATGTAAGATAATAAGCACAGTTCATCCAAGTTAAGAGGGTAATTTGTCATTTGTCATGCTGCAAGTACGGTAATTTATTTTAAATTTATTGTGATAACATCTTGATGTCTCCTTAGAATGTCTTAGCACAATATTATCAAGATAAATCCAATACATCACCAATCATCTTTTTACCTTGATGTTGGCCTTGAACTTGACTTTGATGGACCCGATAAGACCTGACGTAACCCCATTCACCGACTAATGATTAGAATGCACATGCTGGGCATGACTTCTGTGAACCCAAGGCTCCAGACCACGAATAATTATTAGCTCGAGCTGAGGATAAGCCGCTCGATGGGTGTGGGACAACATGGGATGGGGACAGAGGAATTTGATGACCTCCCTACCTTTTCTCTCTAAAAAACAATTGGCTCCATCTCTGATCGGTACCATATTTATTTGGGCCTATAAATTTAACGGTGTACAGTCCATCTTTGATTGCTACCATATGTATTTGGGCCTACAAATTTAATGATATACAGTTCATTCGGATGGTGTGTAGTTGATTTAATGGTTTAACTGCATCGGATGGAGCCCAAACTTAAGTGATTAGTGCAATTCAGAGAGCTTCTGTGTGTGGTCCAGCTTAATAGACTGCAGGTAGGCTCCACATGCTCGGACAGATGGAATTTCTCTCATTAGCTCAAGCTGCTCCAACCATTTTTTTCTTCTTCTTTATTTATTAATTTGCTATGCTAGGCTAATGGTTAGGACTTGGAAGTGATAATTAATTTAAACTTAGTCTCAAGTGTTCAAGCGTTGATCCTTGGATGTAAATGTGAAATAAATGTACCAACACTTCTCAACTATAAGCATGTTGGCATTATAAGCTTTATTTTTACAAATGATCATGTATGGAATGTGTGTTATTTTATACACATTATTCAAGTTAAACCCAATTGAACCTACTCTCTTATCGAAAGTTCAACTTGATTAGGGAAATGGGCTTGTGAGCTTAAATTCCCGATGTAGAAAATAAAAAAAGGCCCATTTAAACCCAATTAGCAATCAGTTTAAAAAAATCGTATTTATATTCTTCAACTCAGACCAAAAGCTCGTATTTCCAAGCTTTCAAAAGATCCATCTTCATATCAATTTGGGCTTATCAAGGGTCATTTAGGTAATGAAATCAACAAATAATAAGATTAAAAAAAAAAAAAAAAAACAAAGGGGCACTTCTTAATGATAGCAACAAGACAATCAAAAGCAGTCGTTCATCATACACTCAGTGGGTGCTCAAAAAGATAAGTAAATTGAACATGTACGTCTACTTGGTAACATTCATTTGATCATTCATATATATTAAACAACAACATTCTTTAGATCCTCTCACGCTCTACCAGCTGCACTATTCTGAGCTAGTGCGCACCACTCTCACTCTAAGCCACATCCAATCCATAACAAAAACGCTATCATCTCATCTCATTATTTCATTCTCAAATGTAAAAGAAATAGGATCTATTTGAAAGCCGGATAAGGGGAGATAAAACGGGGGGGGGGGGGGGGGGGGGGGGGGGGGGGGAATAGGTAATTTTTTATATCCTATCTCACTTATTTTTTATTTATATGCATTGTTAATGTCTAGGATTATATTATTCTAATTTTGTCGCCACAAAGAATTAATATCTAATATTCTGGCTTAAATAACCCCACCTACGAGCGGATATAATTTGGGTTAAATTTAAGTAGAGAAAAATTATATTTTTTAGATCTTTTTTTTATTTGATCCTCTATTTATTCAAAAATAATTAAAAATTTTAAATTGGATTCATCTTTAAAATAAATGAACTCTCATCTAATATAATAATACCATTGAATGAGCTTCAACGGTATAAACTATCTAACCCAACTAAAAATTTATCATCCTTCCAAACAAATCCCTAATCACCTATCTCCATCCTCTGTACTCAATATCTGCGTGGTGGGGCCCACTGGTTGCAGCTCTACCTTAACTGCACGTGGCGTCCCATTCGTCGCCCGTTTCTTCGTTGCATTCGCTCCATGTCTCTCTATATTTTGCACACTTACATTTGCATGCCTGCTGCCACCACCAATTGAAAGAACAGATCCATTTTTGTGCTCTCTCTCTCTCTCTCTCTCTCTCTCTCTCTCTCTCTCAAAATCCGATTTTGGGAAATCGTAAAATTTTGAAATCTTGTTCGATTCAACACAAGGATTTTGCAAGATAGGTATGTTTCTTCTTCTGCATCTTTTCATTTTGTTTTGATCTTTTCATGTTTTGGAAGTCACTTGGAAGTTTCTCAAGATTCGGGTTTTTTGAAGCTGTCGTTTTCGGTTGTTTTGACTGTATAGATGTTGAGCTAGTTGTTGAAGTTCGACGGCTTCTCTATTAGTTTATGGGATGCGATTTTGGTAGTCTAGATTGCAAATTGGTTTGGAATCTATGGTCCTGTTTGGATGAGGACCAAAGGGGGCAGAGAAATCTGGCCATAGTTCAAATTTCTCGTCATCCAAACAGGCCCTGGTTCTTTACCTGAATTTTTAGATTTCCTGTTTCGCTGAATTTGATGTGTTGGGGCTGAAATTCTTGGCTTTTGTGAACGTGGGAAGTTGAAATTGAATCGGAGATGATTGGAGACAAGTTGGAGACGGAGGACTTGGACGCCTGTTTTCAGAATCTTGGGGTTGCTGTTGGAGGAGGGAGGATGGGAGGGGGAGGAATGGTGGATTGGAAGGACCTTCCAATGGAGCTTCTCCTGCGCATCATTTCGCTGGTCGATGATCGGGCGATTATCGTGGCTTTTGGGGTGTGTCCTGGGTGGAGAGAGGCCATTGCTTTGGGCCTCACCCATCTGTCTCTCTCATGGTAATTTACTTTCTCCTCTATCATTTTCATGTATATGCAACCAAAAACAGAAAAAAAAAAAGATGCATTAGTTGAATGGGCATGATTCAGTTGTGTTGGAAACTTGGAATCCTAAACTTAGAAGGTGTGTGATATGATTTGGGATTTTATTTCTTGGGTTTGCTGTTTCTTTGATTGTGTGATGAGTAGCTGTGCAATTGTTTATTGGGGGAATGCATTGTCTCCTTGGGTTATAATTTTGTTTACATCAAGGTCATTGCTTTGGTGACAATAACTGCAAATAGGAATAAGGGATGGTCTTGGATATCCCAGATTTGATGGTCTTGGCATCCCAACATTTCTGTTGCTAATTTTGGACTTTTTTTCTCTCAACCCTTGATTTCATGGCCTTTAATTAAGTTACGTTGGGATGATTGCTCCATTTTGTTTTTGTTTTTGTTTTTTTTTTTTTTTTTTGTGGCACTGTTTACCCACACTCAGTGGTGCACATGAGGCCAATCATTTTGATCATTGTGTGGTGGTTCTCTTCTTAGTTTAGGAGTATAATTTGTGTCATTAGTTTCTTTGTGTGCACAGTTCAAGTTTTATTAGAGGTATTAACTATTTAGTTGATGCACTAAGTACTTATATTGTGTTCATCCACTTGTTTTGCAACAACAGCCCCCTCAGCCGCTACTATGATTGATTTCTATAAAGGAAAAAACTTGCCTCTAATGACATTTGTTTCTCAAGACATCATCGTAATCATCATAGCCTTATCCCATATAACACAATGAGTTGAAGGAGAACAAGATGAAAAAAAAAAAAAAAAAGCCTTATCCCATATATCTGGAAGTGGCTTCCCTCTAGCTCCTATTTAGAGTAATGTTTTCTGTAACTCCGTGGTCTACCCTATCTTCCTCGCCACTTTGTTCGTTAAGGTCTTTATTGGTCTCCCTTTTCTCTTGGCTTTTTGAGCTTGTAATCCTTCAATATATTGCAAATGGGTGGTATACACTTTTTGTGTACATGCCGAAATCATCTCATTGGCATATCTTATTTTATAGATATTTTTGGAACCACCCTCAAATTTCCTTTTATGTATTTATGCATAATTTTATTTGCTGTTGCAACTCCATACGCCCATTTTAGCAGGCGGATCTTAGCCAAATGCATTTTGCTTCTCATTCCTTTGTTGTCCAACTTGGAGCTCCAAACAACAGTAAACCATGTCTAGCTGCTGTCTCGTAAAAATGTCTCATTAGCCTGTCTCCTCCTTGCCTACATTATGCTCACTCATTTTTATTCTGGTTCCCCTTTTTTTGCACTTATTGGTTGTAGACAATATGCTTTTATTGAAAGGGCTAAGGGCGAGTGAAAGGATCAATGGCGGATGTGTACAAATGACCATCAAAATATACCACTTTGAATAATAGAAAATGAATGACCACCTTTGCCTCAGTAAACTAAATCCTAGGCAATTGATGCTTCTTTCTAGTTATCTGTACTTGATAGTTACTCTTCATCCATCAATACACATATAAAATCTCATTTCTGATGAATTCTTTGAATTTCATACTAGTCAGGGAAATTACCCTTTTAGTTGCTTCTAAATATTAAAATATATTACAACGTAGACTGAGTTATATTAGTTCATTACTAACAGGCCCTCCGTTTTTACTTGACATCTCGATTCACTAATCTTTCGCTCAATTATATTTTGTCTGTGATTTCCTAATTCTCATTTTATTTCATGTAATAACCTCAAACTAAAGTTCTGAGTTATCGTTTACTCATTTTATTGTGTGACTGATCAGTAGTCAGTACCACATTTATTTTTTTGGAGTGACCAGCCAGGTGTATTTGCATTTGCATGCATGTGTCTGTGCCTTTATCCATCTTTTTTATTTTAGATGAATGAAATTTCATCTAATATAAATTTAATGTTACTTATAAAAAAAAAGATTGAAACTTGTGAACATGGACAAAGATATTGAGCAGTGATACGTAACATGTTTCTATTTCTTTTCCACTCTTTAAATACGCTTTGAATCTTGAATAACCTTCATTGAAAATGGACCTCTCAGATTTCTTTATTGAGTGTATTATAGTTGTTGTGATTCAGTAGTGAAGGAATTGGATAACTTCATATTGGCGATATCTTGGGATGTGAACGAGTCAAGCCAAGCTTAAGCTTGGCTTGAGCACTATTAGAGCTGAGCTGAGCTGAGCTGAACTCGACATATTTAAATTGAACCCAAGCCTAACTCGAGCTCATGTCCGATTAGAAATCGATCTAAGCTAACCCAAAGCTCGAGCTGGCTTGACAATGCATTACAAGCTTAAGCCAAACTCAAGCTCATGTGTCTTATACAGTTATGCTACATACTTGTAATATATATACATTTTCTTTTCTTAAGCATCGCTTATATATTGGCATTAGAGAGCCATTCTATGATGACCACTTTGGGCCACCATCCATGCAAGGATGAGATTGTGCTATAAATGGTTTGGATTTTATAAGAATGAGCCCATATATATCACATTGGATGGTTCACAATGTTTGTATACTTTCTTGTCGGAAAAAAATGAACTAGACAATAGCCCGCTGTATGGTGGTAGGTGCTCATGATTGCGTTGCAACCTTCAGGTTTTAGGTTTTTTTGTCATGTTACCAATAAAAAAAAAAGTTCATTTCCCTTTTTTTTTTTGGAATCCTTTCCCATTTTACTGTACCACAACCACATTGCGTTCATTTATTTATTTTTATCTCTAACTAAAATTGAGATTGACCTATTATCTATTAAATTTAAATAAATCATTTCTATTTTTTTGAAGTATTATTAATTTTAATAAAATGTATAAGGTGTACATAGATGCATGTATTATGTAATATGCATATAAAGAGCTGAGCCAAGCTGAGTCAGCCTATCTTGAGCTTCACTTATGAAACTTTTGAGCTGAACTAAGTAGCTCGTGTGGCACCTTGGCTTGTTTACATCTTTAACAATAACCTTTAGCTGTAGGAATATCATGTTCATTAGTAAATAGCCAAGAAACAGTAAAAAAAATTACACTATGATGGTACGTTCCATTTTCTTTATGTGAGAAATTACCCATCCATTATTTGATATTTCATGCAGGCTGCTCATAACGGTTCTATTTTTTGGCCATGTTATTGTTTCTTTGGAGCATTGAAGTACGGCTAATTTAATGATGTGTGCATATAAATTAAGATGCAATCTCTGTGCCCTGTTTATCAGGTGCAATAACAACATGAACAACCTTGTGCTGTCACTTGCCCCCAATTTCACAAAGTTGCAGATTTTAACCTTGCGCCAAAATAAACCGCAACTTGAGGATGATGCTGTAGTAGCTGTTGCAAATCACTGTCACGACCTGCGTGACTTAGACCTTAGCAAAAGTCTCAAGCTTAGTGATCGTTCGTTGTATGCTTTAGCCCACGGCTGTCCCTACCTCACTGAGCTCAACATCAGTGGGTGTTCAACCTTCAGTGACACTGCCCTTGCATATCTGACAAGTGTTTGCATGAATTTGAAACTCTTGAACCTCTGCGGATGCTTTAGAGCCGCAACAGATAGAGCCTTGCAGGTATGGAATAACTAGAAGTTTGGTTTTATGTACAATAGAAATATTTTAATCTTATACTTTTGTGTTTTCTGCTTCAGGCTATTGGCTACAACTGCAGTCAGTTGCAGTCTTTGAATCTGGGTTGGTGTGAGGGTGTTACCGATAAAGGAGTCATGAGTTTGGCACATGGGTGTCCGGATTTAAGGGATTTAAACTTGTGTGGCTGTGTCCTTATAACAGGTATTTGTTCTTTTCTCATGCATTGAACAATTCTGTATCAATGCTTCCTAGAATTTTTTTTTTTCCCTATTGAAAGAGAACGATGTGGACATTTTAGATTTTCAATTCTGCAACTTGCCTAGGACATTCTTAATCCAAAACGCTGAGAATCATTGAACCTACCATTTTTCTCTCTATTAAATGTTTTTTCAGACATGGAATATATTGAACTAGAATTTCTTTTTGATAACTATATTGAACTAGAAATAGAAAACAGATTTAACATTTCTAGTGGAATAAACCTTAAACTTAATGTACTTTGGATATATTAATGGACTAGATGGCTAAACATTCTACTATGCAATTTGGGCTGTGGTGTGAATTGGAAACCATGTTAGGTGGGATTCTGTTTTCCGGTTGACTTCATTAACCATGTGGTTCACTGGTATTGGTTACAGATAAAGTCAGAGAAACCAAGTAGTCCACATTATGTGGTTTCCATGTGTTTTTGGATCATCTGGTCTGATTCCACAACTGAGAGACATCCTTTTGCCATAATGTTCAATCCGCACTATGGTTTATCCACTGAGGCAGTTTGAAAATGAAATCCCTTATGCTTGTTTATGCTACTCTCATTTATTAACTACTGTCTTAAATTGTATGACAGACATATGCTAATCGTTGTTTGAATGCTTTCAAATGCATGTTTAGGATGCCTTCGAACCCTTTCTACGGTTTCATTGTTTGACTATATTTTTACTGTTCTAGTTAAGGAGGATCGTTTGGGGGAAAGGAAAAAAAAAAGCAACTTTAGTCTTGGAAAGTGCACCCAGTTGGATTCTTTTAGTGATTCTAATTACCGGGGCAGGGGTGGTAGAAAACTGTGGGTGTGGATGAGGAGTGTGCATCTCCTGCATTGGTCCTATAAGTATTAATTGCCATGGTATTTTGTGTAATTTGATTGTGGGGCCTTGTCTTGTGATCCAGATGAGAGTGTGATTGCGTTGGCAAATGGATGCCATCGTCTGAGATCCCTTGGTCTGTATTTCTGCCAGAACATAACAGATAGGGCAATGTATTCCCTGGCCAACAGCAGAGTGAAGGGCAAGCATGATCTGTGGAAGTCTGTGATAAGCAGTTATGGTGAAGAAGGCCTCAAGAACCTCAACATCAGCCAGTGCATTGCACTTACCCCACCTGCTGTGCAAGCTGTTTGTGACTCATTCCCGGCACTCCACACATGTCCAGAAAGGCATTCCCTCATCATCAGTGGCTGTCTTAGCCTCACTTCTGTGCATTGTGCATGTGCTGTTCAAGCACATTCTGCTAGGAGACTTATGACTCACCATGCCCATTGATCAAGAGCACTTGTAAGATAATCTAGTGTGAATAACGAAAGAAGTGTACAACAGACTGGATCCATTAATGTATGTTCAAAAAATCATGGGTGGGGCCCACATTCTCATATCCATCTCATGATTGGCACTGGCCCAAAAATTCGCTCCAATTGTGGTATGACCTTCATCTTTTACATGTGATTAAGTGTTTTGTACTTGATTAATCTGATAGTAAGTGTAGTTATTAGAGTGAAATTTGGCTGAAAGCTAACGCTGGGAGAGTCTTTAATTTCTAGCGTATCCTTGGACGGACAGTACTGCTGTTTTTTGTTGTTGGAACTCACAAGACCAGAAGCAATGAATTCGAATATGGTTTTTATTGCCATTCCGGTCAGAAAAGTTTGTGAGTTGTGATGCACACCTTTACTACTTGCGTTGTTTGTATATTTTTAGCAGTAAAATAGAATGGAGTGCATGTTGGATTTTCATGCCTTTTTGCTTTGGGTCTACAATATTCTCATTTTTATTTACGATAATGATGACAGTTGAAGGTAAAGTAAACTAATTCCCCGTAGTTGACTTACAGTAAGGATCGAGATGTCGGGCCATACCTGTGAGTTATCTAGTTGGTGGCCTTTTAAGTTGATGGGGCAGGCACCAAAACGGTGGAGTGGTCTCTTTGAGCGGCTGACCAAGCAGCAAAGTGGGTCTGCGTCCTCGTAGTTTCTTTGTAAAAGAAAATGCCTTTAACCATTTTTCACTTTTGTTTGAGCAATAATATCATCGGCGCTCATCTCAATTGAGGAAGAAGAAATGGGTGTCAATATCGGAGCTCACAATTGGTGGGAGGGCTTTTCCTGAATTTTATAGGAAAAAAACTATGAGGGCCTTTGTGGTGCACCAAACATCTAATGTGATGGTAATTTCTTCATATGTCTTTCAAATTATATTTCTGTTTATTTTGATATAGAACTGAGTCAAGGGCGCATGCAGACTTCCCAATTTGATGCTGGTCTCACGATTTTCATGTGATGAGCAGTTTTGTATAAAGAGTAGTCAGAGATCCAAATATTGTCTGTAAAGTTGCATTTGAGGTCTCCATGACCAACTGGTCCGAAACTTGAGACTCAATCATGAACTTGATTAGACCTGGAACCATTGCTAACTGTTTACTGTCAAACATTTATTCACACATTATTTTACAATAACACCAAATCCTCAACTGGACCTGGGCCTGATACTCAATCATAAAATGTCAACCCAAATCTAGAAAATTACTGGTTGGGTCCTAAAATTCAGTCCATATAAATTGGGTAACCGGGGGCCTAGAAAATTACTGGTTGGGTCCTAAAATTCAGTCCAGGTAAATTGTTTAGGTGGGGTGGGGGGTGTTGTTTGGGGTGGTTTATGGTCGTGTGTCATAAAGCCCCTTTAAGGCCAAATTGATCCTCTGAAGGATATACATGCTTGAAATCTTTCGTACAAAAACACCTCTACTGATCCAAAAGGGCTCATGGTTCCACCAATCCTTCAACATTTTATATAAATAGAGCTAATTGGCACTTTAGTGGTGGCTTATGTTAGGTGCGCACTGTTAGTTTAGTTTAACCATTGCCGCATTACTTGATCCAGGGATTTTTTTTGTCCCTGTATAATATCAGGAAATATTCAAATCTTTAAGATTTTCTTGAGACAAGTATGGTGACATTCCAACAAAAAGCAAAAGTAAGTCCCACCTCAAAATGATGACTGCGTAGTTAAATAGAGAAAAGAAAAAAAAAACCTTGCAATGTATTCAGGGTCCTTGAAATGGTGTTAAACCTTTTATTTCATAACCAGAAAAATGAAATGATAGAATGTGAAACGAACAATGGTACACTCCAAAGAGAATATGGGCCATTTTCATTCAAAGCTGCTGTTACAGTTGCACGTCAATAAAATTTAAATACATATATTTATAGAAACAGCTGATTTTTGCATTGGAATTCTTTCAAAATACGTGAGGTGATAAACAGACCAGCGAGAATTCTTTGTAATATCCTTATAGTGGCTTGCATCAATCTTTCAAACCAAGGGTAAGCACTAGCAACTCAAGCTTAAGATCTCCAAGCATGTACTTAACTTCAAACGGTCCAATCTTACACAGTTGCATTCTTATTTGCCAACATCAGTAGAGAATCAAATCAATCACTTACTTCTGTATACAATCTCATCATCATCCACATCATTTGCTGGATTGCAGAGGCACCTAAACAGTTTTCCAATACCCTACCGTTGAAACAAATGAGGCAGCCCATTAGAGATATTTATATGGGGTCTATTCAATAAACAAGCTCAATCGTAAAAAGCCAAGCCAATAATACTGCTAGCCGCTGGAAGGAATAAAAGGAAAACAGCCAATAGAAGTGATAAAAGGTTCTTACTACTACTATAATTACCACCTAACCCCCAAGAGTGAACAAAGGAAAGTAGTTGGGCAACATATATGAGTTTATTCCCCAAACAAGCTTAATGACATGGAATGATGGAAGCCATGCCCAGTATTTTTTATGACTTTCAGTATTTGTTATGACTTTCTCCAAGATCCTTGCCCTGCAGTTGCTTCTGCTGGGAAGGAAATGCTAGCAACAGCAGCACATGCTAACCGTTCTCATGTTTTGACACTGGCCCAAATTTCACTGCAAACAGAACTGGGCCCACTGTTGGGTAGATCATGTATAAAATACATTATCAAATCCAATCAGGTATGGTGCAGGTTATCACACATTATACACACAAAGGCCCAACTTTAATTGAAGGGAAAGCTAGGTCCATGCCTATTGTCGGGTTGTCACAGATTTAAATACAAGAATGGTTCACTCACCCATCATATTTTTGGGTAGCATATGCATGCATATTATAACTTCACCCCAATTATTACTACTTGCAGTATTATTGTGATGATAATTGCATGACATCCTTGTGAGATGTGATAACAGGAAAAGAAACATGAAACCATATGAACTGATGCTTGTAAGAATATCATAACATGCCTGAGTGATTAGAGGAGTTCGATAGGAAAGTGCACTTGGTGAATCCTCGACAGAACTACAGTCTGAACTGCTTTCATCTTCATTAATGTCAGAGACACTTTTTCTCCTTGATGTTCCACCATGGTTTGCAAGCTTTTCCCCCTGCAAGAATATTGTCACCTGTTAGGGACAAGGAGTTTGTCTCACCAACTCACTAGATCACATAAAGGGTGAGGTGATGACCTCTTATAAAAAACAATACAGTATGGCTCTATTCTGATGGCAATCCTGTGGGGCTCGTGCAGGATGCATACTAATAAAAAAGAGAGTGGAAAACAACACACGACCAGGTGCCTGGTTTTGTCGTTTGGGAGAGGGAGGGAGTAGTGGCGGACCCACGATTTTTGTTTGGGTGGGGCGTATGATAACAAAAAAAAAAAAAAATCATAGAAAACTGAGGAAAAAAAAGAAAAATCACCAACATCAACTACTTGACTGAATATAGGAATAACTCGTCAAAGAATTTCTATGGTTAATCGAATGCCAAAAAAAAAAAAAAAAGATAGAGAGAAGTAAACATAGTTGACACCCATTGCTATGAGCCCCAAAACAGAACTACCCATCAAATGCCAATATATGAGTACATTGTTTTAAATTTAAGAATCTCAGATAGCCACAAATCAGGGAAGGGGAAAAAAAAAACCCTTACAACTTATTAAATTGGAAAGAAAGAACCACAGAACAAAGAGCCCACCCTCACAAAAAGTCCCATTGGATAGGTACAGCCACCATTGGTGGATTAGATCTCTCTAGATCTATCACATTACTGTCATCACAAGTTCGGTCGTCTTAAACATTTAGTCCGCTTTTTAAAAGCTCATGTTAGAGCATGGAAAAATACAATTCTTTAATGTTTTAAAGCCTAAACATTGGTAATGGATAGTATGAATCATATCACCTGGCTTTTAGAACCATGGCATGAGATCAGCCTAGATGAAAGATTTCCAGTGTATAATTGAAAATTATAAAAGGCCTGTTGTCTATAATTAAAAATTAAATGTCCCATGCCTCATGCCCTAAGAAAATAATGGATTAGTTGAAGGGGAAGTATGTTGAAAGGATTGAGTTGGCTGAAGATGGAAATTATGCCTTGAAATAATGAGGTGAAAAATGAGGCAAGGGTAAAATTAGATTTAAATCCTCTAAGAACCAACTCCTTAGCAACTTTCATTTTTCCTTTGTGGCATCATTTGTTTCTTCAATTTTGAGCATTATTCCTCTAAGCACCTTCAGTTTCACGCAAAAGGAAATGCCACTGAGCTGTCCACTATGCAGGCTGTTAATGAAGAGATTGAGAGGAGAGAACAGAAGGAGAGAGGGTAGGCCAGATGAGCAAGGGAGGTTTGTGATTTGCGGGTTTTTGAAGGGAGAGCATTTCAACCATATGGGGATTTTCAAACTTCAAAGGGAGAAGAATACGGAGTCTTCAAGATGGGGCACTAGTGACTTTGAATGGGTGCATGGCCCGTACCCTTTACAATACTTTTTTCAAATCCACCTAGGGTGGCCGCACCCAAGTGCCGCTATGTGGGTTTGCCCCGGGTTGGGGGGCACGGGGCATATATGGAGATGTTCATAGGTTGGCCCATGGATGTTTATACATGCAAAACAATCTGACAAGATCATTTAGCAACATAGAAAAGTTTATAAATGAGAAACACATCACATTTTGACTCCCTTGGGATCCAACATCTCCCCACAAAAATCCATCACCATGAACAGGCACATGTCCCACTTCCATTTGATCAAAGTGATTCTCACCTTTCACCCACAAAAAAATAGTCGGAGAAAACAATTAGCGAATCTCTCCGTAGTCATTAAGAAAATGCCTTGGTCAAAGACCAACTATTGAAAACAAACATGCAACTTTGGAAAATAAGTAAAAAGGAAAGCATTTTGTTGACTCGCTACATGAACTTGTAAATGGTGACAGGTCAAAGGCAGTATTATGTTAATTGGCTTTACTGCATGTCTACAAAATGTCTCCTTTCATTGCTATTCCTTCTAAAACACTTGCTGACTGTTCAAATGCCTTCAATTTTCAAATAAAGCACAGTCGACCATCATTTGTGGGCGAGATTTTCCTTCGTAGATGAAAATTGAGAAAAGTGAACAAGTAAACAGTATGGCATTGGATTGGGCACAGCATTACCCTTCAAAGTGAAGTTTAAGACACAGTGTCAGACACTCATACATGCATATCACAAGTTTGATACATTACTTTGATAATATAAAGTTACAGATATTAATATTAGTTTTTATAAAATGTAGTGCATATGATAATAACTCATAATATACCTGGAATATTTTACCAAGAAGTTTCAGAGCTAATGCACGAACTTTAAGTTCTTCTTTCTTGACATTGCTTTCTTGCAACACCTGGCAAACAATCCCATGCAAGGTAATAAGCATTTGCTGCAGGCAGCAACACTGAAATCAACATCAGTTATTCTTTAGAATTGGCTTTAACATATTTCTTTAATAAGGATGCAGCAGAACACCAACAGAGGGCAAGTGAATAGCGACACAAACACTTCATAGACAGTTGATAGATCTCATTACTAAATGCAGATTCCCTGATCATTCCTTGTTAAGAGAGAGCAAATATTTTCTACTCACAGAGTTTATCATCTCTTCACACTCAGGGTCTTTGAGACACTATCAGGAGAGTGTGGAAAATAAAAATGTTCTTTTAAAGCTTAAGATACATTATACAGAAGAAAAAAAAAACATAATAATAGATAATTTAATTATTATGATTTTCTTTAAAAAAATGTGATAGAAAACTCACCAAATATAATCAATAGTGAGGCTCATGTTGTTCAAAAATTTAAATTAGAACAATGGTTAATACTTCGTGGTTGTTAGCCAAAGCTAATATTCATTCCTTGCTAGTTAATAGACATTTTAAATAAAAAATAATGTAAATTAACAGAGAGCTGAATTTATATTCCAAAAAAGATTTTGGAAAGTAGAATCATAAATCACTTAAAAGCTCACTCAAGACCTTTTCTTTTCTACAAAAAGTTGTTAAAACCCAAATAGCTGCTATTTCTTCTTATTATTTATTTTCTTTGTCAGTTAAAAAAAATCACTTTTGAAAGTCAACTCAAGATTTAAAAAAACAAAGTTTTAAATGCTAATGCCTAGAACATTTTTCCTTAGAATTTTTAACCACCAACTTCCCAATCTTTTCGACACTCGGTGACATCTTAATTTGGAAATATTTTGAAAATGTTGCGTATTATTTGAAATCAATATTTATTGTTAATATCATGATGGTATCGCGAAGTTTTCAGAATCTTCATCATCATCATCATCATCAAAGCCTTGTCCCAACTATGTTGGGGTTGTCTACATGAGTTTTGTTTCTCTATTCTAATCTATCTTAGCAACAACGAAGTTCTCAAACTATCAGACATATTTGTAACATGGAATACAGCATAGTGAAATTACATAAAACAAACTGATGAAAGCAAAGATACTTCTTGTAAAAACCATAGAAATCAGTGGTAATGATCTATTGTGCTTTGAAGTTTTGGAGTTCTCACTAAAATTAAATTTGAATATCTGAACTATACCGGAGAGATCAAACCTGCATAGTGCATACAGAGCATAGGTGATGGACCTGTATATCTACTGCATTATTCAACTCAAAATTGAAATGTCTACAATCAATGATGAAAGTCAACAGGCATGTGGGCTTACCATTTCACACACGTGTAAGAGGGTCACTTCGATGTCAACTACATTCAGTTTCCATAATGAGTTCATCATGATGTCTTTGTTTAATCGCATCTGAGATTCAACATCATTGTCAGTACCCCCGCCATCCATTTTAAATTGCCGGCGCATATCTTCTTGCAGTTGCAGTAATTGGAAAGCACCTGAACAAATTTCTCGGTAAAAAGTTTACGCAAATTGTGACAGGAAAATTTCTAATCGTAAAAGAACTTATATGCCATAGAGGATACAGATACCTTTTGCTGCTGTAATTTGCGATTTCCAGAAATGACCCTTGTTCCGTACCCATTCGGCCAAAAATGGCACTCCTAAATAAATTATTTTCTTTCCTAGCTCTTTTGCAGCCTGTCTTGAATACATGTAGCCAATGGTGTGTAGAATTTCTACTCCAAAAGCTTATTTTCCCAAAAAAAGGAAAAAGAAAACAACAAAAATTAATGTTGTTGCTTTTGTAAGTTTTAGTTGTCCAAAATAATTACCCTAGCAAACATAGCATAAAATGAATATCATAATGTGACATTTGCAGAGCCAGAACAAAAGGACCCAGTGAAAGCAAACTGAATTGAAAGTTACTAGTCACAGAACATCAACACAATCTTGAGAAAAGTTCCTTTCAGATCCATGTTCTGAAGAGATCTATTAACTTCATACCATAAACACACAAAGAGTTGATTTATTATGTGAGATGATCTGAAGTTATGGAGCTCGAACCAGGGAAGCCTTGCTCTTATCATTGCATGAATGTGATGTTGTAGCAGTTATCTGCATGTAAAACCTCTCTGTGGGGCCTACCCTTGGTGAATCAAGGGGATGGGAAAGGTCTATGTATGGGAAAACATGATCTCTCCAACAGTGATTAGAAGTCAAATGAGTGTCAAATTGAGGTTTGTGGCAAATCAAAATTCAAGGCAGCAGGGAGTGCTAACTGGTTGGATTGATCATAAGTAGGCCCAGGTAGTCTACAATAGCTTCTTTTAGCTTAAAAGTGGCTTGATGCTCTGGACAACACATGTATTTGCCAACCATAATCCTGTACCAAAATGTTTCGTAAGTCTTTGGGGATACTGTTGACCAATTAATGTTGCCAAATATACCAGAGTAGTTTGTATTGATTGCTTCTGCTATATAATAATTAAAGATGAGAAAATTTTGTCGTGAAATACTTTGGTCAGCTACATATTAAATTTAGAGTTTAGACCTTCTGAAATATACTTCCTTTATGTTGTTTTATTAGCTTCAAAGAATAAATACTAAACATCATTTAAGGGAATTCTGATTATTAAAAGTTTAATATTCCTTTGATTTGGATGTTTGTTGCACCATATTTGGATCATCCATGCAAATATAGAAATAAAATGGACAACATCCTGTCAGAGAACTCGAAGAAGTCATAACCTTATTTGTATTTATAGTAACATGACCTGGACGGACAACCTTAAGATTGCAATATGGGCACGTTTCATTGTACCACAGGCTCTTGTCAGTCCTAAACTTCTTTTTAGATCATAAAATTTAGTATTCAATAGGAGTTACAAGGACATCATTACTAACAGTTAGATTGATATACACATGAAGTATCCATTTATCAATCAAAAGTACAAAATCATAAAGATAAACAGAACATGAGCACCATTTGAGAAACCTCATTGATTACATTAGTATTTAAAAGAAAAAAAAAACAAAAATTGGTGGGCAACTTTGCTTACCTGCATTTGCAAGGCGTTTCACTTCGGATTCAGCATGATGCACGAAACCCTCTTTATCGCCATGAACATATCGATTAAGGAAATCTTTCAGTGTCCTAGCAAGTTTTTCTTCTCTCTCCTTTTGGACAACCTTTATGCATTACATAACAAGAAAGAAAACAAAAGCTTAAGACTAAATTTCACTTACAAAAAAAATTAAAGAACAGTATTTTCTAAATAGGAAAGGTAAAGCAATTTTAATGCAATGAAGGAGATGGACAAAATGCCCATTACTTGTAAATATTAACTATACTTGAAGAACATGCATGCAATGGTGCAAGTACATGATGATACAGAACATGAGATATGCTTTGAAGGACTCGGGCATTTTCTCTCTCTCCTTTTTTCAGTAAAGACTTGAACAGAGTCAAACTTAAACATGCTCACCTATGCAACAGCCAGGGCAAAGGATTCAGGCTTTTGATGCACCAAAGTATTCATCAGTTTAGGCATTTATAGAATCAGCTTGATGTCTGTCGCAATGGTTGGAGCTTGGAAACAGCACCATGGAAGCCAATCTCATCAGAATTGTTGGTTCAGACAGAGGTTTTATACGGTGGTCACTGATGACAAAAGCTTTTGCTGATCAGAGACCCCCATGGTGTCACTGACCAAGGTTTGTAGATGCCACTTTGATGCGTGGGCCGGTAAGCCAATGGTATGGCTGGGGTGCTTTGACCAAACAAGGAGTGGATAAGGATACTACTTTGTTAGCCAATATAATGTAGTTTTTCTTTGTTTTAGTATACAGCATCATACCTGTGCTTTTAAGTTGACTTCCTTTGCCACAAGAATGTGTTAATTGTCTTAATTACTATCTAATTAATTGTTAATTGTTACTGACAAAAAAAAAAAAAAAAAAAAAAACCAAGCACAATCCACTTGTTCATAGGGTATGAAAATTCTCTTGTTAAATTGGGTAAAACTTCAAAGCATCATATCATTCCTCTTCTCCTCGGCTTTTACAAAATGCTTCTAATTGTAAAATCACCGAAGAACAATGCAACTCAAACAAGTGTAATGAAATTATGTCCAATTAACTAGATCATTTTAGACAGGCAAATACAATAAATTATTCCATGGGCTTTTTGTAAACCAATTGTGATGGTACATATTCTACTAATTCTAAATTCTAAACTATGGCATCCCTTAGCTGTAGCTTAGTTGATTAAAGACATTGGTGTCTAAGTAGAGTGTGTGAGTTCATATTCCTATTTAGCATTAAAAAACATCTAAAATATGACATTGCTAATAAACATTATAAGCACCTTGAGTCATTTATGTTAACAAATCACAAAAACTATAATCTATAAGTTCAAAGAATATTCCATTTTTCTGTCCAAGTCCAGTGTAGAGAAATCATGTAATATTTGATTACCACCAATCTATGGCCTCTATATTTAGAACTGATCTATGGGCCGGTTCTTTTGCAAGAATTATGAGAATTCTTGTCCGGAATTTTGGAATTCTCCAAATGTTGACCCCCAGATGGAGTTCCAAAATACTCAATGCCCATCCAACATTTTGAAATGCCAAGGGGTTTGGAGTTTTGGGAATTCTAAAGGTTATTTGTGACTTTTATGGTGGGTTGGAATTCATAATTCCAGCTATGTCATATCAATGTCAGAAATTCCCAGCATGAGAGAAACTTGTCAAAATATGATTAGAAATATGATGTACTTGCCTTCAACCTATCATGTAATTTCTCAGGATCTTCAATGTCATTAGCTAATTCAGAAGAAGCCATTGATGCCACAGCAAGATGACCTATATAATCTTCAAATAGTTCACTTCCAAAAAGAAGGGCAAATACAGCAGTGGAGTCTAACATGGTCTCCCTGCATAGTTATAGAAATATTAGTTTATTAAGAAACAACAGAATGTTCATTTAAAAACACACGTACGCACATTTCAAAATAGTAAGATCAAACTTATTATTCAGAAGATAATCAATACATATGGAAAAAGGAAATGCAAGGCCCAGGATAGACAACAAACAACCATATTGTGTTTTCTCCACTTACCTAGATATGCTATATTTCCCATTCCCATCATAAGCTGCCCTTTGAATTGGATCGCTAAGAACCTGATAAGCTTCACCCAGTACCTGCTGAAGCGATTGAGACTTGAGATTATGCATCAAGAAGTTTCAAGCGATCAATATTATGCTTATAGAGTGATTGAATGAACATTTTTCACCAGTTTGCATTACAAGGAATTATAGGGTTTCACGTTAGAAAAAACCTTTAGTATGTTGTACGAATTACAAAAAAGATAGGCCTATGGCTAATCCACTGCTGGAGTTGGAAAGGCACCAATGCTGACATGGTGAAGACATGAATTCTGGTGTTTACATTAAAAGAAGAAAAGGCCTGCCAATAAGGAAGTGGCTCACCAAGCTGAAAAGAAAATGTAGGTCCTGTGACACATGGGCATGCGCGCGCACACACACACATATATGGAAAATATTCAAGTAAGAACTAGTTCTCACCATGCTTATGTGAGAACTATTGGGGGCCCACGTAGCAACCCATCCAAACTATACATAGATAGAGACCCCCCTTTCAACCTGACAGTCACTAATCCCAAGGTTTGGTACCCATCCAAACGAATTTGACCATTGGATGAAGGGTTGAATTTTTTTTTTTTTAAATATGAATCCATTAAACTTGTGAGCCACGAATAAAGGGATTAGGGGCATGGGATTGAGGTCAAACTTGATACTTGTGGTAGTCCCACATATATCGGATGGGACCCAGAAGTGGGCCCCATAAAAAGCACTCATGGTGGCTTCATGAGAATAGTTCTCACTAGAACAAGGCCCTCAACAACCGCGCCCCCACTCCAAACAGAAACAAGAAAAAGAATCCATCAGTCAAATTGGATGCTGGCAAATTTTGTGGGCCCCTCAATAGAAAATGAAAAATGTGACCATTTATCTGCACGACATGATGTGGTTAACTTTGAGGCCTTTAAAAGAATACCTTCAATGAACAAATAGTTCTCATTTTTTATATGCAGGTAGGTATAAGGCAGACCTTTCAGATGCCCCCCAGGATTTCCATGCTCCCAAGCAGGCAACAAAGGCTCTGGACTGGACCAGGCTGTTAGAAGTATACTGGACCAAATTCAGTATTTCTTGGGATGGATCCAATTGGATATCAGGGTTGAGCCCACCATTTATAGATGTGAATCAAGATTCAAGAGTTGTGTCAGATTAAACGATCGGGGATTAGTTCTTTGCAAATAATATTGGATTTGTTCTGTATTCTAAACAGCCTATTTGCAGGCCACTAATTACAAAGTTAGGATCATCAAATCTTTTAGGAGCATCCTCCATTAAAGGAGGAGTCACCTCTCACATTATTGTTCCTGATTATCAAACCTACACCTGCATTAGTGCAATTGGCGGTGAAGCTAAAGGTACAGTCGCTGTCCAGCACAAGCCCAAAACCTCTTCCCTACTAAAAGTGCATCAACAGTGATTCAACTGTTTTTCTGGCACAAAAAGGTTGGCCTCTATCAAAAGTGGAGAAATAATGAAAGGAGCCTTATGATGTTACAATCTGAAGGAAGCTGTTAAAAAAAAAAAAAAAACTTGCCTGAAATCTTTCAGCAGCTTGAGGATCATCAGGGTTTTTATCAGGATGGACCTGTCTTGCCTGTGGCAAAAGTGAGAAGAGCTTCTGTTGGAACTTCTTGATGATGATTTAGTCTATAGTCTAAACAGACTAAAAAAACAAGGCTAGGAAGAGAATATCTCAACAAAAATTTAGAATCTGATGCATGGACTCCATAATTATGCTCCAATGAGGTCCAAAAAGAACAACAAAGGAAACGAAGCTAATAAGTACGATGATTTGAAGCATTGACAAAAGAAAGGAAGATGTACAGATGCTGTGGGGATGTATACAGTTATATATATATTATACCTTGAGGTAGTAGGCTTTTCGGATCTCTTCTTCGGTGGCGGAGGGGCTGACTCCGAGAATATCGTAGTACTCGGACTCTTTTACCATTTTGAGCGCTCTCGGTCCGAGTCGACTCGGCGCTCCAAGTGGGTGTGAAGAGTAGTAGTAGTAGTAGAAGAAGAAGATGATGATGATGAAGAAGAAGAAGGAAAGGAGAGGAGTAGAAGAAGTGGGTGATGGGGCTGGGCATGTTGGAAATTGGAGAGTAGAGAATGTGGAAAGACCCACGCGGTCGGCTTTACAGTTCCACTTCACCAATTAAAGAAACAAAGAAATGTCGTTGAAGAAGAGCAGGGAAGGTCCCCCAGCACAAGCTTTATTCTTTTTATTGCGGGAAACAGAGACAAGACTTTCAAATCGGCTTTAGAGCTGGGGTTGGGGTGGTGTGGTGGGTGGTGTCCTTCTTGTTACTGCTGGCTGCTGCGGCTCAATTGGAATGATTTTCAGCTGCTGGAATGCTATGCTATACTGCTTTTCTTTCGGCCACACCCTTTTTTTTTTTTAATTATTTGGGTCCACTGCACATGCTGGATCTGATTGTTCTAGGTGGGTCAGATAGCTTTGTGATCATTGCTTTGGGTGGGTGGGGATGGGACCAGAGAGGCAACTTCATCCACGGTTAATCTCGTTGGTTGGTGGCAGCTACTCTCTATAATGTAATTAGGTATATGAAAAGTAAAGGGTTTCACGCTCGAACCATCCAAATTCTAGCATTTCCCATTCAGCTCAGCTCTTCGTGTTAGATCTGGATCTAGCCAAGCACACACTACAATGAAGGAAAAAACAACAAGTAATCACACACACAGAAGACATGAAGATTAACGTGGTTCAGCCAGATTGCCTACGTCCATAGGCACAAAGATTTCACTATTCAAGAAATCTCTCTCTCTCCCCCTTACAAGCCTTTTCTCAGTGTTCCCTTCCCTTGCTGTCTTTGTTGGTTACAAAGAACTACCAAAGAGAATATATATATGGAGAACAAAAAGAAGACAACCCTAATTAACTGGGCCCTCCACTCAGGCCCAATAGGACCTTTTGAGCCAAACCCAACAATTTCCACCTTGGCGAAAAATGTCCGACCCTTTGAAGAATTGTTGAAATGGGTTTAGAACACATACCTTGTGGGAATCTCATCCCACTATGATCGCACCCCAATGAAGATGAGGTGCATCTTCACCCTTTTAACAGGAGGAGAGATTGAGCAAGTCCAAGCAATGCTTGAACTTCTCTGTAATCGCTGGCTTGGTAAGCATATTAGCTGGATTATCATCTGTGTGAATGTTCTGAATAGAGATCTCACATGTAGCAACCCGATCTCGAATTCTGTGATATATAACGGCTATGTGTTTTGTCCTTGCATGATATACCTAATTCTTTGATAGGCATATTGCACTCTGACTGTCACAGTGTAACAAGATTGATTTCTGCTTGACACCCATATCATTTACCAAACCTCTCAACCATATTGCTTTCTTAGAAGCCTCTAAAGCTACCATGTATTCTGCCTCGGTAGTGGATAATGCAGTTGTAGACTGAAGCACCAATCTCCAACTTATCGGTCCGCTAGCAAGTGTGTATACATATCTTGTAGTGGATCTTCTCTTGTCTAGGTCCTCTGCAAAATTAGAATTTACATATCCAACTACAAACTCTGACCCTGTTTTCTTTCAAACAGAATTCTCAAGTCTTTGGTGCCCTTCAAGTACCTCAGAATCCACTTTACGGCATTCCAATGCTCTTTTCCTGGATTCGCCATGTACTTACTAACTACACCAACTGCTTGAGCTATATCTGGTCTTGTGCAAACCATGGCATACATCAAACATCCTACCGCATTTGCATACGGTATTCTAAACATTTCTTCAATTTTCTCATCATCACTTGGACATTGTTTGGCACTTAAACTAAAGTGACTTGCAAGTGGAGTAGACACAAGCTTAACATTTAACATATTGAATTTTTCAAGTACTTTTGAGATGTACTTTTTCTCTGATAACTACAGCTTTCCATCATTCCTGTCTCTCCTAATTTCCAAACCCAATATTTTTGTGGCTGCCCCAAGGTCTTTCATGTCAAACTCTTTTCTCAACCGAGATTTGAGTTCATCAACTTTTGACATGTCATTACATGCAATAAGCATATCATCCACATAAAGCAGCAGAATAATAACAGAATTATCATCTAAAATTCTGTAATAAACACAACAATCATACTCACATCGATGGTAGCCGATTTGCAACATGTAGGAGTCGAAACGCTTGTACCATTGTCTTGGAGATTGTTTCAGCCTATACAATGATCTTTTTAACTTGCATACATGGTGTTATTTTTCAACTTCCTTGAATCTTTTAGGTTGCTCCATGTAAATTGTTTCCTCCAAGTCACCATGAAGGAATGCTGTCTTTACATCTAATTGTTCGAGCTCCATGTCGAACTGTGCTACCAATGCCAACAACACCCTGATAGAAGTGTGTTTCACAACCGAAGAAAAGATCTCATCATAATCAATCCCTTCCTTTTGTGAGTACCCCTTTGCTACTAAACGTACCTTGAACCTTAGTTCTGTATTTTCTTGCGAAGCTTCTTTTCTCCTAAACACCCATTTACAGCCTAATGTTGTTCTGTCTTTGGGTTTAGGAACTAACTCCCAGACTGAGTTCTTTTGGAAAGATTCCATCTCATCCATCATAGCACCCATCCAACCTTGTCTTTCACTGCTTTCTATAGCTTCTTGAAAAGAGGTCGAATCACCACTGCTAGTAATAAGAGCAAAGTGTACTTCATCCTCATCTCATCTATACTGTTGAGGTAGCTTGATGGTTTGTCTTTGCCCTTCCTTGTGGTAGACTTGAGGGTTCCTGTTGAACCTCATGTTGTTCCTCACCTCCAAATGTACCAACCTCTGATGAACTTTGAGCTTGTTCCTTGGTTGTATTATCTACAAGAGGAACAACTTCGGCAACCACTTTTTCAACGCTGTGCCCTTTGACTTTACTGTCATGTTCTCTATTTAGCATAGAAGCTTCATCAAACACAACATCTCTGCTGCAGATCTTTTTCCTGTTTTCTGGATTCCATAGTTTGTATCCCTTTACACCTTTTTCAAAGCCGAGGAATATACATTTGAGTGACTTGGAGCCTAACTTAGATCTCTCATCACTAGGAATGTGTATATAAACTGGACAACTGAATACCTTCAATGAAGAATAGTCCACCTCTTTACCTGTCCACACTTCTTCTGCAACTTTACAGTCAAGGGGTCTTGATGGTGACCGATTAACCACATAGCATGCGTGGTTAATTGCTTCTGCCCAAAAAATTTGAGGCAACTCTGCATGAAGTCTCATACTCCTTGCTCTTTCTAGAAGTGTCCTGTTTTTTCTTTCTGCAACTCCGTTTTGTTGATGATTCTTTGGAACAGTGAAGTGCCTTATGATGCCTTCATCCTTGCAAAACTGTAGAAACCTATAATTTTTTTATTCACCCCCATTATCTGATCTCAGATACTTGATTTTTTTGCCTGTTTGATTTTCTACTTTTGCCTTCCAATCTTTGAACTTAGTGAAGACTTCACATTTCTCTTTCATAAAGTAGACCCAAACCTTTCTTGAAAATTCATCAATGAATGTCACAAAGTAGTATGCTCCACCTTTTGATTTAACCGGGGCTGGTCCCCACACATCGGAGTGAATATAATCTAGAATACCACTACTTCTATAACTGTTGCTTGCAGTTTTGATTGATACCTTTTTCTGCTTGCCAAAAATACAGTATTTACAAAAATCCAGCTTGCATGTTTTTACACCCTTTAACAACTGTCTTTTGTGTAGTTCTAACATACCTCTCTCACTTATATGCCTTAGACGCATATGCCATAGTGAGACTCATCATCACTGGTTTTGTCATCTGTAGAGACTGCCACTCTACCTACAACTGTGTTTCCCATAAGCTTATACAAGTTGTTCCCCACTCTGGCACCTTTCATTAATACCAGAACACCTTTAGATACCTTAAGCAAACCATCTTTTGCCATGAATGTGCACCCTTTAGATTCAAGCAAGTCTAATGAGATTAGGTTTTTCTTGAGTGCCGGCATATGCCTCACATCACCCAGGGTTCTCACAACTCCATCTGTCATTTTAATATTAATGGTGCCAATTCCAATGGTCTTACAGGGTGCATCATTACCCATTAGAACACTACTACCGTTACATTCCTCATAGGTATCAAACCAATCACGATTAGAGCACATGTGATAAGAACAATCAGAATCTAAAATCCAAACATCAGACAAATGGTTACTTTGCGAGACAGATAGGAGTTCCACTTCAGTTTTTGAAGCAACGCTGGCGGAGTCACTATTTGCAGCTTTATTTCCAGCTTTGTTTTTCCCATCTTTAGATCCCTTGTATTCCCTGGAATCTTTCCCCCAATGTCCCTTCTTTTTGCAAAAAAAGCACTTTGAATTTTTCTTGCTTCGTGATTTTGATCTGGAATTGTTCCTTTTTGATTTGCCCCTATCGCTGGACCTGCCACGTTGACTGGAGCCTTCCTTTACTAGAAGTCCCTCTGCATGTGAATTGGTTTTAGTGGCCTTCTTCCTTGCATCATTGGAGATGATGTCTTGCCTAACATCCTCGAAATTAAGTGTGTCCTTTCCATACAGCAGGGTAGTCACGAAATGATCATATGAGTCAGGAAGAGAATTCAACAACAGCAAGGACTTGTCTTCATTATCGCATTTCACATCGAGCCTCAACAAGTCATTAATCATTCTGTTGAAAATATTCATGTGCTCCTGCACATCATAACCTTCTTCCGTTTTCAACCCAAACAACTGTTTCTTTATATGCAGCTTGTTTGTGAGATTTTTACCCATATAAAGACTTTCCAGCTTCTCTCATAGACCCTTTGCAGTCTCCTCTTCCATGACATTGTATATGACTTTGCCAGAAAGGTAGAATTAAATAGAGCTGACTGCCTTTTCATCTATGTCTACCCAATCTTCATCGTTTATCTTATTAGGCTTCTTTTCTTTGCCTAATAATGCCACCTTAATACCTTGTTGAATTAAGATATTTTTCATCTTCCGCTGCCATAAACCAAAGTTTATTCTTCCATCAAAAGTTTCAATTTCAAATTTAATATCTCCTGCAATAGAAGTCCCGGTTGTGGCCATAACAAATCTGAAGATGATCCAAAAAACAACTCACCCAAATATCTGCTTGTTAAACTGCCAATCTACTTCATTTACGTCATAGATCTTGTCGCCAGGAGTCCATTGGAAAAAACGGAGCTCAATTCCGAGTCCAAATGACTCCGAAAATTGAGTTCGAATTTTGACTGTTGAATCTGGTCAAATTGGTCAACTTGCTGACGTTGGATGGCGTCAGCACTACTGCTGGACAGGGCTTCTGCAGACGGGTTCGAGTCAGGTTGACCCGAACTGTAAACTGCTCTGTTTTGTCGAACTGGGCTGTGGAACCGGGTCAGGTCCACCTGACCCCAGCCTGACCTAGATTTGGTGAGAAACTGGGCTCCGTTTTGTTGCGGGTCAGGTCCGCCTGACCTGACCTGTGACCTTATGCGCTGGACTGGGCTGCAGAACTAGGTCGGTTCAACCTGACCTAGACCCAGGACTGACCCACTGCCAGTCTTCTTCTTCCTCTGTTTTCTGTAACAGAAAACCGGAACCCCTTCGGTTCTTCCTCCTTCGTCTGCGGTGGGCGGACGACCAGCTCCGGTCCGGCGATGGGGTGCGACGACGTTGGGCGACTGGTGAAGCACAGCGGCGGCGATGGATTCTGGCAGGCGTAGAGGCAGCAACGAGGAGATCCAGTTGTGCACATGGTTCTGACTGGCGACGTATGCAGCGGCGAACGTCATCCTTGGGAGACGGATCCGGCCGACTGGCAGCGGACACGGGGGCTGCAGCAGTTCTTCTCCGGTGATGGCACCTTGCACGTGGTCGGCGAAGGAACTCCTGTGGCTGGCGACTATGTACGGCGAAGACAACCCAGATCTGGTTTTTACTCTGTTGAATAGGGCAAAAAACAACCCAGATCTGGAATGCCCTCTTCCTTCTGATCTGTGTAGCCCACGGAGATCACTGATCCGATCTCTCCGGCAAGATCTGTGTGAATCCTTTACCACCAAATCTCCACGATCTCAACAAACGTTCTGATACCACTTGTTAGATCTGGCTCTAGCGAAGCACACACCACAATGAAGGAAAAAACAACAAGCAATCACACACACAGAAGACACGAGAATTTACGTGGTTCAACCAGATTGCCTACGTCTACGGGCACAAAGATTTCACTATTCAAGAAATCTCTCTCTCTCCCCCGTACAAGCCTTCTCTCAGTGTTCCCTTCCCTTGTTGTCTTTGTTGGTTACAAAGAACTACCAAAGAGAATATCTATATGGAGAACAAAAAGAAGACAACCCTAATTAACTGGGCCCTTCACTCAGGCCCAATAAGACCTTTTGAGCCAAACCCAACAGTTTGGGCGATGTTTTAGGGCCTTGTGATGTTGGTGTGGTATGCTTATATCATGTGATATTGCATAAATCACCTTGCACTGTATCCTCTTGCTACAGTAGGAACAATTCTGAGAGAAATATTAAAACTTCGGCCCTTATATCTCAAAAATAAATGTGTGGGTCCACCCCATATAAGAGGACCCATTAACCGTACCTGAACTCATGTTTAGAAGCTTGAGCTAAACTCCCATACGAATGACCAATACATATGCAAATCAAATCCCGGCACTTTATACAATATATATAAAAATATACATATATATATATTTGAAAATTTCTCAAGAATGACTCATTTAAAAAAAGTCATTTCTGCTCTCTTTTTATCCTTCTATGAGTATTTCCTTTTTAAAAGTAACATTAACTGCTTCTCTACAATATTAAATTTTCCTTAGCTTCTATTGGTTGCAAAAAGGACGGCACTATCTAGCGCTCCTATATATATATATATTAATAATGATTTTGTAGAAATTTTCCTTACAATAATAAAATTCCAATAAACGCTCCTGCTTTAAAAATACCCCCTTTCCACCCTCTTTTTTCTTGTTATAAGGCTCATATTGAGTTGATCTAGTCTTTTCAAACACTACCCAGCATGAATGGTCATAAGTCTAAATTTAACACTCATATAACTTGTTTGCACCATTGGATTAAACTCATGATAAAATGATACTTCAAAACCATTAAATTTTGAGGTCATGGATCAAAAGTTAAAATTATATTATAAACTTAAGATTTTGCATATAAGTAGGCTTTATGGATCTTTCCATCCAATGAACTTCCGTGATCATCATGCATTTTAATGGGCACCAACCGGGATGGGCGTTTTTCCTTGGCGTTGTGCAGCATTCCCCACTATGTACCAATCAAGCTCAAATAAAAATAAAAATTAAAAAAAAATAGAGTTGGGATCAGAGCCGTTAGGGATATCACGAAGGGAAAACTTTCAACTCATACGGTGCAGCCTGATCATCCAAGAGGTGAAACCCACCTCTCAAAAAACGAACCGTGCCGTATACTCCTAATGCGTTTGTGTAGGAGATTATTTTCCAGGAGGCCTTTCATATTCAGTGGATTGGGATTTTAAAAAGATGAGTGTTGGATATAAATTAAGTAGATGAGACATTGAGTTTCTAAAGATTTAAGTAATGGAATAATTGCTCATGATCATTTCCAACCTTCAATTAATTCATTTTTCTTATTATTAAAGGAGAGATTATTTGATGATAATGTCTGGATATTACATATGCTTTTTTTTTTCACTTTTGACTCAAGTCCTAAAATTCCTGAAAATTCCATTACCAAAAAAAAAATAAAAAAATAAAAACACCTGGCTTTCAAGGTTTGTTCCCATAGCTATATCCGCAGCAGTGGAGACATACATTCTATCCCATAGGAAATTGAACTCTCTATTGAGTGTAGTTAATTCTTTTATTTTTCTTTCCATACACAAATACCTGTTGAAGCAAGCAAACAGAAGAGCAGACTTTACCGGAAATCAGCATGATTTACACCAATTAGGTAAAGGTACTTTAAATGAGTTGGATTTACTGCTATATTATTTCACAATGTGGCGGTAGGATGCTAGAAGCATCCATTATCATAGGGAGAACTAATATTCGACGCACGCGCAGAGAGAGAGAGAGAGAGAGAGAGAGAGAGAGAGAGAGAGAGAGAGAGAGAGAGCCCAAGTGCCAAGTAGAATCAGCATATGACAACACCATGTGACTGAATTTTTACAGTTCTTGTACCCAAGAAAACAAAAATAAAGAAAACAACCTCTGATTTTGAAGCAAGAGATAATTGAAAAAGCAACATAAACCGATATAAAGACGATTGTTAACAGCAACCACTGGCTGCAGCATCGTTCTGTGGGGGCTTCTGCTTAAAAATGTTCTTCTTTACACCTGATGAGCCCTCTGCCAAGAGGCTCGGGGTATCCAAGATCTGCATCATCATTCATGGGTGAGATAATATCCTTGCTGCTTATTAAAAGCAAACCACAAGACAAGTAAACTGGCAAACGCTAATAGAACAGACATGCAGCAACAAATAAAATTCTAACACCCTTAAGTGGCCTTTCTTGATGGGTACAGTCCGACTGTTGCAGAGGCCTGCTTGATTTCTAAATGCAGGTATTGGATTCAGTTAGTCAGCCACTAATCTCATTTCTGCAACAATAGTAATCCCGAATTCCTGATTCATATTAACTCCAAATGACTTTGAAAAAAAAACAAAAAAAAGGTTGAGACTATGATTTTGATTAAAGAGGAAGCTGTGCAGCATGCCTCTCATCAGTTTAAATAAATGATCCCTGATTATCCGATTAGGGTTCAAGATCTGCACCTTTTCCATTGTTGCGAAGATATTGACAGATCACCCCCGTCCTGCCTTGATTGATCTAATACTTGATTAGTAGCAAAGATGACATTGAAGGCCTTCTTAATGGTCCAAACATTAAAAACAAATTATCCATAGATTGAATGTGAAATCATGGTTGACAATAACAGCTGAGTTGGGGCCCTGAAACCAACATGCTACAGGGATATGGAGCAGTTGACAGCCCTCAGTGCATCAATTTTCATTTGTCCCCAAAAATCTTAGAAAAAAAGTATGATTCCCTTGGACCATGTGATCTTAAGCTGGAGGTAGTAAACAGAAAGGACCACTATATCACTGCCATTGAGGACAAGTGATGGCTAAGTGTGTTTTCTAACCTGCTCATTATCTGAGATACGGCCTTGAAGATTATGGTCCGGATACACACATTCCCATGTAGTGGGGTGGTTTCATCTTTTTTTCATTCCCTGTTGAATGATTTTTGTGTTTTGTCTATCCTTGTTTTTGGTGCTGGTGTTGTAAGCTTGTCAGATTAAATCTTATGTACTGCTTGCTTTTTATTAATGAAAGTTACCATTCAAAAAAAAAAAAAAAAGGGATTACGGTCCAGATCCACACATTCCCAGATCACCATAAAGGATAATCTGCATATTATCCCTATTAGGAGTCTGCATATCATTATCATCAGTTTTGCCTATCTACACCCTGGTTTATGTAAATACTAAACGTGCTTCTTCACTAGTACTTTGTGTTTTGGCGTGCAATATTGCATGTGAGCTCCTGCAGACTCTTTTATCATTCTCAAAACTACAAATTTTGTCTTCAACTAGTTATGAGTTTAGGGCCTAACAGTAAGCAAAGCAAAGACAAAAGGTTCTACGTTATGTGAGTGTTGGTAAACCATATTACTCTGAGAAGTTCTAAATACCCATGGAAAATAGATAGAGCTAATCTTATTCTAATCACATAGATGATACTAAAAATTGGAATAACAGAGCTTCTTATCTCTTCTTCATGATTCTGAAAAAATCTTCTTGACACTATCAGTAGGATCTGATTCAGTGACCTCTTTGAAGTGGTCCTTGGTCCCGCCAAGGATGATAGCTTTTGGATGGCTAGGTTGCATGGTAGCGTTCTTACTCTAGATAATCTTTGCTAGGAGAGATTAGTAATCGTCAATGACCTACTGATGCAGGCCAAACCATAAGTCGGACAACCCGTTGGGCCCAGTTCATTAGCCCAACAGGACATCTAATTATTTAAGAATATTATTAGTAGTTTGATTATATTAGTGAATTTCTCATTTTATTTAGGCTTATTTTAATATTAGGAAGTTCTTACTTAATAGGATTAGGAAGTACTTGTTTTAATTAGTAAGTCTTGTTTATCAAGAATTAGGTTTATTATCCTATAAATAAGAAAGACCTCAATGTAGTTGAGTATGCTTTGACAGTATGCTTTGACAACTAATAATATTCAGATTGGGTTTTCCTTCTAGTTATGGTGTGTTTCTTGGTTATGTTTGTGCTTTACGGCAGGAATCCTTTTGGATTTGATCAATCATTCGGAAGATTGATCTATTCTTCTAAATCGTGGATCGTAGCTGCACCACCTACCCATGCGTCTATCAGCCTAGGAAACAATCGACAATCTTCTCCTCATTGCATAGCAGCTCAAGATTTTTTCCTCGGCTGGTTTGGATATAGTTGGGTACTCCCTACTACCCTTTTGATCTCTTCAAAGCTTGAAGGCTATTGATTAAATGGAATAGGGGAAAAGTTATGTGAAGATCCTCTTTCCTCACAGTTACTTGAACTACATTTGGAAAAAAAGAAACCAGGGTGTTCTGAAAACAAATCTTCCTCCAATGAGGCTGTAACAGACAGTGAAATTCGGCAATGCTTTGTGGGTTTCCACTGTCCCTCTTTTCCAGTCCCTCTTTTCCAGGGTCTGTCATAAGAGCTTATCATGTAAAGTTGGGTAGAATCAGTTCATCCAATTGATGCCTTATGGGTTATCTATAAGGCCTTCTATTCCCTGTCTAGTTTCTGATTTTCGCTTGTAGGTTTCCTGTGTTTACATATGCCTTGGCTTCTTTCTTTCTTGATGTATTTATTATTTATTTATTATAGTGTGTGAAAGAATCCTTGCTCCAGTGATTTTGATGTTTCCTCTGTCGCATGTCAGAATATATCTTTTGTACTGCTAAGTGTTTTTGTTGAACCAAGTTGATATTCCAAAAAAAATAAAATAAAAAAAAATAAATAAAGAACAACAAAGCATATAGTAGTGAGGCACATTTTTTTAATAAGATTCCACTCGACATTGAAATACAATACTAAGGGAAATCAATTCAGGCACCTTTAGAACAAGCTCCTCAAAACATTGCTCCACATTAACTCGAGTTTTTGCACTACATTCGAGAAAAAGGCACCCATACTCCCGAGCAAAGTCTATTCCCTCTTTCTTTGTGACAACCCTTTCACTTTCCTGGAAATATGAAATATCTTGATTTGTGTCATGCATCAATATGCAAATAATATGCAAAAAAATCAACATAAATATATGGCATAACTGACTAGAACAAGCTAAGACAATCAATAAGTTGAGTTATAGAATGCAGGGAACTGTGGTCTAAGATCTATATGACAAAATTTATTTTGAAGAAAATAATACTTATTTATTGGATATCTCCATAAAAAATAAAAATAAAAACCTTATCAACTTTGTTTCCAACAAGCATCTTGATGCAGTCTTGATTGGTGGAATAGAGGTCTACTTCCTTAGCCCAGATATCCTTAAGATTTGTAAATGTCTCTCGCCGTGTTACATCGTAGACTGTGATTCAAAAACCAGAAATAAAAATAAGAATCCAAAAAAATAGAAATACGAGTATCACAGGTAGAACATGTCAAATTGCATGAAAGAAAAGCATTAAAAATGCATTTAAGTTACATTCTGTTTCTTTTATTCCCTTACAATATCAGTCAGTCAATTGACCAAGATGTTCACTTTTCTTCTTCGGCTACATGAGGATGTAACTCACAGATGAGGCCATTGACATGGCTACATGTGTGTAAGTCGCAATTGCTCCAATGCAATTTTGATTTCAAGAAGAGATGACAAATGGGTACAGTACTATAGTGAGATGTGAAGCTAGAAAAGTATTGTAGTCATCATCTCAGAATTCATGTTCAGGCTGACAAAATTTTACAGTGGCTGTCAGCCCACATAACACAACTCTCCTTTATATGAGCTTCAGATAAGCATAAACAACTGGTGATTTTTTCACCCTGAACGGCAAAAGACTGGTGAAGTTGGGGAAAAGCACAAGCTGGAAGAGTGGAAAACTACTTTCATTGTTTGGAGGATGATAGGCATGTCATAAGTCCAGTGGGTGATAAATTTCACTACTTAAATGGCATTCAGTACTTCTAGTCTAGTGGGATTGAAGGCAGGAATGAGCAATTTGGGAATGCACAAGGTATTGAGAATAATAAGAAACAGGTACTCATGAAATCTTGTCATTGAGAGAGATTACTGGAACGTGGCATCCTGAGTAAATATGAGTAGTGCAGAACCATGGGTAAAGCTTACATTTTGGAAGAGATTAGAGACTGACCCTTTTCAAGGTCAGCTTTTCTTTAGCATGATGGTCATAGCGCAAATTCTGGATATGCTTTTTTTTTTAATTTTGTTTATTTATTTATTTTTCAATGTTTTCCCATATATTTCTCTTTTACTGTATAGTTTTCTTTTTCCAGCTTTTGGACACTTTTCTTTCCCCCGAAATCATTTTTGGTTACCAAGGAAAAAAGAACCTAAAATTTTCCATGTCATTGTTAATGCTCATGACCACTCATGGTAGTGATTCACTGGGAGTAAATAAAGGGAGCTTCTAAATGTACTCTAGTTTAGACTCTCTATACACAACCAAAAAAAATTAAAAATCCCCAAAACACCCTCACCCCCTTCTCTCCCTCCCTCCTCCCCTTCCCCACCTCCCCTTAGGCCAGTGATGAGCTCCAGCTGCAAAGGGAGACTCCCCTCTCCCTCCCCTACCTCTCCCTCCTTCCTCTCCTCTCCTCTCCTCTCCTTCTTCCTCTCCTTAGTGTAATGTTCAGCCTCATAGGGCCGAAGCAGGCGGAGAGGAGAGGAAGAGGGAGGAAGAGGGAGAGGAGAGGAGACGAAGAGGGAAGTAGAGGAAGAGGGAGGGAGAGGAGAGAGAGGAGATGAGAGGAGAGGAAGAGGGAGAGGGAGGGGAAGATAAAGAGGGAGGAATAGGAATAGGAGGAAGAGGAAGAGAGAGAGGGGAGGGAGAGGGGAGTTCCCCTTCCACCGCCGGAGCTCGTTGCCGACCAGAGGGGAGGAGGGAGTGAGGGAGAGAGAGTATGTGTAGGGAGAGAAGGGGGTAGGGGTGCTTTGGGGACTTTATTTTATTTTTTTATTTTTGGTTTGTGTATAGAGAGTCCAAACTGGAGTACATTTAGAAGCTCCCTAAATAAAAGATGAAAAAACAGCAGATTCAGAATGAAAAATTGGATTTGTACACTGCCCTTTACTCAAAGGAAAATCAATCTACACTGGAGTTGGATAGTTAAGCATTTGATCCTACTGGTCAGGAAATGTTGCATTCCCTTGAAGATCAACTCATGGAAGAGGAAGTTCAGATGTCCTTTTCTTTTAAATCATGTGGCTGATCGGGCTCCAGTCCTGATGGTTTTTTCCAGTGGCTTCTTTTTATGAAAATTTGGATTTTTACCAAGAATGATAATGACAGCTGTTAAGTAGCTCCATTCATATACTAGACTGACTTTGAATCTTGGGCGATTGTTCATAGTTCAGATTCCTGGAAGCAATGGGGCTTCTCCTTTTTAGGACCCCCTGCGCCCCAGTTAGATCAACAATGTGTATAAGATTTTGGCTAAGGTTTACCGATTTCCTTCAACAGGTGTCATCCCAGGTAATATCTTAGAAACAAAGTGGTTTTGTTGACAGGAGGTGAATTTTGGATGGTGTTTCTATAGCCAACAAAACGTATTAATTCAAAACAGCAGGAATGAGGGCCAGGATTTTTTGCACACTAGATCAATATGAACAAATAAAGGTAACATGCTGCATATAAATATTAGCAAAAAATACCCATTATAACTCCTTGAGCTCCTCTATAATATGAACTCGTGAGTGTTCTAAATCGTTCCTGTCCAGCTGCATGATAACAAAAATAACTGAATTTAGTGGGTTATACAGTAACATGCATCCATTGTATATTAGAGAAAGCAGTGAAACACAGATGATAATAACTTATCCAACTCCCAAAGCATAATAGATTCTTGTGCAAATCTTATTAAAAGACATTTCATAAGTACAGCACAGATCTATAAGCAGGCTGGAGTTACTCAAATCTCAGTTAGCAAGAAGGGAAGAAAAGAAAGAGGAGGAAAAAGACTGGGGGTAGAGCAAAGAAGGCAGGGGAGAGGGTAGTAAGTATGGGCATTCACCAAGAAACCACTTGTCAAGCAAACAAAATAAGAATGCCAAAAAGGAGATTTTGCTATAAGAAAACAGTACATTCACCATCCCCGGGGTGGCACCGGTAACTTCAACAAGAAGAGTGATAATTCCTTGAATTCATCTCTAGATAAGTCAAGCTTCAAATTAATTAGATCTGAAGCTCTGAAGAATCTTATTCCTTAAATGGGTTAATGCAATTGAAATGACTACTCATATGACTTCCCAACGGATTACCAATACCTGGCATGCACACAATTTGTGAAGAAGATTCTATCCAAGAGAAGAGGAGTCATCCATACAACACCACAAGGACCAATTTTGATTTGTGAAACCAGGACAGCCTAAAGACAGCTGCTAATTTCTACATATGTATTTTGGATGGTGTAAAAATCTAGGTTTCCATGAATGAAATGCAGTTGCAAGTGTACGAGGTGAAATCTACTCAGTTTGGATAATGGAAATACATTACACATGCATATAGGATATTTACACAGCCTTACATCTCAGAACATCTTTGTCTTAGTCATGCTTCGAGCATAGTCATTTTAAAAGAGCTAGTTTTTTGCTAATAAAAAGTAGGTGCCCAGTTACCTTATTCATTTAGAATGATAAAAAAGTTAAATCTATTAATCCAAATCTGTAAGTGTTCTAACGTGAGCTACATGAATATTTAGGAGTATACCACATCATCACCGAATACCAATAATGATAACTTCAACTGGTGCATAAGTCATAAGTTGCTCTAGAACTCAAATAACACAGGTTATTTTTCGAGTTGTTCATTAAAGAGCTGTCTGTTCAAATAATGAAATTGTCAGCTACAGATGGTAAAATATTGACAAAAATCAGTAACTTTTCAATAATGATACAAAATACTTTTATGGAAACCACAATAGAACCAGAGATCTCGGCTTGACCCAACCAACATCATTTTAAAGATTTCAGTTAATCATCAACACTGTAAAATGCCAGTGTTGCAATTGAAAGGGTATCACATATGAAATAGAAGGATAAAAATGAAAAATGAAGTGAAAATAAGAATATGTTTTTGTCAGTTAAACTAATTATCCCTGCTTGTGCAAGTAGGTTGGCAGTAAGTAATTTTGTTGAAATGTTTTGCAAATATAAAAAAAAGAGAGAGAAATTATCGATGAAGAAACCATTTCAATAATATATTAATTTGTGTTTAAAATAACCATTAGAAACCTATTTTCTGTATATCTGTCCTGTTTTCAACTGTTAAAAAAAAAAACCTAGGCCATCATAATGAACTTTCGATTTGCTACATGAAGATCAAATAGTCAATTGAAATTTGAACATGCTATCAGGTCATCATGGAAAAGATAACATAAGTTTGTAACTTTATACAATATTTTCAGCATATTTGCAACTGAGGAAAATTATCGATGGCTAGTAGCTCATCGTAAATAAAACTTGATAACCAGAAAAATAGAGATAAGGAGTTTCAGAATATGCTATCCAGTCCTATGGCCAAAAATCCCATGTAAAATGCAGGGGAGAGAGAGAGAGAGAGAGAGAGAGAGAGAGAGAGAGAGAGAGAGAGAGAGAGAGGTATACATGAAGCAACAAATCAACAACTCAAGGTTGCATATTTTCTTTGTTTAATACACACAATTGATTTATCAAGGTGGGTTGATAAAGACTTATTATAATGGAGAAAAGAAAAGGACTGAGATAGAGAACAAGAAATTAAGGCTTTAAAAGAATTTTAAAAAGGAGGAAACTATGTGAAAACTGTTTGAGGAATGTGGAAGTCATAAACAGACACTGAATAGGTCAACAAAAAGGGTACAGTTACCTGTATCCCAGATTGCAAGCTTCAATTTTTTCCCTCCAACAGTAACCATTTTTATTTTAAAGTCCACACCTATAAACAGATACACAAGCAAATTAGGGCATCAATTTGACAAAAAAAAAAAAGGATATCAAGGAAACAAGCAGAAGCAGCAATGAAATTGATTAAATTTTATTACAAATTACATTGCAACATTTCATAATTATCATTATTGTTGTTTGTTATTAATGAAATAGTTACTGTCAAGAAAGAAAAAAAAATTAAAGAAAAGTTACTGTTGTTTTTATTATTATTGAATGGTGAGTGTACAGAAAAAGAGACATATACTGAAGGGCCCAAAAACAAAACCACCCACAAGCTGCACAATACCAAAAAGCAAAAGAAACAAATAAATAGATAAATGCTTATTCAAGGATTATTCAAGGAGGTAGAGATCTATCCTGAGCATCTTCGTTTTGGCAATCTACATATCCACATGAGAAGATGTCCTCCTGGGCATTAAGCTAGCTATGTCTCACGACATATTCCTTGGCTAAGGAGCCAGCCTTTGAATTCACCCCAAACCACACCCCCCACCCCCCACTCCCCAACCCACACCACCACAAACTACAAAACCCAAAAAAAAAAAAAAAAAGAAAAGGGAAAACGAAAGGGAAAAGAAAGTAGGAAAAAAAAAAGAATATGAAAGAAAGAAATTGCTACCCCTTGGTTACCAATCGCAGCACCATCAAACTAGTTTACTTTTACACATGGAGCCACAAAGAAAGCTATCCATTAAAAAAAAAATACAAATATATAACAAACCAATGAAGGAAGAAAATAAGAAGTAAAGACTCATGGAGGCCCAACCCCTTCTGTAGCAAGATAACGAGCCTCCAAGTTGGCCAATCATATGCAACCTCGAACAAAGAAGTGAGTAGGAATATCTCCAATTACATCCACTCGCTCAGCTATAAACTACAGCAAACTTGCAGCCTTCAGACATCCCTTGGAGCATGAAAATTAAATGAACTTTATCAAGAATGTCACTAGCACTTAAGCAGAAGACTCTGTTCACTAATCCTACAAATAATGTGAAGGGCACACACCACTTGCCTCATTGTGGTGATAGTTCCCCAACAGACATGAAAATGTAATGATAATTTCCGCATGGTTATCGCACCAAACACTACTAGTTCATCTTTCAGGGATAACCACTACCGTACCCACAAAGTTCAATTTCCAAACACCAATTAGAGAGCCCACCACCATGAAAAAGAGATATTCCTTAAGGTCTTCCCACCTGTGACTTTGGCCCAGACACAAATGTAGTCTCCCATTGTGAGTCTCGTAAATTCATCATAAGCAAGTGCTCAAGAACTTCTCCCTACATATATCACCACCTCTTGCAAAATAAACATTATCATAAGAACCTCAGTTTCCTCCCTTCCTAGATGGACTGCAGGAAAACCACTAACATTTGGAGCCACATGATAGATAACCATCATCATCATGATCATCACCACCACTACCATTGTACGATGGACTATGACGAAATCATTACTTCTCTATGCAAGAAAACCAAACCTTTGATAGCGTTGAAACTCGGAATTCTTTAATGTTGTACAAATAGAGAACAATTTGGAGGCGGAAAAGAAAACTCCAGCCAAATGATGAAGGCCAGATCCAAGATCCAGCCAGACATTGATGGGCCCCACTTGATCCATGATCTATCCAAGATCAGGGATCCCAATCCTTAATTAGATAGTTTATAATTAACAGGTTTATTTCTTATTTTACTTGCTTAATTTATTTTAGTAAGCCATGACTGTTTAGAGATAAGTCTTTCCTAGTTTAGAAACAGTCACTCCGAGTCTTTCATTGTAATGGATATGCTTATTTCAATTAATTAAAGTTTCTTTTGAGATTACGGTGTTTTTCCTCCTGTGAGGGTACCCTACGGGCTGGAATCCTTATGCAAACTGATTATCCCCATCCAAACTGACAAAGTCACAAATCACCAGTTCTAAGAAATGCAATAAGTTTTAGACCTAAAGATGAGTATGTCCACCGCAAGATACTTCAAAATTCCACCTGGATCAAGACAAGAGAGAAAAATGTCCCTTTCGAAAAGAATTTTATCCCGAGAGAGCTCAACAGAGTGCACTTACCGATCGTGGGAGAGAGCTCTCCGAAGGTGTCGGAAACGAAGCTCAAAAGGAGACTACTCTTCCCAACCCCAGAGTCTCCAATCAACAACAACTTGAACAAATAATCAAAATCGGGCTGATTGTCCATAAAATCCCCTAGAAATCAAAACCCTAGATCTGCAAATGCTTCCGATCCCTATCCAAAAAGAAGCAGCAATCAAGTTCGATCCAAGGAAGAGCTAATTATGGATTACAAATCAACTGAGGAGGGAAAGGAGGAGGATTTCCTCACCTTTTAGGAGCAAGATTGAGAACTCGAGATCTAGGGTTTCTGTTGGGGGAAGAAGAAGCTGAAAAGGTGTGGAAAAAGCTCCCGACGAAGAAGAGCGCAGAAGTCGGAACGCAAAAGAAATCGCGGGGAGGAGGGAAAGAGAGGGTAGGTTTTGTTGGGTGCACCGTGTGAGCACGGACCTTTTTTTTTTTTGTTGTTTATGGTGTGTGGTGATGTGGGCCGTTGATCATGCATTAAGGAGCCAATTTAGTCAGATAGTGGTGTGGCCACCAAATTTGTGGACCCACTGATCAGGTGTCAAATGTGAATTTTCAACTGGGCCCACTGATCGATAGTCATTACTATTTGCTGATGGGACGCAGAGGGGGTCATGTTACCCTTGAATTCCAGCGATCACATTTTGGACGTATTAATAATCACCTTAGGGGGATAAGTCAATTGGTATAGGACAACGGTTTATCTGGCTCTTCTGAAGGGAAAGGGATTAGTTTGGTTGACCAAAGTTTACTCTCCTTCACTGAGGCGGAAGGGATTAGCTCGGCACGGAAGGATTTCGACACCCACCTTTACCTAAAAACAAAGAGAATCCTAGACATGTTTATTATTATTTTTTTCCTGTCTAAAGGAGACCATGGATTTATGGAAACAATTTTCGCCACAAGGAGTCTAACTTTTTGGCCCACTTAGATGCATGTCTTTTAATGTGAGAAGGGCATACTGCATATGTAAATGTCTTCCTTCTTGGACCCATAAGCTTGCCGAAGGACCATTCACCCATGTTGCTCAATAGATCAACAGTCTGATTTATCTAGATCACCAATGAATCACACAAGCTGAAGTAATTTATTGGGCGACGGGCATCGTCATCCATCCTGCGCATACGGATCCAATCATGGAGGCACAGGATTTGAAGTTTTAGAAAATTTTATAATTTTTTATATGTGGCCCATCAAAATTTTAAAAATAACCTATATATATATATATGTTGAAAACTACATGCAACCTTTTCATGCGGCTCTCCCATAATTCCTGAATCCGCCCCTAGGTCCCACAATTATATTTTATTTTGGGTCCACCAAGAGGCGCAAATGGATGCATAGTTAGATCAACCACATCTTCATGGCTACTTCCAAAGGGTTGGTGAGCGAACAGGGTTTTATGATTTTATCGATGTCATGAGGAGAGGGATTATCAAAGCAGTTCACTTGTCATTTTTAGGTTCCTTTTAATGATCTGTTTATGTGAAAAGATAAACAAGAAATTCTTAGATTCAGGGAGTTATTCGAAGCTTCACCCAATCATGGGAAAGGATTTGTGCAATAAAAACATTTAAGAACTGAGGACGTCACTTGAAATTCCTGAAGGATACAAGGTGATTAGGGCTGCTAGAAAATGCAATTGGACCTTGATGAGCTTGATTAACTTAAATTTTAATAAGCCCAACTTGAAAGCTGGACGCAACCCATTTGCCGTTGAAGGGACGTTTAGCTACATCAACTAAAAGGTCTAATCACCCTTTTCCTTGTGTGCCTGGGCCTGGGCTTTGGTTTGATGGGGTTTAACCCCGGGCTATCCTCGAATCCTTTTCCTCAGGTCCTTGCAGGTCACCATGTACTTGGGTATAACTGGTGTCTTTACTGGTACAGTGCAATTGGAGTATTTACATATATATATATATATCTATATATATATATTTTAACCCAACTTGTGGGGTGATGGCGCCTTGGGAAGAGGTGAGAAGCTAGAGTGCCCTCTTGTGAGGGAGGTAGATTTCAATTGAACTAGAACAGTCCTTTGATGAGAAAAAGGTGTCTGCCCCAATGATGCATCTAATCATTAGGAAAAGTTGACGTTTTTATGCATTCACAGTAGTTGGTACCTAGTCCCTATTGTTGCGTATTATATGTTTGCCTTTTATAATAATCTAATATCACCTTTTTGAATATTCAAAAGAGAAGACAACTAATCACCTTTTTTTAATTGGTGACTATCTCAAGTCTCTCTCTAATTGTAGTCATAATCACGACAGAGTGCAGTTGGTTTTTTTAGGAGTAGTATGCCAAAGAGACCTAACCGCCTTGAAAGTGGATCCTCCGGTGGCCACTTACGTGAGGACCTCTTTGCCACTGGGTGTGAGGCACCTCTCCATCATGTGGTTGTTTTTCCACTGCTTGTCCATTCCACCTTTGATGGCAAATAGTTACTCTTTGTCTTCTATAAAAATAAACTTAGTCCCATATCAAAAGTTTTGATAATTCAAGGACAGGAGCCGTGGCACAGTGAAGAGATGCTTAACCCCACCACCACCTTATGTAAATGATTTTAAATGCTACATCCTCTATGGATTGTTTAAGATGCACTTCCCATGATGTCAAAACATTGCCATATATTAAAGCTAAGGGTTTTGGATTTAATTTTGAATAATTTTTTTTAATTTTGACTTTGTATATTTGAGTCTTAATAAAAAGGCAAAATATATAAATTATGAGATTTGGAGTTCATGGCCTTTTGCTTCTTTAAATAATTAAACTTTATCACTACACTGCACAATATCAATATACATTTGTTTATTAAAAAATATCAAAAGTAGTAAAATGGAGCATGACCCTAGTCATGGGTCATGCCCATGCTTAGCACGGGTTATTGTGCAAGCATGAACAGTTACGAGATCATTAATTAACCGATGCATAATCTGCTAGGAAAATCATCAGTTAGCCAACGATTTATTTTGGAGATCGGTCGATCAAAGAATCATAATTAATTTTCTAATTAACGACGTTGACGAAAATCAAACAATTGGTAGCTGTAAGGCCCTGGACTAGAAGCCATGTTAACCTAACATCTTTTAAATCCCGATGACCTTCTGACATCAGAGAAGGTTACCCGAACGCCCTTTATATGGAATTTTGGGTGCCGTTAGAATGTTGACCGTTAATTAGAATCTAGGCCCATCTAAGATCCAAAAATAGACACGCAAATGGCCCGACCCACCATTCACAAATGGCACGGCTATATTTTATTATTTAAGAAAGGCGGGGATATATTTTTCTAATGGAGCATGGGCTTATTTTCAGGTTGTTTGAAACTACGAAGGCGTATTTTTACAATTGAGCTAGGCTTATTTCCAAGTCTAATGTGGGCGACTGCCCCCATAACTCGATACGTGGATCAACCTTTGGTTGTAGGTAATAAATTAAGGGCTCGTTTGGCAAGTCTAAATCCTCACCTTTATTTCTCTTACTGTAGTTTTTAACAGACATTTAGACAATAAGACCGTTTGAATTGTGAAAAGCAAGTGTCTATTTCAAGTAAACAATAGAGGTTTTATATCTGCAAGAGGATGACCCATCGGTGTTTTTTCAGACAGACCTTTTTATCTAAAGCAGAGAGAGATATATATCTATATATTGAAATCTTAAGGTCCTATTTGACGATCCAAACCGTTAGATGTGTTAATAAGCCCAATAATGACTATGAGGTAAATTTTGAACCGTTGATGTTATACAAACCTCGAGATACTTGTAGAAAGTCGTGAACCATTGGATCAACATTTTTTACCTTTTATGAGACCCTATATCAAGATCAAAGTTGTTGATCCTCTTCAGATGCACAAGAAAGGCTACAGGGGTCAAAATTCAGCCTCTGATTCTATGCAAATATTGAGAAAACCTGAAAACTATGGGACCCATTATGCCAATATTTTTAAAGTGACTTTCATGTTATGGAACCCAAGCTGACTTTTTTTCCTATTTTTTTAATCGTGGGGTCCCAACTTCAATCCAAACCGTTGATACTCTTGTAAGGTAATACACGACCACATAATAAATTTCATTCGTTGACTGTTCACAAATCACTAGGTATTTATGAAAATAATATGAACCGTTATATCTAAAATTCTGAATTTTTTGTATCAAAATTTGAACCATTGATACTCTCCAAAAGCTCAATAATAGCTAGGATGTCAAATTTTAGCTTTTGATTCACCGTTGATAGTGAGGAAATCAACAAAAATTCTAGAGCGTTGTTCCTCTTACATGTATAGTGACTGATTTTTACCCAATGACATTTAGTCTGGTTTTTTATTTTTTAATTTATGGTAGAGCCCTAAACTTCAATGAAAACCATTTATTCTCTTTATAATCTTAAGAAAGACAATGGCATGAATGAAACGTTGATTCTCTATCAATCTCGAGATATTTGTGAATAAGTGTGGACCATAAGATCTGAATTTTGAACTTTATGGGCCCAAATCACAAGATCAGAATTGCTGATCCTCTTCTTAACCCCAAGAATGCATGCGGGGCCAAATTTAAGTCCTTAATTCATTGTGGATCTTGAGAAATTCTTGAAATTTTTTTAAATGAAGGATTCTAAAATGTCAATTTCAAACTTTAAATTGGCCTTACCAAACGGTCTAAATGTAAATTGTCCATTTTATACAAATTATTATCCACAAATATGTTTCATATATAGATAAGATTTGCCAAACAAGGCCTAAAGAGGTTCGAATTACAGTAATGCTTTTACCCTTTTTATGTTCCTTGAAATCTATTTAGCATACAATGGACCTTTTCTCATTGTTAATTTCAATGAGACAAACCTCAAGTTTTAAAAGATTTTTTTCGTTTTTAAAGTTTGAGTTGACTGCTAATGGTATCATCAGTTATTCTGAAAAATTAGATGGCTATTTACCTGTTTTATTGATGTAGTCCTTCAAGTGGGTGTCATGGATTTGATCAGGGCTACAAACACCCCAGCCCTCTAAGCTTTTTCTTTTTATGTAGTGGGCTCTTAGGAAAATTTTTTGGGTCTACCACTAGTTGAAAACCCTGGGATCTGATGATAGGGCCTACTAGGTGGTGTGCATTGTAAAAGCCATGCACACCGTTTTTACCCAATCATCCATCCGTTTTTATATGTGTGTGTGTATATATATCTATGTATATCTGATTTATCAAAAAAAAGTCTATGTAGATTTAGTATAAGAGGCCCGCACAGAACGAGGGCTATGATAAAATAATAATTAAAGTTTTAACATAATTATTTATTAATATTTAAATAAATTTTAAATGAATAGTTTCATATAATTCACAACACAAAATAATTAAAATTGAATTTAAAAAACCAAAGGTTGAAAGGAAAAAAAGTAAGTAAAATGATCAAATCAAATTATCTAGTAGTGGTATTGGAAGAATGGTTCAATTGCATAAAATAACTAGATATAAATGAAAATTTCAAGAGTTCTTGCATATACCCCCTAAGGTTTATAAAATTTTTAAATAAACCCTTGTGGTTTCAATATTTGTATATAACTCTTGTCTTTTTATTTCAACACCTTCCATATCCCCAAATTCAATAGTCCCGAGAATGAGCGACCATCAAGAAACTTGTATTGAAATTTTATAAAAATGTTTGCTTTGCCCTTACATCCTTTAAAACATAAGTATATCATTATTCACGCAAAAGATTATTATTTTATCCCAAGCATATAATAGGTTTATAGATTATGGGATAAGTTTATATTTTGACTACAAACTACCTATTTGATGATATTACGTGGGATTCATATCACCATTTATTTGATTTGTTTATTAGTGCAGAGGTAACACCGTGGGGCTTTTTTCAAATTGACTGGGTCAGTGGATCATAAAATATGAAACGTGCCCTCTACCGATGTTAAAAAAAAAAGACTGTGGGCATGCTCACTATACCAATGAGTTAGGATTAAACTCGTGGCCATGTGGGGTCCATTGGGCAACTACATCATATAAGAGTCTTGTTCTATGAAAAAAAAAATAAAAGAGAAAGGTTTTTTTTTTTTTTTTGAGATCTTTAGACTAAAGAAATACCAAATGTATCAGTCCTCATGGACAATATCATTGTCAAAACAAAAAAGCCAAGGAAACCATCATAAGCTCCTTAATAATTTACAAAAAAGTATTGTTATTTTATCTCAAGACCCATTGATTTCTTTCTTAATAATTCTCTAATGCACATGAAGCATAATTATGTATTTTAAAGCATATATCAATCCAACAGTGAGTCATCCATGGATTGAGTGAAATATAAGTATAGGTTATGATCGATTTGAATTTAACAAGATAGGTCTCATATTAATAAAAATAGATTTATGTAGGCTTACTCTCTTTTGCTAAATGTACTACACTAATGGTTAATGTTATAAGCTTTTGAAAAAAAATGAATTCAAGATTTTGAAATTATGTATATAAAGATAAAGAGATAAACAAAAGTGTCATTTTACTCTAAGAAACTTATGGTGGTTGTGAAGCTATTGATTTTGGGACATGAAAGGTATTAGAATGAAAATGCAAAGGCCTATATGTAAATACTAAAACCACAAAAGCCTATTTACAAATCTCAAGAAACTTAGTAGGATATATACAAAATACTCAAAATTTAAAGACTAATATGAAAGTAACCCCCGTATATTGTGAGATAATTAAAAAGAAAAGAATAACTTTCACAATGAGGGGCATAGTTTGCACTTGGAATAAAAAAAGAAAAAGAACTGGCTTTAATAGTGGGCCTAACAAATTGATGAAAAACAACAAAGATGAAGAAGCCGATTATGATCTATATGTGGGCCAACAGTTTTCTACCTCTTAGTTCTGATATAAGGGTCCTATACAAGCCCACTTATCATAAAAATCAATGATAGCCTCCATTAATGGATGGAAACAAAAATAATAATAATAATAAAGAATGATATTATAAAACCTTTGGGAGATCCATCAGTGATGTTCACCTCTCAAATCCAAACTAATTAAATGCATAGGCTGTTTTTTAGTTACGAAAGTCAAATGCCAGTAAGGGGACCTAAAAGGAAATAAACTCCTATAATTTAAAAGTGTAGAAGAGGGATTGTAATGAAATATAGAAATTAGGGAGAGAGATTAGAGGTGATTAATGATGGGATAAGAAAGTTGAAAGAGAATTTCTAATGAGATTACAAAAAATGTTTTTTTTTCTTTTAAATAAGAACTGAAAGTTGCGCACTTACACTAACTTGCTTAGTTGTAAGATGGGAAGTAAATCCTCTCTCATCGTCCAATGGGGCCCACGGTGTGAATAAATGACTAGTTTGGAAATGTTTGAAATTTTGGTTAAGTAACAAGTTAAAGATTCTTACAAATTTATTCTCCAACAATCTTTAAAAGGAAAAATGATTTATTTGATGTTAGATAAAACAAGCAAAAAGAATGCTTTAAGTTTACAATCAATAATGATCTCCATGCAAGGCACAAAACAAATAATAATTATATAATTCAAATTATATTAATATATATTGAATTTTTCTAAAAAAAACATATATTGGATTTTATGAAATCGCCATATGCCAACAAATATAAATTTAAATGTGACAATGATTGAAATGAAATTTAGTGATAGTGCAATCCTTTCAAATTGCAAATCTAAACACTCCATAAAGTGATTTGCATTATCAAATAGATAAGAGAGCAAAGAGAACGATATGATTGTTCCAATAGAGAGAAGCTTTGGTTGTCTTAAAAGGGAACATAGTACATTATGGTTCAGGATGGATGATGATCAAATTATGTAGTCAGTATCTTTTTTAGATTGCAAAACATTCTTTGCTTACACCACATATCGAATTGTATGAATGGTCCAACGATGAGAATGATACTTACGCCCTAGTATGATGATCAATGCCCACTTTTCAAAGATTCTATTAATTTTATTTTAGGGATAAGGGATAAAGATTGATTGATTAAAGAAAAATTTAAAATTGAATGAACGTGATTTTAGGAGAGATTTTGAGAAGATTTAAGACTTTATTAAAAGTGTATTACGTATCGCTATCTTGTGAAAAAGGGCTGCTATTATTATATTATGAATGAATTGAGATTCAGTGAGAAAAAACCTCACAGTAATTGGTCCCGCACGTCACCACTGATCAGCCTTATATGCATTGCCTGCGTGCATGGCAGGCGTCCACTGACGTGGCGGGACTTGATTGGTCCCACACAGTCACCATGTGGTTCTTTGACCGGGGGATCCAAACTCTTATATTATATATATATATATAAGCATCAGCCTTATCATGAGAGTGACATGTGGCGTGTTTAAGAAGTCTCCAACACTCTCCAAAACTCCAACAAACCTTTTTTTAAGTCTTTCTTAAGATTAAATTTTCCTATAATCTCTCAATTCAAGTTCTTTCTTTATCTAATTTCTCTCTCATTAAAAATACGTCTTCTATAACTTTTTACTAAAAGATTTTTTTTTCAAATTTTTTCCTTTTCATCATCTGCACGCCCATTGGGCATTTGAATTTAGTAAATAAAAGATTCAGTCACCAAGTAGAATTTCCCCCCTTTTATCATCAATCAACCTACTGTGAAATTAATTAGATTGGATTTAAGATGTGAACCGCACTTACGAATCTGCCACAATATTTTCTCTTGTCATTCTTTATTATTATTATTATTTATTATCTATCAATGGGGGCCATCATTGATTTTTATGATTGGTAGGCATATATAAGACCCTCATATGCCAGATCCAAGTTGTAGAAGTTTGGGGCCCACTTATAGATCATAACTAGCTTCATCTTTATTGTTTTTCATCAGCCTACGGGCCGCCTATTGAAGATATTTTTTTTTATTCCAACTTCAAATAATTGTGGGTCCCATTGTGAAAGTCATTTTTTTTTCTTTCTAATCTCACAATTTACAAGGGCCACTTTCATTGCCAAAATACTATATATTTTTTATTTTAATGTTGTACAGTATCATTTTGCTGTGCCCATTATAGAAGCCAATTGATTTTAGAATCCACATTTAATTTTGAGATTGACACTCAATCTATCCCTAAGAATAAATGTAATGAAATCAAGGTCCTAAAATGTCTGGACTTTACTTCATCTTTCCCTAAACCTCTAAGCCATCTCTACTTAATCTCTACATAATTATTACTCAACATGATAGTAGGTTCATTGCCATGCGTATTAATGGGTCCACAAAAAAACTTGATTACTTTAGGTCAACACATCTTATTGCTTGAAAGTTCATTTGGGCCCTTTCATTGGGACCTAAATAATTCAAATGAAATACGAGAGACATACAACAGTGCAACAATATCATGAACAAGTGTATTAATGAATTGATGGAGTCTTCCAAGCATGAACATTTTTTATAATTTTGGTTCACTCTTCATGCCATGAACAATTCAAGTTGACCATTCTTTTAAATATTTTATTTTAATCATATGTTATATTATTCATAATTACTCTTTTATTTTTCATTTTACTTATTTTTTATTTAAAATTTTAATTTCTGAAGTTCAATTTTAATTGTTTTTGTTTTATAAATTATATAATAATATTCATTTATAATTTATTTAAATATTTATAAATATTTTTATTAAAAAATTGTAATTATTTTTTATCATAACCTGCGCTGGACGCAGGACTGTTGCACTCAAGGCATTCATATTGCTCATCATTTTACAATTTTACACTATAATCTGATATCTCACACACAAGCGAGCTCACTCCTGGAAGAGTCCTCACTAGGACTCTTGCAGTTTTGTTATTTGATGATTTCTTCTGTGGTTTGAGTTTAGTGTCCTCAGTTCGGGTTATAAGACTTCTACCAAATCCAAATTTGAAATGACCAAAAAATTTATTGGTCTAGATCGGGTCTGATGTATATCCCGACCCGAATCGATCCAATATATTGCCATCCCCAGAGATAGTCACATGCACCAATAAAATTTTATGCAAGATGAACGAACTTATCTAATGTGGTCCTGAAATGATATCAGGTCACTCCACAGTCCACTTCCCTGACTAGGAGGAAAATAAAAAAGAATGTTATGTATTAGACATCTATCACTCAACAACTGAGATGGTCATTATGAGTGACATGTTCCGGCCACAATAAAATCTCATTATCACAATTTTGATTAGAAGTTCCCAACGTCAAGATATGGATGGATAATAGTGCCAGATGTCCACTTGGGTTACGAAATCTTATGTCATGTATGACTGTGTCTCTCTGGCCTCTACCAAATATAAAATACCACCCAAACATGAGCACGCACTTTGTTCGACTCTGGGCATGGGCATATGGGCATTAACACACACTTATCTTTGGCTTGTTATTTTCCCTCTTCTTTTCCTGGTCTTTGAAGCATCTTTGACATGTGTGATGGAAATCATGCTCAGCATTGCACACCTGCGCACATCACATTTGGATCATTTCAGAGGATGTACCAGCTTTTGAATGACCGAGGTACTAAGATCTGGGGCTGAAGCTCCACCTAGATTTGAAAAGGTTCAAAATTTTAAGAAAGCCACTTAATAAAATTTGAAAATTAAAATGTATATTCTGTTACATTTTCTCTTTTTCTACTATTTTTTTATATAGAGGCTCGACAAGAAAAACTTTTTGGATCCGCCTTCGCATGTCGTCTAAATATGCTATGCGCAGGATAGTATTTTCTAATGTACAGATCTAAATAAGCTGTGAGCAGGAGCATAATTTTTTTACATGTGTGCATCTTTGATTTTGACTGTTATCTTTCTATCTTGTTTTCCTAATTTTTGAAGCATATTTGACAAGTGTAGATGTATTCACTTTAGACTTTATCTCAACGAACGTTAGCCTGTTTGTTGCCTTTTTATTACTCTATATGCAAAATAAATACAAATACATGTCTTCATTAGTATTTAGCAATAGCTCCCTCTATTTCTGGGCTTTTACATTCAACCACCTAAAATAAGGAAGCGGGATGAAATATAAATAAACTTAATCTGCATGCATGCAAACATGGTAGCCGAGGCTCTACGTGTTGAATCAACGTCAGATGGAGGATATGTTCGTCGCAGGTTGCACCGTACATGTGGTGCGATTGCGAACTTATTTTGTCAGAAAAAAGAGCGCATCAGTCATCCTTACTGACTTAGTTTGCAGCTTTTTTTTCCATCTTGAATGTCTTTGTGGTCCATTGGCCTCATCCAGTAAGGGAATACCTTGATTTGCTATTCACTATTCATTGAAGTTAAGCCTCAAAACTTTTGACACATGTACATGATTCAACTCATAAATCCAAGTCCTTATGACACACAGTATTGAAAATCCACCCCACTGGCCTTTGGCAGAATTTCTGTCCAATAAAAAGTTGTGGGCAACATAAGATTGACCCATAAAATTTACCACCATATTATTTTTAATTTTTTTTAATAGTAGTCGGTAGCTCAAACCCACTACCGCATATTAGGGCGTTCCAAAAAGGTAAAAACTCAATTTTTATAATAGGACAAATTCTTATTAAGGTAAGGGCTTTGTATAAAAAAAAAACGACATTTATTTTGTACATTTTAAATTTTTTTATAAGTAAGTCTAACAAATTTCTTGTAAGTCTTCAGGCTTAGAGGCAGAGGTGGACCTAAACATATGCCCATGGTCCCCCCACCCCTACACCATTCCATAGAAACCCTGAGAAACTCTGTACTAATTGTCTATCTCATTTAGGTTATTTTCATTTTATGGTAAGTGGCCTCCTCTCAAATTTAATGTAGAGTCAGCTTTCTTTAGTAAATTGAGATGTTTTGTTTTCTTGCTATATAAATTTTTAAATCGTACACTACCATTATTCAACATAGGCAAGAGTTTTCACAATATTTTCTAGGCTTCATAGCAAAATGGAGGATGGATTTCTCACAACTCTTGCCTTGTGTACATTGATTGGTAAACAAAATTTTATTGAAGTTTTGGTCCCCTCAAGAAGAAATCCTAGGTTTGAGGATCATGACTCCACTTTTCTAAATTGGACAGTCTTGCATCCAAATGAAGGAAATTTTGTCTCCCTAATATGACAAATCCACTACTGAGAATTTTGCATGTGTATATCAAACATGCGACTTTTAAGTGAGCTGTTTGATGTCGAATCTCTTTATTTGAGAACACAAGATTTCCTCTACTTGGGCATGAAGGCATTTCGACTCCTTTATCTATCACAAATTATAAATAATATCTTTTACCACAAATCAAGGACATCAACAGAGGGAATTCACTTAGGAGGATATAATTCATTATTGAGCGCATAAAAGATTGGGTTCTTTTCTTCAAAATTGTAAGTCTTTAATATAATTAATCGCTATTACTGAAGAAAGAATTTTTATTATAGTGGATGGTATTATGTATTCGTTTATTATAGTGGATGGTATTATGTATTCGAAGTTTTACAAATGATCAACCATAAGACAAGTCAACGATGTCCATTTTATAAAAAATATTTTTTTATTATACTAATTTTAGTATTATAAGTAGTCCCACTATCATGTAGTTCTTCCAAAAACTATGATACAAGGTGTTCTAGACGTCATCATCATTATCTCAAATTTCTACGTCACGTCCCTCATCCGACAACTTCTTCCGCAGTCACTTCAGAATCTAACTTGTTATTTTCCTCTATTTTCCTGTAAATCTTTATTTTATTTTATTTTATTTGCTTTTGACAATTACATTAAACCTTATCGGATATTTCTATCTTTAAGTAGTATCTTAGCTTAAACTACTATCTTTAACGATCAAACAACAGCGAATTCAAAAATGATTCTTGGTGTCCTTCTCAATATATGTCTCAACAAAATCAGCCTTTCAGAGGTAGCTAAATCTTCTTCTAAATCTTTTTATTTCCTATGTTTAGCGCACATCCCTTCCCAAAATCAATCAACATTTCCTTTGAGAAAAAAAACTCTCAAGGACATAAAAATAGCTAGGGGGCAGTGTTGTGATCCCTAACGGGCTAAAATGATTTGTTAGGACCAAAATATATACCAAATGTAAGTTCTGCTTAAGATTTTAGTATTAAATGAAACTACCCTGTATGCCTATAAATGCAAGAAGTTCAGGAAGAGAGCACTCAACTCACCTTGAGAGAGAGGGAGAGAGAGAGAGAGAGAGAGAGAGAGAGAGAGAGAGAGAGAGAGAGAGAGAGAGAGAGAGAGAGAGAGAGAGAGAGAGATGGAGATTGCCGTGGTCATTGTAGGAGCAGGGCCCTCAGGCATAGCTACCTCTGCATGTCTAAATCTCCACTCAATCCCCAACATTGTCCTTGAAAGAGAGGATTGTAGCGTCTCTCTTTGGAGAAAACGAGCCTATAACCGTTTGAACCTTCATTTGGCCAAGGAATTCTGCCAACTTCCCCACATGCCCCACCCCACCAGTACTCCAACCTTCATGTCTAAGCAAGATTTCATCCACTACATAGACGATTATGTGACCCATTTCAATGTTAAACCCATCTACGGCCGGTCAATAGAGTCCGCTGGTTATGACGTGACCGTCGGAAGGTGGCGTGTTGAGGCGAGGGACACTTCCTCTGGTGAGGTGGAAGAATACATAGCAAGGTTCCTGGTGGTTGCCACTGGAGAAAATAGTGAAGGTTTCATCCCTAAGATTCCAGGGCTAGATACCTTCTCTGGGGAAGTTATCCATTCTAGTCAGTTCAAGTCAGGCAAGGAGTATACTAGTAAATCTGTGTTGGTGGTTGGGAGTGGGAATTCTGGCATGGAGATTGCCTATGATCTCTCTAACTATGGGGCCATGGCCTCAATAGTGATAAGGAGCCCGGTATGACTTCGAGATGTTTCTCTTTCTCTCTATGTATACAAAAATATTCTTGCGCATTCGTGTGTGCTCTAGGTTTTAGTTTCATGTTTAATTTATCATGAATGGTTTTCTTTCTACCACTTCTTTAGTTTAAAGCACTTGACTTGCATAGGGTCGTTGTGTTTGTGAATGGGCTTGCATATGTATGTATTATCATCGATGTATTTTTGTGTTGTGTTCGTAAATTGTAAATCGTTTTGAGTATGAATTGCCAAGTCACTGATTCAACTCGTCCAACGCAAAAAGTATTATTCAAGAAATTGGACATGATATTTCTCACTTTGCTAACTCAATTGACTTAGCCAACTAATAGCTGAGTTTAATCATTTGGCTGAGTCAAGTGTTACTGCAGTTGATAAAAAAAATGAAAATGATTTAGGTCTAACCCTAACACCTTTTGCTCGAAATAACCAAGGCACACTCAATTGTTCAATTTTCTTTTTTGAGGTTTTCTATTTGTTCGTATTCATCTTTTCAATGTTCCATATAAATAAATCATTGTTTCCAAATCCAAATTGATATCTTGAGATTCATTACTCTAGATAAATCACTAGGCCCTCAACTAAAGAAAAATAATAGAAAACCATACTAATCTATATTTCAGATTTTATTATCAACTCTCTTTGCATATCTCATCTGTTGTGCTTTACTTTTAAAACCTAAACTATTACACAATACTCTATGAAAGATTTGGTGCCAGGGATGGAGCAAGATGGAGCAAAGGTGCAAGAAAAGATTGGAAAAGCAAAAAAAGCCAGGACCATGGCTTCCATGATCCAACAATAGCTACCAACTATGAGTAAGATATATCATGTAAAAAGCCAAGGACTATATTTTGTCGAATTCTCTAGTGTTTAAATTAAGAATAGTCATTGGTGTATTTATAAGAATACAACTGCTTAAAATAGAAAACACAATCCGACTAAAATTCAATCCGACTCAAATTTGAATGGAATAACATTATAATAGAAAAACCTAGTTATAGAATAACACTAGCCAAATATAACCCAAATCTAACAAAATCTAATCTAAAATGATCAGCTCATTGTCTCATGTCTAACCTTCTCTAGAAAATTCTCTATTATCTACATGCTATTATATGTCATTGTACTAAGGTGGATGTATCTAAGGTTCCTACATATATTGGGAGGTCAATATGACCCTCAGTAGTTTTCTAAAGTGACCCTTTTCTCGTCCGGTAAAAAGCATCCACATCAAATGCATCATTTAATGCGGTGGGGACATCTAAGAAACTTGAAAAGAAGCAAAGGGCATTTTGAAAATAAAGATAACTCTCAATTCCTTATTAACTTTGCCCACTTGGATTGTTTTCTCCATATTCCACTATTTTCTCCATAGGAGATTTTCATTTCATACAAAATTTAAGGGTGGGAGTTCAATGATTGCAGTTTTGTATCTATATTTTCCTCCTATTTTTCATCTCATCCATATCTTTCAATAGGTTGCAAATGAAAGTGGATTGGCTCTTATTTCTTCTCCTATTCTCTCTCCCAAATGATTTTGAAAGAAGAGAAAAAGTATGAAATATTAATTCATGTTTTCTTGAAAGGAGAAAATATCTTACGTCTCTTTGTTGGATAGGGGCTAGAAACGCTCCTTTTTTAAAAGGGTGTTTTTAAAAATTTTCTTATATATATATAGGTTACCAGATGTGCACCTAGGGTGGGGCCCACTAGATGATCCATAAAAATGGACCACGCAAAGCAACCCTCTGAATTGCGCCTGTGCCCCAAGTTTCGGTCCCATCTAAATATATCAAACCAATGGATTAACTATACACTCATTCGAATAGATTGTACATCATTAAACTTGAACGCCCCAGATGAGGATGATACAGGGTGTATGGGGCTTTTTTTTTTTTATTGTAGAGAGGAGGGGTCCACGAAGATCTTTCAATCTCCCTTGGGACTAGGTGGTCCTAGTCCCAAGTGGGGCCCCATGTGGCCCCCACGTTGACTTACGCACACTTGTCCAGCGCACACGCTGCACACTGTATGACTATTATATATAAGGAATTTTCAAAAACTCTCATTTTGCTCCTTTGTGTTTTTAGGCCGTAGAGCCCACCTTGAGTCAATATAATAATTTCACATATACCATCCCCTATGAATTGGTATAAAGCCCAAATTTGATACTAATTTAATTTTTATTCACTATTGGACTAAAATCACAAGAAAGTGATGCCTTTAAACTACTAAACGTTATGGCTATAGATCAATGGGTTAGGATAATCTAATAGAGTTGAAGATTTCACATAGATAGATCTCATTCAGATTATTCCATCCAGTGGCATTCTATGATTATTATACATAAAGTGAGCCAACTGAGAGGGTCATTTTTTGTATATAAAATAAAATTCCTTAGGAGTTTTCTAGCGCTCATATATATATATATATAAAATAATCACAATTAGTTCTCACCACTTTTTTTGTGAGAAGTCTAAGTGAAGCTCATTTATCGCCCAATCCAAATCTTGTAATACTTAGAGACCCTCCGGATGACTTCTTATGCTAAGTTTCTATCCGAATTTATTGAACCGTTGGATTAACTATACACCAATCTAGACGGACTAAATTTATATGCTACGGATGAAGGTGTTAAGGGCATATAATTGGGGCCAAATTTGATATTTGGAGTGATTCCACATAGATCTTTTTATCCTCTTAGTACCATCCCCAAATGGGATTTACAAGTGGGCCCAGTAAAAAGTTTTCACAATAGGTGTGTGAGAACACTGTTTATGGGATTAAAGCCTTATAAATATATACCAATATGTTAGTTATCAGTTGCGCTCGATGCGCATCTTGCGCACAGGGGGTAAGGCCCACTTGATGGTATATCCAAGTGGACTACACACACGCAATCTTTGAATTCCACCCATTCTCAGGGTTTGTGCCCTATCGAATAGACTAGATTATTAGATTAATTGCACACGCATCTGAATAGATTATATACTGTTAATCTTCATGGGCCAAGATGGAAATGATAAAGGTGATTGATGAGATTGATTTTCTACAAAGAAGAGGGGCATAGGGAGATCTTTCGATTTCCACTAGTCCCAGTCCCCGCTAAGGCCCCAAGTGGGCCCTACATTGAGATGCACACAATCATTAAGTGTGCCGTCGTGCATTGGATGACTCCTTTCTCTCTCCTTCCCCCTCTCTTTATATAAATATGATGTCATCTACAACAATGTTCATCTTTAATGCTCTCTGTCATGTGGCTTGCTTGTGGATATGTGGATAGCATGTTTGAAGGATTTAGGAGTGCTCCCAAGTTATGTGATTTTCTATATTTACAAACAAACACACAATATGTAGCAGAAATAACATAAAGCAAATAAGCAACCACCACAAGAAGACCCGATTTTTACGTAGAAATCCAACCTGAGAAAAACCACGAGCTTGATTAAACCAATACTCAAGCACTATGGATCTCATAGTATAAGAACATATACTCACGACTTTATCCGGTTCTCACGCAACCTAGAGACTATGATTCTTCTTGCACAAATACACATTGTCATGGCCGCCTACTGCTTATTGTAACAGATCCAATCAACTAAACACCTTCTAGTTTTTATGTTTGACTCCTCAGATGCTCTTCTACAAAGAGATGTAGAAGACTAAAATCTCTAAAACAAAGTTTTAGCCCTTCTATCTCCAATGAATACTGGGCAGCCCAGTGCACGAGGCTTCCCATAGCGGGGTCTGGAGAAGGCAAGATGTATGCAGCCTTACCTTCATTTTGAAGAGGCTGTTTCCTTGACTTGAACCCGCGTCCTCAGGACACTACCGGTAAGCTTTTGCCATTGGGCTAAGCCACCCTTCATCTCCAATGAATACTCTAGAGAAGAAAAAAATCTCCAATAAGCATTCTTTATTTAGAATAAGGAGTTAAATGCCCTAGGTTGAGAGAAACACCATTTAAATAACCCATAATTAGTGCCTCATTATAATACTCATTGTAAAACTCAAATTACTACTTCTGGCACCAAAAGAAAAAAAAAGGTTTTCACCCAATGGTAGTTTTGTAATTTTGAAGCAATGGCAGTTTCATAATTATGATCAACACAATTTCCGCAAACTTCTCGAGACTATAATTTTATCATTTTAGCTTTAATTTACGCAACCTTGAGCTCTACAAATATTTACTCAAAACGAATTTTTCAATAGTTGGTTGCTCACCCATATCTATGCTTGATTTGTAAGATATGACATTTTTATCCATATTATCCTTAGTAAAACACTTCATTTTACTTCTCTTTCTTCGATTTTTTTTATTTCAGTACCTTCGGAGATTCATAACACTGTCTATACTAAAATAAACATAAAATACAATTTAATGGACCCAGAGTTTTGTCCAACCCATGAATTAGCCAACTTATTAAAATTCTTTCAACGTTTCATGCTTTCGCACTCAAGCACACAACATCCTTTAATTTACTTTACCATAATTATGCTTATCGATAAAATGTGCAGATTCATATTGTTACTAAAGAGATGGTGCACCTTGCAATGGTCCTCCTAAAAGTTCTACCCCATTCCTTGGTGGACGCTTTAACCATATTCCACTCCCGTTGGACATTTGGGGATTTGTCCAATTATGGCATTTGTAGGCCCAAAGAAGGACCCTTTTTTATCAAGGCTACCACAGGGCAATCTCCGGTGTTAGACGTTGGGACAGCTCGCAAAATCAAGACAGGAGAGATAAAGGTAAGTAAATAAAAATTGTTCATCCCTCTATTTCTATGTAAGATATACAAATGATATTATAAATCCGAAATCAATCAGTAGACCATTTATGATCATCTCTGTTTCAGTATTATCAAGTCATAGGCAATATGATGGACCATATGAGTGCTAGAAAAATAATACACAGCAGTGATCACTAATAAGCGTTTGTTTGGATGAATGTAGAGTAGAGTAATGTGAAGTATTTCACATGTGGGGTGAAGTGGATGAGAAGTGGGTACTTCATATCACTTGGTTTGGATGTTTGGTGTGCAGTGAAATATAAAATATTTTGCATGTAAAACTGACTTTTACTCAAAGAAATAGGAGTATTGAGGGTTGAGTTTAAACGAAGTACACTTGAGTCAACAACAATACTTCATTTGTAGGGCCAGACGCATCCAACGGAGTACGGTTGAAATATTAAACCAATAGGGGCCCATTTAACTTCACTTCACTTTATTTCCTGCCTATTTCCTGCCTTCTAATTCGAATGTAGTATGTGCTTATATAACATCTCCTTAACATCCTAATTCTGTTATTATATTTGTACAGGTGCTTCCAAAGTTAAAATGCTTAAAAGGAAATGAAGCGACCTTCGCTAATGGCAAGGTGGACTGGTTTGATGCCATAGTTTTCGCGACGGGCTACAGAAGCACAGCAAAAAGATGGCTTAAGGTATTCAATCATAGTTTTATGACTTGGCCAAAATCTAGTTGTATCACCCAATACATAATGGTCTCAACCAATGCCTAATATTGATTTTTTTTTTATTCTGAAGCTTAAAAAATTTTGAACTCCATTCTTAGCACCAAGTTTTAGAACCATGTTTTCAATCTATGGTTTGAATTGCTTTAATAATTAGAGGGTTTAGAACTTTCTCTTCTTCCCTTATTGGTTTATATGGCAAAGAGAATATTAGGTCAAGTTTTATTGTTTGGTAACATGTGAAGAATCTGCAGGTATGCGGGTTCTTCACTGCTCCTAGAATAGTGATTTCCTTATTGACGATTTGATAACTGAAAATCATTCCTTATCCAATTGTAACTCTCATCTGTTAATCTGTTAATACCAGTCATATTCTCTTGTAGTGCTTATGCAAGAGAGTCTTATAACTTCATAAATTATATATTTTAATTGCCAAACGTGACCAAGAATATTGGATAATGCTACTTATTGAGATCAGATTAGATTTACGGTGACCAACCTTAGTATTCTCTATTAAGGCACTCTCACTCTCTTCAAATTTATCATGATTTTGCGTTTGCTGTTTGATTGAACACAGGACGAAGATGATCTCCTGAATAAAGATGGAATGCCTAGATCAAGTTTCCCCAACCACTGGAAGGGAAAGAAGGGACTTTACTGTGCAGGGTTCTCTAGCAAAGGATTGGCTGGGGTGTCCATGGATGCCCGATTGATAGCCGAAGACATCAGAAAAATATGCATGGAGAAGAGTAATAACCTCCATCGATGGGAGGCTCGGAACTAGAGGCTTGCCATGCCTGCATTATATATGAGAGACTCAGCTAGTAAATCTGATATGTGTGCGGCTGGGGTTTTTATTTATTTGCTTGTGAGACTTGTACTTGCTTATAAACCGCACAATGGATAGCCGTATGAAAGTAAAATAATGACTCGTATGTTTATCTATGTCATGCCTAGAATGAAAATAATAGTAAGAGAAACAACTGGTGGACATGTGACTAACAGTGGGCCCATTTTGCCGGGCTTCAAACATTTGGCCAGCTGAGTGGTAGGCCCACTTGAGGCCAGTCCATATATCATTAGTTCCTTTGTCTCAACAGGCCATGTTTTTAACTAGGTCCTAGCCCAACCCATGTATCCATTCCCGTTTCCTCCTTAATTGGGGCTCCCCTTTTGTTACCACATTTAGGGTGCTTCTGTGAGACAAAAAGATTCCACGATGGAAAGAAAATTTATTTTGATTGTTCGTGTAGTACCATTTAGTTATTTGGTATGATATATTTTCCTTAAAGAAAATTTTGAATTTTTTTTCTTGATAGTGTGAAATTTGATTTTCTATGTGGAGTAGAATTGCAAGATTCTTCTCCCCCAGAATACTCTTTCCGGCTCAAACACGTCTCTCTTTCTTCTTTTTCTTCATCAGGGCATTCCTCAATACTGTCATGGCAAACCATTGATACCATATGAGACCGAAAATTTGGCAGCATTTGAGGTATTTTTACTCCTGATCAATGGACTGCATGAGCCACTATGGTTCATGAGGTGTCTTGTTCGATGATCATCATCTAACCATTAGATCATAGAAACGTGAAGCCACAAATAACCTTTGGATCACCATCAAACATTCATCGTTGAATATGTGGCCTCCCTCGAAAACGCAGAACTGCAATTTAAGATGGATTTAGATACAGGTTCTTTAAAACCTTCAAAGGTGTCTGTCCACATGATCAGTGAATAATATTGCATAGTGCAATGTGGCCCACCCATACATCGCCATGACACCTGATAAAAAGAAAAATACTAATCAAATCAACGGATGCCATGTCAACACTATAACGACCTCAGCCTACTACCCATATAATATTGTCAACTTTAGCTCTTGGGATTCTAAGTTAATCTTGCACATTTTAACAGGCTTCATGTGGAGTAAAGTCTAAGGCCGTATTTATTTATTCAGGATTAAGACTTGCATATTTTTGATGTGGTATGCACCACTGCACACCCAATTTTTAAAAATTTTCCCTATACTCTCTTTCTAGGTAGATGCTTGCCAGGCCCAACGCTAGAAAATAAAATCATTCTCGACTTTGACACCATTTGTAACTGCCTAATTTTTTTTTTCAATATTTAAAGGAATATTACATATTTCTACTGTTAGTATGAATAAGGCAAGATGAGTGATAATCAAAAATTGAAAACATTTCTTCTGCCTCTACTAATACTTTGAATTTTTGTTAGAAATATTAATTAGTTAAGTACATTTAGTATAATATCAGAGCCAATCGGTCATAAGTTAAAATGTCAAGATGAATAACTCGGCGCTAAAAAAATTGTGTATCGTCAAAAGTATGCCGACCGAGTTCAACCTAAGGCTAAATATTAAAGAGTGTTATTAATGATTAGCTTGAGGAAATTTAATAAACACTTATGGATGTATTCCCCATAAAGAAACAAAACACATAAAATTGATAATGTATCTATTTTATCTCTTAAAACAGTTTCCCATCACCTCCTCCTCATCTATGTCATTAGGTATTCCATTCTACTTACAAGAAATGGATATAAATTCAAAAACCCTTCCAAGAAAGAGCTCAAAAAGGGTCCCACCAAAATATTTAGGTGACTATGTCAAAAGCCGGCAAGGTTAGGTTCCAAGCATTCCATAGGAGGAGTGTCAATGTTCGACATAGGAAGTAACTATGTCTATCCATGCTAAGTGTCATCTTGTTGGTCCTCTTGTTAGTAGGCAACCGAGATAAAATTACAGGGACACATTTTTGCAAGTCGATTTGGTACAGGAAAATGATGATCCAAGTCCTAGCAATATTTCGACCCATGTATGTGAGACCCTGATGGCTATCTTTACTTGTACAGTAAAAGAGAAGATGAGAAGGAGCTTTGTCTAGATTCTGCTTGAATAAAAGTTTACCTTCATTTAATCATCAAACTCGTATCAAGGGGTCCTCCAAAATAAGGAGTTAGGACGTTTCTGCCCAACCTTTCATTTTGCTCGCTCTTGATCTGAATCTGTTGGGTTTGACTCTAGGAAACTTTACTTGAAAGAAAGTAAATGGATCAGTTTTAAGACATTCGCCTTTCCTTTTGCCACATTTTTTAAACCAAACTGAGGGGCTGGAAACTTAGATAAGTGAGTTGAGACAAAATTTGTAAATGTGAAAATATAGACATAACTCACACATGAGAGGTATTGAGAATTTGCACATAGAAGGAGATAATTAATCACAACTCACGCATGTAAGGTAATAAAAACTCATTTATACAAAAAGGAAGGAGACTAGATTTAAATTCAGGACCTCCCAATGAGAACCTATACTCCTTACCCCTAATGTCTTCTTAGAAAAACATCAAGAAGGTGAGTTTTTCAATAGCAATTTTAACAAGTTTGTTCGTGTGCCTTTTATTATATTCAAATTCGCCTAGTTTTTATATTCTAATTTTGCCTATACAACTTTTATTATATTACATCTTTGCCCATATAGCTTTCACCATAATATGAGTTTGCCTTTTCTTTTTCTAGCTATTTGATTATTGTATATCAACTTGTTTATTTCTAAAAATATCTAAACAACACTGCTTCGAAGGGTTGCCAAACAAATCATAATCTTTTTTGGCAAGTTTATCTTTTGGGTTGATTTGACTTGAAATTGATTCAAATAAATGTTGGGGGTGTTTTATAATGACTTGCAAAATTTTATCAAGTAAATGTTTGATTCAATCAATTTTAAAACCTTTTGCTAAACGTCTTATTCAAATAAAATTGAGGCCTTTTTTAATAACCTTTCTTTAGACACAAATCACTTAAGAAATGAGACAGTTTCTCTTTTTTTTTTTTTTTTTTTTTTGGAGACTAGTTTGCCTATAAAACTTTTATTATATAATAAGTTTGTCTAAATTACTTTTAGTATACGACATAATTGTCTTGTATACATGAAAACTTTGACTTTTATAATATGACCAATTTACTTTTTTTAATTGAATTAAATATACCAAACAATCTATTTGTAAAACAGTTAAATTGAAATAGCTCAATTTTAAATAGATTAATGAATCAACTTTGTTTCAAACAATCAAACTTGCCAAATATCAGTTCATCCATCCAACCCTTGCATATGGGTGATGGATCCATCAGAGAGAACCAAACAATGGTCTAGAATTTAAGGACTTTTTGGTAAGAAATTGTGAATTCCTTGACTTCATCATTTTATTAAAATTGCTAAAACATTTCATTGCCTTTAAACATCTGATAATGATAACCAGTAGCACAAACAAGATTAGCAACTTCAACATAAATTCATTGGCAAACTTCCACATGAAATAGCATATAATCTATACTAGAACCCATTCAAACATAGAGTTGTTCCACGTGCACTGCACTCCCCTTGAGAGGTACATACTCCCCTAAGTAAACTCCAAGATGATCAGCCAAGCATGACTTGTCAATGTTCTCATGGTGGTAGGACTTGCACATAAAGTAGATGACTGTTTGCACAACAAGCCCAAATAGGATCAATTTGGCTAAGCAAAGCAAGATCAGAACCCCATATCCAACCCTTGCTCCAAGCCCAAGTGTCTCCCCATGTACCACAAACCTCCCAAATAAGATATGAACAGCCATAAAAGAGAGGTTGAGCTTAAGGAATATGGCAATGGAGACCCATTCCTTCCCCTTTATCAACGCCTTGCTCTTCTGTATGGCTGTGAGTCCATACATGTTCTCCAGCACTGAGACCACACTGGCCAGGTGCCACACAATACTAATGTACACGAGACCCATCAAGTAGGCAATGATCATTATGATGATGGCAACCACACCGGCTGTGCCCGGTCCAGCTATGGCAAGGCACAAGGCCATGATCAAAACTGTGATTGTGTTGTATCCCATTGTGATGATGATGGCCCACAGGAAGGTGACCATGAGCCTCCTCCAGACCTTGGGGACCACATGCATGACGCTTTTGAAGTTGATTTCCTTAGCTGTGTAGATGCACGCAATAGTGTAAACCACCCCAGAAGTCGAGAGGAGGGAGAATACTAGCACGATGATGAAGTATACCATCTTCAATAGCAAGTAGGTGGCCCACTCGGCCAATAGACGGTTGCGAATCTCATCTTGTTTGGAGCTGCCATCTTGGATGTTGTCCAAGGCATCTTCACTTTTGTTGATCTTGGAGAGTATGAGGTCTGAAATTTGGATATTGGCTAAGAAAACCAAGGACAGAGGTAGGACTAGAGCGATTGTAATTCGGGAGAAGAGCTTTCTCCATGAGAAGATGATCTTGTAGGATTCCTTGTAGATGCCAAAAAACCCCAGAAATTGAAGCTCCTCTGGCTCTCTATCCATGATTGTTTGGCCTGCAAGGATAGGAAGGTGTTGCTTTAGAGGAAAGGGTGGTTGGGCGGGGTAGAAGATCTTTGTGGTCATGACAAGAAATATAGAGATTAACTGGCTAGTATTTCCAAAATGCCCCTAGTGATTGAATTAGTTACGAAACTTGGTTTTAAGGAGAGAAATGAAATAATAATTATAATAATTATGATAATAATAAAAAATAAGATTGGGTTGGGGCTTTCCCAAGGGCTGTTGTTAATTTAACTAGTAGACTGAAGTGAGGTGAATGATAATTTTAAAAGATTAAAAAAAAAAGAAAGAGATCAAATCAATCTTATGATGAGATTTTGTCTTTTAATGAAAAGAGAATATAACTTTTTATATTAAGAGTAAATATTTTTTGTCATTTAATAGGATTAGAAAGTACCTTTTTAACTTTTTGACATAAAAAGGTAGAAGAATTTTTTTGAAATATGATATTTTAATTTGACTCTTATAGTTTTTTATATCTTGAAATGATAGATGACTTTAAATTTGCTTAGAGATGAAATTATCAAACAAAAAATTACTCATGAATTGCAAAGTAAAGTGCATCTCATTTATGTCCACACCATGGGACAAAGCTTGGGGTAGTACTAAAAAATTTCTATAATCAGAATAATGTTTGCCATTAATTTAAACAATGGAGATGATGAGATAAACTCGGACCATCCAATCTATTGTTTTCAATCTAATGATGAATATCTCTCTTGACATAGATGGAGATAATTTTATTCATCATGGGAAAGTGCCAAAGTAATTTTTTGACAAATATTTTTATTTTCATTGAAAACTGTTGAAATATTTTAAAATTTAAAGAGTTCTACAAGGTACTTAGTATTAAATTTCTTTAGCTAACAATTCGTATAAAAAACTGAAGGTGTTAATAGAAAGAGGTGGAAATACTTTTTAATATTTTCCATCTAGTGAAGCTCCTCAATATTCTCCGTCAAGTTGAAACCAGTCGGTGCACTTTTGAAAACATGCATCTTTTAGCGTGATACGTTCCTCTTGGGATTCGAACTCGCATCTGGTTGGTTCTAAAGTCATATTGAATTTCATTAGCTAACCATTACTACCAAAACCTCAAGGTATTAGTAGAGGCAACGAAAATAATTTTCAATATTTTCCATCAGTGGAGCCTACTCCTCAATATGCAATACTATAGGGGAATGCCATAGAAAATACATTCATTTTTATCTAATAAAGATTGAAAACACAAAATTAAAATAGATATTAGTTACAGTTGAGGAACAAAGAAAATAAGTTAAAATCTAAAAATATAAGAAATATTAAATGTAAAAAGGTCATAAGTAACTACAAAGAAAGAATTTACATTGCTAATTACCTTTTTTATTTTCATTCTATTACATTTTGCTTCCAAAATTTCAAATATTTACAACATTTTGAAATATCCTGATGTTATTGAGAAAGACAGATTTTGTAATAATACCACCCTATTTTCAAAAAGATATAGCCAATGATTATTTCCTACTTTCTATATTTTAATGTCCCAAAGCAATATTTATCAAACAAATAAACTTAAAAAGGTATTCTCACGTGGTAGATTTTTTTTTTATTTGGCTAAAATCAAAGGGTAGAATTAAAGACAATAGAGAACACATCATTTACTATCGTGGTGGGCGCCTAGTTGTGATAGACACTAAAATACAGACAAAATGCACAACAGCTCATGTGGCACGATACAATAACACTTGTGTTCTACTTTTTATTCCATTCTATCACACACACCATCACCATTTTATGAGATAAATACACTTGTATGTATTTTAGTGCGGGCACAAATAATTTTTTTTTTGGTGGGGGGGGGGGGGGGGGGGGGGGGTGCCCTCCATAGTTTCGTGTGTGAGACTCCAACGCCAAGTGTGGGTTGGGCCAGCTAAGGGTTTCAAACTAAATTAATTAGTCTAGTTCCAACCTTTTGATTTGTTTTTCTTTATGTATAAGAGATTTGAACTCACACACCCGTATGCACTATACACAACTCTATCCGGCTGAGAAACAACTATAGAGCTATCACAACTAACTAAACACATGTCTGTATCCACGTTTGCTAATGGCTTACTAAGGGGAGGGGTTGGTCAAAGAAGGCATAGATGGAGATAATAAAAATAAATATAAAAAAGTGCAACTTTTTTTAGGGTTTAGCTTAGGATAGATCAAAATGAAAAACATAAAATTCATATAGCCCCAAACATAGTTGAGATATAGCTTTGATGATGATTAAATCTACTTTCAGTGGACTCAGATCTAGGCCAAGCTCGATATGGACTCAAGTTCGTTTGACCCCCTTGAACATATGTAGCTACTCAAACCTAGATGAAGTTTATTTTATTTCCCTTTATTCTATTTCGCTGAAATATCAAAAACGAGGCACGTTTGAATCCTTTTTTTTTTTAATATTTCTCTTCGGCATTTTCTTGTAGTATTTCAATAAGAAAAATGTACCATATTGCATCAATGATCTTTTTCACTGGAAATTTACCTTTTCTAGGACACGTTGATATACATAATTTTACCTAACCTAGTTTCTTGTAGATTAAAACAAAGGCTCACCGGATATTCCAATGGAGAAGCCGGCCATTTCCTCTTGTCCTGGGCCAATCAATTGATCTCTTTGGTCTGCAGAAGTCAATGGATTCCAAATTAAGAAATTGTATGTTTTTAAGTTTGCTGGAGTTTGGCATTATTTGATGATGATTCTGTCGCCTGTCGTTGACGGAGAATTCGATCGCTGGATGGAGGAGGACGCATTCAGGTTAGGCACACGTACGTCATGGTTATTAGACTTTATCAATCTAATCTTCCTCCTTGGAAAAACAATATTATATGTTATTTTCAGTGCTATGTAATAAGGATATAGATAAATTAATATTTGCCCTTCTCTTTTCTTTTTTAATCAGCTTAGGCAGCCATCGGATAAAGAAAAGGTAAAACAGCTATGGGAAAGTGGCATGCTCAGACTTCCAACTTTGGGCAGTATGATAAGATTTAATACTTCTTACTTCAATATTATATGCACCCTTGTTATTGATAGTTTCAAATGAAGAAATAAGAAAGAATAGAAGAAGAATCTATTGCTAATTCAGATTTTGAAGGAAATTTGGAGGGTTAGGATATGTTTTTTTACTAGGACTCGGATAGTTGTTGTCGTGGGAATTTTAAATTCCAAAACATAGTGAAATTCTTTAATGCTTTTTTATACTTAAGCATCTAAAAATTTCATCAAAAGATAAAGAAATTAAAATTTAAAGTTTTAAAAAATCATTTGAATCAAATAAGACATTTGAAAATAAGAGGAGAAATGACATTTGGGGGCTGACCCAATTGCTTGCATGAGGTGTGATACATGTGTTACGAGAAATTTTAGAAATTACACTTAAAAATTTTTTATTTTAACATTTAACTTTTTTAATCCCGCCATTTCCCTCACCATGCAAATAAAAAATTTATGTCCGCCATTAAAATGCATCACATCATTACCCAAAAACCCAGCACGCAAAATACCTGTCAGGATTTCTTGTAAAGATAGTTATATAATGTGCGACTGTGTCCCTTCCACTGGCAATGTCAATGAAAGCAACTTACATTTGATTTAAATGTCCAAGGTATAACAGGTATTTGAACCGTTTCAGCTTAGGGAAGATGGACCCAGTGTGTCTCCTTTCTGGCACAGGCCTTTTAACGTTTATTAGATCATAATTATTTCCCCCTCTTTAAGGAATCTCCTTACTTATCTCCTACGGCTGTCATGTCAACACCGATAATTATATTGTGTTCGTCCTTCATATTGTAATTAATTAGGGAGATGTCTGATAAGGTAGAGTTTTTGAGACTTCCAAATAATTTACGGAAAGCAGGCGTGGTTGTGTTACCCAGGACATGGCTAATGTACTCATTGACCATAAAGTTAAACTGGTCTTCAACGTAAAACAATAAACGTGGGACACCCCAGTCTGATCTCTACCTTTGATCCAACATATAAATGTTGATTTGATTATTAATTTTAAGAGTGTGTATATATATATTTATGGTAGGTGTGTGAAAATACTGCTTATAAGATTAAAGCCCATATAGTGAGATAATCCTATGAGAAGGAAATAATCTTATGAAAACTAGTTTTTACTACTGTTTTATGAGAAGTCTAAGTGGGCCAATCTATTTCTCAATTAAAATCTTTTAGTACACATAAATCCCTTAATAGTCACACGCTCTAAGTTTCAGTTCAATCCGAATTAATTGGACTGCTGGATCAACTGTACACCAATTCAAATGAACTGGATTTGTGAGTCACGGATAAGGGGTTAGGGACATGTAATTGAGGCCAAACTTGATATGTAAGGAGGTCCCACATAGATCTTTCCATCTCCCTTGGTTCCATCTCCAAATGAGACCCACAAGTGGCCCCCATAAAAAATTCTAACAGTAGGTGTGTAAGAACACTTCTCATAGGATTAAATATATATAGGGAAATAATTTTATGAGAACTAGTTCTAACCTTTTTTTGTAAGAACTCTAAGTGGGGTCCATCTATCATCCAATTCAAATCTTGCAATACACAGGACCTCCTTGATAATCACTCACCCAAAGTTTCGGTCAAATCCGAATTTAGTAGACCATTGGATTGACTGTGTACCAATCCGATGGGCTGAATTTGTGGGCCACGAATGAAGGGATTAAGGGCATGTGATTGAGACCAAATTTGATATGTGTGATGATCCCACATAAATCTTTTCATCCCCCATAGTCTCACCCCCAAATGGGACCCACAAGTGGGCCCCATAAAAAGTTCTCATAAAAGGTGTATGAGAACAGTTCTTACAGGATCAAAGCTCATATATATATGACAAAACTACTATGCATCTATCCCTCACACTATGGTGAGAGACACTTCCATTTTTAAAAAGTATTAATGTACAAAAAGACAAAACATCACACATAATGACACCTTTTTTATCTTTTTAGGTCTAAAAAATGAAATATCCTTCACCATAGTGTGAGGAAAATGACCCCATACAAGCTTTCCTTACACATAGTGTAAGGGATGCTTGCTACCATTCGATATAGGATAGATCCAACAGCTGTGGTTCATTCCTTATATATAATGAAAATGATTGGAATCCTTGCTCATTTCCAATTACCATTAAGAACGAGGAAGGGTTTTCGAAACACATTGCAGGCCTCACCAGTGCATGCTTCTCCTTTCCGGTGGAGCTCCTCCCTCCGGTGACGCTCCTCTCTCCCCTTGACTTCCCTTTCTCCTTGTCCCATTAACCACCCTCCCCCTCTGCTTATCCCTCTCCCCTCGGCCTTCCTCACTGTCTCACTCCTCTATATGGCGTCTTGCCTCTTTCCCTCTCACTTTCTCCTTCTCCCTCTCTCCCTTCTCTTTGTATCTCTCTCCCTCATCTTTTTTTATTTTTTATTTTTTATTTCTCTCTTATTCTCTCCCTTTCCCTCTACCTCTCCCTTTCAATCTCGTCCGCTCCATCGCTGTTTCTCTCTCTCCCTCTCACTTTCGCCCTCTCTATCTCTGTTTCTCTCTCAAGGTCCCTCTCTCTCCCTTCTCCCCTCAATCACCCTCTCTATCTCTCCCTCTCGGTCTGTCTCACTCTCCCTCTAATTCATCTTATGAAAGTTTAACCCTTGCATGTCTGTTTTTTTTTAGGTAGATTGTAATATATCTTTTCGGCAGGTTTACCTTGAAGAAGCTCACATATGAGGAAATGAAGGCTAAATTGATTGAATTTGTAAAAAATTGGTTTGAAATGGAGATGTTTTTTTATTTGAATATGAAGGAACAGATTAATTGAATAGGGGATGGATAAATGAATGGAAGAATGGATTTTTTTTTTCTTCTTTTCTTTTGTCATAACTCGAGCCCAAAAAATCGGGGATTAAGTTTAAACTTAATCAGTGACAAACGTACTCCCATGCATACACACTTAGACCCCGTCTAAATGCACACGCACAAGAGAATTTCACACGTGCCAATATCATGTACGCGAAAGCTGTAAGTATCATTGCATAAAAAGAGGCATAACAAAGTAAAAAAGCATTATTTACATACAAGATGTATAAATAAAAGCAACCCTTGTTTATACAAGAGCGAGGAATAGTATCAATTAAGCCAAGACACCAAAATGCAATAAGTTGAACAACTCTAAGAAAAACACATGATGCATTCCACAAAATCCTAGAAAAAGTCTATCATACCATGTGCTCTCCGGTGGAGTGATCACATCCACTTTTCTATCCCTGATGGGGCTTCTACGGTTTCTTCTGGAGTCTTACCAACCAACAAGGGGTCGGCAGTGGAATCTGAGCCTGCAACACCAAGGACAACTAGTGAATAAATGATTCAGCAAAGCATAAGCAACAAGAATGTAACACGCGTTGTGTCTAAAGAAATCATAAACATGTAATATTGTAAAGAGTTCAATTTAGTGTACTAAGCAAGTTGTGCATTAAAATAAAGCATGCTATAAGAATCAATACATAGCTATACTGTACTAGGTGGCTACTACATTTGCTATATCCTTCTTGTAAGGATCTTTACGTATGAGAACACCATCGACCGGGCCAGGGTATGAATGGATCTCTGGTTCCTGGGGTTTGGAAGCCCCAAGACATAAACACACTGCAGCAGTGCCATACATACTACCCCAAAATCAATCCCACTAGGTATCATAAGGCTGAGGCTGAGTAGTGCCTGATCATATCGATTCAATAATGTACTTGGACTTAAGGAATTACGTTCAAGGCATTCGTGATAAACATGCATACTCAAGTTCATATCAATAACAAATGTACATAGAATAGTACTTGTCAAGGACATGTCAAGCAAAGCTAATGTATATCATATCGAAAAGGCATACGGTAAATATACAAATCATACATCAGAGTGGAGGACAATAAGCGTCATCTAATATGTCATGCAATTCAATATGATCGAATCAAGACAGTTTAATAGCCAACCCTAATCTAGTCATCCAGTGTTTTTAACCGTGCATGATGATGTAGTTTTAAATTATCCGATACACAGTTGTCTTTTCTTGTGTTACATTATATTGTAAAGGTGTATCGGGGTCCCTTAAACCAACATTCATGGAGAGGTGCTTAACAACTGAACAACACATATGAATGAGTCACAACCCTCATGACCATTCATGCAATTCTCATATTCCATTGGGCAAGTTAAGGGTTACCTACATTCTAACTCGAAGGCCCTATAAGGTCTCTTTAATACTTACCTTTTCTTATTTTTCAATGGTCTCACAGCTTCGCCATTGGTGACCTACCGTTTAGCCGTAGATATCTTACGACTTAGCAGTATTATGTACTGCGGCTCAGCCATGGTTCCCCAGAATTGTTTCCGCATTGACAGCGAGTCATTGCTAACTCGTGCTTAATCGTGTTTTGTTCTACAGCTCAGCCACGGTTAGGTACGGCTTAGCAGTGGCTAGACCGTAGAAGAGTTCTCTAACTTTCAGCTCTCTAGATATCAAGCCGTAGCTTGACCTATGGTTGGGTCACGGCTAGCTTACGGCTTAGCCGTAGCCTGACTATAGTGTAAAATCGGTTTTGGCTACTCTCTGGACCGTGAGCCATAGAGCTCTATGGCTTAGCCGTAAGTTTCAGAGGTGTACATTCTGAAGCTGTTACAGACGAAATAGAATTTGAACAGAATGGCAACAGAGCTAACAAGAGAGATAACAAGCATATATAATCGGACATAGACAGGCTATTAAACACCAAAACACTTGAAAGATTAAGAAGAATAATAACAGACATGGTGTACCAACGTGTGTTCATCTATAACGTGCTTATACTTGCTTCAAATGAGCTTTGTCAAGTTAATGGTTGTCCTTTGGCTCAAATTGACCGTTTACACATAGCTCTAATAGCCATGCATGCCAAAAGAAAAAGAAGCTGAGTGCATATAGTGCATAAGAAGAATTCTAGCCTCGTAGAGATTATCAAGAACCCAAGACTTACCTTAGCCCACTTAAGAGATGAATTTGAAAATTGAGTGCACAAAGACCTTTTAGCTTGGAAGCCAATGAAAAGGATGGAAGAAAGAGAAGAAGCAACGACTGGTTGAGAGAGTAAATGAGAGAATGGAAAGGTCAGTGCGTGGCTTGTTTTTTATAAGATAAGGATAAACGAAATTGTAAAAAAGTCCACAAGTTTAAGATAATTACAGTTTGAGTCAATTAACCATCCAACAGAAACAAACAAAGTCGTTTGTATGCTAGTCAGTTACAGAAATTAACGAACTTGACAAGATACACATGCTGACACCAAGATGATGCATGAATAACGAAATCACACAAAATCTAAAATTACGAAAAAGGGCTCATGTCTACCTAATTTATTTTAAACTTAACCCAACTACCTATCCATGACTCGAAACGAAATGCAAACAAACCAAAGCGACATACAACATCTAATTCGCTGGAAAATCACCAAAGACTCATAATCAGTAGCTAAACCGAATTAAGTTTGGTCGTAATGTTACATCTTTTGCAATTTTTTCTCTTTTTTTCCAAGTTTTTTTTTTCATTGTGAGTTCTACCCTTCATGATGAAGTATATGTTGGATTTGAAAGTGAATTTGTAATAAATTTGTTTGAAATGGAGATGTTTATGAATTGATTATGAAGATACAGATGAATTGGATGAATTGAATGGGGTGTGGATGAATGAATAAATGGTTTTTTTTTCTTTCCTTTTGCAAGTTTTTCTTTCTTTCAGGTTGGAGTAAGTTTTTTATTATTATTTTGCATTGTCAAAACTACCCTTCATGATGATGCCAAATTCCCAAGTTTATGAAGGGGTCGTTTGTTTACAGCAGTTTACATTTATAAATGGCTAAGATGCGTAACAGTTATGTACGATCACGTTTGTTTGGCTTGATTTATACATGGTATATATAAAATGGATCTGAAAATGGTGTGAAAAAGAACTATTTTTCTATCAAAAATTTTCATACCTCATGTGGTGTGAAAAGGTTACACAGGTTACTGTTATGGTGCGCTGCTACAGTGCATGGAAGAGTAGTCCACCCTTTTTTTTTTTTTATTACTATGGGTCTCATTGTTATAATGAAAACAGTTCATTGCCTTCAGAAGGTCATAAACAGCTAGCATACCAATTTTCAACTGTTAATGTTGCTTGGATGTTGAAATATCATCAAACAATTATAACCGTTGGATTAATCTACTATACATGATAATCCCAGTCTGCCTTTTATGATTTCTCCATTTCTGTAGGAGCCACATATAAAATCAAAACCGATCATCTTTTTGATAATATCAAACACGGCCATATATCCAATTTTCAACTGTTGGTGTTGCTTGGATGTTGAGATATCATTAAAACAATACAGCTATTAATTTATTATAGAAGACAATCCCAGTCCTCCTTTTATAATATTTCTATATTTTTGGGACCCTACATGTAAAATCAGGACCGATCATCACCTTAATAAGCTCAAACAAAGACATGTCTCTGATTTCAACGGTTGATGTTGCTCGAATGTTGAGATTCATAAAAAAAAATGTACAACATATTACATTAACTTATTGTAAATAATATCTCAATCCATTTTTTTCAAGTTTTTAAATTATGTGGGGCCCAAAATCCTGATCTGAATCATGTATCCTCTTTATAAGATTAAAAATGGCTATGAGGCCAAATTTTATCCATTGATGTTCCTTGGATTGTGAGATATTTACAAAAAGATTCAGATTATTTGAATATGTGCACCTAAATTCAAATGTGAAGGGATGTGAAGAAAACAAACAAAGAATTATGTTTCATATGTAAGTCATTTGAATATGTAAATAAGTCATTTACATATTGAAAGCATTTTCATATCATATGTGAAATTAACAAATGACCCCAAAGTGAAGGAACTGCCTACGTTCATTGCTTCCTCCAAAATCCTCGGCGGAGTTTAAATTTCTATTTGGCCCAATGTTCACAGCAACAAATAATCTACATCCTCACTATAGTTGCAGAAACCGAGAGTCTGTTTTTTTTTTTTTAAGAAAAAAGAGATGGGAGATAAAGTTGTGATCTTTTTTTTTAAAATTGCCTCACTTGAATTCTCAAGCTTCTATCAAACTGAATCCACATAAAGATTGCCTGAGCAAAGGCACTCTCTTCCCTTTAAGTTTCTAGCTCATGTTTTTGTCTCACATTATTTGGTGCTATTTTCATGTTAACTCTCATGAGAAACAAATGCAAGAAATGTGAGACCAGTTTGTCAAAACGTCACATTTTATTATTTTTGTGAAATGATTCAGACAAGCAATGCAAATGTGGGCGATCTCCTTAGGGAATGAGTTTCCTTGTGAACTTTTATTTGCGAAGGTTGCTTTAGTTCATATCTTAATCAGGGATAGCTTCATATCTTACTTTAGGTTCCACTAGCCACTTGCCCGAGTTGCAATTTGAATTCATTGGCCAAAACTGCATTAGCATAGTACCAAAGAGACTGAGGGAAAACACTCACCAGCCACTAACAATAGACACCCAACCCTCCATGCTTCACAACTTAAGTAAATCAATGGAGGCATGCTATCAGATAAATTGATCAAAGTAGAGGTTGCAATTTGAATTCATATTAGATTCCATGCATTAAATTCCCATCAATAAAAAATGAAAATACAATTGGAAAGTTATCATTCAAACCCCCTATTCCCTGTTTTACATTCTCATCAAATCCAAAATGTTACAAATTCACTTTCAAACCCAAAATTGGAGGACAATTCAACCAAGAGGAATTTGATATTCATAGTGAAGTCGAACAAAAACAATGAAGATCCACAAAGGGCCATTGATTGCTTAATCAGTTTAACTTCCTCAAATTGCACCTACCATAAGGGATACAAACAATAAAAAAAATTAGCTTCTTCAAGTTTAATACCATGAAGATAGGTTAAAACAAACCAAAAAGAAAAAAAAAAGTGAATGTTGAAGATGTATACCTATAAGGAAGTGTCGTTGTTTCCGAAAGAAGTAGATTTATCCATACCTTGATTTTCATCAAGCATTTTAGACCAATGCTCAAAAGGGATGATGTCACTGAAATTTTTTAAAAAAAAAAGTGAAGGTATGTTATTAACATTCTATATGATCGTAAGATGTGAATAAAGAAATTTATTTATATAATACCTTGACAAGAGAGCCGAACAATTACACTTGTTATATGAAACACCACGCTTCCCACATCCATGACAAAGTCATGATTTCTCTTGGGCTTTCTCTTTTGAAGATTTAATTCTTTTAGGATGGCCATTTGTTCAAACTTGTGGAGGTTCCCAATATTCAATAAGACTAGCAATTGATTTGCCTTTTCTGCTTGAGTCAGTATCTCTATTTAGTTGAAGTGCATTCATGTCATAATACATTTTCTTTTATCATTGTGAACAGATGAAACTATATACATACTCCTAACTGCATTATCTTTTACTAGTCTTGGGATGCATAATATCATTGATGCCAATTCATCTTGAAACATGTAAAACAAGTTTCTCGTATATATTTTAGACATTTGAACCTCCATTGGCAAATTTGTCTTCAATTTTGGCTTGCCATTCACGTTGTCATGCTCCTCCTTCAACTCTGGATATCTTATATAGGACATTGCTCTTTCAAAATGCAAAATAAAATCATACAAACTACTCTTTCTGTCTTGTATTGTTTAATAAAAGCATTAAAACTTTCACTTCTTTGGGATGCAGACATTCCTCCAAAAAATACATTTTCCAAATCACAAGGTATCAATTTGTGACGAATCATGTGCAATTCTTGTAACCAGTTATTATTAGCTTGATTAAAATTTTCAATCGCTTTCTCCCACCCCAATTCAAATTCCTCTATTCAGACGAACTATGTCACTTTTACAAGTATTCCTGAATCTTGGGAATGAATTGCTATTCCACATAACTTCTTTGTCAACTTATAATTAATGTGCCATATGCAAAAACGATGGCGTGTACTGGGCATAACTAAAGCAATAACCTTCGTAATTGCAAGATCCTGGTCTATTACAATTGATATTGGTGGATCTATTGGCAGGGCCTCTAACTTTATTTTAAAAAGCCACTTAAATTGCTCATACGTCTCATTTGACAGAAAACAACACCCAAAGCCAATTGTTTGGTTATGGTTTCCTAAAAATGCACCAAAAATGAGAGCATATTTATTTGTGCTGTATGTAGTGTCAAAACTAATTGTATCTCCAAAGGTAGTGTATGACAATCTAAAGCTTTGATCAGCCCAAAAAACATGTTTTATTTGATTTTCAGAATATTTCTCTATAGAAAAACAAAACCGCAGGTTCTTTTCTTTTTTATTTTAAAAATGTTAAAACAACAACTGACCATCCCGTTCCTTCGTTTCTTTATTTTTGTCTCTTTTTACATTTCTGACATCTCTTTCCATGAAACCAATAGCCCCCATACTCCCTGCCTGCACTTTAAAGACTCTCATTTGGTTTGCAATTAGTATGTTATTAGCATCTAATGTATATATAATGTTTCTAGGCACTGGGATGAGATCACGGTATGATGGAAGCATATAAACTTTTCATGGAGTGGCTAGCACATGAGTGTGTTCTGCGATGAATTTTGTGACCATCTAATGTCCATTTTCCATTTTTTTTACCAACATTTGAGCCCCACAATTCTCCCGTGTGTATGAAACACGCCTATGAATACCTTATCTCGGTGTCTCTTTCCTTTGCCCTTCTTTATAATACATATATTGTTTCCAAACTATTTCACCTCTCTCTCTCTCTCTCTCTCTCTCTCTTTCTCTCTCTCTTTTATCCAAACCTTTTCTCACACAAAAACCCACAAATTTAACATATGTATTATAGAATATAAAAGCCTCCTCTAAATCATTGAAATGCATTCCTATGGTTGGAATTTTATCTCCATCAACCTCCAATATGAGTGATTGAACCATATTACATTATTCAATTGATTCCATCTTCTCAAAATTTCCAAGATATTAAAAAACACACAAATGTATTACATGCAAAAGAAAAAGTACAGAAAAAAGAGTAAATTAGTAACTGAATATTTTCAATTTTATCCACTTTAAATATGCAAAACTAAACACATGCATTTCACTTGAAAACCAAGAAAAAAAAAAGTTTTAATCTCAAAGGGTTACTTGAAATGATCCATGTGGATAAGGTGATTGAATTGCAAGGTCAGATGTAAGGGTGACGCACGGGCCAATCGAGTCCACATTGTATGCACTTGAGCTAAAGGGAAGAGAGTCATCCATAGGAGGAGATGTGTTGGACAGCAGCGTAGGGTTCCACTCAATTTCATCCTCATCCATGGCGGCGTAAGGTTCTATAAAAGTCTATATATATTTTCTATTGTTGCTCAATGTAATCAATATCCTTCAAATTATGTTCACTATTATCACTAATTATTAATGATGTTCACAAGAATCACATATGAAATTATAAAGGAAAGTGTGGCTGTTCAGGTAATCAATCAATTCAAATGATGTTCCCTGTAATCACTAAATTCTAAAAATGTTAACTGGAATCACATATGAAATTATAAATGAGAATGAAATGGTTGTCGAGAATAATCATCAAATGCATCACTAATTTCAGAGACAAAGATAGGGAGTCAATAGAAGTCAAAGGCAAAGAGAAGAACACACTATAATTGGACATGGGCGAGGATTCCAATCCTTGTTTCGGAAAAAAGGGCTGCAATTTGTTTCGAAAACCCTCCCCTATTCTCGGTGGTAATTGGACATGGGCAAGGATTCCAATCCTTTTCATTGTATATAAGGAATGAACCACAACCGTTGAAACTATTCCCAGATCTAACAGTAGCAAGCATCCCTTGCACTATGTAAGGAAGGTTTGTATGGGCAATCTTCCCGTGCATACGTCCCTTATGGAGGGACCATGCATACTTTTCCATGGGGCCCACTGTGGACCCTACCAAGGGATGAGACCAAGGAGATGGAAAGCTCCATGTAGGACCATCGGAGTTATCAAATTTAGCCCCAATTATATGTCCCTAACCCTTTCATCCGTGGCTCATAAATCTATTCCATTCGGATTAATGTACAATCAATCCAACAATCTAGTAAATTTAGATATGACCGAAAATTGGTGGACATGTGCAATTGAAAGGAGTCCTGTGTATAATCCATTTAAATGGGCCATACAGTAGGTTCCATCTAACGTTTTCACAAAAAAATAATAAGGGACATATGCACATAAATATTGCTATATATATATAAATATATCAATCATCTATAGATTCTTTGTATTTCAAATTTAGTAAGCCATCAATCTAAACATTAGCCCGGATCCCATATCTGGTTTCCCATTATTCGGATGCATGGAAATCTATTATGCTACCCACTTACTAATAATTTGAACCATTCAAAATAAATATCATCTCTCAGTAATATTTAGATTTTACTTAAATAAAAATTAGTCTCCCATTTAAATAAAATTCATGTATATGTTCAGAGGAGATCACATTCATTTTGAATAGATCAGATTAATTATCAATAGGTGTACCCCACAATGGAGATCCACACATCCCTCTCACGAAAGCATGTGGATCAAGACTCAGTAAACGTAGCACTACCTAGACTCATCTCCTTGTGCCCATCATCCTAGATGTGCCCATAATTTCCACCCATGAAACCCATGGGGGCACGTAAGCCACTGATCCAGCGGAGGTTAAAGCTGGTTAGCCCATTTACTAAGTGGGCTCCATTTAAAAGCCTTAGTCGAACACATCATCAAATCAAATATATAACAACAGACACATTGTCAACTTCATAGACCATTTTGATTTGATCAACCATTCAAGTCTCATCCATACAAAGAGAAACGTGAAATGCGGCGAGACTTCGACTTCTCACATCGTTAAAAAGGACAGAAAGGTTGCAATAGGTAAAAAAGTTCCACACGTCTTCCACTGCACCGAACCAGATGGACCAAATCACGCTTTCTTTGCGTCATACAACATCTTTCCTAAATTCAAAGATTTCAGACTATGTGAACTTTCTCTAATCTAAGCGTCCCAGATGGGCACCACGACCCCAAGATTAGCATTAAAATCAAAGAATCTGAATCTCTCTCTCTCTCTCTCTCTCTCTCTCTCTCTCTCTCTCTCTCTATTGCAAAAGATTTTCAATATACAAAGCTATCTTTTTTCTGTTCTTTGTTCTTTCTTGACATGGAATTGAAGGGAATGGATGTTGTGGAAAAGCCATTCAACAGCGTCTGGGGTAGTCTTGCAAGGCCTTCATGGGCTGTGGTATTGCTTGTTCTGACTGTTATGGGCCTTTCATGGCTTCAGCTGTCTACAAAGGCTGTTTCTCCTATCTGGGTTTCTTCCTCTAGTGAAGAAAGTGCTTTCTCCATCGATCCCAGAAGCTGTTCTGGATTTTTTGAGATGGCGCCTCCAAGGAAGGTGGTCATGTCTATAACTGATTTTGGGGGTGTTGGAGATGGGAAGACCTCCAACACGGAAGCTTTTAGGAGGGCTGTGGAACATCTGAAGGGCTTTGGTGATAAGGGAGGATCACAACTTAACGTTCCTGAAGGAAGATGGGTGACTGGTAGCTTTAATCTCACAAGCAATTTCACACTTTTCTTGTACAAGGGTGCTGTGATACTGGGTTCCCAGGTAAAAAAATCAAGAAAGCAACCAACTTTTTCTATTGGTCTGTAATATTTCCAGTTTTCTTTCTTTGTGTGATCTTTTATGTTTGTTTTTTCTTTTTTATCTTTTAGGCCTCTTTTGATTAGTTTTAGATTAGTTTAGTCCTACGGACGTAGCCTTCTTGAAATAAACACATGGAATTGGCGTGCTGAACATCATCTCTGCCATACATATATTACATGAAGACTTATTGAACAATGTTTATATTGGCCCAATCAATAAACAGCTTTGGTTCGGCAGTGATGATGGTTGTTACCAACCAGCGATCCATGATGTGGGTCATAAAAGGTCCATATATTGAGAGTAGATTCTTTAGAGGTCACGATATCAACGTTCTGGATTTCTGGTAAGAATCGATTTATTAATGGATTTAGATTGTAAAACAATCAGGATTGGAATATGAGCTTGAATTCCTATATATATAAAATTGGATACACTTATAAATTATAAAATACTGCTATATTATCCAAGGAATCCATAAATATGAATTATCTCATGTCTTTGAATGGTAACTTCAAATTAGTATTATTTAATTTAGCTTCATGGGAAAGCCTTGTTATCTTTGGGTGTCTTAAGCTCTAACTGATAGGTTGATGGGAATTGGTAGGATCCAAAAGAGTGGCCTGTGATAGAGCCATTGCCTTCTTATGGGCGTGGGAGGGAGAGATTGGGAGGAAGACACATTAGCCTTATCCATGGAGATGCTATTACTGATGTGGTCATTACAGGTATGCCAACTTATCTTCTTTCATTTTATTGTCTTGTTGTTATGGGCCTAACTTGATTAACTCATATGGTGGATTATACACATATGCCATGTCAATCATCCATACACGACTGATTTTGAGTGAGGCATGGCAAAACTTTTGCCATCATACGATAATAAAAATGGAAAAATGATCCACCTTGTGGACCCTAGTGAAGCTACCAACATTCACAGTGAATAGGAAAGATTAAGTGTTGAATGCATATTCTTTAATTTTCAATTTGATTTGATGATCATAACCAGTGAATCAAGAGCATGTAAAAATAAGCATGTTGCACAGAGTTGTTCTGACCATTTATTTTGGAGGCCCTTTTGTAATATTGTCAAAATTATCAAATGAACGCAATTGAGACATGATCTATGCATACCTCTTTTAATCCAGTCATCCACCATGCATGTGTGTAACTAAAGAAGGCTCCACGGGCAATTTGGACTACAATTGCTGTCCAACAGGTCAGGTCGAAGTTGATCATTTATCGTAGCAATAGGGTTGTCGTAGTAGATATGATTCTGGGACCAGTACCCATTGCCCCTAGAGCCCACAGTTTGAAAAGAAAGATGGAATGATGGGCCAGATCATAAAGTTAAGATTGCCCAATCATTGTGATTCAAATGGGATCCATGATTTTGACAGTTTTGATTCATGTGAATGCATGTGAATTACGCAGTTTGCGGAGAACATGTGGACATACTCCCCTACCTTCGTAAGTCCCACAATTCCAAAGCAGGCCTTTCCAATGTATAACTAAAGTTTTATCATTTGGTGAATTTGATGTGTGGTAATATATTTAAGCATTTCACTAGAAGTGCTTCATTCATTTCAATGAGAAATACTAGGTACATGGTCAACCCTCTCCAGACAAGGGCTGAAACTTTAGGCAATGGCCAATGACCAATGGGTCTTCTGGACTTGAGTTGTGTAGCCATTTACTGGCCTTAAGATTATGTAGGTAACTCACCATAAAAAAATACCACACATTGGGTGGCTCCTAATAATCAAAATATGGTATACTATAGAAGGCTCTGGAGTAGTCTCTCCCAAATCTCATTACTTATTCTTCTATGAATAAGCATTGGCATGAAGTCATCAATGGAAGATTAAAGTGGAGGTTTTGGGTGGAAAGCAGGACAGAATGGGAGCATAGATGGCCAAGGAAGGATGTGGTGGGAACTGTGGTGGAATAGAACTTTGGAGCACACACGGGGCCACCTCCTTGAATTTATGAATTCTCGCAACATCCTTATCGCCAACCTCACCTTCCTCAACTCCCCCTTTTGGACTATCCATCCCATATATTGCAGGTGTGCTCACTCAGCTTTCTTCTCTGCATTTTTTTTCCTTAAGACTACTGAAGACTTCATGCTACCAGCATCAAGTATCATATTTTGGTTGGTTAGATGTCTGCTATTGGCTCCTTACCAATCAACCAATTGTAGTGGGATTGGGGTGAGGTAGGGGTCCACTTCTAGCCTGGCCATGATATTTATGTGATACCCATTTCTTTCATGACATGTGGCATGTGTTTTCCAGCAGAAAAAGAATGGACATGAGGAATATGTATGCAGATGTAATATTGTAAAGATTAAAACCATCTAACATACATATGGACTCCACCTTTTATTGGACATTGTCAAGAACTTGATTAGGCCTGACAGTCGTAGGCCCATCAATGGACTTTATGTTCATTGGACACTTGCTTCATAATCATGGATCCAATGGCTACAATTGACCTGTAATTGGAGGTTTCTTTTTTTTTTTTTTGTAATAGCCCAGACATGGTGGACCGCATAATCATGGATCCAGTGGCTCAGTTGTCGTTTGCTTGCTACACCCAACATGCACAATTTTGAGTTTCATGCTCTGTCAGCAGGGTATATTTGCCCTTACAGATAATTGGAAGGTTTATTTGCTTATAGAAAATGGGTCCCACTTATAATCACTATCTCATCTAATCGTAGTCACTGATTCATCAATTGCAAGTTATGAATAGCATCAAACTTCTGATTTATTTTAGAAGAAAACTGAATATACTGATCATTTGTTCTCAGTAATGTGGTGATCAAAGGAGTGACTATTTTGGCACCTCTTCATTCTCCAAACACGGATGGTATTGACCCAGGTGCGTATGCTTCTCTCTTACTATAGTATTCATAAATATTAAATTATTCAAGTTCCTGAAGAAAGCTTCTATATATTGTGACGTGGATTCACACAGATTCGAGCTCTCAAGTGTGCATCGAAGACTGTTACATTGAGAGTGGAGACGATCTAGTGGCGGTGAAGAGTGGATGGGACCAATATGGTATTGCCATGGCTCGCCCGAGCACAGACATCATTGTGAGGAGGGTGTCAGGTACTACTCCAACGTGCTCTGGGGTTGGAATTGGGAGTGAGATGTCTGGTGGGATATCGAATGTGCTGGTGGAAGATTTGCACGTGCGAAATTCAGCAGCAGGGGTGCGTGTGAAGACAGATAAGGGAAGAGGGGGATACATAACCAATATCACCATAACTAACTTAACCATGGAGAATGTCAAGATACCTATAAGATTCAGCAGGGGCTCAAATGACCATCCTGATGAGGGCTGGGACCCAAGGGCCCTTCCATTAGTGAAGGGAATTTTCTTCAATAATGTGGTTGGTGTCGGCATAAGACGCGCACCAGTCTTAGAGGCACTTGAGGGTGCACCCTATGAAGGGATTTGTCTTACTAACGTTCGCCTTGACGGTATACCCCCGCCTGCAACTTGGCAATGTGAATTTGTCACAGGTCATGCAGTTGGAGTATCTCCAATGCCATGTCCACAGCTCCAGAGCAATGGCTCTTCAACTTGGTGCATGCATTCCTAAGCCTACAAGTGAGATTGAAAGTGGTATAGACCATGTTTAAAGTGCAACTTGTTACTTGCTTGGCCTTCTGCATTACACTTGAAGACAGATGAAGGCTATGGCTGATGAGTCGAAGAAACCAAGTCCAAGTTAAAGGTATGCTTGAATGAGATGCCATGGTCTTGGCTCCAACAAGTTTCTTGCACTGAGCATGCTAGATAAGCTCTTTAACTGGACAGAAGATCATCGCTGAAAATTGTGATTTCATTTTTTTTTCTTTTATGGGGCTGTTCTGCGCACCTATTTTCATTTCTTGTTTGAAGGCTGTTGACATAGAGCCATCCTTTTTTCCTTCCCAAATTTCATGGTGCAACCAGATAAACCCATGGAAACATACCATCTCATTTCCATCCGTTTATTCTACTTCCATTCACACAAACCGCGAGGAGCATCCATAAGACTAAGAACAGAATGCCGAGGATGTTGAGAGGTCTTTTCAAGGTTTGATCTTGCTAACCATGCCACACATGATGCTCTGTGGAGCTAATCATGATCTCTCTCTCTCTCTCTCTCTCTCTCTCTCTCTCTCTCTCTCTCTCTCTCTCTCTCTCTCTCTACACACACACATTCATGTTTCAATTTAATGTACAAATGAGGTAGATGAACTGTTCTTGAAAATTAGTGCAGAGATCTGTATTACAGAATTAAATTTTCTTATAGAGGAAATAGGTTCAAATGTGTATACAGATTGGTTTCTTTGTTATTCCTAACCTAATGTATTAGTGGATTGCATCATGAAACATAAGTGAAACAGTTCCAAAGTAATAAATTGAGATTGTTCCAATCTCTCTTATCATTCTATTGAAAAAGCAGAATCAGTGACCTCACACCCATAAACAGAACTAATGAAACTGAGAGGTTATCAAAGACACAATCAACAGAAAAGAGGGTGAAATATTACATGGAAATTGGTTCAAGGAGTCTTAAATGGATTATCTGCTGATTGAAAATAAATACAGATTAAGGTACTTCACCATTTCCAGAAAACATTGGAACCACACTTGAACTTGTCCTTTCCTTCACACTCTATAGCCAAGTCATCACTGATAAATGGAACTTTCTGCAGAACCGAAATAAAATAACGGAATGTATTGAGAATTCTCGAAATATATCTATTAGAGAAACTTAATTTAAAAAATTAATAATAATAAGATGATTCTATTTGGGACTTTATGTCATCTCCTTAGCAAACTGGCAAGTTGTGAATTGCCAAAGTCGTGATTTCTTAGGAGTGCAGACACCTAGAATTCATCCTGAATTCTTAGGAAGGGCTTTTAGACAAAGGAAGAAGTGTGATCTATCAAGGGTCGAAATATACAAGGCCATCAAAGTTCTATGATTCATCCTGAGAGTAATCATTTCCCAACAAAGGGTGAATATTAGATAGTGCCTTACAGATAAAAACCCTTGATCTTTCACTCTTTGACACCATCAGCAAAAGTCCATTTGCTAGGAATTTCTTTTAGTCCATGGGATTTGGGAGTTTGCTAATTATGCGAGATACCCCTAAATCGCAGTTGTTTTAGCTCTTTGCCATAATCAGTTACCTGTAACCACAGTTAAATGCATGCACATACGTCCACACACTACACTACATAATCTAAGGAATAAAAACTAGCGCTTCCAGCACTAACCTTTTGCTTTGCAAGATCTTGACACCCAGTGAAGTTCTCAGGGAACTTGCAAGTACCAAATTCCACTGTGTATGCACGAGCGAAATTGGCGCCGCTTGTAGCTAATCTTTTCTTGTCATTCAGTTCCTGGAGCACATTGTCTCACGTTTCATTGCTATGTGAAGTTTCAATCTTCAATAATGATGACCATGATAATAATGAAAGAATATGGATGACCATAAAAGAACAAGACCAACAGTTAATTTTTGAATATTTGAAGTTTCTTCCTCTTTTCTTCCTTCTATAAATTGGGATCTTTTCCCTTAACAAAGCTACAGTGAATTGTATGAAATGTATCCTTTAGAATGTTTTTTAAGTACTAGGAACTGACCTTGTTGGCTTTGCTCTTCTCCAAGTACTCTTCAATGACACCAGCATTGGCCGATGATGTACTGGTGGCAGTGGCAAAAAGAGTAGCCGCCAGGCCAAGGAGTGCAGCTCTTCTTCCTGCACTCTCTCCACCTTTCTTCATGTCAGCATTTGTAGCTTGTTGAGCTCTAATAGTTGGCAACTTTGGATAGGCCGCAGCCGATGAGGCCACTGGAGACACTGAAACAAGTCTCAAGTTGGCATCTGATGCCGCAGCGCCCGAAAGACCATAGCTGCATGCCAAGACACTTGAATTCACGGCTGCCATGGCCTCTTTGGTAGTCTTGGTATAGAGAGAATGAAGGTTGATGAAGGTGATGGTGTTCTGATACTAGTAGCAGAGAGATAAAAAAACAGGATAGGGGGTGTGAGTTGATAATGTGCAAGAGATGATGGGTGTGCAGAGGATTGTGGTGGGAGTGTGGATAAGGTGAGATTGCCTCAAGCTTATTGGAAGACATTTCTATGTTCTTGTCCCTACAATGAATTGGGTGGCAGAGTTTTATCTTAGACGGTTCTTGTGGGGACATTTCCCTTCCAAGGCAGCTGAGGTCACTTGTTGTGGGGTTGCTTTTAACACAGGCCACACAGACAGACCTGATATGCTGGGAATATCCCATTTAGAGCTACCAACTGAAAAGTATTTTCCAATCAAATCTAGGCCGCCCACTTCATTGAAACCAGCTCTTGGAAGGTTTGAATGAGCTTATGGAAAACCATGTTAAGTATTAATCTTACAATTTTCACCCACATTGGCTCAATCAAGCCCCTTAAGGAATTACCTGAATTGGTTGGTTTCAATCCTTTGATCATTTATGTGCTAAATGGGTGTTCCTGATCACTTATAATGAAAAATATGACATAACTTCAAAATTTTAAACTTGAGCCCGTTTGGATCTGTGTAAATAGACCATAAAAAAATTATCTGGCATTGTAATTGGTCAGAAACATCCATAATTTACTTATGCTGATTTACTTGGTAACTTGAATTCTAGCACCCAAACGGTTATGTGGTTTCCACCCTTTTACTGACCTGACGTTACAACATTCATTTTGACCGAATGGTCCCATTTTCAGATGGGACATAACAAGATGAATAGTCTAGATTCAATACTGTGAAGGTCGAATTAGGTCATGTTGCTTATAACTACTCAATTAATGGCAATCCATTTGTTTGTTTTAGATTGATTAAAATGGACAAGGTCTGATTCTGTCGTAGGACATCTAAACCATTTAATTAATTATACTACAAACAACTCTCTAAAATGACTGCAATTGTCAAATTATCATTTTCTAATGCATTCCTATTGGGGGCCTCTCATGTCTACCAGAAGAACAGACAGTATGATCATACATGGTGAACTATTTTTTACCATTAGATTGTTTTGGGGTTACTACACCATTAGATTAATGGCGAGATAAAACGGATGCTGATTAATGGCAAGGTAAAATGGACGCTGATTACCATACTAAATGAAAAAAGATCTATTTATCAGTCTAGACCCTGCATATCATGATTCCCAATTTAACTTCACAATTCCCCGAAATTTTCATACCTGTCACATGTTGTGAATTCTGTCTTTTTTTTATTATATATGTTAACGCGGTGAATTAGTATGTCAATCCTATCTACTATGACTTCATCAGTGGACACAATAATCAAACATTCTAAGGGATCCAATTAATTAAGACTTGCCTTGTTCAATAAGAGTAGGTACAGTTGCAAATATACCCCATGTCCATCCTCATGATACCAATTAGAGATTATAATCCAATCACTTTTTTCCCTCTAATAGTTTTGAATATCTAGGACCAATGGAACATGATGTAATTTCCGAAATATTCTCCACCAAGCAAAATAAACGGGGCTTGAGTACAAAGACGCTGATGACTGACCATATGGTTGGGTTTCGCATGGAATGTGCCTCCCAGAAAATGTCAGCCAAAGGCAATCCCAGTTTTTGTTCCATGCTAAGGATTTTCCAAGACCCTTCCTTATTCGGGCATTGAATTCATAAGACGTCTAAGAAAAAAGTGGACGTTGAGGCTAGTGTGTCTGCAATACGCTGAAATTCCTTGGCACCTACCATCCTCTCATAGGAAATGGTTTTTCCCCAAGTTTCCCTTTTAGTCATATGGAAAGGCGCCATATGGAAAAGCAAAGAAGTACTAGACCTTGGAAAATCGAAAGCTTTTCATGCAACTAAGAAAAAATCAACATTGCACAAACATACCCTAATAAATGTTGCTTCCTTTCAACTGTGAAACAAATGGCTCATTTTATCCTGGAAAAAAAAATCCTAGAGAAATAATGATCGAATCGCCATCTTCGTCTCCACCATAATACCTTAGATTTTCAAAACACAACGTATAAAATCCCTTTTAACTGTGACTAACCAGGATATCAAGATGTAGGCCCAGGGATGTACATGTGTCTATTTTCCAAGAAAGTTGCCATTGTTACCTCATTTTTTATTCTCTGAAAAAAAATATATATATGGTGAATATTCATGTGCATATGTCCCTCACCATTTTGGTGAAGAACACTTCCACATTTTAAAAGTATTAATGTGCAAAAGAACAAAACCTCACACTTCATCACACTTTTTTGGCTTTGATAGGTCAAAAAAAAAAAAGCATTCGTCACTAAAATGGTGAGGGATATATACACATGAATAATATTTTACAGCAAAGGTGCAGTGGCCCGAAGCTGAACCTACATGCACATGAATACACTATACCATTCATTGGTTGGAAGTAGGCTAGCAAGTTAATTAGAGCCAAAATAAATTTTCCATTACAGACTGCATGTGCAGCCAGCCAGCTCCATGAGGCCCACTCGAGCTCACCTTTACTCAATGTGCCCCCTTCACACTCACCGTCACGCATGATTTGGCCATGCCTAATTTTGACACGTCATGTGCATAGTGGAAGGGCCAAACCTTAAGGCTATTAAATCAGCGGTTGGAATAACTTGATGAGGCCCACTTTTTTTTTCTAACCTTTGTCGGAGGAGCCCCACAAAACCCCACAGCCACGATCGCTTGTAATTAACTAATGGATATAAGTTAAATGAGCCCCTTTCAACACCAACTCTCATTTTTCTTGGCTTAGGCCACCATCTTAAGGCACCATACATCAGCATAGAATGATTGAATGCAGAGTATCATTACTCCTGTCATATCTATTCCTAAAGTAACAATTGCCACCAAGACTGCGTAGACTTCACAAATATCCAAGCTTGATCATCATCATCATCATCATTATTAAAGCTTTATCCTAACTATGTTGGGTCAGCTACATGAATTCTATTTCTCCATTCTATTATATTTTAAGCCAAATCCTTAGATAAGTTAAACTTCTTCAAATCTAATTTAATAACCTCCATTCATGTTTTCTTCGGCTTACCTCTACCTCTTGATGGGCCATCACAAATATCCAAGCATGATATCTAGTATATTTCTTTAAAAAAGAAATTTTTGATAATTATATGACAAACCAAATTGAATTTAAATAATTTGCTACATGAAAGAGCTATCTTATTGTTCCCCCATATATAGATGAGACCTTGCATACCCCAGCAGATGTAGTAAACGGCACATTTTTGTAACAGGCTACAAGCTCCTCGTTCGTATGTAGATCAGATTGCACTGTTTCCCAAGCCTTCTTCTTGTAGTCAAGCATGTCATCAGACTCCCCGGGAAAACCTGGAAAAGTCACCCTCTCCCCTATAGGAGCAGACGGAGGTGGATCAACCAATTCAACCTGGAATCCATCTCCAGAATTTATCATCACTTAATGGCTGTATTGGCTCAGTGCTAACAAATAAGATTTAGACATTACTTGAGAGAGAGTTGGACACTTTTCCCTGAGCTGTCAACCCCAACCCATCCTGGAATGGCCTGGATTTGGGCAGTGTTTCTAGGCCACTGGTTAAACAGGTAGGCTTAGGCCAATGTTTGGTTGAAGGCCCTAATAGATGACCAGGCCTGGCCCATTATATTAACAGGAACAAACAAAATACTTGTAGATGTCTTGTCCATAAACATTTTGCCATTCCATTCATTTGACAATATCACTTCCAAATCATTAAAATAAGTGGTAAATTTTGTAATAGATGACAATGACAATTCCATAACTTAAAATGACATTTCACAACTCCAGTCATTGACACGATCAGTTATGTGCTGAGTTGTTGGGTGATCCAGGTGCAATTCGAAAACTTAAGGAATTCACAACATTCACTAGGTGTGTAACAAATTAAAGAACAAAACAAGAAATCAATTATTGCAAATATATGTGAACCATGAAGTAGGGATTTCAAGTAACAAACATTTGAGATACAAATTAACATGCGACTTTTTTAATTCTAGCCTCTTTTTTTTATAACTCTTTTTTTAATGGCTCTATTTTGAATTGTCTATAAAAATAAGATTAGACCTACCAAACAAGCCCTTAGAGAGCCATTGAAGATATTGGATATAACCACTACATTCTCAACTTCAGTTATTTTATAATTAATGCTTTTTTCCAATTTCTTTTTCTCATAATCTGATTTTGATATAACCACTACATGACGCAAGCCAGCAACCTTGAGGTTGCCACAGTGAGCACCTTTCAACTATGTTGTGGGCCTTTCTTATATCATTATATGCTTTGTCTCATATATTTCTGGGATGTTCCTATGTTTTGCTGCCTTTCCCATTGTTTTCAATTCCCCTTGAGACAAAAAAAAAAAAAAAAAAACCACCTTTTCCATGCATTTTAGAAAAAATCTCGGGCAAAAATATTTTCAATTCCATTTTTTTTCCCATACATTTCAAAAGTGAAGTAGAAAAGAAGTATTTTGGAATTGTTTCAGCTTCAAAACCACCTATTTGGGGAAAGGTGCTTTCCAAAATGTATGGTGCTCCCTCTATGTTCTAGGCATTACAATAAAGAGTAAGAGGTTTCAGTTCTTTCACAGGAAAAGTAATTTTAAAATGAATATTGCATTGATACTTGAATCTTTCAATAATGTGGAATACCCGATGCAGATAGTCAGGATATAAGGACACTGTTCAGGATTTTCAGGTTATAAGGACACTTCTTCCCCAGATCTACTTGTTACTTTGAATTATACCTCAAAGAAAGTTTTCAGAAATGAAAGTAAAATTTTATTAGAAATTAGAAGGAAAACAATGCCAAGAATACACATAAAGAATGAAGAAAGAAATGATACAACCCATAGGGATCAAGTCCTGATGTGGATTGTCGAAGAATCAAAGTAGAAAATCCTGCAAACTCCTTGACTAGCACCCAAGATATTTTCATATGTATGTCGAACCCTTACAAGTTACAACTTCACCAAAAATACTTGTAATTCTTGCCTTATTTCGTCTTTTCCAAAGTTAATTAGGTAATGGTTACAAGTTTCTGAATGAGGAAAAAATAAAAAGACCCATAGTAGAAAGGCCAGAAAACCCCTTGACTAGGACCTAAGATATTGTCCTACATCAAGTCATTGGTGCAACTTCATCAGCTGTGCTTGTGATTTTGCCTTATTTCTTCTTTTCCTAAGTAAAGTAGGTAACATTAAAAGATTATCATGAGCAGACTTTCGAGTCCTACCATCCTCTCTCTCATAAAAGGATGAGCCTCATGGAGTTTCTTCCTTGCTTGCACTTGTGCAAGCATAATCATAGGAGCACAATACGAATATAAGATTAAAAAAAAATGAAGCTGAATATGAATGTAAGACCACGAAGTATTTTCATGCATTATAAGCATATGTAGAATGCAAATTGTGGATACATGAAAAAGGATCCAAAGTCTTTTCAAATAAGGAAATCTTTGTTGCTTACCTGGTTGTTGTTGGAAGCAACCAACACCAGAGCTTGTGACTTTATGCCTCTCATTGTTACCGGCTTCAGATTACAAAGAACGCAAACTCTCCGATTCTGGAAATGGATTAACCAAAAGATTAGGTGGATGATGCAAATGAACACTTGAATTTTCTGAAGAACCCTTCAACTGTACTGATTTAACAAAATGAACGAACCTGCAATTCTTCTAGAGGAATATATTTCACTAGGCCACTAACAACAGTACATGGTGATCCTTCACCCACATCGATCTCTTCCACATAAAGGGAATCAGCATCAGGATGTTTCTGAACTTTCTTGATAATGCCTACACGTATGTCAAGTCTTGAAACAGAAATCTCGGCTTCAGTGGTCTTTGGTTTTGCTTCAGCAGCGGGCTTCGCTTGACATTGATTCTTCCCAGTCCCATCTATTCCACAAAAGGCGGAGATGGATTAGCATCTTTTACAGACAAACACAAAGTGGGAGCATTAGTTTCAAAGTAGCATCCATATCAACAAGATCCAGTTGCAGAATCTGTGTCAACATCAGAGGAAAAAAATAAAATAAAAATTTCCAAGTAAGGATTGATAGATTTACCAGCCAGAGAATACTGAATCTTTGCTGGAATACAGGCTGATATCAAGAGGTCACATTTGGGATCATTTATGCTGAAAGTTTTTTGGTCAATTTTTATCATCTTGTCACACAAATATTGTCTAATGCCAAATAATATATCCCTCAATAAGTTCTCTACTTAAGTATAACTGTCAATCCAAAAGTCACCATCAACTCTAGACTCCAATACGACTCCACTTAGGCACATCATTGGTGTCTTTTCCCCTAATGCGGGAATTTTTTAGCTGAAATCTCCAGATACAATGGGAAGCACATTTTTCATCATCAAACCCTTTTTTGAAATGCAAGGAAATTTCTAAACCTATGTGACATCTAGATGAATCTGTGGGGAGTTTATCAAACCCATCTTCCACAAAGAAACTGTGTAATTCAAACAACAATAACTAAAGCTCACATAAAAAATAAAGAAAAAGAAACTCATCACCTGAAACTTTTATTTCCTCTAACTGTTTAGCAAGTTTTTGAGTGTCGGCTTCTGCTTTCACAATTCTATCAGCCTGACTACCAGCAAATTTCACTCTAAAGAAATCCACAGTTTCATCTTTCTGCACAAAAATAAGTTTCTATAAGATGAATAAGTGATTGATTATTTATTATTAGCAAGTAAGAAACACCATATTGCTAGTCCAGAATAGAATGAAGAAGACAGTCATCCAGAACTAAATCAAAATGGAAAACATACCATTTCTTTAAACAAAGGCTCTGGTATCCCTATCTTATGACCAGTAGGAAGAATGTCCCAAGGTCTTCTTGCCCTGTCAAGATCTCCTTTGTCATTGCAGAATGAGAGTTGAGTTCCAGGAGGCAAATTAAGCTGCTTCAGTACCTTTAACAGAAGCAAAGAATAAGAAACACCTCAGAAACATCAAACGAGCATCTCAGAGCTCATAAAAATGAAACAACAATGAACTCCATTCTAAACAACCAAAGAAAAAAGGAGCCAGATGTATTACTGCAACAGAAAAAGACGGCATAAATGGTTCTAGCAGAGACGCTAGAAGATACACAAGCCCACTTGAAGTCCTCAGTACAATGGAGCAAGCAGATGGGTCTTCCTTGTAAAGTCTCCAAAATTGACTGTCCTATGTTAGACATTAGAAGGGTACATTGTAACAGTTCAGCTTCAAGATAAAGAAATTAACAAACAAACAAAAAAGTCACTGTGATGAGAGAGAGAGAGAGAGGGGGGGAGTGGGGTGTGGGAGGGGCTGCTGTATATTACTTGTAAATATGAATTGCCCTCACTGGAAATGCTCATTGCAGTTCTGAGACCTAGTTTTAGCTTAACCTAGGTCGAGCAATACAAACATACAACTGTCAGGAGTGATTTCATTGAGTAAAATCATGAATCAAAGCTATTTATTTTTCTGGCTATATGTGCAAATTGAAAAGCCAATCATCTATGAATATCATATTATTCAAGGATACAGTAAATCACCTTCTCCATAGCCTCAAGATACTGATCAACATATTTACTGACTTTCTCTGCTAGGGTCTTGGTTAAGGGATGCAACTCTGCATCTGGAGCATCAGGAATGGTAGAATCATAGCCTAATCCTGCAGAGTAAGCTACAATGAGTATAACATGAATCTATCTCTGCCAAGGACAGATATCTGCATCTAACATAGATAGGTGTTGTCTGACATAGCAACACCAGTATGCATTCACCTGGCAGCCAAATGATGATTATGTTAGGTAAGGAAATAAAGTTACAGCATAAAAAATTGTACGTTCATTAGAATTAAACAAAGGGAAAGTGATGAAGTATCAGGTCATCAGCATCAGCAAATTTACAAATGCGCTGGATTCAGTTTTTGGGTGGCCCATGGTTCAATTACATAACTGTGTATCTAAAGGACATGGATAAAAGATGTTCTAAAGACTCCCGGATAAGGAAATGCCAACATTTTGACCTTCTGCCAATTGGCATACAAGCAGATGAGTTAATTAAGTTCAATGTAATCCTAACTCTTTGAACCTCCCTTAACAATGAACATGATGAGTTCAGATCCAACAGTTATGACCTTTGATTAGGGGATTTTGGGGCCACGGAGAATCTATACCAATCTCCCATCAGATCAACAATCTGGATTCTCCAACAAACAAACTCTACGTGAATGGAACCCTGTACATCAAAAAACTAAAAAACTGATGAAGCTTGGCACCTTAATTTTCATATCTATTAAAAAATAAAAAAAGAAAACAACAAAGTTTAACCCTATAGTCATGTCAGACAAATGCATTGGACTATCCCTGACAGGTGAAGCTGTTGCACAAGATATATTGCAGAGAAATTGACAAGAAGCCTCAAAGGTACAAACTCAGGGCAAACACATCTTCACTCTTCAGACCAAAGATCAAACAATTCTACATCTTTTCACATCTAAGCTACATGAAAATTAAAATTTTAGCATTAAAGGCGGTACAAAACATATTATACTGCATGTCTAAGGAATTGCAGACATTTCGAACTAATACTTTCTATTCAAAGACATTCAAGTGGAAAACCTGGAGGTTTTGCAATAAAGCTCAAGACTCTGTTAATAAAATTGCCCAAGTTATTCAGCAACTCATTATTTAGTTTGACCTGCAAGTCTGCCCATGCAAACAACGTGTCTGACGCCTGATTCATACAAAACATGGGCATTTTCAATCATCCGCGTACAAAAAGCAACTCAATGAAATTTGATTTGGATTAAGGTGAGCAAAAAAGTATATCATATTGAGAGAATTCACCTCTGGTCGATTAGTCAGTAAATAGTATCGCCACACTTCTGCAGGAATATTTGTATCTTTTGCATCATTGCCAAACACTCCAACACCCTTACTTTTGGAGAACTTTCCTGCAGATGAGATGCCAAATAAAAATAAATTCAGAAATCCACTAGTTCCACAGTCAATTCCTCTGCTATCATGCAGTTCAAACATTCTAAGAACAGAAGCATCAAAACATGCATTTAAAGAACTGAAGCAATGAAACACAGAAAACTCAACTAAAAGTAACAGATAAAATCAAGTGCACTTCATGAGAAGAAACTTCACATGCCTATCAATGTGGGGTAAAAAATGATGAGACAGGGAAGCAGACCTGTTTCATAGTTCAAATATTCTGTGACACTGATAGTCTTCATCAATGTCCAGTTTTCACCAGTTCCAAGAAGCATTGAAGGAAACATAACCTGGGATTATAATCATTAAAAGATGAGCCTTGTGGTTGGTGATGGGATAAATTCCATGCATAAGCATGGGAGTCTATTTTGATCTAATTCTATTTTGAAAGTACAGAAGCATAATGTTGAACTGAAAAAAAAAAAAAAAAAAGAAGCAAAATAAATTTCACCAGATGACAATCAATTATCAAGTGAAATGGTGTATACGCTAGATGTGCAAAAAAGTGCATGTGTTGTAACGGCTGCAAGTATTCTTACCGTGTGGAATGGCACATTATCCTTGCCCATAAACTGAAACAGCTCCACATTTTCAGGATTCTTCCACCACTTCTCCCAGTCAGGAGTGTAACATGAAGTAATTGAGATATAACCAATTGGTGCATCAAACCATACATAAAAGACCTGAACACCAACTTGTTGGTAAGAAGTGGCACATTCATTTCAAAAATTAATTATAAACATAAATCTGTAAATTTGCAAGCTAATTAAAATAGATTTAGCATGTTCAATAAACAATGGGCAACAAAGTTAATGCACTAACCTATTGGGAATGGAAAAGGCAGGGACACACCATAAAATATGCAAGGACATGGATTTTGCACATAAAAAGTAGTAAAATATTGGATACTATACACAATGATACGTTGCCTATTTTGAAGTATCCAAATATCATAGGCACTCACGAGCGACATAAAGAAAAATGAAACAAAAAGAAAAGGAAGAAGAATAAATAAATAAATAAATATAATAGCGTGACATGATTTTTATAATTTTAACCTTATCCGTAAATTTCTCATGTGGAACAGGAACACCCCACTTAAGATCCCTGGTAATACAGCGTGGTTTCAATCCTTCTTTTAGCCATGCATGTGTAGCTTGGACAGCATTTTGACTCCAAGATCCAGCAACCGACATATAGTTGATATACTCTTCCAACTTATCCTTCAGCAGTGGGAGCTCCAGAAACAAGTGGTCAGTTTCGCGAATGTGTGGGGTGGCCCCACAAACCTGTAAACAAAATGAGGTGAAGAATGATGAGGAGATATGTAAAGCTTTGAACTCTAGAAACAAAAGCGTAAATTCTAATATGAAGTTGGTTGCAAAAACACTTCCGATGACGAAGATCAAAGAAATGAATGGTGGGTAGTAGAACCAAAATAAATAAGAAGCAATGCTGTACCTTGCATCTAGGATCATTTAGTTCATTAGGATTTAACAACTTCCCACATTTTTCACACTGGTCCCCCCGTGCCGAATCATAATTACAATCTTTTGTGGGACACGTGCCTTCCACAAGCCTGTCAGCTAAGAAGCGCTCGCATGCTTCACAATAAAGCTGTGTTGCAATAGGGAATCAGAATATATTAGAGACTCATTACGGCATAAGAGACTGGCCATAGTGTAAGTCAGCAGCATACGCAAATGCATCCTTCAATGACCAAAAGTATGATTCATAAAAGATCACAAATTTAAGCACAAAGCAAATGGTGTACTTGTTGCATCGTGTTCTCAGAAAGCCAATTGTTTTCCATCAGTCTCTTGAAGATTGCTTGACAAACTTCAGTCTGTTGGGGACTTGATGTGCGTCCGAATTCATCGAAACTTACGTCGAACCATTTATAAACTTCCTCGTGGATTGCGTGGTATCTGCACAAGCAGGATGGCAACTTGTGATGGAGGCAAGATTTGCAATCTCAACATGAATGTTTCCATTTGAATTTGTACAGAATCAATCAAAATTTCGTTTCGGGTGTCTAATTATCAATCCAATGAATGTATCACCAAACCATATAACATAATTCATCAGACGGGTCAATCAGTTCCAAAACTCTTGAAATTTCACAAACAAGGAATCACGAGCGCGCAAAACAGAAAGAAGTTCAAGAATTCGACAAAGCGCACTGACTTATCGCAGATCTCTTGAGGAGTGCAGTTCTCTTCCATGGCTTTCGTCTCCGTAGCCGTGCCGTACTCGTCGGTGCCACATATGTAAATCACGTTGTAGCCACGGAGACGACAGTAGCGAGCAAAGACATCCGCGCTCAAAACACCTGAAATTTCCCAAATCAAGATGAGCAATTGCGCGAAAACAGAGGAATCAGCACAGAAACCCTAAGATTGATCGCGAGAACCCTAGAATGGATCATACATCCGATGATGTTGCCGAGATGAGGAACGTTGTTGACGTAAGGCAGGGCGCTGGTGATCAAGATGTTTCTCTTTCCAGGGATTGGAGCTTTCGGAGCCGTTCGATCTTCCATGGCGTTTGATTTCTTCTTCTTCAGATTGAGATTTCTCGCTCTTTCTCTCTGCTCTTCCTTTGGAGCTTGAGACCGACTCGGAGCGAACCGGACAGTGGAGCGAAAACTTGGAAATGTTTAAAAAGGTGAGTGACGAAATGACGATTTATGGGGTCGTTGGGTAGTTGGAATTTGGCATTTTCATGGAATCTTGGTTTTTGGAATCTCTGGGCCCTACAAGTTCTAATTCGTGGGCCCATTTCGGTAGTTCCTTCTTACTGGCAATAAAATTCGGTATCTGATTCTCCGATCATCCGGATCTTTCTGATCTATAATTTATTTTAAGTTTTGATTCATATTTGGGTCTGGTTTGGAATTCAATTTAGATAACATTTAATAAATAGATCCGATTCTAAGTCCATATTGATTTTGTGGATTTAAAACCCCGCATATAAGTGTTTATTGTTGTAAACTATAGTTTAAAATCAATTTTTGTTGAGAATTTTTATATATAGTCCTTAGATGTAGTAAGCTTGATGCATTGTGTATAAGTTGAATGAAATCCTTATTTTTTAAAAGCTTTAAAAAAAAAATCAGAACTCATTTTGGAGTTAAGAGTTTGGTCCTCTAGTTGGACCCGATTATGGAATGAGATCCAGATCCTTCACTTGAAACTGGGTCTGAAATCCATAGGTTTCAAGTCCGAATCGAAACTGGGGCCTGGTCGGGTCCAATATGGTGCTCACCCGGAATTGTCCGGTTTGCAACCGTACTTCTTGCCCTTCGAAATAGTGTGACTTTCAAGCTGCATGACTAACAAGACCGTTCATCGATTTAGCCCATCCATGGATTGGGCACTTGTAAAATGTCCCGCCAATTTGTCACAGGACAGTGCTATCAATCATGCATGCACAATACCCAATCATCCCAGAAAAGATTGGTCAATTTATGACCAACAGAAAGTCCAAGTAGCTACTGTCTACTTACCTCGAGGGCCACTGCAGGATCATCGGCAGTAATGACAGTTACATGAAAAGATTTTTTTATGGATAAAATTCAACAAAAAGTTTGGTTGCATCATATCATTCAAACACTTGATTAATAGCCTTAAAACTTAGTGGCCTTTTATCCAAAAATTTGTTTAAGATTCCGGTCAATGTTAGGTAAAAATTTAACGAGAGTGAAATAGAAATTAGTATTAAAATACGGCAGATGAGAACGTGAAAAGGCCTCCCTTGATCAAAGGTGGGCCTTAGTAGGCCACATAGAGCTGGACTGCATTTGTTATTGTTTGTATGATAACATTTCTCTTACCTAAAGTCTAATTTCTATTGATGATCATAAAGCTACTAAAAATAAACTGTAAAAATTTTTTTAATTTTTTTTATAAACTGAAATAGCATGACACTACAAGTGGAGAAGACGGGCCATAACTTGGTAGGCTTGTAGGCACCATTTTTGGGTGCTTCAAATTGCTTTGCATTACGAACAAATTCCAAAATCTTATGCTTAAGAATCAGGTGCCGCACGATCACATCACGCTATGAATAAAGAAGATGCAAATTAGAAGAAGAGGAATGTGGAACAGCAACTATTTGCAGGAACCTGTGCGTTTGGCAATTGCCGAAAGTCAAAATGTCTTAAAATCCGCATTGGCTATGGTAGCATGGACCCAAATCGAGTTTGTCAAATCTTTCTCGGTTGTGGTATCAAGAAAAAATTTCTTCTCAGCACGCGCTCCTGGCCCCCCATCCAAACCAGCACCAAAGATGGAATTCCTCTGAATTTATTGTTTGTGGGACATAGGACAGTTTTCTGCCTCGCTTCAACTTGGGCAATGGTGAAATCTTCCTGAGGAGGGTGTTCAAGCCCTCAAATTGGTCTGAAAGTCCAGCTTTCTGGGCTCATTTGAGTCCTAAAGACATTTTAAAACTTCTGCATGAAACATTAAAAAGACGCTCACTGTTAAAATAATGTTCTTTTAAGGACCTTATGTTACAATCAGCTAAATTGCCCCACTTTCCACATCCAAGAAAGGAGGCTTTGGCGTACCAAAGATGGTTGGGCCAGACCTTTCATGATCCAGTATGAAGGCCCAAATCCAATGACCCATATCCCATGATCCATTATCTAGAAGTTTATCTAATTCTCTGTAACTTTGAATAGTATAGAAGCTTTGTAAAAATTTGTGTAGAACACTCTAGAAAACTATAAAGTAGTATAAAAGGTTTGTAGATATTATAAAGATTTGTGTAGAACATTTTAGAAATAGTTGAAATTATCAAGTAATAAAAGCTTTCTGGTTCTTTTAACATTCTTCAAGTGTTCTCTTGTGAGTGTGGTGCTAGTCTTAAAGCTTGTGTGAAGTTCTATTGGCTGAGTGAGAAGGTTGACTCGTTAGGTGCATGGAGCATTAGTAGAGTGCTACAAAGGCTATAACTCATTTCACCTAGCTCTTAAAATATACCACCAAATAATCATCCTTAAAATGTACCACCAACAGTGTTCCAAGTGAGGGTTCCTTCTACAGCTAAACCTTGTATCCTTCACTATTTTAACATACTTTACTACGAAATAAGCATGCTAGGCAAACAGGCCCCTTCATTGGCTACTGCAGACAATTGACCTGATTGGGGTGGCAGAGGAGATGCTAGAGAAGAGATCCTTCCACCGGATTAAGTGATTGGGATTGGAACTCCTACGCATGTGAACAGATCCGGTAACAAATTGCTGAAAAGAACTTCTTCTCTAGCATCTCTTCCACCGCCGCCAACCACATCAACCATCACATCAACCATCCACTCGATAAAGAAAATGTAAAGTCCCTATTAAAACAAGAAATCTATTTTTTCTTTTAAACTTTTTCTTGGGACATGATCCCAAATATCATTCTTGCGACATTGCATTCTAGAGAAAATGTAGGAATATTTTAGAACTCGACATTCTTTTAGATAATTCAGCCCCTTCTACTCATGTCCTCCCTGATTTGATATATGCTCATTTTTATGTTCCTCAGACCTTGATCCCTATTGGATTGAATCTTAAAAACATTCATGACTAGAGATGTTAAATCAAGGGCTATTATAACCTGATGGGGCTGATTATTTGAATTATCCTTATCTGCAAAGATATCTTTTCATCCATCCTAACCTCAATGATAGGAATGCATCCAAATGGACCCCAAAAGCTGGACCACCTATCATAGTAGGCAGAGTGTACATAGAAATTTCCATAGAAATGATCAGATAGTTTTACAGGATTTTCAGTTTTCCAACTTTTCTCATTTTATTGTTTTATGTAGTAAACATTTTTTTTCCTGCATGTAGAACTCTAGCTCACACTCTCACACATGATTTTTAGTTTGCGTACTCTTAAATATCCTGTTTTACATACTTTTGTAAGTTTATATTTTAAATTTCCACTTTAGAAAGAAAGATATTGCGGTAATTTATTTTTAATCCTACAGTTTCATATTTCTACGTTTTAGTTCTTGTTTGTCTCTCGATTTTAATTTTATCTAATTTTGTAAAGCTTTCACTATATTCATACCATAAATTTGGTTTATGACTTTAACATTCCCGAAAATAGTTTAGATATGTTTTTTTTCTTCTTCTTTTTTTTTTTAATTTATTAACCCGTTGATTTGTTCATCCTGTGCAAAACAAAGGCATATTAGTAGTTGCAGCTACAACAGGAAATACAAGTTATATTATATTTCATGATAACCCTGACTAAACTATTTCAATATGAATCACAATCATATGATAATAACCCTGGTTTCATATTTTGCATATGAGACCTATATGAGTCTTCGACTTGACCCATCCACACGTCTGACTCAATAACTTGGTGGAACCCAATACACAGAGATCAGGTTTTTTATGCAGACCACTCTTGCACAGGTGCTTTAAAGTGATGAGCCCAGTTATAATCTTGTTGATGTTTAATTGCTCAGGTAGAGTTAGAAAATCATAGGAATATGACTTTCTCAAATTAGATAAGGCACCCTCCTAAAGTCGCAGCTACTCTGTCAAACAAAATTTTGAAAATGAACTGGTGCTCCTGGCATGTTTCGGCGGCACTGATGCAAATAGGAAGTAAATTTTCAAAAGCTTGCACTGAACTAAAGCAAGATGGCTCAGGTGATTATTAGATAGTCATCTTGCATCACCTAGTGCAAATTCCGGAAAAACAGAGAACCATACCCACCTTGACTAAGTTTCGCTTACAGACCCAAACTGAGGTTGGTCAAATGTTAAGCAAATGTGGACCCTTCTTTGTCGTGTGATGCAGATAAGCACCACCCTAAAACCTTCAAAAACAGTTACTAAATTTGCCAACCGTTTTAACGGACGTGGATCATTTTTTTTCTGCAGAGAAGTCCACACTAGAGCGAATCCCTTCTACGAAGAAGAAAAATCAAAGCACAACATTGACACCACTTTTAAAGTTGCAGTATTGTGCTTCGAGTTCAAACCAGGATTCCAAGCCGATCAGCTGATTGAACTCTTCAAATGTAGCCAACTTGTCAAGTTGGTCTCGGGTGCTTCCCTTCTCCTTCAATTCCTTGAGAATATCAATCATTCCACGAGCTGAAGCATAGAGGGTTGTCAGTGGGTGCACAATAAGATGGAATCCCATTGCCTTTATCTCCTAAGGTGTGTGCAATGGTGTAACCCCACCTTCGAGCATGTTACAGACCCGATAACCTCGTGTCTGCTTCCCAATTTCCTTCAGTTCATCATCATCCCTCGGTGCTTCAGAAAACATGCATCTGCACCAGCCTGCAATTAGTTGCACAGACAAATGTGAACTTTCTCAAATGTGGATATCCTTTTATGAATGAAGTTACCCTTAATAAGCAGAATTCAAACAGAAATAGCATTGCAATCTGGCCATTGACTGGGTGAAGCACAACATTTGCAATCACATAATAAAAAAATTGGCAAACACACAGCCATGTGGGGTAAGCATTAAATTCTCCGCAATTGTACAATTACTTTGAGGTTCACAACCCTTTTTTGGCTCATCTTCATTAGGAATAAATAGTGAAGTGCACTTGTTATCATAAAAAATTCTCTGCACTTCATATCGCTGTTTTGATCTTAGGAGACAAGCTTGCCCTACATAAGTTACTACTTTTTACTAAGTTCAGCAACCTGAAAATTCTCCATACTAATAACTTCCTTGCAACCCTGGTCAAACCTTCTTACAAGCAAAATTAACTATCCATTGGATGACAAGGTACAGATCAAACAACAATGGTTCAACAAAATACTTTGGACATGACAAAAGAAAGATTTTTGTGTTGGCCATGTGGGTCCAGACCATTAGTGGGTTCTGTATCTGAGGTGGTTTCCCTAATGATATTAGAAATTTTCTGTTTTGTCAAACAGTAGTTTTCTAATAGGTTAAGACTTTCCTTTTTCTTGAGATAGAGTTCTTAGGGGATAAGGATGTAATGGTTATATATATGATGTAATCTGTAACCCTAGAGAGAGGCTGAGAGTGGCTGAGATTCCAAGGCTGTGGTTTCACAGATTGGAGGAGAACATAGTGGAAATTGGTTTCCTGTGGATATAGGCATCTTTGCCGAACCACGTAAATCTTCTTGTCTTCTTGTGTGGTAATTGTTGATCTTGATTGCGTTTGCACACACGCACACAACAAGTGGTATCAGAGCTATTGATTGTACGTGGAAGATCAACGGTAAGAGATCATCCGTCGTTGATCTCTGTCGGGCCACTGGGAGAAAACCCGATTTCTCTGTTTCAGGAAATAGAGAAATCGGGTTTTGCAGAAGAAGACAAGAATTTTTTTTTCCTAGTCTCCGGAAAAAGAAGACAGGGAGTAGAGGTTCGGTCGTTGGACATTTTCATCGGAGAAAAGGGGTTTGGCCGCCGGATTTTCTGAAGAGGAAGACCGGAGGAACGAAAAAAAAAAAAAACAGCAACTCACCGGTCGCCACCCGCCGCCGGTCGCTGCCAATTGCCGCCGCCAGCCGGCTGATCGCCGTCACTGGTCGCCGGACCAGCCAAGCCCTCTGCCGCGGCCGCTACATCGCAGTCTGCAACTGGGTTGCAGACCCAGAGTTGCAGAGGAAGAAGACGACTGGGATTTTAATCCCAGGTCGGGTCTGGGTTCGGGTCGGGTCCGCTTGACTTGACCCACCACGGAGATAAAGCCCAGCGACATCCCAGGTCCGTTGGGTTTCGATTCAGGTCAGTTTGACCTGACCCGTGTGGAGGAAGCCCAGAAGAAGCAACAGGTCAGTTCAGGTTTTAGGTTGGGTCATACCCAACCCGCGGTAAAAGCCCAGCCCAGCAGTACTAGTGCAGGCAGGTTCGGGTCGGGTTGACCTGAACCCGCACGCAGTCGGTCCAACCCGTCAGCCGCCACGCAGACGTCAGCAGCGTGACGTCCTCAGGCTGACGTCAGCCCACGTCATCGGACAGACGGTCAACGGCAGGAGTTGACCAGATTGACGGCAAAAATTTGTTTCTACGATATCTTAATCATCTGACGTCCGATCGGAGATCCGTTTGCGCCTACGGACTCGTTTCGAGCAGATCTACGAGTTAGTGGAAGAAGATTGGCTATTTGACGGTCAACAAGGAGTTTGACCAAATCAGAAGCGCAGAAAACCGTTTTTGCGATATCGGAGCCATCCGGAGTCGGATTTCAGATCCGTTTCTTCCAGTGTGCTCATGTTGACGAGATCTACAGCTTGGTACAGGAGTTGAGGTAAGTGTTAGTTATTCGTTTTTTCCTGTTACTTAATTTGATTAAGATGAAGAACAATACTATCAACACTACCATGGTTAAACTCAACCATTCCAATTGGTTGATCTAGAAACCGAAGATGGAGGATATTCTCTATTGTAAAGACCTTCATGATCCCGTTGAGGGGGATAGTGCCCGACCGAAAGATATGCAAGATGCTAAATGGAACAAATTGCATAGAAAAGCGATTGGTCACATCAGACAGTGGGTTGATAATAGTATATTTCACCACATGTCTAATGAAACCAATGCGAATACCCTTTGGAAAAAGCTAGAAGCAATGTATGATAAAAAAACCTCAGTGAACAAAACCTTCTTGATCAGAAAGCTTGTGAACATGAAATTCAAGGATGGTGGTCAGATCGAAGATCACATCAATGAGTTCCAAAGAATGGTAAATCAGTTAGCCACTATGAAGATGATCCTTGATGATGAGATGCAAGCTTTGTTGCTTCTGAGTTCTTTGCCGGATACATGGGAGACATTGGTTGTTTCCTTGAGCAACTCTACTCCAAATGGTGTGTTATCTATGAGTCAGGTTACCAGTAGTCTACAAAATAAAGAAACTAGACGAAAATCTGCAGGGACAGATAATGCACAGGCCTTTGTTACTGAGAACAGGGGGAGGAGTAAGAGTAGAGGACCAAAGGGGGGTCGTGGTAAGTCTAGAGGGAATGACAGTCTAAGTCTAGCAGTGAATCACAGAGCAAGAAAAAGTCAGTAAAATGCTTTTTCTGTGGCAAGATGGGCCACGTCAGGAAAAATTGTTTTGCCATGAAGGAACAGAAAGGATCTAACAATGAGAAGAAAAATGATAGTGATAACACTACAGCTACTTTGGAACACGAAGTAGTGGTGCTCGCTGGCGATGATGATCAGTGTTTGAGTGTTGCAGATGGTCAGGTTGAGTGGGTTGTTGACACAGCAGCATCCTACCATGCTACTCCCTGCAGGAAGATGTTCACGACGTACAAAGCAGGTGACTTTGGTACTATGAAGATGGGCAACACAATGACGGTGATGTCTGCATTAAAACTGATATTGGTTACACAATGACGCTGAAAGATGTGCGACATGTTCCTGATCTGCGGTTGAATCTGATTTCCGAGACTGCATTGGACCGTGCAGGTTATAAGAATTACTTCGGAAATGGCGGATGAAAGCTCACTAAAGGGTCTCTTGTTATTGCGAGAGGTACAGCAGGTAATACTTTTTATAAAACACAAGTAAAGCTGTGCAAAGATGCATTGAATGCAGTTCAAGACAATTCCTCTCTGAATCTGTGGCATAAGAGGCTTGGTCATATGAGTGAGAAAGGCTTGCGGATGTTGGCAAAGAAGGATTTCATTCCTTGCTCCAAAGGTATATCCCTTGACCCTTGTGATTATTGTTTGTATGGTAAACAGCATAGGGTTGCTTTCTCTTCGACATCAAAATTGAAATCAAATGTCTTGGATTTGGTATATTCTGATGTTTGTGGTCCCATAGAGGTAGAATTATTGGGTGGCAATAAGTTCTTTGTCACGTTCATCGATGATGCATCCAGGAAAGTCTGGGTTTATCCGTTGAAATCAAAGAATCAAGTATTCCAGATGTTTCAACAGTTTCATGTCAAGGTTGAAAGAGAAACAGGTAAACTCTTGAAGTGTCTCCATTCTGATAATGGGGGAGAGTATACATCCAACCAGTTCAGAAGCTATTGCTTGAAGCATGGCATTCGACATGAAAAGACAGTTCCTGGTACTCCACAGCACAATGGTGTGGCAGAGAGAATGAACCGCACTATTCTTGAGAAGATGAGATGCATGATAAGATTAGCACGGTTGCCTAAGTCATTCTAGGGTGAAGCCGTTCTGACTGCCGTTTATCTGATTAACAGATCTTTCTCAGTTCCTTTGAATTATGATCTTCCAGAGAGAAGATGGACAGGTAAAAATGTTTCCTATTCGCACTTGAAGGTGTTTGGGTGTAAAGCGTTTGTACATGTACCAAAGGAGCAGCGTTCCAAGTTGGACGATAAGGCAGTGAGTTGCATTTTTCTTAGCTATGGTGGAGATGAGTTTGGCTACAGATTATGGGATCCAGAGAAGATGAAACTTATCAGAAGCAGGGATGTGGTTTTCTATGAAGACCAGTTCTTTGGAGATGTTGAGAAGATTGATAAGTCTTCTGAGAAAGTTAATGGAGTAGTTGATCTCACACCGACTCCTTCTCCGGTGCAGACTACAGGTGGAGAAGGTGGACAAAACGATCCGGATCGTGATGAGGCACAGGGGTTACCAGATGATGAGGGTGTTGAGCAGGGGGAGCAGCAGTATCCTCGGATTGAAACCACAAAACCTCAAGTTAGGAGGTCTACACGGGAGCATCAACCATCATCTAGGTATCCTGCATCCAAATATGTTTTGCTTACTAATGAAGGAGAGCCAGAGAGCTTCCGATAAGCAATGACTCATGCTGATAAAGATGAGTGGATGAAGGCTATGCAGGATAAGATGAGTTCTTTGAAAAAGAACAAGACATATGAGCTGGTGCAACTTCCTAAAGATGGGAATGTTTTGAAAAACAAATGGGTGTTCAAGCTGAAAAAGGATGAAAATGGAAAACTGGTGAAACACAAAGCACGGTTAGTGGTAAAAGGATTTGCACAGACGAAGGGTATCGACTTCAGTGATGCTTTCTCTCCTGTTGTGAAAATGACTTCTATTAGAGTCGTTTTGGGTCTAGTCGCTAGCATGGACCTTGAGCTTGAACAGATGGACGTGAAGACCGCGTTTTTTCACGGTGACTTGAAAGAAGAGATCTACATGACTCAGCCAGAGGGGTTTGAGGTAGAAGGAAAAGAACAGATGGTTTGTAAGTTGAAGAAGAGTCTCTATGGGCTAAAACGAGCACCGAGACAGTAGTACAAGAAATTTGATTCATTTTTGTTGAGTCATGGGTACCGGAGGACAGCTGCAGATCATTGTGTCTATGTTCGTCTATTTATTGATGGCAGGTTCATCATCCTTCTTTTATATGTAGATGATATGCTGATAGTTGGACAGGATAGCAAGTTGATTGGCAAGTTGAAAGAGGAGATGTCAAAGTCGTTTGACATGAAAGACTTGGGTCCCGCACGAACGATATTGGGCATGCAAATACGTCGTGATAGGAGTTCCAAGCAGCTTTGGTTGTCACAGGAAAAATATGTTGAACGAGTGCTTAAACGGTTCAACATGAAGAATGCTAAGCCAATTAGCATACCTCTAGCCAGTCATTTCAAACTAAGCAAGCGCTTGTGTCTTACTACAGATGATGAAAAGGAATGGATGGCATGTGTTCCTTACTCCTCTGCTGTGGGGAGTCTCATGTATGCCATGGTTTGTACACGGCCAGACATTGCTCATGCTGTGAGTTTGGTGAGTAGATTTCTCGCAAACCCTGGAAAAGAACATTGGGAAGCAGTGAAGTGGATCTTTAGGTATTTGAGAGGTACTTCCAAGGTGTGCTTATGTTTCGGAGGTTCAAAACCAGTCATAGAAGGTTACACTGATGCTGATTTTGCAGGCGATCTTGATCGTCGGTTTCGACTTCTGGTTATTTATTTATTTTCGTAGGGGGAGCTATTTCCTGGCAATCGAAATTACAGAAGTGTACAGCACAGTCTACAACTGAAACGGAATACATAGCTGCTAATGAAGCAGGGAGAGAGATGCTTTGGTTGAAAAGATTCCTTCAAGAACTAGATTTGAAGCAAGAAGAATATGTAGTTTACTGTGATAGTCAGAGTGCTATGGATTTCAGTGAGAATGCTACATATCATGGTCGCATGAAGCCCTCGGACATGATGACCAAGGTTGTATCTAAGGGAAAGCTGGAGCTGTGTTCAAAGTTAGCAGGACTGAACTCCCAGTAAGGGGTTCAGGGCATCTTCCCTATGGTCTGGAGGGGGAGATTGTTGGCCATGTGGGTCCAGACCATTAGTGGGTTCTGTATCTGGGGTGGTTCCCTAATGATATTAGAAATTTCCTGTTTTGTCAAACAGTAGTTTTCTAATAGGTTAGGACTTTCCTTTTTCTTGAGATAGAGTTCTTGGGGGATAAGGATGTAATGGTTATATATATGATGTAATCTGTAACTCTGGAGAGAGGATGAGAGTTGCTGAGATTCCAAGGCTGTGGTTTCACAGATTGGAGGAGAATCTAGTGGAAATTGGTTTTCCGTGGACGTAGGTATCTTTGCCGAACCACGTAAATCTTCTTGTCTTCTTGTGTGGTGATTGTTGATCTTGATTGCGTTTGCACACACGCACACAACATTTTGATACAGCAAAAAATAATAAATGCAAAAGATAAATAACACAAAAGCAAGATTCGGCAGTAATATTAGCAATCCCAAAGAAAGCCAAGCCTTCATGTGGTAAACAACAGGTTTTGCTTCGCGAGGTTATTAAAGCAACTAACAATCACAAATGTCATATCATGCACTTCAAAATTAATGATGGACCAGTTGAGGAATCCATACAAAGGCTACCAACATCTCAATGTCAATGTCATACCTCCATGTAGAGGTTAGCCCTTGAAATGGCATCTGATAGGCCTGTTCTAGCAGAAGTGGCTCAAGCATCCGTCTGAGCCACAAGAAAAAAGTCAGAATTCCCAATAGCATATCTGGCAGCTGCTATCTTTGCAGCATGTTCCACTGCAGGAATTACCTTCAAAAAATATAAAATGATGTGAACGGACAAGTACTAATTCCTTTTTTATTATTGTTACCAATAAAATGTAACAAGTTAGATGCCATTAACGAAGATGTAATGCCCTAATAAAATATCCACAAAAAATATTGTAATGGAGGTTATAGTGTGGATCAGAATAAAGAACAGCAAAGTACCTGGAAAGATATACCTGTTTGCCGCGCATATGCCCTTGCCGAAGTTGCATAAGCAGCAAATAAACATTCGCAAGTGTTAATCACAAGTTCAATGACTAAATAGAAATTGCGTGGAAAGGTTCTATCGTAGTATCTTACCACATTTCTTAGGCCAAGCTTGATCCTGCAATTTGAGGGTAACCACAACAGATCAACTTCAAAACATGTTTGAAAAGAGTTACAAAAACAATATAGACGAGATCATGGTGCTAATGACAGATGAAATTACAACATCCTGAAAGTTAAGGCAAATTCATTTTCGCTGCAGCCTGTACATCAAGAAAGCAACCAGCAGCACCCGCTGCAATCGAATCTTGGACAGTCCTCTGAACATTGAGAGCGTTGCCACCGCCCGTATCTATAACACATGTTAATCAAACACTGCTTAATGTGCTAGAGACCCTGATAAGCAGTTAATAGACACAAAGTAGACGATGTGTGTGCACATAAACCAAATAAAACCCAGATTAACACAACACAAGCACTAATTGCATGTGTCTTGAAGAGTTATTGTCCAATGGAATAGAAAATGGTAACAAAAACTGGACATGACTGTAAGTAGACTACATGTTTGAGAAAATGTGCCAGAGAGAGAAAACGAGAGAAATGACAATACCAGCGTCAGCGATGATTGGGATGAGAGGAGCAGCAGCACAGACGAATCGAGCGGTCTCTGCCATCTCCGGAGGCCTGAAAAAACATTCAAGGTATGAGAATTCAGCAGAGAGAGAGAGAGAGAGAGATGAAATCATGGCCGCCATTTCTTTCTTTCCAAAGTGTCACTATGTTTTTGGCTGGTTGGTCCACTTATTGTTTTTGTCGCCAATTGAATTAGTTACAAATCAGCATTTTTTACTGAAATTTCATAATTAATTAAGTAAGAGCATGAAATCCACGCCTCATGCGACTCCACCAAGTCACTCGTGTTTAGCGGGCGTCAAGCGGAGAATAGGCCCATCGGTTAAAATAGACTTATTTTAAAATATTTACATGTATCTGCCAAGCTTTAGTGTTCACCATAAAAAAAAAATGTCACCAAATTGAATTTTACCGGGGGGCCATACTCATGAAACTTATAAGGCTGCTTGCGGCCACTTGGCCCACATGCATCCCCAACATATTATTTTGTGGCTACACTTCTTAGCTCATTTGAGGCCATTTGAAATTCAGACAGCCCAAAATGATTGAGGATGATCAGCATTTCTATCTTATGTGATTTTAGTAAAATACACAAACAAGCCAGACAGGGAAAAAACAAAGGCAGAAGGGCATGTGAAGACATAAATAGAAGGGTCGTATAGTGTGACTTCCAAGGTTCCTCAGCTCCACACCTCTTTTGACCTTGAGAAGGTTCACATGCGGCCAGGTGAAAATTTTGCTAATTAGAAGATTGGCATAGGATAATAATCAAATGGATTATCAGGAGACAGAGAGAGAGTCTGTATGTGGTGTCTTTAGACAATTGAATGAACTAGTGTTTGGCAAATTTCTTTTCGCCGGAGAATATTTACTCAAAAGGGGGACACCTGTAAAGGACAATCAATGATTTTAAAGATGCAATGAGAGGGACAGTTGGGTATGGGATGCCATTAATACGTTCGCGGCCGTGATTCTGTTTTATAGATTATTGCTAATTAAATATTTAAATGCAAGCAACGGTCTTCCTTCACTGCTTGACCTGTCTTTTTCTTTGTCTACTTGTATATTGAGCTTTTTTTAAAAATATCCTATAAGATTTTTAATATTTATCAATAGGTCATTTGATTTCAATATTTATAAATAGGCCTTTGCTTTCACATATTAATACGTCTCATATTCCAAAACATGTGGATTTGATAATAATGAGCAACAACCATCAAAACTTTGCTCAATTTTTATCAAAATGGTACTTTTTTTCTTAATAATTATTTTTGTAGAGACCCACCACCCCTAATGATCTAATATTTATTAATAAGCCCCAATGTTGGTTGAAAAATAGATCTATTAAATTACCTCAATGCTATAAATGTGATCACCTGCTCTTCTCTTGTTTTTCTTAATTTCAATTTATGTCTTCAATCTATTCTCTATCAACAACACGAGCGCAAACCATGTTTTGAATTAAATTATATTGAGGAACATTTTAGTAAATCAAGTGATTGAGTGATGTTTCATTTAATCCAATATGTTTTCTAAAAAATCATATATTCATTTAATTGGGTTGATCAAGAGTAGGGTCTATTAAAACTATTTTTTTTAATCATTGTCTCCCTCATCAATATCATTTTTTTCCTTTTTAGAAAAAAAGGCCCTTCAAAACACTGTCAAATGTTTAAAATTAAAGATAACTGATACAAAAATAGACTGTAAGGATATGAATTAACAAGCACTATTATGCAAAGAGACGACCACCATAAATTCCTAAAATCCGTGAGGTGCACGATTCCAACCCTTAGAACCATTTTACAGAGACAAAAGCTCTATAAGAGTAACAACCAAATATATTTCTAATCTCCTTTCTCACGAGAACATTTTCAAAAATAAATTTGATGCTAAAGAAGCCCTAAGATTCCAAAAAAACTAGAAATGTGAAGGAAAAAAAACTAAAAAAAAATTAATTATCTTAATGTTTAAAGAAAGGATGTCGCCAACTGCCTACCATATTGAACTTCGTTGACTAAAGTTTTTTTTTTTTTTTTTTGGGTTTAAGGCAAGTATATATTGAAAGGGAGAAAGAATATACAAAGACAAAAAGCCCCAAAGCAAACAAAACCAGAGAAAGAAACTTGAAAACAATGATAGATACAAAGGAAAAAGAAAACTGAAGACTAATGATGCTAAGAGTCTTGATCTATAGAGATGTTTAGAAAGCTACAAAACACCTGGAGAGATTGACCAAAAAAAAAAGGCTTGTCAATTCGCCTTAGAGAGGTTGAGAGAAGCTGGGACAAATAAAACTTGGCCTTCGTCTAAGAGGCTCTACAGTTATTATGTTAGGTTTATGTCTTGTATTCCGGTTTAGCCGGATCGGTCGTCTGGTTTAGCCAGAACCGAGGCTCAGGGTTAGGGGTATTTTAGTCATTGTGTATGGGTTTTCTTGGTGGCCAAGAAAGCGGGAACTATATATATTGATGTATTGTAACCCTAGATCCTGAGGGGATTGAGATGGGATCATAGTAGATAAGTTCTCTCCTCCCGTGGACGTAGGCATGGTTGCCGAACCACGTAAATCTCGGTGTCTCTTCCTGTGTGTGGTTGATTATTTGATCTTATGATTCCGTGGATGCGCACAACGGTGAATGTCATATTCACAACAATTGGTATCAGAGCTGAGGTTGGTATTCCTTGGGTTTCTGAGCGAGGTGGAGATCGCTCAGTGGTTTGGAGGTTGTGCGCATGAAGATTAACTGAGATCAGGTTCGTGATTTCTGGTTAGGCCACCATCGGAGAAGAAGAAGACGAGATTGGGTTCTCCGGTCTCGCTGGGATCGGAGGAAAAAGGATTCCCATGTTTCTTTCAGATCTCGGAGTTAGATCGCAGCAGTTGTGATGTAAGGATCAACGGATCGGATCTTCGTGGAGGATCCGGAGTTCTGCGATTCTTGGTGCAGAAAAATCAAAGATCATGGGTGATCTATGTTTGGGCCACACACCGGTTCCTGTTGCAGAGCGAAGAGAAAAACCAGGAAGAAAAAAAAAATTTTCTCGGTCCAGAGAAAAACCAGGAAGAGAAAAAAAAAAAAATTTCTCGGTCCAGAGAGAAAAACCAGGAGAAGAAGAAAAGAAAAAAAAAAAAAAAAAACGCCAGTTCTCCTCTGTTTTCCTCTCTCCTCCCGGCCCCCCCGCCACCGCTGCTTCCTCATAGCCACCGCGGCCAAGCAGCAGCAGCGCCACTGGTCTCGTCGCGCCAACTGCAGTCGCTGCTGCTTCGCCCGGATCAGACGGCCGCCGACTGCACAGCAGATCCGGAAATCACGCGTCTCGGTCACCACCGAGATCCCCGCCGTGATCCTCGCCGCCTTTGTCGCCGGAGAGGACGCCGTCAGACGCTGCCACCCCAGCCTGCCCGTGGCCAAGGACGAAGACCCCACGAAGAAGCCGGCGCAATCTCTGCTGCAGAACCCGTGACAGAGGAAGGAAGAAGGGGAAGAAAGGGGTCGGGTCCAGGTCGGGTCCAGTCCGGGTCAGGTCAGGTGCAACCTGACCCGACTGCAGCTCAGTCCAGAAGCAGTAACAGCAGGTTCGGGTCAGGTCAGGTCCGACCCGACCCATTATCAGCAGGTCCAGCCCAGTCAGAAAGTTCAGGCCGGGTCAGGTCAGGTCCAACCCGACCTGTCTGCAGTCGGTCCAGCCCAGCGCAAACGGACAGTTCCGTCCCGGGTCAGGCGAACCCGACCCGGGTCTGCTCCAGAAGCCCAGCAGACAGCGCAGAGTGACGTCAGCAGTGATGTCAGCAACGGTCAAAGGCCAGATTTGACCAGATTTGACCAGATTTGCGGCTGAAATTGTTTCTGCGATATCTTGATCGTCCGATGTCCGATCGGAGATCCGTTTGCGCCTACGGACTCGTTTCGAGCAGATCTACGCAGTGGAAGAGGTTGATTGGCTGTTTGACAGTCAAGGAGGAGGTTTGATCGATTGGAGCGTAGAAACTTGTTTCTACGTTATCGGAGCCATCCTGAGTCGGATTTCAGATCCGTTTCTTCCAGCGTGCTCGTGGTGACGAGATCTATAATTTGATGCAGAAATTTGGAGGAGATCTGAACAGATGTGGATTGAGGCTAGAATCGGGTCTACTCGACCTGGTTGTTGTTGCAAACCCAATAATAGGAGTCGCCGGCCTAGTTGCAAAGGGTTTGCTGATCACATGATGGCATGTGATGATATTTATCTTGCCAGAGCCAAGCCGGAAAAGCAGCAAGGAGGAGCTGATGTATCAGCAGTTGATCGGAGGCCCGGTCAAATGGAGTTTTTTTTACCGCTCGGAGGCAGAGGTTGTTCTGCAATGGAGTCATCTGGACTTTTATTCCCGATCTGTTTACTTGCATGCTTGTGGCGGTTGGATCTTCACAGGGATGTTGAAGATGGGGGCAAGATGGTGAGTGATTCAGATATCACTCAGATTCGTCAATGGTTTCGAACTTCTAGATTCGAGGTGGAGTTTGACGAGGATATGAACTTTGCTCAAAGTTCATGTGCTGGTTCAACATGTCAAAGTGTTGAAGAAGACTGCATCCCTGGTGCAGTGACATGCCATTCAGCAGGGTACGTGGAGACATTGCCGGTTTTATCTCCTAGTAGCTCGAGTTGTACGGAGTTGTACGGAATTCAAGCCAAGGTGGAAATTGTTAGGTTTATGTCTTGTATTCCGGTTTAGCCGGATCGGTCGTCTGGTTTAGCCAGAACCGAGGCTCAGGGTTAGGGGTATTCTAGTCATTGTGTATGGGTTTTCTTGGTGGCCAAGAAAGCGGGAACTATATATATTGATGTATTGTAACCCTAGATCCTGAGGGGATTGAGATGGGATCATAGTAGATAAGTTCTCTCCTCCCGTGGACGTAGGCATGGTTGCCGAACCACGTAAATCTCGGTGTCTCTTCCTGTGTGTGGTTGATTATTTGATCTTATGATTCCGTGGATGCGCACAACGGTGAATGTCATATTCACAACATATTAAAGATGCTATCATTTCTGCATTTCCATAAGACAAAAGAGGTGGTTAAGAAGTGCAGGAAACTCCTTTGACGGTAAGCTAATCGCTATTACGGAAGAGCTCTTGCCAAATAGAGGAGGGAGAGGTAGTTACAAAAGCAGGCACACCAGCAGCTTGAAGAATCAAGCTCCATAAAGATGCAGCAAAAGGACAAGAAATTTGAACATGCAATTCTGTCTCATTGTTGGCTTTACAGAGAGTGCACATGGCGGCTAAATTGATACCCACTAATTGGGCCTAAACTTGACTCGGGATCTTCCAATGCATCAATCTCTAAGCAATGAGGGATACCCTTAGCAACATCAGAGGGTTCCAAACAAGGGGAGCCCAAGTTATCACTAAGCCTCTAGAATGTAGGATGTTTCATGCTTCTTTGAGCGAAAAGGTTTTTTTCCCACGTAAAAGATGTAGAAAAACTGATCTTCACATGACTGGTCAGGGGAAAGATCTATAGTTATAGAGCCTAGGAAGTCAACAATGAGGGGGAGGATGTCAGTTGAGATAACCCAGCGAATTTAATTCAAGATGGAATTTACCTTCTGATTTAGGGGAAAGGCGAAGGTAGTTTTAACTTAGGGGAAAGGGGAAGGCAGGGAATATAGTGGCTACACTAAGGTCATTAGCCCAAGCATCGAACCAGAGATTTGCCAGCTTCTCATTTCCAATGTTCCACCTACCACTTTTCTGAAGCTGGTTAGCCAAATTCCGAATTTTGTGCCAAATGCATGAGCTAGCTTTAAGGGTAAAAGGACTCCATATGGACTAATTTTCGAAGTATCTACATTGCATCCAGACAGCCCAAATGGAGCTAGAGAAGATAGTCGCCCAGATGGAACTTTGTGGACTTAGTTGAAAAAAAAAAGAAAGTTAATGTGAAAAAGGTTTAAAAAATCTTACGAAAGAGACGGATTTTCTTAATGATAAATAAAGATATGGACAAAATTGTCAAAATTAGCAAAGGCTTAATGACCTCTTTGATTTATTTTCATATCCACTTAATTGGGATATGAAATGTATGAAAATTGCAAAACAAGGGCCAATTTACACACATTGAAACCACAAGAGCCTATTTTATAAATATTAGAAACCTTAGGGGCGTATAAACAAAAGAATTCTTTATCATTTATAGATTAAAAATAAAAATTGGAACTATAGCATTTATGCCGATATTTAGAAGTGTCACATAATAATTACACTAACCAAGAAAATATAGTAATCAAACACACATGGATGGATCCAGGCCATCCAATTTGGGGTGAGGGTTCATTTGATTAGAGGAAATTCTCAAGGGCATTTGATTAGAGGAAACTCCATGCGTTTAGAATTTCTCACGACAGTATCGATTATTGTCTGAACATTGTGATCCCATATTTGATTGCTAGAATTCCAAAAGTTTTGCCTTTTGAAATGCCATTTTTTTTCTACCAAATTCTTCACATAGTCCTATATTTTAATGTTAGGGCTTGATTGTTTAATTGGAAGTATTCTTTTACTCCAAAAACTGTGTTGTGTTGTGATCAATGGCCCATGGCCCAAAGCATCACTAATGCTATATTTGATTGGTATAATTCGAAACAAGAGCCTGCCTGGAAAGTCACTTCTTTAAAATTTCAAAACTTTAGCTTTATAAATGCTTGTCCTTGAGCATTTAGAATTTCACTTTGGGCACTGTATTTGGAGAATTTTAAATCCTTCCGTGTATGTATTCTTTATCAGAATTCTAAATATTTATGTCCGGTGGGATTTCAATTTCTCCAAAAGATGTCCCTGGAGGTGGAATTCCAAATCCCTTCTTTTGATGGAGTATTTGAAATTTCAATTAAATGCATAAAGAATGAAATTTCATAAATTTCATTTGAGACCTTTTAGGTGAGGGTCGTTTGTTTTTGTTAATTTACATAGGTAAATGAACCACATGTGTAATGGTTACACACCATCACGTTTATTTTCACTTATTTACGCATGAGATGAGTAAAATAGATGTGAAAAATGGTATGAAAATGGCTTGAAAATCAGGTGAGAATTTTCACACTTCAACAGGTGTGAAAACATTACCCATGTCACTGTTACCAAGCAGGTGAACAGTAACTTTCTGGGGCAGTCTGCCTTTTGCATTTTTTTGTGGGCCCCAAAATAGCAATCTGAACCATCCAAACTTTTCTAAAAGTCAAAAACGGCTTAGAGACCAATTTTTAGCCGTTGGATCATCATACAACTTGAGATATAATCAAAAGAGTTGAGACCGTTGGATGTATTGAACCCATGATTGAACCCAGTCCACCTTTCTTTATTTTTTTGACTCCTGTGGGCTCCCTAATGTAAATCAAAACTATTGAAACTCTTGTGAAGACTGAAATGGCCATGAGACCAATTTTCAGCCATTGGATCATCATACAAGTTGAGATATGATAAAAACAGTTGAGACCATTGGACATGATTGAACCCGTGATTGAACCCAGTATTCCTTTCTTATTTTTTGACTTCTGTGGGCCCCCTAATATAAATCAGAACCGTTGAAACTCTTGTGAAGACTAAAAACGGCTATGAGACCAATTTTCAACCGTTGGATCATAATATAGTTTTAGATATTTACAAAAAGATCTAACAATAAAAATCTGAAATTCTTAATTTTAGGGGCCCCATCTTGATGATCTGAACCATCCAAACTCTCTAGAATGTCTTTTTTGGCTTAGAGATATAGTCCTTTTTTATACATATTTTAAGATATATGTGATAAATCATGAAAAGTGGCAAAAATATTATGATAAATGGTGAACCGTTGGATTACTTTTAATTTACATAAGAAGAGATATGAAAATGACAAACGATTGAATCCATTTCACATGTGAGTTAATTGCATATGCAAATGACTCACATGTGAGTCATTTACCTATGTAAATCATTTTCACATCACAGATGAAAAAAACAAACGACCCCTTAGGTGGCTAATTAAAAACATTATGGTTGAAATTTTAGAGGATAAAATGTCATATCATGCCTAAAAAACTCCAATATATTAAACTTCTATTCGGAATTCTGATAAAGAAACATGCCCTTAAAATTCTTGCAAGCGATTAGAAAATTTGGAAAAAAATCAAGATTCTCCCCAACAAGAATTGACCAAAAATTTTTGTAAGCAAACAGTCCCTAGGCTCTGATGTGATTCAAAACCAAAATGTTCTAATGAGTGGAAATGTTCAAAACCAATCAGGGCGGGCGACACCTTCAGTCAATGATGACATCCCCGCCCACTTCCCACGTTTTATCCCTGGAACTCTGAGACTTGTTCAAAGGCCATGTTTCACCTAAAAGCAGTAATTGTCAGTATTGATAAAACCCAAAAAAATAGGTAAACATACTTTAGTAGTAAAATACAGAACTAAACAAACATACACGTGCTTCTTGGCCTCAGCCAATCAAAGCTTCCAAAAAAAAAAAAATTTCCTTCCAACATTTAGCTGATTCAGTCATTTTAAGCAAGTTAAGACAAGTCGACCAAGTCTAGAGCCAAATGGATAAGCTATTGAATTTAAGGGTCACCTACAGAACTAGGTCCAAATACCAGTTCGCCTCTCTGATAGCGTGGCCCATCAGGCTCTGCCTAATGCATGATTTGTTTCTTCAAAATAAAACTGAGGCACGTAATCTTTGCTAATTACCAAGTAATGCCTAGTTGCTTTATTCAGTATGTTGATGTTTTGTTTGCCTTTGGTGGTGACTCGTTCTCAGTTGCCTCCGGCCTCAAATGATTAATTTGACTGATGGATTTCGGAGATTACACTGACAGATAAGCTCTCTCTCTCTCTCTCTATATATATAGATATATATGAAAATATTCAAGTGCATCCATTCATCACCCCCTCACCATACAAATAGGAAATGTAAGCATTTCTCATCCTATATGAGGGAAGGATGCATACTAACATTCCTATCAAGTTTAGCCCCAATTACATTTCTCTTACTATGGCTCACAAATACAATTCATGCAGATCGGTGTATAGTTGATCGAATAATCTAATAAATTCGTATCTGATTGAAACATAGGGCGTGTGCCTATCTAGGGCTTCCATGTGTTTTGCAAGATTTGGATTGGGTGATGATGGGCTCCACCCAGAGTTCTCATGAAAAAAATGACGAGAGACGGATGCATATATATATATGAAGATTCTCCTCTCTCTCTCTCTATATATATATTCCAATCTAAATATAGGTTGTCTAAAAGGAAAAAGTAGTTGAAATGTTTGAGGAAAAAAAGTGATATTGTCTCAGTCAAAAGTGACAAAAACATGTAATACATTAAAAAAAAACTAGATGTTTTTGATATCTTGAGTTTTATTTTTACATATTTGAAAATTATTTTATTTTGAACAACGTTTATTTGGTGGCTCAACTTGCCTAGAACTACAATTTAATCTTAGAGGTTGTGGGTTTGAGCTTACTACCACACTAGGGATTTATCAAGCTCCCTTGAGACCCAAAGGAATTAGTCCAGCACAAAGAGTTGAGACACCCTCCATTATATAAATATATATATAATATCATTTTCTAATTTGTAGGACTTCCTCTTTTTCAAAGAGAATTTTCTTTTCACATTCTCGAGTATAAATTTAAAAAGATCCACCTATTTTCTTTATAATGAGGTTTACAACATTGTTAAAAAGAGGGTTAAAAAAATCAACTCTAATAGAAATGCTTAGCCACCATCCACAAAATTATATAGACAGTTAAATAAAAGAAATGTTCTTTTATAAGCAACAACACATGTAGTCCAGCTCTATAGTGCCTCCTTTGGGCCACTTTTGATCAGTGCATGTCCTTTCACACTCTCAACCTTCAATGATTTGGCACTAAGCCCAATTTCACTCTCATCAAACCTTCAACCACCATTGGATTGAATCTCAATGAAACCTACGGTTAAGAGACCACTAATTTTTAAGGCTATCAAATCAGGAGGTAGGATGATCTTATAAAGGCTTTTTTTCTTTTCCTTATCCATAAGAAGAAGTTTCCAAATTCCTCACCACCGTTGATAAGAAGGCATTAAGTAAGCCCCATGAGATGGACTGCGTATGTGTAGTATATAATCCACTTGCAGGAGAGCATCATCCCCTCAAAAATTCATTGAAGTCTCTGTTTTTTTTTTTTTTTTTTTTTTGGGATTATTACTTCGGAGGAATGGTAAACTATCCTAATCTTAAACCAGCCTAACCATTTTCTCAAAGATCATCCCTAGTCTCAGTTGCTCCACAATAGTCCTCTCCCAGAGTACACCTATTACAGTGCTCCGCTGTGGACTTATAGCATCATTGCTCCTCAAATTTGATTTCAAACTACTGTCATAAGTAATGTATAAAAAAGTCTAATGAAGCTGATTTTTAGTAAGTGGTTATCGACAAATCTTTTTTTACATTCTTATGGCTATTAGAACCACTCGCTCACATGCTTCATGCTGTGAAACTGAAGGCTCTAACAGCTACTGTGGTGGCGGCCATAATAACTTTATTAAATGAGAATAGTACTTTTTCAAAAGACAATATCCTTTTCACGTAATACTAATCATCCTAAGGATGTTTAGGAAACAAATTTCATATACTATGATAGGTTGGTACTTGTCCATAAAACAAGGTGATTGCAATTTTCAGCCTGCATTTATTTATTTATTCTCATAAGACAATGACAACTAATAACTTCAAACACATAAGTACTTAGAGGTTAGTATTTAATTACATGCTGCCATTGAAAATTTTATAAGGTTAAATATGTTTCTAAACAAGGCTTGTCATTACTCAAATCAGAAGATTCAACTAACTTTGACTTGCCTTGATGTTAAAGGGTTATTGCTTAAATGCAGAAGAATCCAACTAACTCTAATAAGATGTCATAGAAGATATACTTCATTCCCTTACTCAACTAATTTTTAACAAAAATTCAGCAGTCCTGTTCTCACACTTTGACAAATTCTGTTCGTTGGGAGAAAGAACAAACCCTGAAGAAAATTAAAGGTCTCTTATTGTATGGTTCTCCTATTGCATTTCATTATTTTCGTACCTGCTTTTTCTTTCTTACCAAGGATTACTTCATTTTGAACAAGTAATGCGTTTTCTTAAATTAGTGGTTCACATTTTAAGTATTGCTTGACCATTTCTACCAACATGAATCCTCATTCTTATTCTTTTATGCAGAGATTTACAAGGGACTGTAATGTTCATACTTAAAGTGATGGTGCAAGGATAAGTGTCATTGGACTTTTAAACCATTAAGTTTAAGGCTATATCTTTTCTTCATTTAACTTATGAAAAATTGTTGCACTAAACAAAAAAGAGGAGTTCGCAACTACAGGAAACATAAAAGGCTTCATTTCACCAAAGAGAAAAAAAAATCATGCAATAAAGATGGTTTTTAAACACTTGCAGAATTTCTTGTCCGCAGCATTCATTTACCATAAATTTTGATAGTGCAGCATTTTTTGCATTCCCCAAAAAGCACCTAGGCATAAAAGTGCCCTAAGGGCCTTTTAGTTTGCATAAAATATATGGAAAGTGAATCTAATGGAACATTAACATTTTTAGGATTTGAAATATGGTTGGGTTTTCAATATTTTATTTTCTTTTTTTTCCCTTATTTAATTTCATAAAAGAGAGGTTATTGATGGTTATTTTTATATATTCACTTTTGATTCTTATTTTAACCATCTGTACAAAAGCAGCCTTAGAATTCCTAGTAAAATGAATTACATGAAACAAACAGGAGTTGCCAAGGGTTTGCAGACGTTGCGATTGCACTTTGTACATTTAGGACCAATTGATGATACAGGTCATTAAAGGCATTAGACCGTCACTATTTTCCGCATCTGGTGGTGGTTAATTTACTCACAGGCTTTCTCAGTCTGAGGCCCACAAGATGCTAAATGCCACTTTCTTCTCTTCTTTACCCACAACCCAATTCCTGAAATAGACTTCATGAGAACAGCACATAAAAGTGATCTTGCCAATCCTGAAAATTCTAAATTCCCCCACCCAGTGGAGGAATTATTTAATGCCTGGACAAAGTGGTTTCAATTTAGAGCTTGCGGAAGCAATATCAATGAACAAACTATCCAAACCATTGATTGAGAGGGGCCCCACCTGGACAACCCATGAAGAATAAAGTCCCTCTGATCAAAGAATTCCCCCTTTGTTGTTGGCCTTCGAGATGACAGTTTAGGTACAAGAAATACCTGTGATCTTAAATTAAGAGGTTTTTGGTGCAAGGTCCTACGTAGTGTCCCGCCTATGGCTTTCCTGTAAAAAGGTGATGGTTTGGCGAGCGCATGCATAGCGATAAGCTAAGGAAATTCTTAAAGACTGCTTATGCAGTGGTGTAAATGTCCAAACATTAGAAATATACAAGTCCTGATCCTAATATATAAGTATGGCAATAGCCCTTTAATCGCACAGGAGGCCTTTTAAAACCATGAGGCAAAAGTGAATTGAAATCGCATGAGCTAAAGCGGACAATAATATGTGGGTAGTAAGCATAGGTCATTACACTGAGGCCCATATGATAATGGACTTGGATTGCGGAAAAGTCGACCCCATTCACACAACCTTCAATTTTTAGATTCCTCATGAAATCTAAATATAAGGAAAAAAAGAAAAAGGAAAAAAAAAAGAATAATAGATATCAATAGATCGTAGCTTCTTGTTTTTGATTCCTCAATTCGGCTCTCTTCAAAACAAATCTCATGTAATCTTTATTAATCAACTCATGTGACCCCTGCAGCTACCATGCAAAGACTGTCTAAGATTTAAATGTACTTCTAAAAGACCAGCCAATTCCAGGAAACATCAAGGTCTCGGTTTTCAATAAAAAGGACGCCCAACTTGCAAATGGTAAATAATATCTCAAGGTAATCTTCACAAATAAAAATATGAAAAAAAAATGATATAGATGTACAAATGGAGTTTTTGAATTAAGAGAGGCCCACACCAAGGAAGTTTATGAAGGCAACATCCTTTTGTTTTAAGGTTTCATCTCCAAATTGTTTCTGGTTATTTGCATTAGTCTTCAATAATGTGGTCGAATTTTCACCCAATCTAACTTTGAACATTGCTTCATTGGCACAACCATCACTTATATTGGAGATATCAACTGGATTTGAAACACCCCTATTGTAGATTGTGATGCCTTGTGCACCTAGATTGCGAAAACCATCAAACATTACTTATGACAAGTACCAATGTAACACTCCGACCCAGCTTAATCCAGTTTAATAACTAATTAATGTGGTTTTGAGTTATTTTTGAGCAAATGCGTTTTCTGCTTGTCGTTGTGTTCTTTTGAAATTCGTTTGGGGTCATGGATAGGTAGTTGTGTTAAGTTTAACCTGGTTTAAGTAGTCATGAGCCCTTTTTTGTAATTTTTAATTTTGCACGAGTTCGTCATTCATGCATCATCTTAGTGTCAACACGTGTCTTTCGTCGAGCTTGTCAACTTCCGCAACTGTCTCGTATGTAAACGACGTCGTTTGCTTCCGTTGGACCGTTAATTGACTCAAACCGTAATTATCCCGAACTGTTGACTTTTATATAAAGTTTGCAAATCCTTATCTTATATAAGGAGCAGGCACCGACTCTCTCTTCTTGTTTCATTCTTTTCTCTCACGCCAGCTCTCTCTCTCTCTCTCGTTCTCTTCTCTCCTCTTCCTTGCTCTTCATCTCTTTTTCTTCTTCTTCCTTGCGATCAACATAGAGAAAGGGGAAAATTCCTATGCGCCGGTTGCTTATCATCTCCTTGGGTTCACTAGTATCTTCTTTACTCGACGTCTCTCTCGTCTTCGCTTTCTTCTTTCTAGTTTCCTCGTCGTGGACGAGACCCTTACACCATCTCCACGGTTCGTTTAAGGTGAGTAATTGCATCATGGTCTCCGTTATGCATCTAGGGAGTCTTGCACTGCATGCACCCTTTTTCTTTTGCTTATTCTTGGCATGCATGGTGTTAGGGTTGCACCTCCGAGTTCGTTTGGGCCAAAGAATAGCTAAGTGAAGGAAAGAGCACGTTTAAGGCAAGTATAAGCACAGTACGCATGAACACATGTTGGTACACATTGATTATTGTGTTCTTCTACTCTTTCTCTTAAGTATGTTGTGTTTTAACAGCCCTCTAGAATTGTATAATTGTGATACATGTCGTTTTTGTGAATGGACAGAATATAGTATAGTCGTTCTGTTTAGTACAGAACCCTATTACCCGACCGATCAGGCTTCCAATCCGATCGGTCGGCCCTGAAGCACTGTTGCCCTGGGAGATTCAATGTTCAACTGAATCCTAATTATACTCATTTCTTTTCTCTTGCATCCTTGACCCTTAGAGGACTTGGTTATGCTACCATTTGGTCTTCTTGCTCTTTAATAAATTGGAGAAAAGATAGGGTTAATGCTAACACCTTTAGGACCTTCACCTGGAACTTCTCAACCCCATAACTTGCCCAATGGACTACCTTAAAAAGCATGAATGGTCTTGCATGCTGTGACACATTCATGTGTGTTGTCTAGTTGTTAAGCACCTTCCCATGGGTATTGGTTTAAGCGACTTCGATACACGTTTATTGATACAGTGCAACACCCACGAAACGAACAACTGTATATCCAATAACTTAAAACTACATCATCATGTACGGTTAGAAACATTGGACAACTAGCTTAGAGTTGGCTAGTAAATAATCTTGATTCACAGTAATTACTTGACTTGCATTGCATATTGATTTCGATTATTGCTTTTCATGCGCTTATTCTTGTTTGACTTGTAATTGTACATTTGTATGATATTGCAAGACTTGAGTTTAGTGATTGATTCTCGTGTGATGCACACACTGTATTGCTTGCTTGTGATATGACCTGATAGCTGTACTGTACTGTATTCCCTGACTAACCGACTGATATTGATTTACGTGCATCACATGACACGACTAATCTTGTCTGTCTGCTTCTACTTAACCTCAGCGTCAGGATACCCGACGGGGTTGACTTTGGCGTAAACTGTTTATTGTCTCTGCAGAGTGCTCCTGTCCTGAGATTTCGGACCCCGGGAACCCGAGACCCATTCGTACCCTGGCTCGGTCGATGGTGTTCTCGTCATGACTGCTCTCGATAAGGAAAATATGGCAAATGTAGTAGCCACCTAGCCAGTTTATCTGTTAGTGATTCTGAAAGCATACTAATTGATATGCATGATCTGCCTAGTATATGCACATGATCTCTATGTATAGATAATTGTTACCTGTTAACTATTCTGCTGACACAACACGTGTTACCTTATTATGGCTCATGCTTTACTGAGTCGTTGTACTTATTAGTTATGCTTGGTGTTGCAGGCCCAAGTTCCTCTACCAACCCCTCGCCAATCGACCCGATTTCAGGAGAAACTCACGAGGCCCAGTCAGGGCTAGAAGAGTGGATGTGATCCCTCTATTAGAGAGCGACCTTGCATTGTCTCCCCCTTTTGCATCAGGATTTTGGTTTCTCATGTACCTTTTATCTTGTATTGGTCTCTAAGGAGCTATCTCTATATTTTGTTTTGTACATTTTGTAATAAATGTCATTTTGTTAATCCTGTATTATTATGTATCATTTTCTTTTCTTGACTTGCTATGATACGTACAGCTTCAGCATACACTATGTTGCACGTGTGAATATCCCTTGTATGTGTACACTTGGCCAAAGTCTAAGTGTGCGTGCACGGGAGTATGTGTATCATTGGTTAAGTTTTTATTAACCCCCAATTTCTGGGGTTGGGTTGTGATAACCAGTGAGATATAGATATGGGGAGGTCTTAAATTTTGTCTTGACGGATGGAAGTTAGGTTCATTGTGTTGCAAAGATGCATGCATGTAGCAATAAATAGAAGTGTCACACCCCGAACCTGAGAATTGGGGATTTGTTGTGGGTTCCGAGGAATGACACACGTACCCGTGACAATTCGTGTTATGACAAGACACGTATGAACTGTCATAAGGGTGATCCCACAGGTACGTGTGAAGAAGATCCGCAAATACGTATTATCAACATAAGGCATTAAAGCGGAAACCTAGAGATTCTACCTATATATATATCATAAGCATCCATAAAACCTTCATTTTAATTCATTAAACAACAAAGTCTGTTAATTATCCCAGCTACATGCATAAAACATGAAAATCCATAATAATAATACAAATATATCAAATGCCAAGATGAACCCTAAGTCAATCCCAAAATAACCCTGTTGCGCTCTATTAAGGAGGATCAAGAAAAGATGTCTTCCTCGTTCCACTCGTTCACATCCCGAGGTAACGCTGGAGTTCTCTCTGGGAGTGCGCTGATTGCCGGATTGGCATCGGGTCTCATACCTGTAACACCACGATAGCTTGGTTAACACGACGGTTAAGCAAAGATAAGGATACATGAGCTTAACATGATATAACAATTGAATTAAATGACGTAATGGTCAAAAAAGATCAATATCGAAATCTAGGCATTTATGCATGTAAGTTAGCATGAATAAGGAATTATGAATAAATAGTACATCATACCAAATGACAACCAGATTGCTACTTCCTCTCTAATAAGAGAGTAAACTGATCCGTGGGAAATCACTAGTAATCGGGTCAGGACCGACTAGCTACTCTAAGAGCGTCGACTCACTCTTCTGATAACTACTGCAGTAGACAACTGATAAAATACTCCCATTGGATCACGTCGAACCTCCTATGGAATATAAGCTAAGTGGTGCCTACTCTAAGCACATTGGAAATAATCTGATATCCATACTTATCATATACTGATCTGTTTATACTGATATAGGAAAGTAACTTAATCTTGTTGGGAATATTAATCAGAGAATTACAACTAAGTAAAATACTGTTCATCATTGATGCGAACTGATATAAACTCTCATGTGGAGGTCAAGGTTACTATCAATATGAATGCAATTAAATTGTAGGGTTATCAAGGAGAGTTACTAGCCAACCCCATGCTAGATAATCCGGGTTTCCAAGGTCATTCATTACAGCGTATTCATAAGATGTTCAGTGTCATTGTATTACCATTTTCGGTGTTACCTCATGTATACAAAGGACACTTCATCTTATGCGAACACCCATGACGTGGCATTGAAAACTAACCGGAGAATCAAGAGGAAAAGGAGTGATAGCTCAACACTCTTCCTTCTTCGTGTTTAGTCACCATTGGGTTAGTTTAGGTAGCAAGGATCCAATTCTATGGTCATAAATGGTCTTGGTTTGAACCTACAACATATAGTGAAGGTGGATGGATACCTCGATCTTTTTCTAAGGTTTAAGGAAGTAACCCATCATTAGGCTATCTCATAGACTATAAAAAGTCCATTGACAAGCATAGAATTCATTTTGGGAACACATTCCTATAAGTTACAGGTCAGACTTACCCGACTGATCGAATATGGGTCCGACCCATTGGACTGCTTCCAGAAAGGAAATTCGACAGGTCGGGCAGGGTGGCCGACAAGTCAGACTACCAGGACGGCAATTCGATTGATCTGGCTTCTGTCTGGTCGGTCGTGAAGCACCCTGTTACGGGAGGGTTCCTTTTTCAACTGATTTTCTCTTCCAACCCACCATTCCACTGATAATCAAAACAACATAAAACTCTCATTCCACACTCCTGGGTTCCCTAAAGGACTATTATCAATTTATTCACCAAAATCATTACAAATTACAAATCAAATTCATGCATTTTCCATTAAGCTGTAAAAAGGGTAAAATCACAAAATCCATCAAGAATCAAAGAATAAAGCCATGCATGTAAAGAAAATATAACCTTATACTTGCCTTAAGCTTGGTACTTCACTCAAATCGATTTGTCCCTTGGTTAGAGGTACAAAAGCTCTCCTAGGAAGAATATCTAGATCATGCATAGAAATACAAAAGTATGAGATGCATGCATGCCAAATCCTTGCGTTTCCTAACCCCCAATGAATCCAATAACTCCAATGGAGATGGGGTTTCCATACCTCAACTCTTCTACAAGCAATGGGGAAGAAGAGATACCTGGATTTCCAAGGAGGAGAGCAAGAAGACCAAGGACGAAGAAGAAAGAACCCAAGCTTAATGCATGCAAACCTTCAATCACCAAGAATGAAGACTAGATGAGGAAGAAGATGATGGAAGAAGGGAGGAGGAAGATGGAGTCCCAGCTACAGCCGGATACAAGGAGAGAAATGAGAGAGGAACGATGGGTTGAGTGTTAAAAGGGGTTGAGTTTTCTAGAAATTTCAGATAAGCCCTGTTGGTTTCTTGGATCTACAAGTTGGGTCAGTTGAGCTTAAATTTAGCCAAGATGAATCCTAGTGGAGTTGGGACAAAAATAAAAGATGTCCCACAAGATGAAACTCACCCAACGCAACTAATATGATGCATTAATGATGTCAAATCATGAAAATGCTAAAATACAAAAGGTCTTAGACTACCTAATAAGATTTGAACCCGATCTAACTGTCTATCCATGACCCAAACCCAAAGGGATTTGAGCTTAATTAGCCTAATAACTTATTATTTAAAGTAAAACCAACTTAATTACTATAAATCATAATTATCTAGGGTTGGGACCTTACAAGAAGGTACTTCGAAAGTTCAAGACAGTAGTGTTGAGGTCAAAGGAGGCAACTGTGGGAAGTCTCAAGTCGGTTTAGACTTTATCGACACTAGACAATACTGAGATTGTCTATACATCTGGGCTAGGGGTGCAAGTGCCACACCAGGTCGAAGTGTGTGTGAAAGCATACCTTTCAACGAGGTGTGTGAAGTGCTAGTTTAACATGTTAGAGTGTTGAAAAGAGAAGACTGCTCCATCGGTGTAATGACATACTATTCAGTAAGGTGTGTGAAGACATTACCGGATATCTCAAGGTGGCTATGATAATTTGCGAAATCCAAGCAAATGTGGCGATTGTTGGGTTTTGTCCTTTATTCTGGTTTAGTCCGAATCGATGTTCAAGGTTAACGGTACTTTAGTAATTATGTATGGGTTTTCTTATTGGCCAAGAAAGTGTGCAGTATATATATTGATGTACTGTAACCTTAAATCCTAAGGGAATTGGGATAAAATCATAATAGATAATTTCTGTTCTCCGTGGACATAGGCAAGATTGTCGAACCACGTAAAACTGTTATGTCATATGTGTGATTGCTTGATTGTATGATTATATGTTCATCGTGATTGATCCGTTGATCGCAAGTAGTTTCCGTTGTGCCATTTTTCCCAACAATTGCGTGGAATGGCCCTATCTTACCACATTTCTTAGGCCAAGCTTGATCCTGCAATTTCAGGGAAAGCACAACATATCAACGTCAAAACGTGTTTGAAAAGAGTTACAAAAACAATATAGACGAGATCATGGTGCTAATAACAGATGAAATTACAACATCCTGCAAGTTAAGGCATATTCATCTTCGCTGTAGCCTGTACCTCAAGAAAGCAACCAGCAGCACCCGCTGCAATCAAATCTTGGACAGTCCTCTGAACGTTGAGAGCGTTGCCGCCACCCGTATCTATAACACTTGTTAATCAAACACTGCTTAATGTGCTAGAGACCCTGATAAGCAGTTAATAGACACAAAGTAGAAGAGGGTGTGTGCACATAAACCAAATAAAACCCAGATTAACACAACACAAGCACTAATTGCATGTGTCTTGAAGAGTTATTGTCCAATGGAATAGAAAATGGTAACAAAAACTGGACATGACTGTAAGTAGACTACATGTTTGAGAAAATGTGCCAGAGAGAGAAAACGAGAGAAATCGCAATACCAGCGTCGGCGATGATTGGGATGAGAGGAGCAGCAGCACAGACGAGTCGAGTGGTCTCTGCCATCTCCGGAGGCCTGAAAAACATTCAGAGATATGAGAATTCAGCAGAAGAGAGAGAGAGAGAGGCGTACGTTAGCAAGCCGAAGTCGGGTTTGCCGAGGAGGGAGGCGGAGAGAGCGTAGCCGGAGATGAAGCCGGCGGTGAGGCCGGACTTCTGGACGATGGCGGCGGAGAGAGCGTCGTAGCAGCCGGGCATGAGGACGACGCCCTGCTCCTCGATCAGACGGTGGATGCGCGTCGACACCTTCGGTGCTGGTTGTAGAGTAGCGTTTCGGCCGCTCCTTGGAAATGCCGAGTTCGTCGGAGATTGCAGAGCCGCTACTGCTCCTTTCATTGAAATCATGGCCGCCATTTCTTTCTTTTCAAGTGGTAGTGTGTAACTGGCTGGCTGTTCCACTTATCTGCTTTTGTGGCCAATTGAATTAGCTCCAAATCAGCTTTTGTTACGGAAATTTCAAAACTAATAAAAAATATATGTAATCAAATCCACGCATTATACGACTCCATAAGTTTATCAACTTACTTATGTTTAGTGGTCAACAAGCAAAGAATGGACCCATTGGTTAAAATAGACTTATTTTATAATATTTACATGCAACTGCCAATCCTAAGTGTTAACAATAAAAACAAGTGTCACCAAATTGAGTTTTACTAAGGGGTCATACTCATTAAACTTATAAGGCTGCTTGCGGCCACATGGCCCACATGCATCCCCAACATATTATTTTATGGCTATACTTGTTACCTCAGTTGAGGCCATTTGCAATTCATACAGCTCAAAATGACGAAGGATGATCAGCATTTCTATCTTATGTGATTTTAGTAAAATACACAAGTTAAACAAGAAAAAAAAAAAAGCAAAAGGGCATGTGAAGACATAAATAGAACGGTCGTATAGTATGACTTCCAAGGTTCCTCAGCTCCACACCTCTTTTGACCTTGGGAAGGTTCACATGCGGCCAGGTGAAATTTTTGCTAATTAGAAAATTGGCATAGGATAATAATTAAATGGATTATCAGGAGACAGAGAGAGAGAGAGAGTCTGTATGTGGTGTCTTTAGGCAATTGAATGAACTAGTGTTTGGCAAAATTCTTTTCTCCAGAGAATATTTGCTGAAAAGGGAGAACCTTTAAAGGACAGTCGATGATTTTAAAGATGCAATAAGAGGGACAGTTGGGTATGGGATGCCGTTAATTCATTCATGTGCAGTATTTTGTTTTATAGATTATTACTAATTAAATATTTTAAATGCAAGCAATGGTCTTCTATTTATGTCTAATATTTTACCTTAGGAGCGTATATAAAAAAAATTCTTTATCATTTATAGATTATAAATAAAAATTGGAACTATAGCATTTATGCCGATATTTAGAAGTGTCACATAATAATTACACTAACCAAGAAAATATAGTAATCAAACACACATGGATGGATCCAGGCCATCCAATTTCGGGTGAGGGTACATTTGATTAGAGGAAATTCTCAGGGGCATTTGATTAGAGGAAATTCCATGCGTTTAGAATTTCTCACAGCAGTATCGATTATTGTCTGAGCATTGTGATCCCATATTTGATTGCTAGAATTCCAAAAGTTTTGCCTTTTGAAATGCCATTTTTTTTCTACCAAATTCTTCACATAGTCCTATATTTTAATGTTAGGGCTTGATTGTTTAATTGGAAGTATTCTTTTACTCCAAAAACTGTGTTGTGTTGTGATCAATGCCCCATGGCCCAGAGCATCACTAATGCTATATTTGATTGATATAATTCCAAACAAGAGCCTGCCTGGAAAGTCACTTTTTTAAAATTTCAAAACTTTAGCTTTATAAATGCTTGTCCTTGAGCATTTAGAATTTCACTTTGGGCACTGTATTTGGAGAATTTTAAATTCTTCCGTGTATGTATTCTTTATCAGAATTCTAAATATCTATGTCTGGTGGGATTTTAAATTCTCCAAAAGAAGTCCCTTGAGGTGGAATTCTAAATCCCTTCTTTTGATGAAGTATTTGAAATTTCAATTAAATGCATAAAGAATGAAATTTCATAAATTCCACTTGAGACCTTTTAGGTGGCTGGAATTTAAAATTTAGTAAAATAAACATTGCAGTTGAAATGTTAGAGGATAAAATGTCACATCATGTCTAAAAAAACTCCAATATATTAAAATTTTGTCCAAAATTCTGTTAAAATTTTCACCTGAAAGCAGTAATTGTTAGTAGTGATAAAACCCAAATTAATAGGTAAACATACTTTAGTATTACAGTACAGAACTAAACAAACATACACGTGCTTCTTGGCCTCAGCCAGTGAAAGCTTCCAAAAAAAAGAAAAAGATCCTTCCAACATTTAGCTTGATTCAGTCATTTTAACCAAGTTTAGACAAGTCGACCCAGTCTAGAGCCAAATGGACAAGTTATTGAATTTAACGGTCACCTACAGAACTAGGTTCAAATACCAGTTCGCCTCTCTGATAGCGTAGCCCATCAGGCTCTGCCTATTGCATTATTTGTTTCTTCAAAATAAAACATAGGCACGTAATCTTTGCTAATTACCAAGTAATGCCTGGTTGCTTTATTAGTCTGTCGATGTTTTGTTTGCCTTCGGTGGTGACTCGTTCTCACTTGCCACCGGTCTCAAATGATTAATTTGAGTGATGGATTTCTGAGATTACACTGACAAATAAGCTCTCTCTCTCTCTCTCTCTCTCTCTCTCTATATATATATATAGGAAAATATTTAAATGCATCTATCCCTCACCCCCTCACCATACAAATAGGAAATATAGGCATCCCTCATCCTATGGTGAGAAAATAATGCATACTAACATTCCTATCAAGTTTGCCACAATGACATTTCTCTGACCCCTTCATCCATAACTCACAAATACATTTCATTTGGATTGGTGTACAATTGATCCAATGGTCCAACAAATTCATATTTGATCAAAACTTAGAGGATGCACCTATCAAGGGGTCCCATATATGTTACAAGGTTTGGATTGGATAATAATGGACTTCACCTAAAGTTCTCATGAAAAAAATCGTTAGGGGTGAATGCATATATATATGAAGATTCTCTTATATATATATTCAAATCTAAATATAAGTTGTGTAAGAGAAAAAAGTACTTGAAATGTTCAAGGAAAAAAAGTGATATTGTCTCAGTCAAGAGTGATAAAAACAAGTCACACATTAAAAAAACTAGATGTTTTTGATATCTTGAGTTTTATTTTTACATATTTGAAAATTATTTTATTTTGAACAACGTTTATTTGGTAGCTCAGCTTGCCTAGAACTACAATTTCATCTTAGAGGTTGTGGATTTGAGCTTGCTACCACACTAGGGATTTATTAAGCTCCCTAAGGGGCCAAAGGAATTAGTCCAGCACAAAGGGTTAGGATACCGTTCTTTATAAATATATATCTATATATAATATATCATTATCTAATTTGTAAGGCTTCCTCTTTTTCAAAGAGAATTTTCTTTTCACATTCTCCAGTATAAATTTAAAAAGATCCACGTATTATCTTTATAATGAGGTTTACAACATTGTTAAAAAGAGGGTTAAAAAAAACTCACCTCCAATTGAAATTATTAGCCACCATCCACAAAATTATATGGATAGTTAAATAAAAGAAATGTTCTTTTATGAGCAACAACACATGCAGTCCAGCTCTATAGTGCCCACTTTGGGCCACTTTTGATCAATGCATGTCCTTTCACACTCTCATCCTTCAATGATTTGGCAAAAAGCCCAATTTCACTCTCATCAAACTTTCAACCGCCATTCGATTGAATCCCAATGAAACCTATGGTTAAGAGACCACTAGTTTTTAAGGCTATCAAACCAGGAGGTAGGATGATCTAACAAAGGCTTTTTTCTTTACCTTATCCATAAGAAGTTCCCAAATTCCTCACCTCCATTGATAAGAAGGCATTAAGTGGGCCTCATGAGACTGCATAGATGTAGTATGTAATCCACTTGTAGGAGAGCATCATCCCTTCAACAATTCATTGAAATCTCTGTTTTTTTTTCTCTTTTTTTTTTTTTCGGGCGGGGGTGGGGGGGTGTCTATTACTTGGGAGGAATGGTAAACTATCCTCATCTTATACTAGCCTAATCACTTTCTCAAGGATCATCCCTAGTCTTAGTTGCTCCACAATAGTGCTCTTCCATAGTACACCTATTACGGTGCTCCGCCATGGACCTACTGCATCATCGCTCCACAAATTTGGTTTTACACTACTATCATAAGTAATGTATAAAAAAGTCTAATGAAGCTGATTTTTAGTAAGTGGTTATCCACAAATCTTTTTTTACATTCTTATGGCTATTAGACCCACTCACTCGCATGCTTCTTGTTGTGAAACTGAAGGCTCTAACAGCTACTGTGGTGGCGGCCATAATAACTTTATTATATGAGAATAGTACTTCTTTTTTCAAGCGACAATTTCCTTTTCACGTAATACTAATCATCCTAAGGATGTTTAGGAAACAAATTTCATATACTATGATAGGTTGGTACTTGTCCATAAAACAAGGTGATTGCAATTTTCAACCTGCATTTATTTATTTCTTCTCATAAGACAATGACAACTAATAACTTCAAACACATAAGTACTTAGAGGTTAGTAGTTAATTACATGCTGCCATTGAAAATTTTATAAGGTTAAGTATGTTTCTAAACAAGGCTTGTCATTACTCAAATCAGTAAGATTCAACTGACTTTGACTTGTCTTGATTTTAAAGGGTCTTAACCTAATTGTTTAAATGCAGAAGAATCCAACTAACTCTAATAAGATTTCATAGAAGATATACTTCATTCCCTTACTCAACTAATTCTTAACAAAAATTCAGCAGTCCTATTCTCACACTTTGACAAATTCTGCTCGTGGGAAGAAAGAACAGACCCGGAAGAAAATTAAAGGTCTCTCGTTGTATGATCCTCCTATTGCATTCCATTATTTTCGTACCTGCTTTTTCTTTCTTACGAAGGATTACTTCATTTTGAACAATTAATGCGTTTTCTTAAATTAGTGGTTCAAATTTTAAGTATTGCTTGACCATTTCTACCAACATGAATCCTCATTCTTATTCTTTTATGCAGAGATTTACAAGGGACTGAAACGTTCAAACTTATAGTGATGGTGCAAGGATAAGTGTCATTAGACTTTTAAACCATTAAGTTTAAGGCTATATCTTTTCTTCATTAAAATTATGAAAAATTGTTGCACTAAACAAAAAACATTATTGTTCACTGAGGAGTTCCCAACTACAGGAAACATAAAAGGCATCATTTCACCAAAGAGAAAAAAAAATCATACAATAAAGATGGTTTTTAAACACTTGCAGAATTTCTTGTCCACGGCATTCATTTACCATAAATTTTGATGGTGCAGCATTTTTTGCGTTCCCCAAAAAGCACCTAGGCATAAAAGTGCCCTAAGGGCCTTTTAGTTTGCATAAAATATATGGAAAGTGAATCTAATGGAACATTGACTTTTTTAGGATTTGAAATATGTTTGGGTTTTCAATGTTTTATTTTCCTTTTATTTTCCTTATTTAATTTCATAAAAGAGAGGTTATTGATGGTTATTTTTATATATTCACTTTTGATTCTTATTTTAAACATCTGTACAAAAGCAGCCTTAGAATTCCTAGTAAAATGAATTACATGAAACAAACAGGAGTTGCCAAGGGTTTGCAGACGTTGCTATTGCACTTTGTACATTTAGGACCAATTGCTGATACAGGTCATAAAGGCATTAGACCGTCACTATTTTCCGCATATCGGGGGTGGGTAATTTACTCACAGGCTTTCTCAGTCGAGGTCCACGAGATGTTAAATGCCACTTTCTTCTCTTCTTTACCCACAACCCAATTCCTGAAATAGACATCAGGAGAACAGCACATAAAAGTGATCCTGCCAGTCCTGAAAATTCTAAATTGCCCCACCGAATGGAGGAATTATTTAATGCCTGGACAAAATGGTTTCAATTTAGAGCTTTCAGAAGCAATATCAAGGAACAAACTATCAAAACCATTGATTGAGATGACAACCCATGAAAAATAAAGTCCCTCTATGTAAGTATTTTTTTGTTGGCAAATTTATGGGTTAGATAAAACTTGAGTCCATTAGTATTGTATTTTACATATCTTTGAGTACGGACAATGGTTTTAGTCGTTGGATAAACTGAAGTGAAGAAACAGAAGAAAAAGCGATAAATTGAAATAGTTTTCTACGGACAACATGGATTAAAAAGGTCATATCTCACAAACCGAGCATTGGATATGGGCATGCAACCTACCGTTGGAAAGCTCATTTCGAGAGGATTCTGTAGAGCCCAAGATCGCCTCAATCGGAGCTAAAACGAAAAAGTTATGGCCTTCAGAAATTTATACAAAAATACTGAAATCTTCACCCAGGCAGAACCTTAATCTGACCGATCGGGCAAGTGCAGAAAGTGCGCCGACTTTCGATTTTTTAGTCCGAATTAAAGGAAAACTTATCTATTTGATGCCAACTTCTTTCCTAGTTGAATTATACTTGTGCGGCACGAATAAGAGGCTATAAAAGAGAATTCTCTCTCAACCATAAGACAGAAATCTTATTGTTCTGAGTAGAGAATATATTTTAGAGATCATCTCCTATAAAGTCTTTTTTTAGAGTTAAAGGACTGAAGTTCTGCTTTAAAGATTTTTGTCTTCTACTTCTCTGAGTGTAGAGATTGCTGCGAGGAGTCAAATGCTACATCTAGAATGCGTCTAGGTGATTAAATCTGTCACAGAGAACGGCAGGGGATTGTTGCAACAAGGAGCTGTGCAAGGGAATCACAAGGTCCTTAAGTTGAGGAGCAATTGGATAAAGGTTGTGAGTATTCTTTTGTTACTGTAGTATGATTCATAGTGCTTGATTCTTCGCCGTGGTTTTTTCCCAGGTTGGGTTTCCACGTAAAATATGTGTCTTCTTGTGGTGTGTGCTTCTGATTTGATTTATTTTCACTGCGTGGTTGATTATTTGCACACATATTATTAAGCTTGGCATTAATCCATTCTAGAGGATCTCTCCCCAAAAAACCTTCAAGTGATATCAGAGCATGTTGCACTAATTTGTTGTGTTTAATCCTAAAAGAGATCTAGAATGGTGCTTAATCAAGAAGACACATATATGATAAAGTTATGTATGCTGATGGATAAGAAATTTGGCAAGAAGATTATCAAAACTAAGTCTGATCTGTCCAAAGAAGGTGCTCACACTGTGCTGAACAATCAAACTGTACAAATGTAGGTGGCTATATACAAAAACCCCTGATCAAGAAGATCAAGGCCCCATCCCTAGTGCTACTACGAAGATACAATTAAGGGGAGCTGTAATCAAAGGAGAGCTACTGATAGATCTCGGTTGACAACTTTGCTGTATGATGATGATTAACTTTGTCAATTATAGATAAAAGGGGGGAGATATTGCATTCAAGGGGAGAATAGATTTGTTGCGCTGAAGATGATTTTCTTCGTAACTAGTGAAGAGCTGATGGTAAATTTTTCTTTGTTATTTCAATTTACTCAATGTTCAATGTATTTTTTTGTTTTATTTTTTAGTATATTGAATGTATAGGAAGTTTTGTCCATGAATTGTTAAAGGGGGAGATTATAAGTATTTTTTTGTTGGCAAATTCATAGGTTAGACAAAACTTGAGTCTATTAGTGTTGTATTTTACATATCTTTAAGTATGAACAATGGTTTCAGTCTCCGAATGCACTGAAGTGAAGAAATAGAAGAAAAAGCGACAAATTGAAGTGGTTTTCTACGGACAACATGGATTAAAAAGGTTATATCTCACAAACTGAGCGTTGAATATAGGCATGCGACCTACTGTTGGAAAGATTGTTTCGAGAGGATTCCATAGAGCCCAAGATTGCCTCAATCGGAGCTGAAACAAGAAAGTTATGGCCTCCGAAAGTTTGCAGGAAAATGCTGAAATTTTCACCCGGGCAGAACCTTAATTTGACCGATCGGGCAAGTGCAGAAAGTGTGCCGACTTGCGATTTTTCAGTCCAAATTAAAGGGAAACTTACCTGTTTGATGCCAACTTCTTTCCTGGTTGAATTATACTTGCGAGGCACGAATAAGAGGCTATAAAAAAGAGTTCTCTCTCCACCCTAAGACAAAAATCTCATTATTCTGAGTGGAGAATATATTTTAAAAATCATCTCTTATAGAGTCTTTTTTTAGAGTTGAAGGGCTGAAGTTCTACTCTAAAGATTTTTGACTTCTACTTCTCTAAGTGTAGAGATTACTATGGAGAGTCAAATGCGACATCTAGAATGCGTCTAGGTGATTGAATCTGTCACAGAGAACGGCAGGGGGTCGTTGCAGCAGGGAGATATGCAAGGAATCACAAGGCCCTTAGGTTGAGGAGCAAGTGAATAAGGGTTGTGAGTACTCTCTTGTAACTGTAATATGATTCATAGTGTTTAATTCTTGGCAATGGTTTTTTTCCAGGTTGGGTTTTCACGTAAAATCTGTGTCTTCTTGTAGTGTGTGCTTGTGATTTAATTTATTTTCGCTGCGTGGTTGATTATTTGCACACATATTATTAAGATTGGCATTAATCCATTCTAGAGAATCTCTCCCCAAAAAACCTTCACTATGATCAAAGAATTCCCCCTTTGCTATTGGCGTTTAAGATGACAATTTAGATACAAGAAATACCTATAATCTTAAATTGAGAGGTTTTTGGCGCAAGGTCCTATATAGTGTCCCGCCTATGGTTCCCCTGTAAAAAGGTGATGGGTCGGCAACGTCCACACAGCGAGAGGCTGAGGAAACTCTTAAGGACTACTTATGCAATGGTGCAAATGTCAAAACATTAGAAATGTACAAGTCCTGATCCTAATATATAAGTATGGCATTAGCCCTTTAACCACACATGAGGCCTTTTAAAATCATGAGGCAAAATTGGATTAAAATCACATGAGCTAAAGCGGACAATAATATGTGGGTAATAAGCCTTGGTCATTACACTGAGGCCCATCTGATAATGGACTTGGATTGCGGAAAAGTCGACCCCATTAACACAACCTTCAATTTTTAGATTCCTCATGAAATCTAAATATAAGGAAAAAAAGAAAAAGGAAAAAAAAAAAGAATAATAGATATCAATAGATCGCAGCTTCTTGTTATTGATTCCTCAACTCGGCTCTCTTCAAAACAAATCTCATGTTATCTTTATTAATCAACTCATGTGACCCCTGCAGCTACCATGCAAAGACTGTCTAAGATTTCAATGTACTTCTAAAAGACCAGCCAATTCCAGGAAACATCAAGATCTCGGCTGTCAATAAAAAGGACGCCCAACTTGCAAATGGTATATAAATAATATCTCAAGGTAATCTTCACAAATAAAAATATGAAAAAAAATGATAAAGATGTACAAATGAAGTTTTTGAATTAAGAGAGGCCCACACCAAGGAAGTCAATGAAGGGAACATCCTTTTGTTTTAAGGTTTCATCTCCAAATTGTTTCTGGTTATTCGCATTACTCTTCAATAATGTGGTCGACTTTTCACCCAATCTAACTTTAAACATTGCTTCATTGGCACAACCATCACTTATATTAGAGATATCAACTGGATTTGAAACACCCCTATTGTAGACTGTGATGCCTCGTGCACCAAGATCGCAAAAACCACCAAAAATGGAAGAATTGAAGTAGTGGCAGCGAAGAGATTGATCGGAACTATGGGAGCTCTCGAGAACACAATAATTCGAATTGGGGTTGAATCGATCTGCTCTTCCCCCACCAAAAACATTCCAAGATGGCGTTTTGGTTGATGATGTTGACCCACCAAAAGCCCACGAAGACAGAGAACCAGTAGGCGATATAGAGAAGACTCCATCTTTAGTATGGCTTTGGAATTCAAGGACCTTACTCGTACCAAATTGCAGTTGTTTCAACCCATTCTCATCCTGTTGTGCGGATGATCTTGAGAAAAGGCCATTGATGTTTGTCTCTATTGCTAGATGGTGTTGGCTACTTCTCTTCCCAAAGAGCCTTGATCTCTCTCTATGCCTTCTTGCCATTATCACATGCCAATGGTTCTTCACTGCATTGTCCGTTCTGCCGGGGAAGAGCCGCGCTATCAGAGCCCACTTGTTCCCATGAACCCGATGTGTCGCAAGCAATCTCTCCTCCTCTTCTGGTGTGAATGGCCTTCTGTTGATCCTAGGATCAAGTTGGTTAAACCACCTCAATCTACAACTCTTTCCTACAAAGATTAAAAAAATATGAAAAAAGATAGTACCCCAACACCCATTTCTTAGAACTCAACACAAAATTTTATACATACACATATAGGTAAGATCTATTACCCGATCTTCCTTTTAGTTTCTCAGCAATTGAGTTCCAGTTCTGGGGTCCATGCTGTTCGACGAGCTGCCGGAGTTTTTCATCTTCCGCGGGCCGCCAGTGTCCTCGCGGGCAGCTCTTGGATTCGTCGGTGCTTGACTTAGATTCTTCCATGATCATTGTAGAAGCTTAGATGATTGTAGTATATATGATCACTTGCATAGAGGAGGAATAATAACAATAACAAGTAGCAAAACAATGAAGAGAGGATGTTTAGGGTTACAGTTAAGGTTAGAACTGTAGATGGGAAGTCACTTTTGTTGATTTTGCACGATAAGAGCGGCTTATATATACCGATATCAGTATATCAATCATCATATATAGATATATATGAAGCTCTTGGAGATTGCGTGTTTGGTTATTGCACCATGACCTTCTTTTTCAAAGTTCACCTGTTTTCTTAACTTCCTTAACAAAATTCTTATAATCTCTTTCATCCAAACGGGTAACCTTATTTTCATGACAGTTTCTATATTTTACCCGAATTCTCTTTCAATTGTTTACGCATCTCACCAGAAACGGATACTAAAGTATTATAATAAATGTGGAAGGTTCATTTTCACCGTTACAATTTATTACAATGGATGTTGTGAAATAAAAGGCTTTTGCGGCTAAAATTACTGAAATTAACATTGTTTTAACCCTTTAAGTAGCACCTGATAACGATGTTTTGGTTTTAACTGAGATTTTGATTGGTTTCGGTTGAAATAAATCTAGAAAATATTAAGGAAAAATACAAAGTTTATAAAAATGATATTTTAGAATGCTTTATGTAAATAAAATAATAAAATATAGTGAAAATAAAGGTGCTTAGAGCAAAGTCGGTACATTTTCCCTAAATGAAATTAGGCTATAATCTTTTGTCCCAATTTGCACCGAATTGAGTTCCTCCAAAGTCATGGTCAAATGGGGTTCGGAAAGTTAAAAAGGTGAGACGTAAATGATAAAAGGTAGAAATATAGATGGGATTTTCACTTACCATATAAGGATTCGGTTTAGCAGGGTGATAGGTAAGTATCAATTCTGCATTAAAGAGGAAGTTATTTGATGGCCATCTATACATCATCTTCTTTTCTTTAATTTTATCCCATTTTAGAGCACATTTCTTATAAATTGCAGATTCAATTACATGAAGCAACCCTTTTTGTTAGACGACCACATAAAAGCTCCAAAAACTGTTTTAAACATTCGAATTCTTTAGTACTGTCCATTTCCAATTTATCAGTCCTGAAATTAGATATATTCCAACTTGCCTCGACTCCTTATTTAAACTAAAAAGCTACCTATATATCTTCATTTCAATTTTTTTAAAGTATATATCTATAAATGAAAAAAAATTAGAATATAAATATGGTGACAGTGATGCATTATAACATATCACCATGGCCTAGACATGTACATATATATCTTGCAAGAAGACTTAGTATGAAGTAAATTTTAAAATCATCAACCCTGGTTACACAAGTTTGGAAAAAGAGTTCATTTGCCCTATATAGCTGGGTCGTCTTACCATAGTGTAAAAATGGAGGTGGGTCGGTCAATTTTATTTGTGTTAATGTGGGGTTTCCTCCTACCCTCCCAGGAAAAAATAAAATAAAATAAAATTGTAAAAGATGTTGATGGGGCGTGTTGATACATGTGTGTGGGGTAGCCAGGTAGGGTTAGAAAAGCTCTCTCATGACAGTGCTTTATTTAATGTATTACTCTTTCTTAGATAAAAAGTATCAGCTACAAACCATATGCTATTATCAAACTCGGTATTTCACTCTCTTTGTCCAAGTGGTTGATCTGAAAGCTGGACCAGGCAACCGTTATTAATTACTGCCTGACAAGGTTGGGTGAATTCATTGGTTTGGAACCCTCTTCTGGCATACGAATTTTTAGTGTACACAAAGGTACGTACGCTCATTGAAGCTACCTGATGTGGTGAAATTGGTTGGAACTTAGAAACTCACCCTCATTTAATATCAGAATTGCGAGAAATGGTAGGATGGAAACATGCAACGTTTTCTAGTTTAAAGGTTTCTGTGGTTAGATGTGGACCTTATAGCGAATGTTAGCGAATGTTGGTTTTCATGGACTTTAGTTCGAAAACCCACTTCAATCAGACAATTCTGGCCGTTTGATCTTTGCCCATCGAAATTGTGAAACCTTATGCTTGGCACGCCCCTGGAAATGCCTTAAGTTACCATTTATATAAAATTTGGTGGCTTTTTGCTAAGTTCTTGAATTTTTAAATGTATATTTATAGGGGATTTTTTTGTAATTTGCTTTTACAAAAAGCTTGTACGAAATCCTTACTTGGAACTAAAATAGGTTTGATTGAGATCACTTTTCCCTCTATAATGGATGTGGGACTTTAAAGCGTCACAGTGAGACTCCCTTCAGGTAAAAAAAACATGTATAGTGTACACTCATACCTTGTACAAGGAGATTCTTATTAAAATTGATTGAAAATGAGTGGACCCAATTATTAGCCAAATGTTACGTCCATTACTTTCTAAAATCCAACATTTGTGGCCCAAGTGAGCAGTGTTTAAGAATGCGTTGGTTGAGACTAGAGAGATTTGACAGCTACAGGGTCACAAATGTGAATCACAAGACAGGGAAGCATTTTCTTTTTAAGAAACATATTGGAATTGTTTTTAAATTAGTACCATATTGAAAAAGGTATGTTAAGTGTTCCATCTTGCAGGGTCTTATTGGTCACCAGCATTCCCTGTAGTTGTTAAACAGGGCGTCAAGAAAATTAAAGGTAGCTCGTCTCTCTTTGTTTACTTGCATGTTGATGGCCTGTTAAAACTGAAAGAAAACATAAAATTTTATCAGAAAAGGTTTCATTAGTTTTGCATATTTGCTTAAGACTTTGAGTCATGGTTTTGTACCCATCCAACAATACCTAATTTTTTATATGTTTAATACAAAACTCAAGATGTACTGAACTTCATTTTAACCTAACCATCTTTATCGCATCTAAAGCACCCTAGCTAATATTAAGATTGATTTTGCTTTTCAAGAAAGAGTTGATGAAAATTAAAATATCTGTCCAAATTGGAGATATACAGGCAAGTAAAAGTTTTGGCTTTGGCCAATACAAGCGAGGGTCAAAACCTTGCTCCACGCAATCAAAATCCTCACAAATCACATCTAATTAAGTTCTTAATCATCTGCCTTCTCCTCACCTCCATCGTCCTCATTAGGCTAAAGAAGCCTGCTGTGGGGTCGGTTTAGGCGGTAAGAATTCAATGTACATTAACAAAGTTACAGATATTGTTTTAACTTGTAAACAGGATCTTTACTCTTTTTGAACAATCGACCTGACCAAACGTAGATTAATACACAACACGTGGGGCATGCATAGACAAATGACGCGCCACAATGATGTGTTTGTCTTAACCATGGATGGTTTCAAGCGTGTGTGAAGATAATCAGATGTTAGTTTACTGACAAGTAGTTGATACCAATATCATGTATATTGTTATAATTACCAAATACCTATTTTTTATACATTACTTTCACTTCTTGCAATTTGGAACTGGTAAGAAAGTCTCTGAAAATACTTAAGAAATTGGAAAAGGGTGGTGGGTCATACACAAGTGGAGACTCATTACTTTTAAGTTATATAGAAAAGTATCTAAAGAAGAATGCTTCAAATTGAGCAATAGCCAGATTGTCTAACCATCAAATTTAGGTGAGACGTAAAAGAAATATGCTTTGGAGGCACAAAACAGTAAGTTCCTACACGAGGGTTCTAATTCTGTGGTTGAATACTGGTGTTCGTTTTTCCGTAAGTCATCTAAGGCAGTTTTAGGACTTGGTGGTGAAACTAGAGAATTTTGCTGGTTGTGGATTTCTGCTTTCACGTAAGAGAGAAATTTTGTGCCTCCCATAGAAAATCAAAGTCTTCTGCCACAGAAAATTGTACCAAAAGATGATATAATGAACTGCACCTAAAATCATAAAAACTTTTCTCTCTTTTTTAAATCCTTTAAAATATCGTTCTCTTACTTTAGCTGAAATTACTCGGATACTATGTTTGTCAGCAGGATAATGCTACACCTAGATGGTAAGATGAGTCATACCAACAACCACAAAGGGTAGATAGAATTCAAAGATCTCAGTGAAGCGATATATTTGAAAAGAAAAGCCCATTTGGCCATTTACTTCTGTTTGATAGGTGAAATAGGTCAAAAATTATCTCAATCATTACAATCCAAGAGGTATAGTGATTAGATGGGTTGGGTTGGTTTTTCCACTAACCTAGCCCTGGTTTGCACTCATCAAGGTGGGCCATGAAGTCTGGATGAAATAGCAATCAAGAGTAGATTTTATGGTTTGATTTATCATTGTGGATCCCGCCTATTTGTGGCCCAACTTGCTTTTCTATGATAAAGTAATGGTGTACATTTCACTTCAATTAAAGTGATATATACCATTGACTATCCATTTCATGACCTTAATTTAACAAATAGCGTTATCCAAGAACTTTTTTTTCCCTAAATCCCATAGCTTGTTGTGTGGCCTATTTGCTTCGTTATGTCTTAGGTTTTGAATTTTAGTGACTTTCCATTGGAGGGGGTGTGTTGATACTTGAATTTTTTGTGGTTATGATTAGAACAAGGAGCCACCTAGGAGGATGGCTAACGAATTATGAATTAAGAGATAATGCAAAAGGTCAAACCAATCAAATTATCATAATCCGTGATCGAATAGCTTTAGTAAAATTGAATGATCTTTTAACTATATATCTTGTTAGACTCAATTCAACAGTAACAAGAGAAATACAAGACAACTCATCTCACTTGACTGTTTGGGAATCCCACAATGCTGTAGAACTAATCGGAAGGTTAGATTGAGGGTCAAATTGTTTGCAGTGCAGATTTATGAGGAAAGAGTAGGCTAATCCAAGACGAAAAACTAAGTGAGACCCATAGGTGCAGATGCAGGCTGCCCACAGTTGAAAATTATGTTGAGACATTGAATGTATCAGTAGAAAAAAGGTAACCTAGTCGTGTTGTCTTTCTAAACTATTATTGAATTGATGGAGTGTGAGTTTGTTTTAATCTTCTAAATCGTGTATGGTATTTTTATTTGCATTCGTGGGTAAACTGTCATTCAAACGGTATTATTATATGCGTTTACAAAATTACTTTACACTCCAGGAATCCGTTTGTCTATTATATATAATAAACAAACGAAGAAGACAGTTAGGCACTCCATTCAAATTAAAAAAAAACAGGACATACAGTTAGGGAAATTCTCTCTCTCTCTCTCTCTCTCTCTCTCTCTCTCTCTAAACTAATGAGCAACCAAAATCAAACTTTTTTTATGCTGTCCTCTCTCCACTCTCATAATGCATGTATGGAAAGGTTTGAGGTAGCTTTCAAACAGTAAATGCAAAGGATTTCAGTTACTTGCTCATTTATCCATTTCCCACAAGGATTGCTCAAGAAACCATGACAAATACCAAACAAAGAAACCCACCTAAACAAATGGAAAACCTCACATATCCCCCATACCCTTTTTTACAATTTTAAGCTCAGCCATCTTTTCCCAACCACACTAATTTTGACATCAACAAACACTGAAAACATCAAGAAACCATATATGACTTACCATCAACATTCCCCCAAATACATATATGATATCATCATCGGGTCCATTGACCTCCAACTGCCCTCCCCATTTGAACCCACCCATAAAACTATGGCGTATCTTTCCATTTCTGGAAGACCAATTCAATTTCATTGCATTCCTAGTAAGAATACCCCTATCATCCTTCTCATTAAATGCAACTTGTTACAAGGTAGTTGTGGTGCTTGGTAGCCTCATTAAATTACCATCAACCTTTTTGGAAACCTTTACATTCACGGGGCATTTTCGTCTCATTGCTATCTCATGAGCAAAAATAAAATTAAACAAGTGCCGAAATCAGTTCCAGTGGCCCTTTCCAGATGATGCTCTTATCATACTTTTCAAAGATCGTTTTTCTTGCCTTGTGTTCTGTTCCATATATAAGCCAATGGGCAATCCAGCCCCATTTTACTCAACTAAAAAAATTTACTTGCTGATGACAAGAAGTAGCTGGTGATTTATTTAATGCATTTGGGAAGAAGATGGTTGAATTCGAGGCAAAATTCAGCCAATTAAGTAAAATAATTTATTGTCTGCATACAATAGCATGTCCTGCAAGAAAATGACAAAGGCAGATACTTTTTTGGTTATCAAAAAAATCTTACGGTTGTTTGAAAGGCAATCTAATTGGTTCCAAATACATTTACAGGTGATAGATCACTCTGTAAGGTCAGATGTCAGTTTTGTTATAGTTACTAGTCATCTCTTGTATCTTATTTAATAATGATTCACTTAATATAATTTCTTAATTAAACCAGAAATTGTTTTCCTTTGCTACATTGGATCAATGCTGAAATGCTCATGGGACAACCTACGCGCCGAAGGATTGATCCCTAGGTGGCATGTGAGATGAGAAACCCACACCGCTATATTGTCTTATGTTTCTCGAACCAAACATGTTTTTAATTGTAAGCCTAAAAACACTCAATCGGACGTAAAGAAACAAGGGCCCACTTATAATACCCGGTTACTTTAAAATAGGCCGTATATTGTGTCATATCATATTTGATACTTCACTTTATATATATATAAATTACATCCACATGGTGTCCCTGCTGTATCTAGACATCATAGGGGGCTATGCGGGTGCCTTACAATGGTACAAGATGTGTGGGATGTGTAGAGGATCTCAAGGGTCGTGGGTGGTTGAATTTCTCACTTACGGGTTTTCCTTAGAAAGATCAGCACTTTATGAAACTGCTAAAATATCTGCCTTCACTTTCATGGTTGTTGATCTAGTGAGAGTTAATGATTTCGATGTGAGGTTTTTTGTTGTTAAAAGTTCTATAGAATACAATCTTTACAGATGAGGTTTCATATTCTGAATTTATATTTAAGTTTCAGGACATCCTACGGCCCCATTTTTTGAAAAAAAGTGAGACATAAATGCCTGTGTATTGTGTGGAGAAATATGCTATACTTGTTACAATAATTCATCAGCATGAAAAAGCAATTTTCCGATCATCAATATCACCTATCAACTTAGTAAGTTCTTTCCCTTAAAAAAATAAGGTCCTTGACAAGAATGCCAGATTTTGGTAAAATAACAGGTAATAAATGTTTGGCCAAGGGTTCACCTTGGTAGTCCAGTTGGTCATGGCTATCAAGTCCTGCCCTCATTAAAAAGGCAGAAGTTACAATCATGATAGAGAAATATGGACCACTTGTGCTCTTAATTTACAGGCTAAGGTCCCACCGCTACTATGTAAGCAACCAAACAAAAAAGGTTGGCCAACTGTAGGGGGGTCTTGAACATTTCATGAAAAGGTAGGGAGTTTATAATAATTATTCAAATAAAGCATTACGTTCCAAGAGAATTTAAAATATAGGGGTTTTCTTATAAATAGATAAGAACACAGAGGTGTATGCAAGAAAAAATTGAACCATTTAATATGATGGAGCCCTTCTATGTTCAATATAGTCTCTCACTCTCATCTATCCCTTTAAACTGATGGACAAGAAGCAAAAGCTTAAAATACTAGATCAATCATGTTATTCGTAGGGTTGACGCATCATGGATCCACACTTTTTTTTTACCCGGACAAACACTGACTCACACATGTAAAGTAATGAAAACTCGCACATGTGAAGACCCAAATACAACTCACACATGCGAGGTAATGAGGACTCGCAGATGTGAGGACACATACACTAACTCTCACAAATGAGGTAATGGGGACTTGCACATATGAGAAGATCACAAAACACATCTCATGCATCTTAGGTGATGAAAACTCACATAAGCAAAGAGGGGGAAGGCCAGGGGATCCGCACTTGATGTTCATCTTATCCAGTTGCATGCTTATGATTTGGAAGATAACCATACTCTTATTGTATCCTTTATGAATAAAAACTCTAGATGCAAATATATAGTGAAAGTGAACGGTTGGTTTTCCTTTTTTCCCCTAGCCTAGGGGGTGAGGTCCCCAGGTAAGAGTCCGCACATTTGGAAACATTAGCCTACACATGTGAGAAAAAAAGTTAACACCCACCTAAACAAAAGCCAACACACGTAGGAAAGACATGCACACGTGAAAAAGGTGGCATATTTAGGTTAAGGGGATGTTCTTAAAAGTTTGGGTTAAGGCTGCCAATTGACAAGTATTGCGTATGGAATAACTTAGACTTTCAATAGCCCTTGCCTAAAATTTCAGTTTTCTTAAATCAAAACTGGGCGGAACTCTGAAGTGTTATTCTATTTAATTTATTCCAATCCTTAATTTTAGGGCCTCCAAGTTCAATTGTTTTATAAGCAAACTTTTAACATTGATCAATTTAACGGTGGATAATGGTTACATTAGTATCAAATTGGGATGTGTGCGAATTGGCAAACTTAGACGTTTGTGTGTGAGGGTTCGGATTGTTGATTGTTAATAGAGGAGGCCCAGTGGTCATAAAAAAAATAAAAGGGGCCCAATAACTTAATAGAAATCCCACTTCAATGGCAAAAAATAAGTAGATATTTGCAGTTAATTTAAAAACTAGGCGGATAAAAAAGTAGTAATTGTCCTTAAGGCCATGTTTGTTTACATTAGAATACATGGAAATTATTAAGAGGTGAGGTGTAAATTACATGAGGTGAGGTAGGGGTGTACAAAAAATCCTTCTATCCGTAAAATCGAACCGAACTAACCCAATCTGCGGATTTTAAACCGAACCGATGGTTAATGGCTTAGTCATGGATTGAAAAAATCATGATTCATTAGTAATGGTTCGGTGACAGATTTTACCCTTCATATACAGATTTAGACCGAACTAAACCGTTGACACGGAATATATTTAAATAAATATATATTATTATTTAGTTAAACATTAAATATAATGTAATTTTTATATTTGACATATTATGGTGAAGTATAATTATAGACGATAAAAGAAGGTAATAGAAGTTTTCACACTCAATGTGGAATTGGTAAAATGCCTAACATGCTGTTATATTATAAAAAGGAAGGGACCTTATCCCACATCAATTTATGATAGAAAATTATTTCTCTCATCTTCTATAAAACCAATCCCCTCCTTACAATGGGTTAAGTGCAAAGCTCTGCAATAGGCTTTGCATTAGGGTTATATTGTGTTGGTTTTGGTATAGACCTTTGCAATGATCTCTAAGTCCAAGATTTTTTATTTTTTTCCAAAAAAAATGCAAATTATTAGATATTTAACCGATCCAATCGGTTTTTTTTGGCTCAATGTGGTTCAATTTTGAATAATCAACAGTTTGGTTACAGATTGCAAAATAGAAAAACTATTAATGATGGTTTGGTGGCAAACGAGGCTTAATCCATACCAATTCAAACCGTTTACACCCTAAGGTGAGGGGTGAAGGATAAAATCCAACAAGATAGATGAAACCTTAACTTTCATAAAGGTCTGTTTCTTTATTAGAGTTTTTTATTAGAGTTTCTGATAGGAATTTGCCTGGGGAAGGGGTGGGTTTGGACAAGACACCACTTCTTGTTCGTTGACATTTGCAAACGTTATATTTTTGTATGAGAATTTCAAAACTCTGACTACCTAAAAGTTCTCAAATGGCCTTTGAAAAATTTTAAATTCTAGCCCTTTCGTTTTTTTGTGGAATTTCTGCTCCACCATATAGGATTGTTTCAAAATTCTCCAAATAGGAGTTTCAGGAATTGTATATTTTGCAAGACCCACTTTTGGACCGAACTCGCCTTTGTATGCTCGAACTTGCACCCGTACCCCAATCGAATGCTGTTTATCTAAGATCTTATTTAACAAAGGCACTTAACAAATAGATGTATGAAGACAACTATATCTGAGCATTTTGGTCCACTGGTAAACCCAGACCCATTGGGCCTGGACGTGGACCAAAATTCAAAATGAGTACTTTTGCGATCCTGGATACATTATACACACCCAACTTTCCAGTTTCGGAGGGGACTGAGGCCTTTGGGGCTCATTTTTAAGGTTTAATGGTTTCCATCATCACCTTGGACGTTGGCTACGACCCCTTAACTGAAGGTTTTTGTATGATTTTGGACCTTTTTTCAGAGGTTCATGGATGAACAAACATTTTGATTTTTGGACATAAAACAACAAAAGAAATTCTTGAGATAAAACAAACAACCAACTGGGTCAGGCCATTGTCCAATTTTAACTTGCGCAACTTGGCCAATTCGTTGACATAACTATTTGGTTTCTGGATCTAGCTAGTCCAATGAGTCAAGAGTCAAGCCCCCGTCAAATCACTTACGTAATGTTTTACCATCACGTGACATGCAAAATTGTGTGAAAATGAGGTCATTTGCACACCATTTCCATATCCAATTCACTTGTAATGCATAAATGAATACAAACAAATATAATGGTGCATAACCATTCTGCATGGAAATTATTTACATATGTAATTGACTGAAAACAAATAATTCCCTAACACTATAGCAAAGGATGGCAATCCCGTTGCTGCTTGCGACTCTATATATTGGTTTGTAGGTGGATAGATTTGAGCTTGAGCCCCTTTCAAGTCAAACTTCCTTATCGATGCATGATGCATATGCCGTGTTTCTTCCTCCTGATCTGAAGAATCCCAAATGGTGGCACTTCAATGTTGCCCCTGTAAGCAGCTCTGTGAATGGGCTGGATTTGGGCTGGCATACATGGGCCCAAGTCCAGGCACAATAAGAATTGAAGGGTCCAGGTCCAGGAGTAGGTCAGACAATGACCCCAGATCTTATCTTTGACCCTCCATGATAAGAAATTTAGGAGCGACAGCCTACTTGTCAAAGGATGAAAATCGAATTAAAGGCTCGATCCAGTGAAAGGCCCATGGACAGTAGAAGAGTTCTTTATGCCATTCAAATAGATACACACACATTTTAAAATTTATATTTTAACTGCAACCCAATGAATGGAGCCCGAATATGCAGTTTGGAGCCAATATGGGATCCTAACCTTAAATCTAGGTCCGAACCCTGCTGGGCATGTTGGACACTTGGACCATCTGATTCTGCAATGTTAAACTCAGTCTTGGGTGCATCCAGGCCGAATATGATTTCATTGACAAATGACGGCCTCTTGGGCCTATTTCTATAACTGAATTGTTGATGAAAACTTACTTAATCGAATTGATGATCAAAGCGAGTTCGCACGATTAATTCTATATATCATGTAATTACTTTTTGATAATTAGTGTTGAATGGAGGTCAGATATTTTAGGGTTGTTTAAGAATTACTATCAGTGGGGTTGAATTATTTAATCAAAATTCGCATGTGAGCAATTCCAAATCACTCAATTTGTCTAATTCATTCCTCCCAAGAGCAAACTACACGTTTCTCTTATGTGCAGCTCATGGGACCAACTCTATTCAGTGCAACAAAGCCATACAAAATAAAGCCCCATAAAAAAACAAGAAAGGCTAAAGTTCTCATTTTTAATGAGTCTATAAATGATGCCCAGCACTGAGCGGGAGGTCCCCCGTTGTAACCATTTGAGACCTTACACAATTCATAGTGCTTAGGTTTTACTAATGATCAATGATAAGAAAAATTGGCGAGTTCCTCATCATAAAAAAAAAAAGATTTTTCCACTACTTCTCTAAAACTTGTAGATGGTAAAATTGTATTCCAGATAATTTTATTTTCCAAACATACAATAGAGATGTAAAAATAAATAAATAAATAACATAGAATTTGGAATTAAATATGTCAAACATGGGCTTCGATGTTTGCTTATAAGTGACGGAGAGTAGACGGAAGGGCATCCTCATGAATAGGAGTAAAAAAAAAAAAATCAGCCTATGAGACTATCACAACCAACCTTTTGTCAAGAAATTTAATAAAAATAGATTGAAATAAAATTTAAAATTATTTTTATTTTATTTAAAAATATATTTTAAAAAATTACTAAAAAGTCAATATTGCTCGTAAAAAGAAAAATAAAATAACAAACTTTTTTTAGTGGAGAAAAATGCAATGGGTATATTTTATTTTACTTTACTTTTATTCTATTCCATGGCAAAGATAGGGACTTTCTTGCTCGATCATCTGTACAAAATCAAAGATGGCCCCAAGTGGAAGTGGGCCCCAGGGAGCTGCGCTATGAAAGCATCTCCATTATTGTATGTATATATTTACATCCTCTGCCACCCCTTCCTCTCTTCTAGGGTTTCACTTTCATCCGCTTCCTTCTTCCGTCTGCAGAAGATCGAAACAGCCATCGATCGATTCATTTTAGGATTGAAAGAAGAAGAAGAAGAAGCTCGAGTGATTGTGATTTCATCATCTGGAATTGAATCTGAATCGCAATCGTTTGGTGTGAAAGATGTCGAAAACGCTGGTTCAGCCCATAGGGCAGAAGCGATTGACCAACGTCGCCATAGTCCGCCTCAAGAAGCACGGCATGCGATTCGAGATCGCTTGCTACAAGAACAAGGTCCTCTCTTGGCGTTCTCGAGTGTAAGCTTCTTCTTCATCATCATCATCATCATCTTCTTCTTCTTCAATCATGAGTTTGAAAAACTTTGATGCAGAGAGAAAGATATAGACGAAGTGTTGCAGTCACAGACAGTTTATTCTAATGTTTCTAAAGGAGTTCTTGCAAAATCGAAAGATCTAATCGCTGCATTTGGCACTGATGATCATCCAACGATATGCTTGGAGGTAACCTAAGCTTCTTGCAACTAATCAACATCTGTACTGTCATCCGCATATGCATATGTTAACTGATCTGCACATGAATACAGATCTTGGAAAAAGGTGAACTTCAAGTTGCAGGGAAAGAGAGGGAATCGCAGCTATCAAATCAATTCCGAGACATCGCGACAATAGTCATGCAGAAGACGGTTAATGTAGAAACCGAACGTCCATATACGATTAGCATGATTGAGCGGCTTATGCACGAAATCCATTTTGCTGTTGATCCTCATTCCAGCTCCAAGAAACAGGTTGCGATAGCTTGTTACCGATTTTACAGCATTCTGATAATTTGGGTTCAAGAATGCATAATGTTGTGGTCACATTTGTGCTATTGCTTCCCTAGATGCATCTTTTTTCATGATTTCACACCCTGAATTATGGGAACAACATGTGGAAGCAACTTATGAGTACTAATGTATGCCTAATATAGTCATAATGGGTTCTTCCTCTGTCAGAATTGAAATTTTGAATTACATGAACTTGGACATGTTGATTATATTATGACACTATTTTACATCATCTCTACTTTTTCACAATCAGAGCCCGGTAATTTTATATGATTTCGATTCTCAAGCCACGAACCAGCATCTAAATAACCCATGTCTGGCCAATGGCAATCTCAAAATTTTAATTTAACATCCACGGCGTGCTTAATGCTATCGGACAGTTCTGACGTGTTCTTTCTATCATTGTTCACTGAAGCAAGCAAGGCATCTAGGTTCTGAACATGGGGGGCACTAACCTTAAGTCCTGAGGGGTAACCCTCATGATAGATACACACATATTTAATAGACACTTAAATAAAGTATGCAACTATAATAATGTTGAGGATTTTACCAAAAAATTCATGTTAGGGGACCCCCAAACAAAAAACCTCACTCTCTGTGTGTTTTTTGCATCTAATTGGGGAGAGCAGCAAGTTTGATGCTCCCTTTTTCTTTGATACGGGAGTTAAGTCAAGCATGCCCTATGGATAGTCTTCCCCATTTCTCTTTTCGTCATTGTTTCCACCATCATCTTCACCATATCTGCAACTTGTGAGGAAGAAGATGAGAATGGAACGCTCACCGGCAGCAGCATCTCTCTCTGTTCTCCTCCTCACAACCGATATGAATGCCATACTCAGCTTCCCTTTTTTATTTTGATTTTAGTTTAAGAAAATGATGACTTTGGTTGTTTTGGGGTTTGATTTTGTGCCATTTGAAACCCTTTTCTATTTATAATTGTTGTAGTGGTGTGGGTTGAGTTTGGGCAGTGTAGGCAAAGAAATGTTGCAGAAGTGGTGAGCTTGTTGCAAGAAGTTATGGGTTTAAGTGGGTTAGAGTATGATGCAAAGCGGCTGCTGGTTTTGTGTATGGTTGAGGGCACAGATCATGATAGAGATGGCTGGGTTGAAGTGGGTTCTATTTGTGTAGGGTGAAGATTAACGGGGAAGAAAGAGAAGGGCGGGGTGTTGATCGTGTCATGGATTTTCTGTGAATGTAAAAGAGTTCAAAAAATACATTTGAGTAGGTTGAAACAATGACGAGTTTGATGGTGTAAAACTCCAGTGTTTATAAAAGGTTTCAAAGAAAAAGGAAGCATTGAACTCGCCGTACACCAGCAGTGAGTTCAGTGCTCCCCAATTTAGATGCAAAAGAAACACTAAGTGGTTGCATGTGACCACTCCAGTGCACCCACACTTAGGGTGAGGTTTTTTGTTTGGGGGTCCCCTAACGTGAATTTTTTGGTAAAATTCTCAATAATATAAATATATGACAGTAGGAGTTGGCTTTTTGAAGCCTTTGAATGAGTTAACTAAGGTAGACAAAAAAAAATTCACCTTAGTTGTAAGTTCTTAAAATTACTAACTGTCCTCTCCTTTTCTTTTCTTTTTCTTTTTATTATTGTTATTATTACTTTTTTTATTGGTAACATTAGTCGAACCTACCAACAACCTGAATGTTGCAACAGTGCTGTGATCACCTTTCACTGTGCATGGGCTCTTCTTGTCATCTCTTTTTCCTCAACATAATGTGTTAACTTGGTAGAAAAGGGTTTTGTTGATGGGGTGCAGTCCAAAATAGAGTGCGCATGTAATCTGGGGTTTAAGCCTCTTGCAATGAGGCAGGCGCAAGCCACGCTTCAGACTTGAGCCCTCAGGAGTGTTACAAACTTATAATACCTTGCCCTGCTGCTTTGTTTTAGTATGAAGAAGACTTTTGGGTGCTTTGTGATATCAATGGATCCCTGTGAATGGTATGCTATTACTTAAAAAGGAACTAATGCTAAAGACATTCTGTTTTGCTGTCGCCTCTGACTCAGGCTCTAGAAGTCATCCGCGAGCTTCAGAATAAGTTTCCTATAATGCGTGCCCCAATGAGATTACGACTCATTATACCTGAGAAACATTCTTCTTCTCTCACGGAGAAGCTCAATGCCTGGAGTGCTAAAATCAATGCCAAAGACGTATCTGGGAACGAGCTGTACGTGGTATGTTGAGATTACTTACCTCTGTTATGCATTTTTTTTCCTCTTTTTTTTTTTTTCTGCCTGCTTTTGTGTAATGGTAATTTTGTCAAAAAGGTGAAAAGAATGACTGTATGATGATTTAAGTACACTACATTTTTACGAAAAAAATTAAGGATTATTACTGCTGCTTAGCTTCTTTGCCTAGGCATGTCATCATTTGGGTTTTCAGTTGTGAGCTTCTTTTTCTTCTCTCCTTTCTTTTAGAATTAGGGGCAAGGTAGGGCCAGGAATTTCTCCTTTGAGGGGCCATCATGTCAGAATATGAACGGGCAGGCTCTCATTTCTTTTTTTTTCACCCTTGTAAATTGAATTACCAGAGCAAAAAATGAAATCTGAGATTTTTGTTTTGCTAGCAATTGCCCCTTGTTTCTTTAATCCTTATTCAAACTTAATTCGTTGTTCAGGTCTGCCAAATGGAGCCTGGTTTCTTTCGTGACTGCGATACCCTGGTGAGGAATTTGCAGGGACGGTTGGAAATTCTTGCTGTTTCAGTGCATTTTGAAGGGGACACACGTGTTGACAACTATGATGAACAAGAGGAGCTTCCACCAACTGTTGTCAGGGAGTCTATTGATGGTGTTCACCAAATTAGTGAGCATCTAGAGAAGCAAACCATCACTACACAAAATAAAAGTGCAGAAGAGCCAGTCAAGCAGAGCAAGTGCAGCACATGTGATGCATTGGTGGGAGATGCCAAGCAGTACCGGGAGCATTTCAAAAGCGAGTGGCACAAGCATAACCTGAAGCGCAAGACCAGGCAGCTCCCTCCCCTCACAGCTGAAGAGTGCTTGGCAGATGTGGAAGTTGTTGACCTGAAGGATGATTTGAAGGATTATTCTTTTTAAGGTTAGTCAAAAAGTGATGTCTGAGCACAGTTTTACTTTTAGGAGAAGGTAAAGAGAATGACTTGCTGATTCACTGATTTTTTTTTTTTCTGAAAATTTTTGGGAAATACATCACTACTAATCTGTATACCAGCGCACCACATGCCTTATCCAGGGAGGGTGGATCTCTTTAAGCTAGAAGCAGCCCAACCTTTGGGACCATTTTTGCCTGCATATGTAAGTTTGCCCACACGACTTATCTGTGTTCTTTTGTGTTGTGTTTTCGCAGACTTAACAGCCTGTCGAGCTTCGTATATGGGTCACTTCAGGTACATATATGCGGTGACACCAAAATTTCATAGTCGATGACACAAGATGCAGATGTTATCTGCCCATACCGGCAAATTGTTTTCCATGCCCAAGACTTTTTTCGGTTTTTTAGTGTGTATGTTTTTCCTATGAAGGCTCAGGTGGATCATTTCTTTTTGGCAGGATTTACAATTTTCTTTTGAATCCCAGATCATGTAAAAAAATACATTGAGCTAATAGTTTGCTTGGCATTCCCCTGCTTGATTGAGTGCTGAGGCACATCCTCTCTCACAGCAGGAGCATTTTGTACTCGATCTCTCCCTTTCAAAACAGATACAAGTAACTTGTTACAGTTGGCTGGGTTGCCATTAACTGAGTTATATGCTACTAGACAATATAAATTGAACTAGTTCTTTCATTAGAAAAACTTTAATCCAAACGTCTTATGTTCGTGTGTCCTTTTACCTGTTGCTGATCATGCTTAGGAAAACACGGCCTGTATGTTTCATTTCCTGTAAATCTAGACACGTCAACCTTCAGTAAGGTGTCATTAAGGTGCAGACCAATCTAACTGCTCTTGGTTTATGGAGATCAGACGTGCCCAGTGGCTTCATTACTGAATGAGAAGATTACCGGGGTTTGTTTATATTCATTCAGAGGATCCACATTGTGACTTTGTCATAGTCTGTTTCCTTTAGCTCTGTAGATACCTAACGGCATGCACCTGCAGTTCGATAAAGATAATATCCCAAAAAATAAACTGCCGAGTGGGAACTGTGCTTGCTCATGGCCTTGGCTACAAGGGTTCTTTTATTCCTCCCGAAAACATCTATATATCTAGATGCTATTTTGTTTTTTTATGATGACCCAAGGTATCCCTTGTCAATTCAGCCTAAAGACCTTTAGTCTTTAACATTGAGTTTACCTGTTTCTGACAAGCAAAAATTAATCTTTGGAGGGTATTTACATAGCTGTACACATTTTAATCAAATAATACAAGGGGCAAAGGTCGAACTTGAGACTTTAAAGAGCAAACTCAAGACTTAAACCAACCGTGCCACAGCCTTGACTGCATTTAGAAGCCATTTTCAACAGGGCAAAACATAAGTACCCAAAGGGGGCCATGGTAGTAGACCATGTTACTACTGCCATGTTAATGACCGGAGAACTTGGTTGGTAATACTTATGAGCCATCCATAATTTTTGAAGATCGATTCACGGTCCATTCGTTTTTAGTGGAGGAAGCTCATGTATCTATTATGATGTTTCTACGGGCCTTTTATTCCATTTTTACAAACCATTTTATATTGACAGTGCATTTCAACTCAATTTTAGACATAACACAGGCAATAAAAATTCAACACTGCCTTCCTTAGTACAGTCTTTTCTCAAAGTAAATAAAATTAGCACCATAATTCACAAAGCGTACTGCAAATTCCTAGCCTTTGTTTAGTTCCCGTTAGTCCTTTTAATACCAATGTCTGCATTTGTAGCTGTTTCATTTCTTAAATAATGATGAAAACAATGATGCCTTTTTGCAACTGCACTTGTTTGTAATTGATGACTAGATTTACTGAGTTGAGTAGGCCCAAATCAAAAGCCAAGATGCCACTTGTACTCAAGGATGAAGATACTAAAAAGTGGAGATTGAATGAATAATTATGTGATTAAAATGAAACCTGCATTGGAAAACCACTTAATTCTGTTTTCCACAATATATACAGTTCTAAAATTTATAATAATAATAATAATAATAAAACACATTTGCAATGCTCATACATGACAAATTAATGTAATGAAGAAAGAAGGCAACGCCTACATTAAAATTCCTTCCCCGAATCTCTACACCGGGAGCAAATTCATTCAACAACCCCAAATGCTTTCAGGTGTTGGAGCAAGGATGCAACACTGCAATCTTGCTGAACATGTGGTTTGAATCAATGCATCTTCACTGGTTATAAATTTTTGCGGCATTGGCAAACCAACTTATTCACCATCTTTATTTTGCAGCAATGGCAAATTAACTTATTCACCACCATTACCCTCTTCAATGAATAAAAATTGGCTTTGGCAAATAAGCGACAGCATGGATGAATACTAGCACAAAAATGAAATCTACAAATTCACAACAGGAAGCTTCCTCCGTTGTGCAGAACCAATCTTTGTCCTTTTACGAACACCCATAAGCTCCACCAATGAAGGAAGTGGCCGAGAAGCCGGTACATTCATTGATCTGTACAGTTTCCTTATACTTGCATCAAAATTCTTGGATGGTCCAATGCAAGAAACACTCTTATTTTGCAGCAATGGCAAACTAACTTATTCACCACCATTACCCTCTTCAATGAATAAAAATTGGTTTTGGAAAATAAGCGACAGCTTCGATGAATACTAGCACAACAATGAAATCTACAAATTCACTACAGGAAGCTTCCTCCCTTGTGCAGAACCAATCTTTGTCCTTTTACCAACACCCATAAGCTCCACCAATGAAGGAAGTGGCCGAGGAACTGGTACATTCATTGATCTGTACAGTTTCCTTATACTTGCATCAAAACTCTTGGATGGTCCAATGCAAGAAACACTTTTCTCCACATTGGACTCCCTATCACCTTCTGATTTCTCCAACTGTCCTTCAGAATCTGTATCCTCCTGAAAAGACAAGGATCTTCCCACTGTCTTACAGGTGACATCCCCTGAAAAATCAGTTTTAGCACATTCCAATCTGTTTTCATCATGCAATGCATTAGAATCTTGAAGAATGATTCTTTTTCTTCCTAGCATGACATCTTTTGGTTTCTCAACTTGCACCACTTCAGCAGCACTCCTCGCTTTAAAGGAAGATAAGCTTTCCTCTGTCTTGGTCTTTTGTGCATGCAATGGAAAAGGATCTTGAAGAACTAGCCTTGCTTTACCAAACAATGTAATAGGTCTCTTGCAAGATGGGGGAGACAAATTCAGGGATAACTTTATTGGAGATGAATGATTGCACTCTGTAGCTTTCAATTTCGGTGCTGCTAATGCAGAACTAGCAACACCATCTTTTGAAATTTGTGGAACTGGAGCCTGAGATGGAGTTGATTTTTCAGCACTAATGTTCAGTAACTTCCATAAAGGGTCGTCTCTGGTTAGTTTAGTTGTAAAACAGTGGTTTTTTACATAATCCAGCTCCATGGCCCTGCAGGGAGGGGTTGTTGAAATGACCCACCTGGGTTGGAGAAGTTCCAAGGCCCATTCTAATTCATTCCTTGATGAGTGCATTGAGTAGCAGACATGCCAAACACCAAACTGGTCTTTCTCAGCCTCCTCAAGTTTCAAATTAGTTCTCCTTTCTGCCTCGCCATGCTCTTCACATGTATACCACTGTGCAGAGGGGCGAATAAAGAGAGGTTCCGGTTGGAGATTGACCTTTGCGTCTATGAGTATAGCCTTTGCTTTCTCATACAATCTGGGAAATCCTTCAAGCACCTGTGCCAAAAGGCAAAAGATATAGCTAAAAATGAAGCGTAATCGTGCCACTGGATGCTAGAAAGAAATGAATGCATACCTGAAAGCGACAAGATACGTCTTCTGATAGAATTTGAGGAGCTGTGAGCGAAAGCTCTTGGAAGCATTCTGCATTTTTAGTCTTATCAACATAAATCTTGGATCCAAATGTCCTAGATACTTCAACAAGTATGTCCTCTTGGCCAAGAAGACCACATGCCAAATACACCACAGGGGCATGTGGGTGCTTCCATATACAATTGATCACCTGCATAATGGGTCCCCCCAGATGAGGGTGTTGAAGGAGTTTGCAAATACAGACAAATTTAGGAGGAGCTAATCGAAATCCATAGTCCCAGTTACAGGTATGGGTGCGCCTACTGCTGCTACTATTGGGCAAGGCTTTGGCGTCAAATTCAATTTAACATTCCACAGCACTAGGAAAGAAAATAGATCTCATTTTACCATTAGCATTTTACATTTAATTTTTTAAAATCGTCATTACTTGACACTTTATAGTGTTTGGCATGGTTAGCGGGGTCACATTCACATATTAAGCTAAGACAATATAAAGCAGAACACTGAAGGAATAGCACCATTATACCTGCTGAATTGCTGAATGCTTGCTTGGAAGCTTCAGAGAGCAACTACCGAAGGTGCAGTCCAGGAACAAGTAGTCAAGGCTGCCTTTTGTCTCTCTTTCTTTCCCCCTTATGTATTTCATAGGCAACTTTTGCAGGCATTCAGGCGTTAGTCTACAATCACCTGTGTGCAGGACATTGCCAAAATCACCTTCAAACAAGAACATTACAGCTCCTGGATTTTACAACCACCATGCCAATCAAGTCATCATCTGTCAGTTAAATGTTATTGCAATATTATTATAAAATGAAAATGAACAGAAAACTCCTATAAGAGAACACCAAATGCTCAATGCAAGCAAACACCTGACCAGATGACATCAGAGAACAACTTCACTAGAAAAAAAAAGTTAATTAATGATGTCAATGTTAAGCAGTCAAGATCAAATCCCAGAATTGATTTTTTAAGATAAGATCATTGACCCACCTCAGCGAAACCGTGTCATTCAATTCAGCAAATCCATGACACATGTTTCTTTCCCAAATTCATTGGAGATTGGATCCATATTAGATTTATTCTTATATCATTGGTTGTACTTACTATTCTCACTCAAAGTGTACAAAGACAATAGAGTCTATAAATGTAAATGTACAAACCCTAGTACAAATCAATCAAGACAATATTTTAATTAACTTTCATGGTATCAAAGACAGAACAAACCGCAAAACTCTGATTTTTTTTTTCTTGCTCTGCATTCTTTCTCGTCCTATGGCTTCCCTCAACTCCTCCTCCCTTCTTCCCACTGTCCCTAATATTACCAAGTTGCTATCAAACTTGACCAGACTAATTATATTTAATGGAAGAGTCAACTTCTTCCCATCCTCTATGGAACTGATATGTTGTCCATGGTGGATGGTACCATGGTTGTTCCTACTGAGACCATTACCTCTGATTCCAAGTTGGTTCCAAATCGAGCCTATTTGGGATGGAAGAAGAAGGATCAAATTCTAGTTATCTTCATGCAACTTTGTTGACACCGGTTTTCATGCAAGTTGTTAACTACGAGACAGCATGTGCCACCTGGGATGCACTTGAACGTTCTTACACATCCCAGTCTCATGCTCGATATTACCAAATCAAGCATGAACTGTCCAATATTCGGAAAGGTTCCATGACTATTACCAAGTACATGTACAAAATCAAGATGCTTGCTAATAAGCTTGCTCTGATTCAACAACCCATGTCTAATAAGGATCTTATAGGATGTGTTCTAATGGATTGAATCTTGATTATGATGTTGTCGTCAATAACATCCAGACCATGACGGACCCACCTGCCTTTGAAGATCTCTATCACCTTTTACTCAACCGTGAGAAGCAACCTGAGGTCTATCACAAGATATATTCTCATGGGTCAACTGCTCTCTTTATTACCAATAATCGTGGTCATTGTCGTGGCAATTGTGGACGAGGCTGTGGATCTACTTCTCAAATGTAGTCAATGACACAATTTCTACTATCAACCTGATGATCTTCCTACAGCATTTTCAGCAATGAATTTTCCAACAAAAATTGATGACTCCACTTGGTTTCCAGGCACAGGCACTACCAATCACATGACTGCAGATGCTTCTACCATGACCAATTGCCAAGAATATAATGGACCTGAACAAATCACTGTAGCAAATGGTAATACTTTACCTATTTCTAACATTGGTGATTTGCGATTGTCTACATCCTCTACCGCTTTTTTATTGAAGGATATTTTACATGTGCCAAATCTTAAAGCTAAGCTTTTATCCGTTTCTCGACTTGTTGCTGACCATGATTGTGCTTTTCTTTTTGATCGGGATGGTTTTGCATAAAGGATCGTCGCACGAGGAAACTTCTGTCATGGACCACTTAAGGGGTCTCACTTTCCTCTTCAAGCCCATATCCATCATGACTCCTCTCCTACTACCTTTACTGGCATGGTGCAGAAGACATCCACTTTAGCAGTTTGGCACAAGCGTCTTAGGCATCACAGTTCTCTTCTTCCTCATCACTTAGTTAAAAATAATGCCTTTCCTATGATAGGCAAGTCAATAATACCCAACCATGTGGATTGTTCTTTGAATAAAAGTTGTTGTTTCAATTTTTCTCATTCTGTTACAAGTTCTCCTGAACCTTTATGTCTTATTCATTCAGATTTATGGGGACCTGCACCTGAGCTGTCTTATGGGGGCCATCATTTTTATCGTATTTTTATTGATGATTATTCCCAATATACCTGGTTGTTTCCTCTAGTTGACAAGTCAGAAACTTTTAACTATTTTTGCAAATTTAAAAATGTTGTTGAAAAACAATTTGGCACATACATTAAATTTCTTCAATTTGATGGTGGATCTGAAAATGTAAATAAGACATTTGCATCATTTCTTCAAAATCACAGCATTCAACATCATATTTCCTATCCACATACACCTCAGCAAAATGGCATTGCAGAAAGGAAGCATCAATATATTGTCGAAACAAGTTTATCTCCTTTATCAAGCTTTTATGGCTCGACGATTTTGGATGGAAGCTTTCTCTACAGCAGTGTTTCTATTTAATAGGTTGCCCACGCCACTTTTGGGACTCAAATCACCTTTTGAGTTGTTATTTACACAACCACCTGACTACATGGTCTTAAGAAGTTTTGGCTGAAATCACCTTTTGAGTTGTTACTTACTTACACAACCACCTGAGTACATGGTCTTAAGAAGTTTTGGCTGTCAATGTTTTCCATTCTTGAGCGCTACTAAACATGATAAGCTTTCATTAAAATCAATTGCTACAATTTTCTTGGGGTATAGCACAAATTATAAAGGCTATAGATGCCTTGATCCGGCCACAGGTAAAATACATCTTTCACGCCATGTACAAGTTAATGAGGATGTGTTTCCATTTGTTACTCAGCTCTCTCGGGGACCCTAACAGCCATCTTCTTTAATTGATCAGTGGGTTACACCAACTAAATCTGAGCCCTCTCTCAAAGTTAATTCATGGCCTCTTAGTCCTCCAATCAGTACCTCAAACTTCGATCAAGGTCAACTTAACATGATGCCAGTCTCTATTGATGCTTATTTGCCACCGAACCACACACATGCTACTGTGGCTGTTGCATCATTTATTGGCCCCACTGCTTCTGCATCAAGATCGACAGTTACTACATCATCGCCTTCAGCAACCATTGCTGCCATTGTGCTTACGCCATTTATTGCATCACCTCCAACAGATACTTATGCTACTGCCACTGGTAAAGACATGAATATGCAAATTACTACATCACCACCAGCAATTACATGTGCTACTGCCACTGCTAAAGACCTTATCGTTGGTTCTCATAGTCAAGAACATGTTGCTAGTGCTACCATTTCTACCACTAGTACTCATGTCACTAATAATGCTAATGCTGGGCATGGAAGTGCTGGTCCTGAATGTAATAATTCAATGGTATCACGCATCCCATGGTCACTCGATCAAAAGATGGAACTCATCGGGTCAAACATTAATATGTTGGGTTTACAAGTGGGCACCCATTGCCTATGTGTCTTCAAGGTTATGATACACAGACTCACCTGAAACAATGACACACCTGCACCCGACACATACGCACCTGCACCCAATGCTCATACCGATTCTTCATTTCTAAGGTATTTGACATACTTTCTTGAGGTGCACCTGCATCCGATACTTATGCTGAGTGCATGTAACATCAAGCAATCATCACTGAAAAAGATGAAGAACCCACCTTCTATAGTACTGCTTCCAAATTCTCTCATTGGCGAAAAGCAATGCTAGATGAATTTAATGCTTTACTTAAGCAAAAGACATGGTCTCGTCCCTACCTTTGTCACTTCAAATGTGGTAGGGGGCAAATGGGAATTTAAAGTTAAACGAAGCGCTGATGGTACAGTTGAACGTCACAAAGCTCTTTGGTTGCTAAGTGGTTTAATCAACATTTTGGTTTGTACTTTGACGAAACATTCAGTCCAGTAGTCAAGCCACCAACAATAAGATTGGTCCTCTCAATTGCTATAAATCGTGACTGACCAATTCGCCAATTAGATGTTAAAAACGCTTTCCTGCATGGCATTTTTAAGGAAGTGGCCCACACAAAACAATCACCAGGCTTTGTAGATCCAGACTTTCTAAATCAAGTGCGTCGCTTACATAAGTCCATTTGTGGTCTTCATCAAGCCCCACGCACTTGGTTTGATGGGTTTAGTGTTGTTTAACTTGAGGTTGGCTTTATTTGCAATCAATGTGACACATCTATGTTCCTTCATCATGCCTCTCATGGCCTCACCATATTATTACTTTATGTGGATGATATCATTGTCATAGGTGCTAGCCATTCCTTCATCAACAAACTTCTTCAGCACCCAGCATCTACAAGCTAAATTTGAAATCAAGGACTTGGATCCTCTTCATTTCTTCTTGGGTATTCAGGTACATCAAGATCCAAATGGCATATATCTTTGTCAAACAAAAAATGCACTGGATCTGTTACACAAATCCAACATACTTCAAGCAAAACCATATTCTTCTACAGTCACTGCAAGTGCCAAACTTTCAAAAGATGATGAAGATCCCTTAACCAATGTTACCTTTTATCAGAGTTTAGTAGGTGCTTTGCAAGACTTGACTATGACTCATCTAGACATTGCTCATGCGGTCAATCTGGTGTGTCAGTTTTTGCATAAAACTCGTCAGTCTCATCTAATAGCAGCAGAGCACATTCTATGCTGTATAAAAGCTACTCCAGAATTTGGACTTCGTCTTGTAAAGACGAGGAATGAGCACCTTTATGGCTTCTCTTATGCTGACTGGGCTGGTTGCCCAGATGATAGCAGGTCTACTACTGGACTATGTGTCTATTTTGGGCCAAACTTACTAACTTGGGACTCTAAAAAGCAACCCACTATTTAGCGTTCTGGTGCAGAGGCTGAATATAGTGCTTTGGCATACACCACAGCAGATATACAATGGTTACTTTTTCTCCGTCGGGAATTAGGCATCTCTTTTCGTCACTCTCCTCTTTTACATTGTGATAATGTCAGTGCCACTTACCTCACATCAAATCCAGTTCTACATGCCTGCACAAAACACATTGAGGTGGACTATCATTTTCTACGAGAACGAGTGTTATGTGTCGATCTTCAAATTGTGTTTGTCTCATCCATAGATCAAATTGCAGAAATTTTCACCAAAGGGCTGAGCTCTATTCGTTTCAAATTTTTCCGTGACAAGTTGATGGTTTTTGCGTGCTCTCCCATCAACTTGCAGGGGAGTGTTAAGCGATCAAGATCCCAAAATTGATTTTTCAAGATAAGATCATTGACCCACCTCAACAAAACCGTGTCATTCAATTCAGCAAATCCATGACACATGTTTCTTTCCCAAATGCATTGGAGATTGGATCCATATTAGATTCATTTTTATATCATTAGTTGTACTTACTATTCTCATGCAAAGTGTACAGAGACAATAGAGTCTATAAATGTAAATGTACAAACCACAATACAAATCAATCAGGACAATACTCTAATTACCTTTGAGTCAAAGGAAACACCTCTAGAAAATAGCTTCCATTGTTGATTTCTAACTTGGAAGAGGTAGTTAGGTGATATATGCTGATGAGATGATATGAATAAATAAGAAAGGCAATTCAAAACATCAAAACAGTCATTTAGTAATAAAGGGACAAATAATTCACTGCAACACACAGATTTCATGAAACAAATCTAAGGACCTCACAACTCAGTTTAAAAGCACTCTTAATTACAGGGTTGTAACCAAAGAGATTTAAAAGAAAAAAAAAACCCACCACCACAAAAAGTGAAATGGGGGCCCCAAAGGCCTTATAGATAACAAGTGAATATCAAATCAATTCCTTGCAATAAACAATCAAATTCATGCAAATGATGAGAAATGGATAGAAGCAGATCCCCAATTCGAATGGATAAAAACCCATAAATTGACTGTAAAGCACAAGAGCAAACAAATCAAGAAGCCCAGAAAGGAAAGAGAAGAGAAAAGAGGAGAGAAGGGGTACCCGGACAGTGGTTGGCGTCGAAGGCGGTGACGGAGAAGGGGCAGTCGGGATCGTCGATGAGGAGGGATTGGGCCACTTCGATTTCCAGGAAAAGAGAGGGATGGAGTTGTGGGAGGTGTTGAAGGATCAAAGATTTGGTGAGATGGGTGGTGTAGATGGGAAAAGAGGAGTGGAGGGAGATGTGAGAGCAGTGGTCTCTGTGGGCGTGGGTCAGGAAATGGTAACGTTTCCTCTTGGATGAAGGAGACCATGTATCTACAGAGAAAGGAAGCCCCTTTGGCATCTCTATCGGCATCTTCCTCGTCTCTTCTTCTCTTCCCCTTGATGAATTTCTCCAAAACAAAGAAGAAGAAGAAGAAGAAGAAAGCTTTTTGCTTCTTAAGCTCCCAGGAGAGAAATTGAATGGTCTATAAGGCTTTTTATTTTATCAATATTTCTAAGAGGGAACTTTGGGGGCCAATTTTGAAAGTAGAACAACAGGCGGTTTTACTTCGCTCAGTGAGCAAAAGTAAAACCGCCACAATCAGGATTCAGGGCCCTGTGGAAGATCTCAGCCGTTAAATATTTACCACCTTCTAGGTCGTTTGATTTGGACGGGGGGTTTGATCAAAGGATTGGGGTTTAAGGATACCAGGTTCTATTTTCATCATTGATGGCCAGATGATTACGCGTACACATTTGGAAGTTTCAGTTCCATCATCGGTCAGCAGATGGTTTACCGATGTGGGTGAGAAGTGCCAAGGAAACGTGTGGAGATTCTTCTCCTACAACCGGACTCACTCACTGAAGTCCAACTCTATGGAGTCCAGATCCTTAGATTAAAAACCTCACGGTGACTGTGCCAGGCTAGTGGGGTTTTTTCCCTAGGAAATCTCAATTCGCCCTCTCGGAGTTCATTTGGGCCCACCTATGCATCTCTATGTTTGCCTTTAATTTAGCTCTTTTCTCGTCTTGCACCATGTCTAATTTTATGGTCCTCAACTTTTTGTTTACCTTTTAATGTCTAATAGCTAAAAAACTATTAAACTTTTAGCAGTAGGCCAACACACTCATAATTGAGTTGTGTCGTTGCCACTTATTTGTTTGTATATATGGTGCAATAAAATGTGGATGAGATAAAGACTAAAATCAATAAAAAAAAATAAAAGATTATAATAGAGTCAAATCACAATGGGATGAGTTTTGTTTTTAGTGACTTGAAAAAGAATCTTCTTTACTTTTTGTATTAAAAATAGATATTTTTTCAATTAACAGATAAAAAAATAGTTTTTAACCTTCTAGTTTAAAAAAGTAAATTAAAATTTTAAGATGTAGCATTTTAATTTAACTCTTTTTCGTTTATTATATCTTGAAATAACAACTCACTTTTATTATGTCTTGAAATGATACCTTACTTCAACTTTACTATTAAAATATTGATCCTTGTGTCGCCCTTACCACCCAGCAAATGTAGCAAATAAAAAAATAAATAAAGACTTGAAGGCTCAAAAGCTAGGATAATCTGATAATCCTAATGGGACTAACATTTTCTATAACCCTTGGCGAAAAGAGACTTTTCCAACCGGACGGCATCTGGACCCAGATGACAGGCTTGTCCCATTACTTTTATTTTTATTTTTATTGTTTTGCTAAATCGTATGAGTTGTTACTGAAAAAGAATGTCTACACATTGGCAAGTATCAACCCCCATATATATACATATATATATTATAATATTAATACCAAGAAATTCTAAAAAAAATTCTAAATCTTTTGCCAATTTCAATAAATAAAAGATCCGCTGATTTAAAGGTTCGATAAATTTTCCAGATGTTTTTCAAATAAGATGTGTGGAATGGTCATCGGAATTTTTTCCTATTACAAATGACCAGGTCCACATGCTATGCTAACGTCTTAATCCGTTCAGTGCATGCTCACAAGACCGTCCATGCATTTCCGCCAGTGCGAGTGCAACCCTGCTGCCACAAAATAATATGAAAAGATAGGGAAGTCCAGATGGGTGGAGGGAAGAATTGATATTGAGTGAGGAAAGAAAAACCCCACGGTGGCACCCGAGGGATTTTTTTTTATCAGAGGATCCGGACGCGTGGAAGGATAGGGAGAAATTTCTTATACGCAGAATTTGAAGCTGCAGCTATTCAATTACACTGATACGGTCAAGAACATCGTGTGTTACAGACATACAGAGAACCTCCAATATCAGCCCACCACCCCCATAATTCAGTGTACAGATCTTCATCGCGCTCTATCCTTGCATATAACCATCCGCATTTATATGACATGCCCCAAAAACTTCCCAGTGTATTCTTTCATATGTCTCTTAATTTAGATGGGGCTTGACTTCAGCCTACGGTCCACATCTACCAGAACAAAAACCGAGATCCCATGCCGTCTCATCCCAGTTGAAGAGCAACAGCCCTTGGCAGCTTTTAACCCACAAAAGCCATATTTGGGACCATCACAAACTGTGCATATGTTGACCTCTTGAAGAAGCATTGGGTGTTTGGGATTGGGCCCTCTGTGGGAAGATATCTGGCCCAGGATCAGTTGTTGCATTTGTGTAAGTTCTGGAAGGGAAAACTGAATAATTGATCACATCAAGACCGCCACCCATCCCCATCATATAAGCTGGAGGTGGAGAAAGAAAACAACTCCTATGAGCAGGTCCAAATTGCCGTAGTGGGCTTGAACATGGAGACACAGGCAAAGACAAATTCATCCTCGTGCCAGCCTGGTCACTGCAATAAAATTGTAAACATCAAAACATTTGCTTGTTCAACAAAAACGAAGAATAAGAGACGCAACAACTATGGGACTGTTCTACTGTACACGTGGTATCACAAACTGGGAATGGCAGATGGAGCCAAACGAAAAGGAAACCACAACAGCTGGATACTGTTTCTTTTCCTTTTCTTCTCCAGCAGTTATTGATTACCTACTGCTCATATTAGTTTGGGATGAGAGATAAGATCACAAAAACCATATCCATTCCCTGGTTACTGTGATTTCTGATTGTCATGCCACTCCAATACATGGACAACGATCCATTTGCCAAAACAGTCACCAAATTGATTTGGACTACTCCAATTCATTCCTAAAAGAACAAAAAGACAACAACATTAGGTGGAGAGTAAAAAGAGGAAAAGAACAAACCGTCTAAAAGTTGCTGGGAGCCCAATAGTGGTGAGTCTTGTCCCATGATCCACATGTGAAGGTGAAGGAATATTCTTCCTGTTTGTGTTCTGCATGCGGACACCAGAAATAGAGGGTAAGTTGGAGCACTGATACTGGTAACTATAAGATTCTGTAAAGAGAAGGCTAAGTTTTTATGCTTTGATTTGGTAGCTAAGATTTAACAGAACGCATGGCAGACATGAAATTAAGGATAGTTATCAGTTGAAATTTTTAAACCACGTTTATGGATGTGAAAGCATGAAATTGAAGGCTACAAGGATTTCTTGGAATATACAGTTACTAAAACAAATGACAGAATAATAGTGTCCTCTCAAATCAGAAAAACTGAGTACGAAAATAACTTGAGTTCAAAGGTTACTGGACTCAAAATACAATAAGGAATCATGTAGATAAGTTAAACAGCAACACTCATGATACTGATATGGTCCAAAACTATAGTGTGAAAAACTGCAGCAAAATATTAGATGCCTACATCTAAGTGAGAGTCAAACAGAAAGCATAGTAATGCACTTCGGTAAGACTTGTTGCATCGAAACTGAGCTAAGTTATTGAATCATGTGAAAGTATAAATGCTAACCATCTGTGAAAAGATGTCAACTTGTTGGAGTAATCAGCAACATTTCGTAAGTCCACTTCATATGATTTTCATGACATTTTGAAAGATCGAACACTTGCTAGATTGTCCACAAATTTGATTTAAGGACATGAAGTTACAAGATTTCATTGTACATTAAGTCATGACTTCACTCTTCTAATGGATTATAAAGGGTTCTAACTTCTAACAGTTCTAACCCAAAAAAAGAAAAAAAACACTGAAGATGATAGTGTAATAAATCATAGGCCGATATAAAATTAAACAAAATCCAATAATCCACATACCAGTATATGGATGTCATCAGCAGAAGACTGAAACAAATCTCTGTTGACAGTGAACCTGGCAACTCTAACCGTAGCTTGATCTCGAACAAAAGGGTGTTCCAGCAATTGTGCTGCCGTGGGACGTGCAGATGGATCACGTTGCAGGCAGAGCCTCAGAAAATTTTTTCCGTCATCAGACAGATGATCAGGAATTTCTGGAATGTCTTTGCTGTTTCCAATTTTAAATATGGCAGCCACCTGTTAGTTCCAACAAGACAAATAGATTTCAATGAGAGTGGAAGAGGAGTCCACATAATTTCTAGATTTGCTAAAATAGACTTGATTTACATTAATATGCTTCCAAGTCCAAAACTAGGGGAAAAAACACTAATTTTGAATTAGATGTACTTGGATGACAAGTAATATAAATATTTTGACAGAAATTATCCTTCCGTCATGCACTTGAGCAATTTGGCAAAAAGAAACCTCAAGGGGGGCAATGTTCTGCAATCTCTGTCACTAGATCATTACAATGCCAGTTGACATATAGGGTATAGAAGTTAGGAAAACAGAACTCCAACCATTAAAGTCTGATTTCAGTGGTACCACAAATGCACAATGGCACAACTAGCTATCCATTCCAACAAACAACCAAACCAATGGAGTGCTAGGGTACATTAAAACTAGGGCAGACAATAGGTTGAAACTGAGACGCTTAAGGATGTAGATAACCAAATCAAAATGCATCCTAATTAAGTTTTTCAAGGGATTTAAAGTATCACATAATTTTAAAAAAAAATACACACACACACACACAGAGTATCATACCCCCTCATATTGGCTCCAAGGAGGTTTTGAGGTTGCCATCTCAAGAATTGTACAGCCAAGACTCCAAATATCCACTGCCAGGTTGTAGCCATTAAAATTCATGATAACCTGAGAGAGAAATAACAAAAATGTTGAACAAGAAAACAAGCTGACAAAGGAAAAAAGGACATGAAACTGCATATGTAATTAGTTATTACCTCTGGAGCCATCCAGTAAGGGCTTCCTTTAAAAGAAAGAACAGAGGAACAAGATGAAATCTGAAACAAGAGCAAAATAACTCTTAAGTTACTTACATATAAAGAACAAAGAGAACTTGGTCTCATTTCTTACAATGTCAAAGTAATATAATTGGCATATGCTCATTTAGGGGCATTTTACACAGACACAATTATTGGAAGTAATCAATCAATTCAAATGCAAACATCAAGTGAACCATGTATGACATATCATATATTCAATTGTAGTCCAGTAAATGTTACATTCCATGCAATATACTGAGTTGTCAATTCCATTTCATTTCAACAAAACAGCTGAAACATTTCATGCCGGCAGACATTTCAAAATGAAAGAGGCAAATAAATTTTTTGGTAGAATTTGGGCAGATCAAAACAGCCAAAGCAGGTCTTTAAAAAATTAATAATAAAAAATAAAAAAAATGAGAGGTAAAGGTTTGAAATTTTTCCCCCATTTCACTTTAAACCCCTAAGTTTAGCTTTGAAATGAGTGAAACAGTTTTTTTCTCCATCCCAATCAAATGAAGGCCTAAATTAAGTAATTTAAAGTATTTATTTTAATTATTTCCTTTTTCCTTTTTATATTCATTTACATTGAGTCATTTTTTCATTTCATGTTTTTTAAATGAAATGCTGAAATGGATGAAATGCTGAAACGTTCCATTTTGGAGGCAAACCAAAATGACCTCCGAAACAAATTGACAACTATGGCAATATACAGGAATTACAAACTTTGGGCAGGTTGCATCAAGTAGCATTTCCAAATAACTGAAAGTTGTCATTTTTCTACAATATTGCCACCAATAGAATTTCTCCATAAGATTGAGAAGATTCATACGTGTTTAGCCATGCCAAAGTCTGCCAGCTTGACTTCACCATTAGGACCTACTAGTATATTTGCCCCTTTAATATCCCTGCAAGACAAAATGCACTTCAGTGCCTTCATGTAGTAAAGGGAGTAACAATTTCAGATAAAACACATCAAAAACAACAAAAAATGCATGAAAAGAAAATTAGCCCTGCACTTACCTGTGCACAGTATCCCTTTCATGCAGGTAGGCGAGCCCAGAAAGAATCTGTGCTGTGTAATTTTGAATGACAGGTTCCTTAAAAGGGCCATATTCCTGAAGTAGTTTATGGATAGAACCCCCAGAGACATACTCTAGATAAACTGAAAGTGTGTCTTCAGCCTGTAAATGAAACAGTCAGAAACAACTATACCAGATATAGAGAGCCAAATACAAATAAAACGTGCATAATGCCTTTTTGAAGTAGAAACATCATTTATCAGTATGAAACTCAATAGAGTAGAAGATATTTTCAAAGTTGCCGCGCCAAAGATATTTCTGAAGTTACTCTACAAAGAGTACTTTTATTCTTCCACCAAGTGTCAGGCATGTGCTAGCACCAAGCCCAGACAAGAAAGGGTTGCAATCAGAGAGGCATCCACAAAAAAAATAGTAAATGTATAAATCTCTAAACCAAATCTTGAGTCTACTTTATGAAAAGGTAGTACTCAGCCAACCCAAATTTCATGGTCAATAGCTCATGGATCAATTGACTCTTCAAAGAGAACTGACATTTGTTTGAAATGTTCCTTGAGCATTTGATGTAAGATGAAGAACTTTATTGAATGGGACCCTAAATCTAAGTAAAACCATACCAGTTCACTTCCATAGTATTGCACGATGCTCGGATGCGACAGCTGACTAAGCAAAGTTATTTCCTGTTATAAACAAATGTTTCCCAAATTCATTCATTTCTATGAGTACAAAGGATTGTAAATGAAAGAGATCAAAGGAAAACACATGAAAATATAGAGAGATTATCTAAATTGTCAAAATTTTATCACGGACGTGATACAGACCTGATTGAGTTGCCTGAGAGACTCTTTGGAATTTTGGTCATCAGAAATGACTCTGACCTCTTTTATTGCACACATTTGCCCATTTTCACTGTGAAATAATGATCAGGCATGAAATGGAGCTGTGAGCCATTTCCACTTTCATTTTTATTGATCAGCGTAACTAAATTGCAACAGTTCCAAACTAAGACTAATTTTCTATGAAAATCAAAATCACAAGTTGTCTGAACTTTAGGACAAATCATTAGGTGGCCATTTCTATTTCTATTGATCAGCATAACTAGATTGCAACAGTTCCAAACGAAGACTAATTTTCTATGTAAATCAAAATTACAAGGTGTTTGAACTTTGGGAAAAGTCATTAGGTGGATTCAGCTGTCCCCAACATTTGAGGACCTATTTGGATTCATGGAAGTTGCTGAAATGGATGGAAATCAAAAGGTGTGATTTACAAGTATTTCCACTGAAATGATTTGAAATCACTTCTGAAATGGGCAATGTCCTGAAGTTAATATACTCATTTAGATAAGATGTATTTACACTGAAATACCACGAAATGGACCACTTCAAAACTCAAAAGAAATTAGAGTAGGGTCCCATTTCAGGAACCCAAGTGCCCAACACCCCAGCTGACATACGCCCAAAAGACCTGAAATAGCCCAAAGTTCTCTGTTAAGGCTATACCAGGCCATTCCATGTATCCAAACAGCATCCAAGAAATTATCAGCAATCAGCATTAATAATGATTTCTGGTCGAGAAGGAAGAAAAGTGTGCCAATATCCTACCCAATGCAGTGTCTAATTCCATGACACACCAAATACGCAGCATAATAGAGCTGTCCATTTTTTCAAAAAAAAATTTTATTTAAATATTTGTGATTTGGGTAATCCAGAAACAAACTTCTTGTATCAAGTATGATTCTTAAAAGCCTTTGGAGTATCAAATCAAAATCATGTATTCACAATGTCTTTAAGGCACATAGATTAGATTTTTATCATTTTTCGATGCCTTCTCTCCTTGCTACAATTTCATTATTCATTACCTCTGGCAAAAAGGAAAATAAAAAATAACATCTATTATGGAAATAAAAATGATACAGGATCTGCATATACCTGTTAAATCCAAGATAAACATGCCCAAATGTTCCCCTCCCAAGAAGTTTTCCCTTCTTCCATCTTGAACGGAGACAAGACATGCTCTCATTTGTCCCATTGTTTCTCGACAGATGTGAATTAGGAGAACCCGGTGGGATCAATGCATGTGAATTAGGAGAACCTGGTGGGAGTGGAAGAGGATGACACTCAGTCCTCCCATCTTCATGCTTCTCTATAGAAGACCCTGGACTGAAACCATTAACTCGGGGATGCAAAGGTGAAGTTGGAAAAGTATGCCCTCTTAACACGGGTCCTGGGCTCCTTGATCTTGGTTTGAATTCAATCTCTATAGATGCTCTAGGACTACATAAGGTGCTCCCAGTGGGAGTAGATGAACCATGATATTCACTTCTTGGAGAGAAAGAAATGTCTGGAACTCTGGAATGCTCAGGAATCGGACTGCTAGAGGAATGATTCCTGTTCTCCACAGCATGCTGTTGTCTATGCAAATCGGGTTTTAGACTTCTGCCCCTCGGTGTGTTTGTAGGGTCTGAGTATCTAACATTTGAAAGTGAAGAAGATAATTAACACAAGACTTCAGAATGGTTGCCAGATGAAACGTACAATGACGATGGGAAAAAAATTCATATTTTTTTTTGTATGATTAAAACACACACATGCAAGGAATTATTCACAATTACCAAAACACTCCCAGATATCCTCCTCTAGCATAACTGATATGAAAACAACTCTTAGGCCCGGTTTGTATCCTCGAAAACTTGATTACCCTGCCATCAATTTACCTGTAATTCTAATTACCAGTAACTCTGCTTACTTTAATTAATTACACAAGGAACAAAACAACTGTCACATCTCTTATTAACGAGTAAACCAAGTTACAAAGATCCAAATGGGCCTTCAATAGCTCCAAAAGACTCGAAACAAATCCATTTAAAATTCCCAACACTCTCATCGATATCTCCTCCACCAAAATTGAATGAGGAACAGATTTTTCAATCCAAATTACGCATCACAACCCAAAAATCCTATTTTTAAAAGGCTTGAAACATCCAATCAGCTAAACAACTCCAATCAATGCATCCGAATTCCAATCCACCTTTGGATAAGCAAAAATTCAGAACAATCAGCGAATCGAGGGGAAAAATCATCCTCCACATAATTCGAATTCTAATTCATCAATTGAATCGATCTTCCTCTCCAAAAACAGCAATTTTTCAAAAAAATAAAAGAAGAGAGAATCTTTGCAGCAATCAAAGCAAATTAAACCAAACAGCTCCAAAACCAGACCAAATCCTAATTTCTCCCAACCAAACAATGCAGAAATCATCAAATCTGTCAATCGACAACCAGAAATCTCCAGAAACAGCAATTTTTCAAACAAAAAAAAAAGAGAGAGAGAATCTTTGCAGCAATCTGATGAAATTAAACCTAGCAGCTCCAAAACCAGATCAATTCCTAATTTCTCGCAACAAAACAATGCAGAAATCATCAAATCTTCGAATCGACAACCAGAAATCCCCAAATCCCACCGCGAAATCGAAAATTCGCGTGATTCTGAGGAGCTAGCTACCTGCAATGAGCCATATACGCGAGATCGAGCGTCGGATCATCAGAGGATCCAGAAGAGCTGACGCTGGAAACAGAGCCGTGATCGTGGACGGAGGCGGCGGAGGGGCGAGGGAGCGGATGGCCTTTCTTCTCCAAGACGCCATCGGAATCGAAACCAGAAGAACGGGAGAGAGAGAGATCCTTGTTCTTGAAGGGGAGGAGATTGCTGCTGTTGCTGTGATGGATGAGCGACTCGTCGAAGGATTTGGGCTTTTCTGCTGGGGATTTCGCGACGGAGGATTTGCTTTGTTCTTCTTCTTCCTTCTTCCTGCTTGAGGTCTTGGATTTCCGACTCCACCAAGCAGGCATGGCTGCGACGAGAAGAAGAAGAAGAAGAAGAAGAGAGAGAGAGAGAGAGAGAGAGAGAGAGAACGAGGAAGGTGTGATGGCGTTTGGAAGTGAAGGTTTATAGTTTTGAGAGCGAGAGAGAGCGAGGGAGGAAGTTGCAGTGGGTGACAGCTCAGCAGATGGGCCGGCGGGCGGTGGTTGGATTAAGCGGGTGATGACGTGGTGGGGCACGTGTTTAGAGATACTGCACCTTAGGACCACTCTAAATTCTAGTTCCTAACCCCTTTTTTATAAGGCTAGCCCAAGCCCGATCTTGGCTCACCGACTTTGGGTTGTGCCCGCATATATTCACGTAGGCTTGTTTCATAATAGGACAAGACTTGGGTTGTATTCTAAAAGTATCTCTATTTTTCATGATTTCTTGTTTATTTTACTTTGACTAGTAATTTTCAGCTGATTTTGCCAAGTTTCCATAATTATGTTGATATTTGAAGTACCCTGTAGAAAATCATGATAACTTTAAAAATGGAGGAAAATATTTATAAAAAAATTATTCTCTTAAAATTAATTCTATTTTCTTAAAAAAATAATATTGCAATATTTCCAATAGACCACCGATATTTGTGAAGATATTTAAGTATCTTAAGTTTTACCCAAACTAACGGACTTATAAATGCCTCGGCGGTATTTCCTTGACGTGTTTGTATTTATGCGAAATGATCTAATTTCCCTTGAACCCAATGTTAATGGTAACAATATTTGGATTTTTTTGGTAGAAAATAATATTTGGATTTAACTTATTTGTCTCCATCTATACGTATTGAAGCTATGTGATTCTAAGTGAGTTAGATCTAGCAAGGACAAGTCCCTCACACTTTGCCCTCAACATCAATTGATAGCATAAAGTCATTTCCTATGGTCTGTTTGAAACATACTTCACTTATATAAGCCAATAGCAAGGCCCACATCTATCCTGAAAAATAAGTAAATAGAATAGTTCGGAATCATCATTTTCTTAAAAACTTTGAATTAAACAAGCAATAAAATGAATTTACAAAGTTAACAAAAAGAGCCCTCAAGAGGCATTCGAGTAATAAAAACAAGGCAATTAAATACTACATTGGCGATAAGCAAGGTAGAGACTTTGCACCTATGCCTCAAATAAGATGGCAAGGGCCGTTGGTATGTGTTTTGTTTTTAGCTGCATTAGGAGAAGTAGCGAATTCATAGGCTCTACTCATACATTCACATCCCTAACTACTTGAGCTACAACTAAGGGGCTAACACATACCCTTTTTCTTTGCATAAATCATATATAAGAATTCATAGTCAAATAAAGTATTTCAAAGCATTATTAAAGCGGTGAATGTCACAAAAATAAAGTAAGAGAAGACCCAAAGTACCAATAAAGATGGGATTTATGACTTTCTTAAGATTTGAATTACTAGAGTAATGATTGATTATTCATTTTTCAATTCTTTTTTTTTTTACTCATTTTTAACCACTTAAAAAATATAATCTTGGGCATTCAATGACATAAACAAACAAGCCCATGGTGTAATGACTATAATAAATGTCTTTATCGACTATCATTGCATAAGTCTTTGTTCTCATTGTTATAAATTTTAATTTTTTTATAGAAATAAAATCATCTTTAAATGGGTTTTAGAAATAGCATAATATTAATAGGGTATAATAGTGGAACTATATAGTCTGATAGATTCTAAAAGTTTTTATTTCATTCTCAAAATCAACATCAATGAATATCCAATTACTGTACTTCCCCATTGGATGGAAAAAAAAGAAAAGAAAGTCTCATCCTCAGGTACTTTCGACGAACTAATGTATCTACACCTTATTACTACCGACAATTGACTAGCATTCGTTTAAACGTGTAGTCCATGTTCCTCTTGATTCAAATTGACTGGCCATCACTCAGTTGAATCTTGACCATTGGTTACACGTGAATAAAACAAAAAGCCCAATGAAAGTGCTCATTTCACAACCATAGTTGAGGTCATATGATAATCTGTCGGTTGGATTTTCCTTTTTTTATTCACTAATCATCACCATAATCATCTTATCCCTACAAATTTGGGTGGGTTAGAATAAAGTTTAATCTACCCAAAGCACTCTCCTCTAAAAATGAATAAAGCAAGACCGACTTCTCAAATCCTAAAGGCTCCAAAGGCCACTCCCTCTTCTCAAATCTACAAAGGCTGGAGGGCGCATTTGTTTGCAAAAAAATATTGAGTTTATAAAATTTTATAGAGAAATGGGTTCCAAAAAAGAAAAATTAAAGACATGAGAGTGAAGTTGAAATTTATCCGGCTTCTTTGAGCTCGAAGAGATTAATCCGGTATAAAATTTGGAACGCCCTCTTTTCTATATAAAAAAAAAAGGGATTAAAATATATTTTAACCCACCCAAATTTGAAGGGATAAGATGATTACGACGCTGAGTACAGTTTGGAGTGCACGTAGGGTGCACTGTGGACAGCAGAGTGCAAGTGGAGTAAAGGTCCAAGCAGAATCGTCCTGGGGTGTAGAGCTGGTGCGGTGGCTTTTCGACAGAAGCGTGTGGGTTTGGCTGTGGGATTTGATGTAACTGGTGATAATTCTCTCTGCCCCACAGGTGGGAAGGCTGTGGTAATTTTTTAACCTGCACGGTTGGAATGAGTCCGGATCTTTTGTCAAAAAAATCACCGCGGTGATCATCAGGTCACCGCGTGTCACCAGTAGCCTGCCATCATGGAGGTGACATAGCAGGACCCATCACAGGATTTTCCTGAGTTGAAATTGGACAGTTGGACCCCACCTTCAATTGCGCCTGAGAGTACACAAATCTTGGGTACACTCATCATGGTTTATCAAATTTCCTCGTGTCGAAGTGTTTGGATGCAACTGCAGATTGCAATCTGGTTGAGAGAATGGAGGACTTGGCTCTGACGCGTCTAAAGGTACTGACAATGCAAATCGCGTTGTTGGAATGTTTCTTTTTGTGACTTTTTCCACACTCGGAATCTGTATTTGTGATCCGAAAGCATGCTGGTTGATGGTGGAAACGGTTGAAATTGAATTCCCACTTCCATGATAAATGGGTGGGGTCAGATGGATTCACATCGGATTCAACTCAAGGGTGACAGGTGTGGGGCCTATCCAAATTTGATCAGCTTAAGTTATGTTCGTTCAAGGGGCACTAAATTGAGAGAGAATCACCGTATCTTCCAATGGAGGAAATTCTTTCAATTGTTTTCAATGAAACTGTTTGACAAAAGAATTTTATTTTAATTCAAATTGTCCGATTCTTTCATAATTTTTTTTTTTAGTATGTCAGTTCGGCTTGGATAAATGCCTGAATGAGAGAGGATGCTTAAATTTTATTCAAGGCAAAAAAATAACGGTGAAATTGTTGCAGAATCATAACAGTGAAATTTTATTCAACAGTTTTTTTAGAAGAATTTGTCTTTTTGGAAAAAGCAGATATTTACTTTGATCAAGTAATACTTGTCTAATCTTTTGGTGTACTTTATGTCACTTTCAAGATGCAAAGGCAGTGGCGGAGGGGGTGGACCGCATTGGTAAGAACTTTCTTTCGGAGGGTCAAGCGATAAAAGAAAATTACATTTAATAAAGTAGAGCAACGTCATTAAACCAAAATGGTCTGGCGGTTTGGGTATTGGAAATTTGAAGCATAAGAATGATAAAGTGGTAGTGGAGGTTTGGAGAGGAGAAGGATACTTTTTTGAGAAAGGTAATAGCTATTAAATATGGTGTGGACAAATGTGGATGGTGGCCTATGTCACACCCTATATCGTAGGTCGAGTCTGTGGAATGCTATTTCCTCAATTGGAGATGTGTCTTCTGTGAGTAGGAGGATCTTATGTAAAGGGGTGTGTTTTGTTATGGAGGATGGAAGAGATGTCAGGTTTTGATTGGATGATTGGGTGGGGGTGGAGCCCTTGTGCGAGTTGTTTCTTAGGGCCTATTTGGATATAAAAGAAAACACAAGAAAGTAATATTATGTAGAATATAATCTCACTCTTTTTTAAAAGAAATCTTGTACGTTTGGTAACCCAAAAACAATATTAAGAAAAGATTATTTTTTTCAAAAAACTAAATATTTTTTCCTACAGCTCTCCCATGTAGAAAACTTTCTACAATAACAAAATCTTTTAAAATGGTAATTACAAAGTGATAGCTATCATGATGTATTTGTTTACATATATGGCAAAGAAAAGTAAAGGTAAATGTCACATCATGGTAAAGATGAGGCAAAGTAAACATTGGATAAAGCATATGGTGAAGTAAAGTGAGAGAGAATGGTAAATTAGTTTCTTTTTATTTGACTTTACTTTATAACATTTTACCATAGTTTTATGTGGTAAATAAAAAGTGACTTGTGATAAAGTCTACATGTGTGGTAAAGAAAAATAAAGATTAATATCACATCATGGTAAAAAGTGAGGTAAAAAAGGTAAAGTAAAATAAGTCAAATAAAATGGTAGAGTTAAGTAAAGACTTTACTTCACTAAATCTGTCATGTTGTATTTATTTTCATATATGGTAGAGTAAAGTAAAGGTAAATGTCACATCATGGTAAAAATAGGGAAAATCAAAAGGGGGATAAAGTATGTCGTGAAGTAAGTGGGAGGCAATGGTAAACTAGTATCTTTTTGTTTGTCTTTACTTTACCACATTTTACCAGAGTTTTATATGGTAAATAGAAAGTAGCTTATTTACATATGTGGTAAAGTAAAAAAACAAAAATTAATATGTGGTGAAGTAAAGTGGGAAAGAGAATTGTAAAGTTGTTGCTTTTTGTATTTACTTTACATTACTATACTTTACCTAGTTTTACGTGATAAAAAATAGCTATGGTAAAAAAAATGTAGCAATTGAACTTTACTTTACCACACTACTTTTTATCTAAACATTGTAAATTACATATAAATTAAAATACTTTTAATTAAAAAAATTATTCTAATAATGAACTTTACTTTAATTGTAGCACCTTTAAAACAACTAAAATTTAAATTTATAATATTATTCAAAAACTTCCAAACGGCAAAAATATTACAATATTTTAATATTATACTATTCTATTCCATACTATTTTATTCCTACAATATTTAAGTCTATTAATATTTTATTTTGTAAACATCCAAACCGGCCCATAAAAAGAGTCTTTAGAGTGATGTCTAACAAGGAGTGATCTGTCAGTGATTGTTATGAGGTGAGGGCTAGTTGCATAGAGTGGGGTGTGTCGTTTAGGAAAATTCTTAGTTCGTCCAAAGAGGTTCAGTACGAGGAGTTGTTGAGTTTTCTTTCTAACAATTTTTTTTCTTTTTTTTTATGCAGGAACTCAAACGATTCTCATATTTGGAAGCCATCCATTTTAGGAACTTTCTCAATGAAGGCATTTTATATGGCTGTGGACGGGAACCATTCTCCGAGATCTTCTTCTTCATTTGTGTGGTTAGGGTGTTGCACCTCCCAGGGTGGAGACTTTTTGTTGGTTAGTAGTTGCAATAAAGATTTTTTTAGCAAATAACTCAAGAAGAAAATGGTTGGCTGATATTTGTATGATGTGTCATAAGAAATATGAATAAGTAAATCATCTCTTTCTTCATTTCGAGTTTGCCTTTGGTGTTTGAGCCCACTTCATTAGAAGATATGCTGTCATTGATGTTATACCAAGAAAATTGAGGAGATGGCAAAAGCTTGGTTGAGAGTTCATTTTGGCAAGTGCGGTCATTATTTTAGAGAACCCTTCCTTTTGCTATTTTATGGTCCATTTGGAGGGAGAGAAATGAAAAAATATTCAAGGGTGTTTTCTCATCTTGTCAAGAGTTTATCGAAACAATCACCTTATAGATAGTGAAGTGAGCCTTGATTGGGAAAGAATTCCCTAATGTCAACCTTTATGACATTATTGTTAATTGGGAAGCTTGTATGGAGTACGGTCCTTCTAAAGTGAAGAAATTCATGCCTTGGTCTTCTCCCGCAATTGAAGTTGTTAAGTTTAATGTTGATAGCGCGGCGAGGGGTAAGACAGGTTCAACAGGTATTGGAGGTGTTCTTCGTAATAACAAGGGTGAGATTTTTTTTATGTTCTCCAAGCACGTGGTCGTTTATGATTATAATAAAGCGGAAGTTCTAGCTATTTTGAAAGCTTTCTATTGCTTTTTGATGTATTATGTTGCTAACCTTATTATTGTTGAAAGTGATTTCTTTATGTTATTCATTTGGTTTCTAAGCGAAAGGCAATCCCATGAAAATTTTAATTTCTATTTAATGAGATTTGGTTTCTTTTTTCTTCTATTAACTTGTCTTATATCATAAGTTTAGGTCGGCTAACTCTATAGCTGATGCTTTAACTAAGCACGTGGTTGAGATGCCTTTTTCTTGGGAGGGTTTTGTTATGTATTTGTGATGTGGGTTTAGGTATAAGACTCTTATACCTTTATCGAGGTGATCTCCTTATGTATTCTTTTTTTATTTAATACAAGTTTTGGTTCTAGAAAAAAAAATTTTCATAAGATACCCACCACTGAGATGCTAAATTTCATTCAAAAAATAAATAATGGTGAAATTTTCATAGAAGCAAAAGATACTCCCCACCAATATCGTACCCTTCATTGGAGGAATTCCTCTTAATTTATACAATAAAACTGGAGGATTTTACCGGTAAAAACCCTTTAGGTGAACCTTGAACCTGGCAAAGTGGTCCCATAGGATCACTTAGGTTTTTTTTTTTTTAATAAAGTGAAAGCCAATCTCGAATTTGACCATGGCATCTATCTGCCAAGGTCGAATTCAAGGCTTGTTTTTTTCCCTTTATCTCCATGAAGCCTTGTTTTCTCCCTCATCTTCATCAATGCAAAGTAGCGAATGAAGTAATGCAGACCTCACTAATTCCAAGCTACACATATTTGCAGGTGGCTACAAGAGGCACAATATTTAGCAATCTTGAGGAACATGGGCATGGCGAGGTCACAGTGGGGGTGAGGAGGGTTGCACCACCCACCATTGTCACTCAGAAGAGCGTAGTTTTGCGGGTAAAAATTTGTAGCGGTAATGAAGGTGGCCAAAGGGTTGCCGGAATGGCACCACTTGGGGTTATCGATGCACTTGGTCTCAAAGCAGGTGTTAGAACTCAGGCCGTCATTGAACAACGCCGTGCTCAGAGCTGCCATCTCTAGGCTATAACCTGGCTATCTAGATTCCCAAAGCTCAAGCGTGTAATACTTTGACCCAATTTAATTCGGTTTAACGACTAATTAATATGGTTTTGAGTTATTTTCGAGTAAATGCATTTTATGCTTGTTGTTGTATTCTTTTGAAATTCATTTCGGGTCATGGATAAGTAGTTGGGTTGAGTTTAACCTGGTTTAAGTAGCCATGAGCCCTTCTTCGTAATTTTTTATTTTGCACGAGTTCATCATTCATGCATCGTTTTGGTGTCACCACGTGTCTTTCATCGAGCTCGTCAACTTCCGTAACTGGCTCGTATGTGAACGGCGTCGTTTGCTTCCGTTGGACCGTTGCTTGACTCAAACTGTAATTTTCTTGAACTATTGGACTTTCATATAAATTTTGCAAATCCTTATCTTATATAAGGAGTAAGCCACCGACTCTCTCTCCCTTAGTTTCATCTCTCTTTCTTCACACGTCAGCTCTCTCTCTCTCTCTCCAGTTCTCTTTTTTTCTTTGCTCTTGGGTTCTTCCTCTTCTTCTTCTTCATGATCAACAGAAAGAAAACAAAGGGGAACAGTCTGTACAGCAACTTCTCTCTTCATTTTTTCTTCTGGCTTCGTGGGGCACTCATAGGTAAGAGAGGATTCTTGCCCATATTGATGTGTTTTCCCTGTTTCTTCCTTTGTTTCCCTTCCTACTTCTCTTCTTCTTCGCCTACTGTGTGTTCTTTTGTAAACTTGGAAGTCATGCTCTTCTCTGTGCGTTCGAGTGATTGCACTGCATGCACCCATTTTCTCTTGCTTACTCTTCGCATGCATGGTGTTAGGATTGCACCTCCAAGATTGTTTGGGCCAAAGAACAGCTAAGTGAAGGAAAAAGCATGTTTTAAGGCAAGTATAAGCACAATATGCATGAACACATGTTGGTTCACGTTGATTGTTGTGTTCTTGTACTCTTTCTCTTAAGTATGTTGTGTTTTAATAACCTTCTAGAATGGTATAATCGTGATACATGTCATTTTTGTGAATGGAAAGACCGTAGTATAGTCATTCTGTTCTGTACAGAACCCTGTTAACCGACCGATCGGGCATGGGGTCCGACCGATTGGACTCTCCCAGAACCAAAATTTGACCGCTTGGGCCTCAGCGCCGACCGGTCGGCCCTAAAGCACTGTTGCCCTGGGAGATTCAGTGTTCAACTGAATCCTAATTATGCTCATTTCTCTTCTCTTGTGTCCTTGACCCTTAGAGGACTTGGTTATGCTACCGTTCGGTCTCCTTGCTCTTTAATGAATTAGAGAAAAGATAAGGTTAATGCTGAGACTTTTAGGACCTTCACCTGGAACTTCTCAACCCCAAAACTTGCCCAACAGACTACCTTAGAAAGTATGAATGGTCTTGCGGGCTGTGACACATTCATATGTGTTGTCCAATTGTTAAGCACCTCCCCATGGGTGTTGGTTTAAGGAACTTTAATACACGTTTATCGATACGGTACAACCATGGATAAAAATCGCGGTATCGGTCGCGGTATCGGTCGGTCCAAAAAACCGATACGGTATCGGTATCGGTCGCGGTTCGCGGTCCGTCGCGGTCATCGCGGTGTGAATTTTTTTTTAATCCAAAAAAAATTGAAAAAATATCCAAAAAATCCAAAATATTAGAAAATACTAGAAAACAATGTTTTTTTTTCATTAGTAACACATATAAATCAAAATATCAGTCCCCCTAACTTATGGTATCCTGTATCGCTGTCTTGTCCGAAATTGTGATTTTTTTTTTTTATAAAAACCATAATTATGACTTATAAAATATGAACTATCTATTAGTATGAAATTTTAGAGAATACAATTTATTTTTAATTTATATATAGTGGTTGTAGACTTGTAGTGTTGTACACTTGTAAGTTATACTTGTATCTTATATAGTATATAAATCATTATTTATCAATCATCAATTATCATTCATCATTCATCAACCATCAATTTATCACTCAATTATCAAGCAAGTTGTAAAATTCAAGAACATGAATAGTAACATAGCATACGACATAATGACAGTAAAATAAATCATAAAGCAATTGGAGAGAATCAATACATACCCTAATTCCAAGTGGAGTGTCTTCCAGGCTCGATATCATCATCATCATCATTTCTTCTTCTTTGGTATGGGTTATAATAATATGATCCAAACTCTTGCATTGCACTCCCATGCCCTTGGCCATATTGATATTGTTGCTGAGGAACGAAGATCCCTTCATAATATGATGAGCTATCCTCAGTAGATTGAGATGACTGGGGGCCCAAATTTAAATTAAAAAATTCATGAGGACGAAAAATAGCTTGTTGGGGTTCACGTTGGATCATTCCTTATCCATGCTCATACCACGGTTGTAACGGTGAAGTTAAAGGCAGTTGAGTTGGCCAATGAGGATTGTATCCATACGGTTCATACATAGCCTGCTGTTGTCCAACATTGCCTGCAGAAGTACCTTCCCCTCCTCCTTGACCGATGCTACTACCAATCCCTGTCTCAGTTTGTGAGACATATCTTACATAACCACGGTGGGGATCTAAGTCTGTAGCACTAGGAAAATGCTCAACTGTCTCATACATTGGTGGCTCATTATCTCCATAGTGACCGCTAGTCCCAGGGGAATCAGGAGGAATTCCTGCTGATGAGGAAGATGTAGAGATACTTGACTCACTCTCCTCACCCACCTCCTTTCCTCTTGCTTCTGTAGGATCAACCGTAGTACCCCTCTGTTGTTGTGTCAAATTAATCTCTTGTAATCTTTTAGAGGCTTTCATTGGCTCAAGTTGCTTCCCAGTCAAGTCCTCAACCATTTCTGCTAGCTCTGGATCTCCATCTAATAATGGCTCTTCTGCCTCCTCTAGCCACTCACCTAACAAATCATCTTCTGCTGAAAATATATAGTCTAAATTAATTGGGCAGAAGTAATCTTGTTGATCCTCAAATGCTCTTCTTCTTCGATTTCGACTGCGGAGCTTGAGGTTATAGTGAATGTAGACCAGTTTGTTCAAATTATCCATCGTGATTTTATTCCTTACTTTTGTGTGGATAAAAGCAAAGGTGCTCCAATTTCTTTCGCAATTTGACGAAGATGTAGTTTGACTGAGAACTTTAATTGCGATCATCCTTAATGCTGGAGCACTCTCTCCATAATTTAACCACCATTCAGCTGAAAATAAAAGAAAATAATATTAAACATTCAATTTTGAATTTTCAAATAATGAAAATATAATTTACTATTTATATTATACAATCCTTACCAGGATATGTTTGTGTGACAGCTCTTCGAGCAATGGTGGTGCCAAAACTTCCCATTCCTTCATTATATACATCGATCTAATAGCATTAAAGAATAAAAAAGCAAAAGAATTATCAATATCAACTATTATGACTTATGAATGAATAATGATATAAATTAAATTGAAGAAAACAACATACAATATATAAGATCTTTACTTTTTAATTTACTTACTTGGTTTGTTGCCCTAATAGCCTCATCAGCGTCATTTGCTAGTCTTTGAATAACATTTTTCATGCCCACTCGAATTTCATCAGTTATATTTCGATCTAAAGATTCATATCGAAATTGTGGATTGAAAAAGTAACCTTTAAATGAAAAAATTTACATGAGTAATGTATTAAAAAGAATTTAATATAATAATGAAAATCAATAAGAAATCAGTCTCCACTTACTAGCAGTGTGTAAGTCATGTGCAATTGACGCTCCCAACGGCTATCGATGATTTGCCAATGTTTAGTATAATATCTACAGTTTGCTTTCATGGCCATCTTTGCTCTCTCCATGGCCTCATGTAAAAAGCCCATAGTTGGCTTATCATCACCATCAACCAATCGAAGAACTTTTATTAGAGGCTCAAAAACATTTAAGCAATTTTTAACATAAGGCCAAATCTTATTGGACTCAATGGTCTTGCATACTTCTTCTGCTAGGGGAGTTGGCCGCTTTCCCCACTTAGAATTCAGCCATTCATCTGATTTGATGAGTTGGAGAAGCCCTCCTCTATATTTGTAAATACTCTCAATGGCTATGAAGTGGGTGGCAAATCGAGTAATGCCAGGCCGTAGTAGTTCATGATTGTTTGTAAATTTCTTCATCATCGAAACAAGTCTATAAGACTGGTAGAAAAAATTAGTGATTTTCTTCATCTTTTCAATCACTAGTTTCATTACTTTTCCTTTGGAAATTTCTTCAAGCATTAAATCTATGCAATGTGCTGCACATGGTGACCAAAAAATATTTGGCCTCTGCTGCATAAGCATTAGTCCTGCTTTCTTCATGTTTGCAGCGTTATCGGTGACAACTTGAACTACACAATCTGCCCCAATATCATTAATCACTTCATTAAACAACTTATTGATGTATCTAGCATCTTGAATATAATCAGTTGCATCAACTGATTTGATAAAAACTGTTCCCAAAGGGCAATAAATTAGAAAATTCAAGAGATGACGTTTTGTGAGGGTCGTCCACCCATCACACATTAGTGTGCAGCCTTTTTCTTTCCAAATCCTCTTAAAAGTTTCCACCCAGAGCTGTAACTCCTCATATTCTTTTTTAACACAGAGATGACCAATCTCATATGGGGTGGGTGCTTTTATACCAGGGCCATGTTCCGCTGCTGCATCTAATATAGTGGTAAAATAAGGAGAGTTTGCCTTATGTGGTGGAATAGCTGCATCTAAAAAGAACTTTCCAGTAGCTCTTATCAAATTATCTCTTGCTTTATTAAATTTTCCCTTTAGTGCTTTTACAATGCTTGGTTGCTTGGCTGTTGGTTTTCTATATGCAAATGGATCCATTGGACCCACCACACTTGGCCTACGAGGTGCCTGTGTAGGAGGTTCATCATCATCCTCAATATCTGCTGGGCGGGGTTGTCTTTGACTAAATGCTCGACGCAAACCCCCTCTCTTAGATCCAGATGAACCACCCTCATCATATTGGCCACCTCTCATAGCTGCCTCATACTGCATTCTTCTTCTTTCTTCTTCCTCCTGAAGTGACCTCAAACTTTCTTTTCTAGCCCTGCTTAAATCTGGATCCTCATCATCATCGGAGGAAATAATATCTCCCTCCCGAGACCCAAAAACTTCTTCCCTACATGCTTCAAATTCCTCCTCTTTTCTTTTCTCTCTGACAACCTTTTTCTGTTTTCCTGCATCCAACAACTCTTGCATTTCTTTTTTCACATTAGGTGGTACATGAGGACACTTTGCTACTTGGCCTTGCCTATGAGCCAAGTGTTGCTTCAATCTAGTTATCCCTCCATTTATAATTTTTTGGCAATAATTACATTTAATCTTGTGTTTGCTTCCAGCTTCTTCACAATGGTTCCATGCTGGATCAATGTCACGCACCATTTTAATCTCGCTTCTTCAAAACAAAAGAACACATTGGCACAATTTATAACATTTAAACTAAGATCCAGAATATAATAAAAACAAAGAAATTAATACATTCATATAAAAGTAATTGGAATCTCAAAAGGGTACATTTTAAATGATACATTAATTATTTAATTTTTCTAATTCCATGTTCTAACAATCCAAAAATACATTTAGAAATATAAAAATTGTTGACATGTTATATATTCACATAAATGATTAGGCAACTATAAAAAAAAATAGCATATGTGAAGTATACAATGATTATATAAAATTAGGAAATTATACTTATAATGAAAATCTAAATATATAATAGTTTAATCTAAAATTTAAAAAAATCCGAAAATAAATTAAAAAATATAAAACTAATTACATTAAAGAACAATTAAAAAAAGTAATCCTACATGAAGTTTACAAAGATTATGCTTACTTTAAAAAAATTATAGTGAAATCCTTAAAATATTAGTTTTAAATATTAAATTATTATTTCATTATCATACAAGAAAATAAAATTTGAAAATATAAAACTATTTAGTATTTACATAATGTTTTGAAAAAAAATGAAAACTTACCATATTCATATCATATATGAAGTATACAACAAAATAACAAATTTGTGATTAAATCCTCAAAAAATCTTATTTTAATATTAAAATATTTAAAAATCCAAAATAAGTAAACATAAAATATCCACATCTTGTAGATCTATATCTTCTACTACTAAATCTATCAAACTTGCTTCATAAAATCATGTTTTTACATACTAATAAAATTAAAAATAATACTTAACATTAAAAGACTCTAAATCTTAATAAATGTTAAAATCTTAATATTTTAAAAAACCAAATAATAGATCCACACTCATAAATCACAACATGTAAATCTATAACATAAAACAAGTGGAATCATTATCATGGATCACATCTAAGCTCCTACTTAACAAATATTTAAAAAAAAAAAAGAAATTCAATATACTTACCTTATAAATGTATTTCCTTTACTTTTATAAGCCAAATCCACCCAAAAAATTAGTTTTGTGATGCTCTTGGAGGCTAATGGAGGAGGAGCAGCAAGAGGGGCGACTTTGGGTAGAGGAGGATGAGAAGAGAGGGAGAAAGGGGGAAAAATTAGGGTTAAACGATATATATATATTATCGGCCGATATTTTCAAAATATCGGCCGATATATCGGTTCTGCCGATAATTTGAAAAAGCGGCCGATATCTCGCGATATTTTGGCGATATAATTATACCGATACGGATAATTTTCAAAATATCGGACCGGTATCGACCGATACCGGTTCGTATCGGCCGATACGGACCGGTATCGGCCGATATTTTTAACAGTGGGTACAACACCCACGAAATGAACAACTGTGTATCGAATAACTTAAAACTACATCATCATGCACGATTAGAAACATTGGACAACTAGCTTAGGTTGGCCAGTAAACAATCTTGATTCACAGTAATTACTTGACTTGCATTGCATATTGATTTCGATTATTGCTTTCCATGCTCTTATTCTTGTTTTACTTGTAATTGTTCGTTTGTATGATATTGCAAGACTTGAGTTTAGTGATTGATTCTCATGTGATGCATGCACTATGTTGCTTGCTTGTGATAAGATCTGATACCTGTACTGTACTGCTTGACCAACCAACTGATATTGTTTTACGTGCATCACATGACACGACTGATCTTGTCTGTTTGGCTCTACTCAGTGTCAACCTTAGGATACCCGACGGGGTTGAATTTGGCATAGACTGTTTGTTGCCTCTGTAGAATGCTCCTGTCCTAGGATTCCATACCCTGAGAACCAGAGACCCATTTGTACCCTGGCCTGGTCAATGATGTTCTCATCCTGACTGCTCTCGATAGAGAGAATATGGCAAATATAGCAGCCTCCTAACCAGTTTATCTATTTCATGATTCTGAAATCATGATTATTGATATGCACGATCTGCACAGTATACGAACATAACCTCTATGTATGGTTAATTGTTACCTGTTCACTATTCTGCTAGACACAACGCGTGTTAACTGATTGCTGCTTATGCTTTGCTGAGTCGTTGTACGTATTAGTTGTTCTTGGTATTGTAAGCCCAAATCCCTCTACCGACCTCTCGCCGGTCAGTCCGGCTTCAGGAAAAACTCACAAGGCCCAGTCAGGGCTATAGGAGTGGATGTGATCCCTCCATTGGAAAGTGACATTGCATTTCATCAGTCTCCTGTCTTCCATTTGTACCAGGATTTTGTTTTTGGGATGATCTACACCTTAGCTTGTAATTGTCTCTAAGTAACTGTTTCCCATTTTGTTGTATATTCTGGAAATTAATATCAGTTTTACAGTTATTGTTGCTATTCGAGTTTTCCTTTTGTCATGCTATGATACATACAGCTTCCGCATACACTTGGTTTGCACATGTAAATATCCCTTGTGCGTGTGCACTTAGACCAGATCTAGGTATACATGTACGGGAGTATGTGTGTCACTGGTTAGATTCTCACTAACCCCCGATTTCTAGGCTCGGGTTGTGACAAAGCGCTACCTTTAAAATTCGAAGAAAGAAAAGAAAATGAGAGATGGGTCTTCTTCTTAAGATGATTGTAATGTGGGTTTTACGTGGTTTGGTAGAATATGTAGAGTAAAGATTTATGTTAGCATTTTAGGATGAAAACATAACAGTCGATATTGCATGCCATTCATGAGTTTTATCATGTTTGATGTAGAAATAAAGGAATGGGTTTCACATGATTTTATATGCAAAACCTTTATCTTGAAAGCAGGTCAACATGGATGAAGATGAGAGACTAAATAGGGTTTCGTGGAGATAAAGGGAAACAAACAGGCCTTGAATTTGACCTTTGCAGATACAAGACAGGGTCGAATTCGAGACGGGCTTTCATTTCATTAAAAAAAAACCAAAGTGATCCAATGGGACCATTTGGAGTGTATACTGAAAAATTATAGAATGCTTTGGATTTATTATAGATTGTGATTTGATTACTACTTCTATACAGCGGAATAATAAAAATCAATCAATCATATAAAGAAGACAACACACAGTTTTAACGTGGAAACCCAAACGAAAAAAAATCACGAGTCCATGATGGACAAAATCAATCACTAACTTCTGTGGCACAAGATATATTCACAACCGTGTAGTTAGTCCCTCGACATAAGACGCTGTAGTTATTCTTGATAGATCTCCACAACACACAGTCTTGCTTGATGAATCTCCACAACATGCGGTCCCCTGTCTAGACCCGCTCGAGCGCGTGAGCATGCATGCTCGAGTACATACAGTGTTTCTGATTTTCTTCAATTCAGCACTTCTTACGATGCAATCAACAGTTCAAACTTAAGAGTATGAAATATAGATTCTTGGACTCAAGTTTTGTCCAACATATGATTAGTCAATTAAAAAAAATCCTAACATATACAACTAAGGAGTTTGTCTGCGTTCAAGGATCACGTAAGAAGTTTTTATCGGTAAAATCCTCATAAAACTGTTCAACAATACAATCGTTGTCAAATTTATTCAAGAAAAAAAAAAACGAGTGTGAAATTATCATAGAAGCAAAAGTTACTCCGCACCAATTCCTAACATTTTATTAGAGAAATTCCTCTCAATTTATACAATAAAACTATTCAACAATACAATCATTGTCAATTCAAGCTCATCTGTAACTACAAGCGAATCTAATCTTACCTCTGAAAGTAACGTCAAGAAATCTCGGAAGCTTATAAAAAGATACTTTTTAAGTTTTCTTTTTGTTTTTATTTCCTGTGCAAATCTTTTGCAACATGTTCAGACGCTTTTTCATGCCAAGATTTAAAAATTTTGAACTCTTTTATTTCACACTTGCACAGTTAAGTGGCGAAAAGGTGGAGAAAACTCTCCGCATCTCCACTTTTGTGCTGGAGTTCTCTGTACTTTTTTTTTCCTTATTCTAAAGGAAGCATGATTGTCGATTGATGTGTCAATTCACCATTAGCAAGGTGAATTCCACACTTTCCACATGAGGTGACTGGTACATCCATGTAATAGGAGATCAAATTCCTTTGTAACACCACAAGTGCCTGAATATGCTACAATATGTCAATCTCTTGGCCTTAATATTGTTGTTCTTGTTCGTCACAATCCAAATGTTGTGTACCTTTGCATATATAAAAGGTTTCTGTAATGATGATGTGCTTGTTTGGTTATACAAACCGTTTTACAAGGGCCAATCTCTTTATTATAATTTCTGGCAAGAATGTGGGATGCCAGGGATAACTGACATTATATGATAGTTGTGCCCTTGGCATCCAAATATAACACCCTTTTTTTTTTTGGCTAAAGTTTCATATTTCAACAACCTGATAAGTCATTTCTAACTTTTAAAATTCTCAAATTTCAAGCATTTTTGGATCCTCCCTCCAATAGAGGATTTGGAAAATCCATAAACGGAGATAAAATCTGAAGAAATATTTTAAATTCTACAAATATGAATTCCTGAAATTTTACTAAAGAAACAAGCCCTATGAACAATTTATGTATTCTCTCTAAGTGTCCTAATTTTAATTGATGATGTATTTCTCAGATTTCTAAATGGATGTGTTGATTGTAGGATTAGAAGATGTGGGTTTTTGAATTATGTCCAAAGAGACGATGAGTACCTACTTTTTATAAGTTTGGTTTGCTCTTTAATTTGAATGGAATGTTTAGATTTTTTAGGAGCCTTGTACAGTACTGTTTTATCATCTACTTTAAAAACTTATCTCATCCAGTCAAAGTGAGGGATGTATTATCTGTTACTCGGGGGCTAAGCAATCATTCTATGTTAAAGTTAAGTATTAAATAAAGGCAAAGATCGACTAAGGTTATCAAATAATCTCTCTTTTAAAAAGAAATGATTACCACTGGCCATCCTATTAAATCAAGTTCTAGAAAAGTGGTTGTGTCGATCTACACCGATCTCCATGTTTAGACCTTCACACCTCACCTCTTTAGTACTCGTTAAATAAAGTATTCTTTTTAGTAGGAACTTTTTTCAATTATGAGTTCTTAGCAGTTAGAATTCAACACCGAGAACACAAATGGGCACTCAACCTTATCATATAATTAGGAGTAAAACTCTTCCTTCAAAAAATTATAATTAACTTATCAGTTCATTGTATATAGAAGTTGTAGAAAAAATACAGGCAAACTCCTTTAACGATCTTTTCCTTTACTCCCGCATCAATCAAAGCACTAAAAGACACATGATTAAGCTGTTTTCAGTATGGTATCAATCGACATCAACAACAACTAACTACTTGATTTAGTTGTATAGCCACCTTCGCTTGCTCAAGGCAGCTAATACCATTCATCACCCTCTATATACGAATTCTAACCACAGTAATTTTTATCGTCTTTTATTATCAAACTGATCATATGTATAAAACACAACAAGTCTTCTACCAAAAATAAAAAATAAAAAAACGCAACAGATCGTTGTGATAGAAGCACTGTTCCTCCCTCAAAAATATGCAGTGAAAGTTTTCTCCGTCTTGGAATCAACAATTAATCTACTGCGCCTACAAACACAATAGCAACAGGATTTCAAGATAGAAATATTCACTTTGTTGTAAATATAGCTACAGAAATTAGAGCAGGTATTTACAAATAGACAGAACAATTTTACTGATCTATGAAGAATAAAACAGTTGACTGTTGGCGGAACTGTATGCGGAGATCAAAGAAAATCGAGTGCTGCAACAGTTGGCCAAGGCACGTCGATTAACGCTCTCTTTTAGACGATCTTCGCCCTTGGATTGAAACTCAGATATGAAGATTCGTAGCAAAGTCGCCCCTCGAAATACAACGGCCTCCTTTGTTTTTGTTTGGTCGCAACCCAAGTCTGTGAAGGTCAAACTCCAATTTAATGGAAGCTCACAAAATATAGGCAGAGAAAAAAACTGAGCGGAAGAGAAAGTTGTTTTTTTCGAAAGGCAAAACTTTGTTTAAAAAGATGAGTTTTTTTCTATTGAAAAAACATGACTAATAAAAATAAAAACTGCAATGTAACAACATTTTAAATTTAAATTCAAATTAGAATTTAGAGCAAAAGACTTGATTAGAATATGGGTTCCCCTAAGGCAAGGCCGGCTGGATTTGCACCCCCCCTGTGCAGGATGATCACATAGGATGCGATGGATCCCACCCCCTGGTTAAGCTTTGTATCATGCCTCACCCCATACTTATACATAATATCTGCTTTGGCCCATGGGCCTCACGGTTTTGCTTTTGATGGTACTTAACTCACCAAATGGCTTTATACAAGATAAGGGTGCAAGCTCTACATATAAACCCAGTTACTTTTCTCCTCTATAGTCGATGTGGAATTTTAAGATTGATCTAGTACTTAACTCACCAAATAACTTCATACAAGATAAGGGTGTAAGTTCTACATGTAAGCTCAGTCACTTTTTCCCTTTATAGTCGATGTAAAATTCTAGTATTGATCCACCCCTTAGGGCTGCACATCCCTGTGCTGTGCCTACCAGCCCTCATGGCCCGCTCACATGTAAACCTATCTACTTGCACCAGACTACTAGAGGGACCCACACTCTAACTAGTCGAAAGGTGGTTCTAATGCCATTTGTCATGTTCCACCCCACATACATGCATGATATTATCCGCTTTGAATTATAGGCCTTATAGTTTTGCTTCTGGTGGTAATCAGCTCACCAAAATGCCTCATACAAGGTGAGGGCGTAAGCCCTACATATAAGCCTAGTCATGTTTTCTCTCTATATGAGATGTGAGACTTTAGGATGTTACACGTGGTTTGAGTGCGCACATAGAGCTTGTGGCAAAATAGTCCAAAGTAGCTTGTAGAGTATATAACAAGGAACTACTTATATAATCCTCAAAGGTTTTGTACTTTTCTAATATGGGACTCTTGCAAATGCAAAAAACCTCTATATAGAGGAAGGAGAAAGAAAAAACACAAAGAAAACCTTTAAATATTTTGAAACACATAAAACACCAACACACTTTGTATCTAAGCTTTCAAGGTGATAGAAAGTCGGCCACCCTACTCTACTGCATCAACCTCTCTTCGCACGTACGCAAACAATGGCACTTCTTTCATTATTGGCTCCGGATTAATATATAAAGCAATGTATAATGGGCTTTGTTTATACAGGGGAGAGGATTGGGTGACCATCATTAAACAAGATTAGTAAAGGCTGCCTTATATATTACTTTCATATATTTTAACAAGCACTCCTTTCTATTGGTGGACAATCTGTATATATTATAGGTTAAAAATAATGTTGTAGGTGCATGTGTGCATTTAATATTGGAATTTTCACCTGCGGGAGTCCCATACAAAAACGGCGTGAGATTTTCAATTCTCATTCTCTAGTAAATGAAATTCCTAAAACTCAAGGAGGATTCTCAACGAAACGAAAGTTGCAGATGGTTGTATACAAACTAAACTTAAAAGTTTTCCACCAAAATGAAACTATACAATAGATCAAATGCACTTTATTTAGAGGCATTAAAAACAACTCACACCATTACAAGTTATAATATTTTAATTATAACTTCACAATTTTGGAAGCCCCAAACCACCAACTATTATGGCCATGACGCAGTCTGTAAAGAAAATAAGACTGTTTGAAAGAAAAACTCTTATCACACACAGTTCATAATAATCAGGGACTATAATTGACGTTAGTTTATATTGAGACATCAGCAAAAGATAGGTTAACAAGAATGATCGCTAGTCTCTATAGGATTTTAGTGGTTTTGTCGTTTCATAACTGTAGATATTGCATGAGGATATAAACACCAATTAAAGTGTACCTTTTCATATCTTTTTAAATGTAAGCTTACCATATATTAGCTGTGAGAAAGGTTTATTGCACTTTCTTTTGGCAAATCTAGAATTGTCATATGAAAAAGAATTAAAAAGAGAGAAAGGGAGTGCCAGCTCAATTACAGATTAAGAGGAATTGAAATTTGAAGCCCATGATAACGATCATTAGTTTTGAGAAACCATTTACCTTTTGTAGAAATGTTTGAAGCCTCCCTTGACAATGGTCAAAATTTTTAGGTATGCATTGTCGTCTAGCACCGTCCATTTTATTTCACATTTCCAACTTATTTATATGCCTTTTTCAATATTTTCCTCATCCCTTAGACCGAAAATATTTCTTATTGCTTACATTTTCAAAACACCTCATGTAATAGATTAAATTGTCGCTGCACAATGCATATCATCATCATTATCTTAACTTTAACACCCCCACCCCATCAATTAGAAGATAAAGAGTGATTCATTATTCCTATTCCATTCTCATCCCACGTCCAAACTTTCTAAATTGTACGAAAGTGGCATCTATCTTGGCTTTCCAAGTTGCAAGAAATTAGGGGCCTATCTAAATGTGAAGATTTTTTGGGAGATCCTTTAGAATGAATTAATGTAATCAATCTTAATACTATGCGTGCAAACAGTCAATTACACAGTGAAAATAAATCAAACTACAAGCACATACCACAAGAAGACATAGTTTTTATATGGAAATACAAACTAGGAAAATACCATAATCAAGAATCAAGCACTATAAATTATACCATAGTGACAAGAGAATACTCACAACCCTTATCCAGTTATCGCGCAACCTAAGAACTTTATGATTCCCTTGCACAACATCCCGTTGCAACGACTGCCTGCCATTCTCTGTTACAGATTCAAGTACCTAGACGCCTTTTAAATGTAGCACTTGACTCCCTACAACAATCTTCTCCACTCAAAGAAGTAGAAGACAAGGATTTTTAGAGTAGAACTTCAGCTCTTCAACTCTCTAATGAAAGAACTCTAGAGAAGGTGATTTCCAATAAGCAATATCTACTCAAAACAATGAAATATATGTTTCACACATTAGGGTTGAGAGAAAATCCTTTTTTATAGTGCCAAATTCGTGCCTCATAAGTAATTTCAATTAGAAAAGAAGTTGGCATGAAACAGGCAAGTTTCTTTCAAATCAAACTGAAAAAACACAAGTTAACAAGCTTTTTGTACCTATTCGATTGATTGGATTAAGCATCTGCCTGAGTGAATCTCAACACATTTTCTGTGAAATTTCGGAGGCTATAACTTTCTCGTTTTAACTCCGATTAAGGCAATCTTTAGCTCTATGGATATTTTCTCGAAATGAGCTTTCCAACGGTACGTCGCTTGCTTATATCTGATACTCGGTTTGTGAGATATAACCTTTTTAATCCATATTATCCATAGAAAATGTCACAACCCGAGCCCAAGAGATCGGGGGTTAGCAAAAACCTAACCAGAGACACACGTACTCCCGTGCATATGCACTTAGACCCGGTCTAGATGCACACGCACAAGGGAAAACACACGTTCAACAAGTATGCGGAAGCTACAAATATCAACATGTGACACGAGACACACAAGAAACAAAAGAAATGATATCCAAAAACTGACATAAAGATCGAAACATACAAATTGGGATCCAAGTACAATGTATCGAACATGAGTACAATCAATGACATGAAAAAAAAAGCAATATGCATGCATGCAGAACAGTCTCGCTCTGGAAGAGTGATGACACACACTCCGCAACTTGAAGAGACAGCTGGAGTCTCCTCCACAAACCGACGACCGACAAGAACACGGTCGAGGGTGCCTGAGCCTGCAACACCAAGGATAATCTGTGAATACAACGATTCAGCAAAGTATAATCAGTAACAAGTTAACACGTGTGGTCTCTAATAGGATAAAAGACATAAATAATCATAACATGTCAATGTAGTAGTCTAGGCCGTTGTGCATTCAAATTAACATATGCTCCATGAATCAATGTGTACACACATACTAGGTGGCTACTACGTACGTGTCACAACCCGAGCCCAGAAATCGAGGGTTAACGAAAAGCCAAACCAGTGACACACGTACTCCCGTGCACGTGCATCCAAACCCAGTCCAAATACACGCACACAAGGGATCTAATACGTGCGAAGCAAGCGAACGAGGAAGCTGTAGATATCATAACAAGCACAACAAAAGAGAACGAGCGGAAAACCAAAATGCGAAATGGGAAAAAAACGTAGATAACACATACAGATATAAATCCAAATACAAGGCTGAGTACACATCAAAAACATGATGTACAAAAATAATACAGAGTAACAAAGTCCGAAGTACAAAATACAAAATCTCCAAGAAACCAAAACACATAATACAAAATGGAGGAACGCACTTGGCAGAATGATCAAGCCCACTCTGCCATACCAAAGGGTGTCTCTAGGTCCTGCCCTACAGTCTCTTTGACCGCCGGGGAGCCGGACAATGGATCTGTGCCTGCAACATCCCAGACAACTCAATGAATACAACAATCCAGCAATTATAAGTAACAGGGACGAAACACTCATAGTATCAAAGTGAATAATGACAGAAGATTATACAGAGTTTTTTATTAGTATGCTAAGCAAATCGTGCATAGAAGTAAGGCATGATAATGAATCAAAACATAGAAATACTGAACTAAGTGGCTACTACATTAACCATATTCTCTCACATAGAGAGCAAACAGAGCAAATAGATGAGAACACCACTGACTTGGCCATGGGTACAAGTGGGTCTCGGTTTCCTGGGTTCCGGAGTCCCAAGACAAAGCTACGCTGAAGCGATACAGAGAACAGAGAACCAAGCCAGAGGTAACCCCGTCGGGCATCCTAGGGCTGAGGCTGAGTAGAGCCAGACTGATACTAATCAAATCAAATCCACAAGAAGGGAGATTTTCCGCTTTGGACTCACTGACGGCAAAGGCCGGATCTTATCCTCATGTATAAATCTCTCAGCAGAGCCACTTGGGAATACCCAGCGAATCAGAGATGTACAAAGCCAGAGGCATCCAAAGCATAGTACAGACCGAAGAATAAAACAATTATATAGAACAAAAGCAAAATGATCTCGTCATGCATAAACATAGATCAGCAGAACAGAGAGCAAAACTGTAAGCAATATGCAATGCATCTCAGGTTAACACGGAATCAAGGGTAATTACAAGCCAACTCAAATCTAGTTGTTCACTGTCACTAACCATGATGATGATGCAGTTTTAAGTTATTCGATGCACCGTTGCCATTAAAGTGTTGCAATGTAATCCTCACGTGCACCGAAGTCCCTTAAATCAACACCCATGGGGAGGTGCTTAATAGTAAACCAACGCTCACATGAATGAGTCACAGCCTAACAGACTATTCATGCGGTCCAAGGAATCCATTGGCCGGTTTATATGAGTGGTTACCTGTATATAAGCCCTACAAGGTCACACCATTAGCCTAAGTTTAATTTCAAACTTTTTTTCTAGGTCTTACGGTTTAGCCATGGGTGACCTGCGGCTTAGCCGTCGACAGCTTACGGCGTAGCCGTAAGATGTACAACGGCTTAGCCGTGGTTTCCTTCAGAACACGACTAAACTGGTCATCTTCCACTTCTGATCTGATACCTTTTACGGTTGAGCTACGGTGGAGTCAACGGCTTAGACGTAACTTCACCGTAAGAGTACTGGAATCATAAAGTTTCGACTGATCAGAGTGTTAATTCACGGCTGGGTCACGGTTAGCTTACGGCTCAGTCGTAGAACAATTTACGATTCAACCATATCCTAGCCGTAGAACAAAATTCAAAATTCGAGTCTCTAGATTATGAGCCGTACAACATCACGGCTTAGCCGTACAATACAGAAAATGAAATCGGGACAGTTACAAAAACTGCAATTTCATGTGCAAATGAAGCAAAACAAGCTCCAATGAAGCCAAAGTGATAGAATTAGACTGTAGATCATGTCAAGCATGTAAGAACAACAGAATTACAGCAATCAACAATATACCCATATGTGTTATACAGTCCTGTACTTATACTTACCTCAAAGCTTTGTCAAACCACTGAAGGCAAGCTCCAATCCAACTAAAAACCCAAGCAAATCAAAACAACAACACATGCAAGAATGAGAACACAGCAAGAGAGGTGAAAATTCCAAATTGGAGAAGAAGAATTGAAGAACCCACTTACCTCAAAGCATAGACTGAGAGGAGGGAGAGAAAGAGAACCCAATCAAAATGGCTGGAAAACCCAACACCAACCCCAGAGGAAGAGAAGTGAAGAGGAGAGACTGAAGACGAAGCTCTCCCTGGGTTTGCATGCACGTTGAAGGAAATGAGCAGGAATGAAGACATCTGGGCTGATGACTCATATATATAATTTTGGAGTTTAAAACAAAGTCCGATGGTTTAAACTATTTACGATTCAAGTCACATGAGGGTCCAACTCCTCCAATTGACTCCGAATGGGTCTGAGACAGTTACGGAAAATAACGAGCTCAACAAAATACACGTGCTGACACCAAGATGATGCAAATATGATGTAGTCAAAGCAATTGCAAAATTACGAAAAAGGGCTTAGAACCTAACCCATCCCAGGTCAAAGGCTACTCAACTACCTATCCAAGATCCGAAACCAAGCCCAAAAGAAATAAACAACACAAAAACACACAAATGAGCCACTAAATCGGCTCAAAGGGGATCGGAGTATTACAGTACGCCATATGCTCCCAAGGTAGGGATCTTATAAACATGATGAGAACACCATGGGCCAGATGGGTCTCGGGTTTCTGGGGTCCGGATTCCCGAAGACATTTCCTTACTGCAGAAGGCCATATAACTATTCCAAAGTCACCCCGTCGGGATCCTAAGGCTGAGGCTCAGTAGTGCCGGACCATATGGAGTCAAACAAACATACAAACAAACATAAGCATATGCATAACTTATCATAACGTGCATATCATACTGTGTGCATAACATAACATGTATCTCTTATCAGAACGTGACGATGCAAGAGGTTATACGAATGAAACAATCAAATATATCAAACTGAACAGAGCAATAATAATATAATGGATACTAACAGAGTAAAAAGCATGCAGGTAACCAAGGATGAAGACATATCAACTAACGTGCATCAAATAGTATGATCGAACATGCAAGATTGCTATTCCACCCGGGATTAACCATGGACAGAGTTAGAAATATCCAATCATGTGCCCCAGCATAGAACGCGTATAAGAGGGCAAGAACCAAAATCAATATGCCATGCAATCAGATTATCTTTCAGGAATCACGATCTCTTACTAGCCAATCCTATTCTAGTTATCCAGTGTTTCTAACCGTGCATGATGATGTAGTTTTAAGTTGTCCGATGCACCATTGTCTAGTGTTGCATAGATCCGAAGGTGCACCGAAGTCGCTTAAACCAACACCCATGGGTAGGTGCTAAGCAACCGGATAACGTGCATGAATGATTCGCAACCCTCGAGATCATTCATGTCATGCATTCAGACCATTGGGCAAGTCTAAGTGATCTACATTCTATCATGAAGGCCATATCAGTCTCTTTCTTACGCCTATCCTTGTTCTTCATGTTTCACGGGTGATACGGCTTAGCCATAGGTGAACTTACGGCTTAGCCGTAGGCATCTTACGGCGTAGCCGTAATCTGCACTGCGGCTCCATCGCGGTTCCCTTTACTGTTCATCCGCAATTACGGTTCACCCGTAATTTGTTCTACGGCTTAACCGTGTGTTGTTCTATGGCTTAGCCGTGGCTAGGCCGTAGAAGGTCTGCCAATTGCTTGCTTTCAGTTAATTCAGAAAAAGGCACCTTGTATTGATCTACGGCTGGGTCACGGCTGAGATATGGCTTATCCGTAGGACAATATACAGCTTAGCTGTGTCCTGGCCGTAGAGGAAAATTGGGTTTTTTCCCTCTCTGGACTTTACGCCGAAAGTGCCTTATGGCTTAGCCTTAGTACACACGGAGGTCTTTCCGAACTGATTACAAAAACACTGAAACACATCCAAACTGACGAAATCACATGAAATAAAGGGAACTGATCACAAGATGAGCTGTACACATCATTCATAAGCAAGAATACTCAATTTAAGCATAATCAAACACATACCCACATGGATTAGCCAAGTTATACTTATACTTGTCTCAAATGAGTTTAAACACAATCTTGTTGTCCTTGAGCTCAATTCACACTACCACATGCTTCTAATCGCCATGCATGCAGAAAAGAAGAAAAGAGAACCGTGAGGACCAGTACCAATCGATAATGAGAACAAGAAGAAGAAGAAAGAGAAGAAACACTGCAAGAACTCCAACTCACCTCGAAACACACGAGGGATGCTCAAACACGGACGTGCACAACTTCTTTCCCCGGCTAGAGCAACGAAAAGGAAGGAGGAACGAATAGCAGAGGAAGACTCCAGAGAGAGAGAGAGAGAGAAAAACAGAACAGTGAGAGAGAGAATGAGAAGAGAAAAGTCGGTGGTGGCTTGTAAAGAGAAACAGAAAGCCATATTTGCAAGAAAGTCCAATCGTTCCAATTTAATTCCAGTTCGAGTCAATTGCGGGTCAAACGGAAACAATTGACATACTTGGCAAACGACGAAGTCACGGAAATCAACAAGCATAATAAAAGACACACGTTAATACCAAGATGATGCATGAATGATGACATCGAATAAAATCAGATATTACGAAAAAGGTCTTATGTCTACCTAAATCAGGTCAAACTCAACCCAACTACCTATCCATAACCTGAAACCAACCAAAAACAAGAACAAAACACAATTAGCAACCAAATCATCAGGAATTAGCTGCTAATCCGGATTAAATCGGGTCGGGGTGTTACAGAAAATCACTTCAATTTATCGCTCTGTCTTCTATTGCTTCACTTCAGTGCATCCGGCGACTCAAACCACTATCCATACTCAAGGACATGTAAAATACACTACTAATGAACTCAAGTTTTATCCACTTCATAAATTAGCGAACACAAAAATCCTTATAAAATGTAAATGCTTAAGCCAATTCAAACCATAATAATCAAGAAATTCCAAATTCGCTGCATTTCATAGAATCCCATTTTGCTACCGGAACTATTCCGGATATGCACGCACCCCTATCTGATGATTGAACTTTTTTTTATCATCTCCTGTGCTTTAAATTCATTTTTGAGGTACATCTGATAAGATTACTCAAGTGAAAGCACATTTCCAACTACCCATCTTGGCCTTTGCTTTTTTATCATCCGTTTTGGCTTTTCAAATGATAAGGCAGGTTCTAAGAAAGGGAAAACCAAAAGATACAAAGCTTGTCTACGGGTCATGAGATGCATGCATGAAAAAGTCAGTATCTTTTTGACGCACAAAGCCATCTACATGACTGCTGATATGGGTTGAGGATGTGAGTTGTAAATGTAAAGCTTCTTGAAGAATGGGACCATGACTATTTATGTGAGGTCAGCTCAATAGCTCAACAGTCCCTGGAAGTTAAATCCAACATTGGATAATATTAAAAAAAGAAGCATTGCCTTGATAATTTTTGGGGTTGCTGAACTTAAGTCTAACAAAATCTTAGGATCCTTTATATAATTTATGTGAAGAAATATTTAATTAATGATTTTTGGAAGATGGAGTTAATGTCAATTGTCCTGACTCAAAATGTGATTGGTTGAATGGGCAATTGCCCTACGTAGAAAGCAAGCATCACTGGACCAATGAAAGGGCCAGTAGGCATCTTAACAAGAGAAAGTTTGGGTAGTAAACTCAGGCCCCCATCATTCTAGAAGGATTGCTACGGTATAATAATGGAACGCGAAGAAAAGTGTGGCTTGATATGTTTCCATAGGAGACAACAGATTTACTATCAAAACAAGCAGCTTGGATAATTCCAGACCCCTAAAGAGACCATAAATTAGAGTACTTTGGAAGACTTTATACCTTAATTAAGGATGACTTATTACTAAACAACCCGAGTGAGGATTCCAGGAAAGGCGACACGCAAATAGGAGATTAGCATTCACGGGGGGCTAATTCAAATGGTGAGGTCAAGGTGGTGAACCAAATAGTGAAAATATGGGGAGACCACCTTATCATGCAATTATGATATGACTATCTAATGGCGTAGTTAAGGTGGGCCACCATAAGGATTGAAGGCCAAGGAGACAACCCCTATTCTTTTGAAGAGTTTTTTGTATATACCTATAGTTTTTAAAATTTACAAATAAGCCCCTATAGTTTATTAATTTATAAATAGGCTCCTACCTATGCATTTTAATGCCTTTTATATCCCCAGATGACATTATTTGACAGTAAAAAGAGAGGGTCATTAGGTTTTTGCTCAATTTTTTATAATTAAGAAAACACACTTATGCCCCTACAATCATTATTTATATATACCCCTAAAGTTTTAAATATTAATAAATAGGCCCCTGCTGTGGATTGAATAATAATAGATACTTCTCCCCTATTATAGTATATTAAATCTCCTCAATCCTATAAACATGTCACTCCTCTCTTACTTGTCTCAGTTGTGATTGATAACTTTAATCTATTCCTCTTTTTTATCACATGTGCGTAACAATGTCTCAGTTGTGATTGATAACTTTAATCTATTCCTCTTTTTTATCACATGTGCGTAACAATGTATGGCATGAGAGCAAACCATATTTGAAATTGATTGCATTCAAAGACCATTTTAGTACAGCAAGTAATTAAGTAAAGCTTCATTTAATCTGTTTGATATCCGGCATTGATTGTTGTTCTCAATATATTTTCTCTATAAAATCATATATTCAGTCAATGGGTGGCTCACCAGTAAAACTCGATTTCAATTAACATAATTTTCTTTCTCTATAGTGGACTATATTATGCTAAAAGTGGAATCATGAAATGGATCAACCACATGAGTAGTCTCAACAACATTCATATTCAGGCTTGGGCCTAATTTTTATAGCCCCCCGTATTGATCTTAGACTGGGTCTTCACTAGTGTTTCTAAAGTTGGGCCGGGCCGAATATGCCTTAGACCGGCCCGGCCCGACCCATGAACACCACTGGAGTCCCTATTTAAATTCACTTAATTATTGTCCCAAATTGAAACTCACTTCACAATTCACATAAGTAGCATCAAGGTACCAGTAGAAAACCACATTGTTGTGTAGAGGCTTAAAAAGGAATTCAATTGACACTAAGTAAATTTTACTTGTTGTGGGCTATCTTCTTGTCAACTTATTAAAAAAAAGGTTATTTTAAGAAATGTTAATTTTGCCATTCTTCTTTTAAATAAATCCTCTCAAAAGTTTCAGCACAACTTTTTTTTATTTTCCCTCTCGTATATATGTTACTCCTCCAAGTCAATGATGGGTTTTGGATGGAATTGGGAATTGATATAAGAAGTAAGAAAGGCTTTTTTGAAATATACAGTTTTAATGATCGAAAAAGGGGTAGGCCAACGAATGCGTGGTCTATGGTAATAAAATTGGATTTAAATTTTTTTAATTTATCTGAAAATTCAGCTAAGGATATATGCAAATGAAGAAATAATATTTATGTAGCCAACCCAGTATAATTGGAACAAGGCTTTAATAATGATAATGATATAATCCAAGTGACAATTTTCTTCAAATTTGACAAAAAATTTAGGCTATTTTAGAATTTTTTTTAAAAAAATATACGACCACTACATGGAAAAGAAATAAAAAAAATTATCTCCATTCAGAAATTCATCTGATGTTGGAGATATCATGTAAAAAAAAAAACAAAGGAGTGAACCACATGGGCCAAATTGATCACTTAATTTGCTTTAAAAAAAAGGTTCCTGGGCCGCAGGCCAAGTGCCGAAGTCTTGCATTGACGACAGTTGTCGAGGGGCCCATATTTCGGGGGTCTGCCACTGCCCCTGCAAACTGTTGGCCGGGTCAGTGACGTACAATGGGAGGGCTAGGTCTTTGATCACCAAAGGACAAAAGTGGATATACAAGAAGACAAAATAGAAGATTTGAGTTATATCCTAAACTCATAATATAATACGGCCTTTAGTCATAATATGGCAGATATACCATGGAACCGCGGCCTTAATCAACTACCAGTTGCAAGGCCCATTTTCTAGAGCCGATTTAAGTGCACCAACCATTACATGGATCACATGTGAGAACTTCCTACATTAAAAAAATTGAAAGGTAATAATAATACAACCCAAGGGGATGGATCATCTCTTCTTTGAGAATATATAGCCAATCCAACGATGCCACTCTTAATTTCATTTGAGTAACAATTGATACTTTCATTTGAATAACAAAGACATTACATAGAGTGTTTGTTGTGTTAGACCTTGTAACTATGTTGAATTTACAATATATATATTTTCCTCTATATGGAAAATATTATTATGCATCTATCTCTCACCATAGGGTGAGTGATATTTCATTTGTTGAAAAGTATTAATGGACAAAAAGACAAAATCATCGTACCTTATTACACCTTTTAGACCTTGTTAGGTCAAAAAAGAAATGTCTCTCATCTTATGGTGATGGATGAATGCATAGTAATGTTCCTCATATATATATATATATATTTAAACATATTTAGCAACTACTCAACCCACCAGCACTAAGCTCTCAAAATTCAGTAATGCAAGAGTGACATAAAATGTTGACATAAAATATTTACATGCTGATGTGTAAATATCATGATAGGCTGGCTAAAGTAAATGGCCTATTTCTTACAAAGTGAAATGATAACCAATCATAGTGGTATTAACAATTTATATCACCCTAGCATTACTGCTCGATATTAGAGACAGTTGATTTTGAAGTCCACTTCGTCCACTTACCCCTAGCCGTCAGTCATCTAATGCTACATAGCTACTATTGTTTGGGATTCTCTCCAAATATGGAAAAAAACTGGAATCTGGATATTTAGAAAAAATGTAACCCGGCAGAGTTTGGTTGGAGATTGTTAACACTTAATTACGGAGGCCTAAGGCTGGAATAAGTTCATCGGCAATTTATTTCTCTTCCTTCTAGTGAGCTAAACTATCCAATTTGGACTCGAATTTAGACATTCCATTATACTCTTCCAAATATAGATCAGGACTAACTTAATGCAATTTCATGCAATTCCATGTGCGTTTCGCGTAGACATGCTTATTTCTCAAGTGGGCCGGATCCATGTTGTTCCCATTACACTTCTCTTCTTTTGTTCTTTCATGCCTATTGATCAAAATCTTCAAATCAACTGATTGATTTTTTTATGGCCCGTGGATGAAGAATGTGGCCCGTAGATCACGAAAGGATTGGCCTTTCGGGTTGTGGTTACAAGATTAGTGGTCCCATTCAATGGCCCTGATGCTGTTTACCGACCATGCAACATGCAAGCATTTGCCTCATAAATTCTACTTCCTACAATGGCAAGGAAGAGAGAGGATAAAGTTGGTGTTGGCTTGTCTCTTTGTCACCTTCCATGAGAATCATGGAAATGGGTGGTTTGGTCAATAAAAGTACTATACATAACCCAAGTTAGCCCTTTCTCCTCTTTGATAGCTTGCAGTAGTTTGGCCGCATCAATGACATGGAGATATGATGTTGAACATAATATATATATATATATGACAGGACCCAAAAAAAAAAAAAAAAAAGAGAATCTTCACAATGGGTCCAAGGAACCACTAAAAGAATCTGTACAATGGATACAACCTATGTGCAGTTGAACCATTTGAGGTGGGACCTCATGCATTTTGGGCTTTGGTTTTTGTGGGCATTTGGCTTCGTTTCCATTTCATTTTTTTTTTCTCTTCATTTCCACTGTTTCTTCTTTTTTTCTTTTTTCTTTTTTTTCATTTCGTTGCCTTCCCTTTTTTTTTCATTTTTTCAACTTAGGCTCTTCCTTTTTTATTCCTGTAAGTTCCTTTGCGCCTTCTTGTTCGCTCTTTCTTTGTTTTTATTATTTTTTCCTTTTCGAATGAACTATTTCTTACCTGTGCATTTTACATTTTTTCGAGAGAGAAGAGGACAATTTTATCAAGAAAAATATGCTAGAACTGAATGTTGCAAAAAAAATCCCACTATTATATATGATGAATCCGGCCTGTATCCAATGAAATTAAAATTTAATAAAGGGTTCAACAATTTTGAACTTTGAATAGGCGAACCCCACTAATTTCTGTGATGAGGATATTTAGGATGTCATGTTTATGCCCTCAATGTATAAGTAGAGTGAGAGGGGAGCCTACTTCTCAATACTCTTCCTTCACATGTGGAATCCGGCCAACACACTTTTTTTAGCGCCGAATCGTCATTTTTGAAATTTGAATTAGTGATCTATTGGAGCTGATACCATTTTAAATTTCCTTTATACCCTATTAAATATACTAAACTAACCATTCCTAACAAAAATTTAGAAGTTCTAGTAAGACGGTAGAAATACATTTTTAATATTTTTTCTTTGGATGGAGCTCACTTTTCAATACTATTAAGGTGGGCCACAGTACATAAATGCGATGAGAAGCATCGTTATGCATCGTTATACGGCATTCTCACTGCATGAAATGGCCACATTACATATCTGTGATCTCATGTGACAGTATGGACCCGGAGTCACGAGCTCGCCAATGTTGTAGGAATTTGAAGATCGTTGGCGCTTCACAGATTGTTATTTTCTTCATAGGTGTTTACCTATATTCTGTCTTGGACAAGGACCAAAGTGAGTTCCATTCCCTTATGTTGCAAATTAAATTTGATTTGTTCTTTATACTCATTTGATGAAAGTCATGATGCTCCTGCTTGCAAGGTCTTGGAAGTGTTGTGAAACTAAACAGGTGAAAGTTACAGTGGCCTTCACTATGGCCGATGCTGCTGCTTTGTGGGCTTCCTAGTCTGCGTGGACTCTGTGGGTCCCAGCCTGCTACCCTGGGTAAAAAAAATATATAAATAAAGAGATTATCAAACAAGGACCAGCATATACTCATCTAGATGATTTGACTGGGATCATAGGATAGTGGTCCTTTGTCAGACACTAACCTGATGTAGAATTTATTGCCAGTCTACACAAATCAACCAACTCCATATTTAACTTATAAACCTATGTGATTACATTGCAATGAGGAAGCGAATCCAGTAAAAGTTAAAAACGCTAATACCAAAAGGGAGAAAAACCTCATTTGAAGATCTCTAAAAGAGATTAGGGAAAAGAACAAGATAGTGAGACTTCAAAACTTGGATTTGAAGAAAATCCAGGTAGAAAAACACAAACTAATCAGAAAATCCTATAAAAGGAACTAGTTAATATTAAATATTCTTTTTTAATTATAAAATAATCAAATGCCATTGAACATCAAACTCCCAAGTCAAGAACCCAGTCCCAACACTAGCTAGCAAGGGGAATAATGCATGCAAAAGAAAATGAAGCCACCTCCAGCAAATGGATAGTAAATATTATGTGCTCTATATAATTACATCAATTACTCAGTTATCAAATCAAATAAGTTGATACTAAAGTAGTAGAAGGAAGGCACAATTTACACTCTTGCTTAAACTACAATTTCTACTAGTTTTCTATTTTTGAAAATTTTTTTTTGAGATTATTTATGAATTCGTGTTTTCCTTCATGATTTTTGCAAAAGGGGTCATGAAATTTCTATTCGGGAATCAAAGGCAGTACATTGAGATCGGTAAATACTAAGTGCATGTGAACATTTTGATGTTTCTTTCCATCTTGGGTGGGTCCTTTAATTGTTTCTCTTAGAATTTTCTTCGTTCATCTGTTATTTTATTGATTTTTTTTTCTTTTGATGAGTTGTTTTTACTTCATGTTCTTGAAACAGGCCACATGTTGATGGTTATAGAACCAATGTAAGAAAACTTCTCATAGTCTATTCTTCAATCACTATATTCTTAAAGGTTTAATAAAGTAGATGCATTTTCAAAAGTGTAGATCAGAGATATGGGAAGATAGGCATGAAAAAATTGACAAATTTCCAACATATCATTGTTGGGTCACCATCACCTATCTTTTTTCTGCCTAGTAAGCTGTAGGTGTAGAATCTGAATATACAGGTTTACTGTTAAGCTTTTTACCACTACAAGAAAAAACCTTTTTGTCAACGCAGTTCTGCGTTGGCAAAGGTTAGTATCTACGTTGCTAAACATATTCTGCAACGTAATTGAGCGCGTTGCCAGCATGTTGCCAAAGCCTCGTCAATAGAAGTATTCCGCGACCGAAGTTGACCGCGTTGCGGAAAGTTAACTTTTTAGCAACGTATTTTTCGTTGCGAAAATACGTTGCCAAATCATTGTAAACGTTGCCAAAAGATGGTCTATTGGGGAAATTAGTTGATATACGCCAACACAATAGGTGCGTTGGCAGAAGGCATTGGGGATTTGCAAACGTACGTAATGCGTTGGCAAAAGTCCACTTTCCGCAATGCACGTGGCGTATTGGCAAAAGTCTACTTTTAGCAACACACGTGTTACGTTGGCAAATGTTCACTTTCCGCAACGCATACAGTGCGTTGGAAAAGTCTACTTTCCGTAACGCACGCAGTGCGTTGGCAAAAGTCTAACTTTCGTAACGCATGTGACTCGTTGGTAAAAGTCCACTTTTTGTAACGCACCTGGCGTGTTGTTAAAAGTACACTTTTAGCAGCACAATATCTGCGTTGGCAAATAATTTTTTTTGCTCCGTCAACACAAATAATTGCGTTGGAAAAAGTGTTACATATCACGTTGATATGTTCAAAATTTGTTTTTGCCAATGCCACTATTAGCATTAGCAAATGTATAACATCACACCTAAGATTCCCTAATTTTTTATACACAACCTGTATTCATATAAACTCATTGCAATTGAAAATAATTTCTCAATCTCAAATATTAAAATAAAAAACCAACCTCAATGTACATTCATAATGAAATTCATTCAAACCTCAAACCATTTGCATTTATAATAAAATTATATCCAATTTAATTCCAAAACATACCTTAATCCTGATATCAAAATAAAAAAAAAGACAATATAAAAATATTTAGACAGTTTATTAAATTAAAGCAAATTCTCTCTCTATCTCTCTCTCTCTTTCTTTCTCTCTTGTTCATCAAAGCTGCCATGCATTCTGTCACGACCCGAGCCCAGCAAATCGGGGATTAGCGAAAAGCTAACCCAGTGACACACGTACTCCCGCGCACGTACATCCAAACCCAGTCCAGATGCACACACACAAGGGATCTAACACGTGCGAACTAAGCGTACGCGGAAGCTGTACATATCATAGCAAGCAACAAAGGAAAATAGCGGAAGCCAAAACAATTGCGGAACGGAAAAGATAAAGCAAAAGACAAGATAAACACGCTGCTATAAAATCCGAATACACACCCAAAATCATGATATACAAAATATACAGAGTACAAAGTTCAAAGTCCAAAATGCCCAAATACAAAAGCTCCAAAAACCAAAACTCAAAACAGAAGGCCACTGAAGATATGCATGTACGCACTCGGCAGAGATGATTAGGCCCACTTTGCCAGACCGGAGGGTGCCTCTACACTCGGCTCTGCAGCCTCCTCGACCGCCGGGGAGTCGGGCAAGGGATTTGTGCCTGCAACACCACAGACAACACAGATGAATACAACAATCCAGCAAATACAAGTAACAGGGATGAAACGCTCATAGTCTCAGATAAAATAATGACAGAAGATTAAATACAGAGTTTCATCTTAGTATGCTAAGCAAATCGTACATAGAAGTAAAGCATGATAAGTGAATCAAAACATAGAAATACTGAACTAAGTAGCTACTACGTTAACCATATTCTCTCCAATAGAGAGCAGAGCAGAGGAGAACACCACTGACCAGGCCAGGGTACAAGTGGGTCTCAGTTTCCTGGGTTCCGGGGTCCCAAGACAAAGCGACACTGCAGAGATACAGATATCTAAGCCAGAGGTAACCCCGTCGGGCATCCTAGGGCTGAGGCTGAGTAGAGCCAGACTAATACCAATCAAATCAAATCCATAGAAAGGGAGATTATCCGCTTTGGACTCACCGATGACAAAGACCGGATCTTATCCTCACGTATTAATCTCTGGGCAGAGCCACCAAGGTATACCCAATAAATCAGAGATATACAAAGCCAGAATTATACCAAGCATATATTAAGCCAAAACACAGCATAGATCAAAGCTTAGTGCGGAACGAAGAATAGAACAGATATACAGGACGAAAGCAAAATGACCTCGTAGTGCATAGACATAAAATTGCGGAACAGAGGGCAAAACTGTAAACAATATGCAATGCATCTCAGATTAGTACAGAGTCAAGGTTCATTACAAGCCAACCCTAATCTAGTTGTTCACTGTCACTAACCGTGCATGTTGATGTAGTTTTAAGTTATTCAATGCACCGTTGCCATCACAGTGTTGCAATGTAATCCTCAAGTGCACCGAAGTCCCTTAAATCAACACCCATGGGGAGGTGCTTAACAATGAATCAACGCTCACATGAATAAGTCACAGCCTAACAGACTATTCATGCGGTCCAAAGAATCCATCGGGCCGGTTTACATGGTTGGTTAACCTGTATTTGAGCCCTACAAGTCTCACCATTATCCTAAGTTTTATTTCGGATTTGCCATGCCTTATGGTTTAGCCATGGGTGACCTACGGCTTAGCCGAAGACATCATATGGGCTAGCCATAGCATGCACTACGGCTTAACCGTGGTTCCCTTCAAGCACAGCTAAACTGGTCATCTGATACCTGTTACGGCTGAGCTACGGTTCAGTATACGGCTTAGCCGTAGACCAACCCACGGCTTAACCGTAGCCATACCGTAGGAGTACTGTATTTGAAAAGTTTCGACTGATCAGAGATTTAATTCACGGCTTAGTCACGGTGGGGTCACGGCTAGCTTACGGCTCAGCCGTAGACCAAATTACGGCTCAGCCGTAGCCTAGCCGTAGAACAAAAGTGAAATTTCAAGTCTCTGGATTGTGGGCCGTAGAAACTTATGGCTTAGCCCTACGATACAGAGAACCAATTCGGGATAGTTACAGAAACGGAAAATTGGTACAGAAATGTCTCCAAAACGAGTTCATCTGATCTTAACATCTTAGAAATTGGCTGTAAAACATTCTACACAAAGAATAAGAAGGAATCAAAGCAATCAAACAAAACACCCATATGTGTTATCAAATCCTGTACTTATACTTGCCTCAAAACTCTGTCAATCCACTGAATCAAGCTCCAAATCAACTAAAATCAAAACAAATCAAAGAAATAAACCATGCATGAGATGAAGACACAGCAACAGAGAAAGAGAGGTGCAATTGGAGATGAAGAAGAAAGAGACTTGGAGAGAACCCACTTACCAAAGCCACAGACAGAGAGGGAGAAGAGAAATAAAACCCAAATCAAGATGGGTGCAAGCTCCCAACACCAACCAAGAACAAGAAGAGAAGTGAAAAGAAGAGAGAGAGAGAGATGAACGTGGCTCTCCTGGAGTTCTTGCATGCACGTTGAAGCAATGGAATGAGCAAGGGAGAGACACCTGGGTCCTGACTCATATATATAGTTTTGGAAGTTTAAGTCAAAGTTTGGTAAGTTTAAACTATTTTACAGTTCAAGTCACACGAAGGTCCAACTTCTCCAATTGACTCCAAATGGGTCTGACACAGTTATGGAATATAACGAGCTCAACAAAATACACGTGCTGACACCAAGATGATGCAAAAATGATGCAAGCAAAGCAAAAGCAAAATTACGAAAAAGGGCTTAGAACTACCGATATCAGGTTAATGGTTACTCAACTACCTATCCAAGACCCAAAACCAAGTCCGAAAGAATAAAACAACAGAAAAACACGCTAATGAGCCACTAATCCTGCTCAAAAGGGATCGGAGTGTTACACATTCCATGATGTAGCTCATCCATCTGTGGAAAAAGAAGAAAGAAATACATCAAACATGTTTTCAAGCACATTTCAAGTATAATATATGTGCAAAAAATTTGGCTTGATATTAGAGAAGCCATTGAAGTTTTTAATCAAGAGGCTCAATAAATATAAATGCATGTTTTATTCCAAGCAAAATCATTTTAAGTCAAATGTCATATCACTATAATTTGAGTTTAAAATCATTTTTTCTTGAATTTTTTTTATAACCCTTAGGTTTCCATAACCCTAGATATGTTTCAAGAAATGTTGAATTAGGTTGTCAAGCCATGAAGACATGACTTATCATTGGTTTCATTAGAAACATTTTAAAGCAATAATAGAATAAGAAGATTTCATTAGACTCATTTCAAAGCAAGAGAAAAACCCAAAGAAACAAGGGCTAAGATTTCATTTATAGGCAACCGATTGAGAATTAAACTTGGAATAAGCGACCAATCTGAAAAAGCAGAACATATGGATATCATCTTGTAAAAAGGAAATTTATTTGGCATATACCCATTCATGGTCAAGATGATCACATATCACTGATGTGGATCACTGCAACATGGGCTCCACATGTACAGAATTATGTATCTAATCAACTACATTTGTTGATGCTCAAGATCTAAGAATTCCTTCAAAAGGCTGTCTAAAATAACTTTAATTTATCATATGTTGTAACCATATCCCACTACTTAACTAGGGTAGGCCGACTACTATTTCTCAGACTGGACATGAAATTTTGGTTTGCTGAGATTTAATATCCAATTGCCTATCAAAAACCAAGTCAACCACTTCGAGTCCTGGGACCAGTGGCACACACCAAGGAACAGCACAAGGCGGTAATATTAGTTGTGCTAGTAACAAAATGTAGATATGGTTTTTTCATGTAAAACACAATCCACTACATGCCAGAACTCCATTATTTTCAGAATTAAACTCATCCCATTTCATTCTTTACAAACAGTGGAATGGATTGTGCTAATCATTTCTTATGACAACCACTCAAAAGACCATAAGTTGAACATTTCAAAGAAATTCAGATCCAAACATCAAGTTCTATTTAAAGAACATAGAGGAATTATAAGGTCTTAATGCACCAAAAAAAAAATCAGCTAAGATGCAAAAAGGTCCACTTGTGACAACCCAATAATCTGATGACCCACCATTAGCGAGAGATTCTTAAAAGAACCTTCAAGATTGTAAGATAATGGGGGCCCAATCTTAGGCCCAGAGACAATTGTCTAAAGAAAAAGCAACAATCCAGAAAAAACATGAAGATTGAATGGCTAGGATTTGCCTATCACTGAAATCTTTTAGACATGATTCACATCAGGTCCAACGAAGCAATGCTCTGGATCACCAAAACTAAGTCCCACTTGTAAGGAATGGGTGCATTAGGAAACCATCTAGAATTTTTTATGTCAGACTGAAAATTCCCTAAAACAACTATTGTTGCCTTTGAAAAATATCAAAATATAACCATTTACAAAGCATACAGCATGCATACCTGTTCCAGTTACCCACACCCTCACCTCCCCCAAGTCTAAGTCCTTCCCACAAGAGCTACAAAAGTAAAATTAATAAACTAATGGCTGTTTGAGAAAAGGCTAACTAACATCTAACAAATAGAACCAAATTTATGCAAATAACTACATGCATGCCTTTTATAGAGAAACAAATAAAATAATGCAGTGTTTGGTATTATGAGAAAATAATTTAGTATAGAAGTTTCTTGGATGATTAATTTGAGCACAACACCAAATGTCGTTTGAACAAAGTGCTGGCCAACTCTTGGTGCAGATATCTGAGGCACTAACAAGCAATGGCTTGCAAAAAAGTTCAAAGAGATAGGAATGCTTAAGAAGTATTAATATAAAATCAAACAACATATATAACCAAATTAAGGCACCCAAGAAGTATAAATATAAAACCAAACAACATATATAACCAAATTAAGTGCACCTATCGCCTACTCTCTCTCTCTCTCTCTCCCTCTCAAACATTCACTCTTAGGGCAATTAATTATAATGGTGAACATCGCTGCAATCCAGGACAGTTTGAGCCAAAGTTAATAAGCATGAGTAGCATTGACAATAGTTGAGCTGTATAAAATCACTGTGCTTGCAGTTTGCTCATACTTCATCTTTTTCACATCTATCATATTTTCAAGTTCCCTCAACCATGCACACAGCCATGTCTGATAAACACAAGCCCACAGAGCAACATCTATGAGCATTGGTAAGTGGAATCCTACATACAAAATGCTAGTAAAGACTTAACTCAATTCATATAAAATCTCATTCTTTCTCAGAAGTGATGTCCATCGGATCCACTTAGAAGCATCTGGTCATGGGGAAAAGGGAACTAAAAAGCCAATATAAGGCCTGTGTCTGCAAAAATTTGGGCCACATGATCATCCTAATCTTGCTTTAAGGCATATAACCCTCTGAACCCTGAACCCTGTTCCACCTTTTACCCTTTCCTTTTTTTTTTATTTGGAAGAATCAATGTATTCTGAAAGATAAAATGGCATATTTCTTACTGTTTTCAGTGTCTGTGAATTTTGGGTACTGGTAAGAGCCATGATATCATGGCTTCATCCCATGGTATCATAGTTTCTCTACATCAATTGTCAACAAAGTTTCTCAGTTCTTGATGTTATCGACTGATGACCAAATCTAAACTTTTTTTTGGAGTGATCATTGCATCCTTAAATACAAAATTGCTGTCTTACTATTTTTCCATGTCTCTGAATACTGGCTACTGATAAAAGCCATGATGTCATATGTTCCCTACAGCATTTGTCAACAAAGATTTTCAGTTTGCTTGGAGTTATGGACTGATGATCAAATGTCAACTTTTTTTGGAGGAATCATTGTATCTTTTAGTGTACCCATCGCTTAGCTTTCACTGTCCTCTTCATCCAACCAGTCACTCTCTCCCTCATAAACTTCAAACAATTACTTCCCACATGCAACAGAGACATGTGATTTTCATATAAAAAATAATCAAAACCCAATAAAAGAAATCAAATGAAAATGAAATGTGTAAGAGGAAAGATGATGAAAATAATACTTACAATCAGTAGCACCGTTCACAAAACCACAGAGGTTCTGGAATCTAAAACAAGGCAAGGGAAGAGAAGATGCTATGGATTCTGAAAAATGGGGATTCAACCCTTGCACTTGCTGCTGCTGGAGAAGATGGCTGTTGCGTCTTCATATACGGTCTTTTGCTTAAACCTAGTCCTTTTCATTCAATTCTCAGGGTCTCACGATGTAGCCGTAGGTAACCTTTCGGCTTAGCCGAGGCATCTTACGGCTTAGCCGTAATATACACTACGGCTGAGCTGAGGTTCCCCCAATATCCATCCGGATTTACGGCTCAACCGTAATTTGCTCTACGGCTCAGCCGTATCCTAGTCCACGGCTTAGCCGTAAGGCAATGTACGGCTTAAATCAGGCTGGGCCGTAGAAGAATGGCAATTTGCCAACTCTCAGTTATTTTCAGATAACAGTCTGTATTGTTCTACGGTTAGGATTACGGCTGGGTCTCGGCTTAGCCGTAAGCCATTTTACGGCTTAGCCGTAGCACGTTTCACGGTGTAGCCGTGAGTGCACGGAGTCATTTTCCTGAAATTGTCACAGTCATACAGAAAGTGTACAGAACGATTGAAAACAAGGGGATAACAGCAAAATAAGCTCAATAGGGCTGTCTAACACTGAGAAACACAATGAAGAATCAAAACACAACAATCAAATCCATATCAATCGGTGTTCATACAACTCGGGCTTATACTTGCCTCACGGATGGAAATCACTTCGTTGCTTGGCTCAGTCCACCGGAAAACACACACACTTGCTCCTTTCTTCCTCCCTCAAGCAATCGAAACAGAGAAGGAGAAGGAGAGAAAGAGAGCTGACGAGAGAGACGAGCTGGAGAGAGACAGAGACGATCGAGAGAAAGGAAATGAGTTGGTAGGATATTTATAACTTAAAATGAGTCCAAAATTACAAACAAGTCCAAGTCACTTACACAAATGTCAGTTTGAGTCAAATGACGGTCCAACGAGAGCAAACGAAATCATTCGGATCCAAGACAGTTACGAAAATCGACAAGCTCAACGAGATGCACGCGCTGACGTCAGAATGACGCAAAACTGACAAGGTCAATCAAAAGCCAAAATTACGAAAAAGGGCTCGATCTACCTAGACCAAGTCAACTCAACCCAAACAATCTCTCCAAGACTCAAAACCAAATAAAAATAAAAGCCAAAACACTCTTAACGCTAAAATCGCACGTGATTACTCACTAATCCGGATCAACTCGGGTCGGAGTGTTACATTACGGCTAAGCAGAGACCCAGCAGTAACCCTAACCGTAGAACAATACAGAGTGACAATTGAAATAACTGAGAGTTGGCAATTTGCTACTCTTCTACGGCCAAGCCTGATCTAAGCCGTACATTGTGCTACGGCTAAGCTGTGGACCAGGATACGGCTGCGCCGTAGAGTAAATTACGGTTGAGCCGTAAATGCGGATTAACAGTTTGGGGAACCTCGGCTCCGCCGCAGTGCAGATTATAGCTAAGTCGTAAGATGCCTACGGCTAAGCCGTAAGGTCACCTACGGCTATACTGTGTGATCCTGAGAAAGGAATAAAAGGACCAGGCTTAAGAAAGAGACCGTATATGACTTTCATGTTAGAATGTAGATAACCTGAACATGCCCAATAGGATGTTTAAATGACATGAATGATCGTGAGGGCTGCGTTTCATTCATGTATGTTATCCAGTTGTTTAGCACCTCCCCATGGGTGTTGGTTTAAGGGACTTCGGTGCACATTCCAGATACACTGCAACACTAGACAATGGTGCATCGGATAACTTAAAACTACATCAACATGCACGGTTAGAAACACTGGATAAATAGGTTAGGATTGGCTTGTAATTGACCTTGATTCATCAAAGTAATCTGAGCGGTATAGCATATTGACTTCGGTTATGCCATCTTATGTGTTCTGCGCTGGACCTCTCGATTATGTGGGAAATGCAGCAGCCCCAGAGCGAAGCCCGGACAGGACCATTCTATTACTGTGTTTCTATCGTTGCTCTGGTGGAGTACTTGAGTCAGTGATTATTGTTTTCTGTACTCATTCGTCAGTACTTCCTTGCATTGGTTATTCGTACTGCTATGCGCATTGAGTATCAGTATATGTAATGCACTTCCTATTGTTCGTTTATTGTGATATGTGAGATCTGTATGTGATATGATTAATTGAGGTGCATCATCCGATTTGATTGTGATTGTTACACGGCACTACTGAGCCTCAGCCTCAGGATACCCGACGGGGTTGACTTTGGTTTAGTTTATGTGTTTGCCTCTGCAGAGTGTTCTGTCCTGGGACTCCGGACCCCGGGAAATAGAGACCCATGCGTACCCTAGCTCGGACGATGGTGTTCTCATTCCGACTGCTCTCGAAAGGGAGAATATAGCCAATGTAGTAGCCACTTTGATTGTTATCTGTTTACGATTCTAATAGCATACTTATTCATTTGCACAATTTGCTTAGTATACGAACATGTTTATTATGGATCTTGCATTACTATTTCTGCTCATTATTGATACGATTCATGTTATCTTCTTGAGGCTTATATTTTGCTAAGTCGTGGAACTTATAAGTTGTTTTTGGTGTTGCAGGCTCAGATCCCTCTCCCGATCCTGCGTCGGTCGACCCGACTCCAGGAGAGGCTCGCGAGGCCCCCTCCGGCCTAGAGGAGTGGACTTGATCCATCCTCCAGAGTACGGTTTGCATCATTTTGTTTTCCCCATTCATTTGAGTCTGGGTCTATTTGGGGGATTTTTCTGTAACTTGTATCGTGGGCTTGATTGATATCTGTATTTTGATTTTTTGTGAGCCCTCTTTATTATCATACGTTCTTGTAATTGTTCTTGTTATCAGTCTAATGCTTTTGTAATCCATTATGTCTTTTGGTATGTTGTGGTATGCCTTGATACGTACAGCTTCCGCGTACATTTGTTTGCACGTGTGAATGATCCCTTGTGTGTGTATGCTTGGACGGGGTCTAGGTGTAAATGCACGGGAGTACGTGTGTCATTGGTTAGACTTTCTCTAACCCCCGGTTCCTGGGCTCGGGTTGTGACAATGGGGGTGGGCTCTCAATCACGCACAGGCCCAACCCGAGAATGCATGCTGGCCCGCCTGGGTTGAAATAAAAAAAAAGAGAAGTAAAGTAAAATAAAAAATAATAATAATAAATAATAATAATAAATAAATAAAGTCATAAATAATAAAAGAGAGTGATGTTTAGTTCACGTGTGGGCCCTATCCCAACTTCAAATTTTTAAAAATGTAGATTTTGATGATGAAACTTTTATTTGCAATTACTCAGTACATTGCCCATCCAACACTGGCCCCATTAAAGGGATTTTTAAATATTATCTACGCCGGCCACACATTATGTGGAACTCAAAATGGGTTTTTACCGACGTACACAATGCGTTGGCAATTAAGATTGGTCTTCACCAACGCACATAATGTGTTGGCATTGTTCAAGGTGCTTTTACCAACGCACATAAGTGTGTTGCAAATAGGTCAAACCATAGCCAACATTTTCTTTACGTCGCCAAAGGGGAACATTTCGTTGCAAAAAATTTCTCTCTCTTCTAGGGGGAATTTTGGTTGCGTGCCAATGTAATTTCGATACCTTTTGCCAACGCAACCTCTTTTGCGTTGGTAAAAATATATTACTTTGTAACTTTTACCAACGTATCATTATTTGCGTTGGTAAAAGGTAACATTTAACAACGTCTTTACAATGACGTTGGCAAAAAACATTGGGGATTACGCAATTTGTTGTAGTGTACATTCAAATTTAAATATGACTACTTATAGTTATAGGTCCATGGTATCCAATGGTTTTACTGTTTTGAAAGTTTAGTTTTATATTAATCTTTGACGGTTTAAATTTTGCAGATGTTAGCTTATATGTCTTCAAAAGAAAACTTTTGAAATTTATTACTAAAATGAGTTTTTTTAACTGAGGGAAATAATCCTATAAAAATTAGTTTTCACCATTTTTTTAAAAAACTTTAGATGTGCCTATCTATCACTCAATCCAAACCTTGCAATACATAGGGACCCCTTGATAGTTATACGCTACAAGTTTTGGTCAAATCCAAATTTACTGTACCGTTGGATTAATTGTACGTCGTTCCAAAATGAATTGAATTTGTGGGCCATAGATGAAGGAGTTAGGGACATGTGATTGGGACCAAACTTGATATTTTGGGTGGTCCACATAGATCTTTTCATCCTCCTAGTGCCATCTCCAAATGAGACCCACAAATAGGCTCAATAAAAAGTTTTCATGATAAGTACGTGTGAACAATTTTTATAGGATCAAAGCCATTAAAATGTCAGTTCCATCTATGAATTTTTTATGATAATTTTGAATTTCAATCCAATCACTACAGAGGTCACTGTTAAATCGATTCCACTTGATTAACAATTACAAAGCGTATAAATACGTACAAGATTGGTCTAATGGTGAACTCCACTAATATTATCTTTATTTTATACAGCTACGGCCTTCCAAATGTGTCTGCTAACAACATTGTCTTGTTCACAAGTGCCGGAGTCCGTTGCATAATGGAGATCGATCGTATCCATTCTGATTATCAGTATAAAGGCGGCAGCCGCGGAACCACATCCTTTAGCCTGCACCATCTGTATCACGTTAACATTTTTCATGAATGCAGTCGCGGTGATCATCATTCTCCTTCTAAACTTTGACCGAGTAATCAATGAATGGATATTTGGAATAGAATCGGCAGGCATGACCATAGGCCTGGTCTATATTCAGAGTATGACATGATAAGAAGTTCTGTCTTAATTTCCTAAAATCTTAGAAACGATATTATTTATTAACATGTTACCCTCTAAAAAAGAATCTGGGAGGATTTTACAGGGAAAATTCTCTTAAAGTCACTCTCTACTAAAAATCATTTTAAAGATATGATTCCACAATATTAATCTGTGAGTTTTTTTTTATTTAATTTTTTAGAATTTGACTTGGAAGGAAATATCTTCGCTTGCCCATGTACATGAGCGGGGATATCCTGCTCATTTTTCTCCTCTTTTTCTTCTTCTTCCTTCCTCTTATACTAGTTCTTCTTTTTCATCTTCTTCTTCCTCGAATTTCAACTTAAGCTTAAATATAAACCCAATGACCTAATTCCAATTACTACACCCACTCATTAAATCCAAAAAATTAAACCCATTAAAATAGAGGAAGAGGAAGAAAAAAAAAAGAGCAGGGATATCCCCGCTCATGTACATAAGTAAGCAAGAATATTCCCACTTGTGTCAGATAGCCCAAATCCACTAGTATTTTTCAAAAGAAACAAAAGCGAAAAAGAAATAAAGAGGAAGAACCCTGCTTATATACGTGGATGAGCGAAGACATTCCCACCAACTTAGATTTCAAAATTTTAAATCAACCCTTGGGACTGCTTTAGTGGAATTATGTCTTTGAGGTCCTTTTTGGTAAGGAGTTACTTTAAGAGGGGTTTTTTCAGTAAAATCCTTAAGATCTAGATAATGACCCTTTAAAATATTTGTTTGGAATTTCATGTGGTGGGATTTATGAGTTCTTCATTTTTAGTGATATAAATTATAAAATACAGAATAATTTTAAATATATGTAGCAAATATTCATGTAATAGAAAGAGTGCACACCTTATAATACAAAAGCAAAATAGAAACATCGCATGCCCATTAGAAAGATGAAGGACAAGGACTTGGTTAGTTGGCTTGATTTGTTTTCCATGGGAATTCTTGTGTATATGAAAAAGAGAGGAAGAAGACTAGGAGGGAGAGAGAAGAAAGGGCCGCCAAGTTGGAGAAAGAGATTTCTCAACAAGAAGTGGATAGTAATTTACTTTCTATAGAGCTGTAGTATACAAGTCCCGACCATCGAAAGTTACGAATTACTGAAAATTTGATGCTTCCAAATAAAATGCATAACATAATTTACCAAGCCAGCTTTTTAAAGCAATTTAATTAATTTGGGAAAATCGATGGAGATTTTTTTTATTGGAAACATCTTCCTACATTGGAGCCTTTCTAATGTTTATTAATGCTTGAAATTGTTTTGCAGGAAGAAAGGGTGAAAAGGGGAAGGAGGAGATTGGGAGCTGTTTCATATATAGCCCCCGTCTCTTTTTTTCTGAGCTCGTTGATGTGGTTCATCCATGCATTAATCATACACGACTATTTCACTCTAGTAAGTTTTTTTTCCTGTCTTTCTTTCCTTTTTCTCTCTTGGTGGGTTTTTTTATTTTTTGATAGAGAGCAAGTATGTATCAGCAAAAGACACAATCTAAAAAGAATACATACAATAAAACCAAGAGTAAAAATAATCAAGATAGATCCGTGAAACCCAATAAAACGAAAACAGTGTAGGGGGTTTAATTCCCAGGCTATCAAAAGCAAATATATTATATGTATGAATGAGAAATATAACAAAACCATCATGCTCATTGTCATCATCATCAACAACCATAATTCAATAAGCATAAAAAAATAGAGTATAAATTTAAATCATATTTTTGAAATATTGTTTTGAAGATAAATATTATTAAGAACCACTTACTTTAAAAGAGTAAACTAAGAGAGAACAGTGTAAAAATGTATAAAAGTTATAACACCACCCGTACATGCTCCTTCAAAGGAATTACAACCTCCATGGGAGGATATAAGGGCTTGGCACAAAAATTACAATTATAGAATTTGAATACTCAACCTCCCGCTCTCGTATCATATTGACGATCACTTACGCTAATAGTTTAGGCTAATAGAGAGTGGTGTAGCAGTGTATATCAAAGTTATAATACATATAAGTTGCAATTGAAATTAAGCTTCTATTTTTTAGTTTTATTGTATTACATTTTTTGTATTTTTTTAGGTATTGTAAAATGATCAAGATATTTTTTGGACATTAGCATGATAATAATGCTGCATTTAAAAGAGAAAGATCAACATAATTATTGATGATAACATAAATCATCATTGTTCTTCTTTCCATTCTCTTTTGTTCTTTTTTGGATCCTCTTGCCCGTATGATTTTTTATTTAGTTGCCTTTGTCTTATTAGTTGGTTGGTTGCTTTGTCTTTTTAGTTGGCCCAGTTTATATGTTGTTTTTCTCGTATTTTGGCTTTATTCTCTTTCCTTCTACTTGATATGACTAGATGTTTCAACATAGTTCTTTTTCTTTTTTTTTTTTTATCCCAGCCATAGTGGGGCTGGTGCCCTTAATCCTTTAGTGGGGGAGCCTCATGTAAGGGGAGGTGCCGCGGGTGAGAGGGAGGAGGACCTCAGGTGAGATAACTTGTCTTCCGGTGAAAAAAAATTCCTGGCTAGGTTTGAACCCTTGTTATGTTAGTAAGAACCAAACCTTTTACCAGTAGGGTAAGAGACAATTCTTATGGTTCAACATAGTTAGTAACCTTCCTAGCGTGTAGTAAGATTATAGGAGTAATACATTTGTGTTGAGGTTTTTATCGACTCTGTAAATAATAATATACTTTCATATTTTCCAAAATATTTAATTGCTGTTATTTTGCTTGGGGACTTAAATTGCTTTTAAAAAAGAATTTAACAATTCATCCTTGACTCCTCCCATCAGGATAGAACCCTAGCCCTCGTCTTCCCTGATGGGGATTTTAAAACATGGATTAGACCCTTTTGAAGGGCCCAATTATGGGTGTGTTACTGATGGTATGAATTAAATATGGTTGCAGGTGGCAAGCATCTTGCGGCGTTAGGAGGGGTTTCTCAGATGTCTATTATCATGAAGTAAGAACCCAAATAATTAGAAAATTGGTTAATATTCTGTAAGCTTTTGTTGGCCCAGTTAATCAAGATTGAGAATTAGTTTACTAGTTTTAGCGATTAAGAGGATCAGGACCTTATAACAAACTAACAATCAACCATCTCGACCCAAAATGGTGGATAAACGGCAATGATCAATGGATGACATGATGACCATCTGAACCCTTGTTAACGATTCTATATGTAGACCTTTGAATCTCTTTACATGGCTGCTGGTTGCCCTTTTCGACATTTCCTCTTCCTGATTATTTGATTGCCTGCTTGACTTGAATCATAAAATTATTAGTGCCTTGGTATCATCATAATTCCAGATGGGCCAGGATCACAAAATAGGAAGTAGGTGGATAGGTGGGCCACTGCTTAATTTGCACACAATTATTGATGAAAACAAGGGGGTTTTAGGATAATGGATTTGAATTAGGATTTTTAGGATTAGGGTTTTTGGGACAATCAATTCCTACCTTTCTCTCTGCTCCACTCTTCTTGTCACTGCAGTTTTGCATATTTTGTCAAAATTATTTTACTTATAGTTTGATTTTCTGATTAGTTTAATGGAATAACAGTTTATATTAGACTGCTTGATCAGATCAGATTAGTTTACAAGAATGGGTTAATTGACTAGATTAGATTAATTGTTAATCATGATTTGATGACTTGATTATAGCCATCTTGATCGTTGTTATGATATTTGTTACTGATAGTTTGCATAGTTCGAATAGTCTATTATATGGTTTTCTGAAGATTTCTTGATGATATTCCCTTATTATTATTATTATTTCGCAAAATTTGTGTCTGCTTTTAAATATTGTCTTTGCTGCAAAAGATGGAAACGAAATGTTCGAATTTATGTTGAATATTGTCTTCCCTGTTGCAGGGAATGTTGTTGTCATAAGTTTTTTTGAATTTGCTATGTTGTTGTCGGATTGTATTTGAAATGTTGCATTTGAATGAGTTTCGGATTTTATCAAAGGTTTGAATGTTACAGTAATTGAAACTTGTAAGTTTTTGAAATGTTGGGAATGATACAGTTGATATAGATGGAATTTAAACGTTGGAATGATGAGAGTTGTTTGGATCGGGTTAGCCATTGTGCTCACACTTCATTTTGATGCAGCTAATGCTCTTGGTTTCATTGATAGATGGAGATTCAGGTTTCCAACTATTACGCATAATGGCCCCACTAGATGTTGCTAACGTTTTGATCAAAGGCAATTATACCAGACTTTCGCATTTGATGCTTCCATTTAATCACCACTGATCACATGGGTAGCAATGCCTACTTCATCGGCTTTTTCAGTTTTCCAGAGCACAGATACCAAACATACACTTTTGAGAACGGAGGATTTCCCTCTCAGTAAAATCCAACTCCAGAAGTAGGAGACAAAAACACCATTTGAGTACGTGTCTAATAAGAAGCATAAACACAATTTTCAGTACGCCCTGAGCCTGAGATTAGGTTAGAAACTCTAGGCCCGCGACGTGGTTTGCGTATCCCATAGCAATTCACATCACACTATGGCACACATGGACCACTACAAGGGATATTTTTCCATTCATACGTGCAGAAGATCTGAAAGAATTGAAACCCTAGTTTCGTCTTAATATCCTAATCACAGATTGCAATATAAATCCCAATAAGAATAGATTAATTAACCTAAATAAGAACAGATTAATTAACCTAAAAAATCAAGTAATCATATAGAAGACAAAAGGTACAATTTTTTACATGGAAAACACTATTCAGAAAAAACTAGAGGTTACCTTGACTAATAGAAGCAAACACTATATAAATGAAGGTTACAAAAGATACACTCACAAATCCCCCCCCAGTTGTACCTTAACCTAAGGACTGCAGCGATCTAGCCGACTCATCGCTGTTCACCTTCACCATGCTTGAATCAACCAACTTGAAGGCCTCTTCAAGTTGAATGTACTGCTTGAAGGAGTAGATAAGAAAGCCTAGAGTAGATGCTGTAGCACTTCAATTCCTTCAAAAGCTGCTCTAGAGAAAGCCTCAATCTTCAATGGATTCTGGGGTTGCTCTGCAGGAAGATTGGTGCCTAGAACGGAAGAGAAAAACCCTTTAAGTAGGCTTCCCTTCGTAGATTAGGTTTTTCCCCATGCATAATTCTTCTTTCTTAAGAAGTAGAAAGAGAAAACAGAAAGTCCGGATTGCTGGGAAACAAAATCGCCGCCATCTGCTCAAGCTCGATGTAAGATGCGCACGAGCGCGTTTCTATAAATTTGAATTCGGGGCAGCTACCCATAGTGCATTGAAGCGTAGCCTTCCTACAAGTGTCTTGAAAAAACGCACACAACTGAGGGTCATGGTGCTCATGAGCACAGCCTGGAGATTTGAAGTTCGCTTGTCTCGGGAAAACATGCACGAGCACGGGCCAACATTCAGTTGAGCGCGGTCTGGGTAAATTCACTAGTCATGTGTAGATAACACAGCAGTCCATTTTACGAAATTACATGTTTAAACTTTAAACTCTGTTTTGTCCATTCCCAATGAATTAGCCAACATTTACACATCCTTACAATATCCCCCTTTGGCAATTCATTGACAAAACTCCTAATACAAGAGAAATCTACCCAAGACATTAAACTAAAACATAGAACTTCCAAAAAACTTCAGAGCAACACATACATTGGATTCCTGTAAAACCTGTCACAACTTTGGCAAAGACAAGTGAAATGCAATCACGAAAAATTAATCTCCTCCTTTTTGTCCAGAATTGGCAAAGAGACAAAGCAGAAAGAGGAGAAAAAAAGCATTATAGTAAATTGAAGTCCAGTTACAGGAATCCAAGGCAACAAAACGATAAACATATTCAAATTAGTCAAAATATAAATAGTAGATAGCAACAAAAATCAAGTCCCATTATGATGACTATGGACCCTGATGTTGAAGATGTGTAAGAATGGCAGCGAGGGAGGTGCCAATCGACGAGAGGCGGTCATTCAAACTCTTGAAGCCATCATCCACCATCATCTCAAGACGAGCCAATTGATTAGAAATGGAAGACTCCCCTTCAACCTCACGTTGCCGCTCTGCTTGTTCACCCCGAGTTGGACCTCGTGGAATATCCCAATCCATAAGATGTGCAGTCGATTGCTCAATAGTCCTTTTGTTGATCAAACCTCTCATGTTCATCATTGTATCTTCGGATCTTTGAGAGATCTTAAGAGATTTCAAAAACTTTGTGATAAAAACTCCAAAATGAAGAGAGGCATTCCGTGGTCCATTTATAACTTTCCACATGCTGTTGATTATAGTAAACCTATTTGTGTCATATCAAGAGTGAGAAGAGGAGGATCCAATGTGCTAACGTTTCCTCGAAGTCATGACACTACACAATGACCAAGAGTAGAAAGGGCATAAAACGAATGCAACAAAACGACCCACCTATAACACAGTGTGTCGTATCCAAAACAGGGCTGCAGAATTAGTCCAATCATAGTAAAGCCAGAACAAGATGAAGCAGTCCATGCATCAATAAAGATCTCAACACTCCCAAGCTTAAACACAAAAAGTGATGCAAACACAGTGAGAGGCATACCAAGCATCATAACAAGCCCATGTTTTCAACAATCCCATGTGTAAAAAACAACATATTAATTAACCTTAAAAATCAAGCAATCGCACAGAAGACAAAATGCGTGATTTTTTATTTGGAAAACCCTACCCGGAAAAAACCATGGGTTACCTTGACTAGGAGAAACAAACACTATGTAAACAAATGTTACAAAAGATACTCATAAATCTCCCCCAGTTGTACTTCAACCTAAGGACTGCGACGATCTAGCTGACTCCTCACCATTCACCCTCATCGTGCTTGAATCACCCAACTTGAAGGCCTCTTCAAATTGAATCTACTGCTTGAAAAAGTAGATAACAAAGCCTAGAGCAGATGCTGCAGCACTTCAGTTCCTTCAAAAGCTGCTTTAGAGAAAGCTTCAATCTTCAATGGATTCTGGGGTTGCACTATAGGAAGATTGGTGCCTAAAAGGGAAGAGAAAAACCCTTTAAGTAGGCTTCCCTTCGTAGATTAGGGTTTTTCCTACGCACAATTCTTCTTTTTTTAAGAAGTAGGAAGAGAAAACAAAAAGTTTGAATTACTGGGAAACAAAATCGCTGCTATGCGCTCAAGCACAATGTAAGACACGCACAAGTGTGTTTGTATAAATTTGAATCCAAGGCAGCTGTGCATGAGCACATTGAAGCGTATCCTTCTTACAATTGTCTCGAGAAAACGTGCATGAGCTGGGGTCATGGTGTGCATGAGCCAGGGTCATGGTGCGCACGAGCCCGGCCTGGAGATTTGAAGTTCACTCGTTTGGAAAAACGTGCACAAGCGCTGGCCAACATGCGCTCAAGAGCGGTTTGATTAAATTCACTAGTAATGTGTAGATAACACTGCAGCCCATTCTACAAAATTACATGTTTAAACTTTAAACCTCATTTTGTCCATTTCCAATGAATTAGCCAACATTTACACGTTCTTACAAGATCCTTATATATGGGTAATCATTCATCAATTTAAAAGACGCAGAAGCAACGTGCTTATCATACATTGTCATGATCCTTTCATAGTGGAGAATATTAACAAAAACCTATTTAACATTCATCTGTAGAAATCCTATTTAATCAAAGTTTACTTATTACCCACGCATTCTACATGTCCAACATGCATAATCATAAGTTTGCCATAGGGGCTCCAATGTAGGAGTAAAATAATAGTCTTATGACTGAGCACATGCCAAAACACAATGTATTTAAAATCCGTGAAACTTAGATAATAATCGAAAGGACCATCCGAGCCCAAATTCTAATTGTCCGACTATGATGCTCTCATGGTAATGCCCATCAATAGGCAATCTTGGGTACCCACTTAAGATGTACTGGAGGTACCACAATGGTATCTTCCGCTCCCTAACCGTTGCCCTAACTTGTATTTAAGATGGGTCCTGCAACACCAAGAGTAGTACTTCAAACAATGTGTTTGGTAGTTTAGACGTGTCACGACCCGAGCTTAAAAATCGGGGGTTAGTTAAAACCTAACCAGTGACACACGTACTCCCGTGCATATACACTTAGATCCCGTCTAAATGTACATGCACAAAGAAAACCACATGTGCAAGTACATTGTACGTGGAAGCTGTAAGTATCATTGCAGAAAGAAGAGGCCAAAAAAAAAAAAAAAAAAGAACACTAACAAAACAAGATTAGCAAAACATGACATTAATTCCATTATGTACAACTAAAGTGAGGAAGAGTTTCTTCGAGACAAAACACAAGGTGTAAACGTTAAACCCAAATTCATGATACTAAATCTAACTGCAAGCCACACACAACAAAAGGAGACTTATGCAAATGCAATGCTGCTCTCCGATGGAGGGATTATATCCACTCCTTTAGCCCTGACGGAGCTTCTATGATCTCCTCTGAAGCTTGGCCGATTGGCGAGGGATCATTATGGGAATCTGAGCCTGCAACACCAAGGACAACTAATGAATACAACGATTCAGCAAAGCATAAGTAACAGTAATGTAACATGCGTTGTGTCTATAAGAATAAAGAACATATAAGTTGCATTGAATTTCACTTTCGTATACTAGGCAATTGTACATTTAAATAAAACATGCTATAAGAATCAATGCGGATGTATACTGTACTATGTGGCTGCTACATTTGCCATATCCTCCCTCTAGGGATCTATACATGAAAGAACACCATCGACCGGGCCAGGATATGAATGGGTCTTAGGTTCCTGGGGTCTGGAAGCCCTAAAACATGAACACACTGCAGCGGCAACGTACATACTACGCCAAAGTCAACCCCGCCGGGTATCATAAGACTGAGGCTGAGTAGTGCCTAACCATTTCAATCAAAACTAGACTTGAGTAAGGAAAATGAGGTGCTACGTACGAATGTGTAGGCCCCGAATCAAACAATGCGAGAACTTCTGCTTGAGCAATCAAAATAGTACCTTCCACCGTATTCGCGTCCTCCGTGCTCTCATGAGTAACAGCATAAGCACATGCAGTCTGGTGGTTCGGCTTCTGACGTTGACAAAGATGCTGTGGCTTGCCTTGAGTTGTAGGAGCTGTAGGTCTGGATTGTTGTTGGGATTTCCTTTAGGTTCTGCTCTCTGGACATCAAGCCGTAACTTGACTCGAAACGAAACTCAAAAAGACAAAACAACAAGCATAAACCAATGCGCTAGAAAATTACCCAAAAACATGTTAATTATTCGCTAAACTAGATTAAGTTGGGTCGGAGTGTTATAAGACTAACGTTAGCGCTTAGTACACAGTTACCAATATAATTAAAACATAATCATTAAAGAAGTTAGAGATGTATTCTCATAATCATTAAAGATGTTAAAGATGTATTCTAAGCATATTATTATAATGGAATATGAAATAAGAATCAAGATAATGGAAAACTTGCTTATTGGCATACTATGTCACTCATTTATCTAAATAGCATGTATCATATAGTGACATGAAAGGAATCAGGTGACGAACCTAATCTCCAATGGAGTATCGATTTACTCTAACATATAACATACAACTACTGCAGTAAGGTAATCGTAAATTGTATAAACAACTCATTCCTAGCTCAAGAGCCTAGTAAAAGTTACAACTAGTGGTACTGACTTTAACGAATCAAAAATAATAGAGTTACTTGTAGACTCGTACTTATACTTGCTTGCCTACATTACTTACTTACATGATTTACATACATTTGCATGAGATATCATGTTAGAGACAATAGATAAGTAATATTGACAATATCAATAGTTAAAAATGATAATTAATGCATCTGATAAGATAAGACAAGATCATGAAGGTAAATGAACAAGATGTATGAATGTCCATTTATTGTAGTCAAAAGTTGCATTACTAGCCAGTCCTATGCTAAAATGCCCCATGTCCAAAGCCTTCCAATTCGGATGACCATAAGATCCTCAATGTCAAGTACTACTATGCCTTGGCGTTGCATTGTATATGAAAAAGGAAATTGGATCTTTATGCCCAATCACAAATGGTATGGCTTTAGGTCTACTAAATACATCTAACAAGGAAGGTGGCAGCTCTTTGCTTCCCTTGTTGTGTTAATATTTCCATTGGTTGGTATGGTCCAATCGAGATTAGACTCCACAAGGATTAATTTACAATTAAAAGAGGTTAATCAGGCCTGTTAGCTAGGCGCGCTCGAATGCAGTGCATATGAACTCAAGCGGGCTAAACAAAAGAGTACACACTTAAGCACGTTCGAGGTGCGCTCGAACTTGAGCAATTTTCCCAAATCGCACTCAAGCGCGGTCAAGCACATGCTCTAGCGTGTGCTCACCTGTGCACTTTGGGATTTTCCCAATTTCCGCTCGATTCCTTTATTTCACCCAAACATACTCCTGTAATAAAAGACCATACACCCTTTACTTCACCTCATGGCAGTTACCTCTTCTTGCCTCATTCAATCATCACCTTTCATCATTGGATTTTCCCCAAATCCTCCATTCATTCACAAATCACTCCTTAGCATTCATTTAGGACCATTTCATTTAACTTAAGTATTAAATGAGCTATAAAAGCATTAATAGGCATAAAATTAACTTGTAGATTCGAAATCTAATCATGCATACACTTTAAGATTCGTTTACACTTGCTTTAACGGAGTGCTTAGCTCAAAACCAAGTTCCAAGAGGTGAAATCCTAAAATCTCTACTCAAATCTCCTCCTAACATAGATGCATAAGAAAAGAAAAGTAGAATAAGATGTATGTCATGAATAGAACTTTCTTTAGGCAATCATTAGAACAGCTTCAAGAAGGATTGAGTTTATACCTTGAAAAATGTGTAGAATAGGCATCTTCTTTACCAAATCACCCAAATGGGGTCTTTCCTCTCCAAGCAAACACTAAGTAGGATGAAAGGAGATGGTTTAACTCTATCGCTCTCTCTCTCTCTTGGATGGATGAGTAGGGGAGAACAAGGTAGTGGGATGAGGCTAGGGTCTTACACAAGAGGTACTGGGGTTTCTTGCTTTGGAAAGTGGGTTTTTTTTTATAGCTTAGTGCTTTTAGAATTTACAAACAAACACATTCTTTTGAGATATTTACAACAAAGGGGCCTAGGGGTTCTCTTGAGAGACATAACTTAGTCTTGTGGGGTCTTAACGGGAATTAGTGTTAGTGACATGATGAGATCATGTAACATGATGAAGTACATGCTTGGCCCCACTAATCTACTTAATCAACCCAATTAATCTAATAAAATAGTAATTAGGGATAATACATGATTAATTAAGAATTTAGTCCTAAATTCGGGATTGGGATCTTACAACTTTTTTCTAAAGCATGATTGGATGATTAAATTATGTGAGATGTATTTAGAGCATTGAAACAATTTTTCTTTTACGCCGTCAAGGCGGTGGCTCAGTTGGTTTGAGCCTTTGATTCGCTCCCAGGGTCTCAAGTTTGACTGCTGCCCTTTTGTATTATCCAGGTACTAGATATGCAACCACGTATAATTCTTATTCGACAGAATCGGATAACTTCTAAGATAAAGGTCAAAGGTCTCTTGGCTGAATAGTGATATCATGGATCATAAAAAAAAAAAAAAGAAAAAAAAACAATTTTTCTTTTACACAAATGAGGCTGTACCATACTTTTATAGAATTTCCAAGAAAATAACTTGTAGGGACACACACCGCCATACGGTAACGCTCGAAGAAGCTTTAAGGCTAAGATCGCACCTCCACCATAAGATGAATAGTGATCTCTAAGTTTTGAGCAATGTCCCCATATTGATGCATCCCTAGTAATTTCTATGTTTACAATGCAAAAGAGATTCTAGGGGGGGCGATTACTTAAATATTAAAGATTTTCAGGGACTCTAAACTTAAGACTTCAATAGGAAATAGTGTGGATCCCACAAGTTGCTATTTGTTCCGTTGGTTGTAAGTGATTCACCAAATCAAAGGATGAATTAATGAATTCATAATAGGCTTAGAAAGAACATTAGGTGTATATATGCAAGTTGGCTGGGACTCTATATGGGTAAAGTTTTGGTCTAATCTGAGGATGGGTCCGATCGATGACATGTCATGCTCCAAATTTTTTAGATACTCTTTTTAAATGGTTTGAAAAACATAAATTCGAAAACTCAATTAGTGAAGTTTAAATAATCTTCAACGTAAAATTAGAGGCATTGCAGCACAATATTTAGTGATATCAATTATACACTAGAGTTAGTGTATGTCCTGACAACATGAAAAACTATCATCAGAGTGAAAAAAAAAAAAAAGAAAAACCTTAGAAACAAAAACAACTTCTACATGAACGCCGCATGCACATCATCTCCAGAGCATAACCCTCATTCTGATGCTGATATCTCAAAAAGCTTGATACCCCAATTTTATCAAATGCATTAAATGCAAAGATTTTAAAAATGGCCATAGTAATGCTGAAAAATGTCACAATGTTGAAATCTCCAATACCAAACAACCATTGCTGGAGTTCTCACCTGGTTATTTAGGATTTAAACTCTGTGTATACTATATTTTTCTATTTGTGCAGAATTTTCTTTTCGGATATGTGCGCTTCTTTCTCACTAAATAAAGTGGATTGCCTTTTTGTTAATGCAAGCTCTCCCTTGAATGTCTTGAATCGCAGCCCCTTTTCTCCTGCGGTAAAAACAAACAAACAAACAAACAAACATTAACAATAAAAAAATATTGGCATGCCAACTGCCACCGGCCAACAATTCTAGTGGAGACCCTACAACCCACGTCCGTTGTCCTAAAATTGTATAGGCCATAAGCTCTATAACGTCCTCCAAAATATAAATAAGGGGTTAACGTGAAAATAGGCCCAATTGAAAAAAATTCCGTGCTTAATGTAACACGTTTCGTAATGGTGAACCCAACACAAGGTAGGCTCGTAGTACGTCATAATGACAATCCATGCACAAGCTGTTAATAACAATTGATATCATATTTAATTTATTGGAATAGGCACATCCCAAAATTTCCTTCAGTTAAGTTATTAATAATAGAGTCCGATTACATCATCATTGTCTTCATCACTTAATTAATATATTCCATAATTTTTAGATTCTACAGAGGAACGATGTGGATACTCGTTTGTGAAATATTTTTATTAAAACATTTGTGTGAGGCGACAAGGAGGTCGCTGATACATTCAAGTATCACAAATTTGGCATTAGCGAGGATAGCATTAACCAATATTTGAAAACAAGTGGTTAATGCTATACTCTAAAGTCTAATCAATCGCATGGTGCGAAACATCACAGGGGCCCCACCTCGCTAACATTCATTGGCCTTCTCGTGCAAGACAGAGAAAGAAAAAGAGAAAGAGAAAGAATGACGATGACACATTTCTTCCAGTGGGCCATGATCACATTCGGCCCTCACGTCGTCTACTACTATGCAACCTCTTGTTGAATCACGTAAATTTGTGGTGTGTGCTAATGTGCCTGGCCTACATTCAGATCTACCAATTGATATCAGAGCGTTTGTTGAGATCGTGAGATTGTGGAGATTTGGTTGCAGAGGATTTGCATCATCATGGATTGCGGAAGAAGAGGGATTGTCTAATCTCTTCGTTGGCCACCGGCTCGATTTCCGAAAAGAAACTAGAAAAGGAGAGGGTTCTTGTAGAGGACCCAAGAGAGGGATTTCGATCTCTATTTGCTAGAAACAGAGAAGGAGAGATTGTCGCAGTCGCCATTCCGCCGCCATGAGCACTCAGTGCACGTTCACCGCCGAAATCATCCCTTGTCACAGCTGCTGCTATGTGCATCGCCCGCCAGAACTGGCTCCTGTGCATAGCCGTCGTTCATGTGTCGCAGTCGTCGCTGTTTGCCACTGCCCCTTCGCTGCCGCTGCTATTTCCGCTCCCCGTCCATTGTTGCTCGTCGCCGGTCGTTTGTCCACCGCAACCAAAGAAGGGACAAATCTAACACCACACTGCAGCCGGTCTGCTTACTCAATTTGCAGACAACGTTGGGAGGAAAAAGGCCCAGTCGGGTCACACCAAGTCTAGGTCGGGTTTACATGACCCAGTCCAGCATCCCAGCGTAGCCAGGTCACAGGTTAGGTCAGGCGGACCTGACCCACAGCAGTAACCCCAGCCCAATTTGAGACCAGTTCTAGGTCAAACTCAGGTCAAGTGGACCTAACCTGGTTTTGCAACCCGGCCCAACCAGAGAACAGTGCAGTATTTTGGTTCGGGTCAAGTTAATCTAAACCCATCTACAAAAGCACCCAGTCTAGCAACAGTGCTGACATCATCTAACATCAGTAGGTTGACCGAGTTTGACCAGATTCAACGGTCATAATTCAAACTCAATTTTCGGAGTTATCCGGACTTAGAATTAAGCTCCGTATTTTCTGGTGGACTCGTGGCGACGAGATCTACAACGTGAATGGAGTAGATTGGCAGTTTGATAAGCAAATATTTAGGTGAGTTTTTTGAAACATCTTCAGATTTATAATGGCCACAACGGGAACTTCTACTGCAAGAGGTATCAAATTTGAAATCGAGAAATTTGATGGAAGGATAAACTTTGGTTTATGGCAGCGGAAGATAAAAAATATATTGATTCAACAAGGTATTAAGGTGGCATTGTTAGGTAAAGAAAAGAAACCTAAAAAGATAAAAGATGATGATTGAGTAGACATCGATGAAAAGGCAGTTAGCTCCATTCAATTCTATCTTTCTGACGAAGCCATGTACAACGTCATGGATGAGGAGAATGCAAAGGGTCTATGAGAAAAGCTTAAGAGTCTTTATATGGAAAAGAATCTCACAAACAAGCTGCATCTCAAGAAACTATTGTATTGGTTGAAGATGAAGGAAGGTTGTGATGTGCTAGAGCACATAAATACTTTTAACAGAATAATTAATGACTTGTTGAGACTCAATGTGAAATTTGATGATGAAGACAAGCCCTTACTGTTGTTGAACTCTCTTCCTGACTCAAATGACCATTTTGAGACTACCCTCCTATATGAAAAGGACACATTGAATTTTGAGGATGTTAGGCAAAACATAATCTCTAATGCTGCAAGAAAGAAAGCCACTAAAATTAGCTCACATGCAGAGGGATTTCTAGTAAAGGAAAGCTCTAATGAACGTGGCAGGTCCAATGATAGGGACAAATCAAAGAGAAACAACTCCAGATCAAAATCACAACGCAAGAAAAATTCAGAGTGCTTCTTTTGCAAAAAGAAGGGACACTGGAGGAAAGATTGCCGAAAATACAAGGCGACTAAAGATGGAAAGAACAAAGCTGGAAATAAAGCTGACAACAGTGACTCTGCCAACGCTGCTTCAGAAACTGAAGTGGAACTCCTATCTGTCTCGCAAGGTAACCATTTATCTGATGCTTGGATTTTAGATTTCAGTTGTTCTTATCGCCCTAATTGTGATTAGTTTGATACCTATGAGCAATGTAATGGTTGTAGTGTTCTAATGGGTAATGATGCACCCTATAAGACCATTAGAATTGGCACCATTAAAATTAAAATGACAGATGGAGTTGTGAGAACCTTGGGTGATTTGAGGCATGTGTCAGCACTCAAAGAAAACCTAATCTTTATAGGCTTACTTGAATCCAAATGGTGCACATTCACGGCAAATGATGATTTGCTTAAAGTTACTAAAGGTGTTCTGATATTAATGAAAGGTACTAGAGTATGGAACAACCTTTATAAACTTATGGGAAACACAATTTTAGGCGGAGTGGCAGTCTCCACAGATGACAAAATCAGTGATGATGAGTATCAGTTGTGGCATATGCGTCTAAGGCATATAAGTGAGAGAGGTATATTAGAATTACATAAAAGACAGTTGTTAAAGGGTGTGAAAACATGCAAGCTGGATTTTTGTAAATACTGTGTTTTTGGCAAATAGAATAGTACAGTAAAAGAGTGAAATTCTCTTTTGGCCGTAGACGTAGGCATCTTGTCGAATCACGTAAATTACTCGTGTGTGCTCTTGTGTGCTTGTCTCTTTTTGTATGGGCCTTTTAATTGTTGATCGTAAATTACGCACATCCGCATGTTCACAACACAACCCCACTGTAAGTATTGAACTCCTCCCTCCCTTGTTCATTTTCACCTTATTTACATTACATATCCTTTGATTTCATTTCATTTGATCTTCCATGTCGTCGTATTTTATTTTCATGTTGCAACTTTGTATTGTATTGGTCAGAATCCGATCTGGGGTTCTTCTGGAATCATCTAGGCACACTGAAAATTCCTTTGATTCATACTTCCATCCCATGTCGTGTTTATAGTACTGAAAAGACCATAACAGCAGCACATGGCCAATAATATAAAACTGGGTCCATCTTTTCATGTTGCAACATTGTATAAGTCAGTATTCGAGCTGCGGTTCTTCTGGAATCATCTAAGCTCACTAAAAATCCTTTAAATGATACTTCCATTCCACGTCCTGTTTGTACTAAATAGACCATCCCATGCATCTTATAATGCAAAACCCGTTTTTATTTTTTCACATTGCGAGCTTGAATTGGTCAGTATTTGGTCTCGATTTATCCAGACTCGCTGAAACTCATTTTGGTTGACGCTGCCATATTGAATTTGTGATAAACAATTATGTCAGTGTTCTGTTGTTGGTTGAGTAGCTGGAATTGCACATTCTTATCAAGATAGACGCTCTAGATGATTGCAGAAGAAGGGGATAGTTGGATTCTTTCTACCAAAAATTAACACTTACTGGTGTGCTGTGAAGTTCAGAAGAATCATTCTTACCTGTTTTCTTTGCTGCCCCAGATACGAGGTGGACCGACCAGTCATCTGCTCCACCAATTTACACCTTTTGGGTTACAAAATAACACATTCTTAAGGCCTCTGTTTTTGCCAAATTTAAGAGAATTTATGTGGGCAAGGATTTCTGAATTATCCAAATTCTATTTTTTAGCAGGTTTGTCAAATCCTCAAAGATATTCAAACATTCCAAATGCTGGAATTTGGAGAATTTAATAGGCCAAAAGTGACATTTTAATAGGCCTTTTTTTGTTTTGTTTTTTTTGTGGTGGGGGGGGGGGGGGGGGGGGGGTGGGAGATTCTATCAATTGTACTTGGAGTTCCAAATGCTCCATGAGCACCAACTGACATTTCTATTAGAAATTCCTAACAATGGAATTCCCCTCAGAAGTTCCTCCAAACAAACATCCTCCTTATATTTTAACATGTCCTAGTAGAAAGACCTATGCACTGAATGGGTTTAGATGTAATATGAAAATAATGTGAAAACTCTGACAAATGAAAATTTTGGGTCATTTGGTCATTGGTCAATTTGACCATTTGACCTCTATTCTTAATCATTGAATGAAAAAAAATTTTGGGTACCACCTCCGCCAGCATATCCGCAGCTTGCTTGTAGTATTTTTAATCTCTGCCTTTAGAATAATAAAGATGAAGTTTCTGTAACAGAAACACACGCCATTCATATGCGCTTAAAAAATCCCAGACTATTTATTTGTCACTTGTACAGTTCATGGAGGGTGCATGCTTTACTTTTTTGTTTTTTCGTTTTAATTACCAATCTTAAACTGATTTCCCATAAATATTTGCGTGCAGGTTGTAGTATGACACTATTGGGACTTCTGTCAAAGCGGCCTTAGTTTATTTTGGAACGGCCTTAGTGAAGGGTGGTAACCTGCTGTACACCATTAGTTATTGGAAAACATTTGGTATTTGGTTGATTTCTGTCTGCTTACGTGGGGTCATTGTTAATCTTTGAATGCGCAGCCTATGTTTCTACGTTTCATGAAAATCAAATTACACCCCATACCAGCAATAGGATTTTCTTTTACATCCTTTTAACTTCTAAACAAGATAATCTCCAATGCATGTTTTTTTATAGGAAAACATTCACCTATGCAGTTTGCATTTTCAGAGTGCTAAGCGTAGTGTTAGGAAAAACAGCGTAACGGAAATACCCACAATTGACGGATCAACTACGATGAACACACCGCAATCACATGACTATCAAGCAAGTACACACATGAACATAGTAATTTTACATGGTTCGACAACCTTGCCTACATCTACAGGGGAGAGAACTCATCTATTATGATCCATTCTCAATCTCCTCAGGATATAAAGTTACAGAACATCAATATATAGTTTCGTTTTCTTGGCCAACAAGAAAACTCATACATAATAACTAAAATACCCTTAACTTGAGTCTCAATTATGGCTAAACTAGACGACCGATTCAGTTAAACTGGAATACAAGACAAAACCTAACAATCTCCACCTTGGTTTGGCTGAATTCCGCAAACCCTCAAAGCCACTTTAAAAAACCTAGTAATATCTTCACACACCTTACTAAATGGTATGTCATCACACCGATGTCATAGTCTTTTCTCTTCAACACTCTAACATGTTAAACCAGCACTTTACGCACATCGTTGAAAGGTAGGCTTTCGCACACGCTACTACCAAGCGCGGCACTTGTATTCTCTAACCCGGATGCACAGACTATCTCGGTATTATCTAGTATCAATCAAGTCCAAACTTGAAATTTCTCACAGTTGCCTTTTGGACCTCAACACCATCGTCTTGAACCTCCAAAGTGTTCTCCATTTGTTGCCACATGCATGCATTCTTATAATATAATGAACTTAACTTCGATCCATCAAAACAAAATTGAAGACCTCCCTAAATCCGGATCTCACTGGTACCTGTGAATCCTTTCTTCTGTTTTCAACCTAGTGTTCATTCCGTCAAACCGGCAACTGTCCTGTTCTAGCCTATTATAGTGGGTTGGTCACAGTACATGTGGGTTATGTATGACCCGATGTTAAACTGGCTTACTCCAACCTTAACAAGACTACATTTTTTGAAAAAATCATCTCCGTTCAAGTCTTCCTAGATTTTCACTTGTTGATATCATCGAAGACCCATCAATCCATCTTCCGATGATCTTGCTGCATCTAACTCCACGTGAACCACAAATTTCCTCCCATGTTATTTGATGTTTTCTTCACTGCTCAACCTGAGAAAGCATCCCCTATCAACCTGTAGAGATTTCTGACCATCGCACCTTCATCATGACCAATGTTCGCTTTTTCACCTTTGTAACTCCACCCACTACAGTGCACTTACAACCTTTGAAGTCTAAGGCACCCAAAGAAATCCAATTTCTTCATAAACCCGAAACATATATCATCTCTGTTAGGGTTTGAACAACATCATTATGCACCTGGATCTCTACCACTCTTATCTCAAATGCTCATCAATTTGCATTCTCCCCCATAAGAACAGATCCATTAACAATGAGAGTTATTTGTGTCAGACCAATCTCTACTCAATCACATAATAGGAAGAATATGAATCTCAATACCATGAATCATCAACCCGATCCATACATGTAGTATCCAAAAGTGATTCCCCATTAACCGATTCCGAGCTTTCAAGCACACTACCTCATTCTGATTTTGATTTTTTTGCTTTTCCTTCCACTTTGGCATGTCGCTCTTTCCCAATTCCTTCGACGCGGATCCGAGCTTTCCATCAAAGTACTCGGAGCAATCTTCTATTCATGACATAAAATAACACATGGAATCTAACACTCCTCCCTGCTAATCCCTGAAGTCGTATCCAGCAAATACTTTAATTTAGCCCGTGATGCTTGAATTCATTGCTATCATCGTGAATATTTCAATTTCTTTAGTCCCCCAAGTTTTTGCCCATCAAACTACCAATTCTTTTGTTTACCTCATAGATCTCATTACCGCGAGCACGTTGGAAGAAACAAATCTAAAATCTGACTCCGGATGGCTTTGATGTTGCATAAATAGTTTTTTGCACTTCGATTGGTCAAACCTTCTTTTTGACCATTGAATTGCCCATCTTCTTCCACATACACGTATATCACCTCACAACGAGTCCGTAGGCACAAACGGATCTCCAATCTTACATCAAACGATCAAGATATCGAAAAAACAATTTTAGCCATTAAATTTTGTCAAATTGCCTTGGACCTCCTCTGCTGACATGTGCTGACGTCACCTTGCACCTGTTGTACTAGGCCGGACTTCTGCACACGGGTCAGGTTTGACCCGACCCAGAACCAACCTCCTCTGTTGGGTTTACTGCAACCGAGTCAAGTCTAACCCAACATGAACTGGCCTACAATGCTGGGGTTGCTGCAATCGGGTCAGGTTTGACCAAATGCGGACTTGAACTTGGCCTGGACTGCCCAGGCCTAAGCGTCCTGCTCTTTGTCTTCCCTATTTCCGCTTCTGCAACAGGGACGTGCAATCGTAGCCCTGTATTCTTCGTCAACGATGAAAGGAGAGAGTGGCGGGCGGCAGAGACTAGGGACTGCAGTCCGACGATGACGACAAACTCGAAAAGAGAGATTCTAACGAAGGTCATCTTCTGACGACTATGGTGCTGCAATAGGTGGCGCTGCCCCTACTTTTTTCTCTTTATACTCAGGTGGCAAGAGCAGCAAGGGTTCAGATAGGCAGCGGAAGAGGCCAGCAACAATGAAAACTGGTCCTTCATTCTCTGATCGTCTGAAACAATTCAACTGACGAGCTCTGTAACCAGAACTCTTCTTCTTCCAAGACAACGAAATTGATGACTACTACAAATCTCTTTCTTCTGTAAAGCCTTCTATTTGCAGCTAATGCAATGGCCCATCGAGATCAAACAAACCAATGAAGATTAGATCCTCTTAATCCTGGTCTTCTTCTCTGATGCGTGGCCCACCCACACAAGATCAAAGCAACTGATCTCCTTCTCCGCTCTTCTACTGAAAAAACTAACTAGAGGCCGAACAACCCTTCTGTGAGTGACAGCAGTGTGCAGTCATTGCCTCTCGTCTTTTTCGATCAAATCAAGAATAGAATTTTTTCCAGATTTGTTCCGTTAAATCTCTACCAATCTTCACCCTCTGTGGATCCTACTTTCAATCAAGAACCTATCCGCCTTTACTCCATTTCAACAAACAAAAACCGAGAACCATCAATCTCTTGTCCCTGATTCCAACCAATGGAAGATGAATCCGGGCACAATCTGCCGATCCTCTTCTTCCACGCACATCTGAAACACAATATGTCAATTGCAAACCAACCGATCTCTACCTCGGTTTGATACTATTTGTTGGGAAACGTAGCGCAACGAAAATTTTCACAATCGATAGATTAACTACGATGAACATACAGTAATCACACCATTAAGCAATCACATATATGATCATAGTAATTTTATGGGGTTCGGGAACATTGCCTACGTTCACGAATAAAAGAACTCATCTATCATGATTCCATATCAATCCCCTAAGGATCCAAAGTTACAGTACATCAATATATAATTTCCGCTTTCTTAGCCAATAAAAAAAACTCATACACAATTACTAAAATACCCTTAACCGTAAGTCTCAGTTCTAACTAACTAAAACAAACGACCGATCCGGCTAAATCGGAATACAAGACAAAACCTAATATATAGTTACCTAGTTTCGAATAATTCAATTTGAATTATTTGGAGTTCGGTTTAGAATAATTTTAGAATAATTCAGAGGTTAAAATATGTAGAGTTTGAAATAGTTTGATAGGGAAGGGGACTGAAAATAAGCTCTCTGAGTTGGGAAGACGAGAAGCCAAGGGAGACAAAGAGACACAATCCTTCTTTTCTGTCCTCTGTCTCATCTCTTTCACTTACCAAACATTGATGAGATGGGTGACAGAAAATTTTCTTTTCGTAAAGAAAAGTTACATTTGCGTACACAACAGTGTTGAATGGCATACTTTATCATAGGCTAAGCTACACTTCACAAGTTTCTCAACTTTTCACAGAAACCTTCCAGCAGCCGCTTATGATGCTTATGTATCAGAATGCAAGGACCTCAGGGGTTCCCTTATCAGTCCATCTCCAAACCCTCCTATTTTAAGGTTTCTTGATGGCCCCAGGGACCCAAATTTCTATCACTTCCTGTAGTCTTGTAATGGGTCTTGTTTTCTTTGCTTGGTTTTAATGGCGTCTCTTATCTAACAAAATTGCAAAAAAAAAAAAAAAGAAAGGAATTCTATTAACGATGTAAACTGTTGAAGATTAACATCTAAATCTATATTAGTTTGGGAAAAGGTTTCTCTCCATCCTGAGATAGGCCCGCCGTTATATTGGAACGTAAATTGAATTTTCGTCTAGATTGAAAATTTTGGTGGTAGGTCTAATTTTATTAGAGGAAGAGTTTTTATGAGAACCAGTAGAAGGGGTGATATTAACTTTTAACAATTTTGATTTTAAAGATAGGACCTGCTAAAAATTTTATTGGGCATCAACTACAAAAATCCTGCCATTAGAATCCTCAACCATGAGAGGTTGGAAGTCGCTTGAGCAACCAAGCTCTGTTGGGAAACAAAACTCCTCAGAGTGCCTCGAAAAAATGAATCATCTTTTTCTACAGTTGCCTTAAAAGTATACAAACTCTACATATTAGCTTTCCCATGGACCTTTCTATTCTGGTGGAGGGCCCACCGGTGATCAACCCCACCTTTCACACACCTAATCTCTTTGACTTAGCAATACTCTTATGTTGGATTTTGCTCCCTACATTAGTCATGTTGGATTTTGTCATTAAACTTTGACAATGTCAAATTGAGAGTTAGAGTCATTCCATTTAATTATAATATTGAACTGGTCAAATCCAAATTACAAATCAATCAAATCGGAAAACAAGCTATATGAACCATCCGAATCGAATTTTCAAATTGAGGTAAGTTTTGAACTACTACGAACTGCAATTTCAAATGCAAATTGATTGAACTAGTAAGTAGGTACCTATGGTGCTAACTGCTAAGCGGTGGCGATGATGATTCCGATGATCACATCAATGATAATGGTGATGATGATAGTGATGGTGTTGATGATGATGATGATGATAATGATGACCATGATAATTGGTGATGGTAATGGTGATGATGATGATGATGATAATGATGATCATGATAATTGGTTATGGTAATGGTGATGATGATGATGATGGAGGGGTGCTCATGATGGTGATGATGGCGGGGTGGTGATCATCATGATGAAGATAGTGGTGGTGGTGGTGGTGGTGGATTTTTTTAATAGTTAAGCAAGGTGGGAAGTATACTTCAGTATTTTGTTTTTCAAAGTGGCCCCCATCAATGGATTTGGAAATGATAATTACATAAACTAAAAGTATTTTATAAATAATTATTTTAACAATGAACTTTACTATAATTAATAACAATAATCTATTTTGTTATCTTGAGATTTTTTAACATAACTATTATTTGTAGCATCTGCAAACAATTCAGTTTAAAATATAACTTCAAAATTTGCCAAACAACAAACATATTATAATAATTAGATATGACATTATTTTAATTTATGTAGTAGAGATAAGAATGTTGAAGTAGATGTGTAGTCAAACTAGGAATGAAAGAATAAAAAGTGAGCGCTTTAGGAAAATTTTACGGGTAGCATCAATTAATGATAAAATAAGAGACCCCATTTGAGATGGTTTGGACTTGTCCAATGTAGGCCGGCAACAATGCTGATAAGGAGAAAGCTTTTTCTATGCAAATTAAGGGCCCTTGAAGAGAAGGAATGAGGTAAAGAGGACGTTGATAGAAGTAGTGAAGATGAATCCGTAGACGTGCAACTTAACTAAGAATTTGACTTAAAATAGAACGAAATGGAGAAACAAAATTCATATGGTCAACCCCAATATAGTTAGGACAAGTTTTGATGATGATGACACTATTCTATTTTGTACTATCTTATTTTCCCTTGTTAAATTTATGAGTAATTTATTCTGTGAACATCCAAATGTGACTTTAGATATCTTATTAGTGATATGTAATTCAGACTTGGTTTTGATTTATGGATATAATTGGAATCTTTGATATACTTGCTTAATTTAATTAGAATGCTTATGCTGTGTTATCTTAAATGAATGCCATTTACTGTAATGATTTGACCTCTACTCATTCGAGTGATAACGCCCTGAAACCTGGAGTGGTAGTTTCCGGGGCACTTGTTTGATGTTACTTGTTTATGCTTGCAGCTTTTTTGCCTTGCAACATTTCTCAAAGTACCAGAGAATGACATTATTGACCCTTATCAGGCATTCTTCTGGAGGATGTTTGTACCTAACTGGAGCTCCTTGATTTACTTGAGTTGAATGCTTGATTCTTTTCATCTTTCTTTTATTTAAGGTTAAGCTCAATCACTACACCAAAAATGCTCATCTGGAACGATTTAAAACTGTTCCTGAATGATTTTGGAACGGTTTCAAACCGTTCCAAAAATTGGTGTCGCAGAAAATCTGGAACGGTTTTGAACCGTTCTAGATTTTCAAATCTGGAACGATTTATATGAATGAGGTACTAAACTATAATATTTGTTGCCCTAGATTAATATGTATGAATTTCGAAAGCCAACTCCATATAGATGAGCGCAAAGCTCTAATGATAAGGATGACACTAATGTGTTTGAAAGTCTCCGTTGTTATTTAAATACTTGTTTAGATGAGTACAATGTTCATGGGAAATTATAATTTGTTGGACATGAATGGCAGAACTTCATTGTACCTGAGCCTATCAAGAAGTGGATCCTTCCCCACATGAGATGGCAACATGTGGGGTTGGGTATGGTGTTAGCCAACTTAAACCGAACCTGATTGGTATCTGTACTTCCCCATGCCTCTGACCAGTGACAGGTTTTATGGTTGTCATACAAACCCACAACATTACAGTTAGGGTTTGGGTTTGTTACTGGTTGTTTTTTTTTTTTAAGTTATGAAAAAAAATTAATGGAGTAATGATCAAGTATTTGCATTGGATAAGATTTGATCCTACGAGCCCTGTTACTACCTCCACTGACAAATGAAAGAAATAGCTCTTTTAATGACCTCCTTTCAAAGACAAGATACCATAGCTGTGATCTCTGAGGGAAAATTGACCCTGGAGTGGAATAAAAAATCCAACTGATCTGTCGGGCTAACAGTGAAGATCAAACTACCCTTGGAGAGGAGAAACTGAGAAAGCCTGACCTTTAGCTCTCGAGAAATACCAATAATACATCTGCAAGAGCTTTGAGAAATCATTCTGGAGCAGGTTTTTATAGGTCCCTGTAGCTATCATATGCAGCCAGGAATCATTGTGGTCAATGCAGTCAGATGGTAGAAGGCTTTCTCTTGCCGAAACCAGTCCCACAATGGATAAGAGAAGAAAAAGGATCTTACCTGTGGCTGCCATGAAGATTGATAAGTAGTTAAAGACACGATGAAACGAAAAGTTGCAAGTGCTGTGGCTTTTAGTTATATGAACATTGGTGTGGCTGTATGAACACAACTGTGGCTGTGACTCTAATGCCAAATTAGGAATTTGTTATCATAGAGTCAGGAGATTTCAAATGCTTATCAGGCATGGAGTTTTCCATATCTAAGAATATATTTTTTCACAGGAAAAAATGGGCCCTTATTCTATTGCATTCTACAGACAATCTAGGTGCTAAACCTGTATATATGTTGACTGGTTTTCCTAAGAAAAAGAGAGAAGGAGATGGGAACTTGAAGAGAGAAAAGTAGAAGAAAAGGGCTAGGGTTTATTTTGTTAAGGAGAAGCAGTCAAAACCATTTTCCATATTTGTAGATGATAGAATCAAATAATCCCTATTTAATCTCAACCAATTACATCTTATCTTTATCTCTGTTACCAACCTTTCTCCGTTTTATATATATATATGAAAAATAATTTTATGAGAACTAGTTTTCACCATTGTTTTATCAGAACTTTAGGTGCGGGCTATCTATAACCCAATCCAAACTTTGCAATACACAAAAGGTGCCTTGATAGTCATGCTCCCCAAATTTCAGTAAAATTAAAATTTATTAAACCGTTGGATCGACTATTCACCGATCCGAATGAAATGGATTTATAGGCCACGGAAGAAAGGGTTAGGGACATGTGTTTAACACCAAACTTGATATGTAAGGTGGTCCAACATGGATCTTCCATCCCCCCTAGTCTCATCCCCAAATGAGCCCACAAGTGAGCCCCATAAAAAGTTCTCACAGTAAGTGCGTAAGAACAATTCTCACAGGATCAAAGCCCTATATATATGGGGGATATTTATGTACATATGTCCCTCACCAAGGGACTGTACATACTTCTCTGTGGGGCCCATGGTGGACCCCATCAAGGGAAGAGGGGGGTGGAAAGATCCATACAAGACCACCTTAGATACCAAGTTGGGCTCGAATCACATGTCCTTACCTCCTTCATCCATGACTCACAAATTCATTCCATTCGAATGGGTGCATAGTCGATCCAACGGTCCAATAAATTCGGATTTGACTAAAAATTGATAAACGGGTTTAATTCAAGGGAGTCGTGTATGTGGTCCATTTGAATGAATCATACAGTGGTCTCACCTAGAGTTCTCACGAAAAGAATGGTGAGGGACATATGCATATAAATATTCTCCTATATATATATATCAATAAACACTACCACAGTTTGTGTGTTTTGAAAGTATTTTACAAACATTTTTTATATTTAACATGGTATCAAAGCTTATCAGGCATGGCAAACTCTTCTTCTTCCTCCTCAATAGCTTTCCCCACCTCTTCCTTCCTACTAGTTTCCACTTTCTCCACCTTTGCCCCTAATATCTCCCATGCACTACTTTGGTGTATGTTGTTTGCAAATAATATAATGTTTATGGATGAATAGATTGATAACGTGATTGTGAAACTTGAGAAATGGCGGAAGGCTTTGAAAACAAGCGATTTTAAAATAAGTTGTATAAAGATGGAATATATGATTTCCAACTTTAGTAGGGATGTATAGGAAATGTAACTCCGATGACAGTCAAAGCTCAAGAGGTGCCACAAAGAGAGTCTTTTTGACATATTGATTCTTTTAGGAGAATGTCAAACACAAAACAAGAGCTAGACAATTGAAGTGGGACTTACTTTTAAAGCAATTTGTGATCGACACATACAAACAAGATTAAAAGGAGATTTTTACAAGACAAACAATTAGACTAGCTATGACCTATGGAGCATAATATTGGCCATTAAAAAATCATATATGCAACAAATGAGAGATAAATAAATGAGAATATTGAGATAGACGTGTGAGATAGACGTATGGAAAAACTATGAAAAAAAAATACACACACACACATATTTAAGAGAATTTAGGAGTAGCATTAACAAATAATAAATTAATGCTCCTTTAAGATAGTTTTAACATGTCCAATGTAGGCCAATAACAATGCCATTAAGGAAATTTTCTCTATGCAGGTTAATGAACCCATTGAGGAAAGGGAGTAGGTCGAAGAAGACATATGAAAGTAATAGAGATAGATTTGAACAGGAGAAATAGTCTAGAATAGCAAAACAGAATTTATAAAGTTGAAACAAGGTTTTAATGATGATGGTGATAATGGCATACTCAAATTAAATATACTACCTAAGTTCAAATTAGGTAGTGTTTGGGTGTTGGTAGGAGGACCCAATTACAAAGTTGCAATCCATTTGGTTAACATTTTGGAGATAGAAATTATATAAATGTTTCTGCTAGCATTACAATACAATCAGTAAATACTCGGCAGAGAAACCTAAGGTTGGGGTCAGGCAAACAAGAGGATTCTGTTTCGAATTTGTCACACCATATCGTGGTGTAAAGCAAACAAAATCTACTGGATGCATAAAAACCTTAGATTTAGACCAATTAATTAGAGACATGAGCAGATCTTAGATCCAAACTAATAAAAGGTTTATAATAGCTGATGAATTATGTTTTTGATCCATTGGTAATCCAAGAAGGAACCCCACCAAATAGACAGTCTAATTATCATGCAGATGAGTTATATCATAATTTAGTGGAAGATGAACCGCAATGGATCATTGGTCCCTTACCCCATAACAATGATAAGATGAATAAAGACACAAGAAAATATATGCTGTTTTGAATTGTCTTGTCCCTTGTGGACGGCCGCTCTTCCTATATCCGTGAGATATCCATTTTGCGCTATAATTACAATCAATTACAATAAATTACTATCTGTCAAATTTTGCTAATTTGGTATGTATTGTTGTACATATTTATTCAGTTAACTAGTATACAGTAGTGGACGTTTACAAATGGGTCATGAGCAAGCTGGCTTTATGGATCATTGACACTTCCCCTCAAATTGATGTCAAAGAGTTCACAAGCATCAATTTGCTCACTTAAAATTGATGGTGCGTTCGGGGTAGTCCCTTTTTGCGATTTGTTGACTGGAGGAGATGTGAGGCAAGTTGATTGCATCGTGAAGAAATTCATCTCAAATGAAATAGTAGCCTACTTCAATGTGTTTATTACGTTTATGAAAAACCAAATTAGCAACAATTTGAACTGTAGTTGTATTATTAGCATGAAGAGGTGTTGGAGTAGAATGAAGGAAACCAAGTTCTAAAAGTAACCCCCTTAGCCAAATAATTTCTAAACACGCAACAAACAGAGCATTATATTTGGCTTCCGTAGATGATTTCGATACTTTGTATTGTTTTTTACATTTCCACGAAATTTATGATTCTCCTAAGTACATGCACCATCCTTAGTAGATCATTGAGTATCCGGACACCTTACCCATTCAGCATCAGAGTACACTATGAGTTTCATTGAGGTGCTAGCAGGAAAAAATAATCCTTGAGTGGAGGTACCAAGAATAGAGCATCTGATATGCTGAAAGCAGCCAAATGAAGGTAGCAAGGATTTGTCATAAACTACCTGACAAGGTTGATTACATAGAAAATGTATGGTCAAGTGATAGTTAAATGAACCAAATTGCCAACCAATAGACGATATAATGCAGGATCTGGTAGAGGATAACCAATGTTGGTACTTAGTTTGACATTGACTTCCAAAGGTGTGTCCACAGGAGCAAAATTTTGAAGACAAGCCATTTCAATAAGGTTTATAGCATACTTAGCTGATTAAGAGTCAAGCTTTTTTTCTGATTAATAATCTTCAAGTCTTAAAAAATAAGTCAGAAGTCCTAAGTCCTTCAGATGAAAGGAACCATGAAGAGAGGCCTAAAAATGCTGAATCATGCTTATGTCTATGCCAGATATGATAATGTCATTAACATATACAAGGAGCACAATAATCCCCATCTCTATGTTGTGAAGAAACAAATAATGATCAAATGAGCTCTGATGAAACTGTAGCTGAAGAAGAGATTCTTAAATTTCTCAAACCACGCTTGAAGAGCTTGTTTGAATCCATATAAAGATCGATGTAAACTAGCAACATCACCTCGATTCTTACCAAGCAGGCCTTGTGGGAGGCACATATATACTTCCTCCTTCAAATCACTATGTAATAATGCATTTTTAACATCAAATTGGTAAAGGGACTAGGAGTAAGCAGCAACAATAGCATGAACAGTGCAAACTATGGTCATTTTTGTGATAGATGCAAGAGTTTCATCATAATCCACATCATACTCTTGTCTGCTTCCAAGAGTCACCAGCCTTGCTTTATATCGATCTAATGATCTATCAGACTTAAACGTAATAGAATACACCCATTTGCAGCCAATAAGTTTTGAAGGTAGAGGACACTGTACCACATCTGATGTATGATTCTCATGAAGGGCATCTAATTCTGCATTCATAGCTTAACGCCAACATTCCTTCTTATCTGCTTGAGAATAGAGTGAGGTATAAAAATGGATGATAAGTAGCAAGCAAAGCAATATGAATAAACCAATACCAATCAAGGGGATGACGGATTCGTGTGGAGCGTCGAGGTTTAGGTTGCGGAAGAGAATCAAGATTAAGCATAAGAGAGGGTCCTTGCTGGGCCCTAGTGTGGGACTATTATTTTCATGTCATCGCGTATATAAAAAAAATGATTTAAACCTTTCAATAGATGTAGACTTGGAAAAGAAACCTAGTAAGCTAGAGTAGGATTGTGGGGGGGGGGGGGGGGGGGGGGGGGGGGGGGGGGTGGCGCATTCTTTATAATGTTAAAAGAAATACTGATTTTCAAAGAAAAACAAATTTCAAGAAATTCCAACACTTTTGACAATAGGATCATAATAAAGAAAATCTTTTTGATTTGAAGCATAACTCAAGAACACACATTGAGAAATTAACTTTGTGCATTTAGGTCATTAGGCTTTTGCTCAATTTTTTTATAAAAAGACACTTTTGCCCTTATAATCATTATTTATATGTATCCTAAGGTTTCAAATATTCATAAATATGCACTTGTCGTGGGCTAAATAATAATAGATACTTCTCCACTGTTATGATATATTAAATTTCCTCAGTCTTATAAATGTGTCACTCGTTTTTTTTGTTTATCTCAGTCGTGATTGATGACTTTAATATATTTATCTTTTTTGTCATACGTGAGTGAAAATTTATGGCACGAGACCTAACTATGTTTGAAATTAATTGCATTAAGAGACCATTTTAGTAGAGCAAGTGGTTGAGTAAAGTTTCATTTAATCTATTTGTATCTACCATTAATTGTTGTTCTCAATATATATTTCATCGAAAAAATCATATATTCATTTAAGTATGCTCAACCACGTGAGTAGTTTTACAATTCACAAAAGTATTAGCACAAGAGTACAATAAAAAAAAAAGCATTAATTGTGTTATTCCATATCATCATCATCAATTACATCAATTTTATTTTTTTATTTTGTTAACTCGTTTAAATTTTCTTAAAAGGGTTAACAAACATACCTTAATAATAATAATAATAATAATAATAATAATAGGCCCTTCAATTGCAAGACATCTGCTGGCTTTAATGTTTACTGGTTTGTCAGATAGGACCCATTCATTCCTCACTCATTACATCTGGTGTGTCAGATGGGACCATTCATTCCTCACCCCTTACATCTACAATATCACATAACAACAAAATATTCTGTCCTAATCATTGATTCTCAATTTTTTATAATCATCCAAAAAAAAAAATAAAGATGTTTTCAGTTAGTGGATGTCAAATCATTATAAAGTAAAAGAGACAGTTTCCTCATCCCAAAGGTGGAATGGAAACAGACACAGTACCACAGGTATGTGGATAATATTACATGTCCAAGTCATCACCATGTCTTTTGTAATCTTTGTGTTTATCGTACCTGTCCAACCGGAATATGATCTTATGTCCTGCTGAATGGCCCCATTCGTTTGGTAATTTTGAGCCTCTCAATTTTCATAGGACAGGTGAATTTGGTTATAGTAAGATTTGTTTTTGTAGCACCAATGAAAATAAGATTTGTCCAACTTTTGCCTTTTAACATAAATTTGCTTCTCGCGTAAAGAAGAACTTTTTTTCAGATTTATTAAAAATTGCACTGTTTGTAATGTCTTTGCTCTTGCAAATAACATTCCACAAAACAATGAAAAAGACCAGTGTCATATTAGGACATGTTGGTTTGTGTAGAGTTTAAAAAAAGAAAGGTTGGGAGAAATTTGTTTCTATTTGAGTTTTTTGTTTTCCTACCTTTGTTGAAACACTTTTACGTGGATTTACAGAAAATAGCAGTGGTGCCGGATGATGGAAAAAAAAAATTTCTACGAAACTAATATATATATATATATATATATTTCCTTATCATCTTCTCTAAACAGCACATGCCTTACGTGTTTGAGTAGCATCCGGAAAAATAGGTTCCATAGCATCCGTAGAAATTGGTTCCATGAGAATGACGTGAGGGCCATGCAGCTATGTGGCTTCTTCTTCATCAGTAGCTATTAACCAACCCAACTCAAAAATCTCTATGGAGAAATAAATAAGTGCTTTGTATTGTAGTTCTCCGAGTGTCAGAGTAGAGCCTCCCCATTGGTGAACAATAGATGGGACCCACCCGATGATAAGTTCGAATCCTCTTATTAAAAACTCCATAGTGATTGTGGAGGGACCAATAAGGTCCCCTCACGTCATGACGTGTATGGATTGATTGCCCTATAGTCACCGTGGGTAATATCATTCATTGCATGAATTAGATAATCTTCATCATCTAATTGACCTAATTTTTTTATTTAACAGACTATATTTTAAAGCCTTCAAGTATCTACGGAAGAGATTAGAATTGGGAAAAGCGGCCCAATGGAAACTATCTACTATCAAAAGATCAACCACGATAAACACACAATTATAACATCAAGCAATTACATACATGAACACAGTAATTTTATGTGATTCGACAACCTTGCCTATGTCCATGGAGGAGAAAACTCATCTATCATAATCCCATCTTAATATCCTTGAAATTTAAGGTTATAGGACACCAATATATATAATTTCCGCTTTCTTGGCCAACAAAAAAAATCATACATGATAACTAAGATACCCCTAACTTTAAACCTTGGTTCTTGTTAAACCAGACAACCGATCTAGTTAAATCGGAATGCAAGACAAAACTCAACAATTAGTACTCCTAAAACCTCTTAACACAAGACTAATTTTAATATATAGCATCGAACATTTTGCAGTGAAGCTGAGGATCAAGACTCGAGAGCAATAGTACAGGAGCCTCGCTAAGTAATTTATTGCATCTAGTAAAATTCGAAGTGGTAATAACTGTTTTAATTGCCTGCTTTTTAGGAAAAAATATTAACATGATAATATCTTATTTACTGAGGCCTCTCAAATGTGGGCTAGGTGAAAGAATCTGATAGAAAAGTAGGAGCTCGTCCATGAGCAGGTCCCAGAGGATCCAAACTCCTTGAAAAACCTTGCAGAGGATTCACATTGGATGGTTGACTCAGTCATCTCATTGAAGAGGTATGTGTCTTGTCAATTTCTCATCTATGGTTAACATCAGGAAGTCTTCATACTATGTTTTCCAGGATGCAATGGAAAGACTAGCCTATATAATACAACTAGCAACACAGGCCTGTGCTCAGCCCTCGCCTTCATAAAAAAAAATTAAATAGTTTATTAAAAAATTTATAAAAATACAAAATTTCAGACATTTATAAAAGTCCACATACTTATAAATGAATAAAATAAAAATTAAAAACTATTTGAAATTATAAGTAACCCACTGAATGATTCTCATGGTTTAAATAAAAGGAAAAAATTCAAAAGTCTATTAAATTTTATAAACATCTGAATTTTTATTATTTTTATAAACTTTGTAATAAACTATTTAAATTTTTTATATACTTACAGGTTAAGCACGGGCCTGCATTACTAGTCCTTACTTAAGATAGATACTTTAAATATTTTTGCTTCAAAAAAATAATACATCAAATATTATTGTATTCTTCAAAATATTATTGATAAAAATAAATAAAAAATAGATAAATATATTATCTATCAAGCTAATTTATTTATTAGAATTAAATTGAAATACTAATGTTATTTGCTTTAAAATTGATTAAAAAAAAGAATTACAAAAAAGGAAATGATGATGATGATTAATGAGAATTTATCTCAATAAAATTAAAAAAAACATATTCAAAGTAAAAATTCTTGTAGTTTGAGTTTACTTAAATGCCAAAAAATTTTATTAAAAAAGCTCACTTCTTACTTAGAAAAAAAAAGAAGGAAAAATAAAGGATATTATACAAACATTATTCCACTAAGTTAAATGTCCAAGGAAAAAATCATAAAATCATCATCTGTAGAATCAATTAGAAATAACCAAGTAACATAATACCAAAATTACTTGAAAAGCTTCATTTTCATAATCTGAAAAAATGCAACATTAACCTTCTTCCTTGGAGTTACTTGAATAAAGTTGATTTAACTTGAAGACCATTTAGAAAAAAATTAGATAAAACAACATTTCATATCAAATTAGAGAAGTAAGTGTTACAAGCTTGAACATATCCAAACCAATTTTCTAATGAGCATAAGTTGAGCCCATTATGACTATAAAAAAACTCGACATTTTCATAATTTAATGATGGCCCAGAAACATATCTTCTGAGAATGATTTTGGTGAGGCCTACTTCCATATTTTGAAAGTATTACAAAGTTTTTATAATTTGATAGTCCTATAAAAGATTGAGCCATCTAGTTTAATTGGTGTTAAATCTTTATAAATAGACCCCACAAGAAAAATTAGCATTATAATTTGATCATGAGCCTAACTCTTATAAGAAATGGAACCATCTATTTTGATTGGTGCCAAATCTTTATAAAGAGGCCCCACAAAAAAAAATATCATGCTACCACTTAAGCAACAAATAGGATTAGGCAAAAAAATAAAAAAGGTGCAAAGAAGGTGGATGAGTGAGAGATTTTATTTATAATAGTAGATGGAGAGATTTTACGGGAATACGTGATTTTTTGGTGCCACATGTAATTTTTCATAATGCTGATATGGCAGTTAAGAAAAGAAGAAAAATAAGGGGTACTGATGTGGTACCTCCAGAAGCCTCCATTCTTGTAACTTTAATATATATATAACTAGTAAAATTAAACACCATTTAATACTAAAACCACTAGCATTATATGTATCTTGAGGCTATCTTATTTTTTATTTTCTTTTTCTTTTTTTCAAATTCGAGAATCTTTTTAATTGGCTTTACGGGGTTTGATTTTAAATAATGTTTTAGAAACCAGACTGGACCGCTGGGTGGAACCCAATTGCATATCACTGGATAGTTGGAACTCGGATGGTTGAATCCAAATTGCACCATTAATTTATCTGGTAAAAGACCAGTTTGAACCCCGTTGGACCCAACTAGTCATTGGAAGGTTTGGCCAAGTTTGAGAACTTCATCTAAATAAAAAAAACCAGTTGAAAGTATTTAAAATGATAAAGGTTGGCTGTCAAACCATGAACTATCTTTTTTTATTAGTTTTAATTTAATTTAAAACTCTTAATTAATTTCACTTTATCCTTTTGTTATCATGTCGCAGGTTGGATCCAGTTGGGCCAGCAATTGAATCAATTGGACCAAAGAGTCAAGTCAACTGGACAATTTAGTACTAAACCAGGTGATCTGAGTTCTACTGGAGTCAGCTCTACATGGTTGGATCAACCCAGGTCCTAGATGTGTGCTGAAATTCTAGATCCTTGGAAGGGGCAAATGGTTTTAGCTTGTGTTCACTCCTTCCCAAAGTCACAACTGTATGGTCCGCACTGACAGGAAAATTATTCAGAATCCACGCATAAGCGCAAAATCTCACCAATTAATTGGATTGTGCCTCTCTTTAAGGCCCACGGGATAGATTTACATGTAAATATTAGATTTGACTACTAAATGGGCTAGAAAGGATTAGCTTCATCCTGGGCTAGCCCAGTTTATTTAGACTTCTGTTTAATGGTACCCAATTAGAAAAAAAATGTCCTTCCTGTGAGGCTCACCTAGCTGAATGACAATGGATGAGTGCAAATGATGGATAGATCTAGAGGTTGGTTAGGTGTGGCCACAATCCGAGTCCAATCTGTTGATTCAAGCTCTTATGCTTGCGGTCCTCAAGTTTAATGGCTTTACGGGGTATGAGATTTTAATGAACAAATAACAGCAGGTAATAATAGGAATAATCTCAAAGTGGGACTGAAGATAATTCAAGTTAGATCATAGATGGATGTGGGTGAAGGGTTGGATTGGATTGATTAAAGATGGCCCCTGTTTAAAATCAATAAAGGGGCCTAATCTTAAGTGCTAGGAAAGAAAAATCAGCCATCCAGTATGAGAAATTTCATCTGGATATTTACATTAAAAATCAACAAAAAGAGGGAAATACTTGTAAATGAGGCAAGTGGCATAAAACAGAAGATAAAAAAAGTGCTTTATACTGTGTATGATATAGAAACACAATTTTTTAGATTTATGACGACCAGACAAAACTGTAATATACGATAGCCAGGTCTAAGCCATTTATATCAGCTTAGCTCAATCACTTTTTGTTTAAGAGCCATCATCTGAATTATAAAAACTAGTAGAAGATGGTAGTTTTGAAAAACAGGGTCTTAAAGGAGTTTTTAGGGCCCATTTGAACCCGAGCCAAATAATAATAATAATAATAATAATAATAATAATAATAATAATAATAAAAGCTCTTATTTGGATTTGAATGGAAAAAAGGCAATATTAATCTTTGAGGGCTTGTTTGTTTGAACTATAATACAGGCATTGAACCCATGGATTTCATTCTATATGTAGTTAAAAATGAAAATCAAATGTGATTCTAAAAAAAAACTTCAAGTAAGCTTTCCTCTTAAGAAAATATAATTAAAAGAAGTTTGAAAATAATTAAGTCAGTCATAACCCTAGTTGTATCCATTTCCCATCTTCTTTTACTCTATCTCCTAAGAGAAAATTTTACCTGATACACATTTTTTAAAATGAACTTTTGATCCTCATTTTTAACTACTAATGATATTAATCCTATGTATGCAATTCCTGTGTTTTTATAATGTAGGCAAACATGCCCATGAAATTAAACTACAGCAATAACATTTTTCATGCCTCTAAGAAGAAAACATAAAATCATATTTACTATGTTTAATTTATTAATCTCCTTAAAGAAAATATAAACCACATATAATATAAAAAAAACTTAGGAGATTTTATCCCAAAAATACAATAGATGGGTCCCATGCCAAAGAAAACCTTCTAGTTCTGATAGCACTAGATTAATCTTGTGATAGCGATTTTTTTGTTTCTTTTTATAAGCGGAAAAGCAACATTAACATCTCCCAAAAACGCTAACATCACTCGCTTGTATGTTATTAAGAGAGACGTTAACATCTCTTTAGTGCTATTAGAAATTTAGTGACATTAGCGTCCCTCTGGTGCTATCAGAACCTCGATGTGAAACCTATCTATTTGGTTTTTTTTTAATAAAATTCCTAAAAACTTATATCCGTTCTACATTTTTGCCATCTTGCCTTTGTTTACCATGGTGACGTCAAGAGTGGAAGTCTGTTCGAATACGGTCTTGGAATCAATTATCCACCTTCTGTCTGCACATGCGTAAAATTAAAAGACAACAAAAGAGTATTACTTTACTTTGCTAATTTACTTTACTATGTCGAGTGGTGTTTTTGGCTCGGCCACCATTAGGAGTATTCATGGGCCGAGCTAAGGCATATCCAAGACCAACTTGCTTTTAGAAACATTAGCTCAGGCCTGGCTCAAGCCCGACACATCCCATAAAAGTCAGGTCGGAGCCAGCCCATTTAATTAATCGGTTCAGGCCAAATCAAGTTTTAATAAATTTTATGGCCTTTTGAGTAATTGTTTGTATTAATTAAATTCAATTATATGCATTTGTCGCACGGGCTGGGCCGGTGGGGCTTTGAGCTTTCTATCACTTAATTCAAGTTTAGCCTAATTATTAAACAGGCCCTAATAACATATCTAAGTTGGGCCAAAGGAGGATGGGCTCGGATCGAGCTCAGCCTGGGAGAGCCCATTAACACTCCTACCCAGGATGCGAGGGGGGCGATAGGAAATGATTGCACCACGAACAAGTAATGTAGATATTTACGCATATACTTGCATGCACCTTAGTGCTCATTTACAAAAGTGCTCCCGCGGATTACAAAAACCATGCAAGTATATTTGCGTAAATATCTACCCACCATGCGAGGGTGGCGGCGACACGAAATGATTGCACCAAGAACAAGTAGTGTAGAGATTCACGCATATACTTGCATGCACCTTAGTGCTCATTTACGAAAGTGCTCCCGCGGATTACAAAAACGAAGAGTCTTTCTCTAGCCAAAACTACCCTTGCAAGACTCTCCTTTCTACCGCTTTGGTTTTTCCTGCGGTGGTTCCAAATATTTTCCATTTTTTGGACCATCGTCAAGCTCTTGTTGATGGATCACATTTGTCAAATTACTATCATCATACTTGACCCCAACATCCCACGCACTCATCCTACCCAAAAAATAAATAATAAATGAATAAATAAAAAGAAAAAATACTCATGATTGAGTGCTCCTTAGTTATAGATGCATGCCCAAAGATTAATACATTGCCCTCAAGTTAAAAAGTATAATACTTGGCAGTAGTCAAAGTGGTGTGGGAGTGCCAATAAAAGTTTAATGTAGTTTTCAAAATATACATGGGCTTTTCTAAATGTGAAAAATATATAAAATATTAAAAGTTGAAGTGATTTTTTTTTTGGGGCGGTGTGGCGGGCCATGGCTCCCATTGGCATGCCTCTGGTTTTGCCTACATAGTGGGGAAAACACATATATCTAGTTTGAGTCATTTGTGAAAAGAAATAAATGAAAAATATAAATTAATGAAAATAATATCTAAAGAAAAGTCATATCACTCTAAGAACTAGCCTATCACGACCCAGGCCCGAAAATCAGAAGATTATGGTAAATTTCGAAATATGATACTTGTGCTCTTGTAAAATCTTCACCTCTACCTAAGTGCAAACGAGATTTTATAATGGATATTCACATTCAATCACATATAAGGTACTTTAAAGAACATTTATCCGAATATTTAACAAACGGAAGCCTGTTAGTATCACATATAATTTTCAACTTTTCAATAACATTTCAGTAGTATCAACATCACATCAATCAATCCACATTTAAACATTTAAAAGTAATCAGTAACTTATGCATCCATACTATAAGATGTGTACCTATATGCATGTAGATACAAGAGAAAATACCTATATAGATCTATATTGAAGAGATAAATACTATGAATAAGAACAAAAAATATACAAGTCTAAGTTAATTATACGAGTTACAGTCTATGAACATATACGATGCAAGTGCAAAGTGATCAAAACCCCAAAAACCCAAAATACAATCCCTAAGATATGCGTGTATCGCTCTCCGGTCTGTTGCTGAGTCAGAAAACTTCTGCTGTCCACTAATCAAGACCTGAAGGAAACGTCGTTGTCTCCTCCTCAATCTCAATTAGACTGATATCGAGATCTGAGCCTATAACACCAAATATATAGCTGTGAATAAAACTTTTTAGCAAAGCATAAACATGATTAAAATAACACAAGCTGTGTCTAATTGAATTAATGAAAAATGATTATAAGAGAGCAATTTTTAAGTCTTCCAGACAATATTGAGCATTTGAATGAATCATGCTATATGAATCAATAAAGAAAACATATTCAATTTAGCTACTATATTTGTCGCATCCTCTCGGCAAAGATCCTTAATCGTTAGGTACCCAATGCCCATGCCCGATTACACATGGGACCTTAGTTTCTGAAATCCAGAATTCTAAATACCTACTGTAGTGATAACACATCATATTACCCAATTTTGACTATGTCAAGTCTCATAGGAGCAAAGCTAAGTAGAGCCTGACTGATTCAAATCAATCAATATAAATTGAGTAAAATTTAATCAAAATCAGTCACTGTGAATTCAATCTTATTCAATCGTTCTTACTCAACTAGGCACGGATTTAATAACAATTAAACAAATATGAATTCAATCAATTCAATACCATTTCAAACAATGATTCAGTAACAACTAGGATAACCAATCCAAATAATGTCATTGTACATAATGATTCAATAACAATTGAAGAGATCATTAGTTGAATTAACAATATGCAATGTAATTTGTTTTAGGAAATCGAGGAATTTATTATCCAATTCTAAATTAATTACTCATAGCCTATAACTGTCAATTTTGATGTAGTTTTAGACTATTTATTTTTGCTTGGTGTTATGTTGTATATAATATGTATCAAAGTCCCTTAAATCAACATTTATGGTTAAGTGCTCAACATACGAGTGACAATATATAAAAAAATCTAAGCCAAGATTATTCATGCATAAATAGTCACCATTTGACGATTATCAAGGTTTAAAGGTTCCAAAACTATGGATCTAATAGGTCTTTAGTGTTTTATAATCCTATAATTCAATTCATATTACAATTGACCTCAAGGTTAATTATGAAGTGTTCAAGAACATTTGTGGATGAGTAAAGACTCCTAAACCAATTTTAGAATAAGTCTAGTTGGCCCTTCAAAGTTACAATACGCACTCAAGCATAGCCCTAGTTGCGCTCTAGCTTTTTGCTTCTATTTTGAAAATTTTCAAATGACAAGTTTTTCCTCAGTCAATTCTACACACGAGCTCATTCGCATGCTCATGCGCGCTCAAGTGCGTGCTTTAGAACTGCAATTCAAAGATTTTGAATCACACATCTCCTTTCATTACTTCAACACCTGCATGGAACCATCAGTTCCTCCATTAGAATTCTACACATTTGACATTCACTCATACTTCCATGCACACTATTTTCCCCATTCTTCATCTCAGTTTAAATTCATCATAATATTCCATTTTCAACAATAATAAGAAAGGGTTGTAAAATGACATCAAGATTATAATTCATAACTAAATCAAGAAGGTACCAGTGATGCATTCACAAAAACTAGCTTATACTTGCCTTTATTTGGTGTTTGCTACAAAAATTCCATTAACTTTGGTTCAATTTGAGAAGAAATAACCTAATTTCTAACCCAACCATTGGAAGATGATAACATACAATGAAATAAGTTGTATGCACAAGATTTAGAGTCCTCTTGACTCAATTCGACCACAATTTCTATAAAAAGGTAAGAATATTATCTTCACTATTGATTTTTGAAGGAGGGTGTTGAATTCCTCTACTTTTAAGATATGACAAGAAGGAGAAGATTATGAAAAAGAAGGTAGTGTCTTCCAATCACACATGCATGCCTCTTTGATCTTGATTTTTAAGACAAAAATAGGAAAAATAGAATGAAGAAGCTAGTAGGAGAGAAAAGGTCAAATGAATTAAGGTTGAGCTGTTTTATAGTTTCAGGTTTTATGAAATTACAGGTAAATCCAACTTGTTATAGTTATTTTCAGTTTGAGTCAATTTAACGTCCACATGATTCAAACAGAGTCCAATGCCTTTGGATCGAATATGAGAGTTTGACAAGCTCGACGAGATGAACACGATGGTGCTAATATGATGCATGTATGACAAAAAAAATTATAAAATTTAAAATTAAGAAAAAAGGCTTCATTTACTTAATTGAGGTCAAACTCAACCCATACTACTTATTTGGGATTCGAACTTGACCCCAATGGACTCAAATAAGACAACAAACATAATCCTAACTCAAATAACATTAATCACAACTATTTAAATTAATATTAAATTAATTAACACTAAACATGCTTAAGTAGCCACTAATCAAGCTTAGCTCAACTCAGGATGTCACATAGCCTGCGTTGAATGCCAAGTGTTATAGCCTGCGTTGAATGCCAAGTGTTTTGATAGTAATGTCTTAATAACACACAAATTTTATAGAATTTAGTAAATATGTAGAACATGCACATTATTGAAGGATCCATATTTGCCATCAATGGATATAATGTCTGAATATGTTGTACAAGCACCATCTTTAACAACAAAAAATTTTAAAATTTGTAAGATCTCATGTTAATAAGTTCATATTTATTAACCGAAGAGCACTATACATGGCGATGCTTACATGCATTCATAAACGATTGAGTCCCACCACTCTCTGGTGGAAAATAGCGAAAACCGAGGCGACTCACCTCCAAGAGGATTCCGTAATCCGTATGTTAAAAAGGAGGCACCATGTAAGGCGACACCCGACATCCTTTATTGGGATCCTGAACTGTCTGGCGTGATAGGACCACGGCATCATGGCAATTTCGTTATTATAGCTTACTCCAAGGGCATTTTAAGACGTTCTCCACACTGCAAGTCAAAACGTTATCAACCATACTTCGTTAAGGCGGGCGTTTGCTTTTCTCCTTCCACTACATCCGACTCTCCAAATCACAGCAGCAGAGAGAGAGAGAGAGAGAGAGAGAGAGAGAGAAGAAGAGAGAGAAAGAGAGATGGGTCATGGAACCTCGAAATCGGGAGGAGTTCCAGAACATTCGAATGGCAAAGACGAATCCAGTTCTGCTTCTTCTTCTTCGCGTCGCTCGCGATTTCGGAGACGATTTCGTCTCCATCATCGGAACGGCAACGGTTCCGATCCAAATCACCAGCTCAAGAACATCTCAGCCGAAGATTTCTGCGGGATCGCTCGTATCCAACTCAACCGCGTAAGATCTCATCCTTTCATCTCCGACATCTCTATATCTCAATTCCGTGCTTTTGATTTCATCGGGATTCGTCTTGTCGCAGGCCGAGATGCAGTTCAAGGATCGCTGGTTAGCTTGCGTTTCGTTGGGAGAACGCACGTTTCGGACCGATACATCGGATCAGTTACGGCGATAAACTGTTTTCCCCCTTTTGAATTCAGTTACCTTTTCAGGAAAGATGATTTTTTGGAGATTCGCTTTTGATCTTCACTTTTTACCGCGTAAAAAGATTCCTATGTATTGAACATTTGAATTCCTATTTGATTTTTGTTTAGCATCTTGGTTAAATCTTGCTGACAGTGTTTTTTCTTTTTTGGTGATTATGGTGCTTGTGGTTGCAGTACGGACAAGCCAGAGTGGAAATCGGTGAGTGAACCTAATTGGCTATGTTACATTGTTCTTCAATTGATGTAGCAAGCATGAAATATATTTGGTGGGCACGCTTAGTAGCTTATGTGGAGATTCTTTAGGCGTGTTACGTGTATGAAAGAATCTTTCTGACTTTTTGTGTAAAACGTGGATTTTTTTTAATGGTTTAATAGTGTGCGAATGTTGTTTTTTGAAAAAAAAATCTTTTTTGGAAAAGAAGGTGGGATTTTAAATTTTTATACTTTTGATATGATCCGCGCATCTTTTCGTATGTCTGTTAAATGGGGCTCTACTTAGCTCTACTTAACTCTACTCTAGTTGTGTCAAACATGCCCCTTACATTTGAGAAAAAGAAGGTGGGGTTTTGAATTTTTGTATTTTGATATGAGCCACACATCTTTTCGCATGTCTATTAAATGGAGGCTCTACTTTACTCTAGTTACGCCAAACATGCCCCTTAGTAATAAATACTTATCAAATGAAAAGGATGTCAGTCTTACGTCACTTTTCATTTTCTCTCTGTAGGAGAAGAAACTTGCATTGGAAAGAAATGGTCCTCATATTGCACGGATATCGGTGTATGAGGTATGCGTGGTTTTCATTTGTGTGTGTGTGTGTCTTTTTTTTTAATATCAGTAACTGGTAATTATATTAGATGAAAGGGAAGTACAAAGAGGAAACCAAACAAGCACAATGATAAAAAAGACATAGGTATAAGATAGGCATAAACAAATGCTTCACATGGAGAAAAGAGAGAGATTAAAGAAGGCCTCGAAAAGACATAATCTGAGTAGAGAGGGAAGTCTCCCTATCAACCGCAAGTTTGGCTAAAGAATCTGTTATCCCATTTGATGATCTTCTTAAATGCTTAAACTCCACTGGTTGCTGTGAAGAAAGAAACCTAATTTTACTAAGATAGAAATGAAACCTGCAAGGACCCTGCTAGAATATGAAATCCACTTGATAGCATTTAAGGAATCACTCTTGATAATCAAGTTGCTGGACATGGTTGACGAAGGCCGAAGAGCTTCTAAGATTGCCATAGCCTCTGTTTCATTGGTTTCCATTTTCTTGTATTAAAAGTTCACTTTAATTGAGAGGGGTTCTTCTTTTAGTGGAATTCAGCACTTCAACAACAATGCTACTTGGATGCTACAATTTTGCTGACAATGCTGGGCCATGAGGCACTTTCTTGCATTTTAGGACACATCATCTGAAGTGCATTCTTGATGTTGATGCAGCATATTGGAATAGATCTACGATCAGAGAAGGCACTCTCTTTATTAACGGTGCTTGAATTCTCCAATCCACCAAAAGAAAGCAAGAATACAGCAAGATCAAGAGGATTCGTGAGTCCAGCTGATAAGTCATGCACAAATCCTTAGGAAAGGGTCATTGCAAGCAAAGAAGATGATAGAAAAAACCAACAAAAAAAAATACAGGCTGTTCTTAAGATGTGACTTATATTATTTTTAAGGAAGAAATCTGAGCATAATTATTCTGAGTCATAAAATCAGAAATAAGGAAATTGAACCATCCAAATAATGAGAATAAAACAAAGCTGAAGTGGGGATGCCATGCACATTACTTGCGCTGTGACTGCACAATCTCTGTGCAATGTTGAATTGCTACATGTGCAACTTGTGGTCCCACAGAGATTTCCGTGCAGGCCCTTGGGTGGACTGTCCAACTGGAAAGCTGGGTGTTATTGGCATAGTTTTGCCGATCAGGCCTAGTAATGGGCTTTGTAGCTGGGTTGGACCTGCTAGTGCATCTGCATGTCAAATCAGCCCCTCCATATGTTAGGGCTCTTGAACCCTTGGCTTGGTTCCATCGGACCATGTATCTCAACATTTCCTCTTATCTCATTCAGGATTGCTGCTTGACTTCTCCATCATAGATTTCACCACCACTAATTTGTTTGATTCTTATGCTGTACTGTATCTATACATACACAGACATATACAACTACTTTGTTAATGGAGAGTTTCTTAAAAATTATGTATGTGTTTTTGTGCTTATTTCTTTTGGTTGATAAGGCTCCTCACTTCTGTGATGGACCAATTTCTATTGGTGGTAACTGGTAAAATTGGCAGATGTGTTTTGTTTTTCGCTGTGACTTTTGAAAGTGTCAGTTAGATTAGTAGCTTGTTCCTTCTAAGTTTTGGCTATAGTCCTATCTTATTTATGCTGCAAATTCTATCTCATCCATATCTTCATTCTTTCCACTGGTGCCTTGCAGACCAATAGATTGTCCAGGAATAATCTAATCGGGTATTGTGAGATCGATCTTCTGGAAGTTCTCAACAGGGTGACATTTCTTTTTTCCAATCTACAAAAGATATTGTATTTGCATTCTTATGTCAACATTATATTTATCATTTTTGCCTAATGACTTCCTCGTCATGCATAAACTGTTAGTACGTATTTCAAAGTAGTGTGTTGCATCATTTCTACAAAATCCTTCCATGTACCCACATCCGTATTTATGTAATGTTTCTCACAATTAACTCTTTTTTTTTTCTTTTTTGCAACCTACAAAAGATATTGGATTTGTGATCTTTTGTGAACATTGTATTTAATCATGTAGCTCCATGATTTGCTGCCCATCCATAAACTGTTTATATCTTTCAAGCAGTCCTGGAGCTGGGATTTTCTTGAGCACGGTGGTGTGGGGGTGGGGGTGGGGGTGGGTGTGGGTTGGGGACCTTTTTTTGTATTGATTTATTATTAACTATTTAAAACATTTTTTTTGAAGAATTTTAAATGATATTTGAATAAAAATCCTGCATTTGAAAATACCACTACACTTTCCAATACATAATTTCTCAAAACTTTGTGAGGGGAATTAAAATATGAAAATAGTAGGGCTCACTATAATGAATCCTAACAACTCAAAATAATTATGCTTTCCTTGTTTTTGCACCAAGAGCTGTATCTCACTCTGATCAAAGTAGGAACCGAGCTAAATTGATCACATTTAGACCAATCCTTCCACTGTTAATTAATGAAAATCCATTGATTAGCTACTTGTGATTTTTGATAGGCGACGATTCCGTGCTATGTATGGATGGTTGAGAGGGCAGGATTTAAATCCATTTAAGTCATGGAAAGATGATCTGTGAAGTAAATGAAAATTCAATGTTGTCAAAGGTGAAAGGTGCACGAAAGCATCAAGGTCTCCTGGGGCCTAGGCACAAGGCAAGGCGCGCGCTTCATTGTAGATTAAAAAAAAGAAGATATTTTAGCACAAACAAATAATTTAAAATTCAACATAGGAAAAGTAAAAATAATTCACAAATTATAACAAAAAAAAGGCAAGGAATAGTGAAAGAATTCCAAAAGTCATAAAAACGTCCATCACTCAAAATGCTAAACATTCAACAAAAGTAGAAAAATCCCATAAAATAAGTCATTGCCATTCTCATTTAACTAACATGTTAATCTAACATTAATTTGACACTCATTTAGTGAATCAATCATATTAATGATTGAATCAGTACATCATTTTGAAAGAAAAATTGAAAGCATACAATAATTTTGAATCAGTACATCATTTTGAAAAATGATTGAATCAGTATATCATTTTGAAATAATGATTGAATCAGTATATCATTTTGAAAAAAAAAAATTGAAAGCATACAGCAGCAGCAGCAGCATGGATGAAGGGGAGGCAGCATCTGTGGCGGTACAAAAAAAAAACCATAAATAGAAAAAGCAGCAGTAGCAGCAACACTGTTTGGAAAAAAAAAAAAAAGAGCAGCAGCATGACGGAAGAAGAAGGGGAGGCTGTAGCAGCAGTAGTACCAAAAAATGAAAAAAAGAAATAGAAAAAGCAACAATTGCAGCAGCACCATCTGAAAAAAAAAAAAGGCAACAGCTATATGATGGAAGAAGGGGAGGCAGCAGCAGCAGCAGCACAAAAAAAAAAAAAAAAAAACCTTTTTTTTTATTTTCTTCGAATTTTAAGCCAAGAACAACGAAAGTGAAGAAGCGTGTGCCTAGCTGCACCTCGCATGCTTCAACTGCACTTCACTGAAGGTGCCTCGACTCAAAGTGTTTGTGCGCCTTGTTACGCCTCGCGCCTAGGCGTGCCTTTTACAACACTACATGAATTTTTGCAAAGTTAAGGGTTTGGATCCTCTTAAGTGCCTGAGTCATGCTTTCCGTGAGGGGTGCCAAACTTCATAGTGGGGCGCACTTATTAACATCTAACAGCTCATTTACCAAAGAAAAAAAAAACAGCTTGAAAATAAACTCCCTCCCCTTAACGGGGTTTCCCCAACGTCACTGAGTTATGAAAAGATGAAATGTGATGATGTAAATGAAATTAATGCAAAGTTAAGGGTTTAGATCCTCTTGAGTGCCTAAGTCATGCTTCCCATAAAGGGTGCCAAACTCTAGAGTGGGGCCTACTTAGTGAATTTCTAATTGCTAAAATAAACACTCCCTCCTTTTAAGTGGGTTTTCCCGAAATTTTACTTCAATCAGAATTGGACTTACCATAAGATTTTGCGTATGATTAAGAATGTCATATGCTCAATCTTATGGTGGGACCAACTCCTATTAGCATAAAATTCATGGACAATTAATTGAAGGTGAGGGCTTTCATTTTTAGTGGTTCGGGTTTTAAGTGGCCCCCATTGTGGAGTTTCACTTCTCGAGGGCAATTCCCCCTCCCCTCCTCTTCCCCCCTCTGTCCGGGTTTCAAGGTTGAGCTTTGTATTGCAATTTACAAAATCCTTATATGCATCCATACCTATATCTATGTAATGATTGTTGCAATTAGTTCTTGCCTATAATGCTCAGATCGGGGACACAAATTTTACTCATAAAAGGTGAAGTATTGGACATGGTACTTTACCCATTTTGAAGTATCCATGCATCATATTATCATTTCTTGCATATACTCGAATACCACGTGAGATTTCCATGGTACAATTCTTTTTTTTCTTCTTTCTTTTGTTTTTGTTTTTTTTTTTTTTTGGCTAAATACGTATGACATGTACTTTTGCATGTCTATATGATTTAGGTTCTAATAGAGGACTCGTCGGTCTACATTCCTTCATTGGAGTGCTTCTTATTCATATTGATGTTGTCCAAACTTGAAACTCACCTGTTATTTTTTCTCTCTTCCCAAAGCTTGTGAGTTTTGTATTCCTTTTGTTGTGGTTCTAATATGTCGTTGAGTTGTCCCATTTCTATGTTTGGTTTAACTATAAAATCGTGGTTCCTACAGGATTCAGATTATGACTTTGAAGTACTTGACTTGGTTGATCCATCATCTAAGATGGCAGTGGGTACCATTTCTCTTTCATGTTCTGTTGAGGTATGCAGACATGTTGGTGGTTCATATTTTTTCATTCATTGCATTGAAAGTGTCCAAAATATTCTTGGATATATTGTTTTTGACAAATTACTTCTGGGTATTGCAGGATCCAATTGAAACAGAAAAGAGTTTTGCAAGACGCATCTTAGCTATAGTGGTACCTTATACATTATTTTTATACCTTTTACATTATTTTTATCTTTTTGCATCCACCATACTGTCTTCACATGTGGCACAATGGAAAGAAAGGAACTTATTCAAATAAATAATTAACTTAATTACATATTAATCAATACAAATTAAACTCCCTCGATAATCTTCAAAGCTATCCCAGTTAAGCCTAATTACAATCTAATTAAAATCATGATTCTAGTGATGATCCTCAAGACTACAAAAACACTGGGTAATGTGGACACTGTTACTTGTGCTTGGTCCTTTTCCAAGTCCATGAATGAGTAGCTTATTGATGAGTATTAAGACATAGATATAATATGTTGCTGCTGCCCTGGTCCATAACCCATCTACGAGTGATTTATACGGTAACATGTTAAAATTGCAACAGTCCAGAAAGTTTTGGGAGCAGATATACCAGTCATTAATGATTAGGTTACTAAAGGAAGATGATGATTTTTCCACACTGCATCTGCCTTTCGCTGTGGAGTATGCGGACATGTGTTCGAGAATCATTTCCTCCATTCTGCAGATTTAACCTGCAATCATTGATGGTTGGTGATGGTCCCAGTTTGCAGATGATTTAGTCAAGTGCCAGACTGTTTAGAGGTTTAATGTTTCAATATTTAGTTCATTGAATGGTCTGGGACTGGCTTTAGTTTTGATCCACATTAATCAAAATGTAACAGTATTTCGGACATACAAAACTGTTGTATTTTATGCTTGATATGATTAAAATATCAGATGTTCATGGGAAAATTTATTTCTATCTAAATTTTTTAGAGAAAATCTGTCGATCAATAATCTAAATGTTGTTGTTTTTCTTTTCTTTGTCTCTTGAATGAACTTTCTAAGTGAATCCAAGCTTGTTGCTGCTACAGTGCTATTACTATAATGACAGTATGGGCATTTTAGATTATAAATATTGTTGAGAAATTGTGAATAGATGCTATATGCTCAGAGACAAGATGGATATGGAAGGCACGTTGATTTTACACTAGTGAAGTATCAGATATGATATGTTAATGAAAGGCGAATTTCTCCTACTAGCAGCTCTATGGGGCCCACTTGGGCTCACCTTTGATCAGTACAGTTACTTTCACTCTTATTCCCCCTTGGTATCTAATCATGGCTAGTTTTATGCTTATCAAACCTTAAGTCACCATTGGATTGAATATAAAAAAGTCTATGGTTAAAAGACCATCGTGGGCTAAAATAATCTGATGGGGCTGATATTTGTCATGACCCTTAATTCACAATGTGACCTTTCCATCCATCCTATCTCCATTGGCAAGAAAGCATGTTATAAATTAAAAAAAAATGGTAAGAAAGCATCCAAGTGGCCCATTTGAGCTAGACCATGTGCACATATGCAGTCTGCTCGTAGGTGAAAATCCTATGATTGTGAATATGTTGCCTTTTGTCCATCATCAGCATCATCATCATCATCATCATCAAAGCCTTATCCCAATCAGGTTGGGTCGGCTACATGAATCCTGTTTTTTCATTCCGTTCTATTTTGAGCAATATATTGCCTTTTGTCCATCTTGTGAAAATAGAGTTGTGTTCTTTGTTAATCTACCAATGCTACATAGATGTGGCTCTAGAGTAATAATTTCTTTTACTGAACATCTTATGATGCTACCTTTTAGAAAAGCATTAAGCACGGCTTACAATGTTAGTCCTCACCATTCCCCATACTTTCTTATAAAGTTTCCAATCCTTTACACTCAGTGTTTGGCTGTTTCATATAGGACTATAATGATGACGGGAAGCTCTCACTTTCGGAATTTACTGACTTGATAGATGCATTTGGTAACCAAGTGGCAGCTGGCAAGGTCTACACAGTTTATTTACAATAAGCATTTATTTATTTATGTTTTTTTGCATCTCTTGCTTGTGATTTTTGTTCTAGTTGGTTTTGTTTGGTAGATCTTATCACGTAATTGCATTGTCTATTAGAAAGAGGAACTTTTCAGAAAAGCAGACAAGAATAACGATGGTGAAGTTAGCATGGATGAGCTGGCGGACCTTCTGGCGGCTCAACAAGAAGAGTAACTACTTATTCTGATTTCTCACAATCTTGAATGGTGCTAAGCTCTTTGGCAAAATTAGAGAGATGCTGTTTCATTCTTGAACTTCCCTTCTTTGTCTTCTTTGTAAAGAGATTGAGCCATTAAGAAAGATTGGTTACTGGTGCAGCATTGGTAACCAGTGTTATATTGATTGGAATTAAACTTTTATTTTATCCTGGGCCTCCTGTTTAAGTTAAAGTGTTTCTTTTTTTTTTTTTTTTTTTTTATGTGTGTTGTTGTTGTTGGGGTTTTGGGTGGCCTGGGGGGGGTGGGGGTGGGGGTGTGTGGAATTCCTACTCACAGACTTCAAAGGGCCAAAACAACAGTTAATAGCTTAACTTCTCCTTGGGGAGAGTAAGACCTTGCAATGTGTGCAATAAAACAATTTGTAAAAGAAGAATTCTTAACAAGTAGATGGTTGAAGGCAATACATTTTTACCCCCAAACAATAACATGAAACATAAAATATTATACTATTTTCGATTTGTAAACAAATAAAATTGACCAGGCACACACCATTTGTATGTTATCATAGATTTCGTGTTCACTGTTCCATATCTTAGGATTAAAATTGCACATTATTATGTGTAGTTCTCATTGTTGACTCTACAGTTTACATACTGTGGTGCTGCAGGGAATCGCTTATCACTAACTGTCCTGTCTGTGGTGAGACTCTTGACAGTTTAGATAGGCTGAATGATATCATTCATTTGACTTTATGTTTCGATGAGGGGACTGGAAATCAGGTTATGACTGGAGGGTTCCTTACTGATAAGCAGGCTTCATATGGGTGAGAATTTATGTGCATTATTTCCTGTGTAATGTTTGTCTCCATCTTGTCAGTTAAGTTGTTTGGTCACCATTTTATCAAAAGTTTGCTTTACTTTCTTGCAAAGTATCAAGTTTGAATATACATGAGTTGACTTTTAGATATATTTCTCATGATTACTTGTCTAGGTGGATGTTAAAACTAAGTGAATGGGCCCATGTTTCTTCATACAACATTGGCTTGAAGTCTGGCTCCAGTGCTTCTCATATATTGGTATGCATCTAGTGCTCTACCATATGGAACCTTTACATAAAGACATTTTCATTTTCCATGTGTAAAGGGCTGATGATCCCTGATCAATCTGTAAACCCTTATCCTTCAGCAAACTTCATCAATGGTTCTGAGTTGGTTTATCTGCATCCAATTTCAGGGTTGGAGTCATAGTTATGTGGCATATTTGGAAAATGAGTAGGCACGACCTTTTTTGATCTCACCCAATATTTGGTCCAGATACCAATTGACGCAACACAGGAAAACCCAATATTTGGTTCTGATACCAATTGATGCAACAGAGGAAAGAAGAATAGCTAACGAGCTATTCTCCAAGCCAAAAGGCTTAGGATAAACTGTCTAAGCCTCATACCAAAGACAATAATTCAACTCACAAGGAGAAGAAGACTGATACTTATTCAATATTGTAGTTTATCCCATGAGAGGGGATTACATATATATTTATAACTAAACTACTCTCTAAATAAAGAAACAAACTAGTTCAATCCAAATAAGAAGTCCCAATTCAAATATAAAATCAATTTCTAAAAAACTTAAGAAAGCAACTACTAATAATAAATTAATCTTTATTGCTGGGCTTTGGATTTGGGCCTGCGGGTAGAAACTTTCAAGCGGGGTGCATTAGTCTGGCCTTTATCAAGCCCCCAATCGGTCATCCAAAAACCGATAAAAAAAAAATTCGATTACCCAAAAAACTTATCACATGACTTGTGAGTGGAATGTGGCTCACCACTTACTTTTTATTTACTCTAGCCCAACCAATGGGAACTCCAAGAGAACAATGGACACATCCAACTCTGGTGGTCTTGAAACTTACTTTTATGCTCAGTTAATCCCTTCTCAGAAGTGGCAAGAATTGGGTGATTCATTAGGTAACATGGTGGGGTAATGGTGTCTACATATACTGGGAGGCTTTATCTAATAGAACCCACTTGAAGTAGAGCTTCATGCACTCTTGAAGGGGGTAGTCATTTCACACTTCCTTGGCATAGAATGCTTACTCATAGAGGGAGACTGCCTTCCTCTGGTTCAGTAAATCAAGGGAGAAGAAATTTATCATGGGAATTTATGACATCTGTCATCCTGGAAGAAACTATTGGAAGGGCTTGCTGGATTCCAAAACTGGGAAATGAATTCTGTAGGACAGCAGATAAGAGTGGCAGATTTCTTGGCAAAGTTAGCTGCCTCATTATGCATAGTGTTTCAGGCTTATATCCTGTACTACAGATTGGCAGATATCTTGCAAGAGATTAATCTCTCAAGAAAATATGGTGACTAAAACACAATGATCAAGTGGCTGCATGGCTTCAAGAGGAGCTGGGACTTGGGAGCACCAACACCAGCAAGGAGTTGTTCCAGATGTTGATTGTCCTGTGCAGTTGTTTAAGCGTTGTATTTCTTTTTTTCATTTAATAAATCTTCCATTCTGAAAAAAAGAGTCCATCGATCTTGACCATCAATTTGGTATGCCTTATGTTGAACTGCTTTTGATTCTTAAGAATCGATTTCTATCTGTTGATGCTGACAATGACCATATATTGGTGAATATTCAGATGGGTAGGATCATCCTATGAGTGTTCTTTTACATGGTATTCTGTGAAGAATGGGACAGATTGATGGTCTAAGATTGATGATCATTGGACTACCCATGTACCTATACAACTAGTTGAATTGTAAGCTATGATGCAATTAGTTGCCCATCTCTTTTTATGCTTTTGTAATATACTTGTAATTCTTCATTACCTCTTTTGCAAAAATTGTAGTATTTGGGTTCCTTTTGTTGTCTTAGGTTTTTAATACTCTATATTCCTCAATTCACATTGTTTGGTAAATTTATGAAAACAAATAGAAGAGTCCTCCATTTTATGAAGAAAGACTGTAATAAATCATGAGCATCAATCAGTCATCCTTCCTCGTGTTGTTCACATTCTTTGGTAAATTTATGAAAACAAATAGAAGAGTCCTCCATTTTATGGAGAAAGACTGTGATAAATCACGAGCATCAAATCAGTCATCCTTCCTTGTGTTGATGCCTTGCTGCTTCTTTCTTGAGTTTTACATATATTTGCTTCAATAAAAAATTATAAGAGATCATTTGAAATGGTTTTCTTATTATACCAAGGGTTGTGTCTCTTCTTCAGAACCATATCCTGCCATTCCATTCATCTCTTTATCTGATGTTGTATTTGATTTGTGAAGTACCGAGGAGCCACAGTTTAAATTTTATTTTTTCTCTTACATCCTTTCAGGTTTATGATCGTAGGAAACAGAGGCTAGTAGAAGAACTCATAGATGGAAAGATTGTTTTGTCGATGAGAGCTATTTATCAGTCAAAAGTAGGGCTTACTCTCATCAACGCAGGTGTGGTTAAACAAAAATGACGATATATGTTTAAAATAACTCAAGGATATTATGGGTTTCTGTTCTTTTGGTTTTTGGTGAAATAAATTTTTAATGTTATAAAAAAAAATAGCTCAAGGATATTCTGGATGGCATATGAAAGGAATTAAAAGGTTGCATTTCGTTGGAAATCAGAGTTATAAGAATATCATGGTCTTTAGTGGAAAAACATGTTTCATCATGCAAATATAGATGAGAATAAAAAAAAATATTATTTTTTTAAAATTTGGGAAAGATGCTATTTCTATAGCAATCTGGTTCTACCCATAACTCGATGCCAAATATTGTGGACAACACCAAAAGGTCCTCTAATTGTGATTGTATGTTTTATTGACACAGAACTCTTCTTCCCCCCACCTGTTAGTTTATTGTGGGAAATAAGATAGAATGGAAATCAATAAGAAATTAAGAATATTAACAAAGTGACAACACCAAAGAGACCTTGAGCAAAGAATGCATCTAACCAAATTATTGTAGAAGGGCATGCGAAAGGATGGCCATAATTCACAGTGCTTTGAAGATTTAGGAGTGTGTGCATCCCTTTTTGTTTTATTATTTGAAGCAAGTCAAGGTTGGTCCTTGCCAAAGATGTACTTGTCAAGATTGATCTGGCTTAAGCAAAGTTCCTATAATGAACTCACCGCAACAATATTTAGTCACTGAAAGCTCCATGATCAAATGTAGAGAAAATCCAACAACTTGTTATTGGATACTCAACTACCCGCTCATTTTAAACCTGAACTTCAGAAGATATGCAGTCTCTGAAAAAATGCACTAAACAAAATTCAGATTCTTCACTAAATAGGGGGCAGCGCAACAATCCTAATCCAACTTGGCCATAGGATCGTATGTGGTGTCACCATTCACTTATAGGCCTGGATTATAGTGGGCAGAACAGCAAAAGGTCTAATCAATTAATTGAATAAACTGCCCAACAAGTCCTTGAAGAACTGCTTTTTATTCACTCTTGTATAATGACCATGGGTACCCACAGCTTCCATTTTAATTAGCCAACTATCAGTTTCCGATAAGCTGCACATGCATTTACTGAAATTTAGGAACTGATGGATATTCATTGCTTAGATGAAATTCATAGAACTATATACTGCTTTATCAAATACATAATTAATTGAATGCATAATGATGCTATTGATTACTAATCTCACAATTCTCTAAATGTAATGTATATATTAGTGGAGCAGACACATACTAAGCTTGGGTCCTAGTTGAAAAACATGTAAGTAGTTAATTTCAAAATGAGAGCCCCTTCAATTGGTTTGGAAAAGGAATGGAAATTGTTTTGAATTTGATTGCAAATTTTACTTTCAAAATAATTATGAAATCATGAGAATCATTAAGTGGGTACATCATATTTTGGGATACTTTTTTTTTTATTATTCATTCAGTTCAGTAGGCAACTTTCAAAATTGAATTGAAAACCTTTCACTATATTATTGTAGGATGTTCCATTTTGGTGCAGGTGCAAAAGAACTGTTACAAAGCATCTCTGAGAAGCAAGGAAGGCGAATGAATTCAACTGAATCTGCTGAAGACATACCCAAGTTTATTGAATTTTTTAAGGCATGGATGCTAACCTTTATAACTGTGAATAACTTTTTCAGCAGTATCCTAGAATTTTGTTTGTCAATGAAGTCATGTTCTATTTGTACATGATAGATATTCTTATGAGTGATGACTTTACCCTAATTGATGTATTTTTTTAGTTAAATATTACAGTCATGAGCTTAGGTTGACTTGTCTAAATCCACCAGTATGCTAGGTTTTGGCGTTTTCTGCCGATGGTTAAAGGAATGTAGTTAACTAAAGTGAAATAATCAAGTTAGGCAGCAAAGGAGTGGAGTTAAGAGTGACAATTTAACAATGCACAGTGACTCCACAGAGTAGGGGGTTCTTTTGTTGGGATATATGGTTATGGACTCATTGCATGGGTGAGTCAATGCAATCGTAAATTCCTAGCCAAATGATCATTTTTATATTAAAAAACACATAAAATGAATGGATTGCTTTTCATCATATAAACTTTGGATTTTATGATAATATACATGCTAAATTTAGCTTACACCATGCATACCTATTTTTTTTTCCTTGATTCCCTTATGGATATGACTAGGAATTTGCATTTATCTTTATTTCATGTTGTGACCAGCGATCGTTCTGTTGAGTCCATTGCAAAAGATAAAAAGTACATGATGATTTGAATATTTCAAAGAAATATAAAAGTTTTCCACAATTCTTTCAATCAAGTTCTCTCCATTAGAATTTTTGAAAAATGACAAGAATACCCTTTTGTCATCTTTTCAAAATTTTCCTTTAATAATCATTTAAAGGAAATGATCATGTCCAACACAAATGACCTACCCACAACCTTTATGAATGGATGGTTAATAGAGGAGATTCCTAATGACTAAGAAGCTAGCTTCATTAAATGGTTATGATCGTCGAAGTCCATTTTAGGGAGGAAAAATGTTAAGAAAGGACAAAAAGTTGTCATAAGGAAAGGGTATTTTTGTCATTTCTCAAAAAATATACAAAGGACTTGATTGAAAGTGTTGGGGAAAACTTTTATACTTTTTTTGAAATATTCAAATCTTCCAAAAGTTTTATACTTTTTGACATTTTCCCTACATTTTATTTACCATAGATGATTGTGAATTAGGTTTTTGAAGAAAAAAAACGGTGAAGCAAAAAAATTCATGCGAATCTTGCAGGGCATCTCTCTATCACTAACATCTATCCCATATCCTATGTATATCATTGTAAGTTAAGTCAAATTTGCCAGATGGAAGCCATGCTTGTATGCTGCTCCAGAAATCCAACAGAATTCCTTTTTGTATTTTTTTTCTACGGAAAGTTAATACATTTTGTTTTTCATAAAAGAAAGTGACATCTACTTGTCAGTCATAAAGAGAGACATTTTAGTTATTTATATAAATAACTAAATTGATTATGCATGTCTCAACTAAGGTTGCCTTGATTGCTGTTAAATCCTGTACAGGGCAGCTACTTAATTTGCAGCATGTCTGGTAGGATTGGTTTTCTAAAGTGTAAACAACTTGTATATGTGATGCATATATATGGTGCAACTTTTGGAACAACCTTTTATGTTGGATTTGGGTTGAACGGAGAACTAGATATGAATGCAACTTTGTGTGTAATGTGATACTCTAGGAGAATCTGAAACCTGTGTTAAACTAAATATAATCAGCTAAAATTGATTGGTCTACTCCAAGTACACTTCTTTAGTGTTCCAAGGATGATATTTAGCTAAATGTGTGTTGTCCTGAAACTGAGTAGTCATTTCTTTATGCATTTCATGTAAGCACGATTTTCCTTTTCAGTTGACTGTGGCATGTTATTACATATATCTCAACAATGCATTTCACAAGATTTTGGGCTTGTACCTTAAAGAGGTTTTTAAATCAACATTGTTTGCAAATAGTTGTTGACCTTTGTTTTCTGCAATTGACATTATTTCATTTTTGCAGGATCAAATCGATGTAGCAGAGGCCAAGTACCCAATTGAACATTTTAAGGTAATGATCTGATTAATGTAGGCTTTGAAACAATCATCAGCAAAGCCTTGTCCTAACTATATTGGGGTCAGGTAAATGCATTTGTTTCTCCATTCTAATCTATCTTGGGCCAAATCCTAGATATGTTGCACTTTTTGAGAGTCAGCCTCACTACTTTCATCCATGTCCTCTTAGTCATCATGTTTTCTTAACTTAGTATCAACATTTTAATATTGGGCATGGATTGGTCATTTACAAACCCAATCCGTGCCTAATATATAATTTAGATTCAATCTGCTATCAAATGGGTGAAGTCAAATTGACCTGAAAAACACTAGTATGGAAAACATGCAGAAGCTGCAGATTATTTTCTGCTACGTGTCACAAGTGTTGAGGATGCACAATTTTTCAGTAGGGTGTCAGATCAGGTTTGGCTGGGTCAGCCCACGCAACCCACTTACATTATAAAAATTATTTTGTGGTCCAGACCCAATCTGTGTTTCCCATTCCTGCCTTAAAACGTGGTTGAGCCTGCAAATACCACACTTGAGAGACGTAGTCGGAGTAGGCTTAAGGTAATTTTGCGGTTAGATATTTTGACAAAGTAGGAAGCACTTGGATTTGACTAATGGCTTGGATTAATTAGTAGTTCATAGTCTTATCAAATTCCGTGAACCATGTTTGCACCTTTAAAACATAGAAATCTAAGTTGAAAAATATATTATAATGTTTGATTCATCCATCAAGAGCTGCATCTTTAGATTCTACATGATCTCTTGGATGTACATCTCAAGGAATGAAAACTTTGTGGTTTGTTTTCCCCCATGTGCAGACATTTAATGAGTTCTTCATCAGGGAATTAAAGCCAGGTGCAAGGCTTATTGCTTATGAGGAACGTGATGACATTGCTGTTTGTGCTGCTGATTCCCGTCTGATGGCATTTAGATCAATTGATGATGGCCTAAGATTTTGGATTAAGGTTGAATTTACCACTTTCCTTAGAGAGTATTAGTGACGTTGCAGCACAATCGTTTTTGAAGTTACTTTTATGAAAATAAATTATTTAAGTCCTCCAAACAGGGCTGGCAAAGGAAGTGATGTGTTGGACTTTGTCCTTTAGAGATGACCTGCAACATGCAATACTTTTCTTGTTGTTTACAATTGTTGCAACAATATTTGTATATCACTTTTTGTCGTTAACTGTCATTTTTCACTCACAGGGTCGCAAATTCTCTGTTGAAGGTCTCTTGGGGAAAGAGTTATGCAACAGTGCTTTTAGCAATGGTTCCTTAGTGATATTTCGCTTGGCCCCACAGGTATTTTTGGGATGCATCTCAATTTGGTCAAATGATAATCAATTTTATTGAGAGTAACATATTGATCAGTTATGGAAGCATTTTTGAGATTTAGACTAGTCAACTTACAAACAATTAGTTCTTTATTGTTCACTAATGGTGACAGGATTACCATCGATTCCATGTTCCAGTCTCTGGAATCATTGAGCAGTTCGTGGATATTCCAGGGTGCTTGTACACAGTATGTTTGATTGGTTTTTTATACATAGTTTAATGGATGGCTCTCACAACCTTCCATTCTTTTTCAGTTTTCCTCCTAAAATTGCCATGATCTGCCCTTTGTGATTTTTTGTTTTTGCAGGTAAACCCAATAGCTGTAAATAGCAAGTATTGTAATGTCTTTACTGAGAATAAGCGAGTTGTATCTATTATTTCAACTGCAGAATTTGGAAAGGTTTGTGAATTTTTTTCATATGCTGTTAACAAATTTAATAATTCAACATTTTACTTGTAAAATTGCACTGTATTCCTAAGCAGAACAGTTGGGTAGTAGTTTTAGAATACAAAGAGATAAGTAGGTGAAGATGGAAGAACAATTCTGTTTTCAATATAACTTGTTGGAATTATTTTTGCATGTCCTTTTTAATGTGTTTTACCTTCTAAAATTAGTTTCATGTTGATTATTCGATAAAATAGATGGGACATCCCTTTAATGATGATGAATTGAAGATAATCATGATTGGTCATTTGACAAATAGGAAAGGGGTGTATAAAGGTTGTCTCCTATTAATAACTTTCTAAGTGTGTGCACTGCATTGCTCATGTCTGCAGTCATGTGCAAGGGATGGGCACTGGTGCATTGGCTGTTTAGGTGCACGCTGAATTTAGGAGCCCTTTCTTATCTGGCCCAAGGTCTGAGTGGTTGACTCAAACTGATGCAGGCCATATCAATGGGCCCTGTCTGAAAGTCTATAGCCACAGGCCAAAGATCAATACAGCCCAGTAGATTAGAATAGATTCTATTATTAGTAGTTGTTTTAGTTGCTTTATTAATATTTGGCCAGTTTAGTCATGTTTGGTTCAAGACTTCTTATTTGTTTAGAATTAGTTATTTCCTTTCTTAGATGATGTCTTAGTTATAAATAAGGATGTAATCTCTTCATGGGATAAGACATTGATATTGAATAAAGAGTTTAAGTTTGGTTCTCAGTTGAAAGAGTTCGTTTGTCTTTGGTGAGGAACCTAGACATTTTATTCCTAAGCCTTTTGGCTTAGAGATTAGCCCGTTGGCTAATCTTCTTCCCCTGCGCTGCTTTAATTGAAGGAAATAACTAATTCTGAACAAATAAGAAGTCTTAAACCAAACATAATTGGACTTGCCAAATATTAATAAAGCAACTAAATCAATTACTAATAATCTAATCTATTCTAATCTATTGGGCCTTATTGGTCTTGGGTCCAATGGCTGGCCAATCATGGATTTGGCCTACATCCATCCATGATTGGCCAGCCATTGGACGCAAGACTAATAAGGCCCAATAGATTAGATTATTAGTAATTGATTTAGTTGCTTTATTAATATTTGGCAAGTCCAGTCATTTTTTGTTTAAGAGTTCTTATTTGTTCAGAATTAGTTGTTTCCTTTCTTAGATGATGTCTTAGTTATAAATAAGGATGTAATCTTTTCATGAGATATAAACATTAATGTTGAATAAAGAGTTTGAGTTTGGTTCTCAGCTGAGAGAGTTTGTTTGTATTTAGTGAGACACTTAGACATTCTATCCCTGAACCTTTTGGCTTGGAGATTAGGCCGTTGGCTAATCTTCTACCCCTGCGCTGCTTCAATTGGTATCAGAGCGAAGATCCACTCTCAGATCGTCGTACGTCTGATCACCGATTTGAGGTCACCGTTCGTTTAGTCTCTGTTAGTCCCCATCCATTCCACCATCTCCCGCAATCACAACCCATTAAGAACCCTACACCCTAATCAAACCCAACCCCTTTCCAGAACCCCTTTTCCGACGCACATCCCTCACCTCCTGCAATAATCCCGGAACCCTAGCCCTCTTCCCCATCACCACCGAACACTTTCCCCAAGCTCCACACCCCTCCGTCTCTCACCGGCAACCCAACCCCCTTGTCGGTGGGAAACTTCCTCGACCCATCTCCTCGCCAGAACCCCATATTCACGCTATCCCTCACCGGAAACCCAAATCCTTCTCTGCAGAACCCACCCCTTCGGTTGCCATCAGCCCATCACCCATACCCAAACCCATAATTAAAAAAAAAGACAAAGCCAAAGCGAAAGAAGAAAAGCAACAGAGAAAGAAAGCAGAAAAGCAAAGACATCGGGCGTACCTGGATCTCGTCGCTCCACTGCAATGCGGAGTTCACTTGGTCATCGTCGTCAGCATCGTTGTCGTCCACCTCCTCTGCGCCCGCCTCCTCTGCTCCTGTGCCGTTTGAAGCCTCGCAGTAGTCGACGGAGCAAGGGCTTCGAAAACTCCTGTTTTTCTCCTCTCGTCGACAATTGCCAGCCCTTTCGTTGTCGAGCAGTGAAGCCCCGCATCCCCTCTCTTTTTCTTTCGTTTTGTACTGTAACAAGAGAAGAAGAAGAAATCACCCCTTTCTTATAATTTGTTGGGCCTTCACTGTTGACCCGAGCTTGACCTAGCCCTGATTTGCCCGAATCTTGTTATACCCACACCCATTTTGGGTCCATTCCAGGTCTGACCTGACCTAAGTTCAGATCTACATTAGTACAAAATATATATATAAGTGGGCCCATAAAAAATAATCCATTCTTTTTGGATTGATTGATCTTAGCCATTGCTTCTCAAATGATGATATTTTAGTTGGATTCACGATCCATCTTCACTTGCATATTTTTGTTAACAAGATCAAGCCATCAGGTTAGTCAATTTTGAGCATTCAGAAGATCTTAAATTTCTTACAGCAAAGTCAATATGCAAATTTTTGGACCATCTGATGAATTTCAAAGCGTGCTGTATGAGTATAAATATGGAGATTGGTATTTTGCCAATAAGGTTTACTTTTGAGCAGTTCCTTAATCTTAGACAGGCAGATTTGACAGTTTATGAATATTTAAATCAATTTTCGAGACTGCACCAAGTTTATGGCTTGGAACAGAATGAGCTGCATGATTTGACTCATTTTATCAGAAGTTTGAAGCTAGACATTCTTGAGAAGATGAAACCTTGCAACAATGTACAAGAAGCATATAAGGAAGCAATTCATGTTGAGCACATGCTTCAACGGCCCCACCTGCAACAAGTTAACCCTGAGAAAACACATTCTCCATGACGAACGAGAGATCATCTGGTGGAAACAAAATTTGAAGGAGAAGATACTTACACCCTTGTCATTCGCAAACTTCTCACCACCAATGAAGAGAAAGATAAAGAGTGGAAACAGACTGGTATTCAGGACGCGAGTAAGGTGTGAAGACCAATTAATTAATCTAGTTATTGATCATGACTAAACTATTAATTTTGTGGCACAATATGTTATTGACAAACTCAATTGGCCTACCGAGACTCTTCTAATGCCTTACAAAGTTATATGGTCTAATGCTTTTGTCATTACTGTAACTCACAAATGTCTAGTATCTTTCACGATTGGTGTATATGAAGATAAAATTTGTTGTGATGTAATTCCCATGAATATCATTCATATTCTTTTGGGACAACCATGGCTTCTTGATCGGAAAGTGCAATATGACAAAGAGAAGAATATCTATTCCTTCTCTTGTAAAGGATGATATGTTACCCTTTTTCCATTACAACCAGCAACCTTTTCATCTACCTCCTCACCATCAATTGAAAAGTCAAAAGATGAACACAAAGAGGAAACAAATTCCAATGATGATGTTGAAAAGCCCATTCATGGAAAGAAAGATCTCATTACAACCTCAAGTGATAAGCAAAAGGTACATCAAGCTGACGTACAAGCAGACATTGAACATCCAAGAGAATTAATTGTTCTGCCTTTTCCAGAAAATCCAATTAGGATGCCAACAGTGAAATTCATTGTTCCAGTTATCTCACAAGCAATTCAAGTTAAAGTTTCCCACATTGACTTCATCTTTAGAGATCACATATGGATATCTGACTATCAACACTTGAAGCATCTACTGGTTTGTTTACACATCCAACCTCCATGCAAAGATCAATAGTCGAAAACCTTTTGATCTACTATTACATGGAGGAAGAGACTGCAACAAGCTTTTAAGCCATGTCATGAAAATATAGATCTGAAGATAAGAAAAAAATTTGTCCGAATGATTTTCGACCCAGGTGAACATTTACCGAACTCGAGGACGAGTTCTCTGCCAAGCAGGGGAGAACTTCCATGATTGGCCAGCATTTGGACCCAAAACAAATAAGGTCCAATAGATTCGAATAGATTAGATTATTAGTAATTGATTTAGTTGGTTTATTAATATTTGGCAAGTCCAGTCATGTTTGGTTTAGAACTTCTTATTTGTTCAAAATTAGTTGTTTCCTTTCTTAGATGATGTTTTAGTTATAAATAAGGATGTAATCTCTTCATGAGATATAGACATTAATATTGAATAAAGAGTTTGAGTTTGGTTCTCAGCTGAGAGAGTTTGTTTGTCTTTGGTGAGACACTTAGACATTTTATCTCTAAACCTTTTAGCTTGGAGATTAGCCCATTAGCTAATCTTCTTCCCTTGTGCTGCTTCACAAACCCTACATTGAGTCATGTAGGGAGTTTGATACTTGGATCATGGCCAGCCACTTCGTTATCATTGGGCTTGGTGTCCGTTTATTTCAAACCATTCTCTTGTTTTAAACAACCAGTCACTTGTTGTTGGTTTCCTTTTATTCAAATAGTTTATCAAATAGTTTCCAACAGGTGTCTCTTCACTTGAATGCAACCATTTAAACCATTTATAAGGTCACTTTGCTCACTCGTTGATACCCATCATAGTATGTTTAAACCTACGGCTAGAACCAGTTTTTATTTGATTCATTGACAGTCTCTCAAGTATCTAGTTTTACTGTCTTTAGCATGCCTTTCCCCTTATTTTCTGGATGTGGATATTAAGTGTTTGTGTTTGGTCATCAATGCTGCATAATACTGCAGCTAGACAACTTTGGCTCAGCCTGTTTTATCTTGGATGCAGATTTGTTGTGACCCACTGCAGTCTGTAGTTAATGAAAAAGTAGGGAAAATTTTAGGGACAGTACGATATGCAACTCAGGCATTGATATCTTCTTCATTCCTTACGTGCTTCGCAACACATATTAGCAAGTGCTGGATTTACCACCTTCTATGTGCATTTTAGGTTGAAAAGGGATCTGCTAAATTGAACTAGAATGCAAGCCTGGTGGCTCATTACTAGATTTATTTTTCTGAAGGAGGAATTAAAAAACCAAGCTATTACCTGCAGTCGTTGGTATACACTTTTGTTTAAATGGAAGGTGGCAAGACAAAAGTTGCTTTGGATCTACAGGAACATATTGATAGCCTAGATTTTGTATAATAAAAGTTAACAGCCCATAAATTGTACAGAGAACTATATTATGACATTATTATATATCTATATCTATATATATAGATATATCTCCATATCTGGGATTCTAATCTACTATAACAGATGTTCTGAGTCATAGAGCGCAGCTGATTGTCATGCGCCACTTCCTGTCAAAGTGTTTAAATTTGAAGTGTCTAAAGGACTACTTTCTGCTGTTGTAAGCCATTGCAATTGAACATTTAAAGAGGCATTGCAGTTGAACATTTGAACAAAAATTGTTGATTTCTTGTTTGCAGGTAGCATTCGTTGCCATTGGAGCAACAATGGTGGGTAGCATCACCTTCTCTAGGAAACAGGGTGACTATGTTCGGAAAGGAGATGAGGTTCTTTGTTTGTGTCTAGTTTCTGCATTTTTTTTTCTCTCATCACGTATTTCACATATGATGAGTACTTATTATTATTATTTTTTCCCTCCTCTGATCAGTTTGGATATTTCTCATTTGGAGGCAGTACTGTAATATGTGTTTTCGAGAAGGTGAGCTACCTATTTCTGGCTCAAATAATCATGATATAATTACCCTTGCTTTGTTGTGGGATAATTCCTACTCTTTTTTACTCATTCTTGTCTACAATGCATGTGTGTATGAATAAGTGTGTCTGTGTGTGTATGAGAGAAAGTGGCATGAAAGAAATACATGCTAATGGTTATATGAGTTAAAACTGGCTTCCTGTTTTTTAACAAATCTATACACATTGTAATAATACATCATTAATATGTACCATGCAAATACACAAACATAGATTCAGATTTACACACACACACACACACACACACACACACAATCTCTGTTGTTGGGCTTCAATTGCCAAGGTATTTGTGAGCATTGACATGGCAGAACTCAAATCCAGATAGGTTTCAATTGATGGGATTGCTTGGTTCGTATTTAGGCATTTCTGCATAGGCCTTGCAACTGATTGGCATTCTTTTGTTCTTATTTCTTGTTCATTCGTGTTTATTACACAATCGTTGTTTCTTAGATGCAATGCATGCTATCCACCATTTTCTTGTTGTAGGCTCACCCGCATGTTTGCTGGTGGTGAGGAATACGGTGGATAGTTTTTTGTGAAACTCCATAGTGAGGCCCACCAATTGAAAATTCTATCCACTCAAATAAACACCCTCCCAAGATATGGGTTATCACCAAATCTCACCCCAGTGGGAGTAGGTCCCACTGTAAGATTGGCCATTTGATAGAAAACGTGATTAACTAAAATAATGCATAAGATAGTGGAATTCATGTTCTTTTTATCAAACGGCCAATCTTACAGTGGGCCCAACTGCTAATGTGGTAAATTTTGGGGATACCATATGCACTGGGAGGATATTTATTATGAGCATCTCGGATTTTCAATTGGGGGCCCACTGTGAAGTTGCACTTCTTCGGCCCAGGATTTCTCTAGGTCAAAGCTTTGTAGGATCTGGACTCTTTAGTTAAAATGGCTATCTAATGCTCTACCTGTTCAATAAAACTTGCATGTTAAATCTTATGTTCCAAACAAGGGCCTGATTTTGAAATACTGGATCCAAGATAAACTATTATTGTCTGTTCTATATTGAAGGCTTGCTTAATCTAGAGGTCAAAGGTACTTGACATTATTTCATAGTGCAATAGAGAATAATTGTGTTAGTTATTTTTGTTGATGTCTCTACTTTTTGGATCCTTTCCCAGGATGCAATAGAGATAGATGAGGATCTACTTGCAAACAGTGAGAGATCTCTTGAGACATTGGTATGTGTAGGAATGAAACTGGGTGTCTCGAAACTTAAACAAACCGAGCCAAGATTGCCAAATATGGAAGACTGTGTACTCGGGGATTGAGATACATCTGGCATTTTTCAGCACCAAAAGATGACCTAGAAGCCAGAATTTCAAAGAATGATCTCTTTACAATGGTAAGAACACAGGGTTTCTAAATGCATCTGGACTGTCTATCTTTCATTTGATTCATTTAAAATATCAGTATTACAGAAATAAATTGTGCACAGATGAATAACAGCTACGTAGTTCCACCTGTTTTCTTGGTCCCAACAAGTGACTCTGCTATGCCAGGCCCAAATATATGCCGGCTTATTCTATGTATTGACATTAACTATGTCGTGTTGATCACTCACTAAACAACTTTGTTGTGTTTCATTTTTTAGTTTCCTTTCATCCTAGGAGTCAGTGCTGCCAACCACTTCCAAGTTTCATGTTTTAGCGAGGCAGGAGCCTTTTGTACGAAGTCTTGTTACCAAGCATCTATTGTCATTCTTAAAGCTGGGTATATGAGATCAATCATCACTTGTAAATTACCACATTGTCTGATGATTGAGGCAGTTCATTTACTTTCCTCTTTCAGCGCTTGCAAACAAGGTTGTTTGAAATTTGGTGATTCTGTATTTTCCTAGATACACTACAACTTAAGTAGCAAAGTAGCCAAACATTTTCTGTACCGTGCATGTGCTTATCCCGAATATTAGTTTTTTCCTATGTACCTGTAGATGGCAGTGATCCTCTATGTAATCTAATGCAAGTAGCCAGGTTTACACTTAAGTTGGAGTTCTTGATATCTCTACTGACCACCACACATGTTCCATGTAACTGAGTTCTATAATCAGATGCACTTTCCTGATAAGGGATGATGTAGAGATCTGAATTGGTGCTTTAGGGCGTGTTTGGTATTATTTCCTCGTTGAGAATGTTTTTGCTCTGTGAATAAGATGTGCTACGAATGTTCCCTTCTCAGTGAGGACTAAAATTGGCAGGGGATGATTAACGAGGCTCATGGAGTTGATGCTAGGGCGTCTAGAAGGAACGCTCAACCAGAGTTCAGCTTTACGGGCTCGATTTGGGCTGATTATATCTGGTAGATTACTGCATTTGCCTTCATTAAATCAGGTCCTTTAGTCAACTATGTTATCTTATATAATTAAACACAATGGGGACAAAGCTGCCGGAGCTAAAAACCAAATCAGTTAGCATTGAACAATGCAATTATGGGCCATGGTAATCCAACTAATGAATGGTCTAGGATAGAATATTGTGGATTTGGGAATAAGATAAAAGTTTCTAGAGGTTTGGCTCTGAAAGTGCCAGAGAGCCAGAACCTGGGTGTGCCTAGTGGTCTGATGGTCTAAGGTTGGATGGCTAGAATCGCACGGTCCATGACAATTTCTTCCTAAACCGAATTGTGATTAATGCTCACTTGCAAAATTAAGCCAGGTGCTTTAACCGGCGAGTATACATAGACCATGTTTCCATCATCTATTTGGGGGCTATCGATTCAATGAAATTGCTACTTTCATTTTTATTATACTCCCTCTGGAGCAAATAGAATGGACAGTCATCATGCTCAAGCCGAATCGGCAAAAGTGACAACCACTGTGCCAGTAAAGACCCCAAAAAAATTAAAATTGGAGTACACCAGCTAAGGATGCTGGGACCCCAACAGGTGAGGTAAAGTGGTCCCCAGGAGAGGGAAGGTGGCATTTCTTGGCAGCCAGGTGAGAACTAACGCATCTTTCCACTGTAGTGCGAATAAAGATCCAAGGGAAACCAGATTACTGTATACTTACAAAAGCAAGTTTATCAACATTATTGAATTAGAGATTTCCAGCTCGTATGCATATATATATATTCTCCTACTTTAGCTTAGGCAAGTGAAGAGCATCAAACAAGGCTCGGCCACACATAAGCCTCACTGTTTTCCCATTCTGAGTGTGTTAGTAAAATAAGATATGAAACCATTTTACAAACTGCCAAACCAGGCACTAACTATAGCGACAGTGAGAAGAAAGGAGACAAATAAGGATATAAATGGAAACATCTAGCTATATATATTTCCCTTTCCTGAGATTAGTACAGAGTGAAAGGGAGGCTCTTAAAAGAACTAAGATATCTATGGAACCTTTCAACTCAGAGGCCGTGAGTAAGATCATGTTTTCCTTTCTTTCTTTCCTTTTCTTTGTCGTGGGCAATTCTTGTTCTATGGAGACAGCACAGTAGGATCTGCATAACCTTCAAGGAGATGGCTTCCATTCAAATTGTCGATTATTGAAGCTATTTACCGATCCAAGTGCACTTAACAGCCGACTACCCATATCTTGTTGTGGATGGTTCATGCTAGGTTCTTGAGCCATCGTAGACATGCGGATCCTTCCATTTAATGTCATTGAGTTATTTGCCACTGCCATTGCATGATAAAATCCACTGGCTGGAGCTGCAGCTGATGGGCCAATGCCACTCATATTGCCAAATCCTACGCTGCTTATGCCAGAACCATTGGCAATTCCATTACTAACCAGGCAATTCCCACCATTCAGAGCTATATTGCCAGTCTGTCCAATCTCATTTATGCTTTTCATCTCATTCCCTAACAAACCAGCGGTGACCATGGAATCCCCTCCATTCAGCTGGGAGGACATCATCAAATCTTCTATGATTTGCTGAACTGAGGTCTGAGAATCTCTAGGGTCAGCTTCATTGGACTGAGATGGCTGTTGCATGGGGATATTTGCAGGCGAATTTGCCGAATTCAAATGAGAGTTGGCTGATGGTAAGTTATGAGAAGTTTGTGGGGGGTTATTAGATGCAGAGATGGTTGGTGATGGGAAGGGAGAAGATGAATTGGGTTGTGACTGTGCTATTGAAGTAGACGATCCAGCTGATGGGATCTGAACAGCATTCCCACTGTAAGGACTCGCATTGTTCATAGCGTTCTCCTGCCTGGAATTCATCGAGTTTTGGTGAAGTCCGACAATGGTGCTGGCAGAGGTAGGGGCTGATGCAGCATTCAGAGAGTTATTTACACTGGTAATGCCATTGGTAGCTGCAAGCTGCAAGGAAGAAGCCTGAACGGAATTCTGATCATTACTAGAGTTCTGGGTCAATGGTTGCTCTTCTGCTTGTTGACCTCGACGGTGTAGCCCAGATGAAGTAGATGTCCTTCGAGGGAAGTTAATCAAGCTTGCTGAATGAGAAATAGAATCCATTAGAACCAATTTAGATTAGAAAAATCATTATTCCAGTAAAGCACTATCTAGGTATGCAGCCATCACTTAAGCATTGAGGAGATGGAGGTACTAGGGAATTTTTTTACTACTACAAAGCATAGTCGAAAAGCAACCGCATGCGATGCTGTTTTTTTTTTACTTTGCAATATCCTTTCAACCATGAGTGGAAATATCTTCGAGTCCTTTGAGATCACAGCTCTAAAATCAGATAATTGAGCATTTCCATTTATTCAATTCAGATATCTAAGAAGCAAACTATCTCTTCCATTTAGTTAATAACAAGGTTCCACAACCAATCTACAGTTAATGCAGCACATCTGTAGATCATGGACTAAAATAGGCGGATCTGCATACGTCCATTCTTTCCTTCCTTATTACTTTTTATTTAATGGTAAATCATGTCCATTCCTGACACCTTGAATCCATATACCATATACAAGAATGGAAAAAACTAGAGGTCTAAGAGAAGCACACACAGTATAGGTGACATACAGAAGTCCACAACTACCATCCAAGGTCGTGCAGGCCCACGGCAATTATGCAACTAAAGTTCAAGTGATCTATAAACTAATAAATATTCACAAAAAGGGAGGCTCTTATGCATGGCCATTTTTCCCACACTAACTATTAGCTTTCATGTGATACACTACATAGATAGTAAATTGCATTAAGGAAAAGACATGCATGAAAGTTTTGATGTGTAACACTTCTCTGTGTGGTCATATATCAAGCTTGAGCCCTGGCTTGATTGGAAATCAAGATGAGCTAGCCAAAGTTGAGCTTAACTCAACTCATATTTTATAGCACATACCATATGTGTAGTGTATTTAAGAAATAGGAAAATTTTATTGCAGGCACTACTATGAACACCATTACAAAATCACTATATATGAAAGACTATGGGCCAAATAAAGATTATGCATGGATAAGAGATGCTTAAACAAATAGTGTGTGGTAGGGATGGTTTCAATTTAAGAGGGGGCTCCACATGTCATATCAGGTGGTTACCAACGCTGGTACCATTTGGTCAAAAGAAAATGTTCAGTTTTTGTCACTATACCCCCATTAAGGGTCTTTTTTTTTTCCTTTTTTTGAAGTCCTAAATAAACCTTTGGTTAATGTATTATGCACTAAATATCAGGTAGTTGTATTATTCCCGCATTAAACTATACTTTAACAAATTATGTGATGCCAAGCTTGACTTAAGCCAAGCTGAGTAGGGCCTAGGTTGAGCTTGGCTCATGAAACAATTGAGCCAAGCCAAGTACCTTGTGAGCTACCTTGGCTTAGTTACACCATTACATGCACCAATTATCATGATGGCTGGTTATCAGGTGCACACCATGCGGATGGCACTAACCTGTGGTGAGGCCCACTGTATGGTCCATCCAAATGGACCACACCCAGGGGGCCCCTGTATTGCCCCGCTCACAGAATTCCAGGTCATATTTGAATAGATTGGACTGTTAGATCTACTGCACACCAATCCGAACGGACTGTGCACCATTAAACTCGTGGGCCCAGATGGAGATCATGCAAAAGGGGAAGGGGCTGATTTTTTGCAGAGAGGAAGGGTCCAGGGAGATCTTTTGATCCCCCTAGTCCTGGTCCTGGTCCCAGTCCCAGGTGGGGCCCACGGTGCGCATGCTCATCCATTGCATGCAGCTATGATGTCCGCAAATGCAATACAATTTTACAGATCCTGAGTTGTTCGTGATGCATCCATCATAGAGACTGCAATTATGTAAACACCATTAAGCACACATCATTAGTTATAGGCAATTCAGTCCTCACATGTGCTAGAAATAAGATTCCAAATGAGTTTTTTGGATCACTCATATAATTTATGCATTACGATTGTGAAGTATGTCACATGATTTTCTTCAGGGCAAAATAATCAATTGGAAAGAGTTCGATCTAAATATTTGATAAGAGTAAGAAGCAGGTATTGTTTACCAATAGTTTTTCTTTTTTTCTTTTCTTTTTGGCACCAGAAGAAAAATTGCATGCAAATAGTACAGATGAAATAAGTAATGCTTACCCATGGGTCCAGTTCCTGTTTCTCGGCTGTAATCAATTAAGTCTTTCATGCTATTAACCACCTCCGAAATCTGCAATTTAAATTAGATCTCATAAAATTTAGCACAGGTCAAATCATTCTCAATTCATTATGTCTCTGGTAACATAGATAATCAAAACCCACTCATTTATTGAAAATCTTCAAGGAAAAATACCTATTTTGGACTTTCTTAAATGTATTCTTTTTTATTTGAATCTTCCACAACATTTAGGAATCACCGAAATGGCACATGTTAGAGTAATAGTGGAACTAAGCACTTGTTAAAGTAATTGTGGAACTATGTCCCAGCAACCTTTAATGGTGTCACTCCAGCTTTTGAATCCACATCAGAATCTCACATCAATCCTCTCCCACTTACCCCAGAGAACATAGTTCATTGCACTTAAGAACTTCAGTTATTGTTTCCAGCAATTGAATTGTAGACTCATTGTGCAGTTTCTATTGAAAGACAGATTACAGAAGTTCCCATGAGATCATATGATGCCAATATTAAGCTTAAAATTCCAGATTCTCATATTAATATGGAGTGGTTGTTCAGTCTTTAGATGGTGAGTTGTCCTCCACTGATCATTCAAAGAAAAAAAATTGCTATTCTCTACTGTACCGAATATCTCACCCACAAGTCGGCATATTATGTCTTGTAGATTCTGAACGATATGCATCTTTGCATGAGAACATGTCGTTTTTATTAATGCATCATCATCATAGCCGCATCTAATCAATCGATCTAGGATCGGTATGCAGGTTATGGATATGTATAAAGAGATACAAGTTAAGTCTATCACTTGGAGTCAACACTAGAAAAGGTCCATCAAAGATCTTGTGTTCTCACATCAAACTTGGCAAGTATGTTCCTCTACTCATTAGACTTCCTGAGAGGCCAGAGCACAAGCAATGGAAGAAACATTGACAAAGTTTAAGATATAAAAATGAATAAATAAATAAGGTTTGCCTTCTATGGTATAGGAGGAGGAATGAAATTTTACCTTAGAAATGCAGGTTGTAAACATATTGGTGAGGTTAATAAAAGAATAAAAACAGATTGGGAACTTTTAGCAAAACAAGGATGGGGGCTAAGAATTAAAAAGGAAATCTTTGTGTAATGGTGATAGCATCAAAATATGGGTAACAAATAACAGGGAAATGAGAAGAGACGAGGAGGGAATACAAAGGGAGAACTCAATGGCTTGGAAAGATATAGTGGAAGTTGGAGAGAAACTACGTGGGGAATATTCTGGAGTTCTTGTGGGGACAGGAAGATGCATTTGATTTTGGCCGGTTGTAAAAGAAACAGATGAAATAAAGATTTCGGAACATGAATCATGAGCTGCCAATGTGCATCTCATTTATGGAGGCTCTTAAGCAAGTAGCATTTTTCCCTGGCTCTGCAAATTCAGACAGACTATTTGGGTTCAAATTGTAAAAGAAACAGGTGAAAGAAGATTTTGGAACATTACAATAAGAGAGAGAAACATTCATTTAAGATTTTGGCTCGGGATGGATCGGAATGGAGAAACAGAATTCATATAGCCAACCTAACATAGTTGGGACAAGGCTTTGTTGATGATGATAACTTTGTGTGACAGAGAGAGAAACTTTAGAATCATGAGTTGTCACTATGGTCTCATTTATGAAGGTAATCAAGCAAGCATCATGATTCCTCTATCTCTGAAAAATGAGTGCTCATTGGACCCCCCCAAGGTGAAAGCATTATGTTACATGACTATGGGTTATAGCCTATAAAACTCTTATATTGGATATTTGTAAATGTCTTTGCTTCTTTTTCCCATATCTGCTTCTTGGGTTGGTCCAAAACAATTGGACAATCACTGTTCCTAAACATGTAGCTTGGGATGTCTGTTATTTCTTTCTATAATTTTACTGTGTCTTCCCATGCCCTCAGGGAAGATTGGCTAGTGGGCCCATTTTCAAGGCTAGCTATCAGTTAATGTGCATTTATTACTTACTAATTCCACTTGCTCAAGCATTAATCCCATCAGGTCATTGCAGCCATGTTACTGCTCTCTACATTAGAGCTGTTTAACTCCACATTCAAAAAATATTTTAGTTCTTTTTTTAGTAGTATAAATATTTCAGTTATTACAATAAAAATTCATGCATATAGGATATTTCATAGGTTTTTCTGTGGAAAAAGAATCTCTCTCTCTCTCTCTAAAAGAAAAAAGGTTAGGTTTTCATATGCCAGGAGTAATGTATCAAGAGAATTATTTAGCTAAATGATTAAGAACTTGTTTTAATAAACATGTTCTACAAAAATACCTGAAGGCAACGGACATATCGTTTTGTATAGCCTAAGTCATTTACCAATGGCACCTCCAATGCCTTTGCCAATTGACGAGCAGATCCAACAAACCTGAAACATGATTAAAAATATATTTTTAGTTAAGACCAGCCAACTAAAAAAAAAAAAAAAAACCATTACAGCAAACTTTTTAACTAAAGGAATCAATAAGGACAGTATCAAAGTTCATCAAAAATCTAGAGTAACATGGAAAAATTCAGGACTTTTAATGCAAGTTGATGTCTTAACAGAATCACTCCTGTAAATGACTGATTATTGGAAAAAAAAAAAAAAAAGAAGCTTCATAAATAGGAAAAATATCTCATTTACTGGAAAAGATCTCATTTATGGATGAAAAGACTGAAATACCCTTTTTTTTTAATTATTAGTTTGCCCAATATCTGAAATATCGGCTCAATTTGGTAATAGTTGATTCCCGTTAAGCTAAACAGGCCAGTAAGGGTAAGGCTGGTGCCTATGAGAACCCAATGGACTACTTACGGAATAACTGGCAGGATCCATATAGAAGAAAAGAACCTACCAAGAAATTGGAATTTTTTGCAAGAGCCAATGGTTAGTAAAAGATGTTCGCCATTGCAACATTTAGGTTGTAGGTTCAAGTCATGTTAATAATTTAAAACATACGAACACACACCACACCACACCACACACACAAACACAAAATATATATATATATATTGAAATCAAGTGATGCTACACAAAAAAGTTCACATTACAATTGATTAATAGCATGGAATTTATTCATTTTTCATTAACGAGTAGGCCCTCATAAATGTCAATCCCAGGGCAAAAGCATTTTCCCAGAGACTTTTGGTTGATTCCAAGTTATGCAATACAAAATGTAACACATTTTCCCTAGTAGGAAAATGCTTTCATAATTGTTCTTGTTTCATAGTTGGCACATAAATCTATTTGATAGGGCTCAGATGGATCTGCCTATACCCTCGTTAGGTGGATGCTCTTTGATGTGGTGAGGTCAGATAATCATACACTGCCCGATGCTAGTAGCAAATACCCCATCAGATGGTGTATTTTGGGACTGAGCAAGGAAGGCTTTAACCATATGTTTGCAACCCAATTGCCAAATTAACAAACTGCGCTGGAACACCTAGTTTGCTATATACACCATTGCGTACAGAAACATTTTCTGCAGTTTCCACCTCCTATTATAGTCTCCAGTTTATCAATTTAATTCTTATTTTTCCAAGTGAAGGACCGTGCAACGAGGCCACCAATAATAAATACATCCAACCCACTCAAAAGTAGATGCCTCTGCCCCACTCCCCAAGCCCCCCACACTACCAAGAGTGCCACAAACCCCGCCGCCACCCAAAAAGGGAAATGAAAGGGGAAAAAGAGAAAAAGAATTGGCACTCACCCATTGCGCACCCCCACTATTGGATTGAGTACATGCAATGATTCATTCATGTTAGATGTAATCAATCCCACTATGCCAGAACACCTAGTTTCAAATATACACCAGTGTTTACAGTTACATTTTCAGCAGTTTTCATTGTTTACTATAGTCTCCTTTTATCAAATATGCATACCCCCCACACCACCACCAACCCTACTCCCACCCAAAAATGGGGAAGAAAAAAGTGAAAGGCATTGGCACTCACCCCCTTGTGCACCCCATTATTGGATTACATGTACGATTTATTCATGACAGATGTAATCAACCCAACTACGATTCCCATTTAAGTGGGTTTTTTTCTTTTTTTTGGCTTCAATTCATGAATAGTGGGCTGAGATAACATGTATTTAGAAAGTGGAGCACAGCATACTTCTAAAAGTGGAAGCAAACTATATGGACTGTTTTTTGTTTTTTTTTTCCAATTTTAAATAACTTGTTAAACCAAGCATAAGCCTTGGCAGTCCTTGAGGCTTATGGTTCTCTGGTTTGTCAATAAAATTGAGGTAAATTTGCCAAAAATTAAGAAGGAAACTAGAAGGGAATAAGAGAACTACCTCGTACCTTTTCCTCTACAAATCAAATCTGACATAGAATATGAGAGTTTGTGCTAAATAAAGCCACAGAGATCACCCAAAATTGAAAATATCATGACACTTATGAGAGAAAGTTGTAGCTCAAGATAATTCATCTACATTGGTTGATTTTAAAAATATAACTAAAAGAAAATCACATATATGTTAACAAGATTATACCTCAAATTCTTGTATTTTTTAAGTATGCTCCTAGCAATTTTTTATACATTTCTTAAATTTCTTCTTTCTGTTTTCAAAATTTTTTAAATTATTTTATAATTGACAAAACCTTCTCTCTAATATCCTTAGATAACCCCAAATATTTTATACTTTCAAACATTTTTATGATCAGAGATATTTCTGACTAATAAAGCTTTGTGACAGGGCAATTATATTTATTCATAAGAAGGTGGTACTCAGCCAACTCAGTTATCAAAAGCGCTACTATTTATAACCACTCAATACCCTCCATGAAGACACTCGTCCTAAGAATATTATAGAGCATGTGATGGAAGAAGAAAAGAGAAAAGGAGCTGAGGTTAACCCAAAAGGCTTAACTTAGAATAACTATGATCTACTAAATTAAAACATTCAATCCAATGAAACATAAGAGATGCAATTTCAGAACTTGAAAATTGTAGTTTTACAAACTCTTTAGAATTTCCTCTTTAGTAAAAAAAACATAATCAAAATGAGAGTGACTTACAAATTACAATTATTTTGCAAGTCCTGCACAGATAAGCTGGATGAAGCATTTTGAGTAGAAGCCTGGTATTTTTGCGCCACTGCCCCAAGCTGACTAACCTGCATAGTAGTGACATGACACATCTGACATCCAGAAATTATGATAAAGCTACCACACAACCATCATATTCACTATAACTGCAGGTGGAGCCAATCAACTGATAGCTATGGTGAGGGGCATCTCCTTCTTGGCACTAGCTCTGTTGGTGAGGGACTTTCATAGTGTTAGGTGGGTGCATGATCCAATGTTTAAAAAAAAAAGGTGAACCCAGAAAGTTTTGCCTGGATCGGGCCTATGGGATAAGTTCAAGGTCAATGATCAATGCCAACCATACAGCAGAGTTATCTGTATGATGATTGAACCAAAGGAGTTACTAGATAATCTGACACTTCTATCCAATGGGTGTCTCAAATTAGCCAACAAAGAAATGTCCCGATAATGATGACAAAGAGTATAGGTATGAGCTGGATGGGAACTCAAAGTGGCATTGAAGAATTGATTGCCCTCATGATTTCACGACCCCAAGCCGAAGTTAAAATTGTAGCTCAACATTTGGTAATTCAATAGTATGGTCAACTATCAAATGTTATGAATAATAATGAAAATTTGGTAAGTTAATCATCTTTATGAATTAAACAATTGTTCCATTAAATACATGATAACCATATTTACACATGTTTAGCATTTTTATTATTACACATTTTCTTTGTTTTATTTTTTTTAATGATTTTTAAAAATGGAATGGCAGTGCCAGTCCAGCACAAGTGATACCGGCTCCTCTTGATCCTGACCGGCATGAGGACCAACACCAAAAAAAATCCTAGGTTATTACACAAAATGCCACGAATGTGGAATGAACTTTTAAGTCAAAGGAATATGACTATTGTTAATCTACCAGCTCCATCATCTTCCATGCATATTAAAAAGTACTACTCTCCAAATTTCATGTGCCTAAGAAGTCAACAGCCAAATTCCTAAAGAATGGGTCGTCGTCGTCATCATAGCTTTGTCCCAACTATGTTGAAGTCGGCTACATGAACTCTACTTCTCCGTTTCCGATCTATTATGAGCCAAAGCCTTGTAAATTTCACTTCTTCAGGGATTATCTAGATAAGTTCCTAAAGAATGAATCTAGATAATTTATCCAATCTCTTATCAACAAATAGTTGGAGCAATACTAGCGTAAGTATGGTGCAGTCAGATTCACTGATTGAAGAAGGCACATATCAACAGCAAAATAGAGTTTGATATATGTTAGGGAATGTGTTTAATAAATGACCAAGACTTTCCGCATCCATTCTACTTGTTGAACATTAGTAATCACGATAATAGAGGGCAAGATGATTTAATGAGATTGCATCACACACACAATGGTGGTTGGGCAAGATTGTATGCATGATAATAATCAGAAAAAAAAAACACAGTTCCCAAACCAGCAGCTATCAGCATTATTAAGTGAATTCATTAATTATTACCTGAGGAACAATCAATCTCCGAGGGATAAGCTCCTCATGCCGCCTAGCACAAAACTCCCAGGAACAAATCTACGAAGATTTCATGTTAGAAAAGAAAGAAATATATTGATCAATATACCTTGCAGAGGTCACGAGGTGAGGACACAATTTACATACCTTTAGATCTGAAGAGAAAACAAGTCTTAGTTTACCATCACGTACTACACGCAGTTGCTCGAATACACTTTCTTGGATTGCTTTTCCATAATCCAGGACAATTTGACCTGATGCGTTCTGATACTCGCGGGGCATATCAACATAAAGAAGTTCTTCCAACGTACCGCTGTCATATTTTATTTTGCATAGCCTGGGCAACACCTCCACAGTAGCTTCTGCAAACCCAGTCAGATGTTACATGAGCAACAATGACACAGAACTCTTCAAATGCATTAAATTAGAGCAACAAACATTCTTATGAAAGAACACAGAAAAATGGTGTTCATGTAAATTGGCATCATGGACTAATTCAGATGGAAAAAATAAATATCCTGTCAATCAAAACAAAATCAAATAATAGCCAAAGCAATATAATTCTTTCACCATGAAAAAACACATACCAAAACCACGGCCGGGCCTACATTTGCATATTTCACAGTGCCAAACATCCTACAAGAACAATAACAATTGGTTTAGAATGTAACCAAAATTTCTGTGCATCAAGCAACATGTCAAGTGCAAACATGATTCCATGTGCAAATTTCTGGATCCAAGTAAGTGGGATGTAAAGATTAAAGAGAAGGAAGATTACAAGTTAACCCCCTCGCTAACTAGTCTGACCAGTAGTAGGACCATCTAAAAGCAGATTACGTGGGTGCAAAACTGCACACAAGCAACTAAAAAGACACTACCAAGATGCAAAAAATAAAATAATATAGATAAAGATTCAATTGGTTTCAGTCAGCAATCAACCTGAGGGAAACCACCAGCAGTTTGCCGGCCACTTCCATACAATGAAACACACCATCTCTTCTTGGCATTAGGAGCAAAGTATTCAGCTACAAATCTCCTCCAAAATTCAATATCATTGTCCTGCATAAAATGTATCCATCAGCAAAAGAAACAATAATAGTGATGCTCTGCCACCTCTTGATATAAGCTTCACTGGATGGAGAAAAAAGCTTACAGCGGGTCTGCACTGTTGGTCATGCATGTAGTGCGTCAAACGACGAGCACATGTCCCAGGTTCATAAGCAGCTGGCTTCAAAGCAGACCGGACAGGCAAGTTCAACTGCGGAATCTGCTGCTGTAACTGGGCCCGCTGCTGTGGGAGGGCCTTCAAAATCTGCTGCTGTTGCTGTTGCTGCTGCTGCTGCTGCTGCAAGAAGCGCTGTTGTTGGAACATATTCATCTGAGCAGCAGCAGCAGCCTGAGAACCCTGTCTAGACATCTGCAGGAGCTGTTGCTGTTGCTGCTGCTGCTGCTGCTGTTGCTGTTGCAAAAACAATGGCTGGTCTTGCTGAGGTTCCATTTTTACTGGAACCGAATTCCGCAAAGACTGGAATTGCTGCATCTCTGGTTTAACAGGGGCAAGGTTTCTTAATGAATGCAAATGTTGCTGCTGCTGTTGACCATTTTGGTCATTACTCATCTCTGGCTCTGACTTAACAGGCCTGATACTGCCTAATCCTCCTCGAAGTGACTGATATTGTTGCTGTTGTTGTTGGTGGTGGTGGTGGTGCTGCTGTTGCTGTTGCTGCTGCTGCTGACCGTGATGATGAACAGAGAACTGTTGCATCAACTGCTGGCCGTGCTGGAAATTATGGGCCTCAAGCTGCTGAGCTTGCTGCTGTTCCATTGCCAGCTGATTACCCGAATTGTTCGGAAAATGTTGCCCCTGGTTTTGCACCGACAGAACTTGATTTGCTGCATTCGACGTCACAAATGACGCGGGCGAGGCAGTAAAATTCATGCCATTCCCTATGCCTGATAGTGCATCAGATTCTGCACCCATATCCATACCACCATTTTGAAGGCCTCCCGAACCTGAGAGCCCCGAATTGGAACCAACATTACCAAATGACTGACTGAGGAGAGCTGAAACATTGGACATGTTCCCATGCATGTTCATGCTGCTATATTGCGCGCGTGGCGATATCAGCGACGATGGAAACGAGGACTGCGGAGGGTTGGAACCACCCTGAGCTCCCAAAACACCCGAATTCGTGCGCAGAAGAGAGGGTTGAGCAGAGTGGGCGTGGGCGCCGCCGACTGGAGTCGGGGGCCCGGACGGCACCATCTTCCAAACTATCTAAGCTACAAGAGATACAAAAGCCTGCAAATTTAACTAAAACCGCATGGATTACAGATTTGGCACCAGCAAACCCAATCTAGGCAAGAAGCCAAAACACACCACGCAAGTTGCTCTGATCTGGAGCCATCTCATCCTTGCGTCCTAACCTTGAAATCCCACAGCTATCATTCGGTGCCAATTTCAGCGAAAATGGAGCCTTCCATCTCAACATACAGCGATGATTATCGGAAACAGGAGCAAAAACAGCAACAGCTAAAACGCAGATGCAGCCTCTGCTTCTGAACATCCTTCAGCTTAAACCGATCCCTCTATTGCAATCTTCGCCTTGCAAACCCCCTCAAATCATCTCATTCACCAAATGCCATTAACTTTCCACCAAATGCGGCATCAGAAGAAGAACATCATCGCAAACTCAGCTCAAGCGTAAAGACACAATCTTTCTTCCCCAAAACCAAACCAATCACTCGAAAAACGCAATCTTTCCGCCAGAATCCCAATCAATCCCTCTCAAAACTTCAAAATCACTAAAAACACAAACAGAAACCCCAAAATCTCACCGATCGAACCCTAGCTCGCCAAAACCAGAGCCAAATAGAAAAAAAAAGACAAAAAATCGAACACGATTCGCAGCGAAAACCCTAGAATCTAACGAGAAGAATTGAGATTGATTAGAGCGTACCGGATTTCGAAAACGAAAGGAGAAAAAAAATGAAATGACAAACCCTAGAAAAACTGTTCCTTTCTGTTTTCCACTTTCTCTTCTTAGATTTCTCTTCTTCTTCTTCTTCTTCGATTGTGTTTTCTTGTCTTTCTTCTTCTTCTTCTTCTTCTTCTTCTTCCGCTGCTGCTGCTGCTGCTGCGTGTGTTTTTCTCGTGTTGCTGTTGCGGACGTCAAAGTGGGATTGGATTGAATTGAATGCCTTCTTGTTTCGTCTCTCTTCGCTTTTTCGTTACCATCTCTTCCTCTCTGCTTCTGCTCCTGCTTCTGCTGCTACAAGTCAAAAACTTCTTCTCTCCTTCCTTCAATATCATGATTCATGCTCATGACTCATCATCCCCATCAATCATCATCATCACCACCCATGCATCCACTTCAAAGATTGTAGATTTTTAAGTGTTAGAGGGAGGAGACTGACCCTCCATGGATCTGATTTTACAAATGGAGCCATTGGGGAAGGCACCGAACTTGAGCTTCCGTCCCAACAGCTTACAGCTGTGTTTTCCTTTTCTAACATGACACGTGGCATGTATGGTTAGGTTGGACAAGGGTATGACTTTTGATTAGTTTGGCTTTCAATTGACATAAGGTTGATTTTCCATTTATATGTAATCTAGCAAGTTCTCTCTCTTCTTCTTCCAATAGAATTTTTGGGTCCTGCCTTAGAGCTATGTGGAGGGGCAAGAATTGTTTAAAATTGAGTTTAAATTTTCTTTTTTTTAATCTATTGATTAGTTTTCATAATCAATGGGGCCAGATGCACACTTGGTAAATATCAAATATGTGTTTTCTTAAATGATCAATCTAAGTAGATTATAAATAAATAAATAAATATTAAGTACTAAATTTGATTCCTTGAGTCGAATATAGGTAAATGAATACTATTATATGCTAAGTTAGATTTTATTATCAATGGGGTGAGATGAAAACTTGGTACATATTGGTGAATAATTATATCATCAATGCTAACTCATGTGTTTTTCAAGTAATCAATCCAAATTGATTGTCAAAAACAAAATAATAAAAAATAGTACAAACACCAATTTCGTGAGGTGCTTATTCCAACCCTAAGATCCAGCGATACAACTTCCCATAAATTAAATAGAATCGGGGACCAGATTAATGAGATATTATTTTAAAAAAAGTCAATTGACTAGGACCGGAGCTTACTATTTGGGAGTGGCCCATTGAATTGAATGCTAGATTCGCCGAGATGTACTGATTTCGTTGTGACAGCGTAAGCTTGACATACATGTAGTGGCATATAGGTAGTTTTGTAATATACCAAGGGCGTTGTTTGTCATTAGTTTGTCAATTGCTTGTCAACAGTCATCCGTTTGATTATTTTTAAGTTTTGACGCTTCTTTCAAGCAATGGCCATCGGGCCAACCACGCGTCGACACGTGTTGCCGACTTCGTCCTACGGATGACATTCTCTTTGGGCCGAGAGCGACCGCAATGGATCGCGAGATCAACTGCAACTTTAGTTCGGAGTTTTTTTTTGTACGGCCACACTTATGGAAGGGTTGCCCTTAGTCCTAATCAAATATCTGCTACTTATCCATATATTTTTTCTCAACTTTTATTAAGTAGTTAGTTTTTTTGGCAAATTATGAAGCTATTTTATGCGAAATAATAAGTTACTTTATACGAATTTGTAATTTTACATGTTAGTTTTTTTTTACTTTAATACTGTTCAGCCTTGTGTTCTCTTATTACTCTTTGAATTTGAATTTTCAGCTTAATTTATCGGGGCAATCAAAACATTTATTGTTCGATAAGAAGCGGTGGTTAAAATAGAAAATCTCTCCATCTTATATCTATATAGCTTTGAACATAAAAATTCATTCTATCTATAGTCTTTGAGAAAAGATTATTCTCAAAATAAAACAACAGCAGCAGATATGAGATAACTCCAAATTAACCCATTTTCACAAATAGGATAGTAGGCCAAGAAGAGAGCAGTACTATAAATGATTGTAGCAAAGAAATAGATACCATGTGCTTTAGGCTTTCGTTTATTTACTTTAATCTCCTTTTGTAGACAATATAATGTAAAAAAATTTTCTTGTATTTGCATTGTTTAATGAAAGGAATGTTATGAGTTTGATGTCCAGTAACATCAACCTTAGTTCATAAGAAAATATCAATGCATTATGATTGTATATTAAAATATTTGTAATTTCATTCATCATTTAACATAATAGGGAAATGATATTTGCTTCTTCATGGTTCATAATACATTTGAGTGATGAAATCTAAAAACAAATTAAGTCTCTTTTAGGTAGAAAGGGAGATCTTTAGCATTTTTTTTCCTTGTAAGTAAGAGATGAGAAACTACAAATGTAACTTGGTTTCTGATGTTCCAAATTTTCTTTTTGTAAGTAGTAAATCCAAAGAGAGACTAAAATTTATATTATATCCTACATTTATTTGTGCATATTACCATTCAGTTCCACGGATGCAATGTAGGGATAGTCTAAAGAACTTCCATTTCGAAAAGCAACTAGACGGTTTGATAGTTACGCCTGACAAAGATGATGGAAAGGAAGATAGATATTAAGACTTTAATGATTTAGAGTTGTGCGAAATCACAATCTCTAATGAAAGTAAGACCTAAGAATCTCAATAGAGACTCCACAAAGGCAATAAATGTTGGTATTAGCAAACAAGTCGGTAAGAGTGGAAAGGATGGAAAAAATAGGAAGAAGAAGACCTACAAATGAAAAGTAGAGGAAAATGAAAGAAAACGGGGTTGTACAGTGTTAAAGTAAAAAACTAATATTGCAATTTCGAAAAAAGTAACTTACTATTTCTCATAATGTAAATTTACAATTTCGTATTAAGTAGCTTTGCGATTAAGTAAAATCTTTAATCGCCTAACAGAAATTATGAAAAAATGTGTGTGCAAATAGCTAGTATTTTATTAGGACTTTTGAAAATCTTCCTATAATGGTATCCATATGGAAAAAAAACCTCTTTAATTTTTTGTGTTGTTCCAATACTCCTGAGTGCCATAATGTAAACGTGGTCCGTATAGGGGACTTTTTTAAATTTATTTTAATAGTGGCCTAGTGTGGGAATCCAATTCAAACTCACAAGAGCAAACCATTGTGCTAGGCCAATTGAACTATTCGAGGGATTGTAAAGGAGACTTAATTATACAGTTTAGGCTTGGACAAGCCTAAACCCTAAGTTATGGGGTTTTTTTTCGTATGATCGCCATTAGACATCAGTTTTTATGGTTGCCCAAAATAATTATATTTTTCTAAAGGTTTTCCGTGTCCCTACTACTCATTTTTGTGACATGTCAATATTCAAAAGTTTATAGAGATGCTAGTTTTATCTTGCTAATTTGTGGAATAGAATAGAAGTATAAATAAAGATTTTAGTAATCATTTGATGTTCTTTTTTATGACCAAAGGTATCCCTCGCTAGCCTACTCTTTAGACCTTTAGCCTTTAGTTTGGGAGTGACCCAATTTTGACGAGCAAGTACTATTTGTTTAGGGGTACATACATGGCTGTACACATATTACTTGGAGGACGCAAATGGCAGGAGTCGAACTCGAGATCTTAAGGAGCAAACCCAATACTCAAACCAACTGAGTCACCGCCTTAATGGCTTCGATAATCATTTGTAAGCAAGCAATGTCGAAAAAGAATCAAAAAATTATTATTTCATCCTTGTACGTATGGCAAGAGTCTTGGTCTAATGGTTAGATCACGTTGGGAGTCTAAATCAACGATGAAAAAGGGAAAATTGAATAATCACGTAAGCTTGAATTAAGGGGATTAGCATGGTTCTTGACCTAGCTCAGATTATAAAAGTCGGGGGTAGAACCACCATTGTTGCATGTCAAATAGAAAAACAAGATAGGATTGAAAGGTTTTTAGTTATATATTAGAGGATGGACAATTATCAATGGCAACCGTCAAATTCTTTATGGGTCATTTGTTTTTTCTATTTACATATGTAAACACTACACATATGAAATGATTTTATACATTTTATGTTTGTTTTCAAAATTTACACATGTGATGTATAAATCATGTGTGGTTTTAGTGTGTAAATGCAATGCAAAAGGGAGTGGTCATTTTCACACTTCAAGAGGTGTAAAACATTTACATAGCACATCAAATTTGGCGGAGCTATCATGCCCAGGACGCCTTTTATTTTTTTAATTTGTGGGACCCCCAATCATGATCTGAACCGTTTAACATGTTAAAAATGTCAAAAACGGCTATGGTAAAAAATTTCAGCCGTTGGATCATCATAAATCGTAAGATATTTAAGAAAACATTCAAGCCATTAATCTTTATTTTTGAAACTTTTTTTGCTCCATTTGCACGCTCCAAACCGTTCATCTCGTTCAAAAGGCCATTTACAGATAGGAGGACAAATTACAGGTGCTAATTCAAAATATATCTTGAGATATCTTCAAAAAACACATCAACTATTCGATATATGCACCCTAGTTGAACAAGCAGTGTGTTTTTTTTTTCAAATTTGCAAATAATCTAAGCCTCAAAGGAGAGATTTAAAACGTTGAAACTCTTTATTAGGCCAAACATGGTTAGTGTACCAAATTTCAACTGTTAAACCTTTATGGATTGTGAGATTTTTACAAAAAATACTAGACCATTTTCACATTTAAAAACATTTGAAGAGGTGTGAAAATAACAAACAAAAATTTTATTTCACATGTGAATCATTTGCATATGTAAATGACTTATACATGTAAATCATTTTCATATCACAGGTGAAATTAACAAACGACCCTTTAACAATTGGATATTTACTTACAAAATTTTAAATTGTGAAGCCCATTGATTAATGATCATCATTCCTAATCTCGTTGTGGTCAACTAGTGTTGGCATCCTAGTCTCACATGTACATACGCATGGATCAATCTTTGATTCCCCAAGTTAAAGTACCACTCTTAGGACAGTACCTTAGAGGTGAAAAATAATAATCATCATCCTTTAGTCTAAATAATATTTACCCCAATTCTAATTCAAGGTAAAACCTTAAAACTCACTCATCTCTACAATTTACATGCATCGGAGTGGTTCCCACATAATGGGTTGTGCAACAGACTTCTCCTAATAGTGAGCAGCTGAATTCTCTTGTAATTAAGAAACATGATCAGTGGATGAGCTGTTAAGAAATCAGTTCAACCTTTGAAGTCATTTGATCCTTATCTGCTTTCAACATGATCACATTTCAAACCACATTTCAAACTGCAATGGACAGGGCAAGATGTACGAGTTCAATAGGGAAGTGCAAAATGAAAATGATGTGCCGCATTGTCCCGGCTGCATGGTCCTCTGCCCTGTGGACCAAAGGACTATAGGCTTCTAAAGTGTTTTTTCAGCACGCGAAAGGAAGCAGTTTTCTAGAAATTAGGAGGGCCACCCCGTCTCACGTCAGTATGTTAGAAGTTTTCTAAATTTCTCTAGATTCAACCATTACAGGATTCGTACTTGGTGGAGTGGATTAGGAGGTACCTTTTATGATAAGTGGTGGGCCATAATGGCACATCACATTCCCAATAATCCCTCAGCCACTGACTCATAAGGGAATGGCTTCTGACCAATAATTCTCACTTGACCATCTAAGTATTTGAGTTTTGAGTTTATCATCTCTTCTTGCATTTGCAAACTTTCTTTCTTAGGTGTATGGGCTACTTTTTTGGGCTTAGTCCTCTCTCTCTCTCTCTCTCTCTCTCTCTCTCTGTATTCCCAACTTTCTTCACCTTTGCTAAAAGAAACTCATAAATGGTCACAAATGCACACCAATCGTAATCGTTAAATCTTCATTACCTAAGATAAGACAGTTCACCAATTTGCTTACCTGATCAAAACAGAGCATGTTTTTTTATTTGTATTGTAAAGTTTTATTTTTTTTCACATTTTACACCCATGATATGAACTAGATCTCTTGGACAGCCAGCACTTTTTGACATTGCAAAACATGGGTGTAGGAGTCTAGCCATAAAACGGCAAACAGCTATCATGCTGTCCTGGCATGATCTGATTGGCATCAGCCCACAGAATCCCATATTTTAAAACTAAAATGTTTACTTTATTTATACTGTATGATATTATAATATAGGGGCTAGGGCAGAACGTGAACAGAGGAGCATAGTATATACATATGAAGTGATTTTCTAGAACATATTCAACTTTTTAGATGGCAAAAGTGCCCTTAAGTGTTATGAAATTGGAAGGACAGGTCTAAATGATGCAAGTACCCGCCAAATTTTCATTCTGAACCAGCTGCTAGAGGGGAGATCTTTTTTATTTATTGTGGCAGTTTGCAAACGGCCGAATCTCATACAACACCAAAAGCAAACATTCATTTACAACTAACTTATCTTTCATGTGGTTGGCTAAACCTGTGTTTGCCCCTAATATCATATGACCCTTCCATCACACAAACCTACTTGTGATGGGTTTCTGGATTATGATTTGCAATATGAAAGCTGCTCTTTGATAGGTATGGATCAGCTCATTGTTTATGCTTTTTTTTATTATTTAAAGTTTAAGAAATAATTCATAGACAGTAGTTAGTGAGGGACGGCTTGAACTCAAATGTCTACTATGCTTCTGCCCAAGGAAATGGTCTATTTGGTAAAAATACCACGGGGATACTAGCGTCATTAAAAAAACCTCTAAATGTCCACCATCATCTCAAAGTAATTTACTAGGTAATACACAAAATTAGTGACAAAATAGGGGTAGAGTAAGGGTGTCCAGCATTTGAATTCAGATTCAAAATATAAAATCATACACTTGCTCAAAATCCAACCATCCCACTACCAAACTTGTCCCTTAGAGGAGAGTGAGAGCGCATCACCCATTCAACAAGATTGTTGTCAATTTTAATTGCTTTGAAATCAAACTTGATATAAACTAAAATGTGTTTAATTGTGTTTGTGGGTTTATTGTATTCTTTTTTACCAAGTCCATTATCTGATTGCTTATGCTATTTTTAGATCATATAGTTCATACAATACAATAAATACTTGTAAAAATCATGGAATGTTATGCCGATTGTTGGCAAAAATGTAAAATCCTGTCTGCAAGATTCCCACTTATATTGAAAATATATTCCATATTTGCCTATAACAACTTTTCCTCACGATACCATGATCCTATCACAGGGCCTGGTTCTTTATATGAAACTAAATCTCTAAATAAATTATAAAAATGAATTATTACCAACTAATCTTAAATTTAATAAGCTCTATTTTTTTTATTTTTAATGAATACCTCAGCCATCACCATAGCAAATGAAAGGTTATAAAAGTCCGAATCATATCCATATATCATCTTTCTATCTTATATCCCCTATTTCTTTAATCTACCTTTATTGAAACCTATTTTACCATGAATCCCTAGATAGACCTAAAATATACCCACAATCAAAATATCACTGAAATTTACAATAATATCTAAATAAAAAGAGAAAATATATATCCATTGAAAATTATTGTGATGGTAAAGTTTTCTACAACATTTCTAATAAAATTAAACAAAATCATGAAAAATGAATATATACGAAGATTCTCCCAAAACTAGAATTAAAAACGAAAGATATGTGTATTAGATTAGGGCTAATTGAAGATCTAAAATTAAACTACATAAATGATGATGTAAGAATAAAGAGTATATCCTACTCTGAAATGAAAGAAAGGGGTATTAATGTCATACTAGAAAGGGTATTTCGTCCAGATGTGAGATTTGCTTTTGTTTTTTTTTCAAAGGACAAGAGGCAGTCAGAAGTCTGCACATAGAAAACCCTAACCTGGATAGCATTCGGACCATGTCACTCATACATCGATGCATGCATGTCATGTCATACATACATCCATACATGCAGCTTTTTGTGCGGTTTGACGGCTCCGTTAATTGGAGATATCATAACCGCCGTTTAAACACCGATTTCACAGCCTCGAGGGCATCCAGGTTAACGGAAATAGATCATAGACGCTTCACCGGAGCCATTCAAGTACGCGTCTTCCACAAAACGAAACGGAGTCGGTGTCTGGCAATGCCATTGGTGAGTTCCAAACCCCGTTTGGATCGGTCTTCTGTTCCGGATCCATGTCTTTGAGTTAGGTTTAGGTCCAGGAGGGCCCATTGAAGTCGAATTGGGACCCATGAATTTGAATCCAATCCAAGGCATGTCAAATCCAAGCCTCTCAAACTTCTCTCATTGCCCCTTTATTTGACGGGCAAGATTTCACCTTAATTAGAGTTGTGCTCACCATTAGATTACTCAATTTAAGCACCTGATTTGACTTTATTCTGTTTAATTTTTAGCACTAGTTTTACATGTGCTCTGCATCCCAACTCTAACGAAAGTGAAATTCCGCCCAAGCCAAGATAAGAATCAATGATTTTGAGATGCTGAGATGTTAAATGTGGGGCCTGTTATTAGATGTTAATGATCCTACATATGCTAACCATTTGAACAGTGGGCCACATCCTACATGTAGGAAGGCTGAACTTCTGCAAATCAAATCAAATGACTCGAAACAAACTATTTAGACAGCTTTAAGTGGACCATGAGAATAAAACAGCGAGAAGTCCAAATTAAATTGGTTGTAAAAGATTGCGGTCTCTTCCGTGTACTGTTTTTTCCTGGGGTAAATTAGCTTCTATGATTAGTTTAATAGTTTTGAACAAATGATTGTGAAGACAGATAAGTCGTTCTTTGTCAAAATACTAGCTCGAGAACTTGAAAACTTGATTGTTCCACTGTTGACAAGTGGGTCTAAACTAAATTGGTTTCAGTATGTTGGGTAGTTATTTTAATTATATTAGTACTTTCCTATTTACTAATAATAATATCCTAATAAAACTTGTGGTTAAATTTGATTTTCAGTACTGCATTGCATTGTGCAAGTTATGAAAATTATTTTAAAAATGACAGATAAAAACTCACTAAAGGATCTCTTGTTATAGCAAGAGGTAAAGTGGGTAATACGTTATACAAAATAAATGTGAAGTTGTGTAAATGTGAGTTGAATACCGTTTAAAACAGTTCCTCTCCGAATCTGTGGTATAAGAGACTTCGTTATCTGACTGAAAAAGGACTACACATGTTGACAAAGAAGGATTTAATTTATTACTAAAAAAGTACATCCCTTGACCTTTGTGCTTATTATTTATTTGGCAAATAGCATAAGGTTGTTTTTCTTCGACATCAAAATTGGGATTTAATGTATTGGATTTAGTATATTCTGATGTTTGTGGTCCCATGGAGGTAGAATAATTAGGTGACAATAAGTTCTTTGTCACGTTGATTGATGATGCTTTCAGGAAAATTTAGATTTATGCGTTGAAATCAAAGGATCGGGTGTTTCAAATTTTTTGACAGTATTATAATCATAATTGAAAGAGAAATTGGTGAACTATTGAAGTGTCTCCATACAGATAATGGTGGTCAATACATATTCAACTAGTTCAGAAGTTACTACGTGAAGCATGGCATTCGACGTGAAAAGAGAATCTTTGGTACTTCATAGCTTAATGGTGTGGCAAATAAAATGCACCGCACTATTTTTGAAAAAATGATATGCATGATGAGAGTAGTACGGTTGCCAAAGTCATTCTGGGGTGAAGTGTTCTAATTGCCGGTTATTTGATTAACAGATCTCTTTCAGTTCCTTTAAATTTTGATCTTTCAGAGAAAAGATGGAGAGGTAAAAATGCTTTTTATTTACCCTTGAAGGTATTCGGATGCAAGGCATTTGCACATGTACAAAAAGAGTGGCATTCAAAGTTGGACGATAAGGCAGTAAGTTGCATCTTTTTTTTTTTTTTTTATAGTGGAGATAAACTTGACTACAGGTTATGGGATCTAGAGAAAAGAAGAATTATCAGAAGTAGGGTTGTGCTTTTCTATGAAGACCAGTTCGTTGGAGATGTTGAAAAGATTGATAAGTCTTCTAAAATAGTTGATAAAGTGATTGATTTCACATTGACTTATTTTCCTATGCAGGCTACAGATAGAGAAGGTAAACAAAAAGATTCAGATCATGATGAGGCATAGGGGTTGCGAGATGATGAGGGTGTTAAGCAGGGGGCTGCGGTCTCTTCGATTAAAAATCACAGAACTTCAAGTTAGGAGGTCTATTTGAGAGTGTCAACCATCAATTAAGTATCTTATATCCCAATATATTTTGCTTAGAGATGAGGAGGAGCAACTAGGGAGCTTCTGAGAAGCAATAACTCATGATAATAAAGATGAGTAGATAAAAAACTATATAGGATGAGTTGAGTTCTTTAAAGAAAAACAAAACTTAAGAGTTGGTACTAACTTTCTAAAGATAGGAATATTTTTAAGAATTATGTTTGAAGCAAGAAAAATATGTAGTTTACTGTGATAGTCAGAGTGCTATGGGTTTTAGTGAAAATGTTACACATCATGGTCGCATGAAATATGTTGATGTCAAGTACCATTGGTTCGTGAGGTGATCGAGAAGGACTTCACAAAGTTGAAAAAGGTTTACACAGACAAAAATCCCTCGGACATGATGATAAAGGTTGTATCTAAAGTAAAGTTGGAAATGTGTTCAGAGTTAGAAGGCTGAACTCCTAATAATGGGTTTAGGGCTTCTTCCCTATGGTCTGGAAGAAAAGATTGTTGGCCAAGTGGGTTCGGATCAAATTGGGTTCAGTGTTTCACGTAATTTTCCTAATTATATTAAGATTTTCTTCTTTACTAATAGTAGTTTCCTAATAGTATCTGGATTTTCATTCTATTAAATATAATTCTTGGGGGTTCGCTAAGGAAGTGGAGATTATATATATGATGTAATCTGTAACCCTAGATATGGGCTGAAATTCCAAAGCTGCAGATTCACAGATTGGAGGAGAACATATTAGAAATTGGTTTTCCATGGCCGTAGGCATCTTTGCCGGACCATGTAAATATCTTGTCTTCTTGTATAGTTGATTATTGATCTTGGTTGCTCATGTACACTCGAGCACAATGGTGGTGTCATATCCACAACATCTACTTGGTTTGATTAATAGATCAACTAGAAAGCTATACGAAGTCTCGAAATAACAAGTATTATGTGTAATTATAATCTTCAATTAGCGAAGCTTTTTCGTATAGGCATGGCCCAAGTAAACTGGATGACTATGAGAATTACAGGGTGTCTTTGTGGATAGAGAACCCACTCCCACAGCTCCTCCTAGGGTTTCATCCCTAGGAGGGCAGGTTTACTTATCCCCTCCCTGGCCACTAGGCCAATTGGCAAAAACAAAAAAAAAAAAAAACTGGATGCCAATCACAAATTGCCAATCATCTAAGACTAACATTGTTCCCTAACTCTTTAATATTGCCCGGTGCAGGCTAGGGTACACTAAATATCAGTTAAAGAGGGTATACTTACTCTCCTTAAAGGCACTACATTTATGAAGACTCTCAATGGCTTTTATAATGCTCAGGGACATGCTTTACTGGTATATATGTGCTGGTTGCCCAAAGGGTAATGGAGGACCATATCTTTTCTAAATTAAAACCCCTGTGGGTATGGGTTAGTTCCTTTTTGGGGCGTGACAGCTCAATGGGGCAACCCTGGACAAATTTATGCTTAAAAGCCTAATTACATGGTTCAACCCAGCCTCAAACATAATATAAATGGAATACTATTTTGCATATGTACAAGGGGTGGATATTACTTTCATTCCATTATTTTGGATTTGGACTTGAAACTAAGCCCAATAACTATTTGGCTTGGGAACAAGCTTTGTTCCATTAGGGTTGCAAGTGGGACCAGCGCAAGCCTGGTCTGACTTTGTCTTCTGGGACTTGATTTGAGTTAGGTTTAAGCTCTGTGGGCTGGATTTGGAAGAAAATATCTGTTGTGGTAACTAAATAATTCGAGCCTAGACTAGTACTTTCTGAAGACAGTCTAGATGACCCGGTCCATATCATGACTACAATTATAAATACCACATATCTATGCCCCAAAGAGCTAGACTTATAGCTGGCTCTGTAGCCGATGGAATGGGTCTGGCCCAATTAATGGGCTAAAACTTAAAGCACAAGAATTGTAAAATAAATATGGGGTTTATCCATCGACCGAACCATTTGTAATCCAATGACTTAAATTGATGGCTATCCTTCAACACAAACGGATCTTGAAGGCCCTGATTGATCTCTAAATGAATGTCACACAAATTATTCCTTTGTAGTAGTCATAAGGAGACTACTGTGTATTTTTTATTGGGCCCAAAGGCGGAGGAATTTGGAAACACAGCTGTTTTCAATCCAGTTATTTGGACTAATCCACTAAGAAGGCCCAGTTGTAGTTCTAGTTGATTTTTAGAGGAAACAAAACAACATGCTCGGATGGTAATCATGTTTGTAGGCTAAATAATTGATGAAGTCATTTTTAGGATGTATTGGGTAGTTGGTGAAAAGCAAAAGCAAATTGCCCCTACGGCTTTCTGCTTTGGCTTCCACAGAAGCAGATGACATCATTACAACTTTTTGGAGCTTGCTGAAGGTTCAAAGATGGACCCCTCTCAAACCCCTCTCTCTCTTTTTTTTTTTTTTTTTTTGTTTAACCAAAGTGGGGGTGTACAAATAACAAACACCAACTTACAAATGCAAGTAATGGGGATCCGCATACACGAGGGAGACGCACACACTCACACATGCTAGTTAATTATACCGCACACATGTGAGTAATGACCTTGAACTTCCAAAAAAGAACAAACACTTCTTACCACTAAAGCAAAAAATTGTTTTCAAATATGAACCCTTGTATTAGTTTTTTAAGATGGATTTGGAAAAATATAAAGAAAAAACAAAAATTAAAAAAACAAACACCTGCACAAGACATATTTTTTATGGTTTACTAATAAAGGCTTCAGTCAAAGGAGAGAGAGAGAGAGAGAGAGAGAGAGAGAGAGAGATGATTCAATTGTTTTGAGAAGGTAAGGGAAAAAGAAGATTCAAAAGGTAAATACTAGAATTCATGTGTCGGCCAAGTTTGGCTCATATGATTAGGGACAATGGTTTAGTTCAAGTCCTTTCTAGCTTAAATAAAGTCTAGTAGAAGGTTTGAGTTAGTATCTCCAATTTAGAGGAAGTTAAAAAAAAAGATCTTCTTAAATGCTTGGTGGGCCCACCTTTAACAAACTCTAGATATGTTACCAGCCCTAACATCTATGTTTAAGATTTCAAAGTCAATTTCAATGGCCCAACCACTAGATTAATCACATATGAGGAATCTTCGGCATTTTTATCTGGAAACAAGAGAAAAGCAAAAGAAATTCATTATGTGTCCCAGATGTAGTCAATATAGCGGTGGCTATTGTTAGCATTTGTGATGAGGCCTGCTTGTATTTGTAGGTGGGCGGATCTCAACAAAGAGACACCCTTTACAAGGATAATGTTTAAATTTGAAAAGATACAAGGATGAGTGAATACTTTTCTGATGATGAGGTAGATTTATTTGAGTTCTATCAAACTCCTCTACCTTATTATCTCTCTATTCAAATTTGAATTGAGAGAAGATCCAACTTTTTATTTTTATCTATTTATTCAAACTTGAATTGGAGTTTATCTCTCATTAAGCCAAATACTATAAATAGTTATAACAGTTGGTTGCAAAGAATCTTAACAAAAAAAAGTAGATTTAAACCATCCATCACCATCATCTACATGGTTTCCATCCTTGCCCTTGGATCGTGAATAGTGTATCCCACTATTCTTTCATAGACTACACTAAACTGATATGAATCTTTGGATCAAGTGCTTTATCCAAGCTGACGCCACCCTAATCACGTTTGAATCGACTGTGTGATCATAATCTGTGCTTCCACTGCATCTAAAGCTATCAACTGTTTTATTGATTTGAGTAATGATTTACATGTCGTGACGTGGGCTTAGATTTTGCAAAAGTGGGCACCATCATGCATTTTAGAAGGGCTCTACACCACACATCACTTTTGAGTCTGGATTTGGATGTATAGCAATCAGCACATTGTCCTGTGGAGAAGCGATCTCATCCAACCGATCCAATTTCAATCTAATCAACAAACCTACTTTTATTGTTGATGGATGGATCAGAAGCGGTTCAAGTCTTAAAAGCTTAATTATTTGATGATCATAATTGTCTAAGACGCTCTTAAAATCAAATGTTCTTATCATAAAATAAAAAATAACATGTTGCCTGTTTGTAAACAGCACTCCTTAATTCCCTGTGAATATAGGTGTTTCTAAATGACAAAACGGCTTCCACTCACAACAGCACAAAAAACAACAGCACAAATCTACCCAAAAAAAAAAAAAAAACCAACAGCACAAAAATGCGACCCCTGGAGTTTGAATCTTCCCTTTGGCTCGGAGAGAATTCCCGAGTCAGAAAAGTGGAACTCCCCGTGGGGCCTATTTATAGAGAAAAGTGTGAGTTGCTAGTAAAAAAAAAAAAAAGCCTCTTAACATATATGAAATGTTCCAAATTTTACTCTAATAAACATTGGTCCATCTTAAAGATTGATCATGTGATTATTGGTAGTGGCAGAGTTTTTCATTTGAGGGATGCAGACCCAAACATGCAATTATGTTTTAGGAACGATTACAAAATTTTCTTGTGAATTTTGAGGGTGGACGTAGAATTTTTATATAAATTTTTGAAAAAAAATTAAAATTTTCACTATATTTTTAAAAGCAAACTAAAGTCCAACGAGTATGTCTGCTCCCACACATATGTATATAGGTTTGCCTCTGATCATTAGCACTTGAGTGAGCCCCGACACATGCAAGGTGAGTCCCTAATAGTTAGGGTGCCAGTTGGCTATCCCTTTGTTCTCAAGAGTGTTCATCCTAGGACCTTTTGAATTTATATGGTGGAGAACGTGAGAAACCCTAGTCAAAAGCTGCCTCATCTTACACACTTGCCTAAATTTGTATCACAGATGAGGGTTTTTTTTTTAAATGGGTAACTAAAACTATCATTAGCAGAGAATATGAAGAAATATATAGAACAAAGGAACGGAGACATACAGGTGCATTGAACCCCACCTCCTAAGCAGAATTACAAAGTAACTTCCTCCCAATGAGACCCTCATAACCTCTTGTTTAGTTAAAACGTTGGCCATAGAGTTAGATGATCTAAACTTGATATGGAAAACGGCATTGATAGTGGTAGAAAGAATTCAAATTTCATTAAAGGTGAATGGTAACTTTCATGGAAATGACTTTTGATTGGTATCCCAAGCAATGGCATTTGAAGAGTCACAATCTACAATGAGATCACCTTGAAAACTCCTTGAGAAACAACGAATAGCTTCCAAAATAGCTAACACCTTGACTTCATTGGAATCACAGATACCTACTGGCTTTGAAAACAAAAAAAGGACTTCACCCTTACTATTTCGAAGAACACCACCGATATGTACTAGCCTTAGCTTATCTCTCGCAGCACCATCAACATTGAACTTGAATACTCTAAGAGGGAGAGGAGACTAATGGACAATTTTCCTTATCTTAACTGGGCCATATCCTATACAAGCTTCCCAATTAAAAAGGATATCATTGAAGCTAAAAGATGAAAACTCCTTCAAAACCAAAGCCCATTTTGCAATTTTCGGGGTGATAGAAGCAATCAACTTCGCCATAGAAGAGGAGTGGCCTCTTTTAATTCTGTCATTCCTTTCTTTCTAGCTGGACCACAAGATAGCAAATGGAATCAATCTCCAAAGAATATTTCCACACCCCATAAACTGACCAACCAACTAAGACTCTGCCATCCCCGCAATTTTCTCTGGGCAACACCACACAACTCCACTTCTGCCAATGAAGTGACCCCAAAGACCAGCCGCATACTCACAATGAAGAAAAAGATTATTAACAATTTTTGCTTCCTTTTGACACATACACATATATTGAAATGCTAGAAGCCATAAAATCTTTTCTTCTCAAATTGTCAGCTATAGAAACCTTTGCAGCAATTGCTAGCCAACAAAAGGCTTCAACCTGCGAAGGAACCAATCCCAACTAAATAAGAGGTTAGGAAGTTCGAGAAAGATTGATCTCTTCTGGTTGTATAAAAGGCTTTCATTGAAAATTCCCCAGATATGGATGGCTTCCAGATCTTAGAATATGTAGAGTTCCTGCACAAGAAGAAGTTAGAAACAATATCTAATAGTTCCCCATATTGACCTTCCTTAGACACACGGAGACCTCTTCTAAAAGGCACACTCCAAGTGGTATTTTCATTTCTCGCCTCATTCACTAATAGAAGATTTTTTGTTCGAAATCACTTTAAAGACCCTTGGAAACAACTCACACAAAGGGCCTACTCCAACCCAATCATCTAACTAAAAAATCTCACCTCACCCAGATGAGGTTGCAAATAGGTATGCGATTGTCCGATTATTTGGAGGTTCCAATTCATGAAAAATCGGATTTGAAAATTATTTTAGATTTCGATTGATAAATGAGTTCAAGCCCAAAACCCATTTTAGGTTTCAATCAATAGATGGGTTTGGTGCCGTATCTCTACAAGTTCAAACACCGGGACCTGGGACTCAACATAAAAGCCTTCAATATTGCAAATTGTAACTTAAAATCAACTTTTATTCAACATTTTATTCTTATTTTAAGTTTAAAAATGTAAAAGCAAGTGAAAAATAATTTTAGAATTAGATATCAATTCTCTAGTCAAACCCAATTACTACTATGGGAACTGGATTTGGAAATTACAAAACAGAATTCGAATGTATCTGGAATTATAACCATAATTTAGATATGGATCCAGGTGTGGGCCAAGTATGATTGCAGCCCGGAATCGACGCGTGTGCATCCCTGGTATGCCACTCATCGGCACATAGAAAAATAAAGAAATAGATGCCCCCAACCGTGTCCTGTGGACTTCACCTCCAAAACCTTATCTTAGCCCAGGTGTCCCCAAAGCCCACTGTCAAGTAGCCACGTGTAAGGTGATGGCCATCCAGCACGACAAATGTACCTGAGCCGATCCATCCTCACCAAGATTGCTCTTATCATTCGTAAGATAAAGATGGAACACGAGCATGTCCCTTCTTGTGAGACATTCCAGAAACTTCCTTTTCAACCTCTCAAGGTCACAAGAGAAACATCAGAATGGAGAACTCTTGCACCATGCAAATTGAGAGAAAGTCGTCAATCGAAAGCGAACCTCGAACACTTAACCTCGATCAAGCAAGGGTAGTAGTAATACAGATATCTATTATAGATACCATTCCTCTGTTTTTTCGGTTGAAAGTACCCCATACTTATGTTCCAAAACCTAAAAACATACCAAGTGCCACTTGAGGGTCTCATTAAAATATACTAATGGGCTTTCCACAAATCACCCATATTTCAATTTGGGTCTTTTAGTTTACTGGAATTTGGTAGTTACTATTTGTTGTTGTTGATACCTTCTTAGTTTGTTATGATAACAGTTATTATTTTTTGCAGGAGGCTGCTTTGTTTGTGATGAACACCAAAACTAAAGAAGAAGCACTTCAAATCTTCACAAAGGTGGGTATGTTAGCTGCAACTTTTTTAGAATTATTACAGTTAGGTTGGGAGTAGCAATTTTAAATCCTGTTTAAAAATCTCAATTTTACTGGTTTTTAATAGTGTTGTAACCTTATAGTTAAAACACTTTGGAATGTAGTTAGATACAATATCAATGCTTAAAATAGAAATAATTGGTAAAGTTCACCTAACAGGAAACGAGTACCTGTCAGCCAATCTCCTTATTTATAAAAATTTTGTTAGACTTGCAAGTGGGAGGGGCCCAGTGGCCATGCCGCCAAGAATAAACACCCCTCACTGACCATGCATGCAGGGGTAGAAACAGGATATCTTCCTTAGGAGGGAATCCATGTTGAATATATAAAAAGAGGATTTCCTGGAGGGCTATTTATTAAAAAAAGAAAAAAGAAAAAGGAAGAATCTCCATTAAAAATGAGAGTTTTTCACAATTTCTTTGTTGGTTCAAAGTCCAGTCGCAAGCGAACCCTATTGACACTTTTGAGTGGGTCTGTTACTAAGTGCACTGATTGAACATGATATTCATATTGACAATGGCGTACTAAAAATTTTTTGTTTGTGGGGTGCAAACTCTAATTGGTAGTTTTGTAATTGGAAAAAAAAATGAATTTTTATATGGATTTTGAGGGTGAACCCACAATTTTTTTTTTTATTTTTACAAGCGCCTCATGGATTGACAGGTGTGGCAGCACCACGTGGTTATACCCAGGTCCGCCGTGGTTCAATGCATTATATAATTGGGATAGATTATTTCTCTTCTTTCTATTCAAGTTTTGAACTTGTATAGGTGAGGTCCACCACCTTTCAGCTAGCCCCGTCTGTTTTCCTATAACCGTTATGGAGTGTGATACTGGCCGTTGTAAGGTTATGAAGCATGGCCGTCATGGAATTATGAGACTAGCTGTTATGTAGTTATAAGGCTCGAAGGCTTAAAATGAAAATGCCCACGTTAGTGATACATTACCATTACCATTACCACCAATAGTTCTGATGACTATATTGTGTATTAAGTAACGTTTGGGTTTGTAGGTAAGGGTTCAATATAAAATACACATTACTTCTCTTCTTTACTCTCTATTTTCTTTCTCCCTTTTCTCTTTAGTTGCTGCAAGCAAGTTTGAAATAGTGATATGCTGGTGTTCAAGTTCTTCATCAATTTGAGTGTACGAGTGGCCGAGATTATCTGATCATGAAGATTTTATATCTTGGGGCAGACATGTGAGTCCATCCCACAACTGTGGGGGCGAAACATGTCTAAATAAAGTGTCTTTTATAACATGCTTCGGTTGCCAATTCATTCGGGATTACTTTATTTTATAATTAATTCATTGACAATTTGTACAATTTATTTCCAACAATAAAATTTAGATCACCCCTTAATTAAGCATCTATAAATCTATAATTTAGTTTCATACATCTATTTTTCTAATTTTAGTGTCAGATTCCCAAAAGCTAAAACATTTTTTTAATTTTATAAAAAGGTTGCATATGTCAATTCCATATTTCTTCTTGGATTTTTAATGGGACAAAGGACTGGTCATGTGTACAGGGGTTAAAGCCCGTGGTTAGTAGAGACCACGTTACAAGAATGGCAGACTATGAAGAAGAATGGGATTGCCTTGCTGCTCATCCGATGGTTCCTCCTCTCTTTACCACTGGTTTGAGAGAAGTAGTTTCAGCTCCTTTCTGAAGTGTTGATATCTAGTAAATAAATCTTTCATCTGCTTTAATGTTTCTAATATCTAATACATATTTCGAGTGAGAACAACTTTTCATCTATATGTGGTTTAGGTCTGCATTGTGTTCATTCAACCATCTATCATTAGCCTTCTTGTTTATGCTTTAATTTTAATTTTAATTTTATTTTTTAAAAACATTGAAGCTTGTTTGTTTGTAAAGTGAGAGGGTGCAAGTTTGAATCCATGAATTGTTATCAAGGATCTCAAATTGATTAGTCTGAATGGTCAAATGTGAGCATCAGATTCTGACTAGGAGAATTCTTAAGCTGGAGTAGAACTCACAGTGAAATTGACCTATTGAGAATTTGAGCCGTCCAAAATAAATGCCCTTACCATATACATGAATCTACAAATCCTATTATGAAAGGAGTTTGCCCCACCATAATGTTGACTAGTTTTTGGTTAATTACCTTATTCATTTGGACGTGTTTATAATTTCAGTAGGTGGGCCCCACCATGGATATCACTCCTTCAACTATGGAAGTCTCTCAAGTTTGATTATCCAACCGTTCTAGTAAAGCAAATCTTAGAGAAGTGATGCTCCCATTTATGTCTCCGCCTTGTTCCTTCACTCTTCACCTCTTTGGTTTTCCTTTTAAAGGTTACACTTTGTAGTGAATACGTTATTCTATCAGGAGCAACCAGCCAGTCCTAAATATATGTATGTATTCATGTTGTGCATGTAATGTGAGTCACAAATAATGATAAGTGTAAATACATTTATTTTGAAATCTTGAGTCTTGCTAGGATTTTGACTTCAAGAACATCTAAACACATCTACCACTGGATATACTCATCTACTTGTCGAAATGGTGATTTTGACAAATAAATATAAAGCATTTGCATATATAACATTTTCATATGGAATATTTACACATGTAGACGTGATTTTAGTTCTCATAAGAAAAAGGCAAACAACCCACAAGTCAAAACACATTCAAACACAACCAGGGTTTACACTCTGGCCATTTTCCTCCACAAAATCTTGTAACATTTTGCAAGTTTTGTGGTCTTCTCAATCCCTTTTACAGTGGCCCCCCCCAATGCAAATTTCTTGTGGGTCCACCACTGCAAATAGTTACAGTGACGAACGACAAAAAAAAACTGTCCCACACACAAATCATAAGCTGTAAAAACTAGTACAAAACCTGTATATAGCAGCTTAAATGTAAACACTGAACAACAAAAAACAGAAGACGTCATAAATGCAAGACCCAACGCATCACAGGAGGTTTGCACGAACACATGCCTCAAAAATGACAAACATTGGCGCTTGTTTTGGGATTTGGTTTACTGATGCTGCTGTGGCTTATGAACCATGCCCAATTCCGGATCAACAGTACCTTTGCTTGCACCCTCTGCTTCAATACCTTTGCGGTCTCTGTAGATGAAGTACAAAATCAGCTGTACAGCCCCTAGACCACACCCGAACCCATTGGGCACCTGCAACCATACACCCACTTCATTAGCATCAATATTACACCGATAATTGGGTTCGTCAGTCAACAAGATGATTTTTCGCAAAATGGTTACACTTGCATTTAGCTAGGCTAATTTCCATTGAAATGTACAATATACTTATTCAAGAAATCTTTTTTGGGGCCTGTTTGTTTGGAGGATATCTGGGAATTTGTGTTTGGAGATATCTGTATACCTCATATGTTGCCTCCAAGTAGATTCACAAATGCTTAAAGGCTCAAAATATTTTGAAAGCTGAGATTTTGAGAATTCTGTAAACCTTAACAACCAATTGACAAGGCTTAGTTTTTGGATACTCGTAAGTCGAATACAGAATTCCAAATGCTGAGAACACACCATTAGTGGAATGTTGCCATCAATTCATTTTACAATTTATGTTTATGGAGCAGTTCTATCTGTGGCCTCTTTTGTTCTTTTAGGTTCCTCCAAAATTAGACAGCTCAAAACAAGGAGATACCCCTAATATTTGTGCCTCTACTAGCACAGCTGTGCATGCAGAGGTTTTAGACCTCATTCATTTACAGCTTTAACACACCAAATATCTAGGCAATACTTCCCACTTGGCAGCTTATGATTTTATCATTCCGCCTTCCATCTTTGCAAATGCAGATCAATCTAGACCAATTTCATAATGGGCCCCAGTGATGACAGATTTGATATGACAATTCTCAGCAACCACATGATTTGATGGTCAATTTCCTCTTTATCCGCTTATGTTATCATCTTTAATCAGGTCAATAGTCTGGTCCTAATTGTCAGCCCTCAATTTTGCAAATGCCCAGGCCCTCTTTGGTTTCAAAGCCTAGGCTCCAGTATACCATACTTTCTTTGTATCCATCCTTGATGAGACCCACAACAGAATGGTTTGGATTACATATGGCACTTGGGCCTATTTGTTTACATTAGAATGCATAAGAACTGAATACGCATTTTATTCCATAAATGGTTAAATGTGAACATCAAATGTGAGTTTCCTAAAATGAGAATTGAATAATCTTAATCCTTTCAAGAAATAGAATTGAATCGTCTTTACTTTTAATTTTAGAAAATAAAATCGATAAAAGATAGAAAATGAATACCCAGCCATCATATAGTAATTCAATTCAAATGCATTATAATGCTTAGCAAATGAAAAAAGCTAAGAGAAATAGAAGAAAACTTACAGAAATGAAAGGGTCCTGTCCAAGGAGTCCGTAAATAAACCATGAAGTCCCACACAAGAACACAAACAGTGAAAGGAGAAATGGCATGAATTCAACACTCTTAGTCCTCATCACCAGTCTCTGCGATTTCCAACAGTGTCAATTGGTCATTAACATTACTAACAGTTTTATATCTAATTTACTAAGAGATGAATAACTATTCTGTCACGTGAGCTCACTTAGGTGTATTTTTAAAATTCAAACTTCTTTTGAAAAGATGACTTGCGAGATGTGGTACATCATAATTGGAAGACTCAAAACTTTTTTATTTTTTATTTTTTTAGAATTTCTCTATGATTCCTGACCTTCCAATGTACCATACACCCCACCAAGGGGGTTCATAGAGACAGGCAGGCCGAAAATGAAGAGGTCCCTTGGTTTAGTCTCATAAAAAATTGGCAGGTAGCTTCAGTAGTGCTGACTAAAATTCTATTATATACAGACTCCTCTTATAGCCATGGATGGTGTAACAAATTTATTTTACTGCATCAACGATTCAAACTCATGCACTCTATTCACATATCCATATCACAAACAACTAAACGGACAGATAAGCAACAGAATAATTCCTTTACCATGTGAACTTCTCTTAATTTTTTACCATACATACATTCATGGTAACATAAAGATATATATGATTACTTCTCATTAGCCAACATATTTAATTGACTAAATAGAATTTGTGCTATTATATCGTTAATTATTTTTTATCTATTTCAAGCTACAATTCAAAATATAAGTAGTAGAGGAAAAAAATTTCTTACCATCACTGATAAGGGGGAGGCATACATGCAAATGGAGAAGATTGTGGCAGCAAAGCCACAGAAGAGCTTCCTAGACTGGCTGTGAAGGGCAAATATAGAGATCAAGGCAACCGTTGAGAAGACTGTGAGGGCCAACAAAAGAAGTCCAAATATCTTTGCCTTCACATTCTTGGGTGCAAATATCAGGAAAATGACCACATACACCGACTCAATCACAGCACCGGTGCCATTGATGGTGGTCACCAGAAGATTGTGTTCTGAGATGAATGGCAACCCATACCTATGGAACCACAACATGATAGATAATTATGAATATTTTGAATGACAAGTTCTCTGGTTTCATTAGATATCAAAATTTCGAGCTCAAAGATTCAGTATTTTCTATTAGTTAAGTGATTTTTTCAAATTCCTGATTCTCAAAGCTAAAGACATTTTTCATTGCAAGATTCTTCGGAAATAATTGTGAAAATTAAATGTGCAGCAGAGATGTGGGCTCTTGAACATATGGCTTAAATAATGTTAATGTGTGGCTCAGTCATCAGCAAAATCTGATAAATAACAATTGTGTTTCTGGTTGTTAAAAGACTACTCTCTTTTATCCACCAAGGAATTTTGATCGCCTAACGCCCCAATAGAGAATTGTGTTTAACTTTATAAATTCATTGGTGGAGCCCATTTATATAATAAAAACTACTCAAAATAAATATCTCTCTCTATGTGAGTGCGAGCTCCTGGAAAAATTTCATTCAAAAAGTGGTATTACTCTCCTTGGTTTATTATCTAAGATCAACCTAAAAGTGTTGAAATTAAACTATACACCCAACAAAGACAATAACAAGATCCGATAACAAAACATGAATCGGATCAATCAGCCAAGCTGGAAAGAACGACACCAGTCCAAATCAAGTGAAAGAGATGGAACAACTAATTTTCACTTAGCGATATAACCTAAAAGCGTGGTTAATTATTTATTTTAAACCGCTTAAATCTTATAAGTTAGTGCACTCATGGATTTAGTGACATGAACATACACAAATTCCAATGTTACCAGATGATCTCAATAATTAAGCTTAAAATTTTGAGGTTCATGAGGCAACCGTATAAGAGATAAAAAGACAATTAACACTCTTTCCAACAGAAGCCAGAACAGCATCTTTCCAACCCACACTTGTACCACTCTCTAACCTTGCATGTGAGTTGTAACCAACTACTACTACTACTGGAGAATGACCAAGAACAGAAGGGTAATTTCACTTTCTCAGTACGTACCATCCAGAGAGGAGGCAGTTCAGCAGAGTGGAGATGTATGGAACACCTGAAAATTCTTCTGTTGATTTCTTCTTAATGATTCTCCAAAATGTTACCCTACACCCATAAAAAAATACACAACAAAAATACATCAAACATAAAAAATAGAGAGAGAGAGAGAGAGAGAGAGAGAGAGAGAGAGAGAGAGAGAGAGAGAGAGAGAGAGAGAGATGGCATCTTATCAAACTTCTTCTAAAGAGGAAATGAAATCATGAAGTTAAAAAATGGCAAAAAGAAAATCCAAAGAGTTAAAGAGAGGAAGAAGGTGTTGGAATTGGAAAAAAGACATTTCACTAAAATGTTATGGGAACCCAAATCAAGACAAATAAAAAGGATGCAACATCCATCACATAAACATCAAAATGATACAAATATAGAAGGGAAAAGGTTTCCCATTCTTACACAGGAGCCAAGAAAAGGAAGAGTGCAGCCCCATTCCCTATTGGAAGAAACACAAAAGCATTACAAGAAAGACAAAAAGGGAAAACCAAGAAAGCAAAGAACACCCATCAAGAGAATAGAAACACCCACGTACCCAAAATCCCAAACAAGAAGTGTAAGATGTACATCTCTTCAGCTCTACAAACACAAACAACAGAATCCCAGACTAAGAAAATGTCAGAAGACTTAAAAAGAGGAGATGGTTTCTTTGAGTTCTTTTGCATGAAAGTGATTATACTGGGGAGGTATATATATATAGAGAATTTGATGGAAGAATTACGGAGCCGCAATGCTTATCTCTCTTTTTCCACTCTAGTCTGTTTGTTTTCTGTTACTTTTCTTGTTTCATCTTCTTTTCTGTTAGTTGAAGCCTTGTGGGGGCGGTGTGGCTTGCAATGACATGAACGTGACGTGCCTAATTTGGGTAAAATCGGCTACCAGACCAGATATTTCGGACTGTTTACAATGTGGTCCTACTTAGGCATATAAGATTAAGTATGACGATGATCCTGGGTTAGGGAGGGGGGGTATAAGTCAGTGTTCCGTGGGAATATGGTAAACTGCCGAGATTAAGTCCGGTTTTTGTATCAAACATTGTAAAATATCAATCAGCCTTGTGGGTCATTCTCACTAGGCATGCTACATGGACGTTTTTGATAAAAGAAAGAGTGGGTTATGGATTATGTATGGATTGGTGCTGGAATATAGAGAAATTAGGGCCATTCAACGGGTGGGTCATTTAGGATCCACGCTGATTGGCTGAGATCTACAAAAATTTTAGACCACTCTACTAGAAAAATGCGGCAAAGGGATGGGGATGATCTTGTGATCCACACAAAGCTCAAAATTGAGGTGTGGTGCATTCAGTGGTGGTCCGAAGAAATTTCATTTCAAGGGTGCAGACCCAAGTTAGGTAATAAGATTTTTGGAACAAACTTATAATTTTGATATGGGTTGGGGGTGTGCATGGAGGATTTTAATATAAAATTTTAAAACTAAGACAAGAGGACCGAAGCCCATGGATGGACCGCCCCTACATATGCATTAAGGAAGGAGCTAATACATTGATGGTCATAATTTCTTGATCTACCGTTCTAATTTTGTAAGCAATTGTTTTCATCATATCTACTAAATCATGGGGTGAGCAGAGTTTTCTCCTACCCATGAAATATTTGCATGAAGACATTTTCACTGAACAAATGGGTGCTATGAAAATTACAAGAATCCTGATGATTTTATTTCACCACACCACACTGAACATCCGCATGCAATCATTCCAAGTCATTCTGTAGGAGAATATTTTGTGTATGAGTGATATCTCAATATTTTATGATGCATTTGCAATATTAGTAAATTTGGTTAGAAATTAAAATAGAAGGAATAGAAAATCTTCAAATTTTTTGTTGGATTTGACAATGTTTAAGATATAGATAAAATTAAAATCAAAATGTAAGAGTGAAAAAAAAAAGTTTCTAAATATTGAAGTTATGTTTAAGACTAAATGAAGAAAATAGTATTGGTCTACTTGATTTCCAAGGAGTTTTGAAGCCACGACCTGATCATCCATGAATATTCACCACATGGCATATTAATTCAGGGTTGACCTGCGTTCTCCAATCATGGATTCAGTTGAAAATAAGTGAACCGTGTGGATAATTCCACCGTGCGTTGTCTTGATGAAAGATGTTTGATACTTGAGTTGATACCGATTTTCCATGGCAAATGCGAATGAAACGTCGTGTTGTAGTGGAAGCTCTGGTGTTTTATGGGGTTTAAAAAATGACGATTGATAGTGTTTCTATTTTCTTTCAGGGTTCACTGGCCCCACAAAAAATAAAAGCACTTCTGGACCAGTCTTTTCCCAAACTCGGTCAATAAGACATTAACAATTGCCATATCATTTAAGACAATGAAAAGGACATTCGACATAAAATCTCTCCTCACTACTTGCAGGATATTTCATGGGCTTGGGTTAGATCTAAGTTGATGACATTGGATGGGCCAGAAATTAATTTTCATACGATTGAATCTCATATTTATATTTGATTGGACCCCACAAATTTCAAGCACGCCTTTTACATACATGTATGTAATGTGAATACAATAAGAGGCATTTTGCTGGTGCGTCACGTTTCTCTTGCTGAAAACATGATTCTTGGCTAGTACATCACCAGGGCATCTCGATTCCTAAATATTTTTGTTCATTGCACTTTCAACAATTCAAAATAAAGTTTGCAATTTTGTTCATCTATTTAGAATATTTTTATTCTGGTATTTTTTTTGGACTGTTTGACCTACATACATTTATGGACGCATCCGTTGAACCTCGGTCTACTTCTAGTGAAATTTCTAATTTTACTTCAAAAATTTGTATAAAATTTCTATGTCCACTAGCAAAATCTACATGGAAATCTTGTATTTGTTCCCAAAATGCAATTATATGTGTGTGTGCAATACAAGTGTGAAGTCAAATCCCTCTATTTGCTTTTATTCCCGTTGTATTTTTATGAATTATATTTTTACTTTTTCTTTAGCTATTTTATCTTAAGCCATTGGATTGAGTCAATCCAATGATTATGGTGCTCTTTTTTTTTTTAAAGAAAAATCTAAGAGATTAGGAGATGGTAATCCATTGCATTCCTTGGCCCTTGGAAGGGAGAGCGTAGAATTGGAAAAAAAGGCTAGATAAGAGTTTATTGAAGACGACCAAATGAAGTGGAGGAAAAAAATCTTTGAGAGCTTGTAACTTATAAGTGAATTTTTAGAACTCCACTTTTAGTTAGCTTGTAATCGCTATTAAAGGTAAAGAAAATCTTTGATTTGTTCTTCTCATAGATGTAGGCCATCCATTGCCATACATTGTAACCGAATCACATAGATTTTGTATCTTATGTGTTCCTTATAATGTTTTGTTTCTCTGCATGATGGTGGTTTGAATTATGTATGCTTTAGTTGTATTGCCATAACACTTTATTAGTGATTGGTATTTGAAGATCACTTTGCCTATCAAATATTTAATAAAATTCCTCAATACCAATTTGTTTGTTTCGGTCTGCATTCCTCAAATAAAAATCCTGAATTCGCCATTGACTAAGATTATGGTCTGAAATTGTTTCATCTAACTGAAAGAGTCCGTGGGCGAGTATGATAGGGTTGTTGATTACATGTAAACTCCTTAGCAATAGAATTGATGAGAGAGAGAGAGAGAGAGAGATGCGTACAGGTTCTGGATGGAAGCAATGTTACGACAATCAATCGAATGCTTAGCTCGGCATCTCAATACAACAGTAATGGCTGCAAAGGGACGGTGGCCTCATTTGATATGCACCTCCATTATCGGTTGAGATAAGAGAACTTTAATGGCAATCATCCAATCTCCTGCCATCACTCATTGGACGTAAGCGAAATCAAAGGCCTCAATCATTGAACCCCATGACAACTCCTTGACGTGCTCGTGATAATCTGTTTAGGAGAGGCCTAATGCTCGTTTCAGATACTAGTGCTTAAATGATTGGTAGTTGCTAACGCAATGTTAAAACAAAAAAGAACATCTAAATTCATGTGTTTATAAACCTTTGAATCAAGTTACTGTTATTTACAGGCTGATTGTTTTGAGGGATTTGAATTCTAAGAATTCTCCAAAATGCATTTGTAAATGTAGTTAAAATTGAAAAAATAACGGTAAGCGGTCATTATAAGTTGATGGCCGGCCAAAGAAAAGAGGAAGGCCAAAAAGGACATAGATGAGAGTAGTAAAAACAAATCCAAACAAGTGCAGCTTGTTAATAGATTGGAACAAAGAAACAAAATTAATGTAGCTGATTTAGCATCGTTGGAACAAGACTTTGATGATGATGAAAATGGTCATTAAAATTTTCTCTTTTAATAAAAAATGATTTTAAAAGAGAGAGTAAATGAAAACTAAGTCATTGCTCATCAACCAAGTAATTCTAATTTTAGCAATGTCATGGTCATGTTTACATCACCTAATATCCTTTCAACACTCACCTTATTAAAAAAAATAATTTATTGGAACATGTTCTTATTGTGAATTCCTATGTTTTGTATTTGTATAACTTTTATTTTTGAAAGTTATAAAATTAAAGAAAAAAGGTGAATATATAAAACTAATCATCAAATTATCTCCATTCTAATGAAAAATGATTAAGGATAGAAAATGAATGCCCAACCATAATCCTAACAAAGCAAATCTTGGAAATGTTAAAGGCCCCATCAACATATTCTCTAAGAGTTGGTGGAATGACAAAATGTGTAGGTTTGCTCCCTACATCCCAAATTTGCTCAATGTGCTTTGCATAAGTTTAGCAGGTGAGCACACAGTATAATCTTATGGTGTCAAAGACCTCAGGGATACCAATCTAATGAAAAAAGGTTTCATCTGCGTCCACACCTTGCCTATACCTCACGCTTCACCTCTTCAATAATACTCCACTGGAGTCCATTTTGACTAGGAATTCTTATATGTTTAATCTTATGTAAACATTCTATGTTTGTTTACATTCACAATAAATCAGCAAAACAGAGTATTTCGTCATCTAAAAAAAATCCAAAGGTAAAGCTTTTGCATGGAATTATGACAATTTAAGCACATTTTTTTTCGCTTTTAGTCGCAGAAAAATAGCCGCACCAATTTTAGTTTTTACTGTAGCACAAAGAAACGTTTTCACGATCTCTACTCTTTCAGTGGAAGGCCGGCCAGTGAGCCTGGGCGGTTGACAGAAATATCCTGCCAATCTCAAAAAACTGGATACATCTTCAGAAAACGATAGTTTTGGGTTTCGGTAGCAGGAGCAAGTTACATGCTCATTGTCATACTAAGAAATGTGGTTAAAACAAATCGCCAAAAAGCACATCTACAAACAAAATGAGCGATGACTGCATTTGACCTCACAATGTGGTATCCGCGTTACTACACTTGTCTCTAGCCTCTAGGTAGGCCGAACCATGGTCAAAGTTCGAATGTGGAGCCCATCAGAGGTTTCAAACAATCCTAAATTTGGAAATATTTTTTGAGAGGGAGGGCCCCACATCAGCCATGCGTCACTTGGTGGCAGTGTACAATGAAAGTGGGAGTGGGCTGGGTAAGATTACAGCATTACAAATCTGGCAGTTCTGTCTATTTTGTGTTATTTTTTAAAGAGATGTTAAGGTGCATCTTTAATCACAGAAAGTTGCTTCCTTACTGTTTTTTTGGTAGAAAGTTGTTTCTTTACTGTTGATGGGGAGGATGATATGAAGGCATCCAAATGTTCATTCTCTCTGGCGTTTTCAAGGTTGGCTGCCACGCTGTCAGGTAGGAGAGTTGGCATTCAACTCTTCGGAAAAGGTTATGTACTTTTGACTTCCGCTTAGTGACCTACATTTAGGAATGTGAACGAGTCAGGTCCTGTCCATGGTGCACCCGAAATCGAAATTCAAACCGCAAATGAAAAGATGGAACCGAACTTAATTCATAGCTAATCTTGTAATTCCAGAATTAGAACGGTTAATGATAATATGGAACCAGAATTATAACTGATTATGTGTATGGGATAGGTTCGGATCCGAGTCTAAGTTGGTTTGGAGAATACTTTGAAAAAAATAACTAATTTTTAGGAAGAATTTTTTAAAATAGAGATAATATGTCAATTCCTGAATCTATGAGCCGGAACCAAGGTGGAACCGAAATTGAAATCATTTGGGCTACAAGTTCAAAGACAGGACCTAGACTCGAACCCGTTTATTTATCAAGACCTAAATATATGGACTTAAACTCAGTAATTAACGGATCGAAACCTCTGAATAATTACAGAATCGGGGATTCATTTAGATCCCTACCTGCATTGTGCCCATCTCTTGTAATGGAAGAAAGGATTGAGCAACACATATGCGTTAATAGGAACTTGTTGAGACAAATATGTGTGACGAACAAGGTCAGATTGAAACAGCCACCCGTTAGAGTTTTGAAAATAAAAGAAAATATCTAAGATTATTAAGAGTTCTAATAGCATGGTGATGTTGTTAAACTCTATTTGTTTGCATTTAAGTACGTAGAATTTTTTTTATGTAGTTAAAAATGAAGACCTAAGGCCTATTCATTCATTTTTCTTTGATTCTATTTTCAAAAAAGGAAGGAGTTATTTAATGCTCATTTCTGAAAATTCACCTTCTATTCTCATTTTTAACCACTTCAAGTATATATGTATATATATAATATATCCTATCTATTGAATTCCAATGCATTTTAATGCAAACAAAAGCCCAAAGAAGGAAAACAATGCGTATCTTCCTCATCTCTTAGCTGTTTGAGTACAATTAGAAATATAGGGGAGTAAGAATTTTCTTTTAAAGAGGTATCTTTTATTTCTCATAAAAAAATTTAAAAAGCAAACAACCCCCACCCCAACACACACACAGCCAAGTTATCAAGGGCAGAACCAGGATATAGGGATGAGGGTGTCCATAGTGATTTTTTTTTTCTTGCCCTCCACCCCAATTCCACCCCTGACCATTCCCTCAGCCTTACAACTAAAACTTGATCATTGGCTATTTCTTTGAAGTTGCCTCATCCTAGAGCTACCAGTTGATTGTCTTCCATAGAATCCTTCTATACGGCTTCAAGTTCTCTGCGGTCCCATTTGGCCACTGGAGGATATTTTTTTTTCTTTTTTCGTTAAATCATCTAAGAACATTAAGAAAGAGAGAAAAAAAGACATAACATGATTGGGTTGGTTTCTTGGTTATTTGTTTGTCTTGTTTAGCCCCTAGGGCCTAGAGGACTCAATTGATGAACAATCTATCAAAAATGAGATCCATTAACCTTTGTCAAAAAAGTAGAATGATCATTAACATTAGACGTAACTCCCTGCCAAAAACAATGCCCATGTGCATGATACATCATCCAACCCTTTTGTCCCCACTGAACAAACTACCCCTAACACGCAGCTGCATCACATCCGTGATACCTAGTCAAACCTCAGTCCTCTAGCTTTGTGGGTACCCACTATATCTATGTGGTAAGGGTAAGCTTGGCTGTAATCTCTCCAACCCATGATATCCATGCATCCCATTCCTAGCATACTGCTCCCACATAAGCTGCTCCTCCACCAACAGCTGCTGCTTCCTCTCCATGTCCCACATCTGCACGTACGCCGGTGGTGCAACTGCCAGCGACGCCGCAAAAGGGTCCACCCTTTGTGACCCGTTGCCGGCGACCGGAGGTGGAGGCAGTGCCAATACTGTTGTTGCCCCTCCGGAAAATGCCATGCTGCTAGCACTGCCGGCACTGGCACCGCCATCGACGGTCGGAGACTGTTGGTACATGTTGTCCAGCATCAGCAAGTCGAGACCACCGCCGAGCGTCACCTTCTGATTGGACAATTTGCTAGCAGACTGCACCAGCGCCTTCTCCCAGTCACCGGACTCATCGTCGAAAGCTTCCCATGCAGGCGGCGGCGATGGATCTCCGGGGAACAATGCCAATGCCAATCTGTCTCCATATTCCTGTCCTGTCACTGAAGCATTATCCTCGATATCGATAAGATTCGCTTCTTGTGTGGTGTGTAATTTTATAGTAATCTCTTCTTCTTGCTTCTCTTCTTCTAATGCTGTTTCTTGGGTGAAATCTTGGAGTGCTGGCAATGCCTCTATATTGGTTTGATCTTGTTGCGCTTGGACTTTGGGTTTCTGGGGCCCTTGTTTTTGAGATTTTTGGCCGCGTGCCAGTGCTGCCTTGTCGCGAATGAAGTTGTCCATGACTGCAAGCTTTTTTGGGCTGATCATCTGGACTTGTGGGTACTCTGAGGATCTGCCTATTCCCACAATCTTGCACCAGTTGTAGAAATTATCCACTTCGGTGAATTGCTTGGAGGCCCGGCAGAAAATTTCCAACACCTTCATGCAGTCTGGGACTTCCAGTTCCATGAATCGCTCGATCAAGATAGCCATTATTTCTACAATGTAAAAGTATATCTGAAAGCTCTCTGCCACTAGTGATTGTAGTGCAAACATCACGATCCGATGGTTTTTTGCCTCTCCTGCATATCCACAAGCAAATATTCTTACTTCTCCCTTCATGTTTATAAAGTAGAGAGAGGTAGTAAGGAGAATCTTTTATTCAGTTTTTTGCTGGTTATAGTTAAATTTGGCATGTAATTATTCTCTTAACTAACTTTGGTAAACAAAAAAATTTCTCCTATGGGAATGGGAAAACGCACTTCTGTTGATTGTGCATGTGCATTAGTTGAATTAAATGCATGTGTACATTTCATAACGATTCTATCATTAGAACGATATGTTTAGGTGACAAGGCAGATATTTTTAGGTGGCAAGCCATTATCCAATCCAATGGTATGCATCAAAGAAACTATGCAAATTTTTCTGTATTTATGATCACTCTTCCTTCACCTTTAATGTCTAGTTGGTTAATACCATGTATTAGGTGGCACAACCAATGCTTAATGAAATATTAGATGGAGTCATGGAGATGCTAATATTCTAATGAAAGCATATCTAAATATGATTTTAGAGGATTCATGAAATATTAGATAGAGATACTAATATTCAAATGATAGCATATCTAATTATGATTTTAGATGATTCATGTTTTATGTGTCTTCTTGGAGCACATTTGTGTTACCTATTTTTTGCAGGAAACAAATGAAAAAGTATTCTGATTTTTCACATATTTCATTTTCCATTATTTAGTGTAGATGATTTTCAAAATAATAATAATAACAACAACTGTGTTTTACTTGATTTTCCATGAAAAAACCTTTCCGGGCAGCTGCATAAAAAAGGTAGAGCATTCATCAATGCTACACAATATACAAAGTATTTTCATATCTTTAGGCACTAATACTGGCCAATGAAAAAAAAAAAAAAAAAATTACTGACCTATGGGTCGGCATGCTAGGAATCTCTGAAGGAGCTCTTGCAACTGTTGGCTTCTCATCAAGATCTGCTCTATCTTCATTTCGTGCACCGGGGTGGAACACGCCGAGGTGACAAAGTAGCCTACCTCTTCCTTCTGCTTCTGCCTCTGTGCTACCTTCTCATCCTTATCGCGTAGACTAACAAGGCCATTAACCCTAAACTCGAGCTGCTCATCCAAATATCGGGCGAACGTCCTTACAAAGGCGGTGAAATCCCATGAATTAGACTGTGAGTCATCCCTGAAATCGGACATGTTGAGGAGGCGGGTGCCGCGCCAATTCCTGAAGAAGATCTCATGCTCGTAGGAGGGGTCCCCATTCGAGAGGAGGCGGTGGACGACCATGAGAGCTTTGAGCGCGACCACCCAATTGTGGGTCTTGTGGAGGCGCTTGGAGAGGGTGGTCACGCAGGCCCTCACGTAGGGGCGGGAGTAGCAAGTGAGGTTGACGATATCTGCAACGTGCCTCTGCGATGCGGGCCTCTCGTCGTGGCGTGTGGCCTTGACAATGGCGACGTTGAGGAGGGAGATGGAGTAGCTGGTGCTGAACTTGGCGAGCCCGATGCTCGCCTGGTCCTTGACCGCGCCAATTATGGCTCGGCGGAGTGTGCTTGGGGCCATTTTTAGGCCTGAGCTGGGAGTGTGGTGGGGTCCTTTGATGAGTGTGAGTGGAACCTGGATTGTCCTAGAACATAAATAGTGTCAACATGAAATGGATAAGAAAGAATGGATTCAATATCTTTTACTGATATGAAATGGAAGGCCAGGATGAAATGACGCAAACAATGTGGATGTGGATGATGTTGACCCAGCTATGTATGGTGTTGGCTTGACCAACAGCTAACAAATTTCCACCGTCCAAGTGCACAATTGATCTAATAGCCAAGTCCATTTAGATGTGTGCCAAAAGTAGGATTGGTAATTATTAGAGGGTACCTAATTTATCATCCACTTGGATGGATCACAAGATGGGCCTCACAAGATAATATTTAGGCAAGTGGTACGCACATAAGGTTTTTCCAAATTCTATAGACATCACCATATATGCAATCGTTAGAATGGGAAAGTGGGCTGATAGCAAATTAAGTTATCAAACGAATGAACCTTTTTTAGGCTCAAACAAATTAAATGCACTCAGTTCAGGTAGATTCAAAAGACCGAGGCGAAGCATTTCTGAAATTTGAAAGCATGAAAGCAACCATCTCATAAGGAAAAAGGAAAAGATCTGATAAATGAGCCAACAGAAGTACAATGCGGCCGATAGAAACACACCAACGTGCAAATAGATGGAATGGTCTATCTCATTTCATCCCATTTCACTAATTTTTGTGATGGCCAAACAGGTACACGCTTAGAGTAGAGAAATGGGTAAACAAGCGAATATCATTAAACTTAGTTGAGAAATTACAATACCTGAGGAAGGGAGAGAGAGAAAGAGAAAGGGATTGAAAGATATCTCTTTCCCCCTCAATCTTTCTCTCTGAGACTCGAAATCTCTCTCTCTCTCTCTCTCTCGTGTTTTTGAATAAAGAGGACTGGGGTTCCCAAATCCCACATCTGCATTTTCCATACAGATATCCGATAGCGTCGGAAAATGTTCAAAGCTCCCATGGACCAGGATGTGACACGTGAAACTAAGCCACTGGCTCATCCATTTGGTTGGTTCATTATTCCTTTCTTTTGACTGGTTCTAATTCTCCAGAGTACGAGGACGGTGTTCCCACTTTACTCTTTCCTCTTAGTAAAAACAACAAAACCCATTCTCTTAAAGGGTTAGTATATATGTGTCAAAGAAAAATTGAGTAAAGGGGTATTTCTGATTTTTTCTTTTTTCTGAAGAATGATGGCACCTCTCATTCTCTCAAAGACCAATTCAGATTCTGATAGAAGTGCTAATCCACGGGTCAAAAAGTATGTAATACATTCATACGTAAAATGACCTTAGCCCGTTCCAAAATTTAAGAACTTCGTAATTGTGAAAATCTACGTCCTTTATGGAATTGTTTTCAAATATCCTTAGCTGTCTGTCAAAAATCCATAAAGATGAGGTCCACTTTTAATCATGACATAATCTCGGATCTCAGCTACAGGGTACGATAAGTCTTTACCAAAAAAGGGTTTGATAGGTGATGAGCGCGAAAATCACCCTTTGAAGAGTGATCATCACCGCTGGATTAAAACTTACCTTCTATCAGTGCAGCTGATCCGACTACGACGCAACATTCAATTAACGGTGATATGCTCTCATATTGTAGACATGTTCGCCAATCCTTTCATGGGATCTTACATTAACATCCAAAGCTAGGACTAGGACCCCTAGTCCTAGCTTTTGATGTTAATGTGCAGAGCCAAGCCGGGTTAATGCATATTTAAACTTAGCCTAAATTTAAATCATTGGCCTAGGCTTGGCCTAAGTCTGACAGAGGCTGTAAAAGTTAGGCCTGAACCTACCAATTTAATCAAATGAGTCAGACTGAAATGAGCTATTATCAATTATGTGGGCATTTGAGCAATTGCTATGACTAATTGAATTAAATTACATGCATTCCATATACGGGCCAGGTTGGGATTGACGCTTTCGATCACTTGATCCAAGCTCGGCCAATTACTAAACAAGCACTAATGACATATCCAAGCCCAGCCCATGAGCACCTCTAGCTAGGGGATTTTCCAATTATATTTGGCAGGAATTTTTTATAAATAAATAGACAAAAAGGGAAAGTTCCAAGTGGTAAGACTATTAGATTGATAGAAAGTGAAATTTGTGAAAGTTTTTGTGATATGGCCCTGAAATAATTGTCGGTTTATTTGATTGTTGCTTGCTTACAGAGAAATTACTCTCCGGGGTTTGATTTTACGTTGATTTGAGAAGATAATTATTTAAACCTTTGTTATGTCTTGCAGGATTTTGGGAAACATTCAACTTGGTTTGCAAGTCATGGGATTTTCATGACCACCTTTGATTAATGGCTCCTGCTCTGTGGATGGGATGCAAAGTCCCACACCACCCTTGTTTGGGACTCCTACAAGTGAAAATTCGACCGAGGTTCAACCCATCAAATGGGCAATCAAGAGTTCATATACACTCTCCAGCCCTTTGATCGTATCAATTTACCAATGCTATCAAGATAAAACACAATCTGAAAAATCCAAGTACAAAAACGCAAGGGGTTGGTGAAGGGGTTAGACTGGCCACAGGTTGGCCACAAAACAAGATCAACCACGCGGTTGCTTTACCATATCATGGCTCATCAATGGCGAGCCAATCGTAACCATGCTGTCCCACCGGTATAAACTGCCACACAGGTAGGGGTGGTCATTAGATGGGTCAGACTAGGCTAAGGCATATCCAGATCCTATATCAAGCACCAACTCAGCCCACAAAGTCAAACTGGTCCAAGCTCAATTAAACCCAATCAATACTAACAGTAAAAAATTGAGATCGTAAATACAAATATAAAAACTCTTTATAACTGTAGAAATAACAGTAAAACAAAGAAAAGGGCTATATACATTAGTTGGGCCCGCAGGCTTCTGACTTTCATCATTTAATTCAAGTGTAGTCCAAACACTAGAACTAGATATAGGCTGAACTGAGTATGAAGCAGGACTGGGCTGGCCCAGCACATGATCGCCCTTACCCACTGGCAGGGGAATGTACACTTCAGTTTTTCACATCATTATCTATCAACATTAAAGTTTTATCCCATGATTTTTAGGGTCTATTTGAATGCGCTAAAAAACAAGAAAGTAATATATTACAGAATATAATCTTTCATTCACTACAGTTAAAAAACTAGTATGTTTTGCAACACAAAAAAAGAGTTTGAAGAAAAAGATTATTCTTTTTTTTTTCCTACCTATAGAAAACTTTCTATAATGTTACAAAATATTTCAAAATGAGGCTGTACAAAAATCCTCACCTCTTGCCCTTCCACACTGCACATGTTTGGAAGATGATGATGATGATGATGATAAAAGTAGTGGTGGTGGTGATGATAATCTTGGTGGAGACCATGGTGATGCATGTGACGGTGAGCGCTATGATAATGATGACACTGGTAAGTGGTGTTGATAATTATGATCTTGGTGGTGGTCGAGGGGATCGTGAGTGATGGTGATGGTGGTAGTGGTGGTGATCATGATGCTAATGGTGGCGGTGGTCATAATGATGATGACAATGATGGTGAAGATGGTGAAGATGATGGGGTGATGGTCATGATGGCAATGAAGGGCAATGGTCATGATGATGGAGGGGGTGGTGCTGGCGCTAGTGAAATTTTCTTTAATGATCAAACCAGATGGAAAGTGAGCCACACTGATGGATTTGAAGAAAAAAATTATACCTAATAAAAGAATTTTATAAGTGTTAATCTGATAATACACTTTAATGAGATTGATGACATTAAAATGCTATTATCCTGAAACTTTTTTTTACATAATATAACATGTAGCACCTGCCGAACAACTCATTTTATAATCTCTTGCATTATTCAAGAACTACCAAACAACAAAAACATTACAGCATTCCCTTATATACTATTTCATTCTAGCAGGTTTAAATCTATATATTTTTTATTCGTAGACATTCAAACTTATAATACTTGCCTGAGCAATTGAGTCACCTGATCATTGTAAAATATATTGAAGTGAACATTAAGTATTATCCTCCTCCCAGCAAGTGAGACCAAAAGCTACGACAAACCACTGAAGCTGCTTATTATATAACATTCCATACCATCAAAAGTCAAATACTAAACACACTGTATGTTACATAACAATTAGCAAACATGTTGAAAGAGTATGGATGGAGATTCCACACAAACCTCACAGGCTGGGGGGACAGCCTATTGTCCTCCCAGCAAATGAGACCAAAAGCTGCAATAACTTCCAAAAGTTGCATATTGTTATAACTTCCACACAATCAAATGTCAAATAATAAACTCACTGTATGTAATATAATAATTAGCAAACTTGATGAAAGAGATACGGATAGAGATTTCGCACAAACCTCGCAAGCTGGGACACAGCCTCTAAATGGAACACAGACATGGGACTTCTGCTGTATCAAGACAGTTCCCAATCTCCCCTATAACCCCCTCGACAGCTTGCACACAGAACAGGAAAACCCTTCACTAGACCAAGAAACCATCTGTAGTGTCTAGGCACTTCCAAGAGTCACCTCATCCTTGTTATTAGAGCAAGATGAAGGACTATCAACATAGTAATTCTCATCTTCAAAAGCTAAGTACTTCAAAGCTGAAGCAGGATGAGCAGGGATAGACCACAGTAATAACTAGACAATTGATGAGGACCTCCCACCAATGGAGATCCACTCCAAGCTCAATGGTGCTTTTTGTTGTTTACCTGGACATGACGTGATAATGGAAATGGTGGATTCATTAGAAAGTTTGGGGATTACGAAGAAAAACAATGGCAAAACCTGCACCTCTGCCCTCCCCACAAATCTAAGGCTGCTGAACTTGTATCTGCTGAGACTAGACAAGAAGCTAAAAGATTAATTTAAAGAAGACTATGTTCAATACTCGCATAAGGTCACTGGTGTCCCAAGCTCCTCCACCACTCTGAATGGACAAAATTCCATTTAACTGCCTCAAGCAGCTTGAAATCTGGGGAGTAAAAATTTGTTGATTCTCAACATGGTAATGGCACTGAGGATCATGAAAGCCACCTCTTGCCCGTGATTGAGGGTTCCTGACCCTTCCAACTGCCTCACAAACTGTCCCTTGCCTGCATCCAAATATGCAATTATTGTAATCAAACTATGTAAATGATAATGGTAAAACAAATCAAACAAAGAAAATGTGCAATGAAATATGAGCAAGACACTTCGTACCCCAAAAGCAGGGAAAACTGGTGTGCCATGATGGACAAACAGAAAATCAGATGTTCCATGCCCAGACAAATTGGTTTCCATTGGGTAACAAAGATCATTAAACTCCAGGTAAGCACCCGGAACTTCCATTGGATCCTGAAGATCATTTAATTCTAGATAAAGCCCTTCACCGAATTCTGGCAACCTTTGGCACTGCATATTCTCATTGGGACAATCCAGTTCATTAGAGTCCAGCTCAACATTACCAATGATATCTACTAAATCCTTGAAAATCTCATGATCTTCTGCATCTTGAACAATGCTCTTATCTGGGACAACTGAATCCACCTTCTGCAAGAAAATCCAATGGCAACAAAAATCAAATTTATGCCAAACAATTACTAGACCAGGCTTACCTACTCTATATCACTTGAGTGAAAATTCTTTGAAACACAGAAAAAATAGTCCTCCGTCCAATAAATACTATAACAGGCTTACCTCATCAACACCAACACTATTGGAAGTTACAGTACCACCGTCATCACCAGCGATATTAAGAAGCATTTCAAGAACATCATCGTGTTCAACAGAGGAAGGATGCTGCTCAGTGACAACGGGAGACATGGACTGTTGTGGCAAAGGTTGTACCAAGGAGTTGTGTCCATTCCCAGACTCAAGTGACCTCAAAATCATTTCCTCATTTTCCTCATCCTCTGGCCTGGGTGAAGGAGAGATTGTGCCAGCACAAGTAAGAGGCATCAAAAAATCATTACCCTCACCCTCATCATCATCATTCCAATCTTCCTCTTTGAATGGTGCCCCATACTGTTCCCCATTTTTGGGACCTCGGCCACTCTTTTTGTAGATTTTGCAGAGAACAAATGCATCCTATGACAGATCAATTTAACTTAGAGAACACAGTTTATGAAAATATGGGGTCAAGCAGAAAAAAAAACTAGACTCAGAAGTTTCTCAAAATTTTCAACTAATTAAAAAAAAGATGTGTCATGTGTGAATCACTTTTTTGTAGCAAAAAGAAGATGGAACACAAGTAAGGAAAAATCAGATGAAAGATTAAATGCAATCAATTTAATTGTAATCGAAAAATAAAGAATGGAAAATCATGTGCTGAACAACTTTGTTGCTGATCATCATCAGCAATCACGTTGGAAATATATTTATTATTATTGTAAAGTAAGCACTTACACACCCACACACATGCACTCACACAAGTCCCTCATCAATAGCGCAATAGATGGAGATGAATTGATACATGATGCTAGTTGTATATACATAGCACACTTCAAATTGAAAAAAAGTGGCATAAAATCTGTTTTCTAGTCAAAAATCAATTTGTGTCTCTCATAGAAACAACTGATAGTACAAGAAAAGAAAAGAAAATTTTCTTGAAAGAGAAAGAAGCAATTTAAATAAAATCTCCAAATGGAAGGACAAAATGTAGCCAAATTGACACTAATGGAACACCAAACCTTTTAATTTATGCTTTCAATACATGGATCCTTCAACAAATTAAAATTGTAGTAATTAAGTTAGGTAATCAGATAAGAGTAACATAGAAGGACCCTTCACTAATATTCTGAATTCAAGATCTTCTTGCATCTCGAACTCTATGCCTAGTAAGTATTGTCATTATTCATTAATCCCCCTGGTATTTTCACAAGCATCCTGTTGTTACAGATTTTACAAAAACATTGATATTGCAAAAATAACATAATAAATCAAATATCCTCACAAAAATAAGATTATCAAGAATACAGATATTCACAATATTAGCACAAATTCTTATACATTTTAGAAGTATAGAGTCTTCCTTTCTAATTATATTTTCTTGTTATGAAATATATATTTTTTCTACTCACGTATTTTATTTCTCCAGCATATATTCCAGTTATAAGCCAAGGAAAAAAAAAGAAAGAAAAAACCAGGAGTGTGAGAATCTCCCATTAATAATCTAACTGTTATTAACTCTAGAGTTCAATGGTGGCTATGCCTAATAGTTATTCAGAACAATGTTGATGATATCAACTTATCTACAATCCCAAGCAGCAAATATTGTTGGTCAGTATTTTGACATAATTCCACTAATGAATTGTAACTGATGGTACTGTACCAGTGTTCTAAGGATTTGAGAGTTATTGGAGCCACCTTATTGAATCTGCCATGCTCAATACCCGTACCTTCACCTCTCTGTACAGTTGAAACACGATTTGTGCAAACAGTCCAGAATAAGGGAAATTCATATGGTAATGTTCTCATAAACTTCTTGAAAGTGTAATATTATTGCTATATTGTTTTTTTATCAGTAATGGTAAATTTTATAGAAAGAGGAGAGAACAACATACAAACACCAAGGACGACAATATAAGATATGTAGATATAAGACAATTATAAACTACGACCTCAAAAAAATAAACAAAAGAAAGAACAAGGATATAGAAACAATAGGGACCAAATTAGCAGCTCCTTGCTTGGCCAAGCCATTATCTACATTATTTGCAGAACAAAGCCCATGCGAAAAGATCACCTTCTAGAAGATGATAGAACCATGATTTTGTTGAGATAAAATTGTAACTTCCAAGGCCACCATACCACCCCCTGATGCCCATAAGATAGCATTAGATGAATCACTTTCTAAAATGAATGGCAGTTGGAAGGGACCCAAATACACAACCTCAATGCATATAAGATAGCCACTATTTCAGCTTCATTTGAAGGAGTTCTATTATATGAAAAGAATAGTAACAAACAAAATTAACTTTTCACCTGAGAAATACTTGCATCAGACAGCACCTTGTCTTCAAGCCTATACTCATGCATGACCCAATCAGTTCGATCTCCACGACCTGCCTTGCCTTTATGGAATATCAGGCTCCTTTTCATCCCCACAGGTCGTGAATCATAAACAATGGAGGTATCTTTCCCAGTAACTTTCCAGAACCCAATATCAGTGGCACGTTTTATCCTGTGCCCAGTCGCATATTTCTTATCTGGAGAACAAAAGAAAAACCATACCAGATCTCTGCTTTTCGAACAAGACATTCCTGCAACCAACACAAAATGGTATGAGATTAAATTAACAGCAAAGAAACAAATGCAAATTAATCCCTGACCAAAATATACACTATGAAACCAAGCCCAGTTCCCACCAAGTTGGATTATTGAATCAAGATGGTGGTAGACTGCTGGATCTCATTCTCTAATAAAAAAAAATGGTGGCAGACTGCTGGATCTCATTCTCCATGGTTAATAGGAGATCAGACTGAACAGTACTCCGATCAAAGTGTGATTTACCTATTGGTTAAATTGTGCTAAGTTCCATCACCCATGGAAGTAAATATAATTATGTACAAAATAAAAGTTAGGTGCATGCAAAATCATGTTGAAAAGTTGATTGAAGGCTTGGGATTCACAGTAGGTGGACCAAAATAAATTGCATGTGCACTGCCACATGAACTCCTCCACCCCACCCCACCCCTTCTCTCCCCTCAAGTCCCAACTACATCATTATGAGAGCCTTATACTGTTATCCATCCATATAGGGTCAGCTAAGAGTTATATGCTAAAACTCCTCACTACAAAGATATAATAAAAGAGATAAAAACCCCAACAAAGCTAAGACAAAAACCTACTGATAAACTACAAACAAGAACATAACCACTCTATCTCTGGTAAGAATGAGAAACTCTCTAGCCTAGTATATCATATACGCTATAGATTGTCACCCTCAGACTAGCTAAAAATAAACCAACACATCTTCAGTATCGCAAATCCCATCTATTTAAAGGGCACCTTTCTAAATTCTGTTCTTCTGAAAGGAAACCTTATCCGATGCCATGATCTAGTTATCCCACAAAATAACATGTTATAGCTACACAAAGTGATAAGTGTGTGTATGTGAACATGCAAGAATGAGAAATTCTTTGTACCTACTATAATACATGCTAGATTGTCATCCTCTGACTAGCTAAAGATACACCCACTCGAATTCAACTTTGCAAAACACATCTACTAAGAGGCCACTTTTCTAAGTTTTGTTCCTTCACTCAACCTTATCCAATGCCATGTTCTCAGTTACCCCACAAGATAACATGTAAATGCTCCAGAAAGTCACATGCCATTCACACTGCTTCATCCAAGGTATTGAATGGTCTCAATCTTCCCAGTACCTTCAATAAATAGACCTTTGATCTGTCTCGCAATTAAACCATGCCCTTAGCCCACCCACCCCCAAACCAAACCCCCCCAAAAAAATGAAATGAAAAATTTTGAAGATACCATGAACTCAACATCACCATGTCAATCCCTTGGAAACTTGAAAAACAATGACACAGCATTCAACAAAGGGAGCAAGCTTTAATTTAAAAAATAAAATGTCATTCAATGGGAAAATTATTATTATTATTATTATTATTTGCATGCATGCATACATACATACATACATACATATATATATATATATAGAGAGAGAGAGAGAGAGAGAGAGAGAGGGAGAGGGAGGGAGAGATACCTGGAAGATCCCAAGGTTCAAATTTGTACAAGTCTATCTCAGAGATAACTTCAAAAGGAAACTTTCTTCCCAGGACCTTTTTCCTTAGGTAGTACATAACCAGCTCAACATCAGTTGGATGAAAACGAATTCCAGGCATGCGAAACACTTTCTCCATTATGAAGCACGAAGCAAAAACTAATATCTGTATCTTCTTTAAATGGCCAATAATCCGAACCCCTGAAATGCTTAAAACCCAAAATGAGGTCCTTCTGTAATCTGTATAGATAATCGCTGTGTTTTCTGTAGTCCAAAATCAATCCAGTCTCAAGAATTATCTTATCAAAAGACTTTCAGAAAACAAACAAAGTACTGCCGAAAGAGGTCAGAACACCATAACCTATCGCGATCCAAGAAACAAAAATCACACCGAACAAAGTATAAATATTTGTTGCTGAGATTTAAAGACATTTGGCGTGCCGGTGAGACCCTGTATTTCACAAGATAATCAGCTCCAAAATAAAATAACAAAAAAATACAAAGAGGAACCAAATGACACCTTAGAGAAATCAGAATCTTGTTAATAAAAAAAATGCATACGTTATTAGACAGGATAATGAGCATATAAATTGAAAACTGTTTCAGAGTATAAAACAAAGAGGAACCATTTGTTACCACAATAATTTGAGAACAATATGTCAGAGTCGTCGTTAGAATACAATAGATAAATCCATTCTTGTTGATGACTTATATGATTCTTGTCAAGACCACAGTTACCTAGTTCACAGTTTGATTAATCCGCATCGAGTTCAAAATTCATAATTCAATACTTAGTTTGATCAGAAAATTAGACAGAGGAGGTTCATAAGAATCATTTCTCAATTTGCTGATTCAGAGTTTCAGTTCAGCAAGTTCATTGAACTAATTCCTTTGTGCCCATGCTATAAGTCTATCATTAGAGCCCATATCTAAAATCCAAATAATTCATGAAATCCAAATAACTCAAACTAATTGTTCTTTACATTTACTCTAGGCAAAATTTTACTTCAACCAGAGTTAGGCACAGAAGCAAAACTTCATGTTTTACTGGTGATCAAATCTTAAGGAAGGGTTGGCTCCAAGTGGAATAAAAGATGGATTAGTGTAATATCTAGGGGTGAATTGTGTGTGGTCAAGACTACAGGCATAGTCATACATAGGATCACATGTTAAACCCCTGCGCACAGACCATAGCCCAAAATCCAGAACTCTATCAAATTGAAAGATCAAGGCCATTAAAGCCAGAACTCTACTAGATAGAAAAATCCTTAGAATCAAACTGCAATGATTCTCTCATCTATAATTCAAATTTCATATTATCTCATCTATTTTAAATTCCAACCTCATCTCATCTATCCCTCGTCTTTTTTTTTCTCTCTCTCTCTCACTTTCCTTTTTTTTTTCATCTAGGATTCAACCTCGCGCACTCCACTCACACACCCATGTCCCTAACATGCTGAGTTACAATTGAGGGACATCTATCCCTTATCTCACTCTTTTATTTTTATCCCTTAGTAATGGGAACCCAACAAACAAAATGAAGAAATAGTTGTAAGGCATGCAGAAAATTTTCAGAATGAAAAAAAATAAAAAAAAAATTGGGGGGCTGCTACACAAATATTGAGTCAATGCAAATCCACAGTGGGGCCCACCAGATACATTATCCATTCATCATCATCATCATCATAGCACTATCCAATCTATCTGGGCTCCAAAAAAAAAAAAAAACTACTTCTCTGCAACATCTGTTAAGGAATCAATGAGATTTCAATGACTGTAAATACCACACAAGAGAAGGAACCCAGTAAAAACATCACAACGAGCATAACAACAGACCCATCATCAAAAATTCAAGTTAACAACTATAGTAACAGCATTCAACGTTGAAACCCATAAACCCCTTAAAAGCATCAAACACATAAAACCCCTAGTCTAGAAAACCTTCTAACGAGAGCCCATACATCCTCCAATAGATGCGGACAGACGAGAATCAAAGTTCAACCAAAAAAACAAACAACCGAATCATTCCAGATCTAGTAAAGAAGAAGAAAAAGAAGAGAAGATTCAAAAAAGAACCCTAATCGGGCCTGGGCATATACAAGGGGATTTAGCAACTTGCCTGAAAGTAGAAGATCGCGATAAGGCGAATGAGAGAAGAAAAGCAGCGCAGAGCACAGAGATAAATACGAGAGAGAGAGAGAGAGAGAGTCTCTGGTCTGCTGCCTTTGAACGCTACGCGGGATGTTTGGAGTTTATATGAGTGAGCAAGTACGACTGAAAGTGGGACCCACCGTTGAGTGATCCGGACCTTTGATATGTTGTGGATGGATTGAGATTAGAAACATCTTCGGTAAGTCCACCATTGTTCGAATATGGGGCAATCGTCATCCACGGTGGCCACCAGATCGACGGTTTAGATGATTGTGAATTTGGGAGTGGGGCCCACATTTACCAAGTGCAGGGGTCGGGCAAATGAGCTGTAGATTCTATCGGCCGAGTTCAAAGGCTAACGAGTGCTTTGCTTCTGCTTTGGAGGAAGAGCCTTGCTGAGGAAGCACCGCGATCCGTAACATACTTGCACGGTGTCACGTTAATCTCGACCGTTCGTTTCATGCTGACGTGTAGGTGGAAAGTGGAATGAGATATGGTGACGTCCACGGCTCCAAAGAAACTTCGACTTTCCCGTTCGTATTAGGTTTAGATGGGTCCCACCACCCTATCACTGATGGGAACGACATGCATTATTTCTAGCCGCCAGGTCGGTGTAGTTTTTTTTTTTTTTCTGAACCAACAATTTCGCATGGCCAAATTCCAGATGGCTTAGATTAGATGCAATTCCTTTTTATCACAAATTTCAGATGGCCCAGGAGGTAAATTAGGTAAAATCTAAAGTGTCCAACCTGTTCCAAATGGACGGAGTTATATTATCTTTTTATGTAACTATATATGCACCTTCAGAATAATTTTTGCTCGTCAAAATAAGGTAATTTCTGGTGAAAGACTAAAATTACGAAAGTTAAGCTTGCGAGAAACACCCTGGGTCATAAAAGACATAAAAATTTACAACTGTCCCAACCATCTAATTCCTGGTCATCAAAGAGCTGGCCATTGACTCAGCAATCCAAATGGGATGGTTGGCATTGACCCAACTATGATAGTGTTGATATGAATTAGAGGATTTTATCGAGAAAATCACCTTAGATAACTCTAATACCAAAAAAACTCACCGAAGATGTATAGGCGCCGAAGCTTCCGTATATTTTTATTATATTGAGAACAAGCATGCCATAGGACGAAGCTTGCCTCTTTCCTTTTTATTCCACAAAACAGTTGTGTAGTAGCATGATCGTAACCGTAAACGAAGTTTAATCATCATATAACACAGCTGTACCTACCTCTCCAAACATCCAAATTTTAAGGACCATAATAAGAAATAGCAGCACTAGTGAAATTTTCATTGCACACGTGCCACATCCTGCTGTTCATGTACTCGTTGGATAATAACTGGACCCACAATTTGCTGCCTACATCACATCGGATGGTGAAGTGCAAGTCATTACGACGATTTGCTTGAGACATATCAATGCCAGCACTTGTTCTTAGGCGAATGGTAGGTCCAATCAACTGAATGGTTCCATATCCAACCAGGGGCCCCAGTTTTCTAGAATGGCCCATTGTGATAATCACTATCATCACCATATTTGTCACAATAATTTTCTCATTTATGGGGCTCTCCAAAATTAAGGTCCATTCAAGGGCGCGATCACAACCATTAAGTTATAAAGTTAGTGACTCTTAAGGGCCAAGGCCAACAATAGGGCCCACAATTTGGATGGTTAAGATCAGTGCTCTGTTCCAGTAATATAACATGAGGTCTCCCTCATATTTTATTTTAGTTGATGGCGGTCATTGGTTGGTTGGGCACGTCTAGAAGAGTTATCTCGTGGCAAAGCCCAAATACATGTAAACCTCGGAATTTTCACCAACCCAAGTTTTTCTTTCATTTGGATACTGTATGTGCAGTCACAACCTAGGGAATAATCTTGCTCGTCAAAATTAGATAACCCTCGTGCTAGAGGCCAAAGGTCAAAAAAAAAAAAAAAAAAAAAAAAAGTAGATACAGCCGTATTATATGATGATTAAACTTTGTTTACGGTTCTACACAACTGGTTTGTCTTAAAAAAGGGAAAGAGGAAAGCGTTGAATTCCACACATTCTCAATATATATAAAAAAATATACAGAAGTAGTCAGCTTTGGTGACTTTTTTTGTGAAAGGGTCACCTAAGGTGATTTTCTCAGTCAAATCCTCTATGATTATAAACTAGGTAAATTGTGAGGGATTGCCGCCAGCTTTAGTAACAACCTAGCTCCCTAATATAAACGTAGATGTAACAGTAATTGGTTGGGGTAATTGGAAGGATTAGAGAAGTGGAAGTTTTCATGCATCCTGCTTCCTTTCCTGTTGTCTATCAGCAGGGTAACATGGTATTTGATTGCATGACTAGGAGACACCGAATGAGAAATGGATAGATGCAGGCAGGGAAATTTACTTACCTGTGCTTTACCTCTTTGGATTGGATCCTTGACACTCAGCTTTCCTTCGCTCAGTTAATTCAAGAGATCTCTATGCAAGAAGTGAAACAACTATGACTGGCAATGAAAAAAAAGGCATCTTTATGAAGCTTCAGTTACATGCTGGTTTACAATAATCCGGACAGTTCCTTTGGGTCCTCCAATTTGAGACTCTAGCACTGCTCCAATCCATTAGTGGGTTATGGTGCCTGCAAGCTAATAAAACACAAAGGCTAAGATGACCATCCAAGAGAGGTTTACTGAACAAACATTCATTTGGCAACTATTTGTGCACTCTCTCCAAAAAATATTTCTTTTTTGTTTTTTTTTTTTTGCCCCGCTCACACAGGGATGACAAATTTCATGTTCTAAGAGGTTGTTTTGTCTTCTAACAATTACAATAAAATGGGGAAAAAGAACACCTTATACAGCCAAGATGATCAACAAAAGTACACCGTACAGCCAAAGATGGTCCTGGCAAGACTAACCATATGGAAGAAAAATACAAAAAAGAAAATGCTGCTAAACGTATTGAAGAATCATATCCAATAAGAATTATGCTAAATGAGAAGACCCGAAGAAAAAGCGAGCCCCTTTCCAAGCTCACAGGTTCCTCCGCAATAACCCACCAATCAGGCAATGAAAATGCAAAATGTGCAACAGCTCACCACTTGCCCCTGGGTCTCGTCTTTGTAAAGCAGTCTGATTAAATATCAAGAACTCTGCTCGCCTAATATGTGTTTTATCAGCCGAGTCTTTGCATAGTCCATCTCTAAATTAGATTGAATCACCTTGCATATTTGATTGTGAACAGTCTGCATGTCAGAATTGTCAAGACAGACACCGGTACACTCGTTTCTTCAGGTATTGGATTCCAAATGTTCATATAATATACACACAAATGCCCACTGATAGTATTTTGGCTCGAATGTGACACATGGGATCATCCATGATCTTCAAGTTACACGGGACCACAAACACTGGTCCTTACACCTGCAAACTATGGACCCGATGTCCAAGCTGGTCCACTTGACCTCTGCAGACAATCTGCACTCTGTGTATCCATAAACTAGGCCATAACATCCAGCTTGAGCAAGCTGCAGCAAATCATCAATTGCACCTGACACTAACTTTTAATTGGACTGGATCAGCTGAAAAGGATAGCCACCGAGGGTAACAACAAACAGTGATACATCACAAAATCCCATTCAGCACCCTTTGGTAATAATCATATTGCCGTGTACGCCATGCATCTAAGCTGCTACTTATCAAGGAGAGCACCAAAGAGACACATTGCTGCTTGAAATCATCCAATGCTATAGTAAGTACTTTAGAAGAGATATATCGATATAAATATTAAAAAAAAAACTGTAGCAAATTAAATAAATACAATATTGACAGTGGAACATAAACCTCTTCTGTTAGGCTTAAATGGAACCGTTTCCTCAAGTTCTGTATCGTCCGTGGACCACCTTTGAAACACGGGAAACCAGAGTCCTAAATCAAATATAAGAATAAGAGTGAGGATATTTGGAGAATTGATTTGAACGGGCCATTCTACCAGTTCTATGCACCATTATAGTTTCATTCATAATGGGAATTTGTCAATTTTTAGTAATGGCAAGGTAAAGGTCTGACACTTGATATGGTGGATAATAAAAGGTAAGAAAGGTACACAAGTCTCAACACAGTGAAGATCTAACACTTGCGAGGGGACCAAAACATATTGATAGCATCATATGATCATAGGGGGCATTACAATTGAATTATTATTTAAAAAAATGTAACATTCACATTACCTGTAGCATTTCAACTAGTAGTATGATGCGCTCAGCATGCTTACGACAGGTGAGGAAACCTTGTATGCATAACACCTGGAGGAGTCATCAAACAAATAGCAAAACAAGCACTTACATCAAATATGAAACTAGAGAATGCCATACACAATACAATTGTTTTTCTTTATAAAAGAAAAGATCATAAGCATCCTAATGTACTTTGAAATAGTTGAAAAACTCGCTGGGAATTCCCTCTGCATCAGAATCCATCACCTAGTGGAGTGCAACATTTCAAATGGTTAATCCTGTAAAGGTATTGCTAACGGCCGTGCATGATAAGAACACAAGCAAAATTTCAATAAAACTATAAATACCACCTCAAGAAGTTCACGCGTTAACTTAAATGGAGCACTTTCAAAATTCACACCCCCAGGCGAATTAGAAAGGATAAAACCAAAATCTATATGAATGATATGCCCTTCTTCATCCATCAAGAGGTTTCCATTGTGTCGATCCTTGATCTGGACAGTAACAGAGATACTGGTGAGAAAAACATAAAAAAAAGGGGGAAAGGGAGGGGGGACACCAAATTTTTTTTAGAAAGCATACATACTGGTAGGTTTTCTTCAAAACAAAAAAAGTTGCTAATCAAACACACGCAATAGCGCACACATACATGGCCACTTCTGCAGGTGCGCAGACATACATGGCGCATGTACAAAAGCCACACAGGGAAAAAAAACAAAAAGTTGTGAGAATATTGGAGCTCATATAATGGTTAAAAAAATTTCAACTGCGAGGGTCTTAAATCTAGGGTTAGAATGATGATACAGTAACCAATTTTCAAAGACCTCCCATCCCTATAGCACCCATGATTGACATGCTTCCAGGTAGAAGCTTTCCATCCTTATTGTCCATGATTAACATGCTCAAGGTAGGCCCTAAACTATGATGCCCAGACACTTCAAAACAGGCAAAGTATCTTGCCCTATCGTCTCTGATACATAATTTTTTATGTGTAAAATCCAGGTCCCACCCTCCCTCCCCTATACCCTAGTAATTCAAAACCTAGGAAAGTCAAGGTCTCATATAATTGTTGCCCCATATTTAACAGTATACGAAGTTCGTGGTGCACACCTCCTCAGATGTTTTTGTTCGTTGTTGTTGTGGTTTGTGCGTGTGGGTGGTTTTTGGTGTTGGAGGTGTGGGTGTGGGTGTTTGTTGGTGTCTCTGTGTGTGTGTGTGTTTACACACGGATCTCAGAAGTCAAGTCTCAAAAGTCAAGCTTATCAGATTTTGCATTGTGGATTTTTTATACCCCAAAATCAACAACAGAGTATATTTTACCATTCAACAAATAAATAAATCAACAACGGAGGATAATTCTGCAATAGTTTGGCACATCATAAACGGTTAACTGCATACACTCCATTATACTTAGGATATTCAGGTATTAAAAACCCAAAAAAAAAAAAAAAGAGGGAGACAAGCGAAATAGTGTTGCCTCCAATGCCAACTTCAAAGAACTGGAAACATTGGAGTCAAATAGGGATGATCCCCACAAAGTAGAAAACAACCAGTATATTTCACCATTTCTTGGTGAAGACTACTGGAAAGCTGACAGGTAACAAACATGCAATCCAAGGCAATTCAATGCGTGATGAACTTCTTGAAACATTTTGTATCCAAGCATATAATAGATAAAATCATCAGAGTAATTCAGAGGTCAAAAGGAGGAACATGAACATTATATGAAGGTTTGAATGGATAAGCATGACAATCATAGACCTAAACTTAACACTGTAGCTGCACCTGTAAAAGGTAGCATAATATAGAATATCCAGCCATGCTTTCAACAAAATTCCTCTGCCAAAAAAAAAGCAAAAAAGCCTTGTCAAAACTCTCACTTTAGATATTCACTAACTGATAAAATAAAATACAATCATCATGCTTAATAATCTCTTCTCAAAGATAAGCTCCCCATCATTCACAATCAAACATGCTGCCAATGGCATCCCCATTCGAGTACCTTATACTAGAAAGCTTCAACTCTCGTAAAGGGAAAGTTTCTGGTGTTTAAAGCACATGAGAAACCATGTCGGATGGCATTCCACATATTTGGGCCACCATTGGTGTCCTCTTGACTACATTTCCAGTTCCTCCTTTCTTTTTCTTTTTTTTCTTTTTTTTTATACCGGTAAAATTTATTAATCAAAGGGACAGTTCCTCCTTTCTTGTTACTCCACAACTCGGCCATAGCGTTGGATTCTCAGCAACATGTACTTTAACAAGATAGTCATCATAATTATCAGAATTCTAGAAAATGTGTAGGCATTCATAGAAATGAAACATGGAGCTCTACTATAGAAGATCAATTACCTGAGCAAGCTTGAAACTGGGAGAATTTTCCCCATATTTGGCTCTGAAGAAGTCTCGCAAACTTGTTATGTTAGGAAACCGATTCTTAATAGCATGAATTGAAGCCTAGAAGAAGAAGCAGCAGAAGATAATTAAGAATGATAGCCAGAACATAATGATTAAAACTAACTTCTTCATGGAAACTATTAAATCACCGTATCTGGAATTGTTTCAATTAGGGCTGTGTATGAAGAAGTGACCAGGACTTCGTATGGGCGCAACCATAGCGGCAAGCCTGCTTCTTGGAATATATCTGGCATCAAAACCCAAATATAAGAGGCATTATGCAGTTGTCAATATAGAAATTATACGTAAGATACACAAAGTCCATTGACAGTTCAAAACTTTATTGGTCAACTAAATACATTCAGGTGGATACTGGACACCATTTCCCATGAGTGAACTTTTTTCCCTTAACATTGTTACTTCCATTTACCGAAAAGCCAAATCAATAATATGGCGTAACAATAGAAACCGAGAACAGGATGGATCCCACCTCTAACATCTGACCAAATTTCATATTAATGACATACTTGTACCCCAAGGCATATATGGGTAGCACAGGTTTACTCTTGTACATTAGCATAGATCTCAAATAAAAGACAGTTGAGCAAATCTGGAATCCAGAGACAATTAAAACCATCTACAGCATCACCCAAGTAGAACTTAATAACTGAGCAAATGGCTGAAAACACACATCAGCAATCTCCTCCAGACACAATTAATCATCAGAGTGAAAATAATTTTAAAATAATTCCCCAAGTTTTAAGATTTTGACCATTTTAAATAAGCAATCATCAATTTATAAAGAAATACTTACAAAAGATGAGCAATATGAAACTGAAACCTGATTGATAGCAGTAAGCTTAAATTAAAGATGAATTATTGCCATCATAGCATCCTCACATTACCCTCATTCCATTATAATATGGCAATAGCTTAATGCTCTGCAGCAAATAGTTAAGTGAAAGAGCATACATACTGCAGAGGATTTTCACCTATGAGGAGACTGCACGTGTGCTTAGGCGGTCCAGCTCATAGAGTACACTTAGATGCTTTCCTATCATTGGAGCTAAGATGGACGAAAAGTTCTCTTTATCGATAAGGATCAAGCAAAAACTCAGCCCATCAGATTATCTTAGCCCATGATTTAACAGTTTTAGTTTTTTCTGCCAAAAGAAAAAAATCCTTAAAAGTTTAATGGCCTTTTGACCACAATAGATGTTTTTTTTAGATTCAATCCCACGATCAATAAAAGTTTGATGAGCATAAAACTGCGCATGCAGTGATTTAAAAAACATGCCCTGGGCGCAAGGCGCAGCGAGGCGCAATAGTTGCGCCTCACCTCATGTGAGTCAAGGCGACTTCACTGAGGCACAGCTTAAGCGCATGAGACGCGTGCCCAGGGCTCAGGAGCGGGGCGAGTGAGGCGTGGGCTTTTTTTTGTTAGCTAGGGTCTTGAAATAGAATTAAAAAAAAGGAAGGGTGTAAATGTAAAATTTGTAAATGATAAAAGGCCCGATGCCCTAATCTGTTGGAACAAAAACAGGAGGAACGCCATTTCTCATGAGGAGAGAAAAAAAGAAAACGCAAGAAGAAAAAAGAAGCAGCAGCAGCAGCTCCCACGTCCGGCGAAGGATCACGTCTGGCAGGCCACGTCCAAACTGCATCCCACATTTGGCGAGGTATGTTTATTTATTTAATTTTTTTTGTTTTGTTGCTGCTCTTTGTTTTGCTTTCTTTTTCTGCAGCCCATGTCTGGTGAGGCCTTCTTTTTCTTCTTTTTCTTTTTTGCGTTTTCTTCTTTTTCCCTTTCTGTTTTGTTGCTGCTCTCTGTTCTGTTTTCTGTAGGTTTTTTTTTTCGCTGCTGCTGCTTTTTTCTAGTTGCTTTTCTGTTTTTTTTTTTTCATGCCTTTTTGCTGCTGCTATCTGCTATCTGCTGCTGCGTTTTTATTTTTCCTGCTGCTATCTGCTGCTGCTGCTTTTTTTTTATTTTTTATTTTTATTTTTTTGCTGCCTGCTATCTGCCGTTGCTGCTGCCATCTTTTGCTGTTATCTGCTTGTTTTTTTTGCTGTTTGCTATCCAGCTGCCATTGCTTTCCTGTTTCTTTTTTTTTTTTTTTTCATTTTCCACTGCTGTATTTTTTTTCTGCTGCATTATTTTTTTTCATGTTTTTTTCTGCTGCTGCTATCTGCATTTTTCTTCCAGTTTTGCATGTTTTTTGCTGCTGTCGCTTCTATTTCTGCATTTTTTTTTGGCTGCTGTTTGTTTTTTTTTTACTGCTGCTGCTGTTTGTTTTTTTGCTGCTACTGCTATTTGTTTTCTCATCTCTGGATTTCTGTTTTGCATGAATATTCAGTTGGTGTTGATAATGCATTTGACCGTGCATACTGACTGCCATATTGATTATTGCCTTTTTGGTATCAAAATATGTTTGCTAGGATGGATTAATTGTTTATCCCTTTTGGAATTTATATGCTTGCTGTTTTTAATTTATTTTTTTTTCAATTGAATATTCTAAATAGATGTCAACCGAAGGTAGTAGTAAAATGGACCCATCATGGCAATATGCACACTTGGAAAATCCACAAAATAATAATAGGTTCAAATGCAATTTTTGTGGCAAAATATCAAATGGAGGTGTTTTTTGGGTCAAGCAACATCTTGCTGGGGGTTACGGGAATGTCACTGCTTGTCCAAAATGCCCACCTGAAGTTAGAGAAGAAATTAAAGAATACATGGCAAAGAAAAAGACAGAAAAAAAAAATGAATATGTTGCCCCCTTTTGATGAGTTTGCTAATGAGTTGGAAGATGATGAAGATGATGTTGTAGAGGTCAATGAACGTGGCAAAAGACCTTTGGCTCATCATAGTCAAGTTTCTAGTAATCTTTCCACTGCCTCCAAACCTAAAAAGCCAAAGCAAAAAGGGCCCATTGATGTATTCTTCACTCCCAATCCGGATGATGTAGTGCAAAATAAAAATGCCCAAGGAAAGCACACAAGAATTGATAAAAATGACCCATATAAAAAAGAATTAAGAGAGCGGGCATGTTAAAGATTTGCAAGGTGGATATATGATGCTAGGATTCCTTCGAATGTTGTTAATTATGATAGTTTTGGACCAATGATTGAAGCTATAGGGCAATATGGTCCTGGTATGAAACCACCAACTTACCATGAAATGCGAGTTCCTTTTCTTAAAAATGAGATAGTGCATACAAATAATTTGACGAAGGAGCACCGGGCGGAATGGGTAAAGAATGGATGTTCTATATGGTTAATGGGTGGACTGAAAAGAAAAGGAGGACATTGCTTAATTTTTTAGTGAATTGTCCCAAAGGAACCATGTTTGTGGAGTCCATTAATGCTTCTAGCTACTCCAAGGATGCAGAAAAACTATTTCAGCTAATAGACAAGTTTGTGGAGCACATTGGAAAAACTAATGTGGTCCAAATTGTCACTGACAGTGCTGCAGCTAATGTCTTGGCGGGTAAGAAACTAAGAATCTTCTCTCTTGAAAAAAAAATATTAGTTATCTAAAACTCTTTTTTTTTTCTCTTTCTTGGTTTGGTTTAGACATTCACTGCAGCACTGTCAGTGACAATTGCTGATGATGATGATGATGGTTTGGTTCTAACAAGAAAGTTATTAGAGTCAAAGTATCAAAACTTGTATTGGACGCTATGTGCTGCCCATTGCTTGGACTTGGTGTTGGAAGACATTTTTAAGATACCAACTCTCAAGAGAACATTTGAAAGGGGTATTGTAGTACATGGATTCATTTATAACCGCCCAACTTTGCTAAAAATGACGAGGCAATTTACACAATTAAAAATTTTAATCAAGCCTGCAAAAACTCGATTTGCAACTGCCTTTCTCACTTAAGCAGGGACTTATCAACAAAAGAACAATTTGAGGAAGATGTTCACTTCAGAGAGGTGGACAACCAGCAAATGGGCAAAGGAGCAGCTGGGTAAAAGGGCTGCACAGATTATGTTAATGCCTTCATTTTGGAATAGTGTTGTCTATGTCCTTAAGGTCTCGAGTCATCTTCTTCATGTTCTTAGATTGGTTGATGGTGAGAAAAAGCCTCCCATGGGATACATTTATGAGGCTATGGATAAGGCTAAAGAAACAATTGCAAATGTTTTTGGTGGAAAGGAAGAAAGATATAATAATATCTTTCAAATTATTGACTGAAGACGGGATGTTCAATTGCATCGTCCTGTGCATGTAGCTAGGCATTTTTTTAACCCAAAGTTATTTTATTCAAATCCAAACGTTGAGCAAGATCATGAAGTCATGACTGGGTTGTATAATTGCATTGCAAAGTTAGTCCCAAATATTAACATACAAGATAAGATTGGTCAAGAGTTATATATTTATAAGAAAGCTGAAGGTTTATTTGGGATACCTATGGCAATTAAGCAATGGAAGACAAAGTCACCAGGTAAACAATTTTATCACATAAGTTTATTCCATTATATTACAAAATTAGTTTTTTAAAATTATTAGTCTATACTTAGTAAAATTTATGCTAATTACTTATAATTAACAGCTGATTGGTGGAGTGCATATGGTTCCAAGACACTAAATTTGTAAAAATTTGCAATAAAAGTTCTTAGCCTGACATGTAGTTCATCTGATTGTGAGCGGAATTGGAGTGTATTTGAGCATGTGAGTATTTGTCTCAAGTACGGTGAATTACAAGTATTTTTAATTTATAGATATAAAATTTGATATCTTTTTTAATTGTTGCAGATTCATAGCAAAAAAAAAAATAGGTTGGATCAAGAGCGTCTCAATGATTTGGTATTTGTTAAGTACAACAGAGCATTGAAACGTCGATATGATATGCGTGATATACTTGATCCCATTTCTTTGAAGGATATTGATAAAAGCAATGAGTGATTGCTTGGGAGGATGGATAGAGAAGTGGATGAAGATGATGAGTTTGTATTTGATGATGATATTTTGACATGGGGTGATGTTGCTACAGCTTTTGGAGTTAGAGAAAGTAGTCAAAGAACCAGAGTAACATCAACTTCAAGAGCAACACCAAGAGCTTCAAAATCTTCAAATGTTCTTCAATTGGTACATGAGGAAGAGGCAGGTTCAGATGAGACCGACGAGGAAGACGTGGATGGATATAAATCCAATGATGAAGAAGAAGATTATGATTTACTTGGTGTAGATGTTGAGGATGACTATTAGGTACTCCTTAGGACCATATGTATTATTGGTTTGACTTTAGACTTTGGAGTTGTATTGACTTTGATACTGTTTTTGCACTAAATGATTGATGTTTTTATGACTTTTAGAATCTTCTCTAATATTTATTGCCTTTTTTGTATATTAATTTCACATTGCCAAAGTTAATTTTAAATTATTTATCTATGACAAAATATCTATTTTTTTCTATAATGTGCGCCTCGCTTCAATGAAGCCCACGCCTTGCCTTGCACCTTGCGCTTAAGCCCCAGGATACCCTTGGCGCCTCGATGCGCCTCGCGCCTTCAAAAACACTATGCGCATGTTACAAGATAATTGGGGGGTAAGAGTGAAAAGACTGCAGTCATCAAAGGTCAGTCCAAGTGGTCCCCATAGAGCTGGACTTGCACATGCAGTTTGCTTGTAGAAGAAAATGTTCCTACATTAGACTATTTGGTGAAAGAAGAGTAACTGTATCTTCTTCTCGTGAACAAACATGGGTAATTTCTTTTTACAAATAACACTATCTGAAATGTAGTTTCAACAGGTATGAAGAGAAAAACTATGGATAGCTTGAAGGACCAAAAAAAAACGGAAATAAATTAATATATAGCTGTGGAACTAACCATAAAAATGATAAACAAGCTGCACAGCAAGATGCTCCTGTCTGCAATCATCACCACTCTTCACAATGATCTGTAGAACGGAAGCATCGAAAGAGTGACAGAAGAGGTATCTAAGTACACAGACTTGTAACTAAAAAGATACAGAATATGGACAAGTGTAGATAAAGAAAATCAATCAATCAAGTTGAGTCTACTCTAGAATATGACTTTGTGGACAATTTTTCACTATAATCCACGCAATTTCCATTCAAAAGAGCTGCCAACAATTTATATAGACATACAAATTATTTTTTAGTGGTGCTTAGTGCACCAGCAACTCTAACTTTTAATATTCAAGGTGGACATGTTTTGTAAAAAAAAGTTAGGTACATTAAGTTTATTTTAAAATATCTCATAAATTCATCATCATAGCCGTCATTTTTGAAGCCTACCATCTCCAAGATCAACTTTGTGAGTTCTACTTTTCTACTCATCGTCATTTATGGTTATGTAAAAGGAAACACAACAGTCTAACAAGCCAATCTAACTCTTCATTCCAAATGTTCACTGATCTCTCTTTCCCATGATTCCTTGTATGTTGTGTAGCACTTCAGTACCTGACAACTCAACATAGATATGATCGGGTGACCTACAGATAAGCTATCATTCACTATCTTACATGGAGAGTTTAACATCCCACCCACCCCCATGCATCCAAGTGGGCACCACATAAGAAGCCTGAGAGGAATCTATAACGCCAAGTAATTAAAGGAGAATGTTCTCCAATGAGCAAACTGCATGTATCTCGTGCAATCCAAGCTTGTGGGGTCTACTTAGATGCATGTCTACCAAAGAGAGGAGGGCAGATGGAAAGGACCCCGTATGGACAAAGTGGAACCAAAAAATCAGCCCAAATCAGCCCCACCAAATTATACTAGCCTTTGAATTAACAGCCTTCAAGCTTAATGGCATCTTAACTATAGATTTTTTGAGATACAATCTAACAGTGAATGAAGCTTGAATGAGTGTAAAATTGGGCCTAATGCCAAATCATGGGATGATGAGAATCAAAGGTACAACACTGATCAAGCTAGGTGGGCCCCATGTAGGAGAACATTTGCCATTAGCTGGTTTAACCAAAACCAGGAAAAAAGGAACTACTCTTTGCATATGACATATGCCAACACAAACATCTTGCAAGTTTCAAAACATCTTGGAGAGAGAAACGGAGTGTCTTTTAGACATGCTTGGTCAAATTTGCATATTCTGTTTAAAGGTGTGAGAATACCACAATTATGTGAAAAAATTCTTTTTTAGAGGATGACTTGTGTGCATGCAGGGATACTATAAAGGTTTCTGGTCAATAACATCATGAACCCATATTATTCCCTGTTCAGTTGATAGTCATACACAAATCCTCAATGCTTCAAGCACCTTACAGAACCAGTACGAACTTGAAAAAAATTTTACTTACTGAACGCAGGTCCCAGCCCGGTGATCTGCCATATGCTGAGGCTTTGCGTATTCTCTCTTTCTTTACCTCCCAAAGTTCACCAGATAAGGCATCACTAGCCTTAGGAACACCACCATTAATAACCTAGATGGAATGAGAGCAGACATAAAATTCTGAAAAATCAAACAATATATACATGGTAAAAGACATAACTAACAATAAAACCATCAGCCACCATTATTACCTTTGGTTGTGAATCTGATGAACCCTGACCAGCAGCTCCTTTTAAAGGGAGACCAACAGGCGCCTCTCCTTTTGCTGCAGCAGCCTACACGTAAAAAGAAACAGAAAATTGATGCAAATCGTTACCAAAAAGCATACTATAAGGATGAAGAAGTATAATTCAAGAACTACATCTAGATGCATCAATAAACAACAATTTCAATTTGTAGTGGCCAATTTTATGCTACAATGTGGATCATTGAGCTTTAAAAAAAAAAAAAAGCAAGTTCACTGAACGAAACAATATTTCTCAAAATAGTGCAAGTGTATTATAAGGCAGTCGATTGCTTTTCCAGTAATACATGTTCCTGTCAAAATAATAATAATAATAATAATAATAATCTTTTGTGGACCAGCAGTCTACTATAACTTGAGCACCTCTGTGCACACAAGTATTGTGCACCTGCAGAGCACAACAAAACAAAGGCACCAAATTGTGTAAATTAAGTGTATTGTCTTGTCCAATTATCTGGTCAAGAAATTTCTACAGAAAATTTCTGCGGCTAACATCAGATTAGTACTATGCATGGGAAAATTTCAGATTTTCCACAGAAAGGTTTCCACACAAACATGCTTTTAGATTCCCAATCACAACCCCACCCCCCCCCCCCCCCCCCCCTCCTTTTCTCCTCTCCCTCTTTCCTTTTTTAAGGACATAAGTTCATACAAGAAAACCATATTATGGGGGTTAAGCACATCAATAGTATAAACCAGACCCAGACACTGAGCGTACAGACTATAGTGAACATTGTTACTGGAAAGATGGATATCTGAAATTAGTGAAGAAATTAACTGCAGAATATCAAGTACTCAAATAAAATTGTCAGGTAAGACCACGATGATAACATGAACCTCAATGAAGATTCAAAATAAAACAGTTCCATTGCTAACAGGCGTGTGAACTGTGTATTAGCATTTCAAACAAAAAGGTTCTCCAATCTCCATTGCTCAACAGCACAAAGTGACTTTGATAAGGGGCATGAAGGTAATAAAATCTCAGGAAGAACACATTGTCAACTAAGTACAGCTGCTGCACCAGAGTTGACAGCATTCATGGACCATAGGACATCTTAAAACAACATTCACAGATGCAGCATGCTATCAATCAAACACAGTGAAGGTGGAGAAATGGAATATGGATATAACAATAACTCATGCACACATTTGTCGACTGGTACAATTCTAAAAAAATAAAGATGCATAATGGATGCATTTTATGAGGAAGAATAGTTTTTTATAACTAAGTTTCAAAAATAGGACAACTAAGTTACTAAACTGAGAGAGCAAACAAATATATCAAAACATAAGAACTGACTACTAAAACAACATAGGAAAACTAAACAGTAAACAGGAACTGAATGGCAAACAAATACCATTCAAAAAATAAAGACATGGGAAAAACTAAAAGCCAAACAAGAACTGACTACTAAAAAACCAGACTTCTTCCTGGACAAGGAAGGTGTAAACACAGTAAGGAGGTCAAATTGACTCTGAACAAAATTGCTAATAGAAAACATAAGTTACCCTTTCTTCAAATACACACGAATAGGAATTACATGTAATTTTTCAGCCATTGATCTAGTGCAGATCACAACAGGAGGCAAAATGTTCGAGGCAACGGACACTAGCCACCATATAAAGGTTCAATTGTGCAAAAGTACCCACAGAAGTTTGATGTATTGCGGTCTTCCTTTGTCTTTTTTGCCTTTTCTGCTCTCTGTGGTTCTGGTGCTGGAATGTGCCTTTTGTATCATATGATGTACATTTTCATTTCTTTTCATTATCGTGACAAGAACGTATCCACAAAAAAGCATCCATATGTTCAATTCCTCTACAGCATATTAACTTTTTACCTAACCCATTAACTTTCAGAATTTATGCTGCTTATGGTAAATAGGTAATATCAATTTTAGAATACAAACGGAATACCAATTTTGCACAAACAAGAAACAGGTAAGAGACAGAATTGACACAAGATCCTCACACAGGTTAAATGGAACCAAAATCAGGAATATAGCAAATAATGCATGGGAATTTATCACAAAGTAGAAAAAAGTAATGCTCTTAAACATTCTTTAATTTAAATTACAAAATATTATTATTATAAGTGGAAAAAGTAACACAAAAACAGAAGTTACTTTATTTTTGTATGACTTTACTATTATAATTACAAAAAAAAAACTAAAAAGGAGAGATGTTAGAGAATTGAAAATGTCATTGTAAAAACCACGAGCCTGTGGGTCTTAGTCATATTATCTATAAAAAAAAGTTTGCAAATATTACATTTCCCACTTAAAGGCCCACCTTTACACTCTCAATAGCAACCGTGCTTGGAACACGGCGATGTTCCTTTCGACGTGGCACTTGATCCTCTATGTCTTCCATCTTGAGCCCAGCATCCCCTGACAAAAAGACACTCACCCATCCCATATCACAATCTTCACTACTCTTAAGGCGGTCTACAGGTTGTTTCTCAACCGAAAGAGTCACACGAACAAATTTTACTTTGGCCTCCCATATATGAGCCATTGCCTGATCAATAGCTTGAGAAGCAGATCTTGACATTCTATCAGAACCATTATAATGTGTTTCCTGTGCACTCAACGAAGGATATGCCCAAGGGGGAGGCTTCGGCAACTGCACATCTCCATTTGCTAAAGGAATCCCTCCTCGAGAAAGTTTTTGAGCATCTAATGTCTCTTTTGTCTGGCTGAGACAAGAAAAGACAAAGTCTAAGCACATTGAATTATTTAAGACTGAGAAGTTGTCATTGAATTATTTAAGACTGAGAACTTGTTAAATGAGTGCGCACACCACACACACATGAGAGAGAGAGAGGGGGGGGGGGGAGGGAGAGAGAGAGAGAGAGAGCAAAATTCATTACCACATGTACGATGTCCCCAATGTTTAAAATCATAACAAAAACTAGAGAAACTAATACATGCATGATGTATCCCTAATGTTTAAAAATAATAATAACTAGAAAAACCAGTCATCCTAAAATTTTGTGCAGGTTATCATTCAAGAAATAATAAATAAATAAAGGATCATGCAACTTCATATATACACTGATTTCACCCTAAAACGTGCAAGTAATCATTCAAATAATAATATAATAGTAATAATAATAATGAGAAATAAACAAAAGATCACATAACTTCATATATACCTTGGAATTTCACCTTTCAAAACCTCAACACATATAAGATAAGGCGCTTTCTCCCTAGAATTCAGAAGAATTGCTTCATCTTCAGGTATGTGAACCACTCTATACATCCCCTTCCCCATTGGAAAGCACACTCCTGTTACGACAGAAAAGATCTGATTAACTAAGAATCCATGGCATTGTTTAAGGAAAAAAAAGAAAAACTCTTGTGTCTAGCAACCAAATATTTGAAAAAGAGATAATAACAAAATAATATTGCAAGTAATAGAAATATTCTACGGCTAGCAACAAGACACATAAATATTCTCAAGTTTTGCTTTCAAGAACTCAAAATCCCTTTTATACAAATAAAAACAAATATGTAAATAAATACAAACACAGAACCCCTTTTTATATTGCAACCTTATAATATGAAGGACGCCAGAACTAAGAAGCAATAAAAATAAGCCTAAAACATAGCATTCCTATTTCTAGAAGATATACAATACAATCTTTCTTCAACAAATAAAACAGACAATACAATATGGTGGATAAACCATCCATTAGCCTGCTCTTCTTACAGTAGACACCCATAAAATGTCAGGCCAATTACCCCCCTTTTGTAGGTATAAGCTTAAATAGTAGGACACAAGTGTAGTACCAATGCAACATCCATGGTAGTTCAATCTAAAATAAATAAAAAAAAACCCTTTTCCTCAAATTTAGAGCCCCACTTTCAGCCAAACTGTCCATGCCCTTATTTGTGTCCTAGAGGGTGTTACAAGCAAATGACTACTCGATATGCCATGCATCCCCACTATAGCATTAACAATCTCCATGGAAGACAGCCGCACAAGATACCCCACATAATCATGCATAAATGAACTGCCTCTAACAATATGGGGGAGCATATTCCTTGAAAACACTTCCTCTAGATTCACCAAAAGGAGGGTACTTTGACATCATTTGCACTGCATATACCAATCAAGCCAGAGGAGAGATACTGACAATCAGAAAAGAAGCACATATCAACCCAACAACACTCGGTGGTCCAGTTGACAGTTGAACTGCCATCAAAGATCAATTGAAACAAACTGGATATTGCTGGCTTTCATTTAGGAACAATCATGAAAAGACTTGGCTTATCCTCAATAATCTTCAAGATAATATCTACATAAGTCTTCCAATGACATTCCTTCAAACTGTCTACAGACAACCACTCGTAAATTTGGGCAGAGACACCATAACCCCAAGCCTACGGCCTTATTTTGAAGACATTCTAATTCCTTTCCTGCCAAAAAACCTAATAACTGCCAAAGACCACTTTTTAATTATCAAAGTTTCCTAATAAGATCCTTCTATTAATCATGCAAGCAATTAAAAAAATTTATCAAATTACCAGTATTTGCTAAAATATTAAATGCAATTAAAACTTGCAATGGAGAAATCAATAACAACATCAAAAATCACATCAGCTAAGATCAAAATGATAATACCTCCACCATTTTGAGCAGCAGCAATATGGGAATTGATCTCCACAAGAGACTAGCAACAAAAGGATCGCAATTGTCAGCATATTCAAGATGTCATACACAGAAAGACACAGTAATTTGACAGGAAACCAAAGGAAAAGGGCATAAGCAACCTCACGAAGGGCACTTTTGCGATCTTCAATAGGAAATATGTCCACCAAACCATATGATGTGTCACATAATGATTGAACAAAGTCCAATGAAGCATGATATGTTCCTTTGCGAATCTGAGACATGACATTACTAGGCAATGGAGGTTTCGAGCATGACTTCTCATTCCGTTGCTTCGGTGACCCAGGACGCTTCTGTCAAACAAATAACCATTAAGAATACAAATGATAGAAACAAATGTTCAAGAGAACTGCACCAAATGTCTCAAGCGAGGATGGAAACAGATGGTAAGAAGTTCAGTAATTGGAAATATCAGCAGTCCATGACAATTATATATTTCAAGTATGAAGGCCCTCCATACAATCAGACGAGTGATATAATGACAGAAGGAAAATGTATTTTAATGATCAAAACCTCTGCATCACTATCTTTGGAATGAGCATAAAAACAAGCATGGCCTCATTTAGTTATGATAGTAGTAGAAATATCTGTACCCCTTGCAACTTATAGTCTTCAAGGACAGCAGCCGCCACTGAACGAGGCCCCCACCCTGGGAAGTAGAGTCTTGTGGACCCATTATTTGGGACATCACTGGCCACAGTCCTGGAGGACTGCAACTTGGGCAGACTACTAAAGTGTGAATCCAAAAAGAGTTATTTCACAGGACCTTTGATTTACATACCTTATACAATTGAAATTATTGGAATTCAATGCGAAATCACTACGACAAATCTTTGCCAAACCAGCAGCCCCCCTGGAGTTAGATTGCATATGGAAAGCAGAACAAATAGGAACATGAAGGAAATAACTATCAATTGATCAAGGTTACATTTGCGGCACAAAGTGAAGTTTATCTTCCCTAACTTACTCCAAGACATACCCAATCGGCAATGTATCATGGATATATATTTGCCAGTTTCAATGATGATGTCAAGACTCAAGAGAGATGGCTTGAACTGACCAGGAGATAAAAACGGCTTTCTACTGCCATCAAAGAACAGCATACTTAAAAGAGTGTCAAATTGCTTTCTTTCATAATGTCGTGAGGCTCATTCAGTGCTTGATCAAGAAGCATGGCTAATCAGGTTGCCTGTTATATGATGTTTGATGTGTCAACCGTCTTCTATGTTCTTTCAATAATGGAGACATTACCTTTCCCCAAAGAAAAACGGGTAAAGAAACCACATCCCACTTTCCACTAGGGGTTCTCTTCACAAAAAAAGAAAAAAAAAAAACACATGTAGTCTACTTGCACAGGGAAAAAAATGAATTAAATGAAGTAACTCATCATCATAAGCAAAACCAAAACCAAGTCACAATGCACATGTAGTCTACCTGCACAAGGAAAAAAATGAAAATAGTTGCAAATCAATAGAGTATAACTCAAAACTAACAAGAACAAAAACTAGTAGAAGAAGTGAGGACATTAAATTGCTACTAAAAATTGGTAACAATATGAATGGCACTGCACCAACTATTTTAAAAAATGAACAACAGTGAAACGAAATCAAAATGTGAAGGCATCGGAAGCAGAAACTCAATCATAAAAACAGGGCATGAATGCCAAAAGAATATGAAACTAGGAGATTGTACCAAAAGAAGTTTCCAAGTTTTCAACTAGCATGGATTGCACAGATGAGCGATCAGATATAAAGTAGCACGCGATTTAAGAGCATTAGCTACACAACAACAGAGATAGAACAAACAGCTAAAAAGGGTGCAGGTGCAGCATATAAGCAAACAAGCAAAACCCACTTTCCAGGTAAAGTATGCATTCACCTCTTTCTGCCTCTTGGAACCGAACAGCTCAGAGTCTTCCATGGACCGGTCGCGGTCTCTAAACAGCCTGCGGAAGAAGCCCTCTGTTCCTGGACTGCTTTCAAATGTACTACCCGCAACGCCATTTTCACTCGGCAATGGAGTCTTCACATCTTCAGGATGCACCCTAAACAACCTCCTCAATGATAAAAACTCCGAATGCTCCTCTTCCTCGCACACCCCATTCATCTTCTCTTCATCATCAGCCCTCTCATTGTCCTCTTTCTTCTCATCATTCTTATCCTTAAAAAACCTTCGAAAGAACCCATCCTTCTCATCCACCTCCCCCGCCTTCGCGCCGCCCGTGCTTTTATCATCCAATTCGCTCTTGCTATCGCGAAACAACCTCTTGAAAAACCCTTCAGAGCTAGCCGAAAGCTCCTCGTCCTCTTCTTTACTGTCCCTCATGAGCCTCTTAAAGAAGCCATCTTTATCAGCACCCTCCTCCTCTTTATCCGCGGATTTTCGGAAGAAGAGCGCGTCCCTCACCTTGGCACCTGGTATGAGCTTCTTAAAGAGCTTATTCTCATCTGGGGCGAGCTTATGACCACTGCCATCCTCCAGCAACGGGCGATTACCCGGCGGGGGCGAGGTTAGAGACACCGACCGGGGCGGCGAGGCTAGCGACAGCAACCGATTGAGAACGGGGCGGCTCTTGGGGCTCCCTGGCGTGGCGGGTGCGGGCGGGCGGACGAGCGGGGGCCACTCGCCCATGAGCGTTGCGGCAATCTGGCACTTCTCCTGTATTCTGCTGATGCCTTCGTTGTCCTCGTCGCAGTCTTCGAGCTCCGCCATGAGGAACCAGTGCGCTTTGAGCGCAATTTGGAGGGACTTGGAGCAGACATCGATCACGAACTTGTCGAGCGAAGGGCTGGGCTTGTGGACGAGCATGTAGCAGATCTGGAACAGGTAGCTCTCGATGCCGGCCAGAGGGAGCGAGTACATGCGGTTGCAGAGGTAGTCCCGGACGCCGGGATGGTCGTGCTTGTAGAGATAGCTGACGGCGATCCACTCGCAGAAGAACGCCGAGTCGAAGAACCGAATCAGCCAGCCGCTCTCCCCGCCGCCGCTGCCGCTGCCGCTCTCGCCGGCCGGGATCGTCCGGGTGATCTCCCGAGGGGACGAGTCGTCCGGCTCGGATCGGTTCAATCCGAGTAGCCGCGCCATCGCGGTCGATCATAGAAACCCCAGATTTTGCAGGAATCCGAATAGCACTGTTGTAGCAGAAAGTGTGGAAATGGGGATTGGATTTGAAAAACCTAGTTTGTCGATGATGGAATGGATGGGAGGGAGTAGGAACCCTAGGTTTAAGAAGGATCTGAGTATCAGATTTGGGGAAAAGAACAGAAACCCTAGGAAGGAGGATTGAATTTGAAATCTGGAATCTGAGTTCTGTTTGTAGAACTGGGGCTTGGAACCGAAAATTGGGGAAGAGAGAGAGAGAGAGATTGGATTTTTATGAATGGAATGGATTGAACTGGATTTGAGGTTTTGACAGTGGGGTTTTGGGATTGCAGGGATTTGTGATTTCAGAGGGGAAATGAGATGTGAAAATTTTGTAGCCGTTTTTAGTGATTTCGTTCCACCGTCGTCGGTTGGGAGGTGGCAATTGGGGAGGGAGAGAGGCAACATCAGCGGACGTGTAGAATATTAAGAATTTTTCCCAAAAAGGCCCTCCCATGCGATTGAATTTGTCGTTTTTCTTAATATGGGGCCCACTTGAGATCAATCAAGTTCATGACTGTGGATGAGTCAATAGATGGGGAAGCCTCATGAGAGAATAAATATACGATGGATTATAATTATAATAATATTATTATTATAATAATTTTTTCTTATTTTTAGTCGCTTGAGATGAAATTTTTGTACGTAAAAAGTATATAAATTTTTTATTATTTAGTGGCTTAAAAAATATTTACTTTTTATACTTTTAATATGACTTATGCATAAAATCATATATATATATATATATGAACTGGAGGCTTATTTTGTTTTTATAGTGCAAAAATGAAATAGATGGATTACAATTTTAGTTGGCATAAATAAAAAGACGAAAATACTATAAAAATTGAAGCTTAAGAAATGCAAATTTATTTTGATACCTAATTCATTAATTAATGAGAATGGAGAAATTAAATAAAATGTGAAATATTAGATAAATTAGAATATAAAAATTTATTTAGTTAACCTAATATAGTTGAGACAAGATTTTAATGGTCACAATGTCTTGAGATTAATCAAATCTATGGATGTTGCCCCACTTCTATTCTTTTACCCACTTTGCTGTTGCATTTTATCACATGAAAAGGTGTATGATACGGATCAATGTATTAAGGGTTTGAATATCTATTATTATTCCATGACTGAAATTATGCACGTATTTTTCTCAGTTTCTGTATATGTTTGGTTGTCTCTTAAATAAGGGTTGAAGTAGGTGGACAAGGCTAGGGTGGCCATGGCACCCAAAAAATTTTGGAACACCAACTGTTATTATGAAAATTACATTTTTTGTTTTTTTAATTTTTATTTTTTCACATGTGGTCTCCAAGTAAAATTTTTTGGTTCTACCATTGGCCTCGAGAGTAGTTTTTTTATTCAGAATAAAAATAAATGTGTTTAAATATAAAAATAAATTCAAAAAACATTTTTATGAGAATGGTTGTGTCAATAGGTGGAGTGACATTGAAAGGTTCAATTCTTTGCAGAATAAGAATGAGTCAAATTTTATTTGATTTGATGATCCTAATGGATCTAGTCATTTGTTAGGGTTTTTATAATTTTATTAGAATTATATATGTGCATATACGCCTTTAAATTTAGGCCTATGAATACTTCTTCTTCTTCTTTGTATTCTTGCCAAGGAAGTTGAGACCCTGATGGACTTGCACATGTGAGCAAGGGCATAACTACAAAATTCAAGTTTTTTTGTGGTGGGGGGGGGGGGGGGGGTGCGTAATGCAAAAGAAATATAAGGGAGAAGGCTTTATGTGAAAGAAATATTGAGAAAAGGGCAATTTTTTAAAAATCATATTGATTATTTCAATTTATGTGGGGGAGGAGGTTTAACAAGTTTTAAAAAATAGGTAGGGGCTTTAGCCCCATAGGCAAGTACTTGGGTCCACCCTTGAAAGTGTGGGGGAAACCTACATATGGGAGGAGCAAAGATTCGCACGTGTGAGAACTGCTTGAAGGCTAGGGTTGATCTTTCGTCATCTGGGCCAGAAGCTCATGCATACTTGCTATGATAATTAGATCAAGCTAACCAATGGACCTAATCTTCATTATTGACATGCATCTCAGTGCGCATCACAAAATGGGTGTCAAAATATTTTATATTGTAGGTCGTTCCTGGTGTATGCTGTAAAACATAAGTAGGACATAAGGAGTGTTTAAGTTGAGACTTTATCATTAGGCCCTCCATTTGTCTTAATATCACTCTTCCACTTGGAACTGACACTGCCAGAGGTCCAAAGGCTTCTTTTTTTTAATGATTATTAAAAAACTGTCCCGAGTCCATTGTTCGCACTTAATCATAGACCAATATATTTATATATAGGGAGAGAACTAATGAATTTGATAGTTTGGAAGTTGTGCAAATCAAGATCGATCATTTAAAACTGCAAGTTGGGCATTTGACAGTGTCACATCCAACAAATAATCTGTAGCCTTAGCTAAATTTAAGGGTGTAATAGTGTCAAAAGGATATTCAGGTAGAGCTTGAATCAAGTTTTGTTTGGCTGAGACTGAGCACCATTTGAACCATATACAGTGCGCCCGACATCTGCCACCAATGGTTATCTGAATTAATTCCACATCTTCATTCCCCTAGTGAACAACTAGAAAAATAGATTTCAAAATGTTTCATTACTGATGGCAGCCTGAAAAAGTGAGAAATGACATGCCAACAAGGGCTTATATTTTAGAAATAAAGAAACATGATGAGTACACAATACCCATTCACTTCTAGTAGTTTCCCTTTCTTTTACTAGAAATTCTAAAAACCAAGCTAATAATCCAATATTCTGATCAGTGGTGGGCCCAGGAATTCTTCCTTGGAAGGCCACTATCTAGAAAAAAAAAGGGAGGGCCACATATAAAAAAAAAAACTAATGTAGTTTTCAAAATATATTGGAGCTTTTCTAAAAAAATTAGGGTAAAAATTCATAAAAATATTTTTAAAGGGGGTTTGAAATTTTAAATTATGATGATAGACTTGGCCTGCTGAATTGAGTTACTCTTTCTTGATTCGGGAGAGTCGGAGCAATTTTGAAATTTGAAATTATGATATTACATTAACTTTCATTAACATAAAGTTGCACCACATGTTATGAAGCTTCTACACAACACATGACATCACAATGGTGTTCCCGGCACAATCAAATAGAAATCTCTTGATGGAGCCTAATTTTGTTTACTATTATTCTCCACAACTCACAAATACATAATTCTCTCTCTAACTGTACAAAATGCTATTAAAAAATTTAAGTACTAGTAGAATTAAGCAAGAAAGCTTGTGATTTCCTCTCATAATAAAACCCATTGGAGGAAGATGCATCAGCTGAGAAGATCATCACTCCATTCACCGCAAGCTCATTGTTCTCCAACAACTTCAATGCCTCAAAGAAGCCATCTCCTTGGATTCCTCTTCCATTCACTTCATAACTAGGCAATAGCTTCTTTGCATCAAATTGCCCAGCTCTTAGCTGAAAAGCCTTCAGGTATCCCTTGGGACTCTTAACTCTATCAGTATAGAACTGGTGGTTGACATAGTCAATGACATCTCCATAACCATTGAAGAGCTCAATGTAGGGATCAACAGTCTTGTAGTATGGTGCAATGCTAGCTATAGTGATGACACTCTCATTCTTGAGGCGGGTGATGAGCTGGCCGATGCAGTAGGCGAAGGTTGAGTTGTGCTTGGGGAAGTTCTCATAGTCGATATCGATGCCATCAAGGTGGTAAGTTGTGGCAAGCGACTGGAGTGAGGTGAAAGCTTTGGAAATCCATGCACCTGGATCTTGTGGATTGTACCAGTGTAGGACTTTGTTACCAATGCTCCAACCGCAGAGGCTGGCGAGGACCTTCACATTGGGATGGCTCTCTTTAATGGCGGCCACCGAATCAGGAGTGAGGGAGGATACCCAGTAGGGGGAGAAAGTTCCATTTTGAGGAATACCTTGGCGATCAGCATCGATGGCGAAGCCAAGTATGAAGTTGAAGTCTATGCCGTCTTCAATTGGAACAGCGTCGAAGGTGACCGGTACTCCGGTTGCTCCAATGTACTCCATCGTCACCTTTCCATCTGCAACATTATTATATCAGGCAAACAGCATGATCATAAATTGCACTAAAAAAATGTCAAAACATGTGTGTAGGAGCTGGCAGAGCTTAAACCGAACCACAACCCAACCACCTTACTCTGTACGCATGAAGTATGGGTACGGGTAGGGCACTGATATGGATATATACGAGTACGCTGATACGGCAAATTTTTAAATAAAATAAAATATGGTTACGGCTGGGGTAAAATTATATTTTTTTAAATTTTAATGGCGCAATATGCAAATAATTAAAATAGGTTAAAATTCTTAGATGCAATAAGCTAACAATTACTCAATACCATTACAAATTCAACCTAATGAAAAAAAAGAGCAATAACAATATTATTTTTTATATTTTATAATCCAGCATTTCTTCCTTCTTTTTCTTCTTCTTCCTTTTCATTTTTCATTTTTTTTTGTTGGAAACCAAGGGATTGAAAATGGGTTAAGGTTAAAGTTTTATTCCTTTTAAGTTCGTCAAGAAGGGTTAATACTAAAGTTAAAAATTATATTTTTAGTTTGAAAACAAAAACAAAAAACCTTTGACAGAAGTGCGAGGAACATATCTATCCTCCATCCACAAACATACCCATTTCGTACCTACAACGTTATAACATACTGGGTACATTTGACCGTACTCAATACGTGTTTTACCGTACCCATACTTGATACATATACAGATAAGTACCTGGTATAAGTACGTGAACCTTCAAAACTATTTTTTTTTTTTACATAGTGGTCCCCTCAGGAAATTTTTCTGATTCCACCCCTTAGCGAAAGCATCTATTTTGCAATACCATCTTGGGTCTTACACTTGTATCTCGTGTGGCACATTCAGTTGAGCAAGAAAAAACTAGGGCCAAATTTTTTTTATTAAATGCATAGGTATTCATAGTGCAATAAGCTTGACCAAAAGATTATTAAAGAGAGTATGATTGAAGAACATGATGGTGAAATTCGCTCTTACCGCACGAAGAGAAAGATAGGAACGCCAGTCCGGCCATGCAGAGGAGCATGCTCATGTTGATCATGACTGGCATGCTTGGTTTTCTGAAAGGCTGAACTGACATGAAAGAGGAGTCTGTATGTAGGTTTTTATATACTGTTTTCCTCGCATTGTTATAACGGGACAAACAAGGCAAATGTCATGCAAAGAACTATCTATGCTAGTTTAGCGATGGATCCGAGATGGCCCTGATTTTATGCGGTAAGCATCTTTTAAAACCAGACAGCACCAGTCGGGCTTCAATTTGCGACGGACATCCTAAGATGGGCCTTTCAAATGGATGGCTTTGATCTTTCGAACGTGTGCCACCTTGATAGATACCTACTTGCAAAGTTAGTTGGTATGTAATTCCTTTCTTGGTTAAATCTTTTCGTCCATATAGTGCTGGTACTGTAATGCGTTATTTTATTCCTTGGTTCTTTGTGTAATGCATGTCTTGATGTTGTCTGCAGCATCTCAAAAGGCTGTACGGTGTAGAGGCTCTGATATCCTGTTTGTCTCCCCCTGGGGAATAGGATGTGTGTAACTCCACTGTGCAGTCTGCGGGACGGACTATTGATAATTGAAGAATTTGGTTCCCTGGTAAGAGTGAGCACATGATTGATGACACATTAAGTGTATAAGAGATTTTATCTGGTCAATTTTTTCATTGAGGCGAACTTCTATTTAAATAAACTTCAAATATATATCATTGAAGGGGATAACATCCAGTAGAATTCCATTCATACCACTTATGAGAAGTGTGAAAAACTCAAGAAACATCTAATTATAGAAAGACTTATACTATATTTATATTTCAAAATAGGCAACGTACCAATAGTCACCGTACAGCAAACACTGAGAGGATATGGACAAGTGGGAAATATGGAGAATCATGCCACTTATAAATGGGAGGACATCAAATAATGTGTATCAATTTCCAAAGGTATCAGGTTCTTCAAACAAATTTTGATAAAAGAACATAATTGGGGCCCACTTTCACAAGTGAGTATTTGAGGAGTTGTCCCACTTTATTTGTTGAGGCAAAGGAGAAAATTAGTATTTGAGTGGATGGGGCAGGTGCGGCAGCAGCAGCAGAGAGATTAGTGTAAGAGATCGGATCTGATGAGAGATGGTAAACGGCAGAGCCTCTTCTTCTAATTTCCATTTCCGGGCCTCTGCAAGATCTCGACTTCTTTCAAGACCATCTCGATCCTCTGTCCATGCTTTCATCTTCCTCCTCTTCGCTTTCTCCATCTTCGTATTCATCTTCTCCCCCAAGCAGATTCCAGATCACGACGTCACAAAGCCCTCCTTCGCGGAGGAATCTCAGTCTCACCAGGTTCTTTTTTCTCCCCCCACTTCTTCACTTTTATGTTCGTTCTCGATCATAGGGTTTGTTGGTAGATTGGATCTTTGGGGATTTGGAGAAGTGGGTCTTGTTTCTTTTGCTCTTTTGCTTGTGGGTTTTCTTTTGCATCTGAAATTGCTATCATCTGCGTTGGAATTGACGAAGACTTGTGCTTCTCTCATTACTGGAATGTGATGCAATACCATGTCAACTGGTTTACAGTACTCAAATAGCCTAATTCACCATAAAGTTCAACTTCTATGTGCATTTCCTCCCCTCTTTTGTGATGATCCCTCCAATTTTGCACTACTCACATCGAATTTCAAAGTAATAGAGGTGGTCCAAAATGTGCATTTGTTGCTTCATCTGTTCACCACAGCAGAATCGCTTTCAATTAGTATCCAACAAGGAGAAGACCCTTAAGGCTTCCTATTTTATCTTCCACCTAACGATTACAGGCAGATTTGGCAGTGCTTCTGAGTTTATAGATGGTGACCTGAGTCGGGTTTGGGGCAAGCTCAGGTTTTGGCCGGGGTTCTAATATTTTGGGTTCAATCGGAGAAATTAGATGCTTGAGGTTGTTGTAGGTTATCTGAGCGAACCTTAGAAAAATCTGTATGTTTCCAATGGGACCCATGATCTGGGTACCCTTGGTTGATTGGTATGCATATTTGCCATGTTTCACTTGTTGTGGTGGTTATCACATTAAATGCCAGTATGTCACACATATTATAGTCCACTCTTTGCCAAAAATGCTCATGAATATGAATATTGTCATTCTTTCTATATTTTGATTGGTATGGACGTGACTATTTCATCTCTCTTTTTTTCTGTTAAAAACAAGATTACTGAATAACTGGTCTTAGTGTATTTCTTTTTCACAGGTTAGAGAAGATCAGCTATGGCATTCTCCTTTCAGTGATCATTTTTATCCATGTGTCGAGCCTACCAATAGATATGAAGGTGCCTTTCTTTTGTTGTATGTTTATGCATTAATTCAATTCATCTTTTGATATATTTCTATGATAAACTAATGAATCATGATATTTGACAGAATATTGATTCTTTCTGTGAAACAACTTATAGTTTTCAATGACTATCGATTGTGAGATAGCTTTGCTTTACGAATGACTAACACAATTATTTTTGTTTTTTTATTAGCTCCCCAAAATTGGGATCGGTATATTACTGTGAGAAGCAATGGAGGACTTAATCAAATGCGCACTGGTGTAAGTAGCACATTTCTTCTTTTTTTCCATTTATCTAATTAATACTGATTGCCACTTTTTTTTTTGCAAGTGATTTGATATGTGTATATAATTATATATCATCACCATTGTCCTAGCCTTATCCCATTGATTTGGGGTTGGCAAGACAATCTATTTCTGAGAGGAATCAAAATTTCATGTCCACATCCTGTTGTATTGGTGTATGAAATGACACTATTGGTTGCTCACCCAGTTTTCTTTTTTCTTTTTTTAAATTCCTGCTGGTTTGTTATTTTTGAACTGTTATTTCCTAAACAAGTTTTACTGTTTGTTTTCTGACAAACCTTATAATTAACAATTTTTGTAGATATCTGATATGGTTGCTGTCGCACGCATAATGAATGCAACACTTGTAATTCCTCAGCTGGACAAACGATCATTTTGGCAAGATTCAAGGTTAAATTTCTTTCTAACTTCTAAATCTGGTCTTCATCGTCCTTTTTTTTTGGTTTTGCAGAAACTTTATTTGCTTGTTTCTTTGTTGTTTGTTGTTGTTGTTTACAGAGAGGGGGGGGGGGGGGGAGCTCTTTACTTTTTCTGCTTCTGATTGTCATCTTTCTTTTTTTCTTTTTAAACAGTACCTTCACCGATATATTTGATGAGCAGCATTTCATCGAATCCCTGCGGGGAGATGTCAGGATAGTTAAGGAGCTTCCTAAGGAATTGGAGTCTGCCCCAAGGGCTCGAAAGCACTTTACCACCTGGTCCAGTATGAATTATTATGAAGAGATGACACAGTTGTGGAGGGACTATCAGGTATTGTTTATTAGAAAATAAGTAAATTAATTTATTCTTTTTCCATTTTCAAAATGGTCACATAATGCTTATGAATACATGTGCCTTTCAATAATATTTTATAGGTTTTGTTTTTTTCTTAATTATATAGTGTTAACTTCATCTAAAAGGTTATAGTAGTACCTTCGGAATCTACCACACTCATGTAACGCCCCAATCCATTATTAAGTTTTAATAGTCTCTTTAAAAATTTTTTTTATGAATTTGATGTTTTTTCTACATTCGCATTAGTATGTATTCATGCCTGGATCAAATAGCAAAACTGCCTGGTTCGAGTTTCTTCCTCTCAGACTCAAAACCATCCTCACACATTCCATTGCTTGTGATTACTTGCATGGATCTAGCTGAATGATTCATATACTTTAGACTCATGTGTAAGTATCTTTTTATTCACACGTGGGACTGACCTTTGAAATTAGCAAGTCGGTGATTGTAAAAAAAGCTCTTTCGTGATTGTTGTGGAGTCTAGAACTCCCAAAATTACAAGATGTCATTTTCCAAATTCCTAAGGCACGAAAGAGAGTCATGCTGTGATCGCCGGGTATTTCTGTATAGGTAGATCCTCTTAAGGATTTTCTGGTATCCCAACATAGTAATGCTAAATATAGCCGCAGGTCATCGACATGGTTGGCCATTATCTAAATTGTTAAGAAATATATTCTAAAAACTTTTATTTTTTAGCAGGTTATTCATGTGCCGAAATCTGATTCCAGGCTAGCCAACAATGGCCTCCCTCTTGATATTCAGAGATTGAGGTGTCGTACACTGTACGAGGCCCTCCGTTTCTCTCCTCAAATAGAGAACATGGGAAAGGTCTGATCTTTTGTCACCCCATTCCTGATCTCTTTTCTCATGCCATGCAGAAAACACCATGCCATTTCTTTAGTGATATTTACTTTTGTTGTGAGTGCATTTAAGAGATCTCCTATGGGGTATCCTAGGTTCTGAGCATACATGACGGTGACACCACAGAAGCTGGTGGAGCGGCTAAAGTCACGTGGGCGATATATTGCTCTTCATCTGCGATATGAAACAGATATGCTCTCTTTTACTGGTTGTGCATATGGTCTGACTGAGACAGAGGCTGAAGAACTGAGAATATTGAGGTGAGAACTTTCAAGAGAATTATTGCCTATTGATGATATGCAAGAGCAGTAACTTATACTATGCTCTTTTGTAGGGAGAACACAAACCACTGGAAGATGAAGAAGATAAACTCAACTGAACAGAGGATTGGAGGTTATTGCCCCCTAACTCCAAAGGAGGTGGGGATTTTTCTGCTGGCCCTTGGCTACCCTCCATCTACTTGGATTTACATTGCAGCGGGTGAAATATATGGTGGCGATGTTCACCTTTTGGAGCTTAGATCTCGCTTTCCAAATTTAGTTTTCAAGGTTTGTCATTGGTCAGGTTTTTAGCTCCCTGCTTGACTAAATCTGGTCATGTCACCATCTTTTTCTAACTTTATGCCTTGGTTGAATACAGGAAACAGTGGCAACTCCAGATGAACTAAAATCATTCGCAAATCATGCATCTCAGACTGCAGCACTGGATTACATTGTGTCCATTGAAAGCGATGTTTTTGTTCCATCATATTCAGGTAACATGGCAAGAGCTGTTGAGGGACATCGCAGATTCTTAGGCCACCGTAAGACAATCAGCCCATATAGGTATACCTTCTTATTTATGTCCTGAGTGCCGCCCAGATTTGAATTTTTTTTTCTTTTTAATATTAATTCTCACCTTTTGATACCACATTGAGGTTCTGTGGGTTCAATCCCTGCTTACACAGAACTGCTGAATATGACAATATTCGATCCCAGCTCATCTAATGTTCATTGTTGCATCCTTTTTTATGCAGTCTTAGCATGTCTAGGTCGACACACTACCCTTTTGACATAGATAATTGGAGGTTAGGGTTGGATAATCTCTCTAATCACTATGGTCATAAGTTCATTTTCATAATGAAAATATTTCAAAAGGGAGTTGATAGCATCCAGGCACCTCTATATTGCAATTGGCAAGTACTGCACTAATCGTTGCATTTACTTATTTATTTTGCCACAAGCACTGTGTGGAAAGAAACATCAAAAGGATTTGGATACTCTATTGCTTATGCAGCATGGCACTTCCTAATAATTTTTGCATAGGGCATGCAGATAGTGTGCAGGGTGTGCTGGCCCTGCGAGATAAAGAAGTGTGGGGTCTATCTAAGAGGAGTTCAGGATCTCTCTGCTACGCAGGTAGCCATCCCATACAAGGCCACGAAAATAATGACTGAGGTTGAAACTTTGCCAACTGTGAACTGACCATTTTATGGCCTTTGATAAGAGAAATGGGATGTTCAATGAACCTGATTTTTACATATGGATAGATCCTAAAGTCCTCTAGCATTTGATAGGTTAAGGGGCCCCACTAAACCTTCCATGTGCACCATTTTTAAAAAGTAGTAGACTGAAACGTATGAGTCAAATTGGGTCCAACAATTTGCTGCAGGCCCAGGCCCAAGTAGTTGAGCAGTGGATCATGAGCCTCTTGCAAAGGATCATGAGAAATGTGACATTATTTTTTCTTTTTTGCTTATTGTTATCTTTGGGTTCCTTGATAAAAATCTTATCATGATAGGTAAATGATATATGTATTGTAGTATCTATTCAAATATATATATATATTGGAAATATTCATGCACATCTATCCCTTACCATAAATCTCACATGTTATGGTGAGGGATAGCGTAGTGGGGCTGACTTTATATTCCATCCAAACCATCTACATACATGGGCCCCTAAGAAGCATGGACATGGACATGGGACACAGATATGACACGACACGGACACGCCGACACGGCATTTCTCAAAAAAGTAGGACACGGACACGTCGGGGGACACGTTAATAATATATATTAATTTATATATATAATCATCTCCTAAAAAAATAATATCATTTTAACTTTTTTAATCAATTTAGCAATAAAAAAATAAAAATTCAAGTACCAACTAACATATCAAATTATCAAATATCAATACAACACTAATACATAATTCATAATCATTAAATATGAAATATTCATAGTTCCATCAAATCTATATAAAGAAAAGGGCGGATCATCTCTTTCCCCTCTCTGAAAAAAATAAAAATAAAAAGCAAAAAAAAAAGAGCCAATCTTGAGGCCTATTCTTTAGTGAAATATTTATTTGTCTTTTGCTTGTGATATGATTAATATTTACAATCATTCATTTTTCCATGGTATAAAATTGTCATATATCAAGTTTATAAGTTCTAATAACCACATGTTGACAAAGTATCCAAGAGATATCAGCCACATATATATTTTTTAGTCATAGACATGGGTTAGGAATTGTGGGATACATTGCAAAAAGAGTATCGAACTAGTGTCCGAAATTAAAATTTTTAGTTCTAAATTATGGACACGGCTAAATAGTATCGGACACGTGTCCAAGAGTGTCCGAGGAGTGTCGGTGTCCGACATGTGTCCGACACTGATATGTTACTTTCTTAGAAGTGTCCGTGCTTCTTAGATGGGCCCCTCTAAATTGCAATGAATCAATTGAGTTTTCACTAATCTGAATGGATTGGACCATTGGATCAATGGTTAAATTTTTTTTTTATTATAAAGTCATTAAATTTGTCGGCTACGGATGAAAAGATTAGAGGCTTGGGATTGATCTCAAACTTGATATATGGGCCCATCCAAGATGACTATTTCCATCCCCATCCCCATCCCCATCCCCCCACGCAAGTCCCATAATCATAGGGGCTCTAGGTGGACCCTGTTAAGTTTGTCCCTCACCATATGGTGAATGATGGATGCACATGAATATCCCCTTATATGTGTGTGTGTGTGTGTGTGAGTATTGATCCAATGTGCACCTCAATGTGGGGCCCAACTTGGTATTGGGACTGGGGGATTGAAAGATCTCCTTGGGCCCCTCCTCTCTGGCCTCTGCAAAAAATTAGCCCCATTCCTCACCTCTATTTTCTCCATCTGGGTCCTACAAGTTTAATATTGTATAACCATTCGGATGGGTGTGCAATCAATCTAACTGTCTAGTCTATTCTGGTGGTTTCTAAACCTTGGGGACAAGTGCAATTCGCGCGGGGGGTGGGGGGTATGTGTGTGTATATTGTGTGGTTCACTTGGATGACCATCGAGTGGGCCCCACCCTTGGTCTCAAGATGCGCACTGGGCAAACCTGGATGGGCCATAAGGTGGGCCCCACTCTGCGGTCTGCACAGTAAAACTGTAAGGACCATCCTTACAGGATTAGTTCCCTATACACACACCGACGCACAAACTATATATAGGGGAGCGATTCACTGTGCCCGAGAGTTTTTTAGGAGAAAATGGTCCTCCTGGTTGGGCGCACTAGAATGCATGATGATCATGGAAGTCCATTGGATAAGAAGATCCATATGAGGACTACCTATATGCAAAATCTTGAATTCATAAGATCATCCTAATCTTTTAATCTATGCCTTAAAATTTAATGGTTTAAAGGCATCATTTTATTATCATTTCAATCCGTTAGTAAGGAAAAGTTGGATGAGTGTCAAATTTGGACTTGTGACCATACATGGTGGATAATGTATTAAAAGATTAGATTGACTCAAGTGGGCCTCGTGACAAAAGGAAGTGGGTGGAAAAAGGGGCATTTTTAAGAGTTTTCCATATATATATATAGAGAGAGAGACCATTTCTCATAGTGGATGGACAAAAGAAAGAAAGAGAGAGAGAGAGATGGTCCACACGGACCATTTCTGATAGTGGGGCCCACTGTGTGGTCCATCCAAATGGACCACGCATACGATCTCCTTGAATTGGCCGCGTCACCCAATTTTGGGTCCAATCTGAATAGACTAGATCGTTGGATCGACTGCAAATCTATTCTATTAAGATGAAGCCCAAAATTATGTGAAGGAGGCATTTCAGGGAGTTGTATGTATGGTCTACTTGGATGGACCACATTGTGGGTCCCACTATGGGAAACAATCCATGCGGACGGTCCTTACTGCATCGTTTCTTTTATATAAATCATGGTTAAAAATCGCGGTATCGGTCGCGGTATTGATCAACTCAAAAAACTGATATGGTATCGGTCGCAGTTCGCTGTCCATCGGGGTTGTCGCGGTGTGAAAATTTTTTTTGTCCCAAAAAAATTTAAAAAATTTTCCAAAAAATCTAAAATATTGTAAAATGCTAGAAAACAATAATTTTCTCCATTAGTAATACCTACAAATCAAAATTTCGGTCTCCCTAAGTCATAACATCTAGTATTGCTGTTTTATTTGGAATTATATAAATTTATTTGTAATTAAATATATGTACATGTTTATACTAAAATAAATTGAAACCCTACAAATTTTATGACATGCAATCATAATTATGACTTATGAACTATGCAATCATAATTTTGACTTATGAGCTATTTATTAGTGTCAAATTTAAGAAATTGAAGTTTTTACTCGTTACTTAATAAATATATGTCAAACTAAAAAGCCACAAGCATTTTAAACACAGTCCAAACAAATTTTAATAACTATTTTGTAAATATCTATAAAATTTCATCAAAAACCCTAATTCTCGAAATCTCAATTATAGATCTATCTTCAATATGTGTAAATAAAAGAGAATGAAATGTATCGATAACAAAAATAACATGCAATCCTTATTTCTAAGCTATTTCTAAATAGACCTTTAGAAAAGTTACAAAATAAAAAAATCATAATATTGACATTGGTAGATTTATATATGATTTTTTCAAATGCAATCCATAAAAAATAAAACGTTTTGATTGCTTAAAAGTGAAATAGTTGTTGAAAAAAAAAATAGCATCTATTATATTTTGAAGAAGGAGAAAATTAGTACAAAATAAAAAATAAAAAAATTTAAATATTGTAGGCTGATATTTTGAAAATACGGGCCGATATATCAGTAAAGACTGATATTTTGAAATATAGGCCAATAAATCCCAATAATATGGGGATTTTTTGCTGATATGATGCCACAACCGATACGCAGGCCGATATCGGACCGGTATGGGCCGATACCGGTACATATTGGCCAATACAAACCGGTATCGGCCGATATTTTGAACCATGATATATATATATAAGGAAAACATTTGTTGAGCACTTGGTGTTCACGATAACGTGAACAACCTTTGTCAAAACACTAGTAGGGCCCAACTTATGATCCATCCAAGTAGACCATAAAACAAGTACCCCTTGGTCCCATCTCCAGGTGGGGCCCTATAAATATCTAGTTTAGTAATTGTATTTACTTCAAATAGTCTTTACCATCCTAAGATTCCTTCATTGATAAAAATATTTTCATGATAGGTAATCTTATCAAAAGAGTTTAATAATAACTAGTACCTTGGTATTTGATAGCTAAGGTTATGGAGTGGGAATATTACTATATTCGTCAAATCATGTTGTGATCTATGCCCTTAAGGAGATTCCTTCATTGATAAAAATATTTTCTTGATATGTAATCATATCAAAAGAGTTTAATAATTAGTACCTTGGTATTTGATAGCTAAGGTTACGGAGTGGGAATATTACTATATTCATCAAATCATGTTATGATCTATGCCGTTAAGGACTATGGAAGTGAATGGATCCTCTCCTGTTAGGGACTCAATAAAATACAATTATTCTCTCTCTATTCTGGTGTTGAATCCGGCTATTGGTAGGATAAATAGACAAGTGGATGCTCTTCCCCTCCCTTGGTGCACTGTCACCTTTGCTTTGCTTCTCTTGTTGCCATCCAACATACAAGTCTTTATTATTAATTTTTTATTAACTTACAAGTCTATATTTTTCTACCTATTACTCTTTCTTTTGTGTGTGTGTGTGTGTGGAATTTAGATCCTCTCAGAATTCTATGAAACCATCAATATAAATTGATTAAAAGTGGACCTGGTCTGGTCTGGATTCTAAACCATTCAAAATCACTGTCCAACAGTGTTCTCTCTCTAAAAGAAACTTCATTCAATTGAATTCATCCTTACTTCCTTTCTGCTAAGAGGTACCTCTCACGGGTTTGTGTGAGAGGTAACCTTTTTGCCACCACATGGGATGCCCCATGACAAATTCAATCCCCTCACACTCACTACCACCAATGAATTAGCACTCACCCTAATTTGGCATAATGTGCGTGGAGGCTATTTTGGTGATTTGTGCAAGTGGGAGATATCTTCATTTTGTTGGAATTGTATCACTTTCACAGTAGCTATTTCATTTCCTGTTTATTGCAGCAAAGGGCTTGTAGAAGTTTTTGATAAGATCGAGAGAGGAGAGCTGAAAGAAGGATCATCTTCATTATCATCTCTTGTAACTCGGATGCACAAATTCAGGTAATACCTTAACCTTCTATAAACTTTCATAAAATCTGATCTGTTCAAACTTCAAACTAAATTGAATTTAATATTGTTATAAAAAAATGTATTTTAATATTTTGAACCAAATTCAGTTTGTGTCAACCGAGATGTTTTTCTTGGTAGCAAATGCTGCATTAGTAAACCTTGAGGGGTAGCTCAGTTGGCCTAGGACTATGGTTTGCTCTTAAAGATTATGGGTTCAAGCTGTGCTACCACACTGGGGCCACATGGGATTTACTCGGCTCCCCCTTGGGCTGAAGGGATTAGTGCGGTCCAAAGGGTTGGGCCACCCTATGTTAAAAAAAAAAAAGAAAAAGCAAACGCTGCATTAGTTATTCTAATAATGTATATTTCTCAGTCCAATTTCTTGTTTGGCCCACCTTGTGTTGGCTTTTCCCCCAAATATAATCCCTTGTTATTATTCATTGATCGAAAGTCAAAACCATCCAGTAGATGGGCCACATCTTGGTTGGGAAGATTATGACTAATGTTCTGCTCTAGGATGATTGGCAAAAGTTGATCAATGTTCAGCAAAAGAAATTATCGGATGAGTTGGGCCATCTGACTTGTGCTGTGTTTTTTTCATAGACCATCCAACTGTGTACAGATTGATCTGATGGCTGGATTGATAGGCATGTGATGATGGATAGTAGCAATGGTTTATACCCCAATGTCCATTCTGTACTTTGTACATAGCCATTTTTTCTGCTGTGTGGCTTTTTTCCATCTCCATTGGAAGTAATGTTGCTCTCCTTGAAATTGCAGGCAAGGTGCACCAAGAAAAAGGGAGGGTGCTCTTCCAGGTATTAAAGGCCGTGGTCGGTTTAGAACTGAGGAAGCATTCTATGAAAACCCATTTCCAGAATGCATATGTCGTAAAAAGTGGCACATTCAGCCAATGTAGAGGTATTCCCTCTTTTCCCCCATATTTAATGTTAAAATTGGTGAATTCTTTTTCTTGTTATATTTCCACCATGCGAGGAATTAAGGCCTGTCTGTCTTAGCCTGCGGGTCTCATTTTCAATATAGCAAAGAGCATCTGTGATTTGAATGTTTCAAAGGGACTATTTGTTTCAATTTTGCTGTCTACTGGGGTTGACAGTTTTCACCTCTTGCTATCTTTTACCTTCAAGACAAGAAAAGAACTTAAAAAAACCTCACATATGTACTCATTTTCTCACTCATCCAGTCCCAAAATCCTGAGTCATTGAATAGCAAATGTGTCTCCGACTCCTTTGGACTAGATTGGTAAAGATTGAGAGAGAGAGAAATGTGGTTACCATCCAAAAATTTCGGGTCTCTTTAGTTATGGGACCTCATAATTGGCATAAATTTTTTGGAAATCATTGCTAAATCTTTCGGGAATAAACAATATGTTCCTGTACATTTAAGTTGAGAACTTTCTTACCCCTTGCCAAAACCTCTGGTTTTTACCAACCGCACACTATATTTAATCTGTACAAGGGGCACTGTCTATGATTCATTCAAACCCTATGTAACCACTAAATGCACCAATATATATTAATTTGGCCATTCCATCATTGAATTGGCCAGTCAAAACCCAGCTTTGATGCCCTAAAATAAATGGTTACTATCAGGAGGATCATTTGATTGGGTGATAGTTGGCCAACTCAAATCCAGATTTAAACATTCCCATCTTCCCTGCTTTGATGACATATGCCCAATTGGATGTTCTTTTGAGGACTAGTATGGAGGGTTTTTAACAGCTTCCCTCACTCTATATACAGATGGCTCTGATCGAAGGAGAACCATTTTCCTAAAATTATGTACAGATCTGTCCCGCAATTAACTGGCATTCATTGATTTCTCATGGTGGCACTGTGCAGACTCAGCAGGTGGTTGGTTTTACTGATCACAAGAAAAAGCGAGTTCAATTTTTGAAGGTTGGACAGACTGCAGGTCATACGTGCAGTAACTCTTGTACCAATGTCAGCACTGGAGTGAAAATTATGTAGCGCAGTACATTTGTATTTTTTTGGAGGTAAACTGTAGCTGCACCATTTTTCTTTTTTATATGAAATTGTCTGTGATTCAGGTTGTAAAATGGTTTTGGAAATGCAACCATTCTAATTGGGAATTTAATCAAGTGATATGCAAGGGCATTTGTCTGCACTTTTTAAGGAGGCATTAAAAAGAGGGCCGAAGCTCATGCTACAAATGAAGCTGTGTTAGTAACTTGTGGGGAAAAATAGGACCGCCAAGGGCGGAGAACTACTTACCATACATTAAATACTCTGTTTTGACTACATTTTGACATGGGCCTTTCTGTAGTGAACAAGCCTCGTCCATTAGCTGATCGAGAATCCTAGTCTTATCATGTCTGCAGATGGACAATTTTTTTTTTTTTTAATGATGCAAGGTATCGTTTCCCAGTACAGCCTTCTGACCTTAGGCCTCCGGCTCAAGGGTAATCCAATTTTAACGAGCAAAGACTATTTCTTGAGTCTATAGACAATTAGAGCATATAACTAGCAAGACAATGGGCCGGCAGCCCGCACCAGTTGGAAAAAGAAAGCCAGATTAACATGGATACTTAAGCATTTTCCAAAGCTTTGTTTCCCGATCTTAGCCACTAATTGGGCAGTGACCGATTTCTGAAGTGACGATGACAACATTTAACTGTTTTAAAATTGCAGAGGCCCACCTCTTATAGGTTGCAGTCGCTCGTTAAATCATCCTCATGAACAGATGGCTAATTTTTTAAACAAATCATTGGTGTATTGTTATTATAAGTATTATAATAATTATTATTATTTATATTTACTCAAGGTATCCTTTACCAACTAAGCCTTAAAACCTTTGACCTCTAACCCTGGGAGTTATTCCAACGAGTAAGAATTATTATTTAGAAGATATATATATATATAGCCGTACACATAATACCTTAATGACACAAGGAGCGAAAGTCAAACTAGAGACCTTGGGAGGATACCCAAGGCTCAAATCAACGGAGCAGGCGAACAAAGGAGAACCTCAAGTCCTTTTGCAAATCACTACCTATGCTTATCCATCCCATCTACGCTTCATTATTAGTATGTACTATATATTTGATGCATGATTCAACATATGGCCTGTCATCATCTGCCGAGCTTTGGGAGAGCCACGTCGTTGCTGATTGATTGATTCTAGTTTAGACTTAATAGGTAAAGCCTGTAACAGGGATATCAAGGCGTGGGGCCTGCCCTTGTAACGGATCATTGACTTTTTGTCCCAGCATTCATCACGGTCCAAAGACCCTCTTTTTTTTTTTTTATATTGTGTGGTACATTATCTCTAAAGCACAAGCACAAAAGCACGTGCACACAACACTACACAAGCCCAAACCAACAGGGCAACAAACCCACAAAACAGCCGCACCTCTACTGAGATATCCATGCATAATTGGCCAAAACAATAGGCACATTACCCACTCACTGCAAGAGTTCTTAATCATTCCACGCATCAACTGCTGAAATTACAAATCCTCATGCTAGTGGCAACAAGAATGTGTATACATTGCATCACAAGAACTCTCAAAAAAGGACTACATCCTCAATGGTGATACATATGGAGCCCACTCCTCAAATTCAAGTATAACGGGTGCCAAAATCTGATACGCTTCTGAGACAAAAGAAATTCTTTAAAAAAATATGTAAAGAAAGACTACCATGATAATGTGTCCAAATCTATGCTGGGGCAGAAGCTCCACTATGCCATCACTCCATCAAATTAACTCCCAATTCTAAGCTGCATTGACTAAATAAAGTTAATCCACCATCCAGTTAAAGTTGTGGTTAAACCACACAGTTGCATTGACTAAGCAGAGACCTTTTATGAAAACATGAAACTTGGAAGAGAAGAAACAGGGGCCATTACAGTGGGAAGATGCACAGTTTTTTTTACTTTAGTTTTTAGTGTAAGTGCAAAGCAAACTTTTGCAGGAAGCATCAGACCAAATCATTCCCTGATGCACATGCAAATAAACACTACAGCTGATTTTTGTTTATGACCAACTCAATCCGTAAGTGGCTAGTCAAGATTGCTTTCTGCTTTTGGAGAATATCAACATATTAATCACTTTATGAACATCGATGAAAACAATGATATTTCTGAACTACAGAAATAAAGAAAAACCTATCTATAAAGCATAGGTACAAACCCATGAGGCCGTAACAAAAAGTAAACACCAACTCCCTACATGTACAAAGCTTCGTTGAAGCAAATTGCTTCCATCAACAAATCTAGATCTTTATTCATGCTTGAATTGTGTATGTATATATAAATAAATACATACATACATACATACATACATACATACATTTTATGTACATAGATATATATATGTATGTATGTATGTTTATGCATTCATGTAGAACTCTCTAGATTACATATCAATCCTCCAACTTAGTCGTCAATTCCACCTATTTTATTCCAAAATTAAAAAAGAAAACACAATAAAAAGAATTGTTTTGATACAGGACCAGAGCACTCTTATGTTTTAGTCAGACTCAGTCTCAGACCATTTTGGTTCAGCTGGGTTCTATACACAACATTCCTTCTCTCTTTCCGTTTTGTTAAATTTATTCAATTTTTAGATTTTTTTAGGGCTTTTAATACTTAACAATTTAGTTAAAAAAAGATGTACAAACAAATGATATGATAGAAAAACCTGGAAGTGAAAGCCTTCTGCTCAACAAATTGAGGGGTTGCAGGCATTTCATTCACTTCTATAAGAAATCATGCACCCACCTAAAATGGGGGCGCTGAAATTACTATAACACCATTCTTTTTTGGGATGGTAAGCTAGATGTGGGGAGTGGGGATGATCAAGGGACTTGCATGGTGGCCCAAGCCAAGGAATTCATGGGGACTTATGACCAAGGACAAGGTATCCTGTATCTGAACCCATGTACAGGCTTAACAAGCCCAGTCCATTGCAAAAAGAGGGCTTACAAGCTCAATAACATGCTCAAACTATCTGCTAAGACCCACAGGCCCAGGCACATGTCTGGTTATAATAAATGTCTAGACACTGCATTGTAGGGATGGTTAAAAAGGTGTTGCAGTTGTAAAAGAGGGCATTCTGTATTTGGCATTGTACGAAACCTGAAAAGAAAGAAAAACCTTTTTTTTTTTTTTTTGAAATTGGCAGAATCTATTATTGCTATAATTCTGGTCTTCATGTTGTAGAAATTAGATTTGCCATGATAACACTGCTCCCTTACTGGATTTTCCATCCACTTCCACTTTTGGCAGGATTTTCCACCCTAAGTTTATTGATAACAAATATGGCTTGACAAAGGCCATCAACATACAGAAATTATGGTTCCTGTATACTGTTTTGGCTGAAAATGGTCCAGAAAAGGTTGCCAATCCACCTTATCCACATCGAAGCTATAAGCCCGCAAAGGATGGAAATGATGACTAAAGTTTTAACTTACAGTCTCTAAGATGAGAAGCCTGAGATTACAGACCAAAAAGCATGTCATAACATCCTCAAGATGCTAATCAATGTGTGCTCAACTCCTAATCCCCAGTATTGGGAGTATGAGTAGCTGAACATACCTGTTTTTTCTTTTGAAATGAGAATAGAAAGATGAATCTCTGTGCAGATTTGGTTAAAAATATAACACTTCATAATCAATTATGTAAATAGGAATCAATAACAGAGATCCATAGCTATCAAATTCCTTGACATGATTGATGGAGCATGGTCAGCTCTCAGAAAAACTGGCTCATTCCAGTAAGTTACCTTTTGGAGACAAAGATGGCTCATCTTGAGGCTTCATGGCAGGAAAGAGGAGAACTTCCTGTAACACCACAAAATAGTTACACCAACAATTCAACAACTTTTCAAGCAGTAAAAAGATTAAGGACAATGAAACAGCCTAACCTTGATATTTTGAGAATCAGTGAACAACATTGTAAGCCGATCAATTCCCATTCCCCAACCAGCAGTTGGTGGCAACCCATACTCTAAAGCTGTGCAAAATGTTTCATCCAAAGCCATTGCCTCATCATCACCTGATTGTCGATCCTGAAACAGCAACCATCTTTAGTTCTAAAATTTCCAAACAAAAAGACAACTTGTCAGTTGTCACTGCCATTTTAGCCAAAAAAATACCTTTAGCTGTTCAGCAAAACGCTGTCGTTGTACCACAGGATCATTCAACTCCGTATATGCATTACATACCTGAAAAGTGCAGATGGATGAACTAGAAATCAATTTTGGATCCCGCCTATAGCTCGAAAACTTAACCAACCAAGACTCAGCTTGCTAGAAAAATAGAACCAGAGAATGCAAGTTCAACGAGTTTTTCATTGAACTTGGATTTCAAATCTACTCATTATTCCATCTCGATTTTTATTACTGTATAATTTCAAAAATATATAGCCAAAAAATAAAAATGAAAAAACTGAGCACTTTTTTCCTCTGGCTTTGCTGATCACTGGCATTCTTTAGGTATGCTTTTCTTCTTCCTCTTTTTCTAGGAGTTCCTAGAACTTGGATGAGCAAAATATACTCATTATTCCATTTATATGTTACATTAAATTATAATCAGCAAACGTTAAAAATGCAAATAAGCACTTGTTTCCTTGAATGTGACTCACCATTGGATTGAAATTCTAAAAAATTTATGCCTTCTAAAACATTTAACTTGAAGACCAAGGATCAAGGAGTAAGGATGATCTAACGGACCTGAAATTTTGCACATAGAAAAGTCCAAACTATTCTTTTGATCCCCCACCTCCCCATGGTCGTTGTGGCCTTACATGGGCCCCACAAGGCCATCTGCGTGGACGATTTATGCAGATCATCCGTAGGAGGGCATAACCCTACTGATTTATATACCTAGAAAATTTCTACCATGGTTCTCTCTCTTTTAGAAAGACGAGAAAAACAGTTCGCATGGTCTCCACTACTTCACCTTATTTTCTAAAAAATTGACATTATACATATCTATTTTTTGTATGGTACCAGTAAATTACAGTAAATAAAAACATTATATGTATATGTGTATATATATATATTGAAATGGAACTGATATAAGTTTCATCTCATACATGAACCCATATAACATATTTCGCTTATATTTTTGGAAATTGAAAATATAGCAATACTATTGTGCCTTCTAATGACATTTATTTGACAATATTGCAATATTTTGAAAATCTTGTCAAAACAAAAAAATGTTGCAAACTTGCAATAATATTGCAAAGTTACAATAAATCTGGAAAAAACGGTAAAACATAAAATGTGCATTTCTCAAAGGCTTTCGATATTCCAAATAGAAGACTTTTTGACATGCATACCAACTATTCAGGCAATATCATTAACTATTATACTATAATATAGTCAATTGTTAAAGTGCTAACTATTAATGCATATTAATGTTCCTGTTCATTATATGGATATCGTTGACATAATACATTAACATAATTAATTATAAATAAGGATTATGATGGGGCTATGTTTTTTTAAATATTTTTCCCTAGTTTCAGCTTATTTACCAATTACCATTTACAATTTTCTAATTATAAAAAATATTCTTTTTTCCCTCAACAACATTTTTTTGGCGAGAAATGCCCCAAACTCAAAAATATCCCAATACTTTCTTGATAAAAGGAAAAAAACCCCAACTATGAGACCTGATAGCACTTACAGACGTAATTGCCTTGATGTAGACTTGATCAAGTCTTTCAGTCAACTTGACCTGGTAAGGTTTTGGGAGAGTTGAACTTTGGGTTTTGCACTATGATCCTGAGAAAATATTTAAGATTAAATTACATACCTCGTGTTTGTTGACGAATAATTCAAAACGTTCAGTCAAGCCAGGCTTTGATCTGTGCCACTTAGCCAACGGGCTCATTATCTCTGGATGGTTGATAATGAAAGTTGGGTTTATGCATGTCTCCTCCAAGAAATGCCCCACAAGCTGCAAGACAATAACAGCCAGAAAATGCAGTATGACATCATTCAGAAGCAATAAGAATAAGCTCTCCATACAAAGAAATGAGAAATACATAGATGCATCGCTCATTTGGTACATCATGACCCTTATTGGTTCGAATGCATTAATAAAGTCATTGCTGCAACAGCTTAGACCATACCAGGAAAAAGAAAGAAGAGAAAAGGAATTGGTAAATGTGCTATTTATATATTTAGGATTAAATCTGAAAATTGTACCAACTATCAAGGGATTAAACCTATGAGTCAAACTATGAAGTTATGGGAGAGAATAATGGAGCAAAGATTAAGAAAGAAGACCAAGATCTCTAAAATCAATTTGGTTTTATGCCAGGGAGATCAACTATGGAAGTTATCTTTTCACTTAGGTAATTAATGAAAAAATACCGAGCAAAGAGGAAAAATCTACATATGGTCTTTATCGATTTAGAAAAATCCTATGATAGGGTATCAAGGAATTTAATTTGGTGGGTTTTAAAGAAAAGGAATGTCCCTAGATGTTACATTGAAATTTTTAAGGATACGTACAAATGACCAAAAACAAATATGAGAACCACATGTGGAGAAACAGGTGGATTCTCCGTGACTATAGGTTTACATCAGGGATCAACCTTAAGCCCTTATCTCTTTGCATTAATTATGGATGAGTTAACTGTCCATATTCAAGAATAAGTACCATGGTGTATGTTGTTTAAAGATGATATAGTATTGGTGGATGAATCAAGAGATGGTATACATGCAAAGCTTGAGAGATGACAGGGGGCATTAGAATTTAGAGGCTTTATAATAAGTTGTACAAAGACAGAATATATGGATTGTAACTTCAGTGGACATATACAAAGTGTTGAAACCATTGTCAAAATTGAAATGAGATACCATGTAGAAATTCTTTTCGGTACCTAGACTCGATGATTAGTAAGGATGGGGAGATTAACGAATATGTGGAGTATAGGATAAAAGCTGGATGGCTGAAGTGGAGACTAGGTTCGGAAGTGCTTTGTGACAGACGAATGCCAACGAAATTGAAGGGTAAATCTTACATGACAGTGGTTAGACCAGCTATGACATATGGAGATGAATGTTGGCCAATTAAGAAGACACATATTCATAAGATGGATGTAGCGGAAATGAAAATGCTTAGATAGATGTGTGGTAAAATTAGGAAAATGAGCGCTTTAGAGAGCATTTAGGGGTAACACCAATAGGGGATAAGATTAGAGAAACCCATTAAAGATGGTTTAGGTATGTTGAGCATAGGCCAGTAATGGCACCGGTGAGAAAAAGTTTAGATAGATAATAGATGGCCCATCAAATGGTAGGAGTAGGCCGAAGAAAACATAGATAGAAGTCATTAATTTAGATTTGAAGAAGTTTAACTTATCAAAAGATTTAGCTCAAAATAGAATGGAATGGAGAAACAGAATTCATGTAGCCGACCCCAACATGGTTGGGATAAGGCTTTGATGATGATGATGATGATGATTAAACTTGGTGCCAGGATGCCCATCCACCCCAGCATGCACTACACTTGAAGAAATAACAATGAAATACTACTGGGCCTTCCTGTTAAAAGGGAACGTGTAATAATTTCATCTCTGTTTCCTTTCAATGTGTCAAAATTTTTTGAGAAACATAATACAACTGTTGTTGTTTATGATAACTGATAATAAAAAAATGATAGATCAGATTAAAAGCAGAGAACAGAGATTGCCCATAATAAATCACAGTCTAGAAACACCTTTGCGAGACTAAGCTCCATCTTA